>CM047000.1:9324594-14324594 GCA_025698465.1 Gossypium longicalyx
CTTCGTTCTAATGACTTGCTACTGATAGTTATTTAGTGACATTTCTTCAATAAATTTGTAAGCCTCTTCAGGTGTTTTGTTGTTTAGCGTTCCACCAGCTATTGCGTCGATAAGTTGCCTCGTTGAAGGGTTCACACCGTTGTAAAAAGTTTAAACCTGCAGCCATAGAGGTAACCCATGGTGAGAGCACCTTCTCAATAGATCCTTGTACCTCTCCCATGCATCCTAGAGCGTTTCTAAATCCATCTACACAAAAGAAGAGATATTATTCCTTAGTTTAGCTGTTTTAGCCGGTGGGAAATATTTTAATAAAAAGTTTTCAGTCATTTGTTCCCAAGTAGTGATTGACCCTCGTGGTAACGAGTTTAACCACTGTTTTGCTTTGTTCCTTAATGAAAAGGGAAATAACCGAAAGCGAATGGCTTCATCAGAAACGCCATTTATCTTAAAAGTGTCACAGAATTCCAGAAAATTTGCCAAATGAGTGTTTGGATCCTCGTCCTACAAACCATCAAACTGAACAAACCGTTGTATCATTTGAATAGTGTTAGGTTTCAGTTCAAAATTATTTACAGTAATAGTAGGTCTAACTATACTCGATTCAGCTCCTATTAAAGTAGGTTTAGCATAATCATACATAGTACGTGGAGTAGGATTCTAATTTACTGGATCAGTAGCAACCACAGGAGGTAGCAGATTATTCTGATTGTTAGCCATCTCCTCAGTTGTATTATGGATATCGTCCTCTTGCCCTTCCTCTATGTATTGTAAGCTTCACCTTATTTCTCTTCGGTTTTTGCGAGCTATGCTCTCGATTTCACTATCAAAAAGTAGAGGTCCTGACAGGTTTCTTCTAGTCATAAACTATACAAACCTGCCAGAAGTAAAGAAAAAGAAAAATTAGATTGAAAACAAAAAGTAAATTGCAATAAAAGTATAAATGGCTAAAGTAATAAAAATCAAGTGTTCCTAATATCTTAGTTCCCTGGTAACGGCGCCAAAAACTTGATGTGCGGGCGACCCGGGTTCGATCCCCAGCAACAGTGCCAAAAACTTGATGTGCATGATAAGTTTTAAATTTATGATTGATCGTACTTGAAAACTAACTATTATCATGATGAAGACAAGCGCACCTATTGAATAGTAGTATAGCTTATAGCAAGACCGAAATGTCAAACCCACAGAAACTAAAAGTACTAGTATTAACCTTCTTTTTATTATCTAGCCTAAAAATAAGGGGATTTGATTTATCTAACTAATTAACTAAACTAAGAATACACAGGAAGTAAATTGGGGAAATACCTTTGGGAAAACTGATTGATTTGGACAATACCCAAGGAAAAATCCAACTAGACTTCACTTGTTATTTAACTCTGAATTAGCCGATTTATTCACTTGACTTGATCCGTAAAAATCCCTAATTTATATTTTTATCTCTCTCAAGACTAACAACATCTAACCCCAGGTTGATTAATTGAAATCTCTTTCTAATTAAAACCCCTAGTGTTGCACTAACTCAATCTATGGATTTCCTTATTAGGTTTGACCCTAATCCAGCAGATTTATGTCGTCCTATGTCTAGGATTGCATGCAACTCTAGTTATCTTAGACAGGGACTTTTGCTCCTCTAAATAAGGACATCAATACTTGAATCAATATCCTGGAATATTAAAACAAGAATTAAGCACACATAATTAAGAACAAATCAAGTATTTATCGTATAATTCAGAAAATAGTAACAAGATCCATATTAGGTTTCATTCCCCTTAGGTATTTAGGGGATTTAGTTCATATTTGTAAAAGAAAACATCTCAGAAGAATAATAATAATAAAACATAAAGAAACCCAAAAACCTTGAAGGAAATTTAAGGGAGATCTTCAGTCTTGAAGGAGAATCCAGCTTCTGAAATGGATCAATCGGCTTTCTTCGAGTAATTCCTTGCCTCCTACTTTGTGTGCCCCTTTTAATCCTCCTGTAGGGTGTTTAAATAGTTTTAGAATGCCTCAGAACCCTCCAAAGTGCCCTTTTCCGAATAGAACTAGACTTGGGCCCGACAGGGACACGGCCGTGTACCACACCCGTGTGAGGCGGCTTAGGCCATGTTAGAGTCTATTAAATAGACACAGATGTGTGGTCTATCTGTGTGAGGAAGTCCAAACCATGTTAGAGTCTGTTAATTAGATACAGGCGTGTGGTCTACCCGTGTGAGGAAGTCCAAGCTGTGTTGATTTCCCAATTTGACCCATTTTCTCCGTTTTTGGCCCGTTTCTCACTCTTTTTACTCTCCTATGCTCTTTTAAGTATAAGACATGAAATTAAAGGATTAGGAGCATCAAATTCTATAAATCTAATGATAATTCATCCAAAAATGTGCTAAGCATGGGATAAAAATATGTATAAATTACGACTTATCACTGATGCAATATCCTTTCTAACTCCGCTACTCGAGCTACTAACATCTCCTTCTCATCTTGGCCCTCAACCAAGCTCTTTTTTAAGGCACTTTTGCGTGCTCGAGCATCATGGAACCTCTTCTCCCACTGATCAGCTCTAGCATTTTCTTCTTAAATTTCTTGTCGCCACTGCTCTGACGTCTTTCCCAATCCGGCAGTTCTCATCGACAAACGCAGCTTCTTGTAATCTGTCTTCAAGCTATCCAAGTCTTCCTCAACCTTTTTTTTCCCTTTTCTCAGCTTCTCCACCTCGAGTTTCTAAACATCGGCATCTAACCTCAAATGCATCTTTTCCTCCAACTATTTTATCTTTTTTCCTAACTCCAAATTTCTCTCTTCGAAAACCTGTTTTATGATTTCTAGCTCGAAGGGGATTACTTGCAAGTATTCTTCCATTGATCGAATGCCCTCTAAACTCGGCCCAGGGATATTATTATTGATCCTTCTATTCATCCACCCCTTGTATTCAGGGGTCGTCATTGAACTTACAACCAATCTCTTCATCCGGCGTGTCTGTTTCCAAGCATCAGAAATCTCTCGAACCTTCTTCTTATAATTGTCCCCCTTATACGAAAACTCATACTGAGCTAACCCATGTGTCACCGGTATAAACTATCTTGATCTGTATTATCTTAAAACGAGCAAAAGGACATATCCAACAGCTCCCTAAATTCCAGGTAGAGGTACCCAATTAAAACTCCCATACCGATAGAGGATCTCATCAGGAACAAACCAAGGAGCTCTCCACTCAACGTCCTCTTCCTGAAGATTTCGGAGGAGCGCGATCCAATTTTCTTCTAATATGTCATCTCTCTTGGGCGTGGCTGTTATCTCCTTTAACGGGGAGTAATTCTCAGAGAAAACCCGATATGAAACTTTATCCACCTTCTAGAAATGGCTGTGGAAGCAAGCTAACAATAATTGCGCACACCCTATAAATCTACCTTCACCTGCCTTCCGACATGCACTCAAAGATCTGAATGTCTCGGCTAGAATTACCGGTATCGGTGTGACCCATTTGTCAAGTCGATCAAATAAGTCAGGAACTACTTCATCTATATACCTTAAAGCTTTGGGGAAAATTACCAAACCATAAATACTCAAGGCGAAGATGTCAACTTTCTTCTTTATGTCTGGATGTGCTACAATCAAGTTCCTCAAACTCACCCAAAGAATGCATTTACCATCACCTTTTTGCTGAATTCAGGCTGTAACCCACTGCTCGCTTATCCTGGTGATACTCATCAATTTCTTTACAAAGATTGGGCCATTAGTAGCCCTAGAATAAGTTTTGTCGACTTGAACCTTTGGACAACGAAGCAAAGCTGTAAACTCCTCCACAGTTGACACCAAGTCCACCTTCCCGAAAGTGAAACAATTATATGCAGGGTTCCAAAACTGAGCCATAGCCCGGAACAAGTGCTTGTCTACCTTGATGTCAAGCAGGTAGGGTAGGTCGCCGAAATTTTGATAGAACAGTTGCTTAGTCTCATCATCCCAACGGACCCATATATCCTTCAATTTCTGGAACTCATTTTGTGTCACACTAATACGAGTGAAGTCCCATAACTCCGATGTATACCCCTCAACTAGGCTATCCCCTTTCTCAAGTTGCATCTTCTCTGACTACATACAAACAACCGCATTATCCTCCACTTTATCAAGGAATTCGCTCTCCATGACAAGCTTTCTAATTTAGTAACTGAACAGGTATCGACACCTTTTTAATATGACATGACATGCAATCATAACCACAACAAAACACAACAAGTCAGTATCAAATAATAAAAATCAAAGCAAAGAGAAAATAAACAAACACCTATCTGGGTAACCCCTAGGGTTCAGCATCACTCTACCTAGGGCAGGCTCTTAGGGTTCATTATATGTAGCTCGGTTCTAAGCAAGGATACCTGAACCAGCATATTCCTCAACCTTCACCCATTATAGGCTCATGTTGATCGAGTTCAGTTTAAGGGAATACATTTCCCTATGGCCATACGGAGGTGAAAACCTCACGAAGACATAGGTACGGATGTATCCCGAAAGCAGTCCACTAGCCCATGCGGAAGTGAAAACCTCACGAAGGCATAGTTTCTTACTCCCACTTAAAAGGTGTGACCACAACGGTCATACAATGCAATGCAAGAGTATTCTAGCAAACATAAGGATCACAAACAAATGCAACAAAAGAATCATGATTTTTCAAATCAAATTTTCAATTTTTCGACAAAAGGACAGAAAATAATCAATTTTACGTCTTGACTCTCTTATTGGTCCCCAACGAAGTCGCTAAGCTGTCGAAACCATTTTTAAAAAACGGGAATCGACTTTTTAAAACGAAAGTTTGGAGTCGCCACCAATCCTTTTTCGAGGTGTGATCGGATTACCTTGGAATTGATCATTTTAATAAAACATTTTAATTTATTAAAACGATAATTTTGGGTCTACGAAATTCGAGAAAAAGGGTTCGGGAGTCGGTTACGCACGAGGAAGGGTTTGCACCCTCGTAACGCCCAAAATTGGTACCAATTGACTAATTAATGTCCTAACATTGAAAATTTGAAGAAAAATGTTAAAACATGATCCCTTTAAAAATGTGCGAACAACTCAAGTTGGATTTTAAGATTCTCTCGTTCCAAAGGAATAAAATACCACATCCAGCACGTTAGGTTACGATATTTTAAGCCTCCAAAAACTGAAATCACCTCATGATTTCCAAAATATGTAACGAAGTTTAAAAGGGTATTCGGTTATTTGGTCAAACGGTAAATCAAAACCCAGCACGTTAGGACACAATTTTCCAAATTTTCAAACACAAAATATTGCCTTGTTAAAAAAAACTCTTGAATAAAATGTAATAATTAAATGAAATGCATTTATTTAAGACTATGATTCATTAACAAAACCATTACACCAATGAAATAAAAATACAAATACTAAATGATAAATCACATTGCACGACTTGCCAACTTCTAATGCAAATATAAATGATTAAGGAAAAATGTAATAATAACATAATTAATATCTCACATAGTACTAAAACAATGTCAAGGATTACCTAAGAAGAATGATAAAATATGGAAATTTCAATCTAAAAAAAGAAGTAAATAACGGTTCAAAAAAACAAAAATATATATACCTAAAATAAAAGCTAAGAAACAAAACAAGACTTTATATAAAGGAAATCAAATATAAAATAAAGTATATAAAATTAATGACATATATAAAAAAACATTTTTTTTTTAAAAATGGTGAAGTTACAATGGATAATATATATGTATATATATAAATATAATAAGACATCAAAAAAACTTGAGTAAATAGTGAAGCAATTTAAAAATGAATTATGTGATAAATTTTACAAAAAATAATATATACACATACATGATAATATAAGGTAAATATTTAAAATGAATAAAGAACCATAAATAAATAATAAAACAAAAAAAAAATTGAACTACAGTTTTAAAAAACTATGTAACATACATGAAAGATAATAATTAATAAGTCGAACAATATATAAAATAAAAAAATGTGTAACAATTCAAAAAAATAAAATTCAAGACTTTAAAAGTAAATAATCATAAAAAAAATTAATACATATATAAAAAAAATATGAAAACAATTATAACTAGCATATACAAATATCTAAAGTCGATAATATCTAAGCTTAACATAAATAATATACATGAAAGAAAGTTAAATTAATTGAAATAAATAATATATAGGGAAATTTAAAAATAAATAATAATAAAATAGAAAAGTAATAAATAAATAAATCAAAACAGGTTAAGGACCAAAATAAGATGCGCACAACAAAACAAGGATTAAAAATGTAAATGTTCCAAATCACAAAACGCAATACACAAACGCGGACTAAATTGAAATATCGCACAAACTTTAGGGAGAGATTGAAAGAAACATAACAAATTAATTTGAAGGTGGCACAAATGGGAGGGACTGGCTGCCAAATTACCCATTTTTCAAAACCATTAAAAAAAACACGCGGACTGCCTTCCCCCAAAAGGTGTTGTTTTAAAATTTAAGTAAACCCTTATTTTATTTCATTTTCTAAAACATAAAAAAAAAAAAAAAAAAAAAAAACTTTTAGAAAACCCAAAACCTTTTTTTTACCCCTTCTGCTAGGGTTTCATCCCAAAAACGTTGCAGCCACTAAACCACCACTGTACGGTGGCCGACAGTGCACCGATGATGGCCGATTTTGCCAACGGAGGAGAGCCCCAACTATGCCCACGGAGGTTTGGTTAGTACTCTCACTTCTTCTTCTTTTTATTACTCTTTGCACACCAAAATAAATAAAAACTCAACAAACAGAATTAATCAAAAAATCACCTTTTAAATTTCCTTTGCATTAGATGCTTTTCTATTTTTTGTATGTATTTCGTATGGATCTCGTCCAAAAAAAAATGAATACTCATGGCTTTTTATAGCCCGAAGATACAACAGTTTTCTATCGATCCTTCCTCTATTTTTGCAGGTACGTGGGGAACAACATGGGCGCATGGTGGAGAACAACGTGGTTCGTGGGTGCGAACGTGGAGTGGGGCGCGGAGGTCGTGGGGCATGCGGCGACTGAAACTCTCAAGTGGCTTAGGGTTTTTCCTTGCTTTCTTAGGGGTGAGCAAAATTCGATTTGACTCGAAAAAATCGAAAAAAACTCGAATTTCGAGTTAAACGAATCGAGCTATTCGAGTTAATCGAGTAATTTGAGTCAACTCGAATTTTTTTTCGAATTTCGAGTTTGAATCGAGTTGAGTTTTCGAATTCGAATAACTCGAATAATTCGAATAATTCGAATATCAAACTATAATATTTTACATTTTTATCCTAAACACTCTAACCTTTTTACTTTTCTCTCAAAATTTTTACTCCTTTCCACTTTCCCCCAAACTTTTACTCCCATCCCAACCCTCTAATCTACCCAAAATTCATTTCCTACCAAAATTTTACTCTCCCATTTACTTTTTTTCAAAATTTTACTCTCAAAAACCCCCAAAACTTTTTATTTTTTCCCAAAATTTTTACTACCTCCTACTTTCTCCATAAAATTTTTACTCTCTTCCCATCCCACCTCTCATCTACCCCAAACCCATCCCCCCCCCTCAATTTTTTTTTTAATATTTTCCCTCCAAAATTTTACTCCCCCATTTACTTTCCCTCAAACTTTTATTCCGCAAAACTTTTTATTTTCCCCCTAAACTTTTACTCTCACCCTTTACTCTCAAATAAAAAATAAAAAAATATCCAAAAAAATCACTAGACATAAATAGTAATAATTTTGTTTATATATACTATTTATATTATTAAATTAAATTTCACATTTTATATTATTTATACTATTGAATTGTTTAGTCATATTGAATATTTAAATTAAAATTGAATTATTAATTATGCCATAAAATATTCGTGTTAAAATTTTATATTGGTATAAATTTCACATTTTATCTTTAAAATAACTTTTATTAAAAAAATCACATTTTTACATTTAATATATTTTTTAATACCAAAATACATAGTGACAAGAATCTGAAGATAATTGAAACAATTAAGCAAACAAAGAAGCTAACCCGCATATAAAAGATTAATAAATAAATTATGAGGTGATGAAAGATAATAAAAAATTTGATTAAGGTGGACAAATTTTATTATGGTAGGTGACAGTAGTTATAAGGACCCAAAATTATTTTTTAAAATTTAACTCGAACAAATATATTCGATTCGATTCGAATTTCATCTCACTCGACTTGATTCGAGAAAATTTCAAATCAAATTAGGATGATAAAATATTATTCGTCAACTCGATTAACTCAAAATTTTTTTATTCTATTCGATTCGATCGAACGCTCACCTCTATGCTTTCTGATTTGGGCTATTAGGGTTTGGGTTACATTTGGGCCTAAGTTTGGTTTTAATTTTTAGTGATTTGGTTTTTGGTTTATTTGGGTATTGGGCTTGTTGCTTTAGGTATTTGGGCTTGTTTAATTTTGAGTAGTGTTGTTTGGGCTGTAATTAGGTATTTGGGCCCGAGCTAAAATTGGGTCTTACAATAAGAATAAATTACTTAGTTAATCACTTAACTTTTAAAGCGATCTCATTTTATTAAAAAAAATCTTTTTAATTTCTTCATCGCTATTAGAAAATATTTTTATTTTAACCACCCAAACGTTAAATCCTCCAACGACGACTTATTGTACATGCCACGTCCTCATTTTAAAATTATTTTCTGACCCTTACCATTGTTGATCTTCTTCTTAACTCATTTTTTTCTACGCTACTCTTTCACGCCCTTACGAAACTTATAACTCATTTTGTTTGCTCATGTATGTAACTTTGCAACAAAATTATTTGGAATATGGGCCATATGTTACTTCAAAAGAAACAATTGCCATTTATACCACAACTGTGCATTGGTTGGAATCAAGAAAATTTTCTCCTATTCCATTTCTTCCTTTTTCTTACAATGTATGATACGAAGCTACTTATTCTTGCTCTAGAAAGGTTAAGTGAATCTTATAGTGTAATGGTAGGATTAACCAACTCCAAAGAGAAGATTTGGGGCTAATTAAATAGGATTATGATAACCTTTATTGATATACGGTAGCAACAGAGATTAAAATCGAATGTCAAGATAAAGGTGATGGTGTTTTGGTCTAGAAAATAAAGAAGAAGCCCCTCAAATGAAATGTCCGAGGTTACTTAAACTATGCGTATTTCGGATTAGATAATTAGATCAGATCCCTAGTCAAATTCTTATATATATTTTTTATAGTTATATAGCAATTTATCCCTCATCTTATCGAAGAAAAGTTATAAAGTGACACAACTATAAAAAATATATAAGATCACAATTATGGGTAATTTTTATTTTGCATATGAACTTCTTTATATTTTATATCTTATTTGCAGGTTGGGATAGAGTTCATGGATTTGTGATTTAATTTTTATATTATTACTTTTAATGATTTTATATTTTTATAAGAGGTGGGATCCATTTATACCACTTTTTAATATATTTTTTGTACAATTAATATTTTAACGATGCAACGTTTGAATTTATTGATATAATTGTACTTGTCATGCATGTAAATTTTCTAATTGATTCGTTATATCTATCATATCGATCTAAAATAATGTATATATTAATATTTATTGAATGATTAAAGTTTTCTTTTACATAGAACAAATAGTTAGAAAATTTTCATTTATGTGAAATTTAACATACATAATCTATATGAATAGAATATGAAATATGATAGTTCGATCATTAAAATATTAATTTTATAAAAATATATGATAGGATGTAAAACCTGCTTAGTTTTATATTGATGCAAGTGGATCTCTTCCCTTCTTATAATGTTATTAATTAGTCAAAATAGTTAATATAATCAACTATTTCAATTAAATTGTTGAAATGAAAATTTTAAAATACTATTCTAACAAAAAAAGTTCCATTTAGTATAATAAATTGGAGCAAGTGTTTTTTTTTTTTTAAATTCACACCAACTATCGAAATCATTTAGGGTGTTGATTATTTAGACTAACTAAAATATTATAATAATAGAGGACCGAATTAGGTCAAATAAAAATATACATATTAAACCATAAATTTAAGCATAGTAAGGTGATCAATACCATAATATAGTCATTGAATGTATAATAAAATTTTAATTATTCAATTTATTTTTTACGAATTTATATATTACATATTTGAATATTAAGAGTGTGTTTGGTAAATAGAATTTTGAGCCCTTTTTAGTTGATTTGGGCACAAATGGAGAATTGAGTAGTCAAACCCTCTAATTGTAGTATTTGGTGAATGGAGGTTTATAAGAACTTGTTGAGCTAAAACCTCCAAAACAGAAAGATGGATATCTTTTTTCACAATTGATAAGGGATGAGATATGTAAAATGACTTGTTTAACCATGCTTGCTAAAAAATTACTCCATTTACCACATGCTCTCAAACCTAATAGGGGTGCCAAGATATCACAGCCTCCATTATAAAAAATATTCACTAATTAATTTATATACTCCTAATTTATTTTCAATTTACTTGTATAAAATGATTTCTTATACAACTTAATTCTTGGATAATAGTGTTTCATTTCAATAATTCCACTCAATAAAGGTTAAAGTATTATAAACAAATAAATACTTAACAATAAAATGTGTCATGCCCTTATTTGTCATTTTACACATATCTGTTTTCAGTTATCAACTAAATTTTACCAAATATTTTTAGATAAACAGTTGGTCAAACCAACCATTGCAATCAATAATCAAATATAAACTAATTGCCAAATAGGGTCTAAATTTATTATTTGGTATTAATTTATAGTGAGTAGGAATATAAGGCATAGACTATTCAATATTACTTAAATTCATTTTGATTTTAAAATAGAAATTTGACAAATAAATTTCAAATATATAAAGAATATAGGGAATTAAAATAAATTGTAATATTTAAATTTTTACTCAATAATTCAACAAAAAAATAATTAACCTGACGCGAAGTGTTAGTTGAGAATCATATTAATCATATTTTAAAAGAAAAGTTAATTAAAGTTATAAGTTGTTTAAATGAATAGTTAATTTTAATGGGAGTTATTATTAAATATTTAAATATAAATACCCTAATAATATTTTATTTTTATATTTTTAATTTATTATTCTTATATTATGTTTAATTATTGATATTTCCAACGTGATATTAAATTAAATAAAAAATATTCTAATAGTATAGATAAATAATAATATAGATTCAATATTGTTGAGGGGATTTTATCTTTCGAGGGAGAAGTCTTCAAAGTATTTTTTTTCGAGAGTTGATGGACCTCTCAATGTACCGATACTAGGCTGGAAGTGTCTATGCTTAATTTTATCCTTGAACTTTATTTTTTGCCTCTGCCAAGAACCTTGTTGAGTTTACGAAGGGAGAGCACCTTCAACCACTAGCAAAATCACAATTTGGGCTTGGTGGGCTTTGAACTCATGTCCTACAACTAGAATATAGGAGTTGAATGGACAATTGGATATTAGCTCAAGTGGTAGCGTATTTACCCATAAGTGCCTTATATGTTGTAAGCACGAGTTCGAACCCTACCAAGTGCAAATGCTCATATTTCTTTGAAAGGAAGTTATGCGCTATGTGTGGCTCAACCTGAAATGACACTCTCACTCTACTCAACCCCTTGCTTCTTTAGAAAACCTCAGGCACTCGGCCTCTCCACAAAGTTAGGAGGTAAAATCCCGATCAATGATAATACCAACACACAGATAGATTCATATATGATGGTAAAATTTAAACCTGTGCCCTACAACATAAAAAAACACTTGTGAACAATTATATTACTCCACAAAAATGAAAGACAAAACCCCAACCTAGGATAACATCAACCTATTAAAAAAATATCTGTTCCGAACAAACAATATGATTAACAAAATGAAAAAAAGAACCACATAATATAAAACATCCTTAAAGGAAATTCCCAAGGAATGGCCACCCACTATCTATATCAGTGGCTGCAGTGCAGGCCATTAGACAAAGTGAAAGAACCCATTACAAGATAATAATGTATCATCAACCGGCAAAAGAAAGCAAATCAAACTGTCCATTTGTCAGTCGCTCTTTGTTTCACTAAAATTCAACAAAGCAGAATTTGTGTCATCATTAAAGTAATATTCAATGAATCTAACATTTTGAATATCAACCTCTGCAATCCCATCCATTATATATGGGTAATACAGATTTCATATTCCATGTCCCTGATGACTTTCTTCACATCCCATCATTTGAAATCATTAAGACGAGAGTAAACCAATTAAGTGAAATTGGATTCAATTCAAGGTGGTTTGAGTTGGATGGTCTTGAAGTTCAATAAGAACTTAAAAAGGGGGAGGGTTTAGTATATAGAAATGGTTGGATAAGCATGGCATCACCTAGATTGAGTGAAAAGAAAAACATATGTCAGCAAGAAAATCAATTTATTGGATTATTTCTTTTTGGCTTATGACGATTTTCTTAATTCGGATAACTTTTCTTTTTTGAATTTCGAGTAGAATCTGATGATTAAAACATGGTATGAAAGTAATTTTATTTTAAATCAAAATATCATAATCTTCCTTTACATACATGCATTCTTTTTAAGATTAAATTAAGTTATTAATGATTATACTTTTTAAAAATTATAGATTTAATCTTTATATTTTAATTTGATAAACTTTAATCTTTATAGTTTTCGAGTTAATTAATTTTAATTTTTATATTTTTAAAAATTTAAAATTTTAGTCCTAACTCAAATACTAACATTTAAATCTGTTTGATTAAATACAATTACTAGTCTAGTATTATACACACAATTGTAGTAGATTTGGTCCATATTTCAATTGAATAATTTTAAATCTCTATACTTTTCGAATTTTAGAATTTCAATCTTAACACAAATGACAATCGTTAACTCATTAACTGAATTTTTAGTAAATAATATATAGAAATAATAAGCTAAAATGACATTACACATATGATGATATGTTTAACTCATCAAATTTTAAAAATAATGAAGCTTAACTTAATTAATTTAACAATTATCGTTTGCTGGTGATTGAAATTTTAGAATTTAAAAAATAAAAAAAACTAAAAATATCAAATTAAAATAGAAATATTAAATCTAAATAAAAAAAAGTTAACTGTTTTAATTAACATCACGGTGGGTTTATTTTTCTATTACGTTATTGTAATTTTTTATAATAATACGTTCTTTAAGATTTATTTTCTCAATATTTTAAGGTTAGTTGGAAAATAATGGATGTCATCACTTCAACACTTATGGACTCTTTGAATTCAAGTAAATTATTTGAAATGATTACATCACTTCGACACATATGGGGTCTAATTCTTTTAAAAATATTTAAATTTTTTATTGTAATAATATAATATAACTTTTTAGCGGTTACGGATAATATTTAATCTGAATTTGATATTTATGGATGTCGAATTTAGTAAAATTTAAAAAATATATAAATCATAATTCATAACCATTTATTTGAAGAAGAAATAGAAATTTTAATTGACCTTATCATCTATGGGTGTTAAGGTTATCTTAAAAATACTAATTTTAAAACTTATAAATAGGCCATCCAACTTTTTAGTTTTTAATAGAAAATCCAAAATATTCCTCATCTACATTCTACGCTATCCTACACACTTAAGTATTTCTAAACTCTAATTTCCAATCATATCGTAATGGTTGTCAACTTATTGAGACGCGAACAAGGACATGTTGCTTAGAATGCAACATAATTAGACTATTCTCTTGTGGTTTGAGGTCACAATAATAAAATAAATTTGCCTAACAACAAAATATTCCCTTAATTAACACAAGTTGTTTTCTCCCAATCTAGCCAAATTGGACAAGTTACTTTCTTGTCGACATTCATATCCACTTTGATTGAACAATAGAGACCTGGGGCCCATGTAATTTATCTCCTATGTTGGATCCAGTATGTCCAGTATGTTGGTTTAATAAAATTACCTATAAATTACTTAATACTCTTTGTATATTGTCATCAATGGTTTTTGCACGCAAAGCAAAATAGAAGCAAACATTGGCTCATTGGTTATCTAATGTTTAACTAATACTAAACGATATTACATGGTTGGGTTGTAATATAGAAAGACAATTTATATTAGTAGATTGAACCTAAACATGTTATTAGCGTAATTTATATTAGTGGATTGAACCTAAACATGTTATTAGCATAATTGGAAATGAGCAAATCGATTGAAAAACTAATATGTCATCTATCAAGTCCAATTAAGGAGATACTTTATCTTGAGCATCGAAGCGGATGACTCCTAGAAGATAAAGACATAAATGTTACTAATTGGAATAACAGTACATCAGATATGACCCAAGTAGAATAGATTCTGAATCCGTTTATGGATTTATTCACTTGTGACGTTCATAGTGTAACACCCTGGATTTTGGGGTTAAAAGTTCTGTGTTTTGTAGGTAGGTTTAGTGGCTAGATCGAACAATTGTATTTGGTTCCATGTTCGAGTGTTAGAATGGGCCTGCTGGTCTAGTGGTTGGTTGTGTGTTAGTTTGTCTCTAGGTCACTGGTTCGAGTCCTCAAGTGTGCTTTGAAGGAATTGTTTTGATTAAGCTTTGTTCTGGTTTTTAAAAGATTAGGTTGGATTAGATTAAATTTTATTTTATTTTATTATTTTATTTGTTTGTTTCGCTTATATTTTTTTATTATATTTATTGTTGTGAGATGAAAAGAGTCACATTTTTTTTAGGGGTTTCTTGTTGTTTCTCGGTACAGTCCCTCTTTTCTCCTCACTCCCTCTCTTCTCACGAAATTCTTTCTCTTTCGTCATTGCAGTTTCGACATTTTGATTTGGTTTTGGGTTTTTGAGGGAGACATGATTGCGCAGCAAGTGAAGGTTTTGTGGTTCACTGATTGTCGAGGCATTTTATCGCAAATTAAGGTATGGGATCTGAACCTTTCTCTTTTCATTAATGAAATTATGAATTGGATATGCGTAATTCAGTGGTTATGGTGTTTTCTGAATCGTTAAGTTTTGATGTTGAACTGTCGACTTTTCTATGGAAATTCAGTAAAATCTATATGTTCTAAAATTGTTCAATTTAGCATGGATTCGTATGTTTTCGGCATATTTTGGTGTCTTGTTGAGTTACCTAGGGCTTGGGAACTGTTTTGGCAGCAAATGCAAAATCTGCAGCCTATTTCTGTGTGGTTTCGTGACCATACGGTGTAACACCCCTAACCTGTATCCGTTGTCGAAACAGGGTTACAGAGTGTTACCAGTACATACAGAACATTTATAGATTAATCAAAACATTACTATTCACTTTCTAAGATCATATATATATATATATATATAACGACCTTTATTTGGGCCCTCGAAGCCCAACATGAACATTAAAATCAAGTCGGAACTCAACTGATTTCTCATAAAATTTTTCGCTTAATTTTAATATATTTTTTTAAATTTTACTTATGAACAGTACCCACACGCCCGTGTGATTAGGCTGTGTAGATTCTACACGCCCGTGTGGCTTGGGACACGCCCGTCTCCTAAAGTCGTGTTCCATATACGGCTGAGACACACGACCGTGTCTCTACCAGTGTGGTCAATATCTAAGCTATTTTCCAAGCCTTGGTCAACCTTAATCTCTTACACACTTATACAAAATCAAAAGCACATAACATAGTATTCATTTAACGATTAAACATTCTAAATTAAACTACAAACATAGAATTTGTATGTCATCATACATGTGTCTCTCATACTCATTTTACCTTGTCTAATATGGTACCACTTATATTTTTATACCATGATTACCATCTTACCAAATATTTTCAGCTTAATCATCAAGCATTCATATTTAAAGCTAGATCATATCTTTATAAATACCACATTTCAGACGCGCAGAATAAAATACTTGCCTTAGACATTTCAATCCAACTTCATACCCAACAAGCATCATATTGAAACTAGTCATATATATACATGTCATGATATATATCATTCTCATACTGTTTTCTTATAAACATATATCATTTATTTTCCTCCTCCTCCTCTCCATTCCACATCCTTAACGTATATAACATTCTTGTAAGTACGAGTTCACAATTTACTTATTAATGCTCACATCAAGCTGTTCACACGAGTCATAGTCACTCAATTATTTATAATTTGAGCTACAAAACTCCAAATTAAAATCCGTAAATTTTT
Source organism: Gossypium longicalyx (assembly GCA_025698465.1). NCBI lineage: Eukaryota > Viridiplantae > Streptophyta > Magnoliopsida > Malvales > Malvaceae > Gossypium > Gossypium longicalyx. The sequence goes on from CM047000.1 coordinate 9,340,835, forward strand.
CCTGAAAATAGACTCACATATCATTCCACCATAAAATTTTCAGAATTTTTGGTTTATCCAATTAGTACAGTTTATTCATTTAAGTTTCCCCTGTTTCACTATCCGACAGTTCTGACCTCTCTTCACTAAAAATTAATTATATCACAGTACAGAACTCGGATAATGTTCTTGTTGATTTATATTGAAAATAGACTCATTAAGAATTCTAAGCATATAAATTTTAGCCTATAATTAATTTTATCCAATTTTTGGTGATTTTCCAAATTCAAAACAGGGGAACCCGAATTCATTCTGACATTGTCTCACAAAATTCATTATATCTCATAATTTACAATTCAATTGCTTACACCACTTCTTCTATGAAAAACTAGACTCAATAAGATTTAATTTCATATATTATTCATCCTCTAATTAAATTTTTACAATTTATGGTGATTTTTCAAAGTTAACCTACTGCTGCTGTCCAAAGTTGTTTTAGTTCAATATGTTTATTACCATTTTTCCTCTAAATTTCACAGGTCATACAATTCAGTCCTTGCTCAATTAGCCCATCTATTAAGCTAATTTTTCTCAATTAACATTTTATACTATCATTCTAAACTATTACACAACCTTTGAAGATCAGAATTTTAACACTAAACCTTAATTCACAAATTTTTCACAATTAGGTCCTAAAATCAATTTCTATTGAATTTACTTGATAAAATCATCAAACAACAAAATCAAAGCTTAAAATTCATTTTATTTCATCAGAAACAGCCAAAAATTATCAATGATAGCTTTTAATTTTGTCTATAAAATAAAAAACTAATGAATTAAACACTTGGACCTAATTGTAAAAGTCACAAAACATAAAAATCTCAAAGAAAAGGGCAAGAATTGAACTCACATATGTCAAAGTATGAAAAACCAGCAGCTTTCAGACCTCCCATGGTGTTTTTGCTAAAGAAAAATGATGATATCTCTAGATTTTTCAATTTTGTCTTGTTTTATATGTTTAATTTATAAAATTTCCCATTTTGCCCTTGTTTCTCCTTGTCTTTTTGCTGGTGTTCTTGCCCAACCGTCCAGCCCATACAATTTGGGTCTAATTGTCTTTTAAATTCCTTCTTTTTAATCACTTAAACTATTTAATCACAATTTAATAAATTTTACACTATTTTCAATTTAGTCCTTTTTAATTAATTGACTAACCAAACGTTAAAATTTTCTAACGAAATTTTAATACTAACTTAATAACACTCCATAAATATTTATAAAAATATTTATGGCTCGGTTTATGAATCCGAGGTCTCGATACCTCGTTTTCCACCCAATTTACCTAATTAATTATTTTAAAATCGCAAAATTCACTAATTAAAAATAATTCTTTTAAGTTAGCGCTTGGCCTATAATTATTATTTGTTAAAATTTCTAAACTTACTCGTCGGATTTAGTGATCTCGAATCACTGTTTCCGACACCATTGAAAAATTTGGCTGTTACAACTCTTCCCCCTTTAGGGATTTTCATCCCCGAAAATATTACCAGAAAAAGTTGCTTTCAACTCTCATGAAAAACTTCCACAGAATTTCTCAAAATCACAACCGAATTAATCTCAAACATCTCTTCCCAATAACCTTTAGACTGTAGCATACAGTGTCGGAGCATATCATCAAGATCTCACTTATTCTCTCATAATTACTTATACTCAATTGATTTGTTCAATAAAAATTTTGTACATACTGAAATGATCATACGAATCTTTCTTTGTCAAATGATCAACCACGATCAAATAACATCTTATTTTTCAGAGAGAATGACAATCCCGATACGAAATCTATGGCAATTCTATCTCACAACTTACTCGTCTCATCACTGACTATATTAGTACTAAATACATTTGGTTTCTCGTCTTTTACCTGTTAACAAATCAATGTTTGAATACGAATCCAAAATATCATTAAACACATACAATCACTAACACAACTAACTCACATAACTGCACATCTTATCTCTCTTGGATGAGCAGACTAACTACTACTGAGCCTTGTGCAAAAACTTCTATATAAACTTCGGATTCATCTATACATACATTCTACCTCGAGATAACAATAATAACAAAAATTATGTTCGACCTGAAATTCAACATTAGAAATAAATTCGCTCCAAACTTATTTAAATTACCACCCATTATCACATTTCTGAGCTTCTCAGTTTCACAAAGAAAACCCCACTTTGGCATTTAACTGGGTTGGAATAAAACCATCATCAAATAAAGCCAATCATGTAATCAACATTCACAAAATAATCAAAATTTTCCAATACGTATATAATACAGAGTAACATCCCGTAAAAACAGAATAATAGCTTCACATGAATCTCACCATTTACTTTTATCTCAAACATAACAAAATAGTATAACAAAGAAAAATGAAGAAGTCCCAATCATAATTTAATCAGACCAACATTGCTCTCATCAAACATTTTAGTTAACTAACATTCTTATACAATAAAAATTTCATCAGACAATGAACATCCACATATTCATCTGACTAATTCTGTCATCCCTAATCCCATAATATTTCATTCATTAACAAAAATCAATTCAAAAGAATTTTTCGGTAAGTACACTCTTTAGACATCATATCTGAATAAGTCAATTTACCGAAATTAGCTTCTTCTCTAACCATGACATTGCATATCTCGAATGATCTTTAAAACATTCTAATACCTTTTTCCAGAACTGTATTTACTTTTCAAACTATTCTCGTCTTTGTATGCCTTACTAATCTCTTCACCACTATACTCTCCAATTCTACACATGTGACTTTATTAACATAATTCTCATGAAATTTTGTCATAATTACAACTCTGGTAAGGGGGTGAGGTCGTAAAGCCTCTAACTTAACTCTCATAATTACACACATATGACTTGACATTCATCATTAACATAACATCATCGTTTTCACATAATTCACTTCAAGCAAAATTAATACACTTATATAGTCTATCAATATTTTCTGCCATCTACAATTTCAAACGATGAATTCACTTAGTTCAGCTCAATATCAACATTTAATCAATTTCAATCTCTTAAGTCCATTTATCACTTACCTTTCTTAATCAATTTAGGGAACAATTTCAGAATTGAGTACTTCGTTTTCACCATGCCATAGTAAAACTATGGTCTTGCACATAGTCATATATCACACACTGAAGCCATAGCCCAGCCATGGTCTTACACAGGTCACATATCACACTGATGCCATATCCCAGATATGGTCTATATTGAATAATATAAAAATTGATAACATCTCAAATAGAGTTCAGAAGAAAAACATTGCACATTCACCATTCAGAGTTTCCACCAACAGAAATAAAAGATAATATCATGTGAATCTTAGTATAAAGTATTCTATCACATATATTGATTTGGATAACCAAAGAAAGATAGAGTAATACCACTTGTGAATCAATCAGACTTGCGACAATTTCTGTCTGTTAGCATATTTATCTAACCTTTTCCATATAATGATTATAGCATCCAAACATGAACAGTTGCATATACTTCTGAAAATATCAGTACATATAAGACACCCATATAAAATCCCCAACAAAATTTTTTTCTGTAATATACCTATTTATAATAGCTATATTCAAATATTTTTGCAATTTATTTACCAATTCATTGACTGGTATAGTCATCAATAATTTCACATCATTCAGTTCACTCAAGAAGTTAATTTCGAAGAAATTTTCAGTTAATCGTTCTGTAAATTTCATATTTGAACAAATCGATTTTCCTATAAATAACTTCTTTATTTAACTGTGATACTGTATATCCCAGCTAGTTTTCAGAAAAATTTGATGTCTCTACTCAGAACCCATCTTTACCTATTAACTCATTCTCAGTTCCGACTGTATTATCAATTGTTCAACCATTGAACTTTTTCACTTTCCACTTTTGAAATCAATATAAATCTCATGAATTCCATTCTATATAATTGTACTAGTAAAGGGGTATAGATCGTAAAGTCTCATAATTTAATTTTCATATATTTTCTCATATAACATTTATTATTCTCAAGTATTATAAAACATTTATTCGTACTTTTACGAGTTCTGCTTCATCATAACTAACATTTTTCCTCAGAGATAATCATTTACCTCGTAACAAAAATTGTTTACTTTTTACTTAGCAGAGGCCCAATAGACTAGTTAGAACACTTCGGATATACAGGACTTATACAGAGGTGCATTATTATGCACTAATGAACAGAGAGCACTGAAGTGCTATACAGAGAGCACAAATGTGCTAATCAAAGAGCACTGACGTGCTAAATATCAGAGAGCACTAGCGTGCTAATAATCAGAGAGCACTGGCGTGCTAATAATCAGAGAGCACTGGTGTGCTAATAATCAGAGAGCACTGGTGTGCTAATAATCAAAGAGCACTGGTGTGCTAATAATCAGAGAGCATGCTGAGGTCCCTTAACATCCTAGTAGTTCTAATCTTGTCTACTTGGGCAAATTATTTCATACATGCATATCACTTTTACAACTTTCGCATAAAATTTTTACATGCTTTACAATTTAATCCTTGTACCAATAATTCATATACTTATATCTTCTGTATCTTCAATACATGTAATATATTTCAAAATTCACTATTCATTCATAATTCTCTAATAATCCTTATCATGTACTTCATATATTACATTTATATATTTTATAATTTAGTCATCAGCACAATATTTCATGTAGTAATATAATTTGCTTTTAATAATACATATAACATAATATTCATCATCGACATGTATTATAAAACATTTATTCATGCTTTTTTCTTTATCGATTCATCATAATCAACTTTCTACTTGTATACTTGAGTATCGCTTTTAGCATTATCAGAATTAGCTTGGTTGAAAAACATCTCTTTCTATAAGTTAAACAAATTTCATTAGAGTCGAGGGATATCACACTATCACATATTTTAATGACATGTGTTTTTAGTCTTCACATATACTACGTTTGATCTGAGAACCGACTAAACTACAGCTCTGATACCACTAAATGTAACACCCCAACCGTCCAGCCATACAATTTGGGTCTAATTGCCTTTTAAATCCCTCCTTTTTAATCACTTAAACTATTTAATCACAATTTAATAAATTTCGCACTATTTTCAACTTAGTCCTTTTTAATTAATTGACTAACCAAACGTTAAAATTTTCTAACGAAACTTTAATACTAACTTAATAACACTCCATAAATATTTCTAAAAATATTTATGGCTCGGTTTATGAATCCGAGGTCTCGATACCTCATTTTCCACTCAATTTACCTGATTAATTCTTTTAAAATTGCAAAATTCACTAATTAAAAATAATTCTTTTAAGTTCGCGCTTGGCCTATAATTATTATTTGTTAAAATTTCTAAACTTACTCATTGGATTTAGTGATCTCGAATCACTGTTTCCGACACCACTGAAAAATTTGGCTGTTACACACGGGTGGCCACACAGGAGTGTGCCCCTACACGGGCTATTCACACGGCCTTGCACTTTTGGGATTTAGGGTTTTCAGGCTAAATTAGGTGTCACATTACCGTGTAGTAGATTTGGGGAAATTAGTCGATTTTTACACGACCGTGTCTCCTGGACACACAGGTGTGTGTGTTTGGAAATTAGGGACTCAGTGATTTAGTGCCACACGACCGTGTGGCTAATTTGGGGATTTGCGGATCCCACACATGCACTTTATTTTAGCACAAATGGACAGAGAGTTACATGACCGGATCACATGGCCATATCCCTTGGTCACACGAGTGTGTGCCTCCTTCCGCACGGACGTGTGTCTCTCCGCATGGGCGTGTTGACCCTCACACGGCCTAGGCATTTCCACATGGCCGGAGCACACAGCCGTGTGGCCCGACCTTGCCAAATTTTGTTTTGTGTCAAATTAAAGCTTGATTGCAATTCTGTGTGTTCCAACTCCTAGCTAAGTCTTAGCAAGGGTGATTGGGACTTTGATTCAACCTAGATTGGTGTAGGTTATATAGATGTACCTTTATTTAAGTGGATTGTTTGATTGTTACTTGAGGTTACTATGCAATTAATTTTGAATTCGGGTAGCTGAATGTACGCAATTCTGGTTCTGAGTGATTGGTGTGTGAGTGGCACGAGAATCTTGTAATTGTTTGACTGGATGTGAGTTTCTGTGTTCGAATGATTGTTTGGAAATTTTTTATTTTAATTCTGTACGTCTGTCTACATACATGCATTTGCATAAAACTTTTGGGGTTTTGGTTGTGAAAAGAAAAAAAATTGATTCTGATATGATCTGGCAATTTACTGCAACTTTTTCGTATAGCGGTTTACCGTACTGTACCACACGTACGTCAGCTTTGCTGCATACCGTTATCTGATTTGGCAATTTAAACTGCAACATGTCTGTACGAATAATTACCGTATTGTACTGTACTGCATATACGCCAGCCCTACTGCACATTAATATCTGAGTGGCTTAGTCTACATACATGGTGTGTAGGGTTGGATAGGCCTTTCGAGGTCCTATGTGGTGTGTTTGGTTGGATGAGCTTAAACAACTCTTTTAGGGTGTGATCGGGGGACGGAGAGGTGTTGTAGCTAGATGGGTGGTTTTTTATTACTTTGACTACATTCATACACATCTGTTTGAGTGTACTGGGTGTAAGATTATCTGACTGAATAACACTTGCGACTGAGTGTTTGTGTATGACTTGGTGTGCTTGAGTAATTACATTCTGTTGGAATGTTGGTTACAAGTTTACTTTCTGACTTTAAGTATATCTGTAAATTTGTTTCGCTATTGAATTGAGTTCCATAAATATGTTATTAGTCACTTGTCAAACTCACACTAAGCTCGTCTAGCTCACCCCCTTTAGTTTTTCCCCTTTCAGGTATATTTACGTGTTCTGAAGCTGGACTGGTTTGCGAAGGTCTCGGAAGCGTCATGTTGTTTTTAAAACTGGTTAATAAAGTGTTTTCTGTAAATCTAATTTTATGTAAACTATTTTGGACTATAAGTTCCGTTATTAATACTGTAAGGTTTTCATGTTGTTAAACTAAAATTTCCCACGATCACTTCGGTGGTCAATGTAACTTCTGAAATTCAATCTAAACTTCTAGGCCGGGTTTTGGGGCGTTACACATAGTGTGACATACATTAATCCTGAGTGGACGATGGACTATGTATGTACGACTTGTATAATTTGGTGTAAGTAAAAGTCTGAGTTCAAATAGGTAATGAACCGAAAGTTGATGCGTTAGGTGTATGACTTCTGCAATATGTAACATCATTTAAAATAGTGAAATTCATAGCCCAAGAAATGGGTATATGATATCCTCTCATTATTATTACATGATAGATGAAAAGTAAACATGACCATAAGTCATTTGTCTTTGTGATAAATGATTTAATTACTATTTGATAGTAATTGACTTTTCATAAAAGAAGATGTAATGATTACCATGAGATAAAATAAGAATATATTGGGAGAATGGATTTATTCTAAAGAGATTAAGAGTATCCTATGAGGGTAACATATTTATGAAAAGGTCATTGGGCAAGTACTAATTGAATAGCTTTTGTAATGATATGTAATTAAGAAGAGCTTAGTCATAATACTATAGTGGAATGACTTCGTGACTAAATGAATTTATAATTAATAAGCGAAAAGCTAGAACTTAATTAGAAATCATTTAAGCCCTAATTATATAAGTTCAACCAGTCCCTTTGCTAGCTCGTTGAAACAAAAAATGAATTGCATAAAGAATCAAATGAACAGAAATGGATGGAAACAATAGAGTTAAAGAAATAGGTCACATTTGAAAATGAATGTGTTTTCTCACTAAGTAAAGAAATGACTTGAGAATTAATTTAAGTTTTTCGAATTATTATTTAATCAAATAATTGAAGTTCGAAAGTAGAATTTGTAACACCCTCACTCAACTGTTCAACGAATTTCAGTATGGAGTGTAACAAGCAAAGCCTATTTGATATGATGACCAAATTATTACTAACTAAATAAATTATAAGTGGTTTTATTAAATAAATACATATTCCACACAATAAAAACCTTAAAGAAAAGTTTACTAGCTCAAGTTTTTAGACTCTAAGGTGACTACTTATTTACAATACATTCAACCCTCAGACGAAGTCCCTAATGGCACACCCTTCCTATTTGCATGACTTCAACAATGACAATGTATCCATGATTTCCACATGATTTGGCTTGGTCCCTCCTCAAGTTCCTTGTCCTGCAGATCCTGCAGCCACATTTCATAGCCTTGTAAGTTCGAATGTACTTAGTTAGTTTCTTTATGATGTAAAATATACCACGCATTGTCGGTGATTCTAATAAATAATAATAGTAATAATTATACAACAAACTCCTTGTTTGTTAGAAACACTTTTCTTAGTCTGTCATAATGGACTTTTTCCTATTCCCAATCTTAACTTATGGCGAATAGATTGTTTAGTGATTTCTTTCTGGCCATTTTACTAGCCATCAACCAACCTTGACAGTTCCACTATGTCTCGCCATTTCTACGGACTCTACCATTTCCTTTATTTAATTTTTTCTTACCACTTGTACTCAATGTAGGTGTCTTCTTCTTACCATTATTCCATATTAATGAGGCCTTCTGGCCTATCTTTCCAAGACTTTTGGTGAGTATTCTCAACCTCTTTAGTCCGTAGTAGACTCTTTCCTTATCTTAATCCTACATAACTTGCTTACCTTCCATCCATTGGTATGACTAACACGGTCCCACACCACCCTGGTAGATTAAATCCTATTTGGATCAAATAGAGGTCAAATTCTTCTTCATATTCTGCTTTAGTCGCATGACCTTTCCTTTAAGCGTAACATGTCTATCTGTTACAGTCCACTATGGGCTTCAGTACTCAACTGAATGCCGCTGTGTGGCCATCTAAGGTCACAATTCCTCTTTCTTATTGCATTCCCACATAGCTAGCCAATTGGCTGATACTTACTCGATGGTTTTCTCCTTTAAGAGACATAGTCTTGACAGACACTTGTATCATCATGTGTGTCTTCTTCGTCTATTGGTTCTAATCACTTGTCCCTTCCTTAGGGGCTAACCAGCGTACATATGATACACCACTAGCCTATACAGTTTCTCTAAATGCCCTCGATGTTTCTTAATGACAGATCATTATCCATGATACTTGGTTAAACCATTTTTCATTTTCTTGTACATTAGGCACCACTAGTACATCAACTTCCATGACTACATTTCGCTGGACTAACATTCTTATGCCTTATTGATTTACACGACTACTATTCCCACATTCCTTTCTTGTTTCCATTATGTTCCCATTCATTGGTAGATTCCTTCGGCCCACTACTCGACCATTGCAAGTCTATACTTCCATTTTCCTTATTTGTAGGTTATCCTACGATTTCTATTCTAATTTTTTACCCGTGTTTATTATCTCAGTGGACTATCTATGTTTCCATAGTTAACATATGGTCTTACTCGTCAAATTCCATGTCTACTATCCTGACGGACTCCATTGGTTGCCATAGTCGAACTATGGTTGTAACACCCCACACCCGTGCCCTACACCGGGACGAAATATGAGGCGTTACTAAACTTAAACACATACATTCAAACGTTTCCGAGTCACCAAGACTTCAAATTTAAAACTTTTTCAAACTTTGTTTAAACTCCATAATATGGGCCTACGAGGCCTCAAACTTTCATTGGAAACCATTCAGAACCAACTCGGGTCCTTAAACCAACTTAATTAAAATGACCCTTGAAACAGGGCACACGCCCGTGTAGTCATTATAACATGGCCATGCTGATGGCCCATGTGGCACACACGGCCTAAGCATCTAGAGACACGCCCGTGTTCCATGCCCGTGTAAATAAAATTCTAAATTCGAACCTATAGGGGTTTTCACACGGCCTGACACACGCTCATGTCTAAAAACCTTGACATTCTGTTTCTAACGTCAGTATCCAATTTAGGGCACACAGCCAAGGCACACACCCGTAGCCAGAGGCCGTGTCCTCCACACGGCTGAGACATACGGCCATGTCTCTACCTGTGTGTTTACTACCATGCAGACTGACTTGAAATTTTTACTTGCAGGAGACACATGACTGGACAACACGCCCATGGGGCTGACACACGGCCTAGACACACGCCCGTGTGTCTACTCGCGTGGACAATATGAGGCTATCTACCAAGCCTTTTGCCATCCTGAAACGCAATCTAATACCGACCAACATATCAAAATCTAACTTAATATGGTTTCTCAACCAAACAACCATAGCTAAGGCTTATATACATTTCATGTACTCAAACATGCCAACAATTTCATATTCATGAAAGGCGATCTTGCATTCATATAATAACTTTCAATATTAGCCATTTTTCATGGCCTTATACAAAATGAATCAAATGCTAAAGTAAGCCATCACAATTGGCCAATTAACAATGACACAAAACACAAAATTCTAAGTTCCTATACATGCCATAATCAAAATAAAAGATCTAACTATACCAAGTGTTTCGGATGATAGTGTGACTGGCTTCTCCGACATAGCAATGATCCTCAAGCTACTATGGCGGCACTATAAGAAAATGGAAAGGAAAATAGGATAAGCATAAACCTTAGTAAGTTGCATGAAAATAAACAACAACTACTTATCATAAAGCAATATGCTCATAACCTTTCATGGTTTATTCATGAATATTATAAATAAACGTAAGTACAACTTACTCATCACCATCCAATACAACTCGTATTGCATATATTGAGCCCATATCTCATACATTTCAATTACGTACCTGTACCACTCATCACATGATCATAACTTTTCTCATTTTGATTTAAATCATAAACTTTTTTGTTAAACCATTTGGAATACTACCGGATACTCCATAGCCCTAACATGGGTTAAGATGCCGACACCATGTCCCAGACATGGTCTTATACAGACTTTCATATAGCGAGGCCAATGCCATGTCCCAGACAGGTCTTACACTGACACACCACAAGCTGACGCCATGTCCCAGATAGGTCTTACAGTAGCTTGTATATAGCAAGGCAGATGCATGTCCCAGACATGTCTTACACTAGCTCTCGTCTCAATGCCGATGCATATCCCAAACATGTCTTAGACTGGCTCTCATGTTGTGGTTGATGCATGTCCCAGACATGTCTTACACTAGCACACATATCACCCATTATCATGGTACAAATATCCAAGTTTATTTCAAATGTTCAACGAAAGTCTTTCCTACGTAAATTTCTCAACATGTATTCTCATATTCAAAATCAATACAATTTATTCCATATCAACTCAATTACACATCAATATGATATAGTTGCATTACTAACATACAACTTACCTTGGTATTCAAAATATGGCAACTATTTCGACTTAGTCCGCTAGCTTTGCTTTTCCCCGGTCTAGGCCCAGATTTTGTAATTCTTGATCTAAAATGATAATAATTCACAAGATTAAATCACTTCATCAATCTAGGTATTCAAAATTTTACAATTGGGCAAAATGAAAATTTTGCCCCTAGACTTTCATAAAATGACCGTTTTACCCTTAGACTCAAAAAATGATTTTTATCAAATTTCTTTAACCAAGCCTAACTGACCATTTATTACTCTTATTACAACCCCAAATTCCCAATATTTCACAACATTACTATCTATTTTAAAAACTTTACAAAATGGTCCTATTAGGGTTTTCATGGGAAGTCTTTTCACAAAAGTTATTTATTTCACAACCATGATTCATTTTCTTCCATAAAATTTCAGAAAAAAACATGAACACGCTCATGGTAAAACCCTAGACTTTCAACCATTTTGAAAAATAGTCCCCTCATTTGAAAGCTCATGCTACGAGGGATTCAAAAATACAAAAATTATCAAGAAAAGTCATGAAAACCACTTACTTGTAGGGAGATTAAGTGGCTGAAATTTTTATAGCTTCCAAAACCCTCCTATGGCTGATATTTTCGGTCAGGAAGAAAGGATGAATGAAAAACATGAAGGCTAGGCTTTAGGGTATTATTTTATCACACATTAGGTCATCATATACCTAACACTTTTATTATTTTATTTCTCTAGCTATTTAACACCCTTAGCTATCAAAATAGGACTTTTGCACTTTATGCGATTTAGTCATGTTTCACAATTAAGCATGAAATCGGTAAAATTACTTCACCAAAATTTTCATGTACTAATATAAACATGCTATAACTCTAAAAAAATAATAAAATAATTTTTCCGACTTCGAATTGGTGGTCTCGAAACCACCGTTCCGATTGAGCCCAAAATTGGGCTAGTACAATTCTCCCCCTTAGGGATTTTTGTCCCCGAAAATCTTACCGGTGAATAAGTTTGGGTATTGGTCTTTCATAGTCTCCTCAGGTTCCCATGTGGCTTCCTCGACTCCATGTCTATGCCACAAAACTTTCACGAGTGTTATACTTTTATTCCTCAATTGTTTGACTCCTGAGCCAAAATCTTAACCGGCTTTTCGCCATAAGTCATGTCTGAGCTAATCTCAACCTCTATTGGTGCGATCACATGCGAAGGATCTGATCTATATCGATGTAACATGGACACATGAAACACGTCGTGAATCTTTTCCAATTCTAAGGGCAATGCCATTTGGTAGGCAACAGGCCCTACTCTCTTGATAATCTCATAAGGTCCTATGAAACGAGGACTCAGCTTGCCCTTTCTACCGAATCTGAGGACTTTCCTCCACGGGGATACCTTTAAAAACACCTTATCCCCGACTTGAAACTTGATCTCTTTCCATTTCAAATCTGCATAGGATTTTTTTCTATCCGAAGCAGCCTTCAAACAGGCGTGAATCACCTTAACTTTCTCTTCGGTCTCTTTAACTAAATCAACCCCGTATATATGATTCTCTCTCAGCCCAGTACAATACAAGGGTGTTCGACACTTGCTCCATACAAAGCCTCATAAGGCACCATTTTTAGACTTAACTGATAACTATTTTTGTAGGCAAATTCAACCAGCGGTAAATACTTTTCCCAACTACCTTGGAACTCGAGAACACAACACTGCAACATGTCTTCTAAGATCTAAATCACTCTTTCTGACTGACCATCGGTTTGTGGGTGAAAAGCCGTGCTAAAATTTAGTTTCGTTCCCAATGCCTCTTGTAACTTTTTCTAAAACCGTGAGGTAAACCTCAGATCTCTATCCGAAATAATCGACAAGGGCACTCCATGAAGTCTCACGATCTCAGAAACATATAGATCAACCAATTTCTCAAGGGAATAGTCAGTACGCACTGGTATAAAATATGCCGACTTAGTAAGTCTATCAGCAACTACCCAAACTAAATCATTTTTCCTTGGTGTCAAAGGCAACCCTGACACAAAATCCATGGTTACTCGATCCCATTTCCACTCGGAAACTATCACAAGTTGAAGTAAACCTGAAGGTACTTGGTGTTCGGCCTTCACTTGTTGACGAACTAGACACTTAAAAACAAACTCAAAAATGTCTCTTTTCATCCCCGACCACCAGTACATTTTCTTCAAGTCGTTATACATTTTTACACTACCCGGATGGATAGACAAGCAACCACTATGTGCCTTTCGCAAAATCCTTTGAATAAGCTTATTATGCTTGGGTACACAAACCCTATCTTGGAGCATCAAACATTCATTAGTATTAATCCGAAAATCTGATTCAACACTCGACTCACACTGAGCTCTCTTAGCTTGCAATTCACTGACATTATTCTGAGCCTCACAAATCTCTTGCAGGAACATCGATCTAGATCTCAACTCTACCAAAACCAAACCATCATTAGTCACGGTCAACTGAGCATTCATAGCTTTCAAGGCAAACAATGACTTTCTACTCAAAGCGTCGGCGACTACATTCACCTTTCCTAGGTGGTAGTCAATCACTAACTCGTAATCCTTTATCAACTCTTGCCACCTTCGTTATCATAGATTCAACTCCTTTTGAGTCATTAAATACTTGAGAATTTTATGGTCGGTGAATACTTGACATCTCTTGCCATACAAATGGTGTCTCTAAATTTTCAACGCGAATACGATGACGGCCAACTCTAAATCGTACGTCGGGTAATTCTTGTTGTGTGGCTTTAGCTATCTCGAGGCATAGGCTATTACCTTGCCTTCTTGCATGAGCATACACCCTAATCCATTTAAGGAGGCGTCGCTATACACCACGTATTCTTTGCCTGATTCCGATAGCACTAAAACTGAAGCTTCAGTCAACAAAATCTTTAATTTCTCAAAACTCTGTTGGCACCATTCGAACTTAACATCCTTTTGTAACAACATTGTCATCGGAGTTGTTATTATTGAGAACCCATTTACAAATCTTCTGTAGTATCCTGCCAAACCTAAAAAGCTTCAAATTTCTGACACATTCTTCGGCGGTTTCCACTCAACGATAGCTGAGATCTTACTCGGGTCAACTCTGATCTTGTCACCCGACACAATGTGTCCTAAAAATCTGACCTCTCATAGCCAAAATTTTCTCTTGGTGAACTTGGCGTACAACTGCTTATTTTTCAAGGTTTGTAGGACCATTCTCAAATGCTCTGCGTGCTTGTTCTCGTAACGTGAATAAATCAATATGTCATTGATAAAAATAGAAACAAACTTATCCAAATAGGGTCAAAAAATGAGGTTCATTAAATCCATAAATACCGTCGGGGTATTCGTTAAACCAAAGGGCATGACGAGGAACTCATAATGGTCGTACCTCGTCCGAAAAGAGTCTTCGATACGTATTGCTCCTTCACCCCTAACTGGTAGTAGCCTGACCTTAAATCTATCTTAGAGAATACAGTGGCTCATTTCAACTGATCGAACAAATCATCGATCCTTGGCAAGGGAAACTTGTTCTTCACAGTCACTTTGTTGAACTATCGGTAGTCTATGCACAATCTCATCAATCCATCCTTTTTTTCACAAATAGCACTGGGGCACCTCATGGACAAAAACTCGGTCTCGCAAATCCCTTCTCAGTTAACTCTTGTAGTTGAACCTTCAACCCCTTTAAATCCGTAGGAGCCATCCTATTCAAAGCAATCGAGATGGGTACCGTACCAGGGGCTAACTCAATTCCAAATTCAACTTCCCTCACTGGAAGCAGTCCAGTTAATTCCTCTGAAAACACATCTGTAAACTCACATACCACTGGCACTGATTCAATCTTCAATTCAGACTCTTGAGTATTCAATACAAAATGAAAATAAGCTTCACACCCTTTTCTCAAGTATCTCTCTCCGCAATCATAGACGATATCAGTACAGGTGAGTTATTCGATTCATATGGTTCAACCTGAAGAACATTCCCGTCTCCACATTTTAGCTCAATAACTTTTCCTCCACAATCTATTACGACACCATGAGAATTCAACTAATCCATATCGAGGATTAAGTCAAATTCATCAAACGGTAGCAGCATGAGGTTAGCCAGAAAACAATGACCTCTAACCATCAAAGGACAATTTTTATATATTTTGTCAACTAACACTTGCTTGCCTAATGGGTTTGACACCTTTACTACAATTTCTATAAACTCAATTGGCATATTCATACTGGGTACTAATTTCATGCAAACATAAGAATGGGTAGACCCCAGATCAATTAAAGCAATAATAGAAATATCGTGAAGAGAAAAAGTACCCGTAATTACATCTGGTGAAGATGCCTCTTCGTGAACGCGAATTGCATAAGTCTTTGCAGGCGCTCGGTTCTCAGACCTCACAACTGAATCTCTAGGAGCTCATCTACTATTAGCCCTACTGCCCGGGTTCTTCTATGGTCTACCATTAGAAGGATCACTACTCGCCCTCACATATTGCTTTTTCTCTTTGTCATCTAGTTCGGGACAGTTTCAGATGAAGTGGTCTAGGGATCCACATTTGAAGCAACCTCTCTCATTCCCTCGGCACTTGCCAAAATGATGCCTACCACATTGTGAACACTCTGGCCTATTTGGCCGAGCACTACCAACACTAGCGATAGAAGTGGTTTGAGCTTTAAATGTCGTGTGCTGTTTGTTCTTGCTCTTGCTCGAGAACCCCACTAACGCGTTTGATCGGGTAGGAAACTCTCTCGATCTCTTAAATAAGGTCTGCTTTGATTTCTCTATCTGTCTTTTCCTTAAGTCTCGAGACTCAATGTCAGCTTTTCTCTTCTCTTTGGCCAATTCCTCGGCCTTACATGCTCTCTCCACGAGCACCACAAATTCTCTCAATTCTAGTATGCCAACTAATAAACGGATATCTTCGTTTAGACCATCTTTAAACCTCTTGCACATGATGGCTTCTGTAGATACGCACTTCCGTGCATATTTGCTGAGTCTCACAAACTCACGCTCATACTTCATCACTGTCCTACAGCCTTGCTTCAGCTCTAAAAATTCTTTCATTTTCTGGTCTATAAACCTCTAGCTAATATACTTCTTTCGGAACTCTTCTTGGAAGAATTCTCATGTTATCCTCTCTCTATGTATAATAGACACGAGAGTATTCCACTATTGGTAGGCCGAGTCTCATAGAAGTGACACTGCATACTTCACACACTCCTCAGGTGTGCACGAAAGCTCATCAAATACCCTAATGGTATTTTTCAACCAGAACTCTACTCTTTCTGAGTCAACATCAATATTAGCCAGAAATTCCTCGGCCCCTTGCTTTCGTATTTTTTCTACTAAGGGTTTCTCCCTCCTAACCATATCCACTCCTTGCGAAGCTACTGGGGCATACTAAGGAATTGGAGGAGGTGGGGGAGGTGGAGTGTTCAGATTCGTACGAACAAACTCCGTGTACCAAGCGTCCATCATATGGAGGTAAGCCTCTCTAGCCCTTCCACTCTAACTCAGTGTCACGGGCCCACTATCTACTGGCGAGGTCCCTTCAGCGGGAGCCGACGTATTACTCTCCACATCATCCGCCGTAGCTACGTCAAGATCCATTTACTATATAAGTAAAAACACAATTTATCTCATCAGGAGTCATCACACTATCAATATACAGTTATGGCATGTATAGCTAGACTCGCACTCATACTAGGTTAGTCCTAAAATCGACTAAACCATAGCTCTGATACCATTAAATGTAACACCCATCACCCGTGCCTTACGTCGGGACAGAATATGAGGCATTACTAAATGTAACAACCCTCACCCGTGCCCTATGCCGGGATGGAATATGAGGCATTACTAAACTTAAACACATCCATTCAAACGTTTCCGAGTAACCAAGACTTGATCAAATTTAATTTTTTTTGAACTTTGTTTAAACTCTTTAATATCGGCCTACGAGGCCATAAAATTTCATTGGAAACCATTCGAAACCAACTCAGGTCCTTAAACCAACTTAATAAAAATGACCCTTGAAACAGGGCACACACTCGTGTGGAAGGGCAACACGCCGTGTGGTCATTATAACATGGCCATGCTGATGGCCAGTGTGATGCACACGGCCTAAGCATCTAGGGACACGCCCGTGTCTCATGTTCGTGTGAATTAAATTCTAAATTCGAACTTACAGGGGTTTTCACACGGCCTGACACATGCCTGTGTCTATGGCCTGTGTCCCTCACACAGCCATGACACGCCCGTGTCCTAGCCCGTGTCTAAAAACCTTGACATTTTATTTCTAACGTCAGTATCCAATTTAGGGCACATGGCCAAGGCAGACGCCAGTGGCCAGAGGCAGTGTCCTCCACACGGCTGAGACACACAGCCGTGTTTCTACCCGTTTGTTTACTACTATGCATACTGACTTGCAATTTTTACTTGTAGGAGACACACGACAGGACAACATGCTCATGAGGCTAGCCGTGTGAGGTTGGCCGTGTGTCACACACGATCTAGACACACACCCCCGTGTAGACAATATGAGGCTATCTATCAAGCCTTTTGCCACCCTGAAATACAATTTAATGTCGACCAACATATCGAAATCTAACTTAATATGATTTCTCAACTAAACAACCATAGCTAAGGCTTATATACATTTCATGTACTCAAACATGCCAACAATTTCATATTCATGAAAGACCATCTTGCATTCATATAATAACTTTCAATATTAGCCATTTTTCATGGCCTTATACAAAATGAATCAAATGCTAAAGTAAGTCATCACAATTGACCAATTAACAATGACACTAAACGCAAAAGTCTAAGTTCCTATACATGCCATAATCAAAATAAAAGATCTAACTATACCAAGTGCTTCGGATGATAGTGTGACTGGCTTCTCCGACATAGCAATTATTCTCAAGCTACTATGGCGGCACTATAAGAAAATGGAAAGAAAAATAGGGTAAGCATAAAACTTAGTAAGTTGCATGAAAATAAACAACAACTACTTATCATAAAGTAATATGCTCATAACCTTTCATAGTTTATTCATGAATATTATAAATAAACGTAAGTACAACTTACTTATCACCATCCAATACAACTCATATTGTATATATTGAGCTCATATCTCATACATTTCAATTACGTACCTGTACCACTCATCACATGATCATAACTTTTCTCATTTCGATTTAAATCATAAACCTTTTTGTTGAACCATTTGGAATACTATCGGATACTCCACAGCCCTAACATGGGTTAAGATGCTGATGCCATATCCCAGACATGGTCTTATACAGGCTTTCATATAGTGAGGCCGATGCCATGTCCCAGACAGGTCTTACACTAGCTCTCATCTATTGGTGTCGATGTCATATCCCAGACAGGTCTTACACTAACACACCACAAGCTAACGCCATGTCCCAGACAAGTCTTACACTAGCTTGTATATCGCGAAGCTGATGTATATCCCTGACATGTCTTACACTAGCTCTCGTCTCAATGCTGATGCATGTCCCAAACATGTCTTACATTGGCTTAAATATATCGAGGCCGATGCATGTCTCAGACATGTCTTACACTGGATCTCATGCTATGGCTGACGCATGTCCCAGACATGTCTTACACTAGCACACATATCACCCATTATCACGGTACAAATATCCAAGTCTATTCCAAATGTTCAACGAAAGTCTTTTCTACGTAAATTTCTCAACATGTATTCTCATATTCAAAATCAAGATAATTTATGCCATATCAACTCAATTGCACATCCATAGGATATAGTTGCATTATTAACATACAACTTACCTCGATATTCAAAATATAACAACTATTTCGACTTAGTCCGCTAGCTTTGCTTTTCCCCGGTCTGGGCCTGAATTTTTTAATTCTTGATCTAAAATGATAACAATTCACAAGTTTAAATCAAATTATCAATCTAGGTATTCAACAATTTATAATTGGGCAAAATGACCATTTTGCCCTAGACTTTCACAAAATGATCATTTTACCCCTAGACCCAATAATCAATTTTTATTGAATTTCCTTATTATCCAAGCCTAACCGACCATTTATTACTCTTATGACAACCCCAAATTCCCAATATTTCACACTATTACTATTTATTTTACAAACTTTACAAAATGGTCTTATTAGGGTTTTCATGAGAAGTCCTTTCACAAAAGTTGTTTATTTCACAACCATGATTCATTTTCTTCCATAAAATTTAAAAAAACAACATGAACACACTCATGGTAAAACCCTATACTTTCAACCATTTTGCAAAATAGTCCCTTCATTTGAAAGCTCATGCTACAAGGGTTCCAAAAATACAAAAATTATCAAGTCATCAAAACCACTTACTTGTAAGGAGATTAAGTGGCTGAAATTTTTCAAGCTTCCAAAACCTTCCTATGGCTGATATTTTTGGTCAAGAAGAAAGGATGAATGAAAAAGATGAAGGCTAGGCTTTAGGGTATTATTTTATCACACATTAGGTCATCAAATACCTAACACTTTGACTATTTTATTTTCTTTGTCTTATGGCTGGCCAAGCCTCTCTAAAGGGTCTAATTTCCCTTTAAAGACCCCCATTTTTGGTTCTCTAGCTATTTAACACCCTTAGCTATCAAAATAGGACTTTTGCACTTTATGCGATTTAGTCTTATTTCACAATTAAGCATGAAATCGCTAAAATTACTTTACCAAATTTTTCATGCACTAATATAAACATGCTACAACTCAAAAAAATAATAAAATAATTTCTCTGACTTTGGATTGGTGGTCTTGAAACCACTGTTCTGACTGAGCCCAAAATCGAGCTGTTACAATGGTCTTACCCCATAATCCTTGTGTTTATTGTCCCGACGGATTACCCTATGTTCAATGTCTTGATAGACTATCTTGTGTTTAACATCCTGTCAGATTAGACCTTGTACAATGTCATATTAGACTATCTCGTGTTTAATGTCTTGTCGAACTATTTCGTGTTTAACATCCCGTCGGGCTATCCCGTGTTTAACTTTTCGTCAGACTATCTCATGTTTAACGTCCCGTCAAACTATCTATGATGTCGTAATGTCTTTTAACTAGGGCTTTACACAGTATAATCCCCATGTTTACTGTCTCAGCAGACTATCAAAGGATGCCATAATATCTTTCAGCCATGGTTTTACTCATTATCATCATGATGCCATAACATCTTTTAGCTATGGTCTTACTCATTTCCATTCTGATGGCATAGTGCCTTTCAGCTATGGTTTTACTCATTTTAGACATATAGCCTTCAATCGAATCCATGACTTATCCCTGATATTTACTTTTCTCATCTTAATCCATTCATTCCTCCATTTTACCATCCTATACCTTGATGCTCAAAAATCGCAGTGCCTCCTCCGCAAGGCCTAGAGCTTCGCTCATTACGAGTGTGCACAGCAACACCGTAGGGAGGTATTTAATAGAATCATCCCAGTTCTATTCCTAACTTCGCCTAAACCCAACAATATTTCTCATACATGCATTACATACATTTCATGGATGTAATATCATGGAATTATAGCTAATTCATGTTTACTAGGCTACCTTGGAAGATACTTATAGACTCATTTAACCTTTCAACATACTTAGCAATTCAGAGTTTGAATAAAGAAACTCACCTGATACTCCTTCATCTTGTTTTCTTAGCTCTTACGGACATCAAAGCTTCCATTCTCCCAAAAACTAAATAAGACAACTAATTCATGGGTTAAACTTAGTGTTTTTGCTTTAAAACCTCAAGTTTCTAGAAACATGCAGAACCTTCAAAATGGTTTTAAAAACTCTAAACTTTGTTTCCTAAGTCTTACGTACATCGAAGGGCTTAGAACCTTACCAGCTTGGTAGGTTCTTTACTTTTTCAACTTTAACCTCACGATCATCGCTTAATGTAGAGCTTTCCAATACCTTTGCTTACTCGGAGCAACCATGGAAGATGAATAAGAGAGGAAAATGAAACAAATTGGAGAAAAAGTCTCTTGGGAAGTCACTCTCTATCTATTTATAGCCCTTCCTGCGCGGTTTCCCACTGTATAACAACGATTCATCCATAATCATTTTATCCCCCCCATTAAGGAACCGATTGGTTCAAATCCAACCAAATCAGATTTGAAGCTCAACTATGCTCAAATTAGCATCTATATTTCTCAAATTTTCTAGTAAAGACCACCAACTTACGGTCTCTTTTAATTTAACCACTAAAGGTTCAAATTTTTAGGTTTCAAGGGAAACTGGATGTGACAGAATCGGGTTGAGAAAATTATTTAATACATTTTCTTATATATTCTATTACAGTAAAATTGTTAGGATTTTAATGTTATGAAAGGCGACAACTCTTGTGTATTTAACTAGGATGTGTTACCCCCTTCTCCTAGTTAAACTAGGAGAATATTTTTTCTATCAAATAAATATCATTCATGTTCTACTAATTCAACTAAGAGTTTTCTATCTCTCCTTAAATTCACACATTGTGAATTTAGCAAGTAAAACCACAACACCAAGGTTTTACCATCAAGATGCACTAATACAATAAATTTCCTCACATGAGTAGATTAAGTGCTTAGTTCTCTCTGTACATTAACCGATACAAATCTCTCAACTAAATAGATTATTTTAAGACTTACTAACATAAAAAGATCTGTAATGACCCGAATTTTACCGTTATCGAAAAAGTGTATTTTCGGGTCTCCGTTTTTGAAAAATGGATTCGTAGATATTTATTAAAAATATTTACGAAGTTAATCGAGTGGTTAATTAGAGTTTAATTAAGTGAATTAGCTTAAATTAAGGATAATTGGATAAAAGGATTAAATTGAATGAAGTATGAAATTTTAATTATAGAATAAAGAAAATTGAAGGACTAAATAAATAAATAAGCCAAAAAGAGTGCCAAGTGTATGGCAAAAATAAAATACAAGTGTAATAAATATAATACACACATTTGTAATACATGTATGTATTTGCTTATTATTTAAGTAAATATTAATGTATTTATTATTATTAAATTGATATTATATGATAAATAAATAAATGTAAGACAAATGTGTGGTAATGATTGGGTACAAGTGTATAAAAAAAATACATACACTTGTAATGCTTGTATTTAAGTATTAATAGATATTTATTATTTATAAAAGGTATTTATTAATTAAATAATTATATTATAAGATTTTTATGTGAAAAATAAATAAAAAGTTGACAAATGTATGGTATGTATAATGACATGTGTAATATTAGTATATGCACATTTGTAAAATACATGTATATTTACTTATTATATAAGTATATTATTAAGTTATTATTATTACTATATATATATATATAAAACAAAACAAAGTAAAAGAAAAAAGAAAAAGAATAGAAAGAAACAGAGAAGAAACGAAGCAGGGGAGAAAGAAGGAGAAAAAGAAAGGAAAGAAAGGAAAAAGGAGAAATAGGAATTTTGAAGCTTGGAAATTTAATAGGTAAGTCAATTTAGCCCTTTTTACTTAATTTTAATGTTTTAAAAGCTTTAGAACAAAGTTTTGATGAAATTAAATTAATATTTTGAAAGTTATTAGATTTCTAAATATTGTTCATGTTGAATAAAAAGATGAATTAGGGGTTAGATTGATAGGAATTCAAGTTAGAAATGAAATAAGGATTGAATTGTAAAGTAATGCATAAGTTTTGTGTTTTAGAGACTAAATTGAGGAAAATTCAAAATTATAAAAATATGTTGAAAATTTAATAGTTAAATTTGAGTTTGAATGAAATTTGAATAGAAATAAAGTGTGAATTGGTGTTATAAATTTGGTTATTAACATCTTGCACTAAAACAGTTTTGGACAGCAGCAGTAAGCCAAATTTGAAAAATTACCATAAATTGTAGAAACCGAATTAGAAAATGAAAAATATATGAAATTAAATCTTATTGAGTCCAGTTTCTCATAGAAGAAACAGTGTAAGAAATGAAATTGTAAATCATGAGATATTATAACTTTTGTGAGACAAGATCAGAATGAATTTGGGTTTCTCTGTTCTGAATTTGAAAAATCATTAAAAATGGTATAAAAATAATTATGTGTTGGAATTTACATGTTTAAAATCCTCAATGAATCTATTTTCAATATAATCAAACAGGAACATCGTCAGAATCTTGTACAAGGAGATAATTAATTTTTAGTGAAGAATGGTCGGAACTGTTTGACAGCTGAATAGGGGCAATTTTAAAGAATAAACTATACTTATTGGCTAAACTAAAAATTCTAAAAATTTTATTGTAAGAAGATATGTGAGTCTAGTTTCAGGAAAAATTAGCGGATCTTAGTTTGGAGTTTCTTATCTCAAGATATAAATGATTTAGTAACAATGACTCAAGTAGACAGCTTTGAATGAATATATAAGTAAATAGTGGAATTATATGTAAAAAAAAAAGAAGAAGAAGTTAAATTTGCATGTTTAGGCTCATAGATTAAATTGAATTGTGTTGTATTGATGATTATAAATTATTATTATTTTCATAGTTAACAAAGAACCCAAGACATCGGCACACAAAGGAAAGGAGAAAGCTATCGAGGATTAAAACGAGAAATTCACGGTTTGTATTACTATAATTCAAATTATTTATTTATTCATTAAATGTTTAATTTAATTTATGTATATGGTAAGTAAATTATAAGGTAAGTATATTTGTTGAATTGTATAAAAATTTAATTGAATGATGAATATGTATTGAGATTGAATTGCTTATGGATTGAAATGAAAAGTGTATTGAATTGAGTTGAAATTGAAATTGAAAAGTGATATGGAATACCCTATTAACTAGTCGGGCTGAGTCGGATATAATTGGCATGCCATAGGATTTGGAAGAGTACGAGAACTGCCGGCTCTACTGATCAGGCACTTTATGTGTCGTATTTTAGGCACCTCGTGTGTTGTTTTAGGCACTTTATGTGTCGTATACTGATCAGGTACTATGTACCGTTTTTGGCACAATGTGCCGTATTGGTGTGTTTGGGTTGGAATCCGTGTATCCGTCAAAGTCCGAGTTTGTTAATAGGGTGAACAACTGAAATGAGAAATTTAAAATAAATTGATTGATTATATTATTGAAATATTGAAAGAAATGAAATTGAATTATGGATTGAAATTGATATTAAAAAATGAAAGGCATGAACTTAATGTTCATGTAGTGATTGAAATTGTTACATATGACATGTGATGGAAATTGAAGAATAGCTAAAAAATTGTATTGTTGTTATTAATTAATGAAAGTTTAAGAATGAATTGATATTTGAGAAATTGGATAGTTACATGTTTGGTAATTATAATTCTTTATTGCTATTATAATTTGAATTATGGTAATACCACTGAGTATGGAATACTCGGCCTACGGTTTATTTCCGTGAGCAGGTTAAGTTAAAGTGAGAATGTCGAATCAACATCCCAGGTCGATCCCGAATTCAACGAGGTAAAGCGTGTTAATTGTTGATAATGGCATGTACCTAGGGTGTCTTATGTGTGTGTCATTTTAAAAATTGATAAAGTAAGTGATATATTTTAAAAGATTCATTGGATAGGTTATAAAATGTTTTAGATTAGTAAGATTTGAGTATATTTAAGTGTATTTAGATTATTTGAATGTTGACAAATTATATTAGTTGAAGTTTTAATTTGCAGAGTTAGAAATATTTATTTTAATAAATGACTTTAATTGAACTGTACAAACCGGTAATGCCTTGTAATCCTGTTTCGGGGACGGATAAGGATTAGAGGGTGTTACATTTAGTGATATCAGAGCTATCAGGTTTAGCCGATTCTCGGACTAAATCAAGCTCGAAATTAAGTCTAGAGGTACATGCCATAGTTGAGAAGAAATTGAATCGGGATTGGATGCTGATATATTTGTTTGTTTCTGTTTTATAGTTGAAAATGATAGATGAACATATTGATAGTATTGACTATAAAATGTATACTGGAGATAAAGAGTCTTGTGAAATAGATCGAAACTGAATTGGTAATATTGAGTATTAATTCGATGAATAATTAATCACTGAATGTTGAATGATAAAATAATAGAGAAAGAGATAATACGTAACTGTTTAGAATTATAAACGATGCTCTTCAGTGAATAGAAGAAACTGTATCTCTTATAATATTTGCCCCTCCTGTTTCTCAATCGGTTCCCGAAGTACTTCAAGGTACAGAGTTTGTCTGAACGGGTAAGATATCTGCTGTTAATAATCTGTACATATAGTGTGGAAGAATTGAAAATTACAGCTGAAAATGATCTTGAAAGAATTGAAATTTGGTTAGAGAATGTTATCAGGATAGTAATTGAATTGTTTTGTTCACTGATTAAATGTTAGAAAGGTATGATATTTCTGTTAAAAGATTCAGCTTGCCAGCGGTGAGAAATATTTCTTTATGCTGTGATTAAGAAAGGGTTATTTGGAAACTTTTTGAAATGAGTTCTGACATAAATATATATCAGTTAGAGATTTCTTAATCAGAGATATAAAGAATTCTTGAAGCTTAAATAGAGTTATATGACTGTAACTGTATGTGAAGAGAATGTGTCTGATTGAATAAATATATTAGAGAGCGTATTCCGATAGAAACTGTATGGCACAAATTGTTAAAGATGGTTTAAATGAAGATATAAAGTTGAAGAACGTAGAATAAAGAGTGGAATATGTGTTGGATATGATTCTTTTGATCATTATCTTAGTGATTGCTTGGAGAAGTTGAAAAAAAATATTATTCAGAGTTCAAGACTGAGTAACGCAGTTATTAGAGGTAGGTCACCCTGTAATCTCAGAAATACTAGTGAAAGCTGAAGTGTGACAAAGGACTTCACTGTAAAATCTGGAGAATGAACATCAGCCACGGTATATGTTAATTGTATATAAGAAGATTTATCTCTACCGGATGTTATTACAGGTACTTTCTTCTCTATCGACACTAATAAGATTATTTTAAATTGATCTTGGTTTGATTATTCTCATGATTGCATGAATTCAGTATCTGCTAAGGGTTTGCCTGTTAAGTTCACTGAATTATGGTGAAAGTATTAAATTTTCTAGATCAGCATTTATTGGCTGATAAGATCTGTAGGAACTGTCTGATAATGATACTGGGATACTGTTTTCTGATCGATTTGATGTTATTATTGTTTGATGTGATCTTGAGAATGAATTGGTTAATTTTGCATGATACTGTGGTAATTTATAAGCAGAAGTATATTATATTGCGAAGTTAGGATGATGAAATGTTTTGTTTTAAATCAGAGAAGATTGAAGGATTTAACTATTGAGATATTGATCATGTCAAAACAAAAATGTGTTGGAAAAAGGGTTATGGTACTTACTTTGCCTATGTATTGGATATTAAGGTATTCAACTTAAGGTTTAAACCAGTGGCAATAGTGTGAGAGAATTCTGACGTGTTTCTAGAAAAGTTACACGAAATACTGTTGATTGAAGAAGCTGAGTTTGCTATAGATTTTGTACTTGAAACGATACTGAAAAGTATATCTGAAATCAGAGGTTTTTTTAGACTAGCCGGTTATTACCAGAAATTTGAAAAAGGATTTTTGGATGATATGGTTATTACAGAAAGATGTGGAATTGGAATGGTATGATAAATGTCAGCAATGTTTTTATTAATTGAAAAAAAAGTTAACTGAAGCACTAGTTCTGGTTTAGTCCAAAATCCGGTAAAGAAACTTGTGATTTACAGGGATAGCAGTGTTTGATGCAAGAAAGTGAATTAACGGTTTATGTTTTTAGAAAGTTAGAATTATATAGAAAGAATTATCTGATACACGACTTGAAAGTGGTAGTTATTGTCTTCGCATTAAGAGATTATGATTTGATAATTGATTATTGTTCAAGGAAGGCATATGAAGTTATGTATACTCAGAATTAAAAGTTTTGCTTTGTGTTATGAGCTATGAACATTCGATTGTCATTATCTGATAATGGCTCAATTAAAGTTGAAATAAAGGTTAAACCTACTTCTCTACAGTAGGTCTACAAAGTTTAGAAATGTGGTAATGAGTTATCAGTTAAATGGGTATAGTGTACAGATGATTTCTGATTAAACATTTCGGATTGGATATGATGGTTGTTTGCTATTTAGAAATAAAAGCTGAACAGAGGAATTCAGAGCTTAGACATAAGAATTTGCATGAAATTTATAGCAATACTATGTCTATGCATTCTGGAAGAAATAAGATATACAGTGATTTGAGGCAGATGTGTTGAAGACTTGGAAAGAAAAGTAATACTTTGAAATTGTATATAAATGTTTATATCAGATACAGATACCTTCAGAACTGTTACAGCTAGAAAGGATATCAGAATAGAAATGGGATATAATTTCTATGAGTTTGAATTGGAATAATCTCGATCTTCAAAAAAGAAAGACGGTATTTGAATAATCGTTGAAGGTATGACAAAGTCTGCATATTCTATTCAGGTATGAATAAATTTCTTACTTAATAATTGCCTGAAATATAGATTTCTGAGATTATCAGATTACATGGTATGGTGGATTCTATCATTTCTGATTGAGATACGTGGTTTATGGTTTATACTCTGATTATAGAACAAGTAAAAGAAGTTTTGGGTGCGCGATAATAGTCTTCAACACTGTATGAAGTTCTAAATGATTATGAATGTAAAACTGCATGGAATCTGATTGAATATAGTGAGAAAAAGAATATACAGAGCTATTTGATTTGTGAAATTGAAGAAAAAGTGGAAGTAATTCAAAAAAGACTGAAAGCAGCTTTTGATAGACATAAATTGTATGTAGATTTAAAATGTCATGATATTGAGTTCTCGTTCTGTTGGGCTACGTGAATCTGTGGAAAGATCGGATTAGTTAGGTAATATATTGGATGGTTTAGCCTCTGAAGTTACGGAAATTTATGGGATTTTTCAAGACTTGGTGTTCAGATGATATAGAACAGATTTCTTACATGTTATATCGAATAAAGGATAATGAGATTTGATATGATTTATCGTATGGAGACAAATCCTGTTGAGATACTCGCGTGAGTAAGTGAAGCCATGATATTGAGGAAACAATACGGGAACCGAGAGAAACAGTGAAATTTTTGTACCCCCAGCTCTTTTCAGGCAAATTTCGAGGACGAAATTTATTAAAGGGGGGAGAATTGTAATGACCCGAATTTTACCGTTATCGAAAAAGTGTATTTTCGGGTCTCCGTTTTTGAAAAATGGATTCGTAGATATTTATTAAAAATATTTACGAAGTTAATCGAGTGGTTAATTAGAGTTTAATTAAGTGAATTAGCTTAAATTAAGGATAATTGGATAAAAGGATTAAATTGAATGAAGTGTGAAAGTTTAATTATAGAATAAAGAAAATTGAAAGGACTAAATAAGTAAATAAGCCAAAAAGAGTGTCAAGTGTATGGCAAAAATAAAATACAAGTGTAATAAATATAATACACACATTTGTAATACATGTATGTATTTGCTTATTATTTAAGTAAATATTAATGTATTTATTATTATTAAATTGATATTATATGATAAATAAATAAATGTAAGACAAATGTGTGGTAATGATTGGGTACAAGTGTATAAAAAAAATACATACACTTGTAATGCTTGTATTTAAGTATTAATAGATATTTATTATTTATAAAAGGTATTTATAAATTAAATAATTATATTATAAGATTTTTATGTGAAAAATAAATAAAAAGTTGACAAATGTATGGTATGTATAATGACATGTGTAATATTAATATATGCACATTTGTAAAATACATGTATATTTACTTATTATATAAGTATATTATTAAGTTATTATTATTATATATATATAAAACAAAACAAAGTAAAAGAAAAAAGAAAAAGAATAGAAAGAAACAGAGAAGAAACGAAACAGGGGAGAAAGAAGGAGAGAAAGAAAGGAAAGAAAGGAAAAAAGAGAACTAGGGATTTTGAAGCTTGGAAATTTAATAGGTAAGTCAATTTAGCCCTTTTTACTTAATTTTAATGTTTTAAAAGATTTAGAACAAAGTTTTGATGAAATTAAATTAATATTTTGAAAGTTATTAGATTTCTAAATATTGTTCATGTTGAATAAAAAGATGAATTAGGGGTTAGATTGATAGGAATTCAAGTTAGAAATGAAATAAGGATTGAATTGTAAAGTAATTCATAAGTTTTGTGTTTTAGGGACTAAATTGAGGAAAATTCAAAATTATAAAAATATGTTGAAAATTTAATAGTTAAATTTGAGTTTGAATGAAATTTGAATAGAAATAAAGTGTGAATTGGTGTTATA
Organism: Gossypium longicalyx; assembly: GCA_025698465.1. Classification (NCBI taxonomy): domain Eukaryota; kingdom Viridiplantae; phylum Streptophyta; class Magnoliopsida; order Malvales; family Malvaceae; genus Gossypium; species Gossypium longicalyx. The sequence goes on from CM047000.1 coordinate 9,370,606, forward strand.
AATTTGGTTATTAACATCTTGCACTAAAACAGTTTTAGACAGCAGCAGTAAGCCAACTTTGAAAAATTACCATAAATTGTAGAAATCGAATTATAAAATGAAAAATATATGTAATTAAAGCTTATTGAGTCTAGTTTCTCATAGAAGAAACAGTGTAAGAAATGAAATTGTAAATCATGAGATATTATAACTTTTGTGAGACAAGGTCAGAATGAATTCGGGTTTCTCTGTTCTGACTTTGAAAAATCATTCAAAATGGTATAAAAATAATTATGGGTTGGAATTTATATGTTTAAAATCCTTAATGAATTTATTTTCAATATAATCAAACGGGAACATCGTCTGAATCTTGTACAAGGAGATAATTAATTTTTAGTGAAGAATGGTCGGAACTGTTTGACAGCAGAACAGGGGCAACTTTAAAGAATAAACTATACTTATTAGCTAAACTAAAAATTCTAAAAATTTTATGGTAAGAAGATATGTGAGTCTAGTTTCAGGAAAAATTAGCGGATCTTAATTTGGAGTTTCTTAGCTCAAGATATAAATGATTTAGTGAAAATGACTCAAGTAGACAGCTTTGAATGAATATATAAGTAAATTGTGGAATTATATGTAAAAAAAAAAAAGAAGAAGAAGTTAAATTTGCATGTTTAGGCTCATCGATTAAATTGAATTGTGTTGTATTGATGATTATAAATTATTATTATTTTCATAGTTAACAAAGAACCCAAGACATTGGCACGCAAAGGAAAGGAGAAAGCTATCGAGGATTAAAACGAGAAATTCACGGTTTGTATTACTATAATTCAAATTATTTATTTATTCATTAAATGTTTAATTTAATTTATATATATGGTAAGTAAATTATAAGGTAAGTATATTTGTTGAATTGTATAAAAATTTAATTGAATGATGAATATGTATTGAAATTGAATTGCTTATGGATTGAAATGAAAAAGTGTATTGAATATGTTGAAATTGAAATTGAAAAGTGATATGGAATACCCTATTAACTAATCGGGCTGAGTCGGATATAATTGGCATGCCATAGGATTTGGAAGAGTACGGGAATTGCCGGCTTTACTGATCAGGCACTTTATGTGTCGTATTTTAGGCACCTCGTGTGTCGTTTTAGGCACTTTATGTGTCGTATACTGATCAGGTACTATGTACCGTTTTTGGCACAATGTGCCGTATTGGTGTGTTTGGGTTGGAATCCGTGTATCCGTCAAAGTCCGAATTTGTTAATAGGGTGAACAACTGAAATGAGAAATTTAAAATAAATTGATTGATTATACTATTGAAATATTGAAAGGAATGAAATTGAATTATGGATTGAAATTGAGATTAAAAAATGAAAGGCATGAACTTAATGTTCATGTAGTGATTGAAATTGTTACATATGACATGTGATGGAAATTGAAGAATAGCTAAAAAATTGTATTGTTATTATTAATTAATGAAAGTTTAAGAATGAATTGATATTTGAGAAATTGGATAGTTACATGTTTGGTAATTATAATTCTTTATTGCTATTATAATTTGAATTATGGTAATACCACTGAGTATGGAATACTCAGCCTACGGTTTATTTCCGTGCGCAGGTTAAGTTAAAGTGAGAATGTCGAATCAGCATCCCAAGTCGATCCCAAATTCAACGAGGTAAAGCGTGTTAATTGTTGATAATGGCATGTACCTAGGGTGTCTTATGTGTGTGTCATTTTAAAAATTGATAAAGTAAGTGATATATTTAAAAAGATTCATTGGATAGGTTATAAAATGTTTTAGATTAGTAAGATTTGAGTATATTTAAGTGTATTTAGATTATTTGAATGTTGGCAAATTGTATTAGTTGAAGTTTTAATTTGCAGAGTTAGAAACATTTATTTTAATAAATGACTTTAATTGAACTGTACAAACCGGTAATGCCCTGTAATCCTGTTTCGGAGACGGATAAGGATTAGAGGGTGTTACAAGATCTATCACAATCCTATTAAAATAATAATAAGATAAGTTGAAGACAGTATAATAACAAGTAATGTAAACATGTACACCTCTGTTGTTTTAAGAATTCAGATACATCAAGGTCAATCTCGGGGTATTCTTGGATTGTCACAAAAGATCTATATCGATAAAGTACTCAAAAGATTTGGCATTCAAGGTTGTAGACCAAGTGGCACCCTTGTTGCTAAAGGAGACAATTTAATCTTACTCAAAGCCCTAAAAATAACCTTGAAATTTAGGAAATGCAAAAGATCCCCTATGCATCAGCTGTTGAGAGTCTAATGTATGATCAAGTATGTACACGTCCGAATATTACATACATTGTTAGAATGTTAGGAAGACATTTAAATAACCCTGGGATGGACCATTGGATAGTAACCAAGAGGGTTATAAGGTATCTTCAGATAACAAAAGATTACATGCTCACATAGTAGAGGTCTAATAAGTTAAAGTTCATCAGGTATACAGATTCCAATTTTGATGAAATATTGATGCAAAATTTTGTCATTAGGGTGCAAATTGTGACAATAATTGGTAGCTTTTATTCCAATAACAACAGAAGCATATCAAAGTCAAAGCACATAGACTTTAAGTTTTTGATTGTTAAAGTAAAAGTTAAGAGTGATTAAGTACCTATAAAGCATATTGGGACAAACTCCATGATTGCGAACCCACTTACTAAGGGATTACACCCAAGGTGTTATAAGAGCACACTGCTCATACGGGTGCAATATCATTCCAGAATATTCAGTTTTAGTGGGAATTTGTAATTTTAAATGCTTTTCTGTTACATAAACATTTTTAATTATTTCAACTTAAGTTTATTCTTTGTAGAAATAAAGTTTATTTGGTTTATTCACACTCTAATTTTTGCAAGGTTTGATCTTACCAAGGCTAAGGAGGACCAGTTCGAAATAGGCATGTTTGGATCATATTGCATTTAATTTCCATGTAGCATATCCATACTTGATCTATGTCTTTTGGTTGTGTTAATGTACGTGGTCAGAGATGGATTTAGCTACGATATATTTAACGTGAGTTGCCTTGGTTCTATGTTAACGTAATTAATAGACCAGATTATTCAGAATACCCTTTGGACATGATAGTAAAGTTTTGAGGTTATAAGGTTATATAATAACATGCCATTATAAAGTAATTAATATATATATGTGTGGTCCAAGTGAAAATTGCTAAAAAATATGGACATCACATATATAATAATAATAATTATATGTTATTATTTACTATCATAAAAGATTAGCCCAAATTAAAAGTGATCTAATTTGGTTAAGGTTTATTGGACTTTAGTTTTTAAATAAAGTATGTGTCAAATATGTGTAGATAATTTCGTAATTAATTTCTAATTGATGATGGACTGATTAGAAATTATGGTTAATGTGCAAAATTATATATTAGGGTTATGGTCTCCAAATTACACATACGTAACTTTTCTAATATGTCATCTTTAGAAAAGAGAAAGTCATATTGTTTGAATTACTTGTATGCTAATTTGGAAGATCAAAATCACAAGACCAAAAATTTCAAGAAATCAATAGATTCAGGTATGCCTCCGCATTTAGTTTTGTTCTTGACGATTTAATATGATAGATCCTGATTAATCAAATTTTATATCAAATCTTGTTTTACGATTCTAACATTTTTATTATTTATTTTTTGTTATGTTTGTGTTTTGCATTAATTTATTTAAAGTCTTATTACTCAATTCAATTTTAAAAAGTATATATGTTTTTATGTTTGATTTTAAATTATTTAATCAATCTAATTAACTATAGAAACTATATTGCTTAATTAATATTATTACTTAATTATTTGTTTTGGTACCTTTTACATAATTATTTTTATTTTATGTTTAAAATTGTGTTATTTAAAGGATTTGGTGTGTCATATTTTTGCATGATAATATTGCAATCATTCAATATTAAAATTATGTTGTTTAAAAGATTTGATTTGTTTATTCTATTTGTTGGGATATATTTATATTTGTATTTAGTATAATTCGATGGTACGGTAATAAATTACGTAGCTTACTGTTCAAATGGGATAAATAGATTGAGTTGTTGATTTAGCATATCTTCATTTATCAATGTTCAATGTTGGTGAAGGGTGACAATAATGGTGGAAAATGATTTACTTGCAGAAAAGAGTAAAGAAGGTGAGCAACAATGATGAAATGCACTTAAAATTTTGCTTTTCTATTAAAAAGAAGAAAAAGAGAGAGAAATGGAACCAAATCTTAATACACATAGGCGAAAAACAAGCTTAAAAAAAAAACACCCATATATTGCAATCCCTGAAGTAGTTTAGCACTTATTCTCAGCAGTAGAGGAGCCATTAACAATGGTGTCCATTTGTAGAGCAGCTGGTTTGGATTTCCTGGGCTTGAACCATACTGCTGAAACAATATATAGAGCAAAATTTATGACCCCCAAAACGGCTAAAAGTCCATAGAAGCAGTCAAGTCTGCCGTGGTTTATGTTATCAGCCAGCCATCCTTGTCCACCATTGCTGCCTCCCGTCACGCTTTTCACCACTGATACCAGCAGACTGCTGACGAAGAAACCCAGAGACAGTGTTGTGAGGAACAAACCAGTGCTCATGGTTTTCATTCCTTTGGGAGATTGAGTGATGAAGAAATCAAGCTGGCCTGTGTAAATGAAAGCCTCACCGGCACCCACTAGGAAGAACTGTGGGATCAATATGAACACTGTTACAGGCAGGGTTCCAGTCGTTGCACTTGCACCCGTGGCTCGAGCCACTTCCAGTCTTTTCACCTCGGCTACTGCGGCAGATGCCATTCCCATAGTTGATAGTGCTAAGCCTAAGGCAATTCTCTGTAGGCTGCTGAAACCTGTAGCACCAGAAAGAATTGAAATGGTAATTATATTGAAATAAATTATAGCATGATTTAGTATGTCATTTACTATTCCTAATACATACGTACCTGGTTTTCCTTTCCATTTCTTCCATAATGGCATAATGAGACGGTCATAAACAGCCAGAGTGATCAATATAGCTGCCACAAAGAAGACAGTGAGGGAACCTGCAGGAATTTGGAAACCTCCAACTGATCTTTCCATGGTGGAGGCTTGCTCCACTGAAAAGGTCATCATTTGTGCGTAAGTGGTCCAAAATAAGATGGTTGTGGCCCATATTGGGAGAAGCGCCACCATCATTTTCACTTCCTCGACCCTTGTGACTGGGCAAAGTTTCCAAGGATTTGGAGCAGCAGCAGGCCCAACGTTTCTCTCAAGATCACCTTCCCCAACAATGGCGGCCTTGTCCATGAACCTAGGATTTAGCATATATGAAATAAACAAGGGGAAAAAACGTCAAAAGCAAAGAAATAAATGATTAAGTTATGTATACAGAAGACTGAGTAGATTGGAAAACCCACCGAAACCGATCTGTATGATGAATTCTTGAAGTTTCAGGAGTGTCTTCGTATAATAATTCGACATTGTAAGGCAGTTCCATCTTCCTCTTATTTATTGCAGCTACAATAACTTGGAAAATCTGAACTATTGGACTTCCCAAGCTTTTCTTGTATCTGTATCTTTTGGTCCCTGATAAAAATATCAAAACGGCTACAAACATGGAGACTGAGCAGATCCCATAAGCCCAGCTTCGACCAACTTCATCTTGTATGTAAACAAGCACTGTGACCGCCATCAAGGTTCCAGTACTGATGAAAAAGAAGAACCTGTTGAAAAAATAAGCCATTTGGGCTTTCTCCTTTTCATCTTTTTCATCGAACTGATCAGTTCCAAATCCTGAGACACTGGATTTCAGGCCACCTGTGCCTAGTGCAATGAGATATAGAGCGATGTATAAAATCCCCATCTGAAATCCATTGGCTTGTTTGCATGTATGGGATCCATGGCATGGTGGTGGGCGTAGCTGTGGCAGCTTTGTAGCCAATGCTAATGTGCCAGTCCCCTACATCACCATATACATCATAATCACAGTCAAAAACTCATCAATTAAAGATTGAAATGAAAATTTTCTTTTCTTTGTTTCTTTCTTTAACACTCACAAGTGTTTGTATGATGGAAAATATGGCAATTGTCTTGTATCTGCCGAGGAATGTATCAGCAAGAAAGCCACCAAGCAAACACAAGAGAAAAGATGTGCCCATGAAATCTGTGACTACGTTGGCTGAAGTTGAACTTGGCAAATGCAGTGTTCCTCCCAAGTATGTCACAAGGTTAACTGCAATCCCCATTGTTGACAACCTCTCACAGATCTCAATCCCTATGAAATGGTTTCAACAAATCAGCATTATTACATGTTTCACAAATTATTTTATTATCAGCTTTTTTTTCTAGTGGGGGAAGTCGATGATTGTAATTTGATGACTAAGAAGCAGAGATTTATTAAGTACTTCAATTACATTAAATAATCAAAAAGGTAAGTGAACCTTTTTCTTTCTTTCTTAAAGGAATGTTAATTGTCAGCAGAAAGTGAAACCTATATAATAATGCTATAAAAGTGGAGTTATTTAATAACATAAAGAATTATGGTGGAAAGTAAATGGTGAAATTCCACTATTAGTCCTTGTGCTTTGTATAAGTTGTAGATTTAATATATGTACCATAATTTGATCAATTTTAGTCCTTACATTTTTTAAATTGATCAATTTTAGTGACTATATTTTTTCGATTTTGAAATTTTAGTCTTAACCAAACAGTAACAATTAAATCTATTTGATTTGCTATTAATATTATATTATGCGCAAAGTTATAGATTTAGTCCATGTTCACCAAGTAGATTATTTTCAATCGCTATATTTTTGAAAATTCAAAATTTCAATCTTATTATAGTAAGTGACCGTCATTGAATCTATTAATTAATTTTCTTGTAAGTAACATGTGAATATAATAAATTAATAAGACATTACATGTACAATAATATTATCGCATTGATTTTTAAAAATAATATAACTTAATTAATGAATTAGTACGAAGAAATCTAAAATTTCAAAAATCTAAAAGTGAAGATTAAATTCACAAAACCCAACAAAAAGTAAATTGGGATCGAAGACATTGCCCTCAGTCATTACTTTCATGCATGATTGGGACTAGATATATAGAATATCTTCCTTATCCCATAATCCAAACAGAAAATGACATGAATTTTATCCTCATTGTAAGTATTTATGAATTGCAGCTCTGATGGGTCCCATCTGTGTAACTCAAATTTTGGTAAGTGTCTGATAGAGCCAGGTGTCTAATTTGTTTTCCCATGTTTTGAGGACTAGCATTAAGTTTTTCTCTTACTTGTCAAAGGCTTTCATGTATTAGTGCTGAATTTGCTAGTAAATTTTTGTGTTTAATTCTCCGGTTAAAAAATTTTAGACTTATTGTACCAAATATATATATATATATATACATAGACTTAAAAGCCCCAACACCTTTGCATGAACTAACCGCCTGTTGCTTTGATGGAATATCACCATCCCCTTTCACACATTCACCAGCAATATTTACTCTCTATTTATTTATACTTTTTTCTTGAAATACTCATTTTTAACACTAATATTTAATGAATATCTAAATATAAGCTATAAACATAATTGTGTTGGACGTATTTATGTATCCAACACTAGTAACAGAGATTCTATATGATAATGATGTCACATGGAATCCTGAATGCTTGTCCAGCAAAATAGTGGTAAGCCAAAATGTGTAAAGCTGTCTTAAGTTCATCTCAAACCAGCTCAAGTAATGATGGTGAAACAAAATTCAATGGCGGATGGTGTAAATAAGGAGCAAACCTAGAATGAGTGCAGCTGGCATCCAACCACCAGTTTTGGATCTGTCAGCCGGGAAACCCTTGTAGTCCACTGCATCCGCCACCGTCCAACTCATCTTCCCTTCCTGATCAGCCCATCAACAAAATATTTTAGAAGCATTGAACCAAATGATCATGTTCACAAAACAAAGAAGGAAAATGGGTTGTCAGCCATTGTTCATATATAGTGTGCATGGAAACTAAAAACCCACCATGTTTCTGAATATTTTAGCTGTTAAAGAAAGGAAGGAGCACCACAATACTGAAAAAGAAAGACAGGAAAAGGAGAGTAAGGTTGTAATAAATGCCTTTGTCTTTCTATGGTTGCTTAAACTCGCAACTTGGAAGTCTTGGAAATTAGCTTCCCCTTTTATAGGCAAGAATATTACAAGTGTAACAAACAATGTTGAAGTTAAAAAACTAAAAAGTGGCTCTCCACTAAGTAAATAAGACAGATTACTAGTCTTATTTTATAGATATATATTATTATATTTGTATGTTAAGGGATTAGGTTTATCGCATTTTTTTTGTGTGGTGGAAGGTTCTGGCACTGATTAAAAACATTGCTTTTTCTTTTTGTTATTAGCAGATATTTTTTGAGAAAATATAAGGAAAATTGTAAAAAGGTGATGGTGATTGAAGAGGGTTAAAGAGGAAAAATGGAATCTGCAACATGCAAAATACACCTTCAATCATCTCACCTATTCTATGTGGTAGTGAACGTTTTGAGCAACAGCACCCTGGCCTACGCTTTTTTAGTGCCTTTGATGCCCCACATCCCGATACCACACATCCAATTTAATGTATTGTATTTTACTAAAGGCAAGCTTAAATTTCTACGTATATACCATAGCTGATTTAGGAAACTATTGAGTTGAAAACATTAATATTATTAGAACCGATCCAAAAAAAGAGAAAGCAAAGGTTTTCCTGAAAAAGAGCCAAAAGAGAGTGGGGTTAAAGGTTTTAACACTGAAATGAATTGCGATATGTGACCTTTTTTTGACATGAAAAGAATGTTGCAAAGGTGCATAAAGGATTATGTCTATCATACACCGCAAAGTGGTAGTTCTTTATGCTTTTCAACTGTCAATTTTGGTGAAAGTAAAGGGTATTGCCGACTTTCTTTATTGTGAGAAGATCAGGAATGTTTCAATCATGAAAAGTTACAGTTGTGAGGTCTATATGTTAGACCCTAAAACGGATTAGAACCCTAGAGAGGTACTGGTAAGCCACAGTTCTGAGGTTTATATCTTTAACAAAAATTAACAAGTGTTACGTATAATGTTAATGATAAAATATATTATATTGCTATGAAGTAAACTCAAATTCAAACTCTAAAAATGATATCAACAACTCAAACTTGAAAAAGATACAAAGATATCTTGATTATGTTAGACCCTAAAAATTTCCTTACCAAAGCCTAGCATATTAACCAAAGAAAAGTCCTTTCTCATCACCTGATATATCATACATATATATAGCAGAAACTTGTATAGCAGCAATCAAACAAACTCTCCTGAAATCACACGCAATTGTCTGGATATACTCAATCCAACAGCAGTCTACCTTTTTATCGTACTTAAAAAGAGAACATGAGGAACATGAGTACTGCAATCATTTGAACAACATTACGGGTAACAGCAAGTGTGTATAAGTTGATAATGTTGAATTGTTCTTCTCTTATGGATTATTTAGCTCTTATGTTAATGGCCACAAATATAACCTTTATTTGTTGTTTTTTTTTCCCGTAGAATAAAACTTTTATTAATAACAAAATAAGCAGTCAATTGCCATGTTTGTTAACAAAAACTAGCATGGGAAAAACCCACAAATACAATCAGAACCATATTCCCACAATCAACACCCAGAACAAGTTTAGAGAGATCACCAATAGAAATCCAACAAGCTTTATTTGTAATAGGAAACCAGATTTACAGAGTCCATATATTTCGGATGTGTCCTTTCCTTTTATATGAGATATCAATCAAGTTGATTCTGACGATTAAGGATGTGATCCAAGGATACTTTTAGGCAACACAATTCCTATTATCAATAGGATGACTTCGTCACCATATGGAGTTGCATCGAAGACATTATTTAAGGGATTTTCATCCTTATTAGAAAAGAGAATTTGAGAGTGCACATTAATGTTCAATTAGGAACTTCTGGCCGTGCAATTCAAGAGCTTGATTCACTTTTTTGAGAGTTAATCGGAACCTTCCGTAGGAAAAGTTTTGAGTTCTTAAAAGAGTTCACTAGAAGTGTACATAACTCTCATATTTAGAGTTATATTAGTATAGTTTTCATAATATTTAGGAGGTAATGTTAGCAATTAGTTTTATTACATTTTATTGTTTTTTAGCTTAATTATGTTTTGTTTATTTTTATTAATTTTAGAGTTAGTTCGGATTTACTTGTCATTTTCCTCTTTAAATTGTAGGTTTCGAATAAAAAATAGAAGGCTTGGAGTATAAACTTTAGTGTGATGGAGCACAATCTTCAACTGAGAATTTCCAAATAGCAACAAGTCCACTCCACCGCAGTTCTACGTCCGGTGGAATGGAACGATTAAAACCCTAAAAATAACGGGTAACCTTATTTAAGAGGAAAAGAGATAATAATAAAAAAGAGTGAAAAAACCAACTTGGAGGCTAAGAAACAATTCTCTCACACCAAGGGAAACTTCAATCATGCACATACGAGAAGAAAAATAGATCTAGAGTATTCGGCATTAGTTTGATAATTATTTTTATCTCTAGATTATTTCTTTGTACTTTTTCTGAATGTAAGTTTGTTTTAAAATTCTTCTTATTATGTTTTCTCAAATCAACATGAACTAAACTCTATTTTCTTGGAATGATAATGGATCCTTTTTTTAGTTTATTTATTTATTTTTCTCTTTAACTGTTTCGATCCTTGTTAATTATTTATTCATTCTTGTGCTTATTTGATTTGCTTGTCTGGTCACCTGGTTGTATTAATTTGATAATCTAGATTTGTCTTGGAAGAGAAAATTAATATTTAGAACTCGATTAAATGGATTAGGATTAAGTTTAGTAGCGTCGACGAATGAGTTAATTTTCGGTTAGGATAGGAATATACTTGATGCCCTGATCAACCAAATAGGTTTGTTCTTAGGCACTTCACCCAACTTGTCTAGCATAAGAATATAGCTAGTGGGAAAGGGGGATCACTTATCTAGATACTGGAAGAGTCTAATTAATGTCATTGAATCCTAGGTTAGTAACTACATAGCTTGAACAATTGAATGAAAGATAATCTATTAACTGAATTAGGTGAAGTTAAAGTTCCAATATCTTTAAAAATTGATTGAGAAGCTTAGTAATTTTCATCGTTTTACTTTATTAAAATCTCTTTAGTTCTTTCAGTTTAATTTTAGTAGTAATTAGAATTTCTTTTTTTGATCCAGATTAGATAAAATTTGATATTTGATATTTAGCAGCTTAGAATTTGGTCCTCATGGGAATGATATCTTCTTATCACTTTATTACTTGATTCGACATGTGCATTTGCATAACAAATTTCCACACATCATGCAACACTAAGGCTTTTATAATCCTCGTATTAATTGAGTTGTAATTAATAGTTGTAATGTTGACTTGTTAGTACATTCAATCTCTAGGCAAGACTTCATAGATGTAAGCATGTTCACTAAACTACTTTTGGTATTTACTTGTTCTCACTAATACTTGTTCTAGTAATCCTAGCAACATCTCGTGTAACACTTCAAATAACTAGAAGTTACTTTATTAGAGTCTACCACCAAACATACATTGTGTGATCATGTGTTTAGTTGATAGCCATGGAGTCTACGAAAAAAGGAAGTTCAATTTCTTGACAACCATTGCTAGATTGTTCTAATTATGCCTATTAGAAAGTTCATATTAGAGTTTTAATTAAAGCCCTTGATGAAAGGGACTGGAGATATGTTTTCACATAGTGGACACGACCTGTAGCAACTAGTGAAGATGACACTAGATTTGTGAAGTTTGAAGAAACTTAGATCTTTAAGAAAGAAAAGATTGCAAACTAAAATTCTATATTAAATGTTATTTTCGGTAGCATGGATACTCACCAGTTCAAACAAATCCTCAAATATGTTGCAGCACAAGATGCACGAGACATTCTCAAACCCCAGCATGAAGCGACCATATCTATCAAAATGTCAAAAATATAAATACTCACATCTAGGTTTGAAATTTGTAGATTAATCAATGCTTGAATTTTATGCAAAACTTTGTGACATTTCTAATGAAGCTTTTTTCTCTTGGTGAACAATTTTCTTAGGTGAAACGAGTTCAAAAAGTGCTACAATCTCTTCTTGAAAAATTTTCCATCAAAATTATAGTTATACAATAGGCCAAAGACATCAACACTATGAGGTTGTATGAACGTATTGGTTCATTATGAACTTTTGATATGAGTTTAGAAAAAAGCAAAAGATAAAAAGTGAAAGTCGAAAATAGTGTTTCCTTCATTGTTAAAAACACAAATGCAACTAATACATCAACATGTACCTCAATAATGTGTGTATCCAATCTTAAGTTCTAGTCTGGTTAATAGTGTAACAACCCATTTTCAGTGAAATCGAAATAGTGATTTTGGGACCACAAATCTGAGTCTGGAAGAAAAATAATTTTAAACTTATTTCATGGTCTGCATTATGACTGAAATATTGTATGAAAATTTTGTAGAGAAATTTTACCGGTTACATGTCTAATTTGATGAAAAGGACCAAATTGCATAAAGTACAAAAGTTGGATTCTAATAGCTAAAGGGATCAAATAGCTATGGAATTCAAAATTTGAGGTCCTTAAATGACAAATAGACCATTTAGAGGAGTTAGTAGATAAGTATGCTTAGTCATCCATGGAAAATTAAATAAAAAATGACTAAATTGGAAAGAGAAAAGATAAAAGATGATAAATAATAAAATAATTGAAAATATCATCATATTATCATCTTTCCCAAATAAAAATGCATGGAAACCCTAGTTATGGAGGGAGAGTTCAAGCAAGCTATTTTGGCTTAATTAGGTATGAATTCTTGTCTCTTTTTTAGTAATTTTCATATTTTCGAGATCATAATAGCTTAATCTAGTTATCTCGGGGATTAATTTGCATAGTTATCAAAGTACTATGGTTTTTCCATGGATAAGTATGCATGAATTATGAAGTTTTATGGTAGAAAATGAAAGGTTGTTGATAGATAAACAACTTTTGTAAAGTGAATTTTGATGAAATTGTGATTTTGGGACTAAATTAAAAAGATGTAAAATTCATGAAAAAATTTTGAATTTTATGAAATATATGTGCTGCTAATGTTATATGTAAAAATCGACCAGGCTTGAAATAAGGATTAAATTGCATGAATTTTATTTTTCGAGCCTAGGGACGAAATCAAAATTAATTAAAAGTATGAGGGTAAAATGGTAATTTTTCCTAAAATATGAATAGAATTGAATTGAATTAAGTATTAATTATATTAAATTAATGATAAATTCATTCATATAGATCCAGATAGACCAAATACAGAGTTAGATCGAGAAAAAAAAAAGTATCGGATTAGTAGATTTTGTGTATGCGAACACTTGTCGAGGTAAGTTCGTGTAACTAAATTGTATGTTCATATTTTTAAATTGAATGTTGTGTATGTGAATTGTATAAATTTCCACGTATGAAAATTAATCACATATCCAACAATGTTCGACAAGTATAAAGTCCTAATTATACATATGAAAATTTGATGGATACAAGGTTCCAGAATTGGTTGTGGTCCTGCATGTGTTGCGGGCACACCATAGCTCGAAAGAGCATCCCATTATTAGCTCTTATGAGCTTCCCATTATATGGTTCTTGTGAGCTTCCCGTTAATAGCTCTTCGGAGCATCCCGATTTGGTTGTGATCCTACATGTGTTGTGGACACACCGCAACTCTTATAAGCATCCCGATATATCGCTCTTTGTGAGCTTCCCAATTAAAGGCTCTTTGTGAGCTTCCCATTAATGGCGTTTCGGAGCTTTTCGATATTGGCTCACTTGAACCTTTCTGATATTGGCTTGTATGAGCTTCCCGATTATGGCTCTCATGAGCTTCTCTTTACATGGCTCACATGAGGTTCCCATTATATGGCTCGAAAGAGCTTTCCATTTATGTACTCGTATGAGCATTCCTGAATATGAATTGATGGATTACAGATTTGTACACTTCCTGTGTACTACCTAAGTATCCACCGATATTTTAAATGGTTCAACGGGCAAAGTTCTGATATGAGATAACATGAATTCAAGATAAAATATTATGAGTAAATGCTTGAAATACATGGATATGGTTTATACATGATATATAGATACATGATGTGGAAAATATGTGTAAATAAAAATTTGATTATTATTAAGCTCATACATGTTTCTTACTGTTTATATGTAATACATGTCTAACAAGATTGATGAGGATATGTGCTAGGGCTTTTGTCCAATTTGGTTTGAATATGCCTTGAATGTTTATCTTAATTGTGATGAATTGGTAAGTTAAATTCCATGTTTTACGAACTTACTAAGCATTAAATGCTTACTCTATTTTATTTTCCCTATTTTATAGTAATTCAGAAGCTCGTTGGGTTGGAAGCTTGGCAAAGATATTTCACACTATCCATCGGCCCATTTCGGTACAAATATAAAACTAATTTTGGTTATAATGGCATGCATAGGTTAATTGGCCAATGTTGGCAAGTAAATGTTTTATCGAGATTAGCCATTTGAATGGCTAGTGTTTGGTACATTTTGATGTATATATGTATATGTATCCAGTATCATAAATTGGGGGGGTGTGTGTGTGGATAAATGAATGAAAGTGAAATGCAGAATGAATATGCATATGAGTATTAGGTAGACATGAAAATAAATTGTCACTTGAGATGCCTAAAGGCACATTGGTTGAATGTGGTAATATGTCATGTTAAAGACATGATTTTGGCATGTTTTCAGTGCTTTGATATGGTTTGTAAATGTGAAATTTATTGTGATAGGTTGGTGCCAAAATTGGGTGAGAAATTTAGCTTAGAAATGGCCTTATTTCATCCACACGGGCGTGTGTCTCAGCTGTGTGTGACACACGGGCGTGTGTCTCAGCTGTGTGTGACACACGGCCTAGCACATGGGTGTGTGTTTTGGCCGTATGTCCCCTGCATCTTAAAAATTTCAAAACAGAATGCTCAAAATTGATCACACGACCTGGTACACGGGCGTGTGTCTTGGCCGTGTGACCCCAACACCTATTTAATGCAAGTTATTATGTTCACACGGGCGTGTAACTTGGTCGTGTGACCAAATTCAGAGAGTTACACGGGTATAGACACGGGTTGGCACATGGCCATGTGCCCTATTTCGAATGCCCACATAGCCTAAGACACGGGTGTGTCTCTTGACCATGTGAGCCACACAGCCTGGCCACACGGGCGTGTGTCCCCTGCATCTTAGAAAAATTTTAAGATTTCTGAAAAATTCTCTAAGTACCCGGTTTAGTCCCGACTTTTTTCTAAAGAATGTTTTGGGCCTTAAGAGCTCTTGTAAGGGACTTCATGATTGATTCCTACTATGATTGTATAAATGATATGAATTTTTTGTATTTTAGTCTGTAAATTTTGGTAATAATCTAAAACCCTGTTTCGGTGACGGATATGGGTTAGGGTTGTTACAAATAGGGGCTAAAATGTTTGTTATGATATGTAATGATGGTGAAACATTGATATGAACTATAAGTGATATAAAGAAATGAATTTGGTTTACTCTATTTGTATAAATGAGAAGGAGATCCAATAAGCATGTGAAGTATCATGCGAAATATGAACTAAGAGCCTTGAGGGCCAAATGATAGAATTTATGTATTTCCATTAAGATGCCATTCTTGTTATGTTAAAAAAATTTATACCTCATGACTTTACTCAAAACGTTTACTCGATTGTTTAGTGTTATAGATGTTGAGAATTCAAATTATGTTAGCACCATTGAACTTCGTATGTTAAGTGTAAGGATATGTTTGTTTCGTGCACAGGTAACGCATAAGTTTTAATAGCTTGCGATACTTTAACAACACCAAGTTCCTTATATTAGCTCAAGCAATGTTTGTTTTACATTTTTTAAACTTAGTTATGTATTGACATGTACCTAAGCTAGTAGAAATCGTTAGTGCCACTCATGCTAAGTTTTTTTTTTTTATGTTGAGGAATGTGTAATTAATCCTAAAGTAAGTTTTGTGTATGTTGGTTATGTCATGTAAATGTATAAGGTTAGAAGTTATGTATGCACTTATGCTATAACATTTATGGTTTGAGTAAACTAGCATAATGATGGAATTTGGTATTTGTTATAGTATGAATGAGTTCATTAGGTTAAAAGGTATTATGTTGGATTAGATTTATCATGTTTTATAAAGGTATCATTCTTAAAAATGAATGTTCTCTGAGCATGTTTCAAATCACTATGTTTGGAGGCAATTTTTTATATGTATTTTTGTGTTCTAAATATGATTTTTATGTCCTATGAGTGAAAATTGGTGTAAAGCACTTTTAGGTACCAAAATAGAGGAGTTATAGGGCAAATTTTTACTCTAATGGGCTAGGGTTTGATACCCTTACCTTAGGTATAGGTACCCAACTTGGTAGAATGCCAAAATATATAATACAATGACCTACATACTGATACATATGCCTTAGGTACTAATACATAGGCCCCTAAACAAGGCCACTATTCTGTTTTGAGCCTCTTTTAACCTTCAAGGACCATATTCGACCCTGGACACCTTCAAACACCTAAAAATTGAATGTACATGATTTCAAAATTATTTTAAAGTCATGTCATTGATTTTATTTTTTCATAATTTTGTAAAAAAGTTCTAAAAGTTGATTTCTCAACCCGATTACTGAATGAACGACATCTGAGTTGCTTCAGCAACATAATGTGGCATCTCATGCCACAATCACTGTGATTTTCACATAATAATCAAAGTATCATTCTCATGATGAGCCAGTTCAGTACATTGTTCTTCTAACATTTGCCCTTATGTTGATATGATATTTCACACTCATGATAACACCTTGCCATCAAACAACCGCTCATTAGTCTCAATGTATTATTGTTGTTCTAGCCCACAAAAATACTCAACCAACGAAAACCCAAGAATATTTATACTATTCCAGAGACTTTATTGTTTATATGTTCATTTAATACACAAAAATTATGAATGAACACAGTAAGAGGATTGTCTTTATTAATAAAATAAGATAAATAGTATCTTTTAAAATTTTCTCACGATTGGTCTTTAGGCATATGCTAATAATGTCTTTTATACTTTTTCCATCAAACCAAAAAAAAAGTTGAAAAAGCATTGAAATAAGAAATTTGGATCCATACAATGGAAGAAAATCTTCAATTGTGTGCGAGAAATGATGTCTCAGAACTAGTATCTTGTTTATAAGGGTGTAATGATATTGGCACCAAATGGATCTTCAATATAAGATAGATGAAAGTGGAAACATCATAAAAAAACAAAGCCAAACTAGTAACATGTGGATATACACAGGTTCATGGGGTTGACATCGATGAAACTTTTGCTCTTGTGGCATTACTGGAATCCATTATATTATTACTTGTAGTAACTAGTAGCCTAGGTATAAAACTATTCAATATGGATGTATAAATGTCTTCTTCAATGAATCTTAAATGGGGAAGTTTATGTCACACCCCAAATCTGGCGAACCCAATTAGAAGGCGTGTAAATGTGAAGATACATGTTTGGCATAGTGAATACCAATTTAGAGGTTATTAGTGAATAAGAGTTGGCGTATGGTACTCGTCGTATAAGTAATTAAAGATTCTATCTTAAGTTATTATGCTATTTAAGAAAAGAATGTGTCAAGCAAAGAGTAAGCCTGTAAAAGTTACCGCCAAATGTATAGTGTGCCCAGTTTTCTTAAACACTGTACTAATTCAGTTTGTAATGTGATCTAATTAAGAAACCAACTGGATTGACTAGTCAAACATCATTTGTGCAGGATTTTCATTTATATTTCTCTCAGATCTTGTAGGTCATTTATTGAGACAAATTTTGGTCATCATTGACACTTGTCAAGTTCCACTAAAGGAAACTGAAGGTATATATATATAGTGAAAAGAACTCGTGAGGAGGTTTTTATTTCTAGAAAATACTATTCTCTGGTTCTTCTTCCTAAACTTATATGTCTTTTTCTTCCTTATTAAGATTGAGCTAAGGTTTTTGAGTTAACCAGTGAACATTTCACCTTTTGGTAAGTCTAATAGCTTTACATGTTAAGTTTTTGAAAGAATAAGGTAGTTATAAAGCTTACAAAAAATAGATTATGAATATAAGACCCTACATGGGGCTGTTTGTAATTGAGATGATAATTATTTGTATAGAAATAAGTTTTAATGGTGGTTCTATATTATTTAAGCAATTTTTGTTACTGGTTCAAGAAGAATGTTCAAGTATTGGAACTCCAAGCTGCAGTCCTAGTGAGTTTAAGGTTCATCTCTATCTTGACTCTTGTCTGTGGACTGTTCAATATAGAATACATATGAAGAAAATATCTAGGATAGCTGGTATGTATATAAATTGAGATAATGATGTTCACTTTAGAGATAAAAGTATCAATGTATGATCAAAATGATGTGAGATATAATCGTAAATGAAATTAGTAGATCAAAGTGAATTTAACTAAAAAAAATATGAGCAAATAAGGTAAGAAAATGAATTGTGTAAGTGTAATCTGCGTGGGATATCAATATACATTTGTGATGCCTCTAGTAAGGCAGGAATAATGCTAACCAGATAGGCAGATCATGTTGAAAGATAACAATCATGGTGATACCTCTAATGAAATGTAGACTGGACTGGCAGATCACGACATGAAAGTATGTATAAGTGATCGTGATTTTGTGACAGGTTTTAAATATTGATAATTAATCGTTCTTGAAACTAACTATTATCACGATGTAGGCAAGTGTACCTATCGAACAGTATTATATTTTTAGCAAGACCGGATTATCGAACCCAAAGGAACTAAAAGTACTAGTAATGATTGTCTTTTTATTATCTAGCCTAAGAATAAGAGGGTTTGTTTTAACTAACTAATTAACTAGACTAAGAATTTACAGAAAATAGAATTGGGGGATTACTTTTGGAAAACGATTGAATTAAGACAATACCTAAAGAAAAATCCACCTAGACTTCACTTGTTATTTGACTCTGAATCGGACGATTTATTTATTTGACTTGATCCGTAGAAATCCCTAAGTTATATTATTATCTCTCTTGAGACTAACAACGTCTAACCCTAGGTTGAATAATTGAAATCACTTTCTAATTAACTTCCTAGGGTTGCATTAACTCGATCTATGGATCCCCTTATTAGGTTTCACCCTAATCAGGCAAAATCTTGTCACCCTATCTCTAGGCGCGTAATCAACTCCGCTTAATTATGACAAATGTACTCTTAGACAGGGTCTATTCCTCCTCTGCATAAGAGCTTAACTTGAATCAATATCCTGGAATATCAAAACAAGAATGACGAACACATAATTAAGAACAAGTCAAATATTTATCATACAATTCAGAAAATAATAATAACAAGATCTGTCTTAGGTTTCATTCCCCTTAGATATTTAAGGGTTTTTAGTTCATAACTAAAAAGGTAAACATCTTAGAAGAATAGTGAATATAAAACATAAAGAAAAACCCAAAACTCCTGAAGGGGAATTAAAGGGAGATCTTCAGTCTTGACGGTGAATCCAGCTTCTGAGATGGATCAATCGGCTTTCCTTGAGGAATTCCTTGCTTCCTCCTATGTCTCACCTTTTCTCCTCCTTTAAGGTGTATTTATAGGCTTTAAAATGCCTAAAAGCCCTCAAAATTAGCCTTTTTCTGAATTGAACTCAACTTGGGCTCGACAGGGACACGCCCGTGTATGATTACTTCAGGCCGTGGTCAAGCCTGTTAAAATAGCATGGGCGTGTGGTCTACCCGTGTGAGTCGTGCTTCGATTCTGCCAAATTGACATGGTCGTGTGGTCTGCCCGTGTGAGAAAGTCCAGGCCGTGTTGATTTCGTATGTTGGCCCATTTTCTCCATTTTTGGTCCGTTTCTCGTTCCTTTTACTCTCCTAAGCTCACCTAAGTATAAAACATGAAATTAAGGCATTAGGACTATCGAATTCACCAATTCTAAGGAAAAATCATCCATAAAATGCGCTAAGCATGGGGTAAAAATATGTATTAATGACGGTTTATCAATAAGTCCATGTTGCGGAGACCCATAGTATTGTATGACTATGAAAATGCTCACGGTGATGCCTTAAGTAGTCTGTAGATTGGACTAGCAGATCACGACATGGGAAATATATAAGTCATGTTGGAGAAACCCATGACACCTTCTATGAAAGTCTGTCAAGATAGTAAACACGTGATTCTATGTGATGCCTATGTGGAGTGATCTACTAAGCTTTAGAGGCATAACCCGTATCGCCTTTATAGCAAATTATGAAATGCCTATGTGGCGTATTTGAGAATACCTACATGACAGAATTTGGTTATCCACCCTTATGCTAAGTTCTACAATCTCTCCAATAGATGATTCTATGATAATGACCCGAGACGTTCTGAAATTAACATTCTCAGTTAATCTTGTGATAAAGTTGAATGAGTCTTAGAGGATGGTTTATAAATGAAAGTATGTATCAGTATTTCTAAAGAGAGAATCCATCAGAGGAATCTGTCAATATGGGATACGAGCGTATTCATAGTTATGAAAGGTATAAGTATTCATTAATTTGAGTTTGTCTAAGCTAAGTAAAGTTGAAATATGATTTATTTGGTATCCGCCATATCTGAATAGTATAATGTCTCGATCTAGGGTTTTTGGAATTTGAATAATTTGTCAGTTTAGGTGTTCATGTGTCATGTAACAAAGGTGTTTGGAATTCTTCCAGATGATCTAGAATGTTTCATCATCAGCTTAAGTTTGATTTGGGTTTAGATTAAGGATATGATCTGAATGGTAGTCTAAAAGTTATCAAACTTAGTATAGAAATCCGCCCAATGTAAGATTAGCTGGTATATATCTACCAAGGAACAGTATCTGTAAACAACCATTCTGGAGAAAAATGCTAAAGCTTGTTTGAAGAGAAGATCTGTAAATAGTGGGACACTATGTAAATATTCTTTGAATAATCACCTTCGATTTTTCTAAGAAAAGAACAGATATAGATATTATCTAGTAAGACTTAGAGTCAGCCAAGTTGTAAAGTGAGAGTGATACATTAAGTATGGTTGATAGCGTATAAGAATGCATGTTCGATGTTGATAAACCATAATATATACATATTTTTATCCCATGCTTGGCATATTTTTGGATGATTTATCATAAGATTTAGTGAATTTGATGTTCCTAATCCTTTAAATTCATGTTTTATACTTAGGTGAGCATAGGAAGGTGAAAAGAGTAAGAAATGGGCCAAAAATGAACAAAATAGGCTTATCTCAATATTTCACACGGCCTAGGTACTTCCACACGATTAAACCACAAGCATGTGTGAGGCACACGGGAAGGGCACACGCCCGTGTTTTATGGTCGTGTCGACATTAAACCAAGTCAGAATTGCACACGGCCTGAGCACTTTCACACGGGCATGGCACACGGTCGTGTCCCTGTTAGACCCAAGTATAATTCTATTCGGAAAAGGGTACTTTGGAGGGTTTTGAAGCATTCTAAAGCCTATATAAACACCCTAGAACAGGATTAAAAGGGGACACACAGAGTAGAAGGTAGAAAATACTCGAGAACAGCCATCGGAATCAGCTCGGAAGCAGGATATACTTCAAGACTGAAGATCTCCATTCAATTTCCTTAGAAGTTCTTTGGGTTTCTTTATGTTTTGTTGTTTTCCCAATTTTGAGATGTTTTTCATTATTATGAACTAAACTCTCTAAATACCTAAGGGAGATGAAACCTAAGACGGATCTTATTATTATTTAAGTTATATGATAAATACTTGTTCTTATTCTTAATTGTGAGTTTTAATTCTTGCTTTAATATTTCAGGATATTAATTCAGGTTTTGATGTGCTTATTCAATAGAGCAAAAGTCTCTGTTTAAGAGTAGATCGTTCATAATTAAGCGGAGTTGCATGCAATCCTAGAGATAGGATGACATAAATCTGCCAGATTAGAGTCAAATCTAATAAAAGAATCCATAGATCGAGTTAATACGACGATAGAGGTTTTAATTAGAAAGAGATTTCAATTAATAAACCTAGAGTCAGTTGTTTTTAGTCTCGAGAGAGATATTAACATAAATCAAGGATTTCTACAGATTAAGACAAGTGAATAAATTATCTAATTTAGAAAGTAATAAGTGAAGTCTAGGTGGATTCTTCCTTGGGTATTGTCTTCTCCATCGGTTTTCTAAAAGTATTTTCAACTTTCATCTCTATCGTATTCTTAGTTAATTAGATAGTTAATTTTAGTTTAAAAACATCTCTTTAATTCTTAGGCTAGATAATAAAAAGATAGTAATTACTAGTATTTTTAGTCTTTGCGGATAAGATATTTTCGGTCTCACCATAACTATACTATTGTTCGATAGGTGCACTTGCCTTGGTCGAATCTTTAGTAAGTTTAACGACCATCAAGTTTTTGGCGCCGTTATAGGGGAACTAAGATATTAGGAACACTTAATTTTTATTACTTTATCCATTCTTTTCTTTCTTTGCAATTTAATTTTGTTTTTATTTACTTAGTTTTCTTTTATTTACTTCTGGTAGGTTTTTATAGTTTATGACTAGAAGAAACCCGTCAGGACCTTTGCTTTTTGATAGTGAGATCGAGAGCACGACTCGCAGAAATCGAAGAGAAATAAGGCGAAGCCTGCAATACATAGAGGAAGGGCAAGAGGATGATAACCATACTATAACCGAGGAGATGACTGAAAATCAGAATAATCCGCTACCTCCTATGGTTGCTACAAATCCATTAGACTAGAATCATGCTCCTCGTACTATGTATGATTATGCTAAGCCTACTTTAACAGGAACTAAATAGAGTATAGTTAGACCTGTTGTTGCTGCAAATAACTTTAAACTGAAACCTAACACAATTCAAATGATACAACAGTTTGTTCAGTTTGGTGGTTTGCAGGATGAGGATCCAAACACTCATTTAGCGAATTTTCTAGAATTCTGTAACATTTTTAAGATCAATGGCATTTCTGACGATGTCATTTGTCTTCGGTTATTTCCCTTTTCATTGAGAAACAAGGGTAAACAGTGGTTGAACTCATTACCACAAGGGTCAATCACTACTTGGGAACAAATGACTGAAAATGTTTTACTAAAATATTTCCCACCGGCTAAAATGGCTAAATTACAGAATGATATCTCTTCTTTTGTACAGATGGATTTAGAAACACCTTATGATGCATGGGAGAGATACAAAGATCTATTGAGAAGGTGCACTCACCATGGATTACCTCTTTGGCTACAAGTTCAAACTTTCCACAACAATTTGAATCCCTCAACTAGACAAATGATCGATGCAGCTACTGGTGGAACCCTAATAATAAGAGACCTGAAGAAGCTTATGAGTTCATAGAAGAGATGTCACTGAATAATTATCAGTGGCAAGTCATGAGGACAAAGCCGACAAAAACAGCCGGCGTTTTTAACGTCGATTCAGTTGGTATGCTTTTCAATCAAATAGAACTTTTGAATAGAAAAATTAATGGTTTACTTGGTTCTACACAGGTTCATCCAGTAATACAGTGCGATGTAAGTGGAGGTGGAACGAGCAATTTAGAATATCCATCCTACGACCCTAACATGGAGAACGAGCAAATGAATTATATGGGTAATAATCCTCGGCCTCAAAATAATCTGTATAATTACACTTACAATGCAGGTTGGAGGAACCACCCAAATTTCTCATGGGGAGGCTAAGGCAATCAAAGACCACCACCCCCTCCAGGCTTCCAACAACAACCTTACCAGTAAGAGAAAAAGCCGAACCTTAAGGAGATGATGACAAAGTTTATTTCAGTAGTAGAGAATCATTTTCAGAATACTGAAACTACACTTAAAAATCAACAAGCATCGATTCAAGGGCTTGAGAATCAAATAGGACAGCTGGCTAAGATGATTTTAAAAAGACCACCAGGGAGTCTACCTAGTAACACCAAACCCAATCCAAAAGAGCATGTGAAAGCTGTTACATTAAGGAGTGGGAAAGTGTTAGCTGAATCTGAAAAGAAGCTGCCACTAGAAGCTGACAGAAAAGAGGATGAGGAAGTAAAGCCCGAAACTAGTGAAAAGCCAGTGCTGAGGGAATATAAGCCACCCATCCTATACCCAACAAAGTTGAAGAAAGACCGCATCGATGCATAATTCGGTAAATTCCTTGAACTTTTTAAATAGTTACATACTAACTTACCTTTTGTTGAAGCTATCTCGCAGATGCCTACATATGTAAATTTTTTGAAGGAGCTTCTAACAAATAAAAGGAAGTTAAGAATTATCTATAGTGGAACTCAACGAGGAGTGCTCAGTCATACTCCAAAATAAACTACCAACCAAATTGAAAGATCCAGGAAGTTTTACTATTCCCTGCTCAATTGGTAGTTTAAATGTTGAAAAGGCACTAGCTGATTTAGGTGCTAGCATTAATCTGATGCCTTACAAAATGTTCAAGCAACTTGGCCTTGGGGAACCAAAACCTGCTAGGATGAGTATTCAACTAACTGAAAGATCTGTTAAATATCTTAGGGGCATTATAGAGGATGTACTTGTAAAAGTAGATAAATTTATATTCCCTGTCGATTTTGTTGTGCTTGACATGGATGAGATGTTGAGGTGCCCTTAATTTTAGGTCGCCCATTTTAGCCACTGCTAGGGCTGTTATTGATGTGGGTGACAGCAAACTTGTACTTAGGGTAGGAGACGAAGAGATAATTTTTAAAATTTACGATGCCATGAGATTTTCTAGGGAACAAGATAACTCCTTTTATTTCATTGATTCTATTGATCATGCTACTCAAGCTTCTTTACAGGAAATCATACATAAGGACATGTTGGAACTATGTCTTGCCCAAGGGGAGGAGGTAAATGATAGCGATCCTGCGTTAGCTAAGGTAAAAGCTGAACTAAATTCTAATGAGCCTTCACTAAGGCAGAAGAGCTATGAGGGTATTAAGGTAAATAATGAATTAAAATTAAAGCCCTCTGTTGAATAACCTCCTAAATTGGAATTAAAACAACTACCAGATCACTTAGAATATGCGTTTCTTGAAAATAATTCCACATTACCAATGATTATTGCTTCAGATTTATAGCCAAACGAAAAAGACGAATTACTGCAAGTATTAAAAGAGCATAAAAGAGCCATAGCTTGGAAGATTTTTGGCATAAGAGGGATCAATCCTTCTTTTTGCACACACAAAATTTTAATGGAAGATGATTATAAACCTTGTGTGCAAGCACAAAGACGACTGAATCCTAACATGAAAGAAGTTATAAAAGCTAAGATAATTAAACTTTTAGATGCTGGAATTATTTATCCTATTTCTGACAGTTCTTGGGTAAGTCTTGTGCAAGTTGTTCCTAAGAAAGAAGGCATGACTGTTGTGGCCAACGAGAACACGAACAGTCACGGGATGGAGAGTTTGCATTGACTATAGGAAATTGAATGATGCCACAAGGAAAGATCACTTCCCCTTACCATTCATCGATCAGATGTTAGAAAGATTATCTAGGCATATGTATTATTGCTTCCTAGATGGACTCTCTGGTTATTTCCAAATCCCAATAGCTCTTAAAGACCAAGAGAAAACAACATTTACATGTCCATACGAAACGTTTGCTTATCGACGAATGTCTTTTGGATTATGTAATGCTCCTGCTACTTTTCAGCGATGCATGTTAGCCATTTTTGATGAACTTGTGGAAGACATTATGGAGGTATTTATGGATGACTTCTTGATATTTGGTAACTCTTTCCATTTTTACCTTAAAATTTTAAAACGAGTTCTAAAGAGATGTGAGGAAACAAACTTTGTTCTAAATTGGGAAAAATGTCACTTCATGGTTCGTGAGGGGATTGTATTAGGCCACAAAATTTCTAGCAAGGGAATCGAGGTTGATAAAGCAAAAGTTGAAACTATTGAGAAACTACCTCCCCCTAATTCAATTAAAGATATTCAAAGCTTTTTAGGTCATGCTAGATTTTATAGAAGATTTATTAAAGACTTTTCTAAAATAGCTAAGCCTTTAACGAATTTGCTAGAAAAAGATGTACCTTTCAATTTCAGTCAGGAATGTTTAAAAGTATTTAATACTCTTAAGGATAAATTAATTAATGCCCAATTGTAGTTGCACCTGATTGGAATTTATCCTTTGAACTAATGTGTGATGCGTGTGATTTTGCAGTAGGTGCGGTTCTTGGATAGCAGAAAGACAAGCACTTTCAACCGATCTATTATGCTAGCAAAACTTTGACAACCGCACAAGAAAATTATACGACGACAGAGAAAGAATTGTTGGTTGTGGTTTTTGCATTCGATAAATTTAGACCATATTTAATATTATCTAAAAGGGGATACCTATGATTTTATGATTAAAATGCTCAACTTGGAATGTTGAAACTTTGATGTTCTTTTAGTTGAATTCTCAATGTATGACTACTTGTGGATTATTTCAAACATTATTGATTAGAATTATAAGTTGAGAAGAATTTATTTTGATTGAGAGTTGAGGATTTTGCTTGAGAACAAGCAAATGCTTAAGTGTGGGGGTATTTGATTAACCATAATATATACATATTTTTATCACATGCTTGGCATATTTTTGGATGATTTATCATAATATTTAGTGAATTTGATGTTCCTAATCCTTTAAATTCATGTTTTATACTTAGGTGAGCATAGGAAGGTGAAATGAGCAAGAAATGGGCTAAAAACGGACAAAATAGGCTTATCTCAGTATTTCACACGACCTAGGCACTTCCACACGGGTAAACCACACATCCGTGTGAGGCACACGGGAAGGGCACGTGCCCGTGTGTCATGGTTGTGTCGACATTAAACCAAGTCAGAATTGCACACGGCCTGAGCACTTTCACACAGACGTGGCACATGGCGGTGTCCCTGTTAGACCCAAGTCTAATTCTATTAGAAAAATGGTACTTTGGAGGGTTTTGAAGCATTCTAAAGCCTATATAAACACCCTAGAAGAGGATCAAAGGGGGACACATAGAGCAGAAGGCAGAAAATACTCGAGGACAGCCATCGGAATCAGCTCGGAAGCAGGATCTACTTCAAGACTGAAGATCTCCATTCAATTTCCTCAGAAGTTCTTTGGGTTTCTTTATGTTTTGTTGTTTTCCCAATTTTGAGATGTTTTCCATTATTATGAACTAAACTCCCTAAATACCTAAGGGAGATGAAACCTAAGACGGATCTTATTATTATTTAAGCTATATGATAAATACTCGTTCTTATTCTTAATTGTGAGTTTTAATTCTTGCTTTAATGTTCCAGGATATTAATTCAGGTTTTGATGTGCTTATTCAGTGGAGCAAAAGTCTCTGTTTAAGAGTAGATCGTTCATAATTAAGCGGAGTTGCATGCAATCCTAGAGATAGGACGACATAAATCTGCCGGATTAGATTCAAATCTAATAAGGGAATCCATAGATCGAGTTAATTCGATGATAGGGGTTTTAATTAGAAAGAGATTTCAATTAATCAACCTAGAGCCAGTTGTTTTTAGTCTCGAGAGAGATATTAACATAAATTAGGGATTTCTACGGATTAAGACAAGTGAATAAATTATCTAATTTAGAAAGTAATAAGTGAAGTCTAAGTGGATTCTTCCTTGGGTATTGTCTTTTCCATCGGTTTTCCAAAAGTATTTTCAACTTTCATCTCTATCGTATTCTTAGTTAATTAGATAGTTAATTTTTAGTTTAAAAACATCCCTTTAATTCTTAGGCTAGATAATAAAAAGATAGTAATTACTAGTACTTTTAGTCCTTGTGGATACGATATTTCCGGTCTCACCATAACTATACTTTTGTTCGATAGGTGTGCTTGCCTTACTCGAATCTTTAGTAAGTTTAACGACCATCAGATGTTTTGAAGTTGTCTGCCAAAGACAAATTGGTAATTCGAATATTTAGAATGAAGATTTCAGCTAGAAAAGCTTCAAGGTATTTTGTATTCAAACTCACTAAGTTCATGTAAACTTACAAGTGTTTTGTTCATGTTTCAGGTTTAATTATATGATTAAGTTCGCTAAGAGACCAAGCCAAGGATACGCTCGAAAGACGACGAGCAGGGATACTATGCATATAGAAAATTTGGCGTATAGTTCTCTACACCATGGGAATATATCTTTAACAAATTGCCGTGACATAATGTCTTATTTTACCTTTAAGTGTTTGTTGTACTGTTGGATATTTTTTCTTTATAACATATGTTAATAAATAAAATAACAAGAAGTATGTACAAAAAGAAGTATTCACAGTTTTTTTCAAATTTATGCTATGTCTTTGTACGTGGTAACATCCGATATCCGAATCTGGTGATTTGAGTCAGGTAGAGTGTATTACAATTATATGGAACAACCCAAAGGGTTCATAGACATTTAGCATCTTAGATATGTCTATAAACTCACAAATGCTCTATATGTACTGAATAAGTTCCTCAAGCTTGGTATGAAAGCTTTTCTAAGTTCCTTTACAAAAAAGAATGCACTTGATAAGGATTATAGACAAAACCCTCTTCACCAAGAATATCGAAAGAGACATTATTTCTATGCATATCTATGTTGATAATGTTATTTATGCATTTACATCTTCAACTACAAAAGAAGAATTTATACAACTCATGAAATCTCTTGTTGAGATGAGCATGGATGTAGAATTAATATTTTCTCTTTTCTTCCAAGTTAAACAACTCAATCATGGGATCTTTGTTTCACTGGATAAATATGCCAAGAATATTTGGTGAAGATGTTTGGATTAGATGGTGTTGAACTAATGAGGGCACCTACTGGAACAAATGAAAAGCTATCTAAAGATAATCAAAGTGTTGCGACAAACCCAAAAAGATACTATAACATCATTGGAAGTTTGTGTTTTTCACTACATGCAAGCATTCTATAAGTCTCATCTAAAGGTAATCAAACACATTATCAAATACATTAATAGGATGACTAATCTCAAAATTCTAGTTTTCTAAAGAATCCAATATAAACTTAGTAAGATAGTAATGTTGATTGGTACAAAAACAAAAATGATTGAAATAGTACCTTTAGTTGTTACTTTTACCTTGGTAACAATTTGGTCTCATGGTAAAATAAAAGAAAAGCTTCATCTTCTTATCAACTACTAAGGTCGAGCACATTATTGCTTGAAGTTGTTATACATGCTTCTCTAGATGAGATAGATGTTGGTGGATTATGGTGTTAAAATAGGAATTGTAATAGTATTCAATTAAAACACCAATGTGGTAAAAATTTCGTAGAATCTAACACTAGACTCTCACACTAAACGTATTGGCATCAAACATCGTTTTATTAGTAAGTTGGTTGAATTCAAATTCAATGGTGTTAGAATAAATACTAGCTAAAAAATAACTTGTTGATGACTTTACAAAAAGACTTAATGCTAACAAGTTTGAAAGGTTGGGAAGTGCACTTTGAATATGTACAGTATAATATAGACTTGATTGTTATTTGAAGGAAACAAGCAATCAATAAAAAATGTTTTATATTTATTATGTCATATTTTTTCGGTGTTTTTCAAATATTGGTGATAATTTTGGAAGGATATTAATTGCATATTATAATCTCTAAAATTAAGTACTTTTTTTTCTAAATTTTTGCCTAAGTTTTACATTCACTACTATATAAAAACCTGGTTTGATCTCTTGGAAATTCTTGAAATCATATTTGTTTCCTCTATCTCTTCAGTCAATACTTCTTCTTCTTTTTTTCCAAATGGCTAGAACTAGAGAGTCTAAAATCAATGCTATAAGTTATTTTCCAACTCTAACCTCTAAATCACAATGAACAGCCAAGATTGCTTATGTAACACCCACCTTCGTCACTGGATTTGAGTTACAGGATGCTACAACATGCAACAAATCAAAAACATACAATTCCATTCAAAAAATTAATTTAATTCAATTATCAATAATCATTCATTCAACAATCAAGTTATTCGTACTAAATCGATATTTAAATCAAGCCTAAGATACTTTAAAAACAATTAGGGAACAAGCAAGGATTAGTTTGAAAGATCACATAAAAATGTTGGGAAAACGTGTTTGGAAAATGCAGCGAAAAATAAATTTAGGAAAGGCTAGAGTTTTAAAATTTTTCCAAAACAAGATCTTAGTTGTGATATCTAAAGTAATAAACATTTAATTAAAATTGTACCTTTTCAATTCGTCTAGGATGAGCGCTTCAACTGAGGAGTCTTCTTCGCTATCCTCAAGCTCACGTCTACTGAATGTGGACTCGCTTCAAATTAGAAAATTTTTCACAAAAATTACCAGTGGGGTAATTTGTAATTTCTCTAAAATTTTGGGTCAAGCTGTAAATCAAAAAAATATCTCTAGAAATTTTATAGAATAATCTCTTTAGAGAATTTGCTTCTACAACTTTCTCTTAAATTCAAATGTGTGTTTAAAGAGTTCAACTATGATTAAACTTAATCACTTTAATATTAAATTAATCTAATATTTAGATTAAATTTAATATTAAATTTTATTAAAATAATAGAATGTTTATCTTGTATATACATTAAATTTAATTTAATATTAAACTATTAAAATAATATTATTTTTGGAAGAGTTAATCTGAAACCAAATTCTCTGGTAGAGTCCCAGTAGGAGTGCAACTCTTCCACTGCTCAACCATCGATGACCAACTGCTGCCAGCCAACGGGACACTGCCGTCACAGCCACCGGCACCACCATGTCCAGTGATACAGGTGTGATACCCTTACGGAATCCCGAGCCTATTATGCTATTGTCAGTTTGATTTGGGTCAATGACGACCCGACCGGTTCGGCCAAGCCACTGGTTGGACTGTCAATCTGATTTTACATACCAGGCCCGGTTCCACCATTTTTTAGATCTTGGTCTCAGTTTTGGACTCCTAGGCCCAATTTACGATCCCAGGTCCAATCAATTACCCATTGGGCCAATTGTCTGACTTGAAAATTAACTTCCAAAAATATCATATTAATTTTAATTGATTTGATTAATTTAATTTTACTTGATCAAAATTATTTTTTTCCAAAAATCACTTAGATTTTCCAAATTAATTTTTCAAGAAAATTCTTTAATTAAATTCTCTAGTTGAACAATTCTTACGACCACCTAATTTAATTCCACATTGAACAAACCGACTCAATTAAATTATTCCCAAAGTTAGAATTTTCTTCTGATTTAAATGCAGTCCGATCGAGCTTTTTTTGAGCTAGTGGAGGGACTAATTGGACATATACAATTAGGCTTTAGTGTTGTAATTATGTCCAGAAGCATCGTTCCGATAATTCAAAATTACTTAATCATGGAGTCAGTCCACAAAAAGTACCATGATTGAAAACTCCTTATTGTATACTCTTTATGAAAGCAATTCATCCAACTACTTTGTCCAATGACATCGTCATGTGTGTGTTACCCTCATATGATATCCTTGATTCCTTTGAGTTAAATTTGTTCACTCAATACTATCCTATTTTTATCTCATTGTCACCATTATGTCTTCTTAATGATTAATTTGACCACTATTAACAAATGACTGTGATAAATTGCTCGTTTGAGAATAAGCAACCTTTGGTCACGTTCCATATTTATCAATCTACACAATGCCAATGAGATGATATCATTAACTCTTTAATTGAGCTATGAATTCTACTGTTGCTAGTAAAGCCATATCATACACAAGTCATGTACCCAACATATCGGCTATGGGCTCGATCATCTTTAAAGCATAAGCCTCCACTTATATCAAAGCACATGAGTTGCATACACATGGTCAGTGACTAACTTAGAATATAGGTAAATCAAACCATGAACGTCACAAGTGAATTAATTCACAAACGGATTCAGAATTTATTCATCTTGCGTCCAGTCCAATGTATCATTCTACCAATGAATACATCTATGTCTCTACTGTGGAGTCAACTGCTCCGATAGCCAAAACTAGTCATCTCCCCATTTGGAATTGTAGATGACATAATAATCCTTCTCAGTATTTGAATCAAATGCTCACTTTGATTCTTTTATGGGATTATGGACTTATTTATATTATTTATTGAAGTAAGTTATCTTTCTCGCAATATAAAGGTTCTTTACAATGCCAATTATCTTCAGTTTGAACTTTAGACAATCAATGAGCTAATATTTGTTTGTTACAATTTCGCTATACATGCAAAATATAAAAGACAGAAAGTACAAGGCATAATAGTGAAATATGAAATTAACTTTATTTATTTATTCATCATTCAAATAAATAAAAAATAGTTACAATTTTAATACAATATGGGCACATTTCCCAACAATCTCCCACTTGCCCTAGTGAAGTAAATGTGTCATGTTTTGCATTCTCATATCATTGATGTGTTTGTTAAAACTCCTAGTTACAAGAGTTTTAGTAAACGGATCCGCAAGGTTATCTTCAGAAGCTACTTTCATCATATCTACAATTCCTTCGGTTACTGGCTCTCGTATCAAGTGATACTTCTGATCAATGTGTTTCGTCTTCTTGTGACTTCTCATTTCCTTAGTATTTGCTATCACAGCACTGTTATCGCAATACAATGTTATAACTTTTTCCATACCAGGAATAACTTCAAGTTCAGTAAATAACTTTCGAAGTCATATTGTTTCTTTCCTTGCCTCAAAAGCAGCCACATACTCTGGCTCCATAGTAGAGTCAGCAATGCAAGTTTGTTTTACACTTCTCCTTACTATGGCTACACGACCTAGAACGAATACATTTCCCGACGTCGATTTCCTCAAATCTTTACAGGTTTGGAAGTCTGAGTCTGTGTATCCAACAAGAGTAAGGTCTTCCCTAGAATACATAAGCATATAATCCCTGGGTTTTTTAAGATACCTTAATATATGCTTTACAGCTTGCCAATGCCTGAGACCTAGATTCATCTAATATTGACTAACCATTCCTATTGCGAAACAGACATCTGGACGTGTGTAAAATATCACATACATAAGGCTTCCAACTGTTGAAGCATATGGAACATTACTCATATGCTTTCTTTCTTCTACTGTCTTAGGGAAGTCATCTAAAGAAAGATGAAAACCTGATGCAATTGGCTGAACGTCTGGCTTTGCATCGGTCATTAAAAAACATTCTAGTACCTTATCGATGTATGAAGCTTGAGATAGAGCTATCATTTTATTCTTTCAATCCCTAAGGATTCGAATTCCAAGAATATAACTAGCTTCACTCAAATCATTCATGCTAAACTGTTGAGCTAACCACAATTAACCAATAACAATTCTCTCACATCGTTTTCGATAAGTAGAATACCATCGACATACAAAACGAGAAAGACTACCTTTTTGTCATTTATATGCTTCTAAACGCAAGGTTTATCAATGTTTTTCCCAAATCCAAAAGTCTTGATTATTTGATCAAATCTTTTATTCCATGAGCGGGACATCTACTTAAGTCTATAAATGGATCTTAGCAGTTTGCAAATTTTCTACTCATTTCCTTTGACAACATAGCCAGTGGGTTGAGCCAAGTAAATGGTCTCATAAAGATAGTCATTCAAGAAAGTTGTCTTGACATCCATTTTCTAGATCTCATAATCGAGAGCAGCGACAATGGATAATAGTATGTGGATAGACTTGAGCATGGCTACCAGAGAAAAGGTTTCATCGTAATCGATGCCTTCTTTCTGTGTGTAGCCTTTCCCCACAAGTCTAGCTTTATGTGTTTCCACTTTCCCTTCTGCATATCTCTTCTTCTTCTGATCCACTTACACCCTATAGGTTTAATCCCAATCGGTAAGTCTACAAGTTCTTTAAGTTTATTACAAAAATTTAGGATTTCTTTGTTTATAGGTGGTCCTCTTGAAAAGAGTGCACTCATTAGTAATGGATGGCTTAACAAAGGATCCAACCGGATGGTTAAGGACGGATAGACCACCCATGAAGGGGTACAAGGCATGCGGGTAGTTGATCACTAAGTGAACATCCGAACAGTACAAGGTGAGGGTCGTTTGCAGGTCTCTCTGGTTGATTCTCGTACTACCATGTGTCTCAATCAAGATGAGGTTGGAGAAAAAGGAGGGGATGGTGATGAGGGAGGTTGGTTCATCTATGTCGAAGACCGATAGCCGAAAAAAATAAGTAGTGGAGAAGAGAATGGAAAGGAGAGGATGATGGCTTGACCTTTTAGACCTTGTTGGAAAGAAAGGAGAGAACCCTCATTTATGTTGTGCTTTGGAGGTATTTATAGGTGGGTGATAGTTCCCAAGTGGTCATCTTGATGAGAGTGCACTTGTTAGTAATAAATAGCTTAACAAAGGATTTGATCAGGTGGTTAAGGACAGATAAACCACCTATGAGAGGATACAAAGTACGCGGATAGTTGATCACTAAGTGGCCATCTAGACAGGACAAGGTGAGGGTTGCTTGCGGGTCTCTCTGGTTGGTTCTCATACTGCCACGTGCGCAATCGGAAGAACAAAAATCCTTTTGTTTTGATTCATTGGGCTTTTATATTAGAAACCAAACCAATGTTGCTAAATTGAAAAATAAAAAAGATAAAGCCTCAGAAAACAAAGATTAAATGAAAGATTTAATATGACCAATGAAGCCTTGGCTTGTTGGTTAAGGAAAAGGTCTTAAATCATTGAATATTTAGATATGAGTCTCATCATGTACAATTGTGATATGTGGGTCTTGGTTCCATCATGTGCGTATACTATGTGTAGGTTTTGTTTAATTCTTTTCGATACTCCGTCCACTATGCTTTTTATTGGTTTAATTCCACATTGTAGTTGATCAAACATATACTTATATTTGCATTTTAATAGTGAACTTTCATATAAAAAAAAAAAGACAGATTTTAATTAGGAAGCAGGCCAATTTCTCAATGTTTTTTTTTAAATCAAACTAATGGTCAAATCAATTAGGCCACCAATTTGTTGGTCCGACTAGTCCAATTAAAAAATATTGAAATTTTCAAAAAATTTCAAAAACACCGATTCAACCAGTTCGTACTAATTTTCAATCTAACTAGTTTAAAGTCAATCTTCAAACCGGTATTCTGGTAGTTCCCGTTTCGACTAGTCAATCCGGTCCGGTCCAATTCAAACAACACTGCAACTTATTTATCATAGAAGCATTGGAAATTTTGAAGAGGTTTTAACTTTTTTTTAAATTTGTATTTTTAATAATTGTTGAAATTTGTAGATTTTTTATATATTTTTTAA
Source organism: Gossypium longicalyx (assembly GCA_025698465.1). Lineage (NCBI taxonomy): Eukaryota > Viridiplantae > Streptophyta > Magnoliopsida > Malvales > Malvaceae > Gossypium > Gossypium longicalyx. The sequence continues at coordinate 9,405,985 of CM047000.1, forward strand.
TGTACTTTAATTTTAAAATACGAAGATTATAATTTTTTAATAATTTTTTACTATAATATTTCAATTTTTTAATAAAATTTAATATATTTACTAAGACGAATGAATAATATGTTAACAATAAAACATGCTAAAACCACCAAGTAAACTACCATGTTAAGCCAAAAAAAAAAAAATTTTAAAAATGTTAAAGTTGATAACTTAAAATATTATTTTATCCTTTTATTTTGAACATAAAAAGTGAAATATATAGGAATAATTTTGCAGATACCTTAATTGAATGGGATTGAACAGGTTAAACAAGTACCACTTATTTTACTTTTATTTCATATCTGGGTTCTAATTATGAAAGTTGAATCTATTGTGAAAGAGATCCCTCTCTATCGACAATAAAACTATTCTATTTAGACCTACCACTATATAAAAGACATTATATTGGGAATTTCACAAACAAAGTGAAGTTGACAAGAATAATAATGATTGTTCAGTAGGGTCAAGAAAGTTGACTATCAACTCAAAAACCTTGGACAACTCCTATACACAACAACAACATCATCAAAAGAAAATGAATAACCTGTAGTACCCAGCATTCCTCATTTCCTCCATGTGACCTGCACGTGCCACAGGTTTTTTGACTTCACACTTATCAAAATTGCAACACGGACACCACTGGAAAACTGATTCAAACCAAACCCACCGGCCATTGCATCCCACTTGCTTCATCAAACAAATGAAAATCCCTTCCTACCACTCATGGGCCCTTTCCTCTCTTTTCACCCTCTTCCTTTCCACTATCAATATTCTATTTAATGCTTGTTTGAACTGACATCCATCTTCATATATGAATAATTTAAATTGTATCAAATAATAATCTTGGCTTAGTTTAATATTTGATATCTAATCAGTTTAGGGTTTGAATTCAAAATTTATAATATGTTTTGATTTATTAAAAAGAAGTCTATTGGAAGGCAAGCATACAAGCATATCAACCAATGGAAAGCAAAAGTATTATGAAGGTCATTATATTAAAAGTCAAATTACATTTTGCTCCCTCTACTTAAAAAATGAATAAATTAGTCACTGTACATTAGATTAAAAAGTAAATTGGTCATTTCTGTTAAAAAATTTATCCATTTATACTGTTAAAAATTTGCGTGATTGACAGAATAACTAGATATTAATATGTGACCTGTCATATTTACCTCATGCTGACATAAAGAGACCAATTTTTAACAGCATAAATTGATGGAATTTTTAACAAAATGGCATATTTACTCTTTGGTTTAATGTACATGGACTAATTGACTCATTTTTTTTTAAGTAAAGAGATAAAATGTAATCTACTAATTAACTCATTTTTTAAGTAAAGAGATAAAATATAATCTAATTTTTAATACACAAACCTCTATAATACTACAATAAGATGTCTGTCTAATAGGAGCGAGGAGTGGCAATTTCGGTTAAAAACAAAACACGCATTCTGACGGCTATTTTAAATTGATTTCAGTCTTCTGTTGTAAAAGGTTTGAAGCAATATTCTTTTGAGTCATGTCATCCATATTGGAATTTTTCTCATCAACAGCGGCAAGCTAACCTCCATCAAGTTGCAATTTTCTTTTATTTTCTTCACTTCCTTTAGGTCCGTTGCTTGCATGCAATATCCCTCCAGATCCAGAATATAATACATTTTTTGAGCTGCATTTCCAATCACATGATCCATATAAAATTAGTGGATAGTAATTACTTGTTGGTGATAGTGGCGTGCGGTATCAGCTGTATTGTAGATGTCAAGCATTAGTTTTATACGCATGTAGATCTTGTATGGGCCAATCAGAGCCACAAACTTCTCCATCTTGCACCATGTTGTTATCCAAAATGGCAGAACCTCGCTTGAGATCAAAATGCTTGTCCACCTCTAATTCCCTCTCAACTTGCTCAACACTGAAATTAGGATATCATCATTTGACAAGTATCAATTGCTGTTCATGTCTCATTTGATTACACCACCATGTTGTTTCACACCCTTGCTTAATTGAGATCAGAATACTCCTCCACCTCTAATCTTCCTCGCAACTTGCAAACCACTGAAATTAGCATATCATCATTTGACAAATGCCTACTGATGTTCACCTTTCCTTTGCTTTCCAACATTTCCAAAAAGGTAAAATAAACCCAAAAGATTGCATTTAGAAATTAATTAAAAGGATATGTGAAACACCCAATTTAGTGTTAATTGGCCGTAAGTGGAGTGGTTCACCATTTCATGAAAATAAATATCACAAGTGTAGTATTTTTTTTTTTAATCAAATACAATATGCTTATCAGATATTTAACGAATTTTTAACCACTGCTCCTAATAAATATGGACTAAACTATCCAACATATAATATTTTTGCTAAAATATAATTATAACTCCTCCATTAATCCAACCTAAAATCAAATGATAATAATAAGTGAATAGATAAAAATTAGCTGCAGTTAAGATTCTACAAAACTAAAATGAGGTATGTGCTTGGCTTTTTAGTTATAATTGTAAAAGTTAAATATCCCACAAATCATCTTCAATTCCCTTCTCATTCGTATTGCATAATAAATAAGAATACCAAATCCCATTTAATGTTAATTAAAAACTTCCACTTTTTCACTTTGTAGAACGGCTTCGGGTCAGATTTTCTTAATGAGATTTGCTCCTTAATGGATTCTTTGGAGCATCTTTTGCATTTAGAATAATCATATTCATAAAGTTGAAAGGTGTGGTGTTATTATTTGTTGATGCAAATTTTAATAACGGAAGAGAAAAAAAAAAGTAGTGGTAGTGGTTTAAAAGAGATTGATTCACCTAAATAGATAGAGAACCGGAAAAAGGTAAGTGGACGAGGTAGAGGCTGATTGCAAGGGATAAGTGTTCAAGGTTGTTTAATGGGAAGAAGATCTTCTTCTCATCGTTTTGGAAGGTATTTATAAGAGATTCTCCTTGCTTAATAGTGGTGGCATGGAAAGGTGGTTATCATCATCGATCATAGAGTACGTGAGAGATGTGCATGATGGGATCCATTTTGTTATTTCTTTTGAAAGAATATGAGGTTGTTATACTCAAGTAGACTCTAAAGATCCTTGAAAAGATAAGTATGAAGACGTTTTCTCTATCAATGAATAATCTCATAATGAATAATTAATTTAGAAAGTTGAAAAGACAAAAACAACTTAATTGATAAGAGATGAACAACAGTTTTTAAACATTATTTAATACATTTTGAGAGTGCTACATATCTAAGTCTGAATGTGAAGTATTGCATAATAAACAAGAATATCAAAAACTCATTTAATGTTAATTAAAAGCTTCCACTTTTTCACTTTGTAGAACACCTTTGGGTCAGAGTTTTTTTAATAAGATTTGCTCCTTAAAGTTAATGGATTCTAGGATCATCTTTTGCATATAGAATAATCATATACATAAAGTTAGGGGACTCATGTTGTTGTTATTAATGGGATTGGTTCCTCAAAGCCGTGTCAAATGCAGCCGTTGATGAGTTCCTATTTTATATTTTCACGTTGGTAACTTGTAAGCACTTATTGTTGTTGTTATTATTATATTTATTTATATCAAAAAATATTATTATATGTTGGGACAAGTAAACGTAAAGATAAAATATAAATATTTTATGTGAAAATTCTTTTAAAGAGAATAAAAAATTACGAGTAAAAATAATTTATACAAAAAAAATATTAAATTGACGGTGCATTTATACAAAAAAAAAAAATTGGAATGACTAAAATTAAAATAACCCTTATTTAAAGTGGCTAATGTGAAAATACATTGTTTGGCTTCTGTTACCAATTAATGGTGAAGTGATCAATTTAGTTAATTTTTTTAGCTGATCAAATTAACTAAAAAAATTTTAAGATAACCAAAATAGAAATGATTGCTTATTTAGAATGACTAACGGGATAATTTATTTAAAAATATATTGTTGATTTATATTTTCATATTTTTTAAGTTTAGTTTCTCTAAAACTCGATCTAGTCACCTTTGAATTTTATACTAACTCCTGGTTTGTCATATTTTCTAAAAGTTTTTCACAATAATTTTTTTTATGTTAAATTTATATATATAACTTTCAAGTCTCCCTTAATTGTACTTATGGTTCCGTCCCTGTCGATACGGATATACTCGATTCCCTTTTTCGTATTCTGAATATACATTGAACATTTTATGTCCATGAAAAGGGAAATCATATTCTGACTATACATTGAACATTATTGATGTGAAAACACACACACACACACAAATATAATGAGAAACCCGAGAGTAAAATAGGTTTCGGTGTTGTTGTGGCGACTGCACTGCATTTGTCGTTAGTTTGCGTATTTTGTTTGTGTATGAATATGCACATCAAAATGGCACATCATAGAGATTTGAGGGTTTGTATTTCGCGGCAGTGGCAGAGACCTTATCTCCAACCATCCTCCAAAAATGAATAAAATAAACATAAACATAAAGTCTGGAGCAGGTGGTGCTGATTGAATAGATGTCCAAAAAAGAGTGATTTGTTTGTGTGTTTTTATTTTGAGTTGAATAAGGCTCAACATCCAACAAAATGGAAAAATGGTCCCTCCCAGTCCAACCCCAACCACATTTCGTCATCTCTTCCAAACCCTTTGATACGGTGGAGGGGAGCTATATGAATAACATTATTATTAACAAATTTATTTTATAATTTGTTTATTATATTACTAACTAGTTTGCATACTAGCGTCATGTATGGGTTAGTTGGATTAATCAATTTATATGTAAAATAATTTAGTAATTTCTCATAAATTTTATGGAAAATTTGATAATTAACTGTAAACATATTATATAATAATTTATTTTTTAAAAACAATCAATTAAATTATTGGGTGAAAATTAAAATAGATAGTTGAAGATTATAGTAAAAGATTATGCTTTCTTTTTTTTAATTCATGAAAGAGATAGAACAGAAGCATATTGCATAGAACAAGTGATTCTGAACCATTTGTTAAATATCATACATAATAATCATGAACCTTTTCTAGATAAAAATTAATGCTGCAATAGTTTAAAAATAATGTTAAAAATAATTAGTTTTTGGAAAAATTATGCTTTAATGGGGAAAGGTTTGATGAATTTTAAATTAAGGTTGGAGTGAGGAATTTGTAAAAGAGATTTTATTTGTATTGAGCTTTTTAAAATTTTGAAAGCCAGTTTACTTGTTTGGATAAATATATTGAATAATTTCAAATTTTATAAATAATTTAAAAAGGAATTCAATAGTTCTATTTTTTTTTTTAAATTCTACCTAAATAGGTAGTTTTTCGAAATTTCTCATAATTTTTTTATTTAATAGACATGGTCTCACTATAAGATAAAAAATTTAAATTTCAAAAATCATTTTCTATTTAATTATAATATATACTTTTTAAATTTTATTTTATTAAAACTATTTATAAATTGTTACCATTATAATGATATGCATATATAAATTTTTTTATATTACTTCTTTTTAATATAATTATTCTTATTTTATAATTAAATTAAATTTTCAATAACCTAATTTTTTTAAATTAAATTTTTATCCAAACAAAGCAATTACAAATCCCAACATTTTGAATTGATGAATTCTAAAATACTAGCACTTTAAAAAATCTCAAAAATTTTAAAATTCTTCATCAAAACTCTCACAACTGAATTTTTAATCAAGACTTGGCCATATTGGACTGGAGACCCTGAGTTGTTTTATATGTTTCAATTTGATCCTATGGCATCCTATCTATACCAAATTGTAAAACTTGGAGGTTGAATTGCTCATTAATGAGGATTGTCAAATTTTCTGAGAGACCTGTTGGGGAATAATGGCTCATTTCTAATATTTTATATTAAATCGGGTTAGTGCTTGCATGAAAAGTGTTGAACGATCAATATGAGAGTGTCTATATAAGGGGAGAAGGAAAACGGTGAACATATATTTTTCCTTCTTCCAACTTCTTCTCAACTATCATTTTCTCTCTAGATATTTTGGGACCAGAGATAGAGGAATGAAGGAATCGAACTACATGAGGGTGAAAAATAACAATTTAGCTAAATCAAATCGAAATTTGTGAACTGGTAACTTTCTTATACTCTTCTTTTATCTTTTTGATTTTGTATGAAAGAAAAAAATTGTGAATATCTGACTAAATGTTGGTTGTAAGGAAAAGAAGCATGTTAAGTAGAGAATTTACTCTGTATGTTGTTAGAGCTAGATTATCATGCTCATAAACGTCTCACAGTCGGTTTTATATGGTTGTTACTATTTAACCTGCCAAGATGGAACCAGATGACAAGGGAGAAGGCAAATTAGCAAGTGATGCATCCTTGAGGTATTATGTCGGTGAGTTCCTAAACTCAAATCTTCAGTATTTGTCTTATATACCTTTGTACTGTGTTGTTCTGATTATGTGTTATGCTTATGAGAAAGTTATACCTTGTCATGGTAAAGTTACCAAAATTGCAGAAGTATGTTATGAGATAAGGTGCATGTTATTATGAGCTCAAGTTTTGGTGTATGATGATATCTAAATTGTCTGCCAGTTACCTTGCGTATTTGTGGTTTGAGGAGTTTTCTGCTGTAATGTTGATGCATGCTAAATTGGTGTGCAAATGCATGCCATGTTGTAAGCATAAGTTTGATGTATTTATAAGTAGTTTCTTGGTAAATTACTATTGATTACAATATATTGTTGAATGATTGATATGTGTTATTTTGATGAAAATAATTAATATGTTGACTATGGAGGGATGCAAAGATGGATGAAAGAATAAAGAGATTTCATGTTGTGCATTTTGTTCCACCTGATATCTAGCATTGCGTTGGTTTGGTTGGACTGTACGGAGATATATGCGCACAAATATGTGATAACTCTACGAGGATTCTTCTCAAGTATGAGACTCTGCGAAGTCTAAGGCTCTAAATCTCATGTATGTATGCAAGTGTTGGAAAAAATTCGGTTTGAAAACGGTTTTCTTACACAGTGGAAAATTAAAATTTTAAAAATTGACCCGGTTTATGGTATTTATAGCAATAACATTAACTGAATTTGTACTTGTGTTTTTGGATAAGTGGATCATTGATGTTTTCTGGATTTCAACCAAACGATCTTCTCTATTATTCTCGTACCACGAGCTGCTTCGAGTGTGGACATGAACCAATTGAATCAAAACACAAAACTAGAAAAAGTTTTTCATTTAAGGTGAAAATGAAAATTCTCTCTTCTTTAATAGAAACCGGTAAAATTGTTATTCTAAAAAATATGTTTATAATTTGAGAATAAATTCTCTCTATTTTTCGGCAGAATAACAATCTCTCAAAAGTTGTGTTTATAGCTCTACCGGTGTCATCTATTTATAGGAAGAGAATGTAGAACCCTTGTAGAGTTGTAGAAGTTTATTTTAAATAGGAAAACTATATCACCCTTGTATTTCTACAAGGGTTGTTTCCCCTTTCATGTTAAATGAGGGGTTTGAGGCCTCTCTCACATCAAGTCTAATTACGAGTACTTACTGGGTCTTTTTAACCCAGTACTCTATAATGCAATCTAACTCGATTCAGTTTTTCTATTTCCCAAAATAAACTTTAATATTTATATATTAAATAATTTTCTCATCCTAATTTTACTCCAGTAAAATTTTGACAATTTAACCCTAGGTCAAATTTTGACGATTTTACCTCGGATAAAATTTCGAGAAAACTTATTTAATATGTCACAAATCAACATGTTCACTGTGACCGAATAGTTTATTTTTATTTTCGGGCTTCAAAACAGTCCAAACAGATAAACTCGATCTTCCATCATTTTCTAAATAACCTTATATAAGATTGTAAATTTTCATTTTCATTTTTATTTTTGGAAACCTACATTCATTTCCAAATGATTTCATTTCTCCATTTTGAAGAAAACCATAACCATTCCTAAATGTTTCTCATTTCTCTTTTTATATTCATTATGTTCATTTCTATTCAAACACACAATTCATTTCTAGTTTCAACGAGCTAGCAGAGGAACCGATTGACATATGTAGTTGAGGCTCAAATGATTTATAATTAAGTTCTTCTCAATGACATACCATTACAAAAGCAACTACTCAGTGCTCATCCAATAACCTCATCATAAATGTGTTACCCTTATAGGATATCATTGATCTCTTTTGGGATAATAAACGTTCTCTCAATATGATCATATTTTATCTTATGATAACCACTTCATATTCCTTCATGAAAAGTCAATCACTATCAAATAGTAATCAAGTTATCCATCATAGACAGACGACCCGTAGCCACATTTCCTTTTCATCAACCATGTAACGCCAATTAAAGGATATCATTTACACATGTTTTGGGCTATGAATTCCACTGTTGTGAGTGACGTTACATACTACATAAGTCGTACTGTAACACCCTATACCCGACCCAGTCGTCGAGTTCGAATATCAAGATGCCACACCACAGTCTCACATCATACACAGTACGAATGAGCTCATTATTAAAGAAACATCTTCCATTCTAGCATTTACACGAGTTTTTAAGTCAAATATACTCCTAATTATTAGTAAGACTTACTATTCACACTTTAATTAATCATATAAATATAGTTAGACATGCATAAGGACCACATAGCATAATTTCCCAACACAATCACGTAGGTATCGATACTGAAACAACAGTGTCGATATTTCTTTAAAAGGTATCGATACCAGTTGAAAAATTGGTACCAAAATAGCATTATGTTTCTTGTCTAAAAATCAAATCCCAGAAAATATTGGTACATTTATTAAAGTATCAATTATTCTACCTCAATTATCGATACTCATGATAAGGTATCGATACCAAATTACAATACTGACTTCCTACACAACGAAATATCACAAAGGTATCATTTTTAAAACTCAAATATCGATACATCTGCTCCAAACACCAAAAATATAGCATAATAAGGTTAATAATCTATCCCAATCATAAACAATTCAACATGTAACTAATACCTTTTTCAAATAAATATCAAAAGGACCACAATAACAGTTCAATCATCGAAAACATGTCTGAGAAACCAAGCAATATAACAAGAACAATATCCATAAATCCTAAGAATTAATAAGCTATGAAAATAACCAAAACGTTATAGCAACATTTATGCAATAGTTCTACCACATTACCTTTATTTCCCAAATCATAAACAGATAATAAACACCTACAAATTAACGTAAAAGACTTGCTTGGATCACCCCTCGGAGCACTTCTAATCTGTAATGGACTAAAAGGTGTAGGTGAACTTAACAAGCTCAGTGAATACTTAGAACAACTACCATGCAAACAATTCATCAAGCATTAACAAAACAACCATATAGCACAACCTCAACAGTTCCGACTCTATTTTCATATTATACTTCACTCGTGCATTATTTACTAGTTCATTTACAAGGTAATCACATTCACTTTTAAGCATATATCACGTTACACATATAATCACATAACATTTAAGCATGTATCACAATACTCATAAACATATTTATAGATAATTTGGCACTTGAGCTATGAAATGTAAAAGTGGGCTCTATCACCACTCATCATATACACAGATCTCTACTGCACCAAAAGATTCATAGAGTCTAACATATCCCAAAAAAGTGAAGCATATAACTAACATTCTCTATCACACCAAACATGTCCCATTGAATGGAGCTTAACTCATATTCCCTTATCTCTCCAACATGTCTCAAGGCCTCAACGCCCAAATCACATACCACATATAGGTGAGTACTTATAATCCTACGGCATACCAACTATATCTATGGCATACCAACTATATCCAGCAGTCTCAAAGTTCACAAGGCCAAAATATCAATTATTAAACACACATATTACTTACCGATTATCCAATCACATCACTGCATATTTGTATCATTAGCACAATATTATTATTTCCACTTAGCATGTATGACATGCCTACATATACAATTTCATAACAGTAATCATAAACACATAACTCATGTAATAGCATCTCATCTCAATCCACATTTTCATAATAACACAAACACATATTTCACTAGTTAAGCATGAGTATGAGAAAGCTTACACTCAAAATTTAGAGTAGGGTTTTAGGCTACAACTAAATTCCCAAATAACGCATTGAATCGTGTCCACAAACAGCTATTCTAAACACTCACCAAATACGTTTTCACCGAAATGCCGAAAGCCCAAACTAGCATTTCCTTAACTTGTAGATGGTCTTAATGAATCCAAAGCCTTAACACAACAAATCTCACAAAGATAAGGATTCAACTCAAGCAATCAAAAATATAAGCATACACTAAGTTCTCAAGTAATCGAAACCTTCAACATAACAAACTTAAATTCCAAATATCTTAGTCTATATTTAATCTTTGTTCTCTAAAATTGATTCTGTTCATCTAATTATTCACCTACGACAGATTTTTAACCTTTAAACTGCACAAAACTACTTAATTTATGGTATCAAAACTTTTAACATGTTCATGGAAATTTTCACGAAATTAATTTAAAACGCAAGAAATACTTAACAAAATTTCAAAGCAAGTTTAGAAACATTTTAATCTCATCAAAACTAATTGAAAAACATTTTGAAACCATATTTTTACCCAAAATCTTGAAATCCACCAATAACTAGCCAATTTTTTACTTTTATTCAAAACATGTGATTTAATGGCTAAAAACTTAGTTTTAAAGAATAAATGATATTTAAAACTATTTAGGAGTTGAATCGTTACCTTAGATGATGAAAACCCGAGTGTTTGATCAAAAGCTTGAAAAACCTAAAAATTCAACAATGGAGAAATTTATGGTGTTTTGGGTGTTTTCCTTGAAATTCTATGAAGGTTTATGGCTTGGGTGATGATGAAAATCAAAAGGAATCAAGTTTGTAAAAAAAAATTTGAATAGGGGATACTTGGGGAGCAATGAATGGCAAGACAATTGATTAGGAAAAAAAATAACATGAAACTTATAGGTAAGGGAAGATATTAGGTTGATTTTAAAGCTTTGGTTTAATTGCTTCATAAACACACAGAATTTTACCTATTTTACAAATCAGTCCCTATTTCAAAATTTAAAACCTTTTTAACATTATTTTTAAAATTTTATTGGATTTTCTAAATACCATAAACAAAAATATTTTTGAATACCGTGTTAACAAAATTCCCGAGCACACTAAAGCTATAACCCCTAAAATATCCCTAAAACTCTTAAGCTCTATTTTGGGGTGTTACACGTACACCCAACGCACCAACTTTCAGTTCTTTATCTATTTGAACTCAGGCTTTTACTTGCATCAAAATGTATGAGTCACTCATACATAGTCCGCCATCCACTCAGGATTTAGGTATGTCACACTATGAACGTCACAAGTGAATAAATCTATAAACGAATTCAGGATCTATTCTGCTTGGGTCTTGTCCGATGTATTGTTAGTCCATTTAGTCACATCTATATCTCTATCTATTGGGAATCATCCGCTTTGATGCCCAAGACAAGGCATCTCCCCAATTAGACTTGATAGACGACATATTAGTCTTTTAATCGGTTCACTCATTTCCAATTAAACTAAAGACATGTTTAGGTTTGTCTACTGATACAAGTTGTTTTTTTTGTACTACGATCCAACCACATAATATCATTTAGGATTAGTTAAATAGTAAACAACCAATGAGCAACATTTGCTTCCATTTTGCTTTGCGTGCGAAAACCATGTGAGGAAAATTATACAAAGTATATTAATGTAATCAATGAATTTGTTTTATTAACCAATCAATTCGAAAAAATTACAAGTGTGTATTTGACGAAAATACTACATTTAGGACACCATATCCAATAGCAAGTCCCATAGCCATGGGCATACTCAAGTTATGACGGTCCGTTGGACTTGTCATCATGTTCCAAGTTATTACAGTCTATTGAACTTGTCTTCATGCTTCAAATTAAGACAATCCACTAACTTGTCTCTAAGTTTCCATGCAAAGGTTATATACAGAACTCCACTATATGAAAGTTCACGGGACTATCTATTCAAGGAATCTGCGCGAATGAGTCCGCAGGCATGAATCTGTATCTATGAATCCATATATAAGAATATGTACTTATGTATTTGTATCTATGAATACGCATATATGATTCCGTACTTATGAATCCATATATACGAATCTGTATCTAAGAGTCCGCATATATGAATCAGTACTTATGAATAAACATATATAATTTCGTATTTATGATTTTTCATATATGATTTCGTATCTATGGTTCCGCATATGTGATTTCGCATCCATGAACCCACATGAAAGAGTCTGCAGGGACTATTCTTCAAGTAAGAGTCCATAAGGACTAACCGACGAGTAGAATCCAAAAGTTTAAATTCGCCAAAGCATGATTTTGAAAATCTAAGTCCACCAAGAATGAATTCATATGTATGAACCTGCCAAGTTCGAACTCGTATGTTTAAGTCGTCGTGTGTGAGTTCGCACTTAAGGGTCCTCTAAGTGTAAAATTTCATGCATGAGCCTTCAAGGACCAACCACTGAGTGTTAGTCCGCAATAGTATTATCTTCCAAGATACCCAGCACATGATCGACTACCAAAATTGATAACAAGTTGTTTGTATGAGACCAATGTAAATGCGTAAGTGAAACCATCCTACAAGATAAATTAACGCACGAACGATAAAAATAGAGAATCATGCCAATGTATAAAATTAGTCCATTTGCAAGTTGTTCCAATGCGAAGGATGTTAAGAGTGCACCATAAAGACGTTCGATTTGCCCTTATGCAAGTGATGTCAGCATGAGACCAGGCCATCGAAGACATATCTTATGATAACATCATGTTCGAGTATGTTATATTAATAACTCACTAAATTCATTTGAACTTATCTAGCTTCTTATTATGTTTTCAGGTAAAAAGGACTATGCGAGACGTTGGAGAAGGACTAAGCTAGGATTTGTCGAGCCTGTGTGAGCTTATTCTTCTTAGCTGTAACATATATACAGTGAAGGCGACCTGTAGGCTAAGCCTTAAGATAAAAAATTTCTATAATTGAGTTTGAATAACATTGTTATTATTCCAACGGAGTTGATTGTTACAATTTAGCGAAGTTATTATTGTTAATCACTCTTAATACGCTTGTTAATGTCTCATTTAAAAATTTATGTTGTAGCAATTCCGGTATAAACAATCGACTGGTCGAGCGATTGAGATGCTACACAAACACACTCTAAATGAATTTTCCTTATTCAAACTAAGATGAAATATATAGTTGGAAAGATGTCCTTATTAGATGAAAAATAGAGCTTGCACATGTAGTCAATTTTATTGTCGATTTCTCAGCATATTATAGGTGACAAATGTCACATGCTCAAGTAATTCTAAATTTTTTGTTGCTTATTTTGAGCCAACACTCTGCTTTATTATATACATAATTTATCATTTTAAATATTTTATTATTTATAAAATTTATCATAAAAACTAATTAAATAAATTTACTTGATAAAATTTTTTATCATACTTATAAATATGAATTCTGAAATTATTAAAATGATTTTGTTAAACCAATTATATATAATAAATATTAATATTAGGTGTTTGATAAGAACTTAAACTATAGCTCGATACAAATCAAGACAATATTAAATTTAATATTATATTTAAGTTATTATGTTTTCATTAAGTAAAAAAAGACAAGGAAAAAAGTTATAGTAGTTTAGTTTTAAATGACAATTTTTAATTATTTATATAATAAATAATTTTATATCATATATATAAATTTTATAAATAATGCACTACATTTATATAATCTAATCTAATAGATTATAATTATATTAATTATTTATTAATTATGAATTATTATCATCAATTTATTGATGATTAAGAAAAGGTGAAAATTAAAAATCTTATAAAAATATATCAATTTTTCTAATTGGACAAATATTTTAATAATGAGTAGATTTTTTTATAATCATTATATTAATTATTATTTTGAATAGTATTTCTTTGTATTAATTATATGGAATAATATTGTATATTAAATATGATAAAAATGATTTTAAAATGTCAACAACCAAGCTTTGATTGTAATTTAAAAAAAAAAGATAAATCTCAAAACGATACATTAATTTTGGTCTAATCTGTAATTTTACATATAAAATTTTGATTTATTCAATTTTCATAAATTAAATAATTATTTATATAAAATCATTTTGTATTTATATTTATATATTGTATACACAAATAATTATATTTATCTAATATAAAAATAATTTAATATATTTATTTTTTAAAATGTGTATAATTGAATCGAAATGAAAGTTATATATATTTTTTAACCACAATTGAATGCATATAATTACACTAAATTAAAGTTCATATATTAAATTATATATTAAACCAAAATTCATATATAATTTTAAGATTTGTGTCAAAAAATTATGATTTGATTTTCTTTTTATAAAATTATTATGTTACAAAAAATTCGATACTCATCCACCATGTATCGCGAAATAAACCGTACGTTGCTTTAGAAAGTAGAGGAGATGAAATTTTGATAAAAGCGTGAGCGGCAGGATTCGAATTCATATATTAAATTATATATTAAATCAAAATTCATATATAATTTTAAGATTTGTGTCAAAAAATTATGATTTGATTTTCTTTTTATAAAATTATTATATTACAAAAAATTCGATACTCATCCAGCAAAACAAACCGTACGTTGCTTTAGAAGGTAGAGGATATGAAATTTCGGTAAAAGCGTGAGCGGCAGGATTCGAACCTGCGCAGGCAGAGCCCACATGATTTCTAGTCATGCCCGATAACCACTCTGGCACGCCCACTTGATGAGGTTTACTGAATTGATTATTCTAAGAAACCAATTAGTTCCTTTTTTTTTTAAAAAAAAAAAAAAAAACAAGAAGCATGTTTATCATGCCATGCATACTTGTATAGTGATGGCCCACTCCAACTTTTTCACACTCAATTGGTCCCTCACTTCATAAAATTCTATTCAGCCAAAACCTTTTTCCTTCCAATAATTCCAAGGGTAAATTCCACAAATGATCATCCAATTATACTTGTGTTCCTGTTTTGGTTATCTAACTTTAATTTTTTTTAATTTAGACACTAATGTTTGAATTTATTCCTATTTTGGTCAACTTCAGTTAAATTGATAACGGAAAGCCTTTTTCTAACTAGTATAATAACATACTTAGTCATCAATACTTACATATTCTATCATTTTCATTCTAATTCTAACAATTCAATAAATTTAACCCTTCACATTTATAAATTATCAATTTGATCCTCAAACTTTCTAATCAAAGCTTTCAACTTTTAAAACAAGAGGCATTCCACATCTATTAATTGTTTGATTTATGGTTGAAATTATCCAATTTAGTACATAACCCTTTTTGTTTATATTTTTAAGAAGTTGATGTTAGAAATTAATAAACACCATTAAAAATGATAAAAAAGTAAATTTTAAAAATATAATATATAATAAAATTATATAAATAAATTAATATTTGTAAAAAATAATTTTTCACTTGATTAGCATAATTTTAGTTTTTAATTAATTTGGTAAATGATTTGACACTAAATCATATTATTAGCGATACATATTGCTTATTGTGGATTTAAAAATTAAAAATAAATAGAACACATAATAATCTCTTAATAAATTTATAATTTTTTCTAAAAAAAACCTTTACCAATGTAGCAAAAGGAAATTCAATTAATTCTTTCACATTTTTTTCATTATGAAAAATTAAATGTTCTTAACTTTTCTTAAATAATTATTGATTGAACAATTAGATTTTTTAAAGCCATAATTTTTTATTTTGGATTTAATTTCCAATTTCAAAGACCCACTTCAAGAACTATTTCTACTTACCTGGAAGGAAATATCATATTGTTAACAACAAGAGTAAATCTAAAGTGTTTTGTTTAAGGTTTTTCCATTTTCTTTATCCAAAATTTTATCAATCTCAAGGTTATAAAATATTATATTTAGAAGAAAACTAATGAAAAAAAAATGAAATGAAGTTTTAATATAAACTCACTGGTATCTAGAATTGGCTCGGAAAACAGCTCGTTAGTTGAGAGAAGCTTTTTTTTTTCTTTTTTGGGTTTTTCAAATTTATAGATGTGGGGTTAAATTTGATTCGAAAGTTTGAAGATCAATTTGATAGAATTTGTAAATATGATGGGTTAAATTTATTGAATCAGTTAGAATTATGATCAAATGGATAGAATAAGTAAGTATGGAGGACAAAATGTGTTATTAAACCAGTTAGAAAAAGGTTTTATGCTATCAATTTAAGGGGGGGTGGCTGGAACAAAAATACATTTAAACGTTAGTGTCTAAATTGAAAATTTTTAAAGTTGAATAATCAAAATAGGAACACAAGTATAGTTGGATGACCATTTGTATAGTTAATTATTAATTACTTTTGGATCAATTTATAGTGTAAATATTTGAATATTAAAATATAGTTCAAGTCTCTATACTTTTTGAATATTTAAAATTTATTTTTTTACTTTTAACTTTAGATATTTAGTCACTTTATTTTTCGAATTTAAAAATTCAAATCTAATTGTTAACACAACACCATTAATTTCTTTTGTTAAATTCATTAGTGTGATATTTTAAAATTAAAAAAAAAACTTACTTAGTAGCCATGTAACAAAAGAAAATAATATTGCAACTGACTTGAATTTAACAAATAATTTTAATAGCGTTAACAACTCTTAAAAGTTACATCAACTTTTTGATCAAAATAAAATATTTGGGCTAATCAATAAAAGAGTGCCAAGTTATGTCAAAAAGTTGAAGTATAAAGATTCAATCTTAAATTTGATTTTATCATAGGGACTAAAATTGAAATTTAACAATTTTTCTATATAATGAAAAAAAAAGAATAAGAGAGGTTCATACACGTGTCAATCAAGGAAGGTTGGACCTTCCTTTTATAGATAGATAGATAGATATTTTGAGCATATTGTAAGGATTAAAACTGAAATTATACCAAGCTTTGTTTGTTTAGTTGGACAGGTGTGAAAAAGATGAAAGGTTTGGACACTACTTTTATATGTAGTGTATAGATTCCCTACCCGTAATTCGCACAAGCAAAAGGTTTGGGGCAGTAATGTGACAAATCAAAGGACTGGAACTAAATTCCTCACCAACCCATTCAAACCATATCTCTTAATATTTTAAGTTACACTAATTCTCTTTAATTATTATATTTTATATTTAAATCATATTTGGCTATTATGACTAATAATCTCTTAAATTCAATTAAAAATTAACTAAGTTGCTAAATTTATTAAATTCAATTAACCAATTTATGAGTTGTAAAGTTTAATTAATCAATTTGAGTTTTTGATCTATAAAAGAATTTTTTTTTATACACGTAGCAAAATACTTAAATTTACGAAACTTAAATGATTTATTAAGTTGATATCTTTAATAAAAAAATTTTATGCAATTCCACTTATTAAATATTATTTTTTATTTAATAAAATATTATTAATAGATTTTCTTATGTAAAAAAAATTGTTAAAATAATAGCTTAACTAAAATTTATTATTTTTATTTAATTTATCAAGATAATTTTTATTTAATAAAATATAATTAATATTCTCACTTATATTAAATACGCATTTTATTTTAAAATTTGAGCACAATGCTATTATAAAAAAACTATTTTAGTAGAGAAGATATTTATAATTACGGTGATTGTTGTTACAAGTGAAAAATTATTATAGAGACTTAAAATAAAATATAAAAAAAATTTATAACAAACTTGGCTATTTTAATAAATTATTATCATAAAAGGTAATTGTTATAAAGAAATTTAAATATCTTTAATTATATATCCAATCTCAATATAATTATTCTAAAAAAAAAGTCATAATTTTATATTAATTATATATTAAAGTAGTGTTTGGAAAATTATCTAATAATTGGACTTGGGTATAATTACTTGTAATTACAATATAGCGGTATGTTTGGATAACCACTGACTATTTGGATTGTGAACCCAAATATTATAATGCCAATGTTAATTATGCAAATATTAAAGATTTTCTTACACTACATCGTGGGGTATAATACCATTTAAGAGAATGGTGGTAGACACAAGTGTCATAGACAACTCACAAAACTCTTTAATTCGAGACATTCAAGGCTTCGAAATGTAGTTGAATTTGTTGTTCTAAAATATATTTTTTTCTATATTTGCATCACCTTAGTATAGCATAAAAACAAAAGGTTTGATCATACTAGCATGTTGCATATTTCAAAACTTGAATCATAGGTAAAATTGAGATTATCCATACTTTAAATAGTATATGAAAGAAAGAGATCTTGATAATCTTAATGATGCATATTCAAAGTCAGATAATGATGAACTTGATCAATTACCAACAGATGGTGATAAAGAGCATATGTCAAATATTAAAGGAATAACCCAACAAATATGCATTGGAACAATTAGATAAAATTATATATGATGTATATTTTTTTGTTATTTTTATTAGTAATCGTATTATTAACTATTTTTTTAAACTAACATGATGTATATGATAATTTGATTTTAATTTGTTATTTATTTAAAAATTATTTTTATCATACTAATATTTTTATAATAATTAATATTTTTTAAAACCTATAAATTATATGATTATGTAATTATAATTTATATTACCAAATCTAATATAAAATATCAATCACTCTAATAATTATACTTTTATTTAGTTATACAAAGGTGGGTCTACATGATGGCAAAAACTGTGAGATACATCTAGTGTCTTGTCTTGTCAAAACAATGTCAGGTTGGAAGACAAATAGCATAGGAGAATCCAGCTGAAAACGAGCCACTTCCACCTTTCTTTTAGGTTTTAGTTGATTTGTTGTTCATACTCAACCCTCTTATCAAACCACGCAGTGGTTAAGAGTTCTATGTTAGGTTTCAAATCAATCTAAATTAATACCTTGATCCAAAACCAAAGATTAATCAATTCAACCAATTTTTATTTTTTTAATAAAATTTTAATTTAATTATCAATTCAGTTATGAAAACCTTGATTCAAATCGTAACAACATTAATCCCTCCCCAATTTAAAATATACAGAAAAAATCATTTTGTAAAAATAAGTATACCATAAATGAATAGGCCACAAGTAAAAATATTACATTTTATCTCTCTATTTAAAAAATTAAACAAATTAATTACTATACATTAAATAAAAAACAAAATCACCATTTTATTAAAAATTTCATTCATTTTTTATTGTTAAAAGTTTATCCCCATACATCACTATAAAATAGACATGACATGTCACATTTGTCTGATTATTCCATCAACATTAACGTTTAACAATACAAATAAATAAAATTTTAATAAAAAACTACCAAATTACTTTATAATATAATCAACTAATATGACCTAATTTACCCATTTTTTTAAACTCTTAGTACATAGTGCATGTCAGACCATTAAATTACTTCATTTCTTCATTTTTCATTTCCTTCCTAACAAATGGAATGTAAACCAATGAATATCTTAATAACGCAAGATTTGCCGAAACTGTTTCACTTCCGGAGAGAAGTCAACACAAGAAGTCCACACTCTGGAGCTGTACCAGATTAATCATATAGAGCACCTTGCTTGTATTCAACCAATCAGCCAAAAGCAATTAAGAATAGTGAAAACTATAACAGAAAAACCAAAACATATTAAGCAAGCTACATTAATTAATAGCATATCATTCATACTAAGTTCCGGTATGCATCAATTCAAGATTATCCTTTCTCTAAATTCATAAGAAAATGTGATAAGTCACAACAATCACATTTAAGGTCAAATTCTAAAAGAGTGGTTCGCATGTGGCATAACTTCATCAGTCAAAGCCTCTAAAGGAGCGACCACCACAATCCGAGAGGCCCATCACACCGAATATGTGTTTTCATAAGATTCTAGATCAAGAGCTTCTCAATAGCATCCTACATTTCACAAATTAAAAAAAAAATAATAATAAATAAAATGCAGGAGCAAAGTCAGCCACAACAAGTGAAAAACATTGACTAGATTTATATGGTAAGATACTAGAAGGCAAAGTACCTTGAGTTGTTGTATTTGGGATTTCAATTGGCTTCCTTCGTTTGATGTGACAGAACATGCAATTACAGGTCTTGTAACCCCACATGCACGTCCAAGTGCTTGCTTTGAAGGAACAAATACGTAGGGAACATTCTGCAGAACTCAAATACAAATTCATTATTGTGATTTTGAACGCCTTGTAATATTTCAACAAAAACCATTGGAAATAGAAATCTAGCAACTGATCCTAGATATTTTTGCTCCATGGCAAGGAATCAAGGCGTTGCATTTAAGATTGTTCCCCATGAGGAAATTTACATTGAGGAATTCACCACTAGCTCAAGAGAGGTAAAATCTTCGTATTAAATAGAAAGTGCATAATCTTATTTAAATGACCTCTTAAATTTTGCACTAGAATTAGATGTTTTAAATTCACAGCTAGGAAGGACGACATTGATTTGAAGCAATAAAATTATAAATGACCCCAAAGACAAATTCAAAAAAAAAAAAAAAAAAACTCCCAAAGCTAAACGTCTCAACAGTGATATGACTATTTAGCACATTAGAGTTGTATCAAGGAACAGCATGTACAAAATACATAATATCAAACAAAAGTTATAAACAAAAAGGGGAAACTCTGAAACTGCTCAAAATTCTATGTTTTCATATGGCTTTATGCAAGGGAAATGAAAGGCACAAGCAATTTGCCACATAATTAGCGAGTTATAGCAGAGTTTGGCAATTAGAAGACAAACGTGAATACAAACGCAATTCCAAATAGTACATGAGAACATAAAAGAATATCCCATCCAATTCAAACAAGCAGTTTCGCAGCCATACCACCTAGCAACATATTCAGAACAACTACCCTAGCAATTACTTTCCCTAGTCTAAATATTCAAATAGAGAAAACTGAACAAAATCCAATAGAATTAAGTGAATAAAACGTCTAAATGAGAAATGCAAAATACCCATAAAGGAATTACCTTATCTTCAGCAAGCAAAGGAAGATGGAGCAGAATCTCAAGGGGCTCGGTATCAGCAGCCATCACAATGAACTCCGAGATACCTCTATTCAGGGTCTTAGTAGCTGAATCCCAAAAAACCCAATTTAAAAAAAATGAAAGCAAAACCCATATCGAAATAATAACAATAATAGCAATAAACGAAAAATTTATGAAAACGAGCATAATTTCCTTACCTTCATTAGCTCCCTTTTTGAGCTGCTTGTAGTTGGCAGCTTGTTGAACAAGATCTAAAATCGTGGTTGTTAACTGAGCATCCGCTAGTGGGTATGCTTTGGGGTTCACTGGTTCTCCAGTCTGCAAAAGTTCAGCCAATTGTAACATATAATAAGAAGATAAAAAATAAAAAATAAAAAAAAAACACTTTACCTTAATATACAAAAAAAAGAAGAAAAAAAAGCCATTACCATTGTTTTTCTTTGAGAAAGCAGATGAGGAAAAGGCAAGCGACTAGGGTTTTTGTCGATATAACAAAAGGGGCGCTAGGGTTTATGAGAGATAAAAAGTAGCTCAGTTATTAATAGATATTGCAACTCGGGTCGGGTCCAAACAGCTATGGGCCTGACTGTACTAGGAACCCAACGGGTATGGTACCGCTATTTTAAATGCTTACATAATCCCAAGTGTCATCTACGTTAATATTAAAATATTCCAATGTCTCCTTAAAAGCTTTTTCTTCTTCTTCAACAAGGCAACAGAGGTTAACAGTCAACACCACGAAAAGCTAATAAATGCCTTTGGAGCACATCTTGCCTACTATTTTGTTTCCCAGAAAAAAGGTTTGTTGTCTTATGTGTGCACAAATGGGAGGAGATGCCTAATGTAATCCAGCATTAATTGTAGCTTCCATCCCACCTATGATATAATTTTACTTTGGGTAAATTACACCAACAGTCACCTAATTTTGGGGTAACTGACAAAACAGTCACCTAGATTTCATTTCAGTCACTCAACTTTTAAAAAGTTACAAAGCAGTCCCTTTTTCATTTTTCCATCACAGACGCCACGGCAAAGTGACATGGCAAGTAACGGTGTCCAATGATAGTCCAGCTGGTCGGTTAGTCTAACTTTAACAGCCTGTTGAAGCACCATTTTAGGGTTAGAAAAAAAAATAATAGAAGAAGAGGAGGAGGAGGAGGAAGAAGAGAAGAAGACGAAGGAGAAGAGGAAAAGTAGAGATGCCTGAAGTGATTCCGGTGTGCTATTGTGGAAACCCTACCAAATTTAACACGTCTTGGTCTAATGACAACCCAGGTAGGAGGTTTTTTGGGTGTAAGAAATTCGACAGTGGATTTCGAAAACCATGTCGATTTTTCAACTGGTTTGATCCAACATTGACGCCCCGTTCAACAATTGTGTTGTTGGGTCTTTTGAAAAAAGTGAGGACTTTGGAGGATGCAAGGAAGAGGGAGAGAAGAACTTGGTTATTGGTGCTTGTAATTGTAACTGTTTTGTTGTTTTTAAAAGCTTAAAAATCATCTTATGTTCATTGAAAACCAGCTTATGTTTTGTAATTTTGTTGCTGGTAAATTGTTGCTTATGTTGGTATACATGGCAGCTGGTATATTGTTGCTTAACATATGTTATACATGGCTGTTGGTATACAAGGCTAACCAGCTCATGTTGTTGTTTACAAACACTTGAAAGACTTGAAATGAGATATTTTTGTTGATTATAAATTGTTTTAGAATATTTTTGTTGCTTAACATATGTTATACATGACTGCTGGTATACATGGCTAACCAGCTCATGTTCTTGTTTACAAATTGCTAAAACAAGTATTATACATGGCTGCTGGTATATATGGCTAACCAGCTCATTTCATTTGTATTTCTCAATACTCATATATCAGAAAAAGACAACAGATGGAAAAAACCTATGCATTTCTCCATTTTTTTTTACACGTTAAAAGAAATAATAGATGGAAAAAGTATATGTATTTCTCAATTCTCACACATTTCTCAATAGTCACACATTTGTTAGAAAAGATAACAGATGGAAAAAAAAACATATGCTAAAAGAGAAGAGATAACAAATAGCATGGATCAATGCTCATATATTAAGGTGAAAACGCCAAACTGTTTACAAAGGCAATGAGGGGCAAAATATTGCCAAATTTTCCTACAATTCACCACAATTAAACATATGTGAATTGTAGGGAAATTTACAAAAAAATTTAGTGAATATGCCTAAGTTTATCAACAGTAGCAATCATAGGCAAATTTACAAAAAAAATAAAAAATTATCTGCCTAAGTTAATAAATCAGTAGCAGGCAAATTTACACATTTTCAAAAAGTTAACAAAATGCAGTCTGTTCACATCATTATCAATGGTCTGTCATGCATGGCTCTTGAGTAGAAGGCATCCATCTAATAGTGGTTGGTTTTCTCTTGAATGGGAGCTTTTGTCTTAGGACAGCTTGTTAATGAGTTGGAGCAACCTGTTGAGTTGGGGTACCCTCTTGCTGATTTAGGGTAGCCTGTTGCTGAGTTGGGACACTAACTTTATATCTTTTAACCTACAAGAACAAGAGAAATCTGAAAAACAAACAAATTCATAAATAGAAGTATATTGCAACTTAACTTAAAGCAAATGACTTACTGGAATGTTTTGGCCAACTTCCCCTTTGCAACTCCTCTTATTGTGGCCTACTCTTTTGCATTTACTACACCTCATCTCCACCCCTGTCTTACTCAACCTTTCTGTTGTTTGTTGTTAATCAGGTTCTTTCTTTCTCACCTTAGTAGGTCTGCTAGGTGGCCTTCTTAGTGGAGGAGGCAATATTGGTAGCATGTTTGACAAAGAGGCTCATTGTTTAGGCCCCGTTACTGGAGTTACAAAGTTGGAGTAAATTTGAAGTTGGGTTTGCTTGGTATACCAGGTTTGTACATAGGTCTCTGGGAACTCTTCTTTTAAATGAATAATAGCTAATGCATGCATGCAAGGGATGCTAGTGAGATCCCAATTCTTGCAGGAGCAGGAATTCTCAACTAAGTCCACCACATACTGGCTGCCTAGACCACATTCAACCTGATACTTGTCCCCACCAGCATGTGATGGAACACACCTAAAAAACAGTCAACATGCTTGTTTAAAACATAATCATTAAAACAACATTGTGAACAGCCCTACCAACAATGATACACATACACCCTTAAAAAAATAGCCCCACCAACATGTATATTATAAAAAAATACTCACTGCATGCATATTATAAAGTAGACAACACGCCACAATCACTGCATGCATATTGAAAATAGTCAACACACCAACAATCAGTGCATGCATATTAAAAAACATTTACTAAAATAGCATGTGATCAGCAACATGAAATCAGAATATAGGCATCAGAAATAATCTTTACCTTAATGAGTCTTTTATATTTATATCCACCTTTTTTTCTTGATCTTTGGACACAACATTCCTTTCCATTTGTCAGCTTCTTCTTTCTTCTTGATAATAAGCAACATAATCTTGGTCCTTATTGTTTCCATCATGGTCAGAATAGGTTTCCCTATTGCTTCCAGTATCATCTGTCAGTAAATAACATAAATGATTAATGAATTGCTAATGATTAGTAAGAAACATAAAACATAAGGGTTTACCTTGTTAAATGATTCAGAAAGATTATTCACCAACATGTCAGGATGGCTCCTAATTGAGAAGTGAGACCTTGACCAGTGAGTAGGGTTCTTTTCCTTCAACCAATCATAAGCATACTGATTGGTTTTCCTCAGTTCATCCATGGCATCCTCAAACTCTCTTGTAGTGCTTGCTCTGGCAACTTTCTAAAGCAAATCTTTCAATTCCTTTGTTCGGAAACCAGCCTTCTTGAAATTGCCATGTAGGTGCCTAACATAGTGCCTTGTTTCTACATTAGGAAACAACATACATATAGCTTCTACACGTCCCTGCAATTAGAAAAAAAACAGTTTAATTCTTTGACAAACCCTAATAGAAACAACATAAAAGAGTAAATAAATAGAGTTTTACCTTTTATTTATCAGACATAAAAGATATCTGGTACGAGCTCACAATTTCCAAGTCTATTGCAAGCAACTCTAAGAACCAAAGCCATGATACTTGGTTTTCGCTTTCGACAGCAGCATATGCAAGATGATAAATGTCATTATTTGCATCTATCCCAATAGCTGCAAGCAAGTAGCCACCGTATTATCCCTTCAAGAAACATCCATCTAGACCTACTATCCTCCTACAACTAGCCTTATTGCCATCTTTGCATGCCTGCAGACAGTCATACATCTTTTGAAACAACCTGTTATCCAAATAACAGATTGTTGTTGTTCCCTCATTTTGGGTCCTAACCTCCAACAAATACTCATAAATCTTCTCATATTGAGCCTTATGAGCTCCTTCAATTAATTCGAATGCCCTAAGTTTATCCCTCCTACATTTGGTTAGTGAGACTGAGCAACAAAAATCTCTTTTCACATCTTGTTGTAATGATTTCAGAGAATAATCAAGATCAGTAATGAATTTTTCTTTATATTGTTCACCTATCCAAGCTGAGGTTACATTCCTATTTTTATAGACTTTAGAACAAGTATGGTTAGGGTTTGAACTCCTAATTTGCCCAGTCTGTTCAGTAGGGTCATTAGGGTTTAGCCTAGAAGCCCATATGAACCAAGAACATTTTTCACTATAGACCGCCTTTAACCTTTTTAAATCATTTTTGAGAAACTTAATAAAATAACTATTCAACCTACCATATTGCTTGGCAGCTTCTTTTATACTGTCTTTAGACTTAAATAACATTCTAACCTTAAGTCTAGAATTACTCATGTCATTTTCTAGGTTAAACTCAGGCCAATTTTGGCCATCTGAGTCAGATTCATGTGCACTATCTAACCTCCCAGAATCATCACTATCACACAGTTCATCTACTTCTATACCACCTATGTTTAAACCATCTAAATTAGCTCTTTCAGATGCATCACTATCACTACTAGACACATCACCACCATACATGTTTTCTTCATTCTCATTAAAATTGTCATCAATTAAACCTGCCAAACAAAGTACTCATCAATAAAGGCAGACAACATAGGCAAACACTTTAACTATTTCTGTCAGACAATAACCAATACAAAATACCCAATAAATTAATACAAACACTTTTGTCATGCACATGGCAGACAACAACCAATACAAAAATTAATTTAATCAATACAACCATTTTTCTCATGCACATGGCAGACAATAATAGGTAATAACCAATACAATAAATAAGGTAAATAACAAATTTTGATTTTGCCATATACAATAGGAGCTTGGATACAAACAATGGCATATATGCACAATAAACATCAGTTTGATAATAGCATTCATACAATGGCAGATATAAACAATAAACATCATGCACATGGCATACAATACACATTATACGTCATACACTTTAAAAACCAAACCCTAATCTGTCATACACATTAATAACAAATAAAATCTAAATCTAAATAACCCTAAATCAAAATCTAAATCAAATTCTAATTCTAAATCGAAATTGAAATCAAAATCAAAATTAGAATTAGTGAGTGTTTCAAAATTGTAATCAAAATCGAAATCAAAATCAAAATCAAAATCGAAATTAAAATTGAAACTGAAATAACCCTAATTAACCCTAAATCGAAATAACAACATTGAAATCCAAAAAAGTTAAAACTAAATGCAATAACTTACCCATTAAAGTGGATGTAACAACACTAGTAGCTTCTTTTCTATTGCCCATTGTCGCTGACAATCAAAAACACTAAATGGTTTCTGGTTCCTCTTCTTTTCTCCCCAAACAAAATAGACAATTGTACCCTAAACCTTATACCATGTTAATCGATTATTGAATCGATTTCTAACCCTAAACCCTTCTTAATTGATTCTCAATTCAGTTTAAACCCTAAAAAACCCTAAATCACGATCAAAATTTCCCAAATCAATTTTCCTTCCCCCCCAAATCTCTTTAATCCTAATATGTTTCCAACCCTAAAACATTAACTCATAACCCTTCAATTTTTTCCCTAAACCCACCCCAAACCAAGCACCCATCAACCGTTGCCAACGTGGCAAGTTAACTTGCCACGTCAGCAATCCCGTTAACACCCTAACGGTAACAGTTAATCAGTGACTATTTTGTCACTTTTTTATAACGTTGGTGACTGTTTTGTAGCTTTTTGAAAGTTGAGTGACTGAAATAAAACCTAGGTGATTGTTTTGTCAGCTACCCCAAAGTTGGGTGACTGTTGGTGTAATTCACCCTTTTACTTTTTGGAATTAAAAAATATATATTATGATTTTTGAGAGTAATAAAAAATATTATAATTATTGAGTCAAGTTATTTTTTAAAACAATCAAAGTTAAAATTTTAATGTCAGATGCCATGTTAGTAGTAATATCATCAAACTTTTCGTGTTAGAGGTCACATAAGCATTTAATGGTCCATCAAAAAATTATATTATAGGGCTCAATTAATTGCTAATTTTCAATTAAGAATTCAATTAATTGATTGCAACTTTCAAACAAGGGACTCAATTGATTTTTAAATTATTTTTCCAAGGCTTTTTTAATATTTAACACTTTTCAAATAGTCAAGTTAAATTAAAATAAGTTAAAATATGTCAATTGGGTCTTAACTCAATTGGTATTGATATTGTTGTTAGTGCAGGAGGACGTGAGTTCGAGTGCGCTAAAATGCATTATCCTCCTATTTAAGGGTTGAGAAGAGGTTATGAATAGTTTTAGACATTATATAAAAAAGAGTAGATATGATAAGAACCTATAATGAGATTAATATTCAAAAATTTTAAAATATTATAGTATTAAATATAAAATATTAATATTTTTATTTAAAAACTATAAATATTACCTGATTTTATCACACATAATGTGGCTAAGAAAAATTGTAAGTTCTTTTAAATTTTATTCAATAATGAATATAGGTAAAGCGATAATGAATTTGTATTTTAATATTATTGAACATGTGTTTAATCTTTTTTATTTGAAATTTTTAATTTTTTATTTAAAAATAATATAAATGCATAAAGAGACAAAAGTGTCATAATAATATTAATTATATGGGAAATAAATGTATAATTGTATTTTTATAATTTCATAATTGAGTTGGTGATTCGAGTAAGGGTAAAAGTGTTCATGACCTAAGTTTAACTCAGAGGTATTTTTATAATCCGGACATAAAAGCAAAACATAGATCATAAAGATGTATGAGTTAAAATTAAAATGTTATGCAACTTAACAAATTCAAAATATCAATTCACATATTCATAGATTCAAAACCAAATCATTTCCATGATATTACTACGTTACTATCAAATTTCTTAAGTCATTTTATAACAAAATCCCTGTAATGGCTTATTTCATTTCAATTTTCAGTCTTATGATTTCATGGAACATGATATATCAATGTTCACAAATTAGTCCACACGTTCACATTTTATTTCCCATTCAATTCCATTTCTCATTCTTTTGCCATATTGAAACCATATAACTCATTTTATCTTTTATATCCCTATAAACACGACTCAAACTTGGACTGATACACGAATCCAACCAACACATCAGTTTGGCACTCAACGCTATAAATAGTTGACATCCGAATCCGAAGTAAATAATTACGCCCAACACTATAAATAAGTTGACACCCAATGTCTCATCGGTTAAATCAAAGTAAATTGGCACACAGTGTCTCGTCGACTCATAGTCAAAGTAACCCTAAACTCTTCCTATTCTATGGCATGTCATCTATATCTAACTCAACCCGAACAGTTAATAGGGTTTCCATTACTTATTTCATGCTCAATCAATATATATCAATTTACATCAATTATATCATGAATTCATTTATTAAATCATATGACAATATCAAATATCTCATTATGCATTAAATTTCATAATTATATAAACATTCGCATCTTTCACATATATGCAATTTAGTCTTCAAAAACATCAATCATTTTGAAACAACCTAAATACATCTCATTATCACAAATTGACTCACATTATATTCTCACCATGCACATATAGTTCAAAATGCAGTAATTTATAAGTAGTTCGGATTATAAAAATACAAATAGTAAAATCTGAGCTATTCGTTAACGACTTTATCTTTTCCTTTCTTTTTCGAGGAATTCGTGTTGACGTTAGCTACGGATTAAAACAAACATAATAAATAATCAATATACAGTCACTTTCACATTCAATTTCTAATTTATACAACTTTTTCATTTTATTCAATTTAGTCCTAAAATCGAGACTAACATAACTTTCAAATTTAACCTCCAATTTTTATACCGTTTTCACTCTAAGCCTAATTTAATTCTCTATTTCACATTTCTACCACTAAATTTTGAAATTCGTGCATTTTAGTCTCTATTTCATGAAATCATAAATTGATTTTACAATTTAGTCCTTTATTAAAATCTATCAAAATATCACTAAAAGATTTAACTATCTAACAATGAAAACTTCTTAATTCTTTAACAATATCGAAAATTTCAACATGAGTTGACTAGCTTATAGTATCAAGATTCTGAAAACATAAAAATTACAAGAAAAGAACTAAATTACACTAAGCAATTAAGCTTCAAAATTAAACTCCAATGGCCGAATGTTTCTTCTCCATCTTTTCTCCTATTTTAAATTGCACGAGGAAGATGGAAGGAAATGCTTTCTCTTTCCTTCCACTACTCTTATCATAATTTATTAAATTTTCATTTCATTTCTTTCTTTTAATTTATTTAAATTAAAATCTTATAACATATATATACCTTAGTTACCAACCGGCCATAATGATTCCAAGGTGGTATAATCACCACTTTGGTCCCTATTTTATTTCTAATTAACAATTCTTAATAATATAGTTTTTATTACTTTTATGATTTAGTCCATATACTTAAATTAAACTCTAATTCAACGAAATTATCTAACCGAATTTCAATTCACTTCTAATATAACTCTATAAATACAAGTACGATTTATGAAAACGAGGTCTCAAAATCACACTTTTCGATACCACTGACTTTTGGGTCGTTATAGGGTGAATCACTGGTTTAACAACTAGGAGTAGGCATATCTCGCCTCATTCCCTAAGATTTCCGAAATGAACACTCCAGAACAATTCCCTAATCGAAATCAGGAACATCACTATTTACTTATCGGATACAACATGATTTAACTCGAGTGTAACATCCTGATTTTGGGCCTAATCGGAACAGTGGTTTCGGGACCACAAATTCGATGAGAAAAATTTTATTTTAATTAAATTTTTATGGTCTAAAATTTCACGAAATTATTTCGTGAAAATTTCGTTCGAAAATTTCGACGTTTGGGCACTCAATTTGGTCAAAAGGACTAAATTGTAAAAAGTCCAAAAGTTGATTCTACATGTAAAAAGTGTCTAATTGCTATGAGTTTTTAAATTAAAGATCTTTAAATGGTAATTAGACCATTTTAAAGTTTGTGGACAAAAATGGACATGGTATGATAGGTTTTTAAAAGTTTTTCATTAAGGGCATTTTAGTAAATTAGTAATTAAATGAATTAAAAAGCCAAAAATAAGCCAAATTTGCTCATCTTCTTCCTCATGGCTGAATGTCTCATGAAAAACACCATGGCTAGGGTTTTCAAGCTTTCCAAGCTTATTTGCAAGTGATACCGAACCATGTTTTTAATGTTCTTTACATTTTTGAAGTCCCAGTAACATGATCTACTCATTTCTACCATTATTTTGAGCTAGGATTTATGTTAAAAAATTTAAACATGAGTAATATGCATGCATTTTGATGTATAATGGTAGAAAATGAGTGTTGGGTGTTAGATAAACAACTTTTGCTAAGCGATTTTACGTGAAAACGAGTAAAACGTCATAATCGGTAAAAATACCTAATGTTCATAAGTACATGTTAGAGTGAGAATTTGATGTTTCCATAGAAGGGAAAAATGATTAGCATGTCATAAAACATAATAAAATAGGATGAAGTTTAATTTCCGAGCCTTGGGGCAAAAGTGCAAATATGCAAAAGTTTAGGGGTCAAAATGAAAATTTATAAAAATATGATTTTTAGACCCATATAAATAGTGTGACTAATTAGTAGGCTAAATATGATATTATAGATCAAGGAAATCGAGATTCGAGCTTAAATCGGGAAAATACAAAGTTATGGACTAAAATGGTAAATTACCGTTTCTGGATCCGAGGTAAGTTCGTGTGTTAATAATAATTCAATATCATGCATGAATTGTAATTCTCTATTGATATGGCATAAATTGTATGATTTAATATGTTTAAGAGAAGTTGATGGATGGTGTGTATAATATGGAAAAATGTAATGCTTGTTGTGTCATTTGAAATTGAATGGCAAATTATTGTTACATGAATTGAGTGTTAAATTACTATTACATGGGTTGTATGAATTGCTACACGGTTGTACTTGACGAGATTTCGACAAGTAAGTTTGAATAACTCTAAGTAAACTATTAATATGCCTAATTGCATGTGTTATGAATGCATGATATTTAGTTATAATGATGGCATGAAAATCCATGAAATATGTCAATAATAATGATACGATAATAAATGTCCTGGTTGAAGTAAAAAGGGAAATTCGATGGATAAACCATGACTTACATGACTTGAGATCCTACATGTGTTGCAGAAAGGATTTAGCCCGGACGGGTAATCCGTTGATCTCAAATATAGAAAGGATCTAGCCCGGACGGGTGTTCCTTGAATGATCGAGCCTCCCGAAGAATATATGTGCATTGAGGATTTAGCCCGGACGGGTAATCCGATTAGGGTCTAAATTTAACCTGGACTGGCAATTCAGATCCAAACTCAATAAGGGTGTTTGTCGCAATAAGGGATTTAGCCTGGAATGGTAATCTCGACATCACCTTATGAGTTTATATTATGGGGGATTTAGCCTGGACTGGTACTCCCGCCGTAAGATGTGAGGTTCACGGGAGCGCATACCTGAAATGATCATTCTTATGAATTGACGGTTAATGGATAATCCATCGAGATTTCCTAGAAACTCAACGGGATTAGCATGAGATATATGTACAAGTGAAAGGATGTATAATGAGCTCTTCTAAGACAAATTTACAAGATGCATTGTCATGAGACTAATTTGATGATTGAGTGCATATGATAGGGAATTATCCTATACTTGGAATGTATGACTAAGTGTGCCCATGAGAAATAATAACTTTTATATTGAGCTCCATTGTGAAAAAATGAGTAAGGGATCCATGAAATGGTAAGTTCATGATAGTTGGAAATGATCTTATGATAGTGATCATTATAATGTACCAAACCAGATTTGGACAGCAGCTTTGTTCTGACTTTGAAAATCCACTAAAAATAATGGAAATTTAGTTAGAAGATAAATAAAATATTAAATTAAATATTAATGAGTCTAGTTTCACATAAAGGAAACGGTGAAAGTAAAAGAATTCTGTATCATGAGATATTTGACTTTTTGTGAGACAGAGTCGGAGTGATTCCAGACTCCCCTGTCTCAACTTTGGAAAATAACTAGAAATTGTAAAAAAATAATTATAAGTTAAAATTCATATTACTGAAATCCTTAATGAGTCTACTTTTAGGAGAAAGAGACGAAAACATTATCCAAGTCTCCTACTATGAGATAAATAAATTTTAGTGAAGAAAGGTCGAAACTGTCAAACAGCAAAATAGGGGAGACTTTGAATTATAAACTGTACTTATTGGTTAAATAAAAAATTCTGAAAATTTTATGGTAATAAGTGATATGAGTATAGTTTCTAGGAAAATTAACATATCTTAATTTTGAGTTCCGTAGCTCTGGATATAAATAATTTAATGACCGTGACTCGGGAAAATAGCTTAGCTGGAATTTGAATAAATAGAAAGAATATGAAAATAACATGTTATCGCATTGCTTATTATTTTCATGCGAGCTTACTGAGCGTAAAGCTCACTCCCTCCTTTCCATTTCTTTTAGTTTTGTCAGGTCAGCTCAGGGTTGGAGATCTTCGGAGGCAGCATCACACTATCGAGCCACTATCCTTGGAGTATTGGCATGTGTATGTTAAATATTTTCATCTGAGTTAGTTTTTCTATGATGAATATTGTTGTGATTAGCCAAAGGTATTGGCTTATATTAATTGTTGATTATAGCCATGAGATGTGGCTTATAATGATTTTGGCTTGTAAGCCTATTTATTCATGATATGTGTTAACGTCTTGTGATGTAGCTAGACTAATTTATCATGAGTAGGTGGAACTAATACATAATAATGAGCTAATGACGAACGCCATTGAAATGGTGTATGTGTGTGCATGTAAAGATGACAAAAAGGCTTGGAATTTAGCCTAAGTCTTGACCACACGGGTAAAGACACGGTCGTGTGTCTCAGTCGTGTGGAGGACACGACCTCTGGCCACAGGCGTGTGCCTTGGCCGTGTGCCCTTAAACGGTTGCTGACGTCATAAACAGAGAGTCACAGGGGCTGACGACACGGGCATGTCCCAAGCCACACGGGCGTGTTACTCTCTAAAGCTAGAAAATTGTTAAGTTGCCCAAAGATTATTAAATGTTTTTGGTTTTGTCTCGAACCACCCTAATGTATGTTTTAGGCCTCGAAGGCTTGTATAAGGGACGATATGCATACGTTTGAAAAGTTTTAATTTTGGGCAAAATTTGGTGACCTGATTTTGTATGTTTGTGAATGTTTAAGCCTGATAACGCCTCGAACCCTGTCTCGGCGCTGGATACAAGTGAGAGGTGCTACATTTAATGGTATCAGAGCTATGATTTGGTCGGTTCTCGGACCAACCTAACATATGTACGAGGGTTCAACTATACATGCCACCAATCTGTGAAAGTGTGATGTCTCCTGACGCGCATGAGAGCCATTTTGTTTAGACAAAGGTACTCTCCAACCGAGCTACACTGACCATGTTGATTGTAATGCTAAAATATTCGAGTAAAGTATAGTCATGATGAACTGAACCTTGGAAAGTACGAATGAGAATTCATGGAATGTGTACATGGTAGAATGAGCTTATCTATGACTAATAGATAATTCTATGATGTAAATGGTCGATTTGCTTGAGTGAATGCTTGTGCTTAGATAACTTACCAAAGATATAGATAGAATGAATATTCACGTACGCTTATATGAAAAATCATGGTTGATAAGCTCGTATAGCTTAAGTAAATTTGTTAAATTGCTTGGACTGATTCATATGATTGTAACGATATGTCTAAATGATAGTGTACGAGGTAAAAGTATATATTGTGATAAACTTATCTATGTTTGTTGGCCCATTTATGATATCATGTGCATGACTTATATGATTAAATGAATAGATAGGTAAAGTTATCCAGAAAACATAGAATGTATGCATAATTATACTTGACTAAATGAGATAACTGGAAAGTGGGCGTTAAATCAATATGAATGTTAGTTACTCAAAATGAATGACATGATTGAGATATAATTGCTATGATAAAAACTGTGTTGCATGTATATGTATATGAGAGTTGAGTCAGAGGCCCAACGACCCCTCCCCCTTACCAAAGTGGTGTTTTATAATAGAAATTCCTGAGATTTTTGTTGAATGAGTTTCCAGGTGAGAAACCAAAGAGTTCAATGATGGAATGGTTATAAGCATGGTTAGAGATTGAGAATGGGTTGATAAGTACATACATGAGCTAGAAAGATATCAGATTAACTGAAAGATTGTTTAATTTTCGCAACATCGTAGTTAGTGAAAAAGGTTAATTTTGGTAAAACAATCTATCCTGGTATGATGTTGAGAAATGTATTAATTGAAATTCCCTCATGAACTGGTTTTCTTAGTGAAGGGAATATTATGGAATTTGGGACAGCAGAAATAGTTAAAGGAATAATGTTCAAAATATGAAATGTCCAAGCATTGTAATTACAATGAACAGTTTGTGATTGTCTCCATTGAGATGTGGTATGAGATTATCTGACACCAAAAATATTATTGGGGCTATCTAATCCCTGATGAATTCTTATATTATGAAAATGTTCCCTGATCTTAACGTTAGACGAATGTGCTGTCAGTCTGATTTGATTATAATCTACATGGTTCTGTTTTTCTCTGGTATTTTATTGTATTTCGCCTGTTGGGAATCAATGAGAAATTATTTATGGTGCCATGATTCTATTTCTACCGATCATTACTCTGATTGATTTTATATATATATGAGAAGCATATAGTTCCTGCCGTATTTGTTGTCAGTGGTTTGGAATGATGTTATTTTGGATTTCTTTTCTTTGAAAAACCATTGGGGTCTTTCATATTTTTATAAGTCTGGTTCTCGGTCTTCTGATGCAGTGCTATAAATTGGATTTCCTTATCATGGATTTCTTTATCTTGGATTTCCTTATTCTAGGCTTCTCCGTTTCAATTTTCTCTATCTTGGGTTTTCTAGGTATTTTATCTTGTAACTTGTTGATCATGGCTTGTGTTTAGAGTATGACCTCCAGCTTGTGATTGATGTATATAAAGAACAAGTATGACTATACCTCTGAATTGATCCTGATAATGTGGTGAAATTTCAAGTCCCAATATGCATGGTGGATTTCCTTTCTCAAGTAAGTTAATCAGAGTTAATGTATTCAGTTGAGATATCAGTATTACTTATGCTAATGCATTTGTTATGGTCTTCGATTGGCATGATGAGTGAATTTAGAATAATGCATGTTGAATCGTTCTGTTGACTAGAAGAGAGAATTTCTTAAAATATCAATTACGGATGAATAAGGTTGACTTGATTGTTCAATCTGTATGGAATATATGTTTAGAATTTAATGAGATGTTCATGTTTGAGAATAAGATTTTATTTCTTCACGGGTAAAAAGACGAATAGTCTAATTAAGAAGTGTATGTTTCCTAGAAGAGTCAAATGCAATAAGAAGATCTGATATTGATAATGTGAAGATAATCTAGGTATTTAAAAAATGCTGAAACAATCATTGCTTATCTTTGAGTACAAATTCTTGAAATGTTGAAAGTTTAAAGATGTATAGCAAGAATCATCAGAATTATTTTTGCCGTTTGGGAATTAGAATAGAAAAAGAAAAGGTTAATATGGATTTTCTTGTCTGGATAGTTCCTGTCTTTGAAAGAGGAAAGTAATATGTAGTGTTGTTAAACGTTATGAGATTTGCAAATTATGCTAGTATACCCAAATGTCTACTCACCAGATTTATAGGATTTCGTGTCTTTATGAATGTTGGATATCATGGAATTTTAATATCCACTAATCGAATTGAGATCCGGGATTGATAGCATGATTTCTTGGGAAAGCTAGATGAGGCTTTGAAATGAAAGGTAACTAAGAGTTGAATTGGACTATGTGGAATTATAAAGAGTATGAGGTCGAGATGAACTGCCTAGTTTCACTATTTGAATCCGAAAAGATTCGGGTGCAAATGTATATGTAATATGATGGTATGGATCAAACTTTTGAGTACATGAGCTTTCTGGTACAGATTAAGTTTTGGTGAAAGTATTGTAAAATGAATACCACTTATGAATTTTGTATGTGAAATTTAACGAGATAGGCAGTAAAAGTTCAGCTTGAGTGAAAGTTCTTTGACATCGATTATAGGATTGAGGAATCCAAGTGAAAAACCAAAACCACTTTCCTGGTAAGATTTTCGGGGACGAAAATCCTAAAGGGGAGAGAAATGTAACATCCTGATTTGGGCATAGTCGGAACAGTGGTTTCAGGACCACAAATTCGATGAGGAAAATTTTATTTTTATTAAATTTTTATGGTCTATGATTTCATAGAATGATTTCGTGAAAATTTCGTTCGAAAATTTCGACGTTTGGGCACTCAATTTGGTCAAAAGGACTAAATTGTAAAAAAGTTCAAAAGTTGAGTTCTACATGTTAGAAGTATCTAATTGCTATGAGTTTTTAAATTAAAGGTCCTTAAATGGTAATTAGACCATTTTGAAGTTTGTGGACAAAAATGGACATGGTATGATAGGTTTTTAAAAGTTTTTCATTAAGGGCGTTTTAGTAAATTGGTAATTAAATGAATTAAAAAGCCAAAAATAAGCCAAATTTTCTCATCTTCTTCCTCATGGCCGAATGTCTCATGAAAAACACCATGGCTAGGGTTTTCAAACTTTCCAAGCTCATTTGTAAGTGATACCGAACCCCGTTTTTAATGTTCTTTACATTTTTGAAGTCCCGGTAACATGATCTACTCATTCCTACCATTATTTTGAGCTAGGATTTATGTTTAAAATTTTAACCATGAGTAATATGCATGCATTTTGATGTCTAATGGTAGAAAATGAGTGTTGGGTGTTAGATAAACAACTTTTCCTAAGCGATTTTACGTGAAAACGAGTAAAACGTCATAATCGGTAAAAATACCTAATGTTCATAAGTATATGTTAGAGTGAGAATTTGATGTGCCATAGAAGGGAAAAATGATCAGCATGTCATAAAACATAAGAAAATAGGATGAAGTTTAATTTCCGAGCCTTGGGGCAAAAGTGCAAATATGCAAAAGTTTAGGGGTCAAAATGAAAATTTGTAAAAATATGATTTTTAGACCCATATGAATAGTGTGACTAATTAGTAGGCTAAATGTGATATTATAGATCAAGGAAATTGAGATTCGGGCTTAAATCGGGAAAATACAAGGTTATAGACTAAAATGGTAAATTGTCGTTTCTGGATCCGAGGTAAGTTCGTGTGTTAATAATAATGTAATTCCATGCATGAATTGTAGTTCTCTATTGATATGGCATAAATTTTATGATTTAATATATTTAAGAGAAGTTGATGGATGGTGTGTATGATATGGAAAAATGTAATGCTTGTTGTGTCATTTGAAATTGAATGGCAAATTATTGTTACATGAATTGAGTGTTAAATTACTATTACATGGGTTGTATGAATTGCTACACGGTTGTACTTGACGAGATTTCGACAAGTAAGTTCGAATAACTCTAAGTAAACTATTATAGTGATCATTATAATGTACCAAACTAGATTTGGACAGCAGCATTGTTCTGACTTTGAAAATCCACTAAAAATAGTGGAAATTGAGTTAGAAGATAAATAAAGTATTAAATTAAATATTAATGAGTCTAGTTTCACATAAAGGAAACGGTGAAAGTAAAAGAATTCTGTATCATGAGATATTTGACTTTCTTGAGAGGCAGTCGGAGTGATTCAGCACTCCTGTCTCAACTTTGGAAAATAACTAGAAATTGTGAAAAAATAATTATGAGTTAAAATTCATATTACTGAAATCTTTAATGAGTATAATTTTAGGAGAAAGAGATGGGAACATTATCCAAGTCTCGTACTATGAGATAAATAAATTTTTAGTGAAGAAAGGTTGAAACTGTCAAACAGCGAAATAGGGGGGACTTTTAATAATAAACTGCACTTATTGGATAGATCAAAAATTCTGAAAATTTTATGGTAAGAAGGGATATGAGTCTAGTTTCTATAAAATTAACATATCTTAATTTGGAGTTCCGTAGCTCTGGATATAAATAATTTAATGACCGTGACTCGGGAAAATAGCTTAGCTGGAATTTGAATAAATAGAAAGAATATGAAAATAGTATGTTATCGCATTGCTTATTATTTTCATGAGAGCTTACTATGCGTAAAGCTTACTACATCCTTTCCATTTCTTTTAGTTTTGTCAGGTCAACTTGGGGTTGAAGATCGTCGGAGGCAGCATCACACTATCGAGCCATTATCCTTGGAGTATTGGCATGTGTATGTTAAATGTTTTCATGTGAGTGGCATGTATAGGAACTTAATTTTTCTATGATGAATATTGTTGTGATTAGCCAAAGGTATTGGCTTATATTAATTGTTGATTATAGCTATGAGATGTGGCTTATAATGATTTTGGCTTGTAAGCCTATTTATTCATGATATGTGTTAACGTCTTGTGATGTAGCTAGACTAGTTTATCATGAGTAGGTGGAACTAATGCATAATAATGAGCTAATGACGAATGCCACTGAAATTGTGTATGTGTGTGCATGTAAAGATGACAAAAAAAGCTTGGAAATTAGCCTAAGTCTTGACCACACGAGTAAAGACACGACCGTGTGTCTCAGTCGTGTGGAGGACACGACCTCTGGCCACGGGTGTGTGCTTTAGCCGTGTGCCCTTAAACGGTTGCTGACGTCATAAACAGAGAGTCACACAGGCTGAAGACACGGGCGTGTCCCAAGTCACACGGGTGTGTTACTCTCCAAAGCTAGAAAATTGTTAAGTTGCCCAAAGATTATCTAATATTTTCGGTTTTGTCCCGAACCGCCTAATGTATGTTTTAGGCCTCGAAGGCTTGTATAAGGGGCGATATGCATGCGTTTGAAAATTTTTAATTTTGGGTGAAATTTGGTGACCCGATTTTGTATGTTTGTGAACGTTTAAGTCCGATAACGCCTCGAACCTTGTTTCAGCGCTGGATACAGGTGAGGGGTGTTACATCGACCATCAAGATGTATCTATATAAACAGAGTCAATCCGGATTTGAAGACATCACACTATCACAAGTTATTGTGGCATGTATTTATAGACTCAATATGCACTACATTCAATCCTATAATCGACTAAACCTATAGCTTTGATACCACTAAATGTATGTAACACCCTTATAGTGTTTAACATTTATTTGAAATTAGATGTATTGCAGGTAAATAGATTGCATGATATGATTAAGATAATGGATTGATTAAATGATTATTTTTTTTATGAATGATTATGAAATGTTTAATTAAGTGAATTGAAATGTTATATGATTGAGTTACTATATAGTATGATAAATGTTGAACTCACCTTTTTTATATTTGATTTGCCATCATAGACAAACTTTACCAAGCTAAGTAACATGTAGTGTATAATTATAACCTGAGGTAAGTTACTTGGTTTTAAATACATGTGAACTTACTAAGAATTTGTAATGCTTACTTCCTTATTTCTTTTTTCCCGTAATGTCAACTTGTGGAATGTGTTAGGCAGATCGTCAAGAAGCTCACACTATCCCAATATTGACTCTGTAATCTGTTAACCATATTAAGGCTTGGTTATGTGTGGCATGTACTTAGGAGTTGTTTTGGTTTACTTATATAGTGGTATGTTTGTTGAAAACATATACATTAGTAAATGGTTGAATTGTGTATTTGGTATTTGAAATGGCATTTTGAGTATGCAATTATATAGGTAATATGATGTCATTATATGAAATAGATGGTTTGAAAGAAATGTATATAATATTTGACATGTACTTAGGAGAGTTATGTGGTTGTATATGTTATGCTTTGAATGAATTTAGCATTTTAAATGTTATGTAAATATATATAACACTATAAGTTTGGTAATGATCTTGGTATTTGGTAATCTTTATTGATTGTTTAGGTATATATGTTATAATGCTTATGTGGTGATAAGATAACATGTTTGAAATATGGTTAATAAATGAATGATATATATATGATAGGTTTGAATGAATTTGGTAAGGTATTGTGTATGCTTGAGTGGTTGATATTGAATCATTATTATAAGGTGTTATAAATGGATAAATGAGGTATGCCATGTTAATTATTTTGAGGTGCCTTGGAGGGCAAATTTGGATTGTTTTGAATATAGTGTTATGTTTGAATTTGAATTGTTGATTGAGGTGCCAATTGTTGCATATTGGTTAGACACCTAGTATGATTATTATAAGTGATATTTGTGGTATGCCCTTGGTTGATGTTTTTCAAGTCTATAATTATATCTATGGTTACCATTTGAGTTTTAGGTGTTTTGGGCATGAAATGGACATTTTAAAAGATTGATAGTTACCATTTCTAAACTTAAGTATCAATATTTTGCATTTGATATCAATACTTGACCACTTGAATAGTTTTAAAATAAACAAAATGCCAAAATGGTATCGATATTTATATGAGTATCGGTACCAGAAAATAAATATTGATAACCTTGTTTTGCATAACAAAATCGTGATTTGGTATCGATATTTAATATGGTATCAAATTAAATATCAATACTAACTTTAAAACTTTAAAATTTTTAAATTTTACAATTCAATCTTATTTCATACCTGAATTACACAATTAAGTCCTTGTAAACTTTAAATTATTACATTGCATATTATGTGAATGGAATTTATATAAATTGCATATAAATGTTTGTATTTGCTCATAGCATCCTATTACTCAGGTTCGACGACTGGGTCGGTTAAAGGGTGTTACACAACCAGCTTGCGGACCCTAGAAAACCCTCCTTATTGCTGCTTGAAATAAATGACTAATGAAGGAACCATCCACATTCAGTTATGTCCATCCTTTTGATGGTGGCTGCCAACAAACACGAGTAAATTTTCTGCAATCAACAATGACGAAACATGGTGTTAAGATTTGGAAACCTAATTAAACTTTTTAAATCTTTTGGAGGGCTTAATTAAAATTTTGGTGTTTAATTAAAATTTTTCAAAAAAAAAATAAGGAGCTTAATAAGAATTTCTAAAATTTTTGAAAGGCCTAGTTAAAATTTGTAATAGTTAAATTTTTTAAAATTTTCAAAAATTTTAAGAGGTTTAATGATAATTTATAAAATTTTAAAGGGCGTAATTAAAAAGGCATAATTGCAAAAAAGGCCCTCAACCTTTGGGGGCATTTGGATATATGCACCTAACCTTTTTATTTTCTGAAATCGACCCTTCACATAACAGATTTTTTAGATATCAACCTAGTTGAATCGGTAACCGTTAGCTGACCATTAGTCAACAGCCGGTCAAAAAGATTGACCTATATGACGTTCCAGTTGACTGATGACGTGGCATACATTAAAATAAATAAGCTAATTTACCCATATTTATTGTTACTTAAAATATAAAAAAATTAATAATTACTAAAGAAATGGACAAATATCTTCATCCTCTTCAATCTTCATCTCTAAAACAAAAAAAGCCCTAGTTGTCTTTTCCCATTGTTGATGTCATTGCTCACCGGCATCTTCTCCAACCAAGAAGCATTCAATGACGTCCATGATTCCATCTTCGAAATTTGATCTTTTCCTTTTAAGTTACAAAAAAAAAGAGTGAAAGAAAAACCCAGAAAATCAAAGAATTTTTTGGGTTTCTATCCCCTTCTTCTACCCTAGCTCTTTGATTTCCCCTTGCAAAGGCCATGAAATAGACAAATATCTTCATCCTCTTCAATCTTCTTCTCTAAAGCAAAAAAGCCTTAGTCGCCTTTTCCCACTATTGATGCTATTGCTCATCGACATCTTCTCCGACCAAGAAGTGTTCAATGACGTTCATGATTCCATCTCTGAAATTTGATCTTTTCCTTTTGAGTTACAAAGAAAAAATGAGTGAAAGAAAAACCCAGAAAATCAAAGAATTTTTTGGGTTTCTATCCCCTTTTTCTACCCTAGCTTTTTGATTTCCCTTTACAAAGGCCATTCTCACCTCTCCAACTCTCATAAAATTTTCTTTTCATCCATCAGTACCCACAATCACAAGAATAACGACCTTGGGGCTGGCTTTACTTTAGATTTGCCGATGATATTAGTAAACCCATTGTTAATCTTACGTTACCAACCACTTTTTTCTGGGTTTGCATGCAACCCGCATTATAGCCATTGCAAACTATTGTTTGTTGGGTTTTCCAGACAATATTGATCTCAAACTTGAAAATTATGTTTCTGCAAATGAGATGAAGAGGATGGAGCAGTTTTCATGGATGAGATGGAGATTGATGAATTTAAAACTCATTAATAGTCATATTAATGTCTGCCACGCGTCATCGATCGAACGAGCATACGTAAGCCAATTTTTTGACTGTTGTTGACTAATCGTCGGTGACGATTCATTGTTTCAACTGGGTTGATATCTGAAAAATTCATTACGTGAAGGGTCGATTTCAAAAAATAAAAAGGTTAGGGGCATATATCCAAATGCCCCTAAATGTTGAGGGCTTTTTTTGTAATTATGCCAATTAAATTTTTTTTTGTAAGTTTTAAAGAGCCAAACAACAAATTTCCAAAATTTGAGAGGCCATGATCCGCCTTCGGCAATCAAAATTTAGTTTCAGCTTCGCATGTGAAAAACTTCTAGCCCAAGCATACCAAGTGCAAATTAGATTAGTACTGTTGTTGTTCAAAGAGTTAAAAAATCTATTTTAGTTAATAACATTATTGTCAATAAAAGTATAGTAAATATTACTGTATTAAGAGTTGGATTGCATTTTGTCATCTCTTCTTAAAAAAAAGACATTAATCCTTATATATTAGATCAAAGAATAAATTGATCATTTTTGTTAAAATAATAAAAAATGATACATGATATGCCACATCTACTTCATGTTAACATACAATGATCAATTTTAA
Source organism: Gossypium longicalyx (assembly GCA_025698465.1). NCBI lineage: Eukaryota > Viridiplantae > Streptophyta > Magnoliopsida > Malvales > Malvaceae > Gossypium > Gossypium longicalyx. The sequence continues at coordinate 9,449,619 of CM047000.1, forward strand.
CAATAAAAATAGATTTAATTTTTAAGAGAAGTATGAGTTTGCTTTTTAATGTAACATACAAGCCTATTTTGTTCTCTTTTTTTAGTCAAAAAGGTAAAATGCAATCCAATTTCTAGTACATAGACATTTATGGTACTTTTACCTATTATTGACATTTGATATTTTTATTGGTATAATAACAAATTCAACCCTTCAATATTTGCATGTTTTATCAATTAGGTCTTAACTTTAAAAAATTAACAAGTTTAGCTCACAACTTTACACATTCTATCAATTTAATCATTCATTATTCTAAAAGATTTAAAAAAAAATCTAAAAACAATTTTCTATAAAAATACATAAAAGAATATAAAAAATCATTTTCCGAATAATAACATGAAAACAGATGAACACTTATTGCTGCAAATCATGAAAGATGAAAGATGAAAGTGAAGATAGATTAGAGAGTTGGAAGGGAATGTTAGGAAAGCGGAAACAGCTTGGATTTGAAAAAGCAAGACACAAGGGCGGGGAAAATGATATAGAAGCATGGGTCAAGTATTGAAAATGGGTGAGGTTGGTGGTTTTAATTGGCGGAAACCATTGATGAAATAACTTTTCTTAATTGCCATACCATGCCTCCAATTCTTTACCTAAACCAACACAATGTTTCAACTACTTGGTAATGATGGTCAAATATGATAACTCATTAAAAATACTCTAAACCAGATCGGGTTGAGGGAGCCGGCTCGCCCGACCCTGAAAATCGGTTCAGAAAGTTCTATCAGCGTCCGACGTGCCGGTACAGGATTTGAGACGCCACATCACCCAAACTCTTATTTTCCAGTTTAAAACATCACCATCGGCCATCGCAGGTCAAGTCAAACTCCAAACTCTTTATTTTTTTAATTTACTTTTCTCATTTCCATTCTTATTTTGCAGCCTGCAGCGTGTTGTAAATCGTTAAGACAAGAAAAGCATTGATCTCCAATGGGGTGGATTGAAGAAAATATGAAATCAACTCATATTAGACAAATTCTCTCTCAAGCCATCAGCCTCGGTGCGTTTCCACTTTTCTCTTAATTCTTTAAAAACCTTTTATACTTCAAAAAATTCCATCGGATAATGATTGAAATTTTTAGTTTAAATCTCGTTAAGGAATGGTTATTTCATCGGCACTGATAATATGGAAAGGATTGATTTGCATTACTGGAAGCGAGTCGCCGGTGGTGGTTGTGCTATCTGGGAGTATGGAACCCGGTTTCAAACGAGTGAGTCAATTTTTTACATGTATTTAAAATTAAGTATTTAAAAATTTTGAGCTTTGATTTGTGATAGTCATATAAATTTAAATTTGTGAAATGCAGGGAGATATATTGTTCCTATACATGAACAAGGATCCTATTCGTGCGGGACAAATCGTTGTCTTCAATGATGTGCATAATATATACTTGTTCTGTTTACTTATTTTTCAACTATATTCTGTTTCTATTAATTCGATTTTTTTTTATACTGAATAGGGACGTGATGTTCCGATTGTTCATCGGGTGATTGAGGTTAGATCCTGTCGAGACCTTTATGTGTGTTTTATTTCTCTGTGCCCTTTTACTTGTGTACATTGCATAACAAATCTATGTAACTTTTAGTCAAGTGGGAGTGTTGGTTACATGTACGAGTCCAGACAACAGATATGATTGGACTTTGGAAATTTGAAGGTTTTTCAAATGTTACTCGGAAACTATCTAAATACAGGGAACTGCCTAATTTCCAGAGAGGAGGGCATATCATGTCATATTGGTAGCCCAGAGTCACTTTGTTGTTTAGTTTCTTATTTCCAAATGTTGAACTACTTGAACGACAAGTGACAGAAGGTTCTCATGTTCTGATGTAGAAAATCTCTAGAAAGTAGAAACAAATAGTTTTGATAAGGTTAACACCATGGTCAACTCTAAGAGTCTTGTTCATGAGCTGTGTACTAGTGGTTGAACATTTTCTTTCTGAAATTTATATAGGTGTTATGGCTGCAAATTATTTGAATTAACGGGTCCCCGCCTGGTTATTCTGTATGCTGGATTTAGTACATTGCATGTTTGGTTATGCTTTGTCAGGTTCATGAGCAGCGAGATAGCAAAGAAGCTGATATACTCACTAAAGGTAGCATATCCTTGATATCAAGCTAGTTGAATGTGAGCAAATACAAGTAGTAGTTTGTTTGTTTGTTTTCAACGAACTTTAAACTTCTTATTATCAATCATGAAAATATTTTCTGACTATTAAAATCTCTTTCCCCACCAATGAAGTGGAGAGTGGACACTTCCAAATAGTTTTGTTTGTTTACTTGTGGAATGGTCTTAAATACATTCCAAGTTCTTGTTTTTTCATATGTGTGTGTGTGTGTGTGTGTGTGGTTGATCATTCTTTAAATATCTTCATATGTACAGCTACTGCTTGAGTATGCTAACCTTTTTAATCTTTTGATTGGACAAATTCATCAGGAGACGCTAATCCTCACGATGACAGAATGTTATACACATCTAGTAATCGTTGGCTGCAACAAAAATACATCATGGGCAGAGCTGTTGGGTAAATCAAACACCTATATATTCCTCAAAGTGTTAACAAGTTCTAGAAGTGAAAACATTTGTAAAACACTCTGATTAGGAATTTCTTGCATCACCATTTGTGCTGTATGCTTTGAGTTTTCAAGTTCATCACACTTCATTTGTCAAAATTAGCATAAGTGGATTGTGTTTGGCTATATATTATTGTTCAAGAATTGTAAGCACATAACATTGATGAAATTGTCAGAGCATCTGAAATTTCATGAACTAGAATTTAGCGAAATGATTATCTATTATTCATGCTAATTTAATGGTTTAGTATTACCATCAGTCCCTATCAATTTGGCATTTTTCAAATTATCATCAACCAAAGATTTGGCCAAGAATAAAGCATATTTGTTCTTTGCTTTGGGGTCTTTGGCCAAGAATAAAGCATATTTGTTCTTTGCTTTGGGGTCTTCTCTCAGTACTTATTTTTCAAATAATAAAGCAAAGACTAGGTTTAACGTGGTGAGTATTCTGTCCATATGCTTTTAGATATGCTTAGTTTGGAGTGTCTTTGTGCATAAGTAATGAGTCCTGAAACCATATGCATATATGAATGGCTGAACCTGTGAAAGCACATTTTGTTCCTTGAATACTGGTTTATCAAATCAAAGGTGTTCATTCTTAGTTGACAGATTTTGATGGTCTATCCATACATCTTTCTCATAATTTCCTGTTCATCGTAGCCTCTATTGCTCTTACACTTCATTTTTCTTGAAGTACTCAAGTTTGACATCCGTGCCCAACTCATATGTGGACGGACATGAATATGAGAATATGATCTTCCCTCTGAATATATGAAAGTTTTTAGGAAAAAATTAAACATATTTGTGTCGAGCTCTTTGACAAGCTCCGGTGTCAAAATAACATAGATATTAGCAATGGGAAAATTGTACTTGAAGACAGGTTTGACCTAGAACAATGGTAAAATTATACTTGGGCTGAAGGATGACATTTATCTCGGTCTTCTTCTTTTTTTTTTTTAAAACTATATGACAATGTTAAAATATGTTCTTACTGTACAGGTTCTTGCCTTATGTTGGCTGGTTGACAATTATCATGACAGACAAGCCTATAATCAAGGTTTGAATGTCATTTAAAGTTTCCTGAGAAGGGTTTTTTTAGTCTTGTATTGTTTTAACAAAATGTAGACTTAGATTGTGTTTGGAAAGTCATTGGGTGTAACTGAATAAAATTACACATGTATAGCATATGTGATATGTTTGAGCAACCATTGTAATGCGTAGATTTCATTGAATTGAGTGTAATTGGAGCATCTCATTATATTCTCCCAATTATTCTTAGGTAAGGGTGAGAGTGTGAATTGAAGGAATTAGACGAGATTATTAATCATGATGACTTTCAAACTTTTTTTTAACAAGAAATTATTCTTTTTATAGATATAATCACATTTTGTGAACTAAACATGGGAATTAGAATTCCTTATAATTATAAGAGGGTGTAATTATTACCCTAGTAATTTATGGAGTCGAAACATACTAGTGTTGTATTTGTAATTTAGTCATATTCATTTCTTTTGCACTCAGTGTTTCCGCTTCATCTTGCTGCAGTACATACTACTGGGTGCATTGGGATTACTGGTCATAACCTCAAAGGAGTGAAGGGCAAGCTTACGAGATTGGTGACATGATTTATAATACACCAGATTTCTTTCTAGGAATTCAGAACAGTGGTAATTAGCGACATCTGGATATGTAAAATATCAAAACTTTTCCTCTTTTTTTTTCTTAAAAAGAAAATAACTACTACTATTATTTTGGCACATTAATAATAAATTTATTTGGGAATTTTGTTAGTAATTGTGTGATTGATCCGTCTTTTTATTTAAACTTTGTTTTTAATATATGTATATATATAGATTTATGATATAAAAATAAAGGTATTCTGTTTTTGCAGTCTTATGAAATTTGATCATAGTTAAACATTTTGTTTTAGTTAATTGCATATAAAACATCTTTATTATATCATTGTATTATAAATTACATGATCTGAATCTGGAATTGATGAAGTTGGTGTTATTCAAAAACCCTAGAGGGGTGTAAGAACAACATTTCCATGTGAGTGAAATATTATTGTATAAAACCAATGCCGCCTCAATGCAAATAATAATTTGTTAAAAGAAATGACCTCAATGGAAGCCATTAAGCTGCCGATTGAAACTTGTGCAACAAATCGCAATGTGGTGTCTCACGAATAAACCCCATTGTTGCCGCTGCAGCTCCAACCTACCATTCCGCTCCAATACCCGATAATATTCTCTCCCAACGCACTCTTCAATCCTTAAACGCTGAGGACTATTACTTGAATATTCGTGGTTGAATTATACAATTTTAGAATTTGTGTAAATAAAACTTATTTATTACAATAATAATAAATTTTTATACTAAGCCGAGATCCTAAATTGTTTTTTGACTCTTGTATTAGCATGATAGAACATCGATAATGTTTAAAAGTTAGCCCATATTAATCCTTTTATCTATGGGATGCATGCAACAGATAATGCTAAACATGTGGGTAATTGTTACGAGAATAACAACATTGAACGTTATTGGTTATAAGAGTTTCATTTGGTATTTCATTTATATGTCTAAAGAAATAATCTCAAGTGTTAGTAATGTAAATAATACTCAGACTGGTGACATTAATTCTCTTAGTATCTTGAGTGTTTTATTTCAATTCTTTACAAAACAAAATCGAATTGATGAATTCTTAAAGTAGGATGTTTATGAAATGAAATAAGGCAGATTAAGGCGGTAGAGTGATCTAAAGAGAATCCATCACCGCATCTTGACTCGTTTTAACAAGAAGTCTTTGGCCAAGATAATTAATTTGTATTAATACAAATTACAAGACTAAAATGGAATAATAAAAATAAACGTTCACTAGTCTTGACACATATTCGCGTTAATCTTGTCATTATTGGTTTAACAGGGAACATGATAACTTTTCTAACTAGGTGGCAACGAGGTTAATGTGGAGTAGATGAGACCTCGTATATGCAGGAAATATACAACGCCTATCTTTAGCGAGATAAGCAAGGTAGACTAAATGTGTTCCAGGTGACGACCACCAAACTCGCGAGAATCAAGACTTCGCCAATATTCCTCCCAAAATCGACCACCTGCAGATGGGTTTCTTGACTCCAAACCTAGAGCCTCCTCCATATTTATCTCCCCGCGAGGCTAACCACATGAATTCTCCAGCTCTTTTAGTCTTTTTTTTTTTTATCTCCAACTTTGTTGCCTTGACTCATTCTGTAGCATCCCAATTGCTTTTTGAAATGGCTCCTCCAAGCACAATTTCCCCGAATTGACATTCGAGTGTTATTATATTCTCACCATTTAATGAAATAATTAAATTTAGCATCTAAAAACTCATGCTAGAATATTTTATTACTTTTTTAAATTTAATTTTCTTTATTAAAGTTTTTATTAAGTGCTCAAATATTTAAATGTTAACATATCCCATACATAACAGGAGTACAAAACTAGTATTATATTAAGAAAATAATATCTTATCTTTTTTATTGCCAATAAAGTATAACCGTTAACTCAATTGACATTGACATTATTGTGACATGAATTTAAACCTTTCTATTTAAGGGTTATGAAAAAATTACAAGTAGTTTCAAACATTCTATAAAAAGTTTTAATTTAAAAAAATGAGATTAAAAATCCAACACACCTCAAACCTAAATAAAAAACTAAAGAGTGATCCATCATGGAGCTGGACGGTAAAGATATGGTCCAAATTCTGAGTAACAAAAATGGAGGATCAGTCCATTAATGCGCTGGCGTTTGGGAAGTCAATGAGGATGCTTAGGCTAACTTGGCTATGGATAAGATGACCGGATTACAAATTTCACAATGACACCAACCTCGCATCAATATATATTTTGGGAAAATAGAAGCCAAAAATTAATCAGATAAAAAAATTGAACATTTGAAACAAACCAAGATAACAACTACAATGTGTAAGAAACCAAATTTGCCTTAACATTTAACCATACAGTGACAATAAGAACTGACCACTACAAACTAACAAACTAACTTCTTCAAGTTTCAACCCTGCACTTCTCCATCCACAATCTCTCTTTCTTCAGCAGAAGCTGCCATTAATTCATCAAAGTTTTCTGTCTTCCCCAACAATATCTCAATCTGAGAAACACGTATATGCGTATCTATCAATACCCATTCTAACAAACAACATAACTCAGTCTTATAATGCTCCTTATTACAGTATGGTTAGATAAACACCAATAACGGGGAATGTTTAGTGTATGAAAACTTCAAATTTTAACTTGACCTGGAGAGAACAAGTGCATCTCAACTTGCAAATACGAGGAGTTATTAAGTGTTTTACCTTTGCTTTTTGGACTGGTCGCCCTCTTGAGTCCTCCTTCATGTCAACTGTTGAGGTTGTGATCTCTGCAAAAAGTGTAGGTTATTTCTCATGATTATTTGGGCTGCACAGCTACATTAACACATTTTTGAAAATAAATACACATATGTATATACATAAGAAGAAGAAGACATCTTACTCTTCTCAACAGCTAAACCGTTGTTTTTCAGAATTTCTGCAATTGTGACAACAGTTGCAATAGCTGCAAATACGAAAAGATAAGAAAAGAAAGAATAACGAGTTACAAAAATTCTCAAAATGTAGCTTACATAACCGGTTTTAAGTTTCACCAATAAATAACTAGGTTCAAAGCATTGGCAGAGTTGATAAAAGCTTTAGAGCATTTTCACTGCACAAAGTTAGGGGAAGAGTGACACCATAATATTGATATATCTAGCACCAAATCCTTCAGGGAAATTATAATTACAATTTTGTAGGTAAAATGCTGAATCAAACAGCTCCAAATCAGATGTTGCAGAATACAAATAATCTAAAGATCAAACAACTAAAATATGGAAAAACCATTATCAACTCCCCAATCTCCATCTATTCCTCAAGAGCATTCATGCAGCAAAACAAAGGATGTGATGATAATACAAAAGCAAATAAAAATTCATATATGAGAATAATTCATTAATGATAAGATCTGCAAAATAAAAAGACAAATGATATTATAAGTAATGGAAATATAGAACTGAAGAAGTAAAAGTACCCATGCCAAGGGCAGACAACTCCACCTCATTGTGCTGCTGCATATACCTCTGCAAATAAGGGGGGGGGGAGGGAAGAATATCAGAAATAATGTAATGCATGAATAAAGAATTAAATCTTATGTTGCAGAACGATAGCTGAAACAAATGCCCAGAACAGGGGGAAAAATCTAAAATGCACCAAAATTTTACCAGTGTTATTCAAATATAGCATCGTATTTCGACAGAATATGATAGGAATTGAAGAAGAGGAGAAAAGGAAAAAAAAAAAAAAAAGAAGCAAAGGAGAAACCTTGGCAAGATTAACGTAGAAAAACAAGGGCTTCTTGGTATTGGAGACTTGAATCCGATTCTTCTTGTGGGAATCGGCGACCAAGTTGATGTTGTTGACACCTTGGGTGATTTCTTCCATTTACAGACTTCTGCTAAACCCTAAATCTCGGCCTCTAACTCTGCAAATGGGACGAAATCTGCAGAGTAGTAGTCAATCAATCCTTCCAACAAACCAATTCCGACTTTTGTGAGGTCTGTTTTAAACTTGGTGGGGGCTACTCACTAGGTAGGGTTTATCACTGTCTTGGGAACTGAATTTTAAGTAATAGTAATAGTTGGCAGACTTGTCCACCACCTCAATCCGATCATGATTCGGATTTTTTATCTTCACTGTTTTTAATCCTTTACTGACTTTGTTTCCATCTAATGATAAAAGAGAAATTGTATTATTTTGAAATTATTTTTATTAGTTTATATTTTTTATATAGAAAAATATTATATGATTTGAATTGCATTATATTTTATTTTTTTAAATATGTTTTCAATATAATTTTGTTTTTTATCTACATATATATATATATTTAATTACAAAGAGAAGCTGAAGCACTAAGTTGCCCGAACATAAACATTCGACAGATCCTGTTATAGCAGCTAGAGAACTTCACTAGGCGGTCTTCGGAACAACGGCAACCCAAGTGCAGCACCGATGCTAAAGTTCGCCATAAATTCAGCCACATCATTGAGCTCTCAAAACGTATGACGGAATACAACATCCCACTGCCTGCCGCAAAGCCTTTTAATATGCCACAAATGAACTAGATTAGCATTATCACATTCAACTTCAATTTTCCTATACCTCCTGCCAAGTAATGAGAAGACCGCTGCAGCTGCCAACTGGTCCCTCTCATTGACCGTACCATTTGTACTCACCCTGAGCTACCCCTCCTGCGGCGGTGTCCATCGCAACTTTCAATTAACGTAACGAGGCAGTCGACCTGGCCATCATAACATTCCTCATCCAACTGAAGCCTGTGGTGATAACATCAGTATATCAAAAGTTGACTAAAAATCAACTCATTCCTCTCCTACCATAGCTTCCAGCAAACAATAGCAAAGAGGAAGCACCAATCACCATCCATGATCTCTATGTCAACTATTAGACATGTTCCATTCGACCCAATTAATTAATTAGGGACAAGGAGAAAAAGGTTACCATAGATTCATTCGGTACAATCCTCTTCCAAACAATTTTGGCATAATTAGACAACTTTTAAAAGTTAATGGACAGTTAATGCTTCATTTTTTAAAATATTTTATTGTTAAAATTTTATTTAATTATTAAATAAGATATGTTAAAAGAAAATAAAACAAACATCATCATCCATTTCAGTCCTTCTTCCACCGTTTCTCAAATAAAATAAAATAAAAGGCAAGAAGCCATTTTTGGAACACATCATTCGGCCAATCACTATTCCTGTGAGTTACATCGTAAATTTGCTTTTTGAAATATTGTCAATTGATGGTTTTTAATTTTTTTTATGTTAAATTATTTAGTTGTAACCTTCGAAATGATTAAGGGCTAAATTGTAAAGTAAAATTTGTTAGTTTTGGGCTTAGCGACTAAAATGAAAATATTATGAAATTGAAATGAAATTTCTGTAATTATTAAAATTAGAAGGCTGTGAAAGGATGAAATTGAAGTCGGATTGTAAAACAGGGCTTAAATGTGAAAGATATGATAGTTTCAATTTTAAAGACTAAATTGAATAAAATGTAAATTTTAGGAAACTTTTGAAAAATAAAATTGAACTGACATATGTTTATAATAGGTTGTTAAAAGATGTTTAGAATTGATAAATTGAAATGAACTATTATAGATCGAGATTTGAATCAATAAGAAGATAATCGAGAAAAAGGAAAAATTGTAGATTAGTCCCTGACACCCTTTCTATTGTCGTTTTTGTCAAGTATACTATGTTATTTTATGTTATGTTTGATTAATATTAAATGTTTATTAATTTAGGTTTATTGTGAATTAATGATTTTTGGTATCTAATGGGCTGAAACATAAAATATGAAATATTTGATAAATATGAATAGGTATATGACATTGAATGGGTGTGGAAATGTTATGTGGTTAGATATAGGGGTGTGCAAAATTTGGGTAAAACCGAAAAAATTCGGTTAATCGACCGAATTCGGTTAATCGGTCGGTTAACCGAACTAATTCGGTCGGGGTCAGTTAATAATTTTTTGAGTTTTCAGTTAACGGTTAATTCGGTTCGAAACGATCGGTTAACAAATATTTTGATTAACGAAAATATTAATAAATAAATTTATAATATATAAATAACCCACTATTTATTCAAACACAATTCAACATAAACCTAAATACCCAATCTAATATATATTAACCCAAGTACCAAACTCAACCTAATAATAAAAATTACAAATAATTTAATAAATAAAAATAAAAATCTAAAAATAAAAATAGAAATAAAAAAATATAATTTTATACAAATAATTCGGTTAATTCGGTTAATTTGGATAATTCGGGTAATTTGGTTAATTCGGTTAATTCGATTAATTCGGTTAATTTTATACTTATTTTAACCAAAAATAAAAAATATATAATTTTCGGTTAATTTGGTTAACCGACCAAATTAACTGAAAAAATTTCAGTTCGGTTAATTTTTTTGAAAAAATTTCGGTTCGGTTAACGGTTAAAAGTTTTGAAAGGTCGGTTAAATCGGTTAATGTTATTTCGGGTCAGTTAACCGGTCGGTTAACCGATTGAACACCCCTGGTTAGATAGTATGTATATGATGATGTTACAGGGATAAAATGTATATAGATCATTATACAAAATATGAAAAGTGTGTATACGATTACAAGGTTTGAAATGATACGAAATTGGTAACAAAACCCGTGTGATTTTTTAATAAACGACTTGGATGTGAATGGCAAACCATTAGGGTTCTAAAAAGGAAAATGGGAGTTATGTTCAAGGATTTATTCGATTGCTGAGATTCAACATATGTTGCGAATTTTCGACAACTTGAGTGAGCAGTATCGAATTGTACTTTACCGATGACTGAGATCTAACATAAGTTGCGGGTTTTCAACAACTTGAGTGAGCAACATCAAATTATATTTTAGCAATGGCTGAGATCCGGCATAAGTTGCGTATTCTCGATAGCTTGAGTGAGCAGCATCAAATTGTACTTTATTGATGGCTGAGATTTAGCACATGTTATGGATTCACGATAGCTTGAGTGAGTAACATTGAATAAAGCTTGTTTAAATAGATCAACTCTATAGCTTGCGGTAGTAAAGTAATTATGTGTATCCGAAGTTAAATTACTATAGTTCTCCATATGAAAACATTAATTAAACAGTAATGAAATGATTGGAAGGTCAATCATTAATATAATTATTATGTTGCAAAAATGAGCATGAATTGAATGTAGAGTCTATTGATATGTTTACACATCGAACAAGGTTGAATGGTATGATGTAAAGAAGTTTGGTTATACATGTATATGGATTTAAATACTATGATCTTGTTATGTGAATTATTAACTTATTGGTTATCTTGTGAAACTATATACGAACACACATAAGGATGCCAAGGATATGTCATGTCGTGCCTTGTGATTCAAATGCTTTAATTGTTATAACGATAAGTGGTCTTTTGTTGAGTGTGAAAATCAGATCATCTCGAAACTCACACTATCCATCTTTTATTTCGGTAGTCTTTTAATCATTCTAGAATTCAGTTATGTGGCATGTATATAGGCAATGATATGTTTATGTGTACCTATTTTGAATGATGTTGATTTTAAATAAAAAATGGTAAATAACATATATAACACCCCTAACTCGTCTCCGTTGATGAAATAGGGTCACAGGATATTACGAAAATTAACATATCTGACAATATTTAAACACAATTCAAAAATCAATTTAAATATCATAAATTAATGTCTAATCAATAATCGTATCATTAATACAAAAACGACCTTAAATCAAGTCTATGAGACCTTAGAAACAATTTGGAAACAAACAAGGACTAATCTGAAACAAAACAGAAAAATGTGAAAAAAATTGAAAATAGGGGTCACACGGCTGTGTGACAAAGGCTAGCCCATGTGGCTCAGAGACAAGGTCGTGTAGCTATCCCACACGCTCGTGTGCTCAGACTGTGTAACTAACTGTGACTGTGTGAAAAATCCTGGACCTAAAATTAATAAGACACACGTCTATGTGTGGCACACGGCCATGTGGTAGCCCATGTCCCAGACCACGTGCACCCAAAATAATCACTAATGCAAACCAATTCAACATCCATTTCTTGGACACCAAACCAAACATTTCCCAATCACTTTCACATGGTTAAAACACATTCAAACGTACCTAAAACATGCCAAAATTATTCATCCTATGTGCCTAACCAATATACCATCACTTGGCACCACAATTCAAACATTGAAACATAATCCATTCAAGTACAAGTACTTAAAATTTCATACTTCTTAAACTATCAAAGATACCTCATTTATTATGACCAAAATCATCAACCAAGATTTACCAAGTTACCTAAGCATTTGTATCAATTCAACCCTTCCAAATCAACCATTCAAAATGCATTTAAAACCAAAAACATACCATTTCCATCACACACCACAATCAACTTAAATATTAATGGAGATTTACATCAATATACATATCTCATACTTCAAATAACATAAAACATATAACTTTATCAAGTTATCAAATATATACATGAAAAACACATTTGGTATATAAACCAACCATCACATATTCATTTAACATTTCACATATTCATTCTAAGTATTCATTTCAAATGTCTCTTTCCACATGTTCATATATGATGCAGTCGTAAACCAACTAAAAATTCGACAAAGGCAAGTGCACCTATGAATTAATAGTATAACTACGATGAGAAAAGATATTGTTCCCACGAGGACTAAAAGTACTAGTAATTACCGTATTTTTATTATTTAATCGATAAATTTGAGTGATTGGTTAAAACTAAAATTAACTAAATTAATTAAGTAAAGAACACGACAAAGAACAAATCAGGAAAATAAATTATTAACAACCAAGAAGCGAGACAATACCTAGGAAAGAATCCACCTAGATTTCATCTTTCATTATCAATCTAAATTACGCAATTTCTTCACTTAGTATTTTTATCCGTAGAAATCTCTAAATTATGATAATATCTCTCTTCAAAACTAAAAGCAACTGACTCTAACTTAATTCATTAAAATTTCTTTCTAATTAAAACCCATATTGTCGCATTAACTCGATCTATGGATTTCCCTATTAGGTTTGACTATAATATGGTATATTTATGTTGCCTTATTTTTAGGATTGCATGCAACCCCACTCAATTATACTAGATCTACTATTAAACATGGTCTATTCCTCCTCTGATTCAAGCACATCAAACATGGATTAATAGTCTAGAAATATTAAACCAAGAATTAAGCACACATAATTGAGAACAAGATCTAAGTATTTATTGTGTAAAAATAGAAATCAAATAACAGAATCCATCCTAGAGTTCATCTCTCTAGGTATTTGGAAAATTAGTTCATTATAACAAATAAAAACATCTAAAAGACAATATAACCACAAGAAATAAAGAGGCTTATAATATACTTCAAAGAAATCAGAAATAGATCTTCAATCTTGATGGAAATTTGCTTCAGAATCGGCTTCAATGGTGTTTTTCAAGTTGTTTTCTTGAGTATTCTATGACGGCTCACTCCCATCTTCTTATTTTTGTCATATATAGGTCTTAGTATGCCCAAAAAACCTTAAAAAATGCATTTTCCCGCAGGTTTGGGGTGCAATCCCATGTGTCCAGCTTGTGTGGCTTTTGAAACTTGCTCTAATTTTTCGATTTTCACTTGTTTTTCGCTCATTTTACTCCCAAATGCTCTCCTAAGTATAGAAACATGAATTTAAAGGATTAGAAGCATAAAATTGACCATTTTAAATCAAATAATCATCCAAAAACGCATTAAGAATGAGGCTAAAACATGTCACCTTTGACATTTATCAATATCCATGTAAATATTTTATATAGACATTTCATATAAACATTTCATATGTCTATTTTTATAAAAACATTTCGTATAACCATTTCATCTAAACATTTCATTTTACCATTTAACACATAATCATTCATTAAATCTTGTACTAACATTTTTTTCCTGTACAACACAACCTCACAATGTTAGTAGGTATCACAAAGAAACATATAATTCCAACAAAAAATGAAACATGTAATAATAACACAACAATTACATATTACATCCATCATATGTTCGATAACATAACTTTCCATTTCAAGTATTTATATAAAAAATTTCCAATTCACATGTATTGACCATATAACATTTCATATATATTCATATTAATTTAAGCCTTTATCACTCGTTGAACCAAATGAAATAACATCGGATACTCAGAAAATGCTCACATAAGTTGTGACTGTAACATGTAATCGCATATGCTCACATGAGCTATGGGTTGGGATGTTAGGCTACACGATGCTGCTCACTCAAGCTATGGAGAATCCGCAACAAATCCAGGACCTCAGCCATCGGTAGGATATCCAAGACTAGCACTCGAAACTGTAAATAACCCCCTAATGACATGTCATTTGTATCCTAAGTATTCATAAGGTTCAAACGAGACCCATTTCATATCCAAATCATTTAACTTCGTTTCCATTGTACCATTTCAAACTCACAATCATGTATTTCACATTTTCCAAACATAGTACTCAACTTAAATATCATCACAACTTAGTTCAACTCATCATATGCCAATCTCAGTTAAACTAAATTACAACATAAATAGATATGTATTAAATCATAAAAAAAACAAATAATTAATTAATTCAATCAATTTACGAACTTACCTAATCAAAAACAGTTAAGGTGCAACACCAATGATTTCTCCTCTGACTTTCCTTTCCTAAAATCAAAAACAGTTATATCATTATTTTACACGTTTACCCTAAACTTTTACTTTTTATTCAATTTAGACCCTAAACCCGAAACTTTCAAATTAACCACATTTAATCCCAATTCATGTTAGCCAAATTTCATATAATTCCTATACAACCCATATTTAAGAAATTTTCATAATAATTTCATATAATTTTACTATTTTAACAACTTAGTCCTTAAACTAAAAACTAATTAAAATTACTTAACAAAATAGTCCTAAAACATTTCATAGCTTCCAACTCTATCAATTTCTATAAAAAAAAAATCTAAGATTCATCAATGACAAGTTTTAAAATTTTTAACAGTTTTAAAATCGGAGATACAGGTTAGCTAGACCTAATTACAATGATCTCAACAACATAAAATTTACAAAAAACTGATAGCCAAAAGATTTATATGCATAAAATAAAGCAAGACCGAAGCTTGGAGAAGTTGAAACCATGGAGTTCCGATGAAGGAGACTTCAAATGGGAAAGATGACAACATTATACTTATGTTTTACTTTATTACTATTATTATTATTATTATTATTATTATTATTATTATTAACATTTTAACATATATAATTAAAATAACATGTAATTTAATTAATTACCATTCATAAACCGTCCATCATGCTAAATTATGGTCAATTTAATTAATTAAATTTAATAGAGATTAAATTTTGTAACTTATACGATTTAGTCCTTTTTCCTTAATTAACAATTAAATCACTAAAATTTCTGAACCAAACTTCAATATACCTGTAACGGCCCAAATTTTAGTGATATCAGAATAGTGATTTGAGATCACTAAATCCGACATGTGAGTTTATATATTAGTAAGTAAAAGTTAAATGTGGTTTTAAAAATATTTTTGAATTAGTGAAATTATGAATTAAAGGAAATTTATAGATTAAATGAGATAAAAATGAGGTATCGAGACCTTGAATTTATAAACCGAGCCATAAATATTTCTAAAAATATTTATGGAGTGTTAATAAGTTAGTATTAAAGTTTCGTTAAGAAATTTTACCATTTTGATAGTTAATCGAAGAAAAAGGACTGAATTGAATAAAGTACAAAACTATAAAATATGATTAAATAGCTTAAGAGATTATAATATGAGTTAAAATGTAAATAGACCCAAATTAGATGGGTTGACAGCATGAGTGTGCAGGAAAAATAAAAATCAAGTCTGAACAAGGGGCAAAATTGGAAATAGGGTAAAATTTTAATTGTAAAATATGATATATCAGGTAAATTTAGAGTTTTCTTCATTTTTCTTCATTCTCTCTAGCAAAAACACCATTGAAGGGTTCTTTTAAGCTGGTCTCTCATATTTTTACTACATGTAAGCTTAATTCTTGATTATTTCTTGTAATTTTTGTGTTTTTGAGACTTTTACAACTAGGTCCACTTGTTTAATTCATTAGTTTTTTATTTCATGGGTAATTTTGAAAGTTTCCATGAATAAGTGCTGAAATTTTATGATGATTTATCATGGAATTGAGATTTTAATTTTATTATATGATGATTTTATGAAGAGATTTTTATAGAAATCAATTTTTAGGATCTAATTGTGAAAGTTGTTGGAATTAGGGTTTTGTGATGAAATTTTGAGTGTTAAAGGCTTTGAAGTAGTTTATAATGTATTGATAAAGTGTTTTTTGAGAGGAATTAGCTCAATTGATGAATAAATTGAGTAGGGACTAAATTGTAAAAACTAAAAAGTTTAGGGTAAAAGTGTAATTTTGAAAATTAAAGGGCATAAATTGTGAAATAGAATAGAATTGAATTAGATTCTAATGAGGGAATGGTTTTATAATTATAAATCAAAAAAATGAAGTGAATCGTGGAAAGGAGAAATTACAAGAATAGTCCTTGAATTTCTAAGACTTTTGCAAATTAGCCCAGGGAAGTTCGTATGGTAAAGTTCGATGTTTTGTTATGAAAATATTATGATTTCTAAGGTATCTATTGTAGATGAATACTATCAAATTGTATTAATTACTAAATAATGTTTAACTAAAAGTACAAATTAGTTGGAACAATGGTTTTGAGTGCTTTCATTTTATGACCATGATGAATTGACGGAAAAGATGTGATATGTGTTTTCGTATAAGACCATGGCTAGGCTATGGCATCGGTGCAATCTGATATATGTTCCCGTAAAAGACCATAGCTGGGCTATGGCATCGGTGTGATGTAATAATGTGATTTCGTATAAGACCATATCTCGGATATGGCATCGGTATGATATGTGATCCGTGTAAGACCATTGCAGGGCTATGGCTTCAGTGTGTGATATGTGACAATGTGCACGTCCATAGTTTACTATGGCAATGTGATAATGAAGCACCCAATTCCATTATTATTCCCTAATTTGACAATGGAAGTAAATAAGAAATGGGCCCAAAGGAGTTAAATTCTTGAATAGCAACATGGAAATTATCCAAATGAGTTTATTAATGAAATTTTGATTTGCAGGATGAATTAGTTAAACTAATAGATATATGATTGTGAACAATGTTCGATAAGATTTATGTTTTTATGCCTATGAGCTTACTAAGCTTCTATAAGCTTACTTGTGTATGTTATTTGTTTTGTAGATTGACTTATATACATACGAGGGATCGGATCTACATCAAGGATCACACTATCCAGACTTATTTTGATAGATTTTATTAAACAACTTTTTGATTTATATGGCATGTATAGGGATTGATTAGATAATGTATTAGTAGGAACAATTAAGTATGCAAAGTAAGTTGAATATGATGTTTTGTGTTTGAGAATGAATTATACATGTTTTGGCTTGAAATAATTGATTGGTTGGATTCTAATAGTGTATAATTGTGTTTAAGTGCAGGAAATAGATGAAAGGGTGAGAAAAGTGGCCTAAAATGACATATTTTCGTCCACACGAGTAGACACACGGTTGTGTGTCTAGGCCGTGTGTGACACACGGTAAGCTCACGGGCGTGTGATATGAACATGTGTCCTCTGCATCTTTAAATATGAAGTCAAGATAGTACACGGGCCAAAGACATGGCCGTATGTTTTGGTTGTATGAAGGACACGGGTTTCAAGCATGGTCGTGTGTCAAAATCGTGTGAAAATAGCTTAAAATAGTGAAAAATCAGTTTACCACACGGCCTAGCCACATGGGCGTGTGCCCAGGCCGTGTGCCCCTCTGATACTTAAGAAATTGCAAGTCAGAATTCCACACGGGCTGGCCACACGGCCATGTCCTAGACCACACGGGCGTGTGCCCCTATCTTCAAGGTAAAATATTCAAAGTTGTCGATTTAGTTCCAAACCATTTCCAAAGCAAGTATTGGGCCCCGTAGGCCCATTTTAGGGACTTTATCATAAAATTTGTAAATTTTTAATCTAAAATGCAAATTTTTTACTTGGTTTTTATACGAATGCTAGTGTATAAGTCTAGTAATGCCTCGTAACCCTATTCTGGTAACGAATATGGGTTAGGGGTATTATATTTTATGGTATCAGAGCTTCAGTTTAGCCGATTCTCAGAATATGTATGATGTGAAAAGTGTCTAGAATTACATGCCATATAAATCTGTGATAGTGTGATGTGTATGATCTGATCTAATCCTTATTTTTAGTATAGATTATCTTCGATTTGAAAAGATGTCAGATAGACCAGAACAAATTGAGCAAGAAGAAGTTAATAGTAGAGTACAAACCTCTGAACAAGGAACAAGTAGTGAAGTTCTAATTTCAATGATGAGAGAACAAGAACTCAAAAATATGATTTTTGGATTTATGAATCCGTGGTATAATGAGAATGTGCAGGAAAGAAATCAGACTGAACAACCTCCTCCCCCTATTTCAACATCGGTAGTACCCCCGGTTGCTCTTCCACCTCCTTCGACAACTGAATCCAGTAAACATTCTCCATTTGAAAAGCTCAAAAAACATAGGGCTGAAGAATTTCGTGGAAGAACAGATGATGGCCTTGTCAAAGCTGAGTATTGGTACAAAGTATAATGAGGGTTTTTAAGCAAATGACGTGTTCACCAGATGATTACTTAATATGTGCTGTGTCATTATTGAAATAAGAAGCTTATAACTGGTGGGAAACAATAGAAGCTGTGGTACCGGCTGAGAAAATCACTTGGGAATTTTTCCAAAATGAATTTAAGAAGAAATATGTTGGTAGAAGATACTTGGATAAGAAGAAAAGAGAATTTTTTGACTTGCGACAAGGAAACAAGTCAGTGGTTGAATATGAAAGAGAATTTGTTTATCTGAGCAAATATGCACGAGATATTGTACCCACTGAGGAAGAAATGTGTATTCGATTCAAAGAAAGGCTTAATGATGAGATCAGAATGATAGTAGGAGGCACTGAAATACGAGAATTCGTTGTTCTATCAGATTGTGCTCAGAAACTTGAAGAAGTATATAATAGAAAAATACAATGAGATAGAAGGAACAAAGAATCTTTCAAAAGAAGTGCATCTAAGTCATTTTCAGCTTTACCGGTGAAGAAATCTAAGGAGGAATTTAGTCGAGCCATTTCAGCACCGAAAAGATCGGGAAAGAGTAGAGCAAGAAAATTTAATTTTAAGGCATCTGACAGACCTGCTGTTAGCGTGGGTAGTGTACAAAATACCCCGAGGCCTAAATGCCAATATTGTGGAAGAAGTCACCCTGGTGAATGTAGAAGTAAGTTAGGGGCTTGTTATAAATGTGGGGCTACTGTTCACTTTATTCGTGATTGTCCCCAACTACAAGTAGAAGAAGTGGAACAGAAAGAGAAACAGAAAACTCCTCCTCAAAAAGGAAGAAGCTCTGGTCAGAGTAGTGCTACTGGGGCTACTCGTTCAGGTATGAAAGATATTGCTAGTCAATCAGAAGCTAGAACCCCTACTCGTACTTATGCCATTCGAGCAAGAGAAGAAGCAACAGCACCGGACGTAATTGCTGGTACTTTCTATCTTTATGATGTTCTTGTGTATGCTTTAATAGACCCTGGGTCTACGCATTCATATATTTTTATTATGTTAGCATCTGAAAAGAATCTATTTGTTGAGCCTACTGATTATGATGTACAAGTTACAGATCCGTTAGGCCAAAGTGTGGTAATTAATCTAATATGTCATAACTATCCACTGAAAGTTAAGGGCCGTGATTTCCCCGCTAATTTGATGTTGTTACCCTTTTAGGAATTTGATATTATCTTGGGCATGGACTGGTTAATGAAACATGATGCGGTAGTAAATTGTCGAGAAAAATGAATCAGTTTGAAATGTCAGACAGGTGATATTATTTTGGTCGAGTGTGGAAATTTGGATGATACTGTTAGAATGATTTCATCTATTTCTGCTCAGAAATTGTTGCGTAAAGGAAATGAGGCATATTTAGTCTATATTCTTAATACTCAGAGTTTTGAATCAAAGTTAGAGCAATTATCCGTTGTGAATGAATTCATGGATGTATTTCCTGAAGAATTACTAGGTTTACTACCCGATAGAGAGGTTGAGTTTGTGATAGATATGCTTCCAGGAACAGCTCCCGTATCAGTGACCCCGTATAGAATGGCTCCAGCAGAATTAAAAGAGTTGAAAACACAGTTATAAGAATTATTGAACAAAGGGTTTATCAGACCGAGTATGTCGCCATGGGTTGCACCTGTCTTATTTGTAAAAAAGAAGGACGGTTCATTAAGGCTGTGTATAGATTACAGGCAATTGAATAAGGTAACAATTAAAAATAAATATCCTTTGCCTCGTATTGATGATTTATTCGATCAACTGAAGGATGCTGCGATGTTTTCAAAGATAGATCTCAGATCCGAGTATTATCAGTTAAAGGTAAAAGAATGTGATGTGCTGAAAACAACGTTTAGAACTTGGTATGGTCATTATGAGTTCTTAGTTATGCCATTCGGTCTGAAAAATGCTCCTGCTACTTTTATGGATTTAATGAATCAAAATTTTCAATCTTACCTGGATAGATTTGTGGTTGTGTTTATTGACAATATACTGATCTATTCAAAGATAGAATCCGAGCATGCTCAGTACTTGAGAATTGTACTACAGATTTTGAGAGAAAAACAGTTATATGCAAAATTCAGCAAATGTGAATTTTGGCTTCATGAAGTGGGATTCTTGGGTCACATTGTCTCGACTGATGGCATACGAGTAGATCCGAATAAGGTGGCAGCGGTGATTAATTGAAAAATTCCGAAGAATGTTACAGAAGTACGAAGTTTTCTAGGATTAGCCGGTTATTACCGTCGATTTGTGAAATACTTTTCAATGATTGCTTACCGATGACTCGGTTACTATAAAAGAATTTGAATTTGTATGGTTTGATAAGTGTCAACGAAGTTTTGATCAGTTGAAGAAAATGTTGACAGAGGCTCCAATGTTAACTCAGTCTGAATCAGGTCTGCCATATGTGGTATATAGTGATGCATCTTTGAATGGTTTAGGTTATGTATTGATGCAGTCAGGAAAAGTTGTAGCATATGCTTCTCGAAAATTGAAATTACATGAGAAGAATTACCCCACACATGATTTTGAGTTAGCTGCTATTGTATTTGCTTTAAGAATCTGGAGACACTACCTATATGGAGAGAAATGTTATGTGTATACAGACCATAAAAGTCTAAAGTATTTAATGTCGCAGAAAGAGCTGAACCTGAGACAGAGACAATGGCTAGAGCTATTGAAAGATTACGATCTTATCATTGACTACCATCCAAGAAAGGCAAATGTAGTGGCAGATGCAGTTAGTTAAAAATCGTCATTATTTGCCCTTCGGGCGTTAAATACTCATCTGTCTGTTAATGATGATGGTTCTATGTTAGCTAAATTAAAGGCAAAACCAATATACTTTCCACGAATTTGGGAGTTACAAGATGAAGATCCGAAGTTAGTATTGAAACGATAAATGGTTCAAGACAACTTGAACTTAGAGTACTCTATTGATGATAGTGGTATATTATACTATCGTAATAGAATTTGTGTTCCGAATAATCTAGAATTGAAAAATGTTATCTTATCAGAGGGTCATAATAGCATGTAGTCGATTCATCCGGGTAGTACAAATATGTATGGTGATTTGAAGAAAATGTATTGGTGGCCTGGTATGAAACGAGAAATTTGTGAATTTTTGGCAAAATGTTTGATCTGTCAGCAGGTAAAAACCAAACATCAAGTACCCACGGGTTTCTTACAACCTGTAATGATTCAAGAATGGAAGTGGGAAAATGTGACGATGGATTTTGTATTTGGGTTGCCTGTGACTCCGAAGAAGAAAGATTCAATTTGGGTAATAGTGGACAGATTGACTAAGTCAGCGCATTTTATTCCGGTTAGAATAGATTTTCTGCTTGAAAAATTAGCAAAATTATATGTGTCAGAAATTGTGAGATTACATGGAGTGCCAACGTCAATTATTTCTTATGGAGATTCGAGGTTTACTTCGAGATTTTAGAGTAAACTACAGGAAGATTTAGGTACTAAGTTGAAATTTAGTACAACTTTTCATCCTCAGACCGACGGGCAATCAGAGCGAGTGATTCAAATTTTGGAAGATATGTTGAAGTGTTGTATACTTGAGTTCAGTGGTAGCTGGGAAAGGTATTTACCTTTATCTGAATTTGCTTATAACAATAGTTATCAAGTTAGTATCAAAATGGCACCCTTTGAAGCTCTGTATGGAAGAAAATGTAAAACCCCGTTGTATTGGTCAGAATTAAGTGAATTGAAATTAGTGGGAGTGGATTTAATTCGGGTAACTGAAGAGAAAGTTTGGATTATTCGAGAAAGTTTGAAAGCTACTTCCGATCGTCAGAAATCGTATGCAGATCTGAAAAGAGGAGATATAGAGTTCAATGTAGGTGATCGTGTGTTTTTAAAAGTTTCCCCGTGGAAGAAAGTTCTACGGTTTGGTAGAAAGGGAAAGCTTAGTCCACGATTTATCAGGCCATATGAGGTCATTGAAAGAATTGATCTAGTAGCTTATAGATTGGCCTTGCCTCCGGAACTTGAGAAAATTCATAATGTATTTCATGTATCTATGTTGAGACGGTATAGATCAGACCCTTCACATGTGATTCCTCATAGTAAGATAGAGCTACAATCAGATATAACTTATTCGGAGGAACTAGTGAAAATATTAGCTCGGGAAGTTAAAGAGCTACGGAATAAACGAGTACCATTAGTAAAAGTGTTATGGCATCGACATGGATTGGAGGAGGCAACCTGTGAGATGAAAGAATCTATGAGATCATAGTATCCGCATTTGTTTTCAGGTACGAAATTTCAAGGACGAAATTTCCTAAGGGG
This sequence comes from Gossypium longicalyx, assembly GCA_025698465.1. Lineage (NCBI taxonomy): Eukaryota > Viridiplantae > Streptophyta > Magnoliopsida > Malvales > Malvaceae > Gossypium > Gossypium longicalyx. The sequence continues at coordinate 9,472,969 of CM047000.1, forward strand.
GAGAGTTGTAACAACCCAAATTTCAGTGATATCGGAATAGTGATTTGAAATCACTAAATCCAACATGTGAGTTTAGATATTAGTAAGTAAAAGTTAAATGTGGTTTTAGAAATATTTTTGAATTAGTGAAATTATGAATTAAAGGAAATTTATAGATTAAATGAGATAAAAATGAGGTATCGAGACCTCAAATTTATAAACCGGGCCATAAATATTTCTAAAAATATTTATGGAGTGTTAATAAGTTATTATTAAAGTTTTGTTAAGAAATTTTACCATTTTGATAGTTAATCGAAGAAAAAGGACTGAATTGAATAAAGTACAAAACTATAAAATATGATTAAATAGCTTAAGAGATTATAATAGGAGTTAAAATGTAAATAGACCTAAATTAGATGGGTTGACAGCATGAGTGTGCAGGAAAAATAAAAATCAAGTCTGAACAAGGGGCAAAATTGGAAATAGGGTAAAATTTTAATTGTAAAATATGATATATTAGGTAAATCTAGAGTTTTCTTCATTTTTCTTCATTCTCTCCAGCAAAAACACCATTGAAGGGTTCTTTTAAGCTGGTCTCTCATATTTTTACTACATGTAAGCTCAATTCTTGATTATTTCTTGTAATTTTTGTGTTTTTGAGACTTTTACAACTAGGTCCACTTGTTTAATTCATTAGTTTTTTATTTCATGGGTAATTTTGAAAGTTTCCATGAATAAGTGCTGAAATTTTATGATGATTTATCATGGAATTGAGGTTTTAATTTTATTATATGATGATTTTATGAAGAGATTTTTTATATAAATCAATTTTTAGGATCTAATTGTGTAAGTTGTTGGAATTAAGGTTTTGTGATGAAATTTTGAGTGTTAAAGGCTTTGAAGTAGTTTATAATGTATTGATAAAGTGTTGTTTGAGAGGAATTAGCTCAATCAATGAATAAATTGAGCCGGGACTAAATTGTAAAAACTAAAAAGTTTGGGGTAAAAGTGTAATTTTGAAAATTAAAGGGAATAAATTGTGAAATAGAATAGAATTGAATTAGATGCTAATGAGGGAATGATTTTATAATTATAGATCAAGAAAATGAAGTGAATCGTGGAAAGGAGAAATTACAAGAATAGTCCCTGAATTTTTACGACTTTTGCAAATTAGCCCCGGTAAGTTCATATGGTAAAGGTCAATGTTTTGTTATGAAAATATTATGATTTCTAAGGTATATTATTGTAGATGAATACTATTAAATTGTATTAATTACTAAATAATGTTTAACTAAAAGTACAAATTAGTTGGAACAATGGTTTTGAGTGCTTTCATTTTATGACCATGATGAATTGACGGAAAAGATGTGATATGTGTTTCCGTATAAGACCACAGTTGGGCTATGGCATCGGTGTGATGTAATAATGTGATTCCGTATAAGACCATACTTGTGATATGGCATCGGTATGATATGTGATCCGTGTAAGACCATGGCAGGGCTATGGCTTCGGTGTGTGATATGTGACAATGTGCAAGTCCATAGTTTACTATGGCAATGTGATAATGAAGCACTCAATTCCATTATTGTTCCCTAATTTGACAATGGAAGTAAATAAGAAATGGGCCCAAAAGAGTTAAATTCTTGAATAGCAACATGAAAATTATCCAAATGAGTTTATTAATGAAATTGTGATTTGCAGGATGAATTAGTTAAACTAATAGATATATGATTGTGAACAATGTTCGGTAAGATTTATGTTTTTATGCCTATGAGCTTACTAAGCTTCTATAAGCTTACTTGTGTATGTTATTTGTTTTGTAGATTGACTTATATACATACGAAGGATCAGATCTACATCAAAGATCTCACTATCCAAACTTATTCCGGTTGATTTTATTAAACAACTTTTTGATTTATATGACATGTATAGGATTGATTAGATAATGTATTAGTAGGAACGATTAAGTATGCAAAGTAAGTTGAATATGATGTTTTGTGTTTGAGAATGAATTATACATGTTTTGGCTTGAAATAATTGATTGGCTGGATTCTATTAGTGTATAATTGTGTTTAAGTGCAGGAAATAGATGAAAGGGTGAGAAAAGTGGCCTAAAACGACGTATTTTCGTCTTCACAGGTAGACACACGGGCGTGTGTCTAGGCCGTGTGTGACACACGGTAAGCCCACGGGCGTGTGATATGACCGTGTGTCCCCTGCATCCTTATATATGAAGTCAGGATAGTACACAGGCCAAAGACACGGTCGTGTGAAGGACACGGGTTTCAAGCATGGTTGTGTGTCAAAATCGTGTGAAAATGGCTTAAAATGGGTGAAAAATCAGTTTACCACACGGCCTAGCCACATGAGAGTGTGCCCAGGCCATGTGCCCCTCTGGTACTTATGAAATTGCAAGTCAGAATTCCACATGGGCTGGCCACACAACCATGGGATCCCCACGGGCTGGCCACACGGCCCTGTCCCAGACAACACGGACGTGTGCCCTTATCTTGAAGGTAAAATTTCCAAAGTTGTCGGTTTAGTTTCGAACCACTTCCAAAGCAAATATTAGGCCTCGTAGGCCCATTTTAGGGACTTTATCATAAAATTTGCAAAGTTTTAATCTAAAATGCAAATTTTTTACTTGGTTTTTATACGAATGCTAGTGTATAAGTCTAGTAATGCCTCGTAACCCTATTTCAGTAACGAATATGGGTTAGTGGTATTACAATACCTATATAGTAACTCCATAAATATTTAATAAAAATATTTATGGGTCCAGTTTACAGAAACGAGGTCTTGAAATCTCATTTTCCAAAATCAATTAACTTTAAGGACAAACCACTTGTATTTACTATTTGTTCAATTAGTAAAAATTATAAACCAAAATCCAATATAATATTATAGTTGACTCGTAAATATTAAATAATAACATTTACAAACTCATTTACCAGACTTGTGGTCTCGAAACCACTTTTTCTAGCACTACTGAAAAATAGATTGTTACATCATAAATGGCTTTATGGTATGGATGAATGTGTGCATCTAGGCTAAGTGTTTAGTTATAATTGTGACATGTAGATGATCAAAATGATAGTGAAATGATTGATTTTTAATGTTGCAATTAATCCATATTATAAATTGATTGGTTAATGATTTTCAATGGATGAATTGTTTGGTAAGATTTTAATGGATAATTTGAATGGTGTATTTGAGTAGTATCTTAAGATTGAAAAGTTAAACGTTCATGGGTTAATATGTTTGGTGGGTACTTGTATGTTGATTAATGGATTGGTTCACATATGAATGGTACAATTTCCAATGTTACATTTCGAAGTTGGTATAGATGCATATGCAAGATACTTGTTAGTTAGCAAATATGGCATAATAGATTGTTAATTGATAAAAGTAAGATATGTGGTAATGTTGGCATGATTTGAACTATATTTTATGCAAGTTTTGAGCATGTTTAATTGTGCATTAGGACATCAAATATGCTATGTATTTAGTTTGGCATGAAGTAGGCATCAAATGACATATTTTGTACCACATGGCATGTCCACACGGCCATGTGTCACACACGGACTGGTGACACAGTCGTGTGTCCATTGGAAAGTTGAAAGCACTAGAATCACACGGTTCCCAATTATCACACGAGTTGACCACATGCCTGTGTGAGTACTATAGATTTGGTCATCTAGGTTTCACATGGCCTTAGTTAGCTACACGGCCCAACTGTGTGGCTGTTTGACTTTTGATGAAATTTTTGGTGTTTGATCCACACGACTTCGGTTTGTTACGCGGCTTGGACACATGCTTATGTGTCCCCTGATTTGCATGAGTGTCCCTATCTTTTGAAAATGTTGTTGATTAATCATTGTTCGTTCTTGGGTCAATTTTAGAGCTTTCATAAGCTCGATTTAGACTTGGTTTCATTTGTGATGCTGGATATATGTAATCATTGCACGTGTAATTGAAATTTTTGAATTAAGTTTTGCATGTACTGTTCTGTTTACTGTCTTGACATTCTATAACTCGGGTCTGGTGATCAGACTGGGTAAGGGGTGTTATAGGTCTAACCCTCCATCAACAATTGTTTGGAGTCTCATCCATTTAATTGTTATCAAACCTTTTCAACCACAAATAGAAAAAAATGCTAATGCTCACTTCTCCTATGAAAAACTAAAATGCCCAAATATTTAACTAGATTGTGAACTCTACGAGAACCTAAATGCTCACTTAGTTGCACTGCCAGCTCCTCATTCGTGTTCTTGAAGAAAAATAATTTAATTTTTTGTAGGTTAACCTTGTGCCCAAAAATAAGACAAAAAGTGTCCAAAACTTGTCGGATGACCGATACTTGCTTCAAATCTGCTTTTTAGGACAAGATGAGATAATTTGCAAAAACAGATGTGAAATCGGTGGCCCTTGCTTCAAGAGCTTTGTAGGCTTCAATGTATTCCCCCTTACTTCTTCCTTTATCTTGTGGCCCAAAAATCTTTCCATACATAGTACAAATAGACACGAAGACAAAGGGCACCTTGTGGGATTACTAGTTACACCCTAGCAATTACACTTTCATCCAATTGCTTTGTTGTGTCCAAGCATACCCTAGTGTCATGGGGCTAGACCTTTCGTCTCGCAATCCGTGCGGCCTTAGGCGATTCGCTCGTTCAAACTCACCTAAGTCAGCCTTTACTTGAGTGAGGATTCCTTAAGAACTTCTCCAAGGCACCAAGTTGATAAGCAGAAGCAGTTTAATGCCAAAAGAAGCAACCAAAAGAACAACAGAAAGAGCGCTCGCAAAGTGTTTGAGTAAATGCCCTCTATTCTCTTATTCACAAAGAATAATGAAACAATGAATGGAGTGAGTACAAATGAGGGGGAGGCTCTCTATTTATACTTGAGCTCCCCTAAAACCGACGATCAAGATACTTTTACATCGACGAACGAGATTAACCATATCCCATGATTTAAGGGATTTACAAGATATTGCCATATCAAATCCTATCTAATCTTACAAGATATGGTTCCCTCTATCTTCTAAGATTAATTACCATAGTTGCCTAAGTTGCCATATCTTCGCTATCAGGCCAACCAGGCTTCAATCTGATAGGCTTTTCCAACAATTCCTTGAATCAGGCTAGCTCTCGTGGGCGCCAAATGATCCCTATCTAAGTAATAGACCTTCATCGAATGTATTTGGTGCGATGGTCACAGGCTTTGAACTCTGGCCCATGACATTATACGTGTTTAGTTGATAGAATGCATTTGCATCATAATTTCTCATGTCATGTTTGATAGTGTAAATTGTAATTACATAACTATTCAATTTTATATTCTAAAAAGGGATATTAATTATTATAAAAAAATATCAACAATACTTGAGAATTTCTTTTCTAAACAAATAAAAAAAACTTAAAACCAAATGATTGTACCTAATAAGTAATTTACATTACAATTACTAATAAAATTAACAATAAAACCAAACTTCCTATACAATTTTATTTAATTAGTTTAGCATTTTATATGTGGTATGTTATTCCCTCTCTAACATTAAACATATACTCTTTATCGTTATCTATTGGCTCTTAGTAAAGTATAAATACTATGTAATTTAGTTAAAGGTAGTATAAATATTTTGTAATAAATGTTTTGACTTGAATGAAGCATTAGTTAAAGCTCTTGTCAGACTCTCATTTGGCATGGGTTTGAATTGTGTTACCCCCATCCTCTTGATAACTCTAGAATATAATGTTATCTTCAATACTTTTATACTAATAATGTAACACCCTTAACTCGTATCTGTCTCCAGAACAAGGTTACAAAGCATTACCGAAATATACAGATCAAGTAAACAAATATTTCATTTTATACAGTATTCATGTTAGAAATCAAACATAAAGTCTCTTATATGAACCATCGAGGTCCAAAACATGCATTAGAAATGAGTCAGGACTAAACCGAATATTTAGGAAATTTTTCGCAAAATCTCAAAATTTTTCCTAAGTGTAAGGGTCACACGCTCGTGTGGTTCACACGGCCAAAGGACACTCCCATGTCTCAGGCCCGCCAAGACACACGCCCGTGTACTAGGCCGTGTGTAAATACATGTGCATTCTGTTTTAAAATTTTAAAAATGCAGGTGATGATCGTTTTATGATTCACTAAACTAGACCACGATCACGACTAAGACAAGCACACCTATCGAATGGTAGTATAGTTATGGTGAGTCTAGAATATTGTATCCACAAGGACTAAAAGTACTAGTATTAACTATCTTTATATTATTTAGCTTAAAATATGAGGGATTTGTTTTAATCTAAAATAAACTAACTAATTAACTACTGAACGCGACAGAGAGCGAATTGGGAGAATTACTTGAAGAAAACTTATAAAGACGACAATACCCATGAAAGAATCCACCTAAACTTCACTTATTATTCTAACTCTAAATCAAACGATTTATTCACTTGTCTTGATCCATAGAAATCCCTAAATTATGTTAATATCTCTTTCGAGACTAAGAACAACTGATTCTAGGTTGATTAATTGAAATCTCTTTCTAATTAAAACCCCTATTGTCGCATTAACTCGATCTATGGATTCCCTTATTAGTTTTGACTCTATTCCAGCAGATTTATATCGCCCTATTTCTAGGGTTGCATGCAACTCCGCTTAATTATGGTAAATCTACTCTTAAACAGAGACTTTTGCTCCACTGAATAAGCACATCAACTTGAATTAATATCTTGAAAACATTAAGACAAAAATTAATAACACATAATTAAGAACAAGTACAAGTATTTATCATTAAATTTAGAACATTAAATAATAAGATCTGTTTTATGTTTCATCGTCCCTAGGTATTTAGGGAATTTAGTTCATATTATAAAAGGAAGACATCTCAAATTTAGAAAAACAACAAGACATGAAAAACCCAAATAAACTTCGAGAGAAATCTGAATGGAGATCTTCAATCTTGACGTGGATCTGCTTCTCAGATGATTCTAACGGTTTCCTTCGAGTAATTTTTGCTTTCCGCTCTGCGTGTCCCCTTAGGTCCTCTTCTAGTGTGATTATCTAGACTTTAGAATGCTCAGAAACCCTAAAAATTGGCTTTTTTCTGCGTATTTGGGAAACCTGGAGCGATATCGACACAGGTTGCCACATGGGCGTGTGACCTTGTTCAAGCTAGATTAAGGTAAGTGTTCAGCTCAGTTTTTGATAATTTTTACGTTTTTGAGATCGTTGCTTCGAGTACTACAAAACCCATGCTTAAATTTTTTATTTTGATGAATATTTTGAGTTGTGTCATTGTTGATAGCTTGTGATTTTTATGGTTTGATGATGAAAAATGAAAGATATGTTTTAGCTTAACATATTTTGTATTGGAATTTTTGATAATTTTGAGTAATTAGGACTTAATTACAAAAATAATAATTTGAAGGACTAAAATGTGAAATTAATGAAATATATGGACTCGTATGGTAATGGGCAAGATTCGACTAAACATGGGTAATTGGAAATTTTGTGTATTTTGCGTTTTGTGCAATAGAGACTAAATTGTGAAACTTATAAATGTTAGGGGTAAAATTGTAATTTTCCTATTTATGTATTTTTGGACCAAATTGAATGAAAATATGTTTGAATGAGCTTAATTTGAATATTTTTAGATCAAGAACTAAAGAAATCGGATTTGGATCGGGGAAAAACAAAAGTTGTCCACTAGCCGCCCGATTCCGTTTTGTACCGTCCGAGGTAAGTTTATAAGCAAGTAGACGTGTTTATTAGTACATTAATGTCATAATTATATGCTGTTATGGAATATTAGAATTTAATTGTACTATGGCCGAATATGTATAAATGTGGCTACCACACTTTCGAGTTCAATTCGACTGAGATACGAAGTCCAAAAGCCCCGTATGAACCTTAAGAATAGTTAAGATACATATGTCTTGACATAGGATTCCGATATATGTGTGCGAGTAAGACCATGGCATCGATATGTGGTTACGATATGTGTTTACGAGTAAGACCCTGTCTGGGACAGTGGCATCGGTATGTGACTACATGTAAGACCACGTCTGGGACGTTGGCAGTGTATGACTTGTGTAATTATTTGAGTGTCCTATCCAATTCCGAATGGTTTATCGGGTAGAGGTATAATGAGAACGAATGTGTAAAACAAACTATAGATCAGGTAAGAATTTATTTGTCATTTATTTGAACAAAGGTAAGTAAACACCTTGGTTATTTGTTACAAATCTTGTAAGTATAAATTCAGAAAAAAATATATATATATGTATGATATGTGTGTTTATTTTGTGATTGACTAGTAATCATGTTGTAATAGTTCTTATGTGTATGTGATTAAGTTATGAGGTACATATTCGCTTATATGGTTAATACATGCAAGTGGAAGCATAATAAATCACATGAGTTCTGTGTTTGTGCGTGTGAACTAAGTATGTATTATATATTTGGCTATGAAGATTAAAAGCAATTTATATGAATTTTGGTGATATAAATATTCGGTCAAGGTGATAATATAAAAAATAATAATAAATAAATAAATAAAAGAGAAATATTTATTATATGTTTAAATACATACTTAGTATGAATATATGTATTTATAAACGATTGGATCTATATGTGGTATGATAAAATAATTTGGTTCTGTTTAATTATATTAATTAATTTTATTTGATTGTTTGTTTGCTTAAAACTTACTAAGCTGTGATAGCTTATTCTGTGTGTTGTGTTTACTCTATTTTATAGATTTTGGAGTCAAACTACAAGCTTGGGGATTGTCAGCCAAGGTCGTCACACTATCCACAGCTTTGGTACCTTTAAACTGAACTTGAATTATGGCATGTATAGGCTGGTTTTGAGGTTAAATACTTTGGAAATGAATGTATATATAAAAGTCATGCGAAGATGGCTAAAATTTATTACACAAATTCGGTCATGTTAGGCATGGGTTATGTTTATCTTAGTTTGTGGCTATGTGTTATGTATATATATATAAAGTTTGTGATAAGTACTATGTGCTGGAGAGTGGCTTGCTTATACCACTTAGATTTAGTCTTATATGTTTTATTAATTATAATTTTTGGATGTGTTTGGCTTGAGTAGTTCAGTGATGAAAATTTTGGGTGGGTATGTGGTTTTAAATAATATATTTCGGCTATGATAGATAATAAGTGTGATTTGTTTTTGTTATAATAGTTAGGTTATGAAAGAATTATTAAATATGTTAGTTAAAGTGATGATATTTGTATATTAGCTTGATATGTGCGGTTATTAAAAGGGTAAGTGATGGATGTGGTTAAATATTTATACTGGTGAGGTAAAACTGTTACATAATTAGGCTAGAAGACTTTTGCAATGATATTTTGGTATATTCGGTTATAGGATATGTTTGGATGAAATGGTCTAGTTAAATTGAGATTCAGCACATGGTTGTATAAATATATATGCTCAAAATAAAACGACTTGCTTGTGACTTGATAGTTGCCAGGATAATGTTTTGATTTATAATGTGACATTGTAATATGCATATATATATATGCTTTCAAGTAAAAATATTTATATATATATATTCATGTATTAGGTTTATTTTTACTTGTGTTTCGGAAAAGGTAAACTTTGTTAGTTAATTTGATGGAAGGCTAACAAAATTTTGTACCGATCTCTCACGGTATATATATTACTATAATATTTATGGATTACTTGAGTAGTTTAATTATTTGTAAGGAACTAATTTGTGGTTGCTCATTCATGGTGTGCGAATGATGCTTATATAACTATAGAACATTTTATGCATATAATGCTCAAGGTTATAAAAGTTTAAAAAAAAAATGTTGCATGTTTCCTTATTGGCATTATTTGATTAGTTTAATTCTTATTTCTTATGTAATATTAAATTGAAGCATGATAGTTGATTTAAAATTTTTATTAGTTAAATTACGATAGAAGTTTATCTGAGATTTATGTTAACCGGTAGTGCCTCATAACCCTAATCTGGCGACGGATATAGGATAAATGTGTTACATTTTATTGGTATCAGAGCTACGATTTAGTCGATTTTAGGACTACGTAGCGTGTGTGAGATTAGCTATACATGCCATAATTATATACTGTGATAGTGTGATGACTTCTGACATTTGAAATGCGTTTTCATATAGTAAATGGATCCCGACAGAGCTGTAGTTGATGATGTTGAGAGTGTAGCGCCTACTCCCGCGCAAGCTGATTCTCGATTGACTTTGAGTAATCCAGAAAGTGAGGCTAAACAAGCCTTCTATTAAATGATGAATGATTGGTTCACTCAATATATTTGGACTAACCTGGCTGCACAACAACCTCCAACCCCGACTAATCTGTCTTCCGTTCCTGCTATACCTCAAGTAAGTGATCCATTGCAAATGAATAGACCACCTATTGATAAAATCAGAAAACATGGAGCTGAAGAGTTTAAAGCCACTGATGATGATGACGCTGAGCGGGCTAAGTTCTGGCTTGATAATACCATCCGTGTGTTTGATGAGTTGTCCTGTACCCCAAATGAATGTTTAAAATGTGTTATATCCCTACTTCGAGACATAGCATACCACTGGTCGAATACCCTAGTATCAGTAGTTCCGAGAGAGCAGGTGACTTGGGAATTCTTTCAGACCGAGTTCCGTAAGAAATATATCAGTCAGAGATTTATTGACCAGAAGCGTAAAGAATTTTTAGAGCTGAAACAAGGTAGGATGACAGTGACGGAATACGAACAGAAGTTCGTGAGACTCAGTCGGTATGCCCGAGAGTGTGTTTCTACTGAAGCCATAATGTGCAAAAGATTTGAAGATGGGCTGAATGAAGATATCAAACTGTTAGTTGGCATACTTGAGATAAAAGAGTTTGTGGTACTAGTTGAGCGAGCCTGCAAAGCTGAAGAGCTCGGGAAAGAGAAAAGGAAAGTTGACTTTGAAGCTAGATATGCACACAAAAGAACATCCGGTAAGTCATTCCAGTCGGCATTAAAGAAGTTCTGAGATGATTTTAGCCGTTCTAAAGCCACTTCAGGTTACTCCAGACGGGATCAGAATAGACCACCAGTGAGCTCAAGAGCTACCTCAGTAGCGAGTGTGGGTAATGTCAGATCAAATCAATTCGAGTGTAAGCACTATGGTAAACGACATCCCGACAATTGCAGGTTTCATGATCGGGCCTATTTTAAATGCGGATCGACAGATCATTATATTCAAGATTGTCAAATGTTAGCCGAGGAAAATCCAGTGTAGAATACAAGATCGGGTAACACTGCAGCTCAAGGTAGACCACCCAGAAATGCTGGTAATATGAGTGGTAGTCAGAGAGGGACTAAAGATGCAGCAATTAGATCTGAGGCTCGTGCACCTGCCAGAGCTTATGCTATACGTGCACGAGAGGAGGCTTCATCCCCAGATGTTATTACTGGTACATTTACTCTTTATGATACTAATGTAATTGCATTGATTGATCCTGGTTCTACTCATTCATATGTATGTGAGACATTAGTATTTAGCAAGACTCTGCCTATTGAGTTTACTGAGTTTGTGATTAGAGTGCCAAACCGCTTGGCCGGTTTGTTATGGTTGATAAAGTGTGTAAGAATTGTCCCTTGATGGTTCGAGCTCTGTGCTTTCCGACTGATTTGATGTTGCTGCCATTTGATGAGTTTGATATAATTCTGGGTATGGATTAGCTGACTTTACATGATGCTGTTGTGAACTGCAAAAGAAAGACCATTGATCTACGGAGCCAAAATGATGAAATTATCCGGATTGAATCTAGTGATTTGTATGGTTTACCATCAGTGATTTTTTCGATGTTAGCTTAGAAATATGTGAGAAAAGGGTGTGAAGCTTATTTTGCCTATGTGCTCGACAGTAAAGCGGCTGAAAGAAACATTGAATCAGTACTTGTTGTATGTGAGTATCCGGATGTGTTTCCAGAAGAATTACCGAGTTTACCGCCCATTCGGGAAGTAGAGTTTGGTATTGAGTTAACGTCTGGGACGACTCCGATATCTATAGCTCCGTACAGAATGTCACCTACAGAATTAAAAAAATTGAAAGCTCAATTACAAGAATTGACAGATAGAGGTTTCGCGCGACCGAGTTTCTCTCCATGGGGTGCACCTGTGTTGTTTGTGAAAAAGAAAGATGGAACTATGAGAATGTGCATCGATTACAGACAGCTTAATAAGGTGACTATAAAGAATAAGTATCCGTTGCCATGGATTGATGATCTGTTTGGCCAACTGAAAGGGGCCATAGTATTTTCGAAGATAGATTTGAGATCAGGCTATTATCAGTTGCGAGTTAAAGATTCAGATGTACCAAAGACTGCTTTCAGAATGAGGTACGGACACTATGAATTTTTGGTTATGCCTTTCGGACTCACTAATGCACCTAATGCTTTCATGGATTTGATGAATCGGATCTTCAGACCGTATCTGGACCAGTTTGTGGTTGTGTTTATAGATGACATTTTGATCTACTCTCATGATGAAGTTGAACATGCCGAACATTTGAGACTTGTGTCGCAGATCTTGCGAGATAAGCAGTTGTATACAAAATTTAGTAAATGCGAGTTCTGGTTAAGTGAAGTCAGTTTTTTGGGTCATGTAGTATCAGCATCGGGTATTCAGGTTGATCCGAGCAAAATTTCAGCTATACTGGATTGGAAACCTCCGAAGAATGTTTCTGAAGTCCAAAGCTTTCTGGGACTTACTAGTTATTATAGACGGTTCGTGAAAGGTTTCTCTATGATTACAGCCTCGATGACAAAGCTATTGCAAAAAGATGTTAAGTTCGAGTGGTTAGAGAAGTGCCAGAAAAGCTTCGATCAGTTGAAAGCCCTTTTGACAGAAGCTCCAGTGCTAGTTCAGCCAGAATCGGGTAAAGAATTTGTTATTTATAATGATGCATCATTAAATGGTTTGGGTTGTGTTCTGATGCAGGAAGGCAGAGTGATAGCTTATGCCTCGAGACAGTTGAATCCACATGAAAAGAATTATCCGACACACGACTTGGAACTGGCAACCATTGTGTTTGCGTTGAAAATTTGGCGTCACTATCTGTTTGGTGAGAAATGTCATGTTTATTCTGATCATAAAAGCCTGAAATACTTGATGACTCAGAAAGATCTGAATTTGAGACAACGCCGATGGTTAGAACTGCTAAAAGACTACGAGCTTTTGATTGACTATCACCCGGGAAAGGCTAACGTTGTTGCTGATGCTTTAAGCCAAAAATCACTGTTTACTTTGGGTGCAATGAATACATATTTGGCTATGTCTGATGATGGTTCGATAGTGGCTGAATTGAAAGCTAGACCATTGTTTGTTCAACAAATATGTAATGCCTAGAAAGTTGATAATGAATTGGTTGCGAAACGAGCTCAGTGTGTGATGGATGCTGATTCAGAGTTTAGAGTTGATGCTGATAACTGTTTGAGGTTTAGAGACCAAATATGCGTCCTTAGAAATTCAGAATTGATTCAGGTGATTTTGAATGAAGCTCACAGCAGTCGGTTATCTGTTCACCCAAGTAGTACAAAGATGTATAATGATCTGAAACAGCTCTATTGGTAGCCTGGCATGAAATGAGACATCTCTAACTTTGTTGCAAGATGTTTAGTCTGTCAACAAGTAAAGGCCGAGCATCAGGTACCTTCAGGGTTACTTCAATCAATCATGATACCTGAGTGGAAATGGGATAGAGTTACGATGGATGTTGTATCTGGTTTACCGTTGACACTGAGCAAGAAAGATACAATCTGGGTTGTTGTTGATAGATTGACCAAATCGGCTCATTTTGTCCCGATACGTACAGAGTACTCACTTGATAAGCTGGCTGAATTGTATGTTTCTCAGATTGTGAGACTACATGGTGTGCCTATATCTATTGTTTCGGATAGAGATCCGAGATTTACATCGCGATTTTGGAAGAAATTGCAAGATGCACTAGGTACGAAATTACATTTCAGTACTGCTTTCCATCCGTAAACAGATGGTCAGTCTGAGTGAATCATACAGATACTTGAGGATATGTTGAGATGTTGTATTCTCGAGTTCGAAAGTACGTGGGAACGATACTTACCTCTGATTGAATTTGCGTACAATAATAGCTATCAATCGAGTATTAAAATGGCACCTTATGAAGTTTTGTATGGTTGAAAATGTCGTACGCCATTGTACTGGAGTGAGCTCAGTGAAAATAAGATATACGGGGTTGACTTAATTAGAGAAACTGAACAGAAAGTGAAAGTGATCCGTGAAAGTTTGAAAACAGCGTCAGATCGTCAGAAATCTTACGCGGACTTGAAACGTAAAGATATAGAGTTTCAAATTGGAGATAAAGTTTTCTTGAAAGTCTCACCGTGGAAGAAAATACTCAGATTCGGTCGTAAAGGCAAATTGAGTTCGAGATTTATTGGGCCGTATGAGGTAATAGAGCGTATTGGACCAGTTGCTTACAGATTATCGTTGCCACCTGAGTTAGAAAAGATCCACAATGTATTCCATGTTTCGATGCTTTGGAGGTATCGATCTGATCCTTCTCATGTAATCAGTTCGTCTGAGATTGAAATTCAGTCTGATATGACCTACGAAGAAGAACCGATTCGTATTTTGACTCGTGAGACTAAAGAGTTACGAAATAAAAAGATTTTGTTAGTTAAAGTATTATGGCATAAGCATGGAGTTGAGAAGCAACATGGGAGCCAGAAGATACAATGAAAGAACGTTATCCAAACCTATTCATTGGTAAGATTTTCGAGGACGAAAATCCCTAAGGGGGAGAGTTGTAACAGCCCGGTTTAGACCCTAATGCAACGGTGGTTTCGGGACCATGAATCCGAGTCAGAAAAATATTTAAAAATTATTTTCTATGTTTATTTTGTGTGAATTTATATCTGTGAAATTTTTGTGATTTAATATTGTCATTTAGGTGTCCGATTAAATAAAAGGACTTAATCGCGTAAATTGAAAAGTGGATAGTTTATTTTGTAAAGGGCTTATTTGTTAATGGCTTTCTAAGTCGGGGTATTTATTGTGAAATTAGCCCATTATACATATAATGTTGGACAGTAGTGGATGATTTTATAATATATTAACTAAGGTTAAAAAAAAAAGTAAAATAATAATAAGTTAATGTACGTTATTATATTATAAAATAAAAAGCCATATCCATGCTATTTTCTACATCCTTGCACCGAAACTAAAACAAAGAAAAAGAAAGAAAAAAAATGTAGGGTTCGGTCTTGTTCAAGCTAGATTAAAGTAAGTGTTCAGCTCAGTTTTTGATAATTTTTACGTTTTTGAGATCGTTGCTTCGAGTACTACAAAACCCATGCTTAAATTTTTTACTTTGATGAATATTTTGAGTTGTGCCATTGTTGATAGCTTGTCATTTTTATGGTTTGATGATGAAAAATGAAAGATATGTTTTAGCTTAACATATTTTGTATTGGAATTTTTTATAATTTTGAGTAATTAGGACTTAATTGCAAAAATAATAATTTGAGGGACTAAAATGTGAAATTAATGAAATATATGGACTTGTATGGCAATGGGTAAGATTCGGCTAAACATGAGTAATTGGAAATTTTGTGTGTTTTGCGTTTTGTGCAATAGGGACTAAATTGTAAAACTTATAAATGTTAGGGGTAAAATTGTAATTTTCCTATTTATGTGTTTTTGGACTAAATTGAATGAAAATATTTTTGAATGAGCTTAATTTGAATATTTTTAGATCAAGAACTAAAGAAATTGGATTTGGATCGAGGAAAAACGAAAGTTGTCGACTAGCCGCCCGATTCCATTTTGTACCGTCCGAGGTAAGTTTATAAGAAAATAGACGTGTTTATTAGTAAATTAATGTTATAATTATATGCTGTTATGGAATATTAGAATTTAATTGTACTATGGCCGAATATGTATAAATGTGGCTACCACACTTTCGAGTTCAATTTGACTGAGATACGAAGTCCAAAAGCCCCGTATGAACCTTAGGAATAGTTAAGATACATATGTCTTGACATAGGATTCTGATATATGTGTGCGAGTAAGACCATGGCATCGATATGTGGTTACGATATGTGTTTATGAGTAAGACCCTGTCTGGGACAGTGGTATCAGTATGTGACTACATGTAAGACCACGTCTGGGACGTTGGCAGTGTATGACTTGTGTAATTATCTGAGTGTCCTATCCAGTTTCGAATGGTTCATCGGGCAGAGGTATAATGAGAATGAATGTGTAAAACAAACTATAGATCAGATAAGAATTTATTTGTCATTTATTTGAACAAAGGTAAGTAAACACCTTGGTTATTTGTTACAAATCTTGTAAGTATAAATTCAGAAAAAAAAATATATATGTATGATATGTGTATTTATTTTGTGATTGACTAGTAAGCATGTTGTAATAGTTCTTATGTGTATGTGATTAAGTTATGAGGTACATATTTGCTTATATGGTTAATACATGCAAGTGGAAGCATAATAAATCACATGAGTTCTGTGTTTGTGCGTGTGAACTAAGTATGTATTATATATTTGGCTATGAAGATTAAAAGCAATTTATATGAATTTTGGGGATATAAATATTCGGTCAAGGTGATAATATAAATAATAATAATAAATAAATAAAAGAGAAATATTTATTATATGCTTAAATACATACTTAGTATGAATATATGTATTTATAAACGATTGGATCTACATGTGGTATGATAAAATAATTTGGTTCTATTTAGTTATATTAATTAATTTTATTTGATTGTTTATTTGCTTAAAACTTACTAAGCTGTGATAGCTTATTCTGTGTGTTGTGTTTACTCTATTTTATAGATTTTGGAGTCAAACTACAAGCTTGGGGATTGTCAGCCAAGGTCGTCACACTATCCACAGCTTTGGTACCTTTAAACTGAACTTGAATTATGGCATGTATAGGCTGGTTTTGAGGTTAAATACTTTGGAAATGAATGTATATATAAAAGTCATGCGAAGATGGCTAAAATTTATTACACAAATTCGGTCATGTTAGGCATGGGTTATGTTTATCTTAGTTTGTGGCTATGTGTTATGTATATATATATAAAGTTTGTGATAAGTACTATGTGCTGGAGAGTAGCTTGCTTATACCACTTAGATTTAGCCTTATATGTTTTATTAATTATAATTTTTGGATGTGTTTGGCTTGAGTAGTTCGGTGATGAAAATTTTGGGTGGGTATGTGGTTTTAAATAATATATTTCGGCTATGATAGATAATAAGTGTGATTTGTTTTTGTTATAATAGTTAGGTTATGAAAGAATTATTAAATATGTTATTAAAGTGATGATATTTGTATATTAGCTTGATATGTGCGGTTATTAAAAGGGTAAGTGATGGATGTGATTAAAGATTTATACTGGTGAGGTAAAACTGTTACATAATTAGGCTAGAAGACTTTTGCAATGATATTTTGGTATATTCGGTTATAGGATATGTTTGGATGAAATGGTCTAGTTAAATTGAGATTCAGCACATGTTTGTATAAATATATATGCTCATAATAAAAAGACTTGCTTGTGACTTGATAGTTGCCAGGATAATGTTTTGATTTATAATTTGACATTGTAATATGCATATATATATGCTTTCAAGTAAAAATATTTATATATATATATATATTCATGTGTTAGTTTTATTTTTACTTTTGTTTCGGCAAAGGTAAACTTTGTTAGTTAATTTGATGGAAGGCCAACAAAATTTTGTACCGATCTCTCACGATATATATATTACTATAATATTTATGGATTACTTGAGTAGTTTAATTATTTGTAAGGAACTAATTTGTGGTTGCTCATTCATGGTGTGCGAATGATGCTTACATTTTTCGCAAATAATGCTCAAGGTTATAAAAGTTAAAAAAAAATGTTGCATGTTTCCTTATTGGCATTATTTGATTAGTTTAATTCTTATTTCTTATGTAATATTAAATTGAAGCATGATAGTTGATTTAAAATTTTTATTAGTTAAATTACGATAGAAGTTGATCTGAGATTTATGTTAACCGGTAATGCCTTATAATCCTAATCCGGCGACGAGTATAGGATAAGGGTGTTATACTTGTCTCTGTCCGTATAGACGAAAATAGGATATTTTTCAAGCCATATTTCTCACCCCATTTTGTCACCCTCCTACACCAACACTTTAACACATTCACAAGCTATTATAGGTCATTTAACCCAACTCAAAATCAAGTCTTATACATGATATAATACCTTATATAATCAAGTATACAGACTTATTTAAATTACCAAGTTAACATATATGTATATCTTATCAAATATGCTAACTTAATTCAATCATAAAGTTGCTTATAATTTCTATCAACCAACCATTTCAAACACATACTAAACATATCCATCACAAGCCATTCCAATAGCTAGTTACAATTAAAGCATTTATATGCCAATATTGACCAATTAACCGATACATGTCATTATAACCATAATTGATTTACCATATATATATATATATATGTATATCGAAATGGGCTGATGGATAGTGTGAGTGATCTCCGTCAAGCTTCCAATCCAACGAGCTTCCAAATTTCTATAGAACAGTAGAGAATAGAACAGAGTAAGCATGAAATGCTTAGTAAGTTCGTATAACATGGTAATTAACTTACCACTCATTTAAATTCAATATAAACATACAAGGCACATTCAATCAACTTGATCACGAGCCCTAACACATATCTTCATCACCGTTGTTAGTCATATATTTCATATAAATATTAAGAAACATGTATGGGCTCAACAATAATTAGATTTCCATGTACATATACTTTTCACATAATGTATTCATATAATATATACAAATCATATCATTGTATTTCAAGTACGTTTTCATAATAATTCGTCTCGAGTTCATATTATTTCATGTCAGAACTTTACCCATTAAATCATTTGAAATATCAATATCACACGGGTAGTACACTCAAAGTGTACAAATTTATAATCATGGATGAACATATTCATCAAACAAATTCCATGTTCATATATCATCATCTTGTATTTCCATATATCATTTATCATCATTTTCATGTATTTTAGGCAGATAGTGTAATAATTCATTTCGTGTTCATATTTTCTCATGTCAGGATTTTGCCCGTTGAATAATTGAAAACATTGATGGATACATAGGTAGTACACTCGAAGTATACAAATCAGAAATCCATCAATTCATATTCGGGGGTGCTCATTAAAGCACATAATCGGGAAATCCTCTCTCGAGCCATATAACCAGAAGCTCACAATGAGCTATTAATCAGGAAGCTCACAAAGAGCCTATTAGGAAGCTTTTCTGGGCTATATAACAAAAAGCTCATAAGAGCCATAATCAAGAAGTTCACAAAGAACTTTTAATCAGGAAGCTCACGAAGAGCCTTTAATCAGGAGCTCCAGATAGCCATATATCGAGAAGTTTAAGCGAGCCATATCAGGACACTCACAAAGAGCTACGTTTATGTCTGCAACATATGCAGGATCACAATCGATCATAAAATAGGATGCTCACAAAGAGCTGCGGTATATCTGCAACACATGCAGAATCAATACCGATCAGGATACTCACAGGAACCATGTAACGGGAAGCTCGAGAGTGCTTATAACAGAATACTCGTAGGAGCTGTGGTGTGTCCGCAACATATGCAGGACTACAACAAATTCAGGAAATCATGTATCCATCGAATTTCATTATTCAAACAGGATTTAACATTTATCAAACTCTGCCAGATATGTGATCAATTTCATGTATTCATAGCATTTATACAATTCAAAAATACACATTCAATTCTAGCATATAAATATATGCAATTTAGTTACACGAACTTACCTCGACAAATGTTCGTGTACGTAAAATCTATTAATCCGACATTTTCTCTTTTCCTCGTTCTAACTCTGAATTTGGTCTATCCGAATCTATATGAATGAATTTAACATTAATTCATGTTCATTTCAATTCAATGCACATCTTATAAAAAATTACCATTTTGCCCCTAAACTTTTAATTAATGACAATTTCGTCCTTAGGCTCGAAAAATGAATTTTATGCAATTTAATTCTTATTCCAAGCCTAGCTGATTTTTACATATAAAATTTACAGCCCATGTATTACATAAAATTTATAATTTTTCCATGAATTTTACATCTTTTCAATTTAGTCCCTAAATCATAATTTCATCAAAATTCCCTTTATAAAAGTTGTTTATCTATCAACAACCTTTCATTTTCTACCATAAAACTTCATAATTCATCTATGTTCATCCATGGAAAAACCCTATTACCTTGATAACTTTGCAAATTAATCTTCGAGATAGCTAGATTAAGTTATTACAATATCGAAAATATAAAAATCCTTAAAAACGAGATAAGAAAACATACCTAATTGATCAAAGTAAGCTTGCTTAAGCTACTTTCTCTTATTTAGGGTTTCCATGAAAATAATTTGGGAAAGATGATGAAAAAGATGATATTTTCATTATTTAATTAATTATCATCTTTTATTTTTTTCACTTTCCAATTTCGTCCTTTTCTTTATTTTATTTTCCATGGATGAATCATCATCCTTAACCACTAAGCACTTTTAAATGGTCTATTTACCATATAAGGACCTCTACTTTAAAGTTCTATAAATATTTAATCCCTTTAGCTATTAGAACTCAACTTTTGCACTTTGTGTAATTTGGTCCTTTATCAAATTAAACATGTAATCGGTAAAATTTCTTTACGAAATTTTTATATGACATTACTATCATTCTATAAACCATAAAATAATATAAAAATAATTTTTCTTTCAAAATCAAATTTGTGATCCCGAAACCACTGTTCTAATTTTATTGAAAACGGGCTGTTACAAATAATTCACGCAAAATTTGAGTGATTGATAACAAATTTTGTAGTTTTTATTATAATTCTATCCTATTGGATAATGTTAAGGTAAATTTGTTATCTTGATTAATTTATATGCTAAATGCATGATTTTTACAGTTTTAAAAGTAGTTGGTGCATTGAGAGAAACAAAGGACTTAAAACTCACTTATGGATGCTCAATGTTGTAGCATCTTTGCAGCAAAATACCTACGGGATTGAGCTGATACGTTGCCATCTTTGAACACCTCAAAGAAGTTTACTGGACCTTAGAAATCCTCTTGACCCAAGTCTAAAGTAGGTTAACAAGTCTTAACAACCCACTAAGGGAGGAAGGAGCCCAAATCAGTTACTAAGTGGATTTTGCTTTTCAAATGCGTCCTAAATATTTTTAGGGTAAACTATAAAATCAACTACTTATCTATAGTTTAAATTATGTTTTGAATTTTGATCATCGAAATTTAATTTGTTATGATATGGTCACTAACGTTGTCAGTTTGTAGCATTTTGATCACTGCGCCATTAACTGTTGTTAACGGGGTAACAAGTTGACATGACATTCTAAATCATCATTTCAAACTAAAATTTTAAGTAAAATTATAAAGCTAATCCCTATACCTTTTCTTTGGAACAATTTAATTTCTTCTTCTTCTTCTTCTTCTTCTCATTTCTTTCCTTTTCTCTTTTCTCCCTAAAATAAGATAATTAATTATTCTTTGTCGTTCCAGCAAAAACAATACAATGTTTTAGATCTAAAAGGAATTGCCACCCATCAAACATAGAAAGAAAGCTTGTCTTTGCATTACGTCTTATATTTGTAAATGAAAATTCAATCAATTTGTTAAAGTTTACTTGACTATCTAACATTCTTGAGAAGTCCCTGAGAACATAATGGTGATATTGTGCTCCAAGTTCCAGTCGTTGAGCATATCGGTAAGCTTTCTTCTTCAACAACATGTAGTTTATATAATACCTGGAAAATAAACACATTTTTAGGGATACTTCAAGAAATTACAAAGTAAATCAACTACCAATCATTCATCAGGGTGTATATATATGTATATGAGTATACATACCCTTGTCATTCTTGAATTTGAGACTCTTTCAACTTCTTCCCAAAGCCCACCATAATTGTCACAAGTATATATTGGATTGTATTACCAACAACGATTTTAAACTTGGGTAACCCATGTAATATAAATGCTGATGAAGGTTTAGAAGAGAAGTAAAAAAAAAAAAGGAATTAAATTGGTTAAAAAGAAAAAATGTAGGGATTAACTGTGCAATTTGTTAACGGCTCAATGATCAAATTGTAACAAATAGATAATATTAGTGACTATTTCGTAATAAATTGAAATTCGATGTCCAAAACGTAAGTTTACCCATTTTTAATTCCCATATAGTAGACTCCATCAATTTCTCCTAATTTTCACCATTGTTTCTATTATTATTCATTCATTTATTATGAAACTGCCTGCCGTTTCCCGAAATAAATGGAGTGTAGTGGTCCAAAAATGTCTTGGAAATTTAGCCAAACTTTTAAATTTAAGATCCAAGAATTAACAATGGGGGCAACGGAAAATATCTGGACCGCCATGGACATCGCACCAAGCGTAGCTATCCACGATTCAATCCCTCACCATCCTCTCTCCGTCGATACCGCTCTTTCTTTCCCCGTCATGTCTCATCGCGTCATGTTATTTTCTTCCCCGTTCTCTTTTTCTTGTAAAATTTAATTTTCAGCTCTTAGCTTGCATTGTCTTATGGTTTCATTTTCATTTTCTATTTGGCGGATCTTCAAGTTTTATTTCATTGCTTTTAAGCTAAGTATGGCAAGCTCAAACGCCTGGAATTTCGAATTTATTTTGTTTTTAATGACATTTTTCTCGGTTTATATATTTATACAGCGACGTGTGTAAGAAACTGTTCGGGAAATGGGAGAAGTTGGACGATTCTCGTTTCTCCGTCGAGACTGTATCAGGCGGCATAACGAATCTTCGTGAGCCCTTGTCTTTTTGTTGTTTATTATGGAAAATTTTCGTTCTACGTAGAGGAGAGAAATAATTTGTTCGTACTTATTAGAACGATTTTTCCAGCACAATTTTCTTATCGTGTTTCAGATGGGAAAAAGAATATGAACTAGAATTTTTTTTAAAAAAGTCCGTAGTACGAGGCTAGAGATCGGTTTATTGATTGTTCTCGTGTTTATTTTATATTTTCTTTTTCTTTTATTTTATTTTTGGCGGTTTTTGGTTGATTTTGTGGCAATTTATTTGCTAAGCGTGAATAAATTTAATGCAGTGCTAAAGGTTTCTGTGAAGGAAGGAAATGGAGATAATGTGGCTGTAACAGTTAGATTATATGGACCTAATACTGAATATGTCATCGACCGGAAACGTGAGTTGCAGGTATTCCCGCTATACTTGTTCGATGCTTCTTTCTGTAGAAAATTGTCTTCGAAAATATCGTATTTTTTAGCTGAATGATATTGGTGCGCATAATATTACCTTCATAATGCTCAAACCTTGCTTAAAGAAATTGTTGGACTTGGTTTAGGATTTCTTTTGAAATATGTTTCTTACATGCATATAATTGTGGTGGCAAAGATATGCTTAGTAATTCTTTTTGATGTTCTGCTCAACTAAATTCTAGCTAGTTATAATTATTAATTCATCCCAATCTTTTATTTTTTTTGGTTTCATTACCATCTTTCTAGTTGATGACCCTTTTCTTTCCTTTCTTTACTTTTTAATTGCTCACTTCATATTGTGTTTAGGCAATCAAATACCTCTCGGCTGCAGGATTTGGTGCTAAATTGCTTGGAGTCTTTGGAAATGGCATGGTGCAGTCTTTTATAAATGCACGTACCTTAAACCCAGCAGGTAAGCATAAGAGAGATCACCCATGGGAGTAAAACTGCACCTGAAATTGTGTTCTTTAGAAATCAGAAATCTGAGAAGATTTAGGCCTTTGAGCAGCTTAATCTCATGTTTTGCACTGGAAGCATGCTTAAGAAATTTGTCTTCCTCTCTTAAAGCCTTTTATTTCCCTGTTTATTGTCTAACTATTATTGATATTGACATAGTCTCATAGTATATTAAATTTAATTTAAGAAGTCACTGACTTCTTTGCAAGTAATTACTACCTTTAATATTAGAAATTGTTCTTTAACTCAACTGCTAGCTATCGTTGGGCCTGCAATCTTTGCACTGATAATTTTATCTATCCCCTTGACAGACATGAAAAAGCCTAAGCTGGCTGCTGAAATTGCTAAGCAACTTCGTAGATTCCATCATGTGGAAATTCCTGGTTCTAAAGAGCCTCAGCTATGGGTTGACATCTTCAAGTTTTTTGAGAAAGGTTTGGGAACCAACTTTTTCCACATGATTTTATGTCAGTTTTTTACAGCTAAAATAAATTTTAAGTATGTCTTCCATTGTAGTGACTTCAGTACCCGTTTTCTTTCTTTCATTTATTTTCCAATTTTGGCTTTTAAGAGAGACATTCATTGTCTGGAGTTTGGACTGATTACAGTCTGCTATTGTCTATGGTCCTTACTAATGCGGGACTCGTTTAGTTTGTTCTCAAGATTATTGCTTAGCAGTACACGATGTAATCTAATGCTTTGGGGCCTTCTGTTGCAGCATCTTCTCTCCGGTTTGAAGCTCCCGATATGCAGAGGAGATATGAGACAATTTCATTTAAGGAAGTGCACGAGGAAGTTACACAGCTGAAGGTAAAATCTCTATTTATATATGGTTTATTCATCTCATGCAGATGAAGGAAAGGTGTTACATGTTTATTGGCTTGGAAAATAAGGATGATTATGGTGTGATTTGCTGTCTAAATTTTTTAATTCAAACCAATCCAAATTACAACAAGAATCATCTCCGACAAAACGGAAAGAATTTGGCTTGGTTTGGTTTCTTATTTGGTTTTCGCCTCAAAAGTCAAAATCATGTAAACTATGACATGAAAAAATAAAGAAAGAAAAAGTCATCCCTTAAATTTGGAGCGTGTATAACTTCTCCTCAGAGGAAATCCTAATCTAACTAATGCTTATATATTTTAGATATAAATAAATATGTAAAAAACTTCCTCAAATAAGATAATAAAATAATAGTATATATTATATTATTTATTTTGAGTTTGGTTTTTGGTTTGGAATTTGAGTAGGCTTTAAAATATTACGAAACTAATATATAATTCGGTTTGCTTCCGAACTGAAAATTTTTAACTCCGAAACCAAACTACTCCAAACGAAAGCAATGGGTTTGATTTGTATTTTTGGTTTAACCAAATAATACTCAGCCCTATCAGGAAGTCTTGCTGTTCTGTCTTTTATTTTTTATTATATATTGATTCTTGTAAGATCAAGAACTTTATCCCATTTCATGAGAGTATCTCTTGATGGACCAGGAATTAACAGATCGACTTAATGCTCCGGTGGTGTTTTCTCACAATGATTTACTTTCTGGAAATTTGATGCTTGATGATGAACATGGTATGTCTCTGAACTTATAATCTTGAGTTTGAATGATCTGTTAGCCTGCCATCTTTCCTCTTGTTCTGTTGATACTGGAAGAACATACATACATACATACTATTCAGCTTAGGTTGCCGGGAGGCGTAGGTTGCTTGCAATATGGAAAATGGACCTTTCTTTTTCTATTTCTGAACATTGCCTATTTCCAGCCAAAATAAGTTTGTCTAATATGATTGAGATGTCATTATCAGTCACTTCAGAGCATTTAAGAATCGAAAGAAGAACAGGGAAGAACCATAAAGTGCTATCTGTCTGTATTTTCAAATTGTTTTACCTGAAACTGTGTCCACTGTCAACTGTGCACCAGCTAATGTCCAAATTGTAGTGTCTATGTTTCATCTGATTTGAACACAACTTGCAACATGTTCATAGTCGAGTGTAATATGACATGTATGGATACATAGAATGGTGACATTACTGGGTTGAATGTCTGGCTTTATCATTATGATAAGGGTTTTTTTTTCTTCTTATAATTCCTAATAAAGATACTGGCCCTGTCACCATGATAAAAACATAGGATAGGATGTCTTGAGAAATCAAAACCTCAAAACAAAAGAATTTGATGTTATCTTGGTTCCTAATTGCTGGATTCAGTCCAAGAATATTTTCTTTATGCTTCCCTTACCTATAAGTTGTTTCAATTTCTTAGTATGCTCACCTAACTGTTGATCTTGTCAATGTCCAGATAACCTCTACTTCATAGATTTTGAGTACGGTTCATACAGTTACAGAGGCTATGACATCGGAAATCACTTCAATGAATATGCAGGCTATGAATGTGATTATAGTTTGTATGCTTCCTCTTTATTTTCTGCCTTATAATTCTGTGCTTCTTTTCTGCAGCCAAGTTGTGTATTTGAATAGCTTGATACCTACTGATATTGAACATGGTGTTAATGTAGGTATCCTAGTAAAGATGAGCAGTTCCATTTTTTCAGGCATTATTTAAAACCTGAAAAACCATATGAGGTATGGAAGGCTATCTGATTAGTTGCATATGTGATTTGAACAATAAGAGGTTTCAACTTGGACATGAATGTAACTTTCTTTTATTTGTATGAAAAGAACATGTTTATCAATTAAAACAAATGTTATCCGGCCTCATTGATGAGTCTTGGACACGGGTATCTATTGAGTTGTTTTTCATTTAAACCGATGTTATTCGGACTCGGTGATGAGTGTTGGATGTGTATATGTTATGGGTACACTCAAATTTTTTTAGTTTTCCTATTTGAGTATGTTACGGACACATGTAGGATGCGAGTACTTTAAGAGAATGAAGAGTTTGAGTAACTTAGTTCTAAAATTAAATCCAGTTTTGGAAAAATATCTACATTGAAAGCTCCTTGTGTTTAACCGCAGGTACCAGAAAAACATCTTAAAGCTCTGTACATCGAGACAAACACGTTCATGTTAGCTTCGCACTTGTATTGGGCTTTATGGGCCCTAATTCAGGTACTCCTTTTCTCCACCTAGCCTTTCCAAACCCAACAAACCATAACATATATATAAGTCGTATCCTTCTTTTTTTTCCTGCTAATTGTTGTAGGCAAAGATGTCTGCCATAGATTTTGATTATCTGGGTTATTTCTTCTTGCGGTATAATCAATACAAGAAAGAGAAGCAGATGTGCGTCTCACTTGCACAATCTCCCTTATCAGTCTAAAAAAGCATAAGATTGTATAGTGTCATGCCCAAATAGCAAAATCATGTATGCAATGGACTCGAAAGAGCACTTTGTTTACCTTTTTTTTTTTTTTTTTTTTTTTTGTAAAATATTGTTTTGTATCCCATTTTTGAGGGACACAGTTGAAAAACAAGACTGAAAGAAAACTAGTAGATTTACAGTGATCATCAAATATTAAACGTTCATATCCAAAATTCAAGTTCAAAATGGGTTACAAATCACCAAAAATAGGTGTAATTGATGCAATCGGTTGTCAATTTTAGTTAAATTAAGGTTTATTAAAACGGGTAAATTCATGGGTAATGAAATCCATAACCAAATGATTGAATTAATTGACTTTAATAAATAAATAAAATTAATTTAACTCAATAAATTTGATAAGATCAATTATTTTTAAAAGTGGGCGGTCAAATCAATTAAGTAATTAAAACTGAGTGAAAAAATAATAACCAATGTAATAGTTGTATTATGAGTGAATGTTATGAGAGGTGGTGGCAAATGTCGTTTCAAGCTGTGACCCGTGGTTTAAAGTTTAAGAAGATAAGCATAGCATGGGAGAAGAGTAAGACCTTATTATGGCACAAAACCATAGTGGGTTCAGAATCTCTTGTACATTTAAAATACATGTTGATTATGTTGAAAAATTTGTGAAAGAAGTGATGAACAAGCTTTTTCAACTTTCTACATGTAATGTAACAACGATGTATTTATATAAATGTTTATACTCCTACCAAATCTAGCAAAACCACAATTCCTCATTAATATCCACCTTCATACCTTAATGGTGTATCCGATCCTTTGACTTTGACAAAGCTGCTGGATCTTCAACCCCATCACATTCCAAGAGATACCAAGAGGCTTCAGCTACTGAGCCCAACCCTATATTGGAAAACAAAATTTACAATCAAGCTTGGAGAACCTGGCAGTGAACAATGTGGCTTTTCAGCCGGTTCCGCCCAGCAAGGCTAGACCAAAGATTTGTAAACAAGGTCTTGAACTGACCCTTCCCTGCTATGGTTTCCCATAAATGTTCAGCTGTAGCTCCCCTCAGATCGTCGGATTTTGTAACATCGACCAAAGATACACTCATATTATTCCGAATGATGCAGAGTTTCCCGTTAAGTGGAATGAGAGCTGCTGCTTCTAAAGCTCGAGAATTGCCCAGATGAATCCTACTATCAATATGCTTTCCCCAAGAATCAGTCACTTCATCATAAACCCTTAGCTTACAACCATCCTTGCACTCCAAAGCATAAAGATGGCCGTTTAAGGAAGTACATGGGTTCCGCCAGCCTGCAACCATTCCGTTATAGACGGGGTACCAGTTATCAGTTTCAGGTTGGTAGACCTCACTCATTACCTGTTGGTGAGGTCCAAGGCCCTTCAAGAACCACTTCCCCTCGTATACAACCCCAATGAAGGGCACCATTGCCGTGCTCATATCTGAAATATAAGACCATCTATTCTTGTTGGGATCATAGACTTCAGCGGACCTCAATGATCGATGTACCCCTTCATTCTCTCCACCAGCAACATACAAGCAATTGTTTATAACACACGAACCAAAGAAATGTCTTCGACGAAGCATATCTGGGGCACGGTGCCATTTGTTTGTCCTAGCACTATAAAATATGACTCGTCGCATTGATCCTTTTAATGGATCCTTACCACCGAATAGATAAAGGTGGCAACCACTGAGTACAGCACATCCAAAGCCAAGGGCTTCAGAATACTCCTTAGGGACAGGAGGGAGTGGCTGCCAGAGCTGGTATACAGGATCAAAGGCATGCCAAGAAATTTTTCCATCTCGATCTCTCTTAATTACATATATCCATTCTTCAGCAATTCCAAGGCTCTTACGGAGTGAATAAAAGAAGTTACCAGACAAAAGTCTATACCATCTTTTGCAGACAAGGCGGAGCTTTCTGTGCTCAACCCGTGGGACACGTATTAGGCAAGCAATAGCAAGATCATCAGGGAGTCCAGGGAGCAGAGGAGACTGGTTACGGCTCCTATCACCACGTGTTGCCTTGCTCCTCGTCGGATGAATGGATGGTTTAATATCAGGTTGGAGACACAGCTTTGTACCAGGTACATATCTTTTGGCTCCAGCAACAGTTTTGAGTCCAGCATCCACTCTACATAAACAAGCTGTTGTATCAACCTGCCAAGAACATTCACAATTAGTGAGAGTTTTTTTCTTACCAAATATATCATTTATTTATGATGATCGAAGACATTTCTAGCATGCATGATCTGCTTATCAATGTTTAATACTTGATTTATGACATCTTTTATTGTAAACCCCGGATGCCAACATACAAGCAACAATTACCATCTTGAGTAGATGTTGCACTCGGTTTTCTATAGTCAGTATGATGAAAGGGGGCGGGGGGAACAGTATTGCAAGATCCAATTAACAATCCAAACCATAAGAATCAAAGACAATTCCAATAATACTAAAGGAATACAAGACTTGTGAGTGGAAGCAGGACATCTTGGATTCCTTTTCCATTAAGAGCCATACTGATAGTATTAGACAGTCAAGTACACAGAATAAGATGTTGAAAGAGAACAGATTTCAACATTGAGGATAGTAATGCACCTTCTAACCTAATTTCACAGCATCCTAAAGGTATCTATTGCAACTATTCAAAGCCATAAAAAAACCTCGAGTTGGTTAACGCTTTGGTTTCACATTTTAGGTACTTACCATCCATAACAATTCAGAAAAAAAAAGAGCTTGGAAGTTTAAGACAAAGCCATGAAGATTGTAAATTCAGCAAACATGTTTTTGTATATATTTCCAATATTATTATGTTCACCACTTCTTCCACATAAATGCACGCACAGCCAAACAATAAAATGAGGCTACCGAAGAATAGTTTTTGAGACAGACTAAAGCTAAGAATGGTCAAACCATCAATAAAAGAAGGATGGTACAAAATCATTCACAATAGTCAAGAGAGAGCTAACTTTCCAGCCTCTAAGAAATATGAGGTCCATGTTGTTTGCTAAGTTTAAAAATCAAAATATAGAACAACGAATTGGACCGCCGAGCCACTGCAATATGAGAGTCAGATACAAGTATGTTTTCAACACCGAGTATGTTCAATATTTGAAGGATCATCATACTAAAGTGTTGGACATGGATACTTGAAGAATTGCTCTTAACCAGCATAGCATCAAGTAGTTAGAAAGGCAAGCATAAGCTATTATCACCATAAACCATTTAAATAGCATTTATTCAAACAGATGATAAGATTGAATTGAAAAGCAGAAAGGAAGGGGCTAATTAACTTACCAATGGAGGTTGAATCATTCTATCCATGCTTTCCTGGTTCAACAACAACTAGCCAACACCAAATTCACCCACAACCCAACCTCCAGAATCAAGCCCTATCTCTCAATCATCATTCTTCCACCCAACAAAACATCAACTACAAATAAACAAGTTTCACTATCGTCATCATTTCACTTCAAAGATTTTCCATTTTCAAAACAACCATCTCAGAGATCTATACAGATTAAGGAATCGTTTCTTATGAACCAAAATCAAAAGTGGCTAACTTTTAATCTTTCCAAAATCCACAGCTTGAATGAAAATCTTAAATATAAACACACCTAAAGCTTAACGATCAAACACCTCAACAATCTATCAAAAGAAAAAAAAAAAAGGGAATTTGCAATATGAAGGGGGAGGTCGGAGCTCAAAAACCAGAATCAGTCAAAATTTTTTATTACCATCCAAATCCAACATTTTAAACAGGTAATCTCCAAAGCCCATGCGTGAAATCAAAAACCCAAATACAGAAACCCCATAACACGACTTGCCATGGACTCAAAATGGAGAAAACAGAAACCCCAGAATCTTATCTTTTTGGTATTAAGAACTCAAAAGAGGAAAGGGAAAGGAAAAGAAAACATAAGATGCGAGACAGCACAAAAAATGGGGGCAAAGAGAGCACTGAAAGAGGAGAAAGAGTCCCATTAAAATGTATCAGTGGAGTTCAGGGCCCATCTACCTCAACGGCACAACCTACCAAGCAAAAGAGTTTATTCAACAAGAGAGAGAGAGAGAAGAGAGAGAGAGAGAGAGACCAAAAGAAAGAAAGAAAAGCAAACCTAAAA
Source organism: Gossypium longicalyx (assembly GCA_025698465.1). NCBI lineage: Eukaryota > Viridiplantae > Streptophyta > Magnoliopsida > Malvales > Malvaceae > Gossypium > Gossypium longicalyx. The sequence goes on from CM047000.1 coordinate 9,504,272, forward strand.
CATCAAAAGGTGGAGAGAAAGATGAGGCTTAAATGATGACACTTTGGTGGTTTGTTGTAATGGGGAGCAAAGAAGAGAAGAGAAATTTTAATAGCAAATCACAAATAGGAATATAACTGTTGCCCCTTGCCTGTTGTTGAACATTCAACAAGCAATCCAATCCCCCTCCCCCCTTCTAGTTTTGAGACAAAGATTTTGTTATTTTATTTATTTATTTCTCACAGATTTTCAGAGAACTGGACAAAGATTCAAAAACAAACACAGTGGGTCTCACACCTTCCACAACTCCAGCAAATGGTACATGCTAGACGACTACACCAAATTTATTACACATCACCTAGTTCCTACTCCACAAAGGAGCATTGGGCCATTTTTCTATCTTGTCTGAAAATCATGATCATTGATCAAAATGGGTCCAACCCCCTAGTTGTTCTTCTTACTCAGATTTGAGATCACAGTGATTGGATTCTGATTGCCAAACAGAGCTATCAACTTTATAAGTATTATATATACTTTCCAATTTTCAGACTGTTTAATTTGAAGCCATTTTTACTCTGCATATACATAATGTTTTCTGTTTCAAATGATAATCTTCAATAGTGTGCTTTAGATGATATTTATGTAAAAAAATATAATTAATGGTTTAATGTATGCTTCTGAATAAGTAAAAATTATTTTAAAATAATAATTACTTCATCATTAATTGTTAATAAATATACTTTTTCATCTTCTTTTACATTATAGAAGTAAACTTGGTAGGTTGGAATTTTGAATTAGAACTATCCATAGGTTATTTGGCAGTAAATGTATCACGGTAAGAATTAAATTGTATTTTCTCTTCTTTATTAATAAAAAATAAATAAATTAGTATGTGTATATTAGATTAAAGAATAAATTAATTTTTTTCTATTAAAAATTTCATCTACTTTACCCTTAAATAATGACATTGTTGATAAAATAATTAATTAATTATATGTGACGTGTCACGTGTGCCTCATATTAGCATACATAAACTAATTTTTAATAGTAAAAACGGATAAAACTTTTAATAGACGGTTCTTTGATCTAATATATAAGGTTTAATTTATCCAATTTTTTCAACAGAGAAAATAAAATAAAATATGAATCTTAATACTTAAAAAAAAACATTTTTCTATAAAATTTCAATAGGAAATAATTAGTGAGGCATACCCTAATTTCCGAAGAATTGTTTTTTCAATCCCCCCTCCTATAAAAATCAGTGGTTTATTCTTTTCTAAGTAAAAAAAGGGAACCCTTTTCTGACTTTCAAATTTAATGAAGAAAATAGAATTGAGAGAATGTTATTTTTTTTTTTCTTTTTCTTTTGAATGCATTTAAAGATGGTGGACTAGGGAACTTGCAAATTGCTTGTTAGAAAAGTGAATGGCAGTTAGCTGGTCAACACATCTTCATAAATTAGATACAATGTATTAGTTTATTAATAAGTATTTGCCTTAAATCTAACTATAACATTAATTTCTATCCAATTCTTCACCATAAAATTTATTTCTTTTTTAACTCCAAACGTCTTAATTATTATAAGAACAAATATGTTAAATTAAATTAAAATTCAATCAACTTGCGGAAATAGTTTCACTTTTAGTTTTTTCTTTTTTCCAAGGAGGGAAGTGCACTTTAGCTTTGTTGCTTTTTGGTGTGGACAATTGGACTTTTAAGAAAACTAGGGCTATTAGATCCCAAACTATGCAATGAACCTTCCTTCTTACACGGTTTGGAAATTACTGAAAAAGAGTGAAGTAGAAGTGTTTCATAGGACAAGCAAATTCTTTTGTAAATGTAAATAAAAAACAAGAAATGAAAAGGTATCATTCACTTCATGAAATAAAGATGCAATGCATTGGATAAAGATGTAAATGAAAGGGAAAGGTCCCCCCTGTATATTTTGCCTTATAGTTGTTTGGGGTTAATTGCATCGTATGTCTCAAATTTAAGAGGCTATTTCTTCTTCTTTTCTTTTCTTTTTTCCTTTTTTCAAACGCCTTAAAACAAGCTCTCCACTACATATATGCTTAAAATTTGATCACTAGTTTTGAATATGCTCCACGTAAGATCTAAGATAACATTTAACACTTAAATTAAATGGTACAAATTGTACAAAGTATTTGCATTCAACATATATTCCTCTTAATGAATTAAATTTTGCATTCTTAAATTTAACATGCGTTAACTTTTTCATCTATTTTGAGATGATTTGACAAGTAATGCAAGTTGAAATGTTAAAAGAGACGAAAAATTAAATAATTTTTTTTATAAAGTTGGATGACTAAATATGTCATTATACGTATATAAATTTATTATCTCTTTACCTATTAAGATTACACAGAAAATTTATAACCTCCGTTATTAACGTTTGTGTAACAAAAGGGAAATAGTCAAGATGTTGATGATCTTCTTTTTGTTAGGTTTAATGAAAAACTCCAATTTTACATCAAATAATTGAACATATTTTTAAAAACATCAAATTATTATGAAGATTCTAAAATTATTAAGGCTTAACATATTGATTGACCCCTGAATATAGTAACTTTTTTCACATTAGTCCTTAAGATTTTTTTTTTATCATATTAGTTCAATAAAACCGCTACATAAATTAGCCCCTTGTTTTTTTTTTAATTTTCCATAAAATCAACAACTTCTCTAGTGACACGTCTTTCAATAATTATTTATATATATCAATTAATTTAATTAAATAATATTCCTTTAATGTTCTAGAATGGAAACAATTTATTGGAAATAGTGGTGAGATCTTGAATTGAAAGGCAAGGAGTGAAATTTTGGGGTTGCATGTTTTTTAGTAGGAGGTGTTGATGGTAAAGTGTTTGATATTGTTCTACATCACCAAAATTTCTAAACTGTTGTGATCTGACAAAAGAAAACGTAAGTTGAAGAGTTAAAAAATTAAAATAATTAAAATAATTTTTTTAAAAAAGTTGGAGGACTAAATCATCATTATGCCATCAATAAATTAATTTTAAATTTTGATTGGTTCATTTTTTTTCTTCCACACCTAAGCAATGATCGTAAATTTACAAGTCATCCGACCAATCTGACACCCAAAGCTCATCTGTTGACATTCTTTTTATAGTAGTAGTTTGATGTTATTTTGGTGCAGAAGTTTGGCGTATCATCTTACTCCTTAAACAAAATTTTTAAGCTTTATTTGATGGTAATTATTTAGTTAAAAATAAGAAGAAATGATTTTGATAGTCCAAAAAAACTTATAAGCTTCTCTTTCTTTCTTTTTTTTTTTTTTTTTTTTTAGTAATTCCAATTATGAAATTGGTTACTTGATGCGCTATCTCCAGCTTTATGATTTTGGTTCCCTTCCTTCATATAGATATTCGACCTCATTCTAAATGCATATTTCCACAAATATATTTGTTAATTCATAATTTTATTATTTTGGATATCCCTAATTAATATTATTATTTTTATATTTATTTTATTTTTTAATAATTTAAATATTTTTTTAAAAAATCTGCTAAAAAAACATTTTAATTTAAATATTAAAAATAAAATATAAATATTAATTACATCGATAAATATTAAATTTAGTTGTAAAGTTAATTGTACTTTCAAAAAAAAATTTAGATTCGAACTCAACAAAAGACATTATCAATAGGAACATCCATGAATTCTAAAAAAATAGTATTTATAAGCAATAAAATAGAAATAAAAGATACATTAATTACAACTTCGAGAGGGTGTTGTGTATTTAATTTTAGAAATAAAATTATAAATATATATTACTATTGCAGTTGATATTTAGTGAATAACATAACAGTTAATGGAAGAGCTTAACTGTGGTTGTCACTACGACTTGATACTGCAAAAACTATGCAAGCAAAAACACAAAAAATGGCTTGGCACTACAAAAATTGTGTAAACAAAAATATAAAGAACACCAAAGTATGTTTGTGCAATTTAATTTCCTTACGTCTGCTAAGTCTAGCTCAATAAATAATTCCGCTATCTTTAATCAACAATACAACAAGTGAATCACATTCAATCACTTTCCAAATATAGAGATCTCACATTTGTACCTAAAGACTAAAACATTTATCTTCAAATTCTCCCCCTAAAAACTTGAGTAGTAAACACATAAGGTTTACAAATCAATTTGTGCTCTCACAAAAACAATTCCTCAAAGAACAAATACAAGTGCTCTCAATATGCTCTCATACATCACATGGGCAAGTCTCTTACGATATATCAATTTCAGTTTTCTAACATACAATCTAAATGAATACAAAGCAACTCCTTGAAAATAACAATTTTACTCAAACAATAAAATTATTAATATGATGAAGATATGACTTTTCAAACTTAGCATTGCAATCTTGATCAAATCTGCACAAAATACGTGTTGTCTTGATTCATTTGAATCCAATCCAATCTTCACTAGCCACAAGTTGGTTTTCATAAATAGGCTCTAGTATCTTCAAAATATCTACACAATAACTAATCTAAAGATTTTGTTGCATAAAATTACCGACACAAATATAACAAGTATTTTTACTACCTCAGTGGCAGCAGTTTATAATGAAAACTGCTGAACGCCACTCAACATAGAATCACATATCTTGCTTCAATGGTATATATCATGGGCGAATCTAGGGGGTTGGCTGGGGCCCGATCCCCCTAAAATAGAAATTTTTTTTATTTTGGCACTTTAAAAATTTTAAAATTTTAAATTAATAAAGATAAAATTATATTTTGGCACCCCTAAAAATAATAAAATTTTAATTTAATTATTTAAAAATTATATTTTACTATCGTAAAAATTATAATTTAATTTCAACCCTTAAAAAGATTTTTTAACTTCGCCCGTGGTATATATATAATTTTTTAATTCTTTTCATCCGCATGATAGTATATATACGTGTGATGGGCATGTACCTGAACTGTTTGACCTAAGGCTAAAAATACGTCCCATGACGCAAACTAGAGGAAAAAGAAAAGAAAAGCAAAGCAAAGCAAAGTTTAAAGAATATCTTACACCACTTTCTTGAATGAAACCATATAAAAGTAAAAGTAAAAGCAAAATGAGGCTGTTGTTGTTGTATGTATGTATGTATGCTTCTGCCCCTACTACTGTATTTTGAATTGATTGATGTTATGGCTTGCAACTAAGTTTGTCGATTTCAAATCAAACTTACTTCCACAGTATATATATATATATATATATATATATATATATATATTCTTCTCTTTTGATCTTATCGTTTTTCTCCTAAGGTCTTCCCACTTTAGCTTCCTCCTTAGCAAGAGAGTAGATTTTATTCGGACATGTTGAGGGTTTATTAGGTTGTAAGAAGAAGAAGAAAGTTTGAGAAATTAAGGATAAGCTTGAGTTGAGAGTAAAGAAACAACAACACACACACAAACAGGGTTTCATGGAAAAGGACGATGTTGCTTTTGCCTTTTGCTATTGCTTATAAGCAAATTTGGTGATGCTGACTCTTTTAAGAATTATTCTAAGCACTAATGTGAGAATTATAATGCCTTCATTGCTGATACCTCGCACCTTTCCCTATTTGGGGGACAAAACATGGTTGAATGTCTTTTCTGGGTTGTTTTTTTAGTTTTAAATAATGCTTATTACAGATTTTGGCTCCTATACTATATATAAACTATCAACTTGGTACTTCAAGAAAATTTTTCATCTTTCTAACAATCATTTTGTTGATCCCATAACCTCATCTACCATTTTCTGTTACCAAACCTAAAGTTTAGACATTAAAAATCTAATGAGATATATTCACATGTGTATTTTTTCCCTTAAAAACTTTATTTATTTTTCATCTTTTTTCATTAATTTCAACCCTAGTTTTTTTATTGGATTATTTCCTTTCATCTCTTTCCATTTATTTTATGAACTTCATCTTTCTTTAAATACTAAAATTTCCTTTATTTTATTTTCTTTTCAAACCCATATTTTATCTCTACTCTCTATTTATAAACCTTTAAAAAAGCAATATATATATATATATATATTTGCCAGTAGTGACTCTAACCACCATGCTCCATTGTGTTGGTCATCGACTCAAGTTGAAGCTCCGTCCGTTTAGAGTTCTCCAGCTCCTAGAGTTGTTCATTTTTCTAAAATCCTCCTCAAATCCTATAAATTAAGCCTTAAAAGATACAAGACCCATCCATTTTAATATGCAGTTCCAAATATTCAAGAGCGAAGTTAAAATTTTTTTTTAGGCCGAAATTAAATTATAACTTTTACCATGATAAAAATGTAATTTTATTATTTTAATAATCTATATATTTATAATTTTTATCAATTTAAAGAGTTAAAATATAATTTTATTTTTATTAATTTAAAATTTTAAAAAATTTAAATAACAAAATTTTCATTTTTAGAGACTGACCCCTGTCAACCCGTTAAGTAAGGCCCAATCAAAATATCCCCACCATTGCTATTTCAAAAGAAAAAAAAAATCTTCCTATCATTGGAAACCATGAAACCATATATGTGTTTTCGTTGCATTTTAAGTTTTTCCCTCGTTCCGTCGATGGATATGTTATTATTTACTTCAGTATTGAAGAATCGAAAATAGAAAAAGATGGAAGAACAATAGAATTTAATAATAAAAAAAAAGAAAAGTTTTTAAGAAATTAAAAATATATTTTTGTAGAAATTATATAATTTAGTGACGTTGATTAGTTAACCAAATGGCAATATTTGATTGGCTTTTCAAGCTACGTAGTTCTTTTCAAATAATTTGACTGACAGAATTAAAGTATAAGGTATCAAATTTACTAATTTTTTTTTCTAAATATGGTATTAAGGCTTTAAATAAAGGCATTGTTTGTGGTAGCTTTCTCCATGTATATAAATACATGCATTTGTGGTAATACGCTTCTTTTTTCCACTTTTAGCTGTACGTTAAGATGAAGGACTTTAGGGCATTTTATATCGATTCAGCTATAGCATCATGATTCAAATATATCTGTGACAACCCCCATCATAATTTTTTTTTTCATAAATTAGTCCATAAGAGAAAAAGAAAAAAGAAAAAAAAGACAAATCCCTTTTTGAGTTGTTTGAACTAAAAATCACCAAGATTTGCCTGGAATATATGAATTGAAAGCTTTGCCTATTGCTAAGCCTGATAGTTATGTAAAGCTAAGAATGGTATACCGAGTATCTGTTTAATATGATATAATATATACTCAAATTTTCAATTTTTATTTAATATGGTAAAATTATATGACATATTGATTTTTTATAGGAAAATTCATCAATTCATTTTGTGAATGGGACCATACCATTCAGAAAAGAAAACCACATCTATTGAAGCAATAAAGAACAAGTTCCTTCAACACAATAAATGCTTTAATTTCAGCATCAATAGAAAATCATGACACATTGACAATTTGTTTTGTTACAATTCAAGCATGACATATTTGGAGTGTTTGCAAACACTTAATATAATAAGGAAATCAACTATGGAGGGTCCAAAGTGGTAGGCAAAATTTGGTAAAAGAATCTAATATCCGCCAAACTACAAAGGACGTGACAAAACCATCCCTAAAATCACTTGCAAAAGCAAGACTACATGTATAAGCCAGACTAAAATACGTGCTATAAGAGTAGAAAAAGACTTATAAAATTGAGGACTTATTAAACAATAGAAAACAAATAAAAAAATAGAACTTAAGACAACATGGGTCCAAACCAACTCGTGAAATCATTTATTATTCTGAAATAATTTCAAAACAGAAAAGCATTAAGAAGTCGACAAAGAGCCACCCACTTTCCAAAGAAACTACTAGTGGCTGGTGGAGTTTTAGCGATGAAAGACACTTTCATTTGTTCATCACAACTTGTGAAAACAACAAAGATACCCACAAAATAGATTTGCAAATTTAAAAGAAAGAAAACACATGGAGTGAATGAGGAGAAGAAAGAAAGAGAGAATTGATAGGAGGGAGAAAAAGACGGGCAATAGCCAGCTTGGAGGTTCATACTATTGCTGGGAAAAACAAAAAAGAAGAAGCAAATAACTTGGAGAAAAAAAGAGAAATTTGAGGGCTTTCTTAGATTTATTATTCATTTTCAAATATATGCTAAATATTTTTAAAAATTCCTAATAATGGAAGCTAATATCTATAATCTAATTATTACTCATTAGATATTAGGATTTATGTTTGAAAGGTAACAATCATTTAATTAGTCCAAGATACAAAACATGACATAATTGTATAGGTTTGTACAAGGTCTCCCCATTATATTAAAATTACAACCTTTTCACAACAACATTATCAGAATAAATAGACAAAGCAAAAAATCGAACGCAATAAGCAGTAGATAAAGCAACTAAAAGGCAACCTAAACAACATTAAACTTGAAAAAAGAAGAAATCTAAAATGAAAAATCAAATGAACATATTCAGTTAATAAGAAAACTCGCTTACTCCTGCTTTCGCAAGCTTTTTTGCCTTGACATTTTCTTCCCTCAAGATTTTCGTAATTTCCCAACTATGGTACTTGTAGTAGTTCAAGCACGAGGCGACATTATTTTTGAAAATGTTAGGGGCTATACTGGGGTACTGTAACCAATGAACAATATTGCAATAATTACTCTCGAGAATAACTTTAGTAGATCCAACCTATCTTGAAGTTAAGAAAATGATGAAGGTTTCCTTGACTGTGATGGTTTATGCCAAAGTTGGATCTATCACACCAATTGATTTCAAGAAGGCTAACTAGGTTACCCCGTTGTGATCACGAAGAATACCTCTGATCTCTACTTGTCTATATTACCTTTTACAGATGTGTTGACGTTGAATTTCATAACATTAACAGAGGGAGGTGCCCAAATTGACCCAACTGGGTAATCTTTCTTAAGGTCCACTGGACAGAGATTATTCGGTGCCAAGAAAAAATCATTCACCAAGAGAGCAATTGATGGTTTTTTTGCCTTACACGATGCAAGAAGTTCACATAGTGGTGGTGTGCTGAGAGCTGTTAGAGAATGAGAGGTGTTTGTGGCATTCAAGTTGTGTGTGTATGTATAGGGAAGTAAGGAAGGAAGAAGACCCATATTAAGGTGAGGGTGGCCATTTCTTAACCTTAGGCCTTGACAAGTGTACGACGTGGGTCTTATCATGGTTGACCATTTAAGAAATACAATAACCTTCTAGATAGGTGGCAATAAGATGGACATGGACTAGGTCAGGTCTCACGTGTGATTCATGTAAGGGGATCTTACACTTTTTCTTGTTGGGGTAGATCAAAGGAGTTTTAGGTTTCATGTATATATGTGTTAATAAAGCTCGTAGTTGACGAAGTATTACTCTTGGCAAGGTCATAGTCAATGATGTTGTGAGATGACGAGGTAAGGGCAACGCGATTCTATTGTCAAGGTACCAATAAGAATTGCCCTCCTAATCGAGGAGGCATAAAGTGATCTACCTCGAAACGATGAACTTTCTTGTTTTCCAAGAATAAATGCTCGTGAAATGCATGTTTGGTAAGGAGGTAGCACGTGTTTTGCACATAAGGGCTTTTATAACATCTTTAATTTAAATTTAAGAATAACATTGTTTGGGTTTGCTCTATTTAATAAGGAGGATATATATTTGATTCTAATTGGTTACAAAATCGGTAGGTCAATATTTTAAATGGTACAATTGTTAATATTTTATTATTATAGGAAGTTGTGCCATTTTTGAATCCTCCCTCATATGCCTTTCATTCTATAAACGGGGTACTTTAAGGCTTTGTTGAGATTTTTGTCCCTACATATTGGAGAAAAGAAAATTTTAAAGAGAGTTTTGTAGATAAGTGTTTCTCGCTCAAGATCTTGCTGGAGTTTCTACCATCGTCCCTCCTTGTTAAGTTTCAATTTGTTGTTTTTGTTTGTTTGTGTAGAAGGTTTTTTTTTTTTGGATAATAGGATTAGGTTTTGGATTTTGGCATATCATGGCTGGTGATAGTGTCATGTAACAGATCTAAAACAAAAGAAAAACAGAGAGAAAAAGAAAATGAGAAATTGAGAGAGAAGAGAAAAAAAGAATACTGAGAATATTGATTCAAATTTCATAACTGTTTTTGGACCGTAGTTATAGGTATATAAGGAAACCAAGTAACGGACTCATACTAACAGTAATAACAGGCTAAAACACACCATTTTAAAAACAGGGGTTTCCAGCAAATCGACCCGTTAGACTAATGCTAAAACGTGCTGTATAACTTGAATAATAACAAAAGTAAAATGCAGCGTCCAACAAAAGAAATAACAACAATAACGAAAATATGAAAATGAAAAAGACCATTGAAACTATTCCATAATAAATACCCCTCCCCTGAAACAGGATCATTGTCCTCAAGGATCAAACGTAGAAAAACAACATTGAAGATCATGCAAATTCTCCCAAGTAGATCTTCAGGAAATGTGTCTGCCCATTTAACGAGAACCTCCACAGCAACATGGTTACCTTGCTTAACGAGGCGTCTGTCCAAGACTCGAATTGTTGTCTTGAGAAGAGTTCCATCAGACCCCACTTGTGGTAAAGTAGAAGCACTTACTGCAGAACCAATATGTTTTTTCAATTGGGAGACATGAAAAATAGAATGAATACGAGTAGAAGGTGGTAATAACAGTTTGTAAGTAACCTGTCCCACACGAGCCTCTACTGGAAAAGGGCCAAAATATCTAGGTGACAACTTCTGGTTCTTAAACTTGCGCAAAGAATGTCGTTGATATGGTTGTAGCTTCAAATACACCAAATCGCCCACTGAAATTCCCATTTCGACCTCCGTTTATCTACCATTTGTTTCATCCAATCCTGAGCTTGAGTGAGATGAAATTTCAAAACCTTATGCATGATTTCTCTATGTTGCAAGGTACAATTTACCATAGCCACTAGAGAAGCACTAGCAAAGTAAGGTAAATGAAGAGGTGGATCTTGTCCATAAAAAGCTTCATAGAGAGTGGTCTGAATAGCTGAATGGTAGATGGCATTGTACCACCACTCCTCCAAGGGTAGCCAAGATAGCGAAGCAGAGGGCTTTTCACCAGTCATGCATCTCAAATAACTTTCTAAACATTTGTTAAGAATTTTTGTCTGGCCATTAGTTTGTGGGTGGTAGGCAGTGGACATCTTCATTTTGGTTCTCAAATGTCGAAACAGTTCCTACCAAATGCTGCTTAAAAAATTTTATCTCTATCATATACGATCGACTCAGGTATCTCATGCAACTTATAAATGTGGTTAAGATACTCTTGAACGACGGTGAAGGTAGTAAAAGGATGAGCCAAGGCAATGAAGTGACTATACTTGGTCAAACGGTGAACCACTACAAGAATGGCTGATTTACCTTGTGACAAAGACAGACCCTCAATAAAATCCATGCTGATGACAGTCCAAGCACGATCAGGTATAGGTAAGGGTTGCAAAAGCCCAGGTGAAGTAGAGTTATCAGCTTTGCAGCGCTAGCAAACTACACACTCTCATTCCCAATGCTTAACATTTTTAGAGAGACCTTTCTAATAGAGCAAGATAGAGATCCTGTGACAAGTGGCATGAATGCTAGAATGACCTCCCAAAGCACTATCATGAAAAAGACCAAATATGTGTCGTTGAAGCTGGATATCATTTTCCACCACAATTTTGCCCAATCTACGAAGGAATGTACCATGCCACGAATATTTAGGATGTAACTGGGGTTGCGTTTGAACATCTTGACACAGCTGGTGTAACTTTTTATCTGTCGCACATGAAGTAACAATGCGTTCCTATACCTCAGACCAAGAAGAGTCAAGGCTGCCTTCGCATTGGAGTAGTTGATGAGTATGGTCAAAAGGTTTCCTGGACAAGGCGTCTACTACTGTATTCTAAGCCCCTTTGAGATATGAGGTCGAATAATCGTATCCCAGCATTTTAGCAACCCACTTCTACTGGTAAGGTGTAATGGCCTGCTATTTTGATAGGAATTTTAAGCTCTGGTGATCTGTTTTGATGAAGAAATGCCTGTCAACAAGATAGGGATGCCACTTCTTAACTACTAACAGTACTGCAAGCATCTCTTTGTCATAGATGGACAAAGCTTGATATTTAACTCCTAACGCTTTGCTAAAGTATGCCACTGGCTTTCCATTCTACTGCAAAATAGCCCCAACCCCTTGGCCACTAGCATTCGTTTCCACACAAAAATACTCCTGAAAATTTGGTAAAGCAAGAACTGAAGCTTGACAAACAGCTGCTTTGAGCTAATCAAAAGTAGTTTGCTGCAACTCTATCCATTGCCAAGTTACATCTTTTTTAATAATGTGGTGAGGGGCTGAGCCAATAATCCATACCCCTTGATGAACCGTCTATAATACTCGGAAAACCTAAGGAAGGCTCGTAACTCCTTGACAGACTTTGGAGTAGACCAGTTGAGAACACTATCCACCTTGGTTTGATCCATACTGAAAAATCCTTGGGAGATAACATCTAACACCCCCTAACCCTTATCCGTCGTCGAAATAGGGTTACGGTGCATTACTGGACAATTCAGATCAATTATGAACAATCACATAATAATTTAACATGCATTTCATAGTTTAATCATAAAGTCTCTTTAATGAGCTCTCGAGGCCCAAAACACGTGTTCGAAACTAATCGAGACTTAATTAGAAGCTTAGAGAATTTTTTGCAAAATTTTAAAATTTTTCCTATGTACAGGACTCACATGCCCGTGTGATTTAGGGACACGCCCGTGTGACCCTAAACATGCCCGTGCTTCAGGCCGTGTGGACTCAAAAATGAGCCTTTTACAACAAGATTACCAACCCTGCAAACCTTGAACAACAAACAACTTAAAATAAAATTTTTAACCAATCCAAAACATGATTAAATACATTTAAAACAGGTCAAAACTATCAATATAATGATCTAACTCATGTATGTTCATAGATATCTAACATAAATTATCTAAACAATTCATTTAAATACCATTCAACCAATTCAAACTAAAACTATATAAATGGCTATATTATAAGGCTTATGTTTATATATATAAATCAACCAATATCATTTTATACACCACTAATATTCACATCTTAAAATGACATCAAAAGACAACCTAGGTACATGCCATTCTCAAAAGAGAAAATACTTCACCATGTCTTTAAGTTCGGGATTGGCTTTGGATGTTGATTCAATAATCGGACTTTACCTGACCTGCGCACGGAAACAAACCGTACGCTTATACACTCAGTGGTATTTCTATAGTCCGAATACTTATTAAGCAAAAATTTATAATATTTATATACATAATCATACATAATAATAATCATTCAACAAATAATCAATTTCATAAAACTCATCATCCATATCACTTTCAATCATCATATCTCTGTTTCAATCTCACAATTGCTATTCAATAACATTTCACAATAAATTTCTCTATTTCAATTTCAATATCAATTTTCATTTCTTATTCAATATCATTCAATATCAATCATTTGATCAGTTCATTCATATATCACTATTAACATGACTCGGACTTCGACGGATACCCGTATCTAACCCAAACACACCAGTACGACACTCAGTGCCTCATCGGCCATGCCAAAGTAAAACAATACGGTACTCAATACCTCATCAGATTTATCCGAAGTAATAATAATACGACACATAGTGCCTCATCGACTCGAAGTCGAAGTATCCCTGAACACTTCCAATCCTTTGGCATGCCAACTATATCCGACTTAGCCCGACACAGTTAATAGGGTATCTCAATACATAATTCAATTTCCAATCAATATACAATTTCAATCCATTCCAATTCAATACACTTTTCAATCATACACGTACTTTCACAAAATAATTCAATTCAATGTCAATATATCAAACTCACCTCAGTTTTACTTACCATACATAATAATAAATACAACAAATAATTTTAGTTTTTGGATTATAGAAATACAAACCATATTTTTCGAGCTAATCCTTGTTGACTTTTTCCTTTCCTTTCTTAGCCGAGGTCTCCGACACCACGTTAGCTACGTAATTAAAACAATTAAAAATTATCAATACACTACAATTTCATATTAAATATTTCAACTTACATTCAACTTTTGTATAATTTTCAATTCAATCCTTAATCAAAACTAACTTTGTTTTATTTAAAATTTATTCATTATTTTTCATTCAATTATCACTTCAAAATAATTTCAATTCTCTAATTTCACTTTCTTTCAACTTAGTCCCTACTACATAAAACTTATAATTTGTTTTACAATTCAATCCTTTTTCTTAATTCTAACTAAAAATTCTATCAATTCAAACCCTAATTCTTCAATTAATTCAACATAACCCACATCTAAAAATCAACTAACTTTCAAATTTTCCACTTATACCAAGTAGTATTTTGTTCTAGGATTCCAAAAACATCAAAATTACAAGAAAATGGACTAAATTGACTTACCAATTAAACCTTGAACCTTAAAACCCTAGTTTCTCCCTTTCTTTTTCGTTCCCTGCTCTTCTCCCTGTTTCATTTTCCAATTTTGTTTCATTTTCATCCTTTTGTTTCTTTATTTCTTTTATTTACTTTATTTTATGTTATATAATATAATAATATAATAATTAATATAATAATATAATAATATCTTTTACTTAAATAATAAGTAAATAATTAATTAATATATCGATGGTCATTTTATGAATCATTAAACTAGACTACGATCACGACTAAGGCAAGCGCACGTATCGAATGGTAGTGTAGCTATGGTGAGTCTAGAATATCGTATCCACAAGGACTAAAAGTACTAGTATTAACTATCTTTCTATTATTTAGCCTAAAATATAAGGGATTTGTTTTAATCTAAAATTAACTAACTAATTAACTACTGAATGTGACAGAGAGCGAATTGGGAAAAGTACTTGAAGAAAACTTATAAAGAGGACAATACTCAGGAAAGAATCCACCTAGACTTCACTTATTATTCTGACTCTGAATCAAACAATTTATTCACTTGTCTTGATCCGTAGAAATCCCTAAATTATGTTAATATCTCTTTCGAGACTAAAAACAACTAACTCTAGGTTGATTTATTGAAATCTCTTTCTAATTAAAACCCCTATTGTCGTATTAACTCGATTTACAGATTCTCTTATTAGATTTGACTCTAATCCTGCTGATTTATGTCGTCTTATTTCTAGGATTGCAATCAACTCCGCTTAATTATGCTAGATCTACTCTTAAACAGGGACTTTTGCTCCACTGAATAAGCACATCAAACTTGAATTAATATCCTAAAAATATTAAAGCAAAAATTAATAACACATAATTAAGAACAAGAACCAGTATTTATCATGTAATTCAAATAATTAAATAACAAGATCCACCGTAGGTTTAATCCTCCCTAGGTATTTAGGGAGTTTAGTTCATAATGTAAAAGGAAAACATCTCAAATTTAGAAAAACAACAAAACATAAAAAATCCAAATAAACTTCGAGAGAAATTTGAATGGAGATATTCAATCTTGAGGTGGATTTGCTTCTGAGACGATTCCAACGGCTTCCTTCGAGTAATTTCTGCTTTCTGCTCCGTGTGTCCCTTTAGGTCCTCTTCTAGTATATATTTATAGACTTTAGAATGCTCAAAAACCCTAAAAATTGACTTTTTTTCGCGTGTTTGGGAAACAGGGAGCGATATCAACACGGGCTGCCACATATGCATGCGGCCAGCCCGTGTGGCTCACACGGGCGTGTGCTCAGCCAGTGTGGAATTAGTCTTGGCTGTGTGGATCCTTAAATCAGTCCGTTTTGTCCATTTTTGGCCCGTTTTCTACTCCTTTTGTTCCTCTATGCTCTCCTGAGTATAAAACATGAAAGTAAAGGATTAAGAGCATCAAATTCCCTAAATTAAATAATAAATCATCCAAAAACATGCTAAGCATGAGATTAAAATATGTTACTTTTATGGTTTATCAAATATCTCCACACTTAAGCGTTTGCTTGTCCTCAAGCAAAATTCTCAACTCACAATTAAAATTAAACTCTCTCAATTCATAATCCTCATCAATAATGTTTTATTATAATTTCACAAATAATCATACATTGATAATTCAACTAAAAGAGCACTAAATGCACAAGCAATCCAAGTCTATCATTTTAAACCATGAAAACATAGGTATTTCCTCTTATCTAAATAATTACCTTTAATTCAAAAACCAACAATAATTGACATCCTCACTAAAGATTCACTCAAATCACTCAAAGTGTTTAAGATTAAAAAAATTTAAGCACTCAAGAGTCAAACATGAAAGATTATTACCATAAGCTTGCATGAAAATCAAATCTCCACCACTATAAATGAGATGATACACAAATCAAAAGGTCTTTAAAGGGTTGTAACGGGGATTGGGTTAAAGGTGTGGATAAAGGCTAAAAAAAAAAGGTTAGAATCGAGATCGAATTGATAAATTACCTAAAATAAACTAACACTAAATAATTACATCAATCGAATTTATTAAAGATAAACATGAGCTCCTTCTCAGAATATGAAGTTAACTACTTAAGCTCAAAATAAAAATAAGAATAACAATTAACATATATGTATTATTATTATTATTATTATTATTATTATTATTATTTTGCACTTTTTTTAAAATGCATGAATGAATAATAAGAGAAAATTATACAACTAAAATAAAAGAAAATAGTTAGGCAATTAACCAAATCAAATCTCGACAAAAAATGAGTCAATAGAATAGGAAAAATTATTAGTGAATCAAAAAGTATGATGTATGGGTTAATATTAAGAGTAAATTAAGAAATAGTTTGTTAGCCCAAAGGGGTTCACTAAGGGTTAATTGTGAAGGTAGGCTATTTGTGGGGGTGCCTTTATCATCTTAGTATATCAAATCAAAGGTGTGGTCTTGACATGTATAATCGAAGCAAGTTCTAGAATAACAATTCAATATTGACACACTCATAACCAATAATAAAATGAGCACAAAAAAAAAATGTATGCCTTAAAGGCTCAAAATCTCACAAAAATTATGGCTTTTGATGTCAATCTTGCAAATTTCAAACTTCAAGGTAATACCTTAATTTAGGGAAACATCTTAAAAAATTTTAATTCTGAAAAATAGACTTGTCAAGCTTGATTCTCTAGTATATTAAATTTTAAACTATCAATGCACAAGCATCTATGAATTTAATATAAAACATATCAATAAGAATCATAAATCGAAGAAAAATTCATTCTAACAGTAATATGAGAAAATTACTTAAGCACAAGGCATTTTTTAGGGATTTTCAAATAACTATATAAATAACCTCCCTACACTTAAGATGTACATTGTCCTCAATGTATAAAAATAGATAAACACAATATAAATAGAAGTATCATAAGATAGGGAGAGCATTGAAACTACCCTGATTATTGGATGAAATTCCCAACATAGTGAAAAGCGGAATTGTAGATAAATGTAGAGATAGTGCAAAATTCTGAGCAACTAACAAGAAGATAAACGCAATACTGAAGAGGATTAAGAGGGTTACTCGATTAGAAACAACCACAATAATGAAAATAAAGTTCAAAATATGAAGACAAAGAAATATAGAAAGAAAAATAAAATAAAAATAAAAATAAAGATAAAAATAAACATAAAGATTACTAGACTCAATGGTCCTCATCGTCAGATGCGTGCATCTTCGATGCTGGACCAGTAATATGTAAATGCTGGTAGATCTGCTACAAAGTTGCATCAAGACTGTCGAACCGCTCAGTACAGTATTGACGGAAACTCATGAACTCCTCATAGGATACTCTTTGAGAACTAGCAGTAGAGGGAGTATGTCAGTGACTCGATGGTGGAGGCTGTGGTGGGTCCGCGTGATAGAGAGGAACATCATCAGTAAAGTCCTCTAGGTCATGCTCAACATCAAACTGAAATAGTCTGTACTGAGGAGGGTTAACTCCACGTTGCTGCTTGATCATCCTCATGTGGATCATGCTCGATGCCCTGAGGGGATATCTGACCAACTAGGGTAAATGTCGAGGACTGCTCCGGTGTGTCGAGTAAACTGAAGTGTCGAGCGAGACGAGTCACGTAAGGGTCGAGACAGATGAGGTATGTCGATAAAGCTAACGAAAGTCCTCGGCGCTCATGAACTCCTTTGTGTATAGCCCCAATGCAGCATCGAACTCTGGGGCACTCATGTGTCCCACCAACCCGCCAAGGCGAAAGGTGATGGTGCATGGCTCGTCATAAATCGACATGACTTGTTAGACCGAAAATGTGGCGCCAAACTAGAAGGTGAGCTTCGAGTAGGTGGGCTCGATGTGAAGAACCTATCCCACGGGGTTGTGGTAATAATCGTGCGCACATCATTAGCCAAACGGACCTGCTCTAGCACGACCCAATCAATGCAACAACCCACACCGAGGGGTCGTACTCGATGAAGCTGGTACAGATCTTTCTGGGGGCTCGCTGAAAATCGAAGATAAGGGTGGCGAGTCTCAACAGATGCGCACGATGACAAGGTCCCACCGGGGCCTTTTCGCTTTTTCAGAGCGGGGACAGTGACTTTGGACTTGCCTCGAGTGTTTGTCATAATGAGCCTAAAAAATTCAATAGAAACAAACACAACATCAATAAAACGTATCGAGAAGGTTACAAGGAATTCATGCAACATCTATTCCTATACGCATTAATGCTCACAAATGCAAAAACTCTCAGTATGTGAAATGAAACTAAATGTATACCAAACTAATTGAAACTATCCAATGCACCTAATGGGGAAGAATAAGAAAGAAAATCCTAAAATAATTAACTACTAACCAAACAGAAAACTATAAGAAAAAAACTATTATTTAGAACAGTGAATGAAATCAAGAATCAAAATAATAAAATAAAAATCAAGCTATTCTATACTATGGTTAGAATGAATGTAATAACAATAGACATAAATTTCCAATAAGAATGAATACTAATAATAAAACTAAAGCTAACAAAATAATAATCAAAATCAAAAGAATAAAAATAGAATAGAGTAAAATAGAGAATAAAGAAGTTAAAGAACATAAGAACCGACAGTTGGTGGTGGTTGGATGGTTAGAGTGAGAGTCAGGTTTGGAGCGCGCGGTGATGGCTGGTGGTCGGACGGTGGTGGGATAAAAGGGCGTGTGGCTGAGTTTGTGGTGGAAAGAGAGGAAAGGTGAGGGAAGAAAGGAAGAGAAAAGAGGGTTCGGCTAAGAGAGAGGGGTCGGTGGGGAAGAAAAAAAATAATAGGGAAAGATCGAAGAGAGAAGATGAGAGGGAGAGAAAAAAGAAGAAGAAGGAAAAGTGGAAAGAGGAGATAGTTAGGTGGTGGCTGAAAATAGAGAAAAGGGGAACGAAGACTAGTATTTGGAAGATGAAGGAAAGGGTAAAAAGAAAAAAGAAAAAGAAATTAGGGTTGGGGGTTTAAAAATAGACACGATCGTGCGAGGCCCGTGTGGTCTAAAATTTAGCCCGTGTTCGTCGAATAAAATAATAGCCCATTCGTCACACGGCCGTATCGCACAGCCGTGTGCTACGTTTTTCGCTTCTTCTGTGCCCTTGTGAATTCCCACATGCCCGTGTGTCTGAACACACGGCCGTATCGCACAGTCGTGTGCTACATTTTTCGCTTCTTCTATGCCCTTGTGGATTCCCACATGCCCGTGTGTCTGAACACACGGCCGTGTGCCTCGCTCGTCTAGCTCTCTGACTTGTTTAAAATTTGAAATTTTAGCTCTAGTTTTTACACGACCTAGTACACGCTCGTGTCTATGGACCGTGTGGTCCACACGGCCATGCCTCACGCCTGTGTGGTCTCTGTTAGGTCGTGTCTTTGTCGATATTTGGGAAATTTAGCTCCAGGGTCAACACGGCCAAGGACACGCCCTGTGTCCAGGCCATGTAGTCCACACGGCCGTGTCGTCATGCCGTGTAGCTCACTGTCAAATTTTTTAGATTTTAAAAACTTTTTCAGTTTTTAAAAACTAAGTCTCAAGATCAACACTGCCAAGGACATGCCCGTATGTCCAGGCCGTGTGTGTTACACAGCCACATCGCACGACCGTGTAACTCATTATTGCCCCCATGTGAAGTCGCACAGCCTAGGACACGCCCGTGTGTCCAGGCCGTGTGGGTCAAAAAAACTGCATAAAAAAACATGAAAATAGATAAAAATAAACTAGTTAGTGGTATTAGTGCTCGGGTTGCCACCCGAGAAGTACTTATTTAAAGTCTAAACTTGACTTACCTCACGCACATGATTATGAAGGTTCACGGAGCTAAAGCTCCTCTCTATCATTCCTAAAATCCTCACCATTATAAATTTTAAGTCGATAACCATTTACCTTGAATGTGCCATATTTTGGGTGAGTTACCTCTGCTATGCCGTAGAAAAAATAGTTTGGACTACAAACGGGCCTGGCCATCTTGATTTAAGCTTTATAGGGAACAATTAGAGCTTTGAATTGTATAGTAAAACAAGATCTCCGGCTATGAATTGCTTGGGTTGCTTCAAACGAGCATTATGGCATCACTTTGTTGCTTCTTTATATAGTCGTGAGTTCTCATAAGCATTCGTTCGCCATTCATCTAACTCGTTCAACTGCATTAATCTCTTCTCACCTGCAAGTTTGAGATCATAATTTAGAAATTTTATAGCCCAAAATGCTTTGTGCTCTAACTCAAATGCTAAATGACAACTCTTCCCATAATCAAGTTTTTAGGAGAGATAAGCCCATAAAGCGTCGTCTACTTTACTGTCCAATCTTTCTTATTCGATTCCATGGTTTTCTCTAGGATACGTTTGAGCTCTCTGTTTGCCACTTCAACTTGTCCACTAGTTTGAAGATGATAAGAGGTAGCGGTTCTATGGTGTACTCCTTTTTTTTTAGGACTTTGTCGAATTGAGCATTACAAAAATGAATACCCTTATCACTGATGATTGCTCTAGGTGTTCCGAATCAAGAAAATAGCTTCTTAAGAAATCTCACTACCACTCTGGCATCATTAGTAGGTAAAGCTTGAGCTTCCACCCATTTTGACATGTAATCAACCGCTACTAAGCTGTATTTATTCCCAAAGGAGCTAGGGAACGAACCCATAAAATTAATACCCCATACATTAAATATTTCACATGATAGCATATATGTTTGAGGCATTTCATCGTGTTTAGATATGTTACCTGTTCTCTGGCATCTATCACAAGAAGTGACATACCTGTTAGCATCTTTGAACAGTGTGGGCCAATAAAAACCTGATTCTAGTATTTTATGTGTTGTCTTAGCCTCACTGTAATGTCCTTCCGCTGGTCCTGAATGGTAGTGTTTTAGGATTTTGCTTGCCTCTAACTTTGTAACACATCTTCTAATTACTTGATCTACACATATACAAAAAAAAAAGATCCTCCCAAAAATAATTTCAACATCGGCAAAGAATCACTTCTTTTGATGATGTGTCAATCCTTTTGGTAGGGTGTTAGCAGCTAAGTAATTTGCGATATCTGCAAACCAAGGTACCTCAAAGTCAGATATAACCAAGATTTGTTCCTCAAGAAACGAGTCATTTATCTCACTCTCATCGAGCTCTTTGATATGCGGGTTTTCAAGCCTAGAAAGGTGGTCTGATGTAAGGTTTTCAGCCTCTTTCTTATCTTGAATTTCCAAATCAAATTCCTATAAGAGTAGAATCCATCTTATGAGTTGAGGTTTTGCATCAGACTTAGTTATGAGATAACGAAGAGTTGAATGATCAATGTAAACAACAACTTTAGATAATAAGAGATATGATTTAAATTTATCGAATGCAAAGACCACAACTAGAAATTCTTTTTCCGTGGTAGTGTAGTTTTCTTGTGCGGCTGTTAAAGTCTTGCTTGCATAAAAAATCAGTTGAAAATGCTTGTCTCTTCGCTATCCAAGAACTGCACCTACTGCAAAATTACTTACATCACATATTAGTTCAAAGGGCGAATTCCAATCAGGTGCAATTATAATTGGAGCATTTATTAATTTATTTTTGAGAATATTAAATGCTTCTAAACATTCTTGATCAAAATTGAAAGGTACGTCTTTTTCTAGTAGTTTTTTTAAAAGCTTAGCTATTTTAAAAAAATCTTTAATAAATCTTCTGTAAAATCCAGCATGTCCTAAAAAGCTTTTAATAGCCTTAATTGAACTAGGAGGAGGTAATTTTTCTACTGTCTCAATTTTTGCCTTATCAACCTCAATCCCTTTACTAGAAATTTTGTGACCTAATATAATCCCTTCTTGAGCCATGAAGTGACACTTTTCCCAATTAAGCACAAGATTTGTTTCCTCACATCTCATTAGAACTTGTTTGAAAATTTTAAGGTAAAGATGGAAAGAATTACCGAATACCGAAAAGTCGTCCATAAATACCTCCATAATGTCTTCTACAAGTTCATCAAAGATGGCTAACATGTAGTGCTGAAACATGGCAGGAGCATTACATAATCCAAAAGGAATTCTACGATAAACAAACGTACCGTATGGACATGTAAATGTGTCTTCTCTTGATCCTTAGGAGCTATCGAAATTTGAAAGTAGCCAAAAAGTCCATCTAGGAAATAATAAAACATATGCTCAGATAATCTTTCCAACATTTGATCGAAGAATGGTAAGGGAAAGTGATCTTTTCTCGTGGCATCGTTTAATTTCCTGTAGTCAATGCAAACTCTCCAACCTGTGACTGTTCTTGTTGGAATTAATTCATTCTTCTCGTTGGCTACAACAGTCATGCCTCCCTTCTTTGGAACAACCTGTACAAGACTTACCCAAATACTGTTAGAAATAGAATAAATAATACCAGCATCTGGAAGTTTAATTACCTCAGCTTTAACAACTTCTTTCATGTTGGGATTTAGTCTTCTTTGAGCCTGCACATACGATTTATATTCATCTTCCATTAAAATTTTGTGAGTGCAAAATGAAGGGCTGATCCCTTTAATGTCAAAAATCTTCCAAGCTATTGCTCTTTTATGCTCCATTAGTACTTGTAATAACTCATTTTTCTCATTGGGTTGCAAGTTGGAAGCAATAATCACTGGTAGTGTTGAATTATCTCTGAGGAATGCATACTCCAAGTGATCTGGTAATTGCTTCTGTTCCAGTTTGGGAGGTTCTTCAATAGAGGGTTTTTGTTTTAGTTCATCGTTTATTTCAATACCCTCATACTCCTTTTGTCTTGGGAAAAACTTATTAGAATTTAATTCAGCTTTTGTCTTACCTATCGCAGCGTCATCATCATTTACCTCCTCTCCTTGAGTAAGACACAGTTTCAACGTGTCATTATGAACAATTGCCTGTAAAGAATCTTGAGTAACATGATCAATAGAATCAATAAAATAGCAGGAATCATCTTGTTCTCTAGAGAATCTCATGGCATCATAGATTTTAAAAATAATTTCTTCGTCACTTACCCTAAGCACAAGTTTATCGTCACCCATATCAATAACAGCCCTAGCAGTGGCTAAAAATGGGCGACCCAAAATTAAAGGCACATCAACATCCTCATTCATGTCAAGTACAACAAAATCAACAGGGAATATGAATTTATCTACTTTTACAAACACATCTTCAATAATACCTCTCGGATACTTAACAGATCTATCAGCTAATTGAATACTTATCCTAGTGAGTTTTGGTTCCCCAAGACCAAGTTGCTTGAACATTTTATAAGGCATCAAATTAATACTGTCACCTAAATCAGCTAATGCTTTCTCAATATTCAAACTACCAATTAAATAAGGAATAGTGAAACTTCCTAGGTCTTTCAATTTGGTTGGTAGCTTGTTTTGAATAATAGCTGAACATTCCTCGTTGACTTCCACGGTAGATAGCTCTTCAAACTTCCTTTTTTTTGTTAGAAGCTCCTTCAGAAATTTAGCGTATGTAAGCATCTGCGAAATAGATTCAACATAAAGTAAGTTAATATGTAGTTGTTTGAAAAGTTCACAACATTTAACAAATTGTGCATCCATACGGTCTTTCTTCAACTTTGCTGGATATAGGATTAGTGGTTTATATTCTCTCAGCATCGGTGTCACATTTACTTCGGGTTTTACCTCCTCGTCCTTTTCCTTATCAGATTCTTGTGGCAACTTCTTTTCAGGTTCAGTTAATACTTTCCCATTCCTCAATGTAACTGCTTTTACATGCTCTCTTAGGTTGGGTTCAATATTGCTAGACAAACTACCTTGTTGTCTTTCCGAAACTAATTTAGCAAGCTGCCCAATTTGATTTTCGAGCCCTTGAATTGATGCTTGCTGATTTTTCAAAGTTGTCTCGGTGTTTTGGAAATGCGTCTCTGACACCGAAATAAAATTTCAAACATCTCTTCAAGGTTCGATTTCTTTTCTTGCCGATAAGGTGGCTGCTAAAAACTCGGAGAGGGTAATGGTGGTCTTTGATTTCTTTGGCCTCCCCATGAAAAATTTGGGTGGTTCCCCCAACCTGCATTATAAGTATTACTGTAAGGATTATTTTGAGGTCTAGGATTATTACCCATATAATTCATTTGCTCATTTTCTATGATAGGACCGTAGGGTAGATTTTTTGAATTGCTCAACCTCCACTCGTGTCACACTACATCACTGAATGTACCTGCGAAGAACCACATAAACCATCAATCTTTCTATTTAAAAGTTCTACCTGATTTGACAACATGGTAACCACATCAACGTTAAAAATACCGGCTGCTTTTGTCAGCTTTGTTCTCATAACTTGCCATTGATAATTATTCAGTGACATCTCTTTAATGAACTCATAAGCCTCCTTAGGTGTTTTATTATTTATGGTACCACCGGTAGCTGCATCGATCATTTGTCTAGTTTAGGGGTTCAAACCATTGTGGAAAGTCTGAACCTGTAGCCATTGAGGTAACTTATGGTGAGGACACCTTCTCAATAGATCCTTATAACTCTCCCATGCATCGTATAGGGTCTCTAAATCCATTTGCACAAAGGAAGAGATATCATTCCTCAACTTTGCCGTCTTAGCTGGTGGGAAATATTTCCATAAAAACTTCTCAGCCATTTGATCCCAAGTAGTGATGGAACCTCGTGGTAAGGAGTTCAACCACTGCTTAGCCTTCTTTCTCAACGAGAAGGGGAATAATCGTAGGCGAATGGCGTCGTCAGAAACGCCATTTATCTTGAAAGTATCACATAACTCTAAGAAATTGGCCAAATGAGTATTTGGGTCTTCATCCTGCAAACCATCTGTGACAGCCCTAATTTGACCCTAGTCGAAAAGTGGTTTCGGAACCACAAAACTGAGTTATGAAAATAATTAGATGTTATATTCGGTACTTATTTTGTGGAATTTGTATGTGTAAATATTTCGTGCCTTGATTTTATCAATTAGGTGTTAATTTATAAGAAAGGACTCATGTGATAAGACTTGAAAATGTGACAGGTGAATTTTAAAGTGGCCAAATAATGCATGAATTATTGACATGGGGACTTGCATGTCAAATGGACCACTTTTTTAATATAGTATAGTGGCAAGCCATAATGATGGTTGATAGATAATATATGCATTTTATTTTAGCATTGTAATAGTTAATGGCTTTATATTATGAAATAAAGAATAATTAAAATAAGAAAAGAGTGATAAAAACAATGTATGTTCATTTTTTTTCCCATTGCCGTAACTAGTGAAAGAAAAATAGAAAAAGAAGCCAAGGCATTCGGCCATGGTTATTTCATAAATCAAAGGTATGTTAATGTGATTTTTATGTAATTGTTTATGAAATTAAATTGATGAGTGCATTGTATAGTTAACCCATGGTTTAAATTCATGAATTATTGAACATATGTGCATTCAGCAATTTGTTAAATTGTGATAATTTGATAGCTTTTAGAAGGTGTTGTTTAGATGTTAAATTTGCTTATATGATGGTCGAATGAGTGTAATGTTAATGAATGATTAAGTTCAATTCATTGTTGAGAGGTATGAAGTTGAAGTTGCCGTATATATATGCTTTTGGGAAAGGAAATTTGTTTTTTATTTATTTATTTAAATTAAGCATGTTCTTATTAAATTGAGCTTTGAATTGATGTAATTAAGTGGAAAATGAATTGATGGAGTTGTGAGTGTATAAATTTCCTTAGTTGGGGCAAAGCATGTATTCGGCCATGTGGGTAAAATATTAGATTTCGAACGTTTGAAGTTTTAAATTATAAATGGTTATTAGATGAGCCCTAAGCTTGTTAATTTTTGTTTGTGAAGTTGTCAATTGATATCTTAATTAGGGAATTGAATATTGTTTATAATTTGAGGTTATTGAAAGTCGAATTAGATGATAAATAACAATCAGCTATTGTGTTTATGTGAATATATATATGCTGAATGTAGTCTTGGATAAGTAAATTTTGATGTATTAGATTGGTAACATGGTTATGCCGATTGTGAAAATGTGATAAAGGTGCCAAGAAATAATTTAGTTGTTGGTGTTTTGAAGTGAATTGAAATGAAGTTTTGCCGAATGTGTTTATTGGTGTGTCAAAATTTGAATTGTAACGTTAAATCGTTAGTATGTGTTCTATGATTTCCGAATGTGAATTAAGGTAAATAATTTGGAGAAGGATGAGTTGAGTTGTAAAAATTTATGTATATGAATTAGTGGTTAATGGACAATCGGTCAAAGTGGTTAATATGCATTTGTATATGTTATAATGGCCGATTGTAATCAAGAATAAAGATGTGAATGAATGGTTGTTAATGAGTTGTCGTATGTTTCTTATTAAGAAAAAATTGTTAATGTTTGAATCTAAATAAATTAGTTAAGTAATTAAACAAATCGATTTATTTTACCTAGCTCAAGAGCAAAAGAAACTTAACTCGGAAAAGGGAAAAGCAAAACAAATGGAATAGTCGATTCGTAGTTGCCCGACGACATTTAAGGTAAGTTCTTAAGTGTTTAATTTGATTTCATATACTTATTGATTAAATGAAAATATCTAAGAGGATGTTGTTTTTATTTAGCTAATATGCCGAGTGAGAATGAATTAATATTATAAACCAAAGATAGCTAGTATAGCTAAGTTGAATTGGATATGGAATTATAACATGTTAAATGAGATTTATGATCAACGTACCATGTTGCATGAGTGATGAAAGAGGTTTCACCATTTGTGATTATTAGAACCTAAGGGTAACCATGTTTGGATGTGATATTATTATTAATGATGTGTGATTGCCGAATGTAATTGAGGAATGGAATTCGAGTATAATACCTTATTCAAACGTGTACTTTATTCGAATGATGAAAGTCTTTATACAAATGTATATGTGTTTCGACCATAATTGAAGTTGAAGCATAAGTTGTGAAAGTATGAAAGAATATGTGAATTGATTTTTTTTTGTAATGTGACATTCGGGCTTCGAGCCTAGTAGGCTATAATGCCGGTAAGATGATATCGGGCTTCGGGCCTAGCAGGCTATAATGCCGGTGAGATGATATCAGGCTTTGAGCCTAGCAGGCAAAATGCCGGTGAATGAGTTCAGACTTAAAGTCTAGCAGGCTTCGTGCCGGTGATGAATTTGGGTTTAAAACCTAGCAGGCTTAATGCCGGTGATTTGATAAAAGTCTAAGACTATAATACTTCGTGTTAGAATGACAATTGAATACATTCAATATATTAAGTTGGCCAAGTACGTATCATGTACTTATATATGAGTTTGATTTGAATTGAATCATAAGTGTATAATGTGATGCATATATGAATAAGTGTTATAACTATATCTATGATCATGATACATTCAGCCAAAGTGTGAAGTTATGTGAAAATATTTGATTTACTTATGTTATATGAATTCAGATTCAAGTGAAGTTAATATGCTAAACATGCGTTAAATGTTTGTATATATTCGACCAAATGGAAATATACCTAAGAAATCTCACTTGAGAATTTGATTAATCGATTTATAATTGAATTTAATTGTTTGCATTGCTTAAAACTTACTAAGCTTATGGAAGCTTACTCTGTTTGTTATGTTTCTCTGTTTTTAGATCGTTGACTCCAGCCACTTGCTCGGGGATCGTCAGCAACTCGTCACACTATCTATCATTTTGGTACTATTATGTTTTGGAATTCGTATGGCATGTATAGAATAGACTTAAGTGAATGATATTTTGAGATGTTGTTGTATATAAGCAATGTGAATATGGTAACTTTTGAATGTCGGTATAAGTCTGAATTTCGATCTTTGATTTTGTTTGGCTATGCATAAATTGGTAATGAACTTATGTAAATGTGAATGTACAAATGTAGTGTTTTGGATTGGTAACTCTTCATAACCCACTCCGGCGAGGGATACGGGTTATAGCGGTGTTACACCATCAAACTGAACAAACTGTTGAATCATTTGAATAGTGTTAGGTTTCAGTTCAAAATTATTTCCAGCAATAGTAGGTCGAACAATACTCGATTCGGCCCCAGTGAGAGTGGGCTTAGCATAATCGTACATAGTACGATGAGCAGGATTCTGATTTACAGGATTAGCGACAACCACAGTAGGTAGTGGATTATTTCGATTTTCAGTCATCTCCTTGATAATATTAGTATCGTCCTCTTGCCCTTCCTCTATATATTGTAAACTTCGTCTTATTTTTCTACAATTTCTGCGAGCTGTGCTTTCAATTTCACCATAAAAAAGTAGTGGTCCTGACGTTTCTTCTAGTCATAAACCACAAGAACCTACCAAAAGCAAACAAAAGAAAAATTAGTAATTAAAAATAAAAAAAAAACAAAAATAAAATGCAATAAAATAAAATGGCTAAATTAATAAAAATCAAGTGTTCCTAATATCTTAGTCCCCGGCAACGGCGCCAAAAACTTGATGGTCGTTTTATGAATCACTAAACTAGACTACGATCACGACTAAGGCAAGCGCACCTATCGAATTGTAGTACAGCTATGGTGAGTCCAAAATATCGTATCCATAAGGACTAAAAGTACTAGTATTAACTATTTTTCTATTATTTAGCCTAAAATATAAGAGATTTGTTTTAATCTAAAATTAACTAACTGATTAACTACTGAACGCGACAGAGAGCGAATTGGAAAAAGTACTTGAAGAAAACTTATAAAGAGGACAATACCCAGGAAAGAATCCACCTAGACTTCACTTATTATTCTGACTCTGAATCAAACGATTTATTCACTTGTCTTGATCCGTAGAAATCCCTAAATTATGTTAATATCTCTTTCGAGACTAAAAACAACTAACTCTAGGCTGATTAATTGAAATCTCTTTCTAATTAAAACCCCTATTGTCGCATTAACTCGATCTATAAATTCCCTTATTAGATTTGACTCTAATCCGGTAGATTTATGTCGTCTTATTTCTAGGATTGCAGTCAACTCCACTTAATTATGCTAGATCTACTCTTAAATAGGGACTTTTGCTCCACTGAATAATCACATCAAACTTGAATTAATATCCTGAAAATATTAAGGAAAAAATTAATAACACATAATTAAGAACAAGAACCAGTATTTATCGTGTAATTCAAATAATTAAATAATAAGATCCATCGTAGGTTTCATCCTCCCTAGGTATTTAGGGAATTTAGTTCATAATGTAAAAGGAAAACATCTCAAATTTAAAAAAAACAACAAGACATAAAAAAACCCAAATAAACTTCGAGAGAAATTTGAATGGAGAACTTTAATCTTGAGGTGGATCTGCTTTTGAGACGATGCCAACGGCTTCCTTCGAGTAATTTCTGTTTTCTGCTCCGTGTGTCCCCTTAGGTCCTCTTCTAGTATGTATTTATAGAATTTAGAATGCTCAGAAACTAAAAATTAGCTTTTTTCGTGTGTTTGGAAACAGGGAGCGATATCGACACAGGCTGCCACATGGGCATGTGGCCAGCCCGTGTGGATCACACAGGCATGTGGCTCACATGGGCGTGTGCTCAAACCGTGTGGAATTAGTCTTGGCCGTGTGGATCCTTAAATCAGCCTGTTTTGTCCCTTTTTGGCCCATTTTCTGCTCCTTTTGTTCCCTTATGCTCTCTTGAGTATAAAACATGAAATTAAAGGATTAAGAGCATCAAATTCCCTAAATTAAATAATAAATCATCCAAAAACATGCTAAGTAAAGGTGCTCATAGGTCGAGCCAGACCGAGTTTCGACCGGGCTCAACTAAAAATTTAGGCCCACTCATTGGGCTCGGGTCGGGCCAGGCATAAAAAATGGGTTTAAAATTTTGCCCAAGCCCGACCCAAATAAAAATACTAAAACCCAGGCACGGCCCGGCCCGCCCGTATTTATTTTTATATTATTTTATATGATTTTTAAATATATATAATACATCAAAAATATTTAAAAAATTAAAATAAATATTTTTCAACAAATTTAAAATAAATTTTAAAAAATATGTAGATTTAAATAGCACTAAGATAGATGCAACTTAACAAGCAAATACCTCTAAAATAATAATAAAATTAACAAATACCTTTAAAATAATAACAAAATTAATAATAAAATAAGTTTTATACAATATCCAAATAATAACAATAAAATAGTAGCAACTAATAGTAATATGGTAGCAAAATATGGAGAAAACAACAAGAAAATAATATTCAAAAATAAAAAATAAAAAAATAGAATTTTTTTGTCATTTAGTGAATTCGGGCCGGGTCGCCCGGGCCAAAAATGCCTTACCCGAGGCCCGGCCAATTTTTTAAACAGGCCTCATATTTTTATCCAAGCCCATTTTTTGGGGCCTATATTTTTTCCCAAACCCTCCCACATTTTAGGCGGACCATCGGGCCGGGCCGGGTAGCCCGACCCATGAGCAGGTCTAATGCTAAGCATGAGATTAAAATATGTTACTTTTATAGTTTATCATATATGTATTTTATTTTACCACATGTATTTCACTATTACCACACACTCGTCACTTATGGTTTTATTGCTAATTTAGTCCCTTGACTTTTCTTAATTTTATAATTCAACTTTTACCCTATATTCAATCTAGTCCTTATACTAAATTAACCTTAATTCAAGCTTATTCATCTAACCAAAACCTAATTAACCACACAAAAAACTTCGTAAATATTTTTAATAAATATTTATGAAATCGTTTTATGAAAACGGAGACCTAAAAATGCAATTTTCCAATTACCGTAAATTTCGGGTCGTTACATAACATGTCCAAGATACTCCACCTGAGTAGCTCCAAAAATGCACTTATACTACTTAGCATAAAGTTGATTAGACCGTAACACTTGAAGCACCTCTTGCAAGTGAGTCAAATGGTCAGTCCTTTTCTAGGAGTACACGAGTATGTCATAAAAAAAACAAGAATCGATCTCCTCAAGAAGGATCGAAAAGCTGAATTCATCAGTAATTGAAAGCTAGAGGGGGCATTAGCCAAGCCAAATGGCATGACCAAGAATTCATAATGGCCAACATGAGTTTTAAAGGTTGTTTTATACACATCCTGCTCGTAAATTCGAATCTAATGATACCCTAAACGCAAATCCAATTTGGAGAAAAAATTTGCTTACCCCAATTCATCATAGTCAAATTGGAAAAATTCCATACAATTGGACCAAGAGATAACAGCTAGTGAATACCAAGCACCAAGTCAAACCCTTTCACTGATAGAATTAAGAAATCAGTAGTAAAATTCAACCTTAAGTAGACAATCGAACCCCATTTGCTACCATCATTCGTAGAGTACTTCCTGATTCTACTGCCAAATTCAACCTTTTAGCCATATTAAAATCTATAAAATTGTGTGTGCTACCAGATTCCACTAACACAACTACTTCAGTGTGACCAGTAACATCTGAAAATCTCATAGTGTTATGTCCCTGCAACCCTTGAAGAGCATGTAATGACAACACAGGAGTAGGGCTTTCTGGAATATGATTTGCTAAATCTAAATGCTTAGAATAATCTTGAAATTCTTCAAAAGATGGACTCTTCATGTCAGAACCTTGTTCCTATAGTGGCTCAATAATAAGTTGGTACAGTTGAGACTTAGAACG
The DNA here is from genome assembly GCA_025698465.1 of Gossypium longicalyx. NCBI lineage: Eukaryota > Viridiplantae > Streptophyta > Magnoliopsida > Malvales > Malvaceae > Gossypium > Gossypium longicalyx. The sequence continues at coordinate 9,536,344 of CM047000.1, forward strand.
TTTGTGGCCTGGTGAGTACTTCGAGCCGCACCAAAAAACAAAGGCATTTCTTCCTTCTTTCTTCTGACTCTGCTTAAGACAAAGACTTGGATAAAATTCTTTGTCCGAAGTTACCATTCATTGACCCCTTAATGAGGCTGAGCTTCCTATTCCCTACTGCACCTTAGAAATAGGAAATAAAGGTCTTGATGAACTAACTCCACTACCAACAGTGAACCCCCTTTTCACCGATCCAAGCACAATATTCTCAACTTGCCTAGCTAAATTATAACCCTCCACCAACATTTGAGGCTTAAACAACCTGAGATACTAACCTATTTCAGGTTTCAAATTGCTGATGAATATGCTTAACACATAGGTTTTAGGTATATTCAGCTGATTCAACAAACTCAGAAATCCATCATGGAACTGATCAATAGATCTATGTTGCTTAAGAGTTACTAACCTAGTCATGGGATCAAGGAAGGAATCAGATCCAAAACGTTCCCTAAATCCCCTAGCATACATCTCCCAAGTCAGTTGGTGCAACCCTCCATGTCTATGCACAAAGAAGTTATGCTAGTCTAGTGTCTTCCTTTCTAGATGCAACATAACCACCCTAACCTTAACATGTTCACCAATCCCTTCAGCCTCAAAATATTGTTCTAACTTAGAGCACCACCCTCTAAAATTACCACTATCAAAGTACGGACAGTTTACTCAAAAAGAGGTATTCCCAACTTCCAAAGTTCCTCCTCTCGAGTATATACTCGAATGTCCTAAATCTGGTATAGGCGATACTACTAGGTGTTCCTTTGTTGAGAAACCAGGAGGAGAGCCTAAAATACCTTTCCCTTTACCAATCATCACACCAGTAACTGTAACAAGAGGACTTTGTCTAGAATACTACTCAAATAAAGAATGAAGTTCAGAACAAAGTTCAGATCGTACCTCCGACCAAACCTCAGGCTTAATTCCCTCTTGAAAGTCCTTCAAACGCGTATCAATCCTTGCATCTAACTGAGTAAATTCGACTTGCAATTGAGTAAGCTTTCCTTGCATCATTCCTAGTTCCTTTTGCATCCTCGTAGTCACCCCCTTCACGGCCATGATAATCAACAAAGCTCTGATACCTTTGTCACGCAATGGATCTAGAACAGAAGAAAAATAGAGAGAAAAAAAGAGGAAAAATTGAGAAAGAAGAGAAAAAGAGAATACTGAGAATATTGATTTGAATTTCATAACTGTTTTTGGACTGTAGTTACAGGTATATGAGGCAACCAAGTAACGAAATCACACTAACAGTAATAACAGGCTAAAATACATCGTTTTAATAACATGGGTTTCGAGCAAAACGACCTGTTTAGACTAATGTTGAAACACACTGTATAACTCGAATAAACAGAATTAAAATGCAACGTCCAACAAAAGAAATAACAACAATAACAAAAATATGAAAATGAAAAAAGACCGTTGAAACTATTCCATAACATATAATAGCTGGTGAGGAAGGGGAAAGGCTAGTGGTAGAAGAGGAAAAAGGAAAGATAATGCTAGTTCAAATAGTACAACAATAGTAAAGAATCTTGATAAGTATAGGGAGTTTTTAGTAGCTATTACTGGAAATAAATGACCATGTAAAACGAAAGAATATGAGATAAGTAAAAAGTTAAAGATGAGAGGAATTAGGTTTCCCAACTCTACTTTTGAATTTTCAATTCATGATTGGGTGAACTATTTGAACGATGTAACTAGAGGCTTCTTTCTATTGTTGTTCATCTTCGAAGTTAGGTTCCACCTACCTTTGCATCCTTTCTTTTGCAAAGAACTAAAGGAGTATGGCATAGCCTTCAACTAACAAACTTCTCTTAGTAGATCCTCGTGTGTTTCCTTATTAATTGTCAAAAAAGAGGCAACTTTCTAATGCTAAATGTATTTTGAATTATTTACAGACTAACCATATCCAACATCATGTGCTTGAAAGGTATGGTGTATTTCATACCTCATAGAGAGAATTGAGAGATAATAAGCAATACAATGAACAATCTTCATCTTGACAAGCAAAAATAATTTTTCATCAAATAGAATAGTAAAGAGTTGTTTGATTTTTCTATTTGATGGTTCATCCTAAGTAGTGAATGTTGCACCAAGATTTCAAAGTTGAAAATGTATACAAGCAAACTTAGTATGCTCGTTACAGATGGGGTTACCCATTGAAGATAGAAGAGTTGGTAACCATAGAAAAAGTTTGGAAATATTACTTAAAAGAGAAAAGTCCCAACAACTTTAAAGTGAACTAAGTCAAAGCATAAATGTTGATGGATTAGAATCATGTAAGGAAGCTTGGCTATGTGGTGCTAATGAATAGATAAGGTTGATTAAGTTAGGGAAAATTAAAGAACCCGAAATCCAATTATTGTAAGTGTCATAAACGCTAGTGACCATGAAGATGTATCAACAAGCTTTGATGATCCTAATAAAGATGTTGACACTAATGATGTTGCTGGTGCTAGGATTACTAGAGCTTGCAACATTATGGTCGAAATTGCTAACAGTGAGATTCTTTCTCTAACATTATGGAGAGCCAATCCCACATTCTTGTGATTAATTTAACTACCTCGAATGATGATGATGATGATGATGTTTTGAACATAACTCCTTTGAGTACTTATTTTGGCAAAACTATACCATTTAGTTTACACTTATAGCTCTGGTGTGTGTAAAAAATCAATAAATCACAGGCTTCTTTTTCTTGAATTAATCTTGTATATATTTTATCATTTTAAAAAAGTTTAAGTTTTTTTTATAAGAACTCCTCTAAAAGACACTATGGATATCTTAGCTATGGTTAAAGATATCTTAAGGAAGAAAAGGTCTAAAAGCACTAGGCCTAATAGAGAAGAAAATCCTTCATTAAAGAAACAAAACACAACTATTGGTCAAGTTTGTATTGGCAAGGATGTCATTTTTAAAAAGAGGGGATCCTTACAAGAAACTAGAGAATCTCTTCAACCAAGACAAAATGGTTCTCAGTTGAATAAAGAGAAGGCTTGGGAGGCAAGGGAAGAATCTCACCAAAAGAAAAGAATAGACCTTACTTACCAGTGAAGGGATGAACCTTGCAAAGACTAGGTGTCAATACATTTCAAGAGCTCTTTGTCTACTCCAAGTTCAACTAAGAACAACAAACCTTAGTAGCCCCCACTCCCACTAATATTATGGCAACTAACCCTTACCGAACAAAAAATCACAAAATGCGTGTCCACAATTTAGCTTTCTGATAGCCTTACGAACTAGAAAAACCAAACTCGAACTAACAATCTCAACCACGTGGGTTATTTAGATCCGATTGCTATTTCTCTTGATGGAATCCAACCGACTACTTAATTGGACATGTCAAGGTATTCTTTGGTAGACTAAAAATGATAGACAATTGACTCGGTACTTCCAACTGTACACCTACCAACACCGAATCAATGAACTCTTTTTGACTTGGTGTCAATATTACTTTATGAGATGACAGTATATATCTCCTAAACAGGAGAAACAACAAGTATCAAAATAAGAGCTTTTAAGTGTGGGTTCGGAACTCACAACTCTTTACTAAATTATTTATTAGTCTAAAACTATAAAAAATAAAATAAAAAAATTTGCGCAATGTTGCGCAAGTCAAAAGATACAAACATAATTGAAATTTGCACTTGCTTTTAGTCCCACGTACAGGGGCTCAAAACGTCCCCCCTGCTACGCATATATATAAATATATATTAAAAATATAAAAGCTTAATCCTACTTTAATCTAATCTAATCTAATATTAAAGAGTTATTTAAAAATAATTAAAAGATAAAATACTAAAAAATATTAAAACATTATCCTAATGAAAAATTAAAAATAGCATTTTTACAAATAAATCTTCAAAATAAAAATTTCCAAAATAGATAATTGTTCATCAACTTTGTTCTTTGGCCCAAAAGTTTTACAACAGCTCGCTTCTTTGACTTTTTTTTTTTATATTTTTTTTAGATTTATTTTTACACTTAATAAAAAATCAAATAATAAGCTCAAAATTAATTAAATCTAATTTAAAAATATATCAAAATTAAACACAATAAATATATAAATTGGACATATTATCAATAAGTGCATATTTAAAAATAATTTTGATTAGGAAAAAATTTATACTTAAAAGTGTCTATTGCCACCCATCTCTCTTTCTTAAGAACTTACCTCGTGCATAATCGTTGTTCTTGATACTGTTGGGAGTTTCTTGTTCTTTAAAAGCTTAAGAATAAATTGTTTGATGAATCAGGAAGGTAAATGTTCCAGTGGGAATGGGTGGAGGCACATTGACCCCACAAAATTGACCCAAAAAGAAATATTACAAAAGTAGTTTTAATTTTATTTTTTTAAAAATTATATAATTGGTAAATCGACTTATAAATTTTTTTTTGAAAATAATCCAGAAAATTTTATTTTACACAAACTTCAAAAATATCTACTAAATTTTTTTAAATGAATTATTTTATAAAACAAATTAATTTATAAAAATAAATAAATAAATCTCTTTCTACTATTAAAACTTAAAAATCCCTAATCTTTTTATTTTCATTCAACACTCATCACTTTTCTCTCAAATTTCTCTTATTGTCACACACACTCTTTAAAATTTTTACAAGATGAGTGATCAATCTTTCATTACTTTCAAGTGGGTCTCGCTAATATAGTAACAACTCTTCTTTTATTTTCAAGCTTTATTAATTAATCTCTAGAAAATTAAGATTATGGTTAACCCAAAAATTTAGAATTGTAGTTTTTCTTGTCATAGATTTAGATTTTATTTATTAAATGAGTTTGGGATATTGATTTTATATGAGACTCCTAATATCTTGATTGTATTTATAATCTAAATTTCTTGAATATTTATTAGAAATTTAACATTTTTATCTGAAATAGTAGTTTTTCGTGTGATTATTGTGAATCTTGTATTTAAAAATTGACATATTGCATTCTTATGATATTAGTGATTTTAATTTTTGTGAAAGAAAGTTAGTAGTTCTATGTTGGCTTCGTAAAAACTTTTGAGTTTAAAGTTTATATTTATTTGTTATAAATGCTTAACAAGAATGGAAAATGTTTTAGAAGAATGTTTAATAGTGAAGCCGAATATTTTCTAAATGTTGACTTGCGTTGATTTTGCTAGTTGCTACAACAGAGGTGGAAATAATATTTTTTGCAATAAAATTTGTGAAAGAATCATTTGAGGAATTGAATTGGAGATCAATGGATGAATAATTATCTGATTACATAACTTGAGAAAGATATTTTTAACAACATTGACAATGAAAAGATAATTTAGTTGTTTTAACATATCAAAAAGCATCATGAATAATTATAAAAATAAAGTATGTATCATTCAAATTTATTTTATGTATCTTTTAATAATTTTGTAATAATATTATATTTAACTAAATACATTAGTTTATCCACAATTAATATTATGCATGTTTTTATATGACTTTTACAAATGTTTTAAAGCAAAATAAAACTTGTAATACATAAAAAATTATTTCCATTATTTATAATTTTTATATTTTTAGATTATATATTTTTATGAATTTTTAAATATTAATTTTTATAATTTTTAAAAGTTCACATATATTTGATAAAAGGAAATATATATTTTTACAAAAGACTGTCATGTGATGCTATTTGATAGGCCACCAATTTTTTTAATGTCAGTTAAAAATTGTATCATAAACTATAATATAGTAATAGTTAAAGTATCAAATTAGACAAAAAATTTAGGTGTTAAAGTGAAAAATAGTATACTTTAAGAATCAAATCGTAAAATAAAACTTTTATTAATAAGGTCATGATTGTACTGATAAGACTGAAAATTTTAACTATCTTACCATAGTTTTGGAGAGTGATTTTATTTTTTCAAAAATCTAAATTACTTATAAAAACACCCTACTTATTATTTCTTTTGTTATACAATTTTGATTTATTTGTATTTTTTCAATGCATTAATATTTAATTAATTTGTAATATTTTGATTTAAATTCAACATGATTGCTAAAATTCCTCCAAAATCTAAAAAAAGTCTAAAATATTTCCAAAAAAAAAAATGATAAATGATATAATATTGAAATGAATCGCAGCTAACATTACATATATGGTATTATCACTCAGGATTTCAGTTTCTGTTTCTGCCTTTGAGATATTATTAGCATTAATTTGATTATACTTATGGCTATATACATTTCATTATTCTCTCTCAAATTGGTCAAGCTTATTACTTATCGGTAATCTCTTAATTTTTGTTATTTGTATTTTCATAAAATATTTAATATGTTATTTGTATTTTGAAAATATTTAATATTGTACATGAATTATCAATACGTGTTTTATTACGATATATTTATTTTCATAAAATGTTCAATGTGATACCTGTATTTTAAAAATATCTAATGCGATATTTGAACTATTAATATGTGTTTTATTACGTTATCTCGTATTAGCAATGTTAGTTAATTGCTAAATTAGTCAATGAAAATTTAACACATAAAATTATTTTTTCTAAATCATCAAGTCTGCATTAATAATATAATATCATGTGAAAAACTAAATAAAAACAATTTAAAAATGACTAAAGATATGGTTAATAAAAAAAAAGTAAATACTAAACTTACATAAAAATACATGTACCTTCATGGATAATAAAAAATATAATTCAAAAATAAATTAAAAATAATATTTCAAATGTGAACTCTTTGGAGAAGATGACCATTTACTTGAATGGAGAAAATGAGGTTTTTGCTTATATTTACTCCTTTTATTAACCATATATATATTTTTTGTATACTTAATGATATCCGTATCCATAATTATCTAGGAGAAGGTGATATTTTAGATGCTGTGGAGAATTTTTCGCATAGAAAATTTTTTAATTGAAGAAGTCTTCATTTTTTGTCTTTGAGATAAGGTTGATATTGAGTCTTAGGTCCATACTAGTACCAAGAGTAAAAAAAAATATATTAAGACTGTGATTAATAATTATCAAATAATTGATAAAATGGACTTTTTTATTCCACAATTTATCAAGATAAAAAAAAAAACAACTCATCCAATAAAAAAAGGAAGCCCTTTTGATTGGATGGGACTAAATGAAGAAATATTAATTTAATTTGATTTTTTTTGTTTAATTTAGTTATTTATTTATTCTAATTAACTAAATTGAAGTGTCATGGGGCTAGAATTATAGTCTGACAAATTCCGCGACCCTAGACAATTTTTTGGGTTCAAATCCGTCTAAGTCAGCCTTACTCTTGAAAAATGAGAATTCTTGTAAAAATTCAATGTAACACCCCTCACTCGTCACCGTCATCGAATTAGGGTTATGGGATGCTACAATAAATAACATAACAGAATCATGCTATATCAATTCAAATTTCTCTAAACGATTATTAATCATCAATCATAAAGTCAAGAACAGGTTATTCATACAATATTGGGGTTAAATCGAACTTACAAAAGCTCTAAAAATAATTCAGAATAAAACAGGGACTAATTTGAAACATTTTAGAAAAATGTTGCAAAAATGCAAAACAGGGGTCGCACGGCTGTGTCAATAGGTCGTGCAACTAACTGTGGCCGTATGGGCCTAATTGTAAAACTTTGCAAACATTCACACGGCTGGGTAGCCAGGCCGTTTGAGAAACTGTGCTCGTGTGTACTTAAAACCAACCTAATTATATAGAGTACACGGTCGTGTCACTTACCCGTTTGTGACACACGGATGTGTGTTAGACCGTATATAACATTATAGACCACCTAAAGCATAGCACAAACCAACCTTACCAAAATGACCTATAATGCAATCAATATCTAATGTAAAAAGTGTCCCAAAACTTGATCAATTCATGATATATCTTAGCATAAACTCTTTCCTAAACATACAACCAATATACCTTCATTGGCACCAACACAACATTAGACTCAAGTCATTATAATTCAAACCAAAGCCCTTAACCATTTCATACCACATTTTATTTCATATTCATACCAACATCTAAACTTTGCCATTACTATTAACCTTCTAAATACCAAACTTGGCACCAAACCATTCATCACATAACAAGTTATCACATAAAATTTTATGCAAGCATAACCATACCAAAACACATTCATCCACTTATACAAGTTTAACCATCCTATGTACATGCCACAAATAACCAAACTCGAAACATCAAAAGTCTACCAAATCGAGAGCCAAAAGGTGTGTGTTTCTCGTTTATCCGATTGACACGTTTTGAACGTCCAAAATCTACAAGAAATTAATAACAAGTAAATATTTAAAATACTTAGTAAGCTCATACAATATAAACAATTACTTACCTCAATTACTTATCACACATTCAATTCATTATGCAAAATAAGTATCCCTATCAAGATATAGTACAACAACATCATATACATAAGGCTTTGAGCTCAAACCATGCATATAACCTCAGTTTTCCATTTTCTATCATAATCCAACTTATACCTTATATCCAAATCATATATATTACTTTGCCAACATCCAATGGCATATCATCACATTTTCATTCACAATATTGCTCGATGAAACTTTGTAAAAGAACTTCATACACAGGTGAAAGTAATAATGCCAGATTACATGTTTGGTTAAACCTACATGAATCGGATAATAGTGCCCAGTCACCCGTAGGGTTGAACCTATACAAATCGGATAATAGTGCCTGGTCAGCCTTTAGGATTGAACCTACACAAATCAGATAATAATGCCCGATCACCTGTTAGGGTTGAACCTACATAACATATAGCCTGACCAGGGCTTAATAAACCTATATTCTCGAGTCTGCAACACATGCTGGAGCTCAGAACCCGTTGACAATAATCTGTAACCTCGTATATGAGACTTTTACTAATTTCATTGGGATTTATTTATTTCACATTATATCACAATTCAAAGTCACCAACACTCATCATTACCAAATCAAATATAAAATATTAGTATTAACAATTTAATTATACCATATGAACTTACCAGGGGCTAACAACAGAAGTAGAAGGGTTAGTGAATAGTCTGTAAATTTCCTTTTTCCTTGATTATCAACCGTCTTGTTCAAATCTTGATCTATAATATAAATTTATTTCAATTTAATCACTCAAATATCATATTGCAGCCTATTACAAATATATGTAAGCTCGATTTTATTATTTTGGTTAATTTCTTCAAGTTTAATGTTTTATTCAATTTAGTCCCTAAAATCAAACTTATCATAACTTTCAAATTTGGACACCAAATTTTAAACCAACTTCAAATATATCCAATTATAGCCTCCTATTATAAAAAAAATTACAAAAATTACATGCCAATTTAAAGGTATTAATAATTTAGTCCTTAGGTCCAATATTAACAAAAATCACTTTATAAAATAGTCATATTTTCCATCAAAGCTTCAAACTCTACCATAAACATTCAAAAACTTCAATTAACATCAATGAAAACTTTAAAAATCTTTAACAGTTTTGAAAATAGTGATACGAGTTAGTTAATTCCAATTACAACGATTTCAAAAACATAAAAATTACAAAAAAGAAAAATATTGATTTTGACTTACATGCATCAAAACAAAGCTCAACCAAAAGTTGGTATTCTTCTCCCATGAAAAATCGGTGGCGAAGGAAGAAAAGAAAGATGATAATGGCTACTTTCATCTTTTGTTATATTTTAATATACTTTTAACTAATATTATATATATATATATTGGTAAATAATATTTTATATTTTTAAACCTTAAAGATTAACAAATAAATTGTTAATTACTAAGCATGACCGTCCACTAAAAGTTACAATCGCCTAATTATCATTTTGGCCTTTGTAATTATTTCTTTTACCTATTTAATTAATATCATTTAATAGCGATTAAGTTTTATAATTTTTACGATTTAATCTTTTTTTCTTAACTAATCATCTGAACCCTAAAATTTTTAAACTAAACTTCAATTCACTAAAATAGTAACTGTAATAGCCTAAATTCGTCCGGGCCCAATAAAAACAATAAACCAAAATACACAAAAAAAAACTAAAATAATTAAATATTCAGTCCATTTACAAAGCCCACTGTTAATCCGACAGCCTAAACTACCCAGCAGCCCATTACACCCTCAACCCAAAGATACACGGGGCCCAAAAGGCCCAAATCAGTTAGCAGGTTAGGAAACCCTAGGGTTTACAGAAGCTTCGCGCCGTAAGCACTCCAATCGTCATGCCCCTTCGTCTCACGCCATTCCAGTGACCCTTCATCAACGCCTCCATCGGTGCCGTGAATCCAGCTCCGTATCGCACCATAATTGGCGCACTAATCAACACCAGCGCACTCACTGCCGTGATATCCTCGCTGGTACCTGCAAAAGGAAGGAACCACAGCATAAAAGAGAAGCAAACATGGAAAGAAATCAAAGATTTTTTTCCCAAAATGTAACAATTAACAGAAAGCTATAAAAGCCTCTTTTCTAATCTGTAAGGAGGGTGGATTTTTCAGATATAAAAACACAGAGAAAAAGATTATAGATTTTTTAGCTTTGCCAGAAAACAGAGGTGATTCTTCTTGCTTTATTTTCTTTATTTTCTTCTTGGATACCTGCATTTCATACATACAAAGTATTGTAAAAAATATAAGAGGATTACCTCTCGATTCGCTGTGAAAAGTGAAGCTTTTCGAATCCCGACCGACGTACGTGGCGGAGTCGGCATTCTTGGCGTGGCGAGTGGGGAGCTCGATGACGGAGGCTCGACTGAGCTTCGAGGGGCTCGCTCTCTCGTCCTCTTTCGAGTTTTTTTAATTTTTTTTAAAATGGGTTAAAAATGAATTTCTGGGGCCAAAATTTGGCTTATATAGCCTCATGGAAACGGCGTCGTTTTGCTTAAAACGATAGGCTTCAAGACGGCGTCGTTTCAAAGGCAGGGATCCGCGCGTTGACCCGTGACCCGGGAAGGATTCGCGTGTTTTTTGTTTAAAGGGCTAATTTCCCAATTTATCCTTCCGCATTTTTAATATTTATAATTTCATTTTATTTTTATTATAATTTGGCCCTAACCTTTTTATTTTTGTTTCAATTTAGTCCTAATAGCCATTATAAAACTTATTTTGGGAACGACGTCGTTTTTGGGATTAAGGCTAATTGCCCAGTAAGTCCCTTGGATTTTAGCGCGTGTTTTAATTAGGTCCAAATTTTTTATTATTTTAAAATTGACCCTAGAGTTTTATTTTTATTTAATTTTAATCCTTTTTAATTTTTTTATAAATAATTTATTTATTTTAAATATTTTATATATTATTTATTTTTACTATAAACATTATTTATATATGTAAAAAATTTATTGTATATATTATTTTTATTTATATATTATTTATTTTATTATTTATATTTTATTATATATTTTATTTATATATTTTATTATATATTATATCATTTTATTATATATATTATTCATTATATTATTTTTATTTTATTATATATTATATTGTCTTATTATTTATTATTTATTATTATGTATAATTTTAAAATTTATAAATTATTATTAAATAATACATATATCATTATTAAATATTTAGTATATTATGTAATATTCTAAAATTTACTATAAAGTTTTGTTCCTATTTAATATAATATTATTTTTATAAATATATATTAAATTATTATATCATATAGTATTTTTTATTAATTAATTAACCATTTTTTAAAAAATTCTCCTTTATTATTTATATATTGTTTTAAGTATTTTTAATACCTCATTTATTTTTTTAACGGTATTTAGTTTTCATCTTTATTTTTGACTTATTTTACATATGTTCATAATTTGTTTTCGTTTTTTTATTTAGTATTGTTTTAGTATGTTAATTTTATCTCATAAATTATTTATATTTTTATGTTTTTTTTATATATTTATATGGAAATTGATCATTTATGTTGCTATTTTAGGTTATATTTGTATGAAATATTATTGTGTATACCATGTAATTTTATATTTTATGTTTATTATTTTCTATATTATATTTGCATGAAATGTTAAAGTATGTTTCATGTAGTTTATATTATTTAGTATTGATATCTTGTAATATGTTAAATGCATCATTGTTTTAAAAATTTATATTTCATTTAATTCAAAAGAATTTTTAAAAATAAGGCAATGTTTTTTGTATTTAGGAATTTGGGAAGTAGTGCCCTAACATGCTGGGTTGCGATTTCCCGTTTGTTTAAATGCCTAAAGTATCCTTCTAAATAGATTTTGTAAATCACGAGATGATTTCAATTACGAAAGTTTAAGAATATCGTGTCCAATCATGCTGGATGTGATGTTTGTACTCTTTTGGAGCAAAAGAATCTCGATTTTCAACTCAAATTATTCCGGTTTTAAAAAGGGATCCTATTTTTAAATTCTTTCAAACTTTTGACATTAAGATAGAAAACTATTCAATTTGGTACCTATTTTGGGCGTTGGGAGGGTACTAATCCTTCCTCGTACGTAACCGACTCCCGAACTTATTTTCTCACATTTTCGTAAGACCAAAATGTTTTATAAGGCGATCCAATCACACCTAAAAAGGTTGGTGGCGACTCCCGTTTTCAAAATCTCCCAAAAAAAATGGTTTCAACAGTAACTCCGTAAATATTCAATAATATAATTTACGGACTTGTTTTATGGAAATGAGGTCCCAAAATCTCCTTTTTCAAAATCACTTGACTTTCAGTATGCGCCACTTGTATCTTAACTAACTAACCATTTAATAAAATTTATTATGTCACGATTCACTATTATACTATATTTAGTTCATAAATATTAATTAAATATATTTATGAACTCACTCGTCAGAATTGTGGTCCCAAAATCACTATTTTTGATGCTACTAAAAAATGAGAGTCATGAACGAACAGAAAAAGCCCAGAAAAATAGTGTACACCAAGTGCTTGAGTAAATGCTCTCGAAAGTATTCTATTACTTTGAAGGTTTACAACTGAATGAATAAAAATGAGAGAAAAACCTCTATTTATAATTGAGCTCTCTTAAATCCAACGATACAAATTAAGTTACATCGACGGTTAAGATTTTTGCCTAACTATAAAATGAGTCTTAAGGAATTTAAACTCTATATATTTTTATCCCTAAGGATTTATATTAATTACCCTGATAACTCTAACCAAAATTTAGTAGATGAACTTTTCCATATGTTCTACGAATTGGGTCAATTCAAGCAAGTCAAATAAGTCTCATTTAATAAATTGACCTCCATGACACATTCTGTACATAGTGATCACCGGCTTTGGCCCGTGACCCATGTCCTGTCATTGAAATCTCATCCTAACATTCCAAATTAGCGGTTTGCATCCACAAATTGAAGGTGAGAACCAATAGATTTTTCGACCCCATCAAGAGATCTCTAAACAAACCAATCGAAACAACCTTCGATATATATCATAGCACTCAGCGACTCAATCTTGGTTGAAGAGAAGTAGGGAGAAGACACAACCCTATCTAAGTCCCCTATTGATGAAAAATCTCATTGTCGAGGAGCCGTTCACTTGGATAAAATTTGACACTCAGGAAATGCAGGTTTGGATCCACAATATCATCCACTCCCCAAACCCCATCTTAAGCATAAAAAAAAAAAAAATCAAGAAAGCTCCAGTCTACTGCATCATGAGCCTACCTCAAATTCACTTTGAACATGACTCCCTTGAAACCTCACTTCTTCATGTCATCAATTGTCTCGTTCGCAATCCGTAATCTGTTTACTCTATTTTTCTTCTGGTACATTTAGCTTTATGTATAGATGTTGGTATATTGTAATCTTCTCATTTCCGTTATATATATACATAAACATATTATAGATTATAAATCGTGTCAAAATTTTAAGAAATATTGAAAACTTTAACAACAAAACTACACGAAGGAATTAATAGATATAAATACACACACAAAAGGAATCAAAGAAAACAACTCGATACAAAGCTCTGGAAGAAGAACCCCTTTTTATTACAGAATTCATGAAACATTTAAGTTTGTTGCTTGTGCTCCCTCCCTTGCATCGTTCTTGTTTCCTTTTTTTTCCTCAATAGAAAGAAGAAGAAAATCATACATAAATGGAATTGGAATGCCGAGTGGCATATATTATAAACATGAAAAAGAAGATTACGTTATATAAAATCATGACTTACGTTTGTTTGAGACAATTTTCTTGGTCGGTTTACCAAGAACCCCACAAAAGCCACATCCTGAGATCTTAGGAGAAGGAGGATCGATGGTAGGGGATGCCGCATTTACCGACATACGTCCATTGTGTCCTTCGGATCCGCTGCGCGTCATCAACGCATCCGATCCTCGGTTTCCTTGATTGGTGTTAAGCTTTTTCATTAGGTTCAAATCCCCCGATAAAAACTTGTCGTTCCATATCAACCCTGACGAGCCTTGCCTCCTAAACGACGTCGTAGACCTCTGCAACTTCATCTCCATGATGATCTCTTGTTTCCTTTCCTCAAATCTTGTTGTTTTTATGGATTAAGTTTTTTGGGAATCATGTTGTTGAGTAGAGTTATTAATTGGAAGGTTGAGTTATGCGGTGTAGGTCCATGGAATGAGAGGATAAAACAACGGATGCTTACTATTTTCAATAACTAGATATATGCCCGCACTTTGCTGCGATATGAAATGATATTTTTTAGTAAATTTAGAAAAGAAGCAAATTAAGTAAAAATATATATGACAAAATTAAGCCTGCATCAGATAATATTAAATCCAGAACATGAGAAACATAATTGAAGTATGAAATCATATATATATATATATATATATTAAGTAAAGTAAAACAGTCTTTTGGCAAATATGGCAAGAAGTAATGTCGGGCTGACAAGTGACACATAGACAAGATCAAGTACGTAAGGTAAATTTTCACTGATTCCAATATGTTGCACATGAGATTAAATATTTACATAAAGCCAAATTAATGTAAATATATTTGTACTAAGATCTACCTTATAATAACAATCATATCGACTGAACATACAATTTAAATGCAGCAATTAAAGATCCTCCAATTCACAACATACTCATCTTTATTAGTCCTTTCTTTTTAGTTTTTCTCACCATCCTATATATTCTCCTCTACCAAACCTAAATTCACCAATGTCTTCAACGATTGTTTAGATCTGATTCTATTTTGGCATTTCATGTTATTGGTATCACAAGGTAAATGCCCAAGACCTTATTTTGGCATTGCCCCCTCAAGGTTTTTTATTTTTTATTTATCCCATTTTCATTAAAATTAATTCTTATGTTTATGTTTAAATCTATATGATACGATCTTAATTCGATGTGAATTTAAATGCGTTGAAATATATTATCTTTTTATTTAAGAGTTAAAGGTAAAATTATAAATAATTATAAGCTTTATCTAAAAAAATTTATAACATACATACTAGCATTGGTAGTTTTATACTTATCATTATTAAAAATAGTACAACCCCAATTTTAGCATTTAAAGTTTATCCTCAAAAGTCCAAATTCATTATTCAACTCTTAAACATCTTACCATATTAATATAGATTTTTAAATGTCTTTAATATGAAAATAATGAGTTTACAAATCACAATATTTTGGTAAATTATAATATTACTATTACTTAGATAAAAACGTAATTTTATTTATGCCAAAATTTCATTTACTTTCTCTTTTTAGAAATTTTATAGTACAATTTTGCATTACGTATATAGTTAATAACTAAAATTGTATCTATTATATTATATTTATGATTACATGCATTGCATAAGTATAAACACGAATAATAAAGATATAAACACCATGATAAATAAATATAATTTTTTCAAAATCAACATAAAAAATTATTGACATGACAAATTGAAAATTACTTTAATAGCGTTGATCATATTTTTCAAATACAACATGAATATAATACCAAAAAGGAAAAAAAAAACAATTAAACCACGAAAAAAAAAGGATAATCATAATTATGAACTTATCAAAATCTATAAATATGTTAATAGAATAGTTAAAAAACACCAACATGGCAAAAATTACATTTCTTTTTCTCCCTTTGTGCACAAAAAAAAAAAAGGTGTTAGTTATACATAGTATTATCTAATTAATTAGAATTCAAAGTTATTTCTTAAAATTCCTAAAATTACATGGAATATTGGGAAGATGTGGTGGTTTTTATTTCAATATTGTTTTGCAATTATTATTAAGGCAACCTCTCACTTTAAGATTTATAGTTTTGTTTTTTCATTTTTATAGTCAAATTTGATAATTATGTTCATTTTAATCTCTGAATTTGAAAATTATGAAAGTTTGATGATGTGACATAATTTTAGAGTACCATACATCACTTGAAAATTAAAAGAATTATATAAATGTTCAGGTGATGATTTTATATAATCTCAAAGTGTTACATTCAGTGCTTTAATAATTGGACCAGTGCTTGAACAAGTTAGACCACCAATTCTCGATTCAATCAGTTTGATCGGTTCAACCATTGACCAACAATAAGTAAATAAATAATTAAAAATTTATAAAAAATATTAAAAAATAAAAATAAAAAATTTTATTATTCTATTCGAGTAGTTTTCGAGCTGTTTCAATTGTCTATTTTTGGCCCTATTTTTTATTTTTATCAATTTCAAGTAGTTTTTGAGTCAATCGGTTCAATCATTTTGTTCGAACTATTATATCGACCAATTCTCGCTTTGTCCAATCCTATTCTAGTAACATTGGTCATATCATCAAATCTTAAAAGAATCTAAGTTCAGAGACAAAAATGGACAAAAAAAGTACAAATACTAAAGTGAACCTAACTATCAAATTCAGAGGCAAAAAATCTTATTATAATTATTATAATTTTCTCAAATTATGGTATTGTTTCTCCTATTAGCTTTGATGTTTCAAGCTTTTGATATAACAACATTAAGATAAATTTTTATTTATATTTCCTAAGTCATTTGGTGAAAATAATTATTGAAAATTTTGTTAAACATTTTCAAAGCATTTCAAAGACTTATAAAACTACTCAAAAAACTGTTGGATTTGGTGTCTTGAGTGTAGTATATTTGTTTGTAAATTTGTAACTTTTTCTAACAAATAGGTTAATAAAATAAATCCATTGATTATTGATTTTTCGTAATTTGATACATCAAATTAAATTCTCCATTACATTTAAGGAGCTTATTCTCGAGCAATTTAGATGTCTTTTCGTTACTTTTTTTTATTTTTAATTTTATCATTAATAAATTATTATTTGTTAGTTTTATATAATTTTTGAGAACCAATTTGGCCAAACATGTCATGAGGAACCTAATGGGTTGATTGAGTGTTTTAGGGAGTCGATGGTGGGTCGAATGTGAAGAAAACATCACCTAGAAGGGGGATATTATGATATCAAAGTATGAAAGTCGTGATACCCCTGATAGTGTTGAAACGAAAAGGATTGAGGTCATCTACAATGGTATTGTGATATCAGCCATGGATATCACGATACCAAGACACCTAAGGACACCCAATTTCAAGACTGTCATAGGTATCACGATACCATTGCTTGATGCATGAAAAAACTGCAGGAACAATTTTATGTTCAACAAGCTTAAGTCTATTTTTCACTTAAGGGCATAATGGTCAATGTTATGTTAAATACTAGTAGACTATAAATACAATTTTATAAGCCTTTCATTTTAGATTTTGTTGGTTAAACATTTCTTCTAGGGTTTTCATAGTTTCAGGTTAGGTTTTCCTTTCTTTTTCTTTTCTTTTCATTTTTAGATTAAGTTTTCTCTTTTCTTTTCTTTTTAAATTAGATTTTATTTTATTTTTGTTGTTTTCTTTCTTGTTAAAAACTCTTGTAAATGAATATGGATCAAGCTTTGGGGTGCCTTTGGTTCTACATCTAAATGAGCACTTCTTACCCTTATTTTTATATTGTACAAATTAATTGTTCGATGAAATGTCAATTTGGGTGTTAAGCTTTATTATGTACTAAATTGTTTGATGGTTGGTGGATTGGTTATTTTTTAGTTTAAGTTAATGTTTATGCTTGATTAATTGATTGTTTGATTATATGGAAATGCTTAATAAGCTAGAATTGATGCCTCTAGTGGAAAATATAGATAAACGAGATAGAGAGGAGAATTTATCCTTAGATAGTTCAATATAATTGTGTCAAATAATGAGACCGAGATTAGATCTATATGCCTAGGTGAGACCGAGAGGAGAGCTTAGGTGGTATCTTTTAGTGGAGAATGACACTAAGAGGAGATTCCTACCTAAGAATGACAATAAATATAATCAGTATAAGTGTATTAGCTTAGTTAACGATTAACTAATCAATTGATCATCCTTTTATCATTTACATTATTTAAAACAATAGGAAGAAAGTTTAGCTTAGTTGTTTAAGTGACAGGTTAATTTTAGTTTATAAACAATTTATATTTAATTTCACACTAATAATTTCCAAATCAATTAAATTAGTAATTTTTTAACTTGTAACTAACTTGATAAAATCGTATTTTTAAATTATTTTCATAAAAATTGTTTGTTTTCTGTGTACATGCACATATGGTCAATTATATTAATATACTTTGTATAAATTGTCCTCATATGTTTTTTGCACGCAAAAAAAAAAGGAAGCAAATGTTGCTCATTGGTTGTCTAATGTTTAACTAATACTAAGCGGTATTACGTGGTCAGATCGTAATACAGAAAGACAACTTAAATTAGTAGACGAACCTAAACATGTCATTAGTCCAATTAGAAATGAGCAAATTGATTGAAACACTAGTATGTCGTTTATCAAGTCCAATTGGGAAAATGTCTTGTCTTGGACATTGGAGTGATTGACTCCTAGAATATAGAGACATAAATGTAACTAACTGAACTGACAATACATCGGATTGGACCCAAGTAGAATAAATTCTGAAACCGTTTATGGATTTATTCACTTGTGACGTTCATAGTGTGGCATACCTAAATCCTGAGTGGATGATGGACTATGTATGCATGACTCGTACACTTTGATGTAAGTAAAAGGCTGAGTTTGAATAGGTAAGGAATCGAAAGCTGGTGCGTTTGGTGTACAACTTCTGCATTATGTAGCATCATTCACAACAGTGGAATTCATAAATTAAGACATGGGTAAATGATATCCTCTTATTAGTATTACATGGTTGATAAAAAGTAAACATATCCATGGGTCGTTCGTCTTTGTAATGAATGAGTTAATTACTATTTGATAGTAATTGACCTTTCATGAAAAAAGATGTAACGGTTATCACGAGATAAAATAGGATCATATTGGAAGAATGAATATTATCTCAAAGAGATTAAAGGTATTCTATGAGAGTAACACACTTATGACAAGGTCATTGGACGAGAACTGAGTAGTTACTTTGTAACGGTATGTCGTTAGGGAGAGTTCAGTCACGATACTATAGTAGAATGACTTTGTGACTAAATAAATTTATAATTAATAGGTTAAAAAAACGGAACTTATTTATATATCATTTGAGCCCTAATTACATATATCTAATTGGTCCCTCCGCTAACTCGTCGAAACCATAAACGAATTGCAAGATGAATCAAATGAATAGAAATGGGTAGAAATAATAAAGTTAGAGAAATGTGATACATTCAAAATTGAATGTGGTTTTCTCACTTAGTATGAAAATGACTTGAGAATTAATTTATGGTTTTTCGAATTATTAATCAATAAATTAACTGAAGTTCGAAAATGAATTTATATTAATTGATCATTGTGAAATCTGCAGAATGTAGAAATATTAAAGATATAATTGCTTGATGTAAATTGAGTAACAGAAGAATAGTTTAGATACCACTCGTGAATAAAAAAAAGTTTAAGTACCAACTTAGGGTAAAAGTATTTGGTGCTAACCTATTTAGGGTAATAGAAGTACCAATTTTGAGAAGAAAAAGTAGTTTAAGCATCAATTGAGAAAAAAAAAAGTTTAAATACTAAGATGAAAAAAAATAATTTAAATATCAATTTGTGAATTAAGCTAAAATGGAATGATAAACACTCTCTAAAAAAAATCACAAAATTCTTTGAAACAAATCAAGAAAGATGCATCAAAATTTACAAGTAAAGAAACATAAAAGAAATATCTAAATTCATTAGAAAAATTAAAATAGTTTTTGGTAAATAAATAAACCCTAAAATCTCCATGAAAATTGAAAAATGTGATATATATATATTGAGAGAGAGAGATGGCTGAGTTGCAAACAACATTAAATAAAAACAAAAAT
This sequence comes from Gossypium longicalyx, assembly GCA_025698465.1. Classification (NCBI taxonomy): domain Eukaryota; kingdom Viridiplantae; phylum Streptophyta; class Magnoliopsida; order Malvales; family Malvaceae; genus Gossypium; species Gossypium longicalyx. The sequence goes on from CM047000.1 coordinate 9,556,671, forward strand.
GATAGAGTGAATAAAGGTTAGGGTTGAAAAGACAACCTTCTTGCAAGTGATAGGAGTAGGGATGAGTAAAATTCGATTTGATTTGAAAATTTTGAAAAAATATTTAAATTTTGAGTTAATCGAATCGAGTTATTCGAATTATTCGAGTCAACTCAAATAACTCCATTCGAGCTTCGAGTTCGAGTCGAGTTGAAATTTACAATTCAAATAACTCAAATATTTCAAATAACAGATTGATGTAAATACCCTTTTGCTCACTGTCAATTATGAAAATAAACAAATTGATCTCTCTCAACAAAAATTACAAAAAAAAAGTTAAAATAATTTTTAAAAATTAAAATATTTATAAAAATTTTAATTTTTAAATTTTTAAAAATTCTAAAAAATATAAAAAAAACTTATGATTTTAAAATTTTTCTAAAATAATAATTTTGTGGACCTATTTAATTATTCAAATTTATCATACTCAAGTATATTATTTTTATTTTTTTAATTTAATTCGAACAATTTCACTTGATTTGACTCGACTTGAATTTCATTTCACTTGACCCAATTTGAAAAAAATTTCAAATTGAGTTAGGATGATAAAATAAGACTCGTAAACTCGATTAACTAGAAATTTTTTCATTAGATTTGACTCGATTCGATCGAACGCTCACTCCTAGAGAGGAGAGGCTAATAAATAAACATAATTTGAGTCACATTTCCAAAATCCGCCCTCGATTTCCTTCTTATGTAGGGGCTAAGTCAAAAAATTGTTTTGAGGGGAGGTCGAAATTAAAATTGTATATTTTTACAATAGTAAAAATGTAATTTCATCATTTTAATAGCCTATATCTTTATAATTTTTAAATGATTAAATTAAAATTTTATCTTTTGGGGGGCAAAATGTAATTTTACTATTATTAATTTAAAATTTTATAATTTATTAAGGGACTTAAATGAAAAAAAAATTATTTTAGGGTGCCAAGGCCCCTGCCAGTCCCCTTGACTTTGCCACTGTTCTTATGTATTATAATTTATTGCTGCAGTGCATGGGAATGTGACAAATAAAACTCTTTCTATAATTTCCTTATTTTCAAAACATAAGTACGAGAGAAAGAGGAATATTGGGTAAAAGAGATGCTATTGTATTTGGAGTCGGATTGTATTTTGCTTTCTTATTAAAAATGGGCAACTGGTTCTTTTACATTAGATAAAAGAGCAAATTGGACATTTCTATTAAAAATTCCATCCATTTATACTATTAAAAACTAGTGTGGTTGATGAAATAACCAAACAGTGACATCTAACGTGCCACATATACCTTATGTTGACTTACATGAACTTATTTTTAACACCAGAAATAGATTAAATTTTTAACAAAAAGATCAGTTTGCTCTTTGATATAATGTATATGGGCTAATTTGCACATTTTTTTAGTACAGAAGGTAAAATGTAATCTAACTCATAGTACAGGGGCCTCCATAGTACTTTTACTAGAAGAAGAGTGAAAGGAGAAAGTTGGGGTTGCAAGGCGGAGGGAAAACCGAAAAAATGAAAGAGACAACGTTAGGGGGTAGCGAGCAGGGAGAATCTCATAAAACTCACCAACGTTGCTTGGGCTTTAATCCAATTTCGAGGCTTTTCCATTTCTTTTTTTTTTCCGAGAGAGTGCACACCTAACTTTTCATTAACTGTTAAATAATAATAATTAGAAATTTTATAACATATGTCGGCGCATGGAAATCATGTATTTAAAGTATAAATATATATTTAAAAATAACATACAACAAATAATAACACATAAAATTTGAAACTAATAATAATAACAGGTAAAGTACAAAAACAGTCACCCAACTATTTAGTACGTTTTATTTTGGTCGCTCAACAATTAATTTTTTCAATTTAGCCACTCAACTCTTCGAAATTAAATATTTAGTAACTTTTGTTGTTAATTAAGTAATGGAAGTCCAATTTGGACTTTTTTATTGGCCTAATAACAAATTTAGCCATCAAAAGTTTATACATTCTCTCAATTTGACCCTAAATCTAAAAAATTCAACAAAATTTGCCCTCAGTATTTAAAAAAATTCATTTTAGCTCTAATTCTAAAAATAATTAAAAACCTTTAAAAAATTTATATTTACTTTTTAAAAATTATATAATTTATATTTACTTTCTCATCAACCAAACATGTAAAAAAATTTATAAGTTAAAGCTTTTTTTTTTTTTTGTTATATTGTTCGTCTCAAATGCCTAATTAAAACTTATAAAAATTAAAAAATTAATATTTTTATTATTTTTAATTATAGTAGTATTCAAAATTAAGAGTATAGTGTATGAGAAGCATTGTTTCAATAAAATAAAATAAGCCACAACCTTACAACTTTAATTAAATGCTGAAACTAGAACTCATACTATTTGATACAATGTTTTAAATGGATACATGAATCAATCATATATATTTTTTGGTCAAAGATAAATGAATCAATTATAATTGAAGTAGTTCATTTTTTTAGTATAGATGCACTGTGAAATGATTGAGGGTAATTTTTTTAAAAATAGATCCACCAAATTCCAAATTATGAAAGATATTTTCTCCAAAAAGGGAAAAAACCAAAGAAAAATCTATTTTTCCATTTTCCAAAAGGGAAGCCGTTTGATTTTCAGTAAACCAGGAAAAGTAAAGAGGTAAGGAGTAAAAGTTTTCAAAATCAAACCAGTCCAAACTATTAGTTAAACCAATCAATTCATCAATCATCTACCCAATTAGTTCATCAAGTTTGATTAAATAAACCATTCAAAAGTTCATAAAAACAAAAAACAAAAAAAACAAAAAATAGCCAGTCTGGTCTGTTCAATCATTGCTTAAAATGACCAACTGCTCAAATTGTAACCAATCTGATTCAGACATTATACCCACCCAACAACTGATTGCAGGGTTTCATTAAAAGCTCTGTGTCACGATTTCACTAGTACAAGCCTGTGAAAATGTACTAATTTACATTGTTTGTTTCACTACAAATATTATTCGATACCCTGGGCTTTAAATTCTGCCCAATTCATTGTTCTTTCAGGAAACTTTATTACACAAAATTTATGTTGAAACCCTATGAGAGTGTCGTCTCTTCAAATCCTTGAATTCCTCTATACTCAAAATTTGTAAACCATTTGCTCAGTGTATCCGAGTTCTTTGAGTATGCCGGTTAGCTGCATGTCAAGGATGGTTAAATTTAGATACCCAAATTAAGATAACAATTAGAAAGATAAGCAAAAAAAAACAAAAACAAAAAAACAGAAAATGCGTTTTATTACCTCTCCTTGTGAATAGTCTTTAGCCTTATCACCAGATATGTGTTCCATCATCCCAGGTGGACCGCATACCTGAACAAACACGGGAGAGTGAGCGGATCTATTGAATATTGATCAGGTGGATTGTTTAAGAGGGTGCTTGAGACTTGCAAAATGAAATCGTAGGATTATGGCCATTTTCCAAAGCCATAACCTGGCCTTTAACAAAGTTTAAGAATGGCCAGCACAACTCGAGCTCTAAAATTCAAGAAACATGACCATATGAACAACAAAGGTTCGTTCAGACTAGCCCTGAAAAGAGTTGCAGTAATGCACCAAGAGATCATGCAAAAGCGTGATGTATGCTTATGGAAAAATCCTATTTGCAGGCTGCTTCTTAATCCGCTTAAATAGCAACCTCAGGTAGGTTTTAATCTGACAATACCTCTAGTTTAAGAAAGCAACAGATAAATAAAAAGCTTGAGCGCCTGTTTGCAAGTTTTTTAATTTTTTCTATCTTTACAAATGTAGTAAAAAGGTTCCTCTTTGTTGAACATTGATGTCAGTTCTTCACCATGAGTGACCAAGAAACAACAAAGAATGGGAATAAAAATGTATTCATGAATTCCTGAAGTTGAAACGATTTTAAAGGAAAAGGTGGCTCCACTTCAGATAAAACTTACTCCATGCCTTGGCAAACAGAATAAAAGAAGAATGGTTGATAATTAAGAAAGTGACTTACAAGGATAAGAGTATCTGCAGCAGGACCAGGTAAGCCTTTTGTGACCATATCCTTTGAAATGAATCCAGCACCTCCTTTCCAAGTTTTAGTTGGATTGTCTACAGTGTAGAATACCTGGGGGGAAATGAATGATGAAAAATGAAAAATTGAAAGGAAATGAGCAAGTAGAAGTAAACAAGCAAGTTACTATTTGAATAACACGTCTACCGTTACAGCAACTATTTCATCATGAAAGAATTCATACCTTAAGATTCGGATGACTAGCAGCAAGTATATCAAGCTTCTGCTTGAGCAGTATATCATCAGGGGAGACATTGGCATAAAGCAGTGACACCTAACAGAATAAAGTTCAAATTAGGCTCATATTTGATCTAAAATAAGCACTAAACAGATGACATTCAACAATAAGCAGAAAGTTAAGGTTGCATATCTACCAATCAGATATGCCTACCTGAGTCTTGTCATCAGGATTCTTCAGTATAGCCTCAATAACCTGAAGCATTGGAGTTATGCCTGTCCCACCTGCAATCTGGAACAACAGCCCATAATTGAGTGTAAATGGAGATCATGCTTTTTCAATAATCTTGGAAAACATAATACAGTTTTGATGATAACTATTCGGATTACTTAGCAGAAAATTCGATTAAACATGCAGAAACCATGTGTCCACAAGTGATAATTGTAGAGAATATAAAACTAGCATTGGATGAATTTTAGATATTAAGTGTAAAGAACACAAAATATACCATTAGCTGTATAGTTAGTATCAATTTGAAAATGAAGTATAATATATAAAATCTGTTCGAAACATTGAATCCTTCAGCATAAAGCGTACAATTTCCATGTGTTTTGCTTCTTTTGGAGAAAAAAAAAACAGGAAAGTACAAAACCAGCTCTAACCATGCCAATGTGTTTCTTCATATTGGGTGAGTATCTGAGCTTTTCAATGGGCCTGCAAGTGATAACGTATTAGTTTAATATGGCTTTCAGCAAAATCCCTGTGGAACCTAGCATATAGGGATACCTACCCTTTCACCTCAACTACATCGCCTGGTTTCAAGCTAGCAAAATGCTGGCTCATTTTTCCTTCTGGATACACCTGCAAAATTTATTTTATGGACAACGTAATTCAATGTGTCATTCATATGTGAGGCAAGAACATCCCCAAAAGTGGAAGAAAAAAGAGGACAAAGAGGTGACGACATTCATCACTTCATACCTTGATTAATAAGTCAAAGTATCCCTTAGCATCTGGATCTGATATAGGAGTATACCTGATAATTGAAATTATTTCCTTAAAATTATATGAACAAGTAATATCCGTTAATTTTGTAACAATTAGGCTGAAACATCATTTTGTATACAAAATATCAACTTAATCTTTTGATTTCTGCATCAATGACTTTGGTGAAGAAATAGGCATACTAAGTTTAGTTTTGTTTAGAATAGGCATAAGAGATTCCAATTTTAAATCATGTCCGACTTGCACTCCACCTAAGCTTCTCCAATTACCTGATTTTAAAAGTTTCTGCTATTTCATTTATTATTCAAAAGGATTATTTTAATAGAACTCCAGATAAGCCATGATATCCATTATATGAATAGTTCTAAATAAGCAATCTCTAATGTAAATTCAGTTAAAGAAAACAGATGCATATAATCCTTGAATGTGGGGTGTTTTCCTTTCTTATTTTGGAAACTTCTATTTATAGACTATTATAGATTGGAAGCTCTCATCTATTTCAGTCTTCAAGAAGCAAGGCACATTAAAGACCTTCATTTAGAGGTATGGATAAACCAAAGCTTCAGATTTTTTTCCTCACAAGCAGATGATATTTGCCACAATAACAAAAGAATAAAATGGAAATTTGTGGAAATGCAGTTACACCATGTACAAGTAAAATATCCTAAAAGCTTTAAATGACTAATGAATAACCAACTTAGAATAATGATCATGAAAAGGGAAGTCCAAGTCAAACCACTAATGAGTTCAGTTTGTAGGCTTACGGTCTTATGACATATTTGGTTTTTCCTTCAGCATCTTGTCCTAATGGAGCCCTGCAGCAATAATAAAGCATCAAAATAGTGAATGTAGAGGCATACTACTTCTAAATCTCATTTAATATGCCCTTGTACATGCAACTTTCAAATTCTCTCACAAAAACAATAAGGTTTCTAATAAGTATCTCTGCTTATATTAAGAGAACATACCTAGTAAGGATGCATGAAGCGACATCCAATCCCAACTTAGCAGAGGGATCAAATGAAAACCTGTCAATTTTGAAGAAACTTAGTAACAAATTTACACGTTCTAGGACAGCTAGAGGAAGAATTTGACAATGCAAAAGCATAAGTTGAGATGTTGATTTCAAATTTGGAAGAACAAGTTCTGTTCTGAGTCATATTTTCCTTTTGCTCTCAATCAGCAAGGACTGATTTCTTTTCCCACTTTAAATCCTATTTGAAAGTCCAGAATCCAAGAAATAGCAGTCTTCTCAATGTGGGCACAAATTAAATGAGAGAGATCAAAAAGATATTTAACTGAAAACCAAGGATTAAGAAGTAAATCTGATATATTCACTTTATCCTATGAGCCTTGAATGTCCATAAAAATGGTTCAGGCAAATAACTAAGTTACTAAAATAGATTAAACCAATACAACATATGAAAATGATTGATTAGAAGTTATATACCTGAACAAGTGAGTGTTGTGACTAACTCTTGCAGTATCTTGCAACTTAAATTCAAGCCACTTATCAGATTTCAGAGCTGCGAATATACAGGAAAATCTTCTGAGTTAAGTACAATATAAAAAGGATCAAAAGAAACTAACTCAGATAATTTATCTTTTATGCAACCACTTTCAACTAAACTTGATGAAATAGCTGAAACTTTAAATATCATCTGACCTAGATGACTGAATTGTGAAGTTTAGTTATGGAAAATATCACCTGCTTGTTTAAGGCAAGGGGATCATGACCTAGATGGTTCAACTAAACTTAGCTATTCAGTCATCTAATAATGAGGAATACTAGTAAATTTGTGCTCACCAACTTTTGGACCAGTCTCTTCATTGACTTGATCTAGATGAACCTGTATTCAGAAAGAATAATTATACAATTACAGAATTTGGAATGTACACAGTACACCGAGAAGTGCTATCAAAACAATGGTTAAAACTTAAAAGAGCTCATATATGTAGGCCACATCCAAATAGTTTAGTTTGTAATCATCAAAAATTTCATCAAGAATACCAAACCCACTAGAACCACCCAGATGTAACCTTTCCTAATTGAAATTCAAAACTCATGATAAGTATCAACATCCAACATTCATTTCAATATCAAAAACCTCCATATGAAACAATTCATTTTATAAACGAAGAAATCAAATCAAAAGAAAGTCCTACCTATACATTTCACCATTTAAAAAGTAAAATGCAAATATATGTAAACCCCATTACAATAAACACAATCCCTTCAATTTCCAAGCATCCCGCAATGCAACAAAGATCAAAGAGAAACAAAACCCAGATTGGAATTTGTGTAAAAGCTCACCAAATTTGAGTCGGAGAAGCAGTAGTAAGTAGAGATTCCACCGGCAACGGCGGCGATGGTAGTGAAGCGAAATCCAGCAAAACCGGACTTGGGTTGACCTCGAAATGCATTGTTGAAGGTAGCTGGGGTGGCTTTGGAGAGTCTCCTAAAGAAGGTAGCAGCCATTTTCAATCTTTTCAACGCTGCAAGCAAAGAACAAAACGCTGAATCCTTTTAGAGGGAGGGTTTTAGGCTTTTATATAGTGTGTGTGGAGTGCTTCGACTCATTGTCCAGTTTGCAGGAAGAAGTAATGGTACGGTGCCTGCCGTAGTTGGTTCTTTACGGTGTGTTCATTAATTATTTCCAGCCACGTTTCTTCCATCATGGGCTTTCAAACTAGTTTCATAAAAGCCCAAAAACTCAAGGGTGTTCCTTTTCTTTTAGTCATAAAGTTATTTAAAAGAGGAAAAATTAGTTTTTTTTCTCTAAATTTTAAAGGAATAATTCATTTTAATTTACACAATAATTTTAATTAAATAATCTTCAAATTTAAAATAAAATGAAATTAAATACTGTCAAAATTATGGCATAAGTATTAAATTATCAAGTAAACCTTCTTACATACACTTAAAAGTATTTAAATATATATATTTAAAAAGGCAAGTAACATAGAAATTGTTGAGAGATATGACTCTTTTAGGAGAAGTCTTCGAAGTACCGTCCATCAGGCAACCGATCCAATCACCAAATAATCAAAGGTATTATCCTGATATCGAAGTTTTGTCCCTAGCCTCCGCAAAGAGCGATGTACGATTTATGGAACCGAGTGCCTTTATTTGTGATACCTTCAAGACTCAAGAAAGGTGGCAGCATGGGGCTTATGAATAATAATGGAGCTACTTGAGTATAGAGCGACTCGGACCACCAACCTAAGGCTTATAGCCCACTTATCTAGACTTCTCCCGAAGAAGCCAGTCCCTCCTCAATCGAAACTTAACAAACCATTCGATACAAAAGATCCCTAGCAGCCTTAGCTAACAAAAGAGGGGACAAACTAGCAAAATGAACATTATAAATACAAAGCAAGTCATTAAAACATAGTAGTTTCAAGGGAGAGGGGTAAGAAAAATTGCTCTCAAGACGACCTAGTATGTCGACACAATTGTTGCCCTCTCTAAAGTTGTGTTTGATGTTATTTTGATCAAACCTCGATAGGTACATCTTGCCATCATCAATGACAGTGGAAAGCAAATAACTAGAATCTTGTTTTTAGTAACTAAGATAATGACAACAATTGCATCCAATTCAATCTCAAGATTCTCAAATTAAAAGTTAGTTTCGGTTTATAACGAAAAGCCTAAAGTTTAGTTGCATAAGGCGATTTATGGGAAAGTAATCCAACAACATGTGACCTAGAATATGGTGAAATTAGGGTAGGTTCACCAAGATGGCGAGGTACAAAGTGAGCAAATCCAAATGATGGGATGCTAACGAGTCCTTCGAGATTACAGTAGGAAAAGTGAGGAATTTGCCAAGGACTGGTCTAATCAACTCTGCCGATGAAGGTATGTTCTAAGAATCCTTAGGCGGGAAGACAAAAAAGCTATCATAAAAGTTCACAATATGAAACTGGTGTACAACTAAGTCAGTTTTAAGGGTGGAAAGATGAGAGGTAAAGATAAGTTTCGTTGATATGGCGAAGTATTTGGGATATAGTTGAGTGGAAAGTTCGACCAGAGGAAGGTTTTATAGTGAGTCGAGTGGTTTGGAGGATCGAGAGGAGCCTATTACCTTGATAAAGAAAACTCGCCTTGAGCGTGCAGGGAGTTTATTTTACATTTATTACCCTCGTGTAATAGGGTTTAATTATGGTGTAGTGAGGAACTCACTAAGTTTGTTTGAACTTAAAAGAGTTTGTCTAATGTTCGCAGGATCTGCAAGGTTGATCGAGGACTCAGAGGAAGGACCCAACCAAACAACGATGAGATAGGAGACTGCAGGAAGCTAGCTAGAGCCATGCACATAGAAAGCGAGTACCATTGGAGGCTTCGCTTCAGGATCAATCATGGTGTAACCAAACGACGTCCTTAGGGTCTAGATTCTGAATTAGTTAACCCTAAGTTAAAAAACTTTAAGGTTTCATTGTAAACAAATAGTCTGATTAAATGCAGAAATTTGAGGGACTAAATATTTCGTAGCTTAAAGCACTTGTTGTAAGAATTATTATTAATTTTATTTTTAGTCTGTTTTATAACAGTTAAGTTGGCAAAAAAATTAAGGATAGGTGAACCCAGTCCATTTGTGACACCCATACTCAAACTTGACGGGTTAAGTCCTTTTTTTCTTATACTGCTCTTCATTAAAAAAAAAAACATAAAATTGACTTACAATTGCATCACTTCGAGGGGATGTTTTGCTTGATCAAATGCGAATACCAAAACCCTGTTCTCTAGCAAAGGTTTTATAAAAGTTATGGGCCTAATCCAAAGAGTCAAATTGCATTCTAGTAGATTTTTCTTAATCAGATCATCACGAATAAGTGAGTTACTGACTAGCGATGAATTATTCATACATGTAACCTAGAAAAATAACATAAAAATAAAAATAAAAAAAGTTAATAATTCCACAGTGTAATAATAAAATATGAAATTAGATGAAAATTTTAATACTTTGGTTGAAAGACAAACAATAATCGAATAGAGAAGCAAATTCCATTTTATATAATGCTCGTAGAAAGCATGATTTTCATTTTACTCACATTCTTACTCATGTATCAAAGCTTCTTTAGTTTAAAATTTTAGACTAAAGTATGAACTAACCTCAATTTCAGTTTTATTTTCGATAGTTGAGTTGATGAGAAGGAATTGAATTGAAGTGATGAAATTTCAGTTATTCCTAAACGAAATCTTTATCATAATCATAATAAGAAGAAGAAGAAGAACACACCTTTAGTTGATCAAAAGCAATGGGAGTGGAGAAAAATAAAGAACAATATTGAATTAAAAAGGGTATATTAATAGATTTAGATTCTAGAACCGCAAATTAAAGGAAAATTTTTAATAAAAGGTTTTTAATGTAAAAAGGATTCTCCTTTTACTGCCAAAGAATTAAATGGATAATTTTAATATATAAATTATAAAATTTCAGTCATATATTCATTTTCATTTAACCACTACATATCCTTTCCAAATTTATTGTCTTTAAATCATTATTTAATTGGATGAATAAATTGAATTAAATTATGTAATCATTGTAATTTAATTTTATTTGATTAATTAAATAAGTTTGTACATGAATTTTAATGAAATTAAATTAAAATTGTTAAATCATTTAACTAAGTTTAATTAAATAATTAAATATTAGGCTTGGTTTTCTATTTAAATCTAAGAGAGGTGAGATTTGCTGGCCGTACCAACAGATTAAAGGTAAAGCAGTCGTGGCTATGTTTCCGTAAAATATAAAAGTCAAAGCAAAGGTTGGTATATTACACTTTAATATATATATATATATGAATATTAGAAATAATATTATTGAAAAGAATAGTGATTAATCTGTAAATGAAGGTTGAAGTGAATTGGTGGCAGCCAAAATTACATCTATTGTTAAACAATTGAGCTGAAGAGAAATGTGTAGAAAGAAGAGAAGGATAATACAATCTGATGTGGGTGGTTTTGTGAATTCTCTTCTACAGCTTCTTTTGCTGTTAAGTACTGTTTCTTGATGTATAGCATGTAACATAAAATAGATATAAAAATTAATTATTTTATAAAAGAATGAGATTGGAATATATATATAACATATATAAGAACCCAAAAAGAAAGAAGTAAAAATCTAATGACTCAAAAGAAAAGATGTTACATTTTCCTAAATTCCATATTCAGTAACAACCCAAAATTATAATATATTAAGATTTAGATCCGACTTAAATTTGTAGCATCAAATCAAAAATGGAACTAAATTTTAACTCATTTAAATTTAAATTAATGATTTGATAACTGAAAATAAAAAAAAAATAAAAAAAAGGGAAGCTTTTACAGTTTCAAACCTGAAGAGAAAAATGCATTACGTCTCTAAATTATTATTATTATTATTTTAATTCCTTACAACAATAAACAACCTTTAAAAGTTTGTTTTAATTCCTTTCAACATTTTAATTTATTTTCATCGTACATTTTACACACATTTTTATGTCCAAATCAAATTTTCTTTTAACAAATAATGGGTTGAAACTTTAGTACATTTTAATTCCCATATTTAGCAAATTAGGGTATAACTAGTATGCCAAAGGAACCAATCATGCTTCAAAACGATGCGATAATGAGTGAAAATGGTGAGCTAAGGCATTAAAATGAAGGGCAAAAGAAAGAAGATGATGGGATTTGACTTTGCTTTAAACTTGGCAATCGCCAATTGCATCTATGCATTTAAAAGCAAACAGCATCTGGTTCTTATCTTCATTATTATATATATATACACTTGATGCTTAAAGGGATCTTAAATTATTGCTCTGAGAAAGAAAGAAAAAAAATGCCTCCCTTTTGAGATGAACTGCTCAAAGAGATTCCTTGAATCTTATTTCTGGAATTAAGCTACCTCAACTTTGAATTAGTTTTACTTTTATATTAATATTTGCTTGAATTTACCATTGCCCATTGCCTGTAATTCCTTGGGCCACTCCCCCAAAAGTGGCATTCAATTATGGATGTTTTCGCCCACAGGGATTTTGACACATGCACTTGAAACAAAGTATTTCCATTCAAATTTTCATAAAAAAAAAAAGAAAAAAGAAAAAAGAAGAAAAAAAAAAAAAAGAGTTAATGGAAGATATTTCGAAGCTTCTTCTGAGTGATTAATGTTGAGTTACATGGCTATGCTTGGAAAAAAAGACCTTCACCCTTTGCTCACCCTAAACGTTATTCCACTCCAAGTTGAACAAAAACTGCAGGCAATGTTCTTTTTATAAATTCCTACTAGGCATCCCCTAAAAAGTTAAAGAAAAAAAAATGAAAAAAGATAAATGTCAGGAACTTGATTGAACAGCTTTTCAATGGGTTATGTTGGAGAAGATCAATGCTGCAATGAGTTCTTACCAAAATCCCTTGGTGTCTTGCACTTGAAGCACTCCAGCCTGCTAGCATAGTTGTGAACTCCACACCCATATCTGTGCAATCAAAATTGCAGTCATGTCAGATAAAGCATAAAGATTATGGGAATGCAATATTAACAAATTCATTAACAGAGACAATGCAGCTTATTTGTGGGATTTTATGCTCATGAACAACATTATGCAAACTCACCTAGTGCACATCCAATCGCCAGTTTTCCAACCAGGGGGAACACTCGTCTCAGAACCCATCATACTATAACCACCATAATCGTTTTTCACGGTACCGCATCGATAACAGTTTGTTCTGCTAGCGTAGTTGTGAGCTCCACAGCTGATGGCAGTGCAATACCAGTCACCGGCCATAACTTCGGTCCGGTTGTATAAGTAAGTCGATACATCAGGGCCACCGTACTTGGGGTACCCGCAGCGTTGGCATGCTTCTCTCTTTTTAAAGTTCTGGTGTTGGCATGCTGCACACATCCAATCTCCTCCAGACCAGCTCATTTTTTTTTTATATTGGTTAACTGTATTTTACATACCAGAATAAGTTAAATCAGCTCAGATTTTAATCCTACATAAGAAACACAAACATTTGAAAGGCAGGAAAGGAAGCTTACCTCCTTGCAAAATAAAGAGAGGCCGCAAATGTTTGTACTTAGTAGTAGCTGAATTAATAATTTCTTAGTGCAATTGGTGATTTTGGCGTTTGGGGTGGAAGGGCTATATATATACTAGTTAAGGCTTTGATTTGTAGGGACATGGATTTTGCTTTGTCAGCTTCTTTTTTTTTTCTTTCTTCTCAGATGTTTAGATAAAATCTAGCTGACTCCCCATAGTTCTGCTATACATTTAACTATACAAAGGAAGATAGCTTAGGAGTGTATGTATTCATATTCCATAGTTTCATACATACTTTCTAAATAGAATAACTAGACATGTCCCCCCTCCCCAAAGCTCTTTATTTGATTCCCTATCATTATTGCTGAAAAACAATGTGAAATATTATTCTCTTCTCATCCACATTGCTACTAGCAACAAGGTGTTATGAGGGGACGATGTTATTTGGATACTGCTAATTCACATTTGTTATTGAAAGTTATTACAAGAATCAATTGAGATAAACTCCGAATTTCTTTTTTTTTTAATAATATTTTTTTAAAGTATTAAGGAATTTAATTTAACCCTTTTTAACCCTTGGTTTGGATGAATCAATGTTGAAATGCCCATATAGAAGTTTCCTTTATTCACATCTTAAACAAAAGGAAGTAGTTCAAATACCTTGTCATCATCAAATAATCCTTTTTAGTCCTTGGATTATTGTTAAACGACATAAACTAAAGTTAAACTAACAAAAGTGTATAAGAACCAAAATATCGGAACTTGTTCATTGTTTTAAATGTTAGCTCTTTCAATGAGTCCAAAGAAACAGTTCAAAAACCTAGTCAAAGGTGGTGCATTCCACCCTGTTTGTCCACCCCAACATGGCACTGACCATGACACCACCATAGCTTCATTTTACTGATCAAACGTCACAAGTCGCCAAAATTGCTCCTCCCACATGCAAAGCTGACGTGTTTGTACACGAGGAAAGACACGTCATGCTGGCTCCTGCAATATCCAAAGCTGATGTGGATGGACACGTCATCAAATGGCAGAATAGTTGTGGGGGCTCATGAGTCATGACCCAAGTAGCCAGATATACCTTCCAGGAGTAGGCTTAAGCAGTGCCGGTGCAGGTGGGACAATAAGAAAGGGTTCAGAAAAATAAGAGAAAAAATTTTACTTTTTCTTTTATTGGCATTTGGAATTTATTCTTTATAATGCATATCCATTGCAAGCTTCCTTTTTGTTTCATGTTTCGATTCCCTTTCTTGCAATAATTCAAAAGTTTCTGTAGATTCACATTAACGGCCTCCTCAGTAATAGATACAAGTATGTGTCCAATACTATATATTTATTAATTTTAAAAAAAATAATAAAGAAGTTGATGTATTCAATCTCATACCCTGACGCGTGTGGAAAACAAACACGTATGGATGGTTAAATTTAAAAAAAAAAAAAAAAAAAAAAAAAGGGAATGTTCTGCTGAATGTTTAACTCAGAATATGGTTTGCGGCGAACCGACGCTGGTGGAGTGGTGGGTTATAGCTATTTATATATATCATGTAATTCCAAACTTTCATTTTCTTTCGCGTTTAACATTTATGTTTCATATATTTAAATATATATATATAAAAAAGTTAAACATATTCTTATGCCACACTCATCTTGAAATTATTCGGAGCAGAAAGAGAGAAAAGTATAGAGCATTTGGAGATTGGAGTTTGGGCTCCATTGCACCTGAAAAAATTCCAAGGCATGCAATGTGGTGAGCTGCATTAGTTTGACCTGCATAAAGGGTTCCAATATTGTCATTGCCCAAGATTCCTAAAACCATGTCCTTTTGCTTGCCATGCCATGCAGCACGCCAATGACAGGCGTGCCAAGAGGCCTTGTCCAGTTGATGTACAAACAATTCACCATCCTAATTTCCTAACCACTATTGGCTTTATTCATCAGCTTCACTTAGTTAAATTTAATTATAAAAATAAAAACAGTCTGGCCAAACTAGACAAGTCTGCGTGGTATCTTTGTGTTCTCGTTTAAGAAAACACTAACCATTTCTAATCTATTCATTCCTCTCCAGTCTCCCAGCTTAGCCTCATTCATCATGAACATGGTCTTTGCTTTAGTTGACGTTCAACATACCCCTCACTCAAGGTTAATAGAATATACTGAGTTACAGGTTTCTTATGAACCAAATTGCAAGGCAAAACCCTCACTGATTATGGTATTTGTGGGGTCTTCATTGCTTATAATGGCAACATATGCATAAATGCTTGATTGTTTAGCAATTACAAGATTGATAAGGAGGAATCGGAATCTTTCTTACCAGACATGGTGAATATTCCTCATGTATACAAAACCTCATAACTGTATACACATACATCTTCTTTTCAGAAGAGGTCCATCTCCCTTCAATAATACTTGAGAGAATCCTCATGGATTAGCCGTTGCTTTTAAATTTCGGATATTCCCATTTGCCATGTGATTCCAAGATTTTCAGCTTAACACTAATGAAACCTTAAATTTGGTTGGAAACATGAGGGGCTAAATATTAAGTAAAGTTGTTTCATGTTTTTCGAAATCGATTTGAGCATCTATCATTGATTGTTGACTCTTCCAAAGAGATGATTGATATTATCCATGCAAAAGTTTCAACTTTCCAAGTGAGAAAATGACTTGTAACCCCGCATCTCTCCGAGTTGGCATCAATTATTGTACCCCATTTAGCTAGTCTTTGTCAATGCATGTGCTGTTATCGTTCCAATAAACTGATCTAAATTTCGATTTTTAAGAGGAATTAGATCAATTGGTAAAGAATTGTATTATAACCATTGCAGTTATATTCTAACACTTGCAGAATATCAACCAGGCCAAAATGTGGCATAGATTTGAACCCTTTCCTGGGAAATGTTTGGTGTCTCGTCTAGTATTTATCAATTAATCCAGAATTAGGCCAAAATGTGGCATAGATTTCAACATTCCCTTGTTGCAAAGCAAACTCTTGTGTGTGTATATATATTTTCAT
This sequence comes from Gossypium longicalyx, assembly GCA_025698465.1. Taxonomy (NCBI): domain Eukaryota; kingdom Viridiplantae; phylum Streptophyta; class Magnoliopsida; order Malvales; family Malvaceae; genus Gossypium; species Gossypium longicalyx. Next base: position 9,572,961 of record CM047000.1, read on the forward strand.
TGGAGTGATGGTTTCACTCCAGTTCTTTGTAGGAGCCTTATTGCCTTAGATATGCAAATAGTCATCATACTAATTGAATCCATTGGTGAACCTAAATCAAGTTATTTGGAACACAATGGCTAGAGGGCTTTCATTGCCTTAGAATTCTATGTTAAATTGATTTTTTTTCTTATACTTTTCCCTTTCGTTTTAAAATCTTACGCGAAAATGGGTGGTATTCATTACGGATAAGTTTTGAAGCATTGGCTCGACTTGATGCTTTTGCTCATACTTCCCCTATTAGTAGTGAATTGGCTAATGCCCGGTGGGTGTTTGAGAAAAGTCCTCTAAGAGATGCAAAAAAGGACCCCGGGTTTTGATCCTCCAGGTGGCCTGTGTAATTGACAGGACGAGATCTGTTGGTGAATTATGAGCGTTGAGAGTGGATAATGCAGTTACCTATTCATAAGGCGGAAAATATGGTAGAATGATGGGGGAGGGCCTTTAATGAAGAGATGGGAGCAGTGGTAGCTAAGTATCACCACTAATACTGTACTTAATTACAAATGTGTTAAAATTATTAATTAAAAATAAAAAATATTTTTTTAAAATACTAATTACAAATATTTAATAGTTATATTTAAATATTTAAAATATAATTTATATTCTAATTAAATTTTATAAATAATTAATAGTTATTGCTTAAAAATATTTAAAATTTATATTTTATATATTAAAATATTATCAAAAAGTTATACTAGTTTTTTTATATTCTTACTAAAATATAATAATATTAACTAATTTAAATATTATTTAAATACATATTTGTTATTTGATAATAACATGTCTAAAATGGACATTTTATTTTTTAAAAATACTTTTTGATAGCAATGCTAAACACTTAAATTTTAAACCAAACTTTTCAAAAATAATTCTCAAAAATACTTTTATACAGTACTTTTCAAAAGTACTGCCAAATTAACCCTTAATATTGGTTAGACAAGCTCTAAATATGATTGCTATAAGAGATCTGCTTGCCTTCCTTGTGGAGTGTGATGCAGAGAGGAGATATGGGAGGAGCAGCCGTTTGCTGCAAATATCGAACAGGCTCCCCAAACATACAGGACAATCTCTTTGGTATGAATTAGATCGGCCGTCACTAAAACCAACACCCCGTCATGTTATACTTGAGAATGATGGTAGCTGAAAAATTACGTCATTAATCAGTTTGCCACAATATCTAATATGGGAATAATGAACCAATCTGCAACTGCCATGTGTCAATATTTACAAGTATTTCATTTTTCTTTTATTTCTTTTTAAATAAACTTGTTCCTTTTCTTTTCCTTTGTTTCTTTTATTTTTCTTCTTTGCTCTTCAAAACAAGAACTCCGGTGACCGGAAAACTCATGTTTTCGCCGGAAAGTTCATATTTTTTTTCAGATTTCGGCTACAAATACCAAATTCCGACAGCACTATTTTCCCTTTTAAGACCCCGATTTTGATCCATTTCACCTTTCGATTCAAAACCCATCAGCTAATTTTTTCTAAAAAACTCTAATCTAATAAATAGTTAAAGTTCGATCTTGAATGTTCCTTTATATTTCTTTTCCAGCTTTTGAGGTTTGCAATTTCCTTTTATCCTAACCTAGTTAATCTTGATCTAATTTTGCCTTAAACACTCCAACGGTTGAATCTTTCTAAACGCAAATCAAATTTGAACCAAGTAACTCAATTCGAAAGTTTTTATTTTAGGTTGAGATTAGTATTGCTTTTAACAAACATTTTTAGGATAAAAATCATTTTTAATATAAAAACATTCTTTGAGAAAAAATATTTTCTCAAGCCAAAAATATAATTTTTTGAAAAGCAAAAACTTTTAGCTTCTTCCCCATTTTTTATTTCTAAAAACACTTTTAAAAAATATTGCTAAACTAAACATTAATCAATGGGTTAGTTCTATTGACGAGTAGAAAAATATATAATTGTCGAAGATGTTGCCAAAAATAAAATTTGAAAAAGATGATATACAAACAATTACAATAAAAATAAATAAGAGGTTTTAGAAAACGACAAATAGGGTCATATTTACAGAAATCGGTGTTAATTTTATTTCTTTAACAAACAATTACAATAAAAATAAATAAGAGGCTTTAGAATTAAAAACTAAAATTAAAAATAAAACAAAGTAAAAAAAAGAGGAAGAAGAAAATAAAATATTAAAAAAATCAATAAGGAAAAACTCTAGTTAAAGTAAATTCTTCGTTTGATTCAAGGGTTTAATCATTAATGTGAAGATAAATTTTAAGGTTCTTTAATAAATTTGTTATGGTAACTAACGAGTCCTACTACTCTAATCTTTTCTTACCTTCTCGATAATTAAAACAATCGTCATTTAAAATTTTCCTTATTGACATATAACTTTATAACGTTCGCTTAGTAATTTAATTTAGTTTATAACGAGAAACACCCAATTTTAACCAACAAACACATTATTGAAATTTATTTAAGTTAGATTGCATGCCCGTACACTATACAAATAATCATGCAATCGTCACAAATATTAGAAATTAATTGATCGACTAATTATCTAATTGACAAAACAATTATTCTAGGCTATCAAATATCAACTGAATATTTAATGAACCTAAACAGTTGTAATTAAACCGAAAGACATGCAAATACTAAAGAATAAAGAAAGATTAAAAATAATTAATTTGTATATTCAAATTTCGAAAATTACTTTAACTAGAAAAGAAGAGAAAATAAAATAAAATTAAAAACGGCTAGTTGTGAGTCCCCCTAATCTTAGCTAATCATGTCTATTTATATGAAAAAAATACTATAATGGACAAAATACAAAATTACACTTAATTAAATAAAACAGAGTTCTTTAGGTTTTTCGACTATTTTCGTATCAAATTTTCAGATCATTTTTAGATGTTTTATTGACGTTTTGGGGTTTCATCTGTGAAATAAATTTAAATAGATATTTCAATTCTCTTCGAATTGGTATATTATGGATCTAAAACGGAAGTCTATAACTCAAGTTATGACCAAAATAATAAAATTGCAATGTGTTGAAAGTTTAAACCGTAAAAACTTGCCAAAAATAAACTTATCAAAGAATATATTTTAAATTCAATCGATTGATGATGAATGTCGAATATCGTAAAAGAAAATTGTTTAGCTTTTTAACTTTTTTTTATGCCGGAAAGTTAGTTGAACTGAATAGCTTATTGTGCGAAATGTGAAGTTAAGCAATTCAAGGAACATCGGTATTGTTGTTAGGGATACTTGAGATGTTATTGTAATTGAGTTTCTGAATTGAGAACCAATACATCTCGGGTTAATCTATCTTTGGTCTAAATAGATATAACCTTTGTAGGAGGCTGTTGCATCAAATAATGCAAATAATCATCATACTATGTTAAATTGATTAGAGGACTTTCATTGAGTTCACCCCCTCGACTCTCCTTAGAATTCTATGTTATTTTCCTTTCATTTTAAAATCATGAGGGGAGATAGATTCATGGACAAGTTTTGAAGCTTGGGCTTGACTTGAAGCATTTGTTTATACTTTCCTTTTTAGTATATATGAGCAAACTAACCAACTGGACAATGCCCAGTCGGAGCTTGAAAAAAGTCCTCTAAGACATTCATTCTCATCATTTCAACTATGGTTTCTGGTGGTGAAAGTTTATGCAGTTGCCGTTATTTTTGGAATGAATCAAAGGTAACATCCAAATCCAAGTCTTATGAGTTTTGTTACATTTGACTTATGGATACATGCCATCCAGATTTACTTATAGAGGGAAGTGAATTTACCTTGTGCACAAAGCTCTGATCCTAGTTAAGAAAACCCATCTTTATTTTATATATTGAACAGGCGATGAATCACAGTGAGTGGAACAAATGGTTTTCTAGAATACCAAATTCACCTCCCCAACCCCTTCTTTGCACCCCCTCTTCTTAGCCGAGTGATCAAAAGAGTAGCGATTATGGTGTAGACCAACTTGAATTCACGGTTTCATGTTAGGGACATGTTTGAATGAGTTCTTGCGTGCTGTAGCTAAAACAGTTTGGTCTGCAACTATAAAATAAGCAGCTCCTGCCACTGCAATCCAATAAAAAACTTCATTAACAGAAGTGGAATTTGTACTTAAAAACACCTTCTAGAGCTACTTGGTAATTAAAAGTTGACGATGATAATGATGATGAATAACCTGTAGTGATAATGAGAGCTTGTGCAGTGTGATTAAGATTTGCTCTTGCCCATGGCAGCATTCTCACACTAGCCATCTGCAAATGCATGTCAAACACCAAGTTATTAAAATGTTGGACTCAATCCTCCCTTAGAAAAGGTTTACTACAGATATTGAAGCGTTCTTACAGTTGGAATGGCAGTGGCAATGCTAGCAACAATGGCTGCCTTAGCTCCAGCAACTACGCCCTCTGGTTGGTTCAAAACAAAATCACTGAGGAAACCCAGCATTCCGTAATGTTGGATGTTGAAAGTGGTGTGTGAAGTTAAAAAGCTTACCATAAGAGCAGCGCTTGGCAAGGGCCACCTTTTGGTCAAGTGAAGCCAAGGTAGAAGAAGATTGAGCCACGCTTGTAGCCATGTTATAAGATGATTTCCAATGAAACCAAGTCTAAGAAAAAGATGGTATGGATTGAGTATAATTAAGCTACAAAAGATTGTGAAGCTTTGAGTGAAGAAATTGTTAGAATGGTGCATATTTATAAGCAAAATATTGGAATTGAAGTGGGTTTAGAATTGGCGGGTTTGGCTTGAATTCTAGTGTCAGAGACGCTTGTTTTCTATTTCATTTCTTCTATTGTCGGTTTTGCTTCTTTAGCTCTGGCGCATGTGCCCTGCACTCCTGCTTTATATATATATATATATATATATATATATATATTAAATATTAAATCAGAGAGATATTTGTTAAATAATAAAAATAATCAGTTCTCTTAAAAAATGATGTTGATTCATGTTTACAGAAAAATATATTTCCTTAAAGAAAGAAAAAGATGTTTCAGCCCACCTAATTTTTAATCTTAATTAATGGAGATTTTGCACAAAACCATGGGTACGCTACCTTTTTAGTTTTAAGCCTTTAGGTCTTACAATTAACAGTTCAATCCATCTAACAATTAAATAAATTATTAAAAATTAAAAATCTTAATTTATTTGATTTTTTTTGTCCGAATTCATTAATTCAACATCATTGAATCAATGTATTAATTGATTCTTGACCTGATTACAACAATCTTAAAAAAAAAAAAAATTCACTTACAACAAGAAATAAATTATTTGAATCATATTTACGTAAGTAGCATGAAACATGAAATCAAAATATGGCGCATACATCATTCAATATACCAATATATAGAAGCTAAGCAAGAAACTATAAATATTACTTATTCATTCATCTTGAACAATAAAATTCTTATGTATCAATTCATTTATTCTCATATCTTAATAACTATAAAAAGAAAAAAGAAAAACAAGAAGGTTAATAATTAGTAACGATGAACATGCAAAGCCCCATGGTGCCAACTGAAAGCAACCTCATCATCAGCAACAAATATGTTTTTGGTAATCATGCTTGAGATTCCAGTCATAACATAGCAGTACTCATTGCTTGATAGGGTCACCAAGAAGAAATCACCAGTTTTCACATCCACAGTCGGAATTCCCGAACAATCTCTACCGCTAGCAAGGATGTTAATTTGACCTGGTGACAAATTAGGCTTGATGAATCTATCAATGTGGTGCTTCTCCAAACGTAATATCTTGTTGTGAACTTCAAAATCCGTAACTATTTTCCTGAATGATGCTTCCACATCGTTACTGCTACAGCTAGAGCTTGATGCCATGGCTGTGTTGTGTTTGTGTTCTCTGTGGATTTTTTTTTTTTTTTTAAATTTGTGCAGGAATTTATAGGTCAAGAAAGGAGATGATCGAATTTGTCATCAATGCCTTTATTTTCTGATTATATTACAAAATCTTTGATTTTTCTAGATTATTTTCTTTAACTTTCAAGTATTTCCAAATATTCAAAACCCTAATGTTTCACTGATTTTAAATTTCAAACTTTGCAAAGATTTCTCATATCTTGGTTTTCCAGATTTCACTTTTTAAAATCCCTTTTTCCTGTTTTATTTGTTAAAATAAAGGGTCAAAATTGAATTAGGTTAAAATAAAGGAAAATAAATATTGAAGAAAGCTTGGAGGGAGGTACACACCATGTTTTCATTCAAATTAAGATCGGAAATTAATTAATAAAATATTTTAATTTAATTAATATTTTTGGTAAGTGAAGCAATAATAATAATAAAAAAAAAACAAGTTATTGAGATACTGCAAAGGTATGCCAAACGTACGCAAGTAATTGAACTAATTTTACTACAAATAATGAATCTGAGTTTGATGGTGTTACAGTTGGAATGGCAATGTTAGCAACAACTGCAAAAGAATAAACAGTTATTTTATGGTGTCAAATGGTGAAGAAAATCACTGAGGAACGAAAGATTATTTTGCGCATTACAAGCTGTATTGCATTATTTTATTTTATTTAATTAAAATATGAGATTTTCTTGTTTTATTGCGGAAATGTAATTATCATATTTTACTGATTTATTTTTAATTATGAACAAGTTATTAATCTGAAAATTAAAGTTATGAAAATATAGAAAAAAAAATTAAGACAATATGTTAAAAATAAATAATTGATAATTAAAAAACAAACTTACAATAATTAATAATAATAATAAAAGTAAGACAATTGCTAAGTTTTATCAACTAATAATAATGAAAATAATAATAAACTCTAAAACAAACCAAATTAAGTTATAATAAATAAATAAATATAGTTGAAATGCCACTTAAGAAAATATATAAAAAGATTTAAGAGATTCACTCATTAATATTTATTTACTAGTTTGTATACTAGTGCATACATTAATTTAATTATGTGTATTAAATAAAAAAATATTTAATTATTTTATTAAATATGACATGATATTGAAAGTTTAATATTTTTTCAAGTGAGTAATTAATATTAATTTTATTTAAATAGACAATTGATGGTATATTTCAAAAAATATATGTATTATGAATGTTGATTTTGATTTGATATTTTTAATGTGAAATATGCATTAAATTTGATTTATTATTATTAATGACAAAAAAATTATATTTAAAAAATTAGATTAAAAAGCAAGAGTCACTTTAAATACAACTGAAAAAGAGTATTTTGGAACTTAAAGAATATCTCAAAACTTAAAGTGTTCGTATGCTCACGCACTTTTTGTCTTGTTTTAGTTTAATCAAAACGGATCAAAGTCGTTACATGTAATGAAATTGTCATAAATCTCACTTTAGCAAAGTAATGTAAGATTACCTAAAAATAAAATTAACTAACAAATCGATACTTAAACTATATTGTTTTTCTCATTTTGTTACTTAAATTAGTTTTATTTTTTATGTTGGTACCTTCGTTATCCAACTATTAAGCCTATTTCTTTTTTAAAAAAATTAACCTACAAATTAATACTTAAATTAAACTCTTTTTACCAAGTTAGTATCTAAATTATTCTTCTAAGCTCATTTTATTCAAAAATGTTATATTTGTTAAAGAATCCAACCAATAATAAACTGTCACATTATATAAACTTAAAAAATATATTTTTTTTATGAGGAGAGATTCACTTATACCGAAAAACTAACATGGTTTTACATCATTTCATAACTTTTTCTACTGTTGATATTTTAACAATTCAGCTGTTGAATTCCATGTTCAATTATGTAGATTATCCATGTTAAGTTTGAAGTATCGAATTTTTTTAACTATTTATTTTATGTTAAAAACTTTCAACTGTTAAATGTATATTAATATAGTAGGTCAATATAATAGAAATATTGGATCGATTTAAATTTTTACATGCATGACAAATGTAATTATATTGATAAATTCAAAGGTTTGATTGTTAAAATGACAACTGTAGAAAAAGTTATGAAAGGTTGTTAAGCCATATTAGTTTTACATTGTGTTAGTGGATCCCTTCTCCTTTTTTAAATTCTTTTATTTTCCTTTTACATTATTTCTTTCTCTTTATTTTTTTTTAATTTTTCCTTCTTTCTTTCTTTTTCCTTTATAATGTAGGTAATGTCAGCAATGGTGAAAGTTCAACCTTTCGAGGTCAAGATATTGACAATTAATTATGTTTTCAAACTTCGTCATCTACTTGCTCGACCTAACGGGATCAAAAAGGTTCTTTCATCCATCAAAACTAGTGTTTTCAAAAATGGTCTGGATCAACTAGTTAGACTAATTGGACCAAGACCCAGTTGGGGTACCATCCAGAGATAAGGGTTGAACCACTTGACTCGCGAATCAATACAAAGCAGTTGAACTGATTTGCTCTATTTTAAAATTTTTTATGAATCTTTTAATAATTTATTTAAGACAAACCGATCAAATTAAAAATTGGTGGCTTGACTGGTTCGATCATTGGTCTAGTTCTAAAAACCTTGATAAAAATCATGAAGTCCAAAATGCCCACACTAGTAAAAGAAGCCGAAGATGAGAGGAAGAACAAAAAAAAAAAATAAAGTAATATATCTATATACATAAAGAGAAAATAATGTTTTTTTATCCTTTTTTTGTCACATGGCAATTTTTAATTAGTTGTCTTTTTAAAATAGATTTAACAGTTTGATTAACAATTGAACCAATAGAGGTACCAGCTTGGGAAAAAAGTAGTTTAGGTGCCACTTGTGACAAAAAAAATGTTTAGGTATTAGAATAGTAAAAAAATTATAGTTTAGGTACAAATTTGTGGGTTAAGATTTAAAAAAAAAATAAAGAAGAAGATTGGTTTGAGTAATGGTTGGACAAACAAAGGTACCGATTTGAGGAAAAAGTAGTTTAGGTACTACTTATAACCAAAAAAAAAAAAAGTTCTGAACCAAGATGGAAAAAAATTATATCATATTACTAAATCTTAAGTGATATTGAAGTCATATTGAAAATATTACCAAATCTTAACACTATTAGTAATATCATATTACTAATTATTATATCGATTCAAGTTTGCTTTCTATAGCACATTTTTGTGATTTATGTTTATTTTATTGTTTATAATTTCTTTGTTTTCACCGATGTTCTTCACTAGTCTTTTGTTTTTGATATGGAAAAAGAGATGGCGAGTCTTAGCATAGAGGATGGAAAAGAAGAGGCATGGTTTCTTCCCATTGATGTTGAATCAAAAAAATCGGTTTATGAGCTTTGTTTGGTAGGTTGTTTTTTAACGGCGAGTGTGGTGCAGTTCCCAGCAATGAGAAACACAATGGCTAACCTATGGCACCCTTTGGGAGGAGTTCAGATCTTAGATTTGGGAGAAAAACGCTACTTGTTCAAATTTTTTCATGAGTTGGATATTGAGCGGGTGATTAATGGGGCTCCATGGACTTTTAATAACCATTTATTGATTTTTCACTACTTAGAAAAAGATGAAGATCCAATAGAGGTTTCTCTTATTTTTTCATCGTTTTGGATTCAAGTGCACAATCTCCCACCTTGTTTCTTTTTAGAAAACATTGTGAAACAAATTTGATGATTTTATTGGAAAATTCACCGAATATGATACGAAACAATTGAATCAGAGAATAAAGAATTTTGTTTGAATCCAAGTGTAGATAGATGTCCCAAGGCCTTTGAAGCGAAGAAAGAAAATTATGATCTCTTAATCAAAATTTACCTATGTGCAATTTTGGTATGAAAGACAAGTCTAGGCCATGGAGATAATTTTCTTTCCAATTAGACTTAATCAAGGTATGAAGGAAATGGATATGGGTTGAGACTAATCTTTGAGGGCGTCAACAAGAAGAGTTACAACAGTGAATAGTGTTTGGCTCTGTGAGGAAGAAGATGCCAATTATGGAAAATATGATATAAGGCGAAATTTAAGGGAGGTGATGAATAGAGAATCAGGGAAATCAATAAATCCTATATTGGGATTTAATTTAGAAGGATTCAAAAATCAATCTGATAATGTTAAGGCGGGATACTCTAATGGGATGGATCGGGCTGATATGGAAAATGATATGGAAGATAGCCCGATAGAAAGTGGAGATGGAAAGAAAAGGCCCATGTTTGAAAATATGGATTTTAGCATTTATGTTTCTAGAAATTTATTAAGGTCCACTGATTAGCAGATCATCGTTCAAGTACAACAAAGACTGACGACTGCCAATAGACAAGCTGATCAAGAGCAATGAAACTCTTAAGCTAAAATTTCAATGGACTGGGGAACCCGCGGGCTACTAGAAGGCTTCGACATATGTAAGAGAAATATTGTTCCCAAATTGTCTTTTTCATGGAGACGAAGTTAAATAGCACTCGGATGGAAAGGTTGCACAGAAGATGTGAGTTTCAAAATGGTATTGTGTTTATAGCTGAAAGAATGTGAGGGGGTCTATGTTTAACTTGGAAAGAAGGTATCAAGGTTCAACTTCGAAGCTACTTTAAGAATCATATTAATGTGATAATTAAAGAGGGGGAAAGTCCTGAATGGAAGCTAATAGGGTTTTACGGGACACCTGATATTTGTAATAAAGAGGAAACGTGGAATATTTTGAAGCAGTTAGGGAGGGGTCAAATCTATCCCTAGATGATTTGTAGAAATTTTAATGAAATATTGTATGCTTATGAAAAAGAGGAGTACTAAGGGAAGAGAGACGTATGGATGAGTTTCGTATGGTGTTTGAGGAATGTTCTTTAGTGGATGTTGGATATTCAGGGTCTTGGTTCACATGGGAGAAGGGAAACCTTCCAGATACGAACATTAGAGAAAGACTTGACAGAGGTGTTACCAGTACCGAATGGATGATATTGTTTCTTAGTTTTTTTCAGTTCATCATTTACCTCATTCTTTCTCGGATCATTTTCCCTTATAAATTCAAACAATTCAGGAAGATGTAAGATGAATAAAGAAAATTTTTCATTTTGAGGCTTGGTGGATTTTAAAGGAAACTTTTGAAGGGGAAGTCTGAAGATTATGGGAGGCAAGTTCGGGTAACGCAATGGAGAAATTGACTATATTGCATAAGGGTTTAAAAGATTAGGAAAGGAAAGTCCGAACAAAACGAGCAAGCTTATGCAAGACCTCACAAGAGAGTTGGATTATTTAAACAATCAGGGGAGGGATGAGGAACCACTTGCGAAATTACTAGAATTCAAGTTGCACCTTAATTCAAAAATTGAGAAAGAAGAGTTTTATTGGGAACAGAAGGCATGTACAAACTGGTTACAAAAGGGAGATAGAAATATAACATTTTTTCATAACTTTGCTTCTCAGCATCGACAGATGAATAAAATTTGTAGTTTGCAAGGCGATGATGGTAGGGTGACCATGGAGGGTGGAGCGATGAAGGAGATTGCACGTAATTACTTTCAGGAACTTTTTCCCACGAAAGGTACTAAGAATCTGAATCATGTTCTTTCAGAAGTGAAGAAGTGTATTACTGAAAGCATGAATAGGATGATGACTACAGAATATACGAAAGAGGAATTATATACGACGCTGAAAGGAATGGGCCCAACAAAGGCATCGGGAGCGGATGGATATCCGACACTATTTTTTTAAAAAAGTTTTGGCATATTTTGGGTTTACAGATATTGTATTGATTCTGAATATTCCCAACTAACAAATTTAACTAACTTCTGCCCAATAAGTATATGTATAGTTATTTATAAAATGGTCTCTAAGACTATTGCTAATAGGCTTCAAAAAGTCCTTGACCTTTGTATTAATGAAGCACAAAGTGCATTTATTCCTGGGCGTTTGATAATTGATAATGTACTATATGCCTGTGAGATTTTACACACTTAAGAAAAGAGAGGACGGGTCGAAAGGGTATTTTGGCTTTAAAGTTGGATATGAGTAAAACCTATGACTGGGTTGAATGGAGTTTTCTTAGGAGGATCATGTCCAAAATGAGTTTTGAGGTGAAGTGGATTTACTTTATTATGCAATCTATTTGTATGATACCCTTTACAGTAATTATTAATGGAGAAGCGGGTGAGGTGTTTCGACCAACTAGGAGGCTACGTCAAGGAGACCCATTGAACCCTTATTTATCTCTATTATGTAGCGAAGGCTTGTCATCTCTAATGTGATTATCCCAGTAGGAAGGCTTATTGAAAGGGGCTAAAACTTACTGCAGAGGTCCTCAAATTATGCATCTTATGTTTGCAAACGATTGTATTTTATTTGGGGAGACAAATGAAGATGGGGTCAATGTTCTAAAAAATATACTGAAGGAGTACGAAGGGTGCACTGGACAATGTCAAATTTGAAAAGTCTATAGGGTTTTATAGTTCAAATGTCAACAACCGAGAGAGAAATTTGGTGGCAAGTATTCTTGAGGTTAGGAGTTTTGGAAATCTAGAAAAATATTTGGGGCTTCCCAACATGGTGAGGTGGGCAAAACGTGAGGCGTTCCAAGCTTTAAAGGATTTCATTAAAAGTAAAATTGATAGTTGGAGCACCAAGTTATTATCATAGGGGAGAAAGGAGGTTTTTATAAAAGCGATATGCAAGTAATTCCAATGTATTATCTATATTGTTTTTTTTTATTCCAAGATCTCTTTGCGTTGGAATAAAAAATCTAATGGGAAATTTAGGTGGTAGAAAAGTCATAGGAAATGTGGGATCCGTTGGTGTGAATAACGACGATTGTGCGAATTAAAAGAAAATAGAGGTTTTGGCTTTATGAGCTTAACCAAGTTTAATTTAGTCATATTAGCAAAACAGAGGTGGCGATTAATTTATTATCCTAATTTATTGCTTGCGCGTACGCTAAAGGCAAAGTATTATCCGATGACAAACTTTATTAATGCGGGTTTAGGTAATTTACCTTCTTATACTTGACAAAGTGTGTGGGCTACAAAGGGTCTCCTACAGGCGGGCTTGTGTTGGTGGGTCAATAAAGGGACTTCTATCTCGATAATGGAGGATGCTTGGGTATCAGGAAGTGTGGACTACAGAATACAAGATTTGTTAGACTACAAGATATGAGGTTGGTAGTTGATTTGATAGAGCCTACTAGTAGAAGATGGGGAGTTGATTTAATTAACAATACCTTTAGTGAAAGGGATGCAGAAAGAATTCTCCGTATTCTATTAACACGTTTTCCATACGATGACCATAAGTCATGAAGTGAAGCATCGGGCGAGTACTCTATTCGTAGTGGTTACAAGCTTCTATTACAAGGAATCACAAATTCTAATGCTAGTTACAACTAGAACACAGAAGGGAGCCTTTACAAGAAAATATGGCTACTGAATCTACCACCAAAAATAAAAATTACAAAACGAAGAATAGCCTGTAATTTTCTTCCTACATTTAATAATCTACATTACAGAAGGTTGATTGGAACAATAGTTTGTCCTATATGTGAAGAGGAAGTAGAAACCACAGAATATGTAATGCGGGACTGTCGAATTACAAAGGAGGTCTCGAATCACTTGAATTTTGTGTGGCCCCAAAATATTACAGACATGGGAAATAGAAACTGGATTGCCTACATTTTTAAACAAAATTCGAAAAATCAGTGTAGAGTATTTGCATGTGCTCTATGGGTAATTCGAACAAACATAAACAAATGGGTGCATGAGAGTGAGAAAAAAGATGGATCAGTCCCTGCAAATTTTATCAAGAACTATCTCAGGGAGTTGGACAATCTGAGTAATAAGTTACCTGAGAGGAGGGAGGTGATTGAGCGATGGAAGATGCCGAAAAACCCATGTGTTAAGTTAAATTTCGATGTTTCATATAGTGTGAAAAAAAAATAGAATAAAAATAAATAAAATAAAGAACACACAAATTTTACGTGGAAACCCTTTCGGGAAAAAAAACCACGGGCAGAGGAGAAGAAAATTCACTATGTCGAAAAATTTGTATCAATACAAGAGGAATAGACTATGTCTATTTATAGGCTTGTAAAGCCATATTCTAGTAGGATTGAAACACCCTATCATAATCAATATAAAATAGATGAAGTTTAATAAGGTTTAAAAAACCTTATTCTAAAATAAAATAAAAGAAATCTAGTTCTATATGGATTTTACTTTTATTTTATTTTCCATCATATTCTATAAGAATTTGGGTCACTTAATTCTAACAATATATCTCCACCTTGACACAAATTCTCAATGAACAAGTTCTTCATTGCGAACTTTCAATAAACAAGTTCTCCACCTCTTCCATAAAACCCCTTAAGGGTTTAACTCAACAATGAACACCAACCAAGTCTAAGCAATGCTCAAACTTGGTTTTAGGAAGTGACTTAGTCATCATATCTGCAGGATTTTCATGAGTACTAATTTTGCTCACAACAATATCACCACGAGCAATAATATCACGAACAAAATGATACCGAACATCAATGTGTTTTGTTCTCTCATGAAACATTTGATCTTTTGTAAGAAATATAGCACTCTGACTGTCACAAAATACTGTGCTGATTTGAAGGCCTTCATTGAGTTCACTAAATAGTCCCTTCAACCAAATAGCTTCTTTGCAAGCCTCAGTAATCGCCATGTACTCAGCTTCAGTGGTAGACAAAGCGACTGTAGTTTGCAAAATGGCTTTCCAACTAATTGCACAACCTCCGATTGTAAAGACGTAACCTGTGAGAGATCTTCTTCTATCAAGGTCTCCAGCAAAATCAGCATCAACATACCCTATGACTCCATCTTTAGTTCTTCCAAACTGTAAGCAAACATCAGTAGTGCCTCGTAAGTATCTTAAAATCCACTGAACTGCTTTCCAATGTTCTTTACCGGGATTTGCCATGTATCTGCTAACTACACTGACTGCATATGATAAATCTGGACGTGAACAAACCATAGCATACATGAGAGATCCACTGCACTAGAGTATGGAACATGTGACATGTACTCAATCTCATCATCTGATTGTGGAGACAAAATCGATGAAAGTCGAAAATGGTCGCTAAAGGAGTACTAACGAGCTTAGCACTCTGCATATTGAAACCGCAAAGAACTTTCTCAATGTACCCTTTCCGACTTAGGTACAATTTACTTGATTTTCTATCTCTCGAGAATCTCCATACCAAGTATCTTCTTTCTTTGGTCCTAAATCTTTCATCTCAAATTCTTTACTTAGTTGGGCTTTGACCTTTCTTATCTCTTCTTTATCTTTTCTTTGCTATCAACATGTCATCAACATAAAGAAGTAGATACACAAAAGAACCATCACTATTTTTCTTAAAGTAAACACAACTATCAAAACTACTTCTTTTGAAATCATGAGAAGTCATAAAGGAATCAAACCTCTTGTACCATTTGTCTTGGTGATTTGTTTCAAACCGTAAAGGGACTTTTTCAAAGCAAGCAAACATAGTTCTCTTTTTCTCAAACTGTAAACCTTTACGGTTGTTGCATGTAAATATCCTCATCAAGCTCTCCATGCAAAAATGCGGTTTTTACATCTAATCGCTCAAGCTCCAAATCATGCATGGCACATAATACCAAGCAAAGCTCGAATCGAACTATGCTTAACAAGCCGGGAGAACACATCATCAGTGAAGTCCACTCTGGAATTTGAGTTGAAACCCTTTGCAACAAGCCTTGCTTTATATCAGGTTCTTCAACTCTCGGAGTCCCTTCTTCTTTTTAAATACCCATTTACAACGAATGACCTTTTTACCTTTAGGAAGTTTCACAAGGTCCCATGTTCTTTTTTTGTGGAGTGATTCCATCTCTTCTTGCATAGCAAACATCCACTTTTACGAGCCTTCACAGTAATCGCCTCGAATAATTAGATGGCTCTTGATTCGCATCTATATCTTCACCACATTCAAAGCATAAGCAACTAGATCAGCCTCAAAGCATATTTCTTTGGAGGTTTAATTTCTCTTCTAGTTCTGTTTTTGGCGATAGAGTATTGTGGTGAAGAAGCAACTCTATTCTCAATTTTTGTCTTGGCTTGAGGAGTTGACTCTGTATTAATCTGATGCTCTACTTGTTTTTGATTTTCTTTATTGGAAGAGTCTTTAAGAGATAAGTTAGGTAGCATAGCAGTTTCATCAAAAACAACATCTCTACTAATCACAACTTTTCTATTTTCAGGACACCATAACTTATACCCTTTTACACCGACTTTATAACCAAGAAAAACACATTTAATGGATCTCGGTTCCAATTTTCCATTATCAACATGAGCATATGCAGGACACCCAAAGATCTTTAAATCGAATAATTAGCAGGATTACGGACCATACCTCTTGTGGAGTCTTTTTCTCAATGGCAACGGATGGAGATCGGTTGATCAAAAAACATGCAGTAGACGCTGCTTCTGCCCAAAATGACTTCGGTAAGTTGGCATTTGACAACATACATCGAACCTTCTCCATGATCGTTCTGTTCATTCGTTCTGCAACGCCGTTTTGTTGTGGAGTATGACGAACTGTCAGGTGTCTTATGATTCCTTCTGACTTGCACAATCTATTAAACTCATCAGAACAGAACTCTAAGCCATTGTCTATGCAGAGGTATTTTATCTGTTTTTCCGTCTGTTTTTCAATCATAATTTTCCAAGACTTAAATGCGGAAAACACATCACTTTTCTGCTTCAGGAAGAACGCCCAAACTTTTCTGGAAAAATCATCAATAAAGGTTAGCATATAATTAGCTCCACCTCTGGAAGGCACTCTAGATGGCCCCCACAGGTCAGAATGAATATACTCCAATGTTCCCTTCGTGTTATGGATTCCTCTAGTGAATCGAACTCTCTTTTGTTTTCCAAAAACACGTGCTCACAGAAATTCGGTTTGCAAATTCCTTGCCCATTAAGAAGTCCTCTTTTGCTCAATTTCGCCATGCCATTCTCACTCATATGCCCCTAGGCGCATATGCCAAAGTTTAGTAATATCATCATCGATAAGGACGAGGAAGCGATAGTTGCATCACGAAGAATGATAGAACCCCGCAAAACATATAACTTGGCAATCTTTCTCTGTCCTTTCATCACAACAAGGACCCTTTGGAAATCTTTAAACCCCACTTTCAAATTTGTATATCTGCACTTTTGAATCAAGAGTACTCAACGAAATTAAATTTCTTTTCAATTCGGAACATGCCGACGTCACTAAGTGTTTCGACAACTCCATCAAACATCTTAACTTTAATTGTTCCAACACTGCGATTTTACACGAAGTATTATTTCCCATCAAAACAACACCTTCGGATAATTGTTTCGTAAGTTGTAAACCAATCCCGATTGGGACTCATATGGAATGTGCAGCACTGAATCAAGTATCCACTCCTCGCTTACTTTAGAATCATTTGTGAAGCGACTAGAAGTTCACCATCGTTGTAGTCTTCTACAACATCGACTTCACCGGAATTTTACGGTTGTTTTCCCTTTTGATTCATGACCTCCTTTTAATCTTATTTTGTAGCTTATAGCACTCAGATTTAATGTGCCCTTTCTTCTTGCGAAGTTACAAGTTTTACCTCTGTTTGAAGACTTGATCTACCCTTAGATTTACCACGAGGATTCCGTTCTGTGTCCTACCACGATCATCATCAAGCATTCGATCTTGTCTCCCACGAACAATGAGACCCTCTCCCCGAGAGTCGGGTTTAACCACAAGATGCTTCATCTTATCATACGAGGTTAAAGAATCATAAACCTCATCAACTGTTAGAGACTCACGGCTATATAAAATCGTGTCTCTAAAGGTTGAATAAGGGCAGGGAACAACGAACAAAGTAGAATCAACCCTAGATCTTCCTTATCATACTTTGAACCTCCATGGCTTCCAAGTTTGAGAGAATTTCTTTAAACAACTTTGTTAAGTGTTAGGTGTACTGACGCACCTTCCTCCAAACGATGAGCATAAAACGACTGCTTCATATGCAACTTGCTTGTTAGAGTTTTCGACATACATATTTGTTCTAGCCTCTTCCATAATGCAATGCGATTTTTTCTCTTTCATCACATCTTGCAAAATTTCGTTGGACAAATGCGGATGTAATTGTGTTAATGCCTTTCGATCCTTACGCTTTTTCTCTTCATCTGTTAATGTCGAAGGCATCTTATCTATCCCTAGCGGGGCATCCTCGAGATCCATCTGCGTAAGAAGCGCTTGCATCTTAATTTGCCACAACGCAAATCTAGTGTTGCGATCCAACAATGAATTTCATATTTCAAAGACGCCATTACCGTGATCGAGATGAATAACCCGGAAGCTCGATACCAATTTGTGAAAAAAATAGAATAAAAATAAATAAAATAAAGAACACACAAATTTTTCGTGAAACCCTTTCGGAAAAAACCACACGAGCGAGAGGAGAAGAAAATTCACTATGTCGAAAAATTTGTATCAATACAAGAGGAATAGACTATGTCTATTTATAGGCTTGTAAAGCCATATTCTAGTAGGATTGAAACACCCTATCCTAATCAATATAAAATAGATGAAGTTTAATAAGGTTTAAAAAACCTTATTCTAAAATAAAATAAAAGAAATCTAGTTCTATATAGATTTTACTTTTATTTTATTTTCCATCATATTCTATAAGAATTTGGGTCACTTAATTCTAACATATAGAAATTAAGAAAAGAGGTCATGATCTGGTATTGTTAGTAGGGATTCAAGAGGACAAGTGATAGGTTCAAAAATAGTGATTAACGAAAACATACCTTCGACGTTTGCAGCTGAAGATTTGGCTTGCATCTAGGCAATACAGATGGGTTTGGATTTGGGAATAAGGGCGGTGGAGGTCGGAGGGGATTCATTGACTGTGGTGAAGAAGGCTCAAATGAATAAGGAAGACAGATTTGAAATCTCGGCCTACATAAAGGATGCAAAGAGATTAAGTAAAGAATTTCATACTTGTATTTTTATGCATGCATCTAGATCGGCCAATGGAGTGACTCATTTGCTAGCAACTGAAGGGATTAAAAGGATGGAACATACTTATCTGGAGAACGGGGTGCCCAGTTTTGCTAACGCGGTGGTGGAACTCGACTGACGATGGACAGAGGCTCTGGACTGAGAGGAGAACTGAAGACGGGAGAAAACGAATGTGTCAATGAATCTTTGTTTTGGTGCTTAAAAGGAAAGCGATGGAAGTTTCTCCTGGTTTTTGTTGTTTTCAGGAGTTAAAGGAATTTTTCTAGTATGGAATTCGTTGGTTTTACACACTTCAGGGGAAAACTAGATCGAGCTAGGTTCTCATTTAATGTTTACTTTATGATTTGTTTGATTGGGTAACCCAATGGTCATGTATTAGGTAACAATTATTTTAATACTTATTAATCCAACCGAATTTACTTGAAAAAAGTAATATCATATTACTAATTCAATGTATTTTTTTATCCAAATTTGATAATGTGATTAATATTGTTAATTTTACATTCTGTAAATTAAATATTTCTTAATATATATATATATATATGATTTCCAATGAATCAGACGATATTAATTAATTATAAGCTACCTAGTATATAAAGATTTTGAAGGCTTTAACGAAGAAATTGTAAGAAATTTGCATTCATTAGCTAGTATATAAAGATTTTGAAGGCTTTAACGAAGAAATTGTGAGAAATTTGCATTCATTAGGGTTCAGTCTAATAGTTAAGCTTGAATTTTGGTGCCATGGTTGGACTAATAAGGCATTCATTTAGGGGGAAGCCAGAACAATTTTTTAGGAGAGACCGGATGAAATTTTAATTGTTTATAGTCTATATCTTTATAATTTTAAAGGATTAAATCAAACTTTTATAATTTTAGAGAGGACAAAGTACAATTTTACTTTTATTAATTTAAAATTTTTAAAAATATTAAAGATTTAAATATTAATTTTATATTTTAAAGGGGCGGGGCCTATGCCAACCCCCCTCTAGATTCCCCACTGCATTTAGTTAGGCTTAATTTAGTGGGCTCATCACTAGATATGTGTTTGATTGAAAAGAATTATTATGGTATACATTGTTTAGTTTTTTTATTACAAGTGAGGCCTAAATAGTATTTCATTGCCCCCCACAGAATTACAATTCGGCCATCCAAGAAACAGAAACCATATCTTGGCCCCCAAAATACAGAACAAATCACTAACCTACTCAAATTTCTAGTTTCAATCTAGAACCAAATACGAAACCATTTTCGTCTCCCACTTTGTAA
This sequence comes from Gossypium longicalyx, assembly GCA_025698465.1. Classification (NCBI taxonomy): domain Eukaryota; kingdom Viridiplantae; phylum Streptophyta; class Magnoliopsida; order Malvales; family Malvaceae; genus Gossypium; species Gossypium longicalyx. Next base: position 9,593,170 of record CM047000.1, read on the forward strand.
GGACTTTTTTTATTTTTAGGTGTGCATTGCTTTGATTTATTTTTAGTCTAGAACCAATTACAAAAATAAATCGCTTTCTTACTTATCAAAGCTCTTTTTTTTTTTTTACTGATATTCTTGAGTGATTTCGCCTTCATCAATATTCTAATTCTATAGGGGTGTGATATAATTTAGGTTAAATTTTGATATTAGCCATTATACTAGGTGTAATTTGCGAATTTAGTCTATCTACTTTTCAAATTGGTCAAATTTTAGTCCTCATACTTTCCAAATTGAAACTTCAATCATGACTCAAACAATAGCATTTAAATATGACCTGTTAAATTTTGCTATTAATCTTGCACTATGTGTAAAGTTGTATATTTAGTCTATATTCTCCAATTGGATCATTTTTAGTCCCAAAATTTTTTGAATTTTAAAATTTTCATTTTGACGCAAACAACAACAATTACACATGTTATTTGTGTTTGGTGTATCAAATTTTGGAACTAACAAAACTTAATGAATTTAGCAGCTACCATTTGTTCAAGACTATAATTTTAAAATTCGAAAAGTACAAATACTATAAATGACCAAGTTAGTCATTGAACTTGGCAATTGTTCGCACATTGGGGTCTGAACTTTTTTCTTTGGTGCAAGTTAGTCTCTGAACATTGGGGTCCGAGTTAGTCATTGATATTTCCTTGAAAACCCTAAAGCTCAAGCCTCAATGTAGAAAACCCACCAAGACTAACCCAATTCTTGAAACATTGTTGAAAGCCCATCTACTTGAAGCTTAGTAACCCAAGAAGCATTCCGGTAAATTATAGTTATCAAGTTAATATGTAGTCCTAAGGATAAGATAATAGAAAGTTCAAATTCCTTATGACTCTACCTTATAGATAGCTTTGAATGTAACCCAATAAGCACTCTGGTAAATTGTAGTTATAAAGTTAATTTGTAGTCCTAAGGACAAGATAATAGAAAGTTCAAATTCCTTACGACTCTATCTTATAAATAGCTTTGAATGTAATTCCATTTGTATCGTTGGATGTGGAGGACCTCAACTATAAATAGAGACCTTCCCACATCATTTCTATCATTTATCTTATATTTTTCATTACTCAATAATGCAATTAAGAACAATTACTCAAAACTATACTTTCTTGAGCCTTTCTTCTTTTCCTACTTATTTTGCTTAGTTGTTTCCTAGCATCGATGGCTTAGATAATTCTCTTTGAGATTCTCAAAACCAGGGGTTTTATGTTGACTTGGGCAAATTTGAAGTGAATTTATCGCTTAAGCCCACACGATTTGCTAGGGTAAAGTTCAAGCCCGTGATAATTGGTATCAGCGTTAGGTTCATTAAGGTGTTGAGTTGTGATGTAAACAATGGATATGATTAGAATAACCCACCAGAGACCCGTTGGAGGACTAAGAAAGGTAGCAATTTGAGGGATATGTTGTTAGCGATGGATGACAAACTTGCCAAACTTGAGGAATCCATTGGTGATGTAAAGGAAAGCCTCGATGGACTTTGTGGGAGATGAGATCAATAAGTAAATGTAGGAGGCTCTTAACACCATCATGGAAGAGATTTAGGTATGGGATCTATTGCCCTTAGTGTAGTTTTTTCGTCATATATACTTGTATTTTTTTGAGCAAATTGGTATAATAAAATTTCGTCATTCAAATTACTATTGTTTGTATTTGTCCTTAATGGTTTTTGCACATAAAACAAAATGAATAAGCAAATATTGTCTTATTGATTACCTAACGTTTAATTAATATTAAGTTGCATTTTGTGATATGCTCATAATACGAGAAGACAACTTCTTATTAGGTAATCTAAATGGTACATAATTTGATAAATCAGAATTGAGAAAATCGATTCAAGGACTATTATGCCATCTATCATGTCCAATTGGGGAGATACCTTATCTTAGATATCGAAGAGAGTTGGCTCTCAGAAGATACAAACATAGATGTGATAGTCTGGACTAACAATACATCGAACATGACCTAAGTCGAATATATCCTACATCTATTTATGGATTTATTTTCTTGTGATGTTTATGGTATAGCATACGTCAATCCCAAGTAAGTGACTGACTGTGCGTGTGTTACTCCTATACTTTTGTAATGCCCCAATATTTTTTATACAACACTTGATACTAATTCGTGATTGTGTTCAACAAATTTTGAAGAAATATGGAGGTGAGTTTAATCAATTGATTTTGAAGATGGAAATCAATTTAGAAAATTGTGAAAGTGAAACTTTGGCAAAAAATGACCAAATTAAAAGATTTAAAAAAGTTGAACTAAAATGCAATTTGATCAAAAATAGAAAATATGAGTTATTAATGATTATTTGACATGAGATTGACATGGAATATGTATTGGTGTGATGAAAATCAATTTTAGACCAAATAAAAAAAGATTGGAAAGTAGAGAGAATAAATTACAAATTTCTCATTTCTACCATGAAATTTCACCACCCATGAACTTATATTAGAGATTAAATGTGATTTATAATGTTTGAGATGATAAGTGCCAATATGTTGTGAAGAAAGTGTAGTAAAAGGAAAAAAAAAAGGGCTAAAGTGGAAATTTTTCATATAAGGGAAATTTTGATAATTTTATATGAGATTTATGTTGAAAATATTTTTTTTGGAAATATTATATGATTGAGACTAAATTTGAGCCATTAGATGTATTTATAACAAATTTGAGCCATTAGATGTATTTATAACTTGGTGATTGAATATGGATCACACATTTTACATAGTTTGGCCCTTTGACTTGGTTTTAATTTTTAATGTGTTTAAAAGGTGGAAATGGGATAAAATATCATCACCATCAAACATGCTTAATAGGCCTGTCATACTCTTCCAAGGAAAAAAAATTCCCTCTTTTTCTTGCCAATTTTCTTGAAATTAAGCCATTTTTCAACACCCAAACTTTGATTGCCCACTAAAATTACTTAGAACATCACCTTCTAGACTCATTTTCATTACCTTCTTCATCCAATCTTAGTGTTTTATGGGCTTAGTGAGAGAAAGTTGAAGCCGCAGAGAAAGGTTCAAATAAGGTAAGAACTAATGTTTTTATCATTTCTATCCTTTTTATTAGAGATTTTTGTTAAGACAAAGCTTAATAAGCTTGAGTATTAAGAATTTTGTTATACTTTTATTTATGAGAAAAGGAGAAATGATGAAAAATAAACTTTCAAGCTAATTTATTAGACAATTCAAGTGGTAAGAAGCTTGATTTCAAGATTGAGTCCAATCAAAAGGTGGGTACCCTTGTATTTGCTAGCTTTCCTTAATAACATAATTGTGAGATTTGATTATTTATATAGTAAAAGGTAAAATTAATTATGTTTATTGGAATTAAATAGAATTTGGTGTGTTGTGATAATTGGAAATAATGTGGTAATATTGTTGATCTTGTCTTAAATTGTATAGAGATGAATTAAGAACTTGTAGGCTATTTGGAGAATTTTATATGTCTGAAAATATAACCAAGTCTAGTTTCCAATGAAACAAACTTTAGATGCATCCAAATTATAAATGTAGAAAAAAGTAACTTTAAGTAAAGAAAGGTTAGAGCTTCCTAGTAGCAACATTGGAGCAATTTTTAAAATCTTTTGGCATTAATTTACAATGAGTTAAATTTGCAAGAAAACAAAACTGTAGAAATTGAATTAGAAGGATAACTTTATATGTCTGAAAATATTTTTGAGTCTAGTTTCCAACGAAACAGATTGTAGATGTATCCAAATTATACATGAGGAAAAAAAAACAAATTTAAGTGAATAAAGGTTAGAGCTATTTAGCAGCAACATTTGAGTAACTTTAAAAATGTAATGTTATTAATGTACAAGGATTTAAATTTTGAATTTTTTATGATAATAAGGTTATTGAGTCTAGTTTCAAAAATGACAAACGGACCTTAATTTCGAATTTTGTAGGGTAAGATATAAATGATTTAATGACTACGATATGACTAGACAACCCTGTTTTGAAAGGCTAGAATATTAAATTACTCGCACATATGAGTTGTAATAAAAAAATTACAACACCCCGATACCCGACCTAACCGCCTGGTCCAAGTTACGAGATGTCACAGTCGTTGCTGGAGCAACTACGATCAAACACATTCAACTATATATCATTGTATGATTAAATTCAGATAATAAATAGATTTAATACGATAAACAAATATTTATGAGTCCTACATGAGCTTATGAAAGCTCTAATGTTAACCCGAAATCAAACAAGGATCAATATGCAAAGATTTCAAAATTTCGAGTTGAATTTGTGATGCAAAGGGTTCCTCGTCGCGACACAACATACTGACTTGGCCAAATGGCTTCCTCGTCACGTCGTGGTTTGGAGTTCAAGCTCGTCCCAACGACCATCACTTGATATCGCGACATGACATATTGTTTTGGGAAAAAAAAAAGACCAAATGGCACCAAATGCTAAATCAACACGTTATTCCATCATTTATGCTTGAATAAGCATTCTTTACCGGTTACTAATTAACTCCTAAATTAGGGATCTAAATTGCTTAAACTTCTAATTGGTTTAATTTTACCTCTCAGTCACAATTTTACTCAATTAGATGATTCAATCCAATTTATCCATTGGCCTCACTGGACTAAATTGAGAAAATCAAATTTGTTCCAAATAGGATCTTCTCTCAGTTTCACCTATCTAAATGTTCCCCTAGAGCCATAAGTTCTAGGTTTTGAAGTTTATTCGATTTAATCTAGTTTTTAGGATTTAGTCCCTAATTCTAAAACTAATCATGTAACATTTCAATTAATCAACCACTATGAAGTTTAGTTCCTACCCATCATTAAAACACAAATCTCAACCAATTTCATGCTTAAATGAATCATCCAATAATCAAAAAAGAGGTAAGGGTTAAGGGCTAGTTTAGCATTGCGTTTTTTTAAAAAGTGTCGTGGAAAAGTGACTTTGAGAAGTACTTTTGAAAAGTTTGGCTTAAGATTTAAGTGTTTAGTATTGTTGTCAAAAAGTACTTTTGAGAAATAAAATGTTTATTTTAAACATGGTGTTATAAAGTAATAAATATGTATTTAAATAATGTTTAAATTAGTTAATATTATGATATCTTAGTAAGAATATAAAAAATAATTTATTATAAATTTTTTGTTAATTAATATATAAAATATAAATTTTAAATATTTTTTAAAAAATTAATATTAATTATTCATAAAATTTAATTCGAATATATAAACTATATTTTAAATAATAAAATATAACCAATAAAAATTTAAAAATATAATATTATATATTTAAAATAAATTTTAATCGAAAACTAATTACATACAAAATATAAATATTATATAAAATATATTATAATGGTTAAAACTATCATTTGTTCCAAAAGCACTTTTGTCAATAGTAAAAGCTAAAAAAAAATTTCTTTTGCTTTTAGGTTCAAAAGTAATTTTGAAAAATACTTCTGACTCTAAAATTTTTTTGTTTAGTATTGTTTTTGGCTTGAAAAATGCTTTTGACCCTAAAAGCACTTTTCAAAAGCAATGCTAATCAAATCCTAAGAAATGTTTAGTAAATCTTGAAGAGGCCCTTGATGGAAATGATGACAAGCAAGAATATTCCACAAATTTACAATCCAATTTAGTACTTTACAACTCTTGGTAACTAAAACATTTAACTCTATTAAATACTTGGAAGAAAAACTCAAAATTACATAATAGGTCATTGTATCTTTTTGAACTAAAAGAGAAAAGTGTAACAAAGTAAAGGGAATAACGAAATAAAGACTAAGCTAAAAAAAAAAAAAAAAACCAAGAACCTAGATGCTTGAAGGGATAAAAAGATGATAGAAAATGAATGTCTAGTTTTTTTGTGACATAAAGAGGCTTTAAATATTTTGATTTCTTAAACCCTGATATTGACAAACCCTTTAAAAAATGTGATGACTTAAGATTGTTTGGACACAAAATTTCCCTTGTAATTTTTTCACCCATCAAACTTCGATGTTGCAACATCTATGGCAATTGGCATGAAGGGGGCATGAGAGGATCTTGATGTCGTGACACACCCTTGCTGGTGTTGCGATCGAGATGACAAGCCATTGGTTTCAACAACTTCATCTTTTGGGCTTGGAGTCGCAACCTCGAGGGCATTGAATCGTGACTTCAAAACTTAGTGCCACAACACCAATACTCTGTGTTGCAGCCTCCACAACAAGTTACTTCAAAGTTGAGTTTTTTGTGATGTTTGGCCTTAATCATCTCCCTACAATCATTAGACTCCTAATGACATAGTTTTGCCTATTTAGGCATTAAAAGTGATAAAATATAAGAAAAGCTAGCATTAAAACTAAAATCTAAGAATCGATAAAAAAATATTTAAAAGACTTGTAAACTACTTGAGAAAAAGCTTATTAAGTACTCGAGAGCCTAATTTGACATATCAAATTACAACATGTCAATGAGTAAGAATTTGATATTAATGTGTCATTGGCACAATAAGAAAAATAATTAATTTTCGGTATGGTAAGCTTTGTGAATTGTGTATAAATATAAGTACATTGATGGAAAGGTATAAAAATTGGAAATGAAACTAAGATTGATATGGTATAAGTTGAATACTCATTAAATGAACCATAAGTGCTAACTATACAAGTCACCTTAGTAAATGGTATGAAGAATGTGTAAGAATCATACTTAAGAGTTGAAACCTAATGTGAAATTAACACGGAGTTGGCAGAATTAAAACTCAACTATAATTTTGTAAAAGATTGAACACTAATATGAACAAGGTAAGATAGGAAATCTAAAAGTACTTACTAAGCTCATTGAGCTAAACTCATTGGTTATTTAAATGCATAGTTGGAAAGCTTTTCCAAAAGCCTTAAGACTGTATTTTGGGAGGATTGCATCACCGGTGAGGTTTGAAGATTGTAAGTAGGGATTTGTATTAGCTTATTAGTGCTTGGAATATACATAAAGGCTTAGGCTAGTTTAAATATTTGTGAGTATTTTGGCTTGTATGATCTCTTTTCATTTGATATCAAATTGATGTTTTCAATTAACTTTTAATTATCATATTGGTTCGAACATATGTGAGACTTGAATTTAAGCTTGAATGAAATTTGAAAATATTTTAAAGTGATTGAGAACTCAATTGTATGATATGGTGTTGTTTGGGGATGATTTAATGTATTTTGAACCAAATTTTATGCTCTATGGGTCTAGTTAACAAAACATGGCTTGGTTGTAACACCCCAAACCTGACCCAGACGTTATGGCCGAATCTGGCGATGCCACATTGAAGTGGTTTTCACAAAATATAATATCGTTGAAAAACTTGTTCTATATTTAATCTCTTTGTAATCTTAATGAAGATTTTAGAATGTCTTGTTCATTGTTAAAATCCAAGTCGTTTAGCCAAATGTTAATCATATTAAATTGTTATTAATTTTTAAAACATTGTTTGTTGCGGAAGCTTTTAAAATGTGTTGCGTAAACGTGGTGTTTAAAAAACATTTATTTTTTTTTGAAAATCAGCATCCTACTACTAGCAGATATAAATCAAAATAAATAAAACCCCAAATTTAAAATTAAAACTTTAAAGAGGCCTTATTACATCAAAATATCCAAATTAAATTACTTATAAATTAAAATTTAAGTATGGAAGCATTTACGGTTGTGTGGCCACCTCCGAGTCTCTCGCAGCACCGATCCGCCTAAGATTGGAGATTACCTACACAGATAAGCAGAAGGGTGAGTTTACAAAAACTCAGTGTGTAATCCCTTAATAAACATCAGTCAATCATACAGTGAGCAAACACAGTCTGGGCCTAAGCCCATTTTAGTAACAGTTCAGTTTCCATTATAGTATCAGTATCAGTGTGGGCTTGAGCCCATTTCAATGACAATACAGTACAGATATGCAATCAATAGATCCTACCCAACCAGCCTCTACACTCCATCTCCGTCCAACCCTACACTCCATGTGGGGATAAAATCAACCCACCCATCCCTACACTCCAAAATAGCATCGGTTGCAGCACTAAACAGTAATTGTAGCAAAGCTGCCAGTACAGTACGCTTCCTCCAATCATATTAAACCCATCCCCATGCAACATATCATACATCATGTCATGTCGTGTCATAATATCATACATGCATGCAATATGTTTAAAATGGCATGCTCAAATACAGTTATACATCTCATAGGGCATAATAGTCATTTTACCTCATAGGAGCATAACAGTCATTTTATCAATTTGGGGTCTAGGTATACTTACCGACCTAATAGTAGGTCCACAGTCGTCTCGAGTGACCCGTGCAACCTTAACAGTCAAATAGTAAAAATGACCCCAAGGCTCATAATACGGGCTCATGTAGGCCCACACGCTTGTGTGGCCCACAAAGCCCAAAAATGGCCTTGGCCGTGTGGATACACAGCCTGGCCTAATATTCTCCACACGTTCATGTGGTTTACCGTGTGGGGCCCACACGTCCGTAGGGTCCATACGACCCATTTCGGCCCACCATTACCCAAATCAGCCTCAGCCCATGAAATCGCTCATGGCCGGCCTCCACGATCTTACGCCCACGTTTAGACGTTTGGATTACCACACGAGCGAGCACACGCCCGCGTAGCGTCGTCGGTCACTTATTTCAGCTTTTACCGATTTACGAGTAGGGTAGTGTTTTTACACACCTATTTGCGAAAGTGAGCAACTAGCCCATGAGCACTCCAACCTATTTCAAATAGAAGCTTCGGTTAATTGCCTAACAATCGAGTTGAAGCGAACCCTAACCAAAACACTTATTCAAGAGATTACCTATCACTCGCCTTGATCGAACGATTGAGGCTTGCATAAAAGATTGGTTGCAACCCCTAAAGATTACCTATATTCCAACAGAGACTTGTTATCTATTACGATATCCACAAATAGTTGAACCAAGTGTATAACAACTTACTAAAAGCGTAGAACTAAGAATGAGAGACAGAAGTATTCGACCAACACCCAAAAGCACACCCTTAAACCGAGGCACGAGATGGAACAATTGTACCCCTAGCAAAAAATGACAGAAAAGAGAGGTGTTAAATAAAAGACTATTACTGTAGAATAAGATAAAAATTGTGCACTCGAATCTGAGATGGAGTATTCGGCTAACACAAACGTTGAGAGGGGAAGAGCATCGAGAGAAAGAAAAGAGGGGGAGAGTATCAGGCAAAGCTCGAGAGAGAGGAGGAGAAGAACAGAGAGTCGGCCACACAAGAACAAATTGAGAGAGAAGAAAAAACAAGGAGAACCGACCAAGCGCAAGATGTAGAAGAAGAGAATTGATAGTCTCAAACGAATTGAGAGAGGGGAAAGAGAGAATTCGGCTAAAGAGAGGGGGAAAAGAAAAGCAAAATAATGAATAAGATACCTGAAGAGAAGTGAAAACCGAAATCAGCAAAAACGAATGATATTACCAAACCTCTCTAGCACTATTCAGCCTCTAGAAAAAAAAAAGAGAGCCAAAATGATCATAGAGTGGCTAAACTCACCAAAGCCGAAAGTCTTGAGTGCCCCAATTCAAAACTGGCACACTACTCCCTCTTTCCTCAACCTCCCTTAATTCTCTCCTCAAATCCCTCCAACTACTCAATTTGAATTCCCCTCAACCACTTCAGTGTTTCAGTCAACCCACAACACTCCCACGGCATAGCAGTAAAATAAAACACCCACTTCACCCACCAGGATTCGAACCTTAATCCGCTGGCATAAATGACACGCCACTTACCCCCTAAACCAGTAGGCCCCTTTATGTCATGTTTCACCCATTTTTATTTAAAAGCCTACTGATTAGTGACAAGGGTTTGACCATTTAAAACAAAATTTTTGCATAAGCCAAGGCTTGAACTCAAGACTTCTCAAACACTTCTCAAGACACTTAACCACTGAAACCAACAAGAATTTATGTCATAACCATACAAAAATAATTACTTAGATTTTGGGGCATTACATTGGTTGTACCGAAACAACCAAGTTAGTAGAAAAACTGCTACAATACAAGGCAAAGATATTGATACTTTTGCCCTTGAACCTTAAAAAATTATGTTTCATGCCTCAAAACAACCCCGAACGAGATCTCCATGTTATAATTTTGTGCAAGAAGCTTTAAATGTTTTTAAAAAATGTTTTAAGACCTTGGAAATAGTGATATAAATATACAAAGTGTAAAAATAAGGTTTTTTTTTGTTGAAAAACCTCTATTCTTCTATATTCAAAAGATCACATTTTAAGTTTAAAGAGTTTTGAAGACTCATCTTATGAAATAGACATGTTCATATACTTATACAATGACTTGAAAGGATTTCTAAATTTTATCTAAACCTCTTTAAATGTTGCAAATTATTTAAAAAATTTTGACTAAGATGAAAAACGGGTGCTTTATAAAAGGGAAAAAGATCCTGTGTAAGCCAAATGAATGTTAGTGTTGCATCACTTATCTGCATTAGACGTAAGATCGAGTAAGGGGTATTACAACTTTGATGCATTAAAAGTCTGAGTTCAATTGATAATAGAGCCGAGAGCTGGTACATTGGGTATATGACTTCTACATGCCATGACTACATTTACAATAGTGGAATTTATAGCCTAATAAAGGGTAAATGATATCCTCTCATTTCCATTACATGATTGATGAAAAAATAACATGACCACAGGTCATTTGTCTAGGACAAACGATTTAATTATTATATGTTACTAATTGACTTTTTCATGTTGGAAGATGTAACGATTATCCTGAGATAAAATATAATCATGTTTGGTGAATAAATTTAACCAAAAGAGATTAAAGATATCTTTCGAGGGTAATATATATATAAAAAGGTCATTGGACAAAGACTTAATGAGTTGCTTTTGTAATCACATATAATTGGGAGTTCGTCACAGTATTTTTAGTGATTGACTCCATGACTAAATAATGTTGTAATTAATGGACGAAGTCAAAACTTAAGTACACATTATTTAAGCTCTAATTTATATGTCTGATCGGTCCCTCCGCTAACTCAGTACAACCTTGTATGGATAGTAAACTAGAACTAATTTGTTAAATGAATGAAAACGGCTAAAGAGAAATATATTACATGGATTACTATCCATAGTAAATGTATTTAATTTCTTTGAATTGTTATTTAATTGAATGTAATTAAATAATTAAAATTTAAAGTGATCAAAAATTAAATTAATTAGTCATCATAGTTTTACTGAATAACAAATTAAATTTATTTACTCATAGATTCTAATATAGTAATGTCATCATAACTTTGACGGAATTAGAATTTGATTGAGAAAATTGTTTAATTGAAATAGTTAATTTTGAATTCATTAGATAAATAATATTTTGATAATAGAAAATTGGTTATTAGATTAAATAATTATATCAGCTTATTTTAAAATTGGATTGTACATATAATTGTTACCAAAAACATGAAAAATGTCTAATGAGCTCATTTAGTATAAGAGGTGGGCGACATACTATGAACCCCGATGTGTGCTTCCTAATGTGTCGCCCACCACATTGAATCTCAGAGGAACTCTAGGTTTTCTAATAAAATATTATTTCCTCTCTCCTATTCTAGTAAAACTTTTGTGATTTTTCCCTATAAATAGGGGTTATAAGTATTTGAAAATAAACACAATTGATATTTGGATACTCCACTAGAATTTATGAAAATTTTATTTAGCTACAAATAAATTCTATTTTTCGTGAGTACTTGTGATTGAAAATTTTAGTTTTGGTTTCTTATAGAGAAAGTGAACTTTCCCCGCTAGAAAGTTACAATTTTTGTTTTGTGTTCAGTTTGCGATAATAACCCACTTTTTTAGCATCTGAGTGTTCGAGAATAACAATGAAGATTATTTGGTCAAAAACCAAGATTCGACAAAACACCCTAAGCTCAAAAACACAAATACTAAATTTAAAAAAATTTATTGCTATGGATAACACAACAAAAATTATAAAAAATTTTGAAATCTCGCCATGCATTCATAAACAATTTTTCCAACACAATTTTCATTTGGGAAAGAGGGTTGATGACAACATTTTACCAAGTGATGATGGAAGTTGGCTCACTATTGCTTTCCTTATTTGAGTGTTTAAATGAATGTCTAGTCATAAAAGCAATTGTTGGTTTGACACATTAGGGGCGAGAGCTAAATTGAGTATTAAGAGGAGATCTACCAGAATTTGGGGGGCAGGGAAAGCTATGATGAGTAAAGTGGATCTACCAGAGATGATGACAATAAGTCTTCAAACAATGGATCATTTCAAAAAGTGTGATCACGTGATTCTATCTTTAAGTCATTTTGTTTAGTTTCAATATGTAAGTGTTTGAACTTATTAATGTACATCTTGTACCTATATGCTTGCCTCATGGTACGATTGACAAGTTCAACTGACTCTAATTTTTTGTGTCTTAGATAAAACAGGAAAAGAACTGTAAATCCATTGCTCGAGTGTCTGTAACTGTATTTGTTCCGCACAACATGGACCAAATTTGCTTAAGTTGCTGGCCATAGGATCAAACAAGTGAAACTAAATTTTAATGTATCAATCAACAAGTAAACCCTTTATTTTTTTTTTCAACGACAGTTTCCTTTTCTTTCTTTGTAACTACTGTACTTTCTAGTTTCAATTGATGTATAGATGTTAATGGCTGAGTTAAGAAGCTTGATGTTGCCATTAGCTTAAAAAATATTCTTTATGAAAAGATGGGAAAAATTCAGTCAATCCACGTAAAGAAATGCAAAACCAAAATCATTATAGATTCAAATGTTATAAAATTTCAGTACTGATAGGTATTATATTAAAGATATTTGTACATACCACTTAATAGTTATCAATATATATGTTTTAAAATTCTAATATAATTTTCACAAATATATTTATGTTATAGAAAACATTCCGATTAATAATAAATCCAAACTACAAAAGTTAATGAACAAAGGAGCTAATAATGTTGTCTTGTTCCATTCATGACCAATAATTAAGCAAAATATTGAACTACAAGCCAGGTAATGCAAAGTATTTTTTACACCCATAACCATCACGATTTCGCCTAAAAAGTGCAACACATCTATCCTTAAGCTCATCAACTGTCAAGCCCCAGTTTTGATGTTAACCAAGTGCAGACCTCTTCCATCTCCTCTGGGATTGTATAGTGACCAAGCCTATATATTGTTTATCAAAGTATTCCGATAAATTGTTGAACATATGAGAAATCATGAAAGTTTTTTATTTAGATTCTAAAGATCTGTACCCATTGTAAGATTTGAAAGTCATGTTCTCAAATCCATTTGAACTCAGTGCCAAAGCAGATTTCTCACCAAACTTATATGGAACCACATCATCTCCTGCAACTCAAACTCGTTATATACAATTACATACTTCCGAAAGAATATTTCCAATAGCTATTGATGATGCTAATAATAAGAAAACGAGTAAAAAAATATGAGTTATAACTGAATTTGTTAACTTGAAAGTAGCCACAAAGCTAATTACTAAATGTCTAAAAATATGACCTTAGGTTTCAATAATGACAATATTTACTTGAAAGTCTGGGAAGCTGACTTTATGATTCTTTGAAATGACTAATTATATACAAGCACCAAGAGAAATGTTCACTTTAATAACAACTATTTAATGGTTGTCCATAGACGATGCACAAAATAGTTTCAATCAACTATTTCATTCTCAATGTGAAACAGACTACAAATAGATAAGGCCATCCTATAACATTGAATGTATACAACAATACTCTAACAATAGTAATTTTAGGTTTTATGTCAATGCATTTGGCTGGTTAAATCGCTAAACTTGATAAATCAGATTTGTTTTCCTAATTATGAAAAGTTGACACTAAACATATTTTCCTGGTTAAATTCCTCGAATAGAATATATTCTAGTCTAGTTACCATCTTGTTATATCCTACTACTTCATAATAAAAACAAATGCGGTTAATTTTAATGGTGCCACTATTGTAACAGAGGTATAAGATAAAGCTAGAAAACAAACACAATAACCATACTTAAATCCATATGATAGTTTCCATAAACAATGTTACTAAAAATACCTTTTCCATGGCATAACAAAATGGGCAAGGATGCAACTCGTCTAGCAACCTCATCATGTCTTTCTATTTTGGCTTTCAAATTCCTAGAAAAGAAAACAATTTATAAACCAAATATATTTTTTTGGGGGAGAGGTGGAGGGGGAGCACTAAGCTTATATACGAAGGTGCAGACATAGAAAACCAACTTTGAACATGGAAGCCATCCACTAAGACCTAAAACTGCACTCAAATTGGCAGGATACAGATCACCATTTTCATATTTTTCATGAATAAAACAGGTTGCAGAGTATAGAGAGGTTGCTGCACCCATACTAAACCCCCCAATACCAAGTTTAACTGTAATAAAAAAAAAGCTATTGTTAGAATAATGCCAAAATTAGTTACAATAAACAAAACTTTCATGGCTAAAATTGAAAAGTAAGATGAATGAAACATTGCATCAGTTGTAAGCAAAACTGGTCAAGCAACAAATTACTTAAATATAAACCAATCCTAAAATAGTGGTCATTGTTTACAGGAATTTATTGGAATGTCATTAAATAAAAGGAATTGTTATAAAAAGGCCATTTTTATCAAGAAAAAGAAAAACATAAATAAGAGGTGAAAACTGTAAGAGCTCTTAGACCATTGCAAAGTTAAGAGGCAGAGGTGCATTGCTGTCAATCTAAAAAAAAAAAAAACTTCTTGGGCGAATTTACATTAATCGAGTTTGTATTAGAAGGATTTCCAGCTAAATCAATGAAATCCATCAATATATATTGACATCTAAAAATAATCTGTTAAGGCTAGTGTTTTGAAGTGGTTGCCGAAGTGCCAATGTGGTGGCCACTATGGCTAACATTGCGACAAATCTTATTACTTGCCATATTTGAACTTAATTTGGAAAACTAAAATCTTTGGGCTTTGAATGATGCTAATATTATTACAATAAGCAGGCTCAACTACGAAGTTCAATCAATTTAAAGCAACTTATCCTAAATATTGGATCAAATCAAGCAATCAGATCTCTTGGATTATGGAGATTAGATCAGGATAGCATTGAAGACATCTCCAATAATCCACTTTGCTACTTTAATTGTTATTCTAAGGGGGATTGGATTGTAATTGATCTTTAGTATATAAGCAAGTCCCAGAACTCTTATATATTTGAGAAACTTGTATAAGTTTTGTATAGAGTATTGAGAGATCTAGGTCTTTAGATACAAAAATAAGTTTGCTTTATCTAGGTGTGATAGGAATTAAATCACTTGTTGTATTGAGATTAAATATAGTGGGTTTTCTTACTAAGTTAGGCTCTGCAAATGTGGAGAAATCGAACTGCATAAACAATCTTTGGTGTTATATTTTTTCTGATGGCTCTGTAACGCCCTAAAATTTTTATTTTTTCTTTAAATTATGACACAAATGTGTATCTGTTTTAGTGGTTAAGTGTTCTGGGAGTGTGTGTGAGGTTTCAAGTTCAAGCCTTATCTTTGGTATTTTTCTGACTTAATCCTTATACTGGTTCAGCAGGCTTATATTAGATTATTGGCAGAACCATATCAGAATGGGCTTGCTAGTCTGGTGGTTAGGATGTGTGTTGGTGTGTTGGAGGTTTGGTGTTCGAATCCCTGTGCGAGCGTAGGAGTTTATTTTGCTCGTTTGGCCGAGAGAGTTTCGTCAAACAAAAATTCTGATGTAGTTGAGTTAGTGGGGTCAATGGGAAAGATATGAAGGGTTTGGAATATTATCTTGGATTTTTATCATTTTATTTTTATTTTTCAAAAACATTTTCTCTCTCTTCCATGGAATTTTTAACGTCATTTTCCTCTCTCTCTGTCGAAATTCTGCTTTCCCTTTTCCCTTCTTTTCCCTTTCGATTTTTTTCTCAATCCAACTTCGTTTGTGCAACGTTTGGTTTTACGTGGTGTTTGGTAAGTGCTTCGAAAGCTTTGTGTAATGGTTGGATATTCAATTATGTTAATGATGTGTATCATGTGCTTAGGAGTAAAACTAAGGGCTAGGGACTTCTCATCGGTTCTGTAGTTACACGAAGTCATCGTGCTCGTTTTAAGGTAAGAGATTCAATTGTTTATTGGAACGTGGAAGGACTTGGTCTCGATTGTAGTTTTATTTAAGTGTCTAATACAGTGGGTTGTTGGTCAGTTTTAGGTTTTGGTGGTCTTGGAATTGCAATTGCTACGAAATCGTGCTATATGTGTACCCGAAACACCAGAAAACAAGGTTTCAGCGAAAGTTAAAAACCCCATTGTCGATGCTACACGGGCGTGTGGTCACCCGTGAGGCAGGCCGTGTGCCATAACACGAGCGTGTGATCGACGAGGTCAGGTCGTGCGCGCAAGACACGGCTATGTGATGGCCAAGTAAGCCGTATGCGACACACGAGCTAGACTGATTTGAAAAGTATGGGCCACACGAGCGTGTGGGTCCACATGAGTAGTCCACACGGGCGTGTGGTATTCTGGACCAGGCCGTGTGATTCACATGGTCAAGACCAAATTAGGCTGTATGAGCCACATGGGCGTATGAGTCCACATGAGCAGTCCACATGGGCGTGTGAGCCCATTTAACTAAAATGTGTTCTAAGGTTGCACGGGTCACCTAAGTCGACTGTGAACCTACTGTAGGGTCGGTAAGCACTACTTAGACCCTTAAATACGTGAACTATATGTATGATGTATGTACTGAGCATTATGATTATATGAATGAATACTGAAGTGTATGTATATCTGATATTCATGTATTAGCATGTCATATACTGTATGTTGTATTGCATTGGGTTGGGATGTTGATATTTGGAGGAAGTATACTGAAAGGCTTTTAAGCCTATTACCTGACAGCTCAACTGCAATTTACTAATTATGTGCCGCATCCGATACTACTTGGAGTGTAGGGATGGGTGGGTGTTTTAAACCCCACATGGAGTGTAAGGATGAACGGAAATGGTCTGTAGAGGCTGGTTGGGTAGGACTCTTTTTATTAAATAATGTATATCTGATACTGTTACTATGATGGGCTTAGGCCCTAATACATATCTAATACTGAAACTAAAATGGGCTAAGGCCCGAACTGCTACTAAAATTGAAATGGGCTTAGGCCCAGACTGCATTTAACTGATAACTATTGTTTGACTGTGTGCATGTTTTCTGTGGGGATTACAAAATAAGTTTACGTAAACTCACCCCTTTCTATTTTATTTATACAGGTAATCTCTAGACTTAAATGGATCGATGCGGCGGAGGACTCAATGGTGGCCACATGACTATGAAACTGTTTTAATTTCATTTAAGGTTTATACTTCCTATTATTTTGGGCTATTTTTTATGTAATTTGGACTATTTGCCTTTATTTTGGGCTTTAACTGTTTTCATAGACTTTTTGTAACACCCTAACATTTCTAATTTCGTTATTGTGAAAATATGACACAAATATTTGTCAGCTTTAGTGGTTATGTGTTCTGGGAGTGTTTGGGAGGTCTCCAGTTTAAGCCTTCACTTGGACAAATTTTGGTATTTTGAATGAATTAGGCCTTACTCTTGTTCAGTAGGTTTTTATTTGATTGTTAGTAAAAATATATTAGAATAGGCCTGCTAGTCTGGTGGTTTAACAGAGTGTTAGTGTGTAGGACGTTCTGTGCTCGAGTCATTGCGCAAGCAGGGGAATTAATTTTTGTTTGAGGCGTGTGACATGGTGGAGTTCAAATTAAACTAGATTATTGAGTAGTTGTGTTTTAGTGGGTTAATAGAGAGTGGTTTTAGGAGATAATTTGGGAGAAGTTATCAAAATAAGTTTTCTTCTTATCAGTTTTCTATGTTCTTTTTTCCCACCAAATTTTCTGACGTTAGACTTTTGTTTCTCTGTCGTTTCTTCTCCCTTCTTATTTACTTTTGGTTGTTGTTCCCCTTTGGCCGAATCTTGTTTCTTCTCTTTCCCCTCTCTTTTCATTTTTCTTGATCGGTTCATCTTTTACTCTATAGCCGATATTCTCTTCTCTTTTCCCTACTCTTTTCATTTTTGTATTTTTTACGAGTCATCCCTTTGGGTGCAACTTTCGATTTCATCTGTTTTGGTAAGTGGAATTTTTCCCCTTATTTATCGTATTTTGATTAGGCAATTAACAAAGGGTTCATTTTACTCTCGTTTAGGTGTTGTTTAAAGGTTTTAAGCGGATGTTCCAATGTGTGAAGACGACTGGTTATCGGATTCATCGCGGTAAATTTTCAAATCATCATTGGTTTAGTTTCTCAAGTTTTATGTTAGGGATATTTGGTTTGATTGACGAATCAAGTGATTAATTAAGGGATATATTGGTCAAATATAGGTTTTTGATGGCTCGGGTTACTTTGCACAGCGAATTGATACCAGATGTGTACCCGAAACGCAAAAAATAGAATTCAGCAAAAAGCCAAAATTGCTTGCTGTCGAGAAATAAGAGAAATAAGAGAAAATGATGCGAAAAGTTGTAGAGAAAGGAAATAAGGGTGTTATAAACTTGGAAATCAACATTTTGTACTAAAATAGTTTTGGACGGTAGTAGTAGTCTAAATTTAAAAAATCATCAAAAATAGTGAAAATTGAATTAGAGGTTGAATAAAATATGAAACTAAATTTTATTTAGTCTAGTTTTTCATGGAAAAAACAGTGTAAGTAATGAAATTGTAAATTATGAGATATAATAAATTTTGTTAGATAAGGTTAGAATGATTTTGGGTTCCCTTGTTCTGACTTTGGAAAATCATCAAAAATTTTAAAAAAATAATTTAGGGCTTAAATTTATATGTTTAAATACTTAATGAGTCTATTTTCAATAAAAACAAATGAAATCATCATCCAAATTTCGTACTAAGAGATAAATAATTTTTAGTAAGGAGAGGTTGAAGCTGTCAAACAACATAATAGGGATAAATTTGAAGATTTTACTGTACTTATTTGATAAACTATAAATTCTAAAAATTTTATGGTAGAAAGGTATTAGAGTCTAGTTTCAAAAACATCAAGCGGATCTTAATTTGGAATTCTGTAGCTCAAGATATAAATAATTTAGTGACAATGACTCAAGGAGACAACTTTGAATGAAAATATAAGTAAATAGTGAAAACATATATGAATATTTAGCTAGTATGGGTTATATTAAAAATGAATCACAAGGCCAAGGCCAATTTGGGCCGTATGGGCCATACGGACGTGTAAGCCCTTTTTTTTAAAAAGTTGTCTAAGGTTGCACGGGTCGCCCAAGTCGACTACGGACCTACTGAAGGGTTAGTAAGCCCTACTTAGACTCTTATATGAGTGATTTGTCTATCTGATTTCTGTACCAAGCATGAATTATGATATCTAAATGTATGTACTGTAATTGCTTAATAGCATGACATCTTTTGTATGTTGCATTGCATCGGGATGGGTCATTGTTATTTGGAGGAAGTGTCTGAAAGGCTATTAAATCTATTATTTGGCAGCTCTACTGCAAATTTCTGATTATGTGTCGCATTTCGGTACAGCATGGTGTGTAGGGATGGGTGGGTTGATTTAATCCCCACATGGTGTGTAGGGATAGACGGAGATGGTGTGTAGAGGCTGGTGGGTAGGATTCTGATTTTCTGCTATTGCATATTGTATCTGAGATGGGCCAATGCCCTAAATTATATCTGAGACTGTATCTGAATAGGCTAAGGCCCAAACTGAATCTGTAATGGGCTCAGGCCCTAGACTGTAATTGATTATTTTCTTATGTGTATATGTATGTATGTTTTCTGTGGGGAATACACACTGAGTTTGCGAAAACTCACCCCTTTTTCTGTTTAATCTATATAGGTAATCCCTAGACTTAGGCAGATCGGTGCAGTGGAGGGCTCGACGGTGACCACCACTACTGAACTGCTTTATTAAAGCTTTTGATTTTATATTATCTTTGAGTATTTATTATTGTAATGTTGGAACTTTGGACTGTTTGGTTTAAATTGGAATTTTATATTGTTTTTTATGGATTTTTAAACTGCAACTCAACAAACACGGTTTTTTCTAGAAACTAAGATTTTCGGTTTTGTAAAATAATTGGTTTCAAAAGCATCTACTTAAAAGACATATTTTAAGGCAAATCAGCTAGTTCACGTTTTTCCGAATTAAATAAAAGCTAATTAACTGGAATGATTTTAACTTGTCAATCTCAATTTCAAACCCCATTACATGTGACATCGCTATATTCGGTCATAACGTCTAGGCGAGTTTAGGGTTTACACTTTTAAACTGCAAAACTCAACGAAAACTCGGTTCAAATAGAAATAACATTTTCCCTAAACGCGAGCGGTTTTATTCAAATTTCACAGTTTTAAAAGCTTCCGCTACAAAATATATTTTTAAATGAATCAGTTAACGAGAAAATAGTTTTGAAAGTGACGAAAGAGAGATAAAAGCTAATAAACAGAAATGGTTTAAACTTGATACATTTGATTTCAAATTCCAATTCATGTGACATCGCTAGATTCGACCATAACTTCTAAGCCGGGTTTGGGGTGTTACATGCTCATTGTAATGACATCTGGAATGGCTACTATAGCTATCACCTCTATTCAAGCACTTTGTTTTTCTAAGTAATTAAAATTGTCTATTTCAACAATTGATATCAGAAACTCCCACTCAACATAGCAAGTAGTGTTTTATGGTGTTGTTAATTGCTAAATATGGAAAGATCTTCAGTTACACATCCCTTTTATGTTGGAAGGTTCTAACTATACTTATTGAAAGGCAAGAATGAAACTTTTCATCAAGTCCACTGATGAGAAAGTATAATGTTCTTTTCTCACAGGGTGGCAACCACCTATCATTGAGACAGAAGCAGGAAGAACTCCTAAGTCTAAGTTAGCTTGGACCAATAATGAAGAACGTCTTGTGAATGCCAATTTGAAAGCTTTTTATGCTATCTTCTGCGTGTCAATGAACAAAAATTTTAGAGGATCTCAAAGTGTATAATTGCTAAAATGGCATAGGACATCTTTGAAATTGCACATGAAGGAACCATCATAGTAAAACATTCTAACATATATATGTTATCCACCAAGTTCAAAGCCTTACGAATGTAGAATTCAGAAACTGTTGGTGAATTCTATTCAAAATTTTGTGATCTATCTAAATCTAGCATTTACTCTTGGAAAAGAACATTCTAATTCCAAGTTGGTCAAGAAAGTATTGAGATCATTACTTGATAGGTTTGATTTAAAGTCACTACCATTGAGAAGGCAAAAGACCTAGATAGTCTGAGAATTGATGAACTAATTTAGGTAGATACAAACCTTGAAATAAAATTGGATAAAGCCAAACGTAGAAAAGCCAAAGGTGAACGGAGTATTTCTTTACATGTGACAAATAAAGTGCCCACTATCGACTCCACTGCGATTGAAGCCCTTCAAGAACAAATTGTTTTGCTTACTTAAAACCATTTTGACATGCACATTATAAGCCATTTCTTACCAAAACCAAGCCCATTCCATAACACTTTCTGAGGAATCATCAAATGAGGAACCATAAACTCAATTTCTTTCAAAAAATAAAGTAGTTGAACCTTACCTCCCGCCTCTGCTTGAACATATATTTGTTTAAACATATCTTTGGTTGATTCTTATCATGATATTCCTTTTAAAATGTTCGAAAAATATGTTGGCTCTAAATTTTCACTTACAAACTTTTCAAGCACCATGATCTCTACATCTATGTCAATAGGATCAAAGGCTTCATCAATAGTACCCATCACTTCACTCAATTATCTGATTTTTATCTCTTGTTGAAAATTAACCTCCAAGTCTTCATAGTTAACAATCATATAGGAGACCTAATCCTCAAGTTCAAAATTATCTGACTCTACACACACTTCCATAGGAACATGCTCCCAGCTAAATGTCGAATGGCTTCTAACAACATAGTGTCTTGGCATGTAAACGTATCATTCTTAAGTATGCCAACCTAAAGGACTAAATAATGATTTTCACTAGACTCTTCACAATAGATACCATCATCTTGATAACAAAACGAGGAATATGGATAACATGTTGAGTTACTAGCAAATCATCCCTGATTGTAACTATCCATTTCATTTGTGCAACCATGAAAATCATAAGGAGACTCATATCCTTGTCTCCCATAATCACCATTATACCTTAAGCTAGGCATTGAAATACCATTCGCATCAAGCACAAATTAATCTTCTGGCCACTTATAGTTATTATTAAACATGACTATTAAGCAATTATCAACAAGAAAAAATTTAAGGGAACCATTAAAATAAAATAAAGCGTCGTATCTATAAACCTAACTTTCACTAGTTATCTCCCTAATAAAGCATGCAAAAACCAACGCGATTCAACTTATCACACACACCTCTCCGAAAAAGGCGTTGACAACTTGATCACACCATGGCGCACAGACACCAAGCAGAAAAATAGCTCAAAATATAAGGATGGACGACTTTTACTACAAGTGTTATAGGTCGATTGTAATATTTGTAAGTGTTCCAATAAAACACTCTAAATATTTCAAGGATCAAACTTAAAGGAGAACGAGCGATAAGATGAATAACAAAGATCAAGTATGCAATTAAGAAATCTAGTTAGCTAATGACTAAGTACTATATTATGACAATTTATAATTAAAAGTTAATTAAGCTAAACTATGCTTAAAAGGACTAAACTAGTTAACAGTCAAAAGTATGAAAAATATCAATTCAATGAGTGATCGATTGATTTTCATGTTACCAATTAATTCTTGGATTAGAGACCTAAATTGATCAAACTTCTTATTGGTCCAATTTTACCTCTCGATCATCATTTTACGCAATTAGATAATTTAATTTGATTTATCTCTCGACCTCACTAAACTAAATCGAGACAATCAAATTGGTTCACAATAAGATCTCCTCTCAATCTCACTTATCTAAATGTTCACCTAAGGTAGTTAATCCTAGGTTTTGAAGTATATTAAGTTTAGTCCAATTTTTACAGTTTAACCTCTGACCTTAAAATTAATCATGCAACATTTCAATCAACCAACCACTCTAAAACTTAGTTTTTACTCATCATCAAAATACAAAGTCTAGCCAATTTCATGCTTAAATGATTCATCAATTAACTACAAAAGAAACAAGGGTTTAAAAATACTTTGTGACTCTTGAAGGAGTCTTTGATGAAGATGACATCAATAATGTTGATAAATCCACAACCCAAGTTAATATGTTTGCACTTTTGATAACTCACAACATGTAAGTATTGAATGCTTTAAAGAAAAACCCAAAATAATAATGAAGAATCTTGTAACTATTTGAAAGAAAACTAAAAGTGCAAAAAAAACTAAGAAGAAAATAGTAGAAAATAACTACTAAGCTAAAAAAGGAAAAAAAATCTAGAAAGCTAAAAATTGTGAGGGGATAAAAGGTGTTAACAAAAAGATAATAAATGATTCCCCTTTTAGTTGTGACACAAAGATAACTTAATACTTCAAATTCTTTAACCCTAACATTGACAAAAACACCCTCAAGAAAATGATATGCCTTGAGTTGAGTTTGGACACAAAATTGCCCATACAATTTTTTGCACCTACTAAAATTTTATGCGTTACAACACCCAAGCTTTGGTGCCGCGTCATCCATGGTAGTGGACACGAGTTTGGCTTGGGGGTTCTTGGTATCATGACACAACCTTGCTGGTGTCGCAACATCGATAATAGTGGCAGTAGGTCTCCTCACTCCAACCATTGACTTGGCGTCACAACATCGAGGCTTGTAGTTAAGACTCGAAGGATCAATGTCACGACACCACATACATAGTGTCGTGACTTCAACGACAGGTTACTCCAAGTTGAGTTTTCATTGAAGTTCACTTCTTTAAGGTGATTGAAAGTCACTATCGCGACAGACACAACAGCTAAAGTCCTTTTCAATGTTCGACCTTAGTCATCTCCCTACACAAGCTCAAATAAATCATTACACAATGGCATAATTTGTAATTTGGGTTTCAAAAAAAGTAAAATGTAAAAAAAAAACTATCATTAACACTAAAATCTAAGAATTGATAAAAAAAATTTTAAAAAACTCGTAAGATACTTGAGAATAAACTCATTAAGTATTCAAGAGAGATTAATTTGACATATCAAATTACAGTAAATTAGTAATCGCTTAGAAATATAGGCCATTCAACAAATTAGATATAAAGAGGTTGTTTTGTGTAATAATTTACTCACCCCATATAGTGATGCATTAGCAATTCTTTTGAATAAAAAAGGAGAGTAGTTGAGCTGGAGTAGATGGAAGCTTGTCCAAGTGCTGATGGAAGATGATGGTACCGCTAGTTGATTGTTACTCTTGATGGGAGTTATTTTGTTTGGTTTACTTTTTTGTTACATACTTTCTATTACTTCTTATTGCAAGCTTTGTAACTGATGAACATTAGAAATTTTATGGGTGATTGTTTGGTTTTACATTGTTCCACATGTTCTTATCCTCATCTTACTTGCATAAAATTATAGTATTTTAATTGTTGATGCAATTACTCATAAGGCACTAATGGTTGAAA
Source organism: Gossypium longicalyx (assembly GCA_025698465.1). Lineage (NCBI taxonomy): Eukaryota > Viridiplantae > Streptophyta > Magnoliopsida > Malvales > Malvaceae > Gossypium > Gossypium longicalyx. The sequence goes on from CM047000.1 coordinate 9,617,850, forward strand.
TTGCCTAATCATGTTTTAAGATAAGATTGATGGATTAAGAGAATTGTGTGGAAAGGGAAAAGTTATTGTTGATAAGTTTATCACTTGATTGGTTTTGTTCAAAAAAATGTCATAGGTAGAGATTGTTGACGCATGTATTTTGAAATGGTTGTCAAGTGTCAATGGTAGTGGCTACTACAACTAACACAACAACAAAACCTATTACTTGTCATATTAGAAGTTGACAATTTTTTGAACAAAATCTTTGGGCTTTGGATGATGCTAATATTGTGGAAGCATGAAAGCTTAACTGTGAAGTTCAATCCATTTGGAGCAACTTAATTTGAAGTTTGGATTGGATCAGATCAATTGGATCAAATCCCTTGTGTGATATCCCTAACTTAACAAGTCAGGTTAGATATACTTGAGAATTTTAGAAATAGATAATAGGAATTTTTGAATGTTAGTATAGAAAGTAGTTAGAGCTGATAGAAAATTAAAATTTCTTTTGAGATGGGAAAAATAAATCTGGGATATTAAATTAATTGTAAGATAATGAAAAGTAGTGCGGCAAAAGTAAGAAAAATAAAAAAATTGAAATGATTGCATTGAATGGAAGGAATAGAAGAGAAATTTTACCAAAATAAAGTATGATTCGTGAAAGGTATTATAGAGAATGTTGGAGAATTGAATGGTAATTACTCAAATAAGAAAATTATGGAAAATACAAAAATTATGGAAAACTATGATTAGTAGGCTAATTTGATAATTATCATTTTAATTATTAAATGAATTAAATGTTTTTATTAGAAAAGTTGAAAAAGATGAAATCTTTTATCTTTCCATTACAAATCACGTCACCTCCAATTCTCCATCCTCTCAAATTTTGCTTTTATTACAAATAAATCCTTTTCCACCATTTTCAAGCTTTTCAACTTTAATTCCTCCAATTTCTTTCATCAGTCATTAATGAAATCAATAGAGAAGCTTATTAGTCACCTTAACTTTATGAAATGAGTATCAATAGTTGTCTTGGAAGAGAAAGAAAATAAGAATTAGGGTTTCATTACAAGTGATCAAAATAAAAATGATAAGTTTCTTCATGGAATTCATGTTAGTTTCATTTAAATAGCATAGATATGCTATTTGAATATGATTTTAACAAGTAAATGCTTTATGTTTTGATATGTAAATGAAGGAAAAAAAGAAGAAAAGCGAAGGATTCCTTGGAGAAAAAGGTAAGAAAGTAGCCAAAAAGTGAAAAGTTTAAATTATTTTCATTTGATTGAGTGGAAGTAATGAAATAAATGTATTAAAAGTCCATATAGATGAGATGGGAACTAGTAGGATATAAATAGCATATCATTAGAAAATCTCATGTGCACAATAAAATGTGGCACTTCGGTGCGAAATGAAAAAGACACTTCGGTGCAAATGAATGTGGCACTTCAGTGCAATTGAAATGTATATTGTGACTGTTTCGTATATCCTATATGTTTTATTTAGTCTACAATGGGTTATACAAATGATACATGGTAAGAGAAATTGCCAAAAAGCTCGGTAAGTAACTTAAGCCCTGTAAAATTATCCTTTGTCTACTAGTATTGTTTTTTTCTTAGGAAATTATTAATATTAACATTAGTTAAATCTTAAATAAAAAGTTTAATTCTTGTAGTTTTTACTAAGCTGTCACAAGCTTAACACGTTATTTCAAAACGCGTAGGGAAGACTTGAAGCGCTAGAGTGGAGAATCGACATCAGCTCATCTCATCACATCCCACGCTTGGAAAAAAGTATGGTTTGAATGTTTTGGTTCTAGCTATGGCATGCACATGACTAAAGTTTAGCTTGAATATAAGTCTTTTGGTGGACCTAATTGTAGAACTTGAAATTTTATGTTAATCTTATAAACTTAGCTTTAATTAACTAAGTTTATGAAGAATTATATAGTTCTTGAGATTGGAATTGAGCTTATATGAATGATATGTTGATTGAATTAATTAGAATTTGATATTTGAACAGGGTTTTAGGTACAGAAAATTGAAGAATGGAAATTTTGAGAAATAGGGTGCATGTCGGGATGACGAGTATACCATGTCACAACGAGACCAAGTCAAAGAGTGACGTCGTGACAAGGAACCTCAACATTGCAACATCAACCTCAAATTTTAGAAATCTTACATTTTAGTCGTTGTTCGATATCATACTATTACAAAGTTGTCATAAGCTTGTGTAGAACTCAATTATGAGTTTGAATCATGATATAAAATGTAAAATGATCCTAATTACTTGAATGAGATGATGAAATGAATTGAAATTAATTGACATTGCTTCGACAACAAATGTAGCATTCCAATATCTTGACCAAGCGATCGGGTCAGGTATAAGAGCGTTACACCTTGGATTGTGGATATTTGATCAGACTAACATTGAAAACATATCTCCAACAGCCCCTTTACATTGGTCTTTATCATTATATTATATTTTACTATTTTAGCTAGTACTTAATAGGAGATTAATTGTAATTTATCTCTAGTATACTAGGAAGTCTCGAAACTCTTATATATTTGATAGACATGAATAAGTTTTTTTATAGAGTATTGAGAGCACTTATCTATTCATAGTGGAATGTACTTTGTAAGTGCATTTGTGAGAGAAATGCGTTTTTTTTTTACTACCTAAGGTCTCAAGAGGAGAACTTAGAAATGAGAGATCTAAGTCTTTAAATATAAAAGTGAGGTTGTTATATTTTGGTGTGATAGGACTTAAATAATTAGTTATATTGGGAGTAAAATAGTGGAATTTTTTCTCTAAATTAGTTGCAGACGTAAGGAAACAAAATTGCGCAAACATTCTTGTGGTTATGTTTTCTGTTGTGCTCATCACAATGGAACCTGAAATGGCCATTGTAGCCATCACTTCCATTCAAGCACTCTATTTTTCAAAGCAATTAGCATATGTGTGTTCTAACATAATCAGCAAAAAATAGTACATATAATTGTCCTACCAGCTAACATTCAAGAATTAGAAAATGAAACTAAAACTAAAACTCACAGTAAATCTAATGAGTTCCAAAATCAGTGTTCTATCTTCTAAAAGGAAAAGAATATTGTTCACATTTGATAGCCAAAATCATGAGAACTTAATAATGTTGTAGAAAGTAAGACTGATAAATGGCAATTGTATGATGTAAAACATCGTTCCTTAAAATACAGGTGTCTACAATGCAATAGTACCTAAATCAGAAGAGAAATCGAAGACACTCCCCCTACCCAAAGAAAAAGAAAATGGAAAAAATAGCATAATAAAAACATTATAAAGAAGTTGTGAGGAAACATACTGTCAGCAGGCTCTATTGACAACAAATTTGCAACATGTGCAGCAGCAGCCTCCAAACCCTCTACATCATCAGGAGCATCTTCTGATAGTTCTCCCACATCGAACCCTGATGTATGTTATATTTCAAAACACCATCATCAAATAAAAAGGTTGAAGAGAGTGAAATTTAATTCTTGTTTGCTTCATATGAGATTGAATCAATAGTTCAATACAGAGTTCTATGAATATACTTACAAGCAGTTGTTGGAAAGCCACCAAATAAAGTTATTGGTCGAGTAGGGGCAGTTGGGCATATCCATTTAATCTTCACGATAGGATCATATGCATGGAAATTTATGATGTTATCAAGAAATGCTAAAACTATTAATTAATTCTTAGAATATATTCTCCTAAATATATTTGGCTAGAATAATCATATCCTTACATTCGGAAGAGGGAGGGTCTCCAGAAGCTGGGACCAGCTGATGAATAAAACAAAAAGGTAAATGAGGATGAGTAGATATTGCAAAAGATACCAAGCACTTACATTAGATCATAGATTACAAGATGGGGAGCCTCAGATGACAAAATAACTACATGATAATTCAAATTCCAAGAGGCACCAATATAATAGATTGGATGAAAAGACTTGCCAAACATGAAACATAAAACATATTGAAGACATGAAACATTGAAATATGAAGTGAATGACTTGCTTTTTGAAGACTAAACCACTTGAAAAATAAACATGAATTAATTTATTATCAGTTTAATTCTTAGTTTATAAGATCAAAAGCATAAAACAAATATGGATGAACGAGGTTCTTATGCATGCAATGATTAATTCCCTACAACTTATTTAAGAATCATAGTAACAGTGCCATACTACAAGAACGAAAATTGCATAGAGAAAGGGAGCTTTTTGCTTAGTTCACGTACTGACAAATTCCCCATGTATTCAACAAAAAACAACATCCATATTATTGATATGCAGGACTACTAAACTAAGGGAAAGGAAACACCTCAAAACTTCTGAAAGGAAAACTAATATAACATCTCAAAGGTATTTACTTCTTCACTGCGAAATAATAATTCATATAAAATAGAACCATTGCCTCATGGACCCAAATGATTTTGCTTGTTGCTTCACCCAAAAAATAATGAAAAGCTTGACACAAAAATGTTAACAACATCTTAAACTCTTAGGACTATACTTAATGGATGCAATCATCCAAATACGAAAGGAGAAAAGAAAAGGTAAAAGAAGTGAAAGAATGTAAACTAACAAAATCAGAGAAAAAAAAAAGAAGAATCAAAGGAAAGCTAAATCTGCTCAGGGAAGGGAAGAGCTAGACATGCATACAACCTACCAAATAGAATATACATGATATTTCTTCCTTTTATATTTGACACTTTAGGAGAAATGCCAAATTTGAAAATTAAATGGTTTTATTTTCCAAAGAGAAAATAAGTTAAATTACTGATGTTGAGAAAATAAAGTTAAATTTATTTCCCAAAAACTAAAAGTAAGAATTTTAAAAAGCAATACCTTGAACCATTATCACCAAGGCCATGTAACCAAACTACGGTTGCTTGGTGCCTACCTTTGGGCCTAACCACATGAGTTCTTCCAAATTCAAGTGCCTCCCTTCTACCACCTGATATTTGTCATAGAACAGTTCAAGTATTAACCGTTAAAATCTAACACAAGGAGGAAAAACATGCTTGTGAATTTGTAAAAAATCTAACTCAGTCAATATATATACCAATCCACCATGCATACAATGAAGAACCGATTGATTCAATTGCCTCAAGAACAATCAAAACAATTATGCAAACTTGATAATGAGCTATCATTATAGACATTACCCCTATGAGTAAGATGGAGCAAAGCAGATTAACTGACCAGAACCAATAGAAGAACCTGTGAAGCTCATTGTATCCCACCGAAAAGCGGCAGTGGCCAAACCCACCTATTGCACTAGAAGGAGCACTGATCCTAGAATTAAGAAAGAACAGACTGATATTTATTTCACATCAAAGGTTAATTTAGCAAAATGATTTATTTTCACTAAATTCATATATATATATATATATTATCAGAATCTACATAAAAGCTTGTCCAAAAATAGGTACGTTGCAACAAATTCATCCGAGAGAAGACTTTTCTATCTAATCCAAATTACATATATTTCAAAACCTTTGATGAAAATGGGATTTGAACTCTAAATAAATGATGATATCCATTTCACACACACAAAAAAAAAAAAAGAAAGAAAAAAGAATATATTAGATGAAAATTCATATGAAACTAAGATTAAAAATAAAATAAAAAGCCCAAGATGGAACAAAAATGAAACTTTAAAAGTACACTGTTTTTGAGAATTAACTGGTTGAATAAAGCAGCAAATTGAACTCTATTCTACATAAAGAAAAATAGAAAAAGGAGAAACAGGGGAAAATATGATATCAAAAAAAAAAAAAAAAAAAAAAAAAAAAAAGGCATTCGCGTTTCAGGCATTTTACCTTTTCCACTAATACGTCGATTGGATTCGAAGACTCCGAATAGCAAAGGCTTTAGACACCAACGGAAAATAATAATAACTTTTTTTTATCTCCAAACCCACGGCAATTTTCTTTTGCTCCGATAAATTTGTCGCCAAATTAGCAATATATGCCAAAACTTTCTCTGTCTAAAATTTTGGTGAAGTTGTTGGATGAAATGTTACTGAAGGATTATAACATGTTTTCATATTATTTTTAGTGTTTAAATAAATCCATGAAAATTGGAATTAAATAAAAAAAAGCTCTTTAAAAAAAAAAAAAGAAACAGAGTTGGTTGAAAAAAAAAGGTTTGGAGCTCATCACCAATTGTAATGGTGGTACCCTGATTATGTGGCGGACAATTGTTAAATGCAGCGTAATTGCCAGTAACAAAAATTTGATGTTTCTCTACTTGGAGGAGCACTCTTTCAAAACTTGGCTTACTTGCATTTATGGCCGACCAAAACTACATGAAAGAAAATTTGCGAAAGACTAGATTGGTCTTAACCTACCTATCATCCATTCTGGTCATGGACCTATGGTAGTTTCAACTTTCAACTAATAGAAAGCTCCCCTACCAACCAAGACCTTATTGGTTTGAGGCTATGTGGAGTGGGCCTTGCACCCGCAATGTAGGGAAGTAACTGAAACTGCTTGGAATACCATTGTTAAAGGATCCTCAACTTATAAATTGATTTGTAAACTTAAAACTACAAGCTTTTCTCTAAGAAAATGGAACAAACAAGTCTTTGGTGATCTCATTGAACTGGAAAATCTATTAATAGATGCACAGTCTTGTATGAACTCTCCATGCTTTTGGTCCCTTGAAAAAGAAATCAGGGATCAACTTCGACTCCATGAAGAACAAGAGGGATTCAAAAATTAAGGTTGGAATTTGGTGAAAACGAAGGGCCAGAATAGAATAAAAGGGATAATAACATAAGCAACTTGTGAATTGACGACCCTAATATGATAAAACGTGTCTTTCACTTTTACCATTTTGAGGATATTTACTACAAGCTGGATCTTTCTAATGTTGGTAAAACAATTGAGGTTTTAAGGGACCTTAGCATCCCTTACCTATCTTACGAAGATAAACTTCTTCATCAGCTTTCAGGAAAGGGGAAGTCAAAGCGGCGGCGCTCTGAAAGCACGAAGGATTCTACCAGCAATTATGGGACATTGTAGGATCTCTCATTACTAACACCACTCTTTCTTTATGCGGATAGAGCTGGGTAAAATTATAATTACTATCATTTTGAAAGGTGACTCAAATTTCAATTACATAATTTAGGCTCGTTAACCTTTGCAATGTGGCGTATGACATTTTACTATTTTAAAGTGTAAATAATTACTGTTGTTAACTTCAACATATTATGTAATTATTATAATAAAGTCAATGTTATCTTCTTTAATAATTATTAGTTTAGCTAGTTGACTAATTTTAACTTAAAGGATAAGTATCCTTCTATATAATAATTCAAGAAATATAAAATCTATGAAAAAAAAAAAACAAATAAATTTCATTCTAATATAAAGTTCTCATTTTTGTTTTCATTTATTAGCATGTCTTTTTTAAAATTTCAACGTTGAAAGCAACACATTATAATCCAACTAATAGGTTAATAATCAAATAAAACTTTACACAAAGCCACTTATCAATTACAAAATTTCAAATATATATATATATATATATGAAAAATTGGGTATGAAAAAAATTGGATCTAGGCAATCGTTTTACTTATTTATTTTACATTTATTTAAGTTACCATTTATAATTATTTTAATTATATAATAATATTTTCATATATTAGTTTCTTCTTAGCTTAAGGAAGTGACCAAGTAAACATACTATTTTTACATTATTCAGAGATGAACATGTTTCGGATGGAAAATAAATAAAATAAAATAAAAACCAAAATCAGAATGAGAATGCAAAGGAATGTTATGTTAAATCAAATAGCATTACTGATATTGTTTCTTTGGAGAATTCTATTTGAAGTACATAACTACATGTATGATGTAATTATTCAGAGGTAAGTTATGATACTCTAAATATATGAAAAAGTTTATATATATTGCGTTGAACCTCGAATCCCTGTAATAGGAAGAAATAGCTACCGTCCTGATAGCATGGACATTGCAAATGAGGATGAAGATGAGCAAGGAATGTTGCAGCTGTTAACATTTGATCCCATTGCAGCAATTTTTGGCCTGAAATGACAATCGGACTCCTCTTCGTCTATCGATAAAAAATCGACCATGATCATTTGCGGATCCGGTGGTTCCTCTACCGGTACACGCCCTTCAAGCATCTCAACTACTTGTGCCATGCTTGGCCTCAGTTTTGCCCGCTCTTGTATGCACCACAGTGCTACGTGAACCACTCTTTTCACTTGCCTCTCATCTATGGCTCCCACTTCAACTAGCCTATGATCAACAACTTCTATTACCTTCCCTTCTACAAGTTTGTCCCTCGCAATCTTAGGAAAATACTGCCATTTCCTTTGAGATTTATCACTGCCATTTTCAATCAGAGTTACATTCCTTTGGCCTCCAATCATCTCCAGAAGAACCATCCCATAGCTATAAATATCACATTTCTCCGAAACACCATGTTCCAAGAGCCATTCCGGGGCCAAATAACCTTTAGTACCCCTGATTGTGGTAATAACCCGGCTCTCATCTTTTCCCATCAACTTCGAAAGACCGAAATCCGCTACGATCGCCCTATAATTCTCGTCGAGAAGTATATTTTCTGGCTTGAGATCCAGGTGTAATATTCTTGACCGGCAATCATGATGTAGGTAAGAAAGTGCCTTAGCCACATCAATGGCAACCCTATATCTTAAATCCCATGACAAGCAACCTTCGGGTCGGTTTTTCGTTCCCTTTCCGGGGAAGATCCAATGATCCAAAGAACCATTTGGGATGAACTCATAAACAAGGAACCTAGGCCCTCTAGGAAGACAACAATAACCTAGAAGACGCACAAGGTTCACATGTTGCACACTAGCAATTGCTGCAACTTCTGATCTAAACTCCTTTTCCCCGTGCTCCTCCCCATTGATTCGCTTCACTGCGACAGCGGTACCGTCACTAAGGATACCCTTGAATACCGAAGCCGACGCACCTTGGCCTAGCAGTGCCTGAAAATTATCTGTTGCATCCTCAAGCTCTTTAAGCCTAAACTTGATTGGAACACCAGCAACTTTTCGAAGAAAACTGTACTCGATTCGAAGCTCGCGACCTTCAGATACCAGTTTTTTCTCTAACAATTTCCGTCTGTGATTATAACGCCCTCTAATCACAAGGCATACAAATACCGCAAGGATTACTGCGATATCTGCCCCTACAATAAGGAAGAAAGCCTTGGAAAGTTTCAATGATAAACGAGCAACGATGATGAAAATGATGAGGCCTATGATTATTATAACTGCTGTTATATTTGCTTTCTTGTCGTCCATTAGAACTTCATCATCGTCTTCTTGACTTTCTAGCTTTCATTTGTTCTTTATGTTGAGAAGTAAAATCATTTATTCATTGTTCTTATAACTTGCATTAGCTGTAGTGAGCATTCATTATAATATTCAATTCTAAAGATGGAAAAAAAATGTTAATTTATATCATGGGGGGTATGAATATTTTAAGTTTCATTGTGTGTTTTCTTTTAAACATTTTTTTATGGTCAAATGTTTGGTTCATATTGGTGACACAAGTAATGCAGTCCTTCCACCACTAATATTGTTTTTCCCCTTTTTTGGCTTTGTCAAATTAAGCAGGTGATTTGTGTATTAATTGTCTTCTAGTCTTTTGTCCATTTCAATACAGATTAATCAAAAGTAAATGACTGTAAAATTTGAACCATTCAGAATTCCTTACATCAGCGAACTAAGTCAAAGACGAATATGTATATGGGTTATATAATAAAAAAAAAATCAATTTTAAGTTGTTGCATATCTGAACGATGAGATTGCTTCTTGATTAAAGTAAAGACCAAGTCCTGCTTCATCAAATTTCATATTCATATCAGTCAACGCTGATAGCATGATTTGGATATCTGTTGAGGTTTATTTTCAAGTGAAAAACATTACAAATTACTAGAAAATCAATTTCTCATTTTCTGGGAAAGTCAACATCTCAACATTAGCTACAACTTTAACTTTTTCATCACTGCTACTAAAGTTAATCCTAACCTATTCAATTTAGATCTCAACATTAAATTCTCTTTTCTAAGATAAATCAAAATTATTAAACTAATACAATTTGGTGATCGGGCAAGCAGATTAAATAAGCATAGGATTGAATAAACAATTGCCAATGATCGAAATAATTGAAGAGGAAATTAACTAATTAACTAAGAAATAATATTTATTATTGTTCCAAAAAAATAAAATTTAGTTCATGTCGAAATCATTTTTTTATATCGACTTTTATTTTTTTTTAAAAACGAAAAATGGAAGTCATCACCAATCCTTTTTATGATGTGTGATCGGATTACCTCGTAATTTGATCGTTTTAATAAAATGTTTGATTTATTAAAACAACGACTTTTGGTCTACGAAGTTCAGAGAAATGGGTTTGGGAGTCGGTTACGCACGAGGAATGGTTAGCACTCTCGTAACGCTTAAAATTGGTACCTAATTATTAATTTGTGTTTTAGTGTCGAAAGTTGAAAATTTGAAAATAATTTAAAAATACGATCCCTCTTTATTAATGTTATTTTTAGTTAAAATCATTTGGATAACACCTTGAACCTTTGAGAATGAGCTTGCCTTTATTTTTATTTTTTTTTTAAATTTTATGTATTTTGATTTTAAAAGGATATTCGGTTATTTGAGTTCAACGAGAGAATCGAAACCCCGTGAGTTAGGGTACAATTTCTTGAAGCTCTAAACACGGAATATTGCCTTTATTTTCAAAAGTTTTTGAATAAATACACATGTAATGTTTAAACCTATGCATATTTATTTTATTTGGATTATAGTGTAAAGAATGAATATTTAAACACGGCTCGCGACATGATTGGAACAATAATAGAAAGATAACGCGAATAAGCGAAATGACGATATATCTATAATAATGAGACAACAAATAAGCAATGGAAATAATCAATTAAATCTAATGTTAATTAAACAATAAAAAAAGATAATAATAATAATAATAAAAGAAAGTGGAATATGCATGATAAAAATAATAGATATGAAAGTATCAAAAAAAGGGAATAAATAAGTAACAAAGAAGAATTAAAATAATATAATGATGATAATAGTAAAATTTTGCGTAAATAAGAGATTATAAACAATTATATAATAATAATAAACAAGTAAGTGAATAAATAATAGATAAAATGGAATAATAAAAAATATGGATATAATATATATATAAAGAATACACCATAAAGAAAAAAACGAGCCAATTTGAAATACTAAAAAACAATAATAAAAGAAATGATAGGACCGTAAGTAAATAAAAAAAATAATCATTAATAAAAATTTGATTAAAGATTGAAATTATACAAATAAATAAATAAATTAGAAAGTTTGAAATAATACAAAATTTGAAGATAAATAGATTAAGGGTGGAATTGAAATTAAAAAGAGGTTTTGGGCCTAAATTATAATAAAATAAATGCCTAAAGGACTAAATTGAAGTTTAAACGAAATTTTGGGCGAAAATCGGGAACGAAAATAAGGTAATGGATCAAGTTGTAACGCATGAATAACGGGGAGGGACCAAATAGGGAAATATCCCTGTCTTCCAAAATGCACAATTCCAATAGGGACTAAAATGAAATAAAAGCGAGATTATCGGGCCAAATTAAAAGAAAAAAACAAAAGGGATCGAATTGAAATGGGTAGAAAAAGCGGAAGGACCAGGGAGTAAATAGCCCAAAAGATGAAAACACGTGGATCCCCTAGGAGCGGGTCGGGTCGCATACGGGTTGGCCTTAAACGGCGTCGTTTTGGTGTCTGTATCCCTAGCTCAAAACGACGCCATTTTGTATCTTTATTTAAATCAATTTTTTTTTAAAAAAAACTCATTTTTACTCTTCATTCTAAAAAAAAAAAAGAACTCTCTCAACTCCTCCTCTTTTCGATCTCCGGGCATTGTCCGACCATCAAGCCATCGTGGAGGCCGCCGGTCACCGGCGACAGCGCCGCCGTCCACAGTGGTCTGAAAATTTAAAAAATAGCCATTTTTTTGGCTTTTTGACTCCTGATCTCGAAAATGTACTACCGTTCCTCGAAGATGGCAACCTTAGCCACCCGTGGCAGCGCAAACGCAGGAAAAGGTTAGCTTTTGGCTCTTTTTTTTTACTCTTTGTTTATTTCTTTTAAAATGATAACAAAAATAATGCGAAAAGAAAAAATAATAATAAGGTAACCTTTTTTCATTCTTGATTTTTCGTATTTTTTCTCTCTTTTTTTTTGTATTCGATTCTCTGTAACAAAAAATTACATTGTTCGTGGCTTAGTTATTGTTTGCTTTCTTTTGCTACAGTTTCTCTAATCTTTTTTTCTGTGTGTTTTTTAGTCTTCTTTTGCAGGTCTTTGGAGAGTCAACGGAAGAGACTTTGCTATTTTGGTGCAAAGAAGGCCACCTCGGGCGGTGGGAGCGTTGTGGCAGACCTCAGACGGCATGAGAGGAGGAACGACGCTGGGGCTCTAAGGTGTTCCTGTTTACTGAAAATGTTTAAACATTTTGGGCCACTAGGCTTGTAATTTTTTGGGTTAGGGTTTTTGTTTTGTAAAATTGGACAGTGGGTTTTAAGTTCAGGCTTGTAATTTGGGTATTATGCTCAGAACTTTGCTTTTGTAGTTTTGGACTGTTTAATTATTTATTTTTGGTTTGGTTTTTTTTATTTGGTCTTGGGCCCGGGAAAATTGGGCCTATTACAGCTACCCCTCTTTACTCGTTGTCGAGTAACCAAAATGGAGTAAAGACTTTTAAGAAGAATCAACTTTGCCCGGCCTCGCCGAATCTTGACCTCTTGGAGTTCATTTTATTCAAGTAGCCTATTTCTAACCCACTGCAATTTCAGGGGTATAAAATTTGTCATTTCAATCTACTCCACTACACCTTCAGGGAGATAAGATTAGTAGCTTCAATCTACCCCACTACAACTTCAAGGAGATGAGATTCACTATCTTCAATCTGCTCCACTGCAACTTCAAATAGATTAGACTTGTAGCTTCAATCTGCTCCACTGCAACTTCAGGGAGATAAGATTTGCTATCTTCGATTTACTCCACTGCAACTTCAGAGAGATAAGATCTGTAACACCCCCTACCTGTAACCATTACCGGAATAGGGTACGAGGCATTAACGGAGTTTACTGAACATTTTCAGGTAATTTCAACATTGATATACTTATTTTCTCGACATGTCACACTTGAGTTTAATAATTGTCTTTACTTACATAATTTTCTTGTATCAACATATCAAAGATAATCATATATGTACATGTCATGAAACATATCATTTCTTACCGTTTCTTTATAAATATATATCAATCATTTCATTATATTAATATTTCATGCTCCATCATTTCCACATATTTTATGTATATTTATTCCGATAATTTATATCAAACTCAACATAAATTATATTCCATGAACTTATACTTATTTCGTTTATCTATCTTCATAATTATTTCATACAACTATTTTGTATATATATTTCCATATGACCAGTTCTTGTAAACATTTCACACTACCATTTCATATATCCATTCGTCATCTTATACATATTACCTGAATATCAATTGTTTAATAGATGTCATAGCGTCTCCCATCCACGGTCTTATTTATCTTTAACATGATGCCATAGTGTCTTTCAACTATGGTCTTACTCATTTTCTGTCATGTTGCCATAGTATCTTTCAACCATGGTCTTGTTCATTTCATGTCACGTTGCCATGGTATCTTTCAACCATGGTCTTATTCATTTCATATCACGTTGCCATGGTATCTTTCAACCACGGTCTTATTCATTCCTCGTCAAGTTGCCATGGTATCTTTCAACCATGGTCTTACACATTTCATATCTTGTTGCCATGGTATCTTTCAACCATGGTCTTACACATTTCATTTCAGAAAGCACACTCCCGCGAACTTCATCCTTACAGCGGGATTACCAGTCCATGCTAAATCCCCTGTAATATAAACTCATAGAGTATTGTCGAGATTACCAGTTCAGGCTAAATCCCCTGCAACGAAAATTACTCTAGTGAGCTTGGATCTGAATTACCAGTCCAGGCTAAATTCAGACCCTAATTCGGATTACCCATCCGGGCTAAATCTATTTTTCATATATTCTTCGAGAGGGCTATATCAAGATAGGATCACCCGTCCGGGCTAGATCCTTTTTACCGTCAATTCCTTTTCAGAGATCCGTCGAATTTTCCTTTCATTCAATCGTGATTTCTTCCCCTTTCATCAAATATGTCAATGTTTCATAAATTTTCATATAATGAACATTTAAATCATATTCATATCAAAAACATAAATTTCATGCATTTAAGAATATAATTCAAGTTAGACAAACTTACCTCATTGCTTGTTTGTGTTTATAATTTCATTAATCCGATATCTTTTCTTTTCCACGATCAAGTCTCTTATTTGAGTCGTCCAGATCTTTATAAATAAATTTGATCATCATTTTCATTCATTTCATATTCTAATGTATTTAATTAATGCTCTAGGCAAAATTACTATTTTGCCCCTAAACTTTTATTTAATGATGATTTCATCCTTAGGGTCAGGAAAATAAAATTCTTGCAATTCAATCCTTATTTCTAGCTATTATTCTCATACATATTGATAACAGCCCATGAATTCTATAAAATATCAGAATTTTCTATAATTTCAACACTTTTCAATTTAATCCCTAAAACATGTTTTTCCCCGATCTTGAGCTAAATTAATAATTTCATTAAATTTTGTAATTTAAATAATAAAAAAATTCATTTGATGCAATTTGGTCGTTTCTGATATTTTTACAAAATTACCCATAAAGTTTTACTTTTATTCAATTTAGTCCCTGAGCCTAAAACATGCAAATTAGCCATGCTGGCTGAATATTCATATATATTTTCCTCCTCCTCCTCTCCATTCCACATCCTTAATGTATATAACACACTTGTAAGTAATATTATCTATAATTTTTATTATTTACTTTTATGAATATTCAAGCTGTCCATCTGTGTCATAGTCACTAAATTATTTATATCTGGAGCTATAGAAATCAAAACTAAGATCCGCTAATTTTCCATAAAACTAGGATCATATATATTCCTACCATAAAATTTTCAAAATTTTTGGTTAAGCCAATAAGTACAATTTATTCTTTAAAGTTACCTCAGTTCTGCTGTCTGACAGTCCTGACCCTTCTTCACTAAAAATTAATTATCTCCTCGTACAGAATTCAAATGATATTCCAGTTTATTTATATTGAAAATAGACTCATTAAAGATTCTAAACATATAAATTTAAGCCCCTAATTATTTTTATCCAATTTTTGATGATTTTCAAAAGTTAGAATAGGGGAACCCGAAATCATTCTGACCTTGTCTCACAAAATTTATTATATCTCATGATTTACAATTCCATTGCTTACATAATTTCTTCTATAAGAAACTAGACTCAATAAGCTTTAATTTAATACTAATTAGATTTATAAAATTTTTGATGATTTTTCAAAGTTAGACTACTGCTGCTATCCAAAACTGTTTTAGTGCAAGATATTAATTATCATGTTTATAACACCCTTATTTTCTTTTTTTTTACACTATTTCTCATCACTTTCTCTTATTTTCTCTTCACTAACATATCAAGAACATAGGGCCATATGTAAGGAAACTCTACATTAACATTAATCCCATGCTTTTTCAATAATATCAAACTTAAAAATATATTGAAATCATGATGTTCTTATCTTGTTCTATTGATTTCAATCTTCATCTTGATTTTCTCTCTCCTTCAGCTTCCATTTCTTGAATCCAAATTGATATTCTAACTTCTCATAGTCTCCTTAACATTTTACTCTCTTGGTAGCTATGGAAATTCTTTTGATTTTTGGGTGAAAATGGTGAATTTTTGGTAAAAGGACCAAATTGTAAAGAAATGAAAACTTCTTTTCTTCTTCTTCTTCTCACGTTGGTTTTGCATGGGAAAGATGGATGAGAATTCCTCATTTTTCTTTCTTTATATACTAATAAAATAATAATAAAATATATTATTAAAATATTAATTAAATAATATTTATCTAATTAAATAATTATAAAATATCAAAATATTTTTAGCATCATTATTACTTTCTAGATTTCTCTCTCTTCCAATTGACCATTTTGCCCTTTATTATCTTTTAAAATTTCATCCTTTAGTCATCATTTAATTTGGTAAAATTACAATTTAGTCCCTCATAGTTCTTCATCTATTCAATTTGGTCCTAATTCATCCACTTTCCTTAGTTTCTAGATCATTCCGCCCTTAAAATATTTACACTACTGGTCCTTCAAATTTTTCATAGTTACACTTTAACCCCTCAAATTTTGAGTATTTACTCTTGTGCAACAAAACTTTTCTCACTTTTACAATTTAGTCCTTTCTTGAATTAATATATCATATTATACTTCCTAATATTGACATAACTCAAAATTTCCTTTTTGTCACTTTATTTCCTTATTTTACTATATCACGAATAATATTTTACTGTAAAAAATTTTCGGGGTATTACAAGATCTGTAACTTTAATCTGCTCCACTGCAACTTCAAGAAGATAAGATTTGTAATTTGTAGCTTTAATCTACTCTACTACAATTTTAGAGACATAAGATTTGCTATTTTCAATCTACTCCGCTGCAACTTTAGGGAGATAAGATTTGTAATTTGTAGCTTTAATCTACTCTACTGCAATTTCAGAGAGACAAGATTTGCTATTTTCAATCTACTCCACTGTAACTTCAAGAAGATAAGATTTGTAATTTGTAGCTTTAATCTACTCTACTGCAATTTCAGAGAGACAAGATTTGCTATTTTCAATCTACTCCACTGCAAATTCAGGGAGATAAAATTTGTAATTTGTAGCTTTAATATGTTCCACTGCCACTTCAGAGAAATAAGATTCGCTATCTTTAGTCCGCTCCACTGTAACTTCAGGGAGATAAGATTTGCTACGATGTCTATAATCCATCCCACTGTAACTTCAGGGATATAAGATTTGTGGTTTCACTGATCTGTTACACCGTTCTCAAGGAAACATGACCTATAGGATCCATTTCATGGGCCTATTTATGCCTAGTGATTAGGATGTCATGATCAGGATTAATCAAATGCTCCTAACTAGATATGTATGAATGATATTTGCATGAATGCAGAATGTCATTTTTCGAGAATAATCCCCTTTTTAATGCTTAGGTTGTCATTGCTCGTTGTTCATCAAGATTCTATCACCGATGTGTTACCATGCCTTCTTGTTCAACTGGTACCTTTAACAGAAAATCTGAAAAAATAGTCACAACTTAGATTATTCCCTCCCCAATGTTTCCAACCCTTAAGTTTGGTTAGTTCTGAATAGTGGTCCTGTTTTCAGATTCTCGTACTATTTAGAAACCCTTTCAGAGCAATATGCAGAACTCTTTTTACTTTAATATTATTAGTCCATTAATTGTTATTTCAATGTAAAAATGGTTGAAAAAGATTATCGCAATGAACAAAAGGAATTTTATTGAGAACAAAGCTTGAAATGGATAAATTGATCAAAGATAGCAAACATTGCTAGAATACAAAATGAATAAGATGAAAATAGGTGCTCTAGATATCATAGCATAAACTTCTTCGCACTAACTTCTCGAGGACCCCTTTGAACTTGATATGTGTTTCAGAGATTCAAAATACTTTGTGGATGCCCCAAGACATAGCATCTCTCTTTCTTGTTAGTTTTGATAGGACAGAACTTCCATATGACCTAGCTTTGATCAGAATTTGAATTGCCCTTTTTTAGGTTTTCAACTCAAAACCCCTTTGGTCTTAAGGCACCCTTTTGCGGGTTTTCACCTTAGCCTCTCCCCTCTTTTTTTTTTAAGTGAAGTCTTTCTTGACTGGATCTGAATTCACAAGATTAGGCAAGTTCTTGCCTTCCATCTTATTCAAAATTAGAGCTCCTCCAAAAAAAATCCTTCTTTACCACATAAGGTCCTTCCCAATTTGGCACCCATTTCCCTCTGAAGTCCTTTTGTATAGGCAAGATCTTTTTCAATAATAGGTCCCCCTCATGGAATTCTCTGGGATAAACTTTTTTGTTGTAATCTCGCATCATTCACTTTTGGTACATCTGACCATGAAGGATGGCTTTCAACCTTTTCTCTTCAATTAAGTTTAGCTGATCATATCGGGATTGGATCCATTCTGCTTCATCCAATTTCAATTTTTCCAAAACTTGGAGAGAAGGAATCTTGACTTCAATAGGAAAAACTGCCTCCATTCCATAAACCAGAGAGAAAGGCGTTACCCCAGTTGAGGTCTTGACAGATGTTCGATAAGCATATAGGGCAAATGGTAGCTTCTCATACTAATCTTTATAAGTCTCAGTTATTTTCCCCACGATTTTCTTAATGTTCTTATTGGCTGCCACCACTGCATCATTCATTTTTGTGCGATATGGTGATGAGTTGTGGTGTTTGATCTTGAACTAACTGCAGACTTCTGATATCATGCTGTTGTTCAAATTTAACGCATTGTCAGATATGATCCTTTTTGGCATTCTATATTGATATATGATCTCTTTCTTTAAAAACTTGCTAACCGCCGACTTTGTGACATTGGTATATGAAGAGGCTTCTTCCTACTTTGTAAAGTAATCGATGACCACGAAAATGAATCGATGCCTGTTAGAAGCTTTGAGTGAGATTGGCCTAATGACATCCATGCCCCACAAAGAGAAAGGCCACGGAGAAGTCATAACATGAAGGGGTGAGGGAGGTACATGAATTTTATCTCCATAAATTTTACATTTATGACATTTCTTAACAAAACTGATACAATCTTCTTCCATGGTAAACCAATAATACTTGAATCTCATGATTTGTCTGGCCATTGTGGAACCATTGGCACGTGTTCTGCAAACACCCTCGTGGACTTCTTCCAAGATTTTCTTAGCCTCGACAGCGTCTACACATCTTAGTAGCACCTGATCCTTTCTCCTTTTATATAGGATCTCCCCATCTAAGACATAGTCACAGGCCAGTCTTCTCAATGTCCCTTTATCGTTCTCAGTTGCTTGGTCAGAGTATTCACGATTCTTCACATATCGCAATATATCGTGATACCAAGGGTGATCATCCTTTTCTTTTTCTTCTTCAAAGTTGTAATAATGAGCCGGAGTATCATAAATACTCATCTGGATAGACTTTACATCCTCTTGTTTGTTCACTTTGACCATCGAAGACAATGTAGCTAAAGCATCAACCATTTGATTTTCGTCTCGTGGAAGGTAGCAGAAGGTGATGTCATCAAACTCTTCAATTAGCTCCAAAACCAGCCTTCAATAATTGATCAACTTGGGGTCTTTTGTCTCTCATTCACCTTTGAGTTGATAAATCACTAGTGCATAATCTCCATATACCTCTAGCACTTTGATCTTACGTTCTATGGCTGAACGAATGCCCATGATGCATGCTTCGTATTCTGACATATTGTTCGTGCAGTCAAAATCCAATTTACTAGTGAATGGATAATGATCTCCTTTTAATGATACCAGGACTGTCCCAATTCTGTTACCCACAACATTTAAGGCTCCATCAAAGTTTAACTTCCAAGGATGACCTTCTTGAGAATCTTCTTCACTGGTTGCCACATACATTAAATCTTCATTCGGAAAATCGAAGTTCAAAGGCTCGTAATCTTCTAGAGCTCTACTAGCCAGAAAGTCTGCTATTGCGCTCCCTTTTATAGCCTTTTGATTCACATAGACTATATCAAATTCGAAAAGCGAAATTTGCTACTGGGCCATTCTTCCATTCAAAGCAGTTGACTCCATCATATACTTTAGAGGGTCCAGTTTTGAGATGAACCAAGTTGTATGGTACAGCATGTACTGCCTTAGTCTTCGAGTTGTCCAAATCAAGGCGTAACATAACTTCTCGATTGGCAAATATCTTGTCTCACATTTAGTGAATTTCTTACTGAGGTAGTATATCGCTCTTTCTTTTCTTCTTGACTCATCATGTTGACCAAGCACGTATCCCATGGAATTCCCGAATACTACCAAGTACAGTATCAGCGGCCTATCTGGGCTAGGTGGCATCAATACTGGGGCATTGGACAAGTAATGTTTGACCTTATCGAAAGTCTTCTGGCACTCTTCATCCTCAACGCTTGGATTTTATTTCTTAAGGTGACGGAATATGGGGTCGCGTTTCTCAGTTAGTTGTGAAATGAACTAGGCGATGTAATTTAGTCTTCCTAAAAAACCCCGAACTTCTTTTTGAGTGCGTGGTGGAGGCAACTGTTGTATAGCCTTTACTTTATCCGGGTCAATCTCGATCTCCTTTTCACTGACTACAAATCTTAGCAATTTTTTCGACCTAGCCCTGAAAGTACATTTTGCTGGATTAAGCTTCAGCTGGAATTTTCTCAATCTCAAGAATGATTTCCTCAAGACTTGTACATGCTTATTTTCTGTTCGGGACTTTGCAATCATATCGTTGACATAAACCTCGATCCCTTTGTGCATCATATCATGAAACAAAGTTACCATGGCTCTTTGGTACGTTGCTTCCGCATTTTTAAATCCAAATGGCATCATCTTATAGCAAAATGTTCCCCACATAGTTACGAATGTGGTCTTTTCCATGTCTTTAGGATACATATTTATCTGATTGTATCCCGAGAAACTATCCATGAAGGAGAACAGCGAGTAACCTGTCGTGTTGTCCACTAAAGTGTCCATATGAGATAATGGGAAATTGTCTTTCGGGCTGGCTTTATTCAAATCCTTGTAGTCTACGCACATTCTTACTTTCCAATCTTTTTTAGGGATGGGGATAATTTTGGCTATCCATTCTAAGTATTTAATCACTTGTAAGAAACCAGTATTGAATTACTTCTTGACTTCCTTTTTTTATTTTTAGTAAAACTTAGAAAAAAAATTTAATTTCAGGGTCACACGCCCATGTGAACAGGCCGTGTGCCTCACACGGCTACCAGACACGCCCATGTCACAGACCGTATGAAAACAGGGCATACATACTGACTTATACCACACGACCGACGACACGCCCGTGTGCCAGGCCGTGTGAAATCTAAGGGGGTTACTAATTTGGGTCACACGGCTGACCACATGCCCATGTGCCAGCCCATGTGCCACACACGGCCAGTAGACATGCCCATGTGTCTAGGCCATGTCAAAACTGTAAAGTATACTGACTTTAATTCGAAGGGTACCCCAAGGGACACATGGCTATGTAACCTGACCGTGTGTCGCACACGACTAAGACACACGCCTGTGTCTCTATCCATGTGGACAAAAATAGGTCATTTGAAAGGCCAATTTGCCACCCTTTTCTCATGCACATAAATCAACCTAAATGGTACCATTTCAACACATATATAAGCAACCAAAAACCAACCAATTTGTGCACATATCATGCCATATATACATAACCATCTCAATTAATCAATTCCATAACCAAAACATGTCATTTCAATATACTAAAATCATTAAGTTTGCATAACTTCTAATGCATTTCATCATCATCTTAACCCCTATTTCATACCACAAAACTTACTATTTCCACATTCCATAACCAAGCTATCACATAAACATTATATACATCATTTAACTTACCAAACACATAATTCAAGCCAACTTTAATAGCTATACATACCAAATTTACAAGCCAAATCTCATGGCTAATATCATGACTCAAGACATACCAAAATATCACTAGCCTATACATGCCATATACCATATACACAATGCTACCAAAAGTGTCAACGAGATGATCAATAGTGCGATGATGTATTCCCGACGATCCCTGAGTCCAAGCTAACTTCGATAATCTATAGAACACGGACAAATAACACACAGTAAGCTTTATAGCTTAGTAAGTTCGTACCAAATATACTCAATAGTTCATAATATATATAAATCGTCGATTAATAGACACTTAGTAGTTCTCACTTCATTATTAAATTTTAATCCATGACCATTTATCATGTATATACAAATTCATCAAGCTTCATACACGTAGTACCAACTACCACATAGATATTGTACGTATCTGTACTTTTCCGTATATTTATTTATTTTATTCTCATCTCTTTGTTTAATACGTTAAATCGTTCGGAGAACTTTCAATGCTCTAAGAACTCGCACACTTAGTGCATAAATAATTAGCTGAAGCTATAACGTTATCACACACTTAATGCCATCCCATTTGTAATACCCTTTACCCGTACCCGAGACCGGGACCAGATACGATATGTTACCAGATATGTACTAGAACATTATCGGGAAATACGAGTTATAAAATTTTATTCCAATATAAAACCAACAAATTTCATCTTAATGTCCCTATTATAGGCCTACGAGGCCTAAACACACATTGAAAACAATCCGGGACTAAACCGAGAACTTACGAAAGTTCATAAAAAATTTTCTAGGTAAAGCCTCACACGCCTGTGTGAAGGTAATGCACACGCTCGTATGCTTTGGGACACGCCCATGTCCCCTACCCGTGTAGAATTAATTGAATTTATTTTCTATTTCGAACCTATAGAGGATTTCACACGGCCAAGCACACACCCGTGTCCCTGGCCCGTGTCTTTCACACGGCCTAGACACACCCGTGTGGTCACCCGTGTCCAAAAACTCGAGCATTTTGTTTATGACGTCAGCATGTATTTAGGGGCACACGGCCAAGACACATGCTCGTGTATTAGGCTGTACCATTTACACAGTTGAGACACATTGTTGTGTCTCTACCCGTGTGTTTACTACCATGCATTCAGACTTCAAAATTTTAGGTGCAGGGGACACACGGCCATACCACACGCCCATGGGGCTATCCGTGTATCACACACGGCCTGGACACACGCATGTGTGTCTACCCGTGTGGACCTTATTAGGCTAATTTCCAAACCTTTGGTCATCCTCTAACATCTACTCTCACTTATAGGTTTCCATAACACATAACAAGGCCTGATTATATACTTAAATGACCTCGATAAACCTCATTGCATGTAAACTTCATTTCATCGGTTTTACACATGCTAGGCTATTTCCCTTGTATTAGGGATTTCTACACTTTATAACACTTTTAGGATTGGCTCATTATTATAACTCATTGCCAATTATGGCCAAGCCATCCCATGTAATTTGGTCACATTACTTAAGCCTAATTGTGATATGTCATATTTAAATATCACAAGACCATTTAGACATAAACATGCGCAAATTTGTAGGTCGTAACCTACGTCACAATAAACCAATTCCTATAGCCATTTACAAATGTTTACATGCCTTCATTTTGGCAAACCAAATGACACATATAACAAAATAAACAAAAGCTTTATACATGCCATTGAAAAAAATAAAAGTGTCTATATACCAAAGCTGGACTAATTGATAGTGTGTTGACTCTCCAACCGTCTTCCAATCTTTACGAGTCCTCGAGCACTGTAAGACAGGGAAAAAGAGAGGGCTAAGCGTTTACATGCTTAGTAAGCCCAAATAACTGGAAAGTAAACTTACCGATTAATTAGCATACAACCATATTAGGCAATAAAACCAACAAGAATGAAATAGTTTCCCTATCACATGCACTAAATCAACAAGTTAGTCACATAAAAATGCACCATGTAATTAATCTTAGATGAGCTCATCATTCAACATTCCCATTTATGCATACCTCAAATTATCCCATTAAGTTGCTCGGAATTCTTGATGGATTATCTATTTACCGTCAAGTCATAAGAGCAATCATTTCATGTATGCACTCCCGCGAACCTCACATCTTACGGTCGGATTACCAGTCCAGGCTAAATCTCCTGTAACATAAACTCGTAAAGTGATGTCGGGATTACCAATCCAAGCTAAATCCCTTATAGTGACAAACACCCTTAATGAGCTCGGATCTGAATTACCAGTCTAGGCTAAATTCATACCCTAATCGGATTACCCATCCGGGCTAAATCCACAATGCACACATATTCTTCGGGGGGTTCGATCACTTAAAGAACACCCGTTCGGGCTAGATCCTTTCCATATTTGAGATCAACGGATTACCCGTCCAGGCTAAATCCTTTTCGCAACACATGCAGCATCTCAAGTCACATATAAGTCATGGTTTATCCATCGAATTTCCCTTTTTAACCTCAACTGGGACATTTATCAACATGTCATTATTAAGGATGCATTTCATGGATTTTCATGCCATCATCAAATGCAATTATCATACATTCATAAGTCATGCAATTAGGCATATTATGAGTTTACTTTAAGTTATTCGAACTTACCTGGTACTCGTTCTGGTATCGTGTTTCGGTTATTCCGAAACCTTTCGTTTTCCTCGATAGACCTCCAGAATTTATTCCTCGGGGTCTATAAAAATAAAAATGAATCATTAACACCTCACATTATACTGTTTGAGTCTAAATTTCACCCTCAGTTTAAATAACTGTTTAGCCCCTAACCTTTCACATTTTAACGATTTAGTCCCTAGGCTCGTATAATGAAATGCATGCAATTTCTACCTTACCCAAGCCTAGCCAAATGTTTTTTCCTCTTATGGCAACCCACATTTTTCTATTATTTCTCATCTTTCTACCCATTTTTACAACTTTTACAAAATGGTCCCTAAAGCCATTTCCATGAAAAATCACTTAGTAAAAGTTGTTTACCATCTTTTAAACTTTCATATTCCTTCATAAACCATCAAAATAAAAGCAACTCATGCATGGATAAATTTATAAACATGAACCCTAGCATGAAATATGGGTAGAAATAGAGAGAGTAAGTTACCGGGATTTTAAAAATACGAAGAACATTAAAAACGGGGCTTGGGAGCACTTACTATTGAGCTTGAAAATTTTGAAAACCCCAGCTATAGAGAGCTTGAGGATTTCGATTGGATGAAGGAGAAGAATGACTGATTTTTTACTTATTTTTTCCATTTTATTTCATTAATTAGCCAAATGACCAAAATGCCTTCAAGCCTTTTCTTTCAAATTTCATCCATACATGCCCATTTTTGTCCAAAAACTTAAAAATTGGGCAAATTGTTCTTTAAGACCTTCTAATTATTAATCTAAAAAAATTTCATACAAATTGCTTCTAGAATTCAAGTTTTGCAATTCATTCAATTTGGTCCTTATTTTCCAATTGGACACCTTACTCATAGAATTTCTTCATGAAACTTTAACACATGCATATTCTCATTTTCTAAACCTCATAATAATCAAAAAATAAATATTTCAACAACGGATTTGTTGTTTCCAAACCACTGTTCCGACTAGGCCCTATTTCGGGATGTTACAACATTAAACAGGAGCTATCTCGGTATCGCACACTTAGTGCCACATAAAACCGAAACTATTCCAATTCGCACACTAAGTACTAAACATAGTCGATTTGTCATCGTACGCAATTATAGTCACATTTATACAATTTATATAATATTAAAGCATTAAAAACATAATTGTAATAATGTCTATTACGTACGAACTTACCTCGTACTCAGAATTGACGAATCGAATCGATCACTCAATAACCTTCGATTTTCCTCGATCTAAATCCGAGTTCTTTCTTTCTTGATTTATATATATTCAAAACTAACCTATTTAATCACCAATTCATTCAATTTCATCCACAAACACATATTTGGGCATTTTTGTACCTTAGCCCCTAAAATTCTACATTTATTCAATTTAGTCCCTATTTCACAAAAACACAAATTACACAAAATTTAATTACACCCAAGCCTAGCCGAATTTTTGAGGGACCCCTAGCAGCCCAAAACTTTTATTTATTTCACAATTTAACCCATCAATTTACATTTTTCTTAATTTAATCCCTAATATGCATTTTTACTCAAAATCACTTTACAAAACATGTATATCAAACACCAAGCTTTCATAATTCATCATCAAACATCCAAAATCTCAAGTATTCATCAATGGAAACTCACAAATTCATCAACAATTTCAAAAATTAGGGTACGGGCTAGCTAGTACTCAAAGCAACGATCACAAAAACATAAAAATCATCAAAAATAGAGCTCAAAACATACCTCAGTCAAGAACACAATTGACCGAACCCTAAAATGTTCTCCAAGCTTTGTTTCCTTTTGATTTTCAATGGAATAAGGATGAATAATGGCCACCATTTTGTGTTGTTTTTAATTAATATTAACTTATTAACTAATTTACCATTTTACCCTTGGTCATTAAACTATTTAATCATCAAATATAAGGCCATTTATGTCAACTCTCACTAATCATGGTATATTTACAACCTAAGGACCTCCCATTTAATAAGCCATAACAATTTGACACTTTTAACATATAAAATGTAATTTTTGCATTTTACGCGATTAAGTCATTTTTCTCAAATTGAGCTATTAAACGGTAAAATTAACTTACAAAATTTTCACACATATATATTCACATACTCTAAACACCAAAAATAATATTAAAATAATTTTATGACCTTAGATTTATGGTCCCGAAACCACTGTTCCAATTTAGCTAAAACCGGGCTATTACAGACTTGTTATAGGGATGAAGGAAGATACAAAGAATAAAAGAATCTAATAATGATTATCTATATGGTATGATTACGAATGAAATGGAAAGAATAAAAGAATATTTGCTCAAGATGATACGCAAAGATTCATTTTTATTGACATAATGATGTTGAACATAAGCCTATTTCACAAAAGAATTCTTATTGCTCCTAGGCTTAGAGCAATAAGCGTGTTTTGAACATTACTCTGAATTAGCTCTAAAAACAATAGGAATCTCTTTTGCAGTCCAGTTGTTCAGAACACTTCCAGGTTCATAGGGATAGATGTTTGATAAAGTTTCTCCCCAAATTCTTTCTTCGGATATGACATTGATGTTTAGATTTTCCAACATTTTTTTTGGTCGTGAAATGATAACCACTGGATGGTTGACTTTATAGACCTTCTCTTTTGACCCTTCTTCTGAGGTGCATATATCTCCTTCTTCTGACCTCTTGGCATATTTAAAAAAATTCTAGCTCCTTATTATCCATCAAATTTCACACTAGAGTCCTGAACTCAATGCACTCTTGGATTTCATGACCCTCCTTAACATGGAACTCATAATAGTCTCTCATCCCTTTAGGTCACTCTTCTGAATCCTGTTTCATTAATCCTCCCTCTACCATTTTCTTTCAAACCTATTTTAGTGAGGTTTTCAGTTTTGCTACGTTTATCTTGGTTCTCTTTCCTCCACTCTCGATTATTACATTTACCTCTTTATCAGAATGACTGGGTAACAGGTTTCCTACCACATTAGGTTCCGATGGATCATCGAACTTCACAATGCCCATCTTGATGAACCTTTCAATTAACTTTTTAAACACCGTGTAGCTCTCGATTGAGTGTCCTGTAATTCCTGCGTAGTGTTCGCATTGAGCATTTGCGTCGTACCATTTGGGGAATGGAGGTTGCATAGGTTTCAGGTAGAAAGAGGATATCATATGTGCATCAAACAGATTCTGATACAGCTCCCTATATGTTATTGGAATAGGTGTGAACTGGAGTCTTTTTGTATTTAGCCTTGGGTTGGATTCTTTCCTTAGAGGTCCCTGATAGCTAGTAGTTACTATCCTTGGTAGGCCTACCGTGATTGGTTTTGAATAGCCATTGTTATATATGATTACATTATTCACCTCATTTTCCTTCTTCATCGGGGCTGATCTTTTGGCGTTTTCCCCCACGTCTATCTTACCGCTTCTCACCGCATTTTCAATCATCTTACCAGACATTACTATATCTGAGAAGCTCTTGGTAGTGCTTCCCAACATATGGTTCATGAACAGGACTTTCAGAGTATTGATCAAAAGCATCATGGTTTCTTTCTCCAGAAGAGGTGTCTGGACTTGTGTTACCACCTCTCTCCATCTTTAGGCATATTTCCTGAAGCTCTCATTTTGCTTCTACTTCATGTTCTGCAACGTGATTCTGTCGGGTGTCATGTCTGTCACATGACTATATTGTTTCATAAAAGCTTGTGCTAGGTATTTCCATGAATTGATTTTGGCACGACTTAGTTGGTTGTACCATTTAGCTACTGACCCAATCAAACTGTCCTAAAAGCAGTGGATTAACAGTTGATCATTATTGGCGTATCCTGTCATCCTTCGACAGAACATAATGATGTGAGCTTCTGGACAACTAGTCTCATTATACTTTTCAAACTCTAGAGTTTTGACCTTCGGAGGGAGCACTAAATCTTGGACAAAACTCAAGTTATTGGCATCGATTAAGCAATGATAATCAGTATTTTTCATTGCTCTAAATTTTTCTTCTAGCCATCTACATCGATCTTCAAGTTGTTTTGGCAGTTCCACTCTTGTTTTTCTATTTTTGCCATATTATCTAGATCAGGAACAACGAGATTGGTTGGGTTATCCCCCGGATTAGAACCTGAGCTTGTTTGATAGTTCATCAGCATCGAAGTACCGGTTTGATACTGTTGGGGTCTGATTGTAATGGGTATCCTTGGTGGGTACACCTCTGGTTGTGCCTGAGCGTTTATCGGGGTAAAACTCAAGGGTAAATAGGATCCTCATTATCATCCCCTGAGTTGACCATAGTGTTTTTTCCTTTTTCATGTTCTACAACCAGCAATTGGGCCAATTAACTTATCATACTTCTTTGGGATTCCAGTATCTGATCCCTCATATCCTGTTGTAATTTTGCTAACTGTTCTTCCAGTTGCACTTGCAACTGGTCTTGCATCTCTTTTTGAATCTGTTCTAGCCTTTCCAATCTTTGGTCCATTACTTTGGTTTTGGCATGAGTATTGTAACAATATTCAGTTAGTTGGCTCTTATTGGTTTCTAAATTAACTGAAATAATTTCATTTAATTAGAGTCTTTTTGTGAAATTTAATGCATATGATGCAAAGTAATGTGGATGCATGAATGCAAAAAAAAAAAGACATTAACTCTGATTCAATTTTGTTAGAACAATTTTACTAGAAAATAAATTTGTTTACATGACATGGATTATATATACGGTTTTGCCCTAATGCTCAAAGCCTTAACCTTCCTAAGAAGCCAAGCTAACTCTTGACCCCGATCCAATTCCGATTCATACTTCAAGCTTAGCATGTCAGCCTGAACAGCTAGGGTTTGCAAATGATTAGCCACTTCTCGTATTTGAAGCACAGCTTCACCCATGATATAGTCCCTATCCCTGACCTGACCTTGAGAACGGTGGAGTTGCTCTTTCCAACGCTTATTGTTTGCTTCAATGAGTTCAACTCAGAGCTCGCAATTTTGTAATGCGATCTCGAGCTTTTCTATTTTTCTTTTCAGCTCTTTAATCTTGTTTAGACTCTCTTTTAGCTCAATTGTGGAGTTGTGACTACGATACTGAAGAAATAACTTTTCTAGTTCTGCTACTCTAGCTTTTAATCAGACGTTTTCTTTTTGGTTTTCCAACAGGTCTCTTTCTAGAGCCTTTTCTCAAACTCGAGCATCTTGGAATTTTGTTTTCCCATTGGTCAGCTCTACTCTTTTCTTCTTTAATCTATTGCCGCTATTGTTCTGATGTTTTTCCTAGTACAACAGTCCTCATCGACAAGCGCAACTTCTTATAATTCATTTTTAGACTATCTAATTCTTCCTTAGCCTTGTTCTTTCCTTTTTTAATTTTTCGGTTTCTAATATTTTGGACATCAACATCTAATCCTAGTTGTATCTTTCCCTCCTCCAATTGTTCTATCTTCTCTTCTTTTTTAAAATCTTACTTGATGATCTCTAGCTCAGATGGAATCACTTGCAGGTGTTCTTCCAATGGTTGAGTGCCTTCTTGACTTGGCCCAGGGATGTTGTCATTGACTCTTTTACCCCACTACCTATATCTTGTTCAATTTTTAAAGTCTCACAATTCTAATACGTACCCCTCTGTCAGACTATCACATTTCTCTAGTTGCGTCTTCTTAGACCATATTCGGACAGTCGTATTATCTCCAACTTTATCAATAAATCCGTTCTCTATGGCAAGCTCTCTATTTAGTAACTGAATGTGAATCAACACCTTTTTTATGATGAATATGCAATGCAATCACAGTCAAAACAGAACAAACCAAGTCAGTATACTTCATACAAAGCTAAAATAAGTAAGAAAAAATAAATAAAGCACCTATTTGGGTGACCAATAGGGTTCGGTGCGGTTCTACCTAGGGTAGGCTCTTAGGGCTCACTATATACGGTTTGGATCTAAAGTAAGGGTACATGAACTGGCATATTCCTCGATCCTCAGCCATTATAGGCTCATACGGACTAAGTTCAGTTCAGGGGAATACCTTTCTCTATGGCTATACGGAGATGAAAATCTCACGAAGACATAGGTACGGATGTATCCCGAAAGCGATCCACTATCCTATACGGAGGTGAAGACCTCACGAAGGAATAGTTTCTCACTCCCACTTAAAAAGGTATAACTGACCAGTTATGAAATGCAATATGTGAAAACATTAAAGACTCGGACCAATAAAGCAAATAGAATAAAATAATGCATACCATAAAAATGAAATGCAACGAAAGGATCGTAAATTTAAACCAAATTATTAATTTTCGACAAAAAGACAGGAAATAATCAACTCGTGACTTGATTCTCTTATTCATCTCCCTAGCGGAGTCGTCAAGCTGTCGAAACTATTTTTTTTATATCGACTTTTATTTTTAAAAAACAAAAAATGGGAGTCGCCACCAATCCTTTTTATGAGGTGTGATCGGATCACATCGTAATTTGATCGTTTTAAAAAAATGTTTGATTTATTAAAACAACAATTTTTGGTCTACGAAGTTCAGAAAAATGGGTTCGGGAGTCGGTTACGCACGAGGAAGGGTTAGCACCCTTGTAACACCCAAAATTGGTACCTAATTGATTAATTTGTGTCTTAGTGTTGAAAGTTGAAAAATTGAAAAAAATTTAAAAATACGATCCCTCTTTATTAATGTTATTTTTAGTTAAAATCGCTTGGATAAATCAAAACGTGTGTTTAAGACTTTCTCGTTCAGAAGTAGCAAAATATCATGTCCTGTAAGTTAAAACACAACACCTTGAACCTTTGAGAATGAGCTTGCCTTTATTTTTTATTTATTTTAAATCTTATGTATTTTGACTTTAAAAGGATATTCAGTTATTTGAGTTCAACGAGAGAATCGAAACCCCGTGAGTTAGGGTACAATTTCTCGAAGCTCTAAACACGAAATATTGCCTTTATTTCTAAAAGTTTTTGAATAAATACACATGTAATGTTTAAAACTATGCATATTTATTTTATTTGGATTATAATGTAAAGAATGAATATTTAAACACGGCTCGCGACATGATTGGAACAATAATAGAATGATAACGCGAATAAGCAAAATGACGATATATCTATAATAATGAGACAACAAATAAGCTATGGCAATAATCTATTAAATATAATGTTAATTAAACAATAATAAAAGATAATAATAAAAGAAAGTGGAATACGCATGATAAAAATAATAGATATGAAAGTATAAAAAAAAGGGGAATAAATAAGTAAGAAAGAAGAATTAAAATAATATAATGATGATAATAGTAAAATTTTGCGTAAATAAGAGATTATAAACAATTATATAATAATAATAAACAAGTAAGTGAATTAATAATAGATAAAATGGAATAATAAAAAATATGTATATAAAAATATATATGTAAAAAAAAGAATACACCATAAAGAAAAAAGAGCCAATTTGAAATACTAAAAAACAATAATAAAAGAAATGATAGGAACGTAAGTAAATAAAAAAATGAATCATTAATAAAAATTTGATTAAAGATTGAAATTATACAAATAAATAAATAAATTAGACTGTTTGAAATAATACAAAATTTGAAGATAAATAGATTAAGGGTGGAATTGAAATTAAAAGGAGGTTTTGGGCCTAAATTATAATAAAATAAATGTCGAAAGGACTAAATTGAAGTTTAAATGAAATTTTGGGCAAAAATCGAGAATGAAAATAAGGTAAAGGATCAAGTTGTAACGCACAAATAACGGGGAGGGACCAAATGGGGAAATATTCTTGTCTTCCAAAACACACAGTTCCAGTAGAGACTAAGATGAAATAAAAGCGAAATTATCAAGCCAAATTAAAAGAAAAAAACAAAAGGATCCAATTGAAACATGTAGAAAAAGCGGAAGGACCAGGGGCGTAAATAGCCCAAAAGATGAAAACATGCGGATCCCCTAGGAGCGGGTTGAGTTGTGCACGGGTTGGCCTTAAACGACGTCGTTTTGGCTCTGTATTCCTAGCTCAAAACGGCGCTGTTTTGTATCTATATATAAATTAATTTTTTTAAAACTCATTTTTACTCTTATTTCTCAATAATAATAATAATAATAATAACTCTCTCAACTCTTCCCCCCTCTTTTCGATCTCCGGGTATTGTCTAACCATCAAGCCACCGTGGCGGCCGCCGGTCGCCGAAGATGGCGCCGCCATCCACGGTGGTCAGAAAATTCAAAAAATAACCATTTTTTAGCTTTTTGACTCCCGATCTCGAAAACGTACCACCTTTCCTCGGAGATGGCGACCTCGGCCACCCATGGCGGCACAAACGCAGGAAAAGGTGAGCTTTTGGCTCTTTTTTTACTCTTTGTTTATTTCTTTTAAAATGATAACAAAAATAATGCGAAAAGAAAAAATAATAAAAAGGTAACCTTTTTTCGTTCTTGATTTTTCGTGTTTTTTCTCTTTATTTTTTTGTATTCGATTCTCTGTAACAAAAAATTACATTGTTCGTGGCTTTTTTATAGCCGATTTACACTGCTTTATTCACTGTTTAGTTACTGTTTGCTTTCTTTTGCTACAGTTTCTCTGCTCTTGTTTTTGCATTTTTTAGTCTTCTTTTGCAGGTCTTTGGAGAGTCAACGGAGGGGACTTGGCTATTTTAGTGCAAAGAAGGCCATCTCGAGTGATGGGCACGCTGTGGCAGACCTCGGGCGGCGTGAGAAGAGGAACGGCGTGGGGGCTCTAGGATTTTTCTGTTTACTGAAAATGTTTAAACATTTTGGGCCATTGGGCTTATAATTTTTTGGGTTAGGGTTTTTGTTTTGTAAAATTGGATAGTGGGTTTAAGTTCAGGCTTGTAATTTGAGTATTTGAGCCTGTAACATGTTTTTTTAGTTTTGGACTGTTTAATTATTTATTTTTGGTTTAGTTTTTTATTTAGTCTTGGGCCCGGGCAAATTGGGCCTATTACAGTTCATAATGAGTTGAGAAAACAACACAAAAAGATATTTACAACAAACATGCATCAATAAAAAATAAAAAGAAATAAGGGAAATTATTTGGTAAATAATAGATATGAAAGTATAAAAAAAAAAGAGAATAAATAAGTAACAAAGAAGAATTAAAATAATATAATGATGATAATAGTAAAATTTTGCGTAAATAAGAGATTATAAACAATTATATAATAATAATAAACAAGTAAGTGAATAAATAATAGATAAAATGGAATAATAAAAAATATGGATATAATATATATATAAAGAATACACCATAAAGAAAAAAAACGAGCCAATTTGAAATACTAAAAAACAATAATAAAAGAAATGACAGGAACGTAAGTAAATAAAAAAATAATCACTAATAAAAATTTGATTAAAGATTGAAATTATACAAATAAATAAATAAAATAGAAAGTTTGAAATAATACAAAATTTGAAGATAAATAGATTAAGGGTGGAATTGAAATTAAAAAGAGGTTTTGGGCCTAAATTATAATAAAATAAATGCCTAAAGGACTAAATTGAAGTTTAAACGAAATTTTGGGCGAAAATCGGGAACAAAAATAAGGTAAAGGATCAAGTTGTAACGCGTGAATAACGGGGAGGGACCAAATAGGGAAATATCCCTGTCTTCCAAAATGCACAATTCCAATAGGGACTAAAATGAAATAAAAGCGAGATTATCGGGCCAAATTAAAAGAAAAAACAAAAGGGATCGAATTGAAATGGGTAGAAAAAGCAGAAGGACCAGGGGCGTAAATAGCCCAAAAGATGAAAACACATGGATCCCCTAGGAGCGGGCCGGGTCGCTTACGGGTTGGCCTTAAACGGCGTCGCTTTGGTGTCTGTATCCCTAGCTCAAAACGACGCCATTTTGTATCTTTATTTAAATCAATTTTTTTTTAAAAAAAATCATTTTTACTCTTCATTTAAAAAAAAAAAAGAACTCTCTCAACTCCTCCTCTTTTCGATCTCCGGGCATTGTCCGACCATCAAGCCATCGTAGAGGCTGCCGGACCATCAAGCCATCGTAGAGGCTGCCGGTCACCGGCAACAGCGCCGCCGTCCACAGTGGTCTGAAAATTTAAAAAATAGCCATTTTTTTGGCTTTTTGACTCCTGATCTCGAAAACGTACTACCGTTCCTCGAAGATGGCAACCTCAGCCACCCGTGGCAGCGCAAACGCAGGAAAAGGTGAGCTTTTGGCTCTTTTTTTTTTTACTCTTTGTTTATTTCTTTTAAAATGATAACAAAAATAATGCGAAAAGAAAAAAATAATAATAAGGTAACCTTTTTTCATTCTTGATTTTTCGTTATTTTTCTCTCTGTTTTTTTGTATTCGATTCTCTGTAACAAAAAATTACATTGTTCGTGGCTTTTTTATAGCCGATTTTACACTGCTTTATTCATTGTTTAGTTATTGTTTGCTTTCTTTTGCTACAGTTTCTCTAATCTTTTTTTTTGTGTGTTTTTTAGTCTTCTTTTGCAGGTCTTTGGAGAGTCAACGGAAGGGACTTTGCTATTTTGGTGCAAAGAAGGCCACCTCGGGCGGTGGGCGCGTTGTGGCAGACCTCAGACGGCATGAGAGGAGGAACGGCGCTGGGGCTCTAAGGTTTTCCTGTTTACTGAAAATGTTTAAACATTTTGGGCCACTAGGCTTGTAATTTTTTGGGTTAGGGTTTTTGTTTTGTAAAATTGGACAGTGGGTTTTAAGTTCAGGCTTGTAATTTGGGTATTGCGGCCTGTAACCTGTTTTGTAGTTTTGGACTGTTTAATTATTTATTTTTGGTTTAGTTTTTTTATTTAGTCTTGGGCCCGGGCAAATTGGGCCTATTACAATTCATAATGAGTTGAGAAAACAACACAAAAAGATATTTACAACAAACATGCATCAATAAAAAATAAAAAGAAATAAGGGAATTTATTTGGTACATTGCTAGTAGAATTTTTAGACTCTACAAGTAGGATTCGGGGGTTAACAAGTGTCTTATAAGGGTATAGTAAAATATTAAAAATATATATATCTAAAAAAAAGACATGCCAATTTTTAAGGTTGCTTATGAAATAAAAAAAAAATAGTGTCAATGTACCAAATACTCACCCAAGAAATAATCTAGAGAGAAAATAGTTAAAGAATTTATGTCAAGCCTTTCAAATTTCTTTTTCTTCTTGTCTTTGCAAGCTTGAAATTTCCCTTCATGTGAGAGAGTATTTCTTTAGCCTCCAAGTTGATTTCTTGCTCTTTTCCTCATGTTTTTCTTCTTAAATTCCGTTACCTTTGTTTTTAGGGTTCCTTCTTGTATAAAGCAGACTGCTTGTTGTCAAATTTTCTAAATTTAAAAACATGCTCCACCGCACTGAATTAAATTCGATGGAGCGAAAGACTTCTCTTCACCACTTTTTGCTCTATACTTCAAGTCTTTCATTCTTAATCTGAGACCTACAATATAAAAAAAAAAAAAAAAACTCGAGCTAACTCTAAAATAATAAAAAGCAAGCGAAATTTAAATAAAATATAATTAATCTGAAATTTATAAAATGTAACTAACCTAAATGCTAAAATTAACTCCTAAAATACTATAAAAACTATACTAAAATAAGTTTAAATACGAAAGCTGCAGCAGAATATCTATATAAACCAACTCAACTAATCTCAAAATGTAAACCCAACCCAAAAATTATATAATACTCAAATATAAAATAACCCAATCCAATTAAATTAACCAATTAATTACCCAAATATACTTAAATATAAAATACATGATTAATGACTTATTAAAAGTTTATTTTATAAAATGACCAAAATTAAATACCCAAAATAAAATAACTGGACTAAATTAACTTACCCAAATTTGACAAATCATAAA
The DNA here is from genome assembly GCA_025698465.1 of Gossypium longicalyx. NCBI lineage: Eukaryota > Viridiplantae > Streptophyta > Magnoliopsida > Malvales > Malvaceae > Gossypium > Gossypium longicalyx. The sequence continues at coordinate 9,654,094 of CM047000.1, forward strand.
TTTATTTTATATAAAATTTAAAACGTATAAAAATATTTAAAAAATGGATATTGCAAACATGTTAACAAAGATGAAGCAAACCAACAACGTGGCTTACCATTGAATTTGACTTGATAAAAACAAAAGAGATGGTAATTGTTGTTGTTGAAAACATCATTTGGAAACATTTAGCGGTTGCTTACCATCCCATGTTCTGTGAGAAGAAAAAGCATAATCACTTAAGGCCTTCTATTTTTTTTAATTTTTTATTTAATTTTTAATCTTAAATTTGTATTATTTGTCAAATTATTCCAAAATAGATAATAAAAAAATTAAAGTTTGTTAACTTTGTTGATGTGTCATATACGTGAATCGCCACTTTAATAATTATTTAATTATTTTAAAAATTATTTTTTTAAAAATTTAAAAAGTGTAAAAATTATAATTTTTATATTTTAAAAATTAATTAACTGTTAACGTGGTATATATGTGGACGCCACGTCAACAAAGTTAACATATGTTAATTTTTCTATCTATTTTGAAATGATTTGATAAAGAATAGAAATTTAAGAGTTAAAAGGAGATAAAAAAATAAATGAAAGGTGAAATAAATTATTATATTAAACACCATAAATTTAATAAAACTATTTTTTCTAGAGCAAGTGATTAAATTTATTACATGATATGTAATGATAATATAACAATATTTGGTTATACAATATAGATAAATAACATATTAATTTTTTTTCCATTATCGATAGCTTTTGTTTTTCTTTTTAATCAAAACAAAAAACTATGGAAGAATTCATGGAGATTATCAATTTTTTTTTAATTGTAAATGAGGGAAAAATCTTAATAATAATACAATTAGCGTGATTTAAAATTAAATTATAATTGAAACAGTAAATATTTTCATCTTTAGGCCAACACATTGATTCAGATTATATCATTTTTTATAAATCCATGGTACTTTTTCTCTTAAAAATTTTATGTAAATAGTTTACAAGTACTTTTTCTCTATTATTTTTTAAATAAGTAAATCTTTAAAATAAAAAATAAAATCAAACCAACAAAATATCATTCCGAGTGAACCTAAAAAGTTTTATTTATTTTATTTTTAATGATTTAATCAGTTTTTTCAGTTATTAGTCTATAAAAATTAAATGAATTGAAATTACGTATTTATTTTTCACCAATCGTACAAAACTAATTGATAAACAATTATCACAATTATTTTGTCGAACAAATCAATTATTCAATCGGGCAAATCAAGAAAGTAACTATCTTATGGATTCTAAACTAATTTATTTCAAGTGCAATGATTTTTTTTTTTTAGAAGTGGTAGGAAAAAAAAGTTTTATAGTAGTTGTGGAGCGGTTGTAATAATTACTTGCTCTATCCCACTATATAAAATTACAATTTTATCTTTACGTATAACTATTAAAAAAATAAAAATTATAGATAAAATCGTAAATTCTTTTACTTTTTGCTCTTAACAATATTTTCAAAAACTAATGTCTAAAATGAGAATATTACAACTTTGTTGAAGTATGTTTAAATATTTTCTTGCTTTATAATTTAGATTGAAAATTTTAAAATTAAATAACAAAAATTAAATTGAGCTAAGGTAGGATGGGGATGGATTTATTCAACATCTATGAAAGTGGTTGCGATTTTTAAGACTACACATCCTTATTAGACCAGGATAGATGGTGAGCAAAGTCACAACTGTAAAGTGGTAGATTTGACAACATTTGTCACGTCCCGCTCTATTGTCATCCCTAAACACTTATTGAGCAATCCAAACTCAAATATATAAGCCTAAAACCCTTTATATTGAAAATGAGTTTCGAAAAAAGTAGTCAATACTGCACTAATAGGTGCACCATTTTTCTATTGGAACTACTTTTGATATATTATTTTAAATTTATCAATATTTTTAAAAAATATTTAGTATATATTTACAAATATCAAATAAATAAAATTAAAATAATTTTAAGATTAAAAAATACATTAATTATATAAAATATTCATAAATAAATTTCACAAAAAAAATTGATCATTTAGCAAATTCAAAATAAATATAATATATTAAACATCAAGCTTATGCACAATAAAATCATATTATACTAAAAATATAATATGAAAATTTAATTAAAAACATACATATGAATCCATGTTCGTGAAGTTTTAGTTTTTTTTTTCTTCTTCTTCTTTTTGATTGTTTGTTACATAAAATATTTACTTCTTTTATTTTTCATTAATATTTTTATTTTAAAGTTTAAGATTTTATGATTTATTAACAATTCTTTAAGCATCGGATGATTAATTGCAAAACTTTTTAATAATTTATAACATCGCCTAGGGCGAAGGTAGAGTGCCCAATGCCTAAATAATAAGCCCATGTGACGGAGACATTGTTTTGTTTTTTTTATTATTATATATTTTTAATTAAGTATAGATAAGTCCGTATATTTATTTTTATAATTCAATTAAATGGGTTTTATTAAAATATAAAAAATATTTCGATTCAAATGAATATTATTATTAATATAAGAAGATGTGGATTCGAGTATATTAAAATGTATTATTCTCTTATTTATAAATAATTATACGCATTATATAAAAAAAATAAAAGGAATATGATGAATAATATTTTTTCAGCGGTTATCATAAATAATTTATAATAAATAAATTTGGAGGCAATGTGGAAGGCATTAAAGGCAGCTCATATTAACTAGACCTCTAAATCTAATACTCTGTTATTCACGATATGTGAAAATGAAAGATGATATTTCTATTAATGGAACGGAAATAACGTGCACAGTTTTTAAGTGAGGGAAAATAAATAAACTAAGTCTAGAATTGATTTATTTATTTATTTTATAAAGTAAGTGTTCAAAAATTATAATTATGAAATAATTATAACACATGTATCTAATTCTATTATAAAATAATATGTAATTTTCTTTTTATAAAAAAAGAAAAAAGAAAATTGAAATCCCAAAATGAAACAGGTGGTCCATTGTTGGTATGTATATATATATGGAATAGTAATGTTATTTGTTACACTTACAATCTATTTTTCTCATTTATATATACATGCAAACACATATTCGGCAATGTGATATAAAAAAAGAAGAATAGATGGTTGATGATATAAGGCATTGGTGATTCCGTGGGCTAAAATTAAAAGCAAGCAACAACCAAAGAGGGTGATAGGAACAAGATTGTTATGACTTTTACTACTAAAATTAATTTTACTCTTTTTTTTTTTTTTTAATACAGGCATGGTTCATATTTCTATTAATCAATTTTTATTTTATTTATGAGTTTTATTCTTTTAATTATAAAATAGTTTAAATAGAAAAGGGAAAGCAATTTCCTTTTAGCTGCTTGACTTGCATCACTAAATAATGAATTTGTCATCTTTATTTCATTTTGGTGCTGCCAAAGTGTGTGTTTTGGGTTTAACGTATCCCTAAGTTATTCAAAATTGATGCTTTTCTGCCACGTCTTGTTTTCATTGCTGGGTTTCAATTTTATTATTTATTATTTAAATAATAATATAAAGTAGAAACTTTTAAATATTTGTAAAAAGAATTAACTCTTTCTTTTAAATACAACATTTATAAATAGGTTAAAAATGAATTCCAAATCAATCCTGGAATAAATATGTAAAACAAATAAAATATACATTTAAAATTTCTCAATTTATTTTATACCAAATTAACATGCATATAAACTCCTTTTTTATTATTATTAGTAGGTCGGGTAGATATATTAAATTAATTTGTGGATTATCATGTGCAACAAATTTTTTTTATTAATACCTTTCTTGTAAAAAAAATTCTTTTAATATATTATTTAAATAATTAATAGAATAATTTTTAAATTTATTTTTGAATGAATCAAGTACCTATAATATATGTAAAAATAAAGTCTTAACTTAAATGTGTAACAGCAAGTATAACTGAATTCCAAATAACAGTCATGTAACACATGAATACTTGACTCCAATTCAACACCACAACGTTGACAATGACCCTTATCTGCCATGTGTCTTCTAACCTGTTCGTTGTTCATCTATAAGCATTCATCACTCACAATCCAAAGAAATTGTTTTACCCTCTAGGGGGTTTCATACTTCCACATTAAGTCTTAGTTTGACTTAACGTCACCTCAAATGGGTGTAGTTGTAGCATTATTGTATTTGCTATCGAAAGTGCCTCATATTGAGACCATATCAACACCATACTATAATCATTCGCTCTATTTGAGGGTGAGATAATTCTCATAATTCTCTGCACTATATTTTCGGGTAGCATCATATGAAATTTTTGAAACAACCAACCGCGTGAACCCTCAACCATGTCTTTTACATACAAGTGCTCCATCAAATTACCGTTGCCAATATAACAGTTTCGTAGTGGGCCAATACTTTTAACCCTATGATCATTCTAGAAGTTCACAAGTTTGCCGTTGCCAATACCTTGCACTAGTCTGCCCAAACATTAGACAAGGCTCGTCAAACATATGGGCAAGAGTTTTGTCTAATTGACAGAGGACACATTTATTGTATATTATATTTATTCTAAAGCATTTGAACTTAATATGCATCTCATTTGGGACGGAGAGAAAAGCCAATTTTAAGAATAAACGTATTAATTTGAGGTTAAAAATAAAACCGCTTTACTAGAGTAATCCTTCCAACCACAGACAACTTCTTGCGTACCACCTTCTCTACAAGGAATTAAAATGTATCAATAATGACTCTGCTATGAAACGGTGGGCAACCAAGGTATTTCCGCAAATCTTCCACTCTATTGAAGCCAAGTCTCGAGCTAATTAAGTGGGTCATACTCTCCTCTGTATTTTTAGAGAAGTAGATTTGCATGTTAGAGGCGCTAACCCTATGGTCGGGATAAGCACCAAATTTATTCAAAATATTTTTAACCACATCATCAATTTGTTTAACCTTTACTTACAAAACACAATAAAATCATCTACAAACAAAAGATGCATTCATTAAATGATATTTTAGAATGAAATAACTCCCAAATTTTTAATATGCAAAAATTAAGAATTTTTATAAAAAAAGAAAAACTTTTGAAATTGAGTTTTTGTGGAAATACAATAATTTATTTCATTTGTGTTATCGAGAAAAAATTTCATCATCAAGGTTAAATATATATTAATATTTAATACATTAACAATATAATTTTTTCATTCCACCATAAGTAAGCCTCTCTTTTTTATTTTAAATATGTTACTATACATTTATATATAAGATACTTGCCAACTCCTGACTCAATAAATAATACAATAATTTCTAACTCTATTTAGAATCAAATCACAGTACTATATTTTCTTTATGTATGTTGTAAGAAACTATTATTTCAGCAGCATTTCTCTTTTTGCTCTAATAATAATTTAATTGGAGCTTGAATCCGAATTTTGGTGAGATTAAATTTACTATTTTTTTTTTCATTCTATCTTTCTTATTTATTATATCTAAATCTAAAAAATAACTAAAATAAAAATAAAATAAAAAAGAGACGAAAGAGTGACTCACATATATTTAATTATAGAGTTTAAAAACATGATTAATAAAGTATTACAAAAATCCTTTTTGTCACCTAATTCTCTGTTGGCGAATAGCTTCTGCTAGAAATATATATAAAAATAATGATGAAGTGATTTTTAATAGTGCAATTCACGCAATTAGTTAGCTTGCTGCAAACCTAAACACCTAAACTTTGTTTAAAGAATAGAGTTGATAAAATGAAATAAGAAAATGGTGGCACACAAAAATAAGCCTTTTTTTTTTCTTTTTAACCACTAGGTTCTATTATTCATCTAAATTTATAGATTCAGCTTAAACAAAGAATAAAAGTAAAATAAAATAGAGATTAAACAGTCGAAATTGATCTTTAATTTCTAAGAGTAGAAGATGGGTTGATTTTAAAAGAAACCAAAGATTGCATTGAAATAATTTGGGTATGAACTTGAAGATCAAAGTTTTCTGGTTTCGGACCACAAAACTCCTTGCTCTAGTGAATGCCATGAACACATTACAAATATCATCCTTTTTTTCTTTATTAAGTAGTTAAAGCTTGGGTAGTTAAGGAGATCAAAACTCACAACTTGGAAGTTTCTGATTTCATATAATTATTTTCACATATTTGAATTACTAAAATTCTTGGAGCAATATTTGCAAACGTGGGTTTTAGATTATATAAAAGATAGAATCCACCCTAAAAATATATATGTAATCCATTCACTTTTTTTTTTTTTTAATTTTTTATTGTGAGTTTCGACCCTAATTTTTAATCATCATTGCATGATTGATTTAAATTCTTAAAAATAATATCTAAAAACTAATATTTGTTATAAAAAATTTGTTTATGAATTTATTACTATAATTACATGTACGAGTATCTACAATATAATCATCAATAATACATGTTTAGGTAATTATAGCTGGAATTAATTTAATGTAAAGTACAAAAAGTTAAAAATCGGAATATATCTAAATTTAAACTAAAATATATCTAAACAAGTTCACACATAAGCAAATTTAAATCCAAAAAAAAATCTAAAAGAAAAATATCCATATTGTAGAAACAGAAACTATGACTATAATAGAATTAAAATATAATGTGTTATTTGATAAACTGAAAAGTTAAGTACTAAATTTAATTTATAAGAACTGTTTGGTGTTAAATATGAAATATGATAAAATTGTTTGATGAATGTAATTTTTAAAATTTAAAGGTAAAATATTTAAAAGATAATATTAAAAGTAATAAGTAAAATAACTTTAAAAGAATGTAAAAAAATCTACATAAATGATAAATAACTCTTTATCTACTTATCATTTTTCACAATTTTTTATTAAATTTTTTATAATTTTTTATTGTAAATTATCAAATGTACTTAAAATATTAAGAATATTTTCAATTGATTTAATTTTTTTTTTCAATTAGTTATCAAACAAATCCTAAGTGATAATATATCAAGAATCAAGTCACACTTATTCAATTGAAGAATTGATAATAAAAAAATAATTTACAATATGTTTTGATATAACTGAAAAATTAAGTATTGAATTTTATATCAACTAAATTTATATTATAAAACTATAAAAAATCTTGTTTTGTGAAAACTCATTATTTTATAATTTTATTCAATTAATATTGTATTATTTGTTTATTTTGAATAGTTTTAGATAAAAATTAAAATAAAAAATAATATTTTAATATTTTAATAAAATAAAGAAATAAGTTATTTCAAAAATAAAATCAAATTAATATTTTTCACATTAAGTGATGCAACTATTAATTTACTTATCATATTCAACACTTTTTTGTTTAAAATTTTATATTACTTAAAAAAATTAATATTGTTATCAAACACAATTAAAAAAATTAAAGGTTGAAAATATTCATTTTCAATGAAATAAATTTTTTTAATAATTTATCAACCAAAATAAAAATAACAAAAGGTAAGATAAATTTAAATAAAACTCATGATTTTCTCTTTTTGACACAATACATAAAATTATCTATAGCCCCAGCCTTTTAACGCACTCAAATCTATGTTATTTTTGCATTGACAATAATACTCATACTAATCGAGTCAAGACTCAATCAACTTAAATTCAATAAAAACAAGAAAAACTTAATTTATTATATATAATTTTAAAAAGTTATAATTATTGAATAAATAAATAATATGAATTATATCTATCCATGACTTGATTTGACTTGAATAGGGTTTGAGGAAGGAGTTTTTATCCTAAGATAAATTCGGTCCCATCTCAACTCAATTTAAATAATAAAAAGAAATCTTAACTTTATAAAAATAATTAATATAAAATATATTTTTAATGAGAGTGAAATGAAATGGTAGGTCGGGTTGCACTTAATTCGGTCTGACTGGCTGAAGATTATATCTATTGTTCATCTGAATGTCTTTTTTTATTATTACTTTATTCATTTTTTAATTTAAATATTTTTTTTTCACTTTGAAATTAAAAGAAAATAAGAGAGAGAGAGAATGCACAATGAACACAATAAGATTGGAACAGTTAATCGCAACCACAACAAGCTATTCTTAGGCAGTTGGCAACTTGGCATAGAAAGCTTACCATATTATTCCTTGTTTATTATACTCAAATTTCCCTTATTCTTTCTTCTTCTTCTTTCATTAAAAAAGAAAAATTAAAATTGAAATTAAAAAAATCTTTAAACGCCATATATACTAATTTCTCCCCAATAATCAAAAACAAAAATTCATAACAACAAATTAAATTCTCAAAGCATTGAGAAAAAAAAAATCTCTGTTTTTTCTCTATTCAATCCTCCATCGAAGGTTAGTTGAACTCTTCATCAATTTTATGATTATAAGTATTTATCCTTTTTTTATGATATATTTATGATTGTTTAGATTATGAGCAACTTTAATTTTTGTTTGCTTTACGACTCTCTCTGTCTTTTTTTTTTTTTTTTCGTTTTTGTTAATTGTTGTTATTTTTTCTTCTTCTGTTTGGCTACTGAGAAAATGGTGGAGCCATAGACAGAAAGGAAGAAAGGCGATTAAATTTCTGTTTATTAACTTTTTTAAAAATTTTGATTATTAAGGTAGAAAGAGTTTGAACTTAGTAGATCACTTTAAAATTTTCCTTAAAATCCTGATTTCTTTTTTTTTTTCCTGCATTTTCTTGCGTACCAAACAGACTCCTGACTGTTTTGTTTTGTTTAGTTTATTTACTTTTAACTAATTTACAAGAATGAATAACGCTTCCATTAGATCTTTTTGTTGTTCTTTTGAACACAAATTTTTTATTTGTTACATTTTGTAATTAAAATTTGTTTTTAATTTAATTTTGTAATCCTAATTCAAAATTTTGATCTTGTTTTTCCTCCACAGTTCCCTTGTTTTAATTTTTTCTAGAGGATGCTAGGATATTCTAACTGTATTCGTATGTTTTTTTAGGTGTTTATTGAGTTTTATGTTTTCGTTTGTTTTATGCATTAATCATCTCCTTTGTCTACGTCTTTTGCTGTTAATAGGGATCATGAGATTCAAGAAAGGGACCAAAGTAGAAGTCTTGAGCAAAAAGGAGGTGCCATCAGGCTCCTGGCATTGTGCTGAAATAATCAGTGGCAATGGCCACAACTATAAGGTTAGATATGAAGCCTATTCCAATGCCGTTGACAATACAATTGTGGAGATGGTATCTAGGAAAGCTGTTAGACCTTGTCCTCCTGCATTAGTAATTTCAGATAATTGGGTTCCTGGTGATGTTGTTGAGGTTTTTGACAATTTTTCTTGGAAGATGGCAACAATTTTAGCGATTTTGGAGAAAAAGTATGTTTTGGTTAGGTTGCTTGGATCATCTCTGGAGTTTAGGGTCAGTAAATTTGACATCCGTGTGAGACAATCATGGCAAGACAATGAGTGGGTTGTGATTGGAAAGGTACTTCCTCTCTTAATCTATGTTCCTCGTGATTTGAAAATTTTAAATTTTCAAAGCCATTTCAGCATTTACTTTTTCCAGTTAAGCAATTTATGTTATTCAAAGTTCATTTATATTCACGTCTATCTTTGTTCATTACCATATGCATTTAATATCTTTTTGTAAGTTGAAGTTGAATATTTTCATCTGTCTAATCTAAATGAAATCCCTTCATTCAGACAGTAACCCTACTTGATCTAAGTAGTATCAATCATTTCTATTAAGTTATAATAAATGTGATGTCATATGTTTGGTTCTCATTCTGCAAGCAAGATATTCATTTGTATCATGTCTACTTGCAGGGTTCTGGTAGTTGTGTAGATGTTAAACATGGTGAAAATTCCACTCTTAGATACAAGCAAAATTCTAGCTCCCAATTTCAAAATACTATTAGAAGGACAAATAGGCATGTCAGGGATGAATGTGGTCCTGTTAACACAAAGGTTAATTACCGAGATTCTGTTATTGCTTCCTCAAAGACTCTAAAGAGAGGATGCTACTCTCAGGTTGAAGCTCATGCTGCTGCTGGACAGAAGCTTAGAGCAGTTGAGAGAAATGAAAGATTATATCGACTTGTTGCTGCAAATCCATCGGTTGTTGAACAGGTAGATGCCGTTGCTTTCCCAAGAGATATGTTGGGTGAAAAATACGTACATTCTTCTCTTAACGACAAAACTGGCTTGTCTGAAGTGCATGGAGACTGGAGAAAACCAAATGGTGCTGTTGGATGTTATTTTGCAGAAACCAATGATGCTGATAGTGTTACATGCTCTGTTGGTAGTTGTAGCGTAAGTAGTAACAATTTCTGTAGGTTGCCTTATTGTGTTTCCACAGGTCCTATTGAAGTTGTTGATGGTCAATGTAGTGATGCTGAATCTTTCTGTCCAAGGGGAGACGAGGAAGGAAATTGTCTCCTTCCTACGAAAGAGGAACTGGCTGCCTTGATTCATAAGATAAAGTTACATGCATACCGATGCACTTTGGAGGCCTTGCACGCATCAGGGCCTTTAAGTTGGGAACAAGAAGCTTTGGTGACAAATCTTCGTCTTTCACTTCATATATCTAATGATGAACATTTGATGGAGCTAAGAAACTTAATTTCCTCTGATAGTAACATTCCTATAAGATAACCAGGAGTCTCTCTGGTTTTTTTTTCTTTATTTTTTTCCGTTCTCTATTTTTTCCCTTAGGAATAGACTTGGATAAATAATTACACTGGTGACTCCCTCAATTGTATGAAGCTTGATGAAATATGCTATCAGTTTTCCTCATTTAGGTATAGAGCATATAGTGATATATTTTGAAATGAATGTAACGCAACAGAAACTGAAGACCATTAAATGTTTCTGAGCTAAGCATTGTGTATCAGTTATTCTATCCCTTCTTGTCTCCCTATTTTGTATGTTTATTTTAGCAAACCAAATCTTTGGGAAATAGCATACCGGGAATTTGCTAACAATTGAGCAGAAATCGAGAATGCATTTTTCTGAATCATTCTCTTCTGTATATTTCTTGCATCTGTTAGATGCACAATTGATATTTGACTAATCTTCTGGTGACATTTTAATGCTTAGTTATTGAAAACAAGATTGTCATGTGATAAAATCCCTCTGGTTGTTTCTGATTAAGTGTTTGTTTTTATGTTTTTCTTGATATTTGATTAGTACTAAGCAAAGATGTTTCAAGCTTTCAATTTGGTGTGAATGTTCTCGGGGTATAGTAATATGTTTGAAGCATATTCATTCTCAGATTGAGGAAATTATTGATGCTTCCCCCTGTATTTTCCAGGGTTGAAGAAGGAGGCTTAGACACCTTTCTTCCAAGTGTCTGAACTCTGAAGATGATTTTTGGGTTTGGCACCTTTCTCTTGCTTTTCAACAGTGAGGCAATTTGTAGGGGAAGATTTTTTGAGGCACTAATTTCTTTAGTTTGGCTTGCTGGATTCTTCTATTTCAGGTCTCATGCGAGCCCTAGATATCTGTGTTCCTACCTGAATCTTGTGGCTGCCATGGGATTGACCTAATATCTGGAATTCTCCAAAAGGTTTTCTTTTGGACCTCAATATAAGCTTATCCATGTGTGACATTCTGCTGGGCCATGCGTGTTTCACTTTGCTTGTTGCAAAGTAATCATGCGGAGATCTTTACTTTTCATGTTTTCTGTATTATCATTTCATAAATTGATCTTTGTGCTTGTTAATAATTGATGAAGCGAAATTTTTGAAGAGGATTGGTAATAATAATCTTGCAGAGCGCAAGCATAAGATAAAAATTGGAAAGACATGTTTTTTGTGAATTTGGAGAAGTATTGCATAAACCATCCTCACATGGGATATCTTTGTTTAAGCCACTTGAATGGCTGTAAAATAAAACTGTTATTAGCTAAGCTGTGAAGGTGCTCTTTAAGGGCAGCTTTTTTCTAGTTGACATACTTGATAAACCTTTTTAGTAATGCTTAGAAGGTTATCCTAGTTTCACACTTGATTTTCTGTGTTTTACAATGCTTCCTGTCCAAGTCTGTTAATCCTTGTTTTTGAATTTCTGGAGACAGTTTTAAAGATTCTATTGTTTCACCTTTGATCCAATAAGATCTTTGTCCGGCGTAAAAATAAATCTGTATTTTTTATTAAGATGCTGCGTCCTGGCTTTACATGAGAAAGTAGCAGTTGTCCTAATTGGCTGAGTAATAACAAATGCTAACTATTCATTACTTAAAATACATAGACAACTGGAACTAGATTTTTAGGTAAGCAACCACTTCAGATTCTTGAGTAATTTGCTTCACAATCCAACTAAGCATGTTGTCTGTTCTTTTACGTGCACGAGGAAAATTGGACTAAACATAATCGCATTTCCAGTACCATTGGCTATTGCTTCCTTAGGGAAATGCATCACTGCTGGATTATTGCGTTTATCCTGGAAGATTTTTACAATGTATTTCTCATCACAAGTCATGTTTGCTTACGGTAATGATATTGTCTTGCACAAATGACACTAATCAGAATTGATATGATCTGTGGTGTATTTAGTATTCAAATTTCATCTTGCTAGGGAGGGTTATTCATAAGCTGAATCAAATGCGTTCTTTTCCATGGAAAAAGGAGAGAGGCGATGTGAAAGGTGTGGAAGTGAGCTGGTATCCTTGGCTTGGGTTTGGGGCTGAAGAACGTTAAAGTTTGGTACATTGCTTGTATCTTGAAACATATATGGACACTTTTCTGCATTTCCGGATCCATTTGCATTGCTTGGATTTTGGCAGGTTAAGACTCTTACTATGTAGTTGGAGTTGGAAGAAAATCTTGAAAATAGGGGAGATTGCTAGAAACTGATTCAAGATACTGCTGCAGATGGAGTTATGTAGCAAAGCTCTGGGAATTTTTTAACCTGCTGATACTTAGAACGGGTAGAGGAACAAAGTACCAAAGTTTCCTTTGGAATAAGTTGATATGTTCCCTAAGTGTGTGCTAAAATTTTCTTTGATAACCTGATTAGCAATCTTGGACATTTGAGCAGCCTTTCCAGCCTTACCATCATGCGAATGTAGTGATCACCTATTTTTCTCTTGTAGTTAATTCAAAGCCCATCTACCACATGCTACTGCAAGAAGACCTGGTATTTGTTTAGATGAGCTTAGCTGGGTGATCTGTACTTTAAAAGGGAAGTCATCCAGTCTACTTTTTACTTGGAATTGCATTGACTGCATGCATATTTTGGAAAATACCGACCAAACTAGTTGCTAATTTTTGGTGTTTCCTTCATGAACTTTGTAATGGAAGGGTTTCTGCTTACTTCGGATGTTGAAATGGAACTCAAATCATCCAAGAATGAAAGGGTTCCTTCTGCTTTATTAAAACATATTGGAAGATTCTTTTTAGTGACTACAAATTTTGTTCTTATGTCAACTTTCCCTTTAAAAATTCCAATCATTTCTTAACATGGGATGCAATAAGCATATGATGCTTTTAAGCTTTAACTTTTGCTCTTAGGATTGATGAGTATAGGTTTTTTTTTTTTTATTGTTGTCTACTCTCAGAATTTCATGTCCCCTTCTCGAGGATAGCTCGATCCCCGTTGTGCTGTTTTGTTGTAGTGACAAACGTGCCAAAGATGCAAAGGCGTCTCTTTACACTCCTTTCCTCACTCTCTCTTACTCGAGATTTTGTTTCAGGCTATTTGGTTGGGTCACTCAGCTAACCTACTGAAGTTATTACAATCTTGTGCTTGCTTTAGAATTTGATTATTTTGCCTGCGAACGAAGCTCAACAAAGAGGCTTATGTCAGAAACAAATGCAATTGCCAGACTTTGGGAAAGATGCAATTGATAAGGGTTGGTAGTTTGAAGGTGGAAGTATTGATATTCCTACATTTGCAGTATGCTTCTCTTCTGTTGCATTGCATTGGAAAAACACTTCCCATTTGTCACGGCAGACCTATCAACATGCTAAATGTCCATACTAGACCAGGCTGTTCATACTTTAAAGTGTTGTGCTATATTTCTTTTCGTGTTATAATCGTGTCCTTCTATTTACTAGTTATATTGTCCTATATTAGAGTATTTTATGACTAGAATTTGGATTATATTACAATAATGTAATGCAAAGTAAAAACACTTATAAAATTTGAAAATAATTGTCTGAGCCAATCTGGCTCGAACTCGAACCAATCCAAGCCCAAAAACTTTCAAATATGATAGGATCCAAATTTGAAAAAATCTAAATTTAATAAAATGAGCTCGAGCCTAAAATAATTAAATCTAAAATAAGATAAATTTAGAGAGTTCTATTTAAACTTGTTCATTTTGCCACCTTCACTATTGAGGTTTCAGTGATTTAAAATTAGGAAATAATTAATTGTCAATATATCATATTTCTCTTTTAGGTTATTGCACTATCGGCATTTCTTCTTGATCATTCAAGCTTTATCCTTACTTTAACTTGCTTTGTTAATCCTACGTTGACACCCTCTCTATCTATCTGTTTGTACTTAAAAATTTTGGTGTTTTAATGGTTTCAGATGTTTTTATTCGAAATATAATTGTAACTCAATGCACTGATGCTAAAATTCATAAAATTACACTTTCTCATTCTAATCTTTATTTTTTATGAAATATCTATATTCAAACATATTTAATATCAGTATCGAGATATAATCTTATAGAAACTTTACAAATACATGAAAATTTTAGAAAAGATATAGATATGTTCGAAATTGGTGCAAGTAATGTTGAAACATGGACGGGCTTTATCTACAACATCCATGCAATGGAACTGAGTAGTTGATGGGCCTAAAGCAAACTTGTCAGCAAAAAATTGAGTCAGTGCATGTTAACTCTTATTTGTTTGTCCTTTTCAGCCATCTCGTAGGGGGCAATGGGCTGCCTCAGTCCTTAGCATCCTACTATTGGATTAATGTCAAAAATAGTAATATGTATTTAAACTGGTGAAAATTAAATAATTTTACATTTTTTTTATTTTGTATAATTAATATTTTAATAATTTAATAGTTAAATTTTTTAATATAATTGTACTTGTCTTTTAACCTATCCAATATCTTCATCACATTCATCTAAAATGTCAAATTAAAGTATTATGGAGGCCTGCCCACTTTATTAAAAATATGAATAAATTAGTCTAGGTATGTTAGATCAAAGAGAAAAGTTGTCATTCTATTAAAAATTTTATCCATTTTTACTATTAAAAATTGGTCTCTTACGTCAACATGAGGTACACGTGGCACACCATGTATCACTGTTTGGTTATTTTGTCAATCACGCCAGTTTTAATAGTGCAAATGGATGAAATTTTAACAAAAAGAACTGTTAAGTATGATTCATATTTCAGTCAAATTTGAGAAATAATCTTCTAGTTAAACTCTGTTTATTTGTTTCAATCAAACATTGATTAGTTTAAATTATTTTATTATTATTTGACCTATGAATTTAACCTTTAAATAGGCTCTTTTACAACCTTAGAAAACACACCTATTAGAGATTAGAACTCTTAACACATTTAGATAATTTTGTGTTTACGTTTTGAGAGTTCTTTGTTTTTGGGTTTTCAGGGTTTAATTTTTATCTCTATCTTTTGTACTCTTCGTTCTTTTGCCATTATAGTAAAATTATCTTTACCCGTGGTTTTTTATCCTCTTTGGAGGGATTTTTTCACGTTAAATTTGTGTTCAATTTCTCAATTTATTCTGTTATTTTTTTCTTATTGCTTAATCGGGTTGATCCTAACAAGTGGTATCAAAGCTAGTTCAATTTTCATAGATTAGCGCATTCAGATATGACAACAATAAGGTTTTGAGAAGTTCGATGGTGTGATAAATTTTAATCTGTGGCAAGTACGAATGATGGCAATTCTAGTTCAAATCGGCTTGAAAAAGGTTGTTACCGAAAAAAAACCTGAGAATCTATATCAAACAGAATGGGAAGAGCTTGATGAAAAGGCCTTTTCTGCAATCCAGTTGTGCCTCGCGAATACAGTATTGCAAGAGGTATTGATGGAGAAAACTTCATTCGCCTTGTGGAAAAGGTAGAGATCACATTGGTCAATTCATTACTCTTTTAAATGATTTAAAGAATGTTGAGGTTCATATTGACGACGAAGATAAGACTATGCTATTTTTGTACTCTTTACCCCCTTCATATAAGTCTTTCAGGGAGACCCTGATTTATGGCAGAGACAAACTCTCGTTCGAAGATGTTAAGGGTCATTTGTTGAGTAGAGACAAACTCGACAATGAGTTTGGTTTGGATAGCAATGTAGATAAGCAAGCTTCCGTTTTGGTAGCATCAAAGAAACGAGACAAAATGTGTCACTAATATAAAAAGTTAGGTCACATCAAAGTTGATTGTTATAAACTACGAAATAAAAGAGCTGCTGAGAGTAACGAAGAAGATGTAGCTGGTGCTAATTTGGCCAATGAAAGCGGTGATGATTTCTTGTTAGTGTCAACAAGCGATAACTCTAAGCTCACATTCGAGTGGATCCTAGATTCGGGATGTTCTTTCCACATGTGTCCCAATAGAGAATGGTTCTCCACATACAGTTCAATTAAAGATGGAGTTGTGCGCATAGGAAACGATTCATCTAGTAAGGTAATTGGTATTGGTACTGTTAAAATTAGGATACACGATGAGACGATTAGGACATTCTCCGATGTCAGGTATGTACCTGATTTACAAAAGAATCTCATCTCATTGAGTATTTTAGACTTGAAAGGATGCAGAATCAACATCGAGTCGTGCGTCATTAAAGTATCTCGTGGAGCTCTCGTTTTGTTAAAAGGTAAAAGAACTAGTAGTCTTTATATTCTGGAATGTTCTACAGTGACTGGTGAAATCGAATGTCCCTCTTCCATTACAGAGTTGAAGTCAACTCGTTTGGAGCGGAGGCAATTTGGTCATAGGAGGAAAAAATGTATGACCGTTCCGTTGAAAAGAGGTTCTCTTTTGGATGCAGGTTTTGAAAAGTTAGGGCACTGTGTTCGTGAAAATCATACCCAGGTTAGTTTTGATTTGGCAATGTACAAGTCGAAGCCTAGAAGTCTTCCAGTTTCTAAGTACAGATTCGACTTAGTTAATTCCCTGCATAGTTCAAGATAGGCTCGCGGCGGACTTTGGCAAAGATGGCGTTGTGGAAATATGAGTCAAGGTGGAGATTTATTATGTATGATTCCTATTTCAGTCAAATTTGAGAAATAATCTTCTAGTTAAACTCTGTTTATTTGTTTTAATCAAACACTGATTAGTTTAAATTATTTTATTATTATTTGACCTATGAATTTAGCCTATAAATAGGATCTTTTACAAACTTAGAAAACACATCCATTAGAGATTAGAACTCATAACACATTTAGAGAATTTTGTGTTTACGTTTTGAGGGTTCTTTATTTTTGGGTTTTTAGGGTTTAGTTTTTATCTCCATCTTTTGTACTCTTCGTTCTTTTTTCATTATAGTAAAATTATCTTTGCCCGTGATTTTTTATCCTCTTTGGAGGAGTTTTTCCATGTTAAATTTGTGTGTTCAATTTCTCAATTTATTCCACTATTTTTTTTCTTGTTGCTTAATCGGGTCGATTCTAACAAGAATCAATTTGCTTTTTTATCTAATGTACAGAAAGTAATTTGACTATTTTTTAGTAGAAGGGGCAAAAAATAAATTGACTCCTAGTACAAGACCTCCATGATACTTTTTTACCAAAATATTGTATATTATTAAACAATTGAAATGTTTTTTTCTACATAAAATTAGTTAAGAAATTTTAATTCACATCAATTTTATCATGCATAATTTATATAAATATAATATGAAATATGACGATTAGATCATTAAAATATTAATTGTATAAAAACATATAAAAATAAACTATGCAAAAATATGCGAAAATTAATAAAATTAGATTTATCCATTAAAAATTATAAAATAATTAAACATTTAAAAAGTAAAATAATAATTAAAAAAAGAAGGGAGAGGGAGTGTATAATGGACACAGATGGATTTGTCACATAAATGAGCTGCAAAGTTCAGGTGTCATTCCTGTGGTCAATATATACAGTAATTTCAATAAAAAGTGTGAATTATTGCTTTTATTTTATTAGTTTAGAAGTTTAATCATTAATTTGAGTGTCTTTTATTTTTATTTTTCTGGTTGGAGACTTTAAAAATAAAAAGAAGAAAAAGAGTGGCTTGAATGAGTTGGGCATTACTGGAGCTCTATCAAATCCACTACTAGTGTCTCATTTGAGGTCTACCTAAAGAGGTTTTCCTCTTATTTTTTCCCCAATAAAGTAGAATCTATATTCTTCAACACATATTTCGAGTTGAATTAAGATTCAAAAACAAAAATAGTCAATGAAATTTTATTTATGAAATTATGAATTACAATTTTTAAATAGATTTTGAAAAATTTTTTAGTAGAGTTGTTATTTAAGAGTTGTTTAGATGATTTTAGATGGATTTGGAAAATTATTTGTTTGAGAATTTGATTTGATTTGTATTAAAGAGTTCCAATTACGCTTTCTAGATGCAACTATATTTGCAACTCAGCTTGTCATATTTGACTGGCACCGTTTGATCGAATAGTTTGGTCTTTTTAATATATTTACTTGGAGGATTTTTCACAACACTTTATTGAGTTAAGATGTGTAAAAGATCAAGTTAAACAAAGATTCTATGAAGACTTTCAATGTGATTGAGTTTCTTTATTTAAAGAGATTTGATTTTCAAAAACATTCATTCCTAGAATATCTTTGTTACTTTATTGCATATTGAAGACCTAATCGAGCCGAATTCAAGGAGACATAGATTCACATTGATTGTATTTAAGCAAACCATTATATGCTTATTTAGGAGAAGACTTGTTTTACTTTTACATGCGAGATTGAGAGCATTTGTTCGGGCAAGAAACTTATTTTAGTATAAATTATTATAAACAAATTGCTTGAATTATTTATGTTAGCTCAAAAGATCAAGCCGAAATCTTCAAGAGGGGTGAATTGACTTTTAAAAAATTAGGAAAGCTAGAAAGAAAAGATAGAACAATGAACACAACAATTTAGAGTGATTCGGCCCCAATTGCCTACTTCACTACCTTAGCTTTCCACAATTAAAGATTTTCCTAAATTCACTAATTTGACAACCTTTGAGGATAAGGTTTAATTTTACAATCTCCCTTAAGATTTCTAGTCAAAATCTTAAGATTACAACTCCCTTAAAGTTTCTATCCAAACCTTAAGACTTAACCCTCTCAAAGAAAATAACAAATAGCTAACTAAGAAGTAATCCTTACAAGATTGCTGTGTTTGCCAATTAAGCACAAATACAAAGAATAACACTTGAACTGAATGAATACAATGAAAACTCACAAGTGTTTACAAGAAGAATATGAAAGAATTAAGCATTAATGTTGTTTTGATTGATCTTTAAGCTTGATGATCTCTCTCCTTGTTGTAGGACTTTCGGAACATGGTATTTATATCCTCTAATACATTTCCAACCGTTGGGGTTGTAGCGACGTAAAAATTTTAGCTTGGTCGCTAATTGTGGCGATTTATTGAGAACT
This sequence comes from Gossypium longicalyx, assembly GCA_025698465.1. Taxonomy (NCBI): domain Eukaryota; kingdom Viridiplantae; phylum Streptophyta; class Magnoliopsida; order Malvales; family Malvaceae; genus Gossypium; species Gossypium longicalyx. The sequence continues at coordinate 9,673,660 of CM047000.1, forward strand.
TGAAAACCAAAGTTTGATTTTTTGAAAATAAACAGGGAGTCGCCACCGATCTTTTTTCAGGTGTGATCGGACACCTAATACATTTATTTTAGGAACAAAAGAAGGCCAGGTTTAGGTCTACGTTAAAATCCAGAGAAAATTAGGGTTCGGGAGTCGGTTACGCGCGAGGAAGGTATTAGCACCCTCGCGACGCCCAAAATTGGTATCTCATAAACACGTGTTGTCTTGATTTTCAAAAAATACGAGTTCAAAATAATATTTAGTCGTGACCTGATTGAAAAGACGAGAAGTTTTAAAATTTGATTTGTTAGAAGGGCGTTTCGTTTTCAACATGAGTCGATATGATTCACCCAACATAGCGATGAAATCAACAACTTAGTGTCAAACCGATACGTTGCCTCGTATATTTAGGAAAACAAGAATAAGATTTTCGAAATGATGCAAAGCAAAACTGAGACGGGATAAAAATAAATAAATGAAAGAGCTAGGTATATATTGAAGCAAATAATCAATGTGACAATAATAATAAAGATGTATGCGATATTAAACGTAATACTAGAATTAAACATGAAGGGAAGACAATAAATATCTATACATAATAACGACATTAAGAATAGATATGTGAAAATATGTATAAATAATAATATTATTAGAAATATATTACATACAGTATTTGAAATCCATATATGAAATGGTAAAAACATATATATAACTTGTATTATTAAAATATATATATAATATATACATATATATGTATAAAATGAATAAAGAATATATATATGCACACAGCGTATACAAAAAAAAAAATATATATATATATATATGTAATATACTATGTAAAAGTATAACATGGTATTTGAAATATATGTATAAAAATACAATATTAAAAAGAAAAATATATATACATATACATATATGTAAAAAACGTATATATTATATGTACATTTAATATAGTTATTAAGAAAATATATAATATATATATGGTATTAAAAAATGTAGTATTAGAAACATAACATAATATATATATATATATAATTTATAAAAATACGATATCAAGAAGTATGAACGCGTAATATATAAAAATGCATATAAGGTATGGTATCAACATATATGTACAAAGAATGTATACGACATACAAATATGTTAACAAAACAACAATATTAAAACTATTAAAGATATTATATACTATATGTGGGTCAAAATAATAGTATTAAAACAACTATTAACAACTTTATATAAAAACGTACGTAAAATAGTTTAAAACATACACCTAACTTAGTATGTAAAACTAATTAATAGAATATATACATATAGAGTATAAAAAGAAGGTATGTGCATAATAATAAAATACGGTATTAAAAGCTTGTATACATACTAGTATATATATATACATACACATAATATAATGGTAAGATAATTATGTAATACATATATAATAATAATAATAGTAATAATAAAAATATTAATAATATACGTGGGATAGCAAAGAAATAATATATACATATGTAATACAAACATATACAATATATATATGTATATATATTAGAGGTAATAATATAAAAGAAAAAAAACTATTAATACAATACATAAATACATACATGGAATAATATAAGAAATAAAGGACATTAAAAATATATACATAATATATAAAATACATATAATATACATATATTAGAAATGACAATAGTATAAAATGGACTTGCTAATACATATATATATATATATATATATATGTATGTGCATGAGTATGAATAACAAGGATAATGGAAATACTTAATGTATAATATTTGAAATATATGTATAACATAAAAATATATATATAAGGTAGTATTGAAATATATATACAATATATACACGTTAAAAATAATAATAATAAAAACATTTGATAATATTTCACAAATATATATATATATACTAAAAATATACATAATAATATATAAGGTATAATATAAAAACGTATGTAAAACATATAAAACGAAAACACATATGTTAAATAATATTAAAATATTTATATAATATATTTAAATATTAAAAATAAAGTAGCTAAAATACTAAACATAAATACATATATGTATACGCATATAATAAAAATATATAATAATGTATTATAATAATAATAATAATAATAATAATAATAATAATAATAATAATAATAATAATAATAATAATAATAATAATAATAATATGAAAATACAAAAAGAACAGACTATAACAAAAATATTTAAAAGAAAGAAAATAAAACATATGAATATATACATTCATAAAGATATACTAATATACATAATAATAATAATAATAGATAACGTAATAATAAAAAATGAATGACAAGATTAAATATTAAAATGTAAAAATAATTAAAAGGATTGAATCGAAAACAAAATAGAAAGCTTGTGATGGATTTTAAAATATAAAACAAAAGAAGAGGGTTTATTTGAATACGCACAAAAATATAGGGGATCAAAAATGCAATATTTCAGATTATTAAAACGCTGCGCAGTGGGGGGGGCTAATTTAAAAATCGGATTAAATTTTGGGGCTAATTTGTAAATAAAAAAAACTTGATTGCAAAACATAAAAAAAGCGGAAGGACTGCGAGCATAAATATCCCATTCAAACGAAAACACGCGGATCCTCTAGCGGGTCGGGTCGGATCGGGTCGGGCATGGCCAAAACGACGTCGTTTTGGGGCTAAAGGTCAGCCTCCAAAACGACGTCGTTTTGGAGGGCTATAAATAGGCCCTTTCAGAAAAAAAAAATTCATTTGGAGGGGAGGAAAGAAAAAAAAAGAAAAGAGAGGAGGAGAGAAAAAAAGGAGGGAGGAAGGGGAGGGACTCGGCAGGTCCGGTCACACGAGCATCGCGGACCGTCATCGGGCGCCGACCACCGCATACAGTGGCGGAAAGGTAATTTTTTTATTTTTTTATTTTTTTTGTTATCTTTATTTAGTCTTAATATATATATTAGGATTTTATTAAAAAAAAAAGAAGTAATATATGTATATATATATGCGGAAATCGAAGGGAAAAAAATAACCTTTCGTTTGCTTTCTTTGTTTTCTTCTCCGAATATTTGTTGTTTTAGTACTGAACTTTTCTTTTTTGTTTTGTGTATGGTACTCAATTTTTTTGTATTCCAGAAAAAAAAGAGAAGCCCCCCCTCCCTTTACAAGATTTTGATTCGGCTTTTATAGCCTATTTACAAGTTATTTTTATGTTGTCTTTTCTTCTTTTTGATCCTTGCAGGTGCAAGTTGCTGGAGCAGGTGGCGGTGGGTGATGGCAGAGGCGTCAGAAGAGTTGGTGGTGGCAGAGGCTAGGAGCGGCGGCTTGGGGCTAGGGTTTTCTGATTTTGTTGTTTTTTTGTTTTATATATTGGGCTAGGGTTAGTTTAGGTTTGGGCTCAGTTGGGTTTTGATGTAATGTAGGTGGGCTTATGTTGGGGTTAAGTGGGCTAAGTGGGTAGGTTTGGGTAGTGTATTGGTTTTTTTGGATTTAATGTACATGGACTTTTGTAATGGTAGGTCAAAATTGGCCTACAACAGGGGTTGTTGTGAAAGTTAATAGAGTCGCTAGGGATGAAAATACCAGATTATTAAATTCACCTACAACAAAATGTATCGATACAATTAGCATTTAATGTCTGATTCAATGACCGTTGAAGTTAGTTAACAACGGTACCAAAAACAAATTATCAATACCTAGTAAAAGATATCAATACTTTTTGTGTTGGTTGAAAACAAAATGTTAATTTGGTATCGATTTTAGAATGGGTATCAATATCTTGAAAACTATCGATACTTGGCCAAAAATTATCGATACTGAAAATGTTTAAAAATAGTTTTAACATGATTGAAATGTTTAACTCAATTGAAACCATTTTAACTAGATTTTATCAATTCTCCAATTATGTTCAACTAAAACTTTTATTCAAAAAGACTTTAATTTGTTATATCAAAACATATTATCAAATAAGGTTTGGTTTAACAATTTAGTTTGTAACTAAGTTTTCAAGGTAAAAGTCTTATCGGGGAGAGTAGTCTAGATTATGTATAGGAGTGAGATTACAATTTGGTGAGTAAATTGAACTTAAATTATGTATGACACAAAAAAATTTATAGTGGATCACTCTTTGGCCAAAGCATCTAAAAAATTTATATATATATATATATATATATACACTGCATAACCAAACTTCTATATCCATATCTTATTATAATATTAATTAATAATTCCAGTTGCAATTAAACCTAGATAAAAATATTAATGAATTGTCACAATATAGGCCATATCATGAGATAATAAATTTAGATCCATATAACAACCGGCTAAACCTAATGTTCTCATCTTTAGCGAGTGCATCGACGTTCATATCAAAGCCTAACTACATACCTTTCATCACTTAATAATGCTCATTAAATGGTAAGAGCATACCCCGAAAACATTGTACTACTAATAATTAAAAACTGGGATATATAAATCATACATTATTGTTTCATAAATAAACAAGAATGAATACACAATGTGGTGGGATAGTGATGGAGGCTAATTCAACAATCTATTAGAATGAAGAAAATACCTCACTCAACATGTATATAAATATAAAATTAGGGCAATCATCCCGAGAAGAGAGGGACTTGTCTTTTGTCTAAGAGAGAGCAAACAAATGCGCAATAATCAAGGGTTAGGGAAGGCATATAAAATAAGTGAGTTCAATAATAATGGGATAAGTCCAAAAGTTTTCAGACATTTGGGATTAAACTAAGACATGGTTTTATTATTATTATTATTATTATTATTATTATTATTATTATTATTATGATTTTTACCAAGTTATTGTAATAAATCAACTCAACATTAATTTGATGATAAAATTACTTGAAAGCCTCTTTTTAATAAAGATTTGAATATTAAGATAGTAATGTTTTCGTTTTTTTACTATTTTTATATGAAATGTTTAAATTAAATAATTAAAAATGCAATGTTCAAGACCAACAAGTGTTGCTTGTAGTGATAATGTACATTGTACTTCTAAAGAATGGACCCAAGTTTAAAGAGGAAGGGTTTCCATAAACTATAAACATGAACCATAAAATAGTTATAAAAAATACCAAAAATACAAGATTTAAGGACATGGACAAATTTAAGAGTGTTCGCGGGTGCACACCCTCCTAAATTTTGTAACTATTTATTTTAGCCCATTGGAAAATTTTTAAAATTTATATTTTATTCCTATAATTAATATCTAAAAATATGATAATGGGCAAATTTAGGAATATCGAAGGATCAACCTCACCTAAAATTTATAAATATTTATTTTAGCCTCTTTGAAATTTTTATTTTATTTTATCCTTTTAATTAATGTTTAAAATTTTTATCATTTCTGTTTGGCCTCAAAATTTTCAAATATATTTTTAGCTTAATTCTTTTATAGAATTTATAGATTTTTATAATAAATTTGTGTTAGTTTTTTGTTTTTTGAAGAAAGCAGCTGATACTATTTATTAATAGAAGAAGCATTAACAACAGTTATAGGCCTAAAAAGTAGGAAATTAAAGCTGTCAAAAAATAACTGATCACCAAAACGGTGCCTTAAAAATGCAAAAGCAAAACTGAGATAAAAACTGTGCCTGATTATTTTAAAGATGAACTGAAAAGGAAAAAGTAAAATGAAAAGACATAGCCTTTGTAACCATTCTTCTCCCTTCTTCTCTTATGTTGAAAGTAAAACTCCTGTATCAGCTAATCAAGAGACTCATTTTCTTCCAAAATCAACCCTTCAAGAACCACAGTCTTTTTCAAAATCGCGAGTTCTTCGGGCAAACAATCACCACAGAGCCCGAACTCTACCTCTCTATCTAACCGCCAGGAGTGCCATTTCTTCTCTCTTGATTTACCAGGATCTCCACCATATGCGACGCCTCCTCTATCCAGAATCGAGGATGCTCGTAAAGCCCTCCTTCCTTCGCCATCACATGAGCAACTTTGTTGGCCTCCCTTGGTACATGCTTGAAACTCAAACTTCTGAAGTTGTAACCTCTCCCCTTAATTTCTTTAATCAAGTTACTAATACACGATCTATCTTCTTTTGCAGAGTTCAGTTTATGTATTATGGTTAGCGCATCCCCTTTTATGCATATGTCCTGGAACCCCATATCTTCAGCCATAATAATGGCTTGCAGACACGCCCTTGCTTCGGCCATCACTGGGTCTGAAATGTTTTCCCATGGGTAGGTACAAGCTGCCATTATTAAGCCTTCCTTGTTTCATGCTATGATTCTTGAGATAGAACATCTTGTTATTTGATTAAAGGAAGCGTCAAAATTAATTTTTATGATGTCATTGTCTGGTGGTTCCGTAGCTAAATGTCTAACATCACATGTATTCTATAATCTCTCCCCCATAATAGATGTTTCTGCATAGTAGGCCTTAATAAATCCCACAACTTCATGTGCTTACTCTCGTACACCATCATGATAGAGTTTGTTGCGATTATACCAAATTGCCTAATATGTGATAGATCTGATTTTACATGCTTCTATGCTCTGGTTTTCAAATTCTGTTGCTAACCAATTTTCCAACTGGACTCTCTATTACATGTTGGAACTGTTACTCCTACACCCCACAAAACTTGCTGCGTGAAAGTGCATACTCTAAAGAGATGGTCCACCGATTCCTCCTGCGTTTGGCACACCGGGCATAATGTGTTGACAACTAGATTACAAACTCTTAGATTATGTAAAGTAGTTAGATAGTCATGAGCAATTCTCCATATAAGAATGCGTATTTTACTTGGGATTTTGAGATCCCAAAATCTTGTAAAGAAAGTAGTAGGGATTTCATTATTTGTTCTTGTACCCCCTTTGTAATAAGCCATCTATAGGCAATTTTTTCTATGTATATCCTAGTATTATCACCTCGCCACACTGGTACATCCTATAGACTACTGCTCACCAAAGGGATTGAGAGAATGTTCTTCAACTGCTCCTTTCCAAATAATGTGCAGATAATTTCTTGCTTCCAGGTATTAGTTTCATTGTTAATTAAATTAGAAACTTGAGAGTACCTGATATCTATATTTTGACAATTTAATCTACCATTGCCAGGTCCAGGAAGCCACTTATCATTCCAAATATTGATTAATTCTCTATTACCAATTCACCATCCCATCCCTTCTTCGAGAAGATGTCTGGCTCCCCAAATACTTCGCCAGGTATACGAAGGGTAAGAGCCTAACCTTGCACCCATAAAATCCCCTTTCAGAAAGTACTTAGCTTTCATTACACGCGCAAACAAACAATTGGGTTGTATAATAAGTTTTCACCCTTGCTTCGCTAACAGGGCCAAATTGAATTTTGATAGATCTTTAAACCCTAACCTCCCTTCGCTTTGGGGATGCACAATTCACTCCATTTGCACCAGTGAATACCTTTATTTTTTTTTTGAATTATGCCACCAAAATTTACTCATAAATTCTCGAGTTCTTGACAAAATAAAATCGGTAACTTAAAACATTGCATTGCGTAGACCGGTATTGCTTATAAAATAGATTTTAAAAATACCTATTTACCTCCAGCTGATAATAATCTCATATTCCAATTACTCAACAACTTCACACATCACTCTTTAATGGCCACAAAAGCGTGCTTTTTTCAACGGCCCACCAGAGTTGGCAACCCTAAATATTTCTCCAGATTATTAGAGATTCTTACTTCCAAAATTCTTCCCACTTGAGCCTGTGTAGCCAAACTAACATTGCCGCTGAAATAGATAAGATACTTACTAAAATTGACTAATTGCCCTGAAACCTTTTCATACTCTTGGATCACACGTTTCATACTATTTGCCCTTTCAGCTGAAGCCTCTCCAAATAGTACACTATCATCTGCAAAAAATAGATGTGATACTGAGACGTTTCCTCTTCCCACCTTTGTCCCAGAAAGCCTCCCTTCCATTTTTACAAGCGCAATTAGCCTTGAGAATCCTTCTATGCAAACGAGAAACAAATACAGACTTAATGGATCACCCTGTCTTAGCCCTCGTTGAGGCCTGAATTCTTCTCCATTCTTCCCATTGATCACCACTGTATATACTACACTAGTAATGCATCTCATAATAAGTAAAATTCAGTCTTCACAAAAGCCCATACTATGCATCATTTTTTCTAAAAACTTTATTCAATTCTATCATATGTTTTACTCATATCTAGTTTTAATGCGAAGCTTTTTTTCGATGTCCCTCTTTTTTTTTGAAAGAATGCAAGATTTCATATGCCATAAATATGTTGTCTATGATTTGCCTTCTCGGTACAAACGCCCCTTGTGTATCCTTAATACATAAATCAAGTACTTGTTGAAAATGATTAACAATGACTTTTGAAACAATTTTGTAAATAACATTACAAAGACTAATGAGACAAAAATTGTTCATAGACTTTGGCGATTTCTCTTTAGGAATAAGAATGATGCTCGTATTATTTATCTCCTCTACATTCTTTCGATCGTTTAGAGTATCCAAGCAGTTTCTGGTCATTCCCTCTCCAACAATATGCCAGTATTTTTGATAAAAATTACCGAAAATCCGTCCTGCCCTAGTGCCTTAAGGGGTGCTATGGATTTTATCGCCCTAACAGCTTCTTCTTCTTTAAAATCCTCCATTAAAATATCGTTGTGTTCATCCGTGATGCAAGGTAAAAAAGACTTAATTAAACTATCACAATTACGTATTTGTTTAGATGAGAACAAATTTTTGAAGTACTTTGTAGCCAAATTAGAGATTTCATCCTTATCGATAATCAAGTTCCCTACTTCATTTTCTAGCCCCTTGATCATGTTTTTCCTTCTGCAGTGTGTCGCACTCTTGTGAAAGAATGTCGTATTCCTGTCTCCCATATGAAGCTAGTTCACTCTTGCCCTTTGTTCCCAGAAAAGCTCATCTTTATCTGCTTCAAAATTCAATTCTAATTTAATTTCTGTAATTTCCTCCAAAAATGCATCACTAATTTCGCTAACACCAAGTTCCATCAATCTACCATTTAATACTTCAATTCATCGATCTTTTCTCCTTTTCTAATTTTTTGCCCAAGTACTCAAATTCGACCACACTTTCTTCAGCTTTCTAGCACACCTAGACTATTTGAATTCCGTTCCCGTTTTAAACGTTCCTCAAGTTCATCATTCAGAATCTAGTTAGCATTAAAATAAAAATGGCACTGTTTGACCCTTCCTTGCATACTCCCATCCCCAAGTGTATCCATAACAACTGGACAGTGATTTGAAAAATTGTATTGTAAGTGGTTGACCTTATACCTTGGAAAAAGGTCCCACCACTCTGTATTTGCTACTCCTCTATCCAACCTTTCCTTAATATTTTTGTCAACTAGACGACCTCTCTCCCAAGTATACCATTGGCCAGAAAACCCTAAATCATGTAACTTGCAATATTCAAGTGCCTCCCTGAATGCTGCCATCTGTCTTTCCTCTCGAATTCTCCCCCTTTTTTTCTCGAAAGAGTAAAGAATTTCATTAAAATCTCCGGCAATCAGCCATGGCTTGCTATTCTCGAGTTTCAATAATCTTAATAGTTCCCAAGACTCTTTTCTTTCATTCTCCACTAGTGCTCCGTAAAATCCTGTAAATCTCCATGTAACCATCTCATCCTCATTCTCCACGTCTACATCAATATGAGACTTTGAAAAGCTTTTCAAAGTTAAATTCAGTCCCTCCTTCCACCATTGTGCCTAATGTCGCAACATCGATACCATTCATAAAACCACATTGTCTTCTTATTGATTCCATCCGTTTACTTGTGACCTTTGTTTTCATAAGAAACAAAATTTGGGGTCGAATATGTCTCAACTTGTTTTTGAGACGTCGAACTGTTCATATTGCCTCAAACCACGAATGTTCTAACTTAGAATTTTCATTGCGCCCGGCCAGCCACCTTTTGAGTGGCTACCGATATATTGTTCTCTATATCTCCCTCTGATGTACCCCTAGTATCACCCAGGAGTTCCCTTTCTGGATTAAACCTCTACCTCTTTTTTCCATCCACAAATTCCACTGCTATGTCTTCCAACTCTTCTTCAATCTCCCTTCCCTCCAAATGCTTCGGACTAACTCGATCCATTGTGTTTATATTCTGGATCTGTCATGTGAAACGACCTAAGGAATCTACTTTCCCACGGAACTCATTTTTATTTGTAACCTCCACACCAAAACTTCTTACCCTTCTTTCCCTATCTATCTCCATATCATTCCATCTATCCGTTTCTGGCTCCTCTCTTAGCCATTTGCTTACAACCTGACCTCCCCTTCTTGGTGTGGCTCTCAATGACAAATCCCACCCAAACTCCACTTGTTGACTCCCTATTGTTAATCTGACTTCACAGTAACTCTCTCCATGACGAAGCCAGCCACAGATAAAGCAAAAAAGAGGTAATCTTTCATACTGAAATAAGGCATATGAATTTATTCTGACCAATGTTGATTCGTTTATTCCTTTTAAGCGGTAGATGAACATCGAGTAGAACCTTAATTCGTATAAATTTACTACCCCCTCTTGTCACCAACGATGTGTCACACTTCATAAATTTGCCAACAAAGTCCCCAAGCTGGCGTGCTGTTCCCTCTGATGTCACACTAATTGGTAAATTGTGAACTTGGACCCAAAAGACCGTGTGCCAAAGAGGAACAAAATTTGGCTCTTCAACCCTTACTAATCTATGAAAAACAATGAGATGTCGGTTAAAAAACCATGACAACCCATCCAAAACTCATTTCAGATCAATCTCACAATAAAATCGAAATAATATCCTTTTATTCTCCATCTCTGTGATTGATACCCCTCTCAACGAATGCCATAAATTGGCTAAAGTATTTTTTAAGGATGGAAAATTCACAATGCTATCTGTGAGGACTCTCCCTCCCAAACAAAGGTCATATAACTGCTCATCGCCATTATTTTCTTCCAAAACCACCATGAGATCTTCCTCTTTGTCCATGATATTGAGTCTGGCTAACTCAGTATCCACCAAATCAACATTAGCCATTCCGAACCTTCATCTCCTAGTGATCAATTCCCCTTCAAGCGACAGCAGAACCCAAAACCCTAAAGATTTGATTTTCGTGTGACAAGGCAGACTAAGAAAACCCTAACTCGTGCTACAAGGCAGACTAAATCTAATTCTAAATTTGTGTTAGTTTAATTCTAAATATAAAGTTAAGTAATTGCAGTATCTAAATACAAAATAATATTTAAATATTAATTTGATAAAAATAAACTTAAATAAACGTAATATCTAATACAAAATAAATATTTAACATATTTTTATTTTTTTAAAAATATCTTATATAAATATCCCACCCACTCCTTGAATAAAGAAATATTTATTTATAAGCACTTTATCTTTTCATCTTAACTACTATAACAAAATTTAGTTATTATATTATGGATGTCATAATCCTTTTCCCTTTGCAAATTAACCTCATATATGCAATTACTAGTTAGCTAGCTAGGCGTAAGAATTCATATAAATGTTTATATGTTCCAGCTGTTTTTTTTAAGGCTTAAATAAACAAAAATTCTATGTAAGTTATATATATATATATATATATATATATATTAAGTAGGTACTTAAAAAAAAAAAGCAATTTTGTTACAACTTGTATAACTAGTATTTAATATCTAAAGTGGTATCTAAATTCTATCATTTTGATATCTAAATTTTTTTATCACTAATGATACTTAAATTATACTTTGTTATCCAAAGTGGTACCTAAATTACCATTGTCGTTAAAAAAATCTATTAGCTAATCATTTTGTGATTCATGAGAATTTTAAACTAAACCCCCAAAGTTAAATATTATTTTCTTAACTTTTTTTTAAAGTTATAAATGTATTCATATTTTTTGTTCTTCATCCAAAAATTTAGTGATGAAAAATTCAACAACTCATCGAAAAACTAATCAATCCATGTTTTGTACAACAAAACCCAAATTTCGATGAGTTTCTTTTTTGTTTTTTAAGCCTTGATTTCGATTCCTTTCTCACCCTGATTCAAAACCTATGTATTATAATTTTTAAAAGTAATAACAATTTTCTTCATTTTTTATATTTACTTTGCATGAAATAGTTAATGTTGGGTCAACTTTTATTATAAAAAAACAATATAAAGCCAAGAAATCAAATACTAGGGAAAAAATAAAGTAGAAAAAAAAAGATTGCAAAGATAAGTTATCTAATAGTTAAAAAAAGTGCATTAAAAGAAAAGAAAATGTGGGGAGGGAGCGACACTTCTACCATGAGTTGAAGCTTAGAAAAAACTTTTACTAGAATATTTAAAGATTTATCAACACTTCTACGAATTTACTAATATTTTTAAGGATTTATCAAAATCCTTAAATATTTGAGTAAAGTCTTACAAATATTCGCAAATCCTTAGAAATATAGGCAAATTTTTAGATATTTTGTTAAAACTTTTCCCAAGTTTTTTTAATGGAGCTCACCATAGAATTTCTGGGAAGGGAAAGAGTGTAAAAAAAAAAAATGAAAAGTTTAAATTAAATTAACGGTTGGGATAATTTGGATAATGGAGTATAGTTTAAGTATCACTTTAGGTAATAGAATATAATTTATGTGTCAGTTGAGATCGAAAAAAATTTAAGTACTAACTTAAAAAAACATATATATAATTTAAAGACCACTTTAAATAATGAGATATAATTTAAGTACGTACCACTTTTAATAAAAAAGAGAAAAAAATTACAATTAGGTATCATTTTACTATTGAAGGTTTATTATTATTATTTATAATTAGGGTGTAGGTCACATAAAGTAAGAAATGGAATTGGAAACATGGGTGAAAAAGTTAATGTGAATTGGTGGTAAAGGGTTTCCACTTTTGAGTACTTAACTCCATAGAAAATAAGTAGGTTAGATATATTCATTAAATAAGTAGCATGTCATGCACCATATAAATAATTAGGTTAGATGTATTCCTTAATGTTGATCGTATCAATAAGGTTATGCCATATGTATCATCCCTTTTTTGGTAATCAATATATCATCCATTTAATTTCAAAGTATAATTTATTTATTTTTGGTATAGAATATGTTTGAATAAATAGAGATATGGAGCAGAAATGGAAATGTATTATAATATATTTTTTAACGTATAGTGAATGTGATGGGTCCACTGGAATTAATGTATGGTAGACACCACATAAATGAACGCCAAGAAGCCTTCAATTTTAAGAAACAAAATAATATTTAAGCCTATGATTAAATCATGGGGAAATGAGTATGTAAGACTTTATATTTTATTTTCTTATTTGGTTTTTAAATTTGATATATTTATTTTATGTGATATTTATCTTCTTCTTTTTAATGTTGTATATATATTTGATAAAAATTGTACACTTTGGTATTTGAAAGTAATCGTGTTATTTAGTTCGAATTTTAGGCTCCGTTTGGAAGTCAAGAAAACATTTTTCGGAAAATGTTTTCCTGATTTTATGGTGTTTGGCAGCTTACAAATATTTTACACTTGAAAAATGGATTCCAAGATACGGGTAAAATGACTTGCAATTTGGGAAAAATGTCTTACCGATTTCTTTTCAGTAAGACATTTTCCATCTCCTTCATCCAGGTAAAATTTCTCTCATTCTTCCGTTCTTCAACTTCTTATATTTCTTCCCCTTTTCCTTAGTTCGTCACATATCTCCTCTTCTCAGGCAATACACGCTGCTATTTCGTCTTTCTCAGGCAAATCTTTTTTTTAGGTAATTTCCCAAATATCCCCATATTTTTCGATTATTGGTGAAATTTTGTTATTATTGTTCGATTGATGGGGCTTTAAAGGTTATATTGTATCTTTGGGATTTTCCATTTTGTTTCATGTAATACAAATTTTCTTTTAAATAATAAAAAAGAAAAGTCGAAGCCCTTCGTTTTCAACTTTGTCTTAACCGATCAGTATGAGCTGCAGTTTTTTGTTATGATGTGGATATTGAGTGTTGGGTTTAAATGATTGCTTGATCTTAGCTTGGACTCACACTAACTTAGACTCAACTGTTAGTATTTAAGGTGAATTTTTTCTTTAATTTTTCTTTCATTTGTTTTCTTGATCGTAGTTAACCCTTGAAGAAATTATTGTTGAATAAACAAGATTGGTTTAATTCTAAAGCAAAAAAATAAAAGCAATCCTTTTCTTAGCCGTTATTTACTTTTGTTAGGATTGAATTCTGATTAGAGATTTTGTTTTGGGTTTAATTGTTGAGTCATCTTTTTTCTATTATTTCTTCTTCGCCTTTATTTACTTTGTTAGGATTGAACCTCTGATTAGATATTTTGTTTTGGGTTTAATTGTTTATTCATCTTTTTTCTATTATTTCCTGGCAGCTCCTTTGTTAGTGAATCTTGTTTCCATGTTAGTTTATTGTACATTTTAGAAAGATCAGAAATCAGAGAGCTTGGGTTGTGTTATTTAATCAAGAATTGAGAAGAGAGGCTAGAAAATAAGAGAAGAAAAGAAGGGAATATGAGTGTGTTCATGTCTGATTCGATAATAACTCCTTAGCTAACACTTTGAAAGTAATGGCCAATAAGAAATTAAGACTTGGCCAATATATGATCTGTGTGGTTACAAAAGGGAATTTAAGCTAACTTTCATCTCAGCAGGTTGCTATGCCTGATTCTTTCTCCCTTTAGCTCCTTTTGTCAATTTCCTTCTTATTTTAGACTGCACTGCTTATAACCTCGGAACTGGCAGTGGTACATCTGTGCTTGAAATGGTTGTTGCTTTTGAGAAAGCTTCTGGAAAGGTAAATGCTATTTGTCAATTCCCATTTAACATTCTCTCTCGGCCTCACTCTCATTTATGCTAATATAAAACTGTTGCTGCTGAAAATATTGCAGAAAATCCCTATTAAACTATGCTCTAGAAGGCCAGGAGATGCTACAGCTGTTTATGCTTCCACTGAAAAAGCTTAAAAAGAACTTGGTTGGAAGTATGTTTAATATCCCATCTTTTTCCTAATAGATTATTTAGTTAACATGGATAATCTTTCAAAAAGAATTTCCAATTACAGTACAAGATAGGTCCTTTTAGTCTTAAGAGTTTGCTATATTGCAGAGCAAAATATGGTATTGCAGAGATGTGCAGAGATCAATGGAAGTGGGCAAGCAACAATCCATGAGGATACCAATCAAAGCCTTAAGCTTCAACTAAATACTAATTTTCTTCCCCAGTCTTTTAAAAATGTCTCATAGGGAGAATTAAGTGTACCAATACTTGTTTAATTTAAACAAAACTGATCTTTGATGATCAAAAGTTAGGATTTATCAAATGTTCAAAGATCTTATAAAATTCCTTTGTGTTACATTTATAAGTCTTTTGCAAGAGTGATGTTTTTACCATTTCTGGAGTTTAAAAAACATATGGTTTTAAATTTACCCTAAGGAGTTTACCTAAACAAGATCCCTTTCAGCTTTGATCTTCAATCCTATCTATTGATTGTCTCAATCTTATCTTTGATCAACTATTTTTTTTAAGGATCTCCATATTCACAAAAGTCCAACTTAAAGAAACAAGTCGAATTTCAATTTAATTGAAACAAGCAAAGGCTTGAGAGGAAGAAGTTCGAACTAAAGAATGGAGCAGGTAGATGAACCAGTGAAAGATGAAAGAGAACAACATGTCTAGAAATTATAAATTTAAGCGAATTTATTTATAAATAAATCATTGCAATATATATGAAAAAATTTAAAATATAAATTTATTAATATATGTAAAAATAGCTTTTCCGGAAAATTTTTTTAGGAAATATGCCAAACAGCAGAAAATATTTTACACAGTTTTATCCAAACACTAGAAAAGTAAATTATTTCCAGAAAAGTAAATCATTTTCTAGAAATCATTTTCCGAAAAATATTTTACTGGCAAACAAACAGAGCCTTAGAATTAATTTAACAAAAAATCATAATTAACTAATAATACTAAAATTAACTTTGATAATAGAAGGGTCTTTCCGTAATAAACTTTCATCAAATTAACCCTTAAATGTTAAAAAAATCATAACCATAAGATTGTATTTAACAAATTAAATATAAATTTAAAAAATCATAATTAATGTTAAATCTATTTTATTAACAAATAAAAATTTAATTTGATATTATGTTTTCGTCAAATCAACCCTAAGGGTCTATTTATTTAACTGAAAATGACTTGTTTTCTTGAAAAAGTTAATTTTTTTTGTGTTTGGATAAATCTGTGTAAAATATTTTCTGTTGTTTGATATATTTCTTTAAAATATTTCATAAAAGCTACTTTCAATGAAACAAACATACAATTGAGATTTTCTTATCTTTCCATTGTGTAATTGAGTTTATTTTATATGTATAAGTTCATATTTTACATTGTTTTTGCATATATTAAAAATATTTTGTTAAATTCAGGTTCATTACAATGTTATTTTTTAGTTACGTGACTACCAAGTGAGTTTTTTTTTATTTAAAAATGTGACATCAATAAAATTGACAAAAAAAAAAATTTTAAGAATGTCAACCATTGGACTTGATTTTTAAATCTAAAAAGTCTAGGGACTAAATTATTAAAAATAAAAGTACAGAGACTAAGTTGCAAATTTGTGAAGAGTATATAGACTTATGACATATTTTAACATTTACACTAAAAAACATTTATTATTAATATATTTATAATTGTAATAAATATTTATTATTAAAATATTAATATTGAATATTTTCAATAATACGTGAAGAATATTATTTAAATTTATTTTTTAAAATTATTATTAAAATTAAATTAAAATATTAAATAATTTATTAAGATAATAAATTATATTAATTAATAATTTATCAAATGACTAATGATAAAGAATTAAATATTTATGTTTAATAATATTGAAAAATATAATATTTTATATTAATGTATTAATAATTTTAAATATTTTTAAAAATAAAAATAAATTTTATTATCAATATAATAATATTAAGCTTGATTTAAGTTAATTTTTATATAAAAATAAACTTAGCTATAAAGGAGTACTTTTTAAAAAAATAACTTACGCTTTTCAAAAGGGTAACTTATTTTACAAGAAAAAGGATTTGTTTTATTTGTAAGTTATTTTTTATTTACCAAATTATTTTCTGTGAAACAAACATAAAAAAATGCAAAAAATATTTTCTATAAACATTTTATATGTAAACAAACGGACCATAAAACTCAAATTAAATATTTTCTAATATTAAAAATATATAATTTTTAGCAAATACTATATGAGAAAAAAGGCACATACACTACATTTGAAAAAAAAAATTCATGGCTTTTCTACCTTTATCCATCCCAATAAGTATAATTATAGTGTTAAAAGGATTGGATTCGTCAGTAGGGTTCAATGACAAGTGTGAACTTTATTCAATTTAATGCATATTTAAAAAATAAAAATTAAGTGAATTCATGGAAAATTCTAGTTCAATTGATAAAATCCTTTTAATTTATTTTCTATTGAAAATGTAAATATTGTGATCCAAACCACATTTAACTTTATTTAAGTTTATTTCTATTTGATAAAATAAAATAAAATAAATATAAAAAAGTCAAGGCCTTATTTGATAATAATTTTTTTAAAAAATTAAATAGCTGAAAATTAATATTTAAAGTTATTTAATGTTTTAAACTTATTTGATAATTTATAAAAAAAAAATAAAGGATAGAACTACAAAAAAAAAGTATGAAAAGTGATAAAGCAGATAAGAAGCTACTTATCATTTAATTTTGAAATTTTCAATTATTTTTATTTTAATTTAACTTTATAAATATTTTTTATTTTATTTTAAAATTATATTATAATTTAAAAACTTTACATTTAAAATTTTGAATTTATTTAAATTAAAGTGAAATATTTTTTTAAAAATTAATTATAAACATATCAAATAAAAAATTATAATTTAAAATTTACATTTATCAAACAATTTATGTATTCTATACTTAATTTTAAGTAATATACTAAATAAATTTTATAATTTAAATTCAGTACTTAACTTTTTTAGTACTTAAATTTGCAACACTTAGACCTTGTTTGATCCAGTTAAAAATATTGAATTAATTGAAAATTAATATTTTTAATTTTTTTTTTGCATACTTTTGGTAACTAAAAATAAATAACCCAATAGAACTTTTCTTACAAAAAGTGTAGAAAATGATAAGTAAATAACAACTAATTATTACTTAACGAAGAATATTTTCAGTTAATTTAATTTAATTTAACATTATATTATCATATAAAATTTTTATGTTTAATATTTAATATTTTTTTTAGAGTAAGGTGAAATGTTTAAAAATTAAGAAATGTAGAATAATTTTTTCATAATTTAAATTTTATATTTATTTTATATTTATCAAACAATCTAATTATATATTTTTATTTAATTTTAAGTAATATATCATCAAATTGTATAACTTAAGTTTAATATTTAAATTTTCAACACTTAATTTTTCAATTGATCAAACAACACCTTAATCTTTCTAACACTTAATTTTTCTGTTTATAAAACAACACTTAAGTGTTAAAAAAATTGAGTACTAGATTTAAATTAGAAATTAAGTTTGATATTTTTAGATGATTTGATAAATGTAAATTTTAAATTATAATTTTTTATATTTTTATCTTTATTTTTAAAAACATTTTATTGATTTAATCAAATAAAAAATTTAAACATCAAAATTTAATGTTAAAAGGAATAAAATAAAATAAATTGAAAATGTTGTCCATTTTAGTTATAAGTAATTTCTTACCTAATTTTTTTTTGCTCTTTTTTATTAGAAAAAAATTATAAGATGGTTTTTGTTAAAAATTATCAAATGTGTGAAACAATTAAATAATTGACTTAAATTAATTTTTTCAACAACTTAAATAAATAATTTAGTTAACAAATTGTTATAGTTAAGAAGTATTTAATATAAATCTAAAAAAGCTTATATTTAATATTTAATATTTAATATAATTTTAATTAAAATAGTGGTTTAAGCCGATAATCAGAAAATCTCACTAATTGAAATTCTAGTCTAAATTTTATTTATTTAATCATCAATGAAGTTGAAAACAAACTTGACCAAGATTCTAAGACATGTCCAAATCACTCATTAATAATAATCAGTAGAATAAAATGGATAATCAAGATTATTAGCAACGTGATAAGAAAGATTAATCTACAATTGTATGTCCAATATTTATATATACATAGAGCGAGAATGGGGTTATTTAATTAGAGAAATATTTAAAGATAAGTGTTAGCATTTAATGCAATATATATATATATATATATAAATGTGTGTGATAAGATAAGATCACATGCTTCATAGTTGATTCCATTCAACAAAAACTACAAGAAAAATAGAAGAGAGGAAGGAAATCCTGGGGACCAGCAAATCCCTTAATTATGCTACCACCTTTCTTTTCCATTAGCTTCTCAAAGCATGAAGATTGAGGAGATCCCATAAAGTAATGCAAAATCAAATACCTCTTATACACTACTCACTACATTATAACTCAATGCCATAAACCTTATAAGGAGAAATAATAATAATAATAATAATAATAATAATAATAATAATAATAATAATAATAATAGTATTTTTTTTGGTAAAAGTACTATGGAGTTCTCTGTATAAGAAGTTAGATTGTATTTTTTTCTTTTACTCAAAAAATAGGTAAATTAGTTCTTATACATTAGATCAAAGAGTAAATTGATCATTTCTATTAAAAATTTCATCCATTTCTACTGTTAAAAGTTAGCATTCTGAAAAAATAATCAAATAGTTAGATGTGGCGTGCCACGTGTATCTCATTCTAATATTCAATGACCAATTTTTAATAGTAAAAATAAATGAAATTTTTAACATAAAGATCAGTTTGTTCTTTTATCTAATATACATAGATTAAATTACTCATTTTTTTTAAATAGAGAGAAAAATACAACTTAATTTATAGTATAAGTACCTTTATAATTCTTTTATTATTTTTAATAATATCTAAAACTGAATTTACATTTTGCATGCTGGATTCATGCCTTGGAGAACTGCATTTGTCCTTGCTTTTTTTAATCTTTTTTAAGTAACAAAACACAAACATCACTTATTTGGTTGAGTGCCCTTTTATTTTATTTTAATTTAATTTATTTTCTTCTCACTCTCTCTTAGAAAAATTGCAAGGAAAGGAAATTTCATCCTTGGTGTTTGCACCATGCATGGGTAAACCCTTGCAATTTCCATGAATATGTCTCCCTTTAATTTAAAGAATGTTTAGGGTTAGGGTTCTTGAAATTATAATTGTTATTGCTCAAATTAACAAATATATTTTTCATTCATCAACAATAAGCAGTAATTAATTAATTAACTCTCTCTCTCTCTATATATATATATATGTTGGATTTTGCAGTCTTAACTGCTATCCATTAACCAAAATCAGTTCAAATTTTCAACAATAAAATTCATCTTCCATCAAATTAAGCTGCAGCTGCTGATTTCATATACTACAATGACAGCAATAAGATTTTTAATTATAGAATTAACAACTAATTTCATGAATTGCATAATATTACAAAACTGTGTTACAAATATACATTACATACATATAAGGGAGAAGAAACCTATCTACTTGGTCAGCAATTTGCCTAAAATCTTTAAGAAACTGATGCATGCAGAGCTTCCATGCTAAATACCTCTTTATATTTTCTATGATAGCATACCCGCACTCACACAAGAGATATGTACTTACACGAGATGGGATAAAATCAGGACCCTTCCTTCATATCTAAGACAAAGGTTGGAAGATGATTGGGGCTCCATATTGTGGGTAAAGTAACATCAGAACCGTCGGTGCATGTTGATAAGTTGGGGCCAACTTAAAAGAGAAGCGTTGGAGTATGATAGAAAGAGCTAATTTTGCTTGCAAAATGGCTAGGTTTTGGCCAATGCAGGTACGGACACCAAGGCCGAATGGGATGAACCCAATAGGATGTTTGGCAGCACGTGCCACGCCCCCGGAAAACCGCGCAGGGTTGAACTCATTTGCATCATTGCCCCATATGGCTTTATCATGATGAACGGCTAAGATTGGTATCAAAAGCTCGGTCCCATGTGGGATCATGTAACCTCCTAACTCTGCGTCAACTTTGGTGCGTCTTATTGTAGCTACGGTTGGTGGATACAATCGCAGCGATTCATTCAATATCATACTCAGCTGCAGATGTCAACCCAAAATCAGACAAAAGCAAGTAACAGATGACAAGGAGACAAGACAAGGATGTTACCGTCTTAAGCTTTACGAAATCATCTTTGTTGGGTATGTCACGTAATCCACACACCCTAAGAACCTCCTCACGTGCTTGCACCTGCCACTGTGGGTGCATTGCAAGAAGAACGGCGGTCCAAGTGAGCAAATTGGAAGTGGTCTGTTTGCCGGCAAAGAAGAAGCTCTTGCACTCTTCGATTATGTCATTCACACTTATGTCATTGGAGGCTTCCATCAATAATCCCAGCAAGTCTTTGGCTCCGTTTCCTTGCATTTTGTTCCCACAATTGCTTCTCCGCCGTTCGATTAGCTTCTTCAACGACTTCTTGATCCCTCTGTCCAATTTCCAACAACTTATGTTCCTCTTCGTCGGTAAAAATCTGAAATTTAAATGCATATCAGTACCTTTTTCCTATTTGATACCGGGCTAGTATTAAATAGGCTAAAAACCAATAAAAAAACTCCTACTTCTATTTTTTTTTTTAAATATTGTATAGAATGAGGTCTCAACCTTTAAACTCTTGCATTTTATATTAAAATTTCTACCATGACTAGTAGATTTAAAAAAAAATTGTAAGCAAAATTAAAAAGCTACCATATATGGCTAAGTTTTAAAAACAACACATGATAATATTTTTAGTATTAAAATTACTTATGTAACATTTAACATATGTTTAATTGAACCAACAATGATCTTCAATCCGATTTTTAAAACAGATGAACGATCATATGCTAATGACAAAAAAAAAGGTACCTATAGCCAGGTATGAAAACTTTTTGAAAAGCCTCGGCAACAAGCACCATTTGTTGGGCTTGAAGACCGAAAATGGCCTTTCCATCTTCATAGCTGCTCCCAAATGCCGTACGCGTGATGACATCTTCGGTTAGGCTCTGAAACCACTCGCATACTTCGATTTCAATCTCGCCGGACTTGCTTCTCTTTATTAATGCTGACCATTTCTCCACCATTTCAATCACACTTTGTGCCACCACCGGCACCAGCAACTATTTTAATAATAAAACAAGTTATTGAATCATCTTCAATGTTTTTGTTTTAATGAATGAAGGAAGGAAGGCTTACTTTGAGATTCTCCATATGGAAAGTTGGAGAAATGATTTTTCTATGATGAGCCCATTTTTCACCTTTGAGACTAAGGAGTCCATCGCCTTCAAGCTGTTTAATCAGAGGGTGGGCTTCATTTTTTTCGTACAGTTCTGACTTGGATGTGAAGATTTCCCGTATGATATCTGGGTCCGACACCGTCAGCCGAACCGTTGGACCAAACCAAACTATAAATGTTGCACCTGTGTTTCAGTTTTTAAACAAAAATTACAATCATCATCACATTAATATGTCGTAAATGATAATTAACTCCATTACCAAGGAACTGCAATTACAGTGGGGAATGGGGCAAATATTACAAAAATGAGAAAATAAATATTTATTGTGTTGCTGGGAGACAAAGACAAAAATGGGATTATCAAAATATAGTTTCTTTTTTCTTTTTTCAAGAAAAGAAGGAAAAAGAAGAAAACAGAAGTGGAACCATCCAAAAAATCTCAACTTGAACATCAAGCATCCAAGCTCAGAAAAAGCTGTATAGTTTTAAAAAGAAGCACCTGAACTCAGAAAAATAAGCCTTTTTTCCTTCAAAAAAGATTTACAATTTTTGAAGGATCGACTC
Organism: Gossypium longicalyx; assembly: GCA_025698465.1. Lineage (NCBI taxonomy): Eukaryota > Viridiplantae > Streptophyta > Magnoliopsida > Malvales > Malvaceae > Gossypium > Gossypium longicalyx. The sequence continues at coordinate 9,696,651 of CM047000.1, forward strand.
TAAGCCAAGGCCATCCCCTCAACTTCAATGATTATCCCAAAAACAGCTCAAGAAGAACGCACAGTTTAACACATTCAAAACACTTGAAAGATGAAAGATAGAGGGTGTAATACATGATAGTACCATAGATTTTCTTCCAATGATGGTAGAAAGAGAGAACTCTGGGGAGAATATTGTGAGAGAAAGGCATGGGTTGAGAAGAAGCCTTTAACATCATGCCCACAAGCTCCTTAACATTTCCAATGAAGAAATGGTAAGGGGGTCCTCTGATCCCTTGCCTTGAGAAATGCTCTTCAATCTTCCTAGGTCTCCACCAAAGCAACACTACCATTTTTAACACCGTCATTAACAACATCAAACATATGCCAACCAGCTTCAACCACTGCCAAACCTCCTCCATAATTCTTCAAGAAATTAAACAAGAAAAAAGAAAGAGAAATAGCTTAATTTGCTTTGGCTTGTGGCTTTGCTCACAGTTTTCCTCCCCAGTGTGGAGCAGCCTTTTTGTGTGCTTGCTTCTTATCTTGTTTAGCTTATGTTGGTTTACTTGCCACCCTTTGTTGGCTGCCCTTTTAATAGTACTACAAACTAAGACATTATATATAATATGTAAGAGAGAGACCATAGGCGAGCCAAGGCCATCGGCGTAGGGGCCGCAATTGGAATTATAAGGGTCAACAATAAAATGTTTTTCATTTATTTTTGGGACAATATTACCCCTTCTCTTTTTCATTTAGTACTGTTATATCCGTCTTATAAATAAGTATATAACTAGTAAGGCTTATCAGGTTGAGTTGATTTTTTGTTTATGTCAAATATAGAATAAAAATTTAAAATTAAAATATACTATGCATTTCATACCTTTGAAATTTAATCACTTACTTTTCTTTTAAAAAATTAACCTTTTTTATTTTTTGAATTTAAAAATTTTCTTTCAAATTATATATAATTACATAACAATTTAATAAAAAGTTAATGATATTAACTATTTAGACTAATCAATAATATTATAAAACTATAACAACCAAATTATATTAGAAATTAAAATATAAAAATTTAAATTTAAATTTAATTATAATAGGGGACTAAAATTAAAAATTTAATCATTTTATAATGCAAAGAACAAAAAGCACCATCTTGGTGCATCCAAGTGTCAATGAAGAAAGGCCATTTGGATCTTCCTTTTACATAGAGTTATTAGTATGGTTTCCACCCAAACTTCGTGTTAAGTTAAATATTTATTTTTTGATTACATTATAAAGTAAACAATTTAAATGTTACAATTTGCTCAAAGTTATTGGACTTATCGTATATTTGAAATTAAATCTCCATACTTTTATTTTCAGGAATTTAATTTTTTTATTTTTCAATTTTAAAAAAATTAGGTTCATCTATTAACACTATTAAAATTCTTTTGTTAAATTTGCTAGTGAGACATTTTGAAATAAAAAAATACTCTCTTGGTATCCATGTAACAAAAAAGTACCATTGTAACGAACCTAAATTTAATAAAAAAATTTAATGGTGCAATAATTCTTAAAAATTCACATAATCATTTTAATTAGAATAAAATATTTAGATTAACTAATGTCATTATAAATGTTAATGTGCTAGATTATGACAAATTTAAAGTATATAGATTAAGTCTCAAACTTGAGTGAAATATAATGATCAAATTAAAATTTAACCATTCTTATAATCTTAAAAAATTATAAGGGTTGGAATTGAAATTTATCCATTATGTTCTCATGTAAAAAAAAAATGGACAAATGTCCATTGTGTTTGAATTAGTCAATGTTTGTTTTAGGTTGCTTTGATTTTGTTACAATAAGACCTAGTCTATAGGACTAAGTTACTGCTTTGAATTTTAAATTAGTAGTGATCCATGTTTATAAGGTTGTTAAACGTGGATCTTATCATTGTTTTAATTTTATTTGTAAGGTTATATATAAACTAGTACTTTGTTTTCAATAAACGTATGTGAGTTTCATTTACTCTATAAACTTGAGCTTGTTCCTTATATTATGGTATTAGAGCCATCCGTTAAACTTGATAATAGAGAATAAAAAAGTTACAAGGTTAAGAGAAAACAGTGAATATGAGTGAAGAAAAGAGTGAGGGTAGTCTTACAAAGATTCCCTATTTTGGTGGTCTTTACTACGACCATTAGAGTGAGTTGATGGAGAATCTATTGATATTCAAAGAAGACTATCGGCTGTGTTAACCAACGCACAGCAGGCGTAGCTGGATGATGTAAGGATGAAGGATCACAGAGTCAAGCACTATCTATATCAAGCTACAGATCGTGTGACTTTTAAGCAAATTCTGGACAGATGAACTTCTAAAATTTTCTAGGATTCCTTGAGAGCAAATTTGATAGAAATGTCCCTTTTCAACACCTTGAAAAAGGAATTTGAGATGTTAGAAATGAAGAAAAGAGAGAAGATCAAGGAGTATTTTGTTAAGGTGATGGTTGTAACGAATCAGATACGGAGTAATGGAGAGGCAATGCTTGACTCTGTAGTTGTGGAGAAGATCAAGGAGTATTTTGTTAAGGTGATGGTTGTAACGAATCAGATACGGAGTGTTATAAATGCTACAAATTGGGGCATTTCTAGTATGAATGCCCAAGATAGGAGAGCAAAGCCAACTTTGTGGAACTGGATGAAGAGGAAGACCTACTTCTGATGTCTTTTGTGGAGATGCTAGATTCAAAATAAGATGATGTATGGTTTCTTGATTCGAGATGTTTGAATCATATGTGTGGAAACAAGAAATGGTTTTCACATCTTGACCAAAGCTTTTGACACACTGTCAAGCTTGGGAATGATATAAAAATAATAGTTGTGAGGAAAGGAAGTGTAAGATTGGAGATTGGAGGAGTCAAATAGGTGATTTTTGAAGTTTGTTTTGTTCCAAAACTGAAGAATAATTTGCTTAGCATAGGACAACTCTAGGAGAAAGGGATTGATATTCTGATTCAGGGAAGAGAGTGTAACGCCCTGATTAATTTCTCTCTATTTCTGTAAATATTTAACACAACTGTGTATCTGCTTCAGTGGTTAAGTGTTCTGGGTGTGTATGTGAGGTCTTGGGTTCAATTCTCACATTGGCAATTTTTGTTATTTTTTTATTCTAGCTTTACCCTTGTTAAGTGGGTTTATATTAAATTGTTTGTTAATCCATATCAAAATGAGGCTACTGGTTTGAGTGGTAAGGGATTTGATGAGTTGGAGTTCCTGTGTTCGAATCCCTGCATGAGCGAGGATGATATTTTTACTCGGTTATGTGATAGAGTTTCGGTGGAACTAAAATTCTGAGGACGTTGAGCTCGTGGGTTAGTGGGAGAAAATCTGGGGACTTGTTGTCATATTTGCTTCTTTAATTTTATTTTTATTATTTTTCCCCAAAATCTCTTCATCTTTTTTTACGTCCATTTTCCTTTCTCTACAATTTTGTTCCCTTTTTTGTTTTTTTCCAATTTTGTCATCACTCTTTAACTTCTGTCATTATTTTTGGAACCTCGTTGCTCCTCGCTCGGTTAAGGTAAGTAGGGTTGCGTCTGTTGAGTTTTGTTTTTTGTAAGGTGGGTGTTCCTTTTGTGATGGCGTGTTGGTGTAATCATGAAATCTGATTCTTTTCTACGATTATTTTGGTGTAGGAGAATACGTTGAATTGTAAGATTCGTTCAGGCGATCTAAACCGTGTTAGTATCTATTCTTGTGAGCAGTAAGTTTTGTGTGTTATTTCAGGATTTTGTGTTGTTTCGTAAATTGTTTGCTAAGTGGTCAGTGGATTACTAATTCTTAGGTTTTGGAGGGCTCGGGGTTACTATAGCATCTTAAACAAATCAAAAGTGTTTCAAAAATACGAAAAACAATATTTCGGCAAAATACGAAAATGCTCACTATCGACACCACACGGGCGTGTGCCTACCCCTATGGTTGGCCATGTGCGAGACATGGCTGTGTGAAGATGTGAGTGTGGTCGTATAGGTCACATGGGCCAGGCCAAGTTGGACGTGTGGGCCCATACGGGCGTATGGGTTTTGGGCCAGGTCGTGAGGGCCACACGGGCATGTGGGCCCATATTTCTAAAATTTTTCCTAGTATCGCACAAGTCGTTTTGATAGACCGTGGGCCTACCGTAAGATCGGTAGGGGCTAACCGAACCCTAAAACTATGTGATCTGATAGTCTAAAATTCTGTTCTGAGAATGATACAGTTATGCATGACTGACTATTTTACTTTACGTATATCTGTTATCTATATATAAGCATATTAAGCATGTTTACTCTGTTGTTTCTATATCTGACTTTTGTATTTTTTATTGGGGTGGGATTTGCATATGTGAAGGAAGTGATCTGAAAGGTGACATTCGCCTCTATTCTAGCAGCTTGGCTGCACTTTATCTGATATGTGTCGTAATGGCAGGATATGATGTGTAGGGATACGTGGGTGTTTTTAACCCCATATGATGTGATGGGATAGTCAGAGATAGTGTGTAGAGGATGAGGGTAGGACTCTGTATATCTGATCTGCATATTTGTTTCTGATTTTTGTATTTGAAAAAGGACATAAGTCTAAATCTGTATCTGACTTTGTATAAGACTTCTGTATGTTTGCTTGTCTATTTTTGCTAGGTTACGCACTGAATTTTCGTAAGCTCACTTCTGTTTGTCTGTTCTATTTAGGTAATCCACAGACTTAGGCGGATCGATACTGTGGAGCCTCTTAGTGACCACGAGTTTATAAACGATTAATGATTATGATTTTATATTGATTTTAAGGGTTTTCTGGAGTTTTGTAATTTATGGACTCTCTGAACTGTTTGACTTTATTTTTGATATTTGGATTTTAACTTAACTATTTATTTGCGATAGTTTTTACTAAAATAACAGTTTTTCGAAAACAAAAACAGGATTACCAAATTAGATATTTTTATGACTCTCGCTGTACTTATGCTTGGGCAAATAAATAAATTAAACAAACACTTTCGAAATTAAACATAAATGAATATGAGTTTTGAAACTAGAATCATTTGACGAAACGACTTTATTTTCAAAAATCCTATCTTGTGACATCACCGGATTCGGCCATAACGTCTAGCCCGAGTTTGGGATGTTACATTTAGCGGTATTAGAGCCAGGTTGTAAAATTCGGGCTGTAAATTTTGGGTTCTAAAATTTTGTTACAAAAGAATTGGTTTTCAAACAATTTGAATAATTTGAGAAGGTATGTGGTACACCGAGACTCCGGCGTCGATCCTATAAATATTTCTAAAGCTTAGATAGTATAATATAAAAATACTGTAGCTAGTACTTTATGAAACTGTACTGAAATAATTAGAAACTGAAACTTCTGAAAAAATTATTGAACTTCTAATAATTTAAGCATAAAATATTTGTTAATAAAAATTAGAACTGATACATAAAATTTTATAATGTAGATAAAATTTGAAAGCGCTCGTGGAACACGCGGACGTGGTATTCGGGGCTGTGGTAGAGGCCATAGAGGGGCTCAAGCATAGTCTTCTTCTCTTGGAAGTATGCCAAACTTAGATACGAGTGAGACACTGATTTCGCCTGCTACTGAGACTGAGTCTCAAAGTCGTTTGACTGGGGACGACACATTGCCCAAGCCATGTTGAGGATATTGAAGAGGATCGCTGGACCCCATTCTGGATCTGAGGGCCGTGAGTCGGTAACTGAACGACTCCGGTCCAATAGTGCTCAGCTGTTTAGGGGTGTCATTAAAGTCGCCCCTACCATGGCCGAATATTGGTTAGAGGCCACCAAGGGGATCATGAGTTATCTAGACTGTACTCTCGAGTAGAAACTGAAGGGTACAGTCTCTTTGCTTCGTAATAAGGCATATCAATGGTGGTTAACGGTTGAGGAGGATACTCAGCCTGATCGTTTGAACTGGGATTTCTTTAAGATCACCTTCTAGGGAAAGTATGTGGGGGCAAGCTATGTAGATACTCGTAGGCATGAGTTTATGAATCTTACGTAAGGTGATAGATTTATGGCTGAGTATGAGACCGAATTTCTGAGGTTGAGCCGTTAAGCTCGGGGCATGGTGGCATCTGGGTATAAGAAGTATGTCCATTTTGAGAACGGTCTGAGAGATAATCTAAGGGTTCTGATTGCTATACAGAGGGAGTGTGAGTTTGCAATTCTGGTTCATGGGGCAAAGATCGCCGAAGAGGTTAAGCGCGTGGAGCGCCAGAATAGGGACCGTGAGAGAGGTAAGAATAAGAGGGAGTTAGAGCCCTTTAGTTCTGTTCAGAAGTCTAAGAAAAAGGTCAGACCTAATGTAGCGATTAGAGTGGCGGTTCCTGTTGCCAGCTGTGTGGAGATTGTGGTAGGCGTTATTTGGGAGAGTGTTGGAGGAGGTTAAGGGTTTGCCTTAGGTGTGGGTCATTAGAGCATCGGATTCGAGAGTGTCCACAGTGGGCAGATCAGATGCAAGCTTCAGGACCAGGTTCTGTACAGCCTTAGAGGATAGTTTAGCAGCCACCTAGAGGCCGTTGACCGACTAGGGGTGGTAATGGTATCGGCCAAAGGCAGAGAGCACCGGGCAGATGTGCTAGTTATACTGAGGCGAAGCAGCCTACACTAGTTTATGCTGCTCGACTCCAAGAGGATAGAGATGTTCCATATGTTATCACCGGTACGTTCTTAATTTTTTATGTACCTTATATTGCTTTGGTCGACATATATTCTACGCATTCTTATATAGCTAGTTCTATTTCTGAAAACCTGGGGATTTCTGTTGAGAACACTTTTACTGATATTTTTATACTGAGCCCGTTGGGCCAGTCTATTTGGGTTAGTAAACTTTATAGAGATGTTTCGTTAATGGTGCAAGGGGCTGTATTTTTGGAAAATCTGATGGAGCTTCCGTTTGGGGGGTTCGACTTAATTCTGGGTATTGACTGGTTGGTTGAGCACCAAGTAAGTTTGGATTGCACAACTAAGAGGGTTATTCTAAAGACTGAGGATGGTAAAGAGGTGGTTGTGATCGGTGAGTGTCAAGATAATCTATCTAATGTGATATCCGCTCTTATTGCTGAGAAACTAGTTTGGAAATGATGTTAGGCGTATTTGGCTTACGTTAGTGTTTCTGTTTCTAGGGACTCTTCTATTAGGGATATCAAAATAGTGGGGGATTTTTCGGATGTCTTTCTTGAGGAGTTACCGGGTTTACCTCCGAATTACGAAGTTGAGTTCGACATTGGGCTTCTACAGGGAACAGTTCAGATGTCCATCACTCCTCACCGAATAGTACCAAATGAGCTTACAAAGCTTAAGGCTTAATTTTAAGAACTTCTGGATCATGGTTTTATTCTCCCCAGTATGTCTCTATAGGGGGCACCGGTTCTGTTTGTAAAGAAGAAGAATGGGACTATGAGAATGTATATTGATTATCGACAACTGAATAAACTGACAATGAAGAATAAGTATCCACTTCTGAGAATCGACGATCTGTTTGATCAATTTCAAGGGGCTTCAGTGTTCTTAAAAATTGATCTCCGTTCTAGGTATCATCGGCTTAGAGCTAAGGAGGTTGATGTTTATAAGACTGCATATAGGAATTGTTATAGACACTACGAGTTCCTAGTTATGCCTTTTGGTCTAATGAAAGCTCCGGCTACATTCATAGATCTGATAAATTGAGTCTTTCAGCCATATCTGGATCAGTTCATCGTGGTTTCATCGGTGATATTTTGGTTTATTCTAAATCCTAAGATGAGCATAATAAGCATCTTAGAGTAGTGCTTCAGATTCTCCATGAGAAACACCTCTACACTAAGTTGACCAAATGTGAGTTCTGGTTACGTGAGGTGACTTTTTTATGGCACGTTGTTTCTATAGAGGGGATCCGAGTTGATCCGAGAAAGATTGAGGCTGTGCTTGATTGGAAACAGCCTAATAACGTATCGGAGATCCGTAGTTTTTTGGGTCTTGCGGGTTATTATCAACAGTTTGTCAAGGGGTTCTCTTTGATTGCAGCTCCTTTGACTAAGCTCCTACGTAAGGGTGTTCCTTTTGTCTGGAATGATGCGCAACAATCGAGCTTCGAGAAGCTCAATTCTGTTCTGACTCAAGCCCCTTTTCTGATACAGCCTAAATCTAGTAAAGAATTTGTGGTCTATAGTGATGCGTCGCATGTTGGTTTGGGTTGTGTTCTGATGCAAAATGGTAAAGTTGTAGCTTATACGTCCTGTCAGCTTAAGGCACATGAAGGGAATTATCTGACGCATGATCTCGAGTTGGCTGTGTTAGTTTTTACATTGAAAATTTGGAGGCACCATCAGTATGGTGAGAGGTATATTATCTACACTTATCACAAAAACCTAAAATATCCCCTTACCTAGAAGGATTTGAATCTTAGGCAGCGTCCATGGATTGAGCTGCTCAAAGATTATGGTTGCACAATAGAGTGTCACCCTGTTAAGGCCAATGTGGTGGTCGATGCTCTAAGTCATAAAGAGATGACTAATTTAAGAGCGATGTTCTCTCGACTTAGCCTATTTGATGATGGGAGTCTGTTAGTTGAGTTGCAAGTTAAGCCAACTGAGATTGATCAGATTCGGGTTAAGCAGTTAGGGGATGAGTCTCTAGGTTTGCGGTTTCATCAAATTGAGAGTGATAGTACTTCAAATTTTGGGCCAAATAATGATAGTGTTCTGTGTTTTCAAGGTTAGATCTGTGTGCCGAATGATTCTAATCTAAGACAGTCAATTCTGAAGGAGGTGCATAGTAGCCCTTATGCTATGCATCCCGGTGGTAATAAGATATATCGCAATCTTTGTGAATTATACTGATGGCCAAGTTTGAAGCGTGAGGTTACGGATTTCATTGCTTACTGTCTAACGTGCTAGCAAGTTAAGGCTGAGCATCAGTTGCCTTTGGGTTTACTACAACCTGTTAAGACTCCTTTGTGGAAATGGAAACAAGTAACGATGGATTTTGTTAGTAGGTTGCCCTTGACACCTACTAAGAAGGATTTTGTTTGGGTTATCGTGGATCAGTTGACCAAGTCTGCTTATTTAATTCCGGTTCGAACAGATTAGTCTCTACAAAAGTTAGCGAAGCTCTATATCTCCGAGATTGTTTGACTGCATGGGTTCCTGTTTCGATAATTTTATATAGAGATCCTAGTTTCATTTCTCGATTCTGAAAGAAATTACACGAGGCTCTGGGTTTTAGATTCGACTTCAATACTGTGTTCCATCCTTAGACCGATGGTCAATCTAAGAGGGTGATTCAAATACTGGAGGATATACTTCAAAGTTGTGTAATTGATTTCCGAGGTAGTTAGGAGGATTATTTGCTGCTAGCTGAGTTCGCCTACAATAACAGTTTCCAGCCTAGCATCCAAATGACACCTTACGAGGCTTTGTATGGTCGTAAGTGTCATACTCCGTTATGTTGGACTGAGTTGGGTGAGTGTCGTGTTTTGGGTCCTGAGTTGGTTTCTGAGACCAAAGATAAGGTTAGATGATTCGAGATTATCTGAAGGCGGCTTGTAATAGACAGAGGTCTTATGCTGATCTGAAAACAAGAGATATTGAGTATTCTGTTAGTGATTCCGTGTTTCTTAAGGTGTCTCCATGTAATACCCTGAAAATTTTTACATTGAGATATTATCCTTGATATAGTAAAATAAGGAAATAAAGTGACAAAAAAGGGAATTTTGAGTTATGTCAATATTGAGAAGTATATTATGATACATTAATTCAAGAAAGGACTAAATTGTAAAAGTGAGAAAAGTTTTGTTGCACAAGAATAAATACTTAAAATTTGAGGGGTTAAAGTGTAAATATGAAAAAGTTAAAGGACCAAAAGTGTAAATATTTTAAGAGTGGAATGATCTAGAAACTAAGGAAAATGGATGGATTAGGACCAAATTGAATAGGTGAAGAACTATGAGGGACTAAATTACAATTTTACCAAATTAAATGATGACTCAAGGATGGAATTTTAAAAGACAATAAAGGGCAAAATGGTCAATTGGAAGAGAGAGAAATCTAGAAAGTAATGATGATGTTGATGATATTTTATGATTATTTAATTAGATATATATTATTTTAATAAGATATTTTATTATTTTATTATTATTTCATTATTATTTTATTATTAATTATTTAGTATAAAAGGAAGGAAAGATGAAGAATTTTCATCATCTTTCCATGCATGCAACCAATGTTAGGAGAGAAGGAAAATAAAGAAATTTTCTTTTCTTTACAATTTGGTCCTTCCACAAAAAATTCACCATTTTCACCTAGAAATCAAAAGAATTTCCATAGCCACTAAGAGAGAGAAATGTTAAGGAGACCATGGGGAGTTAGAATATCAAGTTGGATTCAAGAATAGAAGCTGGAGGAGAGAGAAAATCAAGTTAAAGATTAGTATCAATAGAACAAGGTAAGTACATCAAGATTTCAATATGTTTTTAAGTTTGTTATTATTGACAAAGCATAAAAATAATGTTATAGTAGAGTTTTCTTACATAAGGTCCTATGTTCTTGATATGTTAGTGAAGAGAAAATAAGAGAAAGTGATGAGAAATGGTGTAGAAGAAGAAAATAAGGGTGTTATAACATGGTAATTAATATCTTATACCAAAATAGTTTTGGACAGCAGCAGTAGTCTAACTTTGAAAAATCATCAAAAATTTTAGAAATCGACTTATAGGATAAATAAAGTATGAAATTAAAGCTTATTAAGTCTAGTTTCTTATAGAATAAATTATGTAAGCAATGGAATTGTAAATCATGATATATAATCAATTTTGTGAGACAAGATCAGAATGAATTCGGGTTCCCCTGTTCTGACTTTGGAAAATCATAAATAAATGGATAAAAATAATTAGGGAATTAAACTTATATGCTTAGAATTTTGAATGAGTATATTTTCAATATAAATAAACGATAACATCATTTGAATTCTGTAAAAGGAGATAATTAATTTTTAGTGAAGGAGGGTCGGAACTGTCAGACAGCAGAACAGGGGTGACTTTAATGAATAAACTGTACTAATTGACTAAACCAAAAATTCTAAAAATTTTATGGTAAGAATATGTGTGAGTCTAGTTTCAGGAAAAATTAACTAATCTTAATTTTGAGTTCTGTAGCTGAAGATATAAATAATTTAGTGACTATGAGTCAAATGGACAGCTTTGAATATGCATATAAGTAAATAGTGAAATTATTGATAGTGTTACTTATAAGCATATTATATAACTTTAAGGATGTGGAATGGAGAGGAGGAGGAGGAAAATATGTATGAATATTCATCTAACATGGCTAATTTGCATGTTTTAGGCTCAAGGACTAAATTGAATAAAAGTAAAACTTTATGGGTAATTTTGTAAAAATGTCAGAAATGACCAAATTGTATGAAATGGATTATTTTATTATTTAAATTACAAAATTGAATGAAATTATGAATTTAGTTCAAGATCGGGGAAAAACATGTTTTTAGGGATTAAATTGAAAAGTGTTGAAATTATGGAAAATTTTGATATTTTATAGAATTCATGGGCTGTTATTAATATGCATGAGAATAATAGCTGGAAATAAGGATTAAAATTGCAAGAATTTTATTTTCCTGACCTTAAGGACAAAATTGTCATTAATTAAAAGTTTAGGGGCAAAATGATAATTTTGCCTAGAGCATTAATTAAATACATTAGAATATGAAACGAACGAAAATGATGATCAAATTTATTTATAATGATCCGGACGACTCAAATACGAGACTTGATTGTAGAAAAGAAAAGATATTGGATTAATGAAATTATAAACACAAACAAGCAATGAGGTAAGTTTGTGTAACTTGAATTGTATTTTTAAATACTTGAAATATGTGGTTATGTGATGAAAATATGATTTGAATGTTTAATACATGATAATTGATGAAATATTGATAATATTTGATATAAATTGAAAATAAATCCTGGTCAAATGGAATGGAATTTAATGGATAATTGGAAAAGGAATTGACGGTAAAAAGGATCTAGCCCGGACAGGTGATCCTATTCTGATATAGCCCTTCCGAAGAATACGTGTAAAATAAATTTAGCTGGATTGGTAATCCCATTTGTAAGGATGAGGTTCATGGAGTGTGCTTTCTGACATGATATGAAATGTGTAAGACCATGGTTGAAAGATACCATGGCAACATGATAAAAAAATGTGTAAGACCATGGTTGAAAGATACCATGGCAATGTAACATGAAATGAACAAGACCATGGTTGAAAGATACCATGGCAACTTTGATGAGAAAATGAGTAAGACTATGGTTGAAAGACACTATGGCATCATGTCGAAGATAAATAAGACCGTAGATGAGAGATGCTATGACATCAGTTGATCAATTGATATTCAGATAATATGTATCAGATGATGAATGGTTATATGAAATGGTTCTATGAAATATTTACAAGAATTGGTCATATGGAAATATATGTACAAAATAGATGAAAGAAATAATTAAAAAGATAGATAAATGAAATATGTATAAGTACACTAACAAGTGTTGTTGTTGATATTTAGACAAGTGCCAAACCATTGATTGAATGGTAATATATTTATTTATATGATGCATTGATTCGGTAAGTATTTAATTAAAAAAATTTTAGGTGATTCGTAAATTCTAGTAATGCTCCGAAACCCTGTTTCGACGATGGATACGGGTTAGGGGTGTTACACTCCATGGAAGAAGGTTTTGAGATTCGGTCGTAAGGGAAAGTTGAGCCCCAGGTTTATTGGGCCATATCGGATTCTGAAGTATGTAGGACCAGTTGCTTATCAGTTGAAACTACCTCTAGAGTTGGGCCGTATCCACGATGTCTTTTACGTCTCGATGTTGAGGCGGTACCAGTTTGATCCATCTCATGTTGTCTCTGTTGAAGAGATTAAGGTTAGACCAGATTTGACTTTTGAGGAGGAGCTGGTTCAGATTCTGGATTGTGATATTAAGGTTCTAAGGAAAAATTCTATTTCGTTGGTAAGGGTTCTATGGCAGAATCATGGCACTGAGGAAGCCAAGTGGGAACCTGAGGACTCGATGCGTCAGCAGATGGTCATCTGTTCTAATTAGATAAATTTTGAGGTTGAACTTTCTTTTAGTAGGGTAGAGTTGTAACGCCCTGATTAATTTATTCTTGTTTCTGTAAATATTTGACACAACTGTGTATCTGCTTAAGTTGTTAAGTGTTCTGGGTGTGTGTGTGAGGTATTGGGTTCAATTCTCACCTTAGCATTTTTGTTATTTTTCTGATTTTATCTTTACCCTTATTAAGTGGGTTTATATTAAATTGTCCATTAATCCATATCAGAATGAGCCTGCTGGTTCGAGTGGTAAAGGAGTTGATGAGTTGAAGGTCCTGTGTTCGAATCCCTGTGTAAGCACGAATGATATTTTTGCTCGGTTATGTGATAGAGTTTCGATGGAACTGAAAGTCTGAGGAGGTTGAGATAGTGAGTTAGTGGGAGAAAATCTGAGTGGGTGTTTTTAACCCCACATGGTGTGATAGGATGGTCTGATATGGTGTTTAGAGGATCGGGGTAGGACTCTATATAACTGATATGCATATCTGTTTCTGATTTCTGTATCTAAAAAAGGACATAAGTCTTAATCTGTATCAATTTTGTGTGAGACTTTTGTATTTTGCTTGTCTATTTTTGCTGGGTTACACACTGAGTTTTTGTAACTCGTTTCTATTTGTTTATTCTATTTAGGTATTCACAGACTTAGGCGGATCGGTGCGACGGAGCCTCTTGGTGACCATGAGTTTATAAACGGTTAATGATTATGATTTTATATTGGTTTTAAGGGTTTTTTAGAGTTTTTTAATTTATGGACTCTCTGAACTGTTTGACTTTATTTTTGGGATTTGGATTTTGACTTGACTATTTATTTGCGATGGTTTTTACTAAAACAACGATTTTCTGAAAACACAAATGGGATTACCAAATTAGACATTTTTATGACTTCCGCTATTCTTATGCTTGGGCAAATAAATAAATTAAACAAACACTTTCAAAATTAGACATAAATGAATATGAGTTTTGAAACTAGAATGATTTGACGAAATGATTCCATTTTAAAAAACCCTACCTTGTAACATCACCAGATTCGGCTATAACATCTAGGCCGGATTTGGGGTGTTACAGAGAGTGCAAGTTATATCATTCACGAAGAGGGCTAATTGTAACAATAAGAATGACCACCAATCCGATGTTTGTGTTTCTAGCTACTATTTTACCAAGCACATACTCGAAGTCGCTTATTCCATCATGCTTTCAAGCTACCACAAAAGATGTTTCACCTATGGTATTACAGGTTCAGTCATTTGAACTACAAAAGTTTACGAATAATACAGTTTCAAAAGTTGGTTCATGGCTTACCAACAATCACCATGCCAAACAAAGTTTGTACTCACTATTTGGTTGGACAGCAACATAGGGAGGAGATCTCAAAGAAGAGTTCATGGAGAGCGTTAAAGAAGTTGCAGCTGGTTCATTTTGACATTTGTGGACTGATCATACCATTCTTGACAAGTAAGAAAAGGTATTTACTCAACTTTATTGATGATTTCAGTCATAAAGTTGACCACCTCCCTCGGAGTACGACGCATGAACGTCAGAATTGAGATAGATAAATCAACAATTAAAGATAACAAAATATCAATATATACTTTACCTCTTATAAATGCATTATCGTCTTGTTATTTTTGGTAATCACTAGGTAGAAGGTATTGACTATACTGAAACTTTCGCACCTGTAGAGAAAATGGTGATTGTTTGGGCTTTCTTTGCTATTGTAGTTTCAAAAAATTAGGAGTTATATCAGATGGATATCCATAATGCCTTACTGTATGGTGGTCTAGCTTGTTACTACACTGAAAGGGTATGGATTTCTTCAATCATATTCTGATTATTTTCTCTTTACATACACTAAGGGATTCTGCTGTTTTGAAAACTTTTAAGGGATATCTTAGTTCTTACTTCTATATGAAGGATCTTAGTGTTTTGAATTTTTTTTGGGGATAGAGGTAGCTCGTAGCTCTTTGGGTTTTTTTTTTGTCAAAGAAAATATACACTTGATATTATTTTAGAGACGAGTCTCTTGGGAACAAAACCTGCAAGATCGCCAATAAAGTAAAATCATAAATTAACATATGATACAGGGACAAATTTGTCTAATCTTGAGTCGTACAAATAGTTAATGGGTCGTTTGATTTATTTGGCAATGACCAAACCTAATTTGACTTACTCGTTTCATGTCTTATCCCAGTTTATACATGAGCCGAGGCAAGAGCATCAAGATGCGACTTTGCGTGTTGTCTACTACTTGGACGGCTTTCCTGATCAAGGGATTCTTTTGAGATCTGATAGTGATTTATCCTTGAAAGGGTGGTGTGATTCAAATTAGGCTACTTATCTATTAACTTAGCGTTCACTTACTGGCTGGCTTGTCTTACTAGGACACTCCTATTTCCTAGAAAACTAAGAAACAACATAATATTTCTCGTTCTTCTACTGAGGCTGAGTAGGCCTATGGCTTTCGTCACTTATGAGCTTAAGTGGTTGAAGGCTTTGCTATTGAACTTAGATGTTCGTCATCCTAAAGCAATTCCTTTATTTTGTTATAGTCAATCTACGTTGCATATTGCACAGAATCTCGTATTTCACGAGCGTACTAAACATATTGAAATTGATTGTCACTTTGTTAGGGATGCAACCTAGGATGGGTTGATTGCATCTTCTTATGTTCCGACCTCTATTTAGTTGGCTGACATTTTTACAAAAGCTCTTGGTAAACTACAATTTGAATATCTTCTCAGCAAATTAGGCATTTATGATTTACATGCTCCAACTTGATGGGGGTGTTAGGATATTATTATGGGATATTGTCTTTTAGCAATTTGATTCCTAATGGGATATTATAGGATATTATTATGGGATATTATTTTTTAGCAATTTGATTTGTAATAGGATATTAGAGGATATTATTATAAGATTTTTTGTTTAGTAATTTAGTTCCTACGTAACTACTACTATATATATATATATACACTTTTGAGGTCTATCAATAAAAGTCAAGAGATTGTCATATTCTTGTCATATAATAACTAAATCTCACATTTCATCAAAGTATAAGGCTTGGCAATATATTTTGATTGAAGTTTAGTATAGTTTGATGTAGAGTTTACTTAAAAACTTATAGCAGAATTTTTTGGGGGTAAAGTGTAAATTTGACCTCATACTATAGGTGAAAACCGAAATCTGTCAATATATTTTGCTTTTATTCATATTTTCCATGATATTTTGAAAATATGAGTAAATTTGTCATTCAATTCTTATGTGATTAAATTTTACTATTAAGCTTTAAATTTTATTAAATTTTATCACCAACATTGATTTTTTAATTAAAATTTACCGGTCAATATTAGTTTTGATAATTTCAAAACATAATTTAATAAGAAAAAATCTTCAAAATATTTTATTTCAATAGTTAATAATAATTTAACTTATAAATATTAAATTTTAATAAATTAAATTAGAATATCTATTTAATAAAGTAAAGACTTGAAAATAAAAATACACATATCTTAAAAGAAAAAAAGTTTATTTTTACAAAATAAAAAATTATTTAATTTTAATAATATATTAACTAACTTATTAATGTTAAATATTAAAGTAAAATAGACACAAAATGTTTTTTATTAAATTTGGCTTAAAATGGAATAGAAAGCTTGAAGAAAAAGATTTTAATAGTAGTAGTAAAATTCAATAAAAAAAAAGTAAAGTCACAAAATTTACTAAAATATAGAGATAAATATATTTTTAATTCACAAAAACAAGAAAAATATAAATAACCATTTTTAATTTCAACTTAGAGTACAATGACAAATATACATATTAACTCATTCTTTTTCGAAATAATAAATCACATATATACATTCTTTTCTTTTCTTTTATATAAGAATTTCCCCTTATTATTAATTCAGAATCACAAATAATTAAAATTTTAAATAAAGGGTGCTATTCCCAATGCTTGATTATGTACACCATTTTTCCTCTAATTTTAAAATGATTTTTAATTTAAAACATTTCTAGCTGGATTTATATCATATAAAACTCCATGCCCATAGGTGTATCTTGTGTGTTTATATATGCCAAAACGTAGGATCTTCTACCTATTTTTCTTTTTTCTTAAATAATAAAAAAAAATCTTCATATATTAAAAATTAGTGTTCTTTATGGAGTAAGAATTAGTTAAAATTGTCCGTAGGTCCCTGTACAAGCAAATTTGTCCCTTAAAAAAGAGCAAGTAGTCCTTGCACTTTTTTATTGTGAGTAAATGACAACCAATGACAGCGTTGATGATTTGCATCATTTCCTTTTACACGACAAAAAAATATATATCAAATTTAAACAAGAAATCCATGTGTCATTACAACATAAAAAAAATTAGAATTTAAAATTACGTAATTGTGTAATTATAATTTATATTATCAAATATGATACAGTAAAGAGTTAAGATGTAAGTACATTTTATTAGTTAAACATATCTAAAGAATTAGAATTTATTATAATTACAAGAATGTGTAATTATTATCCTGGTGATTCTTCTTTCATCAAATGACACTAATTTTACACACAAAATTCGAGTCGTAAATTTACTTGAAAATTTTGAAACCATATTTTATATGTAAACTTTGAAAAAGTATATTCTCTAGATAAATTCTTTACAATGAGTATATTATTTCTGATTTGGTTTCAGTCCAATAGTTGTCTAGACTTGATCTTAGAAGGATGTTGGTTGTTTCAAGTGTCATGGTGATTTACTCTTAAAACAGGTTTGGACCTCTTTTCTTCTATTGCACCAGATCAAAAGGCGACTTTCTTCAGAAACATCTTTTTGCTTCCTCTCCTTAATAGAACTAGATTGGAAAGTGACTTTTCTTCAAAACTGATATGACGTTCATTAAATTTTCTTCAAATTCTTTAGAGAATTTCTGAACTTCTTGAACATGTGAATGTGTAAAATGATTTGGAAATGACTCTTTTTATAGTATCAGTCACTTGAGTAAAGAGAATTTTTGTAGAATTTAACCTATTCATTTATGTACTCTACAAAAATTAAACTCCATTTATTATTTATCTATTATTAATTTAATCAATTAGAATTAAAATAATTTAATATTATCATTTAATTATTTTATTTTTAATTAGTGATATATAATTTTTTTATTATTTATTTTTAATTAATTTAAATTAATTAAGAGGTAAATAAAAACAATGTCATCATTTTCACCTATCTAATTTAGACTTAAGACATAATAATTTATAATTGATCCGAAAAATTCTTTATTTATATTGGTATCCAATTACTTATGTTTTGAGGAGATAGATTATAAAACTTCCACATGTTACTCGTACGTACGTTCAAGAGGCCCGGACTTGGTGATGTGAAGCTGGTGGTGAGTTCCGGCCCTCGTATGTTCAGTTTTTTGGATACTTCAGTTGGGTCTTCGCTCTCTCGATAGGTTTTTGGAGTGTGATGAGTGAAGTGGTTATTTTGAATTTTAGAATTTTAATTAATTTTGGAAGCGCAAATTTTATTAAATTTTAATTTAGGTATTGGAATCCATTGGATGAACGAAACCAAAGTTTAATTGATTAAAGTAGAAATATAATATGTATTATTTATATATATATATATTAAAGTGATGTTTTAGAGAAAAAAGAAAGAAAAAAAAGCTTAAGTGATAGGATTTAATATTTGACAAGTAGCATCGTATTTGTATGGCACATGAATATTTAATGTATTGAAGTTTTTTCACGATTCTCATTAAATCCAATGTTTTATTGTAAAAAAGGAATATATATATATATATATATATATATTAAAATGTTTGAATATTATATATTCATACTAATTTTGCTTTTTTAATATAAAAGTAAAATATATATTATATTACTTTTACTTTTCAATCTGAAAGGTTATATATCTTTTTTTTTTTTTTGGTGAATAAGAACATAAGCACATAACTAAATGATTACAAACTAGTAATTTGAGAAAACCCCTTAAACTGATCCAAATCCAGGGAATTCTGGATCATGGTAGGAGGAGACTCAAAAAATTGTAACTCAATATTATCATAAGCAGTCGCTTTCGCCAAACAATCAGCTACTTATTTTGCTCTCTTGGAATGAACCGCAGAACCCATGAATTCTCCTGGGCAAAAATATTCTGGAGTTGTCGAATCAACACAGAGTTTGAAGTTCCTATAGTACTTCCTTGTAAGGCCCGAACAGCGTCCAGGCAATCCAGAGAATTATTACAGTATCATGTCCTCTTCATTGAGCAATCTTAAGTCCTTCAAAAATTGCCCAAAGTTCAGCATCAAATATCGAGCATTTCCCAAGATAACGATTAAAACCAAATAGCCATTGCCCGTGTTCATCTCTCGTAACCCCCCAGCTGAAGCATATCTTGTATCCAAACGAACTGCTCCATCAGTATTGAGCAGAATCTTAGACTCCGAAACTTGCGCTGTCAAAGGAACTCTCATGTCTTCATCTGTAGTCGCTCTGGGTGGTGAAAGACACAAGTTAGCCCAGCAAAGGGAGTATTTGATGATTTCTCTTGCACTCCAAGCTCGGCCTTGAAAAATAAAGAGGTTACAGTTCTTCCAGAGGCGCCAAATAAGAATTCCAAAAAGGCAAGCCCAGCTCGTTACATTCTCTAAAACCACAGAGACATCCTGCACATTACAAAGAATCCAATCTTGTAAGTTAAGAGAAAAAAATTTGTTAAGCGATTACCTGTTAAAACCTGGCCCCACACATCCTTGGCAGCAGTACAATCTCTAAGAATATGAAGAATATCTTCCGAATGGTATCCACATATTGAACAAGAAGAATCCAGAGCTAAACCCCTTTTAACCCTTTCGACATTACTAAGGAGACGTTCTTTAAGGACCAGCCAGATAAAGAAACAGACTCATTGTGGTCCTGGGAATTTCCAGACACTCTTTCACTTTTCATCCATCTCATTCCAAGTATCACCCTTGCAAATCCTATAAGCACTTTTAACCGAGAAATTTCCAGAAGAAGTATGTCACCATAATAGTCTCGATCACCGCCTCCGGGAGCCAAAGTCTGAATAACTCAAGATTCCACGAGCCATCTTCATTAACCATATCACTAAGGTGACATTCGGGATCAATAAGTACACTTGCCGGGATGAACTTGATCAATTGCCCCACATTAGGAATCCACACATCTTCTCAGCATCGAATTTGGCGTCCATTTCCAACCAACCAGTATAAATTCTCACGAAGCAGTGGCCAAATTTTAGAAAGAGCCCTCCAAAGAAAAGAACTCCTTGTTCGCTTGAGAGACTCAGGAAATATTTCTATCAGATGGTATTTAGCACTGATAACTCGAACCCAAAGAACCTCTTTGTTAGCAACAATTTTATATCCTAGCTTTAGTAAAAACGAGATATTCTGGTCTCTTAATTTCCGTAAGCCAAGACCTCCACAACATTTAGGTTGACAAATCGAATCCCACCCAACAAGAGACATCTTCTTCTTCACTTCTGAAGAACCCCAAATGAATTACTTTACCAAACTCTCAATTTCTTCGCAGACTCTTCTAAGAATCATCATGGATTGCATA
Organism: Gossypium longicalyx; assembly: GCA_025698465.1. Lineage (NCBI taxonomy): Eukaryota > Viridiplantae > Streptophyta > Magnoliopsida > Malvales > Malvaceae > Gossypium > Gossypium longicalyx. The sequence goes on from CM047000.1 coordinate 9,717,364, forward strand.
AAATAGCTCGAAATAGATAAGAGAACGGACTGGGCCAAAGTGATACGGCCAGCAATACAAGGACTTTTTGCATCCCAACTGTGAAGTTTATTCCTAACCTTTTCAACCAAGAACTGCAAAGTGTTATTGGTAACCCTCTGATGAAAGAGCGGGACTCCAAGATAATGCCCAAGATTTTGGACCTTTTAGAATCCAAACAGAGAGCTAATTGAATCCACCATCGTCATATCAAATCTTTTAGAGAAGAAGATGTTCGTTTTCCTAGCATTAATTTTATGCCCAGAAAAATCACAAAACCTGCTCAAAATGTCTTTTATAATCCTACAATGCTACAGATCAGTCTTGCTAAAAATGACAAGATCATCTGCAAAGAAAAGGTGAGAAATAGGAGGACCATACCGAGAAAGTCGAATAGGATTCCAAGAACCTTCTGAAATATTTGAATGCATCATTTGACCAAGCCAGCCCATGCATAGAACGAAAAGATAAAGGGAGAGTGGGCAACCTTTGCGTATCCCCCTAGCTGGCTTGAATTTAGTCAGAAGAACTCCATTCTACAGAACCTGCATTGTGGAGTTAGAGATAGTAGATATAATAACATTAATGAGAAAGTTAGGGATACCAGCTGCTTAGAGAGAAGCCTTGATGAAGTCCCAGCGCACTCTGTCATAAGCTTTCTCCAGATCAATCTTAATGGTCATCCACTTTCTTTTAGGTTGGCTCCGCATTGAGTGGATAACCTCTTGAGCAATAATAACATTATCAGTGATGTTTCTTCCTGCAATGAATCCAACTTGTTCTGGGCCAATAATCTTAGGGAAAATGGTCTTGAAGCGATTGGATATAATTTTCATCACCAGCTTGTATAAGACATGACAGAGACTAATCGGACGATACTGGGTAAAATCTTTGGGACTAGTCACCTTGGGGATTAGCACAAGAAGAGTATTTTCAAGCTTAAAAACAATAGCACCACCATTGAAAATACTTCTAACCCAATTGCACACCACATCTCCAATAACATTCCACTGGTTTTGAAAAAAGAGAGCGTGGAACCCATCACTACCAGGAGCTTTGAGTGGCGCCATATCAAAGAGAGCTACTTTGTTTTCCTCATTAGTGATCTGCTTTTCCAAGAAGGCTATGTCATCATGTTCAAGAAGAGGAAAATTACTCGGAGGTAAACTCTACATAGGGCCAGGGTTTTCCCCATACAGTTTTTGGAAAAATTGATTGGCATCAGCTTCAACAGCTTCTGAATCATACAGCCAATCTTCAAACTCATTTCGAATAGCAGTGATCCGGTTGTCCTTCCTTTGTCGCAATGTACGAGCGTGGAAAAACTTTGCATTACGGTCACCAAAATGAAGCCAATCACAGCGGGCTTTTTGTTTCCAAAGAATTTCTTCATGTCTAAGGACATTGTCTAACTCCCGCCAAATTTTTAACTCTACTTTAGCAAGACTATTAGAACCCGAACAATCCATAATCCTCTGAATTTTAGTGAGCTCTTTAACAAGAATCTTTTTTCGGGAAGAGATGTGACCATAGACTGATTTATTCCACTCCTTAAGATCATGGGTGAACGTAGTTAAGGTGTCTATAATAGTGCCAGAAAAGCTCCACTTATCTTTCACAAAATCATCAAAATTTGGGTGCTCGACCCATCCCGCCAGAAAATGAAAGGGCCTTCCTTTGGGAAGAGTAGAATCCGGATTTAAAGTAAGGAGAATGGGTCTATGGTCAGATTTTATTTTAGAAAGATGAGAAATAAAACAATTGGGGAAATACTGAACCCAAGCTTTATTTCCCAATGCTCGATCAAGTCTTTCAAAAAGCGACCCCCTATGCCAAGTGAACGGGGGGCCTCTGTAACCTAAGTCATGTAGCTCTGTTTGCTCTACAAAATTTCCAAAGTTAGGGAATCTTCTACTCGTAGACATGCCCCCAGCTTTCTTAGAGGAAGAGAGAATCGCGTTGAAATCACCTATTGCAACCCATGGAGAGCTTCCAAGAGGGATTGACAGGTTCAACTTTTCCCATAAATCTTTGCGTTTCTGCTTGTTCGGACTGCCATAAACGAAAGAGATAAAGACCGACATGGAAGAGGATGCAGAACCAACACGAGCCAGAATAAACTAAAGATGATTAAAAATGATCTCAACACTAACAGTGTTCTTCCAGCACACCCAAATACCTCCCGAAAAACCAATCGCGATGTAAGTGTCGGAGACCCAATTTTGCTATGATACTATCTGCTTTAGCCCCATTAGCTCAAGTCTCAAGAAGACTAATAATATCAGGACTAAATTCTCGATTATATTCTCAAAAAATACGGGGGAATTTATCACTAGCACAACACTGACAATTCCAATAGAAAATAGTAAAATTCAAAATAATAAACACAAGATAAGAAAACATACCATTACTGTTGAGAGACAATATCCTCATTTTTGCTTATAGCTACACCTTCCGTTTCAGCATTGAGCTTATTACTAAGCTTCGAATTGGAAATGAGCTTAGCCATTTCCTCCATGGACTCGGCTAACGGAACTTTGGAGTTTCCAGAAGATTTGAATCGACTCTCTCGGCCATGCAACGGATTAGAAGATTTACGACTGCTACGCCCGTTGGAATCCCTTCCTCCATGCTTTTCTTTTGAAATCAGAATTCCTTCTCCAAGCCTTCCCCGAACAGTATTAGCTAAAATACCTTTCTCTTTTTTGTGCGTGATGCCTTTGAAACTTATTGCCTAGTGTTTCCCGGGATCCAACACACTATTTGTTATGGGTATATTAACACCCCCCGATTCTTCAAAGGCAGGATTAAAATGGGCTGTAACATTTGTAAAATTTCCAGCATTTAAACCCTCACGAATTTCTGTAGAAGAATCATTGAGACTTTCAACTTCCAAATTTGCTTCGATACCCGAAGAATGAAAATTGGAAGATCCTGCAACATTAAAATTTGAACTAGAATTAGTAATAAAAATTCTAGTATTGAACTTCTCGCTGTAGCTTAGATTGACTCCACTGCCTATCAAAGGCTATTTTTCCATCGTTTTCCAGGCCTTAATTTGCTGGCTAGAATAAGCGTCTTCCTTAGCACCCACTGGTGTTACCATATTGATATCCATACCAGGCCCGCCAACCTCCTGGCCCAAATCTACTAAATCCTTTCCAACCACAGTAGCCCCTATAACATATAATTTCTTCCAGTTGGGCTTAAGACCCGCATCAGTAAGAGGAGACCTCAAACCATTCAGAGGCTTTTCAACAATCCTAATATTATCATCATTTCCCCTAGCATATTTATCAACTCTATCCACCGACAGAACCCCATTAATAGCTTCATCCAATGCCGAAACACCATCCTCATTCAACGCTGAGTATCGAGAACCTAACGTTTCTTTCTGGGACTTCACATCTTTAGTTGCGCCAGTATCTCCTCGCAAAATCTTTTGGCCACGCCGAGATCGTCTCTTGACCAGCATCCAGAGACCAAAATTTGACCCCGTTTCTTTAACATTTTCACTGATGACCGGTGCCGATTCAACATTCATCTCTTCTATAGGGCGCTCAGGGGCCCGACCTTCTACCACCATCGGGCAAAGGTCTTTTACGTGCCCATATTTTTCGCAACCAAAGTAGACAGTTGGGAGGGCCTCGTACTCAACTCTTTGAACTTCACCATCAACTAGCACTTTGGAAACTAAGGGCTTATTGAGGTTAAGGAAAACAGCAAGGCGAGGAAATCGGCCTCTAGTTCGGTTGTCCGTCTGAAGGTCAAGTTTAACCACTTTCCCTATGAGACCTCCAATCGCCTCCACAATTTTCCGTCGAAACAAAAAACTCAGCAGGCCTGGTAGCCGAATCTGCGCCAACACTACACTGGGATAAGGTTTCACTGGGTTGAATTCTTTGGTCCCAAAAATAATCCATGGTCCCTGCGACAGAATACGATCATAATCAGTTTTGTTAGAAAAACGAACCAGGTAATATCCATTTCCAATGTCCATGAGAGTGAAATGAAAAATAGATTTCAAGAGATTTATTAAACGATTGTGCAAAGTATCGTAGTCAATATTCCTCCCTAATAGTTTAATGACAACTGTTAGTTCTATTTCTTTGAAAAGCATCTCTTTAATCCGATCAGAAAAATTAATGGTCGGAATCCCGTTGATAATAGTAGTTTACACATCTTCATCTAACAGATCGAATTCTCCATCGCTTCCCCTGTCACTTTCAATAGAAGAGTCGTTATGATTCACCACCGACACAGAGGGAGTGCCACCCAAAAGCTTATCCTTCCACGAAGGATTTGGAGGCAGATTGTGATCTACGGCCATATCATCGGAAAGATTATCGAAACCATCCTTGAATCTCACTTTCTTGGTGGTACGATCCTTACTAGAATGAGAATCTCCGTCAACATTGTTGCCGAACTGTGGAGAAGACAGAGAGCGTGGTTCAGACATCATTTTTTTTCCACTCTATATATCTAAAATTTTGTTTCAACTCATATTAGGCAACAATATATGATCAATTGATAGATAATTAGTCATGAAATGCATTCCATTTTTATGAGTGAGAATTGTATTCCTAATATCATAATTATGAGATGAGGTGAACAATCACCACACCATATCTCATGATTAATTTGACCACTTTTATTAGATAAGAAAAAGCATATCCAAATCGTAATAAAATAAATATTAAAAAAAGTTAGATTTAAAATAATAACCTAATTTAATGTTATGATTGCTTTGTAGAATTAGGTTTTTTTTTATCATTTATATTTATTAGGCATGATGATTTTATTTTTGTCCTTCGATTTTATAAAACAAGTTATTTTAGTTTTTTATTTAAATTTCCGTCTCTTTTAATCCTTAAACTTTGTATTTGTTGTCAAAATTACCCCAAAATGTATGGAAAAGTTAACATTTGTTAACTTTACCGATGTGGCATACACATGGATTACTATGTAGATGACATGTTAGCTCTATCGGTAATTATTGTTACTGTTGTCGATGATTTTTACGTATTAGTCTTTTTGGATCAGTGGTTGGTTCTATAGGTGTGCCCCTACTCTGAGTCATACACTAAAATCCACAAAGTAAAAGAAAAAAGTTAGCAAATTAAATGAATCAAAATAAAAGAAAGTGCAAATCGTATCTATTATTTAAAATTTTCCAAATATCATATTAAACACAAAAATTAAAATCAACTCAGTGGCGTTGCCTCCCTAGAAATGGCACCAACAACTTGACCACCTCGTAACATAGCAACGTCGAAAGTGTGAATACTGCTACTAAGAATAGGAATTAAGGCGGTGTCCGCAAGTATACGAGTCAAGTTGTAATACAGTTTACAACGAAGTATGGAAGTATTCTAGGGTTCGTACCCTAGGGAGGTGAGACTAAACTAATATTAATTTCTAAGCTAATAGGTCTAATTAGTAAGTTGATTAAACTATATTAAGTTTAATCATAGGATGATAAGAAAAACTATTATATATAAAAACAATTAAAACTATGATGGAAACAGATTGCAAATTCTATCAGATTTAACAATAGAAGACGTACTAACTTGTTTCAATGTTCATAATTAACTCCTATTTCAAGTTCTATCAAATCAACTAGTCATTAACCTAGTAGGGCCTCTCAGCCTTCCACTAAACTAATGAGTTGGCAAAAACTATTTATCTTTCGAAGTCACAGTCTAGACCGGATTGGGGTAAGGTTTTTAACGATAACCAATATTGATTTCGGGTTCATTCCCACCTATATGACTTCCTAGGGTTGTTTTAAGTTCTTTCTGTCCCAACCAGTTAATCCATTAAGAATCCCTACATAGAAATTAATCAATCCCACATCTACTCATTAATCTCCCTTACTGGATTAGTTCTCCATGGATTTAATACATGCAAAGTAATTGATAATAAGGATAAACATTATAAAAGAAATCAAGAGCAGAGGTGAGAAAAAACCTGATAATATAATAATAGATGCACGAATAATAATCTGTTGAAGAGTATGGCGATCTACAATCTAATCCCTATAAAGAAAGAAATAAAAGAAAAACTAAACTAAAAAAAAATCTAAATTACAACTGAAGAAAAAACAAACTTAATAAAAACTAAATTGAATAACAACTATTCATAAAATGTTTAGAGCCTTATATTTATAGGCCTAGGGTTGGCTGCCGATCATTGACCTAATTCAGTTGACGTTTTTGCATTAAAGTTTATTGTGCAAAGAAAAATAGCCTTGGCTCATTAATTCCTCGTGTCATGTTGGTGTCGCGACACCCTTGGCTTGTGTTGCAACAATGATGACATTTTACGAGCTAGGGCTTGATTTCAGGGCTGTGTCACGACACCCTCTGGCTATGTCACGACATCGAAGGTAGACTGCTCCTTTTGAATACTCTATTCACTATATTGCTACATCAAAACCCTGTATTGCAACATTGCAAGCAGTCTCGTGTTCTTATGCCTCCGAATAGCGTCCTGCACACTCACCGAATATATTAGTTTACCTTTAGGCCTACTTTAGCCCCCAAGGTCATATAAATATCTCAAATTGCTCTTTTTATTAACTCTGAACTGAAATCGAAAACTAAATAAAAACATAACTAATTTGCTTTCCTACAAGCTCATTAAGTAAAGAAAATAGTTTAATCTTCTACAACGAATTGCAGCAGACTAGTGTCAAACGAAACCATTTTAATTTTTTCTTTTTTGTATTCTTACAATATTTGTTCAGTATTTAAAGAAAACCTATATTTTTTGGTGTTGCCTGACAATGTGGTAGCACCACTTATAAATTAGTTTTTATTTCACATGAAATTGTTTGGTGATGATGGGTTGCCTTTAGGGTTCTGTTGCTTGATCCTAAATTTATTGTAGAAAACATACCATTTACATAAATAATCTACAACATGTCCCATTTTCATAATTAATTTTTTTTTGTATTATCTATGTAAAAAAAACCCAAAATAAAAAGCCATTTTTAAATTCAGATCAAGAACTTTAAAAATAAATTTAAAATCTTGTTTTAATTTAATTATATAAATGGTTTTTAATATGTTACCATTTTTAAGTAGAAAATAAGTATTTTGAATCTAAGTTGAATGAGTTTGGGAGAAAATATTTAAAAAATTCTCAAATCATGATTCATAAACACCTAAAGGTTTTCATAGACGAGACATTGAGACTGCAATCTAATTCTTATAGATTATTTATATCATTTTAACAATTAGAAATTAAATATATAAATATACATATACATATATTTTATAATCATTGAAATAAAAAAATTTAAAATTAACAAAAAAAAGTATACAACAACAAGAAAATTAATTTTGCTTGTAAAAACTTATAAAAGTAATCATCTTCTATATGCTTCATTTGACCCAACATTGGACTACCCCACGAAGAGGCTCCTTCCCTTTTGTCCTAATACACCTAATATATTTTGGGGCTTTCTACCCTTCAAAATTAAAACACTAACCTTTTTATTTTCTTCTTTTCGTTTTTTTCCTAATATATCATGCAAATATTTTATTCATTTCTTTATTATTGTTATAACATGAAGAAAATTTAATACCAATATCATTAACCCACTCTCATAACTAGATTAAGTGAGATTCGTAAATATAATATATATTGTTGTCAATACTAAGTACCAACAATGAGGAGAAGGTGAAGGGGATAAGGTCTGGTCATACAAGGTAAAAGCTAGCAATAGGAAAGAAAAAAGAAGGTGAGGAAGAAGGAAAGAATGGCTTGGAGAGGATCCCCATTCTCTCATGTGTTGGGGCTTATATAAGGAGTTTGTCTTTTGCCTTATAGTGCCACATGGCGAGCCCTATGGTTATGTAGGCAAGTCAAAGGTCAATGGTTAGACCTCAAGTGTCAAACGTGCACTACTATTATAGGTCAGTTATCTTTATGGTAGGTTTTGTGTGGTCCTGCTTGTGTCATAGGTTGTCGTGTTTTCACATACATTGTAACACCCCAAACCCGGCCCAGACATCATGGTCGAATCTAGTGTGTCACATTGAAGTGTTTTAGCGAAAACTATGTTTTCATTGAAAACCCTTCTTAAAATAAAAGAAACCTTAATTAACTTTAAAAAAACAAATTTCAGTTGCAAAAACCTTGTTTGAAACATTTGATTTAAGAAAACTTATCATTTAAAAATTTAATTGCGGAAACGTAGAAAACATACTATAATTTAGGAAACCCATGTTCAACTTCTTGTAAATTACAATGAAAATAATAATATTTCAAGTAATAATAACATAACGAAAACCTTATTACAATCTGATCTGAAACATACTTAATTACATTAAAACTTATATGCTAAAAAAAAAAACAAGTCCAAATTATTTTGCTAGCTGGCCACCCAGAGTCCCTCCAAACATCGAACCTTCTACTGAGCATGACCTGAAAATAAAATAAAAGAGGGGGTGAGTTTTCACAAACTCAGTGTGTACAACCCTCGAAGAAAACAAGCATTCAAAAAAACAAACATCATTCATAATTTATGCAATGCAATCCCATCCAAATTATCCATCCGCTACACACCGGCTCCGTCCCCCGTCACTCCATGTGGGGATATAAATATCGACCCACCCAACTCACACACCATGGTAGCCCGATTGCAGAACTACCTTCATTTACATATTGGGCTTTAAAAGCCATTGGTGGATTCACGATTGTCAAGCAACCATGCGATCCTCATATACTTCCTCCATTCCATAATTCCCAACCCATATGCAACCTAAGTAGAATATCTTATGTATGCATGCCGCAGCCACAGAACTTACATTTAACACCTAGGGGTATTTCGGTAACTTTCCCTTAATTATGATTTTCACTTACCATGGCCCGTTAACAAGTCCCGTGAGTTAAGGTGAACGAATAAAATACACCAGGTAAGATTCAATAGAAGAGGAGGTGGGTCATTAAAACCGCTTAAGTACCAAGCTATCCCTAAATCCAATCCTAAACATGTATATACCCGTTACCACACATTAACCCTTTGACTTGTCCACGGTCGCAATATATTAATTAAGTCTTATGTGGATATCATATACTAGGCCCAAAAACCCCTTACAAAGCCTAACAATTTCACATAGCTGCATCTGGCCCATTAAGCCCAATCATATTCGTATGACTCATTAGGCCAAAATCACCTGTATATGGCCCATTAGGCCCAAATCACATTTATATGGCCCGTTAGTCCCAGTCACATTCATATGCATGCTCACATGCAAATTCCTATCACAAAGTATCAATATTCAGTTTTTGCCTATTATGGGCCCAACAGCACATTCTGGCCCATGTGGCCAAATCACAACCCAAGTCCACAGAATCGCCCGTGGGCCTTAGGCAACCTATCAGTCTCCTTCTTATGAGTGTTCGCGCACTCACAAGACTACCGTAGCCAAACTTTTGGCTTTTCAGTATTTCAACTTTTTGGCATTTCAGTATTTCAGCTTTTGCCGATTCATAGTGTGTATGCAGTGTATGTACACACCTGGTAAGCAAGCGTGATGCGATCTCCTTAGCCTAAACCTACAATCGATATTACCCTTCAATTAATCGCATGCTTAATACTTATTTAATCAAAAATCGAAACCTCACCTTAACTTTACCTTAAGCCCAATCCTTAATCATTTTTTCCTTAATCACGTATTTTCTAGATCTGCACAAATTTTAACTATTAAAACCCGAATAATAGGTGACTCATATCCAACACAAGTCTCCTTACCATAACTATGACCATTCGGCCACCTTAGCCAATGGGAGAAGAATACTTACCAAAACCGCAACACCTTAAGGAGCAATTCGGCAGAGAGCTAAAAACCAAGATCCGATACTAATTCCCTACCAAAGTTGATTAGAAAGAGTGAGGGACAACAATCGGTCAAAAAGTATTCGGCCCTTAGAAGATTCAGTTTTTCGACTTTTCAAACTAAGTATGGTGAATAAGGTTTATTTGGTACAGATTAAAAAAGAAGAGCAGTAGAAGAAATCGGCAGAAAGAAAAAAAAAGTAAAATAGAGGGTTTTCGGCTTTTTGGATCTTGAAGAGAAAAGGGTTTTTGGCACAAAGTGAAGGGAAATTTGTCATTAGCTTTTCAACCCTCTCATTCGGCACCTATTTATAGCCCTTATAGCTGAATTTTCCATGCCCAATTCCTAATTTGGCTCCATCACTTTCCCCTTCTCATCTCCTCGTTTTTCTCCCTGATAACCCCTTGATCTTTTCTTTAATTTTCTCTCCTGAACACTCCCCTTAGAGTCCATATTCACGCAACTTCCATCCTTTTAGAAGGTTAAAATTAAACTCTAAAAATACTAAGCTAGGATTCGAACCTTGGACCCCCTTGCTAGCTACTAACGCCACCTCACTACACCTTATGTGGCGTCACTTGGCCACTCCACCACAGGCTTTTTTTGTGTCCAATTGTTTCTTTATTTATTCAAAAGCCCACCTACTTGTCAGCCCTGATTCTTTTAATAATTAAATTATAATTTCTTCTACCCCTTAATTCGAACTCATCCTTATCTAAGACTACTAAAATTATCGCTTGGATAAGAATATTAAACACAATTTTTATTAAAATCGAAAATAAAAAAATTCAAGATTTCGAGATTTTTGGGTTTCAGGATTTTTTGGGCGTTACAACTCTACCCCCTAAAAGAAATTTCGTCCTCGAAATTTACCTGATCCAAACAGTTGAGGATATTGACGTCGCATCGCTTAAGTTACACCACTACGCTTCTACTGCGTACTGTATTTCTAATTTCAAAATAGATAGATCTCACACTAAATATAAAGTACGTACCAGTATTCACTTCTGGAGCATTTTCGTCTTCTCAGCGATGAGCAGCATAAACCAAAGCTGGCTGCCTCGCCTCAGCATGGCCTGCATTTCTGCCTAGTACTCTATGTCCACGTCTATTGTCGTCACCACCCCTGGCCTGGTCACGGCCCCTTGGCGGCAGCTGACCACCCCTTGGTGGCTGAGCACTAGCTTGGCCCACTACTGGCTCTCGACTTAACATTCGGGGGCAATCTTTGATCCTATGCTTCATAGACCCACAAGCTAAACAAGCTCTCATCCTCTTCCAACACTCGCCTCCATGACCTTTCCCATAATCAGAACAACGTGACACCCCTAGATTAGCAGCAGGGAGCCCTACTCTAACTGGTCCATTAACTCTGGCCCTAGCCCTAGGCATCTGTCCAACACCCGGAGTCTCAGCCTCCATTTTATTCCTACCCCTTTCTTCTTCCGATTTAAGCGCTCAGTGCGCTTAACCTCCTCCGCTATCTTTGCTTTCTCTACCAACTCCGAGAAAACTCGTTCCCTTTGCGGAGCTATCAGTACCCTGAGGCTATCTCTAAGCACATCCTCAAACCTAATGCAACGCTCATACTCCATTGCCACCATTACCCTTGCATACCTACTAAGGTGTAGAAACTCCGCTTCGTACTCCACCACCGATTTATTGCCTTGGGTCAAGTTCAAGAACTCCTTCCCCCTAGCATCCACATAGCTTGTACCCACATACTTCCTATGGAATGCATCTTTGAAAAACTCCCAGGTGACCCGCTCCGGTTGGGTGCCCTCTTTCACTGTCAACCACCACTGGTAGGCTTCCTCATTGAGCAATGACACTACCCCTTTCAACTTTTGCTCAGGTGAGCAGTCCAAATCCTCCATTATCCTTTTAGTGGCCTCCAACCAATATTCCACCACGTTAGGAGCCACGCTAGCTACGCCCTTAAAAATCTCAGCCCCATTCGAACGAAGTCGTTCCGGAATGGACCCTCGATTTTCAGTGCCATTATTGGGTCCAACGACCCTTACCAAAATCCTTAGCATTGCCTTCTCCCACGGCCTGATCATACGGTTCATTCCCAGCCACAGCTGAGGTCGGAGTTTCTTCTACTCTAACATCGAGCATATGGCCAGATGCCGACGATTCAGCCCTAACGCTTTCGCGGCTTCGGCCACAGCCTCTTGTACCTCTTCTAGCACTTATCATCGGTTCGCGTATTATCTGGATTAAAATTTTATAAAGTTTTAGTTAGTTTAATAATCACACTGATGTTTTATGAAAATATTTAAAGAGAATATCGTTTTCGAAAATCCTCTACAGTTTCCAGATCTTACGGGCTTTAGTTCCATTCTAACCATATCTAAAGTAGCCCTCTAACTAGCTACTGTATAATAATTTAAACAAACTTAAAAATAAAAGTACTTACTTGATTCGACTTCGGAGGCTCGGTGTACCGCTCAGTAAGATTTCTCTTTTTCCAAAGCATCGTGATCCAAAATATTTTTAAAATCCAAAAAGAAACCAAATAATAATAAGCTCCACTTCACAGCCTAAGTTTTGCAATCTGGGCTCTAATACCACTAAATGTAACACCCCAAACCCGGCCCAGACGTTATAGTCGAATTTGGTGTGTCACATTAAAGTGTTTTAGCAAAAACTATGTTTTCATTGAAAACCCTTCTTAAAATGAAAGAAACCTTAATTAACTTTAAAAAAACACCTTTCAGTTGCAAAAACCTTGTTTGAAACATTTGATTTAAGAAAACTTATCATTTAAAATTTTAATTGCAGAAACGTAGAAAACATACTATGATTTAGGAAACCCATGTTCAACTTCTTGTAAATTACAATCAAAATAATAATAATAGTTCAAGTAATAATAACATAACGAAAATCTTATTATAATCTGATCTAAAACATACTTAATTAAATAAAAACTTATATGCTTAAAAAAAAAAACGAGTCCCTCCAAACATCGAACCTTCTACTGAGCATCACCTGAAAATAAAATAAAAGAGGGGGTGAGTTTTTGCAAACTCAGTGTGTACAACCCTCGAAGAAAACAAGCATTCAAAAAAACAAACATCATTCATAATTTATGCAATGCAATCTCATTCAAATTATTCATCCGCTACACACCGGCTCTATCCCCCGTCACACCATGTGAGGATATAAATATCGACCCACCCAACCCACACACTATGGTAGCCCGGTTGCGGAACTACCTTCATTTACATATTAGGCTTTAAAAGCCGTCGGTGGATCCACGATTTTCAATCAACCATGCGATTCTTATATATTTCCTCCATTCCATAATTCCCAACCCATATGCAACTTAAGTAGAATATCATATGTATGCATGCCGCATCCACAAAACTTATATTTGACACCTAGGGGTATTTTGGTCATTTTCGTCCTTAGGCGCATTTCGATAATTTTCCCTTAATTACGATTTTCACTTACCTTGGCCCGTTAACAAGTCCCGTGAGTTAAGGTGAACGATTTTCACCAAGTAGGATCCCAGAGAAGAGGAGGTGGGTCATTAAGACTGCTTAAGTACCAAGCTCTCCCTAGATCCAATCCTAGACATACATATACCCGTTGCCACACCTTAACCCTTTGACTTGTCCACGGTCGCAATATATTAATTAAGTCCTATGTGGATATCATATACTAGGCCCAAAAACCCCTTACAAAGCCTAACAATTTCACATAGCTGTATTTGACCCATTAAGCCCAATCATATTTGTATGGCCCATTAGGCCCAAATCACCTGTATATGGCCCATTAGGCCCAAATCACATTTATATGGCCCGTTAGGCCCAGTCAAATTCATATTCATGCTTACATACAAATTCCTATCACAAAGCATCAATATTCAGTTTTTGCCTATTATGGGCCCAACAGCCCATCGGGCCCATTTAGCCCATTCTGGTCCTTGTGGCCAAATCACAACCCAAGTCCACGGAATCGCCCATGGGCCTCAGGCAACCTATCGGTCTCCTCCTTACGAGTGCTCGCGCACTCGCAAGACTACCGTAGCTAAACTTTCAGCTTTTCGGCATTTCGGCTTTTGTCGATTCATAGTGTGTGTGCAGTGTATGTACACACCTGGTAAGCAAGCGTGATGCGATCTCCTTAGCCCAAACCTACAATCGATATCACCCTTCAATTAATCGCATGCTTAATACTTATTTACTCAAAAACTGAAACCTCACATTAGCTTTACCTTGAGCCCAATCCTTAATCGTTTTTTCCTTAATCACGTATTTCCTAGATCTGCACAAATTTTAACTATTAAAACCCGAATAATAGGTGACTCATATCCAACACAAGTCTCCTTACCATAACTATGACCATTTAGCCACCTTAGCCAATGGGAGAAGAATACTTACCAAAACTGCAACACCTTAAGGAGCAATTCGGCAGAGAGCTAAAAACCAAGATCCGATACTAATTTCCTACCAAATTTGATTATAAAGAGTGAGCGACAATAATCGATACTAAACAAAGAAAACCGATTGGAAGAGCAACACTTACACTAGATTCGGTCAAAAAGTATTCGGCCCTTTGAAGATTTAGTTTTTCGGCTTTTCAAACTAAGTATGGTGAATAAGATTTATTTGGTACAGATTAAAAATAAGATTGTGTAGAGGAGAATAGAAATCGGTAGAAAGAAAAAAAAAGTAAAATAGAGGGTTTTCGGCTTTTTGGATCTTGAAGAGAAAAGGGTTTCTGGCACAAAGTGAAGGAAAATTTGTCATTAGCTTTTCAACCCTCTTATTCGGCACCTATTTATAGCCCTTATAGCCAAATTTTCCATGTCCAATTCCCAATTTGGCTCCATCACTTTTCCCTTCTCATCTCCTTGTTTTTCTCCCTGATAACCCTTTGATCTTTTCCTTAATTTTCTCTCCTGAACACTCCCCTGAGAGTCCATCTTCACGCCACTTCCATCCTTCTAGAAGGCCAAAATTAAACTCTAAAAATACTAAGCTAGGATTCGAACCTTGGACCCCCTTGCTAGCTACTAGCGCCACCTCACGCCACCTCACTACACCTTATGTGGCGTCATTTAGCCACTCCACCACAGGCTCTTTTTGTATCTAATTGTTTCTTTATTTATTCAAAAGCCCGCCTACTTGTCAGCCCTGATTCTTTTAATAATTAAATTATAATTTCTTCTACCCCTTAATTCGAACTCATCCTTAGATAAGACCTACTAAAATTATCGCTTGGATAAGAATATTAAACACAATTTTTATCAAAATTGAAAATAAAGAAAATTTAAGATTTCGAGATTTTTGGGTTTCGAGATTTTTGGGGCATTACATACATGTCCTTTGGAGCGTTAAATGACACGTAGGCCTTCTCGTCCTTGGGCGAGAGGTCACAAGTAATTTGGCTTAAGTGAGAGGTCATTTTGAGAGGTTTTATGTGGAGTGCTTGCGGGTCCTTTTACTACATATCTCTCTCTAGGAGGGCATAAAAATCTATATACCTAGATGAGATATAGAGATAATCTTAAGTGGTATCTTTTAGTCTAGTATGAAACTAGGAGGAGATTCCTAACTAAAAGTGGCAACCAACATAATCGGCATAGGTTCATTAGTTTAATCAGCACTCAACTAATCAATTAACCATAATTTGATCATTTAAATTATCTAAAACATTTGAAAGAAAGTTTAGCTTAGTTAGTTTAATTAATAGTTTAACTTTAGTTTATAAACAATTTTATTTGGACTTGCACTAATAATTTTTGACCAGATAATATTAGTAATTGCTTAACTTGTAATTAATAAACACATTTACCCACATGGAAATCCTTTGGGTTCAATCCTTGGGATAGTCGAGTGTCTCATTGACACTACAAATATTACAACTAACACTATACGCTTACAGTTAAAATCACACTTTTAAATTGTTTCATAAAATTGTTTATTTTTCTATGCACAAGTGTGTGCGGGTCAACGACACAGTGTTTGAGTGTAGAATAAGTGGGAATGAAATGCAAAAGTTACTACTGTGTTGAGGGTTATAGCAAAAAAACTAACAATATGAGTTTAGCATCCCTTGAAACAAGTATCCACTGAGTTCAGTGAGCAAGCCTAACTAAGATGGAAGAAAGCTTGATTTCTACCTATTATTGTATAATCTGGAGGTTGGGTTCCATCTACCTCTTTACCGCTTTATTTGCGAGGAAATAAACTTCTATAGTTAGCCCTTTATGTACTTACGAGGTCTTTATGGTGGATAATATCAGGGTTCTTAATCTTGTGTAGCAAATATACTAAAGTGCCATTGCTAAGGGTTTTTGAGTATTTATATAACTTGACAAAACTAAACTAGACATAAAACCTCGAGTTGTTATGCTTCTCAAAACATCAAGAGGAGTCATGGATAATCAGTTGTATAGAAAAGTCAACAACTTGAGTTCTGATCAACACAAATACATCATTATGAAACTCAAGTTCAGAACTAATTTTGGCTTTCCCATTGTATAGAACATTCCTCCAAACAAGATCTATAATTTTAAACCATGTTGGAACAATGATGAGTTATTGGTATAGTTCAATGCTCTTTGTAAGAGGAATTTGTTGGTTGTTCCTTGTATGATTCCCTTCTAGAAGGTGTGCTAACATTACTTGTTGGGGTGAGTCTAGATGAGTACCAAAGAAGTGACTTCATGAGGGATTTCATCAATAATGATGGTAAGGTTTACTATATTCAAGCATGGCCTCGCAGTTATAATGACGAATTAGCTCGAATTTTGATAGGTTTGGCCTCTAAGCTCTGGATATACATAGTTCTTTATACGCTATTCTTATATCATAAGTGGGGGGTTTGGAAGAAGTTGAGCCCATACAATCTGAAGGGGTAAGGGCGAGTCTATAGGGTGCTAAAAGAATGGTGAAGATCAATGAAGATTCCGAAGAGGAAGCCAAGAAAAATTCTAAATCCTTTAAGGATGCTGACTACAAGAATACTAACACGGTTGTTAATCTTGATATAGAGCTTATATAATTGTCCGCAGAGATTATCTCCTCCATCCCTATAGGTGAAAATGGCAAGTAGTCAATTAGTTCTTATAATCAAACTATCTTTAGAAAGGAAATGTCCTTCCTTTGGATGTAGTTATGGATGCACAAGCCCTTCGGGGATGTTTTTTTCTTACAAAGGGAGTGGCTTGATAATCTTAGGAAATTCAATATCTCTCCATGAATGTTTGTCGATACTTATTTATTTTAAGGTACCATGAGGAATTTAAGTATTTCTTTCACATGTATAAGGACTTCAAGTAACATGCCAAGAGCCATGAATGTTAGTTTCATAGACTTAATGTTGGGTAGTTCCAACAAAAGGGTGAAACAAAAATATGTTAGCGCTTCTACAAGTTCAAGGTAAAAGGAAGCTCAGGTTAAGGCTGCATCTACCTATGTCCAATACGTAACTACCATTGAAAGTGTTCCCCCTCATCCCTCAATAAGTGCACCCTCAAAGAGTGAGCCTATGACCTTAATGAAGGATATGTCTAAAGGTCATTTAGTGCTCACATATTTACTATAACTAGTAAGGTGTCCTTTAGAACTGCCCCTCAAACCATCGTTGTAGTTCAATCGTGCCGAGTGGTCTATCAAGAGAGGAGTTTAGTAAGATACCTATTATTGTCGTTGGTGCATGTATTTTCTTTATTCTTTGTGTTTTTTTTAATTGTGATTTGAAATATGTTAAATATTTGTTTTCATATTCACAAGTGAATCTAAGATATCAACCCCTCCCCTCATTAGCACAATTGTGAGAGGATGGGGCCTTTACTACTAGGCACGAGGATGATGATCCTTGTATTCTTGTCGGCCAAAATATCAAGACAGAGTTGGGTGATTTATCATTTTTCACAAAGCATCAAACTGTTATACGGCCAAGCCACACAATCGTGTAACCTTTCCACACAGCCACGAGACCTTCAAATGGTCTGGCCACACGCCCGTGTGACCCTTACTTTATAATTTTGCCCAAAAATTTATGATATGTTCAGTTTAGTCCTTGTATATTCCCTGCATTATTTTTAGGGTTTTTGTTTGCTCAATTGATTCTTTGATATTGTGTTTATTATAGAATATGTGACTTAATAACTAAATTACTATTGCTATATTGTATGAGATGTGAATGTTACATGCCTATTGTCACTATGATATTGATAAACTGCTAGTGTTAATGCTGTTATCGCCTTACTGAGTACATATGAAGCATGTCTGCTACTACTGTTGAACTGAATACGTGTTGAGCATGTCTACTGAAAGTTTTTCTACAAATTAGTGGTGGTCTATCGACAACCCAATGTGTATGAACGGATGAGTTCTAGGAAATCTTACTGTGGTGTGTAACGGAGTTGGGTAGGACCCTTTCTGATAAACTATAATTGTATTGTCATTCATAAGCATGTTCATGCAAAACTGTGAATTTTGAAATTATACTAATGTGTTGGTCTGTAAAATCATTACTCTAAATTGCTACATGATTGTGATCATTTTAAGAATTGTTATTTTGTTTTCTTGCCTACTGTTTGCACCGATTTTCTTGTGATTAGACTCACACTAAACTTCTTAAGCTCATCCTCTTTTTAATTTCCATCTTTACAGATTACCCACAAGGTTAGGAAGTGGATTCACCATCCAGAGGGATCGGCTTGAATAGTTTATTTTATAAAATTATTTTAGACACATTATTTATAATTTCTGTTATTTGGGAATTGTATTGCTTTATTTTGAACTGTGTCATAAGACTTTGGTTTTGGGTTTATTTTGGCATGCATGACATTGTAGTTGTTTAGATTTTTTGAAACTAAAATAATAAATTTATGATACATGAAATATGGTTTTGAATTAAAACTATGTCGAATATCACTTTTCCATTGCGATATCATGCAAATGAGATTTTGAAAAGTAAATAAATTGGAAATCAACTTTTGCTAAGTAAGCTTTAAAACCCAACGTTTTTGGAAAATTTTATATTTTAGTGAAAAGAAGATAACACACTAAGTTTTTCTTCAAAAATAAGCAAATGTTTAAAACAACTATTTTATAAAATCTGATAGTTTTGCTAGGCCATCTCAATGACCAATGTAATCTTTCAAATTCGACCGTAACATCTAGACCGGGTTTGGGAGGTTACATAAACTGTATCGTTGGATTTGAGGGGGCTCAACTATAAAAAGAGGCCTTTCTCCTCATTTGTAATCACTCAGTTGTAATATTTCAAAGTAACAGAAACACTTTGAGAGCATTTACTTAAACACTTTGTATGCTTAGTTTTCTTGCGGCTTTTCTGTTCGCTTTAAGTCTGCTTTCACTTTATTTCGGTGCCTTAAAGAAGTTCCTTTGTGAATTTTAATCTTTCAAGAGTTAAGTTGACTTAGATGAATTTGAAGCAAAGAAATCGCCTAAAGCCACGCGATTTGTCAAACTAAACTTCTAGTCTTGTAACACTTTCTTCTAATTAGTTGATAAAACTGTAGTAAAAAAATTTAAAAAAAAAAACATGTTAAGCTTTCAAATTGATATTGAATAAACTTGGAAAATAACATTTATCATTTTTTTTTTCCATTTTCAAGTACAAGCCATGTTCACATGTTTACATGAATTTTGGGCCTACTCATGTTCTCTCATCTCTTTTCCCTTTTTTAATGTTTAAATGTGTTAAAGATCTCTATATTCTTTTAAAATTTAAAATTTAGTCATTATACTTTAATTTCGAGATATTGAGTCTTTGTAATTTTTTATTTAAAAATCTTGATCCTTTTGTCTAACTTGACGCTAATATTATTAACATGACAATTAAAAAAATTATAAAATAATTTTTTTATCTCTCAACATTTATAATTTTTTTAATTTAATTCTTTTCTTTAAAATTGCATAATTTTTTTAAAAATAATTTAAAAAACCATATTTTAAACAAAAACATAAAAATTTATTATTTATTATTTTTTTAAAATTCAAAAATCGTGAAAAAATTCTTTAAAATTAAAAAAAAAATAAAAAAATCATTTTAAAATAGTTAAAAATATAAATTATATTTTAATCTTGAGCTGGACTGATTTGGCCCATTTTTTAGTTTAAAATAATAAAAGATATAAATATATATTGATATTAATTTTTATAATTAAATTTAAAAATAAAATAATTTATTATTATTTTTAAATTGTGAAATGCATTTGGGAGAAACGAACTCGAAGCTAATTTTTTTTTTTGAAATAGGACCTCAGCCTGACCTTGCCCATGAACACTTTTAATGGTAATAAGGCTTTTCCAAAGTTTAAACAATTCATTTCGTACATATTCAATCATATTTGAAAAAGTAATTTTTAATTTAATTCAAAGTATTTATATATCAAATATCTTTTTAATTAAATTTTATTATAAATTATAAAGTATAAAAAATATTAGTGTAAAATAATTTTTAAATAGTGATACAAACTCTAAATCCATTTAAATTAAATTTAAATATACTATGCAATTTTTTTTTTCAAAATAAAAAATTCAAGACTTAATTTATTACCTTTTTTTTTATGTCAAGATGGGTCCATTTTTATATAAAATTCTTTTAATATAGAGTATTTTGAAAAAAAAATATATTAATTTAATCTTAACCGGTTAAGAGTTTGTATCATTATTTAAAAATTAATTTATACTAATGTTTTATATATTTTATAATTAAATTTACATAAAAAATATTTTTTATATATAATTAATTTGATTTAGAATAGAAAATTTTTATATTTTTTAGAAAACATTTTTATTTTTTTATTTTTTCACAATTTTTTTTGAAAATACGAAAAAAATAATTTTTGAATTGTTTATGTACTAAAGAGAAACGACCAAATTGAAAAAAAAAACCATAAATGTTGAGATTTAAAAAAGTTATTTTATTTTTTCCAACGACCATATCAACAATTCTAACAGTAAAATTGAAGAAGGGACTAAGATTTTTAAATTAAAAAAAAAGTTATAAAGAGTCAATGTCTCAAATTATAGTATAGAGACTTAATTTTAAATTTCATAAAAGTATAGGGAGCTTTGGCACAATTAAACCTTGCAAAAATGATAAACTCTTTTTGTTTTGGTTAAAATATGCTTCGGGTACCTGTACTCTTCAATTATTTAGAATTTAGTCCTACAAACTTTTATTTCAAGGAATTTAGTCTCTCTACTTTTCAAATTTAAAAATACAAATCTAATTGTTAACATTGTTAAGATTTTTCTGTTAAATTCAAGTTCATTACAACATCGTATTTCTTATTGCATGACTATCAAAGTGAGTATTTGTTTATTTCAAACTATTAATTTAATTGAAAAAGTTTTATGAGGTCAACCAATAGAACAAAATTTTGAAATCTAAAATGTAAAAGAACTAATTTTTGGAAGGTAAAAATAGAGAAACTAAATTTCAAATTAACGAATTTTACTTTTGATCCAATATGATAAATATGAATTAAATTTTGTATATTTCAATATGATGGATCTAAGATGAAGTGCTGTCATCTGTAATAAATGATATTATATATATATATATATATATCTTTAAGAAAAGATATATTGATGATCGATTACCCACGGACAAAAGGTGTGACTATAGATGACGAATTTCAAAGACATGAAAACAATAATATACATGGATATTTTAAAAATAAAATGAATAAAAGAAAAGAAAAGGAAAGAATAGTTAGCATGAAAGAAAAGTAAAATGATTAAGAGAGTCATTGATAAGTTGGTGGTTGGGTTGATATTAGTTTTTTTTCTTATAAGAATGATAGTATAAGTTAAAATTAATATATATATATATATTGGAAAAACTTTAATTTAAGTACTCTCTCTTTTTCTTTTTCTTTTTTTCCAAATTAAATACTCCTATTAATAAAGATTAATGTCAAGTCTAATGAAATTTGAATATATCTTGCATTTAAAAAAAGGGTAAGAGGGAGATGACTTTGGAAAAGACAAAGAAGAAGCCGGGGCCTGGTGTTCACTTGGCGGTAGTAACCCAAAGCCAAAATCCGACCACCCACCGACTTGAAGCTAGAATGAACCCAAGGGCTAGGGGTAAGTAATGAGCCCCTGAAAATTGGGAGCCCACCCCACATTGTGTAAACATGTTGGCGAAAGACCAGCTTTGGTTGGACTGATATGGATGCCTCATGCCAGCCAGACACCAACAATTGTGCTTGCATTTGCATAATCCACCAATTTAGGCCTATTATTAGTGGGACAAATGGAATTTGTCCGTCACTTGGGGACCTACTACTAGGGTTTTAATCTCAAACTGAAGAAAAGGAGCTTTGTTCGTGGTTCGGGACCTGGGGCCAGAAACAGTCATTAGCATAGCGCGTATTCCGTGCCGCTTTTTGAGCTCTCTACCTGCAATGTTTACGTAATAATTACATGAACAGAAGCAAGAATGAGAATTTGGGTGACTTTGTGAGCATGGATCAATTTATGAAAACCTAAACAGTAATCTTTCAGAAACTTGCGATGCAGAGTGTGAATTTTAATATTTCTTATGCTATTATTTTTGGTGATTACTTTTCATTGGAGCCCTTTGGATTAAATTCTCAAATTATAATTATTTTTATTATTTTTATTTGCCCCTTACTTTGGTCTCATTTGGTTTCGGATTTTTGTATTATTTATGGGGATTGTATTTCTTTTTTAATTCCTAAATTCAAAATGTTAATATTAATTATTCTAAATATGGATGTAAATTAAGTTTTATTGTCCAATAACTATATTTTACTTTTAAAGTAGAGATATAAGGCTCGGTTATTTTAATGTTTCTTTTTAAATGATATTAGTATTTTTAAGCCATAAAAATCCTGAAAATAAGACTCCCATTTTTTATTAACTTGATGGTATACATCAAAAAAGGACATAGGTCGACAGTTTCCAATCAGTTCTCTCCTTGATAACTTCGATTTAATAAAATAATAATAATCAAAGACTGCAACTTAAAATGCCCAATTTTAAGAAATATTATTTACTACATTTAAAAGATATTGTACAAATGGATGAATTTTTTAACAAAAATAATCAATTTATTCTCTTTTTTTTTTTAGTAAATGAAAAAAAATTCAATCCGACTCCTAGTACATGGATCTCCATCCTCCATAGTACTTTTACCAAAGATGGAGTGAAGATACTTTTGCAAATATATATACAATATTTTTTTTTATATTTTAAATGTTTTGAATTTTTATAATCATGATCAAATTGATAAAATATGTAAATATTAAGAGTTTAATTTGTTAATTTTTTTTTTATAAAATCAGAACTAAATTAACAAAATAGGTAAACCTTGAAGGATACTTTTTTGTTATACCAATGACAAAGAGTCACATCAACATTCCATTATGTGACCAAACACATTTTAATGGTGAAGTAACTAGAATGTAAAATTTATTTCATGGAAATGACGAAATTAAGTGAATCCCAATTATGAATTTGTAAAACTTCAATTTGACTAAAACCTTTAGTGGAGTTTATTGAAGAATTAATGTTCAAGGGATTGAATTGGACAGCCTTCAACTCCAATCCATCTTCCATTTGATTTTCTCATTCCATTATTCATCTTATTTTGTTTTCTTCAAATTCTAAATTTTCTTGATTCATACTTAATCTATTGTCGTTGAATTTTCAGAATTTGTCTCATAGCCAAAATCAACAGCCTTCTTCGACTCCAAGAAACGCAAAATCCATTCGAACTAGGAGTCCTCCTATTTGCCAATTGCTTCAATCTCTTTACCCATTCTTCTTCTTTTAATTCGTCTTTATTGATTGCTATACTGATTTTAATTTTGTTTCTCTGAATGAATATTCTTTCTTTAACTCAGAATTTTGATTTCTCCCTAAGTTCAATTTCAGTTCGTTCTGATTCTTGCCAACTTGATTTTGTTGTGAGGAGTGTTCTCCATTTATTTAGACCTTGAATTTTCGGATTGTTTGTTCAAAGTCAATTTTGAATTCTTCTCTTTCAAGCCTACTCCAATCTAGTTTGTCCTAATTGAAATTATCAAAAAGTATGTGGGATTTAAGTGGGGTGTGGCGCAAGAAAGGGCTTTCTTCCAAGCCTACTATGCTAAGCACCTATATTGAAATTACCAGATTTTCTAACATTTTTGAACTTGAGTGCGATGCTTCAGCTGTTGGAATTGGTGCGGTTTTGATGCAACACACATCACTTACTTTAGTGAAAAGCTTAATGGTGCAAAATTGAATTGTTCAACTTACGACAAAGAGTTTTTAGCTTTAGTTCATGCTGTGGAGGTATGACAACACTATATATTTCCTAAGAAATTTGTGATTCATATTAATTATTAAAGAGACAAAATAAATAAATTGAATAAATACGTTCATTACGTTGAATTTTTTAAAATATTCTTATATATGAATACATATAAAGATAAAAAGATAATATTTTAATGATGCACTAAAATTTTAGAATTCGGACATATTAAAGAATTGTATGTTAATTATGCTGGTTTTGATTCGCGCCATTGAAAACTATTGTATAGTTTATGAATTTTTGTTTAGCAATAATAGACCATGTTTGCCTAAATGTTCACTTGAGGAATTACTTACTTGTAAGGCACATAGTGGTGGATTGATAGGACACTAAAATTTTGAATGTTTCCCATGAACATTTCTTTTGGTCACATGAGACAAGATGTTGAATATATTTGTGCTAGGTGTATTGCATGTAAATAGGCTAAACCTAAAATAATGCCGCATAGACTTTACACCTCCTTACTTGTTCCCACTGCACCTTGGATTGATTTATTATCTATATATTTTATTTTGGGTTTACCTTGTACTAAAAAGAGCCAAGATAGTATTTTTGTTGGCACGCTTTATCCTATGTCATACAACCTATGATGCAACATACTAAAAAGGGCGGTCTCCATCACATTTTGTTGTGTTTATAGGAAATTAATTTTCAAGGAAAAGATTCTAAGAAAAATAAATAAATTTTAACATACAAAATATTGAAATCATATTTTAATTAATTAGATTCTTTGAAAATAAAGTTGCAAGAATTAAATTAGTGGTAAAACTGGCCATATTAGTAGCTTCTAGTTTAACAATTATTAAATAAATTTTTTTAATAAATATATAACTATTTAAATTGTCAATTTTTTGGTTTTGGTTTTTAATTTTTTATCAGTTCACAACAATTTGTTATATTTTTAGTTATTTACCACTAATCACCAACTTTTGATTAAATAGTCGATTCAATTAAAAGAAAACAAAAAAAAAAAAAGAGTAAAAAAAATATGCAGGATAATCACCAAATTGACATTATGATAAAGTCTATATTAAATTGAAAATGAATAACTGAACTAAACTCCCATGGGTGAAAGGAATTTTATATAAGAATTATATTTATATATAAAATATTGATAAAATTTTGGTTGAAATGATAAAATTCAAGTTTCGAGATTTTTCGTAATTTAAATTTAAATTTAAATTTTATTATTTTATATTTTTTAAATTTATCGTTTATTTGAATTTATTTATTTTTATTTAAATAACCTTATTATTTTATTATTTTTATATCTCTATATCTATTTTGTATATTAAGGAGTTGATTGAGTTGGTGTCACCCAACAGCTAGGCCTCAACTCAATTAAGAAATCACAAAATACTCTATTTTATAAAATAACAAATATTATTTTAAAGGTATTTATATCTTTTTATATTTTGAAAATTTTAGAGAAATACATGTATATAAATGAAAATCATAACATTTGAACTCAAGACATAATATATATACACATGCTATAGTAATATGAGGTTACAAAAAAAATAGTCATGTTCACATCACAATTTTTGACACGACACTTTTTATTCGAAGCACTTATTTACAATTTGGGTAAATTACTCATGTACTCCTTATCTTTTATTTTTTTTAAAGTTATTCCATGCCTTTTGTGTAAAATCTTTCTTTATAATTTTTTATATGTTAAATACAAATTTGATTTTAAATAAATTATCTCTTTGTTTCAATATTTTACTTAATTGAATTGACTTTCAATTTTATAATATTAAAATTAATTAATATTAATTTTTAAGTTTAAAATATAGTTTAAAAAACATATTAATATAATTTACCAAATTAAATTTATATTATTTTTAAAAATATGAGTTAATTACATTCATTTATTAAAGTAGAGAAAAAATAAATATAAAATAAACAAAAATTAAATTTTAACAATTTTAACATTAAAATAAATTAATTTAATAAAATATATAAAACAAATGACCTCTAAGAAATTATTAATAATATTATGTAATTTATAATATATTAATATTAATATTAATATTCAAAATATGATGAATTTTGGTATTATTTAAATATTAAATATTTTTAAAATTAAATAACATAATAACTTATTCTAAATTAGTTAAATATCTTTAATAATATTTTGTAATTATATTATTTTTTTCAATTTATTAACAATATTTTGAAGAAATACATTAAAAATTTTAAACAAAAACTAATATTATAAAAATATTATAAATTTAATACACACAACCAACCCATGCATTGCACGGGAAATATAAATTAATTTTGAGTATTTCAATTTTACCATTCCAATCAAAACCACATTTGATTTTTTTATCAATTTTTAATAAATTTGTTACATAATTTTTTTCACTCACATTGTGGGTGTGCTATAACATATAGTATATATTAGGATGCTATTTGTAGAAGTGTAAACTACATGAATAGTCACTAAACATCGATTAAAATTACGTTTTGATCATGCAACTTTAAAAAGTTAACTAATAGGCATTAACATTATCAGGTTGTTACATTTTGTTCACTTGTCCATTAACTTTCGTTACCTCCTTAATGAAATGATGACATTACATGTTACGTCAATGGGCTAATAACTAATTTGACCCTTGAACTATAATGAAAATATCATTTTGACACTTATGGTTTTTCTTAATAATAATTTAAATATAAAAAATATAAAAAATCTTAAAATTCATAATTTATTTTCTAAAATATAATATATTTTTTGAAATTAAAATTATACCAATTTTAAAAAAAATCATAAAATTCCAAAGAGAAGAATTAGTGATGTTGCACTTTACAAGCAAGCTCATGCTTTCACTCAACACTCAACATGGTCCTCTTTAGATGGTCTTGATTTACTTTAAGATATCAATATGGCGTCTTGTTGGGGACAACACAGTAGTTATCATTCGTTTATCTATTATTTAACAATAAATGTATCATACTCTTGGAGGTTAAGGCATGAAATTCTAAAAATGTTTAAAAATTTTGAAAGTTTTTCTAAAAATATCATGTTTTTGTATTATTATTTTTAAAATTATTAAAAACTACATATCTAGAATGAATTTAGATAAATTGACATTCATATTCATTTAAGTTTAGATATCTCTTTGTCTAGATTTATTTTGCACGTGAAATTAAAAAAAAATAAGTTTTTTATATTATTATTTTTTTATATTATAAAATATAAAATTACTAAAAATGCATGTCCAGATTGAAATTAAACAAACAAATGTCTACATTAATCTAAATTTGGACATCCATTTATCCAGATTCATTATGCACAAGAAATAAAAGATATTAGTTTTTTATATTATTATTTTTTTTGAAATTTTAAAAATAATAAATTATTAAAAATGCACGTCTTAGTCAAATGGACATCTAGATTCATCTAAATTTACACATCTATTTGCTGAAGTTCAATTTGAGCATGAAATCTTTTCTGAAAGAAAAATATCAAGTTATTATCTATCTATCTATCTATCTATATGAAATTATAAAAATAAAAAATTACTAAAATTCCCAACTAGAATGAACTTAGACAAACAGACATCAATATTCATATAAATTTGAATATTCATTTGTCCAGATTCATTATACACATGAATTTTTTTAAAAAAAACCTATATTTTATATTATCCCTAGACAAAATAAAATAATATCAAAATACTTATAAATAAATATTCCTAAACAATTAATAGTTTACAACATGTTTGGACTAGAAAAAAATTTAGGGAAAGCTAAGTAAAGTGAGAGAAAGTGGATTCCCGTCCTTTGTTTGGATAAGTTATTTGTATTAGGAAATGAAAAGTACTCTCTCACTTTCCCTAGTTTTACTCTATTTTTTTCGATAGAAAAGTACAACATAAAGAGAAAACAATAATCAATTAAAGCTTAGCCCGGCATCAGCACAACAAGATCAACTATAGTAAGCTCTGAACCGTAGTCGAGGGATCTTCAAATATCTGCAAACTTGAACTTCCTATTACAACGTATTTAGCCATTTGATCAGCAACTCTATTATGAGTGCTATGAGTGCTTGATATATGGTGGATTCTTACTTTCAACTTTCTTCTTAGGAGTTGATGCAGAAAATGTAATTCGACCAAACTGCTACTATCTCCCCCACCAAATAGAAGTGAATCCACTAGTAAGCAATATCACGTTCAACCTCAACATATCTAAACCTCTTTCCGCAAGCGATAAGAAGGCCTTCCAGAACCACTTTTACCTCTATTTTAAAAAAAAAAATCCTTATCAAACATCATTGAAAATCTACACAGCCAATTAGCATTCGAGTCTCTAAGTACACTTTCAATAGATACAGTAGAACTAGTGGTTGAAACTGCACCATTTATCCATCCCCTCTTTGGTCGAGACCAGTGCAACAATGTACTCATGGGACTGGGTTGAACCAAATTCAATGCTGGCTCGGCATAACTCCTCGCCAAAGAATAACTTGTATCCTTAATGGCTTGAACACAACTATGGCTATTAGAAAAAACAAAGAGATTACAGTCCTTCCAAATCAACTAGCAATTTATTGAGAATAGAGTTTGCCAAACTGTGTCATTGTTACTATAGTTTCCTAAATTTTTCATGTTCCATAAGAACCACTGCTTGAAAGAAAGATTGAAAAAAATACCTTGCATTTGCCTTGTAACTACCGATAACCATATTGGTTTAGAGAATGTGCAATCCCAAATCACATGTAAACTTGTTTCCAGAACACAACTACATCTAGGACAATCGCCTTCGTTTGTCATGTGTCTCCTCACTCGTTTTCCATTAGTCAATAGTTTATCATGCCACAAAAGCCATAAAAAAAACTGAATCCTCTGAGGTGTCTTCACTTTCCAAATCGTCTTCCACACATCAGAACCACCCCAATTGTCGAAATGAAACATATTCTTATAAGTTTCAGCTGTGGAAAATACATCTTTCCTCATCCATTTCCATGCCAAACAACCCTAACTTGCATTAGGATAATGAGGCAAGATAGATGCAATTTGTGTGATAATGTGATCCAGTACAACACATCTCAGACGACACCAACCCCAACTTCCACTCTCCATAACCAAATCACATACTCGTAAGGTATCATCCAATTCTCCAAAACTTTTATAAAACATTCGAAGTGGCCCTACTTGCCGAATCCACACATCATTTCAAAAGTTCGTAAGATAACCATTCCTAATAGACAAGTAAACATTACCTATAACTTTAGGCCAAACCTTCATCAACGATCTCCAAAGGAACAAACAGTTGCTTCTGGAATTAGAATTTGGCAGCAGTCCTTGTACATTATATTTGTTTCTCAACACTTTAACCCACAAAGCATCAGTTTTAGATAAGAGTTGAAAACCAAACTTCAAAAGGAAAATTTTATTTCTGGTCAACTAAACTCCTTAATCCAAATCCTCCAACATCAATAGGATGACAACAAGCATCCCAAGATGCTAAAATAGGTTTTCTAGAATCAGAACCAGATCCGAAAGGAATTTTTTAGCAATCTGCTCGATCTCCCTGCATACAGAGAAAAGAATACGAATCGTATACATTAAGTAGTTAGGAATAGCCAAAAGATCTATTCTTACCAATGCTAAACGGCTTGCCAATGAAAGCCTTTTCGCCTCCCATCCTGACAACTTCTTTCTCACTTTATCCACTACAAAAGCGAAAGTCCTTGTCATAACTCTATTATGGAATAGTGCCATTCCAAGATAGATACTTAGATCATCTGTAATAGCCTAAATTTTCAGTGGTGTCGAAATAGTGATTCGAGATCATTAAATCTGACAAATGAGTAGAAAATATTATTAATTTAGTGAATATAAGTTAAATGTGAAGTTAGAAATTTTTTGAAATAGCGAATAGTGTACTAGAAATAAATATTAAAATAATTAGAATCAGAAACGAGGTATCGAGACTTTAAAAATTTTAAACCGAGCCATAAATATTTTTATAAATATTTATGGAGTGTTAATAAGTTAGTATTAAAGTTTCGTCAAGAAATTTTAAAGTTCCGATAGTTAATTGAATAAAAAGGACTAAATTATAACAAATGTAAAATTATGGGAAATGATTAAATGGCTTAAATGATAAAAGAAAGAGGGTTTAAAAGGAAAATAGACCCAAAATGATTTGGGCTGGACGGCAAGGGGCATGAAATCAGCAGGAAAATTGATGAATTAAGGGTAAAATTGGAATATTGCAAAATTTACTTAATAAAGCTAGGACTAAAGTGGAATTATCTAGATTTCTCTTTATTTTTCTGCATTCTCATCAGCAAAAACACCATAGAAGGGTTTCCTTAAGCTGGTTTTTCATATTTTTACTGCAAGTAAGTTCAATTCTTGATTACTTCTTGAAATTTTTGTGTTTTTATGACTTTTACAACTAGGTCCACTTGTTGAATTCATTAGTTTTTGATTTTATGAAAGAAATTGGAAGTTGCTATGAATATGTGATGGAAGTATATGATGATTTAGCATGGAATTAGAGCTTTAAATTGTTTATATGCTGATTTTATTGAAAGAATTGAATAGAAAGTGAATGTTTGGGACCTAATGGTGAAAAAGTTTGAAGTTAGGGTTTTATGTGAAAATTATGAATTTAAATAATTGTGAGATAACTTATAATTTCTAGATAAAGCATTAATTTGGAAAAATTATCTTCATTGAGGGGTTAATTGAGTAAGGACTGAATTGTATGAACTGTGAAATTTGGGGCAAAAATCGAAATCAACATTTGCACTAAAACAGTTTTGGACAGCAGCAGTAGTTTAACTTTGAAAACTCACCAAAAATTGTAGAAATCGAATTATGAAATGAATAAAATATAAAATTAAAGCTTATTGAGTCTAGTTTCTTATAGAAGAAACGATGTAAGCAATGGAATTGTAAATCATGAGATATAATAGATTTTGTAAGACAATGTCAGAATGAATTCGGGTTCCCCTGTTCTGACTTTGAAAAATCATAAAAAATTGAATAAAAATAATTATGGGCTTAAATTTATATGTTTATAATCCTGAATGAGTCTATTTTCAATATAAACAAACGGAAAAATCATTTGAATCCTGTACAAGAAGATAATTAATTTTTAGTGAAGAAGGGTCGGAACTGTCAAACAGCAGAACAGGGGAGACTTCAATGAATAAACTGTATTAATTGGCCTAACCAAAAATTACAAAATTTTTATGGTAAGAAGATATGTGAGTCTAGTTTCAGGGAAAATTAGCTGATCTTAATTTGGAGTTCTGTAGCTAAAGATAAAAATAATTTAGTGACTATGACACGGATGGACAGCATTGGAATATACATAAGTAAATAATGAAATTATAGATAATATTACTTATAAGCGGGTTGAAGATGAAGTCAATACTGATAAGTGAATGATTTTACTATGATAGATCGAGAACCGAAACAAGTCGAGGAAAAGAAAAAGTAGCTGATTAGTCCTGAACTTTCACAAATTTTGCAAATCGACCTGTAAGTTCATATGGTTGAAGTTTAATGATTATATGTTAATTTTATGAATTATATAATGTATGATGAAATATATTTGTTGATGAATAGAGAATAAAATAACAACCCGAAAATCGAATAAATGATCAAATTGAGCGGAACGTCGGATTTGAGTACTTACGATCGATGATAAGTGACAAGTGATAAGTGGTAGCTTTAGCTACACTTATATCGATCGGTGACAAGTGATAAGTGATAAGTGATAGTTTTAGCTACACTTATCCGATCGATGACAAGTGATAATGTGATCGAGTGTAAGACCGCAAGGGACTATGACTTCAAAAAGTGATAAGTGATCATACGCAAGACCATAGTTATACTATGGCAAAGTGAAAGTGAAGTACTCAATTTTCTCAGAACCGTTCCCTAATTTGGTTAAAGAATGATATGTGACAAATGGGCCCAAAAGAATTAAAGGAAATGAATAAGTGGTAGTAAGTTTATACAAGGGAACTCACCAATGACTGTGGTTGACAGGTGAACTTAATAATTGTGTATATTGTATAAGTGTATAAATATTTGGTAAGATTTATGTTTTACGCCTATGAACTTACTAAGCTTCTATAAGCTTACTTGAGTGTATTCAATGTCTCTTGTAGATTGACGTGGAAGTATACGGAGGATCGGATCAACACAAAGAATCACACTATCCAGATTATCTCCGATAGCTTTTGTAAATTTTCTTTTTGATTTATATGGCATGTATAAGGTTTGATGATTATATAAATGCTAAGACTTGTTTAATGAATATACATTAAAGAAAAAAAATGATAAATATGTTAAATAGTATGATTATAGTAGAAGTATAATTTGGTATCAAATTGATTGAAATGAATTGGTTGGTTGGATTAGTCTCGGTTTTAAAATTTGCAGGGAAGGTTAGATATTTATAAAGGGGTTATATTGAACAAAAAAAAACTTTGGGATTTTTCGAAAAATTTTCTTTGGTTTCGATTTAATTCTGGTTTGGTCTCGAAGTATGTTTAGGGCTTTGGAGGCCCATCTAAAGGACGTCATGACATGTTTTAGTAAATGAATAGTATTTAACTTGTATTAACGAAAAATTAATCTGGTAAACTCTGGTAATGCCACGTACCCTATTTCGACTATGAATACGGGTAAGGGGTGTTACATTTAGTGGTATCAGAGCCCGGTTTAGCCGGTTCTCGGAACATGTGTTATGTGTAAAGTGTTTAGAAATACATGCCATATAAATCTGTGATAGTGTGATATGTATGATCCGATCTAATCTTTGTCATTTTTATAGATACTCTCGATTATAAAGATGTCGATAGACACGAACGCATCTTGAGCAGGAGGAAGCTAATGATGAGAGTGGACTTCGAACAAGGAACAAGTAATGATATTCCAATTTCTATGATGCGAGAGCGAGAACTTAAAAATATGATTTATGGAGTTATGAATCAGTGGTATAAGGAGATGATACAAGAAAGAAGTCGAGGCTCAACCACCTCCTCCCTCTTGCACCACACCTGTGGTACCTCGGTTGCTCCTCCACCTCCTTCAATAATTGAAACTAGTAAACATTCTCCGATTGAAAAGCTAAGGAAGTTTGGAGTGAGGAATTTCGAGGAGATCGGATGATGACCCTGTAAGTTTGAGTATTGGCTACAGAGTTTGGTAAGAATTTTTAAACAGATGGTTTGTTCTCCGGAGGATTATCTACGATGTGCTGTCTCGTTGTTAAAAGAAGAAGCATATAACTGGTGGGAAACTGTGGAAGCTGTAGTACCTGCAGAGAAGCTTACTTGGGAATTTTTCCAGAACGAGTTTAAAAAGAAATATGTGGGGAAAAGATATCTAGACAAGAAAAAGAGAGAATTTCTTGATCTACGGCAGGGAAATAAGTCAGTGGCTGAATACGAAAGAGAATTTGTCTACCTCAGCAAATATGCTCGAGACATTGTACCTACTGAAGAAGAAATGTGTATCAGATTTGAAGAGGGGTTAAATGATGAGATTAGAATGATGATTGGGGGTAATGAAATACGGGAGTTCGTTGTTCTGTCAGACCGTGCTCAAAAGCTCGAAGAAGTATATAACGGAAAAATACAGCGAGATCAAAAAAATAAAGAGTCATTTAAAAGAGGTGCTTCTAAGTCATTTTCAGATTTGCCAACGAAGAAATCTAAAGAAGAAATTAGTCGAACTACATCAGTGCCGGGAAGATTGGGTAGAGGTAGATCAAGACAACTGATTGTGGTATTTGATAGACTGTAGCAAGTGTGAGCAAAGTGTTCGAATACTCCTCGGCCTAAGTGTCAATATTGTGGAAGACATCATTTCGGTGAATGCAGGACTAAGACGGGGGCTTGTTATAAATGTGGGGCTACTGATCATCTTATTCGAGATTGTCCCCAGCTGCAAAAAGATGAAGTGGATCAGAAAGAGATACAGAGAACCACTCCCCAAAGAAGTAGACGTTCGGGCCAGAGCAGTGCTACAGGGGCTACCCGTTCGGGTATGAGAGAACCAATTAGTCAATCAGAGAATAGAGCACCAGCACGTACCTATGCCATTCGAGCAAGGGAAGAGGCTACGGCTCCTGATGTAATTGCTGGTATTTTCTATCTTTATGATGTTACTGTTTATGCATTAATAGACCCTGGGTCTACTCATTCATATATTTGCACTATGCTAGCATCCAAAAGAAATTATCCGTTAAGTCCACTAATTATGATATACAAGTCACTAATCCATTAGGTCAAAGTGTGATGGTTAATTTAATATGTCGTAATTGTCCACTGAAAGTGAAAGGCTGTGAATTCTCTGCTGATTTGATGTTGTTACCCTTTCGAGAATTTGATATTATTCTGGGGATGGATTGGTTAACAAAACATGATGCTGTAGTGAACTGTCGAGAGAAACGGATTGATTTGAAAAATCAGACAGGAGAAATGATTTAATTTGAGTTTGGAAATATGAAAGATAATGTTCAAATTATTTCAGCCTTTTAAGCTCGAAGCGTAAGGCACGAAAGGGTAATGAAGCATATTTAGCTTATATTCTTGATACTCGGGATTCGAATCAAAGTTGAAACGATTGCAGTTGTTAATGAATTTGTTGATGTGTTTCGAGGAATTACCGGGTTTTTACCTTGGATCGTGAAGTTGAGTTTGTGATTGATGTGATGATCAGGAGCAGCGCCAATATCCATAACACCATACAGAATGGCACCGACGGAATTAAAAGAGTTGAAGACTCAGTTGCAAGAATTGTTAGATAAGGGGTTTATTAGACCAAGTACATCTCCTTGGGGTGCACCTGTTTTGTTTGTGAAAAAGAAAGATGGCTCGTTGAGATTGTGTATAGATTACGCATAGGTTAAATAAGGTTACAATCAAGAACAAATATCCTTTGCCCGCATTGATGATTTGTTCGATCAGTTGAAAGGTGCTGTTGTGTTTTCGAAAATAGATCTTCGATCTGGGTATTATCAGCTGAAAGTTAAAGAATGTGACGTGCCAAAAACTGCCTTCAGAACTCGGTATGGTCATTACGAGTTTCTGGTAATGCCATTTGGTTTAACTAATGCTCCTGCTGCATTTATGGACTTGATGAATCGAATTTTTCAACCTTATTTGGATAGATTCGTGGTTGTATTTATTGATGATATACTGATCTATTCAAAGACTGAGTCTGATCATGCACAACACTTGAGAAGTGTGTTACAGACCTTGAGAAAGAAGCAGTTGTATGCAAAGTTCAACAAGTGTGAATTTTGGCTACATGAGGTTGGATTTCTGGGTCATATTGTTTCAGCTGAAGGAATTCGAGTAGATCCAAGTAAAGTGTCAGCAGTGGTGAATTGGAAAACTCCAAAGAACGTAACAGAAGTGCGAAGTTTCCTGGGATTAGCGGGATACTACCGCCGATTTGTTAAAAATTTTTCAATGATTGCTTTACCGATGACTCGACTACTTCAGAAGAATGTTGAATTTGTATGGTCTGAAAAGTGCCAACAAAGTTTTGATCAGTTGAAGAAGATGTTGACAGAAGCTCCAGTGTTAACTCAGCCAGAATCAGGTATACCATATGTTGTGTATAGTGATGCATCTTTAAATGGTTTGGGTTGTGTTTTAATGCAGTCAGGGAAAGTAGTGGTATATGCTTCTCGGCAATTAAAACCGCACGAGAAAAATTACCCTACCCATGATTTGGAGTTGGCTGCGATTATGTTTGCTTTAAAAATCTGGAGACATTACTTATATGGGGAAAAATGTTATGTGTATACCGATCACAAAAGTCTAAAATATTTGATGACACGAAAAGAGCTGAACTTGAGATGAGAGGCGGTGGCTCGAACTATTGAAAGATTATGATCTTGTTATTGATTATCACCCGGGAAAGCTAATGTGGTCATTGTTGATGCACTTAGCCGAAAATCATCATTATTTGCACTTCGAGCAATGAATGTTCATTTGTCTGTTAATGAAGATGGTTCGAAGATTAGCGAATTGAAAGCAAAATCTATATTCCTTCAACGGATCCGTGAATTACAGAGTGATGATCCGAAACTAGTGCTGAAACGACAAACGGTTCAGGATAATTTGAGTTCAGAATATAGCATTGATGATGGCGATATGTTGCGTTATCGTAATAGAATTTGTGTTCCGAATAATTCAGAATTGAAAAATGATATTCTTGCTGAAGCTCACAATAGTAAGTATTCTATTCATCCGGGTAGTACAAAAATGTATTGCGATTTAAAAAGAATGTACTGGTGGCCTGGTATGAAGCGAGAGATTTGTGAATTTGTTGCAAAATGTCTAATTTGTCAGCAAGTGAAAGCAAAGCATCAACTACCAACAGGTTTATTACAACCTATTATGATTCCTGAATGGAAGTGGGAACACATTACGATGGATTTTGTGTCAGGATTGCTCGTGACTCAGAAAAGAAAGATTCAATCGGGTTATCGTTGATAGATTGACAAAGTCGACACATTTTATTCCAGTCAGATCAAATTTTTCATTGGAGAAGTTAGCGGAATTGTATATTTCTGAGATTGTGAAATTACATGGAGTTCCAGTATCTATTATTTCGGATCGGGATCCGAGATTTACTTCGAGATTTTGGAGTAAATTACAGGAGGCTTTGGGCACTAAATTAAATTTCAAGCATGACTTTTCATCCTCGCATGCACAGGCGATCAGAAGCGAGTGATTCAGATTTTAGAAGATATGTTAAGGTGTTGTGTACTTGAGTTTGTTTGGCACTGGAAAGGTATTTACCTTTAGTCGAATTTGCTTATAATAATAGTTATCAAACTAGTATTAAAATGGCACCATTTGAAGCTCTGTATGGAAGAAAGTGTAGAACTCCATTATATTGGTCTGAATTAAGTGAACCGAAACTAATGGGAGTGGACTTGATTCGGGAAACCGAAGAAAAAGTTCGTATTATTCGAGATTGTTTAAAAGCTGCCTCCGATCGACAAAAATCATATGCAGATTTAAAGAGAAGAGATATAGAGTTTAATGTGGGTGATCGTGTATTTTTGAAAGTGTCACCATGGAAAAAAGTTTTATGTTCGGTAGAAAGGGAAAACTCAGCCCACGATTTATCGGGCCGTATGAAATCATTGAAAGAATCGGTCCGGTAGCTTATAGATTGGCTTTGCCCCCGGAGCTTGAAAAGATTCATAACGTGTTTCATGTGTCAATGTTGAGACGGTATAGATCAGATCCATCACATGTAATTCCTCATACAGAAATAGAGCTCCAACCCGACATGACTTATTCAGAAGAACCGGTGAGAATTCTAGCTTGGGAAATTAAAGAGTTAAGGAACAAACGAGTACCGTTAGTAAAAGTGTTGTGGCATCGACATGGTGTGGAGGAGGCAACCTGGGAAACAGAGGAATCAATGAGATCACAATATCCGAACCTATTTTCAGGTAACAAATTTCGAGGACGAAATTTCTTAAGAATGGGAGAATTGTAATAGCCTAAATTTTCAGTGGTGTCAGAATAGTGATTCGAGATCATTAAATCTGACAAATGAGTAGAAAATATTATTAATTTAGTGAATATAAGTTAAATGTGAAGTTAGAAATTTTTTGAAATAGCGAATAGTGTACTAGAAATAAATATTAAAATAATTAGAATCAGAAACGAGGTATCGAGACTTTAAAAATTTTAAACCGAGCCATAAATATTTTTATAAATATTTATGGAGTGTTAATAAGTTAGTATTAAAGTTTCGTCAAGAAATTTTAAAGTTCCGATAGTTAATTGAATAAAAAGGACTAAATTATAACAAATGTAAAATTATGGGAAATGATTAAATGGCTTAAATGATAAAAGAAAGAGGGTTTAAAAGGAAAATAGACCCAAAATGATTTGGGCTGGACGGCAAGGGGCATGAAATCAGCAGGAAAATTGATGAATTAAGGGTAAAATTGGAATATTGCAAAATTTACTTAATAAAGCTAGGACTAAAGTGGAATTATCTAGATTTCTCTTTATTTTTCTGCATTCTCATCAGCAAAAACACCATAGAAGGGTTTCCTTAAGCTGGTTTTTCATATTTTTACTGCAAGTAAGTTCAATTCTTGATTACTTCTTGAAATTTTTGTGTTTTTATGACTTTTA
Organism: Gossypium longicalyx; assembly: GCA_025698465.1. Lineage (NCBI taxonomy): Eukaryota > Viridiplantae > Streptophyta > Magnoliopsida > Malvales > Malvaceae > Gossypium > Gossypium longicalyx. The sequence goes on from CM047000.1 coordinate 9,755,725, forward strand.
CAACTAGGTCCACTTGTTGAATTCATTAGTTTTTGATTTTATGAAAGAAATTGGAAGTTGCTATGAATATGTGATGGAAGTATATGATGATTTAGCATGGAATTAGAGCTTTAAATTGTTTATATGCTGATTTTATTGAAAGAATTGAATAGAAAGTGAATGTTTGGGACCTAATGGTGAAAGAGTTTGAAGTTAGGGTTTTATGTGAAAATTATGAATTTAAATAATTGTGAGATAACTTATAATTTCTAGATAAAGCATTAATTTGGAAAAATTATCTTCATTGAGGGGTTAATTGAGTAAGGACTGAATTGTATGAACTGTGAAATTTGGGGCAAAAATCGAAATCAACATTTGCACTAAAACAGTTTTGGACAGCAGCAGTAGTTTAACTTTGAAAACTCACCAAAAATTGTAGAAATCGAATTATGAAATGAATAAAATATGAAATTAAAGCTTATTGAGTCTAGTTTCTTATAGAAGAAACGATGTAAGCAATGGAATTGTAAATCATGAGATATAATAGATTTTGTAAGACAATGTCAGAATGAATTCGGGTTCCCCTGTTCTGACTTTGAAAAATCATAAAAAATTGAATAAAAATAATTATGGGCTTAAATTTATATGTTTATAATCCTGAATGAGTCTATTTTCAATATAAACAAACGGAAAAATCATTTGAATCCTGTACAAGAAGATAATTAATTTTTAGTGAAGAAGGGTCGGAACTGTCAAACAGCAGAACAGGGGAGACTTCAATGAATAAACTGTATTAATTGGCCTAACCAAAAATTACAAAATTTTTATGGTAAGAAGATATGTGAGTCTAGTTTCAGGGAAAATTAGCTGATCTTAATTTGGAGTTCTGTAGCTAAAGATAAAAATAATTTAGTGACTATGACACGGATGGACAGCATTGGAATATACATAAGTAAATAATGAAATTATAGATAATATTACTTATAAGCGGGTTGAAGATGAAGTCAATACTGATAAGTGAATGATTTTACTATGATAGATCGAGAACCCGAAACAAGTCGAGGAAAAGAAAAAGTAGCTGATTAGTCCCTGAACTTTCACAAATTTTGCAAATCGACCCAGGTAAGTTCATATGGTTGAAGTTTAATGATTATATGTTAATTTTATGAATTATATAATGTATGATGAAATATATTTATTGATGAATAGAGAATAAAATAACAACCCGAAAATCGAATAAATGATCAAATTGAGCGGAACGTCGGATTTGAGTACTTCTGATCAGTGATAAGTGACAAGTGATAAGTGGTAGCTTTAGCTACACTTATCTGATCGGTGACAAGTGATAAGTGATAAGTGATAGTTTTAGCTACACTTATCTGATCAGTGACAAGTGATAAATGTGATCAGTGTAAGACCGTGGCAGGACTATGACTTCAAAAAGTGATAAGTGATCATACGCAAGACCATAGTTATACTATGGCAAAGTGAAAGTGAAGTACTCAATTTTCTGTAACCGTTCCCTAATTTGGTTAAAGAATGATATGTGACAAATGGGCCCAAAAGAATTAAAGGAAATGAATAAGTGGTAGTAAGTTTATACAAGGGAACTCACCAATGACTGTGGTTGACAGGTGAACTTAATAATTGTGTATATTGTATAAGTGTATAAATATTTGGTAAGATTTATGTTTTACGCCTATGAACTTACTAAGCTTCTATAAGCTTACTTGAGTGTATTCAATGTCTCTTGTAGATTGACGTGGAAGTATACGGAGGATCGGATCAACACAAAGAATCATACTATCCAGATTATCTCCGGTAGCTTTTGTAAATTTTCTTTTTGATTTATATGGCATGTATATGGTTTGATGATTATATAAATGCTAAAACTTGTTTAATGAATATACATTAAAGAAAAAAAATGATAAATATGTTAAATAGTATGATTATAGTAGAAGTATAATTTGGTATCAAATTGATTGAAATGAATTGGTTGGTTGGATTAGTCTCGGTTTTAAAATTTGCAGGGAAGGTTAGATATTTATAAAGGGGTTATATTGAACAAAAAAAAAACTTTGGGATTTTGCGAAAAATTTTCTTTGGTTTCGATTTAATTCTGGTTTGGTCTCGAAGTATGTTTAGGGCTTTGGAGGCCCATCTAAAGGACGTCATGACATGTTTTAGTAAATGAATAGTATTTAACTTGTATTAACGAAAAATTAATCTGGTAAACTCTGGTAATGCCACGTACCCTATTTCGACTATGAATACGGGTAAGGGGTGTTACATCATCCACACAGGAAAACCCCACATCATTACAAATAGCCTTAGCCAGATCTTAAGGCATATTAGAAAAGAAAAAAACTTGAGATTTACTTTTGTTCACCTTTTGACTCGAGAAGTAACACAAGGTGTACAAAATACTATTAACAACACCCACCTAAACTCTACTAGCCTTACAGAATAAAATAATATCATCTGTAAAAAATAAGTGAGATAATGTCGGGCCTCTCCTTGACAAAAGAAGTGTAACAGCCCGTTTTCAATGAAATCAGAATAGTGATTTCGGGACCACAAATTTGAGGCCGGAAGAAAATTCATTTTAATATTATTTTATGGTTTACAGTATGATAGAAATATCGTATGAAAATTTCATTAAGAAATTTTACCGTTTACATGTCTAATCTGATAAAAAGGACTAAATTACATAAAGTGCAAAAATTGAATTCTAGTAGTTAAAAGTATCAAATAGATATGGAATTTTAAATTGGAGGTCCTTATATAGAAAATAGGCCATTTAGAGGAGTTAGCGGATAAGTATGATTATTCATCATTGGAAATTGAAGAAAATATTAAGGTTAATTTTGGAAATTAAAGATTTAAAGTAATATTAAAAAAAAAGAAGAAAAAAATCTATTTTCATCATCTTTCATCAAAAAACATGGAAACCTAGCCATGGAAGCTTGAGTTTTAACAAGCTTATTTTGCTCATTTGGGTAAGTATTCTTGTTCCGTTTTTAATGATTTTTATGCTTCCGAGATCGTAATAGCTTAATCTAGCTATCTCGGGGATTAATTTACAAAATCGTTAAAGTATTAGGGTTTTGTCATGGATAAGTATAGTTGAATTTTGAAGTTTTATGATAGAAAATGAAAGGTTGTTGTTAGATAAACAACTTTTGTAAAGAGAAATTCGATAAAATTATCAATTAGGGACTAAATTGAAAAGATGAAAAATTTATGAAAAAAATCTAAATTTTGTGAAATACATGGGCTGCTATTGATATGTATGAAAATCGGCTAGGCTTTAATAAGGATTAAGTTGTATGAATTTCATTTTTTTGAGCCTAGGGACTAAATTGTAATTAAGTAAAAGTATAGGGCAAAATAGTAATTTTTCCAAAGATGTGTGGTGGATTAAATTGAATATGAATTATATTAAATTGAGTTAAATTGATTTGTATATATCTGGATAGACCTAATACAGATTTAGATCAAGGCAAAGAAAAAGTATCGGACTAGTAGCCTTTGTATCTACGAAAACTTATTGAGGTAAGTTCGTGTAACTAATTTGTATATTTAAATATTTTAAATTGAATATTGTTGTGTGTGATTTTTACAAATTTGCATGTGTAATTATGATCACATATCCGATAATTGTCGAGTCCTGTTTGAACCTTAGAAATTCGAAGGATACAAATGCCATGTCATTAGGGTTCCCAATATAATTATGATCCTGCATGTGTAGCGGACACACCACAGCTCTCTTGAGCTTCCCGATACTTGACTCTCAGAGCTTCCTGATATTTGGCTCACAAAAGCTTCTCATTTACATGATTGTATAAGCATACAAGTATATGAATTGACGGATTACAAATTTGTACACTTCATGTGTACTACTCGTGTATCCAACGTATTTTAAATGGTTCAACGGGCAAATTTCTTATATGAAACAATATGAGTTCGAAATGAAAAATTATGGGTATATACTTGAATTACATGGAAATGATATTACATGATATATTGAAATACGAGATGGATGATACATGTATGTGAATCTTACCTAGTGATTATGTACATCCATGCTTATTGGTTATGGAAAGTGTTACATGGCTAACATGTTGAGGATATGTGTTTAGGCTTTTGGCCACATTGGTTTGGTTGTATTAGCATGCTTACCTTAAATGTGATTAAATGGTAAGTTAATTTCCTTGTTATACGAACTTACTAAGCTTAAATGCTTACTCTGTGTTATTTTTCCATATTTTATAGTAATTCGGAAGCTTAACCATCAGCCTTTTTGGTATACTTAGTAAATTAATTTTGGTTATAATGGCATGTATAGGTTAATTTGGCCAATGATGGCATATAAATGTTTTGTTGAAAATAGCCATTTGAATGGCTTGTGACGGATAAATTTTGATGTGTATGTAAGTGGCATTATCATGTTTGATGTGTGCTTGAAATGGTTGAATGATGGAAATCTTATAGGTATATTTGGTAATTTATACATATATGTATTTGGTCATGTAGGTAAAATTGGTTATTTGATTTATATGAGTTATGTTATCATTTAAAGAGCCTAAGGGCATCTTGTTGGTATGTGATAGTATTACATGTTTAAGTATAAATTTTGGCTTGATTTGAATGACTTGTTATGGCTTGTTGATGTCCAAAATGTTGATTTAGTTTGATGAAAAATTGAGTGAGAAATATGGCTAGGAAAATGGCCTATTTTTATCCACACAGGCAGAGACACTAGTGTGTGTCTTAGCCGTGTGTGACACACGGCCAGGTGACATGGCCATGTGTCCCCTGTATCTTTAATTTTCACAAAACAGAATGCTCACATGGCCTAGCACACAGGCGTGTGGCTTGGCAATGTGACCCAAGTCAGAGAGTTACACGGGTTAGGATACGGCCGTGTGACCCTATTTCGAATACCCATACTTCCTGGTCACACGAGCGTGTGTCCTTACAATTTTGAAAATTTTAATTTTTTTTGAAAAATTCTTTGAGTACCTAATTTAATCCCAATTTGTTTCTAATATGTATTTTGGGCCTTGAGGGCTCATATATAGGACAGTATCTATGATTTTGATTGATTTCTGATATGAATATAATATGATGTGAAATTTCTGTCTGTTTGTTCTGTAAACTCCAGTAACGCTCTGTAACCCTGTTCCGGCGATGGATTCGGGTTAAGAGTGTTACAAGAAGTGATTTCGAAACACCCAGTTCAACTGACTCTTTAATTAGATGCCCAAGTATTTCCATGCAAATAACAAAAAGATAAGGAGATAACAAATCGCCTTATCTTAATCCACGAGTAGGTTGAAAAGAATCTATAATAGCACCATTCCGAAGAACATGAAATATCAATGTAAACACATTATTAAAAATCACGATGACTAGTAATGAAGGAAAATCGACGTCCAATAGGGAGTCATTCAAAAAATCCTACCTGATTCTATCATATGCTTTCTTAAGATCAATTTTCAGCATCATCCCATACTTAGTACCTCGAAAACCTTTCATTGAGTGCACCGCTTCTTACGCAACCACTATATTATCAGTTATATATCTGCCCAAAATAAAGCTTGCTTGATTCTGACTAGACAGTTTCACCATTAGATACCTCAATCTGTTAACTAAAGTCTTCGTAATAATTTTAGACATCACCATGCATAAGCTTATCGGTTTAAATTGAGAAATCCTTTCAGGATTTTGAGACTTGGGTAACAAAACTAGCAAAGTCCTGCTAAGTTTAGGATCCATATCTTGCCTTGCCAACACCTATTTAACAAGATAACAAACTAATGGCATAACAACATCTTATTGGGACTGAAATTTTTTTTCCTGAAAACCATCCACCCTAGGGGCTTTTAACGGAGCCATACCAAAAACCGCCCTTCTTACTTCATCATCAAAAATCGTCAATAATAAATTATTCAACTCAATAGAAGAGATTTGGGGAAATTTACCACGACATGGAAATACACCAATAACCAAAGAGTCCATAGTGTAAAGATCTTCAAAAAAATCAATAACATGATTCTTCAACGCCTCATAATAATCATTTTCAATCATAAGACCCTCGATTCTATTTTTTCTCCACTTAGTCAATGTTTGACTATGAAAATAGCTCGTATTTCTGTCACCATTCAGAAGCTACATAGACCGAGATTTCTGAAACCACAATAACTCATCGTGCTTTATAACTTTCTCTATTTTTTAACGGAGTGCCAATTCTCGACAACGGAGTCCAAAAGAACTTCTCCAATCCAAAATTCTTTGTACTCGACTTAACTAAAAAATCAGATTCTGTTTACACACAAAATATTTCCATATACTTGTTTATTCCACTCCTGAACTACTTCCTGAAAATGTTCCAAATTTGCACTAATATCCCCCTCATTACTCCAACCATCCCTTACCAGGTGTCTAAAACCAACATGTAACAACCAACTAGCAAGACAACAGAATGGCCTATGACTTCTGTTGAATGACGTTCGTAAGGAGACTAGAATTGGTCTGTAATCAAATTTTTATATATGGAGGTTTCAACAGAATAATCGGGTACAAAGGAAAACCACTCTTCATTACAAATAGCTCTATCCAACCACTAAGATAAATTTTCTTAACACCAAGTAAATTGATATCTGATGGCACCCAAATTCCGCAACCCATTATCAAACAAAAATTCACGAAACCTTCTATATCCAACCCTTGATAGAGTAGCACCACCTGCTCTTTCGGAACTATCAATGACCGAATTAAAATCTCCAGCTAAAGTCCAAGGACTAACCAACAAAACTGCCAAAGACTCTAAAAATTGCCAAAGTTTTCGTCGCTTTGTTGGTTATAGACTAGCATACACAGCTGAACAAGAGAAATTATCTGAACCTTGTTTACCACTGACCTTCAGATGTATAACCTGTGAGTGAATATCCAACACATCGACAAGAAAATTATCATTCCAACAAATCCAGCTTCAACCTGAAACAATTAAGATACCCAATTTTAGAAATAGTACCATCCGCTCTAGCTCTACTAATACAGGTTCCAAACAAGCAAACTATATCAGGAGAAAAGTCTTTTCTATATTCATTCACAACACTATGGAAACGGGGATGTTCGAATTCTTAACAGTTTCAACAAAAAATCTTTGTATCCATAAAATCAATAAAGACAATAATAGAACAAACCCTGCAAACAAGCAACTAACTCAACTGTTGACCTTCTCATAACAGTCGCTCTCGTCTTCCATAACCTCCTCTCTTGATAGTTTGTCTTCTTCCATCGGTGTTTTGTTGGCTCTTTATTCCAAATTATGAACTAAGTCCTCCATTTCTGTTGATAGTTCTACCGTATCCTGAAAAAAGCCACCAAATCCATCATCTGGTGGTTTATCTCGTGACCTACCCCCTAAATTATTAACCTCTAGAAACATATTCAAATTAGCCTTGCTTGATTCCTCAAAATTTAAAATTCCATTCTCTTTCCTGTTAAGTGAGTCTGAACTTTGATTTTCAACTATTCTAACCATCTTATGTTTCCCCTTGTCCATTTTAGCCGAGACATTTATGGATTGAATAACAAAATTCTTCAAATTGTTGACTACTAGTTTAAGCCCCATATTGGCCCCATCATCAAAGATTCCATTACCAAACATAAGCCTAAAACCTTTGCCACTATTTGATGGTCTTAAAGGCCTAAACCTTTTTTTCAGCCCACTTTCAACAACTACTTTTTTACCCTTGGCCTGTCGATTAGCCTTGCCAATATTAATTAACCTTAATGGCCTTTTAAAATTTTGCATACCAGCAGCCCTTATCAACTTAACGTTACCATTTCTCTGAATTCCATATTCTCCTTCATTGTTTCCACCAATTTTGGTTAGATCCTCTCTCTCAATCTCCACTAATGTTGAAAATTTAGAACCCCCACCATTTTCGCCTGAAATGTCATTCTTTCCGGCCCCCGAAAATCGTCATTTACCTTTTTTCCTCCTCTCTACCAGCATGCACAACCCGAACGGTTCGTCCTCAATCTTCCGATAAAACCCATATTTTTTTTATATTGGTTCATGATGGTCTGCTCCTTTTTCCATCATCAGTGCTTCAGCCCCCGTACAAGTATTCGAACTATGTTCGAAACGGCTACACTTGAAGCAAATGTTCTGTAGAGATTCGTATTCCACATGTTGTAACCTTCCATTGATTCACACTTTTGACACCATATGCTTCCTCAGATCTACAATCATCGCTAGCCACGCGAACCGTCCCCGACGAGCACTGACAATATGAGCATCCAATTTGACCATTATTCCAATCAACTACCCAATTGCTCAAAGATGACAATCTAAATAATATCCTTTAGGTAAACCTGGAAGCCTAATCCAAATGACTTGATAATCAGCTTCATCTTGGGTTGTTGAGAAATCTGATGACCATGGACGAACAACTAGGTAATGTCCATAAATTACCCACAACCCCCCAACTAAAACCTTATTAAAATCTTCCTCATCTTAGAATTTGATCAGAAAGAAGTCATTTTCCAGATCCATCATTTGGATCAGATATTTAAGATTCCACGGTAGAGAAATCCTATTTAACAATGTGTTAAACCCTATTCTTCTACCCAGTAGCTTCACAATGGATGTCATTGCCATTTTATGACCAATATACTCCTGAACCCTGTTTGAGAACTTTATCGACGAAACACCATCAACTACCTCCGTAACCACATCCCCGTCCAATAGTGCAAATTCCTCCTCCATGAAAACATTCTGTGACGGAGTCAATAAGGCCCCTGTTAACATTGATTTATACGATACCTTAGTGTTATCCGAATTTTGAACTTTCTGTCCTTTCTTGTTCGTTGTTGGATCATTCATATCTGGCGAAAAATCCAATCTTGTACGAACTTTTTTAGTCGCCCGACCTACACCGCTGCTTGAGCCTGAAAGATTTGCACACACCACAAAATATTTAAAATACCATTTTTGTCATTCAAATATTTTACAATTAACTCTTTATTTTTTTTTAAATTTATTTTCAATAAAAATATTAACTCTTTATTTCTTTAAGTTGTTAATTATTTAAATTTTGAAAAAAAAAAGTATCAATCTTTATTTTTTTTGCTATATCATTATATTTTAGATTTTTATCGCTTTATTTCTTTTTTATTTCTAATAATCTTATTTTTAATTTCTATTTTTTAGATGACTAGGAGTATTTAATTTTAAATTTGTTTGATATTTTTTTGAAGTATTAGATCTTAATATTTTTACTTTATTATTAGATTATTATTTGTTTATTTTTTAAATTTGTAGTTTTTTTTTTTTTGTTTTGTTACATTACTAAGAGTATAAGAACAGTTTTTTTTAACTTGGTGAAATAAGCTTGTTTTAAACAAATATATGATACATTACTGGTTAAGACTTTAATTATGATTTTATGTAGAATATTGGTATTTTTTTGTATAATTTTTATTATAAATTATTTATGTAAAGACTAAAATTAGAAAATACATGTAAAATAATTAACTTCATTTCCTTGCCACATAATTTAATTAAACAAGAGATAATAGATTTCCTCTCCAAACAAGAGATTTAATTATATTTATCCAAACATAGATTTAAATTAAGTTCATGTTTTAAAGTAAATTCATGTTATACTGTTAAAATTACAATTAAAAGAGTAGGAAATTAATCTAATTACAGCGATTCAATAATTTTTCTCATACTTATTTAAATATATTAATATATATTCTACTGTTAAATATTTTTTTACATAAAACAAATTAGAATCTTATAATTAAAGTACGTAAATCCTGAAAAATACAAATATTACAAAAAAAAAATTAATTGCACAAGTAAAAAAATTTATATAGATCACATTTTCAACCCTTGTCCTTGTAAAGTCATGTATCAAATAACAGATAACCGACATAAAGGTGTTCATTCAAACCCCATATCATAGGCCTCTCACAGCATTTCAAAGTAACTTACGTACGAAGTTTAAATGAGAAGGGAGCCTAACGAAAAAGAGAACAAAGGGGAAACCCAATATTCTTGTCAAGAATTTCATATTCAAAAACATATAGAATAACTATCACACAACGATTTTACTAAAGGCAGCAAAAGTCGAAAACACCACCAAAGATCCACCATAACAACAATTATATTCGAAAATTCCTACACTACAAATTCATCCTCTCTCACTCCTCCCTACTTGCTATTTAAATACGAAATTTTCTTTAAAGAAGATAGCGCAGATCCAAATGGGAGTGAAAATGAAAAAGCAGCAGAAATTGTTGATAGCTCTCTGGCAAGGGAAACCCCTCTATTCAAATGCATCATCGTCATCATCTGGAAGGGGCTGACTGGCTGCCGCTGCAAGCTCAGCCTCATGCCTAACAACAAACCAACCAGTTTTTCATTAGACTGCGGGTGCAAATAAAAGATGAATGCAAAATCAGTTTGCTGGGTGGGTTATCTTACTGTTGCTGTGCAGCCAAGTCAATGTGTACTTCAGGAGGAGCAAGTGCAGGAGACTCCACGAAGTGGAGATTAGGATCACTAGAATCATCGAAACAACACCAATTTTAGACATTGATCGAGGCATCAGCATTAAAACATTAATTGCACAACAAATACAATGTTATATATTACCCTGCAAGCTTCCTGGCAAGGTACAAGAAAGGTTTCTCGAAATTGTAGTTACTTTTGGCCGAAATTTCATAGTATTGCAGATTCTTCTTCCTGTGGAATGTGACTTGCTTTGCCTTGACCTGCCTGTTCTTTACATCAACCTTGTTTCCACATAGAACAATAGGAATATTCTCACACACTCTGCATTACCAAAACAACATTTTTACACAAAGCTGTTACACAAAAACATCAATAATAGGTAAAGACTGTCATTTTTAACACACCTGCAAAGATCCCGATGCCATGTTGGAACATTCTTGTATGTCAACCGGGCAGTAACGTCAAACATAATTATGGCGCATTGCCCATGGATACTGCAACACATAAATATTAAAAAGTCAGAAAAACAATAAGTAAAGCAAAAACTCAATATGTTGTTTCTGCGATACGTATCAAAAATAAAACAATAAACAAGAAGGAATAATATGAATAATATTTGGGACACTGCAGTAGAGTTTTTAACCTACATAAGTAAGATCAAAGGGTTCACAAGTGTCTTACAAGGATATAGTAAAATATTAAAAAAGACAAGTAGCAATTTTTTAAGAATGCTTGTGGAATAAAAAAATATACACTGCAAGTGCACCAAATACTAACACAAACAAGAATACATAGCTACAACATCTTAGGTTCATAAAACAAAAGGACATGTAAAAGTTGAGGTATAAGCCATTGGGTACAAAGAATCGAAAATGCATCCCAAAGCCTTAGCTAAAAGGAATTACTTCACCATGTTTATAGAAAAAGGTGCAAGTAATAGAATCACTCACTAGTAACCATCTCTGAGACCACCGAACTTCTCCTGTCCAGCAGTATCCCAGCAGTAGAAACGGATTTTGCCACAGTTAGTGAAGAAGTCCAAGGGATGAACCTCCACACCAATGGTTGCTGTACAAAGATAAAAACACTTAAAGTAACCACTCAATCAAGCACCTCATGCATCAAACAGGACTAGCGCCAGAAAACAGTGCTTGTTAAAACACTTACGCTCGTATTTCTTTTCAAACTCTCCAGTTAGATGCCTCTTCACGAAGGTAGTTTTTCCTGCAACCGTCACAGAAAGTTCAAGCAAAGTCCAAAACAATGTGCTCACTTAAACAAAATAAATTACTTCTTTAATACTAAAACAAAAGCAAAAGGCTAAAACATATACATCTAAGAGATCACAAACCTCGGAAATGAAAGCGTATTAAATACTCTTTTTTTACTTTATTTTTATAAAATTCAAAACATGAAATTATCAGCGTCAAATAATAACGATTTGAAGATAACATAAACGAATTTCCGACAATTTCATAAACAATCAAAATCAAACGTATTGAGTTAAAACCTTACAAATCGAATCTACGAGTAAAGAAAATGGAAATTACCAGTTCCTCCATCGCCGACGATAACGAGCTTGAAGCTCGGATAATCAACTGTTTGCTGGTTCGGCAAAGCCTGCACCACGAATCAAGGGGAAAAAATAAAGATCTATCTTGACACTAAAACCCTAGATTATAGTTAAGATATAGAAAACAACCAAAAAAATAAAAGAGAAGAGAAAGAGCGAGGGGCTCACCATTGATTCGGAGGCGGAGAGACAATAGAAATGAATCTACAAATCTTGCGTTTATTTGGCGAAAGTAGAGCGAATCGGAGTAGAGTGATTTGGGAGACGGCGATAGCCAAAGGGTTTATAAGAGCGAGGGATTTTGGGAGTCTAAGCTCGGCTTTAAAATGACGCAACTCTCTCTGCCGTTGGATTCGATTACTTACCCATCTTTCCTCATCTCGTATCGACCGTTGGATCATGTTTCCCTTGGGGTCCACTTCTAGTATGCCGCGTTACTGCCCTTTTCTGGCTTTTGAGGGAGTGGATGGTAATTTGGTAAATATTATGTAGTTTTCTTCCTTCTTTCTTTTTTTTTTTTTTTTTTTTTTTTGGTTGAGAAGAAAACAAAAACAAATTACGTAGCAGTGCCCTCTAAAGGACACCCAGCTTCATCTCCATGCAGTAGCCGGCGAGGGAAATACTTGTAATCCAATTTCGCGTCCTTTAAACATTGCTTGCATACCATCATCAGCGACACAGTTACCTTCTCTATACTATATATATGTTGAATCTTCACCTCTCGGCCTCGTTTGAGTAAAGTCGCCAGCGACGGAAGAACAGCATTATGATGCAATGCTTTACCATGGCCATTCAACAAATGCCTACAGTAACATTATGAAGCTCCAAGATCACCTGTGTAGCACCCAACTCCAATGCAAGCGCTAAGCATCATACACGCGCCATAGTTCTGCTTCCACAACCCAGCACATCCCGATACTCCTCGAGAAGCTATCACCCATCGGCCAAGACAGTCACGAATTACCCCTCCAGCCGCTGCATGTTATCCTCAATTCGGACTGCTCCACCAGTATTCACCTTGAACCGTCTCACCGCTGGTCTTTCCCACATAATTGATCTTTGATTGTGTTGACAATAGGGATTTAAATTATAATTACAGTCGCATTTTCAGTCAAATCACGTTTATTGCGATTACTATATTGCTGGCTCATAACCATTGTGCAGGTTTTTTATTAAAGAAATATAAAAAAAAACACAAAAATAGTATAAGAAAAATATTATCTATCAAAATGGAACATTTGGGGTGATGCTGTCTGTGTAAGAGGCGTGACTACCCCAATTCTGACAAAAAATTAAAAAAAAATAAAAAAACTATTAAAAAAAACAAAAAAAACTGTTAAAAAACATTTTTTCTATTATTATTTTTTCTCTTCTCTTTCTCCTACCTTCTTTCTCTCTATTCTCTCCTCTTTTTCTTTTTCTTTCTTCTTTTTCCCTCACCGGTGCCCCCCTCTCTTTCTCCTTCTCCTTCTCTTTTTCTTTCTTTTTCTCTTCTTCTCCTTGCTTCTTGCTTCACCTGAGCTGCTGCTGAACTTGGGGACCTTAAAATGGTCCCCAAACAGAAAAAAACGAAAACAGAAAAAACAGAGGTATGCATCCTTGGTGCCGCCTGTGACACCTCCACCTTCAGTGCCACCTCTGCCAGAGGCACCACCGGTGCCGCCTCTGACATAGGCGGCACCACCCCTGATACACATTTTGGTAAATAATATTTTCTCTATATTATTTTCGTATTTTTCTTTTTTTGTACCATTTTGAAAAAAAACTCCATTACGCGTATAGCGGTAGTATTTTTTTTTTCAAATCTGCACACCTTATTGTAAAAAGTAAACAATTTGTTATGAAATAACATTCTGTTTGTTTCACTGAAAATAATTTTCGAAAAATAATTTCTAGAAAATAATTTGTTTTTCTAAAAAAATTAATATTTTCTAATATTTAGATGAATTCTGTAAAATATTTTCTATTGTTTGGCAGATTTCTTAAAAATATTTCATAAATATTTTCAATTAAACAAACATACATTTGAGATTTTCTTTTTTTTTATTGTTTAATTGAATTTATTTTTATCTATAATTTCATATTTTACATTGTTTTTGTATATACTAAAAATATTATGTTAAATTCAGATTTATTACACCGTCATTTTTTAATTACATGACTACTAAGTGAGTATTTTTTTATTTAAAAATGTAGCATCAACAAAATTGACAAAAAAATTAACAATGTCAACAATTGGACTTGATTTTTAAATTTGAAAAGTAAACGGACTAAATTCTTAAAAATAAAAGTACAAATACTAAATTACAAATCTGTGAAGTGTACATAGACTTATCATATATTTTAACCTTTATACTATAAAACATTTATTATTAATATATTTATAATTGTAATAAATATTTATTATTAAAATATTAATATTGAATATTTTCAATAATATGTGAATAATATTATTTAAATTTATTATTTTTAAAATTTATTATTAAAATAAAATTGAAATATTAAATAATTTATTAAAATAATAAATTATATTTATTATATTAATAATTTATTATATGACTAAATATAAATAATTAAATATTTATGTTTAATAATATATAAAAATATAATATTTTAAATATTTTTAAAAATAAACAATATAATAATATTAAGCTTGATTTAAGTTAATTTTTATATAAAAATAAAATTATCTATAGATGAGCTCTTTTTCGGAAAATAACTTACGCTTTTCAAAAAGGTAAGTCATTTTACTGGAAAAATGGTTTATTTTATCTTGACCTGTAAGTCATTTTCCTTTAACCAAACTATTTTCTGTGAAACAAATATAAAAAAATGTAGAAAATATTTTTCATAAAATATTTTACATGTAAACGAACGGACCCTAAGAGAATTATAAATTTAACAAGAGAAGAATAAAAAAATAAAGAAAGCATGTTCAATTTTCACCTTCTTTTTTTGGATATCATAATAAGTTTGTACATGCATTTTATTTATAGTGCTTCGAGTGGACAACATTAAGGTACTATATAAATAATTTAGATGCTACAAAATAATGAATTTAGGGGTTATGAATACTCATTCTTTAAGAGTTACAATATGATAAATTTGGGGGTATAGATATTCTATTTATAGGGCTTCAAGTACCATAAGTTACAAAGCATTAAGGGCCATGTAATGACCCAAAATTCACGGGTATCGAAAAAGTGCAATATCGGGCTTCCGTCTTAATAAATTGAGTTCGTAAATAATTATTAAAAATATTTATGAGTCTAGTAGTGAGCTTAATTAAGTTTAATTAGGTGAATTTAGCTTAATTAAGAGTAATTACAAAAAATGATTAAATTGAATAAAAGGTAAAAGTTTAATTATAGATTAAAGAAAAATTTAAGGGGCTAAATAAGCAATTAGACTAATTGCTTAGAATGAGGCGGTTAATGAGTATAAAAATCTTAAGGTTTTGTTATTAATCTATTATTATAATTATTATTATTAATTATTATTATGGTTTTCTTATTATTAATATTATTATATTATGAAATAAAATAAATTAAGACAAGTGTATGGTGATAAGGTGGTACAAGTGTAATAATTTATATATATACATTTGTATTATAATTATTTATTTACTTAAAATTTAAGTTAAAAGATATTTATTAATTAAATAAATTATATGATAAGATTTTTGTATGATAAATAAATAAAAGAAAGACAAATGGATGGTCATGATAATATACAAATGTAAAAAAAATTTATATATACAATTGTGATATATGTATTTGTTATTAAATAGATATTTATTATAATTATTATAGTTTTATATTAAATTATTATTATTATTATTATTATTAAAATAAAGACAATTGTACAATGATTAATGGTACATGTGTAAAATATATATAAATACACTTGTAATAAAATAAAACATTTTCTTATAATTTATGTAAAAGGTATTTATGAATTAAATATTATTATTAAGTAAAATAACGAAAGAAACAAAAGGAGAAAAGAAACAGAAGCTTTCGAAATAGGGAGAAAGGAAAGAAGGAAAGAAAAATAAAAGGAAAAATTAGGGTTTGAAGGTTTAAAGTTTTAATTGGTAAGTCAATTAAGTCTTTTTTATTTAAATTTGATATTTTAGAAGTTTTAGAATAAAGTTTTGTTAAAATGAAGTTGAGGTTTTGGAAGTTTTTAAGTTTTTGAACATAGTTCATGTTGAACAAAATAATGAATTGGGGGTTTAAGTGAATGAATTTTAAGTTAGAATTGATTAAAGGATTAAATTGTAAACTAGGCTATAAGTTTTGTGTTGTAGGGATTAAATTGATAGAATTTTTAAATTAGGATTTTATTATGAACATTAGATAGTTAAGTAGAATATGGAAGGAAATTGATTAGAAATAAAGTATGAATTGAGTTAGAAAAGTAAATGAGTTAATTAGGATTAAATTGGAATTAGGGTATAAATTGGATAGAAATTCAATTATTATTATTAATTAGTGTTGTAATTGATAGTGTAAATTATTATTTTCGTAGCTAATAAGGAATTCGAGGCATCAACACACAAATGAAAGGAGAAAGCTATCGAAGACTAAAACGAGAAATTCACAGTTTGTATTACTATAATTCAAACTACTATTTATTAAATGTTATATTTAAATTTATGTGTATGGTAGTAAAATTATAAGGTAAGTATCAATATTGAATTTAATGAAATTGAGATGAAGTATGGTTATGCATGAATGTTTGATAGTATATTGTTGGAAAATGGAAAATTGTATCGAATTGAATTGTACATTGAAAGTGAAATTGAAATTGAGAAATGATTTGAATACCCTATTAACTAGTCGGGCTAAGTCGGATATAGTTGGCATGCCATAGGATTTGGAAGAGTACGGGATTTATCGGCTTTGCTGATCAGGCACTTTATGTGTCATATATTAGGCACCTCGTGTGTCGTTTCAGGCACTTATGTGTCGTATACTGATCAGGTACTATGTACTATTTTAGGCACAATGTGTCGTACTGGTGTGTTTGGGTTGGAACCTGTGATTCGTCAAAGTCCGTGTTTGTTAATAGGGTGAATAACCGAAATGGGAAAAATTAAATGAATTTGATTTATTGTACTATTGAAAATGTGAGAAAGTTGAATTGTGGATTGAAATTGAGATTGGAAATGAAAGGCATGAACTAAATATTCATGTAGTGATTGAAATTGAGACATATGATATGTGAATGAAATTGAAGAATAACTAAAAAAATTATATTGTTATTGTTAATTAATGAAAGTTTAAGAATGAATTGATATTTGAAAATTTGGATAGTTATATGCTTGATAATTATATTCCATTATTATTATTATTTGAAGTATGGTAATACCACTGAATATGAAGTACTTAGCGTACGGTTGTTTCCGTGCGTAGGTCAATAGGAGTCCAGAGTCTCAGTCCAGCATCCGAACAATCTCGACTCCAGCACAAAAATTTTGGTGATGTTTTCTTCCTTAAATGAAAGTGGCATGAACATAGGTGTTGTAATGGTCACTTTAAAATGTTTTATGATTTTGGTTGTAATAAATGATATTTGGTGTTTTGGTACTAAGTTAAATGAAATGGTTTGACAAATTTGGTAAGTTTAGTATTAAACTTGGGATGAAAAATGAATAAAGCTAGTTAGTAAAATTTTATATGATTTTATGAATGTAATTTGATTATATGGTTAAGTCAAAGTTATAGGCAAAATTTAGGTATATTTAGTGTGCAAATGTATTGGTTGAGAGATTTGTTTTGGATTGGTATCAGTTTGAAACTTGCAGAGACGGTTAGATATTTATAAACGAGTTATATTGAGTTAAAAAAATTTTACGAAAAATTTTCGGAGTACCCGAATAAGTCCCGATTCGATTCTAACATGTGATTTGGACCTCGAGGGTCCATTATAGGGACTTTATGATTAAATCAAGATATGTATGTCATTTATTTCGAATTAATTGTAAATTGTCCGATATGTTCTATAATGTCTCATAACCCTGTTTCGGCGACGGTCTAAGGTTAAGGGGTGTTACAGACCAATATTAAAATACCCTATAAATGATTTAGGAGTTACAAGATAATGAATTTAGGGGTTATGAACATTCATTCTTTAGGAGTTACAATATGATAAATTTGGGGGGGTATGGACATCCATTTATCAATGGATTTACAACACTCCCCCTTAGATGTCCATAATCTATTATTAAAAGTTGTCTAGTTAAAAACTTTATTAGGAAAAAATCTATGGGATAAAAACTTAATGAAGGAAAAAGAGTACATAATCTATTATTACAAGTTATCTCGGTAAAAACCTTTACCAAGAAAACCCAGTGGGACAAAACCTTAATTAAAAGAAAAGAGTGCAACGTGTTTTTTGATTCCCCCTACTGGCAACATCACATTACATCTTTGAGTTAATGCATTTCAATCTTGTATAGTAATCTTTCAAATATTGAAGTTAGCAATGCCTTGGTAAAAAGATATGCTAAATTATCACTAGAACAAATTTGTTGAACTTCTATATCATCTTTCTTCTCAAGATCATGAGTGAAGAGTAATTTTGGTGAAATGTGTTTCGGTCTGTAACCTTCGATGTAACCACCCTTTAATTGAGCTATACATGTTGCATTATCTTCGTATAAAATAGTTGGCATATTTTTCTGTAAAGGCAAATTACATATCTTCTGGATATGTTGGATTAATAACATTAGCCAAGCACACTCACGGCTTGCCTCATGCATTGCAGTTATTTCTGCATGATTTGAAGAAGTGGTAGTTAATGTCTACTTTATTGAACGTCATGATATGGCTGTACTTTCACATGTAAATAAATATCCCATTTGAGGTCGACCTTTATGTGGATCCGATAAATATCAGTATTAGCATAGCCGACTAATAGAGATTTTGAATCATTTGAATAAAATAACCTCATATCAATGATCCCTCTGAAATAACTAAATACATGTTTAATTTCATTATAATGTCTACGTGTTAGAGAAGAACTAAATCTTGTTAGCAAGTTTACAACGAAAGCTACATCAGGTCTTGTTTAGTTTGCAAGATATATCAATGCCCCTATGACAATTAGATATGGTACTTCAAGATTAAGAAACTCTTCATCATTCTCGCAAAGACGATTATTTACATTTAATGATCGTACAACAATCGGGGTACTCAATGGATGTGCTTTATCAATGTAAAATTTCTTTAAAATCTTTTCCGTATAAGTTGACTGATGGACATGAGTTTCATCTTTAATATGTTTGATCTATAGGATGAGACAAAACTTTATTTTTCCAAGATCTTTCATCTTAAAATCTTTCTTCAAATAATTTACTATATTTTGAAGCTCTTCAAGGTTCTAATAATATTTAAATCTTCAATTTTTCCAAGCTTCCAACAATGGAAACTAAACCAAAGCTTCTTAATCAACAATTTTAACACTTGGGCTATCTAAATTCAACATCTTTATAGCATAGTTTAACAAAAATCAAAGGAGAAAACTTACAATGGTGATGGGTAAGAGTTCAAATGTTTTTCTTTTAGTGTTTCTCAATTCCAGTGGTGGAAGGTAGAAGATGAAAAGAAGAGATAATGTAACTTTTAGCCCTTGAACTTGGTAAATAAGTCGACATTGACCCTTTAACTCTTTTTTTATCCACTTTGATCATTGAACTTGAAAGTTATTATTCATTTAACCTATTTTGTTAATAACCATGAAAAAAAAGGATAATGTAACTTTTGCCTCTAAAGTTGATAACTAGTTCACTTTAGTACTTGTACCTTTTTTGGATCCATTTTGATCCGTGAACTTGAAATTTTTAAAAGTTTGATGACGTGACACTCTAAGCTTGAATTTTTTTTGGATAATGATCTGGTACAATCTCAGAGTGTCATATTCAGTATTTTAATAATTGAACCCATGGTTGAATAGGTTAGACCATCAGTTCTCAATTCAACTAGTTCAATCAGTTTGACCATCGAACCAACAATAATTAAAAATTCTTAAAAATTTAAAAAAAAAAGTAAATAGAAAGATAAAACTAGTTTTACTTGCCTTTTTAGATTTTTATGATTATTTAATTATTTATTTGATTATTATTGATTCGATGGTTGAATAGAAAATTGGTTATCTAACATGTTCAACCATTGGTTAAGTTATTAAAACTCTAAATATGACACTTTGAGATTATACTACATCATCATTTAAAAGTTATTTATTTATTTTTTTAAGTGATGATGTAGCGCAATCTCAAAATGTTACATCATCAAACTTTTAATTTTTTTCAAATTCAATGATCAAAATGGACATAATTTTCAAGTTCAAAATAGACTAAAAAAATACATATACCAAAGTAGTTTAAATTAAGTTAATTTTACTTTGTTAAATTTTGAATTAAAAAATTAATATACTACTAGAAATTTTATCACATGATTTATGAAATTAAAGATAAAAAATAGTTTAACTTGTCAGTAAAAGAAAATTGGAGTAGGTAAATACATCATCTTAATAATATTAAATGTACTCCAATTGTTTATCATGATATTGTCTTTTTTCTATAGTACATCAAAAAGTTATCAAGTTAGTGAAAAAAATTCAATATTAAAATTCAATATTTTAAAGAAACCCTATCACACACATATCCGTGTAGAAATCATAAATTTAAAATATGAATGTGTATTTAAAAATAACATACAGTAAATTATAAAACCTATGATATGAAATTAATTAATAATAACACATGAAATTGGATGTTACTCAAATGAAAAGGTATAATGACTTTTTTAGTCCCGAAATAGATGAAAGAGTAAATATTTGTTAACTTTGTTGATGTGACATACCCACGAATTGCTGCATAGATAACATCATCAATTAATTATTATTTTAAATTTTAAAAATATTAAAAATATATTTTTATATAATAATTTTAATGATTTTTAATTTTTAAAATAGTTTTTATAATTTTTAAAAATCAATTAAATGTCAGATGTGTCATCCACGTGTATGCAATATCAGCAAAGTTTAAAAAATATTAACTTTTCTATTTATTTTGAGGTGATTTGATAAAAAAAAAACAAGTTTAAGGGCTAAAAATGACAAAAAAATGGAAGGCTAGAATGATTTTTTTGTAAAGTTGAAGGACAAAAAAGTCATTATGTCAAATTAAAAAAATTAAATTAGATTGCTTATTATGGAATTGTCATTAATCTTGAGTTGGTGTCAAGTTAATTTGTAACACCAGCTCAATCAAATACATTATTAATATTAAAAATCTTATCACACATGTAAGCGCATGAAAACCACAAATTTAAAATATAAGTGTGTATTTAAAAAAATATATAATTAATAATAAAAAGTATAATTTGAAACTAATTAATTATAATAACATATGGAATATACACAACATTTAAAATAAAAATAGATTAAACTATGATTAAAACAAACAACTAATGAGGCTAATAATTTGTGCATAGTAAAATTAAAAAAATGTATAAAATATTTTAATATAAAACTTTGAAGGAGTGATAATTTAAAATTTTACTAATCCAATAACATATACATATTTTAATTTAATTTGTTAAAAAATTAAAATACTCTTAGATAAATATAAGTGATTCAATTGAGGATGACACCGAATTAGTATAATACTTAATAAATAGCATAAATGATAACTTATTATTTTAATATCCACATTTACGTAGCACGAAAGAAATCAGAGAAGAAAAACCCCATACGTGAATTCATGGTAAAGAAGTTCAAACCTGATATTTCAACATTTTTCCAGAAACCATGGAGAATTGCTTAACTGGATGTTCTTGTCGAAATATAGAGAAGTCGAGGATCGAACCTGCCTCAATCTAATTGATTCCCATCAAATATTCTTTTAATTAGTAATGACCCTAAATCTTTCAAGAATATACAATGGCCATGAAACGTAAACCTATTTTACTAAGGTGTTGGGCCAATCTAACATTATCATACCAATGCTGCAAAAATACTAATATGACAAAATGGAGTTTTAACGGCCGATGTTCATTCAAAGGATGAGAGGGCCTCACGGCATTTTTAAGTAAATTACATAGGAACGGAAATGGGAAGATGAAGAACCGAATGAAAATGAGAGCAAACGGTAATTCCAATATTCTTCTCAAGAATTTCATATTCAAAAACATATAGAGTAACTATCACATAAAGATTTCACTAAAGGCAGCAAAACCCATAACAACAAAAAGCAAAAGTCGAAAACACGACCAAAGATCCACCATAACAACAATTATATTCGTAAAATCCTACACTACAAATTCATCCTCCGTCACTCCTCCCTACTTGCAATTTAAATAAGAAAATGAGAGAGCACACATCCAGACGGGAGTGAAAATGAAAAAGCAGCAGAAATTGTTGATGGCTCTCTGGCAACTCAAACCCCTCTCTATTCAAATGCATCATCATCATCATCTGGAAGGGGCTGACTGGCTGCTGCTGCAAGCTCAGCCTCATGCCTAACAACAAACCAATCAATCCAATCAGTTTTCAATAGAATGCGAGTGAGAATACATGATGGATACAAAATCAGTTCGCAGTGAGGGTTATCTTACTGTTGCTGTGCAGCCAAGTCAATGTGTACTTCAGGAGGAGCAAGTGCAGGAGACTCCACGAAGTGAAGATTAGGATCACTAGAACCATCAAAACAACACCCATTTTAGACATTGATCGAAGCACCGGCATTAAATCATCAATTGCACAACAAAAGCAATGTTCTATATTACCCTGCAAGCTTCCTGGCAAGGTACAAGAAAGGCTTCTCAAAATTGTAGTTGCTCTTGGCAGAAATTTCATAGTATTGCAGATTCTTCTTCCTGTGGAATGTGACTTGCTTTGCCTTAACCTGCCTGTTCTTTACATCAACCTTGTTTCCACATAGAACAATAGGAATATTCTCACACACTCTGCATTACCAAAACAACATTGTTACACAAAGCTGTTACACAAAATCATCAATGGGTAAAGACTGTCATTTCTAACACACCTGCAAAGATCCCGATGCCATGTTGGAACATTCTTGTATGTCAACCGGGCAGTTACATCAAACATAATTATGGCGCATTGCCCATGGATGCTGCAACGCATAAATATTAAAAACCTCAGAAACACTCAACAAAGCAATAACTTAGTTTATGGGATGCGTGACAGATATAAAACGACAAGCAATAATAAATAGGTATAACATCTTAGGTTCATAAAAGAAAAGGTTATGAAAAAGCTGTAGTATAAGTAGAAAGAATTACTTCACCATGTCAATATAACGATAATTTAAAGAAGAAACATTCATCAGCATTACTCATCAATGACTATAGATAATTCAACAATTTATAGAAAAAAGTACAAGTAATAGCATCACTTACTAGTAACCATCTCTTAGACCACCGAACTTCTCCTGTCCAGCAGTATCCCAGCAGTAGAAACGGATTTTGCCACAGTTAGTGAAGAAGTCCAAGGGATGAACCTCCACACCAATGGTTGCTGTAGATTCAAAAAGATAAAATCACTTACGTAACCACTTAATCAAACACCTCTTGCTTCAAACAGGACTAACGCCAGAAAACAGTGCTTGTTAAAACACTTACGCTCGTATTTCTTTTCAAACTCTCCAGTTAGATGCCTCTTCACGAAGGTAGTTTTTCCTGCAACCATCACAGAAAGTTCAAGCAGAGTCCGAAACAATGCGCTCACTTAAACAAAATAAACTATTTTTTTTATAATTAAAACAAAAACAGAAGGTTAAAAAATATACATCAAAGAGATCACAAACATATTCAGATCACAAACCTCGGAAATGAAAGCGTATTAAATACTCTTTTTTACTTTATTTTTACAAAATTCAAAACATGAAGTTATCAGCGTCAAATAATAACGATTTGAAGAGAAAATAAAACAAAAATTCGAATTTCCGACAATTTCATAAACAATCATAATCAAACGTATTGAATTAAAACCTTACAAGTCGAATCTACAAGTAAAGAAAAATGAAATTACCAGTTCCTCCATCGCCGACGATAACGAGCTTGAAGCTCGGATAATCAACAGTTTGCTGGTTTGGCAAAGCCTACACCACGAATCAAGGAAAAAAATAAAGATCTATCTCGATACTAAAACCCTAGATTATAGTTAAGAAACCGAAAACAACAAAAAAAGAAGAGAAAGAGCAAGGGGCTCACCATTGATACGGAGGCAGATAGACAAGAGAAATGAATCTACAAATCTTGCGTTTGTTTGGCGAAAGCAGAGCAAATCGGAGTAGAGTGATTTGGGAGACGGCGATAGCCAAAGGGTTTATAAGAGCGAGGGCTTTTGAGAGTCTAAGCTCTTTACTCTTAGACGCCCGGGCTTTAAATTGACGCAACTCTCTCTGCCGTTGGATTGGATTACTTCCCCACCACTCCTCATCTCGTATCGACCGTCCAATCATGTTTCCCTTGGGGTCCACTTCAATTATGCAGCGCTACTGCCTTTTTCCGGTTTTTGAGGGAGTGGATGGTAATTTGGTAAATACCATAGGAAAGAAAGCAAGGGTTTTCTTTTTTAATTTCTTTTTCCTTTTTATGTCGTAGATAGAAATGTATGCCAGCTCAAGCTTAATTTCAAAGCAATTTCAAACCTTCTTTTCTTTTCTTTTTTCTCAATTTTCCCATTTCAGTTATTATATAATTTCGAAAAAGAGTAATACACTCATCAACTATATGTTTTACATAATCGCAAGATATACTGAATTTTCAAATCCATATTTAAATTTACGGTTTAAAAGTAATATTGTTGGAAGAAAACAATCACCAATTTTTTTAAAATAAATATTAAAAATATATAATAAAAAAACAAATCTTTTAGTTTTAAAAAACATTTTTATTCCATTTTATTTTCATTTTCCAAAAAAATATATATATATTTAACATTTTAACTAAACATGAGTTCTTTAATTTCTTTTAAATATTTTAAGAAAACAAAAACTGAAATCTAAAACATCTTTCAAATAATAATATCCATTTTTTTTTTGTTGTTTTAAGGTGATTAATCTCTTGGACAGGGGCAGTGTAGTTAGGGAGGTTGGTAGGCGTTTTAGTTCTATTAAAATAATTTTTTTTCATTTAATTCCTTTAAAATTGTTAAAATTTTAAAGTAGTAAAGATAAAATTATAATTTGACTCCTTAAAATTAAAAAAAAATTAATTTAATCATTTAAAAATATAAAGATATAAGCTATTAAAATGGTGAAATTAAATTTTTACTATCATAAAAATTACAATTTAATTTCGACCCCTCCTAAAAAATAATTTTTTGTTTCACCCCTACTCTTCGACACGAATGTTCCCTAAAAAAATAAACGAACTTGATTCCCATGAAATATATACAAAAATATATTGATTGTTACCATAATATTATTTTTATAAATAAAATTCAAGTTAAACAAGAGCGTTTATAAAAATTCACTCATAACCCAATCTAAAATCTTTATCAAAATAAAACTTGATGAAAAAAACAAAGAAAGCAAGAAGCCTTACCAATGAGATTGGGGGACATTCATCGGAAGTAGTAGAAGAAACATCAAAATATAAAATTGCATGAAGAGATAAAAGGAGGATGATCCGATTTAAAACAAGTTGCATGAGATAAAGTGGCTCCAACTAGATAATGAACCACAGGACAAATATTAAAATTGTGATTACAACCACAAGCAGTCCTGGATTAAAATATCAAACTCAATCAATGCATTTATAACCTCTTTGCCAAGAATACATAGTCAACATTCAAAGATCATAACCAAGATAAAGCTTATCCTATAGCCATAACGTCCATCATATGGGGCTCTAGTGTAACCTTTCACAAAGCTACTAGTATTGTCTCTAATGACTGCTCCATCGACATTGCATTTTACCCTCTCCGCAGACAGTTTCTCCCAGACCACAAGAGCTGCTATATGCATTGTACAGGAATACTGCACCCGTTGAAAAGTCCCCGAGTGTCTTTCCAATCTTGCAGAAATTGTTCAGCAAACAATATTATTTTAGAAGATAAAACTTGTATGGAACCGTAAGCTCTATGCAATAACCAGTACTCAATCTCTGCAATTAGCGTCTGCACTAGATGTAAACGACAAATTTATGCCAGCAATATTCCACACTTGGACAGCTTTAGGACACTAGAGGCTAACACGATCGAGACTCTCAATTGCACCACATCTCGTATAACTAGGATCGATATTACAACCCTTGTCCATTAATCAACTTTTACATGGAACAAATTGGCATAAACATCGCCACACAAAATCTTTTCACTTCCGGAGGTAGCTTTAAATTCTAGGTTTTCTACCAAGGACATTCGATAATATGTTTCAGAGTATTAGTAGTCGTTTGCAAAGCTAGAGTAACCCTTTTTTACTGAAATGTCATACCAGTTGATCATTTGATTTATTCACAGCAATAGGAATTTTAAATATTCGTTGATCATCACACGACGCCATTTTCCCTTCAATTAAAGATTTATCCTACGTCTGGCCATCCTCTTGAAAAGAGCTCACAAACTATAATAAATTCTATACCAATTAAAGGAGCCGGTTCCATGAAAAATTTAGCATCATCAGGCAACAATGGATCGTTATATACTAGGATATCAGTACCATGTCCATTCTCCAATCTCCATCCGATTCCTTTCACAAGCAAATTCTTGGCAGCAAGAGTACTCTTCCATACAAGCGAAGGATTGTTGCCAATTGCTTCTTTATCACTTCCTTAGGCCATTGTTGCAAGAAGTATCCTCATTTCTCCCTCAAATCTTCTTTTCTTTCAAAACCCCAAAAAATCCAATTTTCTTTTGCCTTGAAAACCACCAAAAAGAGGTTATTTTCCCATGTAGTCTTGATGAGCATGAAAGTAGGCATTGGAGTAATGGACACAAAGCTTGGAATGATGAGTTAATTTCAAACTGATGGCGTAGTTGTTTCAGTCATTGTTGTTGGTTCTAGAGAAGGAAAAGTCTGGAGTAGTTTATCTGTGGCTTTTTTGAGTCACGTTAGCGCCATTAACGACTAAATCTATCAAATGATGGTTAATGGAAAATGCAAAATAATTTGTTTTAATCATTGAAAGTTCAATTGTATACATTTTCTTCATAAGAGATGAATTGAAATTTTTTTTATTTTCCTGGATTTTAATCATTATGCAATTGAGTCTATGTATAACATGGATAATTAGACAAAGGGCTAGTACATACGAAAATATCTATTTGGTAATTAAAATTTTTTTTATTTAACTAATACCTAAACTTAAAAATTATAAGTCAATTTATATTTATTTTAAGTAGTTAATTAACATAAAATCACCTACTATTGGTCGATAATATTATTTCAGCACTATATAAATATTTTATCAACTAAAAATAATAATAAGATGAGTTACGAATTTCTAAGTAAGGTTAGATGTGAGTTAGGTTAATAAGAAAAAATAGTTACAGAGTATAAGTTAACTCTGTATATATTAATCCACACAAAAGTAAAAAACCTAAAACAGCCTCCTAAAACGGTGGGCGACTCCAAACAAGAAAAAGTCATAAGCAAGACTTACGATACGCTACTCTAATTTCTTTCATCCAGATCAGATCATCGCCAAACCCGCCATCTTCAGTTCCCGCAGAACTAAATTTCCTCTCAAACCTCTTAAATTTTACTTTTTATTCAAGCCCCTCCATGGCCTCCCCTTCCGATCACTCTAATTCGTAAGTCTTTTCGAAAATTCTCCATTTTTCTTAAAATTTCCCCCATATGTTTGTTAACTATCTTTCGTTTTCTTCTTTTCTGATTCTCGCCACTACGTTTTAATATTTCTTTTTCATTATCTATTCACAGGGAAGTTGTTTATAGGAGGCAGAACAAAGGACCCCCTTTCAAGTTTCTAGTCCCTTTAGTCTATGCCCCTGTTCTCCCTTTAAGTAAGTCTACAATCTCTCTTGTCCTCCCCTTTTTGGGTGATTTTGATACCTGGGTTTTGTTTTTCAGATATAAGTCTTTAATGGGTTCTTAATTCTTTTTGCCTTTGTCAGTTCGACTTTCTTTGAGGAAGAACCCAGTTTTAAGGGACCGGCTGTTTACTATTGTGTTGGCCGGGGCTTTTATTCATGGTTCTTATTTGGTGTATCCTTATTATTTTTACCTTATTTTGCTTTAATTACTGTACCTGATTGTTGGTTCTCTGTTTCTCCCCCTTCCTCTTAATCATTCGTGGTTAAATTGTTGAGTGGCTGCTACTGCATATTCTTTTATGTGCTCCTAGTCTTTATGTAAATTGGAGAATCTTGTTCCATTTTCTATGATCTGAACGCTGTTTGCTGTACACTTACATCAGTATTCCCAGTTTTGACTGTTTACAAGTACTCAGTTCAATGATGGCATGTGTGTTGTCTAATAAAATTGGTTCAACGCTAATGTATTGATAAATCATGGTCCTGGGTATTTGGCTGAATGATAGGTGCATGTATATTCCAGCTTTAAAAAGTTGGCTTTCCACATGTCTTGCAATGATGTCTACATGTAACTTATTATCAATAGGAGGTCATTTGTTTTCAACAATACATGTGTCTCTACAATGCATCATGGAGGTGTTGCCTTTGAGAGATTAATTCATTTGATTGTAAAGAATGGAGATGCATATAAGCAAGATTGGGCTTTCTATTTGGATTCTTTATGCCTCGGAAGAATTTGTTTGGTGAGGAAAAATAAGGGAAAGTATTAAATCATCAGTACATTGGTTTCTCAAATGTTTTAAACTGATAATTGATTCCCGTGAACACCAATTCGTTTCATTTATTGTTAAGAGTGCCATTGCTTCTGGTTATATAGGGATTTTTTAAAAAAAATTTATAAGGGGGTAGATGTGTGGTGAAAGAGCCAAGAAATATGAAAAGATCATATTTTCTCACCAGTAGTAATGAAATATCCACAAGTAATCTAAATGTTAAGATTCATGCCTTATGCTTATGTTGTCAGCTAAAATAAGGCTCTATAACCAAGCAGACGATGATTGATTTCTATCTTACGAATCTAATATGCCTTCATTGATGTTCTGTCCTTCGGAAGCAGTGCATTCTATTTTTAAAAGTCATTCTACAACCTATCTTGCGTCACTTTAAGTTGCAAACTTATAATAATCACATTTGTAAAAGCAATGCCTTTGTGTTCCCTATTATTTTGTGGTGAGGCATCTCTCCAAGAGAAGGAAAAGGTTTAATTGTACTGTGATATCCTCATTTTACTTATTAAAATGTGTTTCAAGGGAATGTTTCTCTTCCTTTTCACTGAACAACAAACAAGAAACGTAAAATGCATTTCAATATAGATGTGTGAGAACTGTGCAAGAGAGAGACATGCATTGAGAATTACAATATTGACTCTCTTAATTGTTCAATTTATTTGACATTTAACTTACAGCCTTGTTTTGCTTAATATCAATTGTATGCTGAACATTTTCTCATATAGAACTTGTTCACTCTGCTTCCTAATAAAATTGCATTTAAAAACATGTCACTCATATAATAATTCATGGTTTTACAACAAGCTAGGAAATCTGGAGTCAGTTTATAATTGAGTTTTGTTTTGTTCCATTAAATACATCTGCATTAGTTAACCTTGTCATTTAGTTATGCTCCTTGTTCTCTGCTTTTCCTCTTCTGGTTTCTTTTCCTTGATAAATTTGCAGTTCGGATCTATATGATGCTGAGAGCAAGTGAACGTTGCAGAGTCTGGCTTGAGGAACTGATTACCCCTCTAATAATTATTCTTCTATTATGCCTTAGAACAAGTTTGAATTGTATTCTTCTCATTCCTTTCATTGTGGGATGATAATTTGTATCTCACTTATAATTAAGTTAGGCGTAAGATTTAAAGCTTCATATTACGGAATTAGTTTCAATTTTAAAGAGAAATGAGATTGAGTGAGCTGCCTTTTTGTTAAACTGTAATTTCTTTATCAAATGTGATAGATGTGCAGGTCACATCTATGCATTAGAAGCCGGAACTACAATGCTGTGAACTCTGCCTGATATTACAAGGTGAAATCGTTAGGTTTTAACGTTTTTAAAGAGGGGGAAAAAAAAAAAACCACCATCCATACATTATTCATTGCTGATATGCATCATTATCAAGCAAGTAGTTATGTGGTATCATATACATGAATTGCTTTGCATCTAACTTTTGGGTGTGTAGGTTGGGTTTGAAGAGGAAAGGGAAAACAAGTGGGTGGGTAGTTGTGTGGTGGAGCAGTGTTAAAAGTGGCCTTGGCATGATTCTTGCTTTCATTGTCACACGCAATTTTCGTGCTTGGGAAATTTGCAAGTAGTACTTGGATATTTTAAAAGAAACCCATGACGATGCCAAAGGGGTGTTCTTTGACAGCCCTTTTTGTTTTTTTTACCTCTGGTGCTTATTTGCGTATGCAAGGACGGTTTGAAAAAGAAGTCAAAGTTTAACCATAAAAACTTAGAATGGACAAAGAAAGAGATGCATTATTTGCCGTTGAATTAAACGTGTAAAAAGAAAGCAACTTTATAATTACATGATGAATCAAATATTATTTGACATGTTGGATTTTGAGATGATTTTTTTCCTCCCTCCTCTTGTTTTTATCCCATCCCTACAAGGCAGCCAAATATAATGGGAACAATTGAAAGAGAACTTAGCATATTCCTATTTTCTTTTTGGGTACGAAGCATATACCTATTTTTGATACTTGAATGGGTCTTAGTTAGCATATTTGGAGAATCTTTGACGGCTTATCGACAACTACCGTGGGTCTGGGATCCCGAACAGCAATAAAGCAATGCAACATCTTAACACCATTTTTAATCCTTCATTTCTTCACTGTTTTAAGAGCAATTGAAATCTGCAGATTAGGTCGTGACATATATGAATCAAATTCACAATTTACAAAATAAAGATTCATATCAGATATTCAGTAATTACACATCATCATCCTGGAATATTCATTATCTAACAAAAAAATTTCTGTCCTTTGATAAGAATATTGAAAAATGGACATACAACCGTGAAGAAGAAAATAAATAATAGGTACAAATTTTAGCGCTGAATGGCGGAAGAGTGTCATAGAGCCTAGCGATCCTTGAAATCGGAAGCGAGTCGAGAAGCGATGGCTGAATGGTACATAATGTCGTGAAATGAGGAGGTGGTGGTAGTCATCATACGGAGCTGCCTGGCCTTATCTTCCGTGAAGCGAGCCGGGGAAAACTTTGTTCTGGCCCATTTTTGTCCCACGTCCGTTAGCGATTCGACTTGGCGTCTTTGCTTCACCTCAGTTTTGTTATCGGAATCAATGTAGCCGGGGTCGGACGTTAATCCAAACAGCGGTGCCCACCAGTTGGTCGGGGTAGATAACGTAGTAGTTCTCCGGCGGTCGGAGTCCGGCTTAAGGTGAGCAGGAATAGCAGAGGCGTGGGTTCTGGAGGGACGGAAAGTGAAAAGATGGGTAGCCATCAACAAGCGTGGGCAAATGGGAATAGCGAGAAATTGGAAGAGAAAGTGAAAAGTGAAACATGAGAATGAAGATGGCGGAGGTCCTCGGATGTTAAATGATCGCGTTGACTATTTTACCCTCTTTGTTTCCCAATTTTTTGATATAGGAATAGGATTACCATTTATTTATTTAGCATTCCTTTTTCTTTTCTTTATTTAATTAGTTTGCATAAGATTTTTTTTCTAAAAAAAAAAAGAAGACTTCAATAGTGACTTTGGATCACCAGGTTGTCTTCTATGTTTGTTCGGACTTAAATTTAAGTGGTGTAAGTCTTTTCTAATGTTATTTTGGTTTAGTTTCGATTATATTTGTATTTGTATTTGTATTTGTTTGATTTACAATTTCAAACGAGGAGTGTAGAGAAAATCTTATAAGGGTAGGGGTTTGACCAGCTTGCACCCCTCATCCGCTGTTTATGGGTTATGGTTTGGTTTTTTGTTTAAGTCTATTCTATTCAACATCAAACATGTCTTGTGAGATATCTTAAGCAACGATTTGAGTTTAGAACATACACTAGATTACTTCATTTTCCTTTACATTGTTTGGTTTTCCTTTGCTCATCTAATTAAGGAAAATATAAGATTGTTATTTGATTTAAAGAAAAAAACAAATGCGAAATTATGAGCGAAGATGCAGTGTTTACTCTCTTACTAGGCAACTCCTCCTCAAAACATGAAAGCATTAGATAATTGGGCCAAGGAGAGACCAAATAAAATTAAAATCTAATTAAAACTTTTATTATATATTTGTTTGATACAGGTTTAAATTGTGTTACCCTATCCCACCTTTAATAAATATTGTATAAAATAATTTAAAAATCTAATGGCTTGATTCGTCAAGTGGGGATTGTGATAAGGGACGAACAGAATTGCAGTTCTCCTAGAGATGGTGATGGGCTTCTAATTCATCAAGTACAGGAAGTCTCGGGTAAGGAAATGAGAGGTGAACGGCTTGATTGAAGCTTAGGAACTAACATCATGTTTGATCAGCTATAATAGTCATTCCATTACTGTTCAATTCAATGATAAACAATGATTCCTTCGTTTGGTTCACCAAATTATTCATTCTACGGAATCGTCATTTATCTCTCATTACAATTTCTCCCATAATAAGCATTCCTCATCATATCCAAAGAATAGCTGAGGAATAAAGAAAAAAATTAATGTCATTGTTTAAATTTTTGTTAAGCAAGGTAGTAAGTACTGTACTAGTGAGTGTATTGTTTTTGTTTTGGTACTGGTACATACCAATATTGGCATGTTTTGGTATACCGTTTTGGGTTATTGATGTTTTTAAATGTTTTTTGTATATACAAATTTATAATATAAATATTAATTTCTTGATAAATTATATATATTTAAATATTTTTCACATATATATTTATATTCTAAATTTTAGTTTCTATTTTGATTAAAACTAAATTATATATTAGGATACCCACTATGACTGCCATGTTATCTAGAACATTAGGGAGTTTGGCAGGTGATAGAATGCACGTAGGGAGGATATGAGGGTATATAATGGGAAGTGTGTTGAGATAGGGTACGGTTGGAGGGTAAAACACTGTTGGACTGATGGGCAGCTACCTGTTGAATTACGAAGATCCTATAATAGGTAGGGTTTTTTTTTTACTAAAGTGGTATAAAAAAACTTAAATAATACAACCTAAAAACTAATTACGAAAACGGTATGTCCAGGGTGGTCACGCCACTGCCAGAGGCGACACCACCCTGGTGTCTGACACAAAACAGTAAAAAAACTGAAATAGAATAAAGCTGAAAAAAAAGCTGAAGCAGAAAAAAAAAGGCTGTAGACTGGTGGTGGGCCTATCACAGGCGGCACCGTGACTAGACCACTCATGCACGGGGTTTTGGCTTCTTCTTTGTTTGGGACCATATATTTCGGTCCACTACCTCATTTGGGGAAGAAATGAGAGAAAAGAAAGAAGAGAAGAAGAAGAAGAGAAGAGAAGAAAAAGAAGGCTCCTCAAACAAACGGCATTGGTGAGGGAAGGGAAGAAAAAAGAAAAAGAAAAAGAGAAGGAGAAGAAGAGGGAGGGAAGGAAAAAGAAGGAAAAAAAGGGTAATTTTTTTTAAGTAAGTAAATTATTTATTTTAGACACTATTATTATTGTTGATTTGATTTTGATTTAATTTATAAATTTATTTTTTTACAAGATGTTATTTGGTTAAAAAGAGATATTAAGGTATATTTGTATTTATTTTATATTTTCATTCATTCCTAATTTATTTTTAATTTTTATTGAAGTAAAAAAGCTTATGTATGTTATGTGTAAAAAAAAAATTATTATTATTATTTTATGTAATTTATTTGTTAAGTGTGTTTCAGGTTGATTAGATATATTTTTTTATAAAATTTCTTTGGTATGTTATATTCTGATTATTTTAATTTTTTTATTTTTTATGTGATGTGGTTTTTATACTATTTTACAAAAATAGTATAAAAAAAGAAAATATGAAAAAAATATCTTAATGAAAAAATAAAATACGAAAAGAAATAAAATATGAAAAAAATAGAATAAAATACTAAAAAGTATAAAAAATAATATAAAAATAAAATACAAAAATATTATATTTTAAAAAATAAAATCTGAAAGTTTTAAAAATACAAATAAAGGGATAAAATCAGGGTTATTTAAAAAACACTAAAATAATACATTTGAAACATTATGTACTAAAATAAGATAAAAAATAAAATACGAAAATAAAATATTTTAAAAAATAAAATCCGAATATTTTAGAAATACAAACAAAGAGATAAAATCAGGGTTATTTTAAAAACACTAAAATAATACATTTGAAACATTATGTACTAAAATAAGATAAAAAATAAAATACGAAAATAGTATATTTTTAAAAAATAGAATCCGAAAATTTTAAAAATTTTAGAAATACGAAATTTTTTTATTTCCCAATGAATTTAATTAAAATATTTTACTTATTAAATTAAAATATTATACGAAATTTTTTTATTTCCCAATAAATTAAATTAAAATATATTAAACTACATGCTGGGTGTATTAAATATATTATATTTTAAACCAAAATATTTTACTTATTATATATTTTAAATTATAATAAAAATATTTATATTTGAGTTGGATATATTTATTTTTTTAATGTAGTATAGCAAAAAAAATATGTTGTTAAAAAAATTGTTTGCTATTTTTTGTAATTAAAAGTAATATATAAAATTTAGTTATTTTAATAAATATTTAAAATCCATCAAAAATTAAAATTAATAATCGAAATTTATTTTAAAATTGCAGGCATCACAATGGCTTCATTGATAAAGAAGGATGTTCCTCACATATGTGACACAATTAATAATATGGTAAAATATTGTTATTTGTTAATCACGAGTTCCATTAAAAAAAGATCTACGTAATTTAAGGAAATAAATTATGTTATTATAACTATTTTCTGTAATTTAACACTGTCAGGACTCGTACCGCGTATTAAGGGGTCGGGTGAATGGTTTAAGATATTCCCCAGATGCACGACTGATGCCCTACTTGGAGTTAGCTGGATTCGGGTCAGCAGCATTGACCTGGACGTTCGATTTTGCGGTATGATTTAATATTCGCATTGGTTGAGCGTTGGCGACTGGAGACCTACACTTTTCATTTGCCGTGTGAGGAGTGCACTATCACTCTGGAAGATGTTGCATTGCATTTTGGGCTCCCAATCGATGGGGATGCCGTCACAGGTGTAAGTGCGATAGTTGAGCCGGCTGCACTTTGTTATAGCCTACTAGGAGCCTCGTCCAGCGATGCTGATTCTACTTTTTCAGAGTTGAAATTTACATGGCTAAAAGCCAATTTTCAGTATTTATCAGTTAATGCCACTGAAGAAGAGTTGGTGTGCACAGCTCGAGCGTACATTATGCATATCATAGGGGGTGTACTGATGCCCAATTCGAACAACAATAAGGTTCATCTCCAGTATTTACCTCTGTTAGCTGATTTGCATAATGTTCGCTCGTATAGTTGGGGTTCCGCAGTTCTGGCTATGTTGTATCGTGAGCTTTGCCAGACGACAAAGCCTGATGCCATAGACATGGGCGGATGCCTTGTATTGTTGCAATCATGGGCTCTTTATCGGATGCCATTCTTGGCATCGGTTAGTCACCAACCATACGTATTTCCGCTAGTTAACAGGTGATAAAATTTAACTTGTTAGTAATTGAAAATTTCTTTATAATGACTATTCTAACGATACTATATTTACTTGAAAATTATTTTCGTAGATAGAGTATTTATCCGAGTATTGCGAGGTCGTACACTGTCCCGATATATCGTCTGATGATTAAACAACATGCCGAGGAAGGGGTAAGCTATTCAAATATTCGTGACATGTAATTGCTTTGTATATCTTACTTGAACCGTGTTAAATTTTAACCATGGTATTAATCATGTAGTTTATATGGATGCCATATCATAGACCAAAAATTGCGACTATTATACCCTCGTCTGTCTACGTTGATTCTCAATTATGGTGCACTAACGCACCAATTATCAATTTCAATATAGTCGAGTGGTACCACGAGGATTGAGTATTATGACAGTTTGGTTGCATCCAGTATATCTCGGATCCGCCAATGCAGGTGGGGGAGGTTCACGGCATCAACAAGAGAGGGAAACATGGACAGCATTGGGGGGTTACGCACAGGATATTTGTTGTGGTGTGGGAGAATCAGATGGCTCGAAGACCTCAGATGGATATGTCTTTCGATTTACGACCATCGTTAGAGTACATACAATGATACTCTAATATGGGGAAGCCATATTTACTTGGTGGGCAGTAAACTATAGTCCCCTCGCACGTGCAGCGATCTAGGGCATACGAGCCAGTGGCCAATATAGAGCCCGATCCACAGTCAGATCCTGAGTCTGACCCAGAGCGGGAGCCCGAGGCATAGTCGGAGGCTGAGTCCGAGCCATCGCATTCATATTCGGCTGATACTTCTTATCATCCGGATTTGTCGGGCAATGACTATTTCTCGGGCTCGTCAGGGGGTGGATACCATTACAGGTTTGATATCTTTGGGCCGTATCCACCGCATTATAGCACTACCCCTGCCCCGTATCCACTGCAGTACTCCACTCCTATTGGGTTGTATCCACCGCAACATGACACTCCTCCCGGCTCAAGTTCAGACACCCTCACCTGCTACTGAAGAGGATGTTGGTTGTCGCAATCACCCACAACGTGAATGTCGACCTCCGCAGAAATATACCCCTAGGACCACATCATCGAACCATCAATTTTAGGGGTTTCTTGGGTTTTGATATTAAAAAGTTTGTATTTTTTTGTATATATTTAATTAGATTAATTGGAAGTTTGAAAAGTGGAGCAAATTTTGACCATAATGTAAATTAGATTAATTTGGACATTTTTGAACATTAAAACACTAAAACTTGTAACAAACTTAGTCTTGTAATATAAATTGAAACAAACTTTAAATACATTACAACGTTAATCTAATTGGCACATTAATTATATTGGAACATACTATTACCGGTATATGAAGAGATTTCATGGACGTATGAAATAGATGATACATATGTAGTTATATATACAAGTTGAGTAAATGTAAACTTAACCATGACCTTGTTTGTATATGTGACTAATTCGTTGATTGAGTGTAGGTAATTGGTAAAAATTACCTTGATCGATGGAATGTTTGGTTATGTGTGCTCATGAGAATTGAATGATGATTATATTAAGTTTTATTGTGTAATTGAGCATGGGATCCATGGAATGGTGAGTTCATGATTAGTTTAAAATAATATATAAAATAAATACATGATATTTTTATTGTGTAATTAAGTTTTATTTGTAATATAATTTTTTAATATAAAATAAATACATTACAACATAAGCTCAATTCCTACCTGATCGTGACGATTGTCTGACATGATAGTTTCGCTGCGGGCATTTACTCCGATTATGACCAACTAACCTGCATAATCCACAACGCGTACCGTTAGATTTCTCCCTAATGTCCATTTCATTACGGATTCTGGTTGATTGTGGATGACCTCTCAGATTCCTGCGTAGCCCTCTATCTGGGACAAGCTCGAAAGTTGTTGGAGACACTTCCCACGTAGACAGGTCGGGCAGGACAGGGAACTCATTTTTTCATACACGTAACGTGCGATCGAGTGCGTACACATCATCGACAAATTGTTCAATATTAAGGTTCACTTTAACACACGCTGCCACGATATATGCACACAGATAATGAAGTGTTTGGAATCTCTTGCAATCGCACCGTCTATTCTGGAGATTAACTCCATAGGACCTAGGTGGTATACCGAGTCAACAATTAATGGTCTTCATAACTCGAAACGTTTCAAGGCGTCGTGAATATATTTTTACATTCATCGACCTCGCCATCCGACGGTTTGCAACCATTGCATCCCTGACATCTTCGACAAATACGTGTCCCGTCTTCATCTGGTTGACTTGTTGCTGACCCATTCTTGGCATCAAGGTAGCTAACCTGTAGAATGTAGCCGAGAAGACAATTGAAATCGGAAGATTTTGTGTTTTCAACAACACAGCGTTGACCCCCTCCACTAAGTTTGTGGTCATTTGACCATAACGAAAGCCCTCGTCAAAACTTTGAGCCCATTGCCACGGCTCTATAGTACCCAACCACAGTCGGAAAAATGTATTCGTTTGACTCTCCATGTCACTCTCAAGTCGAGTCATTTTTTGGCGAAAAATGTGTGGCTCTAGCTCATACGCTGTATATGTATTAAGAAAAGATAAGTTACAGTATTGCCCTAAAATATTAAAACTTATATTGAAAATATAAGGCAACCGTTTACCCATTTTCACAAATTGTCTCTTCCAGTCTGTATTCTTATAATCTTAATAGAAGTTAGCCGCGATTTGATGAATACAGTAAACGGATCTCCATGGTACACCGGAACGTCTAATGGAAGCAATTAATCATTTCACTCTATTGGAGATAATGTAAATATTATCGTTGCTAATAACATACCTCCGCAGGTTGGTAAGGAAGAATTCTCACGATTCCATGTTCTCCTTATCTAA
The DNA here is from genome assembly GCA_025698465.1 of Gossypium longicalyx. NCBI lineage: Eukaryota > Viridiplantae > Streptophyta > Magnoliopsida > Malvales > Malvaceae > Gossypium > Gossypium longicalyx. The sequence goes on from CM047000.1 coordinate 9,794,503, forward strand.
TATGGCAAATGCTATCAGGAACACCTTCCTGTTGCCGTCTTGAGCAACCGCAAGAAGTAAGATCTATGTATATTTTCCATATAGCCAAGTCTCATCCACTTGCACAAATGGCTTGCAATGGGGAAATGCGCACACACATGGATCAAACATCCTGAACATCCGATGAATTTTTTTTTCTCGGCTATAGTTGGTTATCCGTGCCGTAATAAGTTCGTGTCTGTAACTCAATGACGGCCTCCGATACGTACTCCCGCATAGCGGCTATCCATCCTTGTAGCTCGTTATATGATGCATCGAAATCCCCATACAATTGCTCCATTTCCATCTGTTTAGCTATACATGCCTTTTGGTATGATACTCGATACTGAAATCGTGCCTGCATTTTGGCAATCAGTACCGAAACTTTAATGGTCGGCATGTTCTTCACCATTGGCATGATACATGTACAGATAGTTTTAGAATCAAATTTTCAATGATCTTCCGTCATATGTGTTGATGTGTATGTGTGAGGCCCAACAAATTTGCGTATCTTCCACATCTGCGAATTTTGAATAAATGCAGCTCGTACTCGTCAATTATAGCCTTCCGCCGACTTCCAACACTCCTCAATATATAATGTCGGTTTAGACACTGCAATTTTGTAATCCAAAGATATATTCATGTTATACAACTTAATAGCAAATACGCACTCTTCTTTACTATCGAATCTCTGGCCCACGAATAATTCCTCAGGATCAGAATTTACGGCTAGCCGGTGACCAGAAAGTATTTCAGGGTACTCTGGAAACTCAACTACATGTACTGCGTCGGGGTCTATGAGCGACATGTGTGGCCCAAGATTATTGTGTATCACAGCACGTCGCATCTGGTTCCCGACCGAAGACGCGTTAATGTTTTCATCGTCAATATCATCGGGGACATCGTCCTCATCGGGATCACTATCACTATCAACTTCTTGATAACAAGGATCACTACTATCGTAACCATCATCACCAACTACATCCATATCGGGTGTAACATTAAGATCGATATCGATCCCACGTATAGACGATTCATTATCAATGTACGATATTGGAGCCACCATGCACGGTTCTTGAGCTCTATGTTCTTCACCATATGCAGTGAGATCTTCATTTTCCTCCATATCGGCTAACTCAGCAAATAAGTAAATCAGTGCATTTTTGTCACTCCCATTCCTACAGTAAAGAGTGATCATTGTCTCCACGTCTTCGTCATCTACAAGTTCTATTTCAGTGAATTTGATGGGATCTGTTGAAACTGAAAACTTGTAGAAAAGTTTCGAAATCCTTCTCCCCCAACGTCTAATAATTTTTGCGTTAATCCTTCCCTTCATATCATCCAACGAGACATTTCTATTAAATCTCATTGCTATTTGTTGCCGACATTCAAATATGCATCCAACGGTTGTTGTCAAGATGATTCCATCGAAATAAACGCATATGCAAAACTGATTATCCATCTTCAATGCTCAATCTGTTAAAAAATAAACAAACTTTCTCAAAATAATTTCGAACAACAAATAAATTACTTAAATAAAAAAATTAATTAATCAATATGCAATTTTTTTCATTCATAAGCTCATAGTTTTTCAGTTCTCATTTTTTACATGAACAACATTTATCTTTACATTTAACCATTTAAATTCAGTTCTATGTTTTCTTCCATCTCCGACCATGTATCTTCTTCTAGGAAATACTGTACAATCTAATTTAGATATTCTTGATTCTCTTCATATTCATCTTCTACAATCCAATTTGGTAATTCCTCGGGATCTTCTTCCTCTTCAATCTTTAGAACGAAAAAGAGAGGTTAAAAGTTCGAATAACCGAATTGGAAAAATCGCTACACCTGCATCGTAGCCGTAACTCTGTGACTGAGTTGAAGGCCAGCCTGAGCAAGATCGATGAGACGAAAAGGAAAATAGAGGAACTCGAGACGACACTACAAGATAACAAAAGTCGAGTGGAATTTCTCGAGGCAAACAACGAACATTACAAAACACAACTTTACCAATCTCAAGATCAAATCAGAAATAGAGACTATGTCATGGGCAAAGCCGTGGCTCAAGTTAGAGAGGTAGCTGATCATCTGCAAACCTTGGCAGTTCAGGCTAATGTATTGAGCCTAAAATACGAGTCAGAATCGGATCGAGGCTGAAACTTAGCTTGGCTCTTCAGGAAAGTTAAGGCTTTGGGCATTAGGGCAAAGTCGTATATGTAATCATCTGTTCTATGTAAAGAAATTTTTCTTCTAGTAAAGTTCTTCTAATGAAATTGAATTAGAATCAACGTCTCTTTTTACATTCATGCATTTGCATTACATTGCATCATATGCATTAAAGGCCATAAAAAGATTCTAATTAATTAAAAATGTTTCAGTAACCTGGAAACCGACGAAAATCTCCCGAATACACATCCCTACGGTACAAGAAAGAAAACTGAAGCAATGGATAAAAAACTAGAGAGGCTGAAGCAAATGCAGAAAGAGATGCAGTAGTAGATGCAAACACAAGTGCAGGAACAGTTAGCAAAAATCCAGCAAGAAATGAGGGACCAGATGTTGGAATCTAAAAGAAATATGATGAAAGAGCTAACCCGACTACTGACTAGTAGGCCGGACAAAAGAAAGGGCCCTATGGCCGATATGGAAAATAATAATGGAGATTCCCTCTACCTCCCTGGTTTTACCCCAGCGAACGCTACAACGCAGCATGAGACATACATGTAGAGACCATCCATTACTGAAGATCCCTTCTACCCTCTTGGTTTCACCCCGATGAATGCTCAAACGCAGCCCGAGCCAAACATGCGAAGACTGTCCGTTACGATTAGGCATCAGCAATTTCAGGATGATACCTCGATGCCAGTCAATTATCAAACGGGATCAGGCTCTAATCCCGGGGATAACCCTATTAATCCTACAATCCCTGATCTAGATAATATGGCAGAAGAAGAAAGAGTAAGAACGGGGCTCTAGAAAAAATTGGAGGATCAATGCAAATGGTTAGAGGAAAAGTTCAGAGATGAAAAATGCTGACTATCATTGTGGGGTCGACGCCAATGATTTGAGCTTGGTCCCAGACCTAGTCCTCCCTCCTAAGTTTAAAATCCCAGACTTTGAAAAATACAATAGAACTAGCTGTCCAGAGGCTCACATCACCATATTTTGTCGAAGAATGGCAGGGTATGTTCACAATGGGCAATTATTAATCCATTGCTTCCAAGACAGTTTGGTTGGGTCTGCGGCCAAGTGGTACAACCAACTAAGTCGCGCGCAAATCCATTTATGGAAAGACTTGGCACAAGCTTTCATGAAGCAATACGGCCACGTGACAGACATAGCACCTGATCGGATCACGATACAAAACATGAAAAAGAAACAAAGTGAGAGCTTTAGGCAGTATGCCCAAAGATGGAGAGAGGTGGCGACGCAAGTCCAACCACCTCTATTGGAGAAAGAAACGACTATGCTCTTTGTCAACACTCCGAAAGCTTCATTTATCAACCACATGTTGGGAAGCGCTACTAAGAGCTTCTCAGACATAGTAATGTCAGGAAAGATGATAGAGAACACGATAAGATGCGGGAAGATCGAAACAGAGGAAATTGCCAAAAAACTAACTTCGAGAAGGAAGAAAAATGAGGTGAACAATGCGGGCGTATACAATAAGAGTTATTCCAAGCCAGTCACCGTGAGCCAACCAAAGACAGTGACTACCAGCCATCAGGGCTCTATAAGACAGGATTCAAACCTAAGGCCTAACACGAAAAGAGTCCAGTTTACGTCTATCCCGATGTCATACAAGGAGTTGTATCAGAGTTTATTCGATGCCCATGTGGTGTCACCTTACTACTTGAAACCCCTACAGCCCCCGTTCCTAAGTGGTATGACGCAAACGCTCAATGCGAATACCATGCAGGAATCTCGGGGCATACGATTGATAATTGCATTGCCTTCAAAAAGGTAGTCGAAAGGCTCATAGGCTTGGGCATTGTGCAGTTCGATGAGCCCACAAGACCTAATGTGGTTGGGAATCCGCTACCTAGTCATTCAGACAAAGGGGTAAACGCGATAATTGAAAATAGAAAGAGGAAAATCAAGATAGATGTCTTAGAGGTAAAAACTCCGTTGAAATGGGTTTGGAAGAAGATGGTGGAAAGAGGTCTAATCACACAAGATTCAAAGGAAAGGCCTAAAGAAGCAAGAAAATACTGCGAGTTTCATGTCGATGAAGGCCATAACATCCAAGAGTGTTATAAGTTCAGGTCCATAGTGTAAAACTTGATGGACAATAAAGAGTTGGAATTTTATGAAGAAATCGAAGGATCAGAAGAATGAGAGGTTTACGCCTCAGAAGAAGGAACAACAGAAGGGGTCCAAAGAGTTAATCATCCTATGGTGATAATTTTGCGACCGTATAACAATGAAGCAGGAGTGCAAATGGCACCGAGAGTTATAATTCAGGAGCCGGTATCCTTTCCTTACAAGGATAGTAAAAGGGTTCCTTGGAATTACGACTGCAACGTGACGATCCCGGGTAGGGAGAACTCGGCTAGCTCTTCAAAGGAGAACATGTAGGTTTCTATACACGCAGCGGAAGACGTTATGATCCTGCGAGTACAAAAACTGAAACTGTTAAAGAAAAGACCCCAATAATCGAGTAAAAGAAGAAAAAGACGGTCAGGCTCGAATCGCTAATCAACGAGCCAGTAACCGAGAAAGAAGCTAGAGAATTCTTAAATTTCTTAAAGCATAGTGAGTACAGCGTGGTTAAACAGTTACACAAGCAACCGGCTCGCATCTCAGTACTAGCTTTGCTCTTGAGTTTGAAGACACATCGAAGCGCGTTAATGAAGGTACTGAACGAAACTTACGTCGTGGATGATATCACTGTCAACAAGCTGGACCATCTCGTCAATAATATAAGAGCCGATAATTTCATATTTTTTAATAACGATGAAATACCATCGGGGGGAATGGGGTCAACAAAAGCGCTACACATTACCACCCGCTGTAAAGGATGTATACTACCGGGAGTGTTGATTGACAATGGGTCTGCATTAAATGTCCTACCCCTATCTACATTGAATAGGTTACTAGTAGATAGTTCCCATATGAAGACATGCTAGAATATAGTGAGGGCATTTGATGGTACTGAAAGGAAGGTAATGGGGATGATTGAAATACACCTTTTAATCGGTCCAAGCACATATGAGATAGATTTCTTAGTGATGGACATCAAGCTCTCTTACAATTGCTTGTTGGGAAGGCCATGGATTCACTCAGTAGGGGCAGTACCGTCATCGCTACATTAAAAGCTCAAATTTGTAACGGAGGGCCGACTGGTGACCGTAAACGCAGAAGAAGATATCATTGCGTCCGTTATCAGCGAGGCACCATATGTGGGGACAGATGATGAAGCAATAGAATGCTCTTTCCGATCATTAAAATTTGTGAACGTGACCTTTATTGTCGAAGGGAACAAAGTCCCGGTGCCCAAAATCTCCAAAAATACCAAGATGGGTTTGCAATTGACAGTGGGGAAAGGAGCTGTGCCTAGAAAGGGGCTTGGAAGAAATTTACAAGGAAGGATCAAGGCACCCATGCTCACGGACAAACAATGCCGTTTTGGCTTAGGGTACAAGCCAGATGCAAGGCAGAGAAAAAAGGAAATAGAGAAGAAACAAGAGAGGAGAAGAGTAGGCTTAAATGGAGAAGAGGTCAAGTGGGAGCCAATGACCTTTCCCCACATATCCAGAACATTCGTGTCGGGAGGGACTATTTACTCTGAAGGAAGATCGACGAGGAAAGGGTCTGTCAAAGGAATGTTGGAAAATTTGAGCATTAACGCCATATCCGAGGAAGAAATGAGAGAAGAAGATCATGTAGGCATCTGCTCATACGTGCCCGAGAGCGTTTTAAACAATTGGACCACGGAGGAGATCCCTGTAACTTTTAAAATTAATTCAAAGTAATATCCAAAACAAGCTTATTACCCTAAGCCTAGGGGCAATAGGAATCCTTTTGTGAAATAGGCTCTTATCCAATATCATTATTTCAATGAAAATGTATCTTTGGGTATCATCTTGAGCAAATATTCTTTTATTTTTCCATTTCATTCATAGTCATACTGCCAATAAATATTCTTAGATTCTTTTGTTCTTTGGACTTTTTTTCATCTCTATAACAGGTCTCCAGATATCAATGATATGAGTGACACTACTACTGACACAGAGTCTCCTTTTGAGCAAGATATGTATACGGAGGATTCTCAGGATTTTGAAGATGATCGAAACTGTAACCTATCTCCGGATTTGTTAAGAATGGTAGAGCAAGATGAGAAACAAATCCTACCTCACAAAGAGTCAGTGGAAATTGTGAGCTTAGGAGAAGGAAAAGAGGTAAAGATCGGAGCCTGTATCACCATGAAGACAAAACAAGATCTTATTGAGCTACTACAAGAATTTAAAGATGTCTTCGCATGGTCATATCAAGACATACCCGGGTTAAACACTGATATTGTGGTACACCGACTCCCCATAAAGGAAGAGTGTAAACCAATCCAACAGAAACTCCGAAGAATGAGACTTGATGTTTTGTTGAAAATAAAGGAAGAGGTCAAGAAGCAATTCGACGACGGTTTCTTGTAAGTGGTTAAATACTCAGAATGGGTAGCCAATATAGTCTCAGTTCCTAAAAAAGATAGAAAAGTACGGATGTGCATGGACTATCGAGATCTGAACAAAGTCAGCCCAAAAGACAATTTCCAATTACCACACATTGATACATTAGTGGATAACACGGTAGGTTACTCACTTTTCTTCTTCATGGACGGATTCTCGGGATACAACCAGATAAAAATGCATTCTATAGACATGGAAAAGACCACATTTGTAACCATGTGGGGAACGTTCTGTTATAACGTGATGCCATTTGGATTAAAGAACGCAGGAGCAACATATCAGAGAGCCATTGTAACTCTGTTCCATGACATGATGCATAAGGAGATCGAAGTTTACGTCGATTATATGATCGTGAAATCCAAGACGAAAAAGGAGCACATATAAGTCTTGAAAAAATTGTTCTTAAGGTTAAGAAAGTTTCAGTTAAAGCTCAATCCCGCAAAATGTACCTTCGGGGCCAAGTCAGGAAAGCTGTTAGGATTTGTAGTCAGTAAAAAAAGGGGATCGAAATTGACCCAGATAAAGTCAAAGCCATACAAGAATTACCTCCGCCACACACTCAAAAAGAAGTTCGAGGTTTCCTAGGAAGGCTAAATTACATCGCCCGGTTCATTTCACAACTAACGGAGATATGTGACCAGATATTTCGCCTCCTTAGGAAACACAACCCAGGTGTATGAGACGAGGGGTGCCAAAGAACTTTTGATAAAGTCAAGCATTACCTGTCTAATGCCTCGGTGTTGATGCCACCTTTCCCAGATAAACCACTGATACTGTATTTGGCAGTGTTCGAGAATTCCATGGGGTGTGTGTTAGGCCAACATGATGAGTCAGGAAGGAAATAAAATACGATATACTATCTTAGCAAGAAGTTCACTGAATGCGAGACAAGGTATTCGCCAATCGAGAAATTGTGTTGTGCTTTGATTTGGACAACCCGGAGACTGAGACAGTATATGTTGTACCACACAACTTGGCTCATCTCAAAATTAGACCCTCTGAAGTACATGATGGAGTCAAATGCTCTGAACGGAAGAATGACTCGTTGGTAAATTCTACTTTCTGAATTTGACAAAGTCTACGTGAATCAGAATGTTATAAAAGAGAGTGCGATAGCAGATTTTTTGGCCAGTAGGGTTCTAGAATATTATGAGCCTTTGAGTTTTGATTTCCCAAATGAAGACTTAATGTACGTTGCAACCACGGAAGAAGACTCTGAAGAAGATCATCCTTGGAGACTGAATTTTGACGGAGCCTCAAATGCTGTGGGTAATAGAATCGGGGCAGTTCTGGTATCCCCAAATGGAGATCACTATCCCTTTACTAGTAAATTGGATTTTGATTGCACAAATAACATGGCGGAGTACGAAGCATGCATCATGGGTATCGGTACAGCTATTGAACGTAAAATCAAGGTGCTAAAAGTATATGGGGATTCTGCATTAGTGATCTATCTGCTCAAAGGTGAATAGGAGACGAGAGACTCTAAATTGATCAATTATTAAAAGCTAGTTTTGGAGTTAATTGAGGAGTTCGATGATATCACCTTTAGCTATCTCCCACGAGATGAAAACCAGATGGCTAACGCCTTGGCAACTTTAGCTTCTATTATCAAAGTAAACAAGCAAGAGGATATAAAGCCTATCCAGATGAGTATCTATGAGGTTTCGGCTCATTGCTACAACATTGACGAAGAGGGGGAAAATGACGATCACCCTTGGTATCAAGATATATTGCGATATGTGAGAAATCGTGAATACCCAGACCAAGCAACGGAAAATGATAAAAGGATATTGAGAAGGCTAGCTAGTGATTATGTCTTAAACGGAGAGATCCTATATAAAAGAAGAAAGCATCAGGTGCTCTTAAGATGTGTGGACGCTGTCGAGGCTAAGCAAATCTTAGAAGAGGTTCATGAGGGTGTTTGTGGAACACACACCAACGGTTTCACAATGGCTAGACAAATCATGAGATTCGAATATTATTGGTCTACTATGGAGGGAGATTGCATCAACTATGCCAAGATGTACCATAAATGTCAAATTTATGGAGATAAGATTCATGTACCGCCTTTACCTCTTCATGTCATGACTTCCCCATGGCATTTTTCTATGTGGGGCATAGATGTCATAGGGCCAATCTCACCGAAAGCGTCTAACGGGCATCGGTTCATCTTCGTGGTCATCGATTACTTCACCAAGTAGGTAGAAGCCACTTCTTATACCAACGTTACGAAATCAGCAGTCGGCAAGTTCTTAAAGAAAGAGATCATATGTCGATACGGAATGCCTGAGAGGATCATACCAGACAACGCGCTGAACTTGAACAACAGCACGATAGCTGAGGTCTGCAGCCAATTCAAGATCAAACACCATAATTCGTCACCATATCGCCCAAAAATGAATAGCGCGGTAGAAGCAGCCAATAAGAATATCAAGAAGATCGTAGGAAAAATGACTGAGACTTATAAAGATTGGCATGAGAAGTTACCATTCGCCCTTTACGCCTACCGAACATCAGTCAGAACCTCTACCGGGGCAACGCCTTTCTCTTTGGTCTACAGAATGGAAGCAGTTTTGCCAATCGAAGTTGAGATCCCGTCCCTTCGAGTGTTGTCGGAGCTAAAGTTAGTTGAGGCAGAATAGATCCAATCTCGATATGATCAGCTGAACTTAATTGAAGAAAAGAGGCTGAAAGCTATTCGCCATGGTCAAATGTACCAAAAGCGAATGACGCGGGCTTATAACAAGAAGGTTCGTCCTAGAGAGTTTTATGAAGAAGACCTTGTTTTGAAAAAGATTCTCCCCATACAAAAGGACTTCAGAGGAAAATGGATGCCAAATTGGGAAGAACCATATGTGGTGAAGAAAGCCTTCTCTAGAGGGGCTTTGATTTTGACTGAGATGGATGAAAAAAATTTGCCTAATCCCATGAATTTAGATTCAGTCAAGAGGTACTTTACCTAAAAACAAAAAAACAAAAAACGGAGAGGCCAAAGCGAAAACCCGCAAAAGGGCGCTTTGAGACCAAAGGGGTTTTGAGTTGAAAACCCAGGAATGGGCGATTCAAATTTTGATCGAAATTAGGGCACACGTTGGTTTTGTCTTCTTTAATTAACAAGAAGGAGGGATGCTACATCTTGGGGCATCAACAAAAGACTCTTGGTCTTCTAAACGCGTATCAAGTTTAAAGGGTCCTCGAGAAGCTCTGTGCAGAGAAGCTCATACTACGATATCTGGGGCGCCTATTTTCATGTTATTCATTTTGTACCTAGCAAATTTGCTATCTTGATTTCTTGATTCATTTCGAGCATTGCTCTCAATAAAATTCCATTTTTGTCCATCACAACAATCTCATTCAAGTGTTTTTCACTGAAACAATGATTAATGGACTAATGACATTCAAAGAGGAGTTATGCATATTACTCCGAAATGATTTTAAATGATACAAGGACCTGAAATGGGACTAACTAGTTTGAATTACCCAAATGCAAAGAAACATTGGGCAAAGAATAGCCTAAATCCTTCAAGAGATACCAACTGAAGAAAAGGACTGATTAATACATCAATGACGAAACCTCGATGAACAACGAGTGATATCAAATTAAGCATTAAAAATAACATTTTTGCATTCACGCCAACATCATCCATGCATATCTAGTTAGGAGCATTTGATTCATTCATGACATCTTAATCATTTGACATATGCATAGGCTCAAGAAATCGATTCTACAGGGAATGTCCCTCAGAGGACGGTGTAGTAAGATCGATCATAATCATGAATTATGGAAAATCTTGTCTTTCTGAAGTTGCAGTGAGGTAGATTAAAGCCATTGATCTTATCTCCCTGAAGTTACAGTGGAGTAGATCGAAGCCATTAACCCTATCTCCCTGAAGATGCAGTAGAGTAGGTTGAAATTACAAGTCTTATCCCCCTGAAGTTGCAGTGGAGCAGATTGAAGACAGCAAATCTTATCTTCCTGAAGTTGCAGTGAAGTGGATTAAAGCCACTAACCTCATCTCCCTGAATTTGCAGTGGAATAGGTCGAAAATAGCAAATCTTATTTCCCTGAAGTTGCAGTGGAGCAGATTGAAGCTATAAATCATATATCCTATCTTTCTGAAGTTGCAGTAGAGTAGATCAAAACAAGTCTTATTTCCCTGAAGTTGCAGCGGAACAGATTGAATCTATAAATAACAGATCTTATCCTTCTGAAGTTGCAATAGAGCAGATCAAAACAAGTCCTATCTCCCTGAAGTTGCAGCAGAGCGGATTGAATATAGCAAGTCTCATTTCCCTGGAGTTACAGTGGAACACATTGAGGATATTCGAAGAAAGGAAGCGTCAAGAGAAGTCGGGACTCAGCTGGTCCGGGCAAGACTGGCCCTTTTATGGTCTTTGCTCTATTCTCGTTGCACGACAATGAGCAAAGAGGGGCAGCTGTAAGAGCCTTATTTTTCTCAGCCCATTCGAAACCAAAATATAACCAAATACATGCCCAAACAATGAAAAGATAATAAAAACAAAAAATGTCCAAATATTCCAGTCCATTTACAATCCAAAACCACTAAACCTAACCCAAAAATTAAGACCCAGCAAGCCCATTTTACAAATGGCCCAAACACAACGCAAAACCCCTAACCCAATTTCTATCAGCCCAATAGGCCCAAAACATTAAACCAACTTAGAAACCCTAGGGTTTCTGAGCTAGCCCTAGCGCCGCATCCTCCTTCTGTCGCCCACGTGCTTCGTCGGCGAGACCAACGCCCGAAGCTCGGCTCTCCTGTCTCGTTGCACCAAAAATGGCAACCTCCGCCTCGTTGACCTTCTTCATAGGCCTGCAAATACGTAAAAAGGAAAGCCAACAGACCAAAGCAGAAACAAAGATAGAACAGAGACAATAATGACAAATAGAGTAGCAATCTAGTAATAAACGATAAGTATTATTTCGGTTATATAGCCAAGAGCAAAAAATGTAACCATTTTATAGAGCATTAAGCAATCAAAAAGAAAAAGGTTGAACTTCATTCTTTCGTTCTCTAATTTCCGTTTCTTTGTTTTTATATCTTCTATTTTTTTATTATTTTCTTTTAAAACTTTTAAAATTAGTTTTGAAATAAAAAAGAGGAAAAGGAGAAAAGAAAGCCGTTACCTGAGCCTTGAACCGTCGATACCGTCGGAGTTCTTCTCCGTTTGGACCGGATCCGATGAAGGTGGGGCCTTCTTTTCGATTCTTCATGGAGGGAAAGGCTAGATCCTTGAATATGGATCTAAACGAGGCTGAATGAGCCCATCTGCTCGTGTCGTCGATCACCGCTTGTGGTGACACTGAGGCAGTGGCGGCCATGAGGGTTTCAAAACCCTAGCCGCAAAAAAAAAAAAAAAGGGAGGAAGATAGGAAGGAGAGGCTGTAATTTTTTTTTTAAAAAAAAGACTCTAAGGCAAAAATGAAGCAAGCAAAAAATCTGGGCTTTTATCAATCTTCAAAACGACAGCGTTTTGAATGTGGGGGACTAAGTGCCGAAACGACACCGTTTTGTTGCATCCGCGCGCGACCCAACCCGCTCCAGAGGGGTCCGCGTGTTTCCTTCAAATGGGAAATTTCCCACTTTGGCCCCTCCTCCTTTTCCGACCTTTGATTTAGTCACGATTTGCATTTTTTTATTAAATATCGCCCGATTATTTTATGTCATTTCTAATTTAATCCCTGGACTAAACGAATGAAACGCAGCGCGTTAGACTTGGAATATTGCCCCATTTGGTCCTCACAAGTCTAAGCGCGTTTCGATTTAGTCCCTGTTGGCCTTTTATTCCAGTTTATACCTTGAATTTTGATTTATTTCCAATCATGTCCTAAATTTATCTAATTCATTCCTTTTACATCTATCTTGATTTGTTTTGATATACTGTTTATTCATATCATTATTATTTATTGTAACTCACTTTAATATATTGTTTATTCAAGTTACTATTATTTATCTTAACTTACTTTAAGTATCTATTATTTATTAATCCTCACCTATTATACATATATATATATATATACCATTTATTCCAAATTTTTACATGTTTGCCATTCTTTTAAAACTGTTTGTACCATGTATTTATTTCAAGTTATTTTATATTGTTTATTCTTTTATTATTACATATAATGTATTTTAAATAATTCTTCATATATTGTATTTGAATCGCTATTATAAAGTATATTTATATCGTTTATCTTTTTAATTCTTTTACGTATTATATATTTTGAACTTCTTAGTTATTATTTTAAATTAACCTATATTATTTATTTTAAAGTTATATACCTTATTTTAAACCCATTCTGTTTACTTTATATTATTTATTTTAATAAATTCTTTACTTTAAATTATCCTATATATGTTTTATTCTAAATTTTCATGTATAATATTTAATTTAAACTTTTTTTATATGTTACTTAATTTAAAATTTTATATATATTATTTATTTTAAATTTCTCTTTACATGATTATCTTGAGCCTCTTAATATTTATTTTAAATCTCTTTATATATATTATTTTAAATTTGTCTTATACTTATCTAAATTTGTCTTGTACAACTTATTTTAAATTTTCTTACTTGTTTCAAATTGTTTTGTTATTATTCATTTTATGTTTTTTTATATATATTACTTATTTTGATATTTTATATATATATGTGTATATCCTTTGTTTTAAATTGTTTTGCACATTGTTGATATTAAACTTCCCTTTTATCTATTTATTTTAAATTCATGTCTTGTCATTTTAAAATTTGTTTGTTACATTTTATTCTTTTTAATTTACTTTATGATTTTTTTTCATTTGTCTTTGATTATTAATGTTTAGAATTTAAATAATGTACGTTGTATAATTATTGTCATGACATGTATTATGATTTGATTATTTGTATTCTTCGTATTATTGTCATTTACATGCGTAATATTTTTATTCACGTATCATCGCTCCATGTTGCACTATATCTTTATTTTATATTATCACCCCATGAATCAAACCTCGTTACATTCATCCAATAAATTGTTTTTATCTTTAAATCAAACGAGTAATATACTTTATCAAATATTATACTCGCTATATCTCAAAATTTTAAACAAGGCAATGTTTTGCGTTTTGGAGCATTGAGGAATTGTGCCCTAACTTACGGGGTTTCAGTTTTCTCGTTGATTCTAAATAGCCAAATACCCTTTTTAGTTTTAAAATACACGGATTTCTAATTAAAATTAAAGATAAAATTACGCTTGAGAATCATTGGTATCGTGTCCTAACTTATGGGACGTGGTACTTCGATATCTCGAGACGATGAAATCTTTGGCGACCGTTTTGGTCTAATTCAAGCACTTTTAAACTCAACATTAATAAAAAAAGGGATCGTATTTTAAAATCCGCTCCCAATTTTCAATCTTCGACGTTAAGACACTAACTATTCAATTTGGTACCAATTTTTGGGCGTGTCGAGGGTGCTAATCCTTCCTCGCACATAATCGACTCCCGAACTTGCTCTCTTGGATTTCGTAGACCAAAAATGCCATTTTAGTAAACTAAAATGTTTTATTGAAACAAAGGTAATCCGATCACACCAAATAAAGATCGGTGGTGACTCCCGTTTTAATTTTTGTTTTCAAACAAAGTCGATTCACGTGTTTTCAAAAAAAATGGTTTCGACAAACAATATAATGATTTTAACTTCTAATTTAATGAGTAAATATTTATCAAAACAACGTAATTTTACTTTTTATTTAATGGTTTTGACTTTTAACTTTAAAAAAAGGTAAACATTTATCAAAACGGTGTACTTTTACCTTTTTCTTATTCGGATTTTTAGATAAATCGAATTGTGTAATTCATATTTGAGTTAAACCGAAAAACTTAATTTTTTTATTCGTGTTGATCCAAATAACTTGATTAACTCAAATAACTCGAACTATTTAATTCAAAATTTGAAAAATTTATCGAATTTTTCGAATCAAATTGAATTTTATTCACCCCTACGAGTGATATCAATTCAATCAAATACTTAAAAAATAATATTTTAAAATTATTATATAAAGTAATATCTGAATCAATAGAATGATAAAAAATTACCACAGCCGTTTGGACTTCAATATTGTAATGATCACAAGATCAATAAAAAAACAATACCTACAGGATCCTATTAGCCAACCGACCTTCTTAATATAGAAAAAAAAAAGGGCCTTCTTTGTATTCATAAAGTATAAATGAATGAATAATTAATTAGTCCACTAATGCGTTTACATGTCATGAATTTCCCCATATATATAGGTTGACTTTATTTCTGTAATTATATAACTTAATTCACATCTACATGTTGGAACACTTGAATAAACATCCATTAAATATGTATGGATTGCGTTTATTTTTAGAAGGACTTGTAATATATATTTTGTGAAATTTCTTTTCAGGAAGGCAATAGTCAACTCTTTTTTGCCTTTCGACTTAGAAAATTGGACAGCTTTAGAGGGCATGAGTCATATAGCCATGCTTGACCTTAAGATTATTAATAATTTCAAGTAAATATATTCTAAATTCTAAAATTTTACTGTAAAATCATACCAATTTTCTAATTTAAGCTTCGTATGTCAATGTCAGGGCGAAGTCATAATAAATATTTAAGGAGGATCGGATAAATTTTTAATTTTTTATAATTTATATCTTTATAATTTGTAAATGATTAAATCAAATTTTTATAATTTTAATTAAACTAAAATATAATTTTATCTTTACTAATTTAAAATTTAAAAAAAAATTAAATACCAAAAGAGTAAATTTACAGGTATTGAAATACCTGTTACTTTTTTGATTTAATTTGTCAAAAAAGGGGAATAAATAAATAGAAAAGGTGACAAATTACTTAAAATGTGACACTTATCAGTTCCTAAAAGGAAACCTAACGCTTACCATATATGGAAACAACAGTGATAAAAAAAAAAGAAGCTTATGGCCATATTTATAAGTGGATAAAACTGATTTTGAATTAAGTTTTAAAATAAAATAAATTATAATTTATATTAGATGTCACAAATTATTCCTCTGACAGGTTTGTCAATAATCATTACAATTTTTAGAACATTTTTTTTTGGTTTGGTTTTAAAAGAGTCACACACTGCTGTAATCTAATTTTATTAATTGAGTACTGTTGAATCGTGAAACTGAATCCTTTAAATTGATTATTCATTATAAATAGTAAGTAGATATGATTTGATAATAATACCAAACTGAGTCAGAATAAAAGTCTTATAAATAATCGAGATTTAAAACAATTTAGGAAAGGGACAGAAGAGAGTGCGTCTTTGAAGGAGAAGAAGGTGGGGGGTGAGAGAGAGAGAAGACATCAACTATGGATAGTCTGATTAGGAACAAAGGCGTATTTCGGGTGTCAGTGTGTGGACAAGAAGAGGTTGAACATCTCTCTAGAGAGAGTAGCCATTACAGTCTATCCACCGGCATACTTCCTTCGCTTGGTGCCCGAAGTAACCGTCGGGTCAAGCTCAGGAGTTCCATCATTTCTCCTTATGATCGCCGTTACAGGTCCATATAACAAGACCTTCGTTTTTTTCTTCTGTTGTTTGTTATTCTGGGGTTTTTTTTTTTTGATTGATGAGCTAGTTTTCATGATTCATTTTCATCACCTTCTCTAAAAGTTTTAGAACTCTGGGTTCTTTTTTTTAAAAAAAAAAAAAATTCCCTTAATGTTGTCTTTAAGGGGTCTGTTATGGGGGGATTACGATCATCATACGTATAATAAATTCCTTTTTTGTTTTCGGGAAAATCACGGCATTGAATCTCGTAAAACTTGTTTTGGTAAAACTTATTTTGGAAAATACAAAGTAAAACAAATCCATCTTATTTGCTGAGTTGTTCAATGTTATTTACGTCTTGCTTACACTTGTTCTTTAGCGAGAACAGCAAAGAGAGTATTCTGTTCACAATATTCCATGCGACTATGAGGCTGATTTTTACATTAACGCCATTCTTTGGAATCTTGGCTTACTAAAGTTTGTTCCTTTTCGGGTTTTTATTTATTTGTCTTTCATTTTTCTCTATTTTAATTTTCTTTCGGTCCTTGACTTTTTTGCCTTTTGTTTTCTTGTTTGCCATCTGTTTTCTTCCTTATTCTTATCCTTATCCTTAATATCGTTTTTTATTTTATTTTATTTTGTTGTTATTATTAGTACTGTTATGGTTTTTTTATACTTCTTGTTGGGGGGTATATATGAAAAAGGACTAGTCTGACATCAGAATCTCTAATGGTGCTGTGGTTAAATGATTGAACATATTACTGATACTACTTTGTTATGTTAATTTGTTTCTTTGGTTTGAAAGGTAATAAGCAAATTCAAAGTCCATAAAAAGGATTAAATGATGACTGGAATTTATATAATTATATTGACTCTTGCAGGGTATGGGAGACTTTTTTGATTATTCTGGTAGTCTACACAGCTTGGGTATCACCCTTTGAATTTGGATTCATTAGAAAACCAGAAGCACCACTCTCCATTATTGATAACGTTGTTAATGGATTCTTTGCCCTGGATATTGTCCTTACCTTCTTTGTTGCATACCTTGATAAAGCTACCTATCTACTCATTGATGATCCAAAGAAGATTGCTTGGAAATATGCTAGTTCCTGGTTGGCTTTTGATATTATATCCACAATACCATCTGAATTAGCTCAAAAGTTCTTCCCTAGGCGAGTGCACTCTTATGGCTTATTTAATATGCTTCGCCTTTGGCGTCTCCGTAGAGTTAGTGCCTTGTTTTCCAGGTATTACCTAACTCTCTAACTTCAATAATTGTGAGAGCTCTGTTTATTGTTCTCCACTTGTTTGATTGTGGCATGTCTTATTGTTGCTTTTTCAATAGATTGGAGAAGGACAAGAACTACAACTACTTTTGGGTTCGATGTGCTAAACTTGTTTGTGTGAGTACAACAAAAAAGATACGAGACAATTAACCCTGAATTTTATTTCTATTAATGCAGCATTCATGAGGCTCTGGATGGTTCTTTTGCAGGTTACACTTTTTGCTGTTCATTGTGCCGGATGCTTCTATTATCTTATAGCTGCACAGTATCATGATCCCGGAAGAACATGGATTGGAGCATCTCTGGGAGAAAATTTCCTCGAACAGAGCTTGTCTATTCGATATGTGACATCGATTTACTGGTCCATCACTACACTGACTACTGTTGGCTATGGGGATTTGCATCCTGTGAATACTAGGGAGATGATATTTGACATTTTCTACATGCTTTTCAACCTCGGATTGACAGCATATTTGATTGGTAACATGACAAACTTGGTTGTCCATGGAACCAGCCGAACTAGAAGATTTGTGAGTGACATCTTTATAGTTTATCTAGCTAATCAACTAGCTTCGAGTTATTTTTTCTTTTCGAGTGACCTTAATTCTGCTATTTTTTTCTTGCCGATATTGGATTTTCTTTGATAGTCTTATTTGTGTTTTTGGCTCTCAGAGGGATACCATTCAAGCTGCCACAAGTTTTGCTCAAAGAAATCAATTGCCTCCCCGCCTACAAGATCAGATGCTTGCACATTTATGTCTGAAGTTCAGGACAGATTCGGAGGGGCTGCAGCAGCAAGAGACTCTCGATGCCCTTCCCAAAGCCATCCGATCAAGCATTTCACATTATCTTTTCTACTCTCTTATGGATAAGGTGTACTTGTTTCGTGGCGTTTCTAATGACTTACTTTTTCAGCTGGTAATACAGTGGAAACAATGCTTATGCTTTTGTACTGAAATTCTCTTCTTTAGTTTTCTTCTTTTCAACATCTTTATCCATCTTTATGAATAAATGTCTTAAGGTATCAGAGATGAAAGCTGAATATTTTCCTCCAAAAGAAGACATTATCCTGCAGAATGAAGCACCTACAGATTTCTACATCCTTGTCACCGGTGCTGTGGTAAAAAGCCTTGTTTCTTGTTCAAATTTCTGGTTATTCCGTTTTAGGATTTATAATATCCTATTGAAACTTAATTTTGTTTCTCAAAGTAGTCACTGATGTTTTGTATTGCTCCCCAGGATCTAGTGATTCTAAAAAATGGAGTAGAACAGGCAAGTTGCATTGCTCAAACACTAACCTTATCGATCAGTAATCTATTAATGGATGCCAACTGAATCAAATGCCAACTGGTTTCAGGTTGTTGGAGAGGCAAATACAGGTGATATCTGTGGTGAGATAGGTGTACTTTGTTATAGACCGCAGCTCTTCACGATACGCACAAAACGATTGTGCCAACTACTACGTCTAAACCGTACTACATTCCTTAATATCATTCAGGCCAATGTTGGAGATGGGACCATAATCATGAATAATCTCCTTCAGGTATACCTCATGTACTTAATGATATAACCTGACTAAAATAATCCAATAAATTGCTTTAACCTTAATGTCATTGAACAATGTAAGCAGTAAATTATCAAAGATTGTTCGATTATGATGGAATGGGGAAGGCCTCATGAAGAAAAAGCTTTTTACATGTTCCGAACTATTGAAATTCTTTTTTGGGCAGCATTTGAAAGACATGAATGATCCAATTATGCAAGGAGTCTTAATCGAAACGGAAAACATGCTAGCTCGTGGGAGAATGGATCTACCTCTCAATCTTTGCTTCGCGGCACTCCGGGGAGATGATCTGTTGTTGCATCAGCTGTTGAAAAGGGGGCTTGACCCTAATGAGTCAGACAACAGCGGAAGAACAGCTCTGGTTTGTTACACTCTTCAGCTATTGATTTGGTCATCTCCTCAATTCTTTAGTACTGCAGCAGTGCTAATCTTATTTTATTTTCTATAAAATTAGCATATAGCAGCATCGAAAGGAAGTGAGAACTGTGTTCTTCTTTTGCTGGATTATGGTGCAGATCCTAACAGCAAAGGTACTTTCCAGTCTGTCTTGTTGAATTTTGTTTTCCTCTAGGCAATTCTTGCGGTTCTTAGTTCATTACTCTCACAGGTACCCTTGATAGCTAAAATGGAAATTCTTAACAAATATTAAATCATTGCATGCACATCAGTTACTTGTCAATTCATTTTAACATTTATTTATTTGTATAATTTAGATGAATAATGGTGTTAAGTGTTGACTTCTGCACATGCTAGGGGGAAAATAATCATATTACCTATCCAAATAAATAAAAAAACCCCATATGTGGATTTATTAACCCA
The DNA here is from genome assembly GCA_025698465.1 of Gossypium longicalyx. Classification (NCBI taxonomy): domain Eukaryota; kingdom Viridiplantae; phylum Streptophyta; class Magnoliopsida; order Malvales; family Malvaceae; genus Gossypium; species Gossypium longicalyx. The sequence continues at coordinate 9,814,432 of CM047000.1, forward strand.
CATTACACCTCCAAAACTGAAAAGCTCTTCTACTTTGAAGCCGGTTTCCTAAAATAACTAAGGAGTTAAAAAAAAATGTTCTACTTTGCTTTATAATGTCTGGTACAAATACCTTTTGGGTTTTTTTTTCTTCTTTTGTACAAATGAAACTGCAACTTGAGATAGGGGAAGAGCTGGCACTTGCAGATGTTGGGATTTGAACCCCAAACCTGTTGGATGTCACCTTTCAAAGACAATTGTATAAACCAATTGAGCTAAGCTCCGAATTCTGCTCTTCCGGTTTTAATATTGCCCAACAACTGTTTGATGTCATCCTCATTTTTTTAAGTCGGTTATTGTTCTAACATGAAGTCATATATATATATATATAAATATAAACAAAGAGCCCAAAAATGTCAAATAAGATTATCTTGTCAAGTGTTTTTATAGTTGACTTTTCTGTTTTATAACATGTCACTGTTTATGAATCTATGGGTGTAGGAATTCATGTTTGTTACTTCATGCTATAAATTTGCACTTGTCATTAGATAGAACAGCCAAAATACTTATTTGGTTTGAACCTTTCAAGATACTCGGTCAACCGTTTCTTCGAGCAATAGGAAATGCTTTGAGTTTTACTTTATGATTCCACTGATTTGTTTGATTTTTATGCAGATTCGGAAGGAAGTGTCCCACTATGGGAAGCAATGTTAGCTGGCCATGATAAAGTGGCCCAACTGCTGAAGGATAACGGGGGGAACATCAATGCTGGAGACGTAGGCCACTTTGCGTGCACTGCTGCCGAGCAGAATAACTTAAACTTGCTCAAGGAAATTGTTCGTTATGGGGGCGACGTCACATGCCCGAGGAACAATGGTTACACAGCTCTTCATGTTGCTGTTTGTGAAGACAACATTGAAATAGTCAAGTTCCTTTTGGAACAAGGTGCTGACATCGACCAACCTGATGTTCATCATTGGACCGCAAGGGATTTAGCTGAGCAACAAGGACATGAAGAAATAAAGATGATATTTGAATCAAGTAAAGAAAAGAAACCCCAATCTGTCATGTCGGTTCCAGAGAAGCAGCAAACACGTTATCTTGGGAGGTTTACGAGCGAGCCGGTCATTCTGCCTGCAGCAACCACGGAAACAGATGGATCCTGGAGCCAATCCCGTCCGAGGCGTAGGACTAGTAACTTCCACAACTCTCTGTTTGGGGTAATGTCATCTGCACACAACGTGGAGAGTGATTTACTGCTGTCAGTTAATCAACCCAAGGCTGTGAAGCATTCTGTTGTTAACGCTGCTAGAGTGGTAATTAGTTGCCCGGAAAAGGGAGAAACCACCGGAAAACTCATTCTACTTCCGGGGAGCTTTCAGGAGCTACTTGACATTGGTGCTAAGAAATTTGGGATCTTTGGTGCTAAAATTATGTGCAAAGGAGCTGAAATTGGTGATGTTGAGGTGATTAGAGATGGTGACCATCTTGTTTTTGTTAGTGATGGTGAAATGCTACAAGAGACCAACAACCAAAGCTCCTAATACGATGCGTTTTCATAGACCATAGCTGCACTTTCTTCTTCCAAGTTCCATCTTATATTATCCTGGTTGGGTTTGAGTACCGGATATATGTTTGTCCAACAGGGGTATATTCAAAATTTTGCATGTTCTTTTCATATATTCAAAGGATTATCCTCTCATACCATGTCCTAACATGTATAAAAATAATCCAAGTGAGGGATACAAGTACTTGGGGGGAAAAAATGAAAAATTAGGAAACATGGGGTTCCACTGGGCGGAGCTTGAGCGCTACTTTGCAATAATATTTATAAACATTTTACATTTTTCAAATTTAGAATCTGAAAAATCTGAGCTTATCCTTGGTGCGTGCATTGAATAAGGTTTTGTAATTTGTAAACATATCCATGCTATGTCAAGATGTCCAGCTTGGTTCAGCCTCCATTACATTATTTGAACAATTATATTACATTTTCAGGTTGTACATTCTTGGATGCTAATGCTAATGCTAATCCAGAAGCTTTTTATATATATTTTCCTTGTCCGCTGAATTATTTAAAAGGTTCAAATATCTCTCACAACTTTCACTTTGTTTTATTCGTGCTCTAGCTTGGATACATGACAACATGAGGAATGACCCATCACCTTGTATCTTTAGTAGTGACCATCTAGTTGGCCCTCGGTGATGACTGTCCGATTGGTCATATATGATTAGCTGCTCACTTTGGGTCTCCAACAGGCTACTTACTTTTATCCTCCAAAAGGACCATTGAAGGACCACCAATGCATAACAATCTCGTACTACTATAGCAAGGAGAATGTCAAGACAGGACCATATAGTACTACGCTTGACGACAACTGACATGTAATGGTCCTGCCACCTAGTCGACCACACAAGTAACCTATCATTTGTATTGTCGATGACATGTCACTACTAGACAAGGGGACCCCCTATATATACCCCTACACACAAGATATCAAGGATCTTCGTCCAAGCATTCCCACCTAATAACTCAGTGTTCTTCAATCTTCCCCACTCCTTTCTCTTTTCTCATCCTCCTCCCTTCTTAGTTCTCTACTCTGGCTCTTTGCCTATCACAAGTGAACCAGCTTCATTACAACCTCTATTTTCTCCTTATTGTTTCCTCCACTTCTATTTCACGTTATATACAATTGATATGATAAGCATGGACCGAAAACCATGGCTTATTCTTCAGTTGATACACTTGTTAGTCTAGAAAACCTTAACCCAGAGCTCCTTTCATCCCAAGCGCAAACTTAACGACCTGTGCAAATCACCCAACAACCACCTTTCAACCCCAACTAAATGCCCAACACCATTCTCAACCTTTACTAAGAACCTCCTCCACTCTCCTTAGAGATATTTACTGTTATCCACCCTACTAACCAGTTTCCTTTTTCACTTTGGTGGTACACTCAACCTCCTTAAGGCAATTCCACCACCACTTTTGTGGACCAAACTTCTCAACACCTTAACTTCAGTTCTCAACAACAGTTCACTAAGATGCAAGAGGAGATGCAGTGCCCTGAGGCTTATCTATTTGAGTAACAATGCTTATATCAAGAATAACATGAGCGTCAACACCTATTAGACTTGAAAAATGCTTAAAATGGGCAGCTAACTAAAGAGTTTAATGGAGGTAGGGACCCAACCAGACATGACACCAACCTTAGGAGAAAGAAACTGCCTAATTCATTCTCTACAGACAATAGGGTCAAAGGTAACTCGATGACCCTCTGATGACAATGTTTGCCTGACAGGTTCCCAAAGCAGAGGTCTCTGTGATAATGACGCTCCTTTGGAAGAGCAAATGTAAGCATTGAAGAGAGAATAATTATAAGAATTCTAGGGGGTAATGTTGGGAAATGTGCCCATATTGTAGTAAATGTTTAATTATTTTCTATATATTTGAATGATGAATGAATAGATAAAGTTAATTTCACATTTCACTATTATGTCTTTTGTGTTTCTGTTTTCCATGTTTTGCATGCATAGCGAAATTGTGACAAACAAATATTAGTTCATTGATTGTCTAAGTTCAAACTGATGATAAGTGGCACTGTAAGAACGTTTACATTACGAAAAAGATAACTTACTTCAGTAGATAATCTAAATGAGTGCGTAATCCCATAAAAGAATCAAAGTGAGCATTTGATTCAAATACGTAGAAGGATTATTATGTCGTCTATAGTTCCAATTGGAGATATGACTAGTCTTGGCTGCCGGAGTAGTTGACTCTACGGGTAGAGACATAGATGTATTCATTAGAAGAATGATACATTGGACTAGACCTAAGATGAATTAATTCTGAATCTATTTGTAAATTAATTCACTTGTGACGGTCATGGTGTGATTTACCTAAATCCTGAATTAGTCACTAACCATGTGTATGTAACTCATGTGCTTGGATATAAGTGGAAGCTTATGCTTTAAAGATGATCAAACACATAGCCTGGTATGTAACATCCCAAGATAGGGCTTGAAAGTTTTGGCCTCACTAGTGAGAGTTCGTTGGTGCTTCGACGAACTAAGAGTTTACCAAACAAATTCCAACAAAAAGTTCGCCAGTGTTTTGGTGAACTGATGCTCATTAGAAGGATCAGTAAGAAGTTTGCCAAAAGAGTTTCAGTAAGGATCAGTAAGCAATATATGCTAAAAGACACAATAATGGGGTTTTGGCAGATTCATTGAAATCATGTTCGCTAGTCTGTTTGGTGAGCTAGAGTTTGACAGTCTGTTTGGTGAACCAGGGTTCGCCAGGTAAGTTGCGAACTAGGGGTTCGCTAGTCAAATTCGAAGTTAGAGTCAAATTAGGAAATAAATATATAATGTATCTAGGAATACTTTTCGTGCAAGTAACACCTTTCCCAAGCAAGTAGGGCATCCTAAGATTTCTAGGAGACTTAATGCCTTTAAATATGACCCTTATTCCATGAGAATTCTCTCATCGAGATTATTTTGTCAAGTCTCTGTTTCGAATCAAGTTCATAGCAACCAAGGTAAGCCTCTATCCTATTGGGGTTGATTGTCTAGAAAACTAAGATTGCCTGCATATGTGAATTCTATAAGCTTTGCTGTTTAAGTAATTTGTGTGTCAATATGTGTTGCGAACCAGTCGGACCATCAATCAACAATGATAAAGGAAAAGCTAAACTCGTTTAAATTCTCAAGCTTTTTTTTACTGAGTGGTTTAGAATTACCATGTGTGCATAGACTGTTATATATATTTTTGAAATTTTTAAGGTTTCCAAACTAAGCTCCAAGAACAAGTTTTTCTGAAACTCTATTTTTAAGTTTAAACACTTTGTTTTTAATATATGGTTTGAAGTCATGTTTTTAAAGCTATGTTTTAAAAATAAGTTTTACGCGTGGTCCTATAAAAGCTTATATTTTGAGATGTATTTTTAACATGCAATTTTATAAATTGTGTTTTTACTCACTTTGATGTGAGCTCTATGAGCAAGTGTTTTCAAGCAAGCTCTTTATGCGAGCTCTATGTGATAGTATTTTGTGTGTGCTCCTTTTCAAGCCCTTATGTTGGATATAATGGCATGCCATAGGATTGTGAGGACTCACCATAAGTTTTCTATGATTTGGGCGTTGAAGCCCTGGACATGTGGAGATAAGGGAATGTCGAGCTATACTCCATTCAATGGGACATGTTAGCGTACAAGAGAGTGTTTAGCTGATGCTACACTTATGAGATATGTTAAAAACTCTTTGAGTCATTTTGAGGTGTTATAAGAAGATCCACATTATCCAACAGATTCTGATAAGATAAGTGTGGGCAATGATATATTTTATGTTCTTCTGTCGTTCTGATAAGACAAGTATGTGAGCATATTTCATGCTATATAAGATTCATTTTCAAACAAGCTAAGTTTTCAAGTATGATTTTCTACAAGAACAAATGAAACTATTTTCACAAACTTATATGTTTTTCTAACAAGCAGGCAAAACGACAAACTAGGTCTCGCATCTTTACAGTGAACCCAGCTTGCGACATGATTTTCAGACCAAGTCCTCTTTCTATTTTAAACTCTGTGTTTTAAGCATACTCTGCTGATTACTAAGTTCGCAATGAACTCACTCACTCTTCTCTTACTTTGTAGGTAAGTAGGTAGCAGATGGCAATGGCAAGATAGATGACTTGACGAGACTCATACCTGAATAGATATCGGCGAACCTGGAAAAATAGGCGATGGGGTTTTATTTATATGAGTTTAGACTTATTACAATTTAATTCAGTTAAAGGAACAATTTCTTTAAATTCTTTAAGTTTATTTTGCTTTTGCGAACCATGTCTTAGAATATTTAATTATCTTTTCATTATGAATAAAGTTGATGTTTTTCATGCATAAGTGTTACGTTGTATTATCGTAACTCTTATCAAAATATGCGATTCAAATTTATTGTTAAGTACTATTTTTTGCGACCCTTGTATGTTTGCAACCTTGAAGAAAATTACATGCGTACCCTTATTAACGATAGCTTTACTACTTAGCGAACCCAGGTAAATTGTGCGAACCCGTATGTTTATGTGAACCCTTGCAAAGTTTGTTTACTTAACAAACCTATATTACTGTATGCAAACTTAGGTTGATGTGCGAACTCATACTTTCTGTGTGATGCGAACTTTAGTTGAAAGTTGCAATGCGAACTTATGACTGAGTGATATTTGTGAACGTCTAAGATGTTGTAGGTTTACATGCAAACACTTCGTCTATTTGTTTAATAAGATCGCATGATTTATGTTATATGCATGATGTTATAACATTCCGCTGCAATGTGTGAAACTTAGCACAACTTCCATGTTATGAATCCGTAGTGTGTTGGAGGTTAGGTTGGGAGTTAACAAATAGTCACTCCGGTGGCTAATGTGGCACACCAGATTCAGATTGAACTTACTCGGCCAAGTTTGGGGTGTTACATGGTATGTTGGGTACATGACTTGTGTATGTCATGACTTTACTAACAACAATGGAATTTATAGCTCGATTAAAGAGTTAACAAATCCTCTCATTGACATTGAGTGGATTGATAAATATGGAACGTGGACACTGATAACTCTTGAAAAGAGTTATATTTCATGCCTTTAGATCTAGCTAATTGTCTGTACTTAGGTACATTTAATTGTATTTTAGGACAGCCCATTAGTATTTTTCTTGTTTTAAACTTACATTAGGAGCTTGAATTGTACTTAAATATTAGTTCTTTTTAATAGCTTTTGGAAGGATTGTGTGTGGTAGTGGATTGGTAGATGCAGGATGAGGAACAAGAAATAAAGAAGTAAAGGTTGGACAGTTTGTCAACATGAATGCCATGACAATGCTGGGAAGATGTCCAGTCAACATTCAAAGCGAATCGATCTTAGGCCCAGTTGAACTTGTACTAGATATAACTACTTTAAAAAAAGGGAAAAAAATCAGGGACTGTTGGATTTGCCTAGGGAAAACGATTATAAAATCCAAAGGAGGAAAAGCTAAAGGAGGCAAAAAAAACAAAAAGAAGATCTTGAAGCAGAAAAACAAAGGGTAGCGGCTGAGTAGAGACGAGAAGAGGAAGACGAAGGCAATCCCTCTCAGCCACCACAGGACACTGCATCGCTGGAGTGTGGGCTGGATAAGAGGAATCTATCTTCCTGACGTTCTTCCCTTATTTCTAGATTACTCTTCGTAAATTGATTTGATGAAAATGATGTTGAATAATATTTTGGATTTGAATTTTAATTGCCAACACATGAGCTAAATCTCATAGGGTTGGGATTACTTAATGAAACTCTTATTTTCTTTAATGACTGAAGCCTAGATCTACTTTAATACACTGTTTCATTTAATGGTTCTTTACGAAATTGCATGTTTGCAAACTCTAGACATAGATGGATGTACAACATGTTCATTACATTAATCTAATTCTAACAAGGTTAGGTTAATGAGATTGAAATTGAATGATATGAGCAAGTGTTCGATCGAATACTTGTAGAAGCCTCTAGACATAGAGCAGCGTTCATACGAAAAGAAAACAATACAGTTTAAGGTACCGTGCTAAAGGCCTATAGACATATATCGCTTAAGGCAAGGTAACTTGAGGTCTTGTTCTCGAAAGAAGAATACCATTTTAGAACTCTTCTAGGTAGTAGATTGAGTATGATTTTGTCGAGGCATTACTGTTAGTAAGGGTATATTCTTAGTAATCCTGACCTTCTAATCAACATCGTAAACCCTTTATCCTTTACCGTAGTATCTTCGCTATAGCATTTTTAGTTATTTACTTGTTCTCTTACGTATTATTCATGTGATTATTCTCGAATTTGCCATTGCATTCTTATTCTTGTTTTGTCATAGCATTTCCATTATTTATCAGTTATTCATATTACACACATCATTATTCTTTCAAATTATCACTACATTCTTATCACTATTTTTGTCATAATATTAATCATATTTCATTATAATAACTCAACCATTTTATACCTAACCAATCCCTGTGGAGACGATCTTAATTATCACTTTATTACTTGATTCGATGTGTATACTTGCACCATTCGCATATCATTTCACACGCGACAGACACAGGTTACTTGTTCTCGAACAAATAATTTATCACAATCATTTATTGACAATGATCATATTAATTATTAAGAAGACACAATGGTGACCACGAGATAAAATATGATTGTATTGAGTGAACGAATTTAACTCAAAGGAATCAAGGATATCATATGAGGGTAACACACATGACGAGGTCATTGGACAAAGTAGTTGGATGAATTACTTTCGTAAAGAATATACAGTAAGGAGTTTCCAATCATGATACTTTTTGTGGACTGACTCCATGATTAAGTAAATTGTGAATTATCGGAACGATGCTTCTGGACATAATTGCAATTACTAGAGCCTAATTGTATATGTTCGATTGGTCCCTCCGCTAGCTTAACAAAAGCTCGATTGGACTGCATTTGAATCAGAAGAAAATTCTGCGACTTTGGAAATAATATAATTGAGTCGATTTATTCAATGTGGAATTAAATTAAGCAGTCGTGGGAATTGTTCGACTAGAAAATTTGATTAAAGAATTTTCTTAAAAAATTAATTTGGAAAATCTTAGTAATGAAAATTAATTTTGATCAAGTAAAATTAAATTAATCAAATTAATTTAAATAAATATGATATTTTTGAAAATTAATTTTTAATTCAGACAATTGGCATAATAGGTAATTAAACTTGAAAATTGAACTTGAGAATGAAAATTGGGCCCGAGAACCCAAAATCGAGACCGAGACCTAAAAATTGATTGAATTGGGCTTGGTATGTAAAATTGGGTCGACGGTCCAATCGATGGCTAGACCTGACCAGTTGAATCATCACTAGCCCGGATTGAATCGGCTTGTGGTGTCGTGAAAGTGTCGCACTTGCGATGGCACCACCAAACACGACGGTGCTGGTGGGAACAATGATGGCATCTCGATGGCCAACAAGTGGTCCTTCGGCAATTGAGCAGTGGACGAATTACACTCTTACTAAGACTTTATTGGATAATTTGATTTTAGATTAACTATTCCAAAAGTAATATTATTTTAATAATTTTAATATTAAATTTAATTTAATATTAAAGTGATTAAGTTTAATTATAGTTGAACTCTCTAAACTCTCCATACATAAAGAGAGCCATGAGTCATTAATTTTCACACATTTGAATTCAAAAGAAAGTTGTAGAGACAAAATTCTTTGAAAAAATCATTTTAGAAGATTTCTAAAGATTTTTTTTCTTATTTACAACTTGACCTAGAAGTATAGAGAATTTGCGAAATTGCACTACTGGTAATTTTGTGGAAAATTTTCTAATTCGAAGTGAGCCCATACTCAGCAAATATGAGTTTAAAGATAGCGGAGAAGACTACTTGATTGAAGCATTCATCCTAGACGAATCGAAAAGGTACAATTTTGATTAAATGTTTATTACTAGATATGTCACTTACTTTAAATAAGGTTAAATGTACAATTTTGATTAAATGAAGCATTCATCCTCGACGTCGTAACGTCGCTTACTGTGTTGGCCTCTTCAAGATGACTGGGTTTCTTGTCTTGTTGTGACATTATAGGACTTTTCCTGTCACGATGATGTTCGAGATAGGTTGACGTGGAACCTTCGAGGAAAAAGAAAAACGAAAGTGGTCGACGAGTAATCAAAAACTCTGGTTTGTACATTTATGATTTATGGTCGTATCAATTGATTGCATTTTCATGTTATTTGTATATGGGAATGTTAAGGTGAGTATACAGTGATAAATTGAACTTTTAGATTGAGATTGAATGTGAATTGTCAAGATCGAGGATTAAAATGAATAAAATGTAAAATAACATGAATTGCTTGAAATATGATATATGTTATGAAGTGGAAATGTATTGAATGATATGAGATATATGTGACATTTTAATAAATTGGATTGTGATAGTGAATTTGATTGAGAAATGATATATGTACTAGATTATAAATAGAAGTGAGCATTAGTACCCTATTAACTAGTCGGGTTGAGTCAAATACAACTTGGCATGCTACAAGATTGGTTTGTGTATAGGTTATGCGCTTATGCACCAAGATGCACTTCATGTACCAATATGCGCTTCGTGCACCAATATGCACATTGTGTGCCAAGAATGCACTTCGTGTGCTAGTATGCACTTTGTGTGCCAATATGCACATTACGTGCCAGTTACCCTACTTCGATTTATCTGATGATGCACTTTGGTGCCAGTTTGGTGTGTTGGTTGGATAATTCGAGTATCCGTCTGAGTTAATAGGGTTTGTAAAATGTACAATTGGTAAACAATATGAATGTAATATCAATTGATGCTATTGGGTTGATTTATGTATAAATGTGATTGGAATACTGAAATTATACTGTTTATTAAGCAAATCAAGTGAAAACGAGCCCTGAGAACTGAAGTGAATACGAATGATTTGATAGACTCTAGAAATGAGCTGAATGGTATGAAATCAAAGTAAAAGAGATAAGTTTCATGGAACATGAATGATTTGATGTTAAAGACATATTGCAAAGATGCATAAGTGAATGCTTGATTTTCGATTGATATGGAATTTATATGTATTGAATGATTGTTAATTGTTAAACAAGTTGGAGTTGGTTATATATGTTACAATGTTGAATAGGTTTTTTTTTTTTTTTTGTATTGATATAAGTATGCTACATATACAAATTGATGATTGAAAAGTCTTGACACTTTGGAACATGAATTGGTTGGATATTAGATGCATATATGCATATTTTATCATGAACCACATTGTTAATGCTTTTGTTATATATATCTTGAATCATGAATATACCATTGAGCCTTATTGCTCAGTGTACGATTTGTTTATTCCATACGTAGGTACATATATTCTTGAAGCCTCAAGAAAGTAAAGTCAGTATCCAGACTGCCACAATAAACTCAACCTAGGTTTGTTTAACCTTTTTATTATATCAATGACATGTACCTAGGAAATTCTTGGTCTAAATTTTGAGATGGTCACCTAAATGTACTTAAGTTCTGAATATATCTATAATGGTTTTGGTCATGTATGGAATTGATATTAATGGCTTGAAATGGTATTTTATGCATGTCTATTATGTTGATTGGGAGAATTGGTGTATTAAGGCCAAATGTTATTAAACTTGTTAGGTGGAAAACTTTGAAAAATAGAGGATTAGTAGTTTGCCAAAGATGTTGCGACTTCACACCGTGAATGTCGCGACATCAAGCCATCATGTCGTGATGTCCTTAGCTTGAAGTCACAATGTTGGCCTTGTTTTATTTTGAAAACTCTACAATTTGGTCCTCAAGTTGGAAAGTTTGACTACTATTTTCAATGTCGCGACACTATGTCTTGAAAGTCACGACAGCCACTTAAAATACTTTGGAAACTTTTCAATTTAATTCTAATTCAATCTCGGGTTGGTATTAAGCTTTCATAAGCTCGTATATGAACCGTAAATGATTATATATTGTGTTTTAAGTTGGTAATAATTGTAACTAAATGGTTAATGATGAAATTTGTTTAAATTCAATCGTAGTTATTCTAACAACAAATATAGCATCCCGTAGCTCAGCCCTGACGATCAGGTCGGGTATGGGGTATTACAACACCAAATTATTGATAGGTAGAACCAATAAGAGGAGTAGAAGGCTATGATGGAGGCGATTCACCCTGGATTTGGGCTGAGAGTTGTTGTTCTTGGTGAATTAGAAAATAATTAGAGGGATTGGTTTAGGTTGGTAGGGGGAAGAAGGTTCTAACTATTTTCTTCTCAAGTTTTCTATATCAAGTTTTGTGGTTGGATTTATATATGAGAGACAAATGATTTTATGCATTTTGGACTTGCTGACAACAAATTTTTATCTTGTCTCATTGCAGTGGTGATGATATGACATTTTAGGTCGATGATATGACATCTTAGGATAGCTGAGTAATTAATGAACTTGAGACCCCACATGCACCCTGCGAAGGTGGTTTAGGAAGGGTTTGCCATGAAGTTGATTAAAACCTAAGGTTCACTGGACATAAGGTTTGTCTAATGGAGACATATGCATGATATGTAGATCACATGTTAATGACACGTGTAGGGGACATGAGAAAATGGTATAACAAGTTGTTATTATTATTATTTTGTTATAGTTTAAGATAAGTGTACCTTCGAGATGAGATAAAATTATAAAAGAAAAACACCTTACTGAAATAATATATGATTTGCTAAAACATAATATTGGGATCAAATTAATATTATTAATTTTAATAATTTTAATAAAACGATAATTATTTTATAAATTGCTAATGAAATAAAAAAAATTACAAGTAACTTTAAGATATTATCATGCATAATTTTTTTTTATAAATACACTGTAAAACATCTCGCTTATAATAAAAATTATTCCACTAGCCTCTAAAAAATTTAATGAATCACAATTCAATAAGAGAATCATACATTTATATCAATAGTATGAAACTATCAGAGAGAACTAGACTTGGCTTTTTTATAAAAATAACTTGACTTTTTTATTAATTATAAAAATGACCCACTTTTTTTTATTATGTACGTAAATGACCTGAAATGAATAATGAAAGTTGGTAAAGCCAAAGTGATTGGCGCCACTCACTTGCCACGTCAGCCAATTATCGGCTGCTAGAATTAAAAAATCAATTTTTGGGTGGAGCCAATCTATTTGGCGTGAGCTGTATAAATACCACTCCAATACCAATATTTTTGAATATTTCAAAGGCCAAAAAATAAATAATAGTGGTGGAGCCAAATAGATAATAAGGTAGCACCAACACTTTTATTATGTTAGAAATTATTTTTAAAGTGATCTTTTATTTTTATTTTAAAACTAAAATTATTAATTTATTTGGAGCCATAGATGGTGTGACCACCATGCTGCCATTTTTTTTTTGAGTTTTGTTTTAAAATTAATAAAAAATGAATTTTTTTTTAGCCATCCTTTTCTGGCGTGACCAAATGGCTATATATATCCCAATGAAGTTCAGTTAAGGTGAAGAAATTTTTTTTAAAATTTTATTAAGTTAGAGAATGAATGGGAGGGAGATCAAGACTGATTTTTATGTTTTTTTTGTTTCTGTTTATTTAGAAAATTTTATAATTTGAAGGTATGTTTTATTTAACGATAATCTAGAGAAGCTCCAACACCTACAAATTTAGTGATCATTTTCGGAAGTGTAGATTTGATTCTTTAATTTCATATGCATTGACAATTTCAAGTAAAAATAGGGGTCTCGGTTGCCAGTGATTTATTCGGTAATGAGTTCAAATTGTTTACGTAAGTCTTTTTGTTCGCTGTGGTAGAATGATAACAGGTTCAAATTGGTTATACAATCAACGGGTGAGATTATCAATATTAGCAGCGTCTGAGCTACAAAATATTAGCATCAAAAAGCTTGTCTGATCGACTTGCTCATGTTGCGGTTAAACATGATATTTTTCAATTTGTAAGACACAATTCTGTTGGTCTTAAACAAAATTGAAATCATCATTTGGTTATATTTTATTAGTATTAAGAAAGTTGCTCATGTTGTCATTAAAATTGGTCGTTTATGTTCCTTTGTAATTTTTATGCTTCAAATTTCAACATTTTTTTAAATGTAGGAAAATGTAAATCATGTACAAAGTAAGTTATATGAAATTATTTTGGAATGTTGCCAATGTAAAATTATATTTTGTAAAATATAATGTAACATCTTAGAAACCAGGTTAGAAGAAATTAAGTTTGAAACCAAGAGTGGTCATCCCTCGATTTTGAGTTTAGATTTTAGAAAATTTTTTACAAGTGAATTGATCTGGTTCAGTAGTTTAGTGTTTTGGTTATGTGTGTGAGATTCTAGGTCGAATCCTACCTCTTGAAATTTTGCTACTTTTGATTAAATCTCTATCTTTGGACATGTCAGTTATAAGTTAAATTTAATCAATTGATGACAAGAATGAGCCTGCTAGTTTGATGGTTAAGTTTTTGTGTACTCTGTGGTCTGGTTTTTGTGTACTCTGTGTACTGGTTTTTGAATCCTTGTGGAAGTAATATGGATTTTTTTTTTGAATTTCATTGTATGGTAATCAATTTTAGGTGGTTAATTAAACCTCATGGGCTGATGAAATTATTTTGTTTTCTTTTTTACTTTTTATTTATATTTTATGCCATTCCTCCGTTCTTTCTTTATTTTTCTTCGTTTTGGTTATTCTCTTCAAACTACCTTCTTTTTACTATGTTTTATCGAATTGATTTTGTACAGGGTCTGACTTCTCCTTCTAGTTTAGTTTATTAGCTGGTAAGTTCGATTTAAATTTTTGGTGTTGAAAGTTCTTTGACGTAACTTCGATTTTGGAATGTTAACTTTTAGTGATTTGATTGCGACTTAATCGTTTGTTGGACAATTGCTTGTCGTTTAGGGACAAGAACTTATCCTTGTTGCTTCTACTTCGAATTCGTATAAGATGGGTACCGAAAACCCAACTTTTTTTTCGAGTTTAGTTGTCAGAAAACAAACTGTCGACGCCACATGGCCATGTGTCAGGCCTTGTGGTTGGCTGTGTGAGCCACCCTTACGTTAGGCCGTGTAACTCATTGTTCATAAAAATTAGAGGCACACGAGAATGTGCTCAGACCGTGGGTGGTGATGAGATGTGCAGGGTTCACATGGGCCAGTGACATGGGCGTGTGTTCAGGCCGTATTACTCAATGTTTGCGAATTAGGACCACATGGGCAAGTGAAATGGGCGTGTGTCAAGCCGTGTGGGACACACGGGCCAGCACACGGGCGTGTGGACCATTATTGGAATTTTACTCTCAAGCCACAAGCGTCATTTGAGATGAATGCAGGCCTACTGTAGGGTCCATACGATCTGAATTAGACTATATAACTTGATATCTGATGATCTGATGATAAACAACTTGTGAACTGTATGTATGTCTGTTATGTTGAACCTAAGTATGTAGGATTTGTCAGAACATGAAGTTCTATTGTATAATGTATGCGAGTTATCCATGTATGATCTGTATTCTGTTAAGTTGTTGGTACTGATTCTGATTTATAACTATGCATGTGACTTTATGGCAAATATGATATTTTGTTAAGTTTGAAAATCTATTCATAACGCATGGACTCCCATGCCTATTGACTCTATTACTGTAAGATAGCATGACTTACATGCTCATCTCTCTGCTTATATATATGCATGGTATAACACATTGCATGGGACTTGAGATTTTATGAAGGAAGGAAGTTTCTAACTGCTTAATGGTCTGTATTATCTGGCGGTTTATCCATGGTTCTGTTCTGGTAGCTTGGCTGCAATGTAGTGGCTTGACCACATATATTTGATCTGGCAGTTTTAACTGCAAATATTCTGGTGACACTGTCTACAATTATCTGTTGGTGTGATTTGGCTGGACGATTTTTGGGGGAACTCTATTTTGGTGTGTAGCAAAGTTGGGTAGGATTTTTTTTTGATAAATCTGCATTTTGATATGTTTAAAAAATATCGCATCTGCATGAGCATGCATCCTCTGCGTAGCTATATTCTATTCTTCTCTGTTATGTTCTGCTCTGTCCTGTTCTGTTTCGTTCTGCTCTTATACTCATTATTATATTCTCCGTGTTACTTTGATTTATGTATTACGTTTTGTTAATTGTAATTGATGTTGGTTTTACACTAGGCTTTATAGCTCACTCTTGGTTTATCTTTGTGTCTTTAGGTAAGCCTCCGACTTAGGACCGGATGGCATGTGGGAGCTCAGATTGTTTTGCAATAATGTAAAAATTTTCCTGATCTTTTGGGTTGGAAATGTGCTTCTGAGCTCGTCTTAGTTTTTGCTAAATTTGTCAGTAGTTATTAATTTTTAATGTACAACTACAAAATCACTCAAGTCGACAAAACGGATTTTGGTTTTCAACGTTAAACTCCAAAAATATTTTCTGCCATGAATTAAGTAAAGTTTTGAATGTTTTCTTGATAATTACTTAATTAGTTTTCGATGTGTTGATGTAACTCATCTAGATTTGGTCTTAACTTCTAGGCTGGGTTTGAGGTGTTACATATAATTTTTGAATTGTATATATTAATAGTTATTTGAAATGTTGGTAATGTAAAATAATTTTCATTTAAATTATTTTTGCTATGTGAATTAACTATTTGATAAGGGGTGTAACTAAAAAAACAGAAATATAAGGGGTGGAACTAAAAAGGATAAAAAAAAAAGAAAGTTTGGGAAAAAATGAGAAAGAAAAAAAAGTGGGAATGGGAGTTGGCTAAAAAAAAGAATGAAAAAGGGTATTTACGCATAAAATAAAAAATATTGGGACATTTTAAAAAAAAAAAAGAGGACCAAAAAATAAAAAATAGAGAAAGTTGTCTGACCAGTCACACCACATTAGCCGTGTAAGCAACATTAGTGATGTGGCAGGTTTGGAGGTTAACTTGGCTTTTATTGTTTAGAAAAATGCACTTATCTGACTTGAGGTTGCCTCCCTCCCTTAGCTCCTTATTATATATAAAAGGGGGGTGGGCCACCATATTTTAGAACTAAAATTTCAAATAGAAGAGAATATGAAAGGCAAGTTAAAATTTTTATTAGTTCTAATCTAAGTTTGTTGTGTTTGTTTTATTTGGTGTTATTTGAAATTCGAAATTAATAAATAAGATTAAGGTATGTAAATTATATATTTTGATGTGCATGTATTATATTAAAAGTAGTTAATAAATACAACTTGTGCTGGACATTCCACAACAATTTGATGATGTCCACGGTAAGGCTAATAGGGGAAAAGATGGAGCAGATTGGGCTGTGGAACTTCAACTATATATAGTACTATAGAACACTCGGTTCAAGAGGCGGCCTCAGATGCACTCTTGTATGTTTGACTTTAGTCCTAAGAAGGAGTACATACATTGGTACATGGCCAAATGGCACCATTTTTTATATGGTTGGGAACTGAAGGTAGTACCAGAACACGGGTACAGATGAGGGGATCAACCTGTTGTGGAGTTTGATCCTAAGGTCCAACCTCTGAACCCACACACTTCATCGGATCAATGGGTTGATGCTTTTGGGGAAGGGCCCTACAGCAACACATATCTCTTGGAGATGGGCGGTTGCAGTTCAAATTACCAGCAATTACAATCACCAATGATGTTTGATATGTTTGAATTGACACTTATCGATGATACTATGTAGTCTACCCCGCCTCCGGCCACATTCGATTTGGCGCCTTATCTTCTTGATGTGTTTACTACACCCCAATAACCACGCTGCAAATGGAGGCCCATAAATCGTTACACCCCGAATGACAATACCACTCCTGGTTCATTCCAATTTTGATACCTGTAAATTTTAAGTGTTATGTCATATTTGTTGAATTGATTTATAACTCCACATTTATTCAACTTATTGATTTTTTTGTATAACTTATAATATCCTTTTAAAATATTAAAAGTTGTATATGTATTTACAATTATTTAAAAATATAAGCCAATTTTAAATACAAACTTAACACTCAAGACTTTAACTAACATTAAACACTAATAGTTTTGAATTAAACTTAAAGAAAACAATTTATTTTCAAAGTATCAAGCATGATTACAAATTTCAATTCCACAATACCATAAAAAAAATCGAGTACACCATTCAATTTCCTCCAAACTGTGAAGATTGGCCAGTACGGATGCTTCGATTAGGACAGTTGCTCTAATTGTGGTTACCTGTTCTGTATATGGTGCAACGCTTTAGTTTGAACTTTTCTCTAACATCCATGTCACCACGAATCCTCATCGCCTCTAGTCAACCTTTGAGTTTCCTATGCAGTGACTTGTCTTTCAACATCTTGAACGTAGATGGAGGCATTTTCCATGTTGATATATCCCGCAGTATGGGGAACTCGTTACCCCATGTAATGACCCAAATTTTTAGGTCATCAGAAAAGTGAATTTTTGGGTCTTCGATTTTGAAAATTAGATTCGTAAATATTTATTAGAAATATTTACGAAGTTAAGTAAGGGATTATTTAGATTTTAGTTAAGTAAATTTAGTTTAATTAAGGTTAATTAAGTGAAAGGACTAAATTGAATAATGTGTGAAGGTTTAATTATAAACTATAGAAGAGTCAAGGGACTAAGTTAGCAAATAAACCTTAATAGACAAGTGTATAGTAAGTAAAAATACATATGTAGTATTTATATTGGTACAAATGTATGTATATATATGAATTTACTTGTTATATAAGTAAATAATTAAATAAAGTAAATTATAAAATTATAATATATTAATTAAATAAAGAATGAATAAAGAAATAAAAAGAAATAAAACATAAAGAAAAAAAGAGAAAGAAGGTTACGAGTAGCAGGGAAAGAAAGAAGGAAAAAGGGAAAGAAAAAGAAAAGGAAAATTTAGGGTTTGGAGTTTCAAGCTTGATTGCCAACGTAGCCTCGGAAACGTCATCGAAAAAGGGAAGGAGAAAGTGAACGAGGATATCGAGTAAACCCAAGAATTACGGTTTGTATTTCTATAAACTATGCTTAATAATTTAATACAATGTAATGGCTATTTTTAATAGTTAGAAAGTATAATGGATGATATGATAGAAACTGTTACTGCTTCTGTAATTGAAATGAAATAAATTGAGTACCCTATTAACAGTGTCGGGCTAGTCAGATATAATTGGCATGCCATAGGATTGGAAGTGTTCAGGGATATTCCGACTGTGTCTCGATGAGACACTATATGTGTCGATTACTATTACTGTTCCGGATTCGTTCTGAAGAGGTACTCAGACTGCACTGATTCATATCTTTATCTTATTCTTTATTACCCTTACGGTGTATTCTAGCTTCGGTCGATGAAACACTGTACATTATCCCCGGTGTGTAGGTTAGATCTGTGTATCTGTCCAGGTCCGAGTTATGTTAATAGGGATAAATGAAAGTACTGAAGACTGTTTACTATTTATTATGTGACTGTGACTGGTATACGATGTTGAGGAATATCGAATGATATATATATATATATATATGAATTGCTTAACTATATGAAAGAGTTATGAAATGAAGGCAAAAGATTAAGCTGTTAAAATTATGAATGTAAAAGGTTTTAAGTGACAATGTATATACATGGCTTATTATTGTTTAAGTATTAGTTTATAGAAATACCACTAAGTGCATACTCAGCATACGGTTTGTTTCCGTGCGCAGGTTAGGTACAAAGTAAATAACACCTCAGCATCCAAGTCAACTCCCAAACTCAGATACTTGGTGATGTACCTATCTCTGAAGAATGGCATGTACCTAGGTTGTTTAATGTTATTTTGGTTATAAGCCATGCTAATGAAGAATGTTAATAGATAGTTAATGGTTGTAATGAGTTAATTGAATGTCATGGTACTTAGGTGCAACTTTTGAATTGGTATAGTATAAGGTATTATTGAATATATGTGTTAGATTATGATATAATGTTTTAATGAGTATTAAATGTGTTTAATCATGTTTGGACCGGTTGAATGGAGGAATATTAAAATTGCTTATAGTCTTTAGTTTGCAGGGTTGGTAAATTTGAAATACAAGGTTCAATTTGAGCCCACTCGATTTGTCACACGGGCGTGTGACCAAATCGTGTGAGACACACGGATTGCACATGGGCATGTTGTTAGGCCGTGTGTCCCCTGCACCTAAAATGTTACAAACAGGTTGTCACACGGGCTGAGCACACAGGCGTGTGCCTTGGCTGTAGGCCACAAGTTAGAATGCTCCACGGGTAGTAAACACGAGCACGTCCAGGCCGTGTGAGCCTCACTGTCGGCCATCTACGGACATGTCACAATAACACGGGCGCGCCATATTAGCCACACGGGCGTGTGGAACTATTTAGAAAAAGAAACTATAAAACTTCATGAAAATTTTCCTAAGCTTTCGATCGAGTCCCGATTTGTTTCAATTACACTTGTAAAGTACTGGGGACCTATAAATATTATATTAAGATGGATAATATGGTATTTATACTTGTTTTAATGCAAATGTACTGTAACGACTAATAATACTCTGTAATTCTGTTATGGTAATGGGACAGGGTTAGGGGTTTTACATTTAGTGGTATCAAAGCTAACTAGGTTTAGCTGATTCTAGGACTAAGTCGAGTATGAAAAGAGTCTAGAGGTACATGCCATTTTTATGTTAAATTTTGAGTCGGGATTGGATGTTGATTTGTATATACTAATAAATTGATTCTATTTTATAGTGTATAAAAGATGTCTGATGAAATTATCGAGGGTACCAATCAAGAAATGTACAGTAGAGATAAATCACCTGATGTAAATGAATCTGAATATGCAACCCCAAGTGTAAACCCGGTAGGTAACCAACCATTGAATATTGTAAGGGATAATACAGAAATATTTAGAATGATTGCTGAAGCTCTTCAAAAAGCGGTAGGAAGTATGCCTGCTACTACCTCTACCCCTACTACCCGAAGAGCCCCTATTAAGGAACTGCGAAAGTATGGAGCTATAGAATTTCAGGGATCAAAGGGAACTGATTCAATCATAGCCGAAAATTGGTTAGAGATTACCAAGAGAATTTTGAAGCAGTTAGAATGCACACCACAGGAAAGTTTAATATGTGTTGTTTCTTTGTTACAAGAAGAGGTTTACATATGGTGGGAATCAGTGACTCAGAATATACCGGAAGAACAGATAAACTGGGAATTCTTTCAACGGGAATTTCAAAAGAAGTATTTGGGAGAGACATATATAGAAGATCGAAAATAGGAGTTTTTAATGTTGAAACAGAGAGATATGTTCATGTGGATTATGAACAGGAATTTCTGAGACTGAGTAGATATGCAACCGAATTTGTACCGACTGAAGCTGATAGATGTAAGAGATTTCTAAGAGGACTGCGAGATGAATTCCAACTGCAATTGATTCCTCTACGGATTACATAGTTTGCAGACTTAATAGAAAGAGCTAAAATGATTGAGCAAGTGCTGGGAAAGAGTAAGAAGTCCGGAACTGCCCGCTCAGCTGGAAAACATCCTCGAACTGCTAGTTCAAGTTCGCAATTCAAATGATCAAAGGAATCTCGTGGTAGTGGAAGATTTAGTTCAAGATCAGAAAGAGGAGACAGAAGTCAAAAGAGACAAACTACTGTATCTACTGGAAGTATTAGAAGCCCAGCTCAGAACACTGAAATTTTAGAATGTGAATATTGTGGAAACAAACATAGAGAAGAATGTAAAAAATTAACTAGAAGCTGTTTTCATTGTGGATCCACTGATCATTTTGTTAAGGATTGTCCGAAGATTGGAAAGGCAGCACCAACGGTATCACAAAGATCTGAATCTGCTTCCAGAGGTCGAGGCTCAGGTTGAAGTGGTCCAGTTGCTAGAGGAGGTACTAAAAGAACAAGTGAAAATGCTACCCAACAATCTAAATTAAGAGCTCCGGCCAGAGCATATGTTGCAAGAACTCGAGATGAGGGGGATGCCCATGATGTGGTGACAGGTATTTCTTATTACATTCAAAACTTGTTTATGTTTTTATAGATCCAGGATCGTCACATTCTTATGTCAATACAAAATTGATTGAGACGGGAAACTTAAAACCTGAATTGTCAAAAGTAACGATAGAAGTGTCTAGTCCATTGGGGCAAACTATGTTAGTAAATCAAATATGTCGAAGATGTCCATTAATGATTCAATATAGAATCTTTTCTGTTGATCTGTTGATTATGCCATTCGGTGACTTTGATATTATACTGGGTATGGATTGACAGTCAGAACATGGAATAATTTTGGACTGTTATAAAAAGAAATTCACTGTTCAAAATAAAAGTGGTGATCAAATCAAAGTAAAAAGTATTCAGACCAGTGGGACTGTTCGTGTTATTTCAGCAATTAAAGCTAGTAAGCTTCTTAATCAAAGATGTGCAACTTTCTTAGCATATGTTATTAATTCCGATTCAGTTGAAAGTCAGTGTAGTAAAATTTGAACTGTATGTGAATTTCCTGATATGTTCCCTGAAGAATTGCTTGGATTACCTCCTGATTGGGAAGTTGAATTTGTGATTGAAGTATATCCGGGTACAGATTCAGTGCCACTACCTCCATACCGCATGTCACCTATTGAATTGAAGGAGCTGAAAGTACAACTGCAAGACTTGTTGGATCGAGGTTTTATACGACCTAGTACATCACCGTGGGAGCTCCAGTGTTAATCGTTAAAAAGAAAGATGGTTTGATACAGTTGTGTATTGATTATCGACAATTGAAAAGTAACTATCAAGAACAAATAACCGTTACCTCGTATTGATGATTTATTTGATCAATTAAATGGAGCTTTTGTGTTTTCAAAAATTGATTTGAGGTCGGGATATTATCACTTGAAGGTAAATAAGAGTGATGTACCGAAGACAACATTTCGTATAAGGTATGGACACTATGAATTCTTGGTGATGCCATTTGGATTAACAAATGTTCCAGCTGCTTTTATGGATCTTATGAATCAGATTTTTCAACCGTACTTAGATCAGTTTGTAGTGGTTTTTATTGATGATATCTTGGTATACTCGAAGTCTGAAACTGAGCATGAACAACATCTTCGAATTGTTTTGCAAATATTGCGAGAGAAGCAATTGTATGGAAAATTAAATAAGTGTGAGTTTTAGTTATTGAAGGTTGTATTTCTTGGTCATGTAGTATCAGCAGAAGGGATTAGAGTAGATCCCAAGAAGATTGAAGCCATACTTCAATGGAAAGTTCCTATAAATGTGTCAGAGGTACATAGTTTCCTTGGGTTGGCCGGATATTATCGAAGGTTTGTAAATAGATTTTCAAAGATAGCTTTACCAATGATGAAGTTACTACAAAAGAATGTCCCGTTTATCTGGAATGAACAGTGTCAGGAAAGTTTTGAAATGTTGAAGCAAATGTTAATAGAGGTACTAGTGTTGACTTTGCCGGAATCGGGAAAAGATTTCGTTGTGTATAGTGATGCTTCATCGAACGGACTCGGATGTGTATTGATGCAAAATGGAAAGGTAATTGCTTATGCTTCAAGGCAACTGAAACTACACGAAAGTAATTGTTCAACACATGATTTGGAGCTGGCAGCTGTAATATTTGCTTTGAAGATTTGGAGACATTACCTATATGGTGAAAAGTGCTATATTTATACTGATCATAAAAGCCTGAAGTACTTGCTTTCTAAAAAAAAACTGAACCTAAGGCAAAGACGGTGGATAGAGCTTTTGAAAAGATTATGACTGTGTCATAGACTATCACCCAGGTAAAGCTAATGTTGTAGCTGATGCATTGAGTAGAAAAGCTGCAATAGAATTGAGAATGATGTTTGCACAGCTCAGTATTACAGATGACAATGGACTCTTGGCTGAATTAAGAGTGAAAACCAGTAGTATTTAATCAAATAAGGTCAGCATAATTGACAGATAGCAAACTAATGAAGAAAAGAGAGATGGTATAAAAAGGTACAGCAGGGAATTTTAGTATTGACAAAAATGATTGTTTGAGATTTCAGAATCGGCTTTGTATTCCAATTACTTCTGAGATAAATGAATTAATTTTTCGAGAAGCTCACAATGGTCAGTTTGCCTTACATTCCGGAGGTATGAAAATGTATCGTAATTTACGAGAATTTTATTAGTGGCCGGGAATGAAAAAGGATATAATTGAATATGTAGCTAAATGTTTGACTTGTCAACGGGTAAAGGCAGAACATCAAGTTCTGACAGGGTTGCTTCAGCCTATTAATATTCCTGAATGGAAATGTGACTATATCACAATGGATTTTGTAACTGGGTTGCCACTGTCTACGAGTAAAAAGAATGCTATCTGGGTAATCGTTGACCGACTTACGAAATCAGCTCATTTTATAGCAGTCAGAACAGATCGGTCACTTTAAAAGTTGCCAGAAACTTATATCCAGGAAATTGTGAAACTACATGGTATTCCTGTATCAATAATTTTTGACAGAGATCCACGATTTACATCGAGGTTCTAGAGATAGTTGTATGAGTCTCTCGGTACACGACTTCATTTCAGTACAGTTTTTCATACACAAACTGACGGACAATCTGAATGGGTAATACATATTTTGGAAGACATGCTCCGAGCCTACATTATTGATTATGAATCAGGTTGGGAACGTTATTTACCGTTAGCTGAATTTGTGTATAACAATAGTTTCCAATCAAGTATTCAAATGGCACCGTATGAAGCTCTATATAGTCGGAGATGTCGATCACCAGTGTGTTGGACGAAATTGAATGAAAGAAAAGTGGTTGGTCCAGAGTTGATTCAAGAAACGAAAAGTACTATTAGAAAGATTCAAGAAAGATTGAAATCAGCTTTTGATAGGTAGAAATCGTACACAGATCTGAAACGACGGGACATTGAATACTAAGTTGGAGACAAAGTATTTCTTAAAGTCTCTCCTTGGAAGAAAATTTTGAGATTTGGTCGGAAGGGTAAATTGAGTCCTCAATTTATTGGGCCGTATGAGATTATAGAAAGAATTGGACTGGTGGCATATCGTTTAGCACTGCCTCCTAAATTACAGAAGATTCACGATGTTTTCCATGTTTCTATGTTAAGAAGATACAGATCTGATCCTTCTCATGTGATTTCAACTGAAGATATAGAGATTTAACCTAATTTATCATATGAAGAAGAACCGGTTAATATACTGGCACGTGAGGTAAAGGAATTACGCAATAAATAAGTTCCCTTAGTAAAAGTGTTATGGAAAAATCATAATATTGAAGAAGCAACATGGGAATCGGAGGATACAATGAGATCACAGTACCCCCATCTCTTTTTAGGTAAATTTCGAGGACGAAATTTATTAAGGGGAGAAGAAATGTAATGACCCAAATTTTTAAGTCATCAGAAAAGTGAATTTTAGGGTCTTCGATTTTCAAAATTAGATTCGTAAATATTTATTTGCGATATTTATGAAGTTCAGTAAGGGATTATTTAGATTTTAGTTAAGTAAATTTAGTTTAATTAAGGTTAATTAAGTGAAAGGACTAAATTGAATAAAGTGTGAAGGTTTAATTATAAACTATAGAAGAGTCAAGGGACTAAATTAGCAAATAAACCTTAAGAGACAAGTGTGTGGTAAGTAAAAATACATATGTAATATTTATATTGGTACAAATGTATGTATATATATGAATTTACTTATTATATAAGTAAATAATTAAATAAAGTAAATTATATTAAATTATATAATTATAATATATTAATTAAATAAAAAATGAATAAAGAAATAAAAAGAAATAAAACATAAAGAAAAAAAGAGAAAGAAGGTCACGAATAGCAGAGAAAGAAAGAAGGAAAAATTGAAAGAAAAAGAAAAGAAAAAATTTAGGGTTTTAGAGTTTCAAGCTTGATTTCCAATGTAGCCCCGGAAACGTCATCGAAAAAGGGAAAGGAGAAAGTGAACGAGGATATTGAGTAAACCCGAGAATTATGGTTTGTATTTCTATAAACTATGCTTAATAATTTAATACAATGTAATGGCTATTTTTAATAGTTAGAAAGTATAATGAATGATATGATAGAAACTGTTACTGCTTTTGTAATTGAAATGAAATAAATTGAGTACCCTATTAACAGTGTCGGGCTAGTCGGATATAATTGGCATGCCGTAGGATTGGAAGTGTTTAGGGATTTTTGACTGTGTGTCGATGAGACACTATATGTGTCGATTACTATTACTGTTCCAGATTCGTTCCGAAGAGGTACTCTGTACTTGACTGTTACTGTTATGTTACTGTTACCCTTACGGTGTATTCCGGCTTCGGCCGATGAAACACTGTACATTATCCCTGGTGTGTGGGTTGGATTCGTGTATCCGTCTAGGTCCGAGTTATGTTAATAGGGATAAATGAAAGTACTGAATACTGTTTACTATTGATTATGTGACTGTGACTAGTATACAATGTTGAGGAATATCGAATGATAAAAAATATATATATATATATATATATGAATTGCTTAACTATATGAAAGAGTTATGATATGAAGGTAAAAGATTAAGCTGTTAAGATTATGAATGTAAAAGGTTTTAAGTGACAATGTATATACATGGCTTATTATTGTTTAAGTATTAGTTTATAGAAATACCACTGAGTGCATACTCAACATACGGTTTGTTTCCGTGTGCAGATTAGGTATAAAGTAAATAACGCCTCAACATCCAAGCCAACTCTCAAACTCAGATACTTGGTGATGTACCTATCTTTGAAGAATGACATGTACCTAGGTTGTTTAATGTTATTTTGGTTATAAGCCATGCTAATGAAGAATGTTAATAGATAGTTAATGGTTGCAATGAGAATGTTATAGTGTGTAATCATTTTTAATTGAATGTCATGGTACTTAGTTGCAACTTTTAAATTGGTATAGTATAAGGTATTATTGAATATATGTGTTAGATTATGATATAATGTTTTAATGAGTATTAAATGTGTTTAATCATATTTGGACCGGTTGAATGGAGGAATATTAAAATTGCTTGTAGTCTTTAGTTTGTAGGGTTGGTAAATTTGAAATACAAGGTTCATTTTGAGCCTACTCGGTTTGTCACACGGGCGTGTGAGACACACGACTTGCACAGGGGTATGTTGTTAGGCTGTGTGTCCCCTGCACCTAAAATGTTACAAACAGGTTGTCACACAGGCTGAGCATACAGACGTGTGCTTTGGCCTTAGGCCACAAGTCAGAATGCTCCACGGGTAGTGGACACGGGCATGTCCAGTTCGTGTGAGCCTCACTGTCGGCCCTCCACGGGTGTGTCACAATAACACGGGTGCGTCATATTAGCCACACGGGCGTGTGAAACTATTTAAAAAAAGAAACTATAAAACTTTACGAAAATTTTCCTAAGCTATCGAGTCCCGGTTTGTTTTAATTACATTTGTAAAGTACTGTTGACCTATAAATATTATATTAAGATGGATAATATGGTATTTATACTTGTTTTAATGCAAATGTACTGTAACGATTGGTAATACTTTGTAATTCTATTTCGGTAATGGGACAGGGTTAGGGGTGTTACACCCCAAATACGTAATGTGCGTTGAAGCGTGTATACATCGTCAATATATTGTTCGACATTCACATTGAATATTGCACATGCTGCAACCACTTACGTACACGGGTACTGAAGTGTTTAGAGCCCTACGCAACGGTCGATGCACTCTGTCAATTGAAAAGTGTCCAAGTTCCGAGAATATAGTTCTACGTTCATCGACCTCACCCTTCGAGCGTTGTCTTCTATGGCATTTCTAAAATATTTGATGTATACGTGTCCAACCTCCAGCTGTTTTACTTGTCTCAACTCTAATTTTGGCATCAAGATTACCAGCCTGTAAAATGTAGCTGAGAAAACTGATGAAATTGGCAAGTGACGCGTATGCTTCATGACGGAGTTAACCGCCTCAACAAGATTGGTCGTCATATGACCATATTGGTACCCATCATTGAAATATTAAACCTATTACCACGACTCTATGCTACTCAACAATTGTCAAAGAGAATGATTGTCCCCCACCATATCAGTCTCCAACCTCGCCAGCCTATGCCTGAATCGGTGTGGCTCCAGCTCGTATCCTGCATATGTATTTCGATAAAACACGTTACCATTATTTTTAGTAAATGGACTTAAAATATTTACAAATGCAATTTCAAATACAATATTTTTACCCATGTTCACGATTTGTTTGCGTCAACCTTTGTTCTTGTACTCATTGTGGAAGTTGACAACGATGTGGTGAATGTAATAGACAGATCTCCACGAAACCTCGGAATGCCGAATCACCATAAGAAGACCCTTGAATCTATCAGAGACAATAAAAATGTTATCTTGTTTGACAACATGCCTCCAGAAGTACTCCAGCATCACTAAAATCCACACTTAAAGTTCATTGTATGACTCATCCTAGTTGTCGTGCAACTGCTCCATGGCTATTTGTTTCGCCCACCATGCTTTCCTATACGACACTCTGTAATGGAACCAAGCTTGCATGTTTTCAATCAAGACTGATACATGAATGATTGACATATCTTTAATCAGTGGCTTGATACAGTTGTAGGTACTTTTAGCATCCAGTTTTTGGAGGTCTTGCATCATATGTACAACAGTGCATGTATGGCGCCATTCTAATTTTCATATTTTCCACTGTTGAGTCCTCTATATAAATGTAGCTTTAACTTGCTAGCCGCACCCTTCGTCAGTCCTCCAACATTCCCTAACGTATAAAGTCGGTGTAGACTTTGTGATATTGTAATTAATTGACACCTTCATATTGTATTGTTTGATGGCAAACACTCAATCCACCTTGTTCTCAAATAATTTCCCAACTAATAACTCTTCCAACTGCTAATTTGACGCCAATCAATGAGCAAGGACTATATCGGTGTACTCAGG
The DNA here is from genome assembly GCA_025698465.1 of Gossypium longicalyx. Lineage (NCBI taxonomy): Eukaryota > Viridiplantae > Streptophyta > Magnoliopsida > Malvales > Malvaceae > Gossypium > Gossypium longicalyx. The sequence continues at coordinate 9,842,953 of CM047000.1, forward strand.
GAACTTGGGTGTATGCGTTGCATCTAGATTTATGCTCAACATGTGGGCCTCAAGGTCATTTCATACAACAATGTCATGACTCGAGTTTCCAAAATAAGTCGTGAACATCTTCAACCTCTTTTGGGCTTTCATCGTCAATATCATCTAGAACCTCATCAAGATTAGGGTCACTAAAATCTTCAACATCGTGATCAGAATATTCATCATTGTTGGACCCTTCTTCAACGTCTACATCGGTGCCTATCACCTTCAGATGCATTTGTAGACGGGGATCCGGGGACAGGGTTGTTATATGAACTCCCACTATAATTTAGACTTTCAGACATTTGCGATGTCCTTCCACAGTGTGACTGATCTATCCATCTGACATTAAGATCAAAGTTAAACCTGCAATGTTTACTTATTGGGCTGACATTCTCAGCAGGCTCGAAATCGGCTAACTCAACTGGTTGGGGGTTCTAATTCCCAGTCGACAACCATATTGTCATCATAGTGCCCGCCATCATCATCTAACAGTTGCATCTCCTTAAATTTCCACAGATCTGTAGAAATTGGAAACTTGTAAAATAATCTGGACATCGCCCTTCCACAACAGATAGCTATTTTCGCAATGATCTTTCTTTTCATTTGTTCCAGCTTCACAATTTTATTGAATCACAACCTTACTCTCTGTCGATATTGAAATACACAACCAACATCACATTGTACAATTTCTCAATAAAAAAGAACATACACCAAAAATATTGAGTTATTCATCTTCACCACAATTTCTAAGCTCTCCTACTAAACACAACAATTTCTCTCTTTTCTTTTTTTTGGTTTAACTGTTACAAGAGTGCAATTTTTTTTTGTATATATGGCACCACCAAGGTGGTCAAGCCAAAGAGAATGACTCCACCAAAATAAAAAAAAAATTTAATTAAAAATAATTTTAAAAACTTCAAAAAAATAATGGCAACATGGTAGTCACACCATTCTCTATGACTCCACCATAAAATAATAGTTTTAGTTTTAAAATAAATAAAAATCACTTTGAAAAAATTCTGACATAATAAAGGTGGCAGCACCAATCTATTTGGCTCACCACTATTATTTATTTTTTGGCCCCCGAAATATTCAAAAATACTAGTATTGGAGTAGTATTTATCAAGTCATGCCAAATAGTTGGCTCCACCCAAAAAAATAATTTTTTAATTCTAGCAGCCAATGATTGGCTGACGTGGCAAGTGGGTGGCTCTAATCTCTTTGGCTCCACCAACTTTCACTATTCATTTCAGGTTATTTACGTACATAATAAAAAAGGTTTATTTTTGTAATTAATAAAAAATTTAGGTTTTTTTATAAAATAACCACTGGACTTCTTTTTTCTATTTTCTTCTTAATTTAATTTTAGAAAACTACACTCAAGGTCATTAAATTATTAGTAAGTTTATGTTTTGGTCATTCTACTTCAAAAAAGTTATAAAATGATCATTAAATTATTTGAAAGTTTTTATTTGAGTCACTAGAATGTTAAGTTCTTTTTTTTTTTTTAAGTTTAGTTAGTTAGCTTCAAGTGACGATTTGATGATTAATACAATGTACCAATATCTATCGACGAATAAAAAAAATACCTTAGATCCTAGTTGATTTGATGATTAATGTCGAAGATCAGAGAAGGCAATTATTTGAATTTGGTTCGTAGATTTGTGACATTCAAAACTGTGTCATGAAAAAAAAAAGTTTAACTATAGAATAGAAGAGAAATGAGAACTTTTAATTGATTAATGTAGAAGTGTTGTTATCAACCCAGTGACTTAAATAAATGATAACTTTCAAATAATTTAATAATTATTTAGTAACTTTTAAAATTTGAATAATCAAAACATAAATTTTCTAATAGTTCAGTCACATTAGACTTAAAGTCATAAGGAAAACTATTTTTCAGCCACAATTTTATATTGGAGGAAACCAAGGGAATATCGATAATTTATGTTATTAAATTTCTTAAATAATTTTTAAATTATCCATAAACTTTTTAAAATTTTAATTTAGAGGATATTATGTGAATTTAAACCCAAAAGGGCTCAATTACTATATTCTCTTGATCCAATGACAAAAATATGATGTTGTAAAAATGAGAATTTAAATTGAATTCTAAATCTCATTCCTCTCATCTAAAAAAAATTATAACAAAAAGGTGTTAACTAAATTAATACTAGCTATAAAAGTCATTAAATTATGATTGGTACCAGGGAATGATTAATTTTTAATTAATTTTTTTTTTTTAGAAAACAACCATGATATAAAACTGTATCACCTTGATGGCAACGTCTATGGAAGTCTTTCAATAAGAGAGCATTTGCATTGCTTTACGTCAAGTCAAGGGGAAGAAGCTCTTTTCTTTTGGTAAAGTAAGGGCCAAAATAGTGTCGTGTTGCGTGGCGGAAGCTTCTAAATGGCAGGAAGCACACGCGAAAGAGAAACCAGACACCTCCCCTTTTTTAAAAAAAAAAAAATTAAAAAATAATAAACACAAACAAACAAACGTTGATGTACAAGGAAATTAATTAATATTTACCAATGAAAAGAATCACATAACATCAATCATCAATATGTTTTTGCCCTGTAAAAACTCCGTCCAGGTACAATATTACTGAATTTCCAGATTTATATGTTGCTTGCTTCCTTGCCATTGCCTTGAACTCAGTATCCATTTATAAGAGACTTGCAAACACCATACTAAACTAAACTCTGCAAGAAGCGATAAAAAAGGAAGTTATGAAGTTTCAATATCTGAAATAAAAGAGTAATTAATTTATAAAGGAAGAAGATTTTTTTTTTTTTGGGGGGGGGGAAGTACTGACTGTTGGAATTCAATGTTGATGGAGTCCAGGGGTACATTGGTAATCCCGCCAAAAGCAGTTTCGGAAAGGACAATGGTGGTGGATTGAGCGGAAGGTGGGGAGAGAGCGGTAGGAGCATAATCAACGATCTTGACCTGGATTGTTTGGTCGGAGACACAAGTCCCTGGCTGGGAAGCACTTATGCATCTCACCAGGTATTGCCTTCCGCATGATGCTCCATTGTCCCATATCCCATCTCCTGCTGCTGCGAACAGATTGCTTGATGGGAACTGGGTTTGATCTTCCCCAAAGCACGCCGTAGCTGCATCCCCATCATCATTTAATTAAAATTACAAACAGAAACTAGCACACACTGTGATTTGTGTAGATTTTATTTTTCATGCTTGGGTTGGGTTGGTACTCACGTAAATATGGAGGGCTGTACTGGGCAGCAGTCCCAACATCACCATGGCAGACGTGGAAAAACTGGGAAACTGAAAGAAAATAGCATACAAATGGAAGGAGTAATCGTTTCTTAAAATGCATCTTCGAAACGGAAAGAAAGCAAGTAAAAAGGATTATGTTCCAATAAAAATTTGGTAGCTCATGTCATGGCTTGACTCATATATATGAAATGTTAATCAATGCCAACTCATGACGCGGAATTCTGCTGTTTATTTATTTATTTTCTTGCACTCATCTTCTTAGTGAATTTAATATAGACGTGGATGGTGGGTTTTGACCATTGACCCATCCATAATTAAATTACCTTCTTATTTATTGTGACTTTGTGTGTGAGATCGTACGCTAGAAGCTCAGTTCACCACTTGCAATTTTCATGCTTCAAAATATAATGAACTGAACCTGTGATATTCCAGGGGTTAGCAACTTTTGACCACATTGTTGAATGTCACAGGCGGTTCAACTACCCCCAGTAATAAGTTTCACATGTCACAATTTGCTGATTTTACTGCTCTCCTCAATACTTAAAATAAGATTCTATTTTAGGACACAACTATAGAATCTTATGTTACTACTTCAACGGAGTCAGCTGCCTGCCTCCATTGTAAACCAAGCGCTGTATGTATTATTCACAACTCTGCAAGTCAAACCAAGTTGTTCATTTAAAAATAATAATAATAATCCTCTCCTAGCAACTCTGAAAGACAGCCTTGTCAAGAAAGCAGATGCATGGTACCAAGCAGAACGACAAATTGTGTACTAAATAGTCGATACATTGTTTTTTGAGTATTGGGATGAGGTTTACACATGTTCCATCTTTCCCCAAAACAAAAAAACGTAATCACTTCCAAAGCTTCCGTAAGGACATGTTTTTCTCGGTCTCCTTCTTCATCACCTTCGCCACTGCCATCTCAAAATCTTCTTGTGTTACATGGACTCTCCTTTCCCTCAATGCAAACATCCCTGCTTCTGTGCATACCGCCTGCCAAAATAAACAAGACCAATTCATCATAAATACAAAAGTTCCATCAAAGGCTTCTAGCATAACATTGAAACATATGAGATCATATTTCATAATGACATCGCTTGAAACATAAAAAATCTTCAAACTTGAGATTGAATCATCTCTCTATTTGCTTAAGAGGTTAGAGACCTAGAAGAAAAGATGCTATTCCCAGCTTGCCACAATATTCAAACTCAAAGATTATAGTTTCTGTTTACCCAGTAAAACCAGGCACCATTTAATTAACCGAGTATCTGTAAACATACCTTAAGCTCTGCACCAGAAGCACCATTCATCTTCTCTGCAATCTTCTTTAGATCAATCCCTCGCATCAAGTTCATTCTTCTAGAATGTATTTTTAAGATGTCCAGTCGAGACTGCATATAATTGGACACAAAACATAAGTACCAATAGCGCTGCAAGCTCTCTAAGAACAGAGAAATTCAGGTACAACTATAGGCAGCAAACCACTGCCAATATATGATTGCTCTTATTCCCTGCAGGTTCTTCAGGACACCCAGAAAAGATTGATCACAATGACAAAAGAACCTTAACAACTACCTCACTGAAACTTTTGCCCGTATAGACAAAGTTTAAAATGTCAAGAATCTTCTATTTGGTTAGTGGCAGAGCATTCCATGAGCAACAACACAATAAGAGATTAAAAAAATCATTCATGTAAGGAATCACCAACTGCCAGAACATGACAGAGGAAGTTGCTAGACAGTAACTTTAGTAGAACTAATGCAAAACTTGACACATAACACAATAATGCAATAATTGAGAAATGAACTCATCAGAGTGCAATATTTTCAGTTCAAATACAACCCATGCATACCTTTTATTCTTTAAAACATATGTAAGAACAAGGTAGCAATGAGGGAGTGACCTTTCTATGGGCCTAACCTAAAAAAGATTTGGCACTAAAATGCTCACAGGAACATAAAAATGAACAGCAAATGCAATGTTAAGTACCTCCTCATTGGGATTTGGAAATTCAATCTTCCTGTCAATCCGTCCTGGCCTAAGAAGAGCTTGATCCAAGATATCTATCCGGTTTGTGGCCATCAGAACCTGTTCATCAGAGTAAGTTAGGAAGTAAAAAAATGTCAGTATGCAAACCACAAAATGGTCTCCCAAATTCATTACATTAGTACTTCAGTGAAGTAACTAATACACTACCTTGATCTTGTTAGATGCTTCAAATCCATCAAGCTGGTTGAGAAGCTCCAACATGGTTCGCTGTACCTCGCTATCACTGTTTCCACTTCCAGATTCCATTCGAGCAGATCCAATACTGTCTATCTCATCCATAAATATAATTGATGGAGCATGCTCTCTGCGAGAAAATGAGAAGGAATCACTTAAATAAATACAAAGCAAAACTAAGACAGTCTGATAGATAATCAGACAGAAGCAACCCTACTTTGTGTTTCATGCTACAAAATATCTGGCTATTTGCTAAACCATAATTCCAGATAATAAGTTTTGCCTTGCTAGTATCTATAACATGATCCGCATTTTATTGTTTAAAATTAAGGACACCAAACAAGGAAGAACTTACCTGGCCATAACGAAAAGTTCTCTAACCATTCGAGAACCCTCCCCGATATATTTCTGAACTAATTCAGAACCAGAAACCCTGATAAAGGTACAATCAGTATGATGGGCCACAGCTCTAGCCAATAGTGTTTTTCCTGTACCAGGTGGTCCATAAAGCAGGACACCCTATAATTTATGACAGGGAGCAAGATTTAGTTTTACAGTGCAATCATATGAGAAAAAAAACAACATAAAGATATCACTTGGCAGAACAATGGTACCTTTGGCTGGGCTATTCCAAGGCTTTCAAACAATTCGGGATGTTTAATTGGAAGTTCGATAACCTACAAATTATACCAATAGGTGTAAAAAATTAAACCAACCCACAACTGCATATGGGATTAATAATGAACCATAACAGTAAAAAGAAAACAAGAAAAAAAAACAGAAAGTGATAATCCATAAATGAACAAATCAAGCAAGTTCAAAAGCAAACCTCTTTTATCTCTTTAATTTGTTGATCAAGACCACCAATCATATCGTACGTAGAATCTGGAACTTTTTCAACTTTCATAAGGTTAACCAAAGGGTCTACTTTGCTAGGTAAGATCAGATGGAGAACATAGCTGTCATTACGCAGAGCAACTCTTGTTGATGGTGTGATTTTTGTGATATCAATATTCTTGTCAATATCGACAACATATTTTCCTTCTGGATGGACCTAGAGAAGAAATTGAAAATATTGCCCAGTAAGATTGATGACACTCTAAATCACACCATAGATTGCTGAATTAGAAAATAATTAGTTCCAGGATTAAATACCGAAACATCAAGTTTTCTGCCTATAACAAGTTCCCATTAATTAAGTCAAAGAGAGCTAAAACTGGAGGGATAAAAGGATAACATACCTTGACTAAAACCTTGTTTTTACCCATAACTTTCACAACCTCACCAACATAGGATCCAGGCTCCTGAAGCAGCTGCAGTTCCTCTCTAAGCATTCTAACTGTCCAATGTGCAAACATTTTAAGTACTTATATAACAAATAGACCACAAGAAGCAAATTTAAGATAAAATTATCTTAAAAGTTCCACCCCTGAATATCAAGGCTCTACAAATGTGTGTTTCCAAGTTTACGCTATAATAAAGAAGAGGCTAAAAAGAAGGCCACATAACCACCAGCACAATAATTTCAGATGTATAAGATGCACCGTCCAATTAAAAATGCAATGATAGTCAAATACGCACACCCTTTCCAATCATAAGTATACTAATCTAGTAAACAACAAAGCATGTGGCAACATATATAGAAGATCATTACACATCAATGACAAATAATGAGCACTGGTATGAGCTTTCTATTTCAAACCACACATAGTTTCCAACCCTAGAGAAAAAGAAAATTGGATTTATGATGTATATTTTATTGACAAGATAAAATGACGCCTTCTTGCAGTTTTTACTTGCAAAAATCGAGGCCTTCAAATTTCAACAAAAATTTTGCATAATGTACTATCAATTCTAGTTAAGAATTTTAAAGATGTGCTGAATCAGAATATATATTTAATTGAAATAACCAATAATTACTCTTACATCTAGACTAGAACAGAATTAAACAACTCCAAGTCCTATATAATCCTTTGTTCCGCTGCTTTTTAAATTTATCAAATAAGACAACACAACCCCCAAAGTAGCAAGCAGATAGAATCACCGCTTTAATTTCTACAATTTACCAAATCAATAACATTCATCTTCCCTTACTAACCTTAATTCAACCATATTTCATCGTTTTCTCACATATTAAATCACCAAGATAACAACTTCCCATAAAAATCAACGAAACCCTAATCACATATCGACAATCTCAAACAAGCCAATTTGTTATTCTTTTTTTAAAAAAAAAAAAAGAAACTAAGAAAATAAATGGAGGCAAACTAAGAAATATTAGTATTAAAGTACCTCGAGAATTGAGCTCGTTGCGCTGGGCTTCGAGTCGGTTCAAATTGTGGGTTTTTTGGCGGAGATTGAGCTGGAGCTCGTGGATGTGTTGAAGATAGTATTGTCGGAGGCCCTCCCCTTGCTTGGCACCGCTCTTGGCGGTGCACATCTCTTCCGCAGATGCCTGTTGCTTCCTCTCGATAGCGACCGTCGCCATTTGAGTTTGCTTCTAGGTTCTTGATTTTGGAAACTACAATGGCACTCAGATACTTGGTACAAGGGGATTTTTCTTTGACAAGAAGTTTTGATTTGGAATTGGAATTAAAATGATGTTTTTGTTTGGGGTTGTCTATGCAGTTTACGAAGTCTTGCCTCAGTTTTGGGTGAAATATTAATGGGTTTCGCGGTAGCTGGGCCTTATCAATTTTTTCTATTACTAAGGACTCGGTACCTGATTTAAAAAAAAAAAAAATTTACTTATCGTTTTCGTAGTTTTATTATTGGTGTTTGAATTGTAAAATAAAAATAAAAATAAAAATCAGGTGCATTCATATTATTATTATTATTATTATTATTATTATTATTATTATTATTATTATTTATTAAATAAGTCATTTTAAAAAAAAAATAAAGATTTCTATGAAAAATCTCAAAAGAAAGAAAAAGAAAAAACAAATGTTGAGTTAAATTAATTTGGATAATAAATCCACTTATTACATCTCACCTAAAAATTCAATATATTTAAAGAGTTAAGACTAAATCTTTATTCTTATTGCGGTTGAAAACTACATTTTAAAAATATTTTTTTAATAAAAATAGTTTTGAAAAGCGTCATAAAAAAAATACTATGAAAAAAAATATGATTTGTGAATTTTTTATATTTTTTATTATTGCTAAAAATTATGATTGGAAGTTAAAATGTTATATATGAAGTTAAAAATTAATTAAATTTAAATAACACATTAAATATATTTAAATACCTGGGTACATAACAATAAATGAAACCAATCTGCATAGAGCTCCCCATATGAAAATCTGCAGACAAAAGCAAATATCAAGACCATTAACCTCCAAGGCTCGATCCTCAGAAAGGCACAACACCCATCCCATCTCGATGAACCTGGCCAGCAATGCAATCTCTTCGATTCAAACAAGATCTTCATCAGCTGAGACATCTTGCTTTGAGAGAATGTGACCCGACTGATTTGCTCCATCGCAAACATGGCAAAAGACACAAACCGGTAGCCAACCAACGACCGTCGTCCTCAACAACAAACCCATCAATCTAAGGCTGTAGAAGAAGGCTTTTTAATGACCGTTAAACTACCACCTTCTAATATGACATCTTGATCATAAGTGAAAATTATAGCTCGGATGGCAAACAGAGCCTCAGCCGCGAAAGGGGAATGCGCATCCCATATACGAACTAGAGTCATCTCAGCCATACCCGAAGCGGCACAGAAAGTCACGTCAAAATTCACCTTGTAGATGCCAGAAGGTGGGGGAGTCCACACTACAACACGCGGAGGGTGTCCAACAGTGGGAGCAGTGCCAACAAAGGAATGATCCTGAAGGTGAGACAATATCAACTTAACAATCTCAATAAGTGAAAACCATTTACCCTCGTGGACATACAAATTACGAGCTTACTAAAGACACCAGATAGTAACTGAAATCTTCAAGCAAGTAAATGTGTTCATATTTTGGAAACAATATGCAAACCGCGCAAGTATGAGGGCATTCAAAGCAGATGGGGGGAACTGTCTCAGGAGCGAAATGACACAAGCTACCCGAAATAATCCGCCTAGCAGACAGCGCAACTTTAACAGGTACAAAGCCTTTATGGAATCTCCTAACTGTAAGCAGAATATTCTTAGGGAGTTCTAAATTCCATAACCTGTTATAGAAATGTTGATCCATACGATCCTGCAATGTATTAGAACTAAAATCCAGAAGCACCTTGTAACCTGAACCAAACACTATAGACCCCCGAGCTATCATGCTGCCAGACCAGAAAATCATCCATGCCTATAATAAGGTTTGCCTCACTAGCATCAAATAGGTAAGTCAACAAATCCACTTTCCAAACCAGAGACCAAAGAAATAGAGGGGTCATGTTGAACTGTTTGCACTTTGCAGGTAGATGGGTGAGGGAGCCATTTATCGTCATAAATATTTATATGATGCCCAGTACCAACCTGACAACGAAGACCCGATTCCAACAATCCACGGGACGACCAGATTCTTCGCCATGCCAAAGAAGGACCACTAAATTATATCACTTTTGTCCATTTCTATACTTAAAATTTTATCTTGGTACAACGGGTTTAGTTCAAAACAGCAGACTTGTTGCAACTTTAACAACATATCCCATGACACAGCCAATTAGAACAGAGGCGGATTCTCATTGAAGTACCCCAAAGTTTTTGAAAATTTTAGTTATACCCTTAAAATTTTAATTAACCTCCTAAATTTTTTAAAAATTATTAATAAACCTTTGAAAAATTTTAAAAATTTCTATTAGGCTCTTCAAACTTTTTTTTTCTTTTTAAATGTTCATAAAACCTCTAAAAATTTTGAAAGTTTTTACTAGACTTACCAAAATTTATGAAAATTCTCACTAAAACCTTCAAAGATTTTAAAAATTTTAGTTAGGCTTAGAACATGATGTGTCATTTATATGTATTAAAATGATATGTATAATCTTAAAAATTATAGAAATAATATATATAAATTCAAAATAATTTATAAAAATAATTCAACACTTTAGAGAATTATTTATTAAAAAGCAATGAAAGTCTTGTCCATTTAAAAATATAAATATTTATAAATCCCCTAAAAATATATAAAATATTGTATGTTTTGAGATTTCCTTTAAAGAAAATAACAAAATAAAACAATTTTGATTTAGTAAAATTTAATGCTTATATTTGAATAATTGATAACAACATGTTAATGAGGCTTTGACATATTTGGATTTTTTTTTTTACATTATTCTATGTTTAATTTTATTTAAATCCAAATTTAGGATATATTTCTATTTTCAACTCATAGTCATTCATATTAAATTTATTCTAATTCTGATTCCTATAAACTCCTAAAATGAAGAACAGAGAAAATGATAAGTGGGAGATTTTTTTCAAAACAATGGGGGCCAAGTGGAACTTTCAGCAACCTTCCGCTCAGTGCGGATAAAGTATATACCATCTTTTTTCTACCTTAAAAATAGAAAGTTGGAAAAAGTGGATTAAGTCAACTGGAAAGCCAGCCTATAAGATGACATCCATAGCAGGTTCCCCCCTTGCGCCTTAGCCACGCCCCTTTTATATTCATTGCTCTGTGCCTGTATCCCATTTGTTTCATTTTTCCCTCTTAACGTTTTCGCATCAGAGCCCGGGATTCATTAATCATAGACTCTTCTTACCTGTATTAAACTACCGCCATTCCTTTACATTTTGATCCCCAAAAGAAAGGGAAAAAAAAAAAAAAAACCCAATTTGTCTTTTTTTATTCTTTGGGGTTGTGTAGATTTGTTAAGGATTGTAAGGTTGTTCTCTTGTTTTGTTTTGTGATCAAAAAAGGGTTTTCTTTTCTTTTGTTTTTTCTCCATTGGTGTTAGGTTTGTAAGTAGAAGTAAAAACAAAAAAAGGAAAGAAGGAAAATGGACAAGAAAAAGATTGCGGTCCCACTTGTATGTCATGGCCATTCACGTCCTGTTGTGGATCTCTTTTATAGTCCTGTCACTCTAGATGGCTTTTTTCTCATTAGTGCCAGCAAAGGTAATTACTATTTAGTATTTACTTGGTCTCTGATTTTAGTTCTTCTGTAAAATGCATTATGATTTTGTTGTTTATTTATTGTCTCTGGAAAGGGGTTTATATACAAGTAATTGATTGTCTTAAATCCACTTTTTAATCCCTTTCTAGGCTTATGTGTAGTGTATATTTGATTGATTTGATTATATAAATCCTTATATGAATATAAGTGGTGGCTATTAGTACATTATAATGTTAAGACCTTAATTTTTCATAGAACAATGAAAGATATGTAGTTCTTTAGAGGGATAAATTGATATTGATCTAATGCTCGTAAAAATGATGCTTTATTTGCCTGGTTCAGATTCCAGTCCCATGCTGAGGAATGGTGAAACTGGAGATTGGATAGGAACGTTTGAAGGACACAAGGGTGCAGTGTGGAGTGTTTGCTTGGATACAAACGCTTTACGGGCTGCTTCTGGTTCTGCCGACTTTACTGCGTAGTTATTCATTCTTGATCGCTGTTATTTGCTATATGTTTTTGTACTCTAAAAGTTGTTTGTCTGTTTGTTTATTGTTTGTGATTGCATATATATGCAGATTGTGTATATAATACGGGAGGTCTTTGAACATCTCACTATAAATTGCCGATTTGTATTGCTGCTTTTCTTGTGCCTGCTCTGTACAATTTTCTATCTGCTGTTGCTTATTGATTCTCAAATAATACACTATCACTTAAAAGTGGAAAATACTTTTAATAATGGTTTGCTTACCCTACGTAACTGCTCGTGCTTCAATCCCCTGCTGCTATAGTTTGAATTGAGATATTTTAACTTGGAATCTTGGACGGTATATGTTGTTTCAACTGCTGTTTCTTTATGGGGTTGTTCATTGATAAAAGGTTGATAGATCTTGTGAAATGCCATTTCTTTTGTGCAGGAAAGTGTGGAATGCACTAACAGGTGACATATTGCAGTCATTTGAGCATAAGCATATAGTTCGAGCTTGTGCTTTTTCTGAGGTAAATTTGGTGCTTTTCATTCCGTTTAAGCTTTCACTTGGATGAACTAGTCTAGTTGATACATGGTGGAATATGGTAGGGCAAATTAAAGAAAGATATGGCATTAGAAATGTGTACAGCTTATGTGGGTTCGTGAATCATCGTTCTTTTGATAAAAGGATATTTATACGATATATTAGGCAGGTTGTTGAACAGCTTTCTAGGTTACCCTTTTTGTCATTATTACCATGTGAAAGTAATTTTAATTGCTTACAGATAACCTCTGTGGTTCTTGTGAATAGTACTGATTGTTTCTAAATGCAAGCTAGTAGTGCAACATTTAATGGCTTCTCTTGATCTTTAGTCTATTTGGTTGCCTTGACAAGGAAATTTAAACTATGTTTTGACTTCTGAAGGCCTGGTCAACATGCAAAGAAATTTTGTCACAATTATCATAATATTTTTGTTCATTTTGTTATTCTTGTAAGGAATTGATTAGAATACGAAGGAACCTCTACCTTCTCTGCTATTACAGATATAGGTGGACCATTTCTCCACTATTAAAGCCGTAATTGTTGATACTATCATATTAATATGGAAAATCATAAATAAAGACATTCTGAATTGACTTGTGTAAATTTGTCCATATATGAAGTCATACTCATAGGAATCATGGTGAATGTTGGGATTATTGAAAAGATAGTGCATTGTTCTATCTTATCTGAAAATAGCACTAGTTTTCAGTTTTTCTTAAAGGCCTTTTGCTCATCATTAGTTAAGTTCTGTTGTGGAATTGTTGATTTCTTTGTACCCAATATTAAATTTTGGTCAAGAACTTTAAATGTTATTGCCTGTTTTACTTCTTGCTTGTTATTCACCTCATTCAAGGGTTTCTGATTTTGTATCAGGATACACGCCTTCTGTTGACTGGAGGAATAGAGAAAGTCCTCCGTATTTATGATTTGAATCGTCCAGAAGCACCTCCGAGAGAAGTAGACAAATCTCCTGGATCAGTCAGAATGGTTTCATGGATGCATAGTGATCAGACGTTATTAAGTTCTTGCACTGATATGGGGGGAGTCAGGTATCCATCTCCCTCGTTTGGAGGTTCTTTCATGTAACTTCTGTAGCATATGTAGTTCATTGTTCTTTAAAAGAAAGCATTTTGCTTGCTTTTGTTGTTATTTACTATCCATTCCTATTACATGTTTGGATACCATGACACTTAGTTGGAGGGTTTGAGACCAAATCTGTGGATGCATGAATTTCTGTGGACAACAATTTTAACTTTTGTATGTAAGCTTATTTCAGAGGGAGGGAGAAAGCAGAATAGCACACGACATATAAATAGTTGCAGTCCAGATGCTTGCCTGCTTGTTGATTCAGTAAATTTTTAGTTAATTTAAAGCATTTTTACAGGGTATATAACTGTGTCAAATTTATCTCATATGTTGTTATTAACCTAGTGTAATGTTTGTCATGGTTATGGCAGCTTTGCCCTCTCCTATTTCTGAATTTCTTATTGGCTGTACAGATTATGGGATGTAAGGAGTGGTAAAATAGTTCAAACACTAGAGACCAAGTCACCTGTGACCAGCGCTGAAGTGAGTCAAGATGGCCGATATATTACAACTGCAGATGGATCTACAGTTAAGTTCTGGGATGCAGACCAGTAAGTTCCGACTTCGACTGAGATTGGTCTGATTGTTGTGCTAGAATATCTACTCTTAATTGATCTTTGCATTATGCCTTTACTCAGCTTTGGGTTGGTAAAGAGCTACAACATGCCTTGCACGGTTGAATCGGCTTCATTGGAACCAAAATATGGAAATAAATTCATTGCCGGAGGAGAAGATATGTGGGTTCGTGTTTTTGATTTCCACACCGGAGATGAGACAGGTATGTTCTCAAACGTAATATGTGGCTTTGCACAATAGATTTGGTGCTTGAATCCACATGTCATATGTGATCTCATGTTTTTAGTTTCCATTTTTTCCCCATGACTGATTGACATCGGGGGTGTGCAGCATGCAACAAAGGTCATCACGGTCCTGTACATTGTGTACGTTTCTCACCAGGAGGGGAATCATATGCCTCAGGATCCGAGGATGGAACCATCAGAATATGGCAGACAGGCCATTTGACTGATCATGAAGAAACCAAATCACATGCAGCAAACGGATCAGTTGGAAAGGTGAAGGTATCAGTGGAAGAAGTTTCGCGGAAGATTGGGGGCTTCCATATTGCAGAAGAGGGCAAGACCAAGGAGAAAGAGTAAACAAGAGGGTGATAATATCGAGCAGTCTGCAGGCATAATTGCATTCAGCCAACATCTTCAACATAGTTTTTCATATCAGAATTTCTTTTCTATTTTTGTATAAATTCTAGTTTTGAATTTGCTATATACGTAAACTTGGACTAATGTTTTGTAAAAAGTTGTAATGACATCTATACTTTAAATTTATGGTGTTGGTGTGATCACTCACATCCACAAGTCATCCAAGGACTACACTATAATGTCTTATTGCTTGCCAAGTCTCTATCAGAAAGCAATGGATTTATTATTAGCTCAGGGAACGTTTTAGGATAAAATTGCATGTTCCATGGTCAGTTGGCCGCAGCCCCTGATGAGTCCAAAGATCAAATTTTAGAGATGATTATCGTTCCAAGGCATGTGGAGGCTAAGTGTGGGTGCATAAGCTAACTTAATCAACCACAGTTAATAATCAAAGCGTTGGCTACATAAATCAATTGAATTGAAGATCAACCAAATTTGAGTTATTTCTCATTCCAATTCAATCTCTGGATCATACGATAAAATCTTGACACATATCCCAGGCCTCTCATGCAGTGATATCGGTAAAAAAAAAAAAAAAAGCTCTGATGGTTTTTCCATAACACCCTCAAATCAATGCATCCCTAATTTGTTACACATTAGTAATCCCACTCAAGCTATACTTGAAACCAGATATCTAAATGCAAGATTTACTTAGTCAATGCTGAAACTACCACTCATTATGTTATGAAAATTTTACCACAACAGCAGCAAGTATGGAAATTAGATGGATGATACCTTTGGAACATCAACTGGGAAATTCTGGATCTCATCCATCCATGGGTTTTTCTCCTTTGCTGGATTTACGGTCCTCAAAGCTTTCCATACAGCACTGTTGCATTTGAATCCAGAACCAAATGCTATTTGCCATGTTCTGTCCCCTTTCCTAATCCTACCCTTAGCTTCCAAATATGCCAATTCATACCACAGAGAACTGCTTGAGGTGTTGCCAAATCGGAAGAGAGTCATTCTTGATGGTTCCATATGCCATTCGGAGAGCTGCAAATTCTTCTCCAGTTCATCCAAAACAGCTCTTCCTCCAGCGTGAATGCAGAAATGTTCAAAAGCTAGCTTGAAATCTGGAATGTAAGGCTTGATCTTCATTTTGAAAAGCTTCTTTCCAACCAATGTAGCAAAGAAAAGCAGCTGCTCGGACATCGGAAGAACCAGAGGCCCCAATGTGGTGATGTTGGTCTTTAGAGCATCACCGGCAACTGCCATGAGATCCTTTGACAATGTAACACCAATCTTTCCTGCAGAGTCTTCTTCCTGTGTAACACAAGCAAAGCACTTATCATCCGCACCCTTGTGAGTGCGGACAGTGTGAACCAATTGGTATTTGGATCTTCTTCTGTCAGAGCGTTTGTTAGAGAGCAGTATTGCCGCCCCTCCCATCCTGAATAAGCAGTTTGAAACAAGTTTTGAGCGATCATTTCCAAAGTACCAGTTCAAGGTGATGTTCTCCATGCTGATAACCAGTGCATAGGAGTTCGGATGGACTTGAAGTAGATTCTTTGCAAGATCTATTGAGAGCAAACCAGCACTACAGCCCATTCCTCCCAAGTTGTAGCTTTGAATATTCCCTCGAAGCTTGTAATGGTTGATAACCATGGCAGACAAAGATGGCGTTGGATTAAACAAGCTGCAGTTCACAACCAAAATTCCAATGTCTTTGGGTTTTACGGAGGTCTTAGCCAAAAGTTCATCAATAGCACCAAACATAACAATCTCCGCTTCTTTTCTAGCTTCTTTCATTGATGGGTTAGGTGGAACATTGAGGACAGCCTCTGGAAGATATGTCTCCTCGCCAAGCCCGGACCTTTCAAGAATCTTACGCTGAAACTGAAGATTTTCCTCTGTGAAGGTACCAGCCAATTGAGACCGATCCATGAAGATTCTTTTGGGGCATTTCCGAGATTCATCCGGTTTATAGCAAGCAAAGTTGACAAGGTAAACAGGACGAGGACGAGTGAGAAAGTAGAGGGTCGACAAGAAAACAAGAAGAGTCGAGCAGATGATGACAGAAATAAGATTGTATTGAAGATGCTCCCAAAGATCATAAAGATCCTGGATAGAAAATGTTGAGAGTTGTGCAGTGATTACAACTACAAGAGGGGAAAGGAAGAGATACATTCCATGGGTGATCAAGTAATGGTACCCAAGCTTCACATATTTTAGCTTAACCGATTTCTTAAAATCAGGTAGCTTCCGAGACGATGATGGGATCAATGGTTGCTCTGGTTTTGAATCAGTCATATTTTACCTGTTAAACACTAAACTCATTGTATTACATCAAACACAAAAATGGGAATCAAAAGGAAAAGACAATTCAAAACCAACAAGAAAGACAACCGGCAAAACAAATAGAAGGTAAAATTAACCAACAAATGTTGGGTGTAATGGTAAAGCACAATACACTCCAAGGAGAGAATACGGGTTCAAATCTTAGAGACATATTATTAGGAGGGACGGCCACAAACACCACACATGGAGGGACGGCCACAAACACCACACATAGACCGTAAAACGGCATGAAAGATTACCAAAAATAATATAGAAGGTAAAGTCGAACCAGAACTTTTTACATGGTCTCTCTCCTTTCCTTTTCCTAAATAGTTATTGATTTTATCCCTTATTTTGGCCAACGATTTTAACCCTTCTAAGAGATGAACTGGGTTTTATCAGCATTATGCTCATATAAAAATCGCTTATGAACTGTGGAAATCATATTTATGAATGACATTAAAATTATCTGCGAAAGTAATGGATAGAAAAATAATGGCGGATCCTTAACCCGGAACTTTACACCTTAAAAAGCTTAAAAATCTATGTTCAGTACGATAAAGTGCATGCATTACCAAATCAAAAGAATTTCACATCAAATCTAACTACGAGTTCTGCAAACCCAGATGAATTTGACATCAAATTCTTAAAATTGAACAGAGACAAATGACAATGGGGAAATATAAAAAAAGTACAGCAAAAAAGAATAAGAAATGCACATTTAAAAAACATTTAAAAAAAAAAAACCAACAACAACAACTGTTAAAGGAAGTTAATCGAAAGAACCCACATCAAGAAAACTGACCTTAATCCCCAAAACCCAACCAAGGTCACTTAAATCTACACAGGAACGGCATCGGAGAGAGAGAGAAAAAGAAAAGATAAATATAAAAACGACTATATAAAGTACCGGTATTAAGCTGTGCTTGGTTTAAGCAATTTAAATATTTAAAAAAAAATTCATTCAAATTTATTTCTTACACTTTTATTTTAATAATTTTAACCTTGGGTTTCTAATAATAATTTTTCAGACAATTAATTTATTATTGTTGTTATATATATCATTGAACTTCAATCATACCATATGATACACCAGTGAAGAAAGTAATTAGTTGATATAAATATTAAAAATATTTTTAGTTGAGATAATAAATTTTACAATATTTTGGATTCAAATCTCATTATATGTATATATTTTTTAGATTTTATATAAAAATTTTCAAAATAATATTTACTTTTTTATAAGAAAAAAAGAGAAATTTTTAGTAAATTCATAATTGAGTTAAAATCGAGTCGAAAGTAAAATTAAATCAATCAAAATTTCAAATATTAGTATAAATTTTTAGATGAATTTTTATCTAATTTTTGAAGTTTTAAATTTGTAGGATCAAATTCGTTCAAAGTATAGATATAAATATTTCTTATCTTATTCGCCTATGTATTAATAATTTGTTTAATGATGAGTGTAGTTTGTTTTGAGCTAAAAATAATCACAAGAAAAGAGTTCCATAAATAAAAACCAAGGGGCCATACGAATTGCATGTTACCCCGTGCCAAATTGGCTTTGTTTGTTTTACTAGATGGCACTTTCCATAAGGTTTTGGTGACATAGTTACCAAGTGGAACCCGCATTGAGTTGTTTTTTTAAATTTATTTGTATACTTTGAGACATGGTTGTAATAATATTTTGAAGGCAAGCTTTTCATCCATGCAACAACTAATGGCTCTCTTCACCATAGGTTTTATTGAAATGCTCTCTTCACTGTTGCTACTTGAATGTGGAGGGCGGGGTGAGTTAAAAGAAAAAAACACTATATTAAGGGAGGCATCTAACAATCCTAAAATGTCTTTCAAGTAAAAAATTGCTCAATTTTTCAACAGTACCATAGTCTATCGATAATTCTTTTGATTGTGAATACTTCAAACTAAAGGATGTGATGTGATAATTGGAATTGAGGATGGAATCTCATCCATAAAGTTCTTAAATAGGGTCCATGGTTAATGGAGAAGAGTATGTCTCAAACAGACATTATCAAACTCTTGTGGAGAAAAATCAGTTTCAATGCCTCATTGATCAAATGCTACACCCTATGGAAGCTAATCCAACACTTCCAGATAATGGATTTAGAGAACAAATATTACTTAGCAAAGTTTTGATTGAAAAAATATTATATGAAAGTGCTTTCAAACGACCTTGGAATGATCTTTGGTCAAATATTTAACAATGCAACCATAGGTTCTATTGTGTTCAACTTCTTAACCACATTCACATTAACTTGGATTTGTTTATTAGGTTTATCGAGAGCTATGTACAAGAAAGCATACTTAAGACAATTAGTGATATTACTAGAAAGGTAATCCAAATTGACTATGTTGGATCATGGTTGTGAGTTCAAGAGTGAAGATTTTTCAAAATTTTGTGAAGAAGGAATTGATCTACCATAATTTATTATGGCAAATTAAGCTCTTTTCTCTACTTAAGGAGCTTGTATTCAAGTCATTTTATATCTTTTATGCCTATTTTTTTAATTATTTAGTTTTAAGTTTACATTGAATAAATTGAGCTTTTGTATTGTTTTATAACATTTTAGGTCGATTCGAGCCTAAGGAAGAACTAATGAGTTGATTGAGTGTGCAAGACAATAACTTAAGTTGAGGAGTCAGTGGACTATCATGGATGATGCAACATTCAAGGAAGAAATCGCGACATTCAAGGAGGAAGAACTAATGAGTTGATTGAGTGTGCAAGATAATAACCTAAGTGTGCAAGACAATAACCATCCCACATGCTAACCCAATAAGCTTATTTAGTTGATTATTTGGCTTGCAAAAAGCCCTTGAAGTTTCCTTGAAATTGCATTCAAACCCCTTCACTTATCAAGCTTTTGTAGATTTGCCCCTAGCTAAATTTAGCAAGTTTGAAAGCTTCAAACTTGCCACATGTGTGGCCAGCCATGGGGGGAGTTATTGTGTAACATCCGCGTTTCAACTCGGGGTTAGGTACAATGATGGATCGAGTCGAGAATTGGTATAAAATTTTATTTTGAAATACAATAAATAGGAATTTTGAGTATTAAATTAGGAAGTATATAGATCCAATAAGAAATTAGAAAAAAAAAGTACTCTTTAGATAGGAAATTTTAAAATAGTTCCATTGATTTAGTTGAAAGAATAAAGAAATTGTTGTGGCCAAAGTAGGAAAAATATTAAGTTAAGAGATATATAATAGTAGAGGAAAGGAAGGAAGGATTAAAAAGAAATTTAACCAAAGTGTTGTATGAGTCGTACTAGGAAATATGAAAGATGAGGAAGGACAAAGTGGTAATTAGCCAAGTGGATATTTATTAGGTGAAATAATGATGGGTAAAAGTAAAAAGATGGATGGCTTAAGGACTTAGTAGCAATTTGACCATTTTAATTAAAAAGGTGAGATATTTTAGTGGAATAGTGTAGAAAAGTGGAGAAAATATGAAAATATATCATCTTTTCTCAAACACAAACCGTCACTACTTCTTCTTCTCCCCCCAACTTCTATCCAACTTTTCTTTTAATTCCCTACATGTCTTTCCATCATAGTTGAACCATCCAAGCTTCAAACTTTCATTGTTCTTTGAAATTTCCTTAATAAAAATCAAAGAGCTAAGGTAAGAAATGATGAAATTATCATACCATACATGTTTATTTTTATTAAATAGTATAGGAAAGTCACTTGATTGTTGTTTTTTTTTTTTTAACATATGAATGTTATGTGTTTTATATGAAACTAAAGAGAAAGAAAAGAAATGAGATGGCCTAATTGAAGAAAAAGGGAAAGATAAGGCTAACGAGTGAAGGAAGAAGAAAATATATCATCTCAACCTTTTTGTTGTAAGTACTACAAGATTTTTAAATTATTTCTATTTAAATACTTATATTGTAGTATGAAATTACTTAGAATAGAAATGTAAAATATATATTTAAATTTGTAAATAGATAAAAGATTAGGATATGAAATCATGAAATTTGTAAAGAAAATTATAGGTGGAGAATATGAAATGGTATATTATTTGAACACTAAGCAATGATGTTGTGGTAAAAGTATATGTGTGAAAAAGGTGTGATATTTGTGATTTTTGAAATAAGGGCTAAATTGTAGATGATGGAAAAATGAGAAATCTTTTTTGAAATATTTATGTAAAGTATTTAAATGTATGAAATTCAGCTTTAATGCCCAAGTAGATGGAATTTAGTGCTTTCCATTTAGCACATTCGTGCTCTTTGTTTAATAGTGCATAATAATGCACCTCTGTATTTGTTCCCTATATCCTGTGTGTTCTATAAAGTCTACTTTGGGCTAAGAATATGAGTTGTGAACAAAAGTGAATTATCAATATGTTGAGGTAAGTTTGATAACTTACAAAATGTAAGTTAAATTTCATTAAAGTAAGGTATAGTTGAAGAAACTTGTATGTGTGTAAATATGTATTAGTTGAATAAGTTGTGTAAATATGTATTAGTTAAATAAGTTTAAAATATTATGTTATGTTTCATTTATTTATTTAATTCTTGTAGTGCTTACTAAGCCTTCATCGGCTTAACGCGTTTATTTTTAACACGTAGGTACAGTTAGACTCGAAGAGGTAGAATCGGGTTAGGAGATCTCTCATCTCATCACATCCTCAAGAGCTTCAAGAGTAGGTACCATATTTTGAATTAAAATGGCACGTACATAGGTAGACCAAATGTGTTCCCATGTGTTAGGGACTAAAATGCAAACTCTTGAAATTCTATCTATTTTGAGTTACTTGAAGTATTTGGTCTATATGAAATGAATTATTGAAACTATAAGTATGTTTACAAATGTGGTTTGGTAAGTTAAAATACTATGTATAAATGTTTAAATTAAATAGTATCTAGCCAAAACTGTTTTGGCACCAAATGTAATAGTCTTATACCGGGTGTAACACCCCAAATTTCTATAATTTTGGCTTTTGTGAAATTGAAGCATAGGAAAATATCTGAATATATTTTTGCATGAATTTGTATAATATCTGTCTGCTTTTGTGTTTAAGTGCTTTGGGGGTGTGTTAGGGAATCCCAAGTTCAAGTCTCAACTTGGGCAAAATTTTGGTTTTTCTGTTTAAATAAAGCCTGGCTTTTGGTTAGTGGGCTTATAAGAATTTATTGGTAAAAAACTTAACAGAATGAGCCTACTGGTCTACTAGTTATGTGGCAAGGGTTTATGCTAGAGGTCTTGTGTTCGAATCCTGGCTTGGGCATTATTTTTGCCACTAAGGTCGTGATAGAATTGGAAGTGAACTAAAACACTATAGTGGTAGGGTTTATCAGATTTTTCTGAGTAGTTTCCCCAAAAGAACTCTCTCTACCGAAATTCTCTATTACCTTTCCCCTCTCCACGTTCTTTTTCTTTTCTTTTTGCTCAAATTTTCTTACCTTCCTCCCATTCGTTTTGATTTCATATTAACGGGCTTCTGCGATTCATTGACGTTCTCATCATTGGTAAGTTTCTACTTGTCGTTCATAAATATCATTTTGATTAAGAGATTAAGGGGGAATTTTCTTTGGGTGTTTAGGTATTGATCAAGGGGCTGTTCTTCGTTCTTGAACAGCGAATTAAGCGCGTAGTATTCGCTGGTTTTCGCTCGAGGTAAGGAAATTTAATGATTTCAGGGCAGAATACCTCGTTTAGTTTCAATCGAAAATTGTTTAAGTGACTGAATGGGTTTCGACATTGTCGAATATAGGTTCTGTAGTGCTTAGGTTTGCGTTAGGCTTCAATCGAAACCTGGTGTATACCCCAATCGCTCTAAAATCATGTTTCGAAGAAAGCCGAAAATGCTACTGTCGACGCCACACAGGAGTGTGGACTGCCATGTGGAAGCCGTGTGGCGAGACACTGCCGTATGGTCAACGAAGTAGGCCATGCGCGTGCCACATGGGCACGACGAACACGGGCGTGTGAGGCTGGCAGGGCTGTGTGTGAGGCACGAGTTTGACCAATTGGGTCGTGTGGGCCACACGGGCGTGTGGGATCCTAGGTCAGGCCGTGTAACCCACACGGGCAAGGCCAATCTGGACCGTGTGAGCCACACGGGCAGGGCATGCGGGCGTGTGAGCCTGATTTGTTTGAAATATTCTGCAAGGTTGCACAGGTCGCTCAAGTCAACTGTGACCTGATTATAGGGTCAGTAAGTGTTACTTAGACCCTTACACTCTGATTTGATACTAAGATGTATGTAAAAGCATGATAATTAAAGCATATGTATCTGTTCTGATTTGATGATGATGTTATGATCTATTATCTGCACATGGGCATGCCATATTATTTATGTTGCATTGCATTGGGTTGGGTTGTTGTTGAAGAGAAGGGAGACTGAAAAGCTATTAACCTATCATTTGGCAGTTATGCTGCATATATCTGATACGTGCTGTATACGGTACTACTTGGTGTGTAGGGTTGGATGGGTTGATTTTATCCCCATACTTGGTGTGTAAAGCTGGGTGGGTCGATTTTATCCCCACATGGTGTGTTGGGTTGGACGGAGATGGTGTGCAGGGTTAATGGACATTACTACTCTGATTGATATGCATGTATGTTTGTATGGGCTAAGGCCTAAATGTATCTGATACTGTTCTGAGTGGGCTAAAGCCTACATTGATTCTGTTAAGAGCTCGGGCTCGATTATGACTGTTTGACTGCTATCTGTTTACATGTATGCTTTACTGTGGGGATGTACACACTAAGTTTGCGAAAACTCACCCCTTATTTTATTTGTCTGTCAGGTAATCCCCATTAGTAGTTGGATCGGTGCAGGGGAGGGCTCGATGGCGATCACTGCTACACACACTCTGGTTTTAAAGGTTTTTAATGCTTTTATTATTTTAATTGCTATAGTTGGGGGTAATTATGTAATTTTTGGTATTAGACTATTTGTTTTAAGTTCAGAATTTTGAAATACTGTTTATGGATTTTAGAATTGCAACTTTATTTGTTCTTAAGCTTCCATAAACTAAGAAATATTTTCATGTAAATTAATCAATACATGTTTTTTGAGTTAAGTAAAAGGTGGTAACTGGAACATTTTTTGGCTATACACGGTTTTAAATACATTCTTATGTGACCTCGTCAGATTCAGCCATAACGTCTAGACAGGATTTGGGGCATTACATTTAGTGGTATCAGAGCTAGGTTACAAAATTTGGCTGTGAATTTGGGTTTTAAAATTTGGTTTTAAGAAAATGATTTGTAAAACGATTTGAAATATTTTTTATAACAAGTATATAGTACACCGAGCCTCTAGTACTGATCCTGTAAGTTCTTTGAAACTCTGATATGTACTGTTTGAAACCATGCCTATATTGAAATTTTGCCTGTATCTGTTAGAAATATTGTTTAGGTGTGATGAAACTGTTGTAAGTAGTACTCTACTGGAACCCTTTAGGTAGTGTAAATTGGAAATGATAGTAACCTTATTACTCGTGATAACTAACTCTGAAACTCTGATACTGTTCTGCATAAAATATCTGTTAATAATTATAAGAACTGTAAATTGATTTGCATAAAACTCTTAATACAGATTAATTTGTTAGTTACAAAGAGCACACGTGGTACTCGTGGACGGGGTACTAGAGGCTGAGGTAGAGGCCGTAGAGGGATTCAAGCTGAGTTCTTCGCATCTGATACGATTCCTAATCTGGACACTAGCGAGACGCTGGTGTCACCTGTTACTGAGGCTGGTGCTGATTCTCATGATCGTACAGCTGGGGACGACACATTGTCTCAGGCCATGCTGCGAATTTTGGAGAGGGTCGCTGGTGCCAATACTAGATCTAGAGGCCGTAGGTCGGCCACGGAATGACTCAGGTCGAATGGGGCTGAGATATTCAGGGGCATTGCTAGAGTTGCTCCGAGTGTGGCTGAGTATTGGATGAAGGCCACAGAGCGTATAATGGATGATTTGGATTTCACTGATGAGCAGAAGCTCAATGGGGCAGTGTTTTTGCTTCCCGATGAGGCGTACCAGTGGTGGTTGACGGTTAAGGAGGGCACTCAGCCCGATCGGTTGTCATGGGATTTGTTTAAGACCACCTATCAGAGTAGATATGTGAGAGCTAGCTACATTGACGCTAGGCGACATGAGTTTCTGAATCTCACTCAAGGGGACCGTTCGGTGGCCGAGTATGAGGTTGAATTTCTAAGACTGAGCCGTGGCATAGTGGCGACAGAGTATGAGCGTTATGTACGATTTGAGGATGGTCTGCGAGATAGTCTGCGAGTTCTGATAGCTTTACAGAGGGAGCGAGATTTCTCCGCCTTGGTCTAGAAGGCCAAAATTGCTGAGGAGGTGAAGCACTCTGAGCGCCAAAACCGTGAGAAGGGGAAAGCAAAGAGGGATTCTAAGCTCTCGAATACTAGGATGAGGCCTAAGAAAAAGTTCAGGACTGATGGACCTGTGAGAGCGGGGCTTACTGTTGTTGTTCCTGATGGGGTGACGATGTGTTAGCTCTGTAATAGACGTCATTCGGGCAAGTGTTGGAGGGCTACTGAAGCTTGTTTGAGGTGTGGCTTGACTGAGCATCGTGTTAAGGATTGTCCACTTAGGAGTAATCATATGCAAGCTCTGGTTGTTGAAACTGCACAGCTGCCACCTAGAGGCCGAGGACAGGTCATGAGTGGTAAAGATAGGGGTCGAGGTCAGGGAGCACCAAGCAGAGGTGCTGGGCCGACTAGGGAGAGGCAGCCTGCACTTGTCTACGCTGCACATCGCCGTGAGGATGGAGGTACTCTGGACATTATCACATGTACGTTCTTCATTTTTAATGTACCTTATATTGCACTGATAGACATAGGTTCTACACATTTCTATGTTACATGTTCTATGTCTGAGACTTTGGGAATTTCGTCTGAGAGCACTTCTAGTGAGATTTCAGTGGTGAGTCCATTGAGGCAGTCTATTAGGGTTAGTAAACTGTTTAGAGACGTTCCATTAGAAGTCTAAGGAATGGTATTCTTTACTGATCTGATGGAACTTCCGTTTAGGGAGTTCGACTTAATTCTGGTCTTGGACTGGTTGGTGAAGCATTGTGTAAGTCTAGATTGTGCTGAAAAGAGGGTTGTTCTGAAGACCGAGGAGGATAATGAGATATTCATGATTGGAGAATGATAGAATTATTTGAGTAATGTGATATCTGCGTTAGTAGCAGAGAAGCTTGTGAGAAAGGGATGTGAGGCATACTTGGCCTACATCAATGTTTCTAATTCTGTGGACTTATCGGTTAAGGACATCCGTATTGTGAAGAACTTTTCAGATGTTTTTTCCAGAGGAACTATCAGGATTGCCTTTGAGTCGTGAGGTAGAATTTGGGATTGAGTTGATTCCTGGTACAGCTCCGGTGTCTATCGCCCCTTATTGAGTGGCACCAAAAGAGCTGGCATAACTAAAGGCTCAAAATCAGGAGCTGTTGGATCGTGGGTTTATTCGTCCCAGTGTATCTCCATGGGGAGCACTTATTCTATTCGTAAAGAAGAAGGACGGTACGATAAGGATGTGTATCGATTACCGTCAATTGAATAAGTTGACGATTAAGAATAAATACCCATTTCCAAGGATAAACGATTTATTCGATCAGTTCAGAGGGGCTTCTGTGTTCTCCAAGATCGATCTGCGATCAGGTTATTATCAGTTAAGGGTCAAGGAGGTCGATGTACATAAGACGACATTTAGGACTCGTTATGGACATTACGAGTTCTTGGTTATGCCCTTTGGGTTGACTAATGAACCAACAGCATTCATAGACTTGATGAACAATGTGTTTTAGCCCTACTTAGACCAATTCGTGGTGGTGTTTATCGATGATATTTTGATTTACTCTAAGTCTGAGGACGAGCAAGATGAGCATCTCAGGGTTGTTCTGCAGATCTTTCGTGAGAAACAGCTTTATGCGAAGTTCTCTAAGTGTGAGTTTTGGCTTCAAAAAGTAATCTTTTTGGGATATGTGGTGTCTGTTGGGTGGATTCGTGTTGATTCTCGTAAGATTGAGGCTGTGTTGGATTGGAAACAGCCGAAGAATGTGTCAGAGATCCGTAGTATTATGAGAACAGCAGGATATTACCACTATTTTGTTGAAAGGTTCTCGTTGATCGCAGCCCCGTTGACTAAGTTACTGCGTAAAAGGAGTTCCTTTTGTTTAGACTGACACACAGCAGGAGAGCTTCGAGAAGCTCAAGACAGTTTTAACTCAGGCTCCAGTTCTGATACAGCCTGTGCCTGGTAGGGACTTCATGGTTTACAGTGATGCATCATATGTGGGTTTGGGTTGCGTCTTGATATAAGACGGTAAGGTAGTTGCCTATGCGTCTTGACAGCTTAAGAATCACGAGGCTAATTATTCGATGCATGATTTGGAGTTGGCTGCAGTTGTCTTTGCATTAAAAATTTGGAGGCACTATTTGTACGGTGAGAAGTGTACCATCTACACTGATCCTAAGAGCCTCAGGTATCTCTTCACTCAGAAAGAGTTAAATCTTAGATAGCGACGATGGGTCGAGCTGCTTGAGGATTATGACTGCAGTATAAAGTATCACCCTAGAAAGGCCAATGTGGTGGCTGATGCATTAAGCCATAGGACTGTGGCTGATTTGAGAGCGTTGTTCGCTCGACTGAGTCTTTATGACAATGGGAGTCTTCTGACAGAGCTACAAGTGAAGCCGACATAGATTGAACAGATTAGAGCTAAGCAGTTAGAGGATAAGACTCTCGATATACGATTTCGTCAGGTTGAGACTGGGACTTCTACAGATTTTAGGCTGAATAATGATGGGGTATTGCACTTCCGAGGTAGGATCTGTGTACCTAATGATGAGGATTTGAGGCTGTCGATTTTGAGGGAAGCGCATAGTAGTCCGTACGCTGTGCATCCTGGTGGAAATAAGATGTATAAAGATCTCTGAGAGTTGTACTGGTGGCTAAGGTTGAAGTGTAAGGTGACCGATTTCTTTGCTAGCTGTCTGACTTGTCAGCAGGTTAAGGTTGAGCATCAGTTGCCTTTAGGGTTGCTATAGCCAGTTAAGATACCGGCGTGGAAATGAGAGTGAGTGACGATGGATTTTGTTAGTGGGTTGCCTCTAACACTTACTAAGAAGGATTTTGGTTGGGTCATCGTGGATCGATTGACCAAGTCTGCACACTTCATTCCTATTAGGACCGACTTCTCTTTACAGAAGTTGGCTAAACTTTACATCTTGGAGATAGTAAGACTGCATAGGGTTCCAGTGTCGATTATCTCCGATAGGGATCTTCGGTTTACTTCTCGATTTTGGCAGAAGCTTCATGAGGCTTTGGGTTCACGACTTAACTTCAGTACTGCATTTCATCCTCAGACAGATGGTCAATCGGAAAGGGTGATTCAGTTACTAGAGGATATGTTGAGGGGCTATGTTATGAATTTTCGAGGTAGTTGGGAAGAGTACTTGTCTTTGGCAGAGTTCACTTACAATAACAACTATCAGTCTTGTATTCAGATGGCACCTTATGAGGCACTTTATGGTTGTAAGTGTCGCACCCTTTTGTGCTGGACTGAGTTGGGTGAACGACGTGTTCTGGGTCCGGAGTTGGTTTTAGAGACTGAGGATAAGGTCTGTTTGATTTGAGATCGACTGAAAGCGGCTTCTAATAAACAGAAGTCCTATATTAATTTGAAGAGAAAAGATATCGAGTATTCTGTGGGAGACTTGGTTTTCCTTAAAGTCTCGCCATGGAAGAAGGTTCTGAGGTCCGGTCGCAAAGGTAAGTTAAGTCTTTGGTTTATTGGGTCGTACCAAATTCTGAAGCGAATAGGGCTAGTCGCATATCAGTTGGAGTTACCTTCAGAGTTAGATCGTATTCATGATGTTTTTCATGTCTCGATGTTGAGATGTTACCGCTCTGATCCCACACACATTGTGCCTGTGGAGGAAATTGACCAGATCTGATGTTCAAGGAGGAGCCAGATCGAATTTTGGATCACAACGTCAAAGTTCTGCGTAGGAAGTCTATTCCCTTAGTGAAGGTGCTGTGGCGGAATCATAGCACTGATGAGGTTACCTGGGAGCTAGAGGATTCAATGTGTCAGCAGTATCCTCACCTTTTCTGACCAAGTAAAATTCGAGGACGAATTTTCTTTAAAGGGGTAGAGTTGTAACACTCTAAATTTCTATAATTTCGGCTTATGTGAAATTAAAGCATAGAAAAATATTTGAATATATTTTTGCATGAATTTGCATAATATTTGTCTGCTTTTGTGTTTAAGTGCTTTGGGGTGTGTTAGGGAAGTCCCAAGTTCAAATCTCAACTTGGGCAAAATTTTGGTTTTTTTTAAATAAAGCCTGGCTTTTGGTTAGTGGGCTTCTAAGAATTTATTAGTAAAAACTTAACAGAATGAGCCTGTTGGTCTGGTGGTTATGTGGCAAGGGTTTATGCTAGAGGTCATGGGTTTGAATCCTGGCTTGGGCATTATTTTTGCCACTAAGGCCGTGATAGAATTGGAAGTGAACTAAAACACTATAGTGGTAGGGTTTATTAGATTTTTTTGAGTAGTTTCCCCAAAAGAACTCTTTCTGCCAAAATTCTCTACTACTTTTCCCTTCTCAACGTACTTTTTCTTTTCTTTTTGCCCAAAATTTCCTTACCTTCATCCCATTTGTTTTGATTTTATATTAACGGGCTTCTGCGATTCATTGACGTTCTCATCATTGGTATGTTTCTACTTGTCGTTCGTAAACATCATTTTGATTAAGAGATTAAGGGGGAATTTTCTTTGGGTGTTTAGGTACTGATGAAGGGGCTGTTCTTCGTTCCTGAGCAGCGAATTAAACGCGTAGTATTTGCTGGTTTTCACTCGAGGTAAGGAAATTTAACGATTTCGGGGCGGAATACCTTGTTTAGTTTCAATCGAAAATTGGTTAAGTGACTGAATGGGTTTCGACATTGTCAAATATAGGTTCTGGAGTGTTCGAGATTGCGTTAGGCTTCAATAGAAATCAGGCGTGTACCTTAATCGATCTAAAATCACATTTCAGCGAAAGCCAAAAACGCTACTGTCGACGCCACATGGGCGTGTGGACTGCCCGTGTGGAGGCTGTGTGGCGAGACACGGCCGTGTGGTCGATGAAGTAGGCCATGCCCGTGCCAAACTGGCACGACGGACACGGGCATATGAGGCTGGCGGGGCCGTGTGCGAGGCACGGGCTTGACCAATTGGGTCGTGTTAGCCACGAGGACGTGTGGGCCCACACGAGCAGGCATGCAGGCGTGTGAGCCTGATATGTTTGAAATATTCTACAAGGTTGCACGGGTCGCCCAAGTCTACTGTGACCTGATTGTAAGGTCGGTAAGCGTTACTTAGACCTCTATACTCTGATCTGATACTAAAATGTATGTAAAAGCATGATAATTAAAGCATATGTATCTGTTCTGATTTGATGATGATGTTATGATCTGTTATCTGCAGATGGGCATGTCATATTATTTATGTTACATTGCATTGGGTTGGGTTGTTGTTGAAGAGAAGAAAGACTGAAAAGCTATTAGCCTATCATCTAGCAGCTATGCTGCATATATCTGATACGTGCCGTATACGGTACTACTTGGTGTGTAGGGCTGGATGGGTCGATTTTATCCCCACATGGTGTGTTGGGTTGGACGAAGATGGTGTGCAGGGTTGGTGGGCATTACTGTTCTGATTGATATGCATGTATGTTTGTATGAGCTAAGGCCCGAATGTATCTGATACTGTTCTGAGTGGGCTAAGGCCTACACTGATTCTGTTAAGAGCTTAGGCTCGATTATGACTATTTGATTACTATTCGTTTACATGCATGCTTTACTGTGGGGATGTACACACTGAGTTTGCGAAAACTCACCCCTTATTTTATTTGTTTGTCAGGTAATCCCCAGCAGTAGTTGGATCGGTGTAGCGGAGGGCTCGACGGTGACCACTGCTACATACACTCTGGTTTTAAAGGTTTTTAATGCTTTTATTATTTTAATTGCTATAGTTGGGGGTAATTATGTAATTTTTTGCATCAGACTGTTTGGTTTAAGTTCAGAATTTTGAAATACTGTTTATGGATTTTGGAACTGTAACTTTATTTGTTCTTAAGCTTCCGCAAACTAAGAAATGTTTTCAAGCAAATTAATCAATACATGATTTCTGAGCAAATTAATCAATACATGATTTCTGAGTTAAGTAAAAGGTGGTAACTGGAACGTTTTTGGGTAAACACGGTTTTAAATACATTCTTATGTGACCTCGCCAGATTCGGCCATAACGTCTAGGCCGGGTTTGGGGCGTTACACAGGGTCTATACAATTGGACCGGGTATAAGGGAGTTACATAATGGCTGCTGATTTTTGCTATTTTTAGCAGCCTATCCAACTTATAAATACTCCCCTTGGTTTCTCATTTCAAACACACCTCTCATCCTTTCATTCTTCACTTCTCTCTCATTTTCTCTTTTCAAAACTCTTCCTTTGTTCTCTATTTTTCTCTTCCATTCCCTTGTCGATTTCCCCTCCTGAAAAAGAGCCATTCAACCAGCATTCAAGTGCTCGTAGAAGCCTCGGTTCAACAAGAACAAGTGGGAAGGAGGAGCGGAGCAAACTAGTCAAGCTTCGAAGAAACACCGATTTTAGTTCTCTATCCTTTAATTTTTATTGTTGTTGTTATGAACATGTCTAAGAATACTTGTTATGTTGATATGTTTAATATAATTAATATAGCTTAAATTTAATTCTTGTTAGGTTGATTGCATTTCGTCTACTTAAGTTACTAAAATTATGTTTGTGTTGTTATAGGCCTTGGTAAGTTGTTTGATTAAGTAAAACCATGATTAAGTTATTCGTGTATTATAATTGTAAGGTAACTAATGAATTAGTTATTTAATCGTGTTGAAATTTTAATTAATTGACACAATATTTGTAACGCCCCTAACCCAAATCCATCACTGGAATAGAGTTATGGAGCATTACCAGAGTTACCGATTTATTTATCAGATATTTTATTTCATCTAACATTCATATTTGGAATCAATTAAAATCAAACATATTATCCCTTAAACGTACTTATTTTTCTCGACATGTTTTACTTGAATTTATTACTCGTCTCAATATACTTAATTTCCTTGTATCAACGTATCAAAGATAATCACATATTTACATGTCATGATAAATATCATTCTCTTGCCATTTCTTCATAAACATAAATCAAGTAATTCATTATGTTGATATTTCATACATTTAAAAATACAATTCAAGTTACACTAACTTACCTCATTGCTTGTTCATGTTTATAATTTCATTAATCCGATATCTTTTCTTTTTCACGTTCAAGTCTCGTATTCGAGTCATCCAAATATTTATAATTAAATTTGATCGTCGTTTTCATTTATTTCATGTTCTAATACATTCAATGAATGCTCTAAACAAAATTATCATTTTACCCCTAAACTTTTAATTAATGACGATTTCATCCTTAGGCTCAAAAAAATAAAATTCTTGCAATTTAATCCTTATTTCTAGCCGTTATTCTCATACAAATTGATAACAACCCATGAAATCTATAAAATATCAGAATTTTTCATGATTTCAACACTTTTCAATTTAATCTTTAAAACATGTTTTTCCCCGATCTTGAACTAAATTAAAAATTTCATTCAATTTTGCAATTTTAAATAATAAAATAATCCATTTCATGCAAATTGGTCATTTCTAACTTTTTTTACAAAATTGCCCATAAAATTTTACTTTTATTCAATTTAGTCCCTGAGCCTAAAAAAAAGCAAATTAGCCATGCTAGTTGAATATTCATACATATTTTCCTCCTCCTCCTCTCCATTCCACATCCTTAATTTATATAACATGCTACAAGTAACATTATCAATAATTTCACTATTTACTTATATGTATATTCAAAACTGTCCATTTGCGTCATAGTCACTAAATTATTTATATCTTGAGCTACAGAACTCGAAAAAAAGATCTTCTAATTTTACATGAAACTAGACTTATGTATCTTCTTACCATAAAATTTTCAGAATTTTTTGTTTATCCAATAATTATATTTTATTCTTTAAAATCACCCTTATTCTGGTGTCTGACAGTTCTGACCCTTCTTTACTAAAAATTAATTATCTCATTGTACAAGATTCGGATGATGTTCTCGTTTGTTTCTATTGAAAATAGACTCATTCAGTATTTTAAACATATAACTTTAAGAACCTTATTATTTTTCTTCAATTTTTGATGATTTTCCAAAGTCAGAACAGCGGAACCCAAAATCATTCTGACCTTATCTCACAAAATTTATTATATCTCATGATTCACAATTCCATTACTTACACGGTTTATTCTATAAGAAACTATACTTAATCTGTTTTAGTGCAAAATGTTAATTATTAAGTTTATAACACCCTTATTTCATTTCTCTACAATATTTCTCACTACTTTCTCTTATTTCTCTTCACTAATATATCAAGAAAATAGAACCATATATAAGAAAACTCTACTTTAGCTTCATTTCCATGCTTTTTCAATAATATCAAACTTAAAAATACATGGAAATCTTGATGTTCTTACCTTGTCTTATTGTTTTCAATCTTTAACTTAATTTTCTCTCTCCTCCAACTTCTATTTCTTGAATCTAACTTAATATTCTCGCTTCCCATAGTCTCCTTATTATTTCTCTCTCTTGGTAACCATGAAAATTCTTTTGATTTCTAGGTGAAAATGGTAAATTTTTGGTGGAAGGACTAAATTGTAAAGAATGAAAAGTTTCTTTCTTCTCTTCTCTTCTTTCTAACGTGGGATGCATGGACAATGATGGATGGTGTTTTTTTTTTTCACACACACACACACATATATATATATAGACTAAATAAAATAATAAAATAATAAAATATCTTATTAAAATATTAAATAAATAATAATTATCTAATTAAATAATTATAAAATATCACCAACATCATCATTACTTTCTAGATTTCTCTCTCTTCCAATTGGTCATTTTGCCCTTTGTGATCTTTTAAATTCCATTCTTGAGTCATCACTTAATTTAGTAAAATTACAATTTAGTCCATCATAATTCTTCACCTATTCAATATGGTCCTAATTCATCAATTTCCCTTAGTCTCTAGATCATTCCACCCTTAAAAATTTACACTATTAGTCCTTCATCTTTTTTATATTTACACTTTAATCCCTCAAATTTTGAGTAATTACTCTTGAGCCACAAAACTTTTCTCACTTTTACAATTTAATCCTTTCTTGAATCAATATGTCATAATATACTTCCCAGTGACATAAGTCAATTTTCCTCTTCTTGTTACTTTATTTCCTTATTTTACTATATTAAGGATAATATCTTACTGTAGAAATTTCCAGGGTGTTATAATATTTAATCAGTGTATGTTTAATCTTCTAAGGTAGCTGAAGGTTAAATTAGCGACGGTATTAAATGGTACATTAGTCTTGCATAACTTGCAAGATTATTGTGATTAAACTGTTTCAAGGTAGGAATACATTGTTACATTGCTTAATTTTTTATGTGCTTATGAAGATTAATTAATTGTTTGAATTGGCATTGGAAAATGTTCAAGAGATTATTAATTTAATAGGTACGTATGAGCAGTAGTTAGCAAATTACCAAGTTGCCGTGAATTTATTCATAACAACATGAACACAATTTTAGTAATTCTAAGTTAAGAAATGTAATTAATCTAACACAATTATGTCATTTTGATTAAAATAATCTTTTGAAATCGTGCATTGGAACTTTTATTTTTATTTTATTTTATTTTACTTAGTTAAAGTTTAGTTTTTAATCAGTTCCTCAAAATCAAAATATTTTTCTTCACCAAAGTGTTTTCATTGCATTCATAAATAATTTTCTTGTACAGTCCCTATGGGTACAATAACTTGACATTTATTTGTCACTTCATTACTTGTTGCGATTGTGTACACTTGCACATTTCCATCATTCCAATGACAATAAAGATCTCAATATGCAATTGGTCATTGAGTATAAGCTAGGAGGTGAGGATGAATGACTATTATTATATTAGGAGAATCTTCATCCTCGATTTTCAAAAAAGCAAATGGTAAAGAAAAAAGAGATTTGTTGTGAGCCTAAAATTAAATGAGTGATATTCACAACTGTAGGGGTTTTAAAATTCCTTTCAAAGCTGTAATAGAGGGTTTAGTCTACTTTCTTAATGAAGAGACAAAGGGTGTCAATGTCGACATGGTGGAAAATTAACAATTGTTGACATGACTAATGAAATGGAGCGAATTGTGATGGAGGATCAATGATGCATGTGTTTTCTTTTCTCTTTTTCTTAATTTATGATGAGATTTAGAGCTTTTTTCTAGAACTATTAGAGGCATGGCTATCTCTAGTTCAAAGAATGGTTAAGGAATAATGTAAGGAACACAATCCTAACCTATTGTTTTTATTGAAACTAAAATTAGTGGTTTTGTAATAGCCCAGTTTTAGCTAAATCAGAATAGTGGTTTCAGAACCACAAATTCGAGGTCGTAAAATTATTTTAATATTATTTTTGGTGTTTATAGCATGTGAATATATATGTGTGAAAATATCATGAGCTAATTTTATCGTTCAATAGCTTAATTTGAGAAAAAGGACTAAATCACGTTAAATGCAAAAGTTACATTCTATTTGATAAGGGTGTCTATTTGCTATGGCTTATTAAATGTGAAGTCCTTATGTTGTAAATAGACCATTTGAATAATGGATGGACAAATATGCCTATAGTTGATGGAATTTTAATGTTTATTCATTAAGGGTAAAATGGTAAAATTTGTATTAAGTATAATAAAATAAAAAAAGTTAATTTGTGTTCATATTTTCTTGCTATCAATCGAAATTGAGAAAGAAAAGAAGCCATTTTAGGGCTTTGATATTCGGCTAGCATATTCTTTGATTAAGGTATTGTTCTTTGCTCGATTTTTTGATGATTTTTATATTGTCGTGATCGTTGCTTCAAGTACTAGCTAGCCCGTGCTTTAATTTTTGAATTTTTTGATGATTTTGTGAAGTTCCATTGATGAATTCTTGAGTTCTTGAATGTTTGATGATGGAAAATGAGTATTTGATGATAGATTATTATGTTTAATTAAGTGATTTTTGATAAAAATGCTTATTGTGGATTAAATTGTGAAATTGGAAAATTTAGGGGTCAAAATGTGAAATAAATTGAATTAATGGGATGGTTTTGAAATAGGGACTAAATTGAGAAAATGTGAAATATTAGGGGCTAATGTGCAAAATGCTCATTTATATGTTTTTGGGTGAAATTGTTTGAATTGATGATTAAATAGATTAATTTTGAATACATATAGATCCTGAAAGAAAAAATCAGATCTAGACTGAGGGACATCGAAAGTTGTCGAATAGTCGATCCAGTCCCTCTATTCCGACTACGAGGTAAATTCATATGCAAATAAATGCATTTAAATTGAATTATATGTGTTTACTTGCCATTGAGTTATTATGAATGTTGAACGAGTAATTACGAGCAAGAATCTACTAAGTTACGACATCCGAAAGTCTCGTACGAACCTTAGGAATAGCATTGGATACGAATGCCATGACATTAGGTTAGCGAGATGTGATTACATGTAAGACCATGTCTAGGACATTGGCATTGTATTGAGATTACGTGTAAGACCATGTCTGAGACATTGGCATCGTATTATAATTTTGTGTAAGACCCTATCAGGGACAATGGCATCGATATGCATTTACATGTAAAACCATATCTGGGATATGACATTGTATGAGTTTATGAGATTTCTGAGTATCCTTATCGATTCTGAATAGTTCAACAGGCAAATTCAAGTTGAGAAAGATTATTGATGGTCACTAAACTAACTAAAAATTTGACTAAGGCAAGTGCACCTATCGAACAGTAGTATAGTTATGGTGAGACCGGAAATATCGTATCCACAAGGACTAAAAATACTAGTAATTACTATCTTTTTATTATCTAGCCTAAGAATTAAAGGGATGTTTTTAACTAAGATTAAATATCTAATTAACTAAGAGATACGATAGAGATGAAAGTTGAAAAATACTTTTGGAAAACCGATGGAGAAGACAATACCCAAAGAAGGTTGAACTACATGATTAGTCTCATTAATAGGTTTTATAGAATCATCTTCATGACTCGATGTGTGGACCGAATCACGAGCTTGGAGCGTGATCGTATCTTATCCTACACGGAGTGTGAGTTCACCTGTACCAACATCAATGATAGTTTTAGCAGTTGCTAAAAAGGGGCGTCCTAAAATTAAAGGGACATCACTATCCTTTTCCATGTCTAGAACAACAAAATCAATTGGGAATATGAATTTATCAATTTTTACGAGTACATCTTCAAAAATACCCTAGGAAATCTAATAATTTTATATGCTAATTGAATGCTCATCCTAGTTTGTTTGGGTTTCCCAAGACCTAGCTGTTTAAACATTTTATAGGGCATGACATCAATGCTCACCCCTAAATCAGCCAAAGCATTGTTGGCATTTAGACTACCAATTAAGCAAGGAATCGTAAAACTCCCTGGATCTTTCAACTTGTTGGGTAGCTTATTTTGTAGAATGGCTGAGCAAACTGCGTTTAATTCCACATGAGACGCATCATCTAACTTTCGTTTGTTTGCTAAAATCTCCTTTAAAAATTTAACTGCATTTGGCATCTGCGAAAGAGCTTCAATAAACGGTAAGTTAATATGTAATTTTTTTAAAGTAATTTAAGGAATTTACCGAATTGTTCGTCTGCATGGTCTTTCCTTGCCGCATTGGGGTATGGTACACGAGGTTTATACTCTTTGCTTACCAACTTTTGTGTACCATGACTTATCTCAACCTTACCATTACTTACCACAGCTTCTTGCCTCTTTTTAGTTTTAAGTTCAGCTAACACGTCTTCGTCATGCACAGTGATGGCATGGAGTTGTTCCCTTGGGTTATTTTCGGTGTTACTCGACAAACTACCTTGTAGTCATTTAGAGATCAGCTTAGCAAGCTGTCCTATTTGAGTTTCGAGTCCTTGAATCGCCGCTTGCTGATTCTTAAGAGCTGTTTCAGTATTCTGAAAACAGGTTTCTGACATCGAGATGAATTTCGTTAGCATCTCCTCAAGGTTTGACTTCTTTTCCTGCTTGTAATGTGGTTCGAAGCCTGGAGGGGATCATGGTCTTTGATTTCCTTGACCACCCCAAGAGAAATTGGGATGGTTCCTCCAACCTGCATTGTAAGTGTTGATATAAGGGCTATTCTAAGGTCTAGAATTATTACCCATATAGTTGACTTGTTCGTTTGTAGTGCTAGGGTCGTAGGCTAGGCATTCTGTATTATTCATTCCTCCTCCGTTTGTATTGCACTGCATCACCGGATGTACCTGCGTGAGACACATAAACTATCAATCTTTTTATTTAAAATCTCTACTTGGTTTGATAACATAGTGACCGTGTCAAGGTTGAAAACACTGGCTACTTTACTAGGCTTTGTCCTCATGAGTTGCCATTGATAGTTATTTAGTGACATCTCTTCAATAAATTCATAAGCCTACTCGGGTGTTTTGTTATTTAAAGTTTCCTCGGCAGCTGCATCGGCCATTTGCCCCGTTGAAGGGTTCAAACCATTGTAGAAAGTCTAAACCTGTAGCCATAAAGGTAACCCATGGTGAGGGCACCTTCTTAGTAAATCCTTATACCTCTCCCATACATCATATAACGTTTCTAGGTCCATTTGCACAAAGGAAGAGATATCCTTCCTCAACTTTGTTATCTTGGCCGGTGGAAAATATTTGTGTAAATTTCTCGGTCATTTATTCCCAAGTAGTGATTGATCCTCGTGGTAACGAGTTCAACCATTGTTTAGCCTTATTCCTTAATGAAATAGGAAATAACCGAAGGCGAATGGCATCGTCAGAAACGCCATTGATCTTAAAGGTGTCACAGAATTCCAGAAAATTTGCTAAATGAGTGTTTGGATCCTCGTCCTACAAACCATCAAACTGAACAAATTGTTGTATCATTTGAGTCGTGTTAGGTTTCAATTCAAAATTATTTGTAGCAATAGCAGGTCTAACTATACTCAATTCAGTTCCTGTTAAATTGGGCTTAGCATAGTCGTACATAGTACGAGGAGCAGAATTCTGATTCACTGGATTTGTGGCAACCACAAGAGGTAGCGAAATATTTTGATTATCAGCCATCTCCTCAGTTGTAGTATAGATATCGTCCTCTCACCCTTCCTCTATGTCTTGTAGGCTTCACCTTATTTCTCTTCGGTTTCTGTGAGCTGTGCTCTCATTCTCACTGTCAAAAAGCAAAGGTCCTCACGGGTTCCTTCTAGTCATAAACTAGAGACACCTGACAGAAGCAAGTAAAAGAAAAAATTAGTAAAGAAAAATTACACTAAACGTAAAAAGTAATTTGTAATAAAAGTAAAAATGGCTAAAGTAATAAAAATCAAGCGTTCCTAATATTTTAGTCCCCGGCAACGGCGCCAAAAACTTGATGGTCGCTAAACTAACTAAAAATTTGACTAAGGCAAGCGCACCACTCGAACAGTAGTATAGTTATGGTGAGACCGAAAATATTGTATCCAGAAGGACTAAAAGTACTAGTAATTACTATCTTTTTATTATCTAGCCTAAGAATTAAATGGATGTTTTTAACTAAGATTAACTATCTAATTAACTAAGAGATACGACAGAGATGAAAGTTGAAAAATACTTTTGGAAAACCGATGGAGAAGGCAATACCCAAGGAAGAATCCACCTAGACTTCACTTATTACTTCTGAATTAGACAATTTATTCACTTGACTTAATCCGTAGAAATCCCTGATTTATATTATTATCTCTCTCGAAACTAAAAACAACTGACTCTAGGTTGATTAATCGAAATCTCTTTCTAATTAAAACCCCTATTGTCGCATTAACTCGATCTATGGATTCCCTTATTAGATTTGACTCTAATCCGATAGATTTATGTCATCCTATCTCTAGGATTGCATGCAACTTCGCTTAATTATGAAAGATTTACTCTTAAACATGGACTTTTGCTCCACTGAATAAGCACATCAAAACCTGAATTAATATCTTGGAATATTAAAGCAAGAATTAAAACTCACAATTAAGAATAAGAACAAGTATTTATTATATTATTCAAATAGTAATAAGATCCGTCTTAGGTTTCATCTCCCTTAGGTATTTAGGGAGTTTGGTTCATAATAATGGAAAACATCTCAAAATTGGGAAAACAACAAAATATAAAGAAACCGAAAGAACTTCTAGGAAATTGGATGGAGATATTTAGTCTTGAAGTAGATCCTGCTTCTGAGCTGATTCCGATGGCTATCTTTCAGTATTCTCTGCCTTCTGCTCTGTGTATCATTTAATCCTCTTCTATGGTGTTTATATAGACTTTGGAATGTTTTAAAACCCTTAAAATTAGCCTTTTTCCGAGTAGAACTAGACTTGGGCTCGATAGGGACACAGCCATGTGCCACACCCGTGTGAAGCTGCTCAAGCTGTGTGTAATTCTGAGTTAGTTTTTAGTCGACATGGTCATGTCACACGGGCGTGTGGCCTTCCCGTGTGTTATACACGGGTGTGTGGATTACCTGTGTGGAAGTGCCTCGGCCGTGTGAAACACTGCATTAGGCCCATTTTGTCCAGTTTTGGCCCGTTTCTTGTTCTTTTTGCTATCCTAAGCTCTCTTGAGTATAAAACATGTAATTAATGAATTAAGAGCATCGAATTCAGTAAAATCTTATGATAAACCTTCCAAAGATATGCCAAGCATGGGGTAAAAATATGTATATATTATTGTTTATCAATTATGTGAATGAGCTAAGTGACTCAGGTACGTATGAGATTCATACGAGTATTGAAAATAGAAGAAATTGATGAAATTACATGTGAAATTGAATAAGTATTCAATGAGAAAGGTTTGAGAACTTGAATGTGTTTAGCTATGTTTAACATATTCGAATTGATATGTATATGTTCATATGATAGCTTTATTTGTATATGGCTTATTAAGCTTTTAAAGCTTACTTCGTGTGTTCTTTCCATGTTTCATAGATTATCAAAGCTAGCTCGAATATCGGGGATCATCGGGAACCATTATCATACT
Source organism: Gossypium longicalyx (assembly GCA_025698465.1). Classification (NCBI taxonomy): domain Eukaryota; kingdom Viridiplantae; phylum Streptophyta; class Magnoliopsida; order Malvales; family Malvaceae; genus Gossypium; species Gossypium longicalyx. The sequence continues at coordinate 9,884,300 of CM047000.1, forward strand.
ATAGACTACTTGTTGGTACTTTTGGACGATTGTAAATATGGTATATGACATGTATATGCTAGTGAGTAGATGATATGTTTTGTTTTGAGATATGATATAGCCATGAGATTTGGCTTGCTTTTGGTGTAAATGTTGGTGTGATTTTGGTCATTTAAGTTGGCCTAAATGATGTGCATAATGCCTTATATATATTGGCTTTATTTGGGACTGTTGGCCTTAGTTGTTGATATAATTTAATGATGTGTTTTGTGATATGAAATAGATGATAATATGATGAATTAATGTATATAGAACTTATACAAGTTGTGGTGATTTTGGCATAATGATTTGGTAGGTTTTGAATGTGGAATTGAGTAGTTGAAATGGTTGATGATAGATGGTATGATATGTATGTGAATTGGTATATTTTGGCTGACTATAAGTGTATGGAAATGGTTCCAAATTGGTTGCTATGTGTGCATGAGTAAACGGTGGAAAATTGGCTTTGCAAATGGCCTATTTTTGTCTACACGGGTGTGTGTCTCAGCCGTGTGCGACACACGGTCATGTTACACGGCTGTGTGTCCCATGGGGTACCCTTTCGAATTAAGACAGTATACCCTATAGGTTTGACACGGCCTAGACACATAGGCGTGTCTACTGGCCATGTGTATGGCACATGGCTTGGGCGTGTGGCTAACCGTGTGGCCAAGTTAGTAACCCCTTCAGTTTTCCCACGGTCATGGCATACAGGCATGTCCTCAGCCGTGTGGTGAAGTCAGTATGTATACCCTGTTTTCACATGACTTATGACACGGGCGTGTCTTATGATCGTGAGAGTCACACGGCCTGTTCACACGGGTGGTGACCCTTAAAAGTATGAAAATTTTCTATGTTTCCTAAAATTTGCAAATGTTATCGGTTTAGTCCCGAACCTCTTTTAAGCATGTTTTGAGTCTCGTAGACTTATATAAGGGACATTGTGAATGATTTATATGGACTTTGATTATGATTGCTTAAATGTATGAGAATGATGTGTATTGATCGGTAATACCTCGTAACCTTATTCCGGCGATGGAGATGGGTTAAGGGTGTTACAGGTTTAGAGGCAGACAATATGATTACCAAATTCGATTTTTGATTCTCTCATAAAATTGAGGCTAAAGGTTTCTTTGGTGGTATATGGGTTGTAAAATCCCACTCTTGATTCGATCGTCGGATTTGAGATGTGAAATGCCATACTCGTTTCCAAAGCAACTACGATGTCAAATCAATATTCAATGAGACATTTTATACAAACATTTAAATATTAATTCTTCTAAAATCATTATTTAATCAAATTCACATCATGAGTGAGCTTTTAAAAGCTCCCTTACTAATATGATGATGAATAAGGGATGAAAACATAAAAATAATCAAAACAGAGGTGTTGTCGCAACACCAAGGAATGAATGTCACGACCTTGAAAATAAGATATCGATGTCGCGACTTCAACATGGGAAAGTCGTGACCTTGAAGGCAAAGGGCTCAATATCGCGATCTCAACGAGGGGGAGAGTTACGATGATGGGAATAAAAGCTAGATGTTGTGACATTTACAAGGTAATGTTGTGACTATGAAGGTAGTTTCTTAAAATTTTAACTCATTCATCTCAAACCTGCCAAGTACAAAACTCAAATAGTTTAAGTGACCTAAAAACTCACTATTGTACATTTTAAGCATTAATTCAAATGCCAAACTACATATTAACATATATAAACATATTTAAACATATGATTACATGCTTAAACATATCCATTCTATTTATTTGCATAATTCTTTATTTCTTAACATATAAGCCATACATCAATTTCCAAGCATTCACATACAAAATGAACATGTATACCGTTGTTCTACTAGATTAGATCATGAACATGCCATCAAATATATATTGTAACTTTCAAAATGTAAAATTCCTACCATTTGAACCAAAACATCTAAAATTCCTACCTATGTACATGTCACTTGCTATAAACTTGTCAAAACCTATGCAAACTTTCTGAGTCGAGAGCTGAGTCCTAGATATTGATGCACTCCTCAAAACCTCAAGATCTAATAGTACATGTGCATGGAATAAACAAACCTTATGTTAAGCAATATGAATCAATGGTGCTTATATTATTGAAATCAATAAATCAAGTAGAAACAAGATAATAAATATGATCAATAGGTGTTCTAACTATATCAAATTTGCATTTCATGTTTCAAGTACATAACCTCATACCATATTTCAATTGACATCTCATTCATCTCATACACAATCTCTTTTATCATTAAACCTCAATCACATATATGTCATGGCATATCATAAAGTCCATTCATTTTTTCATTTCTATATCAAATCCACTGATTTGTTTTATATCCATATCAGCCCTTAGGGCTTATTTTAACCAATTCACAAAATATTTCACATGCTATCTTTTGTTGCTTTAACATTAAATATGTAAGATATACCATTCAATATTAGCATTTCATATCAAATGTCACATAATATGGTATATGTTTCATGATCCCTATTAATTGGACACGAAATTAAGATGGATACATAGATCATCCAACCATCTCACCAATATATTTGGCACCTAGTGCCTTATTGGTACATCCAAAGCATAATATGTACTCTACGAATCATCGGTATAAACTGAAACTAAGGGTGCCCAACACTCATTAGAATGTCCGAAGTATAATATGTGCTCCACACCTCATCGCTATAAACTGAAATAGAATCCCATACACTAATCTTGTGACATGCCAACTATACCCAGCTCTACCCAGGACCATTAATAGGGCAACCAATGTTTTCAAGCATAGATACATATATAAATGATCTTCACATCACTGTTTCATATATAATTTATTATATCAAGCTCAATTCGATATATACCATTTCATTTCATCATATACATACCAAATCATGAGACAAGTAAGGTTGTTATCTTAACTAAGCTAGTTTGTGACAAGGCATATATATATTAAATTCAAATCATGAAAGTACAAAGCGAGATTAGCTATTCATCTACAAATCTTGCTTTCCTTTATCTTTGGATAGCCCAACGTCGTCTTTAGCTATGTACGATAATTCAAATATAGGCACTATATTAGTTTTCAACCAATCACATGAAAAAAAAAACATAATCAAACATAGTTTGCATCTTATTCATTTTAGTCCCTATATCCGAAATACTCATATTTTTTAGTATTTAACATTGAATTAAATTCAATTTTCGTTTTCTTTCATTAGGGACCTTGAGTTTCTAATCTATAGCACAATTTCTTAATAAATTTCAATTTTTTCAATTTAGTCCCTAATTTCATAAATAAACTATATAGCTTAATTGAATTTCTAATAAATTCCAACACTTTTCTCCACCTTTCAACTTAGTCCTAACATGCTTAAAACTCATACTTCAATTTCTCATCAAAATCAAACTTAATTTCATCAAATACCCATGAATGAGAACTTGATAAACATTTAACACTTGACAAATCTAAGGCATGGGTAAGCTTAATCATATTTAGATGATCATGAAAACATAAAATTTCAAAAGAAAAATCTTGTTTACCTTAGAGATTTTTTACCACATTGCAAAAAGAGCAGAACTTTTTTTCTTTTCCTTTCCTCACTTGGACGACACAATGGAGGAGAGAATATGAATGATTTTTATCTCTCTACTCACTTGGCCTTATATAGGATGCTTAACTAGTAATTAAGCTTAATTAAATTTAAGATTTAACATTTAAAACATGTTTAATTAATTATATAATCTTTCTTAATGCATCTAAGTGGATGTTATCATCATCATCAACTATCATATACATTAATTTTCCAATTAAATAAATTTTTCATCCCAATTTTACGGTAAAATTATGATGATTTTACCCCTAGTAAATTTTCCAAGAAAATATATTCAATATTTCACAACTAGACCTGTTCATAAGTGGCCCGGCCCGAAGGCCCGCCTGAAATGTGGGAGGGTTTGGACAAAAAAATAAGGCCCGTTTTTAAGACATTTTTGGCCAGGGCCTGGCCCGGCCCGAATTCACTAAAGGACAAAAAATTTTATTTTTTTATTTTTTAATATTGTTTTCTTATTGTTTTTTCCCTATTTTGCTACCATTTTACTATTATGTTGCTACTATTTTGTAGTTATTGTTTGGATATTGTATAAAACTTATTTTATTGTTAATTTTGTTATTATTTTAAAGACATTTGTTAATTGTGTTATTATTTTAGAGGCATTTGCTTGTTCTATCTTAGTGTTATTTAAGTATACATATTTTTTAAATTTTATTTTCAATTTGTTGGGAAATATTTATTTTCATGTTTTTAGTATTTTTGATGTATTATATATATTTTAAAATTATATAAAAATAATATAAAAATTAATATGGACGAGCCGGGTCAGGCCCAGGTTTTAACATTTTTATTCGGGTCGGGCTTGGGCAAAATTTTAGGCCTATTTTTTGGGTTGGGTCGGGCCTAGTAAACGGGCCTAAATTTTTAGTTGATCCTGACCCGAACCTGGCCCGGCCTGGCCCGTGCACACCTCTATCCACAACTCAACTTGTTCACTATGAGCAAATGATTTATTTTTATTTTCGGGCTTTAAAACTGCTAAAAAAATATAAACTCATTCTTCTGATCATTTCTGAGTAATCCATATATATTTGCAAATGAGTCATTTATCATTTCCATTTCCATTTCCATTTCCATTTCCATTTCCATTTCCATTTCCATTTTTTGAGAAATCAAAATTCATTTCCCAAATGATTTCATTTCTTCATTTCGGAGAAAACCATAATCATTTTTTTGAATGTTTCTCATTTCTCTATTTCCATTCATTATGTTCAATGAAATTCATTTCTGGTTTCAATGAGCTAACGGAGAAACTGATTGAACATATGTAATTAGGGCTTAAATGATTTGTAATTAAGTTCTTATTTTTTGCCTATTAATTATAAACTCTTTTAGTCAAGAAATCATTTCACTATAGTATCGTGATTGAGCTCTCCCTAACGACATACCATTACAAAAGTAACTATTCAATGCTCGTCCAATGAGCTTGTCATAAGTGTGTTACACTCATAGTATATCCTTGATCTCTTTTGGAAAATATTCATTCTCATGGTAACCATTACATCTTCCTTCATGAAAAGTCTATCATCCATTTAGGATTTAGGTATGTCACACTATGAACTTCACAAGTGAATAGATCCATTCTACTTAGGTCTAGTCTGATGTATTGTCAGCCTAGTGAATAGATTCAGGATCTATTCTACTTGGGTCTAGTTTGATGTACTGTCAGTCTAGTGAGTCACATCTATGTTTCTATCTTCTGGGAGTCATCCGCTTTGATGCCCAAGATAAGACATCTCCCCAATTGGACTTGATAGAAGACATATTAGTCTTTCAATCAGTTTGCTCATTTCCGACTAGACTAAGGATATGTTTATGTTCGTCTACTAATACAAGTTGTCTTTCTGTATTACGATCTCACCATGTAATACCGCTTAGTATTAGTTAAACATCAGACAACCAATAAGCAACATTTGTTTCCATTTTTCTTTGTGTGCAAAAACTATGTGAAGACAATATACAAAGTATTAATGTAATTCATGAATAATTTTATTAACCAATCTGTTCTAAAAAATTACAAGTGTGAGACAAAAATACTATACTTAGGGAACCAAATCCAACATTGGTTGGTAGTAGGGGATTCCAATTTGTATTTATTCATATAATATAAAAAGGGGGGGTTTAGCTTCATCGAGACGGTTTCTAATTAATACAAAATTTTAAGTTGAAGAATTGTATAAGGTGCTTAGATTTAAAGGGTCGAAATTTCCTTGAAGTTGGGGAAGAACATTTGAAATGTTAGATAAAACGCTTTTTAATTTTCAATAAAAATATTTTCTCCCAAGACAATGGTATCTCATCTTTAACAATTAAAATCAGATTACAAATCAATTCTTATCGATATTGATGGTGGGTTTTGTTAGGCCTAAAAATACTAAGAGGGGGTGAATAGGGATTTTGAAAAGCTTCTAAAAACTTTTCAAAAATGAAAAGGGAAGGGAGAAAAAATTAGACAATTGCTTTATAATGGTTCTACCCCAACTCTCTACCTCCACTACCTTGGTATACATTAACCAAAGATTTCCCAATCCACTCTATTGAATTGATATCTTTCAACGATAAGTTATAACCTTTACAATTCCTAATTTTTGAAAGGATAAGTCAGAACCTCTTCTCCCTAAGTGTTTATGGCTAATTTAGAACCCTCTAATTTTTATAAGACTCAACTAGCAATCTTTAATCCTCTCAAGTTTTTGTACCCCAAAATCTTAAGTACACTCTTTATACAAAGAGAAGAAAAATAAGCAAACAAAAAATTAACCTCTAGTAGGTGAGCGTAATTAAGGTTAATTTTTTATTTGCTTATTTTATCAATCACACTAATACTCAAAAAATAAATATTATGGCTCTTCTTAAAGACATTCAATCAACTTCAGAGAAGCATAAATTTAAGAAGTTAGTTAAGCTTGATGCAGACTTTGGTTTGTAAATGGAAAAATGCTAGAATATAAGGAATTATTGTGGCGACTAAAATCCAAATATGAGTGGTTTAAGCATGGTAAATGTGTTGGGAAAATCAATTAGAAAACATGTCAAATTTGACACAACAAAGTTTTAATTTTTTTTAATAAATATTTTTCATGATATCTAAAGTAATTGATTTGATTAAATAGGTCCTTGTGTATCAAGACTCAAGGAGATGCTCCAATTCATAGATGGCTCTAGAAAAGTGTTTGAATTTTTCGATCAATTTCAACTGAAATCCAAAGACTTCAAGCTTTCTATAAAATAAGCTTCTCCACTATTCTTGAACTTTTAGATGCTTAGGAGTGGACAGATGAATGAAATTGAGACTTTCTCAAGGGACTAGAAATTAAAATCTTTTATGTGCATTCCGGACCAAAAAATAACTTCTAGACTTGAATTATAGCTCTCACAAATGTAGAATCAAAACTCAAGAAAAATAGAAACTATTCGAGTATAATAAAAATACTCAAATATATTTTGACTAAATTTCAACAAAGTTTCATCAAGTATTTTGATGCTTTTAATTTTTAGCAAACAATGAGTATTTATAAATGATTATTTGCAAAAAGTTTGATTCTCATTTAGAACAAGAAGAGTTTAAGTTCATTGGTACTTCCCACTCTACTTGGTTGGCCACTCCAAGAAGCAAAAAGTAATATATGGTCATCAAGACAAGAAAATCTATTAGATTCTTATTTTCTTCATTCTCTTGTACATAGTCTCTAAGTGGTTATTGCAAAATCTTTTTCATTCCTTGAAAGTTTAATTTTACAAACATATAGTTATTAAAGTTTACTAGTTTAACCACACACAAAAATAGGGAGGTTTTAATTGTGCTTGGAAAACTAGATAATGTTTTCTCTTAGCCTTTGTAAGAGATAGAGAGTTGTAAAGATTTACTTTTTCTTTGAAATGTAATAATTTATAGTATTAATTTGAGAAAAATTTTAAAGGCTACGGCCGAACCAATATTTAAATATTTTAATTCACTTAAATATTTAATTCTAATATCATTTTTGAAAGAATTTTAAAAATTCTCAAATCACTCTCTCAATAGTTTTGAGCCTAACATATTTAATTCTAGTATCATGTTTCACATTCTATTATGATGGATCAAATCTTTTCAATTTTGAGTCAATTAAAATTTCAATCATTAAATATATAATACAAAATGGATATAGAAAAGATATTCGATACATACAAAAAATTTTCACAACACTTACAATTATACTAAATTTAATTATCATCCTATTAAAATTTTAATTATATAAAATATATAAAATGCTTAAAATTAATTTGGAACTAATATAATAATTCTCTCTTTTTTTTTAATGCACGGGTAAGTATATTATATTCTCAAGGGAAAATACATTTTCAAACTTTGAAGATAACACGGTTGGGAAGAGTAATCACAAACCTCGAATATAGATAGTAAAACAAATATGAAAGATAAAAAAGAAAGATTAACTCACGAATTGGTACCTAAACTATACTTTTTTTCCCATCTTGGTATCTATTTTTTTTTTGTCACAAGTGGTACCTAAATTATTTTTTCCCAAGTTGGTACCTAAACTTTTTAATTTTTTTTTAAATTCATGCATTTTTTTTCTCTTTCTATCTCCCAAGTTGGTATTGTCAAAAAAATCCTAACCAATAATATATTGCCACATCATATAAATTTTAAAATGTATTCATTTTCCTTTTTTCTTTTACATTCTCTCTCTCGCGCGCCTTTTTTTTTCTTTTTACTTCCTTTATAATGTCTGGCACTGCCAATAATACTTGAAATCTACCCTCTTAAGACTGAGACGTCGGTGATTAATTTTATTTTCGAACTTCACCACTTTCTTGCTTGACTTGACATGATCGAATAAGTTCGTGTAGTGGTCTGAATAAAGGGGTTGAATTAGTTAACTTGTGAATTAGTATGGATTAATTTAACTGAGCTAAAAAATCAGTTGAATTGGATGTTAAATTGATTTTCTCTATTTTTAACAAATTTTTATTGATTTTATGAATTTTTAATAATTTATTTGATCGAATCAGTTGAACCGGAAATCAATGGCCTGACTGATTTAACTACTAGTCAAATTTTAAAAATCTTGATTATAACCATGAAGTCTAAAATGATCATACTTGAATAAGAAACCCAAAATGAGAGGAAGAAATAAATAATAAATAATAAATAATCAAAATATACATATAAAAAAATAAAATAATATGTTTTGTCTTCTTTCTTCTTCTTTTTTGCCACACGACATTTTTTAATTGGTTATTATTTTTTAAAATAAATTTAATAGTTGGACTAATGAATATATCAACTTGAGAAAAAGTTTAGTTTAGATATCAATTAAAAAAATTAATTAGATACCAATTAAAAAAAATTAAGTGCCAAAATAGAAAGAAAAAAAAGATAGTTTAGATATTTTTTAGGTTAAGTCAAAAAAATTGACATAATAACTTATTTGGCCTTCCAACTTTAAAAAAAAAATCATTTTAACTCTCCATTTAATTTTTATCTCTTTTAGTCCTTAAACTTACATTATTTGTTAAATTACTCTCAAAATGGATGGAAAAATTAATATATGTTAACTTTATTGATGCGATATACACGTAAATTGTCACGTAGATATCACGCCACAAATTAATTAATTTTTTATTTTAAAAAATTAAAAATTATAAAATTATAAAAAGATATTTTTAAATTATTTTTAGTTTTAAAAAAATTAATTAATTTTTCATGTGTCACGCAATGGCTAAAGGCTATTTTGAGCGTGCAAGTTTAGTGTGAACTTCCTTCATCACGGCTTCTTCCACAACCTGGACATTTTCGATCTCAAAACATCCCGCTCAGGTTAACCTCGAACCCACTCTTTAAAGCACCATCTATATTCTTTCACCAAGTATATTCACTAAACTCAAGGCTGCCATATCCATAAAACCTTCCCCTGAATGTTTTTGCTAGAAAGCAATCGACTAAGCGTCATACGACTCTTCCCCCTTTGACTTTTAACACTCTGATGTGCACCTCAACTGATTAGGTTAACAACCCACCCTATATATCCTAGGTTTAACTCAAACATGAAACATAACCACACCTGCTGTAAACATCAGTAAGGGACAGTTTTGCTGCACAGGTCGAAATCAAGCCCCCATCTATTTCACTCTTCGTTATTGTCTTTCCTAATTTTAATAAACTTGGCCGACCCACTAGAATCATAAATTTCACATTCAAAACTAGATTAAAAAAAAAAAATGAGTCGCATCAGGCTGGGGCTGGCAGCCACGCACGCCTTCCTTTCACCACATCGGCAGCATGACTCACCTCTCCCAAATAACTACGCTATTAAGTGCTACCCTTCACTTAGACGTATACTTACTGCCCCACATTGAAGCTTAGTTCCTCATTATTTTATACACTCACGACAATCAAATACGTCGACTTCCAAAACAATTATTCAAAGTTTTTTCAACCCTCCCCCACCGTCCATTTGTCCCACTATGACGCTATCCGCATGGGAATCATTGCAGGACTGTTTGTCTTTTATGTATTAATCTATACACTCACCATCATCATGCCTGAAACAGAGTACTCTTTGTACATATAAATTTGTAATACTTTGAAGGCCAAAATTATTGTGCTGAAACCATGGATGAATATCACAGTTCAGACACCAACTCCCTTGGTTTCTGTCTTCTACCTTCCGAACTCATACAAAGCATCCTCTTCTCTCTGGCTTTGCCGGAAATCCTTCGCATGAAATTAGTCAACAAGTTCCTTTCTTATCTTATATCCGACCAAGATTTTATCCGGCAGTGCAACCTACGATCAAGGTCAGCCACTTGGTTGTTTGTCTACAAGAAACGCTGGCGTCGCGACGCCATACTCCACGGCTTTTCGGATCAATCCAACCGTTGGTTCAAGATTTGTATCGAAGATTTGATTAAGCAAGTTGTTTTTTATCCGGATGAAGATATATATTTATTGACAGCAAGTGGGAATATTTTTCTGTTTGCTTCCAATTCTCAAAAGGCAGTTATTGCCGTTAATTTGGTTAGTAAGGCAGTTAAAAAGATCCCTCCATGTCCATTAGGTCCACGTGGTACCTCTTCCTGGAGGAGATCCGGGATGAAGCTAGTACCCGAATCATCGGATTCGGGACATTTCCGGTTTTTGTTCGTGGAACTAGTGGGGAACAGTCCGGTTGTGTTCGAATACAATTCAGAGACCGAAAAATGGCAGTCCAGAGAAGCAAGAGAGGGGAAGGGGAACTTCGCAGGGAATGATTGTATGTTTCTCAATGCACATAATGCACCTCAGGAGAGTTTGGTGGTTGCGATTGGATCTGAATACATCCCACCACTGATCCTACGGCCAAGATTCGGAAACAGAGAGCAGCAGGCAAGCTGGGTGAACGTAAATGACCGAAGACATGTGTATGGTGACGGACACGTGATGATAATGAGATCGCGGGATCAAAGGAGGGCAAAGGTGTTGTGCAGCATAGAAGTGTGGGGGATAAGCCTAAGGAGTGGGAATTGGGAGTATGTGTCAAATGTCCCGAGTGAGATAATGGAGCAAATAGGGAAACCTTACGGGGTGATGATAGGGTGTTTAGAGGCGAGAAATGGGAGAATTCGGGTGGTGTTGATGTCGAATTACGAGGGCTCATGGGACATTATTTGGCTAACTTACCATAAACAGAGCGGCGTATGGAATTGGGTGTTGTTGCCTGATTGCAAGATGAAAGGGGCTAACTTGGCTGGAATCACATTCTCCTCAGGCCTTTCTTTGACATGATCTTATTATATGTATTAGACTTGTAAGATTTTTGTTTTCTTTGGTTGTGTAAGATTTTCAAGTTCCTGAAATGAGGAAACTTTTGTTCTATACCCTTTTTAACTTGAAAAAAATTTAATATAATTTGATTACGACTTTCAAATGTTTAGCGTTGCTCTTGATATTCCACAATGCTTTTACAGTAAAAAAAATAAAGTGCTTTTGGCAAATGCATGGTTGAACGGCGGGTGAATAAATAGCTAAAAAGTCTACAAGTTTGTTTATGACACCTTGATAATGTTGAAGTCTTCTCTACATTTAACTCCTAAATACTCTGTATGAGTTCTTTCCTCGTTAATCTATTTTATGTTTGAATTATTCCATCTTTCATGTATTGAGTTGTTTTTATTTTAATTATTTATAATTTATATTATAATCATAAATTAGTTCGTATATATAAGTTAAATTGTTGTTTGTAAAAATAAATTGATTTTAATATGTCCAAACTACAAAAATATTAAAATTGTGATCATAATTTAATATTAATGTTTCAGAATTTAATAATTTGCCCATGCAATTGAAAGGATTTATGGTATGTAGTAATATTATCAATCATCATTGTTGGATAATTTCTTTCCATAAATGTTGTCAATTTTTTGTATTTAAAACTAAAATAAGATATAGGTGTATACATGTCTATTTAACAAAACATGTTATATTAAGTAATTTTATTAATTTTTTAATAATTTACATTGTTTTAAATTGATAAATTAAGAAAAGATACATGTCATTTTTTTTTAATTAAAATAGTTAAAAGTGTTAGCTATTTGGAATAAATAATAATATTATAAAAGTAGAAAATTAAAATTATGTCAAAATTAAAGTGTAGGAGCTTAATCTGAAACAAAATTATGTAAATAATGACTAAATCGAATTAAACTAAAAATATTGAGAGATGTAGAAATGACATTAACCCATCTATTATATTTTATTCGGCATATTGAAAATCAAATATTTTGTTATTGTTATCATAAATCCCTAAACTTATACATTTAAACGATGAATAAAAATAATACATTAAAATTCATAAAACCAAACCAATCTTGTTAAATATAGCAATAATAATTCAAAATTTCATAGAAAAGAAAAATATAACTTTAACTTCAACCATAAATTAAATGAATAAGAATTAAAATGCATGCTATTAGAGTTAATTTAGGATTGAATTAAAACAATTTAGAACGAATTATAACTAAATTATAAGCTCAATACAACTTGAACAAATTATAATTTTTTTCTCCATAATTTGTCTTCTCTTCTCCCATCTTCTTCTTTACATTCCTTTAAAAATACACCGTAAATGAAGAACGTGTTTAAATATTTAGGTTTGACCCAAAATATTCAAATCTTCTTTATGCCTTCATTGTATTAAAATTTTAAGAAATCCTTCATCAAAGCACAATACTTCAATTTATTTTGGTTTTCTAAAATTCAAAAAATATACAAGTGGGTGTTTTTCTCCTAAACTTTATACATAAAAAAAAAATGGTAATTTGAATTTATTTGGTTTCTTGAACCCAGTGGAAGAAAATCTCATCAAGACTCAATATTTGGAATATTTTCTCTCAATAAAAATATTTTACTTTTGTTGTTTGAAATTGACTTCTTTTTTTTAAAAGGAAAATATTTCTAAATTTTTTATGTTTACTTATTTTAGATCCATTGCATGCATTTGATGATTTATTATTAACTCAATAATTCAACTCGAAATCTTCAAGAGAGAGGGGTGAGTTGGCCTCTTAAAAGTTTGTTGTTGCTAAGAAAAGGATAAAGGCAATGAACACTTCAATTTATAGTGGTTTGGCCCCAATTGCCCACTCCACTACCTTAGCTTTCCATCATTAAAGATTTTCTCAAATTTAATAATTTGATAACCTTTGAGGATAAGGTTTAACCTTACAATCTCTCTTAAGATTTCTACCCAAAATCTTAAGATTGTAACTCCCTTGAGGTTTCTACCCAAACCTTAAGACTCAACCCTCTCAAAGAGTAAATACAAATAGCAAACTAAGAAGTAATCCTTACAAGATAAGAATGTTGGCCAATTAAGCACAAATAAACAAGAATACACCTGAGCTAAGAATAACAATAAAGGCTCACAAGTGTGTACAAGAAAAGTATGAAAGAATTAAGCACTAAGGTTATATTGATTGATCTTTTGGCTAGATGATCTCTCTAATTGTTGTAGGACCTTTGGAAGATGGCATTTATACCCTCTAATTCATTTCCAACCATTGTGGTTGTTGGAAACATGAATAGAGTCGTTGGGGATGAAACTGTCAGATCATTAAATTCACCTACAACAGAAGATATTGATGCTTTTTCTACGAGTATCAATACTATTAGCATTTAATGTCTGATTCAGTGATCGTTAAAGTTAGTTTACAATGATACCAAAGACAATTTATTGATACCCAATAAAAGGTATCGATACTTTTTGAAAAGGTATCGGTACTTTTTGTAATTGATTGAAAACAAAATGTCAATTTAGAATCGATTTTAGAATGGGTATCAATATTTTGAATTATCAATACTTTTTTACCTAAAGCAATACTAACTTATTTTAAAATAGTTTTACCTTGATTAAAAATGTTTAACTCAATTGAAACCATTATATTTTGGTATACAATAAAGGTAATTTTAAAACATTTTAAAATATTTGTAATTAGAATGGGGTTCCTACACTAAAGTTCAGTCTAGTTAGAGGCATTCGACAAGGGTGTCCCCTTTCTCCTCATCTTTTTGTTCTTTGTATGGATTGCTTGGGTCAAAGCATCAGTTCATCTAATAGATCAGGCCTTTTTTCTCCCATTCGTTTATTCAGGTTAGGTCATATTCTCTCTCTTTTTTTTTTTTTGCTGACGATCTTGTTATCTTTGGGAAAGCTAACGTGAGACAGGCTAGGCTAATTAAGGATTTGCTAGATACCTTTTGTGGTTATTTTGGACATCGGGTGAACGTTCAAAAGATGAACACTTTCTTCTCCAAAGGAGTGGATGAAAATCTGGTGAGGCATCTTTGTGATATGCTTGGTTTTCATAAGGTCCATAATTTGGGTTTGTATTTGGGGGTTCCCTTCTTTCACGATAAGGTTATAACCAATTCCTTGAAATTTGTGGTGGAAAAAGTCAAGTCAAGGCTACAAAGGTGGGATGCAAGGCAATTGTCTCTAGCTGACAGAGTTACTTTAGCTCAATCGGTTCTTCTTACAATCCCTGGCTATTTCATGCAATCCTTGAGGATCCCATAAGGAATTTGTGATGAAATTGAGAGAACTGTTAGAAAGTTTATATGGGGATCAACTAGAGGGAGTAAAAAAATGGCCATTGTTAGTTGGATCTCAATTTGACAGCCGAAGGTTTGTGGTGGGCTTAGGTTTTGATAGCTGAAAGATCAAAACACCTCTCTTTTTTTATTGAAGTTAGGCCTTAGTATTTCGACAAACCCAAAGGCTTTATGGGTGCAGGTTTTACGTGTGAAGTATGGAATTAAGGATGGCCTACCCCTCATTATCTTTCGCAGCAATTGCTCTTTTCTCTAGAGAGCTCTTTCTAAGATATAGCCTTTGCTTAGAGAAAACATTTTCTGGTCAGTAAGAGATGGTAATACTATTAGATGTTGGAAGGATAGTTGGATTCCGGAGGATGGACCCTTGATTAATTTAATCCTTGCTGAGTCGAACATTGCTACGGATTGTTGTCTTAAGGAGATGATTACAAAAGAGGGAATTTGGAATCTATATTTATTTTGGGTTTGATTACTAGAAGATTTAATTAGACGTATTACTAGCATCCCACCTTCGCATCTTTTAGCAGGTCCTAACAGAATTGCTTGGATGGGAACCTTATCAGGATGTTTCTCTATTAAAAATGTTTATCGTAAAATTAAGGAGAGGTCATGGAATCCTAGGGAGGATGCTTGGAAATACCATAGAAGGTTAAGGGTCCTCAAAGGGTTTGGATTTTCCTCTAGTTGGCTCTCAAGCAGAGGCTGCTTACTCAAGAAGAATGGCTAAGGCGTGGTGTGGTTGGCTCTCAAGCAGAGGCTGCTTACTCAAGAAGAATGGCTAAGGCGTGGTGTGAGTAGTGACGCAAGATGTTCAATCTGTGGCCATCGAATAGAGGATGTTCTTCATGCTATAAGGGATTGTGATGCTGCGAATCATTCCACCTCATAAACTAACTACATTTTTTTCAGGAAATTTGCAGGAGTGGCTTGAGTCCAATTTGGAAAGTTGTCTTAATATCAACTGGAGGAATGTTGATTGGTCGTGCTTCTTTTGTAACGACCCAATAGTTAAGGATGTCGAAAAGTACATTCCTGAAACTTCATTCTCGTAAATCAGACTCGTAAATATTTAAAAATATTTACAAAGTTAGTTGTGTAGTTAATTAGGTTCCAGTTAAGTGAATTTACTTGAATTAAAAGTAATTAGGTATAAGGACTAAATCGTGTATAGGGTAAAAGTTGAATTATAGATTAAAAATTAATTAAAAAGACTAAAGAAGTAATTTTACCATTGTTTCTTTAAGTGAGACGGTTAGTGGATTATATATATAAATTATATGTAATTTAATTTATATATTATAATAAAATATGTTATCTTAATAAATAAGAAAATGTATATATATTGTATAATATAATAAATTAAAGTATAATAAAACAAAAGTTAGTATTAGAAAAAAGAAATAAAGAAAGACAAAAACATACAAATTAAGAAAGAAAAAGAGAAAGAAGAAAAAAAGAAGTCACGCAAGGCTAGGGCTTCAAATTTTTAAAGTTTAATTGGTTAGTCAATTTAGTCTCTTTTCTTGTAATTTTTATGTTTTTGGAATCCCGGTATTTAGGGTTACCCGACCCATGTCAAAATTTTAGCAATTATTAAGTTTTTAAGTGTTGTTAATGTTGAATAATTTTAGTATTAGGGATTAAATTGATAAGATGTTTAAGCTAGAAATGAAAAAGGATTAAATTGTAGAATAAATTGTAAATTTTGAGTAATAGGGACTAAATTGTGAAAAATTTAAAATTTAGGGGTTTAAGTGAAAATAGAGAGTTAAATTTAGTTTAAAGTGAAATTTGTATAAAAATATAGAATTAATTGTGAAGAATAAAAATTAGTCTCGATTTAGGGACTAAATTGGAATTTAGGCAAATATCGAATAAAAAATTTGAAATATTCAATATTAAATTGAATTGTGTTATATTGATGAATTTTAATTGTTTTAATTTCGTAGCTAACGTCGTACCGGAATCCTCAACTAAAAAGGGGAAAGATAAAATCGACATCGAATAGCTCGAAATTCCTTGTTTGTATTTCTATAATCCGAACTTAGTTGTTAATTGTTATAATTCAATTTAATGCATATGGTAAGCGTTGAAGTGAGTAATTGACATTTTGATAATTGATTGAAACGGATTGAATTGGTAGATGCATGTTGAATATATTGATTATTACAGATTTAATTTAATTTATGTGTATATATGTGATTGTATGAAAAATTAGTATGATATTGGTTATATCTAAAATGTGAAATTAAACCCTATTAACTGTATCGGGCTAAATTGGATATAGATGGCATGCCATAGGATAGAAAGAGTTTAGGGATTTCTTCAACCTTGAGTCGATGAGGCACTGGGTGCCAATTGACTTCGGTTTAACCGATGAGACACTGTGTGTGAAATTTATATAACGCTGGGCGTAGTTATTACTTCGAATTTATCCGATGAGGCACTGGGTGCCAAACTAGTGTGTTGGTTGGATCCGTGTATCCATCCGAGTCTGAGTCGTGTTAATAGGGATAATTAAATAAAACGGTACTATGATTGATATTTGATGATATTGTATGAGAATTAAAAATGGGATAGTGATTTGAAACACGAAAATGAGATATGTTGTGATTAAATGAGATACATGAGTTATGTACTCATGAAGAGGATATGGAATGGATAATGACATTGTTTAAATGAAATGTGAATCAAATTGTGAAAAGTTATTTATATAGCAAGAATGAGAATTGGGATATTTGTGAAACAAATGAAATATGATAGCATGTGTAAGTTGAATATAGTATGGAATGATATGCAATTATGTATGAATTCAAAAGGGTTGGCATATGGTACTTGTGATTTTTAAATATTAATATTTGTTTATATTTCAATTATACATTTGTAATCCCTTGTCTTTAAATATTTGGATTATATCAATACCATTGAGTTTTACTCAGCGTACAGTTTTGTTTTTCTATGCACAAATTAGGTACTTCACCTTTGATCGCCGATTCAGTATCCAACAACGATTCCGAACTCAAATGTGGTGACGTTTACCTTTTGTGTCGGTATGTGCCTAGGATGTCTAAATGATAGTTATTTTGTGGATGGATTGTAAATGAGGTTATAAGTGTAATGTTGGTTTGATATATATATAAACATGTGAATTTAAGTTAATGTTTTAGGTAATAATAAGCTAGGCCATATTGATGGATTTTGGCATGTTTATAATTTTAATTTGAATGATGCATTGATGATATGTTTTGATGATATAAATATGGTACCAATGAGGGTACATTAGTTAGGCACCTAGGATGATTGTTTTGGCATGTTTTGAATGTGTTTGATCATGCTTTGAACATGTTAAACGAATGATTTTTGAGTTGTTTAATGCCCAAGCATGTAAGAAATGGTAAGTTTTTTTGTTTAAGGCACATTTTAGGTCCATACGACTAGACACACTGGCGTGCGAGGCCATTTCTAAATGGTACACGGCTTGGCATACAAGCGTGTGGCTTGACCGCGTGACCCAAGTCAAAGAGTTACGCTGGCATGGACAGGGGTTGAGACACGGCCCTATGTCCCTATTTCGAATTCCCACACGGCTGTGTGACCCCTGCAGCTTTGAAAATTTTTAATGTATTCCAAAAAATTCTTTGAGTTTTTGAATTAGTCCCTACTTGTTTCTAACGCGTATTTTGTGCCTCAAAGGCTCGAATAAGGGCCAATATATATTAGTTTGATTGGTTTCTGACAGGAATATTATATGATATAAAATGTTTAAAATTTCAGTCTGTTTGATCTGTAAACTCCAGTAATGCTTCATAACCCGATTCCGGCGATGGATATGGGTTAGGAGTGTTACATCTTTGGCATTGTTGCTTGGAAAATTTGGAAAAACCGGAATTTATGCACTTTTCAAATTATGTCGTGGAGTATAGAGGAGATTATCAAAGGTGCGTATAGTTGGGCTAAACAATAAATTTCTAAGTTGGGCTAAACAATAAATTTCTACTCACAAGGGAGGGAGATCTTTGAAACATGCATCGAGGGAGGAAATGGTGGCAACAGAAAGATGGATTCGCATACGGTCTAATGGAGCTTTTAAAATCAACACAAGTTCTATTTCAGCAGGTGGAGTTTTGAGAGACCAAAATGGTGAATGGATCCTTGGTTTTAATCGCAAATTGGGGATATGTTATGTTTTTCAAGCTGAATTGTGGGGCGTTCTTGATGGTGTGATTTAGCAGAAGGAAGTCTTCATGATAGAATCTTAATTGTAACACCCCTAACCCATATCCGTCACCAGGAATAGGGTTACGGAGCATTACCAGAATAAACAGATCAAATACAGACATTTCATATTATTTAATATTCATGTTAGATATTATTCATACAGTCCCTTATATAAGCCCTCAAGGCTTAAAACATACATTAGAAACAAGTCGGAACTAAACTGAGTACTTAGAGAAATTTTTTTCACAAAATTTCAAAATTCTTCTTAGGTGCAGGGTACACACGCCCGTGTGGTCAGGTCGTGTGACTCACACGGTCGAGAGACACATCCGTGTCTTAGGACGTGTGGACATTCGAAATAGGGACACATGGCTGTGTCTCAGGCCATGTCCAAATTAGGGTGATTACTGACTTGGGTCATACGGCCAAGCCACATGCCCGTATGTTATGCCGTGTCCAAAAAAGGTTTGGATATTGCTTCTTCTAATTCGTGTCTTTGACAAAGAACTTTTACTAAAGCTACCTTTTGATTTCTTAACTCTTTCATTTCATGTGCCAGAATTTTGACCGGTTCTTCATTGTATTATATTAGCTTGAATCTCGACATCTACGGAGAGATAACATGTGAAAAATCTGATCGATATCGTCGTAACATGGACATATGGAAAACATTATGAATTCTGTCAAGCTCTGGTGGTAATGTTATTCTGTACGCAACAGGTCTGATTCTTTTAGTGATCTCAGATGGTCCGATGAACCGTGGGCTCAATTTTCCTTTACGATCAAACCAAAGAACTTTCTTTCAAGGCGATACTTTCAAGAACACTTTATCGCCCACTTGAAATTCTATTTCTTTTCATTTAAGATCTGCATAAGATTTTTGACGATCAGAAGCTATTTTTAAACTATCTCGAATCATTTTTACTTTTTCTTCAGTTTCGCGAATCAAATCAACTCCGTGTATCTTTTTCTCACTAAGCTCAGTCCAATACTACGGAGTTCTACAATTATGACCATACAGAGCTTCATACGGTGCCATCTTTATACTAGACTGATAACTGTTATTATATGCATTTTCGATTAATGGTAGATATTTTTCTCAATTACTTTCAAATTCTAATACACAACACCAGAGCATATCTTCTAAAATCTATATTACACGTTCGGATTGGCCATCAGTCTGAGGATGAAATGTAGTACTGAAATGCAATTGAGTACCCAAAGCTTCTTGTAATTTATTCCAGAATCGGGATGTGAACCTTGGATCTTTGTTAAAAATAATGGAGATCAGCATTCTATGTAATCTGATAATCTCAGAAACATTTAACTCAGCCAATTGATCCAAGGAAAAATCCGTACGTACCGGAATAAAATGTGCAGATTTTGTCAAACGGTTAACGATTACCCAAATAGCATCTTTCTTTTTCAGAGATAGGGGCAATCCCAACACAATATCCATGGTAACTCTTTCCCATTTCCATTCTGGTATCGTAACTGGCTGTAATAATCTCGAAGGCACCTGATGTTCAGCTTTAACTTGCTGACATATCAAATATCTAGATATGAATTCAGAAATGTCGCGTTTCATTCTCGGCCATCAGTACTATAACACCCCACACTCGTGCCCCATGCCGGGTCGAAATATGAGACATTACCTAACTTAAACTTATGCATATAAACGTATTCATAACACCAAAACATGGTCATATTAAAAAAATTTCAATTTTATTTATAAACTCCTTAATAAGAGCCTACTAAGCCTAAAATATCCATTGAGACCCATTCGGAAACAATCCGAGTCCTTCAAAAAACTCTAAAAATAACTCTTAACATAGGGGCACACGCCCGTGTGGGAGGGACAACACGCCCGTGTGACATTTCAACATGGTCGTGCTATTGTCCCCGTGTGGCTCACATGGCCTAAGCAATACAGAGACACGCTCGTGTCCTATACTCGTGTGAAATTAATTCTAAATGTACACCTACAGGGTTTTTCACACGGCCTGGTACACGCCCGTGCCTCTGGCCCATGTCCTTCACACGGCCATGACATGCCCATGTCCTAGCCTGTGTGCAAAAACCTCGACATTCTGTTTCTGATGTCAGTAATCCTTAAGGACACGGGACAACATAACTTAAGGGCACATCACATAGCCAAAATAACCACAATGGACAACATTTCATTTATGCAATTTACTCATCCATGAAAATATCATCTTCTATTTATAAATCAAAATGAGTATTAACCATCATCCATGGTCTTCTACAAAATGAGTATTATATTCATCATATGAGCCAACACATTATGGCTAACTAACAAAACACTAAACAAAGACTCGAGTCCCTATACATGCCAGAAAACAAAACAATGAAATTAGCTATACCAAGGTCTTGAGTGATAGTGTGATCGAAGCTTTTGATGTCACTGGATCCCCGATGCTAGCTTGGCGGCACTATAAGAAAATAAAAGAAAGAAGGGTAAGCGTGGGAGCTTAGTAAGTACATATATGCAAATAAAGTGTAATTATAAGAAATTCATATTCATCCAACGGTAGCTTGTCAAGCTTAAAATATATAAATCACTTAACGTCTCTATCTTACTTTTCATTTCATTCATGTATACTTAATACACCTCGTTCCTTACTCAGCTCCTAACCATGAGTTCGGTATACATACTTCATCAAAGTATTCACCAACTAAACCTTCGGGTTATCCGTTGAACTCTCGAAATACATATGAATACGCGGGGAATTTGCGTCTAAATGCCATATAAGAAATCAGGGCTACCTCGTGCTATGAAACGCTCACATTTGAGCTTCTTACGGGCCTTTTTATCAAGTCAAGACCCGGACCCCATAGCTATCATGTAACGTTTGCTCATTGAGCCACTCACGAGTCTATACACAAAGTCAGTACCCGGACCCACGTTACCTATAGCATTTATCTCATGAACTCAAACTCAACTCATGAGTTCAGACCATATAATTTTCATAACATGCCCCTTTGTATCCTATGCTATGTCTAAGGTTCAACGGGGCTTCATATCTAATCGAATAGCATCGTAATTGCTCACATTGTAATTTACTCGTATAACATGTCATTTATACATTCATGGCAACAATTAGAATTTAGATACATAATAACAATAAGCTAATTACACATGTATATTATTAAAATATACCAAAGTAAGCTTCAATAACACATTATTTACATATGTACTTACCTCGATACAAAATGATGAAGACGATCTTAATCCTCATAAACTTTGTTCTTACCCCGATCAAGACCCGAATCACGTTTCTCTTGATCTAAATTAATAAAATTTATTTATTTCATCATTATATCAATTTAGACGCCCGAAAGTTCATAATTGTGCAAACCCCTATGCTCGAAAATCGATTTTTATCAAATTTCTTCATATTATAAGCCTAGCTGATTACTTTTTATACTAGAATCAATCCATGATTTCCATTATTTCTCACATTTATCAACGAATTTTCAACTTATGCAAAATAGTCCCTATTAGGGTTTTCATGAAAAATCCCTTCATAAAAAATCCCTTCATAAAAGTTGTTTATTACACATCTAATACTCATATTCTTCCATGAAATTTTAGAAAACTACACATATGCTTTCATGGCAAGACCCAAATCTCTCCACCATTTTGCAAAATAATCTCCTTCATAGAAAGCTTATGTTACAAGGAGTCCAAAAATACAAAAAATAGTCAAGAATAACCTTATAAATGACTTACTTGTAAGAGATGTTAATGGATAATATTTTTAACTCTCAAGACCCTCCTTTTAGAACATGAAAAGAAATAAAAAGATGAAGCCTTCTTGTTTTATTATATTTAAAACTAGTCAAAATTGGTGACCAAACACCACCTAATTTTGAATTTCCCATCAATTTGTCCACCTATAGCTGGCCACCCTATTCTCTAAGGGTCTAATTTCTCTTTAAGGCCCCCAATTTAGGTTCTTTAACTAATTGACACCCTTATCTAACAAAATAGGACTTTTGCACTTTATGCGATTTAGTCATTTTTCACAATTAAGCAAGCAATCGCTAAAATTAATTCACCAAAATTTTCATGTACTTATCTAATCATGCTACAATACATAAAATGATATTTAAAATAATTTCCTCAACCTCGGTTTAGTGGTTCCGAAATCACTATTTTGACTAGCCCTAAAATCGGGCTGTTACAAGTACATCTTCTTCAAATCATTATACATTTTATTACTCCCTAGATGAACAAACATAGTACAATTATGAGCTTCATACAAAATCTTTTGTACAATTTCTGAATTCTTCGGTACAGATACTCTACCTTTGAATAATAGACAATCATCAGACCCAAACTGAAATTCTGAATAAAAAAATGACTCACATTGTACCTATTTAGCTTGTAATTCATCATCATTTTTTTTGAGCTTCATAGATTTGTTGCAGAAATGTCGATCTAGCTTTTAGCTCAGCTAAGATGGAGCCATCATCAGACAATGATAATCGAGTATTCATTACGCGTAAGGTAAACAAAGATTTTCTACTTAGAGTGTCTACAACCATATTTGATTTTCCAGGATGATAGTTAATAATCATAATCTTTTAATAGTTCAAGCCACCTGCACTATCTCAGATTCAAATCCTTTTGCGACATCAAATACTTAAAACTTTTGTGATCAGTGAATATATGACATTTTTCATCAAACAAGTAATGTCGCCAAATTTTCAGTGCAAAAAAATGGCTACCAATTCTAAATCATGTATCGGGTAATTTTTTTCATGTGGTTTTGGCTGTCTAGAAGCATAGGCTATTACTTTACCTTCTTACATCAAGACACAGCCTAAACCATTCAATGATGCATCACTATTAATTATAAATTCCTTACTCGATTTAGGCTAAACTAGAACTGGTGCTTCAGTCAACAAGGTTTTTAACCGATCAAAGCTTTGCTGACATTTATCAGACCACTCAAGTTTCACATCTTTTTGCAACAACCGTGCCATCGGTGAAGCTATCATCTAAAACCCTTGTACAAATCTCCGATAATAACCGGCTAATCCCAGAAAACTTCTAAGTTCAGATACTATATGTCTAAGAAATCCAACTTCTCGAAGCCAAAATTCACATTTACTGAATTTAGCATACAACTATTTCTCACACAATTTTTACAGAACAATTCTCAAATGATCAGTATGATCGGTTTCATCTCGGGAATATACCAGAATATCATCAATAAATACCACCACAAATCTATCTAGATACGGTCTGAAAATTATGTTCATCAGATCCATAAATATCGTAGGTGCATTTGTTATGCCAAATGGCATCACAAGGAATTCATAATGCCCATACCTAGTTCTAAAAGATGTTTTTGGCACATCCGAGTCTTTCACCCGTAACTGACAATAACCAGAACGGAGATCAATCTTTGAAAATACAGTGGCACCTTTCAACTGATCAAACAAGTCATCAATACGAGGTAATGGATACTTGTTATTGATTGTAACTTTATTGAGTTACTTATAATCAATACACAATCTCAGAGATCCATCTTTCTTCTTAACAAATAGAACCGGTGCACCCCAAGGCAAAGAACTAGGTTGAGCAAAACCTCTGTCAGTCAGCTCTTTCAACTGTGCTTTCAACTCTTTTAATTCTGTAAGGGTCATTTTGTATGGAGCTATAAATATCGGTGTTGTCCGATACAAGATCTATAGAAAATTCAACCTCTCTGACCAATGGCAATCCGGGTAACACTTTTGGAAACACATCAGGATACTCACAGACTACTGGCACTGATTTAATATTTGATTTAGATACTTTAGTGTCTAATACATAAGTAAGATAACCATCATAACCCTTTCTAACATATTTCTATGCTGATATGGCTGAGATCACATTAAACAACCCATTTAATTTATCAGATTCAATACAAATCAATTCATCATTCTAACATTTCAACACAATATACTTCTGTTTACAATTTACCGTGGCATCATGCTGAGTTAACCAGTTCATACCCAAATCACATCAAATTCATCAAATGACAATAACATCAAATCAGCCGAAAAGCAGAAACCCCGTATCATTAACATACAGTTCTTACAAATTTTATCCACCATTACATCTGGCCTAAGGGGTTTGATAGTTTAACCAAAAATTTAGTAGGCTCGACTGGTAAACTTTTAATAGACACTAAATTCTTACAAATGTATGAATGAGTTGAACCGGGACCAATTAAAGTAGTTATATTAGTATCAAGAAAAGAGAAAGTACTAGTAATAACATCGGGTGCAGAGGTATCCTCACATGCACGAATAGCATAAGTTCTGGCTGGTGCTCTTACTTCAGATTTGACAGTAGAATCTTTTACCGTACCTCGACTATTATTCATATTATCAAGATTACGAGGTGGTCTACCTCTTGTAGCGGAGTTACTTGGCTTTGAAGTTTGTACAGTATCTCTTTCGACTTTCTCTGGACAATCTCTGAGATAGTGGTCATAAGAACCATATATGAAAAAAGCTCCGCTTTTTGTGCGGCACTCGCCAAAATGGAATTTGTTACAATGTTTGCACATGGGTTTAGTGTTTCTGATACTGACTGCACTCGCTACAGATGTAGCCTGAGATCTTGGACTAGAGCATTGAATAATTCTATCTCTCCCTGAATACCCCGTAGAAGTGGTAAAGCGGTCAAAATTTTTCTTTGATTTCTTTGAAGCCAACTATTGCGATTTTCCCATAAATATTTTACTCGAATTTCTAGCTTCCATCTCAGCCTGTTTCTTTTCTTTACTCAATTCTTCAGCTTTATGTGCTTGGTCAACCAGTACAACAAATTCTTTTAATTCAAGAATCCCAAACTTTATGTCTTCGTTCAAACCTTCTTCAAACTGCTTACACATTGCGATTTCAGTTCAGACACATTCTCTGGCATATTTACTTAGTCGAACAAATCCCCTTTCATATTCAGATACTGCTCTATGCCCCTATTTGAGCTCCATAAATTTTTTTCTTTTTTGATCAAAGAATTTTTGACTGATATACTTTTTTTTGAATTCAGTCTGGAAAAATTCCTAAGTGACATTTTCTTTCGATACAGAGATACAACACATTTCAAACATTCGGTCGGTAAACAAGACAATTCGTCCAAAACCCTGATAGTGTTTTCCAACCAGAATTTAGCCATTTCTGAATCATCGTCAATGATAGCTCTAAATTCTTTTGCCCTATATTTATGGATTTTATCTACAAGAGGCTTACCAATTCTATCAAGTTCTGTACCTTGTGGCATATCAGGAACCGGTTGAGAAACAGGAAGGGGTGAAGGTTGTTGTACAGCCGGATTTATTCTTACAAACTCTGTAAATGACTCGTTCATTATTTGTAATAAGGCTTCTTTTTCCTCTCCTTCTCGGCCCTCAGATACGGGCGTTTTACTTCTAAATGTTGCTCTTTGTACTGAAGTTTGAGCATTGCTCTCTACTTTTTCAAATTTAGCTCGATTGTATGACATTACTATATGAAATCATATTTAAAATGGTCAAGAGATATCACACTATCATAGATTATATAATGGCATGTATAGCTACACTCGTACATACTATGTTAATCTGAAAATCGGCTAAACCGTACCTTTGATACCAATAAATGTAACACCCTTAACCCGTATTTGTTGCCAGAACAGGGTTACGGAGCATTACCGAAATAAATATATCAAATACAGACATTTCATATTATTTAATATTCATGTCAGATATTATTCATACAGTCTCTAATATGAGCCCTCAAGGCTCAAAACATACATTAAAAACAAGTTGGAACTAAACTGAGTACTCAGAGAATTTTTTTCAAAAAATTTTAATTTTTTTCCTAGGTGCAAGGTACACACACCCTTGTGGTCGGGCCATATGACTCATACGGTTGAGAGACACACTCATGTCTTAGGCCATGTGGACATTCGAATTAGGGACACACAGTTGTGTCCCAGCCAGTATCCAAATTAGGATGATTACTGACTTAGGTCACACGGCCAAGCCACACGCCCATGTCCTAGGCTATGTGAACATTTTAATTTACATTAATTAACTGCAGGGGCTACACGGCCAAGTCATACGCTCGTGTACCAAGCCATGTGCCACACATGGCTGAGATACACACCCGTGTCTCTGCCCGTGTGAAAATACTTGAGCATTCTGTTTTGCAATTTTAAAGATGTAGGGGACACATGGCCAAAACACACGCTCATGTGCTAGGCCGTGTGTCACATACGGCTAAGACACATACCCATGTCTCTGCCCGTGTGGACAAAATAAGGCCATTTCCAAGCCTTATTTCTTACTCAATTTTTCTTTCACCTATATCATCACTTTAATATATTCACCAACCAATTCAAGACATTAAAACCAAGCCAAAACCAAGTCTTATATATGACATATTATCACATATGTTCAAGTGTTCAAACTTACCAAATACACATTTATGCATATAGGCATATTTTACCAATTATGCTATCTCAAACCAATCATCAATAGGTCTATGTACTCTCCCCCATTTAACCATTTCAAACACACACATCAAACATGTTTAGGCCATATATTTTCATATCAAAATATACCAAACACAAACCATATCAATGGCTAGTTTCAACTAAATATTTATATGCCATCATTTGGCCAATTTAACCTATACATGCCATTATACCCAAAAGAAATTTTGCTATTTATACCAAAATGAGCTGAAGGATAGTGTGATGTTGCTCCGACCTGCATCCAACCTTTACGAGCTTCCGAATACTATAAAACAGAGGAAATATAATAGAGTAAGCTTTAAAGTTTAGTAAGTCCGTATAATAGGAAATTAACTTACCATTTATTTCACATTATGGTAAGCTAACTAAACGTGCTCAAATCAATTTGGTTAATTGCCTAAATACATATCCTTATCAAGCATGTTAGTCATGTAATTCACATAAATACCAAGGAACATGAATGAGCTCATCAATATTCAATTTCTACATACATGTATTTATCACTTCAAGTACACATGAACATGTACATATCATATCTTTGTACTTCAAATATTTCTTATAGTAATTTATCTCGAATTCATATCATCTCATGTCAAAACTTTACCCGTTAAATCATTTAAAATATCGATGGATACAAGGGTAGTACACATGAAGTGTACAAAACTAAAATCTGTCAATTCATATTCAGGAATGCTCATTGAGCATTTAAACTCTTCCAAGCCAAATAACAGAAAGCTCATGTGAGCTTGTAACGGAAAGCTTATCTGGGCTTAATAACAGAAAGCTCATAAGAGCTTAAATCAGAAAGCTTATACGAGCTTAACGGGTAACTCCGAAGAGTTATTATTAGGAAGCTCGTAAAAGAACTTTTAATCGAGAAGCTCCGGATAGCCATATATCGGGATGCTCATAAGAGTTGCGGTGTGTCTGCAACACATGCAAGATCACTACTGATTAGAATGCTCATAGAAGCATATAAACAGGAAGCTTGGAAGAACCATGTATCAGAAAGCTGAAGAGAGCTTATATCAGGATGCTCATGTGAGCTATAATGGGGCACTCTTGCAAGCTATGGTGTGTTCGCAACATATGCAGAGCCACAACCACTCCGGAAACCCTGTATCCATATAATTTCATTTTTTTCAAACGAGATTTATTTCTTTTCGGACATTATTGGATATGTGATTTATTTTCATACTTAACAATTATATAAATCAAGCATATCACATAAATATACAATTTAGTTACACGAACTTACCTCAACAATGTTCGTGTTTGTAAGGTACTAATCTGATACTTTTTGTTTTCCTCGATCCAATTCCGTACTAGGCCTATCCGGATCTATACGAGTAAATTTAACTCAATTTAATACAATTCACATTTAATTAATGACAATTTCGTCCCTAAGCTCGAAAAATGAAATTCATGAAATTTAATCCTTATCCCAAGCCTAACTGATTTTTACATATAATATTTGCAGCCCATGTAATTCATAAAATTCAAAATTTTTCCATGAATTTTACATCTTTACAATTTAGTCCCTAAATCACAATTTCATGAAAATTCACTTTACAAAAGTTGTTTATCTATCAACAACCTTTCATTTTCTAAAATAAATTTCATAATTCATGCATATTCATCCATGGAAAAACCCTATTATTTTGATTACTTTACAAATTAATCCCCGAGACAGCTAGATTAAGCTATTACAATCTTGAAAATATAAAAATTACTAAAAACGAGACAAGAAAACATACCTAATTGATCAAAATAAGTTTTTCTATTTTCAAGCTCTCAAACTAGGGTTTCCATGGCTTTTTAATTGGGAAAGATGATATAAAATGATGATATTAGATGTTTATTTTATTTATCATCTTTTATTTATTTACTTTCCAATTTAGTCCTTTTCTTTTCTTAAATTTCCATGGATGAATCATCATACTTATCTACTAACTCCTCTTAATGGTCTATTTGCTATATAAAGACCTCAAATTTTGAATTCCATAGCTATTTGATTCTTTTAACTACTAGAATTTAACTTTTAAATTTTATGCAATTTGGTCCTTTTCTCAAATAATCATGTAATCGTAAAATTTTCTTAACGAAATTTTTATACAATATTCCTATAATAATGCAGACCATAAAATAATATTAAAATAAATTTTCTTTCAGACTCAAATTTGTGGTCCTGAAACCACTGTTCTCATTTCATTGAAGACGGGCTGTTACATGGATACAAACCAATAATATGAAAGTTATTAAGGCTATCAAGGAGTCCTTATTGAAGGGGTCAAATTCTTCATTAATCAAGCACATTATACAGCTCTTACAGAAGGAGAAGAACTGCTCCATAGATTATGTTCCTAGAGAAGATAACATGGAAGCTAATCAAATTACCAAGTTGGCTTTTGATAGAGAGAAAAACTTACAGTTATATGTAGTTTCTCCTCTAATTTCTTTATAGTTCTTTCTAATGTTTCCTTTTTCTCACAAAAAAAAAATAATATTGTATCCTTAACTCGTACATGATGAGTTTCCATTTCTAATTACAAATATTTTATATAATGAATATTTTATTTTAAAGGTTTTAATAATAAATCTTTTATTTTTATATAATGATCAAAATTACAATGTGTTATAAAATTATAATATCATATTTTATTTTTAAAGGTTTAAATAATGAATATTTTATTTTAACAATATATTATCAAATGCTTCCTTAAATAATAACTCTAAAATTGATATAGTTTCTATTTAAGATTTTAAGTAATAGAAAATTTAATTTAATTTAAAATTTAGATTTAGATTTTTTTTATATCAAATATATCATTTTATATAATAAAATTATATAAAGATATTATAGCAAAATTATAGTATTATAAAATGATATGTTTATAGTGATAATAAATGCAGGGTTAAGTTGTTGAATACTATTATGATGTTTTTGAATTATTAAGTTAATTGATTCTAAATCATTAAATTATTTTTTAATATTATAAATAATCATAAAAAATATTTCAAACATCAAATTGCTATAGTATATAGACTATTACTTTTCTTGTTTATAAAACATTAAAATATAATTGTTCCATAATTGACCTTAATTTTAAAGGAAATTTAAATTAAATATTTGCAATTTTTTTTAAAACTAAAAGTTGGTTCCATTTGAAAATATATATTTGCAATTATTTATGATTGATTTTTAATTTAAATGAGATTAGATGATTTGTAAATTTTCATAAAATTTTGATTGTAAGGTTTTTACCCAAATAATGCATTTTTGAAAAGAATAGCTTACCATGATTGACGAAAAGAAATTAGCAATAAATTGATTCTCAGTAAAATAAATATAATTATTTCCACAGAAGTTTCTTTTCTAAGAGACGTGTAAATTGTTACTATAATAGTAATTTACCACTTTCAGTATAATCACTAATATTTTCTAAAAGCCTTCAATTTATTTTTTTATTTTTTAAATATAATCAATAACTTTTATAGAGATTCTTAAATTTCCACATAAGAATTCTTAAATCTTTCAAGGAATATCATAAATTACGGGCTATTACCTAAAAATATTAACAGTGTGGGCCAAGTTTCAAAGGGAGGAGCTGAACTTGCAAACTATTGGTTTGTGTTAAGAGACTTTAATTATCTGGTATATGCACCCAAAATCTACAATATCATAGTATTTAACACCCAAGTTTATAACTAAACCAACGATGTGATATTAATAGTATGAGGATTAAATGTGAATATTTTGAAGTTTAAGGACAAATTGACATAGCTTGAGACTTTGGGTGGAACTAACCCTTAAACAAAGAAAGTTCTAAACTCATCATTTAACCACCTAAAGATTAAAATATGGTGAATTAAGTGAAAATTTTTGAATTGGTTGAGTTGATAGTTCTCATTTTATTAGTTTAACTCGATTTAAAATCTTTTTGAATCAAGTTGAGTGAAATTAAATCGAGTAGAATAAATTTATTCGAGTTAAATTTAAAAAAAAAATAGTTGGATGACTATTCTTGTAGTTTATCTAAAAATAAATAGTAGGATAAAATTAATTTGATAAATTACTTGATAATTTTATATCATTTTTAAAATTTGTTTGAATTTACATATATATAATTATTTTTATAAAATTTTGGGAAAAATTATAAATATTTTGAATCTGGAAGATTATTTTGTATATTTAGAGAGACCAAGTTACTAATTTTGAAACTATAAAGGATTTAATAGTGATTTGATTAATTTAAAATTCAAATTGTTTTTCTTAACCGAGACAAAGAAAACGTCAAGTCCACCCGCGCATTTTTATTTCATTGCTTCACCAAATTAGTAGACTAGAAATAAAGAAAAGAAAGTCAAAAGACACCTCTCCTTTTCTTAAAATAGTCCAAGTTGCTTCCGCTTTAGATTTAGATTTAGAACAGGTTCAAAACTCTTTTCTTTTCTTTTTTTTGTTTATTTTTTTAAATTCATTTTTTACGGACCTTAAAATGGGAAGATTTTTGCAATTATCTTTTGTTTCGACATT
Organism: Gossypium longicalyx; assembly: GCA_025698465.1. NCBI lineage: Eukaryota > Viridiplantae > Streptophyta > Magnoliopsida > Malvales > Malvaceae > Gossypium > Gossypium longicalyx. The sequence continues at coordinate 9,916,347 of CM047000.1, forward strand.
GGTTTTTCTGCATTGAAGCTGAAGAGTTATGGATTTGAATATAATTGATTTTTTCTTTTTAGTATTTGAATTGTTCAATTTGAATGCTACAATTTTTATTTTGAGATATTGGTGTGGTTTAGGGCAAAAAATAACAAGAAATTTAAAGGTAGAAGCTGTTATTGTAATAGTCTGAATTTGAGTCTAGTCGGAACAGTGGTTTCGGGACCACAAATCCGACGTAGAAAAATTTATTTTCTTATATTTTTATGGTCTACAGTTTTATGGAATGATTCTGTGAAAATTTCGTTAAAAAATTTGACGTTTGAGCACTCAATTTAGCAAAAAGAACTAAACTGCAAAAAAAGTACAAAACTTGAGTTCTAGATGCTAGAGGTGTCTAATTGCTATGAAATTTTAAATTGAAGGTCCTTAGATGGTAATTAGACCATTTTTTAAGAGAAATTTTATGTTTTAAGAAATGGGCATTTTGATCATTTGGTAAATAAAGCCAAAATAACTAAAATAAAAGATGTCATCTTCTTCAAATTAGTCCTCTGTGCCGAAAATTGAAGGGGTCTCCAAAGCTAGGGTTTGTTCATCTTCCAAGCTCGATTGTAAGTCCGTTCTTGCCCCTTTTTTAATGCTCTTTACATTTTTGAAGTCGTTGTAACTCGATCTATCTATTTCTACCACCAGTTTAAGAAATAATCAAACTCTAAATTTTTACCCATGATGGATATTTGTGTATTTTGATGTCTAATGGTATAAAATACATGTTTGGTGTTAGATAAACAATTTTTGCTAAGTGATCTTCGGTAAAAATGTAAAAAAGGACTTATCTGTAAAAGTTATAAAATAAGTAGTAAAAGTGTGATTAAGTAGAAAATGTTGGCTGGTATAAGTATGAAAATGGTTCGGCTAGGCTTGGGTAATGAAAAAATTGGATGAAAATTATTTTACGAGCTTGGGGACTAAATAGTAAAAATGTGAAACATTAGGGGCAAAAATGTAATTTTGCCATAATATGATTTTTTGGACTGAATTGAAAAATGTGAGTATTAAATAAGCTACATTTGTTATTATAGATCAAGAAAAATGAGGTTCGGACCTAGATCAGAAGAAAAACAAAGTGTTTAACAATTAGGTCCAATTCTACTATTTTTGTACTGAGGCAAGTTCGTATGCAAATAATGCATTGTTATATTTATATTTTAAATGATTTAATATTGTATGAATTGTGAATGCCTCTTTGGACGTATTCGACAAAGTTTCGACAAGCGAAAATTCCCAATTGAGCCTTAGGAATAGAATAGGACACGAGTGACATGTCACTAAGAACCCATGTGTTTATGTAATCTGGGTGCTGGTCTCGTACGTCCTACCAGTGGCTAGGTAGTCCGACATATGTTGCAGATACCTGACAGCTTGTGTGAGCAACACTGTGTAGCTACGTCCTGATGATAGTTTGTGTGAGCAGGCCCCGAGAATAGCTCGAAACGAGTCTATATTTATTATGAGATATGAGGTAGCTTTGGCTACATATGTGGCACTTATGTGCAAGATTTCTGAGTATCCGTTAATATTCTGAGTGTTCAACGAGAATGCCAAAGTTGTGAAAGACTATGGTTATGTTGCGAGTTGGTACAGGTATATACGTAACACTCATACGTAACGAGCTCAATATGTGATGAAACGTTGTTAAGGTTGTGATTAAGTGAGTTATGACTATAAGATTTTAATAACATTCATGCAAATTTTCATTCTGTTAATTGTATGTTAAATGTGTGGTTATGATGCTTATTATTTACATAGGAACTTACTAAGCTTTATAGCTTACTTCCCTTCCTTTCCCTTGTCTTACAGTGTCACCAAGCTAGCTCGGGGACCGGAGACCATTGGAGATCCACTCACACTATCAATAATTATTTTGGTACCAATGATTTCAACATTTTGAGTTATGGCATGTATAGGGGACTTGGTTATTTTGTTATGTGTCATAATTTATTTGGCCAAATGTGATGGCTTATATTGTTTGAAAGTTCATTTTGTATAAGGCTATTTGAAATTGGCTACTATTGGTATAAGTAATTTATATGATGATGCATTTCATAGATGTGGAAATTTACATGATTTGGGTTGATGAGTATGTGATGTTTGTGTATGAAAGATGGTAGCATGTGAATGATGTGTTGATGTCTTGGTTGTGGCTGATTTGGTTGTATATATGTGCTTGGATTGGTGCTATGTTATGTTGTGTAGGTGTGTGCATTAAAGAGTGGCAAAATGGCTTAGTAGATTGCCTTATTTTTGTCCACACAGGTAGGCATACGGACGTGTGTCTAGGCCGTGTGCGACACACGGTCTGCCCCATGGGCATGTGTTCCGACTGTGTGTCTCCTGCACTTTAATTTTGAGAAACAGAATGCTCAGAATTGAATGCACGGATAGAGACACGAGCGTGAGTAGAGGTGTGCATGGGCCAGGATACCCGGCCCGGCCCGAAATGTGGGAGGGTTTGGGCAAAAATATAGGTTCGAAAAATGGGCTTGGACAAAAAAATAAGGCCCGTTTAAAAAATGGGTCGGGCCTTGGGTAAGATATTTTTAGCCCGAGCCTGGCCCGGCCCGGCCCGAATTCACTAAAGGACAAAAAATTCTGCATATTTTTTTTATTTTTGAATGTTATTTTCTTGTTGTTTTCTCCATATTTTGCTACCATTTTACTGTTATGTTGCTATTATTTTGTTGTTATTGTTTGGATATTGTATAAAATTTATTTTATTGTTAATTTTCTTATTATTTTAAAGGCATTTGCTAATTTTTTTATTATTTTAAAAGCAATTGCTTGTTAAGTTGCATTTATCTTAGTGTTATTTAAGTCTACATATTTTTCAAAATTTATTTTCAATTTTTTAGGAAATATTTATTTTGATATTTTTAGTATTTTTGATGTATTATATATATTTAAAAATAATAATAAAATAATATTAAAAATTAATACGGACGGGTCGGGCCGGGCCCGGGTTTTAGTATTTTTATCCGGGTCGGGCTTGGGCAAAATTTTAGGCCCATTTTTTAGGCCCGGCCCGGCCCGAGCCCAATAAATGGGCATGATTTTTTAGTTGAACCCGACCCGAACCTAGCCCGACCCGACCCATGAACACCTCTAGGCGTGAGTCTCAGCCGTGTGGATGACACGGCCTCAGGCACGGACGTGTATCTTGGGCGTGTGAAGTCTGCACCTATTTAATGAAAAATCATAAATTTAAAATCGACCACATGGCCTAGCACACAGTCATGTAACCTAGCCGTGTGTCTTCAATTTGTTCTTGGGTGACAAATAGAGAGTTACACGGGTTAGGGACACGAGCGTGTGTGACGACACGGCCTGCCCACACGGGCGTGTCCCAAATCCACACAGGTGTGTGACTCCTGTTTAGGGCAAAAAAATTTTAAGTTTTATGAAATTTTCCAAAGTTCTTAGTTTGGTCCCGAACCACTTCCAAAGCATGTTTTGGGCCTCGTAGGCTCGTATTAGGGACTTTACGATTAACTGTAAAAAGTTTTAATTTGGACAAAAATTTGTGGCTCGAAAATATATGTTTGCTTGTGTTTAAGTCTGGTAATGTCTCGTACCCTATTCCGATGTCGAATATGGGTAAGGGGTGTTACAGTTATGATCTAAACATTTTCAGATTCACCTATTTGATTACAGGAGGATCCATCATGTAGAGCTACCTTAGAGCAAATGCTACATGCGGAAGTAGCTAGAGGTCTTCTATTTTTTAAGCATGCAAGTTTTAAGATGCAAAGTCGTGTGGCTAAACACAATCTGAAATCCGAAAGCTTAAAGAAAAGACACAATAGAGAAATTGAAGAACTGAGATATGAGATTTTTGTACTAGAAATTGAGACACTAAAATATGATATTGCTACATTAGAAATTGAGATACTGAAACATGAGATTGAAACACTAGAAATTGAGTTTGGTTGTAACACCCCTAACCTCTTTCTGTCACCAGATTAGGGTCACGCGCATTACTAACCAAATCTAAACATTTAATTTCATAATCACATCCTATATAATTTAATAACGATTTATTCTATTTCATTCAAAATCACAATAAAATTCACCCATACAGTTCTAAACATGAGTTTTTGGTACTATAGAAATAACCTAAGAACAAAGAGGGGCTAATTTGAAACAATTCAGAAAGTTTAGATCCATTTTAAAAATACCTAAAAACATGGGGCACACAGCCGTGTGAAATGTCCTAGACCATGTAGCTCTCAAAGTTGAGACACACGGCTTTATCCCAGCCGGTGTAACTCACTGACTTAAGACACACGGTCGTGTTGCAGGCCATGTGTCAGCCTGTAACACCCCCTACCCGTATCCGTCGCCGGAATAGAGTACGAGGTATTATCGAGAAGCACGAAACACTTACAAATAATTTAAATACATTTTCATAACAATTTGTTTCGATTTCATACTATTTCATATTTAAGCTTTTTGCACCAAAGTATTTAAGATTTCATCTTTATGCAAATAGAACACATGAGGTACATAAATTCCATAATTATTAATGAACACATTTATCAAACATATTCCATGTTTTTATATATATCATAGTTTCATATTTTCATGTATCAATTACCATTACTTCCTCGTATTTCAGACAAATACGTGTAACAATTCATAAATATGCAATTCATTAACTCTTCCTACCAATCACGATTTTAAATTGCCAAATCACTTATTGAGCGCAATTTCAATGTTCACAAAAATCTATCATATAAATTTGGATGTATGTATTCATCAATAAATTCCATGTACATATATCATCATCTCATATTTCCACATACATTTACTTTCCACATTTATGAATTCAAATAGCATATACAAGACATACCAATGTATTTCAAGTACGTTTTCATGATATTTTGTTTCGAACTCAGATTATTTCATACTAGAAGTTTTCTCATTAACTCATTTGGAATACCAATTCATACAGATAATACACTCAAGGCGTAGAAATATATAACCACAAATGAACTCATTCATCAACCAAGTTTTATGCTCATGTCTCATCAACTCGTATTTCTTTATATCACAAAATTCCATGTAATACTTACCAAACTTCTTCAAATTAGTGAACATCTTACGGAATTGAGTACTTCGTTTTCTCGATGCCATAGTTCAACTATGGTCTTACACATCTTCACATAATGATGCCATAGCCCAGCTATGGTCTTACACATATTCATATATCGATGCCATAGCCCAGCTAGGGTCTTACACGAATCACATATCTCACTGATGCCATATCCCAGATATGGTCTTATACAGTAGTATATATCACACCGATGCCATATCCCAGATATGGTCTTATACGAAAATCACTTGTCACTTGTCACTTGTAGCCGAAGCTACCACTATTCACTGATAAGGTAGCACGAGCTACCATTTTTCACTGATCAGGTAGCAGAAGCTACCACTTTTCACTGATCAGGTAGCCAAAACTACCACTTTTCACTTTTCATTTGTCATTGATCAGATAAGTGTAGCCGAAGCTATCACTTATCACTTTCACTTGTCCTTTATCAAATATGTGTAGCCGAAGCTATCACTTATCACTTGTTACCATGGTCCAACCATGGCCTTTTCCTTCAATTCATCTTGTCACTGAACTGAAATGCTCAATTTGATCATTTATTCAATTTTCATGCTTTTACATTATTCACGGTTTTATCATCAATACATATGAAATAACACATCATGAAATTCATAAAATTAACAAATAATCACTAAAATTTAGCTATATAAACTCACAAGTTCAATTTTTCTATTATAACGATAATCATAATTTCATAATAAATATTCCAAATAAAACATTATATCATTTCTAATCCAACACTTATCGATTATAATCGGGCATGTGATCAATTTATACACGAGTCATTCATATATTTTTCCTCCTCCTCCTCTCCATCCACATCCTTGGTATAAATAACACACTTGTAAGTAACCTTATCCATAATTTTCACTAATTACTTATGTGAATATTCAAGCTATCCACCCATGTCATAGTCACTAAATTATTTATATCTAAAGCTACGGAACTTCAAATTAAGGTCTGCTAATTTTCCCTGAAACTAGACTCACATATCTTCTTACCATAAAAATTTCATAATTTTTGGATGGGCCAATTAATACAGTTTATTCATTGAAGTATCCCCTATTCTGCTGTCTGATGGTTCCGATCCTTCTTCACTAAAAATTAATTATCTCTTCGTACAGGATTCGAATGATATTTCTGTTTGTTTCTCTTGAAAATAAACTCATTAAGGATTCTAAACATATAAATTTAATCCCATAATTATTTTTATCCAATTTTTTATGATTTTACAAAGTTAGAACAGGGGAACCCGAAATCATTCTGACCTTGTCTCACAAAATTTATTATATCTCATGATTTACAATTCCATTTCTTACATAATTTCTTTTATAAGAAACTAGACTCAATAAGATTTAATTTAATATTTTATTCATCCTCTAATTCCATTTCTACAATTTTTGGTGATTTTTCAAAGTTAGACTACTGCTGCTGTCCAAAACAGTTGTAGTGCAAAATGTTGATTTTCATTTTGCCCCAAATTTCACAATTCATACAATTCAGTCCTTGCTCAATTAACCCCTAAATTAAGATAATTTTCTCAGTTAATACTTTTACTAGACATTATAAGTTATTTCATAACTATTGAAATTCAAAATTTCCACATAAAACTCTAACTTCAAACTCTTTTACACTTAGGTCCCAAACATTCACTTTCTATTCAATTCTTTCAATAAAATCAACATATAAAAAATTTAAAGCTCTAATTCCATGCTAAATCATCATATACTTCTAGCACATATTCATAGCAACTTTCAATTTCTTTCATAGAATCAAAAACTAATGAATTCAACAAGTGGACCTAGTTGTAAAAGTCACAAAAACACAAAAATTTTAAGAAATAATCAAGAATTGAACTTACTTGAAGTAAAAATATGAAAAACCAGCTTAGAGGAACTCTTCCATGGCGTTTTTGCTGATGAAAATGCAGAAAAATAAAGAGAAATCTAGATAATTCCACTTTAGTCCTAACTTTATCAAGTAAATTTTGCAATTTTGCAATTTTTCCCTTAATTCTCCTTATTTTCTTGCTGATTTCATGCCCTTGCCGTCCAGCCCAAATAGACCTTGGGTTATTTGTCTTTTAAACCCTCTTTCTTTTATCATTTAAGCGATTTAATCATTTCTCAAAATTTTACATTTGATACAATTTAGTCCTTTTTGTTCAATTAACTATCAGAACTTTAAAATTTCTTGACGAAACTTTAATACTAACTTATTAACACTCCATAAATATTTATAAAAATATTTATGGCTCGATTTAAAATTCCCGAGGTCTCGATACCTCGTTTTCGATTCTAATTATTTTAGTATTTATTTTTAGTACACTATTCACTATTTCAAAAATTTTCTTAACTTCACATTTAACTTATAATTACTAAATTAATAATATTTCCTACTCATTTGTCGGATTTAGTGATCTCGAATCACTGTTCTGACACCACTAAAAATTAGGCTGTTACAACTTTCCCCCCTTTAGGGATTTTCGTCCCCGAAAATCTTATCAGAAGAAGTTGCTTTCCACACTCATGAAACATTTTTACTAACTTCTCAGAATTACAATTCGGTTTAACCTTGAATATTATTTATATATTATTTATTTTTCCAGTCACCTTGAATTCTAGAATAATTGTTGGAACATATTGTCAAAATTCTAAATTACCCCCTTAGGAACACATATACTTAGCTGACCTGTCAAATAAAAATTCTGTACCTACTGAAATAATCATACAAATATTTTTTTGTCAAATGATTAACCATAAACTAAATAACATTTTCTTTTCTGATGTTAATGACAATCCCAATTCGAAATCTATAGCCATTCTATCTCATATCACACTAGTATTATCACTGACTGCAATAATCCTAAATGCTCTTGATGTTCGGCTTACTTGCTAGCAAATAGACATCTGAACTTGAACTCAAAAATATTATATAACGCTTTTGCAATCACTAGCACATCTAACACACAAGAAGATAATAAAGATCTTGATAATTCCTCAGAGAAACCAGAAGAAAAAACACTTACAGACGACTGGACTTCATCATAACAAAGATAATATATTTCCCGCATGTATAAAATAAAATCATAATCAGTAGAAACGTAAGAATAGTCTCATATAAATTTTTACCATTGACTTCATTGCAACATATTAGAATAAAATTCTAAAGAGATGAAGAAATACTGATCATAAACAAACCCGGACTAACAGGGCTTTCGTCTAACATCATAGTTAGCTAGCATTCTCACAACATAAGAACTCTATCAAAAACTGAACAACCACACACATATATCTGAGGATAAAAGAATATATATAATACCCAGAAAAGATCATCATATTCATTTTAACTATAGCTATCACACACACAGACATCTTTACTACTCAATTATCATTTCTCTGACTAATTCTATCATCATGAACCCTGCATCATTTCATTCACTAACGAAAACCAATTCGGGAAAAACTTCAGCAAACACATACTTTAGACATCATATCTGAATAAGTCGATTAGCCGAGGTTAACTTTTTCTTTAACTGTGACATTACGTAATATGAATGACCTTTAAAATAATCTGATATCTTTTTTTCAAAACTGTATTCACGTGTCAAAATATTTTTAACTCCGTCTGCATTATTAATTATTCCACTTCTATACTCTTTAGTTTCACACTTGTGAATTATTCAACATAATTCTCGTGAATTTTAGTTATAAAATATCATATTGATAAGGGGGTGAGGTCGTAAAGCCTCTAACTCGACTCTCATAAATACACACATATGACTTAATATTTATCATCAACATCATATCCTTACAATTACATAATTCACTTCAAGCAAATTAACATACATAATTATGTTACACGAATTTTTCAATTATCCTTTTCAAACAAGTGTACTTAAACATACATTCCATGAATTTTGAGTAAGTTTACTCATAGCATTTACTTAATCAAACAAGTCAGGCACATAATATCCTATGAATGTCACACAAACATAGATGCGCTCATCAAAAGATAAACTTCCATTTCATTTCACTTTTCCCATATTTCTCGATTTATGACTATTTCATTTCGTACCTCATCACATCCATATCATGAACTCTTCTTCATACCTTTCCAAGTTTCGACTCATCATAAACACATTCTACTCAAACACCTCAGTGTCACTTTCAACACTTTATTAAATAGCTCGATTGAAAAGTATTTCTGTCTATATGTAAAACAAAGATTAGACCGGATCATACACATCACACTATCATAGATTTATATGGCATGAATTTCTAGACACTTTACACATCTCATTCGTTCCGAGAATCGACTAAACCGAAGCTCTGATACCAATAAATGTAACACCTCCTACCCGTATCCGTCGTCGAAATAGAGTACGAGGTATTATCGAGAAGCACGAAACACTTACAGATAATTTAAATACATTTTCATAACAATTTGTTTCGATTTCATACTATTTCATATTTAAGCTTTTTGCACCAAAGTATTTAAGATTTCATCTTTATGCAAATAGCACACATGAGGTACATAAATTCCATAATTATGAATGAACACATTTATTAAACATATTCCATGTTTTTATATATATCATAGTTTCATATTTCCATGTATCAATTACCATCACTTCCTCGTATTTCAGACAAATACGTGTAACAATTCATAAATATGCAATTCATTAACTCTTCCTACCAATCACGATTTTAAATTGCCAAATCACTTATTGAGCGCAATTTCAATGTTCACTAAAATCTATCATATAAATTTGGATGTACGTATTCATCAATAAATTCCATGTACAGATATCATCATCTCATATTTCCACATACATTTACTTTCCACATTTATGAATTCAAATAGCATATACAAGACATACCAATGTATTTCAAGTACATTTTCATGATATTTTGTTTCGAACTCAGATTATTTCATACTAGAAGTTTTCTCATTAACTCATTTGGAATACCAATTCATACGGATAATACACTCAAGGCGTAGAAATATATAATCACAAATGAACTCATTCATCAACTAAGTTTTATGCTCATGTCTCATCAACTCGTATTTCTTTATATCACATAATTCCATGTAATACTTACCAAACTTCTTCAAATTAGTGAACATCTTGCGGAATTGAGTACTTCGTTTTCTCGATGCCATAGTTCAACTATGGTCTTACACATCTTCACATAATGATGCCATAGCCCAGCTATGGTCTTACACATATTCATATATCGATGCCATAGCCCAGCTATGGTCTTACACATATTCATATATCGATGCCATAGCCCAGCTATGGTCTTACACGAATCACATATCTCACTGATGCCATATCCTAGATATGGTCTTATACAGTAGCATATATCACACCGATGCCATATCCCAGATATGGTCTTATACGAAAATCACTTGTCACTTGTCACTTGTAGCCGAAGCTACCACTATTCACTAATCAGGTAGCACGAGCTACCATTTTTCATCGATCGGCAGGCGAGCTACCACTTTTCACCGATCGGTGGCGAAACTACCACTTTTCACTTTTCATTTGTCATTGATCGGATAAGTGTAGCGAAGCTATCACTTATCACTTTCACTTGTCCTTGATCGGATAAGTGTAGCTTGAAGCTATCACTTATCACTTGTTGCCATGGTCCAACCATGGTCTTTTCCTTCAATTCATCTTGTCACTGAACTGAAATGCTCAATTTGATCATTTATTCAATTTTCATGCTTTTACATTATTCACGGTTTTATCATCAATACGTTTGAAATAACACATCATGAAATTCATAAAATTAACAAATAATCACTAAAATTTAGCTATATAAACTCACAAGTTCAATTTTTCTATTATAACGATAATCATAATTTCATAATAAATATTCCAAATAAAACATTATATCATTTCTAATCCAACACTTATCGATTATAATCGGGCATGTGATCAATTTATACACGAGTCATTCATATATTTTTCCTCCTCCTCCTCTCCATCCACATCCTTGGTATAAATAATACACTTGTAAGTAACCTTATCCATAATTTTCACTAATTACTTATGTGAATATTCAAGCTATCCACCCGTGTCATAGTCACTAAATTATTTACATCTAAAGCTACGGAACTCCAAATTATGGTCCGCTAATTTTCCCTGAAACTAGACTCTCATATCTTCTTACTATAAAAATTTCATAATTTTTGGTTAGGCCAATTAATACAGTTTATTCATTGAAGTCTCCGCTATTCTGCTGTCTGATAGTTCCGACCCTTCTTCACTAAAAATTAATTATCTCCTCGTACAGGATTCGAATGATGTTTCTGTTTGTTTCTCTTGAAAATAAACTCATTTAGAATTCTAAATATATAAATTTAATCCCATAATTATTTTTATCCAATTTTTTATGATTTTACAAAGTTAGAACAGGGGAACCCAAAATCATTCTGACCTTGTCTCACAAAATTTATCATATCTCATGATTTACAATTCTATTTCTTACATCATTTCTTTTATAAGAAACTAGACTCAATAAGCTTTAATTTCATATTTAATTCATCCTCTAATTCCATTTCTAAAATTTTTGGTGATTTTTAAAAGTTAGACTACTGCTGCTGTCCAAAACAGTTGTAGTGCAAAATGTTGATTTCCATTTTGCCCCAAATTTCACAATTCATACAATTCAGTCCTTGCTCAATTAACCCCTAAATTAAGATAATTTTCTCAATTAATACTTTTACTAGACATTATAAGTTATTTCATAACTATTGAAATTCAAAATTTCCACATAAAACTCTAACTTCAAACTCTTTTACACTTAGGTCCCAAACATTCACTTTCTATTTAATTCTTTCAATAAAATCAACATATAAACAATTTAAAGCTCTAATTCCATGCTAAATCATCATATACTTCTAGCACATATTCATAGCAACTTTCAATTTCTTTCATAGAATCAAAAACTAATGAATTCAACAAGTGGACCTAGTTGTAAAAGTCACAAAAACACAAAAATTTTAAGAAATAATCAAGAATTGAACTTACTTGAAGTAAAAATATGAAAAACCAGCTTAGGGGAACTCTTCCATGGTGTTTTTGCTGATGAAAATGCAGAAAAATAAAGAGAAATCTAGATAATTCCACTTTAGTCCTAACTTTATCAAGTAAATTTTGTAATTTTCTAATCTTACCCTTAATTCTCCTTATTTTCTTGCTGATTTCATGCCCTTGCCGTCCAGCCCAAATAGACCTTGGGGCTATTTGTCTTTTAAACCCTCTTTCTTTTATCATTTAAGCTATTTAATCATTTCCCAAAATTTTGCATTTGATACAATTTAGTCCTTTTTGTTCAATTAACTATCGAACTTTAAAATTTCTTGTGAAACTTTAATACTAACTTATTAACACTCCATAAATATTTATAAAAATATTTATGGCTCGATTTAAAATTCTCGAGGTCTCGATACCTCGTTTTCGATTCTAATTATTTTAGTATTTATTTTTAGTACACTATTAACTATTTCAAAAATTTTCTTAACTTCACATTTAACTTATAATTACTAAATTAATAATATTTCCTACTCATTTATCGGATTTAGTGATCTCGAATCACTATTCCGACACCACTAAAAATTAGGCTGTTACACAGCTCGTGTGGAAACTACACCTATACTATTTTTTCAACATGCTCAGGGAACACACCCGTGTGGATGCCTGTGTGTGTCACACGGCCGTGTGCACCTAAATGTACCTTAAAACTCAAATTTACCAAATTGTGATTACTTGGACACTAAGAAATCATTTCACCAGTCATTTAACCTATTCAAAACACGATTAAGTATGCTCAGCACAAGCCAAAACAACCATCCTAAGTGCCCTAACCAATGTACCCTCATTGGTACCACTTTATATATCATCAAACACACAAGCAAAGCAATAAACCATTCAAACTTCCATTCATATCATATTTTTCATAATTTAACTAACTTTCAACTCCTCAAGTTTCCAATTTGAAGCTAAGTACATATCAAACATTAGGCTAAGCTATCTTACCAACATTACCTTAACTAGAACTATATATATACAAGTAGTCACCTTTCACTTTAAACCAAAATAACCTTACATTTACAAACCAACTATCAACCAAAGACTTTCTAGGCACATGCCATTGCAAAATTAAACATCACCACATTTGAGCTTCAGATTTGTTGTTGGATGCTGAGTTGACGAAAAGTTGAAGAGTAACTAACCTGCGCACAGAAAATAAAACCGTACGTTGAGTATAACTCAATGATATTTCTATAATCCGAACAATATAAACTTGATATAAGTAATTAAAATGTAAAAATGCAACAAGTAAAGATATGTACATGTGTTTCAAATTAATAATATAACTTTGCTCATTCCTTATTCACATCTACTAAAGTTCCACATTCAATCACATATCAATGGCATTTTGTGTAGCATTTGTTAATCTCAACTCATGCAATGGCATGATTATACTCTTTAATCAATATTTGATTTCATTTCCAAATTCACATCTCATTTCATCATTTCATATTTCATTTCTCATCTTTTCCATATCAATATCAAACACATAAATTTAATTATTCAATTTCCCCTATTAACACAACTCGGACTCGGACTCGGACGGATACACGAATCCAACCAACACACCAGTTTGGCACCTAGTTCCTCATCAGATAAATCCGAAGTAATATCTGCGCCCAGCACTATATAAGTTGACACCCAGTGTCTCATCAGTTAAACAGAAGCAAATTGGCACCTAGCGCCTCATCGACTCAAGGTCGAAGAAATTATTGAACTCTTCCTATCCTATGGCATGCCATCTATATCCGACTTAGCCCGAAACAGTTAATAGGGTTCCATTTCATTACAAGTACATCAAATATCCAATTATCATGTATTCACATTATCACATTTAAACATATATTCAATTCAATCTTCATATAACCAATACATTCATAATATACCAAATCAATCCATTTCAATCAACTATGAATTCAATCCAATCTCAAAGTATAAAATTACTCACCTCAAATGCTTACCATATGCAACAATTCAAAATGCAATAATTTTTAAGTTAGTTCGAATTATAGAAACACAAACCGTGAATTTCGAGCTATTCGACATCGATTTATGCTTCCCCTTTTTACTCAAGGACTCTGGTAAGACATTAGCTATAGAATAAGACAATTAAAATACATTAATATTGCTCAATTCAATTTCACATTGAATTTTCAACTTTTACACTATAATTGCTTAAACTTTAATTTAGTCCCTAAACCGAGACAAATTTTAATATCCATATTTAACCTCAAATTTTTATACTAATTTCATTGTAAGCTAAAATTAGCTCTCTATTTTCAATTCTACCCCATAATTTCAAAATTTTCAAAATTTAGTCTTTATTGCTCAAAATTAACATTGACTTCACAATTTAGTCCTTTTTCACATCTAACTTAAAAATCTATCAAATTAATTCTTAAAGCTTTAACTACTCAACAATGGTAACATCTAAAATCTTAAGCAGTACTCAAAATTGCAATATAGGTTAGGTAGCTCTAAGTACTAGGATTCCAAAAACATAAAAATTACAAAAAAAAGAGACTAAATTGACTAACCGATTGAAGTTTAAATGTTAAAAACCCCTTAGGTGCCGTTGGTTGCTTCTCCCTTCTCCTCCTTTTTGTTTCGAAATTGCATGTAAAAGAGAATGTTCTTTCTCTTTCATGCCACTTTTTTCTTAATTTACTTATTTTGTTTTAATTTCATTCATATATTATTATATTATAATAGATATATACATTAGATTCATTTATTATATAAATATACACAAAATAAACATAACATTTATTATTTTAACCCATCACCATCCACTTAAAGATCAATGGTATAATTGCTACTTTAGTCCCTTTAATTAATTTAAACCTATAATTCAACTTTTAACACCTATGCAATTTGATTCCTACACCTATGCGATTTGATTCCTACACCTTAACAACTTTCAATTTCACGAAAATTATCTATCCAAAATTTGATTCACTATTAAACTAACCTTGTAAACATTTAATAAAAAGACCTACGGGTTCGTTTTACGAAAATAGAATCCCGAACCTCACTTTTCGACAACCCTAACTATCAGGTTGTTACACTGGTGAGAAGAGATAAAAGCAATTTCAACTAGAAGTGGAAAGGATGCGGATGGTGGATGTTTTGAATGTTGTCGATCGGAAGATCGAGAAAGATATCCACCATGAAGAGAAGACACACAAAGTGATCATCGAGAATTTCGATTATCGACTTCGAGAACTCATCTGCCAGCACAAAGTCTACCGTGTAAAAAATAATAAGCAACTGAAATGGCTTCAAAAGATTAAGATGTATTGTTCCTACATCATGGATGAAGTTGAGGACTTGTTGCTGGAACTCGCAAAAAATGTTGAAAAAATTAGCACGGTGTTGAGTCCTTAGGAGGATTGATTTTCCAAAATAAGTAAATAGCATAATACACTAGTTTTTTCATCTGGCATATTATATTTGGATTCGAATAACGCCTCTCCTTTTCTCAAAATAGTGAAAGTTGCTTCCACTTTAGATTTAGATTTGGAACAGGTTCAAATCTCCTGTTTTCTGTTTATTTTTTTAATGTAGTTTTTTATGGACCTAGAAATGGGAAGATTTTTGAAGTTATCTTTTATTTTGACATCTTTCCTACATTAAAGCTAGAGGGTTATGGATTTGAATATAATTGAATTTTTTTTCTTATTTGAATCATTCAATGTGAATGTTGAATTTCACATTTCTTTTTCTTATTTGAATCAATCAATGTGAATACTGCAATTTTCATTTTCATTTTAATTTATTGTTATGGTTTAGGGTTAGGGTAGAAAACAACAAGAAATTTAAAGGTAGAAGTTGTTGTGATCTAAACATTTTCAGACTCAACTATTTGATTGGAAGAGGATCCATTACATAGGCTTACTTTAGAGCAGATGCTATATGCGAAAGTAGTTAGACGACTTTTTTTTTGAAGCATGCAAGTTCTAAGCTCCAAATACGCATGGCTAAACACAATCTGAAACTAGAAAGCTTAAAGAAAAGACATAGTAGAGAAATTGAAGAACTAAAACATGAGATTGTTGCACTAGAAATTGAGATACTGAAGCATGAGATTGATGCACTAGAAATTGAGTTTGGTGAAAAGAAATCAAAGCTATCGAAACTAGAGGTGGAAAGGATGCAGATGGTGGAAGCTTTGAATGTTGTCAATCGAGAGATTGAAAAGGATCTCCACCATGAAAAGAAGATACACAAAGTGATCACCGAGGATTTCAATTCTTGACTTCAAAAACTTATCTGTCAGCACAAGGTATGTCGTGTAATAAATAAGAAGTAACTGAAATGGCTTCAGCAAATAACATGAATGGATGAGTACAACATGTCTGAGAATGCTGGTAAATGGGATCTACCAAACTTCAAGGATAAGAAGGGTGGATAAGCACATTTGAGAATGCAGGTAAGTTGCTGACGCGGGATTGTCCGTAGAAGTTTGAGCCCGTGAAATTTTAGCGAGTACACCGAAATTACGAGTGATAGTGAAACGACTAAGTGGAACCTAAGTCTATGGACTCACAAATAAAGGTTTATCGAAAACGAGTAAGTCTACAAGGGCTACCTTTGGAGAACGGTCCGCCCAAAAGTAGCGGAGATTATGGTTTGAAGATCACAAAAGACTGAAACAGGGCAAACTAGTAGCTTAAGGCTAACCAAAAGGTATAAATATGCTAGGACGATAAGGCACCTACGTAGTCGGCATCCAATATATACAAAATTACAGGTTGATGAAGTTGTGTGACGGATTAGAGTCAAAATCCGAAATCTAGGGGATCGTAAGGAAAGTCAGCTAGTAATGGGCAATGAATTCCTTGTTCAAGAGAATGGGTAAATGTGAAAGCTGCTATCATAAAGAACAAGCTCACACTTGAGATAGAGAATAAGTCCGCCATGGGTAAGTTGAGAAAAAGAGGGCAATACAGAGATTATGTTGGTACAAATTGTGGTAGATAGATGATTAAATAGGGAGTTGATGACTTTGCTTTACATTTTGTTTCTTGAAAACTTTGAAATATTGTTATTGCACTGCTTCACAAAATCTCACTAAGTTAATTTGAACTTATGAATTTATACGTTTTCACAGTGTAAAGGGTTTTGACTCGAAATGGAGTGGAGGGACCAAGAAGACACTGCTAGTCATGGGAAGGGCATGAATGTCGTTTAGGATATAGAAGGGCTCTCATTTAAAGACCACGCCTTAGGGGTTTAGTCGAAGTCATTAAAAAAAATTAGATTTAAATTCAATATTTTAAATAAGATTGTAAGATAGTATCTTTTAGATGTTGTGCAGGACAATATAGTTTACGGTGTAAATTAAATGTTTGAGAAAGTAATAAGATTTGTTTTAGGAATATCATCAAGTCATTCAGGTCTTTGTATCATCCGGTACCTAGACCTGGTGATCGGGTTAGGTCTAGGGTGTTAGAAGAACTGAAACATGAGATTGTTGCACTTGAAATTGAGATACTGAAACATTAGATTGTTGCACTAGAAATCGAGTTTGGTGAGAAAAAAGTTCAAAGCTATATGAACTAGAGATAGGAAGGATGCAGATGGTGGAAGCTTTTAATTTTTTCTATCATCTCTACCATGAAGAGAAGACAAACAAAATGATGACCAATGATTTTGATTTTCAACTTTGAGAACTCATCCACCATCACAAGGTCTACCGTGTAAGAAATAATAAGCAGCTGAAATGGTTTCAAAAGATTAAGGGTGGGTTTGGATGGGTGATTGGGTGCGGTGCAGTGCAGTGCGTTTAGCTTACTTTTTGTCTCACGCTACAATATCTAATCTCACTGCCACTGTTGTTTTTACACTAACCACAAGTAAACGCACCACCCATCCAAACTCACCCTAAGATGTATTGTTCCTCCATCATTGATGAATGGGAGGACTTGTTGCTAGAACTCGTGAAAATTGTCGAAGAAACTAGCACGATGTTGCGTCCTTAAGAGGATTGATTTTTCAAAGTAAGTATAGTATAATGCACTCTTTTAACTTTTCATATGAAATATTATGACATCTTTGTTAACATCTTACTAAGTATTTCTTTATATTTAGAGTCGAATGACGACTCTCCTTTTCTCAAAGTAGTTAAACTTGCTTCTGCTATAAATTTAGATTTAGATTTAGAATAGGTTCAAATCTCCTACTTTGTGTTTATTTTTTAACGTAGTTTCTTATGGACCTAGAAATGGGAAGATTTTTGAAGTTATCTTTTGTTTGGATGTTGTTCTTCCTATATTGAAGCTGAAGAGTTAAGGATTTGAATATAATTGAATTTTTCTTTTTTCTTTTTTGAATCGTTTAAATGTGAATGCTGCAATTTTATTTTAAATTTATTTTTGTGGTTTAGGGCAGAAAACAACAAGAAATTTAGGGTTAAAAGTTATTGTGATCTAAACATTATCATTATTAAATTATTTTTGTAATGATTTTTTTTTTTTTTACTCTCCCTCAAACAAAAGAAGGTCCTAACTAGTGTCTGCAATATTTTCTTCAATTCCACTATTCTTGCTCTTAGCGTTAGATCAGAACTCAACAACCCCGATTTTGTCATCTGATTCTTTTTGTTGTTAAACTATTGGCATCTCTCTCGCTTAAATCCATTCTGTTTCCTTTTAATTTTTCTATTAGTTTTTAGAGTTATTTTTTTTTTAATAAGTTGGCTTTTAGTTGAGATTTAATCCCAATCAACTTGGCATGATACATAAAATTGCAAGCCCTATTAAGTTGGCAACCCAATGTATCTGGCATTGATTGAAAGTTATTTTCAAATTTTGCTTTTTCAAATTCTAGTTTCGACTCAAACTTCTGGTTTCTTCAAAGTTCATTTCCAAAAAAGTTCTGCTAAATATTTTCAATTTCTAGTTTCACAAAAATTATTTTTAAACTCGAGATTACTGTTAATGTCCTTTTAGTTATCATCTGATAAAAAAATCATTTACACTATTTAACAAATGGGTTGAGCCTTGAGGTTACTGTCAAAATTCTTTCGGTTATTATTTTATTAAAAACTGAATCCGTTTTGTAAAAATGGGTCGAGCTTCGAGATTGTCTTCTAAAATTTTCAATTCTCTTTTCTTTTATCAAAAATCAAATTTATTTTCAAGAAACGGGTTGTACCTTGAGATTGTTGTTGAGGTGCTTTCAATTGTTGTTTTATCAAAAATTATATCCATTTTTAAGTATGGGGCTGAGCCTTGGGATTATTGTTGAGGTTTTTTTTTTTCAATTGTCATTTTATTAAAAATTGAATGTGTTTTCAAAAAATGGGTTGGGCCTCGAGATTACTGTTGAAGTCCTTCTAATTATCATTTTATAAAAGAATCGAATTTCCTTTCAAAAAATGAGTTGAGCCTTAGGATTGCCATCGAGATCCTTTTAGTTGTCATTTTATGAAAAACCAAATATGTTTATTTAGTATCATCGTCGAGGTGTCTTTAGTTTTCGTTATATTAAAGTTGAATCCATTTTCATGAAATGAATCAAGTTATAGGAATTTTCATCAAGATAGATAAGATCATGATCTCGGACAAAATAGTTACATTTCATCTTTGCATTGTTTCTGATTTTTAGCAACATTGTAACCACATTTTTTTGAGATATTTTAGACTTAGATATTGATTTCCCTACACCTAGGTATGTATCTGTATACAACTCAAATAGAATGAATAAAAATGAACAATAACCAAGAGAAGTACCGATACGGTACAAACATTTTAACTCTATTTTGTTTAATTTATGTTGGTTTTGCAGTCAAAGATACTCGAATCACCTCGAACTGTAAAAGATATGTGCAAGATGAGTAATGTATTTGGCCTAAGTCTAAATTGAGATTGGAAGAAAAAAGTGTTGCAAAAGTGCCTTCTCCTCTCCATCAACCATCTCTTTCAATTCAATCCATGTTTTTAGCATCTACAAATATAAACGATTGCAATTTAATTTTATATATTTGAAAATTTTTTACTCACTAAATTTCTATCCCACTCATGATTGTGTATTGGTGTTTTTTAATGAAAAATGAGGAAAGAGAAAGTATCTAAAAAGATGGATACACAGCTCATTTCGTCTACTCTCTCACTTCCTCTTTTTCATCCATTTCTTACTCACACTGTCTCTCCCAACTTTGGGCCATGCTAGATCTGCCCCTTCTTTCAATATTTGAAAACCAAGAAACTAATTTTAATTTGAATCATGTTGCGGTACGACTCCACCTCGTCATCAGCGGGAAGTAGCAGTGGCAGCTTATCATCCTCCTCCTCCTCCTCCAAGCCACCGCAGCAAGATATTGATGGACTACTCGCCGGTGCTGGTTATAAAGTCCGGTCGTCGGAGTTACGACAAGTAGCTCAACGACTGGAACGACTCGAAACCGCCATGGGTAATTCGCCTGCAGATTTCTCCCAACTTGCCTCCGATGCTATACTCTATAACCCTTCTGATCTGGCCTGCTGGGTCGACTCGCTGCTAACTGAGTTCACTGAGCCTCCTCCCACTTGCTCCTCCGACTTCATCGTGGATCCCGTAAACAATCAAACGGTGGTAAATAGCGCGTGGACCGCCGCCGAACCTCATACACCGCAGGTGCACCAGAATATTACTTACGACGAGCAACAGAGTTTGGATAATCAGTTGACGGTTGTCACGGCCATGGAAGAAGATTCGGGTATAAGGCTGGTCCACATGTTGATGACTTGTGCTGAGTGCGTCCAAAGTGGAGACCTCTCATTGGCTACTTCATTGATCGACGACATGCAAGGGTTACTGACTCATGTCAACACCGTTTGCGGAATCGGTAAAGTTGCCGGACATTTTATCGACGCTTTAAGCGGCCGTATTTTCCGAGGAATGGGTGGTGGCTCTGTCAACGGTGGTTCGGCTTTTGAGAACGAGATTTTGTATCATCATTTTTACGAAGCTTGTCCATACTTGAAATTCGCTCACTTCACGGCCAATCAGGCGATCCTCGAAGCTTTCGACGGTCACGATTGCGTACACGTGGTGGATTTCAATTTGATGCACGGCCTACAATGGCCAGCTTTGATACAAGCCCTGGCTTTACGTCCTGGCGGACCTCCTTTGCTCCGTTTGACTGGCATTGGACCGCCATCACCAGATGGCCGTGACTCACTTCGAGAGATCGGTTTACGACTCGCTGAGTTGGCTCGGCCCGTCAACGTCCGCTTTGCCTTCCGTGGAGTCGCGGCTTCCAGGCTGGAAGACGTTAAGCCTTGGATGCTTCAGGTGAATCCAAAAGAAGCGGTGGCAGTTAACTCCATCATGCAGCTTCACCGTTTACTCGGATCCGAACAGACCCGGAGTTCTCCTATCGACACCGTGTTGAGCTGGATCCGGGGCTTAAACCCGAAAATTATGACAGTGGTGGAACAAGAAGCAAACCACAATCAACCCGGTTTTCTGGACCGGTTCACAGAAGCTCTTTATTATTATTCAACGATGTTCGATTCTTTAGAAGCTTGCAGGGTTCAGCCGGAAAAAGCTTTAGCCGAGATATACATTCAGAGGGAAATAGGGAACGTAGTGAGCTGTGAAGGGTCGGCTCGAGTGGAAAGGCACGAGCCATTGGCTAAATGGAGGAGACGGCTGAGTGGAGCCGGGTTTAGGGCATTGCATTTGGGGTCCAACGCGTTTAAACAGGCTAGCATGTTACTCACATTGTTCTCGGCGGAAGGGTATTCGGTGGAAGAAAATGAAGGGTGTTTGAGTCTTGGTTGGCATAGCCGCCCTCTCATCGCGGCTTCGGCTTGGCAAGCCGTGCCAGCGTGGGATAATCATATGTCATCTTCATAGTAGGGGCAGGGTAATAGTAACTAAGATGTTGCTGTAAATCCAGAGTAATTTAGTTATTTTTTGAAATTTTTATCTTTTTTACCTTTAATGCATTTCACCAAACTAATTTCTATAAAATTTTACATAAGGAGAATCTGTTCGTAGCTATATTTAGGAATCATTTTTCGGTAATGCAAGTAGTAGCAATGTATTCGGTTTCGGTTGCATTATTTTAGTAATATATCATAATAATTATTTTTTTCGATCTAATTTTTGATCCGTCAATGTATAAATAATATAATGTTCAAAATAGATAAAATTATTTTTTACCTATAAAATTTTTTTATCTTTAAAATTTATAGTAGAAAATTAATAAATAATGAAAAAGTAAAGAATTTATATAAAAATAAATTTAAAAAATAAATTTCTAAAAACTTCGTTAACACAACTTTATGTGTATTTTTTTATTAAATTTTCATTTTATATATTTAATATAGAACGATTTTATTGTAGATTTTTTTAAAAATAATATTATGGGCAATTTTTTCGTTTAATTTGTGGGATTTTTTTTTTCTTGTTTACTTTACACTTGTTAAATGATAAAATTTTATTTGTGAAGTTTATTAATGAATATTTTATATAATCAATTAATATTTTTATATTTGAAAATCATTTAATATATTTAAATATTTTATATATTAAATATTTTTTAAAAATATTAATAAATCTAAAATGACACATTAAAATAAACTCGTACCAGTATGTACCAATTTCAATAAAAATAATAATGTGACCACTTATGCCATACTACTTACCATAAGTAGAAATTAAGCTAGAAATTGTGTTATAAGATATCAAGATTTTTTTTTTAAAATAAAACTTAATGGATTGGATTTATTTATTTTTTGGCTTTAAAGAGGGACTAAAAATATTTTTTTATTTAACAGAAGGGTTAAAAATAAAATTAAACTACTAACATTTAAAAGGGATTAAAAATATAGTAATGCCATTAACTAAAGGCCTAAGGCATACCCTTTGGTTATGCTTTGAATGCAAATAACAAAATTTAAACCGTTAAATGGGTTTTAAACTAATCTATTTTGATTAAATTAAATTATAAAAAAAAAAAATTGGATGCAGAGACAATCAGTATAAATACATTATAATAATTGCACGTGTTGCCTCACTTATTATATGAAATTATTATTTTGCTGTTAGTTGTAAATTTTAAAAGGATAAAAAATTTATTATAAATAAACATATGTTTTAGGTTTAAATATTTAATTACCTTTAAAAATATTAAAAATATTATAAAAGACTAAAAAAAAAATTAAATTAAAACAAAGTTGAGACACATACATTCAACATTCATAAAAGTGATAAAAAAATTTCAAAATTGACATCTATTATAGAGTAGAGCAAATACTGATGCAAAACATACCAACTCTAAAGTAATAATGAAATTTGCAACATCTCTCCATTATTATCATTTACTTCAATGAAAAGAAAATAATTTAATTTAGTATATACTTGTAAAAAAAAAAAACTAATACTTTTACTTAATTTAATTTGTTTTGAGAAAGAGAAAGGGATTTTTTTCCTTATTTCGAAAAGTTGTTATATTTTGCTAGAGATTTTAGTTTTGAGTTTAAATTTTTATTAAATATTATTTTTTATTTTATTCTAATTATTATAAAACATAAGTAATAAATAATTTTTTTTTCTTCTGTTATTGCACTAGTAATTAAATCACTTATAAATGTTAAGTGATGTTTGGGTGTTGGAATTCATAACGTGTGTGGAACTGGCCTGCAAGTGTATGATTGTGAATTTATGTATGTTGTTGCGAAAGGGTGAGGGGTACCTCACATTCAGTTTCTAAATAATTGAATGGATCATTGGATAGGCAATTAAACACCCAAATCCTTCTGCAAAGTAAAGAACAAATCGCAGCTGTTATTTGGTTACACCCACACAGTTAAAAACAATTCAGTATCTAAATAGAAAGTTGAAAAAACCTAATGTAAGTTAAGTAGTTGAATATATGGCAGTGGCAGTGGCAGTGGCAGTGGCAGGCAGGTATATGATAGTCACACGTGAATGCTATGCCTTGTATGTGTTTGGTAGAAGCAGGGAGAGGGGGGGTCCATAGGGATATGGGGTTTGATTCTTGCTTCATTGTAATTATTTTCTTGGCTTAGGTATTTAAAGAAAGCATAGAAAGAGAGGTGAAGATGATTGATGATATATGCATGCATGTGGGTATTCACTTTTGTGAAGCAAATGAAAGCAAAAAGGCTATGAAATTAAGGGGGAACGGGGGACCCCCTTCACCCAAATAATGAAACACAGGCAGCAACCATAGAGGGCAGACATATTATATAAATAGGTGGCAATGAGAGGAGGAGTGAGTTGACTACTCACATGCCTGACCTGTCCTTTCTCTTCCCTTTCCCCACCTGCAAATTCCTTCACTGAACTCACTATAATTTCCCTTTACTAATATAATTTCACCTTTCTGGTCATCCCTATGCTATCAGCAAAACTAACACCTTTTATAAAACCTAATTTAATAACTTCTTTTATTTACATTAAGTACGCAATTATCAAAGAGAGGGGTGAGGCCTGGCGGCATCCCAGTTGATGGAATGTAAGGATTCCATTCATCATTCACGGGTTAATATAAGCATTCCGATCTTTGCAAATCAAAGTGGGCCAAAATTTTTAATTTAAAAAAAAAAAAAAAAAAAGTAAGGTGGGTCCTCATAATGCAACATCTTCACGTGTCAATTTCTTCCCACGTGTCGACAACGACCTTTGTCACATTATTTTCCCTCTTCCATTTCTTCCTTCTATTTCCGCCATCACTTGCGACTTCGTGAGAGGCATGAAATTGGTCAATTTATTATTATTTTTTGGTTTAATTTACAATTTGGTATTTAAACTATATCAATTTTTCAAGCTGATACTTAAACTTTTGTTTTTATCTATAAAATATTATTCTGTGACCTGCTTTAGCCCAAAATGTTAATTCCATTAAATTTTTTTTTTCTTAACCAAAAACAAGTTGACAAATCATCTTTCTTCTCTCTTTTTTTCTATTATCCTTTCTTTTCTCTGAGAAATCAAATGTAAGTGAGAGGTTGGTTCCAAGAGAAAATTATGGAGATGAAGGGATTATAAAATATAATAGGTTGTTTTTGGGAAAAGAAGAAATAAAGGAGAGGAAAGAAATAGAAATAGAAAAAAAATGTAAATAAATAAAGAAAATGAAATATAAAAAAAAAACATTTTTTTTAAATGATGTGTCAATTTATTATAGACTAAAAACGAAGGTTAAGATTTTGGGTTAAAATAAATAAATCATCACGAGTATTCAACTTATAGAAATTTATTTTATAAAAAGTAATCAAATCTTAGATGATTTTATATTTATATAATATTTTGATAATTTGTATAATTTTTATATGTTAATCAGTTATGCAAATATGAATGATACAAAAAAACCTCTATACGGTATTAAAATATATATATATATCACTTAACCCTTACACGAAATATACATAATTAACCCATTAATCATTAAAAATGCATTAATTAAGCTATTTAATTAATGAATTATGTTCTTCACCATTAATGTAGATGCTTAATTAAATGTTCCGATATTAACAAAAAAAAAGTTATAAAATTTAAAAACTTAAAAAAAATTCAAAAAAGAAATTGTAAGAAAATGGTAATTTTTTCAAAAAAGGATATTAAGAATTATTTAAAAATAAAAATGGAAAAAAATGTAAAAGGTATTAAAAAAATATTAACAATTATGAAAAGCTTTTAAGGGTGTGTTTCAACATTACATTATAACTAAATAAAAGTATAATTATTAGAATAGTAATTATATTTTTCTGTAATTATAATAAGTTTTAATAACTTTTATAAAAATATTTTTATAATATTTTTCCAAAAATTTATGAGTTTTAAATTTTTTATAATTTCATTAATTTTTAATTGTTAAATTTTGTTTTTTTACATTTCAAACTTCTAATAATTTTAAAATTTTAATTTTTTTATATATTTATATATTTATAATTTTTATTTTATTTTATTTTGCTACTGAGTGACTATTAAAAACACGATCAATGAAGGAAATACTTAGTCAAAAGATTTAATTGATGCGTTATTATTATTATTAGTTATTTTTCATGCAACACTTCAAACTAAATTAAAGATTTCATGATGAAATTGAGGGTCCCGCATAAAAAAGAATGCCAATTTGTCAACATCATAATCAATAAAAAAATATATAGTGCTTTTCAGTGAAGATTCACGAAAATATTTTAGGGATCGAAATTAAATTGTTTATAACTTTATAATTTTTAAAAGATTAAATTAAATTTTTATTATTTATATTGGGTATATAATTATTTTTATTAAAATTTATTTTGATATATAATATTATAATTATGTTTTAATATTTAAAATATAATTTTATAATTCAAATTAAATTTTATAAACAATTTATATTAATTTCTTTAAAATATTTAAAATTTACATTTCATATATTAAATGTTAATATTTAAAATCTTAAAACAAACTTTTTAAAAGATATCATCTACTACACTTTTCAAAAGAAATGAAGAAATAGCTGGAACAAAATTTCAACCTTAGTTATGGGAATGCCGATAAATACCTTAATTACTGCCTCATTATATTATTGCGAATAAATAAATTACAATCTCTTTGAAAAAAGAAATCTTGAGGATTTGGTTTTGATGTAGGCTTGTTAACAGATCAGAGTGGTTAGACTAGTAAATTTAACACTTCTGAATTGGACTCCAGTTAAGATTGTTTTTTTCATAAAATATTTAATAAAATTTTTAGAAAAAGTGTTTTACAAGAGTATTAATAAAATATTAAGAAAATAAATATTTAAAGAAAAAAAAAATAGGTGACAATTTTTTATGATCAATGTATTAAATATTTACCTTTTTTTAAACTCCAATAAATTATTTGCACTTTAAAATATATTTAATTATAAATATTAATATAAAAAATATTTTTAATATTATATATTGCAAAATGAATTAATTAGAGCTAAAAAGCAATTAAAATCGAGGCAGGACTCTATAAAAACACCTTTAATTTGCATATCCCACTTATCTTTTTCATTCAAATATCATTAAAATTTGGTGTTGACAGTTCTAATTTAGATATTTAAAATTATTTAATTTGAAATTAAGGTTGACATTAAGAGAAAGTGAAAAGACGTTTGTTGATTTCTGTCCTTTAATATTTTCCACATAACATTTTAGATAACTTCTCTCATAATTTTAACATTTTTCATCTTTTCATTTAATTTTATTTTAATACTTATATTTAACCATTTCATTGATTTGATATTATCCCGTTGTAAAATTATAAAAATATTTTAAAAAACATTATAATTAATATTTATCATAATTTAAAATTTAACCCTTAATGTTTATATTTTTTTTGTCAATTTGACCCGTATTCTTTTTTTTTAACTAAATTTGACCCCCTAATCTTTAAAAAAAAATTAAATTTAATTATCAACCTTTTAAAAAAATTAAGTTGATGTGTTTTTAACGAAAATATTTACTAAAACGTTAATTTTTTAAACATCATAGCTCAAATGACAATCCATATGTACTTCATGCTACTTTTTTATGAGCTTTTTATAATTTTAAATATTTTTATATTTTTTAAAATTATTTGTTAATATGTTATGTAAAACAAATAATGACATGCCATCATGAAAGTGCACGTGGACTATCATGTAGGTTGCCACACCAATATCGTTAAAAAATTAATGTTTGAAAAAGTGATTTGACTCTTTTTTGAAAGGTTGAAAGCTAAATTTAGCTTAAAAAAAGAATAACCGCCAATTTGACAAAAGATGTAAACGTTAAAGGCTAAATTTGACATTATGCCTTCATAGTATTATAATTGCACTTTTGTCTTTCCATACTTTTATATATTCTCTAAACAAAAAAAAAAATACAAAATACAAATTTAAATATCAAACATACATTCAATAATACTATTTTTTCCAGACGTACTGGCATATTGTTAGGCAGGATGTTAGGTTTTATTGTCTTTATGTTCTCAATGGAGGTACGTCTTTAATGGAAATAAATAATACCTATATTGTTCTAATTCCAAAAATGGGTAATCTTACTAGTATAAAGCATTTTTACGCTATTAGTCTTTGTACGGTGTTGTATAAGATTATCTCCAAAATAGTGGTAAACCAATTTCAAAAAGTATTAAATTGTTGAGTCGATGACGCGCAGAGTGCTTTTGTTCCTAGAAGGTTAATAACATATAATATCCTCCTTGTGTATGAAATTCTAGAGGTGTATAAGTGGAAAAGGGTTTGGAAAAAAGGGGCATCTTGCTCTTAAACTTGACATGAGCAAGACATATGATAGGGTGGAGTCGGAGTTTATAAAAAAGATGATGTTGAATATGGGCTTTTCGAAAGTTTGGGGGGATTTTATTATTCAATGTGTGAGTATGGTCTCGTACGCTATTATTCTTAATGGCAAAGTGGGGAGGACTTTTTCTCTAGGAAGGGGTTTTTAGTAAAGGGACCATCTTAGCCCGTATTTGTTCTTAATATATAGTGGAGGGTTGTCTTCTTTAATACGCATGTCAAGCCAAGATAGATTTGTTATGTAACACCCTTAACCCGCCTCCATCGTTAGATTAAGGTCAGTGGCGTTACTAACAAATCAAAACATTTAATTACAACATAAGCAAATGTGCAAACTGACCATTAACATCATATTATACAGGAAGCAGTACTTGCTAATTTAATATTTCCATATAATTATATTGAACAATTGAGTGATGAGATATGCCATGCAATGCTAAACTTGGTCTTCCACTTTCTACACTCTTATCATTATTTATCCTCTCTTGAAAGCTAGAAGTTGGATACATAACAAGACTATTCCAATTATTAGCATCAAAGTATTGAACTATACTCCGACTACTACCTTCGATGATATTAGTAGAATGACCTACTTCACCTAATTTAAGTTTGCTATTTCATTAAAAATTAAAGTAAAAATACTCTTATAGTCATTAATACAAGTTTATGGGACTTTAAAAATAGTCTAAAAATAGACAGGGGCTACTTTGAAACAATTTTAAAAGTTTAAGGAAAATTTCAGAAAAACTTAAAAACATGGGTCACACGACCGTGTGGCCAGGCCGTGTGACTTTCGAAGTTAGGACACACAATCGTGTCTCAGCCCGTGTAACTCACTGACTTGGGTCTCACGGCCATGTCACAAGCCGTGTGCCGGACCGAGTGTGTCACACAGCTGTGTGATAGATCATGTCTCAAGCTGTGTTTGCCTAAATGTACCTTAAAACTCAAGTTTACCAAATCATGCTTACTTGAACACTAAACAACTCATTTGCCAACCATTTAACCTACTCAAATCACAATTAGACATGCTTAAAACATGCCAAAACATTCATCTTAAGTGCCTAACCAATATACCCTCATTAGTACCATATTTTGTAATTGCAAACACATTAGTAATGCATCAATCATCCAAATTCTCATTCATACTAAATTGCCATAATTGAACTAATGTTTTAGCTATTTAGTCTACCAAGCTTAAAATTAAAACACATGCAAAACATTAGCTTGGCTAACATACCAAAACATAGATTTAACCACAACCATATGAACACATAAATACCATTACACATGGAACTCAGAATAATATCAATTAAAAGACCTCCTAGGTACATGCCATTATAAAATAAAACATCACCACACTTGAGTCCAGGATTGTTTTTGGATGTTGAGTCGACAGTAAGCTGAAAAGTACCTAAACTGTGCAAGGAAAACAAATTGTACGTTAAGTATCACTCAATGGTATTTCTATAATCCAAACAATTAAAACTTGGTGCAAATAATTAAAATGTAAGATGTAATTAAGAAATGATATATAGAATATCAAGTTTATCATGCTAATTTATTCATTCTTGTTCACATCCAACAAATATTGCACACGTTAATATATGGCAATAGCATTTCATAAGGCGTCTAATAAACCATCTCATACAAAGGCATTATTCATTTCCATTTCCAATCCATGAGTTCATTACTCATAATTTATCAATATTCACAACAAAATCCACTATTCCATATTTCATTTCACATCTTATTTCCATTTATCATCCTTTGCCATTTCAAATATCAAGCACATTTGTAACACCCTTAACCCGTATCCGTTGCAATAATAGAAACTGGCACCCTATGCAATCTAACAATCTTAGATATGTACAATTCAGCTAATCTTTCGAGTAAAAAATATGTACGTACTGGAATGAAGTGTGCAAATTTCATCAGACGATCAACAACAACCCAGATAACATCTTTCTTTTTCGGAGATAGGGTAACCCTGATACGAAATCCATTGTAACTCTATCCCATTTCCACTCTGGTATCATTACTGACTGTAGTAGTTCCGAAGGCACTTAATGTTCGGCTTTTACTTGTTGGCAAACCAAACATTTCAATACAAATTCTAAAATGTCTTGTTTCATGCCCAACCACCAGTACAACTGTTTCAAATTATTGTACATTTTAGTACTCCCAAGATAAACAGATAAACAACCACTGTGCGCTTCATGTAGAATTTTCTGAATGAGCTTGGAATTCTTTGGTACACAAATTCTACCTCGATATAATAAACAATCATCAGATCCAATCTGATATTCTGAATCTGTAGTCGACTCGCACTGTACTCTTTTGGCCTGTAAATCATTATCATATTTTTGAGCTTCACAAATTTGCTGAAGAAATAACTGTTTAGATTTTAACTCAGCTAAAATTGAACCATCATCAGAAAAAGTTAATTGTGTGTTCATCGCTCGCGAAGCAAACAAAAATTTTCTACTTAGAGCATCCGCAACTACATTCACTTTCACTAGATGATAATCAATCACTAACTCATAGTCTTTTAACAACTCGAGCCATCTTTATTGTCGTAAATTCAAATCTTTCGGAGACATTAGGTACTTCAAGCTCTTGTGATCAGTAAAGATATGACACTTCTCACCGAATAAATGATGTCGCCAAATTTTCAATGCGAACACAATAGCAACCAACTCTAAGAAGTGTGTCGGATAATTCTTTTCATGCGGTTTCAATTGTCTAGAAGCATAAGCTATCACTTTACCTTCTTGCATCAAAACACATCCCAAACCGTTCAATGACGCATCACTGAAAATCGCAAACTCTTTACCCGATTCAGGTTGAACTAGAACTGGTGCCTCAGTTAACAATGCTTTCAACTTTTTCAAAACTCTATTGGCATTTCTCAAACCATTCGAACTTCACATCTTTTTGTAGTAATCGAATCATCGGTGTAGCAATCATTGAGAACCCTTTTACAAAACACCGATAGTAACCAACTAATCCCAAAAAAATTCTGACTTCAGACACTTTTCTTGGTGGTTTCCAGTCAACAACTGCTGAAATCTTACTCGGATCAACTCGGATGCCTTCCGTTGAAACAATATGTCCTAAAAATCTAACCTCTCGAAGCCAAAACTCGCATTTACTGAATTTAGCAATTAGTTGATTATCTCTTAAGATTTGTAATACAATTCTCAAATGCTCGGCATTTTCAGATTCATCTCGGGAATAGATCAGAATGTCATCAATGAATACAACAACAAATCTGTCCAAATACGGTCTAAAGATTCAATTTATCAAATCTATAAATACTGCAGGAGTGTTAGTTAATCCGAATGGCATAACAAGAAATTCATAATGTCTGTACCTGGTCCTGAATGCAGTCTTCGGCACATCCGAATCTTTAACCCGCAACTGATAATAGCCAGATCTCAAATCAATCTTTGAAAATACTGTTGCTCCTTTCAACTGGTCGAACAAATCATCATTTCTCGGCAAAGGGTACTTATTCTTAATCGTAATCGTAACCTTGTTGAGCTGACGATAATCAATACACAGTCTAATAGTATTTCATCTACAATTCACAACAACATCATACAGAGTCAACCAGTCGATACCCAAAATCACATCAAATTCATCAAATGGTAAAAGCATCAAATGGTAAAAGCAATTAAATTTGTCAGAAACATAACCCTGAGTCATCAAAGGACAATTCTTGCAAACTTTATCAACTAGGACATACTTGCTTAAGAGGTTCGATACTTTAATCAGAAACTCTGTAGACTAAATAGGTAAACTCTTACTAGACACTAACTCACAAACATATGAATAAGTCGATCCAGGATCAATCAATACAGTTATATCAGTGTGATAGAGAGAAAATGTACCGGTGATAACATCTGGTGATGACGCATATTCGCGAGTGCAAATAGCGTAAGCTTTGGATGGTGCTCGAGCCTTGGATCTCACAATAGAATCCTTTGTTGCACCTTTGCTACTAGTTATATTTCCCATATTTCTAAGTGGTCTCCCTCTAGCATCTGTATTGCTCGGTCTTGTATTCATATTTTTATCTTTCTTGGGTAACTCAGGACAATCCAGAATAAAATGATCTTACGAACCACATCTGAAACAAGTTTTGTTATTCATCCAACAGTCTCCAAAATGCTGTCTTCCACACTGTTGACACTCGGGTTTGTTGGTTCTAACACTACCAACACTCGATACTGAAGTGGCTTGAGCTTTAGGACTAATATATTGCTTCCCACGATCTCTATTAGAATACCCCACTTAAGTATTCGAACGACTATACGAAACACGTGATTTCTTTGACGAGGAGTGATAGGGTTTACACATCAACCTCTTTCTCAAATTTCTAGCCTCAAAATCAGCTTTTCTCTTTTCTTTTCCAAGTTCCTCAGCTTTGCAAGCTTTGTCGACTAACGCAACAAATTCTTTCAATTCCAGAATCCCGACTAGAAGTCTAATGTATTCGTTCAACCCATTTTCGAATTGCTTACACATAATTGCCTTAGTGGAGACACATTCTTGAGCATATTTACTGAGTCTCACAAATTCTCTTTCGTACTCGATCACAGACATACGACCCTGTTTGAACTGCAGAAATTCTTTGCATTTTTGATCGATAAATCGCTGACTTATGTATATCTTTCTGAACTCAGTTTGAAAGAATTCTTGCGTGACTTTTTCTCTCAGCACCACGAATATCAAAATGTTCCACCATTGATATGCAGTATCTCTGAGAAGCGATACAGTGCATTTAACATCTTCAGCTGGCGTGCAAGATAATTCATCAAACACCTGAATCGTATTCTCAAGCCAAAACTTGGCTCTCTCAGGATAATCATCAACTATAGTTCTAAACTCTTCAGCCCCGTATTTTTGAATTTTATCCACAAGTGGCTTACTTAAGCGTAAAGGTTCCAAACCTTGAGGAGCTATGGGAACTGGTTGGGGAATAAGTGGGGGTGGAGGTTGCTGAGCAGCCAGATTAGTTCAGACAAACTCAGTGAACCATTCGTTCATCATTTGGAAGAAGGCTTCTTTGGCCTCTCCTCCCTAACTCCCAAATATAGGTCTCGACTTAGACCGCACTACTCCGTGAATGAAGGCTGGCATATTACTTTCAATATCATCAGCTAATGCTCGATTAAGATCCATAGCTATATGAAAACATGATTTAAACTATCAGAAGATATCATACTATCACAGGTTATATATGACATGTATAGCTAGACTCTCACATATGCTATGTTAGTCCTAGAATCGACTAAATCATAGCTCTTATACCAAAAAATATAACACCCCTAACCTGTATCCGTGCTAGAATAGGGTTACGAAACATTCTCGAACTTATTTCATAAATAATCATACATTTTACATATATTTTTCATATCCAATAAAATGCATTCTCAATCAATCACAATGTCCCTAGTACGAGCTTACGAGGCCCAAAACATGCATTAGAAGTAGTTTGGAACTAAACCGATAACTCAAGAAATTTTTGAAAAACATAAAAATTTTACAAAATACAGGTGACACACGCTCGTGTGGCCCGGCCGTGTGAAGACACGTCCGTGTCACAGGCCGTATGGACATTCGACATGGGATTACATGGCCGTGTCCCAGCCCATGTTTGACCCCGTGTAACTCTCTGACTTGGGTCACACGACCAACAACATGCCTATGTGACTAGCTTGTGTACCCTTCGAAATGCCCACATACGCTCGTGTGCCAGGCCGTTCCAAAACTGTAAGGTATACTGACTCATGCCACATGGCCAAGTCACATGGCCATGTCCTGGCCATGTGAAACATATTGACTTGATTTCTAATTAAACACCAGGGGACACAAGGTCGTGTCACCAGACCGTGTGTCACACACTACTGAGACACACGCTCGTGTCTCTACTCGTGTGGATAAAAATAGGCTATTTACCAAGCTATCTTTCTCACCCAAATTTGTATTCACCTATACAAACCAAATGGCATAAAACAAGACATAAATAGGCATTCAAACCAATCTCAACCAAGCCTAATTCATGCTAATTCCATACCAAGAATTGTAATGTTCATAACATCATAATTTACCTATTCAAAACATACCAATTTCACATTCACAAATCACCTAATTGGTTAACTTCATATATACATTATCTTGCTTAAAATCAAAAGCATGCCATATATCCAAATTTCAACCATTTGGTATTCAACTTACCAATTCACAACAAGCATTCACCTAGAAATTACCAATCACGTAACATAAGCCATTTGCACATATATAAATATACATCACCAAGCATGCAAAAATAAGCCAAATTACATGGTTATACATATAACCAAGCATTCATCATTTACAAGCTAAATCAAATGGCTAAATTCATTACCAAACTATAGACTAAATCAACCATAACTCCTATACAAGCTATATAACCAAATACATAAGTTCAAAAGTACTAAAATGACAGTGGATAGTGTGATGAGATCTCTGAAAACTCCCAAATCTGAGCAAGCTTCGATAATCACTATAAAACACGGAAAAGTAAATAGAATAAGCTATAAAGCTTAGTAAGTTCGTATAGTAATAAACTCAACTTACTATATATACACAATTTAAGCAATTAAACATATAATAATATAACTCATATTGATCCAAAAACCTATCATATATTCATTCACATGGTTAGATATGAATTTCACAAGTTTTTTTGATTCAATGCTTGCATGGTTCATGTACATACCTGTACTAACTCGTATCAATCTCAAACTCATCCATATCCTTAATATACCCGTTGAACCATTTGGAATAATATTAGATACTCAGGAATCTTGCACCTTAAGTGCCAATACATAGCCGAGGCTATCTCAATCTCATATCTCATATAATGCTCACTCTCGAGCTATCAACGGGTCTGCTCACACAAGCTGACGGTCAAGACGTAACTACAAAATGTTGCTCATACAAGCTGACGAGAATCCGCAACACATGTCGAAAAACTCAGCCATCGGTAGAATGTACGGACTAGCACCCAAATCACATAACCCCTAATAACGTGTCATTCGTATCCTAATATATACCTAAGGTTTAACCGGGATTTTCAATTGCCGAATCTTCGTTGAACATATCCATAAGGTTGTATTCACAATTAATTCAATAATAAAGCATTTAAAACACAATTATATTAATGCTTATTAACATACGAACTTACCTCGATCACAAAAACAACAATATTGATTGACTAGTCCAATACTTTGTTTTCCCCCGATCTAGATCTGAACTTCATTTTTCTTGATCTATATAATATCAAATTTAACTTATTAAATTATCATTCTATTCAATTTAGCCCAAAAATCACATTATGACAAAATTACACTTTCGCCTCTAATAGTTTAACATCTTTACAATTTAGTCCCTAGCTCATAAAAATACAAATTTATAGAATTAAGTCCCTACCCATGCTATTCAAATTTCCCTTATTAGCATAGTAGCTCTTATTTTTCATTTATTTCACATTTCTACTACAGAATTTTCATATTTCACAAATAAATCCCTAATTTGCAATTTCACCCAAAATCACTTAATAAATGTTGTTTATCTAACAACAACTATTCATTTTCTATCATCAAACTTCAAAATACACACATATTCATCAATGGTAAAATCCTAAACCTTCAACACTTTTGCAAATTAGTCCCTCGGCTAGCTAGATTAATTTACGACGACTCCAAAAACATAGAAATAATTAAAAACCTAGTCAAAATCAATTACATGCATAAGGGATAGTTGGCCGAATGCTTCAAGATATTTTCATGGATTTTCTAAGTCTAAATTTCGGTGATAGGTAGGAAGAAAAAAGATGATACCTTGTTTTTCTTTAATCTAGTTTACTTTAATTATTAATTTACAGTTTTAACCTTATTTTAAACCATTAAGATCACTTAATCATGCACATAATTGACCACTCACAATTAAAATGGCTTAATTACCATATAAGGACCTCTCATAGCTATTAGACACCTTCAGCTATTAGAACATAACTTTTATATTTTATGCGATTTAGTCTTTTTTATCAAATTAAGCACTCAAACGATAAAATTTCTTAACGAAATTTTCACTCAATCATACAATCATGCTGTAGACCTAAATTTCATAATAAAATAAATATTTCGACCTCAGATTTGTGGTTCCAAAACTACTGTTCCTATTTGACTAAAAACGGGCTGTTACAACATTGATTTTTATAATTTATTTCCCCTAAAAATGGGCTGTTACAACACGAACCCAACCAACACACCAGTTTAACACCCAGTGCCTCATCGGATAAATTTGAAACAAGTAATTAGGCTTAGCACTGTAATAAGTTGACACCTAGTGTCTCATCAGTTAAACCGAACCAAATTGGCACCAAGTATCTTATCAACTCGAAGTCGAAATAATCCATGTTCTCTTCCTATCCTATGGCATGCCATCTATATCCGACTTAGCTCGAAACAATTAATAGGGTTTTATTTTACATTTTAATATAACTAATGCCTTAATTTCATGAATGTATATTATCACATATAAGCATATATTCAATTTGCTAGTAACAACATTTTCTCTATAAATGTATTGTAACACTCCTCTTTCGTATTCCACGCTGGAATAAGGTTACAAAATATTACTGAACTTATCACACATTAAAACATACATTTAACATAAAATTTACTCAATTCAAATACAATTCATTACAACCAATCATATTTCCCTAATACGAATCTACGAGGCCCTAAACATGCATTAGGAGTGGTTCGGGACTAAACTGATAACTTTATAAAGTTTTAATACACTTAGAAAATTTTCTCAAAAATAGAGGACACATGCCCGTGTGGCTTGGCCACGTGTCTCACACGGCCAAAGACACACCCGTGTCGCAAGCCGTGTGGACATTGGAAATGGGAACGCATGGCCATGTCCCAACCCGTGTCCGACGTGTGCCCTAAAAATGACCATACACGCCTGTATGCCAGGCCATGTGCTAGGCCATGCCAAACCTATAGGGTGTACTAATTTATGCCACACAACCAAGTCACACGCCCGTGTATATGGTCGTGTGGAGCATACTGACTTAATTTTAATTTCAACAGTAGGGGACGTACGACCGTGT
Organism: Gossypium longicalyx; assembly: GCA_025698465.1. Lineage (NCBI taxonomy): Eukaryota > Viridiplantae > Streptophyta > Magnoliopsida > Malvales > Malvaceae > Gossypium > Gossypium longicalyx. The sequence goes on from CM047000.1 coordinate 9,954,067, forward strand.
AAAATAACTGTATGTCACACATGGCTAAGACACACGCCCGTGTCTCTGCCCGTATGGACAAAAATAGGCTATTTACCAAGTCAATTTGCCACCCAAACTTGTACACACCTACACCAAAATCAAAGGCACCAAAACAAATCATATAATAAGCATTCAATCAACCTCTCTTAAGCATATTTCATACCATTTTCAACACCAAAAAGTACAAAACATATCAATACCACATTGTACTATCCAATTCATACAAAACTTAACTTATACCATTCAACTAGGTAAACATTTCTAGACATGCATCATTATGCTCAATTTCACAAGCATATATCTTCTCTATTATCTATCATTTGACAACCACAACATCTACTATCAATAAGAATCACAAAACCAACCTCAAATTCATAACATAAGCCATATACATACATTTATATACATAATCAAACCAACCAAATTAAGCCAACTCTCATGGCTATATATACAAACCAAAACATAAGCATTTACAAGCCATTTCAAATGGCACAACACATTACCAAATATACCAAAATAACCAAAGTCCCTGTACATGCCATATACTCAAAACATAAGCTTCAAAGGTACCAAAGTGATAGTAGGATAGTGTGACGAAGTCTCTGACGATTCCTGAATCCGAGCTAGCTTTGAAATCACTATAAAACACGATAAAATAAACAAAGTAAGCTACAACGCTTAGTAAGCTCGTATGAAAATAGGTATAATTTCCAATTCAATCACAATTTAAAGAATATTAATAATACATTCAATTCAACTATTTACACATTGCTATGACTAATGATATCATGTATAAATTCAATAACTTACTTACTTTACAAATAACTTGTCGATTATTACTTACTTTCCAAACTTATCACAAGTAACTAACTGATCCATATCATTGTTCTCATCCTCGTACCATAATCTTTTCTCGCTGAACAATTCAGAATAATATCAGATACTTGAGAATCTCACACTGAAGTGCCATATACATAGCCGATGCTATCTCAATCACATATCGCATATATGCTCACTCTCGAGCTATCAATGGGCCTACTCACACAATTTATGGGTCAAGACGTAGCTACACGGTGCTGCTCACACAAGCTATCAAGTAACCGCAACACATGCCGGTATACTCAGCCACCGGTAGGACGTATAGGACCAGCACCCGGATCATATAATCACAATAACCCCTAATGACATGTCACTAGTATCCTATCTATTCCTAAGGCTCAACCGAGATTTCAAATGTCGAATTGTCATCGAATCATTGTCGAACATGTCCGTAGTCTTGTATTCACAATTTATGCAATATCAACGCATTTAAAATACATTTATAACAAAGCTTATTACATACGAACTTACCTCAGATGTAAAAAAAGGCTAAACTAGTTGATTAGTCGAGAACTTTGTTTTTCCCTCGATCTAAATTCGAGTTTCAATTTTCTTGATTTATATGTAATCAAAATTAACTTATTTAATTATCTCTGTATTCAATTCAGTCCAAAATTCACTTTAATGCACTTTTACACATTTTTTCCCCTAATGTTTTACAACTTTTACAATTTAGTCCTTATTTCACAGAATCACAAATTCAAGCAATTTAATACCAAGCAGCCCATGTTTTCCATTTATTTCACATTTAAACCACAAAGTTTCCACATTTCATAATTTAATCCCAAATTTGTATTTTCACAAAAAAACCACTTAACAAAACTTGTATAGCTATCATAAAATATTCATAATTCATTATCAAACATCAAAATAGTCATGTATTCATTAATGGCAACTTTTAAAATCTTTAACAATTTTTCAAATTAGTCCCTGGGCTAGCTAGACCTAGTTGCAATGATCTCAAAAACATATAAATTATTAAAAACAGAACAAAAATTGTACCTTAATGAGTTATTAAAGCTTGGCCGAATGAAGAAGATAAAAATGTTATTTTCTTAGCCCTAATTTCGATTGAAACATAAAGAAGATGATAACTTTTTATTTTGGTTTTATTTATTTTATGTTTATTAACCTATTTAATTAATTAACCTTAAGGACCTTAAGGACCTTAAATTTGAGGTTCTATAGCTATTTGACACCTTTAGCTATTAGAACTCAAGTTTTACACTTTACTCGATTTAGTCTTTTTTATCAAATTAACTAATCAAACAATAAAATTTCTAAACGGAACTTTTACACAATCATTCAATCATGCTGTAAACATTAAAATAATAATAAAATAATTATTTTGACTTTGGATTTGTGGTTCCAAAACCACTGTTTTGATTTGACTAAAAACAAGCTGTTACAACTCTCCCCCCTGGGGATTTTCGTCCCCGAAAATCTTACCAGTGAATAGGTTAGGGTATTGTTTTCTCATAGCTTCCTTAGGTACCCTCGTAGCCTCTTCGATACCATGTCGTTGCCAAAGTACTTTCACTAAAGCTATATGTTTATTTCTCAACTCTTTAACCTCTCGAGCTAAAATTTGGATCGATTCTTCGTTGTATGTCATGTCGGGTTGAATTTCAACATCTTCTGGAGAAATTACATGTGATGGATCTAATCTATATCGGCGCAACATCGATACATGAAACACATTGTGAATCTTTTCTAATTCTGACGGTAATGCTAGCCGATATACTACTTGCCCTATTCTTTCGATGATTTCATACGGCCCGATGAAATGCAAACTCAATTTGCCTTTGCGACCAAATCAAAGAATTTTCTTCCACGACGATACTTTCAGAAATACTTTGTCGTCGATCTTAAATTCAATGTCTTTTCGTTTCAAATCTGCATATGAATTCTGTTGATCTGAAGCTGCTTTTAGACTGTGGCGAATTACTTTCACTTTTTCTTTCGTCTCTTGGATCAAATCAATGCCGTGAATCTTTTTCTCACTTAGCTCAGTCCAGTACAACGGGGTTGGGCATTTGCGACTATAAAAAGCTTCGTACGGTGCCATATTTATTCTTGATCGAAAACTATTGTTATATGTAAATTCAATCAATGACAAATATTTCTCCCAATTGCCTTTGAATTCCAACGCACAAAAACGAAGCATATCTTCGAGAATCTGAATTACTTTCTCAGAGTAACCGTCGGTTTACGGATGAAATGCTATACTAAAACTCAACCTCGTACCCAGAGCTTCTTGCAATTTCTTCTAAAATTGTAATGTAAATCTCAGATCTCTATTCGAAATAATTGAAACTGGCACTCTGTGCAATCTAACAATCTTAGAAATGTACAACTCAGCCAATTTATCAAGCGAATAGTTAGTACATATTGAAATGAAATGTGCAGACTTTGTTAGTTGATTTACAACAACCCAGATAACATCTTTCTTTTTCAGAGACAGAGGCAAACCTGATACGAAATCCGTTGTAACTCTATCCCACTTCCACTCTGGTATCATTACCGATTGTAGCAATCCTGAAGGCACTTGATGCTCAGCTTTAACATGCTGACACACCACACATCTCGATACAAATTTTAAAATGTCTCGTTTCATTCCTGATCATCAATACAACTGTTTTAAATCAGTATATATTTTGGTACTCCCCGGGTGAACAGATAGACAACCACTATGTGCTTCATGTGAAATTTTCTGAATGAGCTCAGAATTCTTTGGTACACAGATTCTGTTTTCGAACATTAAACAATCATCAGCTCTGATCTGATAATTTGAATCACTAGATGACTCACATTGCATTATTTTAGCTTGTAACTTAGTATCACGCTTTTGAGCTTCACAAATTTGTTAAAGAAAAATCGGTTTAGCTTTCAACTCTACTAGAATCGAACCATCATTTGACAAAGTCAGTCTTGTATTCATTGCTCTCAAAGCAAACAAAGATTTTCTACTCAGAACATCTGCAACTACATTTACTTTCCCCGGATGATAATCAGTTACTAACTTGTAAGCTTTTAATAGCTCGAGTTATCTCCGTTGTCACAAATTCAAATCTTTCTGAGTCATTATATACTTTAAACTTTTGTGATCGGTAAAGATATGGAATTTTTCACCATACAAATGATGTCGCCAAATTTTCAATGCGAAAACAATAGTGACCAATTCTAAATCATACGTCGAATAATTCTTTTCATGCAGCTTTAATTTTCTGGAGACATAAGTTACAACTTTTCCTTCTTGCATCAAAATGCAACCTAAACCGTTTAGTGACACATCGTTGTAAATCACAAATTCTTTTCCTGACTCAGGTTAAACCAACACAGGTGCCTCAGTTAACAATGCTTTTAACTGTTTGAAACTTTGTTGAAATTTCTCGGACCATTCAAATTTGACATCTTTTTGTAGCAATTTGGTCATAGCAGTAACAATCATTAAAAATCCTTTAACAAAAATTCGATAGTAACCAGTTATTCTCAGAAAACTTCTAACTTCGGATACATTTCTCGGTGGTTTCCAATCAACAACTGCAGAAATTTTGCTTGGATCAACTCGTATACCTTCTATTGAAACAATGTGTCCCAGAAATCCAACCTCTTAGAGCCAAACTCGCATTTACTGAATTTAGTGTATAGTTTCTCATCTCTCAAGGTTTGTAACACAATTCTCAAATGCTCAGAATGCTCAGACTCATCTCGTGAATAGATCAGAATGTCATTAATGAACATAATAACGAATCTGTCTTAATACGGTCTAAAAATTCGGTTCATCAAATCCATAAAGACTGTAGGAGCATTAGTCAATCCGAAAGGCATAACAAGAAATTCATAATGTCCGTACCTCGTTCTGAACGCAGTTTTCAGCACATCTGAATCTTTAACTCGTAGCTGATAATAGCCAGATCTTAAATCAATATTCGAAAACACTGTTGCCCCTTTCAACTGATCAAACAAATCATCTATTCTCGGCAATGGATACTTGTTCCTTATTGTAACCATATTGAGCTGACGATAATCAATACACATTCTCATTGACCCACCTTTTTTCTTTACAAACAATACTAGCGCACCCCAGGTTGAAAAACTAGGTCGTGCAAAACCTCTATTGGTTAACTCTTGCAACTGAGATTTCAGCTCTTTCAATTTTGTCGGAGCCATTTTGTACAGAGCTATAGATATTGGTGAAGTTCCTGGTACTAACTCAATAGCAAATTCAACCTCTCTGATCGGTGGTAACCCTAGTAATTCTTTTGGAAACACATCTGGAAACTCACAGACTATTGGTACTGATTCAATCTTCAATTTAGACACCTTTGTATCTAACACATATGCAAGATAAGCTTTGCAATCTTTCCTCACACATTTTTGAGCTAACATAGACGAAATCACTATAGGTAATTCACTAAATTCATCTGATTCAATTCGAAGAATTTCATTGTTCTGACATTTCAATTCAATAGTCTTCTGTGTAAAATTTACAACGGCATCATGTATCGTCAACCAATCCATACCCAGAATTACATCGAAGCATCGAATCAACTGGAAAATAGTAATCTCGAATCATTAAAGGACAGTTCTTGCAAACTTTATCAACTAGAACATACTTACCTAAGCGGTTCGATACTTTAATCACAAACTCAATAGACTCAATAGGCAATTTTTTACTAGACACTAAATTCTTACAAACATATGAATGAGTTGATCCTGGATCAATCAATGCAATCACATTAGTGTCGTAAAGAGAGAATATACCAGTGATAACATCGAGTGACAACGCCTCTTCACGAGCACGAATAGCGTAAGCTCTAGCAGCTGCTCTGGCCTCAAATCCTATAGCCGAATCTTGTCACACCTCTACTACTGGTCAAATTTCCCGCATTTCTTGGTGGCCTCTGTAATGACCCAATATTCACAGGCATCGGAAAAGTGCAATATCGTGCCTCCGTTTTAGTAAAATGGGTTTGTAAATAATTATTAGAAATATTTATGAGACTAGTGGTGTGCCTAATTAGGTTCTAATTAGGTGAATTTAGTTTAATTAAGAGTAATTAGGAAAAAAGGACTAAAGTGAATAAGGGTAAAAGTTGAATTGTAGATTAAAAGAAAATAAAAAGGACCAAAATGGCAAATAAGTCATTTAGCATAAGATTTTTGTTTGTTTAATTAATATAAATAAATAAATTAGTTATAAATTTAATTATGTTAAATTATAATAATTATATTATATTATATTATATTATATTATATTATATTATATTATGAAATAAATAAAATAAGGACAAGTGGATGGTGATGATAATATACAATTGTAAAAATATATGAGTGCACAATTGTAATACATATATTTGTTATTAAATAGATATTTATTATTATTTAATTGATATTAAATTATAAATTAAATTAAATAGTTGACAAATGTAGAGTGACGATAAAACACATGTGTAATAAATATATGTAAATATTTATAATATAATTATTTATTTACTTACATTTTAAGCTAAAGATATTTATTATAATAACAATTATTAAATTAATTTATTATAAATATCATATTATGAATTGAATTAAATAAAAGCCAAGTGTATGGTGATAAAAATATACAAATGTAATAATAGTATTTATACATTTGTAATATATTTATTTAATTACTTTTTAAGTATATAGATATTTATTATTATTATTATTATTATTATTATTATTATTATTATTATTATTATTATTATTATTATTATTATTGATGTTGTTGTTGTTGTTTTTGTTGTTGTTGTTAACTAATATATATAATAAAGTAAAATAAAAAAAGAAAGAAACAAAACAAAACAAAGAAGAAAAGAAATAGAGAGCAATTCAAAACAGGGGGAAAGGAAAGAAGAAAATAAAAAGAAAAGGAAAAACTAGGATTTTGAAGCTTAAAGTTTTAATTGGTAAGTCAATTAAGTTCTTTTTACTTAATTTTGATGTGTTAGAAGCTTTAGAACAAAGTTTTGTTGAAATTAAGTTGAAGTTTTGGAAATTCTTAAGTTCTTGAATATAGTTCATGTTGAACAAATTGATGAATTAGGGGTTTAATTGATAGAAATTCTAGTTAGAATTGATTAAAGGATTAAATTGTAAAGTAAGCTATAAGTTTTGCATAGTAGGGACTAAATTGCAAGAATTTCAAAATTAGGTATTTATAGGAAATTTAGATAGTTATGTCTAAGTTTGGTTGAAATTTGAGTAGAAATAAAGTATGAATTAAAATAGGAAAGTAAGTGAATTTAATTAGGACCAAATTGAATTTAAGGTAGAAATTGAATAGAAAAATTTAAATATTAGACATAAATTAATATTGTATTAATGATTATGAAAATTATCTTAATTTTTCATAACCAATATCGCACCCGAGGCATCCACGAAGAGAGGAAAAGAAAAAGTGGACGAGAAGTAGACACGAGAATCACGATTTGTATTACTATAATTCAAATCTATTGAATATTAATTGTTATATTTTAACTAAAATGCATGGTAAGTAAAATTAGGTAAGCAATTGAATTGATAATATTGATTTGAATGAAATTGATTCAAAAATGTTTATGGCTATTGAAATTGAATGTGAACAAATTGGAAATTAAAAATGATTTGAATTAAGTAATTGAATTATGAATTATGTGAATATTTGAAAGTATATTGATTGAAAATTAAAAGTGATTTGAATTGAATCAAATTAAATTGAATGAAGAAAATATGTGAGTATTTGAAATGTATATTGATTGAAAAGTAATTAGTGATATGAATTTGATTGGAAAATGAATTAAAAATATGAATTGAATAAAAGTGAATTAAATTGTGAATATGTGTGAATATGTGAATTGTGTATTGATTGAAAAGTGGTTTGAATTGAACCGAAGTATGATTATATGTGAATATCTGAAATATGTATTGGTATTGAATTGTATATTGATTAGAAAGTGAAAAGTGAATTTGAATTGAATTGTGATTGAATTAAAAGTGATTTTGAAATAGAAAACTGATTTGAATACCCTATTAACTAATCGGGCTGAGTCGGATATAGTTGGCATGCCATAGGATTGTAAGAGTACGGGAATTTATCGGCTTTGTCGATCAGGCACTTTATGTGTCGTATCAGGCACCTCTTGTGTCGTTTCAGGCACTTTATGTGTCGTATATTGCTTCTGATATATTGATCAGGTATTGAGTACCGTTTTAGGCACAATGTTCCATACTGGTGTGTTTGGTTGGAATCCGTGTATCCCCCAAAGTCTGGATTTGTTAATAGGGTGAATAATTGAAATGAGAAAATTAAATAAATTTGATTGATCGTACTATTAAAAATATGAGCAAGAAATTATGAGTTGAATTGTGAATTGAATTGAGACATGAGATTTGAAGCATGAACTTAAGGTTCATGAATTTGTTAAAATATCGAAATAAGAAGTGAAAATAGAATGAATTGGAAATAATGAAATAGTGTATGAGTTAATTGAATATAATCATATGAATTAATTATAATTATTTTTATTAAAAAATGTTGGTTTAAATAATTATTGAAAGACTAATATTGTAAAGTTTTAGATATGAAATAGAATAAGTTATTGAATTGAGATATATAAATCAAATATGTGAAATAATGATTTTATGAAATGGTTATTGATGAAATGCATGAAATGAATATCAATATAGTAAGAAGATATATAAATTAAAATGAAGAAAAGCTATTTAAGATACATATTAATAAGAAAATTTTAAAGTTTTAAATACATGAATGATTTATTGAAAGTAAAATAGTGGTAGGATTAATTGTGCATATTTATTGTTTTTACCTTAAGTATTTGAATTATAGTAATACCACTGGGTGTATACTCAGTGTACGGTTTATTTCTGTGCGCAAATTAGGTATAGAAATTTTTGAAGAGTTGAATTTTGAGATTGCAAGCTTTCATCTCATCACATCTTCAAGCAACAATAGGGTATGTTTTAAAATTTTGAATAGAATGACATGTACTTAGGAAAATTATTAAGTATGTTCCAAGTGTCCATTTTTATGTTTAAATATATTAGTAATTAGCCAAGAATTACATTGTTACCAAATGTAATATTCCTAGATCAGGTTTCTTGAGTCGAACATGGTATAGGGGTGTTAATGCCTCCCTCTAGTGGCTGTGTCACTTGGTTTTGCATTCGAAAATTTGTCTTTCTCAGCTAATTCAGGGCAATCCTGAATAAAATGATCTTGTGAGCCACATTTAAAACAAGCTCGGTTATTCATTCTACATTCACCAGGACATTGTCTTCAACATCGTTGACATTCAGGTCTATAATTTCTCAAATTGCCAACACTCGATACTGACATAGCTTGAGCTTTAGGACTTGAGTCTTGTTTTCCACGATCTCTGTTCGAATACCCGGTTGAAGCATTTGGACGAGTGAACGAATCTCTGGATTTCTTTGACAAAGATTGATATGGCTTATGCATCGGTCTTTTTCTTGAGTCTCTAGCCTTTGAAGCTGTTTTTCTCTTTTCTTTGCTAAGCTCCTTGGCTTTGCAAGCTCTATCAACCAGGACAACAAATTCTTTCAATTCTAGAATTCTGACTAGAAGTTTAATATCCTCGTTCAACCTATCAACGAATCGCTTGCACATGATTTCTTTAGTAGAAACATACTCCCGAGCATACTTGCTCGACCGTACAAATTCTCTTTCATACTTAGTTACAGTCAAACGGTCCTATTTCAATTCTAGAAACTCTTTGTGCTTTTGATCGAGAAATGTTTGACTTATGTATATCTTCTGAAACTCAGTCAGAAAGAATTCACAGGTCATTCTTTCTCTCGGTACCACTGATACCAACGTATTCCACCATTGATATGCTGTATCTCTCAATAATGAAATGGCACATTTTAAACACTGAGCTGCGTACACAAAAGCTCATCAAATACTTGAATAGTATTTTTAAGCCAAAATTCAACTCTCTTGGGATCATCATCAACAGTAGCTCTAAACTCTTTTGCTCCGTGTTTTCAAATTTTATCAACTGGCAACTTATTTAATCTTAGAAGTTCCACAACTTGAGGAGCTATGGGAACCGGTTGGGGATTAGGTGGGGGTGAAGGTTGTTGAGCAGCCGGATTGGTTCTAACAAATTTCGTGAACCACTCGTTCATCATTTGGAAAATGGCTTTTTTAGCCTCTCATCCTCGACTACTTGATACATTTATAGATTCAGATGGCGTAGTGCCTTGGGCAGGAGCCAGCGCATTACTCTCAACATCGTCAGCTACAGCTCGATTGAGATCCGTTTACTATACGAAAACACATTTTAAATTATCAAGATTCATCACACTATTACAGGTTATATATGGCATGTATAGCTAGACTCACACACGCTACATTAGTCCGAGAATCAACTAAATCGTAGCTCTGATACTAATTAATGTAACACCCCTCTCTTGTATTCAATGCTAAAATAGGGTTACGGAGCATTATTAAACTTATCACACATTAAAACATACATTTAACATATAATTTACTCAATTCAAATACAATTCAATTACAACCAATCATATTGTCCCTAATACGAATCTACAAGGCCCTAAACATGCATTGGGAGTGGTTCGAGACTAAACCGATAACTTTACAAAGTTTTAAAATAGTTAGAAATTTTTTCTCAAAAATAGAGGACATATTCCCGTATGGCCCGGCCATGTGTTTCGCACGGCCAAAGACACACCCGTGTCGCAAGCCGTGTGGACATTAGAAATGGGAACGCATGGTCGTATCCCAGCCCGTGTCTAACCTTGTGTAACTCTTTAACTTGGGTCACAAGGCCAACACACACGCCCGTGTGCCCTAAAAATGGCTATACACGCCCGTGTGCCAAGCCTTATGCTAGGTCCTGCCAAACTTATAAGGTATACTAACTTATGCCACACGGCCAAGTCACACACCCGTGTGTGTGGCCATGTAGAGCATACTGACTTGATTTTAATTTCAACACCGGGGGATACATGGCCGTGTAACATAACCGTGATTCACAGATGGCTGAGACACACGCTCGTGTCTCTACCCGTGTAGATAAAAATAGGTTATTTACCAAGCCAATTTGCCACCCAAACTTGTATACACGTACACCAAAATCAAAGGAACCAAAACAAATCATATAACAGGAATTCAATAAACCTCTCTTAAGCATATTTCATACCATTTCCAACACCAACCAATACAAAACATATCAATACCACAATGTACCATCCAATTCATAACTTAACTTATACCATTCAACTAGGTAAACATTTCTAGACATGCATCATTATACTCAATTTCACAAGCATATATCTTATTTAATATCTATCATTTGACAACCATAACATCTACAATCAATAAGCATCACAAAACCAACCTCAAATTCATAACATAAGCCATATACATACATTTATATATATAATCAAACTAACCAAATTAAGCCAACTCTCATGGCTATATATACAAACCAAATCATAAGCATTTACAAGCCATTTCAAATGGCACTACACATTACCAAATATACCAAAATAACCAAAGTCCTTATACATGCCATATACTCAAAACATAAGCTCAAAAGGTACCAAAGTGATAGTAGGATAGTGTGACGAAGTCTCTGACAATCCCCGAACCCGAGCTAGCTTTGAAATCACTATAAAACACGATAAAATAAACAAAGTAAGCTATAAAGCTTAGTAAGCTCGTATGTAAATAGGTATAATTGTCAATTCAATCACAATTTAAAGAATATTAATAATACATTCAATTCAACTATTTACACATTTCCATAACTAATGATATCATGTATAAATTCAATAACTTATTTACTTTACAAATAACTTGTAAATTATTACTTACTTGCCAAACTTATGACAAGTACCTGAACTGATCTATATCATTGTTCCTATCTTCGTACCATAATTTTTTCCAGTTGAACCATTCAAAATAATATCGGATACTCAGGAATCTCACACCGAAGTGTCACACACATAGCCGATGCTATCTCAATCACATATCGCACATATGCTCACTCTCGAGCTATCAACGGGCCTACTCACACAAGCTATTGGTCAAGACGTAGCTACACGGTGCTATTCACACAAGCTGTCAAGTAACCGCAACACATGCCGGTATACTCAGCCACCGGTAGGACGTACAGGACAAGCACCCGGATCACATAATCACAATAACCCCTAATGACATGTCACTAGTATCCTATCTATTCCTCGGGTTCAACCGGGATTTCAAATGCCGAATTGTCATCGAATCATTGTCGAACATGTCTATAGTCTCGTATTCACAGTTTATAAAATATCAAAGCATTTAAAACATATTTATAATGAATCTTATTACATACGAACTTACCTCAGATGTAAAAAAATGGCTACACTGGTTGATTAGTCGAGAACTTTGTTTTTCCCTCGATTTAGATCTGAGTTTCGCTTTTCTTGATCTATATATAATCAAAATTAACTTATTTAATTATCTCTCTATTCAATTAGTCCAAAATTCACTTTAAGGCACTTTTACACATTTGCCCCTAATATTTTATAACTTTTACAATTTAGTCTTTATTTCATAGAATCACAAATTCAAGCAATTTAATACCAACCCATGATAGCCGAATTACAAGTAGGTCTCTAGCAGCCCATATTTTCCATTTATTTCACATTTAAACCACTAAGTTTTCACATTTCATAATTTAATCCGTAATTTATATTTTCACAAAAAAATCACTTAACAAAACTTGTATAACTATCATCAAATATTCATAAGCCATCATCAAACATCAAAATACTCATGTATTCAACAATGAAAACATCTAACATATTTAACAATTTTTCAATTTAGTCCCTAGTCTAGCTAGACCTAGTTGCAACGATTTCAAAAACATAGAAATTATTAAAAACGGAACAAAAATCGTACCTTAATGAGTTATTACAGCTTGGCTGAATGAAGAAGACAAAAATGGTGTTTTCTTAGCCCTAGTGTCAGTTGAAACATGAAGAAAATGATAACTTTTTATTTTGGTTTTATTTATTTTATGTTTATTAACCTATTTACTTAATTAACCATAGTTATATAACATAAAAATCACTTAATACTTGTACATAATTGTCCACCCAAGCTAATAATGGTATAATTAGCACTTAAGGACCTTAAATTTAAGGTTTTATAGCTATTTGACATCTTTAGCTATTAGAACTTAAGTTTTACACTTTACGCGATTTAGTCCTTTTTATCAAATTAACTAATCAAACGATGAAATTTCTAAACGAAACTTTCACACAATCATTCAATCATACTATAAACATTAAAATAATAATAATAGAATAATTATTTTGACTTTATATTTGTGGTCCCAAAACTATTGTTCCGATTTGACTAAAAACGGGCTGTTACATGTATTCAATTCAACAGTCATAAAAACACCACATTTCTCGATATTCATAATCGAGTCATTTTAATCATCATTTGGTTCAATTCAGCCAAAAAGTACAAGAGTTCTCACCTCAATTACTTACCATACACAAACAACTCAATTTGCAATAATTCATAATTTAGTTCGGATTATAGAAACACAAACCATATATACCAAGCTATTCGACGTCGACCTTGTCTTTCCACTTCTTACTCGAGGATTTCGGAATGACGTTTGCTACAGGATAAATAATTAAAATAGATTAATAATACGCAACTCAACTTTTATTGAATTTCAAATTTTAAACCACATTTTGCTTAATCTTCAATTTAGTCTCTAAACCGAGACTAATTTTAATCTCCATGCTTAACCTTAAATTTTTATACTAATTTCACTCTAAACTAAATTTAGCTCTCTATTTTCAAGTCTACCCCTAAATTTCAAATTTTTCACAATTTAGTCCCTACTACTCAAAATCAACAATTATCTTCACTATTTAGTTCTTTTCCACTTCTAACTTTAAAATTTATCAACTTAATCCCAAAAACTCTAATTAACGAACAATGGTAACATCTTCAATCTTGAACAATACTAAAAATTATAACATGGGTCGGCTAACTCTAGGTATTGGGATTCCAAAAATACAAAAATTACAAGAAAAATAGACTAAATTAACTAACCAATTGAAGTTTGAATGCTTGAAAATCCCTAACTTTCGTTGGAGTTCTTTGTTTAATTTTTTTTTCATTATCACTACTATTTTTATCATTATTATTATAAACTATTTATTAATTTTAACTTATGAAATTAATGCATAATAAGCCTCCACCAACTTCCACTTAAAAGAAATAGGGGTATAATTACAACTTTAGTCCCTTAATTAATTTCAATCTATAATTCAACTTTTAACACTTACGCGATTTAGTCTTTATACCTTAATAACTCCTGATTCATGAAAATTACTTATCTAAAATTTAATTCACCTCTATTATAGCTCCATAAACATTTATTAAAATATTCCCCTCTATTAGGCTTTAGTAAGGTTGGTAAAGACTTTGATTAGCTCAGGTTTGTTCGTCTAGACGTAACTAGAGTGTCAATTTAATAGTTCGATTAAGTGTTATATGATTGATTCTGAATGTGATCGATTGAGCTTGTGAGTTTTAATTTTCATGTGAATGTTTGTATGTGGTGTGCATTCTGCAATTGCATGGGAATTCTGTAAATGATCGACTGAATATGAGCTTCTATGTCTGTGTAACTGATAATGTTTGATGTGCATTCATTCATGAGCATAAAATTGGGGTTGGTTATAAAGAGAAGAAAGTTTGATCTGATTTGGCAGGTTCAATCACAATGCGTCTGTATAGCGGTTTACCGCACAGTACGATACATATGGCAGCTCAGCTGCATATTGTCATTTATGTGGCTTAGTTTCACTTTTGTGGTGTGTAGGGTTGGATGGGCCTTTTAAGGTCCTATGTGGTGCATGGTTGGTTAGGCTTCTTATAGCTAATTTGTGGTTTGAACGGGGATCAAAGTGGTGTATGGTTGGTGGGGTGGATTTGTTTTCAATTCGTTTTGCATCCATACATACATCTGGTTGTGCGAACATCTGTCTATTTAAAAGATATGTTTACAATGATATGATGGACTTTGATTGTTACGCATAGTTGGGATGTTAGTTCCGTGTTTACATTCTGGATTTGTAATAGCTTCGTAAGTACGTTTCGCTAATGAACTGCTATCTGAAATTCTATTTTGTAACTTTGTAGTTTGTTATATTTCGAACTCACATTGAGCTTGTGTAGCTCACCCCCTTAGTTTTCTCTCTTTCAGGTACTCACGTTGCTGTAGCTAGAACTAGGTGGTTGGAGGTCTTAGACGGATAAGTTTCAAATTAGCGACAATAAGGGTTCTGGTTAAATTTTTAGTTTTTCTAAACTGCTTTGGACTGTAAGTAAATATCTAGAGAGACTGTGGTACAACTTAATTTTGGTTTTTCGTAAATTTCCTTTGGACTGAATTTTAGAAACGGGAGAACTCTATTTCCAAATGTTTATAATGAAACTTAAATTTTTTGTTTTAAATTCTAAATGGTTTCATGATTTAGTATGAGTCAAGCAAACTACGTTAAAATGAAATTTTGACAAGTTGTTTTGTAAATTGCTTTTAGATCACTTCGGTGATCAATGTAACCCCTAGGATTTGGTCTAAACTTTTAGGCCGAGTTTTGGGGCGTTACTTTTTTTTTTCAAAGTTAAAATCAATCCCAATACAAAGTCCATAATGATTTGCTTTCATTTCCATTCAGGAATCATTACAGGTTGTAGAAACCTTGAAGGGACTTGGTGTTTGGCCTTTTTTGTTGGGAAATGTGTCAATATTGTAGTA
This sequence comes from Gossypium longicalyx, assembly GCA_025698465.1. NCBI lineage: Eukaryota > Viridiplantae > Streptophyta > Magnoliopsida > Malvales > Malvaceae > Gossypium > Gossypium longicalyx. Next base: position 9,969,819 of record CM047000.1, read on the forward strand.
AACATGTAATTATCTTCTATTTATTTAAACGATGAATAAATAAGTAAATTTAATTTCACATTTTACTATTATGTCTTTTGTATTTATGTCTTTTATATTTTGCATGCATAGCAAAATTGTGACAAACAAATATTAGCTCATTGATTGTTTAAAGTTCAAACTGAATATAAGTGGCATTGTAAAGAACGTTTACACTGCGAGAAAGACAACTTACTTCAGTAGATAATCTAAATGAGTCCATAAACCCATAAAAGAATCAAAGTGAGCATTTGATTCAAATACCAAGAAGGATTATTATGTTGTCTACAATTTTAATTTGGGGGGCGATGGCTTGTCTTGGCTATTGGAGCAGTTGACTCTACGAGTAGAGACATAGATGTATTAATTGGTAGAATAATACATTGGACTGGACCCAAGATGAATTAATTCTGAATTCGCTTGCGAATTAATTCACTTGTGACGTTCATGGTGTGATTTGCTTAAATCCTGAGTTAGTCACTAACCATGCATATGCAACTCATGTGCTTTGATATAAGTGGAGGCTTATGCTCTAAAGATGATCGAGCCCATAGTCAGTATGTTAGGTACATGACTTCTGTATGGCATGGCTTTACTAGCAATAGTAGAATTCATAGCTCAATTAAAAAGTTAATGATATCCTCTTATTGGTATTGTGTGGATTGATAAATATGAAACGTGATCACAGGTTGCTTATTCTCGAACGAGCAATTTATCACAATCATTTGTTGGCAGTGATCATATGAATCATTAAGAAGACACAATTGTGACAATGAGATAAAATAGGATTGTATTGAATGAATGAATTTAACTCAAATGAATCAATGATATCATATGAGGATAACACACACATGACGAGATCATTGGAAAAAAACATTTGGATGATTTGCTTTAGTAAAGAGTATATAATAAAGAGTTTTCAATCATGGTACTTCTTGTGAACTGATTCCATGATTAAGTAATTGCGAATTATCGAAACGATGCATCTGGACATAATTGCAAGCACTAGAGCCTAATTGTATATGTCTGATTGGTCCCTTCGCTAGCTCAACAAAAGCTCGATCGGACTGCATTTGAATTAAAAGAAAATTTTAAGACTTTGGAAATAATTTAATTTAGTCGATTTATTTGATGTGAAATTAAATTAGGTGGTCATGAGAATTGTTCAACTAGAGAATTTGATTAAAGAATTTTCTCGAAAAATTAATTTGGAAAATCTAAGTGATTTTTGGAAAAATTAATTTTGATCAAGTAAAATTAAGTTAATCAAATTAATTAAAGTTAACATGATGTTTTTGAAAGTTAATTTTCAAGTCAGACAATTGGCTCAATGGATAATTGAACTTGAAAATTGGACCTGAGATCGTAAATTGGGCGCGATAGCCCAAAATTGAGACCAAGACCCAAAAATTGGTCGAACCGGGCCTGGTATGTGAAATCGGGCCGATGGTCCAATCGGTGGCTAGACCGAACCAGTCAAGTCATCATTGACTCGGACCGGACACGGCGATGCCAGTGACTGCAACGGTGATGTCCCGATGGCCAGCAGCTGTTGATCATTGGTGGTTGAGTAGTGGAAGAGTTACACTCCTACTGAGACTCCAACAGAGAATTTGATTTCATATTAATTATTCCAAAAATAATATTATTTTAATAGTTTAATATTAATATTAATATTAATTTAATACTTATCTTAATAGTATTTTATTAATTTAATATTAAGATGATTATCTTAATATTAAATTTAATTTAATGTTCATCTTGTAGATAAATATTTTATTATTTTAATAAGATTTAATATTAAATTTAATATATTATTTATTTATATTAATTTAATATTAAAGTGATTAAGTTTAATCATAGTTAAACTCTTTAAACTCTCCTTATATAAAGAGAGCCTTGGGTCATTATTTACACACACTTGAATTCAAGAGAAAGTTGTAGAGAGAAAATTCTCTAAAGAGATTACTCCAGAAAATTTCTAGAAATTTTTTTTGATTTACAACTTGACCCAAAAGCTTAGAGAAATTGCAAAATTACCCTACTGATAATTTTTTTGAATTTTTTTTATTTGAAGCGAGCCTACACTCGGCAGACGTGAGCTTGAGGATAGCGAAGAAGATTATTCAGTCGAAGTGCTCATCCTAGACTAATCGAAAATGTACAAATTTGATTAAGTGTTTATTAATTTAGATATCACAACCAAGATCTTCTTTTGGAAAATTTTTAAAACTTTGGTTTTTCCCTAAATTTATTTTCCGCTGCGTTTTCTAAACCTGTTTTTCCAACATACTTGTTGACATCCCAAACACTTAGCTACGTATTCAATTATTTCCCAACCACCAATACCACGGTTTCAAGTCATTGGAGATCTTGTTGCCTCTTGGATGCATCGTATAGGTACTATTGAGAGCACCGTGAAGAATATCTCGCTTCAATTCAAAATTCTTTGGCACACACAAACGGTTACGAAAGTACAAGTTCCTGTCGCCACCTATGCTAAATTCATTGGTTTGATTGTTTTCAACAAGTTTCCACTTAGTTTCCAACTAATTGTCATCTTTTTACAACTCCCGAATTCTTTGAAGAAATACAAGTTTAGCTCTTAACTCAACCAAAATAGAGTCGTCTCGCTCTAAAGTCAAACATGTATTCATCCTTTTCAAAGCGAATATGGATTTTCGACTTAGAGCATCAACCACAACATTGGCTTTTCCGAGATGATAGCCAATGGTTAAATCATAATCTTTAAGTAACTCAAGCCACCCATGCTATTTCAAATTCAACTTTTTCTGCGTCAGCAAGTAATTTAGACTCTTGTGAATTTTAATTTTTCAATAAAAGAAAAACTAGGACTTTACAGATAATTACTTGTAAATAAGGTTCTTTAGAAAAATAAATTAATTAATTCTAGAAAAGAAAATGAGGGACCAAGAATAAAAACTTACTAAAATTGGATGACTAAAATGATTGTATGTAAAGTAAAATTAATATTGTATGACTAAAATGATAAATGTAACGATAATGCTTATATTGTAAACTTTTTTTATGTCCAAAATAAAAAAAATTATAAAAATTGGGTGACTAATTATGTAGTCTGCCCTTAAATGTTTTAGAACAATTAAAATAATCAATAACATTGTTTTGAACAATATTTACAAAAAAATTAGAAACGCTTTAATTGTTCAAAAGTAATTTTGAAAAGGGTTAATATACTATTTTCCACGTCACGTTTTTTTATTGGCGTTAACTGTTGGAGCAAATTGATAATGGATTAAAATTTTCAGGTATTAAATTGATAAAAAAAATTCTTTAGGTACCAAAATAATAATGGATGTAATTTTAGGGGTAATTAGTATATTAACCCATTGAAAATGATAGCGACAGGCTAAAATTCGGTGTTTGTTGTTTCCAGCATCGCGTTATTTTTTTTAACCTTTCTAGCATATTTATAGTCGTATCCTACTTTTCAATTGTTTGACTTTTTTGCCCTAAATATTTTTAAAATTTTAAATTATAAAACTGCTTTTAACATGATTTTATTGCGAAATCATTTATAACTGATCAAAGAATTAAATTTAATAAAAATTAGTTTAAAAAAATATTTAAAATACGATGATAAAATTTATTTCAAAAGTTAAATATAATAATAAAAATTGAGCTCTTACTCAAGTATTAGGATCTTGTCTAATTTTTTTTTTAAAATTATGGTGAATATTTAATACATTGATAATATATATTTTTTATTTCTTATTATATTTTTTTTTATTTTTATTTTTATATTATATCTTTATAAGATACTTGTCAACCATTAACTTTATTTGTAAAATTTAAAAATTCTATTTTTCATATATTAATATTTCATATATATTGAGTATCATAATCAATCTATTTAAAATAAAAGTCAATTTGAGAAGGATAATTAAAAGAAGTATGTAGCTTTTGGTTCATACCTATCTCGGATTCAACAATCCTTAGTTCTTTACATTCTATTAAGAAAAGGTTTGTATTACGATTTAGCCATCAAATTATACATATTTTATCACTTTGTTATTTACTTATTTTTATTTATTTCATTTTCATACCTAAATTATACATTAGTTATAGTTTTCAATCCATAACTTTAATAAATAGTACACTCAATTAATGAGAACATGCCATGTGTATGAATTCTTCCCTAAAAATCGATGACATAACCATTTCAATGGTATGGTCATCAAACATTGGCCGGTGTTCACGGTAGACCAATAAAACAAATATTTTAACCAAATTAGGATTTTTAGAAATTTCCTTTTTCCTTTTCCAATAATTTTTATTTTACATAATTTTTTATCTTATATAATTGATATATTATACTTTTTTTTGAAAAATTTTAACTAAATATTTTATATATAATTTTCAATTTATATATATTAAAATTTGTTATATTTTATATATTTTTTTACATAACTTACAAATTATAAAATTTTTGAATTTTTTGAATTTAAGGTTGTATTTGTTTAATTGAAAACAACTTATAGAAAATGATTTCTGGAAAAAAGTATTGATTTTGTAGGAATAAAAGCTTATTTGTTATAACATATTCTGCTGTTTGATTAATATTTCTATTGTTTGGTGGTTGGATGATTTTAGGTAAAATATATTCTGTTGTTTGATTAATATTTCTGGAAAACAAACCCAACATAAATTATAGTTGTTAGAAAATATTATAGAAGTATTTTCCTTTAATAATTGAAATTTATTTTATAATAATATAGTATTTTATTATAACTAATATCTTATATAGATTTAATAATAACGACTAATTAAAATTTAATCCTAAGTTATTTATATTGCAAATATGAGAGTAGACAGTGACACATTGGAAGTGAAACATGAATGTAAGCAAGATTTAAAAAAATACTTATATTTATATTATTAAAATGTTCATATTTTATACTATAAAACATTTATTACTAAAATTTTATAAATTTTAATAAATATATTTATTATTAAATTATTAGTATTGTAACACCCCTAACTTGAATCTGTCGCCAGAACAAAGTTACTGAGCATTACTGGAGTTTACAAATCAAACAGACAGAAAATACAAACATTTCATATCATATAAAATTCATATCAGAAACCAAATGAAATCAAAATATTGTTCCTTATACAAGCCCTCAGGGCCTAAGATACACGTTAGAAACAAGTCGGGTCTAGTTCGGTTACTTAAGGAATTTTTCAAAAAGCATTGAAAATTTTCAATGTTGTAAGGGTCACACGCCAAACCATGTGATTCACATGGCCAAGAGACACGCTCGTGTCTTAGGCTGTTTGGACATTCGAAATAGGGACACAAGGCCGTATCCCAGCCCCTGTCCGTGCTCGTGTAACTCTCTGACTTGGGTTACACGGCCAAGTCACACGCCCATGTGCTAAGCCGTGCCAACATACTGACTTGCATTCTTAAGAAGATACAAAGGACACACGGCCGTGTCACCTGGCTATGTGTCACATACAACTGAGGCACACGCCCGTTTCTCTACCCGTGTGGACAAAAATAGGCCAATTTTCGAACTACATTTCTCACCCAATTTGACACCAACCTAACTCAACATTTTTGCATATCAACAAGCCATAACAAGGCATTCAAAACAAGCCAAAATCAAGACTTAAAAATGAAATATCACCACATACAACCAATGTGCCCTTAGGCACCCCAAATGACAACTTGAAAACATGTCAACCAAGTATCTCAACTTACCTAAATGACCAAATACATATATGCATATTCAAACCACATTTTACTTTCTTTCATTCTACCATATTAAACTCACATTAAACATGATAAGGCCACATATATATACATCAAAATATACCAAACACAAGCCATATAAATGGTTAATCTCAACAAAACACTAATATACCAACATTGACCAAATTAACCTATACATGCCATTAGAACCGAATTTAAGTATCCGAAAGTACCAAAAGAGTTGATGGATAGTGTGATATAGCTCCAACAAGCTTCCAAACCGAACAAGCTTCCGAATTACTATGAAATATAGAAAAATAACACAGAGTAAGCATTTTAGCATAGTAAGTTCGTAAAACACAGAATTTAACTTACCATATATCCATAAAATATGTAAGTAAACATAGCATATCTCAACCAATTTGGCCAAAAGCCTAAACACATGATCACCAACATATTAGCCATGAAAATCACATATAAGATCCAACATACATGGTTGAATTTATCAAATAATCACATTTCATGTATTTCATGTAAATACTAGTAATAGTTCATATCGAACTCATATAATCTCATAACAGAACTATGCCCGTTGAACCATTTAGAATAACGTTGGATACGCGGTTAGTATACATGAGGTGTATTAAACTGTAGCCCTTCAACTCATGTACCCTTCAATTCATGTACCATTCAATTCATATACATGTATGCTCATACGAGCTGTAAACAGTAAGCTCTTCCGAGTTGAATAACGGTAAGATCCTCCGAGCTGAGTAACGGTAAGCTCATACGAGTTTAGTATCGGTAAGCTCATAAAAGCTGGAATGGGTAACCCTAATGACATGTCATTTGTATCCTACGGATTCCTAAGGTTCAAATTAGGCTTGGTAATTTTCGAATATACAATCGGTATTCATTCACGGAAATTATACAGTTCACAAACAAATATTCAATTTAAAACATATAAATGTACAATTTGATTACACGAACTTACCTCGATAAGTGTACGTACATACGGAGGCGATTAATTCGATATTTTCTCTTTACCTCAACCTAACTCTGTACGAGGTCTGATAGGATATGTACGAATAAATTTAACTCATTTCAATATAATTCTCATTCAATTTAATCCAACATGGAATTTTGGAAAAACTACCATTTTTCCCTATACTTTTAATTCCTTTGTAATTTAGTCCCTGGGCTCGAAAAATGAAATTCATACAATTTAATCATTACTCAAGCCTAGTCAATTTTTTATACATATTAATAGCAGCCCATATATTTCACAAAATTCATAAATTTTACCATAAATTTATCACAATTTTCAATTTAAGCCCTAATTGATAATTTCATCAAAATTCTCTTTACAAAAGTTGTTTATCTAACAACAACCATTCATTTTCTATTATCAAACTTCAAAATTCAAGCATATTCATCAATGGAAAAACCATAATACTTTAACAGTTTTGCAAATTAATCTTCGAGCTAGCTAGATTAAGCTACTACGATCTCGGAAACATAGAAATCACAAGAAAATGGGACAAGAATTCATACCTAATTGAGCAAAATAAGCTTGCCTAAATTTCAAGCTTCCATGGCTAGTTTTTCCTTCTTTTTTTTTTTTTGTGAAAAATGATAAGAATGGATGATAATAGTTTATTTTATTTAATTTATTATAACTTTAATCACTAATTTCCAAAATTAACCTTAATATTTCATTTAATTTCCAATAATGACTTCTCATGCTTATCAATTAACAACTTTAATGGCAAATTACTATATAAAGACCTCTAATTGAAAATTCTATAGCTATTTACTACATTTAGCTATTAGAACTCGGCTTTTGCACTTTACACAATTCAGTCCCTTTTATCAAATTAAGTATGTAAATGGTAAAATTTCATACAGTATTTCTATCATAATGTAAACCATAAAATAATGATAAAATAAAATTTTCGACTTCAGACTTGTGGTCTCGAAACCACTATTTCGATTTTACTGAAAACGGACTGTTACAACTCTTCCCCTAAAAGAATTTTTGTCCTAAAAAATCTTACTAGTAAAGAGGTTTAGATATAGCTTTCCCATAGTTTCCTCGGGTTCCTAGGTTGCTTCTTCTATTCCATGTTGCTACCAAAGAACTTTTACTAAAGCTACGTTTTTATTTTTCAATCCTTTCACCTCCCGTGCCAAAATTTTGATCGGTTCTTAACTGTATGTCATGTCAGGCTGAATCTCAACATCCTTCAGGGAGATAACATGTGAAAGGTCAAATCGGTACTGTCGTAACATAAACACGTGAAAGACATTGTAAATCTTTTCTAGTTCTGACGGTAAAGCTAATCGATACGTAACAGGTCTAATTTTTTCAGTAATCTCATATGGCTCGATAAATCGCGGATTCAACTTTCCTTTACGACCGAACCGAAGAACTTTCTTTTAGGGCAAAACTTTCAAAAATACCTTGTCACCAATTTGAAACTCTATTTCTTTATGTTTGAGATCTGCATAAGATTTCTGACGATCTGAAGCTGCTTTTAAGTTATCTCGGATCACTTTCACTTTTTCTTCACTCTCACGAATTAAATCAACCCTGTGTATTTTTTTCTCACTAAGCTTAGTCCAATATAACAGCGTTTGGCATTTGCGACCATACAGAGCCTCATATGGTGTCATCTTTATGCTCGATTGAAAACTATTATTATACGCGAATTAGACTAAAGGTAAGTATTTCTCCCAGTTACCTTCAAACTCCAAAACACAACACCGAAATATATCTTCAAGAATCTAAATCACACGCTCGAACTGACCATCAGTCTGAGGATGAAATGTAGTGCTAAAATGCAACCGCATACCCAAAGTTTCTTGTAACTTTCTCCAGAATCGTGATGTAAATTGTGAATTTCTATCTGAAATAATAGAGATTGGCACTCCGTGTAGTCTAACAATCTCCAAAACATATAACTTAGCTAATCTATCAAGTGAGAAATTTGTACGCACTGGAATAAAATGTGCAGACTTCGTCAAACGATCGACGATAACCCAAATGGCATCTTTCTTTTTCGGAGATAGGGATAACCCTGATACAAAATCCATAGTAACTTTATCCCATTTCCACTTCGGTAACATTACTGGCTGTAACAGCCTCGAAGGTACCTAATGTTCAGCTTTACCTTGCTGACTATCAAACATCTAGATACAAAATCAGAAATTTCACGTTTCATTCCCAGCCACCAATACATCTGTCTCAAATCATGGTATATTTTATTACTCCCCGGATGAACAGACAAGCTACCACTATGAGCTTTGTGCAAAATTTTCTGTAAAAGCTCTGGATTCTTCGGTACACAAACTCTACCTCTGAATAAAAGAAAATCATCTAGTCTTATCTGAAATTCTGAATCAAAAGTCAACTCACACTGTACCCGTTTAGCTAACATCTCACTATCACATTTCTGAGCTTCGCAGATCTATTGTAAAAAAGTTGGTTTAGATTTTAACTCGGCTAAAATCAAACCATCATCAGATAGTGGTAGTCGAGTATTTATCACTTGCAAAACAAACAAGAATTTTCTACTCAAAGCATCAAAAACTACGTTTGCGTTTCTCGGATGATAATTAATAATTAACTCATAATCTTTCAATAGTTCCAGCCATCTACGCTGTCTCAGATTCAAATATTTTTGCTACATCAGATACTTTAAACTCATGTGATCGATAAATATATGACATTTTTCACCGAACAAATGGTGTCGCCAATTTTTCAATGCAAAGACAATAGCTGCCAACTCTAAGTCATGTGTCGGATAGTTCTTTTCATGTGGTTTTAACTATCTGAAAGCATAAGCTATTAATTTACCTTATTGCATAAAAAAAAAACCTAATCTTTTCAATGACGCATCACTGAAAATAAAAAATTCCTTAACCGATTCAGGTTGAACCAAAACTGGTGCTTTGGTCAATAGGGTTTTCAACTGGTTAAAACTTTGTTGACATTTACCAGACCATTCAAATTTTACATCTTTCTGTAATAACCGTGTCATCGGTGTAGCTATAATCGAAAACCTTTTTACAAATCTCCAGTAATAACCAGCTAATTCCAGAAAACTTTTGACTTCAGATACGTTTCTCGGTGGTTTCCAGTTAACAATCGCTGAAATTTTATTCGGATCAACTCTGATGCCTTCAGCTGATACTATGTGTCCCAGAAAATCAACTTTCCAAAGCCAAAACTCACATTTACTAAATTTAGCAAACAATTGTTTATCTCATAAAGATTGCAGAATAATTCTTAGATGTTCAGCATGTTCAGTCTCATTTCAGGAATATATCAGAATATCATCAATAAATACCACAACAAATCTATCTAAATACGGTTTGAAAATTTTATTAATCAAATCCATAAATACTGCAAGAATGTTAGTTAAACCAAACGGCATCACAAGAAATTCATAATGTCTGTACCTGGTTCTGTATGTTGTTTTCGGCGCATCCGAATATTTCACTCGTAACTGATAATAGCCAGAACGAAGATCAATCTTCGAACACTATGACACCTTTCAACCGATCAAACAAATCATCAATGTGAGGTAGTGGTTATTTATTCTTGATTGAAACTTTGTTGAGCTGACAGTAGTCAATGCATAATCTCATCGATCTGTTCTTTTTCTTAACAAACAGAACCGGTGCACTCAAAGATGAAAAACTAGGTTGAGCAAAACCCCTACCAGTCAACTCTTACAACTATACTTTCAACTCTTTTAACTCTATAGGAGTCATTCTATATGGTGCTATCGATATCGGTGTTGTTCCCGATACAAGTTCTATAGCAAATTCGACTTCTCTGATCAGCGGTAATCCAAGTAATTCCTCTAGAAACACATCAGAATACTCGTAAACTACTAGCATTGATTCAAGCTTCGACTCAGACACTTTAGTATCCAATACATAAGCAAGGTAAACATTACAACCTTTTCTCACATATTTCTGTGCTAACATAGCTGATATCACAATAGACAACCCATTCAATTTATCTGATTCAATATGAAGCATCTCACCATTCTGACATTTCAATATGATAAGCTTTCGTTTACAATTTACCACAGCATCATGCAGAGTTAGCCAAACCATGCCTAAAATCACATCGAATTCATCGAACAATAATAGCATCAAATTAGCCGAAAAATTGTAACCTTGAGTCATTAATAGACATTTCTTGCAAACCTTATCAACTAACACATACTGGCCTAGAGGGTTCGATACTTTAACCACGAATTCAATAGACTCAACAGGTAAATTTATACTCGACACTAAATTCATGCAAACATATGAATGAGTAGATCCGGGATCAATTAAAGCAGTTACATCAGTATTAATAAGAGAGAAAGTACTGGTAATAACATCTGGCACAGAAGCATCTTCGCGTGTACGAATAGCATAAGCCCTAGCTGGTAGGGGTTAGCAAAATTCGATTCGATTCGAAAACTCGATAAATTTTTCAAATTTTTAATTAAAATTTTCAAACGCCCGTGTGCTAAGCCGTGTGAGCATACTGCTTGCATTCTTAAGAAGATACAAAGGACACACGGCCGTGTCACCTGGCTATGTGTCACATACAACTGAGGCACATGCCCATTTCTCTACCCGTGTAGACAAAAATAGGCCAATTTCTGAACTACATTTCTCACCCAATTTGACACCACCCTAACTCAATATTTTTGCATATCAACAAGGCATTCAAAACAAGCCAAAATCAAGTCTTAAAAATGAAATATCACCACATACAACCAATGTGCCCTTAGGCACCTCAAATGACAACTTGAAAACATGTCAACCAAGTATCTCAACTGACCTAAATGACCAAATACATATATGCATATTCAAACCACATTTTACTTTCTTTCATTCTACTAAATTAAACTCAAATCAAACATGATAAGACCACATATATACACATCAAAATATACCAAACACAAGCCATATAAATGGTTAATCTCAACAAAACACTAATATGCCAACATTGGCCAAATTAACCTATACATGCGATTATAACCGAATTTAAATATCCAAAAGTACCAAAAGAGTTAATGGATAGTGTGATATAGCTCCAACAAGCTTCCAAACTAAACAAGCTTCCGAATTACTATAAAACATAGAAAAATAACACAGAGTAAACATTTAAGCTCAGTAAGTTTGTATAACACAGGATTTAACTTACCATATATCCATAAAATAGGTAAGTAAACATAGCATATCTCAACTAATTTTGCCAAAAGCCTAAACACATGATCACCAACATATTAGTCATGAAAATCATATATAAGATCCAACACACATGGTTGAATTCATCAAATAATCACATTTCATGTATTTCATGTAAATACTAGTAATAGTTCATATCGAACTCATATAATCTTGTAACAGAACTGTGCCCGTTGAACCATTTAGAATAATGCTGGATACACGAGTAGTACACACGAGGTGTACTGAACTGTAACCCGTCAATTCATGTACATGTATGCTCATACGAGCTATAAACGGTAAGCTCTTCTGAGTTGAATTACAGTAAGCTCCTCCGAGTTAAGTATCGATAAGCTCATAAAAGCTAAAATCGGTAACCCTAATGACATGTCATTTGTATCCTACGGATTCCTAAGGTTCAAACGAGGCTTGGTGATTGTTGAATAGACAATCGATATTCATTCATGGCAATTATACAATTCACAAACAAATATTCAATTTAAAACATATAAATGTATAATTTGATTACACGAACTTACCTCGATAAGTGTACGTAGATAGAGAGGCAATTAATCCGATATTTTCTCTTTGCCTCGATCTAACTCTGTACGAGGTCTGACATGATTTATACGAATAAATTTAACTCATTTCAAGATAATTCTCATTCAATTCAATCCAACATGGAATTTTGGAAAAATTACCATTTTGCCCTATACTTTTAATTCCTTTGTAATTTAGTCCTTAGGCTCGAAAAATGAAATTCATATAATTTAATCCTTACTCAAGCCTAGCTGATTTTTATACATATTAATAGCAGCCCATATATTTCACAAAATTCACAAATTCTACCTTAAATTTATCACCTTTTTCAATTTAAGACCTAATTGATAATTTCATCAAAATTCTCTTTACAAAAGTTGTTTATCTAACAACAACCATTCATTTTCTATTATCAAACTTCAAAATTCAAGCATATTCATCAATGACAAGACCCTAATACTTTAACAGTTTTGCAAATTAATCTCCGAGCTAGCTAGATTAAGCTACTACGATATTGGAAACATAGAAATCATAAAAAACGGGACAATAATTCATACCTAATTGAGCAAAATAAGCTTGCCTAAATTCCAAGCTTCCATGGCTAGGTTTTCTTTTTCTTTTTGCTTTTTTTTCGGTGGAAGATGATAAGAATGGATAATAATAGTTTATTTTATTTTATTTATTATAACTTTAATCACTAATTTCCAAAATTAACCTTAATATTTCATTCAATTTCCAATGATGACTACTCATGCTTATCCACTAACAAATTTAATGGCTAATTACTATATAAGGACCTCCAATTTAAAATTCTATAGCTATTTAATACCTTTAGCTATTAGAACTCAACTTTTACACTTTACACAATTTATTCCCTTTTGTCAAATTAAGTATGTAAACAGTAAAATTTCTTAACGAAATTTTTATACGATATTTCTATCATACTGTAGACCATAAAATAATAATAAAATAATTTTTTTTACTTCGAATTTGTGGTCTCGAAACCAGTGTTCCGATTTCACTAAAAACGGGTTGTTACAAGTATAAAATTAATAGTATTATTTAAAATTTAAAATCATTGTTAATGTTAAAACTTATTATTAAAAAAATTCTAAAATTAAATAATTTCATTAAAATAATAATTTATAGTAATTATATTATCAAATATAAATATGTATATTTTTTTGGGTGAAAAAACTAATTACATTAAATAATCTTAATCCTACTTATACCTACCTATTAACCTAAAACTTCTCGTAATAATTGTCTTGACTCCTCGTTAGAATTTTTAGACGGATCCCACACTTGGATAGCGATGTACTAGCTTGCCTAGCATAATGATATCTTAATGGTTTCCATTATGCTCCATGTTAAACCTTGAAAAACGAATAAGTTCATATTCTTCCATAAGCGACATGCTATCAAACCAAAAAGAGTAGTCTAGGGAGCCTTAGCTCTTGGCAACCATGCACTAGTTTTTAAATTTGTCTCTAGCCAGTCTAAGATTTCTACTTGAAAAGAATTGGGATCTCCAACTTGTAGGTATGAGATTTAGCCACACTTGTTTAGCTGCTGGACAGTCTCTAAGCACATGTAAAATATCTTATATGTTAAGGTGACAGACTGAACATGATGTGTTTTGACCTATCCCTCTACGTACTTGCTCGGAGTTTGTGAGCAACCGTTGCTTGCAAACCAACCACAAGAAAAATTGGACTCGATGTGGGCCTTGGTACTTCCAGACTTCCTTCCACCTAATGTCTCGTGTACTCCATGTGTTTTATGTTAGCATTTGATATGCAGTTTTGATAGAAAAATTCTAGTTTGAGGCGTGAGCCCAATGAACTTTATCACCTAGCTAAAGGGTGTGGTGGAGGTACGTCCACAATTTTTTTGTACTATTTCTTTTAGTAAATTATCTCTAAACGTTTCTAGGTTCCATGTTCCTTCATCTATTACTATGTCCTTGAGCATACAATTAGTTGTCGGTCAAATATGTATGTTTAATAATATTAAACATTATAATATTTAAAATTAATATTTTATTATTTTTAAAAATTAAAATTAAAATTAAAATTTTATTATTAATATTTGACTTGAGTTTTATTTATAAATCCAATTATTTATAACAAGATTTTTTTCACAAAAATGACTTATGCAAAAGGAAACCAATTTCAAACAAAAAAGCTTATATTTTATTCGCCGGTAAGTCACCTTTAGTTGATTAAACTATTTTTTATAAAACAATCTTATGAAACCTTTTCTTGATTAAACTATTTCATATAAAATTACCTTATGAAAACGCTAAAAATATTTTTTGTGAAATAAACATATAAATTTTTAATTTAAAAAAAATAATTTATATATTTATCATTATTTAAAGTTTAACTATTTAAGAAATGTCAAATCATTAATTGCTTTGTGTAAAGGAATACTACTGGGAGTGCTCTATTGGTTGGGTTGTTTATCTATTTTTTTTTTTAATACCATTAATTTTTTGATAAAAAAACTATAACAAAACAAAAATTTAAGTAATAAAATGAAATAAAAAAATTTTAAGTAATAGAGTGAAATATATATATATATATATATATATATAAAATTAAATGGAACTTAACAACTGGTTTGAATTTTGAAAAGTTTCTTTGTTAACTATTAATTAATTTAATTAATAACAGTAATGAATGGATGGGAAATGGTGGGAAGTCAATCACACAACGTGATTGCATCAAGGCAAAGATTAGAAAGACAGCGACCTATGTCCTTTGATTCAGACCTGCAAATAACAAGAGTTTGTAACATTCAAACTTTTGACCCATCTCATTAAATCCAAACTTTTTCAACCCTTAATTTTGTATACCATTGGTTTCTGCCTTCACATTCACAAAAATATATGGGAGACCATATTGTTGTTTTTGTTATTCAAATTAAATTAATTCGGTTACTTAGTCAATGATCAAATTTAATTTAGTCAGAAATTAGTTATCAATTATTAATTAATATAGTCTGAAATTAGGTAATTAAAATACACTTATAGACTATGATTATAAATCTAATATATTATAGATAAATCCGGTTAAATTAGAGAAACATGCCAAATTTAAAGAAAAATTAGGGAAATAGGTCAGTTTTTGTGATATTAAGGGAAATAGGCCAATTTTGGAGATATAAGATGAAAATGTGTCCAATAGGACACGCTTTTTGACTTTTTTGATATATTAGCTCCTTCGGTAAGATAGTTAAATATTAGTGATTTTATCCTTAAGTTTTGGATTTGATTCATTTTCAACTCATATTTGTATTTTTTATTTCATTTTGTTTGAAGTTTTTTATTTTATTTTATATTTTTAATTAATGTTTTAACACATTAGCTCCTTTGGTTAGATGGTTAAATAATAATGATTTTATCATTGAGTTATAGGTTTAATTTCTCTTCTAAGCACATCCATATTTTTTATTTCATGTTGTTTCAAGTTTTTTATTTTTAATTAATAAATATATTTTTTCCAAGTTATTTTATTTGAAATTAATAACTCCTTTATATATAATATAAACATCAACTATTTTTTTGATATATTTTTATTTATATAGAATATTTATATGTCAAATATTTACTTTATCCATCTTTATTGTGGGTATGGTAATTTTTAATATTATAAAATGAAATAATTATTTCAAATATAATTATTATTTTTATATGTAAAATATTTCAAATATCATTATTTTTCATCTACATTGTGGGTATTATATTTCAAATATTTTTATATATGAAATATTTCAATTAATTATTTCAAAGATCATTATGTTTTATATGTGAAATATTTCAAATACACATACAAAAATATATAATACTAAAATTTACTAAAAATAATGATATTTGTAATAATTATTTGCTTTTATAAATAAAAGAGTTGTCAAATAAAAAGATGAATTAAAAATATAAAAAAAAACTTGAAAATAATATATTTATTAATTAAAAATATTAATTAAAAATATTTAAAAAAAGGCTTGAAACAACATGAACTAAAAACTACAAATGTGCTTAGAAGAGGAATTAAACTTAGAATTTAAAGATGAAATCATCATTATTTAACCATCCAATTAAAGAAGCTAATATGTTAAAAGCATTAATTAAAAATAAAAAAAAAGTCTGAAATAACATGAAAAATAAAAATATGAGTAGGAGAGGAATCGAACTCGAGACTCAAGATATATATGGTAAATATAATTTAACGAAAAAAATAATCAAAATTGCCTTCTTTTAAACGTCTGTGAATTAAAATTAAATAAAATATTTTTTTCTATTGTATTTTTTTATCGTATTTTTAATTTATTAAAAAAATATAAATTTTGATTAATTTAATCAGTTATTAAATTAAACAAAATTAATTCAGTTGAATTAATGATTGAGAATCAAAATTTTAATTACTTTAATTAATAATAATTCAATTCGAATATTAATTCAACCTACAGTTTTAATACCATACTAATTATTAAATAATGATATTTTTGTTTACACGTGAAGTGATTTGAAAAATCAAGTCCTTATGAAGGCAATTAACCATTTTTTTAAAATGTCCTCACTTAAACACGCTCACACGGGTGCATCCATCTATTTCATCGTGAATTCTCACTATCCTACTCCAAAATAGAATTAAAAATGCTTAATTTATCAATTGGCCCCTAAATTTAGCAACATGTATTAAGTTAAATACTTTTCTTGGACCACTTAAAGCTAACGCAATTTAACTTTTAAAATGCTAGCAATGTGGTCCAATTCTAAAATATCATTTGTCTTGTACTTATTCATGAAATTGTTTGGCTTTGATTAGTATTTGCTGAGGTTGACTAGATTTAATTTAATGAATTTAACTATTTTAAGTTAATATATATTTTTTATAAATATATATTTGAATTTCCAATTTTTTTAAAAGTTAAAATATAAAAATTATTTTTATATATTTTTAAATGTAAGGATAAATATATGACACATGATGTATCAGGATTGGACCGCACTACTAGAATTTTGAAAATTGAACTATGTTAACTTTAGGTACTATTTTTATAACTTTAGATAGCGATGTGGAAAAAAAAAAAAGGAAGTATTAACTTGAGAAAAATCGCTAAGGAGTCCAACAATAAATTAAGTTTTTTTTTTAAAATTTAATTCAATTGGGAAAATATCTTAAAGTTTCTAAGGTGATATAATGTTTAAAACTACTTATAATCCATTCAAACCCTTAAAATAAGAAGATAAATACGTTTCAATACACTCAAAATTTCCAGATAGTCATATAAATATTCAATCTTCTTACCTCGCTCACTTTTTATTTTTTCAAAATTCCCCACTGTTCTAACAAATGAAAACTTATATCATATATGGATTGGTATGACTATTGTCCTCCCATTAGATCCTCATAGACAAAAAACTAAGAAATAACACTAAATGATATTGTTAGTGAAAACATTATCTTTTCATGCTTGTCTTCTTTCTTAGCACAACTTTGGAATTTTACTTCATATTGGTATTTTCTCACAAAACGTGGGCTTCGAATTTGAAATCTTTTTGTAATGCCTCAAATTTTTTGTGTTGTAATTCATGTAGTTCTTGGGTGTAAAAATTAAATTCCCGGGAGCGAGCATGTATTATTCTCACAATATTGTCGGGTTAATTCGGAAATTGAGAAATATCATTAATTGAATCTAATTGTAAAACGTTAAAGTGTGATATAAACTTATTTGTAAAGGACTCAAAGTTGAAGGGATATATGTGAGATAATCATTTGACATTAGGGTGAAAAGTGGAAGAATTTCTAAGCGACTTGAGGAGCAATTTAACCATAGTTATTTATGTAACACTCCTTAACCCTTATCCGTCGCAGGAATAAGGTTAAAGAGCATTACCGGATATTTCAGAACAAATACAAACAATCATATAATATTATAACATATACATCATAATTTAATCATAATGTCCCTTTATTGAGCCCTCGAAGCCCAATTCATGTTAGAAACAAATTGGGACACAATTGGAAACTCAGAATTTTTTTTTATGAAATTTCAAAATTCTTCCTAAGTGCAGGGCTCACAAGCCCGTGTGGTCAAGGGACACGCCCGTGTGACCCTATGACATGCCCGTGCTTCAGGCCATGTTCTAACTCGTAACTCCCTGACTTACCTCATACGGCCAAACCACACGCCCGTGTGCTAGGCCGTGTGCTTCACACGGTTGAGACACACGCCCGTGTGGTAATACCTGAGCATTCTGTTTTAAATTTTTAAGATGCAGGGGACACACGACCTAATCACACGCCCATGTGTAAGCCGTGTGTCTCACACGGTCTGGTCACACGCCTGTGTGCCAGGCCGTGTAGACTCAAAATGAGCCTTTTTCATCAAGTTTTACTAACCCTGCAAACTTAAACCACAAGTAATTCAACAACTAATTATTCGACCAATCCAATACACAATCAAATACATCCAAATCATACTAAATAATCAACCTAATTAAGCTAACCAATGTTTACTCATTAATACTTCACTTATATTGTTCAAATTAATCTAATAGTATACTATTTAAACCAATTTTATTTTTCACACTACTAATTTTATTTTTCACACTAATTCAAACTAGAACTTACCATTTGATAATATTAAAACATAACACATAAATTCATATGTATTAAAATAATTTCATATTATAACATCATTTACAATCATTTTCCAATATGACTTACACAAACAACCTAGGTACATGCCATATACCAAAAAGAAAAGTACTTCACCACGATGAGTTTGGGATCGACCTTGGATGCTGATTCGACGTTCGAACTTTAACCTAACCTGCGCACGGAAACAAACCGTACACTGAGTATAAACTCAATTGTATTTCTATAATCCAAATACTTAATAAACAAGACTTTATGATACTATATATTTAAATTCACATAATGGAAATCATTCAACTATAATCAATTTCATAAACAATCATTTATAACATTTTCAATACCCATCTCTTACTACTTCAATCTCATAATTACTATTAAATAGCATTTCTCAATAGAATACATATATCATCTCACTATATCAATAACCATTTCATAAACTTATAGTTCATGCATTTCATATGCATATTTCAATTCACTTTCTCATTTCAAATCACATATAAAATCATCCAATATCAATCATAATGTCATTTCATTTAATTACCCTTATTAACAAAACTCGGACTTTGGTGGATACACGGATCCAACCAAAACACACCAGTATGACACCCAGTGCCTCATTGATAATTCGAAGCAATAAGTTGACACCTAGTGTCTCATCGGCCATGCCAAAGTAAAGTGGTACCCAGTACCTCATCGAATCTATCCGAAGTATTAATTTGACACCCAATGTCTCATTGACTCATGGTCGAAGTATCGTTGAACACTTCCAATCCTATGGCTTGCCAACTATATCCGACTTAGCCCGATACAGTTAATAGGGTTTCAATTTCAATTTCTCAATTTCCAATCAATACACATTTCAATTCAAATAATCACATATATTCATAATTCAATTCAATTCAATTTAATTCAATCCAATTTAATACCAATACTCACCTCAATTCCACTTACCATAAATATAATAATAAATACGACAATTAATAATTAGCTTCGGATTATAGAAATACAAATTGTAATTTCCAAATCACTCTTTGTCGACTTTCTCTTTACCTTTCTTAGCTGAGGTCTTCGACACAACGTTAGCTACGGAAATCAAAAGAATTAAAATTTATCAATACACACAATTTCACATTAAATATTTAAATTATACTTAACTTTTATCTAAATTCCAATTTAATCCTTAAATCAAAACTAATTCTTTTTCTTACAAAACTATTTTCATATCTTATTCAATTTCCACTTTAAACTAATTTCAACTCTTTAAATTCACCATAAAACCCTATTTCAAAATTCTCTCAATTTAGCCCCTATTACTTCAAAACCTATAATTTATTTCACAATTTAATCCCTTTCCACTTCTAACTTCAAATTCTATAAATTTAAACTCTAATACTTCAAATTATTCAACATGAACAACTTCTAAAAATTCACTAACTTTCAAAATTTCAACTTAAATCAAGTAGTATTTTGTTCTAGGATTCCAAAAACTCAAAAATTACAAGAAAAGAAGCTAAATTGACTTACCAAATTGAATTTGAACCCTAAACTCTAAACCCTAATTTTTTCTTTTTCTTTTTCTTTCTCCTTTCTCCTTCTTTGTTTCGTTCTAATGCTTTGTTCTTTTTCTATTCTTTTCTTTATTTATTTGTTTCATTTACTTTATTTTATGTTATATAGTATAATAATATAATATAATAATATAATATAATAAGTAAATAATTAATTAATTTATGTATTTTATTTTGCCACATGTATTTCACTATTACCACACACTTGTCACTTACTAATTGCTAAATTAATCCCTTGACTTTTCTCTATTCTATAATTAAGTTTTCACCCTTTATTCAATTTAGTCCTTATACCTAATTAACCTTAATTCAAACTAATTCACCTAACCAAAACCTAATTAACCACACAATAAATTTCGAAAATATTTTTAATAAATATTTATGAATCCGTTTTACGAAAATAGTGATCTGAAAATGCACTTTTCCGATACCCGTAAATTTTGGGTCGTTATATTTCCCCCTCTTAATAAATTTCGTCTTCGAAATTTACTTGAAAAGAGGTGGGGGTACTGAGATCTCATTGTTTCTTCCGGTTCTCAAGTCGCTTCCTCAATACTATGACTTTGCCACAACACTTGCATTGATATTTTTAGTTTGGAAAGAAGGGAATGCATTTGATTAATAATCATTGATTAAGTTCTTACTCTCTTGCATTGATATTTTTAGTTTGGAATTTGGTGATTTTTGCCTATCAAATTAACTTAGCAATGCACTATTTAAGAAAGTGGTAAAGTTTTAAAAAAAAAAAATTCAAAGGTCTTGTTATAAACCAAATTTGATGAAGGCTTCCCAAACAAATTCAAAAACTATGTCAAATCTTATCATCTTAAAACCATAAATAAATCAATCATAAATCAATCATAAATCAATCATAGCATATATATAAACCATAGTATAAGTAACTGTTAGCACCAAAATCAACATCAATTCAACAATATTTTTCCCCTTTACCCTATTCTCCCCTATCAAATTGCATCAAATTATTTAAAAAGGGTGAGATAAAATGCTAAATCATCAATAATAGGAGTTGTAGTTCATGGAACAATAAGGAACTTTTCCATGAAAAGTTGGAGTAGTTATGATGTTTGATATATCATCAATATGATCTATATGAGTTCCAATATCGTGTTTCACTTAAATATCAATATTTTGTTGATCTTTATTATTAAAATGTGGTTGACTTTTTCTCACCTAAATACACTTCTAGTGAATTCTGCCTATTGAACTAGCTATTGCAACATAGTGCTTGACACCTGTAAACTTTCTCCAACCATAATAACTTATCATTTTGTATCAATCGGGTTTGGTATTCCCTACCATCTCACAATAATCACAAATGATTCTTCTATATATATTATTCCCTATCTCAAAAAATAAGAAATATGTAATGCCCCGAAAATTTATGTTGTTGAAAAATTCTTACAGTGTTGAAAATTGAAAATTCATATTGTTTCGAAATTGAGACCAAGAGGATTTTTTAGAATGGATATTGGGTTATTTTTATAATCCAATATAAGAGAATTTTCATTGGTAATTAGTTTTTAAATTAGTTAATCTTAAAGAGTTAGCAATTTGAGGTATGGACTATTTTTTTAAGAAAATCAAATTTAGGCGATCAAATGTCTTCAGTGTGGATCTTATAATTAGAGAATATGAGAGGTCTTATGTGGTTAATATCCCAAGGGAATGATAGAAAAATTCCCATTAATTGAATTTAAAATAGGGTAACGATTATTTATCTTTTATTTCACACCTTTGAGAAAATCTATCGAAAGAATTTTCTCCTATTCTCTCTTCTATTTTCTCTCAACCTTTGATTAAATTTCACCAATTCAAGTGACGTAAATATGATTCTAATTCAATTCTTCTTCAATCATGAGCGTTTCAATCTTTAAAATCAAGTTTTCATCATTTTCTTTCTAATTTTCACTCAACGTTAGTCATAAGCTTGAAGGTGAGAGATTAGTTTTTTTAATTCCTTGATTGGTTTTAGGTGACAAATTTAGTGTTTTTAAGTTACAGATCACTAATAAATCATTTGATTTTAGATTTGGAAAGACTAGAATATGTTCTTGAGAGTTTTTTAGTTTAGTTTTAGGAAAGTAAAATTTAGTTTAGTTTTATTGATTTCATTATTTTTAGTTGATTTAGGATTACTTTTAGTAAATTCTTGTTATTATAACTTGTTTTGCTTATTTGATTGTGTTTGTGAAGCAAAAAAGAAGTGACTAAGAGTTCAAAGGCCTAGGGGAAAGCTAAAGTGATTGAGAAGTAATTGGTTTTAGTTTGTGCTCTCTATATTTCTAATGTACTTTATATGCTTGGCTAAACTTATTGTTTAGAGTTTTTTCTAATTTAGGTTATTAAATTCATTAATGATGATGAGATGATTACTAGAAGCATCACAATGTGCATTGCTTATAGTATAATGTGATTGGATGCTTAATGTGTTATGTGATGTAAAATGTTACTGCTATGTTTCTAATTACTATGTGAGGAAATTAATTATGCTGAAACTCTATGTTCTAATATCAAAACAACATTATTAAATGATTTTGGGAAGTTTTTGGGTATTGTTGGCATGCAATTGTATATATAGAGCTCACAAAGCCCAAGAGATTTGTTTATGACACTTTGTGAACTCATGATGTATAGATTGGTTAAGTCGTGTTTTATACACACCGGAGATTAGTTGTGTGTATTATATTTTTTGTGTTTTGTGCATTTATTCATTTTCCTAGAATTGGATGGATATTTACGTATTTGTATGTATTTTCTAGAATTGGGGCAAAAATTTGAAAATTAATTTGTAATGAAAATTGGTAAAGGAATTTCGTAAATTAGATTACTATACGTTTATTTTATAAGATAAGTTTAAGTATGCAAATGCCTTGTAGAAGTTGTTGGTGATTTATGGCTATGATATGTTTGCATAATGAAATGATGCTAAAAATGAATTATCAAACATGTTATGTAACACCCCCTACCCGTATCCGTCGCCAGAATAGAGTACGAGGCATTACCGAGGAGTACAAAACACTTACAGATAACTTAAATATATTTTCATAACAACTTGTCTCGATTTCATACTATTTCATATTTAAGCTTTATTCACCAAAGTATTTGAAATATCATCTTTACGCAAATAGCACACATGAGGTACATAATTCCGTAATTATGAATGAACACATTTATCAAACATATTCCACATTCATATATCAATGTCTCATGTCTCCATATATCAATAATCGTCATTTTTCTTATTTTTCAGATAATTATGTGTAACCATTCATAAGCATGCAATTCACTGTTTCTTCCTATCAATCACAATTTCAAATGACAAATTCATGTGAATGAGCTCAACCTAATTAGGTGTTTAAATTCTATCACTTTGATTCACATACTCATAATTTACTAACATATCCTGTCAAACACAATCTCTGAATGACATAATCACATAATTGAGCTTAATAATAATAACATTACTTAAATTTTTTTTAAATGTTACATTTATGACTTACCAACTTGTCCATTCAAGGAATGACTTACGAATTTGAGTACATCATGATCTGAAGCCCGAAGTCTAGCTGAAGCACATAAGTGCTAAACGGAAGCCTGAAGGCTAACTGAAGCACACAAGTGCTAAAGCGGAAGCTTGAAGGCTAATCAAGCTCATCGAGTGGAATCAAAACCCAAAAGGGTTAACTGAAACTCATATGAGTTAACGAAAGCTCGTATGAGCTAAACGGAAAGCAAACACGAGAATTCGCAACAAATGCTGAATCTCAATTTATTTGGGTAATTTATCGTCAATTCATCTTTTTCACTGAACGATCGTACTCATTTCCTGCATTCCATTCCTCTGAAATACTCAGTTCAATTTCATAACTTTTGTACATAATTTACTTATTTTCAACAATTAACATACATAAATATTAATCACCATTCATAAAATAATATTGAAATTTAATAATATTAATAAATGGTCACTAAAATTTAGTTATATAAACTCACAAGTTCGATTTTTGTATTAAAGCAATAATCATAATTTCGTAATAAATATTCCAAATAAAACATTATATCATTTCTAATTCAACATTTATAGATTATAATTGGGCATGTGATCAATTTAAACACAATTCATTCATATATATATATATGTATATTTTCCTCCTCCTCCTTTCCATCCACATCCTTAGTATAAATAACACACTTGTAAGTAACATTATCCATAATTTTTACTATTTACTTATGTGAATATTCAAGCTATCCATCCGTGTCATAGTCACTAAATTATTTTTATCTTGAGATAAAGAACTCCAAATTAAGATCCATAAAATTTTCCAGAAATTAGACTCATATGTATTCTTACCGTAAAAATTTCATAATTTTTGGTTGGGCTAATTAATACAGTTTATTCATTGAAGTCTCCCCTGTTCTGCTGTCTGACAGTTCCGACCCTTCTTCACTAAAAATTAATTATCTCCTTGTACAGGATTCGAACGATGTTCCCGTTTGTTTCTATTGAAAACAGGCTCATTCAGGATTCTAAACATATAAATTTAAGCCCCTAATTATTTTATTAAATTTTTTATGATTTTTCAAATTCAAAACAGGGGAACCCGAATTCATTCTGACCTTGTCTTACAAAATTTATTATATCACATGATTTACAATTCCATTGCTTACACCGTTTCTTCTATGAGAAACTGGACTCAATAAGTTTTAATTCCATATTTTTTTCATATTCTAATTCAATTTCTACAATTTATGGTGATTTTTCTAAGTTAGCTTACTGCTACTGTCCAAAACTGTTTTAGTGCAAGATGTTTATTACCATTTTTCCCCTAAGCTTTTAATAAATAATAATTTCGTCCCGACTCAATTAGCCTCTCAATTGAGCTGATTTTTATCAATTAACACTTTATTCTATCACTTTAAATTACTTTATAACCTTTTGGAATCATAATTTCATCACTAAACTTTAATTCTAAACATTTTCACTATTAGGTCCTAAAAATCAATTTCTATTGAAATTACCTAATAAAATCATCTCATAAACAAATTAAAGCTTCAATTTCATGCTATTTCATCATAAACTTACAGAACTCAACCATGATTACTTTCAATTTCATCCATGAAATCAAAAACTAATGAATTTAATAGTAGGACCTAGTTGTAAAAGTCTTAAAAATACAAAAATTATAAGAAAAAGGCAAGGATTAACTCACTTGGTGCAAAAATTAAGGAATACCAGCTTATAGAACCCCTCCTATGGCGTTTTGGCTGATGAGAATGAAGAAAAAATGAAGAGAATTCTAGATATTCCAATTTGGTCCCATTTTTATTTAGCTAATTTTGGTAATTTTCCAATTTTGCCCTTCTTTCACCCTTTTCCTAATTTTTTTTCTCAGCTATTGCCGCCCAAAATATCTCCTTTGGGCTTATTTACACTTTATGTCCTTCCTCATTTGACAATGGAGCTATTTAATCCTTTTAGCAACTTTTACACCTTTTTCAATTTAGTTCTTTTTATTTAATTAACCACCCAAACGTCAAAATTTTCTGACGAAATTTTACAACTACCTCACTAACACTCCATAAATATTTATAAAAATATTTATGGCTCGATTTATGAAGTCGAGGTCTTGATACCTCATTCTCGACCCAATTTACCTAATTAATTCTTTTAAATCACCAAATTCACTATTTCAAAAATACTTCTATATTCACATTTGACTCATAGGTATTGATTTATTAAATTTTTGACTCACTCATCGGATTTAGTGATCTCAAATCTCTATTCTCGACACCACTGAAAATTAGGTTGTTACATGCTAATTCATGTTGGAATTATATATGTTATTGTTTACCATAATGCTTTTAATTTGAGATCTACAATAAAGTGACGATCAACTAGAGACAAAATGGAAATTGACTGAAAATGGTCAAATTTGATGAGTTTACCCTAAGAAAAAGATGAGAATTGAGACAAGATATTTTCTAGGAAGCTAATCATAATTCTTATTGTAACCTCCCCAACCCAATCTAGACATTAAACCTAAATTTGGAAGGTAACATTGGCCACCAAAATGACCTAGTAGAATGATCAGAGTGTAAAAGCAGTTATTTAAAACCTTTGCTTTAATTTTGGAAGTCGGATGATCTTTAATGATTGTTTTGCAAGAAACTGTATTCTAGTATTATAAAAGAATATATTTTTCAAAACCTCATTTTCTTAGTCATGCAGTGGAAAAGTGATATCTAATCATAGTTTGAATAAAAACCATTTTTCATTCATAGATAAATACTATCCATATTTCAACATCTTTTAATTAAATTAAATGTCATGTGTGTTATATAAATCCCAAAACCTAAGTTTCATGCCACAGTTAAAAAATAAAATAGTACGGTATTTAAATAACAAAAATTTTAAATAATAAATCTAAAATACTTTAATATAAAAAAATGTTTCTAAGTTGAGACCATCCGAATGTCGTGTCCGTGCCCTAACCTAATGGGTTATCTGTAAAGATAGAAATGAATGGGGTGAGCTTATAAAACTCAATGTGAGTTCTATTATAGGTAAATCAGTGCAAACAGTAGATGACTCATATAAAATAACAATTCTCAGAACAATTACACTCATATAGAAATTTAGAGTATTAATTCCTTAGATCAACACATCAATTTCATAATATTTCAGAATTCACAGTTTATGTATGCTCATGCTCATGAATGGTGATGCAATTTCAAGTATGCTCATGGTTATGAAATTTCAATTTATCAAGAGAGATCCTACCCAACTCCGCTACACACCACAGTAGGAGTTCCCTAAAACTCCTCTACCTTTACACCACGTTGTGGATAAACCATTGGTCATTACAGATAAACTACTGACGATAAAATTATTGGTGGATGAACTATCCATCGGTGTAGAAAAAAGTTGTTAGCATATTATGGATGAATTACTAATCGTTTTAGATGAATTGCTAATGATAAAAATATTTGTGGATGAACCATCTATTGGTGAAGATAAAAGCTGCTAGTACGTTGTGGATAAACCACTGGTCGTTGTAGATAAATTTTCGATTGAAATACGTTTCGGATGAAACACTGGTCGTTGTAGATAAACTACTGACTAAAATGCATTGTAGATGAACCACTGGTCGTTGCAGATAAACTGCTGACTTTTCCTCTGTTCATATCATCCCACCCCATGTAATGCAACATGACATGCTTATAGTAGATCAATGCGGTAGCAAAAACATGCTTATAACAAGTCAATACAGTAGCAATTATTATGCTTATAATAGATCATAACATAAACAATGAACTTGTTTAACATGTGTTCAATTTCATAGTAGCAGTGGACGTGCTTAACATGTATTCGGTTAAAAAATAACAGTAGACATGTTGAACATGCAATCAATATTACAGTGGTGAGAATAACAATAGCAATTCATTAGAAATATAGTGACAATAGGCATGCAACATTCACATATCATCATTATAATAGTTACAATTTAATCATTAACTCTTAGATTGTAGCATGTTCATAATATTAAGGACTCAATCAAGTGTATAAAATCACTAAAAATAATTCTGGGATTATACAGAGACTAAATTGAACAATTCACAAAATTTTAGGTAAAACTATAAAACAGGGGTCACACGACCATGTGAGATGGAAGAGACACAACTATGTGGTAGGTTGTGTGAGAGGCTTGGGGCCGTGCGGTCCACCCGTATTATTCACACACTCGTGCAGGAGACTGTGTGGCCCTAAACCTACACATGGTTTGCTCCGATTCACTTGGTAAAGAATACGCACCTTTCTCTGAGTGTCCAATCAGTGTTCCTCATACCCGATTCTATTCCGATTCACGTAAATTAGGTCCTTCAAACGACATTTACATAGGAATTAATGGTTGATTTCAAGTTTTATCAAGATTGTTGAAAGATTTGGCATGAACTGAAAAACATTATTGGACTAATTGAAATATTAACTTTGATTACGAAAATACGAAATCTAAAAATTGGAAACAAGGTTTACTTACCATTTTTAGCAATGTTAGGGATGCTATTATAATTACAAAATTGATAGGAAATAATTGAACAGAGGATGATGTAATTTGGGATAGGAAAATGATTAATCAAATATTGAGATGAAAAATGCTACAATTATGAGAGAAAAGAAGATGCAAAGAAGAGAAAGTGAGAAGAAATAGAAATAAAAAAGACCAAATTCTAATAGGAATTGGAAAATAGGAAAAGTGAAGTCCAATTATAAAATAAGTTGATTAAGTACCTAGGGTTCCCTAAGGGCAGCATGGGCAATTTACCCAAAATTTCAGCTAAAGAAAAACAAAGGGAATGCATTTAGGGAATGAGTGACTCGAGCTTAGGACCTCTAGGATAGGGGACTAACTCTTAACCATTAGGCTATTACCCATTTCTTGTTGAATCTTAATTTCTGATCGTATATATTTCGAATGTAACTTTTTCCATATGTTGTTAAAAATAAAAGGAGATGAAATGGGAGAAAGGGAGTCGGAACTTGGGTCTTTAGGGAAGGAAGCAAACTCTTAACTCTTAGCCTGAAGCATGTTTCTTGTTTATCCATTACGATTAACCCCTTATATTTTGGGGTGTGATATTTATGCGATGCATCCGGGTAGCACCAAGATGTACAATAATTTGAAACCATTTTATTGGTGGTTAGCAATGAAAAAGAACACAACCAAGTTTGTAATCAAGTGCCTTATGCGTCAACAAGTGAAAGAGGAACACTAAGTTCCCTAAGAATTTTTGTAGCCTATTACAATACTCGAGTGGAAGTGAGAGCGAATTACCATGGATTTTGTAGTTGGATTGCTATTGACTTCAAAGAAGAAAGATTTGATTTGGGTCATCATCATTAACAGCTTGATCAAGTTTGCTCATTTTATTTTAGTTAGAGTAAACTACTCTTTATAAAAGCTCATTGAACTATACATTTTTTAAATTGAAAGATTGCATGGTGTGCCTTCATTTATCATTTTAGATAGGGATTCGAGATTCACTTCTAGGTTCTAGGGTAAGCTATATGAGCCTTTGGATTTCAACATAGCTTTTCACCCTCAAACAGATGGCCAATCCAAATGTGTAATCTAGATTCTTGAGGATACTTACAAAGTTGTGTGATTGAATTGACAGTGGTTGAGAAAGGTTCTTACCTTTAGTGGAGTTCAACTACAATCATAAATACCAGTTGAGCATTAAGATGGTGCCTTATAGGGGTTTTTATGGACGTAAGTGTAGGGCTCCTTCGTGTTAGACAGAGTTGAGTTAGAGCAAGTTAATTGGACCCAATTTAGTACAAAAGACTGAAGACAAAGTACGAATTCTCCAAGATGAATTGAAAGCCACCTCCGACAGACATTAATTCTATGATGATTTAAAAAGAAAGAAGATCCAGTTTAGTGTCAGTGACAAAGTCTTCTTGAAAGTGTCCCATTGAAAAAAAGTTTTATGTTTTGGTAGGAAAGGAAAGCTTAGTTTGAGATTTATTGGACCTTACGAGATACTCGAGCGTATTGGAGTAGTGGTATACCGATCAGCTCTACCTCCAGAGTTATAAAAGATCTATAATCTCTTCCATGTTTAAATTCTTAAAAGATATCAATCTGGTCTATTTCACATCATAGCGCATTGAACTACAACCTGATTCGACATATGAAGAAGAGCCTATAAAGATTTTAGTATGGGAAATCAAAGAACTTGGGAACAAGAGAATACCTTTGATAAAGGTGCTCTAGTGTAACCAAAAAGTTGAGGATGCCATTTGGGAAAGTGAAGATGTAATGAGACAACAATATCCGACAATTTTGGGACAAAATTTTTATTAGGAGGGGAGAGTTGTAACACCCCAAAAATTTCTAATTCTCCATATGAGACTTTTCTAGGAACTTTATCCGTACATTCGATAAGAAAATTTGATCCTGATGGATTTATTTATTTTTGGGATGTTAAGAATCCCTTAGAAAACATATTAAGTAAATTTTAGAGTTTCAAGCTTAGCTAGATAAAAATTCAATAAACGGGAAAAACGATCATTTTTCTATTGAGGTATATTTTAGTTATTTGGGACCCAAATATGATTGAATTTTCGAGTTTATAATGATGAGTGTTGATGAGATGGTTTTTGGATTAATTTAAAATGAAATTTGTCTTTAAATGAATTTTTAGCCATATTACCATATTTGATTTTTAGCTCGTTATTATATTATTTTTGTATAAATGAAAGATGGAAACAACCCTACTCTTCTTGTAACCATCCGACCATTCTTGTTAGGAAAAAGCTCCCAATTCTTCTTGTAACCATCCAACCATTCTTATTGGGGAAAAAGCTTCCATTTTCAACCTTTCTTATTCCCTACTCAATTTATCTCCAATCTTTCACCATTTTCTTAAAAAAAAACCGTATAGAAACCATATTTGAACGATTTCTCATTATCATTTCCATCACTCTTTCTTCTAGGGCTTGAGTTCAAGTGTGAGAATGTTGAGTTAGTGAGAGAAGGTGAAGTGTTTGTTGATAAAATCAGTTTAGAAAACTGTTATTTTAGGTATAGTGGAAGTTTTAAAATTTTCTAAAACCAAGTCCTTTGTGTTATTTATAACAATAAACTTTAATCGAAATATACATGTGCTTTATGTTAGGCAGACTAAAGTCGATCTTGACTTTCAATCGATCGCCTTCTCTGTTATTTTTGAACCAAAAATTTCCTTGAGTGTGAGCTTAAACAACACAAACCAAACCAAAAAATGAAAACTTTTGTTTTACTTTCTGTTGGGAAGTAAATTCTTTCTATAATAGGATACTATATGTTTTCCTCAAAAAATAGAATTTATTCTCTAAAATAAATAACCACTATTTTCTGACAGAATAACGATGCATGAGAAGTGGTGTGAATTTCTTATTGCAGAGTTCCTATTTATAAAGAAATGATACAAGAGTCTGTTCGAATAAGACTTGATTAAATAATAATTTAATAGAAAATACACCTTTTAATCTAAGTAGAAGTGCTAGGGGTGGTAACACCCTTGTATAATACCCAAGGGTTTTCGTCCCTATGTATGTCACATGCCTTTATTGGGCATTTCATGTATTGAGTCGAATTATATGTGTTTCTTTGATTTTTTTTTAACACTTATAGTTTATCCAACCCAATATTTATTTTTTATTACCCAAATAATTATTAATTTAATAAATTAATTTCGCAATTAAATAACTTTTTCCACCTAATTCTAATTTCGTTAAAGTCGTAGCAGTTTTAACATAATAGAATTTATAAGGAAATATATTTAATTTACTTATTCAACAAATCCATAATGATTCAATTAATTTAATTCCATCTTCAAAATTTAATTAATTAATTAAGAATTTGAAGAGCCTAAATTAATTCTCAAGTCATCTTTTGTACTTAATATGAAAACACATTCACTGTGGATACTGATGGATATTTTATTAAACTAATTTGTTCAAAAAATATAAGTGCATATAGACAAAACTATTACATAAAAGGTGATATATCCCAACAGTGCTAGGTAAGAGTTCTTGATGTTTACCACTCTTTTTCATCTCATTGCATGATTTAATATTTTTACTTTGTTGTTGAGCCATTAAAGTGACCATTAATGTGGATATTATGATTTTGAATTTGCATATATAGGATATTTGTATGGTTGTGAAGATAAAGAAATTGTTAGAGAAGGCTCAACCAAAGGAAAAGAAAAGATTTTGGAGTGAAGGCCATTGGAGGAGCTACTATCCCATTTTGTTGTTTGGAAATGTAAGTTCTCGTGGGACTTACTGTACTTCTTTACTTATGTGTTAAGTATATTAAATGTGTTAATAGGTTATTTAAATGTGTTAATATGCTCAACACTTTATACGACGTGTAACATGACAAATGTGATGTTATATGTTTGCTTTGAAAATTGGTCGATGATAATATTAAATTTGGTAAGTATAATTATTATGAGAATTAGAATATGGAATTATGGATGTGATAATTCATGTATGAAACATTAACAAAAATGTGGAATTTGGATATGGATTGAGGAAAATGTGACAAGATTAAATAGAAATAGGTTGTTCACATGATGTCCCGTGACCTATTTTTTACATGAATTATGTTTATGACAATTCATTAGATTGCTATGGAAAAAGTCATAATTTTCTTATGTTGCTTATAAGCTCATGTAAGCTTGGTAAAAATATTAGGATACGGTTGACAGGCAAATTAGGGTTTTATATGTGATCTTTAGTAGAGTTTTGTATTGATGTTATAAAGGGTTCAAGTTATGTATTTGATACTTGGAGTTTGATGTGTTACCTCCTGGTCTGGCATGTTATGCGGATCATTAGGTATACACTACCTTTTCGGATGATCTTATACTTGGAGTTCTATTGCTTTCGGGCATTACACTTTGACGCTCATTTGGTGTACATGGATTTCCCATAGTGTTCGAGTCCTGTTTTACTAACTGTATAATGGGCGTTAACATGTGTATAAGTCATATTTTAGATTCTTTAAACCCTGCTAATTTCGAGACTCCACACTATCATCAAGAGTATGAAATTAGCATATTTATAGCTTATGGCATGTACTTAGGGTGTTAACATGTGAATATATACTCTTTTCATATGATATTTCGTACTTGAAGATTTGTTTCTTTGATATTTTGAGTTAGAGGCTTATTCAATAGATTAAACTTGTTTTAAATGAGTTCAGGTTACTTTAATGTGTTTATGCTTTCATTAATGATTTCATGTTATAATGTATGGTTGAACTTGTGTCGGGGATGGTTTTTATATGTATTTAGGTGATTTTTTAAGCATGTTATATGTATTCCATGGTTGGAGGGGGATTGGATGAAATTTTGAAATGTTTTTGGGTTATTAAAAGGGCGATGTCGCGACCTCGATTTTGCAACATCACGACTTTCGCTTGTGACATCACAACAGTAAATGTTCTACGTCATGACCTTGCTAGCTGTTCCAACATTTTTGTACCATTTTGTTTCTACAATGTTTCACCTATTTTAGGTCTTGAACACCTCTGATCTTCCTCAAACCACTTTTAAATTATTTTAAATTATTATTTCTAAAGCTTTCAAATTGTCTATAAATAATTTTTTATGATTTTATAAAAATGTTTAAAGCTCAAAATTTTAACTTTAAGATTTTATTTCACATAAACTTCAGTAACATCTCTTATTCATACTGTACGTTGGGACAAGTCAAGGGTGTTACAAATCAAATTAAAAAAAGCTATTAAATTACAAAAATATCTAGGGACTAAGATAGGAGAAGTTAGCAAATTGAAGGACTAGATGTTAGCTTATAAAAAAGGAAAAATTATATTGGATGAGAAACTATTAGAATTAAGTGACCCGAATCCTTATTTAAATAAATTACAATAATAAAATAAAATAAAAGTAAAATCCATATAGAACTACACTTCTTTTATTTTATTTTAGAATAAGGTTTTTTAAACCTTATTAAACTCCATCTATTTGATATTGATTAAAATAAAATGTTTCAATCTTACTACACTCCTATTAGAATATGGTTTTACAAGCCTATAAATAGACATAATTGATGTGCATGATAAGTTTTAAATTTATAATTGATCATACTTGAAAACTAACTATTATCACGATAAAGGCAAGCGCACCTATCGAACAGTAGTATAGCTTATAGCAAGACCGAAATGTCGAATCCACAGGAACTAAAAGTACTAGTATTAACCTTCTTTTTATTATCTAGCCTAAAAATAAGGGGATTTGATTTATCTAGACTAATTAACTAAACTAAGAATGCACAGGAAGTGAATTGGGGAAATATTTTTGGGAAAACTGATTGATTTGGACAATACCCAAGGAAAAATCCACCTAGACTTCACTTGTTATTTAACTCTATATTAGCCGATTTATTCACTTGACTTGATCCGTAGAAATCCCTAATTTATATTATTATCTCTCTCGAGACTAACAACGTCTAACCCTAGGTTGATTAATTGAAATCTCATTCTAATTAAAACCCCTAGTGTTGCATTAACTCGATCTATGGATTCTCTTGTTAGGTTTGACCCTAATCCAGCAATTTTATGTCGTCCTATGTCTAGGATTGCATGCAAATCCGCTTAATTATGCTAGATCTTCTCTTAGATGGACTTTTGCTCCTCTGAATAAGCACATCAATACTTGAATCAATATCCTGGAATATTAAAACAAGAATTAAGAACACATAATTAAGAACAAATCAAGTATTTATCGTATAATTCAGAAAATAGTAACAAGATTCATCTTAGGTTTCATTCCCCTTAGGTATTTAGGGGATTTAGTTTATATGTGTAAAAGAAAACATCTCAGAAGAATAGTAATAACAAAACATAAAGAAACCCGAAAACCCCTAAAGGAAATTTAAGGGAGATCTTCAATCTTGAAGGAGAATCAGACTTCTAAGATGGATCAATCGACTTTCTTCGAGTAATTCCTTGCCTCCTACTCCACGTGTGTCTTTTAATCCTCCTCTAGGGTGTTTATATAGGTTTTAGAATGCCTCAAAACCCTCCAAAGTGCCCTTTTCCGAATAGAACTAGTCTTGGGCCCGACAGGGACACAACCATGTACCACCCCCGTGTGAGGCGGCTTAAGTCGTGTGCAAGTCTGTTAACTAGGCACGGGCTTGTGGTCTACCCGTGTGAGGAAGTTCAGGCCGTGTTGATTTATCACGTTGACCCATTTTCGCCGTTTTTGGCTCGTTTCTCGCTCTTTTTACTCTCCTATGCTCGCCTAAGTATAAAACATGAAATTAAAGGATTAGGAGCATCAAATTCCAAAAATATAATGATAATTAATCTAAAAATGTACTAAGCATGGGATAAAAATATGTATAAATTACGACTTATCAAATACCCCCACATTTAAGCGTTTGCTTGTCCTCAAGCAAAATCCTCAATTCACAATTAAGAATTCATTTTTCTCAACTTATAACTCCTATCAATAATATCTCAAAATAATCCATAAGTAATCATACATTGAGAATTTAACTAGAAGAACATCAGAGTTTCAAACACTTCAAGTTGAGTATTTTATCACGAAAACATAGGTGTCTCCCCTCATCTAAGTGATCACCTTTAATTTAAAATATCACAGAGTTTAACATCCTCACTAAAGATTCACTAAAATCACTTGATGTGTTTAAGGACAACAATTTTAGCACTCAACAGTTAATATGAAAAGTTATTACCATAGGCTTGCGTGAAAATCAAATCTCCACCACTATATATTGAGATGATACATCAATCAAAAGGTCTTTAGAGGGTTGTAACGTGGCTTTGGTTAGGTGTGGTCACAAGCTGAAAGAGAAGGTTAGAATCGAGATTGAATTGAAAAATTACCTAACTAGAAAAATACTAAAACTGACAAATTACATTCCTAATTAGATGATCCTAGAATTGAGCTTTTCATAATGGATACATTACAGTAACTTCGTTTTTTTTATAGAACAAATCAAGTAATATAGAACTTTGCTAACTATTAGAAATAGAACATAGCTAAGCAATTTATCCAAATCAAATCTCGACAAAAATAGGGATAAAATTAATTGAGGGGATTTCAACAATAATGGGTTATGGGTTAATATTGAGGGTAAACCAATGAATGGCTTGTTAAGCTCAAGGGGGTTCACTTAAGGGTTAATTATGAAGGTAGATTTTTATGTAGTGAGTGAGTTAAACCTAGTGTCTTTATCATCTCGACATATCAAATCAATGGTGTGGTCTTGATATGCATAATCGAAGCAAGTTCTAGAATAACAATTCAATATTGACGCACTCATAGCAACAGTAAAAGTAAGCATGAAAGAAATAATATATGCTTTAAAGGCTCAAGATATCACAAAAATTATGGCTTTTTGATGTTAGCTCTGTGAATTTCAACTTCAAGATAATACCTAAACTTGGGGAAATAACTTAAAAAATTTTAATTCTCAAAAATCAACTTATCATGGTTGATTCTCTAATTACTTAAAGTTTAAACAATCAATGCATAAATGGTTGTGTTTTAATTCAAGATATATCAATAAGAATCATAAATTAATCAAAATTCATTCTAATAGTAATATGAGTGAGTCACGTGAGAATAAGACAAAATTCAGGGATTTTTCTGATAATGATATAAATAACCCCCCACACTTAAGATGTATATTGCCCTCAATGTACAAAGATAGATTTATTGAAAAATATAGATATAAGATCATAAGATAGGGAGAGAAGTGAAACTTCCTGAATGTTAAATGGAATCCTTGAATTGAAGTTATGGAGAGTAATCGGCTAATGCAAGGGTTAGGTTGGAGGAGGATACTCCGGTGGTGGTAGAGGTTGTTAGTCCACAAGTGTTGCGCCAAAAAATATTATAACTGGTGGTAGTTATAGTCGTAGTCGAGCAGGGCATGACAGTCGTGGAGAGCCTTTTCCAGTGGAGTTGTAATTTCCTAAGTAGTAGTAAGCTTTGAAGCTCTTCTTAACTGCGATAGAATCAAGAACTCTTTAGGAAATATAAAGTAGCATGATTACTCGTAAAGAAATGGCCGAAAACATAAATTGCTTAATATAAATTGTAAAACCTAAATATGAAGTAAAAATAGTATCAAAGAGAAATAAAAAGTAATTTAAAAAGCTAAATAAAAATGAAAATGATAAATAAAAGTCTTTAAAAATCCTCATCGCTAGATGGTTTGTGAGGTGGGGGTGGCGATGAGATGTGAATGTGCTGACAAATCTGATGTAGGGTTGCATCAATATGATCAAAGCGCTGAAAACATTGCTGCTCGAATCGAGTAAGGCACTCAGAGATGTCAGAGAGTGAAGCAGCCGCATAAACTGGATGATGAACAAGTGGTCACTGAGATGGTGGATCCTCATGCGATGGAGGGACATCATCAGTAATGTTCTCTGGGTCCTCCTGCTCGGTTGACTGGACAATGCGGTATTGAGGAGGATTAAATCCACGTTGTCGCTTGATCATCCTCATATAGAGCATACTCGAGATGCCCTATGGGGACATTTGACGGATGAGGGTGAGGGAGAATGATTGCGCCACCATGTTGAAGAGACTGAAGTGCCGCGCCAAGCGAGTCACATAAGGGCCGATGGAAATGACTCCCTTTCTATGCCACTCTATCTGATGGCGAATGGCGAAGGCGATGAAATAAGAGAGGTCAAATACGTGCCCATTTGCCATGCTCCATAAAAAATAGGCGTCGTTAGTGTTGATGACGCCGGTACTCTCTCACCGTTCTTTCAGTGTGTGGGATAGGATAGCGAGTAAGTATCTCAGTGATGGGGCGAGAGCCGATGCCTTGGAGCGACTAGGGTCGTAAGTGGCCGAAGTATGGACTAGGGCCTTCCAACAAAGTGAAGGAGAATAGTGGATATGGCGATGGAGACTGTCGAAGTCATCGTCGTCCATGAACTCCTTCGTATATAGTCCCAAAGCAACACCGAACTCAGAGACGCTCAACTGGCGAACTAAACCGCTGAGACAGAACTGGACCATTTCGGGATCATCAAACTCTGTCATAACGGTTTGAAGGTGAAAGGTCGAACAAATTTCTAATGTGAGCTCGAGATATATCGGCTCGACGATCTCGAAGAAGAGCCCCCATGGGTCAGTAGTTAGGAGAGCTCGGACCGCGTCAGCGAGTTGGATTTACTCTAGTGTGGCCCAATCAATGCAACGCCCCGCACCTAGGGGCTGAGCCCGTGTATCTGGAATAGTTCCTCTTGGGGTCCCAAGGGAAACTGGAGGAATGGGTGCCGGATCTCGGTGGTAGGACCCGAGGAGGATGCTGCTCCTTTTAACTTCTTTGAGGTGAGGATGACAGTTTTCTTACCGCGTGGATTTGACATGGTGTACCTGTGGATAAAAGATAAAATCATCAATAATAATTCCTACATCTGCAAGCAAAATCTGAGTAATCCTAAAATAATGACTTAATCGTAAGATAGTATGGACACAAATTCAAGCATGCTAAAAATGAAACATGGTGAGATTGCATATGAATTATTAGCTAAATAAAAGATGGAAATAGTGCTAAGGCTAAATCAAGCGAATGCTAAAAGACCAATCAAGTGATGGGTGAAAACACTATTAATAATCCTAATCATGTCGGTACATCAAGCAAGAGTAACGATCAATGAGAACATAACGACTAAGGAAATTTTTATCATTAGTAAAATTGAAAGCCATTAAACAAAGATAAGGGTTAATAAGCATGCAAATTATTAATAAAAATCAAGAAATCAATATAAGAATAAAAAGTAATGAGGTGAAAGGAAAACAAACTACTGATGAATGATGGTGGTGCTTAATGGAGAAGAGGTGCAGAGTCAGTGTGCGACGGGGACAGGGACGGCGGCGGTGGGGCGTGGGATGAGTGGAGAAAAAAGGGAGGAGGAAAGGAATGTGTAGGGAAAGGAGGAAAAAAAAGAAGATTTTGATGGGTATGGAAGAAGATTGAGGAGAAAGGGTGGATTTTGGGACGGCGGTGGAGAGAGCGGCGGCTAGGATTAGGGTATTGGGGAAGAAGATGATGAATGGTGGGGGTTTATATAGATATTTGGGCACACGGCCGTACCCTTATTTCATCCCGTGTGTTTCATGGTTTTCAGATTTGGGTGCGTCTGGTATTCTATCCATGCCCGTGTTCTTTGGACGTGTTGGTGCACACGGCCGTGTCGTACGGCCATGTCCTATTTTGCTCGCTTCTTCCACGCCCGTGTATATATGCACATGCTCGTGTTATTTTGTCAGTTTCGCTAAGTTTCTACCATGGCTTGTAGCCACGGGCATGTCGTACGCCCGTGTTACTTTGGCAAGATTGCCCACGGCCATGTCGCACGGCCGTAGCGATGTATTGAATCCCGTGTTTGGAAAAAAATTACTCTATTTTCACACGGCCGTATCGCACGGCCATGTGGCCGCCCGTGGTATAAGCACGACCTAAGGCACGCCCTTGTTCCTGGCCGTGGGGATTTGGAAAACCTATGGTCAAGGACTCAGTTAGTAATTTAGATGTTAAAAACTAAAATTTAAAGAAAGCAACATTGTTAGTGCTCGGGTTGCCTCCCGAGAAGCGTTTATTTAGAGTCTAAGCTTGACTTACCTCTCATTCTTAAGATTACGGTGGATCATGGAGTCGAGACTCCTCTTTCTCGTTATCAATTCTATTATCCACATAAAGTTTAAGTCGAGTAATATTTACCTTAAAAGTGCCGTATTGAGAATGATTTACCTCGACTATACCATATGGGAAAACATTCAGTATCGTGAAAGGAGTTCCTCCGTTTGTAATAAGCTCTTAAGTAGCGATTCAGGGGTCTTTTTCATCTAATAATACTTTATCCCTAACTTTAATTTGCCCTGTCTCATTCCTACGCTCATCGTTCTGTTGGTGTGTTTTTTCGTGTGCTTTTGGTTCCTCCTTGACATGTGTTCGCCATTCATCTAGTTCATCGATCTGAAGCCTTCGTTCTTCAAAGATGGATCCTTTGTTGTTATTTGAACATGGCTCATTTATGCTCTTCGAACGTGTTTCCTGCAATGAAGGTTGCACCACATGATCAGTATTAGCAGCATGATTTATACAACTACTCTCACTATGTGATGTGTTACTCGAATTACGAGCTTGAAGAGTGATTGTTTCGTTACCCACACGAAGTGTGAGTTCACCTGTACCAACATCAATAATAGTTCTAGCAGTTGCTAAAAAGGACCTTCCTAAAATTAAGGGTACGTCACTGTCCTCATCCATGTCTAAAACAACAAAGTCAACTAGGAATATAAATTTATCAATTTTAACAAGTACATCTTCAATAATACCCCTAGGAAATCTAATGGTTTTATTTGCTAACTGAATGCTCATCCTAGTTTATTTGGGTTTCCCAAGACCTAGTTGTTTAAAGATTTTATAGGGCATGACATTAATACTCGCCCTTAAATCAGCCAATGCATTATTAACATCTAAACTACCAATTAAACAAGGAATTGTAAAACTCCCTGGATCTTTCAATTTGTTGGGTAGCTTATTCTGTAAAAAGGCTCAGCAAACTGCGTTTAACTCCACATGCGACGCCTTATCCAACTTTTGTTTATTTGCTAAAAGCTCCTTTAAAAATTTAACTGCATTCGGCATCTGTAAAAGAGCTTCAATAAATGGTAAGATAATATGTAATTTCTTTAATAATTTAAGGAATTTAACAAATTGTTCGTCCGTGTGGTCTTTACTTGTCGCACTGGGGTATGGCACACGAGGTTTTCTCTACTTATCGGCTTTTGCTCACTATGGTCCACCTCATCCTTACCTTTACTTACCATAATTCCTTGCCTCGGTTTTGGTTTATGTTCAACTAACCCTTCATCATCTCGAACAGTGATTGCATTGAGTTTCTCCTTTGGATTAGTTTCAGTGGTACTTGGCAAGCTACCTTGTGGTCGTTTAGAAATCATCTTTTCCAACTGGCCTATTTGATTCTCGAGCCCTTGAATTGATGCTTGTTAATTTTTAAGAGCTGTCTCGGTATTCTAGAAACGAGTTTCTGACACCAAGATAAATTTCATTAGCATCTCTTCAAGGTTCGGCTTCTTTTTCTGCTGGTAAGGTGGTTGTTAAAAGCCTGGGGGATGTTGTGGCCTTTGATTTCCTTGACTACCCCACGAGAAGTTGGGATGGTTCCTCCAACCTGTATTATGCGTGTTACTGTATGGGTTATTTTGAGATCTAGAATTATTATTACCCATATATTGAACTTGTTCTTCCTTGGTGCTAGGGTTGAAGGTTGGATAATCTGTGTGTACTCTTCCTTCACTTGAATCACACCTCATCACTGGATGTACCTAAGTAGAACCATATAAAACGTCAATCTTTTTATTTAAAAGTTCTATCTGGTTAGAGAGCATAGTAACCGCGTCGAGGTTGAAAACACCAGCAACTTTCGTCGGCTTTGTTCTCATGAATTGCCACTGATAGTTATTCAATGACATTTCTTTAATAAATTCGTAAGCCTTCAGGTGTTTTTTTATTCAGAGTTCCACCAATGGCTGCGTCGATAAGTTGCCTCGTTGAGGGGTTCACATCGTTGTAAAAGGTCTGAACCTGTAGCCATAGAGGTAGCCTATGGTGAGGGCACCTTCTCAATAGATCTTTGTACCTCTCTCATGCATCATAAAGCGTTCCTAAATCCATCTACACAAAAGAAGAGATATCATTCCTTAATTTAGCTGTTTTAGCTGGTGGGAAATACTTAAGCAAAATTTTTTCAGTCATTTGTTCCCAAGTGGTGATTGACCCTCGTGGTAACGAGTTCAACCACTGTTTAGCCTTATTCCTCAATGAAAAGGGAAATAACTGAAGGCAAATGGCATCTTCAGAAACGCCATTTATCTTAAAAGTGTCACAGAATTCGAAAAAATTCGCCAAATGAGTGTTTGGATCCTCGTCCTACAAACCATCAAATTGAACAAACTGTTGTATCATTTGAATAGTGTTAGGTTTCAGTTCAAAATTATTTGCAGCAACAGCAGGTCTAACTATACTCGATTCAGTTCTTGTTAAAGTAGGTTTAGCATAATCATACATAGTACGTGGAGCAGGATTTTGATTTACTGGATCAACAGCAACCACAGGAGGTAGTAGATTATTCTGATTATCGGCCATCTCCTCAGTTGTATTATGGATATCGCCTCTTGCCCTTCCTCTATGTATTGTAGTTTTCGCCTTATTTCTCTTTGATTTCTGCGAGCTGTGCTCTCGATCTCACTATAAAAAAGTAGAGGTCCTGATGGGTTTCTTCTAGTCATAAACTATAAAAACCTGTCAGAAATAAAGAAAAAGAAAAATTAGTAAAGAAAAATTAAAAATAAAAAGTAAATTGCAATAAAAGTAAAAATGGCTAAAGTAATAAAAATTAAGCGTTCCTAATATCTTAGTTCCCTGGCAACGGCGTCAAAAACTTGATGTGTGTGATAAGTTTTAAATTTATAATTGATCATACTTGAAAACTAACTATTATCACGATAAAGGCATATGCACCTATCGAACAGTAGTATAGCTTATAGTAAGACCGGAATGTCGAACCCACAGGAATTAAAAGTACTAGTATTAACCTTCTTTTTATTATCTAGCTTAAAAATAAGGGGATTTGATTTATCTAAACTAATTAACTAATACAAGAATGCACAGGAAGTGAATTGGGGAAATATTTTTGGGAAAACTGATTGATTTGGACAATACCCAAGGAAAAATTCACCTAGACTTCACTTGTTATTTAACTCTGAATTAGCTGATTTATTCACTTGACTTGATCCTTAAAAATTCCTAATTTATATTATTATCTCTCTCGAGACTAGCAACGTCTAATCCTAGGCTGATTAATTGAAATCTCATTCTAATTAAAACCCCTAGTGTTGCATTAACTCGATCTATGGATTCCCTTATTCGGTCTGATCCTAATCCAGCAGATTTATGTCGTCCTATGTCTAGGATTGCATGCA
Source organism: Gossypium longicalyx (assembly GCA_025698465.1). Taxonomy (NCBI): domain Eukaryota; kingdom Viridiplantae; phylum Streptophyta; class Magnoliopsida; order Malvales; family Malvaceae; genus Gossypium; species Gossypium longicalyx. The sequence continues at coordinate 10,013,198 of CM047000.1, forward strand.
ACTCCACTTAATTATACTTGATCTTCTCTTAGACAGGGACCTTTGCTCCTCTGAATAAGCACATCAATACTTGAATCAATATCCTGGAATATTAAAACAAGAATAAAGAACACATAATTAAGAACAAATAAAGTATTTATTGTATAATTCATAAAATAGTAACAAGATTCACCTTAGGTTTCATTCCCCTTAGGTATTTAGGGGATTTAGTTCATATGTTTAAAAGAAAACATCTCAGAAGAATAATAATAACAAAACATAAAGAAACCGAAAACCCCTAAAGGAAATTTAAGGGAGATCTTCAGTCTTGAAGGAGAATTCGGCTTCTAAGATGGATCAATCGGCTTTCTTCGAGTAATTTCTTACCTCCTACTCCGCGTGTGTCTTTTAATCCTCCTCTAGGGTGTTTATATAGGCTTTAGAATGCCTCAGAACCCTCCAAAGTGCCCTTTTCCGAATAGAACTAGTCTTGGGCCCGACAGGGACACAGCCGTGTACCACGCCCATGTGAAGCGGCTTAAGTCATGTGTAAGTCTGTTAAATAGGCACGAGCGTGTGGTCTACCCGTGTGAGGAAGTCCAGGCCGTGTTAATTTCCCACGTTGACTCATTTTCACCGTTTTTGGCCCGTTTCTCGCTCTTTTTACTCTCCTATGCTCGCCTAAGTATAAAATATGAAATTAAAGGATTAGGATCATCAAATTCCACAAATCTAATGATAATTCATCCAAAAATGTGCTAAGCATGGGATAAAAATATGTATACATTACGACTTATCAATAGTCTACTCCTTTTGTAATTATTTAAATTCAACATAGCGAATTTTCTTCTCCTCTATCCGTGATTTTTTTCCCAAAAGGGTCTCCACTTAAAATCTGTGTGTTCTTTATTTTTATTTCTCTTTTCTTTGTGATATATTGTCATTATCGACGTTCTATTTTTTATAAATTGGTATCCAAGCTTCTGGGTTATTCATCTCGATCACAGTAATGGCATCTTAGAGGAAGCCTTAGAGGCAGTTCTTGCACAGATGGACTTAGAGAAAGCCCTGCTAGGGGTAGATAAGATGCCTTTGACATTGACGGAGGTAGAGAAGAAGCGCAAGGATCGAAAGGCGTTAACACAGTTACATCTACATTTGTTTAACGAAATTTTGTAGGATGTGATGAAGGAGAAGACTGCCACTGGATTATGGATGAGGTTGGAACAAATATGTATGTCGAAAACTCTAACCAGCAAGCTGTATATGAAGCAGCGTCTTTATGCTTATCGTTTGAAGGAAGGTGCATCTATACACGAACACTTAATAGTGTTTAAAGAAATTCTCTCAATCTTGAAGGCCATGGAGGTTCAGTATGATAAGGAAGATCTAGAGTTTATTCTACTTTGCTTGTTTCCCCCGTCTTATTCAACATTTAGAAACACGATTCTATATAGCTGTGAGTCTCTTACAGTTGATAAGGTTTATGATTCTTTGACCTCGTATGATTAGATGAAGCATCTTATGGTTAAAACTGACTCTTAGGGTGAGGGTCTCATTGTTCGTGGGAGACAAGATCAGAATGCTGATGATGATCGTGGAATGAGACAGGAACGGAATCCTCGCGGTAAATCTAAGAATAGTTCGAAGTCTTCAAATAGAGGTAAAACTTGTAACTTCTGCAAAAAGGAAAGACACATTAAATCTAAGTGTTAAAAGCTACAGAATAAGATCAAAAGAGAGGCTGCGAATAAAAAAGGAAAACAACCAGAAAATTCTAGTGAAGTTGATGTTGTAAAAGACTACAGTGATGGTGAACTTCTAGTCGCTTCTGTCAACAATTCTAAAGTGAGCGATGAGTGGATCCTTGATTTGGGCTACACCTTCCACATAAGTCTCAATCGAGATTGGTTTACAACTTACAAAACAGTGTCTGAAGGTATTATTTTGATAGGAAATAATGCTTAGTGTAAAATTGCAGGTGTTGGAACAATTAAAGTTAAGATGTTTAACGGAGTTGTCAGAACACCTAGTGACGTGCGACATGTTCCAGAGTTAAAGAGACATTTAATTTCGTTGAGTACTCTTGATTCAAAAGGGTACAAATACACAGCTGAAAGTAGGGTTTTGAAGATTTCCAAAGGTTCCCTTGTTGTGATGAAAAGGCAGAGAAAGACAACCAAGTTATATATTTTGCAGGGTTCTATTGTTACTGGTGATGTAGCTGTCGCTTCCTCTTTCTTGTCAAATGATGATATTATTAAACTTTGGCATATGCGCCTAGGGCATATGTGTAAGAATGACATGGCAAAATTGAACAAAAGAGGACTTCTTAATGGGTAAGGAATTTGCAAACTAAAGTTCTGTGAGCACTGCATTTTTGGGAAGCAAAAGAGAATTCGATTTACTAGAGAAATTCATAACACGAAGGGAATGTTAGAGTATATTCATTCTAATCTGTGGGGCCCATCTAGAGTGCCTTCGAGAGGTAGAGCTAATTATATGCTAACTTTTATTGATTATTTTTCTAGAAAATTTTGGGTGTTCTTCCGGAAGCAGAAAAGTGATATGTTTCCCGTATTTAAGTCTTTGAAAATTATGATTGAAAAACAAACAGGAAAACAAATAAAATATCTCCGCACAGATAATGGCTTAGAGTTTTGTTCTGATGAGTTTAATAAATTGTGAAAGTCAGAAGGGATCGTGAAACACTTGACAGTTTGTCATACTCCACAGCAAAACGACGTTGCAGAACAAATGAACAGAACAATCATGGAGAAGGTTCGATGTATGTTGTCAAATGCCAACTTACCAAAGTCGTTTTGGGCCGAAACAGCTTTTACTACATATTTTTTGATCAACCGATCTCTATCCGTTGCCATTGAGAAAAAGACACCATAAGAGGTATGGTCTGGTAATCTTGTTGACTATTCTGATTTAAAGATCTTTAGGTGTCCTGTGTATGCTCATGTTGATAATGGAAAATTAGAATCGAGATCCATTAAATGTGTGTTTTTCTTGGTTATAAAGCTGGTGTAAAAGGGTATAAGTTTTGGTGTCCTAAAAATAGAAAAGTTATGATTAGCAGAGATGTTGTTTTTGATGAAATTGCTATGCTACCTAACATATCTCTTAAAGACTCTTCCAATAAAGAAAATCAAAAGTAAGCAGAGCATGAGATTAATCTAGAATCTACAACAAAGTCGACTCCTCAAGCCAGTACAAAAATTTAGAATAAAGTTGCTTCTTCACCACAATACTCTATTACCAAAAATAGAACTAGAAGAGAAATTAAACCTCTAAAGAAGTATGCCGAGGCTGATCTAGTTGCTTATGCTTTAAATGTGGCTGAAGATATAGATGCAAACCAAAAGCTATCTAATTATTCTGAGGCGGTTAGCTGTGAAGACTCAAAAAAGTGGATTTTTGCTATGCAAAAGGAGATGGAATCATGGCACAAAAATAGAACATGGGATCTTGTGAAACTTTCTAAAGGTAAAAAGGTTGTTCGTTGTAAATAGGTGTTTGAAAAGAAAGAAGGGACTCTAGGAGTTGAAGAACCTAGATATAAAGTAAGGCTTGTTGCAAAGGGTTATAATCAAATTCCAGGAGTTGACTTCACAGATGTATTCTTCCCAATTGTGAAGCATAGTTGGATTGAAGCTTTGCTTGGTATTGTGGCCATGCATGAATTGGAGCTTGAGCAGTTAGATGTAAAAACTACATTTTTGCATGGCGAACTTAAGGAAGATATTTACGTGCAACAACCATAGGGTTTTATAGTCTCAGAAAAAGATTACTATGTTTGATTGCTAAAAAAATCTCTTTACAGTTTGAAACAGGCACCAAGATAGTGGTACAAGAGGTTTGATTCATTTATGACTTCTCATGATTTCAAAAGAAATAGCTTTGAAAATTGGGTTTACTTTAAGAAAAACAATGATGGTTCTTTTGTTTATCTACTCCTTCATGTTGACGACATGTTGATAACAGTGAAAGATAAAGGAGAGATAAGAAAGGTCAAAGCCCAACTAAGTGAAGAATTTAAGATGAAAGATTTAGGACCAGCAAAGAAGATATTTGGTATGAAGATTCTTAGAGATAGAAAAGAAAGTAAATTGTACCTAAGTCAGAAGGGATACATTGAGAAAGTTCTTTGCAGGTTCAATATGCAGACTGTTAAGCCTGTTAGTACTCATTTAGCAGCCAATTTTAGACTTTCATCGGCTTTGTCTCCAGAATCAGATGATGAGATTGAGTACATGTCACATGTTCCATACTCCAGTGTAGTGGGATCTATCATGTATGTTATGGTTTGTTCACGTCTAGATTTATCATATATAGTTAGTGTAGTTAGTAAATAGATGATGAATCCTGGTAAAGAACATTGGAAAGTTGTTCAATGGATTTTAAAATACTTACAAAGTACTACTGATGTTTGCTTACAGTTTGAAAGAACTAGAGATGGAGTCATTGGGTATTTTAATGCTGATTTTTCTGGAGACCTTGATAGAAGAAGATCTCTCACATGTTATGTATTTACAATCGAAAGTTGTGAAATTAGTTAGAAAGCCACTTTGCAAACTACAGTCACTTTGTCTACCACTGAAGCTGAGTACATAGTGATTGTTGAGGCTTGTAAAGAAGCTATTTGGTTGAAGGGACTCTTTAGTGAACTCAATGAAGACCTTCAAATCAGCACAGTATTTTGTGAAAGTCAAAGTGTCATCTTCCTTACAAAAGATCAAATGTTTCATGAGAGAACAAAACACATTGATGTTGTGTATCATTTGGTTCTTAATATTATTGCTCGTGGTGATATTGTTGTGAGCAAAATTAGTAATATGAAAATCCTGCAGATATGATGACTAAGTCACTTCTTATAACCAAGTTTGAGCATTGCTTAGACTTGGTTGGTGTCCATTGTTGAAGTTAAACCCTTAAGGGGTTTTATGGAAGAGGTGGAGAACTTGTTCGTTGAGAGTTCGCGATGAATAACTTGTTCATTGAGAATTCGTGTCAAGGTGGAGATTATTAGAATTAAGTGACTCGAATCTTTTTTTAAATAAAATATAATGATAAAATAAAATAAAAGTAAAATCCATATAAAACTACACTTCTTTTATTTTATTTTAGAATAAAGTTTTTTAAACCTTATTAAACTTCATCTATTTGATATTGATTATAATAAAGTGTTTCAATCTTACTACACTTCTATTAGAATATGATTTTACAAGCCTATAAATAGACATAGTCTACTCCTCTTGTAATTATTCGAATTCGACATAGTGAATTTCCTTCTCCTCTGCCCGTGGTTTTTCCTTGAAAGGGTTTCCACATAAAATTTGTGTGTTCTTTATTTTTATTTCTCTTTTCTTTGCAATATATTGTCATTACCGACTTTTTATTTTTTACAGAAACAAAACAACAAGTTATAGAAAACACCAAAAATAAATAATCCAATGTTTAGTCCCTTGTCGAATTGAAATTTAAAGTACCGAAGAAAAACAATTGAGAACAATACATAACAAAGACTCACTTTCCTTTTATGCCCTTATTGTTAAGAATAGAATAATAGAGACTATTAGCCTAAGTTGTTAGTTTATTAATCTGTTAAATTCAATATGTTATTTTGTTAACAGCAATTACTAGATAGTAGCTTATCTATAAATACCTCAAGTGTACTGATCAACATTAAGAGAAATAATACATAAATTTTTAATTCTTCAATTCTGTTTTCTAATACATAAATTTTGACCTACTCATCTGCCTCTTGTTCTCCTCCACGAACACTACGACCTCCGCTGAATTTTCTTCGGTTGAGCCTGGATCTCAGGCTTTCACCAATACTCGCCTCATACAGTCATTTCCTCGCCATGAAATGGTAAAATTAGATGCTAGAAATTTTTTTCAATGGAAGCAACATATTAGACTTATCGTTGAATGATATGAGTTGGCTGGATTTTTGGATGGTACTGTACCTCCTCCGTCGAGATTTCTGACGTCTCCGAACGGCTCTCTTGTGCCGAATCCGGATGCTTCGGCATTTCTTCAACAAGATCGGTTGCTAATATCCTGGCTTTTATCAACCATATCTCCTTCGGTACTAACATTTTTTACAGAGGCTCGTCGGCCTACGATGTGTGGACTACCGCCATACGTATATTTTCTGCGCCCACCGGGGCCAAGCTTTCTCGTCTCCGTCACGATCTCCATTCCCTGAAGAAAGGTAACCTTTCAGTCCAAGATTACATAGCAAAGCTACAAAACCTGTGTACATTAATAGAGGCCTCTGGCTCTCAGATCCCGGAGGCGGACAATGTAGAAATCGTTCTAGCAGGTTTACCTCTAGAGTTTGACGTTGTTATCACATTAGCGTCGTTCAGTCGGAGCCACTGTCATGCCAACGCCTCGTCGATGTGTTACTTGAGTATGAAAGCTGATAGTTACGCGACGTGCTCGATGTTCCTCTTCATGTGAATCTGATGGATTCCGGTTTGACACCGAATGTAGTTGACTCGGAGTGTAGTGGTCGCCTACCATCTAGAGGTCGAGGATGAGGGTTTTGGCCCCGCATTCAATGTCAACTCTGCAGTAGATTTGACCAAGTGGCTCAAAAGTGTTATTACCAGTATAATAAAGACTATGATGGCCCATCGTTTAAAGATCAGAGTTATAAGCAAGTCGCACGTTCTGGTCTGGGAGAGGATAATGGTTTTTCTGCTCCAATGTCGGTGTCTACTCCATTTGTTGCCTCTCGCTCACTATCTCCGCAAGGTTTTTCCTCTGGGAATCAGTGGCTTTCTCCTATGCCGCAATTCACAAATAGAAATAATAGGGTTTTTGCGCTGCAATACACAAATGAAGGTAATAGGGTTACTAACCCATTTTGTGTTTATATTGATAGATCAGATCACTTTGCTGGGGCCCATGGTGGGTGAAATGTTGGTTATGACTATGGACGTGGGTCAACAATGGTTGCTGCAGGCGTTGATGGGGTTCTGTCTAATAGACTCCACGTGCGTGGTCCTCCTTCTGGCCTAATGCATGAATTTGGGCGTGGGCGTGTTTCTCACCCTGCTAGGACGAAACCAAATGGGCATATTTCTAACCATGTGGAAGCTACTCCATCTTTTGGTTTTGGTTATGAATTTGGGTCGTCAGATGCTGGTACATATAATGGGCCTGGGCCGTCTGTTCCTTGGCAAACCAAACCACGGGCTCCAGTTTATACGGGCTTCTTTCCATGCATTGGGCTTCCACGTATACCTGATGTCCATCCGTCTGATATCTCCGATACTTCAGGATCTAATATGTATGCCACTCAGTATGGATCCAAATTTGATGGTTCTGATTCTTCTGTTCCTTTACCAGTGGGTACTGTCTCATGGTATCCTGACTCTGAGGCGTCACACCATGTCTATCGCGATACGTCTGCACTGAATGGTTCTATACCTTATTTAAGTAACTCTTTTCTTTTAATGGGTATGGTACTCTAACTAAGATTTTCTCTGTTGGGAACTCAGTGCTACCTACTCCGCATAAATTGCTTTGGCTATCTAATGTGTTGTGTGTGCCAACCATACGGAAAAATCTCATGTATGTGTCTTAGTTTGCCACTAACAATGATGTTTTTTTTTTAATTTCATCCGAACTTTTGTGTTATCAATGACATCAAGACCAGGGAAATATTGCTGAAGGGCCATATCCGTGGTGGGCTCTATCACTTCTCTCCGCCCTCTGTACTTGCTTTGTATCTTGAAGATCCCTCTACTTCTGACGTTGGGCTTCCGACTCAGAGCGACAGTTGTGACACTTTCACTCTCTAGCACAAGCGTCTTGGTCATCCATCTGCTGCTGTTGTTAATGATGTTTTAAATAAGTGTGGTATTGCTTTCAATAAAGAATGTCTTGATAGTGTCTGTACTACATGTCAAAAAGAGAAGTCGTATAAACTCCTTGTACTACATGTCAAAAAGAGAAGTCGCATAAACTCCCTTTTTCACTTTCTAATACTGAATATAATAAACCTTTTGCCTTGGTGGTCTCCGGTCTGTGGAGACCTGCATCTGTTGTTTGTAGCCGCAACTGGTATTATGTTTCGTTTATTGACATGTGCACTCGCTTTACCTGGATATATCTTATTCGTCAAAAGTCTTAGGCGATCGATTGCTTTGTTCAATTTCAACAATTAGTCAAAAATCAGTTTAGGAAATCCATTAAACTATTTCAGAGTGATTGGGGAGGAGAGTTCCACAAATTCACGTCTGTATAGGTAACTCAAGGGATAATTCATCGCTTGACCTGTCCACATACGTCAGAATAGAACGGAGTGGCTGAGCATAAACACCGGCATATTATCGACATGGGTATCACACTTTTGGCTTAAGCAAATCTTCCTATGGATTATTGGGGGTATGCGTTTTGTTGTGCCATCCATCTCATCAATAGACTCCCTACCTCGGTTCTTCAAGGACAATCTCCGTTCAAGGTACTGTATGGTCATGATCTTACCTATGATCATTTACACATTTTTGGGAGTTATTGTTTTCCATGTCTACGTCCATTTTTGTGTCACAAGTTAGATTTTTGATCTTAGCCTTACACATTGTTGAGGTATAGTTTCCAACATAAAGGATACCAGTGTCTCACACCAGATGGTAAAATCATCATCTCTCGCCATGTTGTGTTTGATGAAAATCTATTTTTGTTTCCTTTAACCACTACAGACAGATCTTCATCTTCTGGTCACTCTCTCTCTTCAACATACGTTCCCCTTGTCAAACCTGCTTGTTCTCGGCCCTTGGAGTCCTCCTCTTCCCAAACTCTTGCGATGTCATCTTCTTCTGGATTTTGTCCCTCTACTTCTGTCAACTCTCGGGATGTTATAGGATCAACACATGAGCTTTGTCCTGTTCCTTGTCTACCTGACGCTGATCCTGATGACAGTTCCTCTTCGATTCCATCTAAAAGTACCACTTCTCTGCCAAATATTCATCCAATGGTTACACGATCGAAGGCTAGTATCTTTAAGCCTAGAGCTATGACTATTGAAGTTGTTAAACCTCACACAACTGAGGAAGCCTTTTCTACTATTGAATGGTGAAATGTTGCTCAAGCTGAGTATGATGCCCTCATGAGTAACTCTACCTGGGACCTTGTGCTAGTTTCTAGTCATCGTAAAGTGATCGGTTGTAAATAGCTTTTTAAGGTAAAGAAAAATCCTAATGGCACAATTGCCCGTCGGAAAGCTTAATTGGTAGCAAAAGGATGTTCTCAGGTACCTGGGTGCGATTTCAAAGAAACATTTAGTCCGGTAATAAAACCTGCTATTGTTCAAATCATTTTATCTGTTGCTATTACCAAAAGGTAGCAGCTCCGTCAGGTGGATGTAAATAATGCCTTTTTGAATGGCGATCTTACTGATGAAGTGTTTACGCAACAAGCACCTAGTTATGTTCAGTATGACTCTAATGGTAAACCTTTGGTATGTCGGTTGAAGAAGGCTTTGTACGAGCTACAGCAAGCTCCGTGTGCTTGATTTGACAAGTTGAAGTCTTTTCTTCTATCTTTTGGGTTTCTTTTTTCCAAATCTAATGCATCCTTGTTTGTTAAAGTTACGCCGTCCCTCACTCTGTATGTTCTTGTGTATGTTAATGATATTATTATTACTGGGAGTGAGTCTACCTATATAGGCAGTTTTGTTCAGCAGTTGAATGAGTTCTCCCTTAAAGATATGGGTAATCTTAACTATTTTCTCAGGGTCGAGGTTGTTCATTCTGCTACAGGGTGTCTTCATCTGTGCCAATGAAAATATATCCGTGATCCCCTCTACAGAAGTTTTCTGACTCATGCAAAGAGTGTCCATACTCCAATGATTAGCTCCTCTCCCCTATCTAAGGATGATGGGGAACCTCTTCCTGATCCTACTGAGTATAGAAGCTTGGCTAGTGCACTACAGTATGTGGTTATGACTTGACCTGATATTACCTATGTTGTAAATCGCATATGTCAGTTCATGCATGCGCCCACTACAGTTCATTTAGTTGCCTTAAAACGGATTTTGCGATATTTATGTGGTACTCTTGATTATGGAATTATTTTTTGACCATCCTATCGCCTTTCGTTAGTTAGGTATGCCGGTGCTAATTGGGGGCTGGATTTTGATGATCGCCACTCTACAACAGGTTACTGTGTGTATTTTGGGCATACACCAATCTCTTGGTGTTCTAAGAAACAACAAGTCGTCTCGAGATTTACAGATGAAGCTGAATATCGAAGCCTTGCTGCCGCAACTAATGATGTTGCCTGGTTGGTCTCATTACTGCAAGAGTTATAACTTCAACCTGATGATCCACCTGCTATTTGGTGTGACAATTCTAGCGCCGTTGCTGTAGCAGCTAACCCTGATTTACATTCAAAGCTCAAGCATGTCGAACTTGATTTGTTCTTTGTCCGTGAGAAAGTGGCGAATGGCTCCATCATTGTTGGTGAAGTTCCTGCATGTGACCAAGTTGCTGACATTCTTACCAAACCTCTCTCTGCTCCATCCTTTGCTCGGTTTCGTAGTCTTCTTTGGGTGTTGCCCATCAGGAAGATGGGTGAATGTTAAGAATAGAATAATAGAGACTATTAGCCTAAGTTGTTAGTTTGTTAATCTGTTAAATTCAATCTGTTATTTTGTTAATAGCAGTCTATAAATACCTCAAGTGTACTTATCAACGTTAACAAAAATAATACAGAAATTTTCAATTCTTCAATTCTGTTTTCTAATACTTAGTTGAGCTTTATTGATTTCTACCTGAGATTTCAACACTTACAAACCTTTCTTCATATTTAACATAAAAAAATTTAGATTTTTTTCCTTTTCGAAAATAATATCATATGATTATGTAGAAAAATACATGGAGTATCTCTAAGCAGTAAACGTAAAAACTCTCAAAATTTGAGAGTGATATCACATCCATTGCTTTCTTCACCTTCTTCTCCCAATGTCAATGCACCTAAACCTTTCCTCTGATCTCTATCGCTACCGTTGTCGCCGCTCTCACCTTTCCAGCTGCTGCTCTCAGACTTGTTATCTTCAATGCTTTCGGAGTGGTTTCCGGTCCTCTTGACGTCAGATTCCGGTGAGCTATGGGCTTGTGAATTGGCTTTGTAATGGAGTTGGTGGTGGAGCAGCTGCTGTGAAAGAGCCGGCGTTGCAATAGTTGTCGCAGTGTAGAATTCTTGGGGTACCGGTGATGCACAGAAGTGAGGTGGTAAATGGGGAGCCGGTGGGTGGTGATGAGCACCATACAGAGTGAGAGCCGCGCTGTTGGTGTTTGCTACAGCAGTTGCATATTCTGATGGAACCCATATACCACCTAGGACTACAAGCTGGGACGTTGAGGGTCCAGCTGGTTGTGGACTAAGACTTGGCCTTCTTGTATGGAGCCTATATTTCTGTTAAAAAGGATGAAAGGAAAAATCAATACACTTGCAGTTCTGTCTTGAACTGTCCCAGGTATAGTACAAAAGTTAAGTACCTGCAGATGGCTTTTCACTTCATCATTGGTCAAACCTTCAACCTTCATCAACTCCCTTATTTGTTTCGGTGTGGCAACTATCATCATCATTAAAATATTATCATATCATAATCAATCATTTCAATAATGATAGCTTGACAAATCAAATCTAATTGTACAAGCCAATAGTAAAGGTGTGATTTGTATATACCTTGATGACCACCAAGCATCTGGAGAGCATTGACAAATCTCTTATGCAAATCAGGTGACCAACAACGCCTAGCCTTCCTATGAGGTTGACTAGTTGCTGTTTGCCCATCAATTGTGTTACTGCTCCCTTTGCCTTGCTCAATTAGAACGCCGCCATTACCTACTTTGCCTGAGTTATCATTTTCAGTCTTTGAGCATTTATTTTCTTCCATATCTTTACTGATAGAGGCAAGTTTTAAATCAGGGAGGGGCTGTAAAGCCGGACCAGCGCAAGATGATGATGAGTTTCGGTCTTTGGATAACGGAAGGAAAGCTCCTCCACTTCTCACCTTGGTATCTAAACCTAACTTGGGACCAACATTGAAATCGATATCAGCTTTTGTCGGAGATGCAATTGAAGATCGTGATTTCATTTCGGTTCCTGTTTGTCTCCATAGTTGTTCAGTTGTCATCAAGTTAGCTTTCTCAGACATGTTTTCTAATCTCTTAGTGTTCTCAGAGTGTGAGTTATTGAGGGGTATAAATTCTTCAAAAATTGCTTTTGATCCTTGATTTGCTCGGTATGCATGTAGTTGTTGTTTTGAAGCCTCCATAACTGAAGAAAAACAAAGTTTATACATAAATGCTTCAAAAAGAACACAAATATCCACCTAGTAGCTTGAAAATTATATATATAATTTCGTTTTTGTGATTTGGATGATTGGATCTTAAGTTGGTGATGATTCTATTATAAAAACAATAGAATTAAAGGTAAAACCAATCATGGCATGTGTATTATTTATACAAAACCTTTATATATTTATCAAAGATGAACACAGACACATATCCCATAAAAAAAGAAAAAGAAAAAGAAATGATGATACAACGTACCATTGGCAAGAAGTTGCATGCAAAGGGGAAGCTCACGCTTGAAAGCATCGATCTTAAGGCGTTCATCTTCGAGACGAGAAAGGACATGTTCAAGCTTCTGTGTTTGATCATTCATTTGTTGATCTCCAAAAGATTTCAATATCATAGAATAACTAGAGAGTGGTTTGCAATCAAGGGTTAGTTCATAAGGTGATGATGCCATTATTTTCTTTTCTTTTCTTTTTTTAAAAAAGCTGGGTGTAAGAAAATATAGCAAGAAACTTTATAATATATCTGTTGTTCTCAGAAAAAGTTATTTTTTGGAACAATATTGGACATGCTATAGTAGCAACAAACAAACAAACGAGAGATGGAGTTGAAAGAGAGAAGAAGACAAAGAAAGATAGGGAAAGGTTGTGTTGTGAATACAAGAAGGATTTGAAGACTGGATCATCTCTTTTAAAGGTGACTTCAATAAGGGGAATCAATAAAGTAAGGGTTTTAGTGTGTGAGAGATTAAAGAAAAGATAAAGCTCATTAAGGGCATAAAGTGAGAGGGGATGGTAAATTCTTGCAAAGAACAATGGCTGAAAAAGCTTTAAGAAAAGAAACATAGAGAGAATGGAATCAAGGTCTTACAATAGCACTGGTCATGTGCTATTAATATTTCTTTGTTTTATAAAATGATGATTCCTCTTATTACTATTTTTACTCGCTTTTTTTTCTTTTTCTTTTTTTTCCATTTCTTTGTTACTTTTGAATGTTGGGAACTTGGATGCTATTAACATTTGATTCTTCGGCTACCTTCTAAAGAATTTTTTTTACTTTAGTGGTGGATTTTTTAATTATCAATTTCCTTTTATTTTTTTTGAATTTAACTCAATTAATATATATTTAAATTCTAATATTTAGAATCCTTTCTTAGATTATTAAATTACAATCCTCTATCCAAGAAAAATCCAATTTTAATAGCTTGATGTTCATATTATTTCTAAATTAGTATATGTTGGTGATACATGGATGGGTGAAATTTATCAAATTCTAATCATTGAAGCTGTCAATTTTCAAATTTAAAAAACCAATTGACTTACAACGACATTTTGGTTGGGATTCAGGAATTTCTAGGTTGAGATGTCTTCATAGAATTTGAAGATCTATCTTTTAACTTTGAAACGCACTTTGGGTGAGTCGATTTCAAGTTTGGGAGCTCAAGTTATGACTATTTTAGTAAGGACTGCACGAGTAGAATTTCTAGACGGGATTATTTTGAAAATTATGAGTTTCAGACTTTTAATTCGAGTTTAAATCATATTGAGTCTGATTTTTAGGTTTAATTTTTATTACATACAAACTCAATATTGTATTTATTAGATCTTATTATTTCATTATTTATTTATCAGACTTTTAATTCGAGTTTAAATCATATTGAGTCTGATTTTTAGGTTTAATTTTTATTACATACAAACCCAATATTGTATTTATTAGATCTTATTATTTCATTATTTATTTATTTCAACTTTGTATTTTTTAAAGTATTTTAACTTATATAGAAGTTTTATGTCAATAAAAAAGTTTAGTTTGAAACTACTTATTATTTAGGTTAATCAGAGTTTCAGTATACTTGATATTTTTATTTGAATTAACTTAGCTAGCCTATATAAAGGCCTCTTCATTATACACAACTCATAATTCCTTCAACAACTATTCTCTTTTGAGTTAATCAAATTCTCTTTAAGTTTTTCTTTTCAAGAAGTTTTTTTGAGTTTTCTTTTAGAAGAGTTTTAACAATACTTTTAGATTATGGGGATCATCTTCAAGTTTTTTATTTCCAAGTTTTCTTTCTTGGAGGGGAAATTAGAGTCATTTGAAAGGGTTGTGGATTCATCTGGTTTTTTAGGCTCCTTAAGACTTCTACACACCACTTTCTATCTCTTCCATCTATTTTGTTTCGGTTTTTTGTTATTCTATTTTGTTCTTGTTTAATTGTTTCTAATCTTTGATTTGGATTCCTTCTTGTTCTTCTATCTTAATTATTTATTTTATTTGATAAATTTTTAATTCTTAAATCTCACTTGGATTTGTTTGCCTTTTAGGTTGTATCAAACGCTAAGTTCTCCTTCATTCATCTAAAGCCCTAGGCCAAATCCGTCGACTTGGACAAACTTGCTATCTTGTTTTGCTTGTGTCCTTATCATCTGGTGTCAATTTATTGGGCGTTTTGGGTGTTCTTCGTATTTTTATAAATTGGTTTCCAGCAAAATAGCCTCAAAAAATAGTTTTTGTCTAGAAATTTTTCGGAAAAAAATTCTTTTGTGGGTACACATTTTCAAAACAATATGAAATTTCACGTACTATTTTTTTGCACTCTCTTACAATTTTAAAATATTTCTCACCAAAAAAAGGTGACTGAAAAAGAGAAAAAAAATAGAAAAATATGAAAAGTAAAGAAAATTTTGTGGGCTGAAATTTTTGCCATAACTTTCTAAATCATATCTACATTATTTGAGGAGGTTCCAGTTTAAATTTTATAATTTTGGAAATCAGTAACACCTCGAACAAAGTTTGTCAAGTTGCTCCAAAATTTTCAAGTTTTCAGTTATTTTCATTGACTTTTAGCCTTTGGTTTTCATTTGCTTTTTCTTTTCATTGTTCTTTTACGCATTTTAATACCTTATTATTTCTTTTGTTAGTAGGTTAAAGCACGTTGCACCTTCCTTCCTCCATACAACACAATTCTTGGTGTCTAGCTGATTTTGGACTTCTAATGCCATTAGGTTTGCTTTACTAGTTAGACTCTTACACATTTTGATTGGTTGATGTAAACAATTTTTAAAAGTATCACAAGGTTAATTCTAACCTGATTAAGAATTTTTTTTTATTTCTAATTGCGTAACGATGAGTTTTGCTTAAATTTTTCTTCTTAAGTGTTGTGTTCTTTTCGAGCTTTGACAATGACTTGTGATCTTCGTAATAGCAAAGGGAGTGATAATAGTAGTGAAAAGCCACTAGTTACCATGAAAAGCCTTACTGGTTTTGCAATGAAAAAATTTCAATACTATGACCAAAAAGTTGCAAAGGGATCAAGATGTTCAAAATCCTTAAGATCAACAACAGGACACTATTCTAGACACAATTAGTAAAAATTTGGCTCGTTTAAGTACCCAAATTGAGTGTTTGACTCATAAATGGGGCAATGATGATGGTGTTGAGGTTGAATAGCCTCGTGCTCGTGAAAATAATGCTAAACGTTTGTCTCATGCTAATAATGAGACTGTGGTAAATAATGACCATGGGTTGCCTTATTTGGCTAAACCAAAATTCTTTATTTCGCAATTTCATGGAAAGAATGATCCAAAGGCTTATTATGATAGGAAAGATCGATATAAATTAGCATGGCAATTCAAGAGGAGATAACCACACGAAAAGAGGACTACGATTGGTCTTTCACCTGTTGTGAAATGTTATTAGTGTAGTTTAACAAATCATAAAGGTTTCCGATGTTCAATTCAATATCCAACTAGAGAAGAAAGTAAGTGAGACTTTGTGTCTTTTGTTGATTCTTACTTTAGTGGAAAATAGATTTGTGATGGAAAACTTTGTAAACCGAAAAAGATGATAGAGAGAATATTTTTCTCGAATCTATGAATTTAGATGAGATAGAAACATCATGTTCTCCTACTGAGATGTATTGTATTGAATTGAATATTCATAATACTTGTGAGGGAGATATGTGAAGAGAGGAAAAATCATATGAAAAGACAAAGAGAAAAGAGACATTGAGTGATAAAAGTCTACTTAATGGTCCACTTTTGGTGAGTGAAAATACATACAAGGTAAATTTAGAGAGTTCTCAAGTGGGAAAAGAATATGAAAAGCAAGATAATACTCATGCAAGAGTGAGAAATGATTATGTTTTCACTAACCTTAACTTGAATTTGTCTAGTGGAATTATTTCTTTGTTTCAAGAATTTTTTTTATCCTTTGAGAGAAACCCATTTAACCTACCTATGATAAATATTCTTTCTTATTCAACCAAAGACAAGAATCAAAGACGAATCATTTCAAGGAAATGGGGAATGATACATGACCGATGGGGTGAAATTTATTGGATTTGAATAACTGAAGATGCAAATTTTCAAGTTTGGAAAATCAATCGACTTGTGACGACTTTTTGGCTGGGATCCAGACATTTTTAGGTTTAGATGTCTCAAAGTGTTTGAATATTTATCTCTTATCTTCGGAATGCACTTTCAATCACTCGATTTCAAGTGCGGGAGGTCAAGTAATGACCGTTTTAGTGAAGACTACGCGAGCAGAATTTCTGGATGAGATTATTACGAAAATTAAGAGTTTCTGGCTTTTAGTTCGTGTTGAAATCATATTGAATCTGATTTTTAGGCTTAATTTTCTTATATATAAGCCCAATATTTTATTTATTAGGTCTTATTATTCAATTATTTATTTATTCCAAATTTTGGATTCTTTTTAGTATTTTAAATTTTTTAGGAGTTTTATACAACAAGAAAGATTATGTAACATCCCATATCCGGTCTAGACGTTATGGTCGAATCCTAAGGAACTATATACCTTTGTTTTGATACCAGAATCTTACAAATTGAAAACTTTTGGAAAACCGATACTTGATAATGGTATTTCCAGTTTTAAGGTAGAAAAATTCCATGCTTGGTTAATTCATTTAAATTTCAGAAGAAAACACTTATAAGATTACTTAATTTTGCAGTGAAAATCCTTAGTTAAACATAATTTTGAAAAATTAAAATTTGGTTTTGAAATTCAACAAGTTGTTCGAATTAAAATAATCCAAAATGTTAAGGTAGTTCAAAACGATAAAATCCAAAACATAAATCAGTCCCCAGAAGTTCAAAAATAGTCCAATTGAAATCAATGCTTAAACTTAATCAAAAAGTAAGAATCAACAATTTAAACTGAGCTCCTACCACATCGATCCGTCCTAAGTTTGTTGATTACCTAAGAGGATAACAAACAGAAAGTGAGCTTACGAGCTCAGTGTGTAACATATCTTAATCAACAAATCACATACCAATGATTTAACAGATGGTATTCCAAATATATGCTCAGATACAGAATTCAGATGCATTTCATAAATAGATGCACAAACAAATCCTACCCCCATCCACTACACATCATCTCTATATATCCCTGCACACCACATAGGGTATCAAGTAACCATCCAACCCTACACACCAATAAGTGAGCTTATGTCACTTTTCAGAAGTAGAGCAGACAAGCTACTAGATAATAATATGCAGTAACCCACTAGATACATATATACGTGGCTGAGCCACCAGAACAGATATATGTGGTTTTAAACCACCAGATAAGGCAGATAATTAGACTACCAACATTTCCTCCGTCATATCATATACCAACCCAATGTACATGTACATACAAACAAATGTTCTATACACAGATGTCATGTCTGCTTTTCAAATGTAGGCAAGCTTTTAGAATTATGAGAACACAGATCATACATGTACATTAACATACCAAGTCCATATTATTTACAGTAATATACTATCAAATGTCATGTTTTCGAGTCTTTTTTTTAGTATAGACCCTACAGAGTAGCTAAATACGAATCACACAACAATACAAAATTAAGCAAAATTTTCAAAAAATGACCCCACATGCCTTTGTGGCCTACACGACCAAACTGGCCTAACCAATGTGGTCCACACGACCTCAAACACAACTATGTGGCCTACACGACCCAAATAGCCCAGACGGTCTGGCACACAACCTAGCATGCAACTGTGTAATGTCAACAGTAGGGTTTTCGAATTTTCGTCGTTCGCTGTTTTTACGAGATCGAGTCATACACTTGGATGTTTTCTGATGCAAACGCAACTGTGAGAATTCCAGTACCTTTGTGAAAATAGCAGCCAACGGAAATTTAATTCGCTGGATGATCCAATACTTCATGTTCCTCACCACGCACAGTTGTCACAAATTAATTGGTAAAAGGGGTGACAAAGTAGAAGATAATAGGAACTGAGGTGGAAAAACCAAGAAAGAAGCCAAATAGAAAGGAGAGGAGGATAGAAGGAAAAACCAGCAGAAAAATCCAAAAGGGAAAAAAAACATGAAATAGAGAAAGGAAATGAGGTTGAAGGGAATGTGAGACAAAACAATTTTTGTTTTGGAAAATTTAAAATTTAAAAAAATAATAATAAATCAAAATATCTAACCAAAAGATTTTTTAATAACCTATAAGATCCCAAAGTTTGAGTTTAATTCAACTATTAGCACAAGGCAGCACAATGCATGCGAACGAAATTATATTTCCACTTTACATACATAAGGATTCGAACACAAGACCAAGAGGTAAGCTAAAGCCTTACCACTAAACCAGAAGGCTCATTCTGCCCAAAATTTGTGCGGAAATTAAATTTAAGTCAAATTTTCAAAGATAGGAATTGAGTAAAAAATCAACAAAATTCAAATGAAAGGATTCGAACCCAGAACCTATCACACATAAGCACACACACCCAACCACTGAACCAAATTAAATCACTTGTCAATTCCTAACAATTCAAATTTTAAAATTTTAGGGCGTTACAGATTAGTTTAAAACGACTTATTGTTGAGGTTAATTAGAGTTTCAGTATACTTTAGAGTTTATTGGAATGTAAAACTAGACTATATAGAGGCCTCTTCATTCTACACAATTCATAATTCATTTAACAACTTTTTTTCTTTTGAATTAATAAAATTCTCTTTAAGTTTTTCTCTTGAAGAATTTCTCTTGAGTTTTCTTTGAAAAGAGTTTTAACAATCTTTTCAGATTGTGGGGATCATCTTCAAGCTTTTTCTTGACAAATTTTCTTTTTTGGAGGGAAAATTAGAGTCATTTGAAGGTGTTGTGGATTCATCTGGCTTCCAAGGCTCCTTAGGACTTTTACATGCCACTTTCCATCTTATACATCTATCTTGTTTCATTTTTTTTAGTTATCCTATTTTGTTCTTGGTTAATTTTTTCTAATTTTTTTTATTTAGATTCCTTTTTGTTTTCTATCTTAATTATTTGTTTTAATTGATACATTTTTAATTCTTGAATCTTACTTGGATTTGTTTGCCTTTCAGGTTGTGTCAAACCCTGAGTTCTCTTTCTTTCGTTTAGAGCCCTAAGAAAAATTCACAACTTGGACAAACTTATGATCCTATTTCGCACCCTTCCTTTATCAACAGGATTAATGAATCTTTTGTTGGGTGGTACCTAAGATGAAAAATTCAAATAATAAAATAATAGAATGATAAATTATATAATATTTTCTTTCCACAGGTATGCTTGATAGGAAATTTTGAAACAATGAAAGAAAAAGTATGTTTTAAATGAAAATTTCGAAAAATGCATATTTTGAACTAGCATGCATCCTTGTCTTATTTTCTCTCCTCATATCATCCTATTTTGGAATTATTTGTTTAGTTATGCATTAAGATGGAACATGATAATTTCTCCTATTTTCTTCCTTCTCACTTTTCTCCTCTATTTATTTTGTTTCCACTTTTTCATTCACTCCTTATATTCCTCCAATTTTCCACCAAACCAAGCACGACCTAAAGGTAAAGAGAAAAACATGTTTTAGGAGTCATTAGGAAAAATTTGTACTCCCAAGCAAATTGGAAGCTTGCAAAATGTACTCATGGATAATCTTGCAAGTGTAACAAGAAGCATTGTCCGCTAATCCCCTCTTGTAACATTTAACTCTAGTCAACAATTTTTCTTTCAAGACTAACAAAATAATTTGTTGAATCTGTTGAATACTCAAATATTTCCAAACACTCAACTAAGTACTTTCTTTGGGTTTCCAACTATCTTGAATAAAAAACTTGTATGCCCCAACCATTAAGAATTTATCATTGTCTTCCCACCTCCAAACACACAAATTTGGTTCAACATTTGCTAATAATGTTATGATACCCACAATAACTAAGAGTGAAAAATGACTTAAATAGTTAGCAAATTTACTCCATTACCATTCACCGTTTGCACAAATCATATCCTTAACATAAAGTGTCACATCTACATCAATAGCTTGATTTTTTTATTATCAAGGGTCCAAGTTCTTGAAGCCATCATTAATGGATCAACCAGAACTTCAAAATTTTGTCTCCCACTTCCAATAAATATCTTCAAATGTAAAAATAATTTGCCCCATTGATCGATATAAGACAACTTACTCCCATACTATACTTGTTTAATAGGATTTTAACCTAAAATGCATCAACATTGGATAATATGTTAGAGCCCCATTTTAATCATGAATGCTTGGTTTTAATTTAGACGCTAATGAATACCAATGCCTCTATTATCAAGGAGCTAAAAGTATTTGAGTGTAGAATTAAATTTATGACAAATTAACTGAAGACTTCAAGATATATAACCATGTCACTATCTTCAAGGTTCTATTCACCCTTACCGATATTCTGATTTGTAAAAGAGTTACTGGAAAGTGAACGTTAAGGATACAATGAAACCTAATGGTTGTCTACATTTTGCACTAGCAAAAGTAGTCTATTGAGCATTAAGCAATAGATAGTAAAAGTTCAAATTCTATAAAAGGTGTCTTTTCTGAATAATTTAATAATAGTAGAAATTGAAGGAAGAATAGAAAGAACTTTTTTCAAAACCATTTTGTATATCACTAAATGAAAATACACTTCTATTTAAGGGAATTATCAAGTCTCTTCATAGAGACATAACTTTTCAATAGGTTTCTTTTCTGAATAATCACATCTCTTAAATAGACATTATTATTCAAGTAACTTCTTTTAAATAGACATAACTATTCAAGTACTATTTATAATTCTTTATTAAAAACCAAGTGATATAACTTTTCATACTTGAGATACATAACTCATTATTATGAATAGTCATAACTCTTGATTAATAACTAAAAGTTATAACTTTTGATTACTTACACCATTTGATTTGTAGTTATTGGAACATTATATATTTTGAAAATGTTCTAACAAATAACAAAACTCCCAATCAACAAGGGTAGGTTTCCTTCCCACTTATGAATTCCACTACACAAATCACCTTACAAACTTTCGAATGTCATAATATATAGTAGCAGGTAACAAGTTTGCATATAGTAATTAGGACTAACTATGAGGACTACCTTTATTGAAATGATTATACCAGCGACAAAGAGGAATTTGGCTTTGCACCTAATTAGCCTATGCTTAACCTTGTCTAGAAAAAATTGCTAAGTGTTTTTCTAGCTCTTTCATGGAAAAGATGAATCTTGAAATACTTCTCCAAATCACCTAATCTTTAAAATCTATGCCTACTTGCCACAAACACAACCATGGCATCATCAATTTTAGGCAAAAAGTATATTTTTCTTACTTGCATTAATTTTATGCCTTGGATATTAGCTAAACTATGATAAGACACTATTTACCACCCCAACTTGATCCAAATCTGTAACACCCCAAATCCGATCCTGTCATCGGGTCCGAGCTAAGGGATGAACATTCATTGTTGGAGCAACTATGAATACAAATACAATTAATTCAACACATTTATACAAGTTATTGCAATTATTACATCAGTATAACATATAATATAATATTATCGGGGTTTATATGAGCTTACGAAAGTTCTTACAATGACCCAAGACTAATGAAGGACCTAAATGCAAAGTTTTTAGAGTTTATCGGGTTGGCGTTGTGACTATGAAGGACTCACATTGCGGCACCAACAACATAGGCTAGGCATCGCGACTTCAGAAGTTTAGTGTCACGAGTTCAAAAATAGTAGGTTGAAATCGTAACTTCAAACAGGAGATATCGCGATGAGGAAAGCTAATGGCGCGACATTCATAAGGTAGCGGCGCGACATTGAAGGCAAATTCCTTCAACTCGTACACCTTTTGATTCAACCTTTCATATTGCAAAATATAATTGTACTTAATTCCCCAAATGGTAACCAACTCAATATATATATGTTCAATTAAATATCTCAAGCTATGAAAATTTTAACCATTTATAAACCATTTCATTATCAAATGTCTACTGCTCAAAAACACTAAGTTGACTATTTATAACCAAAAACTGATTTAATCCTAAGTACATTCCATTTAACGAAATCAAAAAAACTATACACAGAACAAAAAAAACCGTATGTTGAACGATCCGGATGCAGCTTCACCTCTCGAAATTTTGAGTTCCACTAATTCCTGCACACGGAACAAACAAACCATACGTTGAGCGATAAAGCTCAATGGTGCTTTCATGATTCAACTCAAAATAACTTAAACATTAACATGTTAAGAAACTAGCAATGCCTAGTCAAATTTCAATCAGTTATAACACATGTATCAAGCATATACATTAATCTAAATGACCAAGTTCATATCAACCTATCATGTATTACTTTATATACATACTAATTTTGAAACACCCTAAACCAAGCCTAGATGGAAAGGCCAAGTTTAGAATGTTACGTTAACTTGCCAAAATACAGACATACTTATAACGAGTTTTTCATTCAATAATTAAATCATGAAATCATTCATTATCTGAAAACATAGTTAAACCTTGAAAGTCTAAACACGAAATCAAAGACTTAAATTCACACACATATATATAATAAGTCTGATAGATGGTCGAGTCCCTCATTCGTAGGACACTTAGTTCTGGGAGTTCCCTAAAAATTTATTCAAAATAGTTAGTGTAGTGCAGCTTAGAATAAGGCAAAAACAAACTAGCCTATGGGTAATAGCTAAGATATTATTGAGCGTTCAAATAGAAAACTCACTTTTGTTAGTCAGATTAATAACTCACAACAGTTTCAAACACAGAACAGTCATTATACGTAGTAGATTAGTTACAGATGCAAGTGTAATATAATTACAATAACAGATGCAGATGTAATAGGGACACAAATACAAATGCAGTTTCATAGCCCAATCACTACACACCATCTCCATCCACCCTACACACCAATAGGTATACGATACTCATCCATACCTACACACCACATAGTGTTAGTATGACACGTTGCAGTGTTTACAGCTTCACCGCCAAATCAAATAAAATTATGGGTGGTTTGACCACTGAGTCAATAAAGAACACTTTCTTCAATTCATAACTTCCACCCCCTTTTCAGATTTAGAACAAATTATCGATATATATATAATTCAAATATAGATACGATCCCACACATTTAGTATAACAGAGTGTCGATATCATTAATATCTAGCTCATATCGAAATCTAGAATTAACTAATATTCATGATAAAATAGATCATACTGCTCAATTTAGTTCATACATATCCTACGGACGGTGTAAATTCGCCTCACACATCAACTACAACTTTAATAGAATTTTAGTTCCCAGGTTCACACACCCGTATGGCTCCACACAGCCTAGACACACGCCCATGTGTCAACCCATGTGTCTCAAATCCGAAGTCAGTGAGTTTCACAACCTGGACACAAGCCCTTGTGTTAGCCCGTGTGTCTCAGATCCGAAGTCAGTGAGTTACACGGCCTAGACACATGCCCGTGTGTTAGCCCGTGCATTTTAGATCCAGAGTCAGTAAGTTACATGGCCTGGACACACACCCTTGTGTTAGCCCGTGTAATCCAAATCCAAAGTCAGTGAGTTACATGGCCTGAACACACGCCAGTGTGTCAGCTCGTGTGTCTCATATCTGAAGTCAGTGAGTTACACAGCCTGAACACACACTCGTGTATTATCCCATGTGTCTTAGATCCAAAGTCAGTGAGTTACACAGCTTGGACACACGATTGTGTCTCAATTTGTATGATCCAAATCCAAAGTCAGTAAGTTACACGGTATGGACACACGCTTGTGTGACCTCTGTACCTTATTTTTCCCGAACATGGACTAACAAACGCCCGTGTGGCCTACCTGTATAACCCAAATCTAAAGTTAAGGAGTTACACGGTCCACCACACGACCTCTCTCACTGGCGAATAGTGTTGGCAGGCCCGTTTTGTATGAAAAAACTTAGAAAAAAAATGAGGTTTCGATACCCACCTATTACACGACACTGTAGGAGCACCCAATTGCAAATTCCAAGACTAAAACAAGTTTCAAACGTCCAATTCAACAAAAGATTCGCAAAACACACAGTAACAAAAATTAATTTTTGTCGAAACCTTCGACGTAAAAACCCGAAATGAACAACTTACTTAATAAAAGAACTCAAATTTTGGGGCGTTACAACTCTCTTCCCCCTAAAAGAAATTTTCGGCCTCGAAATTTTACATGATTCAAACATATACGGATATTGTTGTTGTATTGAATCTTTAGGTTCTCAGGTGGCTTCTTCGATACCATGATTCCACCACAAAACCTTAACCAAAAGCACAATTTTCCTTCACAAGACTTTATTGTCTCGTTTTAGAATTTGAACCAATTTCTCCTCAAAGGTCATATCAGGTCTCACCACAATTTCCTCTACAAGAACAATGTGGGAAGGGTCGGATCAATATTTTTGCAACATCAAGACATGAAACAAATCATGGATCCAATCAAGTTCAAGTGGTAACTCAAGCTAATAAGCTACCGGTCCCATCCGATTCAGAATGCAGTAAGGTCTAATGAATCTCAAACTTAATTTGCCCTATCATCCGATCCAAAGGACCTTTTGCCACGACGATACTTTCAAAAACACCATATCGCCTACATGATACTATATATCCTTTCTTTTTAAATCATCATATAACTTATGTCAATCCAAAATAGCTTTTAAATGATCTCGGATCAATCTAATTAGCTTTTAAATGATCCTGGATCAATCTAATTATGTTCTTAGTTTTAGATACTAACTCAGGACCCAAAACTCATCGTTCACCTAACTCGGTCATCTGAATGCTAAACTGATAGTTGTTTTTATACACAAATACAGCTAATGGTAGGTGATCCTTTTAACTACCCCTAAAGTCAATCACACAACTCCAAAGTATATGCTTTGAAATCTGAATAAATTACTCAAATTGTTCGTTGGACTGAGGATGATATGCAGTACTAAAATCCAGTCGAGTACCTAAAGCCTCATGCAATTTCTTCCAGAATTGAGAGGTGAAACATGGATCCCTATCCGAGATAATCGAAATATGGGCTCCGTGTAACTTCTCAATCTCAGACAACTATAGTTTCTGCAGTGAATAATCAATTCTGAATGGAAGAAAATGGGTAGACTTGGTCAGTTTATCAACGATAACCCACACCGAATCTTTCTTAGTGGGTGTCAGAGGTAACCCACTAACAAAATTCATTGTCACATACTCCCAATTCCATAGAGGAATCTTAACCAGCTGAAGCAATCTTGAAGGTAACTAATGTTCAACCTTGACCTTCTAGTACGTCAGACAATGGGAAACGAAAGTAGTCACTTCCCATTTCAAACCAAGCCACCAGTACAATTCTCGAAGATCATGGTATAATTTATTCCCACCAAGATGCATAGCGTAAGGGTTGTTATGCGCTCCCTACAGAATCGACTGTTGTAATTCACTAACCTTAGGCACATAAATCTGACCTCAAAAGCATAGTACCCCGTCACTGTTCAAACCAAATTCAGAATCTCTATCAGATTCAACCTGACATAAACGCTCAACCAATGACTCATAATCTAACTTTTTAGCTCGGATATGCTCAATAGAAGTTGGTTTAACTTACAACTCGACTAACAGACTTCCGTCATTAAATAAACTCAGTTGAGCGAACATCGCCCATAGGTCAAACATCGCTCGACAACTAAGAGCGTCGGCCACCACATTAGCCTTACCAGGATGATACCCTATTGTACAGTTGTACTGTTTAAGTAGTTCAACCCATCTACGTTGTCTAAGGTATAACTCCGTTTGATTTAACAAGTACTTGAGACTCTTATGATCGGTATAGATGGCACACCTCTTACCGTACAAATAATGTCTCTAGATCTTTAAAGCAAATACGACCATAGCCAACTCGAGATCTTAAGTAGGATAGTTACCCTCATACGACTTAAGCTAGCTGGACGCATAAGCTACTACCTTACTATCTTACATCAGAACACACCTTAAGCCGACGTGTGATGCATCACTATAGAATATAAAATCTTTACCTGGTTTAGGTCGAATTAGAGCAGGAGCTTATGTCAAAACGGACTTGAGCTTCTCAAAGCTCAACTGCTACTCCTAAGACCACCTGAATGGGGCATTCTTACACAGTAATTTAGTCAGAGAAGATGCAATCAGGAGGAATCCCTCTACAAATCTCCAGTAGTAACCCGTTAACCCGAGGAACCTCTAAAGTTTAGATACATTCTTCAGCTATGCCCACTCAACTACAGCCTCAAATTTCTTGGGGTCGACTCGTATTCCCTCAGCGGTCACAACATGCCCCAGAAAGGCAACCTCAGACAACCATAACTCGCACTTACTAAACTTAGCATACAACCGTTTTTCACAAAACATTTGTAATACGATACGAAGATGCTTGCCGTGCTCGGTTTCAGTCTTTAAGTAGATAAAAAAAATCATTGATGAACACTATTACAAACCGATCCAAATACGGATGAAACACTTAATTCATCAAGTCCATAAATGCAGCCGGAGTATTCGTTAAACCGAAAGGCATAACCAGGAACTCGTAATGTCCATAACAAGTCCTAAAGGCAGTCTTGAACAAATCTGTCTCCTTAACTTTGAGTTAATGGTAACTAGAACGGAGATCGATCTTGGAAAACACAGAAGCTCCATGGAGCTTGTAACAGCCCGTTTTTAGTGAAATTGGAATAATGGTTTCGGGACCACAAATCCGAGTCTAGAAGAAAAATTATTTTAATATTATTTCATGGTCTGCATTGTGATTGAAATATCGTATGAAAATTTTGTAGAGAAATTTTACCGATTACATGTTTAATTTGATGAAAAGGACCAAATTATATAAAGTGCAAAAGTTGAATTTTAGGAATAGTTAAAGGGATCAAATAGCTATTGAATTCAAAATTTAAGGACCTTCTATGGCAAATACACTAATTAATGGATTTAGTAGATATGCATGATTAGCCATCATTGGAAATTTAGGAAAATAAAATGATTAAATTGGAAAAATGATAAAATAAAGATGATTATCATCATTTTATATCATCTTTCCCAAATAAAAGAAATGGAAACCCTAGTTATGAAGCTTTAAGATAGACAAGCTTATTTGGCTTAATTAGGTAAGTATTTTGGTCCCGTTTTTAATTATTTTTATGTTTCCAAGATCATAATAATTTAATCTAGCTATCTCGGGGATTAATTTGCAAAGTTATCAAAGTATTAGGGTTTTTCCAAGGATGAATATAGTTGAATTATGAAGTATTATGGTAGAAAATGAAAGTTTGTTGATAGATAAACAACTTTTGTAAAGGGAATTTTGATGAAATTATGATTTAAGGATTAAATTGAAAAGATGTAAAATTCATGGAAAAATTCTAAATTTTTGAAATGCATGGGCTGTTAATGTTATATTTAAAAATCGGCTAGGCTTGAAATAAGGAGTAAATTGCATGAATTTCATTTTCCGAGCCTAGGGACGAAATTGTAATTAATTAAAAGTATAAGGGCAAAATGGTAATTTTACCTAAGATGTGAATTGGATTGAATTGAATATGAAGTTTATTAAATTGATGTTAAATTCATTCATATAGGTCCAGATAGAACAAATACGGAGTTAGAACGAGGAAAAGAAAAAGTATCAGAATAGTAGATTACAAATCCATTAACATTTGTCGAGGTAAGTTTGTGTAACTAAATTGTATATTTATATGTTTGAATTAAGTTGTGTATGTAAATTGTGTAAATTCCTATGTATGAAAATTAATCACGTAACCAACAATGTTCGACAAGTATAAAGTCTCGATTGTACAAATGAAAATTCGATGGATACAGGGTTCCCGAATTGGTTGTGGTCTTGCATGTGTTGCGGGCACACTAGAGCTCGAAAGAGCATCCCGTTATTAGCTCTCATGAGCTTCCCGGTATATGGTTCTTGCGAGCTTCCCGTTTATAGCTCTTATGAGCTTCCCGATTAATTGGCTCTCTAGAGCTTCCTAGTATTAGCTCGCTTGAACGTCCCGTTAATGGCTCATATGAACTTCCCGTTATATGGCTTGAAAGAGCTTCTCGTTTATGTGCTCGTATGAGCATTCTTGAATATGAATTGACAGATTATAGATTTGTGCACTTTGTATGTACTACCCGTGTATCCATCGATATTTTAAATGGTTCAATAGGCAAAGTTCTAATATGAGATATCATGGGTCCAAAATGAAATGTTACTCGAATATATCTGAAATACATGAAAATGATATGTACATGTTATATGGACGTAAGAAGTGGAAAGTTATGGACATGGAAAATTGATATTTGATGAGCTCATATATGTTTCTTGATATTCATGTGAAATACATGACTGACATGTTTGATGAGGATATGTGTATAGGCTATTGGCCAAATTACTTTGGATGTATTTTGCATGCTTACCATAAATGTAAATGAATGGTAAGTTAATTTCCCATTGTACAAACTTACTAAGCTTTAAAAGCTTACTTTGTTTTATTTCCTTTGTTTTATAGTAATTCAGAAGCTCGTTGGGTTAAAAGCTTGACGGAGATATCTCACACTATCCATCGGCCCATTTTGGTATATATAGTAAATCAATTTTGGTTATAAAGGCATGTATAGGCAAAATTTGGCCAATGATGATATATAAATGTTTGGTTGAAACTAGCCATTGGTATAACTTGTGATTAGTATATTCTGATATGTATATATATATATGTCCTTAACATGTTTGATGTGTATTTGAAATTGATGAATGATGGAAATCATATAGGCATGTTAGTGATGATTTTAGATAACATGATTGAAAAGTTATGCATATATGTATATATGGTCAATTAGGTAAAATAGAATACTTAGACATGTGGGGTGTTATAACATGTATTAAACTTGAAATTGGCTTGGATTGAAGGTCTTATTGTGACTTGTAATTGTGCAAATTGTTGTGTTTAGGTTGATACCAAAGTTGGGAGAGAAATATGGTTTGGAAATGGCCTATTTTTGTTCACACGGGCAAAGGCATGGACGTGTGTCTCAGCCATGTGTGACACACGACCTAGCACATGGGCATGTGATTCGGCTGTGTGTCCCCTGCATCTTGAAAATTGCAAAAAAAAATGTACAAAATTATTCACACAACCTAGCACACGGGCATGTGGCTTGGTCGTGTGACCCTTGCACCTATTAAATGCAACTTAGTATGCTCACACGGCCTAGCAACCCAAGTCAGTGAGCACTTGAATTTGGACACGGGCTGGGATACGACTATATGTCCTACTTCGAATGCCCACACTGCCTGGACACATGGGCACGTGTCCCCAGCATCCTTGAAAAAAATTTGCTATTTTGCGAAAAAAATTTTGAGTTCTCAGTTTGGTTCCGGTTTAATTCTAATGTAAATTTTGGGACTCAAGGGCTCATATAAGGGATAATATAATTGATTTATGAATGATTTTTTATATGAATGTAAAATGTTGTAAACTCCGATAATGTTATGTAACCTTGTTCCGGCGATGAATATGGGTTAAGGGTGTTACAGAGCTGATCAAATAAATCATCGGTTCTCAGAAGCGAATACCTGTTCTTGACAATTAACTTATTCAGTTAGCGATAATCAATACACATTATCATCGTACCATCTTTCTTTTTGAAAAATCGCACCGGTGCTCCCTACGAAGATTTACCCTGTCTTAAAAAACCTTGATCGAGATGCTCCTAGAGTTGAGCTTTCATCTCAACAAGCTCCTTTGGTGCCACGCGATAGGGGGCAATCGACACCAAAGTTGTTCCATGTATCAGATCGATACCAAACTAAACTTCCTGGCTTGGTGGTACACCTGATAAATCATAGGGAAAGACATTCGAAAAATCTCGAATCGCCCGAATGTTGTTAACAGATACCTTAATTGAAGAAGAGTCAGAGATGAAGGCAAGGTAGGCTTCATAGCCTTTTTGAACTAATTTCTCAGCTATAAAGGCAGAGATTAGATTGGCAAGATAATCTCGTCGTTCCCTTAACATCACTGTTTCGCAGTTCTCTTTCGTTTTCAAAGTAACTCTCTTAGAAGCACAATTGAGATTGACTCGATGTTCGACAAGCCAATCCATTCCCAAAATCAAGTCAAACTCACTGAAAGGTAGTCCCATCAAATCAGCCGAAAATACAACCCCTTGAACCTCTAACGATACTAGTCGATAAACGATGTCAGCCTAGACGGGTTGACTTAGAGCATTAACCACAGAAACCTTGCTAGCAGTATACTCAGCAGAGATATTCAGTCTTGTAGATACAATACTAGCTATGTAAGAATGAGTAGAACATATATCAATTAAGGCAAATTAGGGTATGGAGTAAATGAAAAACGTACCTGCGATAACATCGGCATCGTCCTTGTCCTCACAGTGCCTAGTCATATACACAAGTGTAGCCTGACATGCCTCAGTCTGAGTCGTACCTCTGTCCAGTGCTCGTTGACCCCTACTAGAGTTGTTACCACCCCTACCAGTACCTCAACCTCTAGGGAGTTGTGGAGTTCCTTTCAGAGGCCGAACAATACTCGCAACCGTAACTAATGCCAGAGCTGGCACCTCGTCAAGTCAGTGAGGGCAATCTCAAACTCGGTGCTCTGTCGACCCACAATGGAGACAAGCCCCATATTTCTTTCAGCACTCGCCTGGATGGCGTCTCCCACAATCAGTACAGTGTGGAGTCACATTAGAAGCAATTAACGCCTTGTTCCTAGAAGGTCTGTCGACTCTAGCCCATTTCTTGGGGCACTGAACAGAACCAGAATGACCTGAATCTTTCCTCACATTACTCTATACTCTCTCTCGGTCTTTCCGTTCGTGTTCAATACGCTTAACTTCCTTTGAGGCACAAACACTCGCTCCCTCTAAGGAGCTAACAGAACACGCAGGTTATAACGTAGTTCATCCTCAAATTGCACGGATTTACCATTTTCAGTCGCGAACAATGCTCAAGCATACCTACTTAATCTTAGAAACTCAGCCTCGTACTCAACTGCGGACCTTTCCCCTTGAACCAAATTCATAAACTCGTGTCTACGAGCCTCAATGTAACTGACCCCCACGTGCTTACCCTAGAAGGTGCTCTTATCCTGTTCGACTATCAGCCATAACTAATAAACCATGTCTAGGAGAAAAGATACTGCACCTCTAAATTTTTGCGCAGGCGTATAGTTGATGTTGTTCATAATGCACTCGGTATCCTCGAGCCAATACTCAGTCATGGTAGGAGTGACTCTAGTAATGCCTCTGAACAATTCGTGTCATTCGATCAGAGTCGTTCAGTAACTGACCCCTAAACTCCAGGTTCAGTATGGGTCTCAGTGACTCTCTCCAGTACTCGTAACATCGCTTGGGACACAAGATCGTCCCCAACTAGCCTATCTGAAACTGTCTCACCAGTAGGAGTACCAACGATCTTGCTGGTCTCTAAAACGGGTATACTGCCTATGAAGGATGACTCAACTAGAGCTCCCTACGATGCCCCAATGCCCACATGACCCTCATCCACAACTTTCTAGTGAACTCATACTTTTCAGTGTCTACAATGTCAGAAGCGCACAAATCAATTCAATATTCCCATTAGAATTCCCATATCAATTGATTTCAGGTTGCAGAATTAACCAACAAAAATCAATTATCATTGTACAATATACACACAACATATCAGAAGAGATACTTATAGGTACGATGTCAGAGACTCGACCATTTATTAAACCAGTTATTTAGCCCATGATATAAAATACATTATTTAAAACACTTTTTTTTCAAAATAGAGGCCCAATTAAACAGTTAAAGTGTTATAAACCTGGCTCTAATACCACTAAATGTAATATACTAAACCCAACCTAGACGAAAAGGCCAAGTTTAGAACATTACGTTAACTTGCTAGAATATAGACATACTTATAACGAGTTTTTCAATCCACAAATAAATCATGAAATCATTCATTATCTGAAAACATGGTTAAAACTTGAAAGATTAAACACGAAATAAAATACTTAAATTCACACACATATACATAATAAGTCTGATAGATGGTCAAGTCCCTCATCCGCCGACCACTTAGTTTTAAGAGTTCCCTGAAAATTCATTCAAAATAGTTAGTGTGGTGTAGCTTAGAATAAGGTAAAAACAAACTAGCCTACGTGTAATAGCTCAGATATTATTGAGCATTCAAATAGAAAACTCAGTCTTATTAGTCAGATTAATAACTCACAACAGTTTCGAACATAGAACAGTCTTGATAAATAGTAGATCAGTTACAGATGCAAGTGTAATATAATTACAATAACAGATGCAGATGTAATAGGGACACAAATACAGATGCAGTTTCCTACCCCAATTGCTACACACTATCTCCATCCACCCTACACACCAATAGGTATACAATATCCATCCATCCCTACACGCCTCATAGTGTCGGTATGACATGTTGTAATGTTTACAATTTCATAGCCAAATCGAATATAATTATGGGTGGTTTGACCACCAAGTCAGTACAAAACACTTCCTTCAATTCATAACTTCCACCCCTTTTTCCAGAAACAAAACAGATGGTAGATATATAATTCAAATGTAGATATGATCACACACTTCTAGTATAACAGAGTGTCGATATCATTAATATCTAGCTCATACTAAATTCCAGAATCAATTAATATTCATGATAAAATAGATCATACAGTTCAATTCAGTTCATACACATTCTATGGACGACGTAAATTTGCCTCGCACATCAACTACAACTTTAACAGAATTTTAGTTCCCAGGCTCATATGCCTGTATGGCTCCACAAGGCCTGGACACATGTCTGTGTGTTAGTCTGTGTGTCTCAGATCTAAAGTCGGTAAGTTACACAACCTGGATAAAGACCCGTGTGTTAGCCCGTGTGTCTCAGATTCGAAGTCAGTGAGTTACACAACTTGGACACACAATCGTGTGTCAACCTATGTGATCCAAATCCAAAGTTAGTGAGTTACACGGCCTGGACACACACTTGTGTGTTAGCCCATGTGACCCCTGTACCTTATTTTTCCCGCACACGATCTAATAAACGCTCGTGTGGCCTGCCTATGTGACCCAAATCTGAAGTTAGGGGGTTACATGGTCCACCACATGGCCTCTCTCATGACCGTGTGCCGTTGGCAATCCTATTTCTGACAAAAAAATATAGAAAAGTAAGGGTTTCAATACCCACCTATTACACGACGCTGTAGGAGCACCCAATTGCAAATTCCAAGCCTAAAGCAAGTTTCAAATTTCCAATTCAACAAAACATTCACAAAACACGCAGTAAAAACTTCGACGCAAAAACCCAAAACAAACAAATTACTTACCAGGAGTTCAATAGTGCACACTCAAGTTCTAGAAAATGAAAGAAATGTTAAACGTCTCTTAACCTTCCCCTACACTTTCTTAACCACGAACAAAGAAAACAATCGACACAAAAATCAAAACCATGATTAAATCTTACCTTTAAGTACCACAAAAATCAACAGTATGACAAAATACAAAGATTAAACCGAATGTTATACGAACAAAAATTTAGGAACAATCCCCCAAGAGAGAAAAAAATTCAAATAAAGAAAAAGGAAACAAAGAGGAAGAAGAAGTTAGCGTAAGAACTCATTTAAATTCCTAAAATCGATATTTATAGAGAAGTGCAAAAATAATATTCCTCAATGCACATGCAGAGATTTGAACATAGGACCCCCAACATAGACAGATGCTTAACCATTGAACCAGCAAGCTCATTCTTGACACAAAACACATAGAATTAAACTTGCAACAAATCCTAAGCTAAGGTTTCAAATAAAGAAATTAACCAAATTCCTAAATTTATGCGACTCAACCCTCAGATCTCAAGTGAGCAAATAGAATGTTCTCAAGTGAGCAAGCAAACATATTCTTCGATACAACTTAATAAAAGAACTTAAATTTTGGGGAGTTACAAATTTGATGTTCAATACCATTTGAAAATCCATGTAAACCATTAACATAATGTTCTCAATTGGTTAAGTCTAATTCACTTACATGTACTTATCAAATTTGAATATTAATTTTGCTATCTTAATCTTTCTAGAGTTTACTAACTCATTCATATTCAAATCGACCCCCAAGACTAGTTTTTAATCGATTCGCATGATCTTTCACATACTGTCATTTGACATATTTATTTATACATTCTCATGATGTACCAATTTTTATCATATTTCCTATTCATTTTATCATTTGTCAAGTTCATACTTTATAACCCCTATTAACCAAAGTCAGACTTGGGATGGGTACACGAATCATCTGACCATCACATCAATTTGGCACCTAGTGCCTCATCGGAATGTCTAAAATATACATTGCACCAGTGCTCATCGATATAACCGAAGTAAAAAAGTATGCCTAGCAATCATTAGAACGTCCGAAGTATAATGTGCCCAGTGCTCATTGACATATAACTGAAGTATAAAATGTACTCAATCTAACCCTAAGGCATGCCAACTATATCTGACTTTGCCTGAACAGTTAATAGGGTACTAATGATTCAATAACATATTACAACTAATTCATATATCATAATGTTATTTTATTTCATCATCAAATCACATAACATGCCATTGTCAAATTCTTATCATGCTCATTGGTGAAATTGACATTTCAATTCAATTCTTTACACATTATTCTACAATACAAATCAATTCATTTGAAAAGAATAAGCTTACCTCGATAACTAACCATGCAATCAACACATATATGCATATAATTATAATGATCACGAATCATAAAAGTACGAATCAAAATTGTCTGCTACTCCTCTACAACTCTCAACTTTTCCTTCTCTCGTGACGATCTAACATCGTCTTTAACTATGTTTGATAATACTCTAAAATTCCGTACTTTTATTTGTTAATTACATATATATTTTGAGTACAATCCTACTAATTTGGGATTTTTATGGTCCTTTATCTTGTAGGGATTAAATTGAAGGCAAAAGGAAATTTGAGGGCAAAAAGCATGAATTTAAAAACGAAACGGGTTAGCATGTGAAATAGAGAAGAAGTGGTGTCGAAAATAAAAAGTATGAAAGACTTGGAGCAAAAATTCAAAGAAAATATTTATGAACATAAGACTTTACTTAAATTCAAATTTTATTTTTAGGATTATTGTTAGGATTATTATGATGTTATTTAGATTTAATTTCAGATTATATCTTTATTTATCTTTTAGAGTTTAAATAGGAACAAACTAGGTTTTCTATGTACTATAAATAGGGGATGGAGTGACATGAATATTCACTCATCATTTTCTATAAAAAAAACTCCTTCCCCTAAGGCTCTAGCTTTTTTGTTTCTCTTCCTTGTCAATAAAATTTTATTCCACTACACTTGTGTTTTTTTTCCTGAAAGAATGAGCCACTAAACTCATTTAGCCAAAGGTTATCGAGATTCTTCAAAAAAAAAAGGTTCATGAAGCTTAGAACCGGCCGGCATTTAGCCTTCTCAACAAGTATTCATTGTTTCTCCGCATTACGAGACTGATGTTTCCACCAATGTCCTTCCAAAAGTGATCTTTTCATCTTGTGCAAGGAATGGCCACTTTATATATTTTGGAAAAGTTGCACAGTCGGTTTGCTACCTTACTGCATCAGAGGTTGCCGAGCCCAAGAGATGAAATGGCATGGCATTCGCCATTAAGAAATGTTGATCTAGTGAAAGACGGTCCCACAAAAGTAACTGTTAGCTAGAGTCAGGTTCCTCTAAATTGTAAGGCTAAAATCTAAGTGGAGTTGGTGGTCGTAGGTGTCCTCTTCCACTATAACTGGCTTATTCTGTCATGAGAAGGATCACCTACGAGCCGAAGATTGAACCCACAGAGGATCGAGATAATCGGAAGCTAGAATCCCTCAAATCGAAGAATCCATTTCCTTAATTCTGTTTCTTTTTACAATTTCAACTCGTCTATATTTTTAATTCTATTTTTTTCAAGGTATGCCATTTTTCTTGGGCACGACTATGCCCAGGATTTTGAGGAACAAGAAGTTGTAGCGATCCAGTCCCTGAGGATTTGACCCTACTTCCTTTATACTATTTCTTTCATTATTTCATAGGGATAGGTTATTTTTGGTGCTTTCAACGACTCACCACTACGTTCGGTAACACAATATCTAATTACATCCAATTAACAAACAAATACATAGTCGAACACATTTTTTATTTTATTTAGTTCGGTCTCTATCCTCACGATACACATTTCTTTCAATATTCAACATCTTATTAAATCCGATTTCACATTTTTTCATTAGGGACCACATGCTTTTCATCAACAACATAACCTCATGACAATTTTTAATTTATTCAATTTAGTTCCTAATGTTACAAAGTTATCTAAAAAGCCTAATTTAATTTCCAATTTAGTCATTATCATGATCTAAGCTCATTAACTATTAAATTCAAGCCTAAATCATCAAGTTCTCTATAATAGAAACTTGCTAAAAACTTAAAAATTGAACCAATTGATACATGGGCTAGCTAAATCAAGCTCCCATGATCATAAATCTGTATAAATTTCATGAATTTAGCTTTGTTACCTTGTAATTTTGTTCAGGTTGAATGAAGCTTAAAAATGGATTTTTCACGTTTCTTTTTCTCTTTAAGATGGTGGAAAATAATGATGAATATCATCTTTCCTTCCACTATGATAATATATATAACTATGGTTAGTGTTTAGTTAATCTTTTAAATTAGATTAATTAAGGTTTTATTATATTAATTTAACTATAAGGTTAATTAAGTGGAAACAACTATTGTCATTATCCACTAACTCATGTTAAATATTAGTTAAATAACTATTTTGTCCCTTTGGAATATTTCTATCTAGGTCCTTAAGCATTTTCTAAATTAAAACTCAATAATGATTGGACTTTTACAATTTAGCCCCTAAGCTTTAATTAACTATTTTCTCTGTTAAATTACTTAAACGATCTTCAATATATTTTCATGCTAACTTTATTAATCTTTATATTTCATCCTTACGGACTAGATATACGGAAATATGATTCTGGAACCGCATTTTTCGGCACTACTGAAAATTATATTATTACAAAATCTACTTTATAAAAAAGGACCAGATCGTCTACAAAGAAATAAGTGAGAGACAATGAGCATTTTTTAATAAAGTAATTAAGTCCCACATTTTATCACCTATAGCTTTATTAATGACATGTAGTAAAGTTTCTCTAACAATGATAAAGAAGTAGGGTGTTAAAGGATCACCCTATTCAATGCCATGAGTTGACCTTAACTCATTAGAGATCTACCATTCCAAAAAATTTGCATTGACGTTTTAGTAAAACATTACATGATTAGATGAACCAAATGCATTGCTAACAACTTGTAAAGAATCCTCCAAAAAGTGCCACCTAAATCAATCATAATGTGAATTACTTCTTGAAAAATCAAGATATTACCTATTATGTGTTTGCCTACTACAAAACTAACTTGGTTAGGCATCATTGAATAAGGCAACACTCACTTGAGTCTATTCACAACAACTTTAGTAATACTTTTGTAAAGCATCAAGCATAAACTTATAGGCCAAAAATTAGTTAATACCTCGAGATTGTAAACCTTTTGGATTAAGATTAACATCATCTTGTTCAACTTTGAATGAAGTACCTCCCTTTAAAACACTCTTTCAATCATCACACATACTTATTTTTTAACAAAATTCCACTATCTTTGGAAAAATAATGCATGCAACCTATCAACTCCCAACTCTTTAGGTGGTGCCATATCAAACAAAGTTAATCTGATTTCTTCATTTAAAATATTAAAAATTAGTATCTTAGTACCATTCTCATCTATTGATGGAAAGTATCCTTGCAAAGGAAACTTTCTCATTACCACTCCCCTACTGTAAATAAATTAAAAAAATTAGATTGTTGTTGCTTTTAAATTTTCCTTTTCATAGCATTATCCCTTTCCATTAAGCTTTAAAGGCTCGATTTTATCCTTTCTTCGAAAACCCATGTTGCATTATGAAAATACTTCATGTTTTGATCCCCCTAACCAAGTCATCCAGCTTTAGATTTTTTCTTCCACAACAATTCTTCTTACTCTTGTATTTCTTCAAGTTTTGCTCTCAAATGCATCTCTAACTTAAACAAGTTTCTAGTATGTTGGGTTTCCATTGAAGACTGCACTTATTTAAGCCTTGTAATCACATTCATTTTCCTAGCTTCAATTCTACTAAAGATAATTTAATTCCATGTTCTTATAAGCTTAATAAAAGTTTCAATTGAATTCGCCAACCTATATTGCTCAATCTATTTTTCTTGAACCAAGCTCTTAAAAGTATCATAGGATAACCATCTAGAAAACAAACGAAAAGGTTGGCCTCATTGGCCATGATTTTTCTTCTTTATCTCCACAGTCATAGGCTAATGATCGGATTTGAGTTTTGGTAGGTAATAAATTGTTGTCTCGGGCATATTCACATCCCTTTCAATTTTAAAAATGGCTCAATCTAATCTCTCAAAACTGTGGTCACGGTTACAAGTAAATGCAGGTCTTTTAAAACCAATGTCTTGTTGGAACATTTTCAAAATATATATAGTGTTCTAATAGTTGCAAATGAAAAGTTATAAGTAACCAAAAGTTGTGTCACTTGGTTATTAACCAAAAGTTGTCACTATTTATATTGATGAGTTATGTCTCTTAAATTCAAAATTTATGTTACTTGATTATTAACAAATAGTCATAATTATTCAAGTAGATATCTATTGAATAATTATGTTCATTGCTAAAGATATGACTATCCATTTCGGTAGTTATGTTTCTATAAAGAGGCATGAGACCTCTTATAAATAGGAGTGGGATTTCATTTGTATGACACATCCAAAAACATAGAAACAAAGTTTCTTTCTATTCTTCCATCATCTTTTATATTCCTAGATTGTTTTATAAAGAATTACTACAAAAATTCCTTTATAGAAATTGATATCCTTGTTATGCTACGTTTAGTGCTTAGTGGATTGTTTCCGTCAGTATAAAATGTAGGCAGTGTTCGTGTAACATCCTGATTTAGGGTCTAGCCGAAACAATGGTTTCGAGACCATAAATTCGACGTAAGAAAATTTATTTTTATTATATTTTTATGGTCTACGATTTCACGAAATGATTTCATGAAAATTTTGTTTGAAATTTTTAACTATTAGGTCCCTCTTTGCCATTTTTAGTGTCAAGGTAAGTTTGTGTGTAAATAATGCTATGCTATGTTTGTATTTTAAATATTCTAAATGCTTTGATAATGTATGAAATAAATGATTGATTCTATGGTTGTATTTGACGAAGTTCGGATAAGTGAGAAAAATCTCGTTTGAACCTTAAGAATAGAATAGGATATGAGTGACATGTCACTAAGGATATTTGTGATGTATGTGTTATTATGTGATCTGGGTGCTGGTCTCGTGCGTCTACTAGTGGCGGGGTAGTCCGGCATGTGTTACAGATACCTGACAACTTGTGTGAGCAGCACTGCGTAGTTACGTCTTGACCGTCAGCTCGTGTAAGTAGGCCCAAGATTTGCTCGAGAGCGAGCATTTATGTGATATGAGATATGAGGTAGCTTTAGCTACATATGTGGCACTTATGTGCAAAGACTTTCCATGTATCCATTTAGTATTCCAAGTATTCAACAGGTATGCCAAAGATGAGAAAGTAAGTGATTATGTTACGAGATGGTACAGGTATGTACGTAAGGTTTTTAAGTATTGACTTCATGTTATTGTGACTTATGATCACTATGAAAGTGACTTTGAGATAGCCTTACGATTGTCGATTTATGGTCATGATGTATAAATACATGGAAACTCGGTTGATGACTATATGCTAGGCCTTGGAGGCCCAATTGATTGGTGAGATAGTAAATGTTGTTCATTTGAATTTTGATTTATCGGTTATGAGTGAAAGGAAATATTGGCCTAATTGCCTATTTAAATGGTTAAGAAAGTATGGAAAGAAAGAGTTATTACAATTTGAAATATGTTGAGTTATATGCATGAAAACATGAATATACATAAGTAACGTGTACTTTTACTAAGATGTTTAAAATGATTTGCTAATTATGAAACATGCTACAATGGAGAAATTATGGCTGCTAGACTGAAAGTCGAGTAATGTTAAACTATTTTGATAAATCAAAAGAGAGTAAACATGTGAATAGGTTATATTACAACCTTGAGATTTATAGCTATTTTTATATTAACTTGTGCTTATATTGTCAAGCATAGTATATGACTAGTATGAGTTGCTCATTATTTTCATATGAACTTACTAAGCTATGAAGCTTACCCCCCTTTTTTCCCCACCTCTTATAGGTTTATTCAGCTAGCTCGGGTTGGAGATCGTCAGAGATTCTATCACACTATCAAGCTATCATTTGGAGTATAAATGAATGGAAGTATGTTAAGTCTATGGCATGTATAGGGATTTAGTCATTTTGTGTATGTGTCATTATGATATGGCCAAATGTATTGGCTTGTAATGAATAAGGATTTAATTTGGTATGTAGCCATATAAATTGGCTTATATTGGCTAATTGGTTGCAAGTATATTAATTACTCATATGCCTATGCCAATGTCATTCTGTGATGTGGTTTATAATGGTATGTTAATGAAAGTTAGTACAAGGGAATCATGAAAGAGTAAAATTAGCATTAAAATAGTTTTAGACAGCAGTAGTATAATTTTGAAAAATCACCAAAAATTGTGGAAATCAAGTTAGAGGTTGAATAAAATATGAAATTAAATCCTATTGAGTCTACTTTTACATAGAAGAAACGGTGTAAGTAAAAGAATTTCATTTTATGAGGTATTTTAATTTTTATGAGATAAGGTCAGAATGATTTTGGGTTCCCCTGTTCTAACTTTGGAAAATCATTAAAAATTTTATAAAAATAATTTTGGGTTAAAATTTATATTTTTAAATTCTTAATGAGTCTATTTTCAAGAGAAACAAACAAGAATATCATCCAAATTTTGTACTAAGATATAATTAATTTTAAGTGAAGAAAGGTCAAAACTGTCAAGCAGCAGAACATGGATGAATTTGAAGAATTAACTATAATTATTGGCTAAACCATAACTTCTTAAAATTTTATGGTAGGAAGATACTTGAGTCTAGATTCGGAAAAATCAAGCAGATCTTAATTTAGAGTTTTGCAGCTCAAGATATAAATTATTTAGTGACTATGACTCAAGTGGACAGTTTTGTTATGAATAGTAAATAATTGTTTTGATATGTTTAAGCCTTAATTATGGTTGTGTTGGTAGTTTAATTGTGCCATGTTAAGTGGCATTGAAAGTGTGTATGTGAGTGTGCAAATGAGGGTGGCAAATGGCTTGGTAAATAGCCATTTTCTTGGCCACACGGGCAGAGACACGGTCGTGTGTCTCAGCCGTGTGAAGGACACGACCTCGGGACATGGGCGTGTGACTTGACCATGTGACCCCAAATTGTGCATGATGTCATAAACAGAGAGTTACACAGGTTGAGGACACAGGCATGTGTGACCACACGGCCTACCCACACGAGCGTGTCCCAAGCCACACGGGCGTGTGACCCCTGTTTTGATGAAAATTTTTTGAGTTTTCTAAAGTTCTCGGTTTAGTCCTGAACCACCTTCAATGTATGTTTTGGGCCTCGTAAGCTCGTAATAGGGACGATATGCATGTGAATGAAAAGTTTTAAATTTGGACGAAAATTCATGTCTTGGTTTGTATGATTGTGTGAGTTTATGTTCGGTAACGCATCGTACCCTGTTCTGGCGTCGAATACAGGTAAGGGGTGTTACACATCGGGCTTCATTGTATCCTCGAGGTTCATTTGCCAATAACTCTTTTTCACACCATAATATAGGTGGGACGAATAAAACCTCGAAGAAAGTGGCATTGATACACGCCTTGAAGCTTTCATTAATTTCTCGTAAGTTTATTTTATCTCCACACAACGACATGTCTTTTAAGTTTTCTCTCTTCCCTTTCAACAACGCATTAAAATCACCGGTTAAGATCCACGAGTCAACTATTGTGTTCACGATTAAACTCATAGTCTCCCATAACACATCACCTTCCATTTAGCTCTTTAGGGATTTTCATAAACTACAATTAGATAAAGTTTTGGACACCATAACATTTCACCATGCAGTGAGCAAATTTTCCATGATTATATAGCACATCCAATTATACATTATCATTCCAACAAAAAGTTGTTGGACACTTGTGCAATTAGAAATATATAATAATAATAAAACATGTTAACAATTATAGTTAATCTATAAAATATTTCACTAACGAACATCTTTAAAATATTTTAAAATTTTTTATACTATTTAATAGTATTTTCACTTAATATAATAAAATGATCGATCTTCAAAAAATATGATTGAAGTTCCTAATTAATGTGAAAGTTGATTGAATTTGCTTATCAATTACAGGTTTAGTTGCAATTGGTCTGGAGATGAATATAGAAATTGATTATGCAATTTGAAAGGCATTCCTACTTTTGTAAGGCCTTCTCTAAAGAGTAATTCACTATCAATTTGTAATACAATATATGATTTAAGTTCAATTCACTAATCAAATTGCAACCTCACTCTTATAAATCAACTAAATCACTCTCCCCCCTAATACTTTCCCTTGGAAAGCCTAGTTACAGTCTAAATATGAAGAACAAATTGTTTACAATGATTTTTACACTAAACAAGTTCCACACGATAAACAAATAAGTACTCTCTCTTGTGTAACGTGATAAAATAAACAAGCCTCCTTTATATAAGCATTATAAGCTTGTAATACTATAATCATTGTGAAAATCAATCTCCTAAAATTATGTTCGAGTAAGTCTTCAATAAAGAATCAAATATAAAAAACTTTATAAGAATAAATTACTTCTAAAACAAAATCTCTTTAGTTAAGGAAATTTTATCTCAACAAAAATCTTCAAAATAAATTACTTACTAAACTAATATTTAATGTGATCCAATCTAATAAATTATTGTTTGAAATTCTCAAAGTGATGTAATAACATGTCCAAGATTTTCTGTTAAAAAGATAACAATAAATACAACAAGTTGCACAATAATACAGTCCCAAAAATTCACTTTGCAACTGATGTTACATTATGGGACGTGCAAGTGACACTAACATGATATATTTAACATAAATAAACCTAAAAAAAAAAAATAGTAAATCTTACGTTCTTAATTAATTTAAAAAGGTTTCATAGAAGCATGTACTACTGAAGAATTTATTTTTCACCCGTCATATTGGGGTAAAGAGAGAGAGAGAGAGCGATAAGAAGGTTTT
Organism: Gossypium longicalyx; assembly: GCA_025698465.1. Taxonomy (NCBI): domain Eukaryota; kingdom Viridiplantae; phylum Streptophyta; class Magnoliopsida; order Malvales; family Malvaceae; genus Gossypium; species Gossypium longicalyx. Next base: position 10,057,248 of record CM047000.1, read on the forward strand.
TAATATGAATCCACCAATGCAACTTTGTGTATGGTTCCAAAAGTTGGAAATATGGCCTAAATTTTAGTGCAATTCAAAAGAGAATATCTAATCTTAAAGATGAAACATTCATCACAAAAGAATATAATATTTGGCTCTAAGGAAAGAATATCTTAATTTTAATTCCAATTCTACGACTGTAAATTAAGGGAACACATCTATGGTTTAAAGGTGAAAATCTCATCCCAAACCCAAAAGAATGATAATGGAACTTAAGACCCAGATCGAATCTTCTTCTGCTACTAATTACCTTTAATGAAGTGGGTGATAAGGTAAGAAGATTCTCTTCAGTCACTACATTTTCATATATATATATATATATATATATGTAAATCGTAGTTTGAGGGTAAAAGAGTTACTGAAACTCAAACATTCAATCTATTGGATGTTGCCTTTGAGAATTACTACATGAAGCAGAACCCGTGAATATTGTCAAATTCACCCCCCTCTTACCTCGCTTAAAATTTGAATAGTAAAATATTATAGAGGTTATTGTATTAAGAATTAAGTTGCATTTTGTCTTTTTTATTTAGAAAATGGATAAATTAGTCTTTGTACATTAGATCAAAAAGTAAGTTGATTCTTTCTATTAGAAATTTCATTCATTTGTATGGTTAAAAATTAGTGTGACTAACGGAATAACCAAACAGCGACACTTGATGTGTTACTTTTATCTCATATTGATATACATGGATCAATTTTTAACAATAGAAATAAATAAAATTTTTAACAAAAAAACCAATTTACTCTTTGATTTGACTTTCTTTCTTTTTTTATAAAGGAAGCAAAGTAAAATTTAATTCCTAATACAAACATATGTATGATACTTTTACCCATATCACTTAAATGTATTTATCCTAATTCCGTCTCCTCCTATCTCACCATCATTTTATATTGATTATTTATTTCTAAAAATTTTAATATATTTTACGTATAAAATAAAAAATAATATATGAATATTTCATCTATTTTTTTTGAAAGTTCATCTAAGTAATTTTGGTGTTTATTGTATAATGAGTAATTATATTTTTATCCTTTTAAAAATTAAATATACTTCAAAATATCGTAATAGGACAAAGTGAGGCAAGTAAATGCTAAGAATACTCTATATGTGGGTGAGCAAAACTCAATTTTATTTGAAAAAATCGAAAAAAAATTAATTTCGAGTTATTCGAATCGAGTTATTCGAATTGAGTTATTCGAATCGAGTTATTTGAATCGAGTTATTCGAATCGAACTATTCAAGTCAACTCAAATAAGTAATTCGAGTATTAAGTTCGAGTTTGAGTCGAATTGAATTTTACACTTCAAATAATTTGAATAACAATTGGTGTAAATACCCCTTTCGTACCTATCAATTTTGAAAATAAGCAAATCGGTCACTCTCAACAAAAATTACAAAAAAATTTAAAAAATCAAAAAAAATTCAAAATAACTTTTAAAATTCAAAATATTTATAAAAATTCCAAAATTTATATTTTTTTTAAAAATTGTAAAAGTTTTAAAAAAATTTAAAGCATATATAAAGTAAGTTAGAAATTTAAAAATTTTCTAAAAACTAAATTTGAGATATAAATAAGTTAATTAATATTTCAAATTTATTATACTAAAGAATCTTATTTATTATTGTTATTATTATTTTGCTTTGAAAAAGTTTTCAAATATATATAGTTTTAAATTTATGTGCTCTAACATGAAATTAATTATACTGTAACAAGATTTTAATTTGACATGTTTAATTTTTTAATTTAACTCGAACAATTTCACTTGATTTTGACTCGACTCAACTCAATTTTTTTTTTCTCAAATCAATTCGAAACAATTTCAAATCGAATTTCGAATTAAGATAATAAAATAAGACTCGTCAATTCGATTAACTCGAAAAATTTTCACTCGATTCAATCAAATGCTCACTCTTACCATACGTAACTTAAAAAAAAAAAAAAAAGCCATAACTTCCCCTACCTGCAACGTTCCATTTGGAGCGAATTATTTCAAAATTCATTGGAGAATTCGAACTTTATTAAATTCGATAGAAATAAAATGTTATCATAGGCAGGTAGAGAAATAGTAAATGAATTCCTTGGCAGTTGGTATGTATGTTTATATATTCAGACCAATCTTACAGTTCCTTGTTACTATGACTTTACTTTGCTGATCGACATTTATACATATGAAATGACCAATCCACAGTACGAGAATATGTGGGGAATTCCAGTAAGTCCTTTTGGTTTGAAATTGGCTTCTTAATTAACTCTCCTTCCGTCCATTCCTATTAATGGACAACAAACCTTGTTCTTTCCTCTTCTTTTCTTCACATTTTATTCATTTATGTAACGCTACTTCCAATAACTTGTAAATGTTTAAAGAAAGATGAAATGAAAAAATAAAAAAAAAGAACAATATTGATAAATGAAACATGTATGTACCTTTCACTCTATTATTATTTAATCCATATATTATTAAAAAGAATCAAATAAAATAGTATTTCAATAGAGTTTTAAAAATGGCATTTACTGTTTAATAAAAATATATATTGAATTTTTTTTTTATGATTCTGCACATGAAATGTTTTGTTTGGAATTGAATTGTAAATGAAAAAATAATTTTCTTGTCATTTTTTAAATAGTAAATGTTTAGATAAGTTCCAATATGATATTATTTAATTTATTTTAATAATAAAATAATTAAATTAATCCATGAAAGTAATTAAATTCAAGACTTCACAATTACTTTCACCAATATTTTTTCTATCAAAATTAGAACTTGTTGACTGTTAAAAGTATTGGTGTTTAAAAATAACTATAGTTATTTTAACTTTAAATATGATTTTTAATTTAAAATAGTAAAAAAAAAAACTAAAAATCTTTATGATTATATGTTGTTTTTATTTACTTTTCTTTATAAAATTTCACTAATTAAAATAATACCCAATTAATTACTAAACTTTGTCAACCTTTTTATATTAATATAGACTAAATATAAGTATATAACTTGAATTAATATATTTAGTATATGGGCAGTGACTAACGGTCATAAAATGTTAGTTAACACGGGTAGCTAGGGCCTTCTAGGTATACTCCGTAAAATAGAAAATTTTTCATTTAAGTATTTTAAATTTTATAAGATTTTAAATTAATAAAAATAAAATTATAATTTAATTCTCTTAAAAATGATAAAAATTTGATTTAATCTTTTAAAAATTATAAAAATATAAACTATCAAATGATAAAATTACATTTTTACTATCATAAAAGTTACAATTTAATTTCACCTCATAAAAAATTTTCTAAGTTCACCTGCACCTAAGTTAATAAAAGCTTTTAATGGGGTAAATAAATTTTATTTAAGACTTAAAAGAAAAATTATTATGCATCATATCATAAATATAAAAGTTTAAAGAGAATTTTTTAAAATATATATAATATTGAAATAAGTATAAATTTTTTTAAGACATAAACTAAAAATGCGTAAATTACATCAACAATCACCCAACTTTAATGCAGTTGACAAAACAGTCACTCTGATTTCAATTTAGTCACTCAACTTTCAAAAAAAAAATCAATCCTTTTAACTATTTTTCGTTACAGACGTAACAAAAAAGTGACATGGCATCCTACTGGTCAGTAGGACTAAATGCTGTTAATTGGGCTAGACAGTAAAATTTGATATCAAACTAAAAGGATCTTTTAGTTTACTAGCCCATTTTAAAATTTTATTGGTCACATCAGCTAGTTAACTGGCCACGTCAGTGATCCTATTAAGCCTGTGACCGAAAATGTTAATGAGTGACTGATTTGTCACTTTTTGATAACCTTAATAACTGATTTATTATTTTTCGGAAGGTGAGTGATTGAATTGAAATCAGAGTGACTGTTTTGTCAGCTACATCAATGTTGAGTGATTGTTGATGTAATCTATCCATAAAAAATTTAAAAGGTATTATTCATAAAATTAATGAAGTGTCACATCATAGTTAATACTAGATATGATATACTCAAGATGTGGGTGAAAATAAGATTATGTAACAAATATATTTATAAAAAATTAATATAAAAAATAAATGAGATTTTAGTTGAAATGGTAAAGATGTTCAAAATTATAACGTCTTAAGTTTAAATCTATATATTCTTCTATTTTTAAAGTAAAAGATGTAAAAAAAAAAAAAAAAAAAAAAACTTTTAAAATAATATAATTTACTTTGTAAACAATGGTATTTTATTATTATTCAACTAAGATGGTGTCTCTGATTGACTCATAGCATCATTTCAATCAAGATTTTAATATATACTAGATTATAACATTTTATATTATTTGTTTTACAGATTAAAATATAGATTTTTGTTAAATGAAGAGAGTATAAAGGTTCCCCCTGAAATGCAAGAAACTGAGGAAGCAATTGGTATGTTGTGTGATTTGAGAGTGTAGGGTTGTAAAAGTATCCATAACCAGCAGTTTTACTAGCTTAGGCTAATTTAAATGCAATAGGAGAGGATAAAGAGGCGAATGTCATATTTGCTGTGTTAGGTACATTACAATTTTATTATTTTAAATCAAGGATGGTACCATTTTTATTAATAGATGTTGTGAGGGTGTTAATATGTACTAGAATTCTGATTTCACAGATCAAAATTATTATTTTAATACATTTTAAAATTTTACTAAAATGAAAAACATTTTTTTGTGTAGAATGGCGAAATTCGTGTAGCAGTCCAAAAACCATTAGGACAAAATTGTTTACGAGCTTGATTTCTTCTTTAGCCTGCTTCTCTGTAATAGAAGGAACCCAATATTAATTTGTTTAGGAGTGTAAATAAAACCATAGTAGACTTTGGTGTAATCAACCAAATGCAAACCCAATTATCCCTAATACCATTCTTTATTCATATAAATTAAAACCTACACTTTTGTTTCATTTTACAATTAAAGTTACAAATTCATCAAATTGGGCTCATTTTATATTGCCGAGGTCGAATATGCAAAAGATTAAAAAAGGATATTTCATGAAGAAAAGATGCCTTAATCTTAAAGTTAACTTGAAATGCGTTTGCCGGGAGTCGAACCCGGGTCTATTGCTTGGAAGGCAATTATCCTAACCGTTGGACTACAAACGCTTTGTTGCTACGTTTCACGAACAAAATATACATGATAATTTGTTTGGGTTGATTGAACGTAAACATTGCGTTTGCTTTGGGCTGCAAAAAAATGAGCAAGCAATTTGTTGTGAAACAACTCAAGTATCCATATCAAGCAGTTTTACTAGCTTAAGCTAATTTAAATGCAACAGATGAGGGGGAGAGCAGGGCCATGTGATTGCTGTCTTAGGTGGATTAGAATTGGATGACATTTTGGGTGGTTCTATAAACTTCAGTTCTAAGGATTCATAGCTAGTTTGAATAGGATACCTGTCTTGACATAGAAATCGATCATCTTTAGTAATGTGCAATGTGTGATAAAGAAACATAAGATTTCAGTGTGTTCATCTATCATGCAACATGAATTGCAGTTGCCAATTACAAAAGGATTATCATATTACGGAATACTCAATTGGTTGCTTAAATAGATGTTGGACAAAGTGATAAAAGCCTTTGGATTGTGATACTGTTTGAGAGAATTTGCCACCAAATGTAACATTTCTTTCTCATCGCTTATTTCTATATGTATTTAGCAATGCCAAAACTTATTACAATATATTTAGTTCCAACTACAAAAAACTTATCCTGCATCAAGTTCTATCCTAAAATGTCTTTCACAATAGAAAATTTTGTTTTTAATTATATAAATTACCAAATATAGTTATTTTATTAATGAATTAATTTAATTGTTTAAATTTTTTTATTAAATAACTACAATTTTTTTTAAAATATTTAACATAACAACAATATTTTGATTGTCAAAACCATTACGTAACAATAATGTATTGGTTGAAAAAAATCCAAACATTATAATATAAATGTCAAATCCTTTAATTGTTTGTGTATTAAATTATTCAACTACTAAATATTATTACTTAAAAATTCTTTTAATAATCATAAAATATGGTTTTCAAATATTTTATATAACAATAATATAATGATTGTGTCCAAGTGTAATAATTTCATCATATTTGATGAATTACTAAATTGATAAAATTAATTATTTGTAGAAATATAAAAATACCATTCAATGTTGATATGCCCTCAATTGTTACATGTATAAGCAAATATGATTAATTAATTACCTACGTTAAACTAATAAGAAGTTGCGTCACAAATATTATTTTGAATGTGGAAGACAACTTTCATAGTTCAAGGGGTTATGAGGAGCAAGTAACTCATGCGAAAACTATTATATTATCTAAAATCCCCACAAGGAGATAGTTTGCATTGGCTACTGAAGTGGGGGTGATTCCTATGTAAATATATAGATGTGTTAAAGCACATTAGACTAAACTAAAGATAAATTAATCTTAAATCCATATATAGAATTAATTCTCTTAAGATGTATATTGTCTGCTTACTTTAATCTTGAGTAAGTGAATAAACTATATATGAATAACTTGTATACTTTAATGTATTAATAACTAATGCGCCTCAAAGTACAAAGAAAAAGATTGGAGCTAATTATGTTCCAAAAAGTAATCAAACTTGATGAATGAATAACATAAAAAAGATCTAGAGTTCCTTGTGAGGATAACACATATGACTAATATCATTAGATGGAGCTAATAATGATAAAAAAAAAACAACTTAACAATCATTAATTAGATATATTTTGAGATTATAAGTAATATTAACTTGTTGTTATAAGAAAGATTGTTGAATCAATCTTTTACTTTTAATGTGATTTAATTACACCCAATCTATGATGCCGCTGAGGTTGGTGAGAAATAAACGAGTGATGGTTGTCTATTTAAAGGAAACTTGAAAGTTAAAAGCCATCTTGGCTGATCCAACCAACAACAAGATTGAGTTTTGGGATCTAAGTTGTTCGATTGAGATGATTATGGTTGGAACTTAGAATGCCATACAAGTTAAATGGTTAGCCACTTCCATATTCTAAGGCTAGCTTTTAATTTGCCCTTATGAATTGTATTTTCCCTTTCCAGGACTACCTTTCTACTGCAAATGTGGGCAAATGTAGGACTTAGAAGGCAAGAAACTGCTTGGCTTGAGCTTTAAGATAATCATTAAATATACATTATATCAGCTATTTTCACCTTTTGGGTGATGAGCAACGAGGACTCAGTATATTAAAGTGTAGACAGTTCGGCAGTATCTTTCTTAGCGCACTAAGAACACTCATATTGAATTGATTATCATTGGAGTAAGACTGAGACCAAGACCGGTCGACTTAACCACCTTAAAACACCATAAAGTGTCATCATGAATAGATGCAAAGTTTAGGTGAACTGTATTTAGGTCAACTGGATATTCATCATGGTAACATAAAGCTAGCCATGGCCTGTAAAATATTAGGTGAGATCTAGTGGAATAAATTACTCTCCATCGGTTAAAACTCCATTAATGGGACGACTTTGAGAACACAGGGAAGGGACCGCAAAATAATTTATGCAAGCTGCCAATGGCCGAAGGGGTTAAGGCTGATTTTGTAGGTATCGAAATTCAATTTATTTTCTTGTGAACTGTTGATGCTCTAAAATATCATTATTATCTTAATCATGTTGTTTTCCATTGATCCTTCAAACCTATTTAAAACTTAAAAACACTCATGAGTGATGACCCACATGACAGGGTCAGGGTATTAAAAAATTTTCCAGTTTGGCTTGAAATGAAATAAAGAAAGCAGCCTGGTTTAGGGTCGAAATTAGAAGACTAAACAGAGGTTAGGTCAAACGTTAAAACCAGATTAATATGCTTGTGGGTTACCAAAGAGTCTATTTTGAGTCAGTCCGACCATTTTCGGTGCACCCAATTCCAAAACTTGCTTTCCACAAAATCGCACGTGCTTCTCCTCTTTAATTTAGGTAGCCCGCGCTACTTGGCATTTTCACTATTTTCGCCATGTCTTTTACGTTCATCAAAATATGTATTTACTATTATGTAAAGTTTTAATTAAGTCGAGTTTTAATTTTTATAAAAAAAATATTATTTTGAAGGTATTTTTATCTTTTATGTTTTTATATAAAAGTTAGAAAATATATATACATGATGAGATTTGAATCCAAAACATCATAAATTTTATTTTCTCAATTTTACCATCTCAACCAACGACGCATTTAGTATTTACTAAAAATTTTATCACACACGTATACGTGTAGAAACCATGTATTTAGAATACAGATTTGTGTGCATAATAAAATTAAAATGTGTAAAAATATTAAATTAAAGTTTCGGTTGGGTAGTAAATTTAATATTTTAACATGCAATTAGGGTGAGTTCAAATCCCACAATATTTATTTTTTTAAAATAAAAAAAAAACTAAAATATCATCAAATAATATAAATTATTTTAAATATGAAAAGATATTTTTGTCATTTCCCTAACTAATTCCCAATTGGCTCAGTCAGGGTGTAGCATGTGTTCTATAAGGTATAGTAAAAGAATAAAAAATAATATATAAATAAATGTGACACTTGTCACACCCTTAGCATATTTGTGGAGTATAAAAAACTCAAGAAATTGTACATCAAATCACTCTTGTTCAAATTGGTAACTTTGTACTAGATCATATCAAAGGTCCTCGTTAATCATCTCAAAAAAGTTCTTCCCAGCCTCATCTCTTGCTACCAAAATGTGTTCGTTTCTAGTTGCCTCATCTCAAATAATATTATCATGGCTAGTGAAATTCTTCACACTATCAAAAGGAACACAAAAGGCAAAGGATTTTTTACGGCCTTTAAAATTGACATGAGGAAAGCACTTGATAGGAAATTAGAACTTCCTTAAAATTGTTCTTAAAGTTACGGGCTTCAACTAACAATTGATTAACTTAATCCACTACTGTGTGTCCACAATTTCTTACCAAATCCTTATCAATGATTCTCGCACTAAATATTTTAATCTAGTCAGAGGACTACGATAGGGGATCCCTCCCCATTGCAGGATGGAAGCTCCAACCATCAATTGAAGACATTCATCATCCCCTCCACTCGATTTGCATCCAACAATAGATCACATGCAATTGGCAATTCAGAAAAGAGATTAAACAATGGACAACTTGTTCTTTCATAGTCTTTATTAACTTCTCTTGACTGTAATCTTATTTCTTGCAAATGTATCAGAAAAATGATACATGGTGTTAACTTTTTTCATGTTGTCCAATTAATATTTGACACGTGGTGACGATGTTATCATAAAGATGTTATCATCCGAAAATTATAAAAAAATCTAAAAAATAAAAATATACAATCAAAATTTTAAAAAAATATTTTTATAATGTTTCATAAAAATAAAAAATCCCTTTTTTATATATTTTCATACAATTTATAAAAAATATATTTTATATAAAAATTTATAAAAATCAAATTTTAAATAAAAAATCAAATTCATGAAATAATTCGTTCAGTGATGTAAAATTTTGTATAATTTTTACATTAAATTATAACTTTTTACAGAAAATATTTTTTTTAGAATTTTTTATATTTTTAATATTTTTAGTTTTCAGATAATAGCATTACAATGATACCATTATTAACACGAATTAATTCATGCACAATTTTATGTAAAAAATCAAATATAAATACTAATTTGAAAAAAATATATAAACACAAAATAAATATCGAAATAAAACATAAATAGCGAAAAGTAAATTCACACGAGCACTTTATAGTATTTGGAGATGGCGAAAAGGCAAGTGCAAGAGGTTGCGCGTGACGTGGCACCATCGAATAAGATGGTATGTTACACGAGGCTGTATAAAACGTGACGAATGCATTCAAACATCTATATGAAGACATACACCAAAAGCCAAACATAGTGGAAAGCAAAATACCAATCACTTTCATTTTTCAAACCCAAACCAGCCAAACCCCGTATCCATTTTTCACCTTTTGCCCGCTGCAGGAGACTACGCTTTCCAATTTTTATTTAAATTTATTCCACTGTATTTTTAATTTTAAAATAACTACTTATTTATTCATTAAGCCACTCGATTAAGTTTGTTGGTATACATTTAACCAAATAAAAAAGTTTTTTTGTATACTAGAAATTTAATTTCTTTTTGGTGAAAATAAAGTAAAACATTACAAAATACTAAAAAAAAAAAAACAAAGGAGAAATTTCATATAACTATAATCCCTCCTCCTTACCAAAGGCCAATTTAGTGATACTATCAGCTTCCACGTTTTCTTTTCTAGAAACATATTCAATTGACCAATCTTCCTCATTTTGCAAAATTTGTAAAATATGCCTAATTAACGTAGAATTAGATCCATTCAACAGAGACTCTTTAATAGCTCCAATAACTTCCAAATTATCAGTCTGCATCATAACTCTATCTTGTTGTCTTCTTTGTACCAATGTGCAGTTGAAGCCAAGTATCCATTCGCCATTATGATCTCTAAATACTCCACCAGCAACAGCGCAACCTGTATACATTTTGATAGATCTATCAGATCTTATGTAAATCCACCTTTTTTATCTACCATCTCCACTCTCGAGATAAGTCTCATGGAACTCCCTCCCTTGTAAACAAAAAAGTATTGGTTAGCCCAACTATGCGCACCTTTGACAATTTCCTATGCACTCCACGGCTCCCCTTGAAAAGTGTAAATATTTTGATTCTTCCATATCCGCCAAGCAACAAAGCCAAAAAAGCAAGACCACTCGATATTCCTCCAGGTTATATTGAGTCGCTTTTCTAAGTTAGATTCAAGTCACTCCTACAAATTACCTAAAAAGAAAAAAGATACCTTATGGGGTGGGATGATCCGGGACTATACATTCTTCGTTGCAACACAATCCCTTATAGCATGTAAAGCATCATCTGTTTCATGGCCACAGATAAGACATCTTGAGTCACTATCCACACCACGCCTTAGTTGCTTTACTTAAGTAAGCAGCTGCTATTTAAAAACCAACCAGAGAAAAACCTGAACACTTTGAGGACCCTTGACCTTCCATGGCAACTTCCAAGCTTCCTTCGTAGGATTCCATGAACTCTTCTTAATCTTGTTATAAGCACTTTTAGTAGAGAATCAGCCTGATGAAGTTCCCAACCAAGTTAATCTGTCAGGCTCTACTAAAAGGTGTAGAGGTGGAATGCTAGTAATGCGTCTAATTAAATCTTCTGATAACCAAACCTGAAAAAGTTCCAAATTCCACCTTCCCTCATCTGTAGGCATCTCCTTTAGGCAACAATCCATGATAATATTGGCACTTGTTGGGATAAGATTAATCAGTGGTCCAATCTTCATAATCCAGTTATCCTTCCAACACCTAATGATGTTACCATCTCCAACAAACCAGAATATATTTTCTCTAAACAAAATTCATACCTTAGATAGAGCTCTTTAAAGGAATGAACAATTACTATGAGAGATACTGAAGGGTAAACCATCTTTCAACTGTCGAATCCCAAGCCCTTCACAAGTCTTTGGTTGACAAACTGAGTTCCAACTAACGAGAGCCATTTTTTTACTCCCTTCGGTCGATCCCCATATAAACTGTCTAACAATACTCTCAATTTCGTCATATATTCCTTGCGATATCCTTAAGGATTGCATGAAATAGCTAGGAATTCTGAGAAGGACCAATTGTGCTAAAGTAACTCTACCAGCTAAAGATAGTTGCCTAGCATCCCACCTTTGTAACCTTGATTTGACTTTTTTCATCACGAACTTCAAAGAACTAATGGTCACCCTTTCGTAAAGAGGGGAACTCTCAAATACGAACCCAAATTATGGACCATACAAAATCCAAGCATGTCACACAAGTGACCTGCCAAATCGTCCTCCACTCTTTTAGAAAAGAAAATTTTCATCTTATGAGCATTCACCCAGTGTCTAGAAAAACCACAAAATGAACCCAACATATCTTTAATTAAATTAGCTTGGTTCACATTAGCTTTCCCAAAGATAACAAGATCGTCAGCAAAAAATAAGTGAGAGAGTGACGGTCCTGACCTGAATAATCGAATGGGAGACCAAAGACTTGAGCTTCTAGATGAATTAATACTCTGACCCAACCATTCCATGCAAAGAAAAAAAGGTAAAGAGACAAAGGACACCCCTTACGAATGCCCCTAGCTAGACTGAACTTTTGAGTAGGAGCTCCATTTCAAAGAATCTGCATAGTTGAGCTTGTGATGGCTGACATAAAGACATTTCTAAGGACATCATAAATGTTTGCCACTTGGAGGGAGGCGTCTATAAATTTCCAACTGACCCAGTCATAGGATTTCTCCAAATCAATCTTAATAGCTATCCATTTTTGTGTTTGCTTCGTATTGAGTGGATGACTTCTTGGGCCACTATGATGTTGTTTGTGATGCTCCTTCCAACAATAAAACCCGCTTGTTCTAGCCCTATAATTCTAGGTAAAACCACCTTAAATCTATTTGCAATGATATTCATGATCAATTTGTAGAGTACTAAACATAAACTTATCGGGTGAAACTGTGTAAAGCTTTTAGAATGACGAACCTTAGGTATAAACGCAAGTAAGGTATTATTAAGTTTCCTATTAATAACCTGCCTATCAAAGATTTTCCCGACCCATTCACAGATAGCACCCATAATCAACTCTCATTGACTCTGAAAAAAGAGTGCATGATACCCATCATTGCCTTGCATTTTCCAAGAAGCCATGTTAAACATGGCAACCTTTATCCCTTCAATAGAAATTACTTTGGAAAAAAACTAGCTGGTAGAGATGTCGTGGACTTTGAAAGCTCACCATAGCATTTCTGAACTTGACTGCCTCAGATTGGAGTTGCTTATCCTCAAAAACTCATTCACCCTCTTCATTTTTCAAAGTTGAAATTTTGTTGTGATTTTTTCTCTAAATCGTTCAAGCATAAAAAAAAATTTAGTGTTTTGATCTCCAAATTGCAACCAATCGCACCTAGCTTTTTGCTTCCAAAACAGCTTTCATGATGTAGAACACACTCCAATTCTTCTCGTATCTAGTTCTCCATATTACTTAAATGCACAGAATCAGATTTTCTAAGACTCTTTAAACATTAGATAATCTCTACTTCAAATTCCTCTTACCAATCCCAATAAAACCGTACACAGAATGATTCCAAACTTTAATGTCATCAGTAAGAAATTTTAAAGATTTAGCCATATTACCTTTAAACCACCATTTCTCCTTGACAAAAACTGAAAATTTAGGATGATCAACCTAACTAACTAGGAACCTAAAAGGGCGGCCTTTAGGCAAGTAAACTTCCAACTTAAGAGATAGTAGCAAAGGTCTATAATCTGACTTAATTCTCGAGAGGTGAGTGATGGAGCAATTCGGGATTGATCGTATCCAAGTATCAATACCAATTGCCCTATCAAGTCTTTCAAAAAGCCCACATTGATGCCATGTAAAAAGGGAACCCCTGAAACCCAAATCCTACAAGTTAGACGTCTCAAGGAAATCATTAAAAAGAGGGTAACCTTTCCTGACTGAACGCCCTCCTTTCTTATCATTAAAAGAAAGCAATGTATTAAAATTGCCAATAGCCATCCAATGAATGTTGCTGGTCGAGATAACGAATATGTAGAGGCCCAATTTCATCCAGCCTAACAAAAAAACAAAGTCCATTAACTAAAAATCCATTTACAAACCCAAATGACCCACACAAACCCAATCTGTTAACCCATCTAACTTAACCCTAAAAGCCCAAACACTCGAAGCCCAATAGCCCAAAACCTAAACAGAAAAAAGAAAACCCTAGAACCTTAAACTCGATTCGTGCTGCAGCCTTGCCACATCAGTAAATGTGCCACCCGAGGTCTTCCCCCACTTTTCACTAAAATGGCAAAGCATGGCTCCTCAACGCCGTTGACCTTGCCACGAACACTTGCAAAAAAAGAAAAAAGACAAGAAAAGGCAGAAGAACAAATAACAGAGACAAAAACAAAAAAGAGAAAACAAAATAGAATATTGTAATCATTTTCTCTATAAAAGCCAAACAGACTCGCTGTAAATAAAAAAAGAATTTGAATTTTAAAAAAACAACGAGGTTAAAAAAAATAGTTCATTTTATTTACTTTTTTATTTCAAAAAAATAAGAATAAAAATAAAGTTTAAATTTTTACCTTTTAAGAGTCGTTGTCGAGACGCACCTCCGATTTAAGAAGCCTCAGAACCCCTTGGGGTTCTGTTGAAGGCTTCGCTAGAGAGGGAAGAAATCAAATGGCTTCTTCTTCTTTTTTTTCACTGATCTCGACCTTTTTTTGGATGTTTTATCCCTAGATCTAACTCTAGGGTTTCAAAAGGATTTTAAAAAATGTCTTTTTCATTTTTCGACGACCAGAGGCAGTAGTCACCGACGCAAATGACTGGTGGTTGAGGCAGCGTGTGGCAACCTTGTTGCCGAATGGGGAGAGGGGATTTGAGAGAAAAAAAGAAAGAAAGAAAGGGAATAGTTTTTTTTAAATGATAAAAATGAATTTTTTTTAACATTTTAACTTATATAGACCCCTCAAAACGACATCATTTTGGGCTTGGCTACAAACGCCCAAAACGACGTCGTTTCAAACCTGACTCGAATATTTGACCCAACCCCCTAGGATCCACGTGTTTTGGCATGAAAGGGCTAATTTTTATTTTGGTCCTTTCGTTTTTTTGCCCCTTTTTAATTCGGTCCTATTTCATTTTTATTTGCTTTATTTTTACCCTTTTTATTTTATTCTTGTGCAATTTAGTCCCTTGACCCACTATAGACCCACTGAGGGACTGATATGTGTAAATGTGGTTAGGATAATTGCCCTCTGAGTCTCTATACTTTTCTATCTCGTTTTAATTTAATCATTTATGTTTTGTTTCCTTATAACTTAGGTTTTTAATTTTGTTATATTTTTAATTTAGTCCTTTATTTCCCTTTTCTTTTTTTCTTTTATGCAATTCACACTTTAAATTTTGTTTAAACTTTAATTCAATCTTTTATTCATTAAAGTTAGCCCCTTTATTTTCTTTTTTTTAATTTCAAGCATTTACAATTTATGTTATCTACATTTTTGCCTATGAATTTCTCGATTATTTTATTTTGGTCATTTATTTTTAATTATTGATACTATTGATACTATCAAGTGATTATCGTTGCTAATATTATTTTTATTAAAATTTGCTCAAATATCAATATTTTATATAATTATATTATTATCATACTTTTTTATATCATTTCATTATTATCATCATTATTATCATATAGTATTATTAATTGAATATTTTTTTATTATTGTTATCATTATTTCTTATTATTGTATTCACTATAGCATTGTCATTTTATTTCATTATTTATGTTGTTATTTTGTTAATATCATAACTTTGCCTTCATGTTACATTGTAAATATTACTACACACGCTTATTCATTTTTCAACATAAGTGCATAAAAAATAATAAAAACCGAGGCAATGTTAATTATTTTCGGGATTCGATGAGTTGTGCTCCTAACTTACGGAGTATGGCCTTTTCCTAGAACCGAAATAATCAAACATCCTATTTAAAATTCAAGACACATAGGACTTAGGTAAAATTAAATGACGAGTATTCTTGTTTTCGAGGATTCGAGATATCATGCCCGAACTTACGAGACATGATTTTTTTCTCAAGTAACTCAAAATAAGGAGGCCCTTTTCATAAATTTTAATTTAGTTAGCGATAGTTTAATCAAATCAAGCAAGAAGGGGATCGTATTTTAATTTTTCTTTGAATTCTTAATTCTTGACACTAAGACATCAAGTAATCAACTAGGTACCAATTTTGGGCGTTATGAGGGTGCTAACCCTTCCTCATACATAACTGACTCCCGAACACATTTCTTGGATTTTGTAGACTGAAAATCATCGTTTTAGTAAATCTAACCTTTAATTAAAATGATCAAATTTCGAGGTGGTTCAATTACACCTAATAAAAAGGATTGGTGGCGACTCTATCTTCGTTTTTTAAAATAAAAATTTGATTTCTAAAGAGGTTTCGACAACTTGGCGACTCCGTTGGGGATAAATAAGAGAATCAAGTCGCGAGTTGATTATTTTTTGGTCTTTTTTGTCGAAAATCAAGAATTTGGTTTAAAATTGACAATCCCTTTCTTGCATTTCATCATTCGTGTGTTGTTTTGGTGAATGCTTTTGTTAATAATATCGGGATACATAATGATCTATACATATCGTTTTATTTTTGTTGAGGTTTAAGAATTCTTCTTTGTATATTTTCACACATATTGCATGGCATAATCGTTCCATTTCAGCCTTCGTAAGTGAGAGTTAGAAACTATTCCTTCGTGAGATTTTCACCTCCGTACAGACATATGGAAATATATTCCCCTGAATTAAACTCGATCCATATGAGCTTATAATGGGTGAGGATCAATGAATCTTCCAGTTTAGGCAACTTTACTTTAGAACCAAACCGCATGTCATAAACTCTAAGAGCTAGCTCTAGGAAGAACCATGTCAAACCTTTAGTGTTTACTTGAGTAAATTACAAAAAAAGAATGTTTTGATTATTATTCCTTACTTTATATTCACGCTTTATACAAAATGTATTGACTTGTTTCGTTTTGTTTTGGTTGTGGTTGCTTGCATTTTTATCTTAGAGGAAAGGTATTGATTCATGTTCAGTTTCTAAATAGAGAGTTTGTCATAAAAAAAGGGTTTCTTGATAAAGTAGAAGTATCTATTTTATGTAAAGGAACTCGTTTCTAGTAAAGTTGTTCTAATGGAATTGAACTAAAATTAGTGCCCTTTTGCATGCATTTTTTTTCCATTCATTACATACATTAAATTTCATGAAATCCAAAAGTACGCCGAGTTCAGAACTCTTGTACAAAGCCTGATGGACAACAAAGAGTTGGAATTCTTTGAAAATATCGAGGGTTTGGAGGAAAAAGATGTATGTGCCTCTAAAGAGAGAACTCAAGAAGAAAACCTATCAAAATTTCATCTCTATATCCTTAGAAGTGTTCTGAACAACTAGACTGTGGAGGAGATCTCTGTAGTTTTTAGGAGCATTTCAGAGTAATATTCAGAACATACATATTATTCTAAGCTTGGGAGCAAGAGGGATCCTTTTGTGAAAAGACGCATGTCTATTATTTTTATTTCAATGAAAAGAATGCATCTTTGCGTCCCACTTGGCAAATATTCTACTATTTTTTTCATTTCATTCATACTCATACCATACAGTTAATCATTCTTAAATTCATTTGTTCCTTGGGTCTCCTTTTATTCATATAACAAGTTTTCGGATATCAATGATATGAGCGACACTACTACTGACTCCGGGTCTCCTTTTGAGCAGGTTATATGTCTAGAAGAACCTTCAGACTTTGAAGATGATCAAGATTGTAACTTATCTCTTGACTTGCTAAAGATGGTAAAGTAAGACAAAAAATAGATACTACCTTACAAAGAGTTAGTGGAAATTGTGAGCTTAGGGGATGAACAATAAAAGAAAGAGGTGAAAATCGAAACTTATATCACTGGAGAGATAATGCAAGACCTCGTTGAATTGCTCCAAGAATTCAAAAACGTCTTCACATGGTCATATCAGGACATGCCTAGTCTAAGTACTGATATCGTGGTACCAACTTCCCATAAAAGAAGAATGTAAGTCGGTTTAGCAGAAACTCCGAAGGATGAGGCCGAACATATTGTTGAAGATAAATGAAGAAGTCAAGAAACAGTTTGACGCTGGTTTCCTAAAAATGGTCAAATATTCGAAATGCGTAGTCAATATAGTCCCCGTCCCTAAGAAAGATAGAAAAGTGCAAATGTGTGTCGATTATCAGGATTTAAACAAGGCCAGCCCAAAAGATAATTTGTCGTTACCCTACATCAACAAGAAGCATGTGAAAGTCTTGAAGAAATTGTTTTTGAGGTTGAAAAAATTCCAGTTAAAGTTGAACCCAACAAAATACACTTTTATATCGGGCAAATTATTGGGATTTGTAGTTAGCAAGAAAGGAATCGAGATTAACCCAGATAAAGTTAATATCATATAGGAGTTACCACCACCACGTACCCAAAAAGAGGTTCGGGGTTTCTTAAGGAGATTAAATTATATTGCCCGGTTCATTTCACAACTAACCAAGAAATGTGACCCCATATTTTATCTCCTTAAGAAACATAATCCAGGTATATGAGATAAGGAATACCAGAAGACCTTCGACAATGTTAAGCATTACTTTTTCAATGCCCTAGTGCTAATGCCACCTAGCCCAAATAAATCACTGATACTATACTTTGTAGTATTTGAAAATTCTATGGGATGTGTATTAAGCCAACATAATGAGTCAAGGATAAAAGAAAGAGCAATTTATTACCTCAAAAAAAAGTTCATTGAATGTGAGAAAAGATATTCGCCAATTGAGAAACTGTGTCGTGCCTTGTCTAGACCATCTGGAGGTTGAGACAGTACATGTTGTACCATATGACTTGGCTCATTTCGAAAATGGACCATCTAAAGTACATGATGGAGTCGATCACATTGAATAGAAGAATAGCTCGATGGTAAATTTTGTTCTCCGAATTTGATATAATCTTCATAAACTAGAAGGTAGTAAAATAGAGTGTAGCTAGCAGAGCTCTAGAGAATTATGAGCCTTTAAATTTTGATTTCCCGAATAAGGATTTGATGTATTGCGCAGCCACTAAAGAAGGTTCTCCAAGAAAATGTTCCTGGAAATTTAAATGTGATGGTGTCTCAAATGCCATGGGTAACGGAATTAGGGCAGTCCTAGTATATTCAAACGGGGATCATTATTCTTTCACTAGTAAACTTAATTTCGATTGTACAAATAACATGGCGGAATATGAAGCATGTATCATAGGCATTCGTGCAGTTATAGAACGCAATATCAAAGTACTAGAGGTATATGGGGATTCTGTACTAATAATCTATCAACTTAAAGGTGAATGAAAGATAAAAGATTTCAAGTTGATTGATTATCAAAAGCTGGTTCTCGAGTTAATTAAGGAGTTTGATGACATCACCTTCTACTACCTCCCGCGAAAATCAGATGGTTGATGCCTTGGCTACCTTAGCCTCCATGGTCAAAGTGAACAAACAAGAGGGTGTAAAACCTATCCAGATAAGCATTTATGAGGCCTCGACCCATTGTTACAGCATCGAGGAAGAAGAAAATGATGATCACCCTTGGTACTATGACATATTGAATATGTAAGGAACCGTGAATATCTTGAGTAAGAAACCGAGAATGATAAAAGGACTCTAAGAAGGTTGGCTAATGAGTATGTTCTTGATAGGGAGGTCTTATACAAAAAAAGAAAAGGATCAAGTGTTATTGGCTTGTATAGATGCTATTGAGGCCAAGAAAACCCTAAAAAAAGTCTATGAGGGTGTTTGCGGAACACATGCTAATAGTTTCACAATGACCTAACAAATTATGATATTTATATATTATTGGTTCACCATGGAAGGGGATTATGTTGATTATGCCAAGAGTTGTCATAAATTTCAAATTTATGGGGACAAAATTCATGTGCCTCATTCACCTCTCCATGTGATGACTTCTCCATGGCATTTCCCCATGTAGCGCATAGACGTCATTGGGCCGATCTCGCCAAAGGCTTTCAATAGGCACCAATTCATCTTTATGGTCATCGATTACTTTACTAAATAGGTAGAAGCCACTTCTTATGCCAATGTCACGAAATCGACAATTAGCAAATTCCTGAAGAAAGAGATCATATATCGGTATAGAATGTCAGAAAGGATTATATTTGACAATACATTGAATTTGAACAATAGCACGATAACGGAGGTTTATAGTCAATTCAAGATCAAACATCACAATTCGTCACCATATCACCCAAAAATGAATGGTGTAGTGAAGGTAGCTAATAAGAATATTAAGAAGATTATGGGGAAAAGACAAAGACTTATAAAGATTTGCATAAGAAATTACCATTTGCCCTATATGCTTATTGAACGTTTGTTAAAACCTCCACTGGGGTAACGCCTTTCTCATTAGTTTATGGAATAGAGGTAGTCTTACCCATTGAAGTCGAGATTCTTACTCTCCGAGTTTTATCAGAGTTGAAGTTAGATGAAGTAGAATGGATCCAATATCGATATGATCAGTTGAACCTGATCGAAGAGAAGAGGTTAAAAGCTCTTTGTCATGGTCAGATATACCAAAAACAAATGATGCGAGCTTATGACAAAAAGGTCCACCCCAAAGAGTTCTATGATGGGGACCTGGTGTTGAAAAATATCTTTCCCATACAAAAGGACTTCAGAGGAAAATGGATGCCAAATTGGGAAAGACCTTATTTGGTAAAGAAATCCTTTTCTAGAGGAACATTGATTCTAACTGAGATGGATGACAAAGATCTATCTAATCTTGTAAATTTTAAATTTAGTCAAAAAATACTTCACCTAAAAAAAAGGAGAGGCCAAGGCGAAAACCCGCAAACACATATCAAGCTTAGATTGACTCTCAACAAGTTTGTTCAGAGAAGCTCATACTGTGATATTTGGGACACCTAATTTCATTTTCACTCATTTTGTGTTCTAGCAATGTTTGTCGTTTTGGTTAATCATTTCATTAAGGTTTTTGCACTCAATAAATTTCAGTCTTATCCATGTTGCAACCTTGTTCAAGCATTTTTACATTGAAATAATGGTTAACAGATTAACAATGTTATAAAACATGACCACTAGTTAGAACTAACCAAATTTGAAGGTCGAAAAGATCTTGAAATGAATAGTCCAGATTGTGATTACTTCGTCAAGTTTCTTGTCAAAGATACTAGACTTGAACAAAAGGGCATGGTAATACATTAGTGATAGTACCTTGAAGAACAACGAGCAATGTCAACCTAAGCACTAAAAAAGAGACCATTATCGAAAATGAAATTTTGCATTCATACAAATATCATTCATATACATCTAGTTAGGAGCATTTGATTCATTGTGATCATAACATCCTAATCGTTTGGCATAAAATTTGGGCCTATGAAATGGATTCTATAGGTCATGTTCCTTAGAGAGGAGTGTGAAGCTACAAATCCTATACCCCTGAAGTTGTAGTGGGTCGGAGTGAAGCTACCATAACGAATCTTATCTCCTTGAAGTTACAGTGAAGTAAGATAAAGCTACAAATTCTATACCTCTAAAGTTGCAGTGGAGCAAGATAAACCTACAAATTCTATACCCTGAAGTAGCAATGGGTCGGGTTGAAGCTATCATAGCGAATCTTATCTCCCTAAAATTGTAGTGGGGCAAGATGATGCTACAAATCCTATACCCCTGAAGTTGCAGTAGGTCGAATGAAGCTATCATAGCGAATCTTATCTCCTTGAAGTTATAGTGAAGCAAGATGAAGCTACAAATCCTATACCCCTAAAGTCACAGTGGGTCGAAATGAAACTACAATAGCGAATCTTATCTCCTTGAAGTTACAATAGAGTAAGATGAAGCTACAAATCATAAATCGCTAAAGTTGTAGTAGATCGGATTGAAACTACATTAGCAAATCTCATCTCCACGAAGATGCAATGGTGTAAGATAAAGGTACAACATTAAATCTAGTTTTCTTGAAGTTGTAGTGAAACGGATGAAGCAGCAATCTTATCCCCATTAAGTTGCAGTGGAGTAAGATGAAGCTACAAATCCTATACCCCTGAAGTTGTAATGGGTCGAAATAAAACTACAATGGTGAATCTTATCTCCCTAAAGTTGCAGTAGAGTAAGATGAAACTACAAATCCTATACCCTAAAGTTGCAGTGGGTCGAAATGAAACTACAACAAAACTTATCTCCTTGAAGTTGAAATGGAGCAAGTTGAAACTGTAACACTAAAGCCTATCTTCTTAAAGTTGTAGCGAAGCGGATATATTGGAGTAGAGTAACCAATAAATTGAAAAAGTGGGTTACTTGAGAAAGAGAAGCACCAAAGAAGTAGAGTAACCATTAACTAAAAGTCCATTTACAAACACAAATGACCCATACAAACCCAATCTGTTAACCTATCTAACCTACCCTAAAAGCCCAAACACTCGAAGCCCAATAACCCAAAACCTAAACAAAAAAAATCCTAGAACCCTAAACTCCATTCGCGGCACAACCCCGCCACGTTAATAGGCATGCCACCTAATGTCTCCTCCCCTCATTTCACCGAAATGGCAAAGCGTGGCTCCTCAGCGCCATTGACCTTTCCACTCCTCAGTGCTGTTGACCTTGCCACGAACACCTGTAAAAAAAAAGACAAGAAAAGGCAGAAGAACAGAAAGTAAAGACAGAAACAAAATAGAGAAAACAAAATATAATATTGTAATAACTTTGGCTATAAAAGAAAAATAGACTTGTTGTAAATAAAAAAAGAAATCGAATACAAAAAAAAAACGAAGTTAAAAACAAAGAAGGTAGTTCATTTTATTTTATTTTTTTTATTTCAAAAAAATAAGAATAAAAAAAAGGTTAATTTTTACCTGTTAAGAGCCTTCGTCGAGAACCACATTTTATTTGAGAAGCCTCGGAACCTCTTAGGGTTCCGTTGAGGGCTTCGCCGAAAATGGAAGAAATCAAATGGTTTTTTCTTCCTTTTTCTTTTTTTACTGATCTCGGCTTTTTTGAGTGTTTTATCCCTAGATTTAACTTTAGGGTTTTGAAAGAATTTTTAAAAAGTTCTTTTTTTATTTTTCGACCACCAGAGGCGGTGGTCACCGACGCCAATGATCGATGGTTGTGGCGGTGTACGGCAACCTTGTGGCCAGAGAGGGAGAGGGGATTTGAGAGAAAATAAAAAAATGGAATAGTTTTTTATAAAAAAAAATTGATAAATATGATTTTTTTTAAACATTTTAACTTATATAAACCCCTCAAAACGACGTCATTTTGGGATTGGCTTCATACACCCAAAATGACGTCATTTCAAGCCGAACCTGAATATTCGACTCGACCCCCCTAAAATCCGTGTGTTTTCGCATAGAGGAGCTAATTTCCAGTTTGGTCCCTTCGCTTTTTTGCTCCTTTCTAATTTCATCCTATTTCATTTTTATTTGCTTTATTTTTACCCCTATTATTTTATTCTTGTGAAATTTAGTCCCTTAACCCACTGTGGACCCACTGAGGGAGTGATATGTGTAAATGTGGTTAGGATAATTGCCCTCTGAGACCCTGTACTTTTCTATCCCATTTTAATTTAATCATTTATGTTTTGTTTCTTTATAATTTAGGCTTTTAATTTTTTATATTTTCAATTTAGTCCTTTATTTCCCTTTTCTTTATTTATTTATTTAATTTTTTTTACAATTCACGTTTTAAATTCTATTTAAATTTTAATCCAATCCTTTATTCATTAAAGTTAGCCACTTTATTTCCTTTTTGTAAATTTCAAGCATTTACAATTTATGCTATTTATATTTTTGCCTATGAATTTCCCGATTATTTTATTTTGGTCCTTCATTTTTAATTATTGATACTATTGATATTATCAAGTGATTATCGTTGCTAATATTATTTTTGTTAAAATTTTCCCAAATATCAATATTTTATATAATTATATTATTATCAAACTTTTTAAAATCATTTCATTATTGTTATCTGATGGGCTTCGAAACCACCAAAAACAATTCCTACAAAAATAACTCTAAATAATAGTAAAGAGTGGTAGTAGGGTCGAGTTCACAGGGATTGGTATTATAATCGACTTTCGTGTTTAAATTGTGATTAGAATTTCTATCGTGTTGTGTCGATAGTCGTGGCAATAGTCGTGCCCACGACTCCAAACGGACCTGCTGAAAAATAAACAAATAAATCAAGGGAGTTTTGAAATGTTTAGAAATTAAATAATTGAAACAACATAAATAAATAATTAAATAAATAGGAAATTATATTAAATTGAAAATTAAATTCAAATTTTCTAATAAGAGATAATAAGCCTTAGCCTTAGACTCAGTGGATTCCGGATTTAGAATCGATCCTCGAAAATTGATTTTCTCCTCCAAACAATAAGCTGGTTATAACAGTTAAGAACGTCCTAACCGCCAATTCTTCCTCTCGTAGTTGGTCCCCGTACGACCTGCAAACCAGCCTTTACCGATTACTTAATCGAGATACAAGCATTCCCAATTCAAGACTCTAGCAACCTTGCGCTCTGAAGAACCCAACTCGGATTAATGACCTCAATCGCGTGGGTCGTTTAAACCTGATCACTTCTCCCTTGATTTATTCTTGGAGATCCGAATACAGCACGACTGACTCGTTTCCCCAACTATCCTCAAACACAACTCCAATCTAACAGGCTTTTTGACTTAAAATCAAGTTAACTTTAAAGGATGAGTTGTCAATCTTGATACTTAGGAAAAATGTGAATACTAATTGGAAGAATTTTTAGTATGGATATGTATCTCACGATTCCCGACCAAAAAGAACACTGGCCTAAAGCTAAGATGGAATTTAGTGAAGCATGAATTTAATCATGCTTTGGTTGGCTATGGATTGAATTTGAATGAAGATGATGGAAATTGGGAAAGGAAAGGACTTGAAAGGCAATTAAACAAATTTTGGAAGAACAAAGGAATGAAATTGGAAGTAACAGTATGCTAATCATGCACCAAATTTGGAAGAAAAAGAATAATTTCTATTTAATTCCAAATGAAAATCAAGTGTAAAATGTAATGTGCCTTTCCCAAGCCACTTTAAAGCCCTATTTATATACATAACATTTACTAAATTTGGCTTTAACCACTCAACACATAATTAAAATTTAATAAAAAATAATTTTTTTTCTAATTTTGGCTTTTACAAAGTTAAAAGAATTTGATGAGTCATTGGCTTTTTCCACCTTTTTTATTCAGCCTCACTTTATTGACTATGTTGCAATTTGGTCCTTTTTTGCTCGTTTTTTACTCACAGCATCCCATTGCATCCTTGACAAGATTAAAACATAAAATCACTAATTCAACAGGGATCAATTCAAAAATTAATTGAATTAAACACAAAAAGTCATGCAAATTAACATGTTATCATTATCATTATTATCATATAGTATTATTAATTGAATATTATTATTATTGTTATCATTATTTCTTATTATTGTATTCACTATAGCATTGTCATTTTATTTCATTATTTATGTTATTATTTTGTTAATACCATAACTTCGCCATCATCGTACATTGTAAATATTGCTACATACATTCATCCGTTTTTCATTATAAGTGCATAAAAAATAATGAAAATCGAGGCAGTGTTCGTTATTTTTGAGATTCAATGAGTTATGCTCCTAACTTACGGAGTATGGCCTCTTCTTAGAACCGAAATAACCAAACATCCTATTTAAAATTCAAAACACATAGGACTTGGGTAATAATCAAATAACGAGTATTCTTGTTTCTGAGGAGTCAAGATATCGTGTCCTAACTTACGAGACATGATCTTTTTTCTTAATTAACTCGAAATAAGAAGGCCCTTTTCATAAAATTTAATTTAGTTAGCAATAAATTAATCAAATCATGCAAGAAGGGGATCGTATTTTAATTTTTTTTTGAATTCCCAATTCTTGACACTAAGACATCAAGTAATCAACTAGGTACCAATTTTGGACATTATGAGGGTGCTAACCTTTCCTCATATGTAATCGACTCTTGAATCCATTTCTTAGACTTTGTGGACCGAAAATCATCGTTTTAGTAAATCTAACATTTTATTAAAATGATCAAATTTTGAGGTGAACCAATTGCACCTAATAAAAATGATTGGTGGCAACTCCATATTCATTTTTTAAAATAAAAAGTCGATTTCCAAAGAGGTTTTGATAGAATAAAAGTTCTACCCAAAGCTTTCTTCTCTTTTGTCTATCTAGGCTTCCATAAACAAAACCAATATGAACAGGCAAAACAAAATTAGACCTAAGAACACAAATGCAAATGAATTAGGGATTACTGCACAGTATCTCAATATAAACCGGGTTTTCCAACCCACCCAAAGGCCTCTAAGGAATCCAATAGTCTCAACCCTGTGAGAAAACTGAAAACCTAAACTAGAAATAATTTTGTCAACTTTGAAACCACTTACCCTTGTCTCCAATAAACTAACAATGTTGGGTTTATGCTCTCTATTGTATTCACGAAATATGCGAGGAAATTTTGGACTAGCACATCCTTGACAATTCCAAGAAAAAACTGTCAAATTCATAAAAATATAGAATAGAAAATAAACTAATTTACTTCTTAGAGATACGGATACACAGGTAACCATCCAAAACACGCTTAATTTCTTAAACGAGCTATACTACCCATATACACACCTGGGCACTGAGTGCCAAGCTTGTAGGCTACACATCCCTCAAAAAATGCACCTAAATCTTCGTAGAGATAAACTTGGTAATCCGCAACAAATGTTGGATTTTGGTACAATTAGTGAATTTCTCATACATCTATATCACATCTCATATAAATCTTGTACAGTGCCTGATTAACTCTATTTGCCAATTGTATCCTATCATATGTTCATTCAGGCTAAGTACACATATCAAGATAACTCTTTACAATTTAGTCATTTTCTCACCTTTTGTACCAATTTGAAAATAATTTAAAATATATTTAAATATTGCAATTTCACAATTCAAGTACAACCATTACATGAATATACATGACTATACCGTATGAACTTACTAGACTAAAACGGCAACAAGTGAAGTGCAAGGGACTAATTATCAAATTTTCCTTTTCCTTGTTTATATAACAGTTGGTCAAATTCTCGATCTATATAGTAATTCTTTTTAAATTATCAGTTCCATTTACCTTATAGCATCTTATTCAAAGCATAAAACAACTTAATTTCATTTTACACAATTTTCTTATAGTTTTGTATTTTATTCAATTTAGTCCCTAAAATCGAAACTATCGTATCTTTCACATTTAAACTCCAATTTACAATTCGATTTCAAATAAATCATTCTAAAGCCCACTAATTTCAAAAATTTTATGTCAAATTTGAAATATTTTTATTTTAGCCCCTAAACTCAAAAATTAAAAAAAATCATTTTACATTTTAGTCCATAATCAAATCTAAGCCTACAACCAAGATATTTAACATAAAAAAGCATAAAAAAAAACCCATCAATAATAGCATTTCAAAACTTTAACAGTTTTACGATTTAATACTTAGGTTAGCTAGATCAAGTTACAACAATCTTAAAAATATAAAGTTTTTTAGAATCACTTACCATGCAAGGATGGAAACTTGGCAAAATTTTCTAAGATTTAACAATGGTGGTTCGGCCTTGGAGAGAAAAAAGATGATGAATGGCTTTCTAACTTTTGTTTTATGTTTTTATTTTACTTTAACATATTTTATTACTAATTTAACTTAAATTTTTCACACATAATTCATTAAAATTTATGCAGCAACCATCCCACTTATTTAAAAGTGACTAATTTCCACACAAATTTTCAAATAAAACCATTTAAACCTTTTTAACTAATAAAATTCAATAGTGATTAACTTTTACGATTTTTACGATTTAGTCTTTGTACCTTAATTAACCATCCAATCACTAAAATTTTAATACCAAAATTCAATTCACCTATATAACAACTCTATAAATATTTAATAAAACTATTTACAGGTTTGGTTTACGAAAATGAGGTACTGATACCTCAGTTTCTAAACTACTAACTTTAAGGTCGAACCACTTGGAATTTAATTAACTGTCTAATGACCAAATTTATCATATCAATATTTCAATATAACGCTAATATTGACTCGTAAATATTAAATAGTAAAATATTTACAGACTCAATCGTCAAAATTGGGATTCCAAAATCCTTGTTTTCAACACTACTTAAAACGGGTTGTTACAGTAGTGGTGGCGCTAACCAAACCAATAATCAGGTTTGCCAGTGAAAGAAAAATAACTAAACCCACAAAGGTGATCAGAGAGAACCTCTCACTAACATCAACCCAAACGATAAAGAAGGAAAGGGGCAAGATTCTAATGCTTATTATGCTAGGAGAGAAGGAAAACAAGTGAAAAAGATAAAGAAGGGAGAAAGAGGCCGAGTGAACAATGGAGAAGAAAAAGGGCAAAGGCAAGGTTTGCATGCTTACTATGCCGAAAGAGAAGCAAAAAAAGAAAGAGAAGAGAAAAAGAGACCGGATGACAACTAACACAAAATAGATTGTGCTGAGAGCTACAACAAGAAACAATGATTTCTTGAGGTTTCTTAAGAGAGAGTTAGAGAGCTTTTCTGTACATGTAAAAAAAATTAGTTATTGAATTTGTCCATTTCTATCTAGTTGGTACCTAATTTTTTCATCTTGTTAGTACTCGAATTTGTATTTTGTCACCTAGGTTGGTACATTTGCACTAACATTGTTTGTTTGTGTTTATGTGACTTTGATAATTAATCTGATGGTGACACGTGGCAACCTCTAAATATGTCATGTGGCAAATATAAATTTTAAAAAATTAAAAATAATTAAAAATATATAAATTAATAAAAATTATAATTTTGTTACATCAAGAATTAACCTGAATAAATGGTTGTCTAGATACATTCAATTTCTTTTTAGATGTGTTTTTAGTAATTTTATATACTTTTAATTTTTTTTGTAAAATATCAATTTCTTAGGTTATTATTATTTTGAAAAAATATATAAAATATAAAATTATAAATTTATGAAAATATATACAATTAAAAACTATATATAAAAACCTATAATATTTTGAAAATATATAATTTATAATTTATAATTTATAATTTATAAAAATTAAAAATTACTTAATTTATGGGAAATATATAAATATTTAAAATAATTAAAAAATTATAAAGTATATGTAAATCTATAAAAGAATGGTTATGGTTGTCCAAATGACAATCATTTGTGTACATTATGTAAAATTTTTTTTATATATTTTTATTAATTTATATATTTTAATTTTTTAAAATTTATATACTTTTAATTTTAGAATAATAATATAAATAACCTGTTTTTTATAAAAAAATAAAAAAAATATATAAACTTACTAAAAAAATACATCTAAAATAAATCATACTTTTTTATTAATTTATATATTTTTAATATATTTTTAACTTTTATTTATGTTTTTCATGTAGCACTATCATATTGACTATCAATATGATGTCAATATAAACTAATGTTGTTAGTATGAATATACCAACTTGAATGACTAAATATAATTCAGATATCAACTAAATCCAAAAAAAAAAAAAAATCTAACTAAATATAAATCAACAAATTCAAAGAGCAAAATAAATATTAACCTTAAAAAAATTACAAATTTGATATTCTCAATATTGGGTGGAGTTAAAGAGTCAAAATTGACAGCGGTCAAAGCAAGAAATGGATGTTTGGTTTGAGTTTTGAGCATTGTACATTAGCCGAACTTTCTCAACTCCAAATTACCAAAAAAAAAAAAAAAAAAAGTGGATGCATTTGGCATTCCAAACACGAGGTTGGAATTTTAAGATGCAAAATTTCAACTCCAATACAAACAAAAATTATTAAACAAAATTAAAAATACAAAATTTTACACCCCAAACATTTGTATAATGGGACAAGACACAGGAGTTACAGATTACAGTGGAAAGAAATAAATAAAACTAAAATGCATTTTCCAATCAGTTGATGGAACTATCCAACCTCCAAAAACAACTCAAATCCCCCCTAATCTACTTCAAAAAATAATTTCAAAACAACTAAAACCCCCAAAAATAGAAACAAAGATCACAATTTGGAGCAAATGACCACTTTGTGCACATTATGCTACGGTGTGGAGGATCTAGGTGGGGTTCTAGATTCCGTAGGAGTATGACCGTCGGATCCTTTTGACCGATCATCAGACGATTGTCGTAATCCATCGTCAGTTTCACCTCGATTCATATCTTCAATCATTCGTACCACTTCTTGCATGGCGGGTCTTTGATCGGGCACAGTTGATACGCAAGTCATCGCAATTTGTAACAGCTGCACCATTTCCTCTTCAATGCTATGATATCTCATTAACTCCACATCAAAAACCTCTGCAGTCCATTCCTCTCGAACCACAGATTGGACCCAACGAGGGAGATCGATCCCCTCTTCCCCTAAAGATGCTTGATTAGGTGCTTTGCCTGTTAATAATTCTAGTAATAACACTCCAAAGCTGTAAACATCGGACTCGAACGTAACTTTGCAGGTTTCAAGTATTTCAGGTGCTCGATAGCCTGCAACACGGCTAGGAGGAGTGGTGCTGCCAAAGAGTGGATTGAGACCAAAGTCGGAGATACAAGCTTTGTGGTCTGATCGTAAAAGAATGTTGGAGGATTTAATGTTGCCATGTACCAGTTTTGCTGAAACATGGAGGTGTTCTAAGCCCCTAGCCGTGCTTAATGCTATCTTCATTCGGTTGTCCCAGTCCAGCGGTGTTCGGCCTGAGCCTCTGCTGCCTGTAACATTTATCACATAATGACGCGGTTTAATTCATTACCAAACTACTAAAACACAACTGTTCTAATTTGCCAACTGGAGAGGAGGGTGCAATTTTCTTTATTAACCAAAATGTAATTAATGGTCAATCAGATACAGATGCACTATATTATTATTAACTCATCATTTTAATTAAATCTACTAATACTAAATTACATCATGCTATTTATTAAAAGTTTATAAAATTTATTATGTCACCGTAATTATTGAATTTTATAAAAATTTTATAAAAAAAAAATACAATCATAAAAATAATCTGTTTTGTATATATATATATAAAAAATAATTTAGTAATCTTTAAATTGAATTAGTGTTTGGTTGACTTAAACATTTAAATATAAAGTAAGGTATTAAAAATTTTTATAAATATAAAAAACATTAAATATTATTTTTATTACAGTCATTATACTAATAATTTGAATTGGAAAAGCAAACTTAAAAACCCAAACCCTGTGTTTTTCCCACTGGTTTCTTGAAATGAAAGGGATGTAAACTAGTGATGAAGAAAGCCTTAAAAGGAACCCACAAGTGTTTTTTTATTACACTGCAAAAGGAGTCATCATTTCACCAACGCCCATGTCTCCATCAATTTCACTCATTTGGAACCCTCACACTATATGTAAATGTATGGGGATGAAAATTTGGTGAATCAGAGAAGAATGAATTATGAAATGCACGTTGCATTCAAAGAAAAATCAAATTATCTATAAAAAAAAAAATTAATCCTCAATATGATTTTATTTTTTAATCATTTGCATGAAAGATAGCTTCTTATGCCCGGAAAAGAGATGAAATGAAACAGAGAATCTTACCGTGAAGCAGGGCAGATAAGCTACCATCATGCATGTAGTCGTAAACCAGCAATTTCTCGTCTATGGAGTAATAGAACGCTCTCAATGGAACCAGATTTTCATGTGTGATTTTACCCACCATTTCCATCTGCATTTCGAACTCCCTTTTACTAACCGCCACGTCTTTTAACCGTTTAACTACTACCGTCGTACCCTCTTCTAGCACCGCCTTGTACGACGTTCCCACGCTGCCTTTTCCCAACACTTCCGCCGATGCCCTCAACAAATCCTCCAAATCGAAACTGTAAATCCCGCCTTCAAAGAACACCAACTTGTTTCTTTCCCCTTCTGTGGACGGCCCTCCGATTATTTCATCTTTTGAAGACGAAGTTCCCGCCTCCGCTGACGGAACATCTCTTGTTGTCATCGGCGTAAAAGGCTTCTGCTGCTTCGGAGGCCGTCGTGGCCGTTTACAGAGGCAAAGAATGAGGACTAATAATAACAATAGTGCTACAATTGCAGACCCCACGGCAATGCCAATAACGGCGCCGGTGGAAAGCTTCCTGGACTTCCTACTGGAAGTTGTAGGGGGAATGGGCTCCGACAGAGATGGAGCCGGAGGAGGGAAAAATGGGTAACATGGCGGTAGTGGGCCTCCACAAAGACCGAGATTCCCGGCAAATGATGATTCACGGAATTTAGATAACGAGCCGGGAATTGAACCGTTAAGGTTGTTATTAGAAACATTGAAATCATCTAAACCGTCGGAGTTGATGGTCGGGAGAGAACCGGAAAACTCGTTGTTTTGCAAGAAGAGCCTGGTCAGTTGAGTTAAATTGTTGACGGTGAAAGGGATTGGACCGGTGAAATTGTTAGAAGAAATATCGAGCCGTATCAAACGAGTCAAACGAGTCAGACTAGGAGGGAAGGGGCCGGTGAACTCATTATCTTGTAAATAAAGGCTACGGAGGAGAGTGAGGTTGGAGAAGTCGGCAGGGATGGGACCGGATAAACGGTTGGCTCGTAGACTTAAAACTCGGAGTTGGTTTAACCTACCGACTGTGTTGGGAGGAATAGAACCGATGAGGCCCACACCTGGGAGACGAAGAGTGTAGACGAAAGACCGGTTGGCATCGCATTCGACACCGACCCAGTCGCAGGCTGAGGTGGATGAATTCCATTGAACCCGGTTCTCGTGTTTGGTCTGTGAAAGGAAAACAAGGAGAGCTTGCTTGTCTTCAACTGGTTCCGAGCTTACTCCCAAACTTATAACCAGAACTGAAAGTAAAAAAACACAGGCAAAATTTATTAACATTTTGGGATTTTAATTGAAAAATGAGGGGGAAATGCTGCTGTATTAAGCCGTTAGTTTTGGTCGGCTGCTTGCAAGAAGCGGAAATGATTTCGGTGAGAAGCCATAAAAGAAAGAGAAATGAGATAGAGAAGGGGGATCACGAGTTTATAAAGTTGAAACAGAAATAAACCCGAGTTAAAACTGAAGGGGAGAGAGAGAGTCTGGCGTTAGATCGGCAGCCTTTTATTTTTACTTTCCATATATTGCCCCACCCATTCCCGCTCCTCGTTGAAATAATAATTTTATTAAAATAAAATAGTAATTTTAATATTAATAATATAATCTGTAATAGGTTATTAATAATATTATTTAAATTATAATATAAAAACATTAATATTCAAACTATAATGAATTTTTATATTATTTTAATATTAAATATTTTAAAATTAAATAACATTAATATAACTTATTTTAAATTAATTAAATATTTTCAAATATATTTTATAATTACATTAGTCTTTCAATTGTATGAAGAAATTCATTATAAAATTTAAACAAAAATTAATATTATAAATTTAATATACACAATCTAATCATGTATCCGCGTAATAATACAAATTAATTATTAACTACGTTGATACTTTTTATTGATATTTCACTCAAGACCTTTGGATTTAAGGTAGTAGCCAATTGAATATTGGCCTGTGTCTTAATAAAAATAATAGTGATGTTTAAAAAAAAAAAAAGAAAATAAGTAAACTTAATTTTTAAAAATTTAAAATTTAGACAATTATATATTTAAGTTTAATCTGCATGTGTATTTTTAATAATTTCAAATAATAATATTTTTTAAAAATAAATTCCAAGTTTTTATAATATAAATTCCATGTTTTTAAAATAAATTCGAGTGGGCGAGAAAAATGCATACTAACACAATCTAAAATGTTCTTAAATTGATAATTAAACAAAATTTTTATTAATTAGAGAATTAATAAAACTTTCTCGAGCATAATTAAAAATTCAAGTATAAACTATTTGGTATTTTGGTTAAATATATAAAAATTGCATTTTTTTTATTTTTATACCGTTAAATATTTAAATATTTAAAATGACTATAAATAAGGTAAGTAATGAAATATAAAATTTATTTTAAAACCTTGAACTAATTTTAGAAAATATTTTTATATTATTATTTGAAATTATAAATATATATATAATTACTAGAAATATATTTGTTAAAGTTTATTGTACACGTGAAATAAAAATTCCTAAAATTCAACAAAAATTCGAAAAACTAAAAAATTTCTAATACACCTAGAATTTATTTTAAAATTAAATTATATATTATTATTTGAAATTATAAAAAATATATAAAATTACCAAAAATACATTTTCAGAATGAATCTAGATAAAATGTTGTCCAAATTCAAATGAATCTAGACAGTTGTTTGTCCATACATATAAATTAAAAATATTCTTAATTTATTAATAGTTTTAAGAAAAAAAATTATTAAATTTTGATACATGTGTCAACATTCTATTGGCTATAAGCCCAAAATCTAACTGTGTTAGTTGGGCATCAATAAGAGATACCAACTTGGTTAAGGGTTTTGAAGTTTAGGCATTAGATAGGTTCACAAAAAAGTTTTGGTACTAAATGTAACAGCTCGTTTTTAGGTCAAATCGGAATAGTAGTTTCGGGATTACAAATCCGAAGTTAAAATATTTATTTTAGTATTTTAATATGGTTTATAGCATGATAGAATGATAGTGTAAAAATTTTGTTAACAAATTTTACCGTTTAAATGCTTAATTCGGTAAAAAGGACTAAATCGCGTAACGCGTAAAAGTTGAGTACTATTGTTTAAAGGTATTAAATAGCTATGGTTTATTAATGTGGAAGTCCTTATTATGTTATTTGACCATTTGAAACTTGAGTGGACATATTTGGTCATTAAATGGAAGTTATATATGTTTTATTATTAAGGGTATAATTATAAATTGGTTAATATAATAAGATAAATAAAAACTAAATAATAATAAGATGGTGTTCATCTTTCATACACCACCGAAATTAGAAGAACAAGAAGAAAAAAATAGGTTTTTCATTCGACAACTTTAAAATCTTCAATTAAGGTACGATTTTTGATTCGTTTTTAATGATTTCTACGTTTTTGAGCTCGTTGCAACTTAATCTAGCTAACATGTACCTTCGTTTTTAAAATTATTAAAGATTTTGAGATATGTCATTGTTGAATACTTAGGTATTTTGAAGTTTCTTATTAGATTATTGATGCTTGTTAATAGATATACAAGTTTTATAAAGTGATTTTTGACAAAAATGGGAATTCGGGATTAAATTGTGAAAGATAGAAATGTTGTGGTTGGAAATGTGAATAAAGTGAAAATATGGGCTAGTATAATACCATATAGAATTCGGCTAAGGTGGATTGTGGTTAAAAATGTGAAATTTGCCATTTTATGTATAAAGGACTAAATTGCAAAGTAGTCAAAAGTATAGGGGCAAATGTGTAATTTTCCAAATATGTGTGAATTGAATTAAATGGTTACTAAAAATTTTGAATTTGATAATATATAGACCAAGATAAGCCGAGTTCAGGTTTAGATCGGGGAAAGGAAAAGATTAACGAGTAGCCGATAGTTGATATCCGAGCAACTGGAGGTAAGTTCGTATAATTAGAATCGAACTTATATTTATAATTGAAATTTCTATCTTGAATATTGTATGAATGTATATAGATGAATTATGGAATTGAAATGTCTATTGGTTATATGCTCAAATTTATTTCCGAGTCCCATTTGAACCGTAGAAAGTCGTAGGATACAAGTGACATGTCACTAGGGTTATCGTTTGGTCGAGCTCTGGCATTTGTTGCATACTCACCACAGCTCATATGAGCTTACCATTTCAGCTCTTATGAGCTTACCGTTCAGCTCTTCGGAGCTTACCATTTCAGTCTTTAAGAGCTTACCGTTTCAGCTCTACGGAGCTTACCGTTCAGCTCAATTGAGTTTATCAATTATCGGCTCAGGAGGAGCATACCAATAATGGCTCGAAAGAGCGTATATGATGATGAATTGATGGATTTCTGATTTATACACTTAATGTGTATCACCCGAGTATCCTCAATATTTCTGAAGGTTCAATGGGTATTATACTGATATGATACATGAATAATATACCTTACATGAATTATATGTTACATGGATTATAAGGTTTACATGGATTATATGTTATAAGAGTACATGAGATTTATGATTAGTATGGATACAATGATAATTGAGTTACATGATTTGAGAGTTGTTTTGGATGTTATATGAATGTATATGTGGTTGGTTTCATCCTTATGAATTGATGAATAGATGAATATGAGATAACTAACTTGTGATTGGTAATGTGAATAGGCATTATGAACAAATGGGTTTATTTGTAATTTGTTATAATGCTAATTGTCATTTGGTAAGTTTAATTCTATATTATACGTGCTTACTAAGCTTAATGCTTACTCCGTTTATTTTTTTCGTGTTTTATAGATCTGAAACTTGCTCGATTCGGTTAAAGTCGGAGATTACTATCACACTATCCAGGCAACTTTTGGTACTTTTGGAACTTATGTAAATGATGTAAATATGGCATATATAGGCTAGTTTTTAGGTTGAATCATATGGTTACTTATACTGATGAATGTTATGTGAATTTTGGTATTTGATCAAGCTATGTGATATGACTTGAGTTGGAAATGGTTGGCTTAGTATGAAAGCTTATATGATATGTCTTTAATATGGTAAATTTGATGAATGGTATTTGGTATATATGGTGTTGAATGTTGATAAATTAATATGTTTTGTTGTGAATGATTTGATAAAGATGAAATAGGTATGAATTGGTTATATTTTGCATATGAAATGGTTGTAAAATAATTGCCAATTGTGGATATGTATGCTTGTGATATTAATGTGGCAATATAGCTTTGCAAATAGCCTATTTCTGCCCATACGGGTAGGGACATGGGCGTGTGATAGTTAAAAAGTTGAAAACTTTCTAAGTTTTTAAAATTTGTAATATGTTATGATTTAGTCCTGAATGTATGATTAAAGTTTAATATGTTTGTTTTAAGTTTATAATGGTTGTTAATGAATGTTATTGATTACATTATGATGTTTTTGGATAAATAATTATTCTGAATTGAATTACAAGTCTGGTAATACCTCTTAACCTATTCTGGCGACGGTTACGGGGTTAGGGGTGTTACACTAAATAAGTACAAGTTGCCAAGTTTAGGGGCCACAATATATATTAGGCTTAAATACTAAAAAAACCCTATGAAATGGATTAAAAAAATCAATTAAGCCCCTCAACAAAAAGTGCACCAAATTGAGCCCTTTGAAGTTATTTTTTTGTCCAAGCTTTTGACGAGCTATTAACCTACCATTGACTTAGTAAAGTTGAACACATGTCAAGTTATGAATGGTACATGTGTTATTATCACATGGAAATAATTTGAACAGGTGGAAAAACCATTTTTGACACATGGATTTAAGAAGAAGAAGCATGATTTAAAGGTTAAAATTTTGGGTTTAAGGGTCACCATCCTCATCAAATCCCTAATCTAATAAAGAAGCGTAAAACAAGACAAAGGCAACACATTTTCAATCAGAAACAAATAAAGTAGACAACACTTGTACTATTATCCTTTATAAGCATAAAAAATCAAACCATCATGCATAAATCTTCCTCAAACTAAAGAGAAATAAATCATCACAATAATGAAACCAAAACTCATGTTACTTTCTCAACAACAAGCATATATCAATCCTAAACTACGATTGAAGTGAATGACTCAATGTTAGGATTCGGTATGTTTAACAATTCCTCTCAATTCAAGATCGGGTTAATTCAATTTCAGTTTCATTTGAAGTATTTTAGGGTTCGATTAAACTAAGACAAGTACTTCGCTTCGATACCGGTATCTTAGGTTTCGATTGAAGAGACTTTGGGGGCATGATTGAAGTGAATGACTCAATGTTAGGATTCGGTATGTTTAACAATTCCTCTCAATTCAAGATCGGGGTTAATTCAATTTCAGTGTTCATTTAAAGTATTTTAGGGTTTGATTAAACTAAGACAACTACTTCGCTTCGATATCGGTATCTTAGGTTTCGATTGAAGAGAATTTGGGGGTTTTTGAATCAATACTTGATTTAGGGTTTCAAAAACAATGAGTTTTGAGTGTTAGCTTAAGAAATTCATATGTATTGACAATTAGGATTCTTAGGAGTTTTTACTTTTGCTCTCAAGATTTTGATTTTGGTTTTTTGAAGAATATAAAGCTCTCAATCCTCTGAAGATTTTGTTTCAAATTAGATTTTCTTTTATTAATTAATGTTTTTTCTAACTTAATAAAAACAATTCATTTTTTATTTTCCATGTCATTAAAATTCTTTTATTCAATTTTCATGTTATTAAAAATTTACTTTAATAAAATAACACGTGTATCAATCATAACACAACACGTATCAGACTTTGTTGAGCCAACGTCAAGTTAACGACCCATAAAGGGCTTGGACAGAAAATTAATTTCAAAGGGCTCAATTAGATGCACTTTTTGTTGAGGGCCTCAAATGATTTTTTTTTTTTGAAGGGCTTTTTTAGTATTTAAGCCTATATATTAACCCATTTAAATTCTGTCTCACAAATTTGATCGTTTGTACTTAATTGAGTACCTAAGCTTAGAACATGTCACATGCTTTAGTATCTTCTTTATAACACCGTTATAATGAGATGGCGTGGCATTGACAACGAATAATACAATGTCACATGCCAGCTTCAATTATGACTCACAACAAGCATGAATAAAAAATAGGTTATCGTGTAAATCTGCCATATTATTGTAAGTGAATATTGATATTTGTCACTATATTTTATTTGATTTATATTTGTCATTATACTTTAAGAATATAAATAAATTACCACTCAACCTTTTATGTGATTGAACTTTGCCATTAAAATTTGAATTTTTAAAATTAAACTTTACCACCAACTTTGATTTTTAAATTAAAATTTACCATCAATTTAAAATAAAATTAAATTTACCATTTAATATCTTTATACTTATTATTTCTATAAATATAATTTGGAGAAATATTGTAAATATTCCAATTGATTAATAAATAACTACTTGTCTTTTGTTCTTAAGATGACATGATGCAAAATTTGCTGGGATTATTTATTTATTTATTTAATGCTGCATATTTAGCATATTTTTTTGTTTGTTAATTTGAGATTAATCATAATTATTTTAATTAACTTTGATCTTAGTTCATTGGTTGGTTCTTTGGACTAAGAAGCAGATAGCCAAAAGATAAAGAAAAAGGAACAACATGGGAGAGGATTCAAATTTGTGCCTCTAATCCTTTAGGATTCTTTATTACCCGCTCACTTGATGTAAAAACTTAAGCATTTGAGCTCACGCCTTAAGTTCAATATTCGCCAAGGCTACTCATATATTTCTACTATTACACACCATGAAATGTATAACTTGTTTATTCCATCTCATATGTTTTCTCCCCTTGAGTTTTGGTAATCTTGTGAAAAAATAAAAAACCTATGATTCTAAGGTTTCTTTTAAGCTAGTTTTTTTAGTTGTATTATGCATTATATTTTGATGATTAAAGATTTAACTATTAAATTATTGTTATTAAATATGTTTGAAATTTGATTAAAATTGTGATGAAGAGTGTTATTAACCTACTATTGTTGATTAAAGGGAAATTTGATAGGATCTAATTGGGTCTTATTAACCTGCTGTTGTTGAATGATTGGGTTTTAAATTTTAAATTGTATTATAAATTATAAATAATTTAGTAGAGCATCATAAGACTATAATTGTAACACCCCTTACCTGAGTGAACTCAAGCAATAAATGTTACATTTAACATTAAACATGCATTTACGATTTTAAACACTTTTAATAATAATTTCAAGAATTTATTACATTTTTAGGAACTTAATTAGGCTATTAATAAAGATTAAATTGCATATAAAATTTGTTTCAGGTCTTATTTAATTCAAATAAAAAATTTCAGTTGCAGGTCAATATGTCTCAAGACCAAGGCCTATGTATCTCGAGACATTGCCATAGCACTGTAGAAGTTTAGCTTCGTTGTTGCTCTATCTCGAGACAAAGTCCTTTATGTCTCGAGACATGGCTTAGTTACTGTAGATTTTTAGCTTCAAAGTTTGTATGTCTCGAGACACACTTCATATGTCTCGAGACCTGGGATAGGGGACCTAAAAATTCTTTTTACAAACACATCCAAACCATACCAAAATCATTCATAATCATTCCAAACACAGACCATAACTCATACCAAATAATATCTTATTACTCACCAAAACATATCAAACACAAGGGTGGGCATCAATTAGTTCCCTATTTACTTGTATAAATATTCACCTAGGTACATGTCATATACTTAAAATAAAATAGTGCTTCAAACAAAATAGTGGGAGATAACATACTCTTCTCCAAGCTCATGGGATGTGATAAGATGCGATGAGACTGATCCTCAACAAATCCTCACTTCATGTTTTTACCTACGCCTTAGAAATAATGCATTAAGTTTATGAAAGCTTAGTAGGTACAACGAGAATTAAACGTACCTTTTATTAAATAAATGAAACCACAGTTCAATAGCATTGTAACAAATAAGTATATAATAATTTAGTATTAGAATTTTCATACTATAACTCAACCATTATAATTCCTTTCATTATCATTCCATTACTAACACATAACCTTGTCATATTATTCTTAGTTTTTTTTTTCTTTTATTATTCAACGGGGGCCCAACGTAGACTTAACAGAGCACGTAGGATATACAGAAATACTACAGGGATGCACCAAAGTGCAATAACAGAACAAAGTAGCACTAGAGTGCCATGTCAAAACAGAATATCACCGAAGTGTTTAATCAAAACAGAGTGGCACTGAAGTGCAATGTCAGAACAAAGAGCATGCTAAGTATTTCCTAATGGCAAGTCATCTATATCCCACTAGTTCTCATCATGTTTACTTGGGCAATTATATTAGAATCAACTTCATTTTCACATTTTGGAATAGAATTTTTATATTTTGAATTTAGTTCAATTTAGTCCTTATTGTAAGAACTCAACAAACAGAATAATTGAATTTATTTGACACATGGAACATAACTCACTATCTTATAAAATTTCATAGCCACCTTAGGTTTGAAGAAACTACATGCCTACCTAACAGGTACTTGGAGAATAGTACCTTTGCTTATAATTTGTCCCTTTTATGTATACGTCTCCAAGCTAGTTTCATGATTTGAGCTTGGTTATGGTACTTCATAACTCTTAGACCCAGCCCTCCATTACACTTTGCTTGGGTGATTTTATCCTAACTTATAAGTTGAATCTTTCTAGCTTCCTCATTTTCCCCGTCAAAGAAAGTTTCAATGGATTCGATCCAATTGGTCTTAGATGCTCCTAGGAGGAGGCAACACTACATAAAGTTAAGATAGCAATGATTCCTTGGATAAGAACAAGTCTTTTGGTAGAAGAGAAAATATCAACCTTCCATGAGCTTAGCTTACCTCATATTCTACTAATGATAAACTCGTAATCTTTGCTTGAAGTTGTTTTGAGTGGATAAGTAACCTAAGATATCTACTCAGATAGATGATTTCTTTAATATAGAGAGCATCCATCCCCAAGATTTTGGAGCACCTTCAATTCTAGGAGAGAACATAACCCTTTCCGGTTGTTCATTTCCCAAGTCTCTTTGATGGCATTCATAGACCTTCTAACAATTTTCGCAAATAAAACCACATCAACCACAAAGAAAAGGTGTGAGAATATTGTCAGATGAAATTTCAGCAATGTTATTGTTTCTTTCTTCTTCTTTTTTTTTTTCATGTGTCACTCATTTATCTTGACAAAGCAATAAATAAATTGTAATTACTCGATGTCTTGCTTTTTACGTGCAATTTTAGAGTTCTTTGAATTTTACTTATTACTAGAAAATATGGTCATTTCAAACATGATATTTCAACTAAAAGAACATATTGGAATGCCCATATCTTCTTTTATGCATGTATAAACAAAGCGCTTGTTTATAAATCTTTTATCAATTTATAAATCTTTTATCAAGTAAAAGTGAAAAAGCTTTCTTTCTTTCTTTTCTTTTTCTTTTTTGGTACAACTAATGTCAAAAACTTGTTCATTATGCATAGTTTGGTAGTTTATTCGAACTACAAATCCATACAAGGAAGATAGAAGTGAAAGCATAATTTAAATTTTCATTACCTTTTTAAAATTGTGGGATATCAATTTATTATTTGTAACTTTATATTAAGATATGAACACCAAATGAAAAAAATTGTTATTATATGTTACAATTTATATAAATACATAATTATAACACAAAAATATTGCAATTCATAAATTATCCTTTCAATCGTGGGATCCTAAAGTAGAGGCTCCGCTCCTTCAGCTACAACTTTCTTTTTTCTCGTTCTTTTAAA
Source organism: Gossypium longicalyx (assembly GCA_025698465.1). NCBI lineage: Eukaryota > Viridiplantae > Streptophyta > Magnoliopsida > Malvales > Malvaceae > Gossypium > Gossypium longicalyx. The sequence goes on from CM047000.1 coordinate 10,099,506, forward strand.
GGGCAAAAAATTTTGTAGGACAACATTTTTCCGGTGACCATTTCCCATAAAAGAATTTGATTCACAGGTTGGCATGTGGCATGCCCAAAGAATTATAGCCCACCATTTTTTATTTCTTACTAGTATGGTTGCATTATTTATTTATTATTAAATTATAAAATAAAAAATTTAAAGGTTATAATATGCTTAAAGTTATTGTATTCTGAGATTTAATTTTATACTTTTATTTTTTTAAGAAATTATTTTTGAATTTTAAAATTTAAGTCCATTTGTTAACACCATTAAAATTTTCATAGACAAGTCTCGAAAAAGTTTGATTGATATCTGGTTGACAGAAGAAGAAGAAGGAGAAGAAGAAGAAGAAGAAATATTATATATATTATGTCATGCTATTGAGTGATTCCTTAATTTTGTTAGTGTGATATTTTGAAATTAAAAAAAAAATACTCCTCTGGTATCCATGGAACCAAAATGACACTATAATGGACTTAAATTTAATAGAAAATTTTAATGATGTTAACAATTCTTAAAAAAATCACCTCAGCATTTTAATCAGAACAAAATATTTAGACTAACCAATGACACTATAAAAGTTGAGGCACCAAATTACATCAAAATTAAAGTATAGAGATTAAATATCAAATTTGAGTGAAATCTAGGAAGCAAAACTAACATTTAGCTGTTCTTATATAATCTTTAAAAAGTTGATGGATTAGAATTGAAATTTAGCGATAGTTTTCTATGACAAAAGAAAATAAAAAAAAGAATGGAGATGTGTCTAAATTATGTCTAAATTAAAGTATAGAGATTAAATCTCAAATTTAAGCTAAATATAGGGAGCAAAAATGAAATTTAGCCATTCTTATATAATCTTTAAAAATTTGATGGATTAGAATTGAAATATAGCCATAATTTTCTATGTCAAAAGAAAAGGAAAGAAAGAATGGCCATGTGTCTAAATTATATCAAAATTAAAGTATAGAGATTAAATCTTAAATTTGAGCAAAATACAGGGATCAAAACTAAAATTTAACCATTCTTATATAATCTTAAAAAAGTAGAGGGATTAGAACTAAAATTTAGCCACTATTTTTTTTCATGTCAAAAGAAAAGAAAAAAAAGAATGGACAAGTGTCTAAATTATATCAAAATTAAAGTATAGAAATTAAATATCAAATTTGTGTGAAATATAAGAATTAAAATTAAAATTTAACCATTTTTATATAATTCTAAAAATAGAAGGGTTAAAACTAAAATTTAACCATTATTTTAACATGTAAAAAAAATGAATCGATTTTATATATAGTAATTTTAATTTTATTTTATTATCTTAAAAGAGTGAGGTTGGTTTTAGCATTGGTTTTAAAAAGTCATTTGAAAAAAAAATACTTTTGAAAAGTTTAAAATTGAAGTATTTAATACTACTGAAAAAAAATACTTTTGAAAAATAAAGAGTAAACTATAAAAATAGTCACTTTTGTTTGTTTCAAGTTACATTTTAGTCACTTATGTTTGAAATGTTACGTTTTAGTCACTTATGTTATTATTTTGTTACGAAGTGATCACTCTTCCTTTAAGTTTCGTTATCTCTCTAACGGTAATCTTACATGGCAGTCCAACTAGATTTTAAGTGCCAACTTGGATTTCCTAATGGAATGATAATAAATTTTTTATTAAATAAATTTAATTAATTAAAAATTTTAAACCCTAAATCTTAGTTAAAAAACCGTTCATCTCTCCCTTTTTTTAGTTTTCTTTTCCAATTGACTAAAAAAGCTATTATCATCAAAAAAATTTATTCACGTACGAAAACAAAAGAGGATTCAATGGAGGGTCCATGTATGCCTTCTTCACTGACAAATTTATGTTCTAAAACTTAAAATGAAGTAGTTGTCGACAAATAAGAAGATGGTAATCATTTTTGTTCCTAATCATTGTATTTTTCAATTCTTCACGTTCTTGAATAATTAGTTTCTCAATTCGATTTTTTCTAATCTAAATCGGCTTGTTTGTTCACAATCCCTTTGTGGGTATCCCTTTTTTCTTATCTGAAATTCTTTTAATTGTTAATATTCATATCAAGAATTTTAATTTAGGGTTTTCATTAAACAATAAAAAATCCAATCTTTTATTTTTCAGTATTGAATAAAAGGGATAGAGGAATACAAAGAAGACATACCTGAACCCTCCATTGAATCCATCTTTATGAAGCAGTCAATTTGATTTCAATTATTTATTTTAATAATAGTTTTTCCAATCAAATGAAAAAAAACCATTGAAAAAAAGAAGAGACTGAAGAAAAATTAAAAAGAGGAGATGAACAGATTTTTTTAATTGAGATTTAGGTTTAAAAATTTTAATTAATTAATTTTTTTAATTAAAAATCTATTTTCATCCCATTTAGAAATCCAAGTTGGCATCTAAAATCTAGTTGAACTGCCACGTAGGATTACCGTTAGAGAGATAACGGAACTTAACGGTAGAGTGATCACTTCATAACAAAATAGTAACATAAGTGACTAAAATGTAACCTGAGGCAAACAAAAGTGACTATTTTTATAGATTACCCAAAAAATAAAATATTCATTTCAAACATGATTTGTAATGTAAAATATATGCATTTAAGTAATGTTTAAATTCATTAATATTATGATATTTCAATAAAAATAATTTATTTTAACGCATTATTAATATTTTTATATACAATATATATTTTAAATATTTTTAAGTAATTAATATTAATTATATGTAAAAATTAATTTGAATATACATAAATTATATTTTAAATATTAAAATATAATCATTATAGACTTAAATATACAATGTGATAAATTTCAATGTGGAAATAATTATATAGCCAATATAAAATTATAAAAAAAAATTGAATTATAAATAAGGGTTAAAATATTATTTTACTTTAAAAAATCAGTTTTGACTTTAAAAACGATATGTTTAACTCTTAAATTAATGTTATGAAAGATGAAGTTATAGTTAGAAGAAAAGGGGGAAAATGCATTATAGTAACATGTGTGGCAATTTAATAGAGAAATTATTTCACTACTCTCTTCAAATTGGTTTGAATTAAGTCTACTAGTCTTCAACACAAAGTGCACCTATCACCTAAAGATGACCAACTAGTTTTGACATCTATGGTATAAAAAGGTATAGGCTTGTTTTCATGATTGGATTAATCAGCAAGATTTTGAGTAATTTATGTAACAAGGATAACATATACAGATGTAAAGTGCCTAAAAGTGGACAGTCCGTCCATCTTCTTAATTTTTTAAATCTTATATTCACATGCATTCATCTTACATTTTTTATGATTTCATTGGTAAAACATAGTTTAAAAACATCAAAGTAGTATTCTATAAGCACACAAAAGTAGTAATGCTTTTATATATATATATATATATATATATTTTAATAAATCTAGAAAAATATATGTACATTGAACTTAAAAGAAAATTAGGTTAATTTTATCATTTCAATTAAAATTATATTTAATTTACATATTATTTTTTTATAATTTTGTTACATAAATATTTTTATACAGTGTCATGAGTATGTCATTATTTAGTAATATTTTTTTTATTTTTTTCATATTTTTAAATAAACTATTTAAATAAAACAACCCAGATGAAACCCAAGATTGAAGAATGTATAGATAAATGTTGATACCCAAATGGCCCCAAATGGATGATCATCCTGGATCTGCTGGCCATCCATTTTCACTTTATACCCAGCCGAATCTTGCATATCCCGCTTATTTTATTTTCCCACTAAACACGTGGGGTACCAACCTAACTCTTCTTATATCCTCCTCCTTGCTTCTAATTACATGAACACCATAATGAAGTTTTACTTATGAAGCATCAAAACCTGACTTTGTTGCTTCCATGTTGGGAATTAATTTTAATAAACATTAAAAAAATAGAGAAGATTAACTACACAAATTTATGAAAAAAAATTCTCTGATTGATATGATTAAGAAGATAAAAAAAATAAGGGTAAAGTATATTTCAACTTTTCATTAATGAACAAAACAAACGAGAGTACAAGATCGAGAAAAAATTGACTTAAATGTACAAATCTCTAATCCCAAAAACAAAACCCTCTCTCATATACAAAGTTCTCTTCTTCTTTTTCACCACCTCTATTAGGGTTATAATGGCCCTTTAAATAGGCAAAGATTAGAAGGCTAATATGACTAAAATATTTTTAAAGTAATTAGAGTTCATCTAGAGGAAAGAATTCTACTTGACTGTCAAAATGCGACTACATTTTTTGAGAAATACGTTGCATTGTCGTGATGTCACATGCTTCATCATCACGACATTACTTCTGTTTTTCAAGAAGTTGCATTTGTCTTCAGCGTCACAGCATGGACAACAATAAATACCTATAAAGTGTCCAAAAAATACGAGACACACCCTACATTTCATAATATTGAACTATCCACAGAATAATATATCAATATCATACAGATTGAAGGCGGATTTAGGGGGCTGATAGGGGTCCAACCCACTGAAAATGGTAAACTTTCTATTTTAACCCTTTAAATTTTTAAAAATTTTAAATTAATAAAGATAAAATTATATTTTGACCCTCTTAAAATGATAAAAATTTAATTTAATTATTTAAAAATTATACTCTCAAAATTTTTTTCCAAACAGATATAGTTTAATTTTCAAATAGCAGATACTTATTAAGGACGGTTGATGGGGATTTTGATGACATTCTAAGTTGATTGAGATTATTATATCCTTTTGTACGTCAATGTCACCCCAATTATTTCTTGCAAATAATATCTTTCAATTCCTCAATCAATTGAAATGGTTGCAGGATTAATTCATGTGCTATAATTTTTCAATTCCCATAAAAAATTCCAACCCTTCAAAGGGTTAATGTAAAATTTTTTTTACCCTTAAATTGATAATTAGGCTTTTTTTTATTGACTTTGATACTTAAATTTAGTAATTAAATTTATTTTCATTGTTAAATTTGAAAAATATAAAAGTTCAATGATATGACATTTTAACATTATGCTACATAATCAACTAAGAATTTTTAAAAATATTTTTTTAATTTTTATGTGATGATACTGCACAATCTTAAAGTATGACATCATCAAATCTTAGAGGCATCCAAGTTCAAAGACAAAAATATTTTTTTTTAGGTGAACAAGATAAAAATAATTTTAATTGTTAAGTTCAAGTACTAAAATGAACAAAGAAATATATGTACCAAAATAGACATTGTTACAAACATTTGAACTAAACTAGTTGAATTACTGATTCAAAAAAAGCCATTAGATCTATTGATTTGAATATTAATACAAATTAATTGAACTGAATAATTAAATCAGTTTAACTAAATAATTGAATCAATCGAATTAACGAACCAATAACTTAATCAATACGACCAACCGTCCTGTTCTAACAACCTTGCTAGTTACCAGATTTAGAGATAAAAATTATATTAATTTTTTTATTGTGCCGTCCATAGGGATTGTTAGTGAATCATCATTCGATAGATACCGTGTCCAGTGCCTACGATATACTTAAATGGAATTATCGTTTTAAATAATCTTTCTTATTCAAATGTAATAATTAATTACAAATATTTTTATTTAACTTTATTATAAAAATCCATTAATATTAATATTAAAATATTTTATTTTAATATTAAATAAATAATAAATGTGAGTATACAAATCAATTCAAATAAATAAATAAAAAACCTTTAGCAAACAAAATTTTTTTGGCCATTTAACATCATTGTTATATCTGTCAAGTTTTGAGAGCTCAAAATAAGATTATCAATCATATGATTAAAATAGTTTTTAAGTGGATTGAGTAAGATACAATTATTTAGGGAACCCTCTAAATTTAGCACGAAATATATTGATAGCTAAGCATAATACTGTTTCTCTATGTCATTACTACTTTAAGAAGAAAATAGAGGCATTAGAACATTGAGTCGCATTATCAATATTTGTCATAATTTAAATCTTGCTTGTACCCATTATCTGTTGGAGAGTGCATCGCTGTGATCCACACGCTGGAACAGAAGAGAAAGCACTCCTGAGACCAAAAGAAGAAAGCGAAAACACAAGAAAAAGCCTCTTGTTTTGTTTTTAGAAAAAAAGGTAGAATTACAAAAAAGGAGAAAGAAGGCCATGGAAGTCAGAAATCGAAAATGCTTACTCAATGGAAAGATAAATGAATAATTGAAAAGCCGGGCCTCCACTCTTTTATGTCCTTCAAAGCCTGCCATGAATGGATAATGCAGCAGAGCCAGAGCAAGCAATGGAGGAGGATGACTCCTAGCACAAGGAGGCCAAGAACTCCTCTCTTCCAAAAGGGATGGTAACCAGCACAAGTAGTCAAGTACTGTGTGGGAATGCATGGCAATAGGAGGTTTGTTCTTGTTATCAGCATCGCTGCATGGGTCCTGGGACTAATCAAAACCCAGAAACTATTTGGGCAACTTGACATGAATCTGCAAACAACCATAAATATTTGTAGAGTTAAAGCCAGAATGGTATTTGCCCATATCCACCCTTGTTTCTTTCTTGCTCTCTTCACATACCCTTAAGTTGTCTAGTCTTATCAGTTAACCTGAGCCCTCCACTGTGCTAGTTTTCGGCTTTATTGATCTGAAAGCATGGTCCATAGCCCTGTCTCATGATTCTATTGTTGGGCCTGTCAAACCAAACAATAAAAGTTAAGGCCTGGCTGTTGAGCTTTGACAACTCATGTATTATATGTATTTGTACTTATTCATCTTTATTTTAGGCCTAATATTTAATTTTGCCCTTTTTTTATCATTTGGATAGGTGATGAGATTAGCTTTAATGAAATTAAAATAAGTGATAATACGTGTGTTTAGATGTAAATGTAATTATGGCGATGAAATAAAAAAAATTATTAATGATATTAAATTAAAATGTATATATATATTAAAAATATATATTTATATTTATGTTAACTAAAAAAGGTTAAATATTAATTTATAATATTAGAAGTATATTTATATTAAAATTTATTTAAAATATATTATGAAAAACATTTAAATAATATTTAAATTATTTTTAGGTTAGTAATAATGCAATCAATTGGGAGAAAGTTTAAAGAAAATTGGCTTTTCACCAGAGCTTTCAATGGCAATGAGAAATTGATGGTGCAGTGAGATTGCAGTTGTTTCCCAAATGTCATTTTTATGCAAGTGCAAAAGCAAAAAAACGTATATGGTCCTTACTTTCCATATCACCATGGGTGAGTTTGAATCCAAAGAAAGCCTGGTGGTTAAAGTATTTTTAGTAATGATTTGGTATTTTAAACTATCTAAAAATACCTGTGACCTTTCTCACTTATCAGAAGGCACCACGTGCCATTAAAAATTTATTTAAGTTTATTATATATAAAAATTAAATTGAATATTAGAAAAATATGTTTAACTTTTTTTTGCCGTAATCAGGGTATCCACCATTGATAGTAGTGACTAATCTCCTCATCACGAATGCTTTCCAAAGAGGTAAACGATTGGTCATGAAATGTATTTCATTCCCATGGGCGGGGATCGGACCCCCAACCACATGGTTAAAGGATGAGGTGAGCAATCACCACTCTCTCATGATTATCTTTACTCATCCTCCTTTCAATCTAAAATTTGGCTAACTTTTGCCGTCTCCAACCACCATCTGTCTCCTCCAACAACCATATGTTACTACCAGCCAACAAGCACCAACCTGAAACACCTCTAAGTTTCATCAATAGATTCCTCTCAAGCATTCTTTCTTTATTTACTAATGATATTTCTTTTTCTACCAATGATTAAGTCTAGATCTACCAAAAGGTTTAAAGAAAAACCCTTTAAAAACCCCTCATCAATCGCTCATTGCTTCTAAACTTTTAAGTATGTTTTACTACTTAAAAAAAAAACCATTTCTCCAAAGCACCATCTCAACAAATCTTCAAAAGCCATGGGAAATTTGAATGGGTTTTCCTAGAAACTCCTTGAGTTGAAGATTCTCTTCAGTTAATTTTGAATTCAAGTCACATACTTGTTCCTATTTTCCTAGCATAGTCTTATAGGACGTTAGAAACTCCTTCTCCTCATCACTATCTTGGTCATCATCAGTTTCAACCTCTAAATTAGATACCACACTAAAAGTAAAAGCAACATAATTGTTCACCTGATTCTCATCAGATTCAGAATTGCTAAAAGTGTCTTCATCACTCTACGTAGCACATAAAACCTTTTTTTTCTTCTTAAGAGTGTCGACACACTTAGCCTGAATATGACCATAACCAAGGCATTCATGACACTAAATGTCCTTATTCTTTTCTTTATCAATCTTTTCCTTAATAGCAACTCCTTTAATTCTTAGTCTTAGGAGTGTTCTTCGATGCCTCAAACTTTTTGAATCTCCTAACTTGCTTTTTAAAGGCCTTATTAAAATTTTGAATAAGCAGGACAATCTGCTCTTGAAGTTCTTCTATGGCAATGCTATTGGGAATAGGCACATCATCAGACACTTAGAAAGCAATGTTTGTTTCTCCCTTAGATCTATTCTTCTTTGATTCATCTAGTTTCATCTTAAAAGTTTGTAAGGAACCAATTAAATCATCAATTTTTAAGCTTTCTAGACATTTTGCCTCCTCTATTGCAGTAACCTTTTAGGTAGAGACCTTAGAACCTTTCTCACAAGTTTAGAGTTTGAATACTCTTCTCCAAGGGTTAATGCTTAGTTAAACAGATCACACAATTTAGCATAAAATTCGCCAATAGCTTTATAGCCCTACATTCTTAGAGTCTCAAACTTAGTGGTTACCATTTGCATCTTGGATTGCTTGACAGTATTTGTTCCCTCGCAAGCAATTTGAAGGATTTCCCATGCTTCCCTTGCAATAATGCACTTGAAAATATGTTTGAATTATTGCATATCAATACAATATATATTTATGGCATAGAGAGCTTTTGAATTTGCATTGGCAACTCTCTTCTTCAGTTGTCCACTAAACTTCAGGTTTAGGAACCTTTCCAGCTTTAGAGTCGACAGTTTGAGCTTGCCAACCAGTGAGAACAGAACGTCATGCCCTCTCATCAACAAACTTGATATAAGCCTTCACCCTAGCCTTCTAGTAAGGATAATCACCACTCTCAAGCATAGGGGGACAAATAACTGAAGATCTTTCTATTGTTAGCAAACAACAACACCAGTAATCACCATTAGATACATTAAGTGTTCAGCTTTGATACTAATTATTTCTACCTACAGTTGATGTTTACTGAATAACAAAACAATTAATCAAAGTGTTTAACTAGAGTGGCCACTATGGCTTTGCAAACAAAAACACAAAAGACACCAAGGTTTGTTTATATAACAGCTCGATCTTCAGTGGTATCGAAAACGATATTTTCAGAACCCCGTTTTCAATGTCCAAGTAAATATTTATTGTATGATTGATAGTAGTTGCTCCAGCAACAAATGTGGCATCTTATAACTAAGACCCAGCGATTGGGTCAGGCAAGGGGTGTTACAATTTACGTATTTCGATTTCCTTATGTTTGCAGAGTCTAACTTATTGAGTAATTCCACTATCTTTATCCCACAATACCACAAGTGAATCACACTCTATCACTCCCCAAGTATAGAGATCTCACATTTGTACCTAAAGGCTAGGACACTCACCTCAAAATCCTCCCCTTGAGAACTTAAGCAATAAACGCACAAGGTTTACAAATTAGTTTGCCCTCTCACAAAAAATATATCCTCAAAGAATCAATAAAAGTGATCTCAATATGCTCTCAGACATCACCTAGAAAAGCCTCGTAGCATATATCAATCTTCGGCTTGCTAACATAGAATCTAAATAAATACAAAGCAACTCCTTGAAAATAGCAATTGCAATCAAACAAAAAAATCATTAACCTAATGAAGATATGGCCTTCCAAACTCAGCATTGCAATCCCGATCAAATCTCCACAAAATAAGGGTTATATTAATTTATTCGAATCCAATCCAATCTTTACTAGCCACAGATTGATTTCCATAGATGGACTCTAATATTTTCAAAATATTTGCACAATAACTAGTCCAAAGATTTTATAGCATAAAATTGCCAACACAAATACAGAAAGTATTTTTACTACCTCAGTGGTAGTTTGTAGTGAACACTGCCAAATACCACTCAACACAAAATCACAAAACTTGCCTCAACAATATTAACTAAAATTAATTTTTACCACTATAAATAACTTTTAACATTTAAGAATTTTCAAACAATAGCATCTACAAAAAAATTAAAATTATTCATGCAACTCCATATATAGGTTTTGTTTTCTCAACTCTTTTTATATCCATGTACAATGTAAGATTATAGTGACAATATCTGTTTGCACTTTTGATTCTATACTCCGCAAAGAAAGTGCATCAATCAATACAATTCAAGAAAAAAAATGAGCTTCTCAATAAAATATGAAATTAATTATTCAAGCTCAATCAACAAAAAAAAATTTAATCAATATATTTATTTTTTTTATTTTTTTAACTAGAACAATAAGAATTAATTCAGCAATTCAAACTAAAGAGCATAGTTAGGAAACTAACCAAATCAAATCTCGATAAAAAGGGAGTCAATAAAATGGGAAAGAGTCACAACGAAAAAATGAGTTATGGGTTAACATCCGCATCATGAACTTAAGGTACATTTTGATTTAGTCAAATCTGATTATTATTCAATAATTTTTGTAATAATAGATAATAGAGGGTCATAGAAGGATGTGATAGAGATCTATTTTGAAATCAAAGCTCAAAATTGAAAGATATTGTTATTTTGGTTTTAGGAACTAAATTGAATAAAATGTAAAACTTTAGGGGCATTCAGAAAATAAAATTGGATGGATTCATGCATATAAGAAGATGTTATAAAATGTTAAGAATTGATAAATTGAACTGAATTATTACATAGATTAAGAGTTGATCCAAACCGAAGATAACCGAAGAAAAGGAAAATTTGCTAATTAATCCTTGAAGACTTGTTCGTTTGTTGTTTTTCCAACTAAGCTCATATGAAACTTACTATTTTATTTCATGTTATGATTGAATTGTGTTTATTTTTCTTATTAGTTTATATAAATGTGAATTTGGTGATTTTTGGCATTAATTAGACTAAATTGCAAAGTAAGAAATATATGGTATTTTTGAATAAGTATAAGGTACCAAAATGGAAATAGGATGTTTAGAAGATTAGTAGGACATGTATATACTATTAAGGATTTGAAATGATACGATTACAGTAATAATGCACATGTGAAATTAGTAAAGGATTAGGATACGTATGGCATGCCATTAAGGTCAAATATGGAAACCGATTAGGGATTTACCTGGTTATATGAGATCCATCATTTGTTGCGGATTCTTGGCTTATATGTATCGTTGGTTTAGCCTAGACTGGTAACCTAGATACGATGTCAGCTTGTGTGAGCACTATAGTCCCGTGTATTCAAGTTTGATTTACTAAGGTTTTTTCGGGTGAAATCAGTAACATAATGGAAATGAAATTGTTGAAATGATTTGAATATGAATTGAATGACATATGCTTTCAAATTGGATACGAATTGGTTAGTACATGTTACTAATTGAATTGTTGTATATATTTTACTTGTGTTATAAGTTCTTGATATATAAGTGGACTAACCTATCGATTGTATTTGTTTATATGCATATGATACTATAAAGTATGCCAAGGGATGCCATATTGAATGCCAAAGTGTTTAAATGTTTAGTTTGTTGTAATCTCAAGGTAAGTTAAATAAACTTCATATAGATTTACTAAGCATTATATATGTTTATCCCGTTGTTTTCCCTTTCCCTGCAGATCGTTACTTTGCAAAACACATCAAGTAGATTGATCGAAGCTCACACTATCCTATCACTCAATTCGGTAGTTATTTGGTCATTTTGAAGCTAAGTTGTGGCATGTATATAGGTGTCAAGAAGTGTATATTATGATATGTTAATATGTATAGTTGTGGTAAGTTTACTTTAATATTTGCCTAGTATGTTTGAAATAGTATTTGGATTACATATGGTAATGAACTTGCATGAGTTCTATGCTAATGGTATAATGTTGCAAAATGCATATGAAATGACATGTTCAAAGATAGATTATCAAATGTAAGTTTGATATTTGAATACTTGGATGATTGACAAATATGTCATATGGTTGAATTGAATGAAATTGATAACTTATAATAGGTTGAGCTTATATTGAATTGGTGTTGTTTTGAATTGGTGTACATGTTGGTTAGGTTTGGTTTAGAAGTATGAAATAGGTATCAAATGGTTCATTTTTACCAAAAACAGAGTCCATGTCCTGACGAGCAACCTTCCTCGTCACAACATCAATCAATAGTGAGTCACATCGAAATGTCGAGTGGCCTAAAGGCACGACATGACTGACCGTTTGATGACATCACGACATGGAGGAGGTGACATCACAATGTTAGTCCTAAATTTCTAAAACTTTACAATTTGGTCCTATTTCGTGCTCAGGTTAACAAAATAGCTCTTATGAGCTCAGATTGATTATTTAACATAATCTAAATGTGTTTAACGCTTATTTACATGTTTGTATGATATTTACTATATGATTGATGGTAATTGCTCCAACAATGAATGTGACATCCTGTAGCTTAAACTTGGTGATCGGGTCGGACAAGGGGTGTTACAGTTTACACAATTCGATTTCTCTATGTTTGTAGAGTCTAGCTTAGTGAGAATTTCACTATCTTTATCCCACAATACAATAAGTGAATCACACTCTATCACTTCCCAAGTATAGAGATCTTACCTTTGTACATAAAAACTAGGACACTTACCTCCAATTCCTCATTCTAAGAACTTGGGCAGTAAACACACAAGGTTTACAAATCAGTTTACACATTCACAAAAATAGTTCCTCAAAGAATGAATAGAAGTGCTCTCAATATGCTCTCAGACATCACCTAGGCAAGCCTCGTAGCATATATCAATCTTCAGCTTGCTAACATAGAATCTAAATAAATACAAAGAACTCCTTAAAAATAGCAATTGCAATCAAACAATAAAATCGTTAATCTAATGAAGATATGGCCTTCCAAGCTCCACGTTGCAACCTTGATTAAATCTCCACAAAACAAGGGTTGTATTGATTCATTCGAATCCAATCCAATATTTACTACCTACAGATTGGTTTCCATAGATGGACTCTAGTATCTTCAAAATATTTGCACTGTAACACCCATTAACCCTTATCCATTGTCGAAACAGAGTTACGGAGCATTACCGGATATTTCAGAACAAATACGAACAATCATATAATAATAAAACATACACATCATAATTTAATCATAATGTCCCTTTATTGAGCCCTCGAGACCCAAATCACGTGTTAGAAACAAATCGAGACTTAATCAGAAGTTTAGAAAATTTTTCGTGAAATTTCAAAATTTTTCTTAAGTGCAGGGCTCATACGCCCTTGCGGTTCAGGGACTCACTCATGTGACCCTAAACACACTCGTGCTTTAGGCCGTGTTCGGCCTCGTGTAACTCCCTGACTTACTCATAAACAACCTAGGTACATGCCATATACCAAAAAGAAAAGTACTTTACCACAATGAGTTCGGGATCGGCCTTGGATGCTGATTCAACGTTCGAACTTTAACCTAACCTGCACACGGAAACAAACCGTACACTGAGTATAAACTCAGTGGTATTTCTATAATCCGAATACTTAATAAACAAGACTTTATGATATTATATATTTAAATTCACATAACAAAAATCATTCAACTAATAATCAATTTCATAAACAATCATTTATAACATTTTTCAATACCCATCTCTTACTACTTCAATAACCATTTCATGAACTCATAATTCATGCATTTCATATGCATATTTCAATTCACTTTCTCATTTCAAATCACATATAATACCATCCAATATAAATCATAATGCCATTTCATTTAATTACCCCTATTAACAAAACTCAGACATTGGTGGATACACGGATCCAACCAAAACACACCAGTATGGCACCCAGTGCCTTATAGGATAATTCGAAGAAATAAGTTCACACCAGTGTCTCATCGGCCTTGCCGAAGTAAATTGGTACCCAGTATCTCATCAAATTTATCTGAGTAATAATATGACACCCAGTCTCTTATCGACTTATGGTCGAAGTACCCCTGAACACTTCCAATCCTCTGGCATGCCAACTATATCTGACTCAGCCCGAGACAGTTAATAGGGTTTTCAAATCACTTTTCTATTTCAATCAATATCCATTGCAAGTCAATATTCACATATATTCAAGCATTCAATTTCAACATCATAATATCAATACTTACCTCATTTCACTTACCATACTTATTAATCAAAATACAACAATTAATAATAATTAGATTTGGATTATAGAAATACAAACTGTAATTCTCGAGTTACTCCTCGATAATCTTGTCTTTTCCCTTCTTAGCCGAGGTTTCTGGCTCTACGTTAGCTACGAAAATCAAACAATTAAAATTTATCAATACATTACAATTTAACATTGAATATTTTAATTTATACACAACTTTTGCCTAAATTCCAATCTAGTCCTTAACCAAAACTAACTTTATTTTTTTCACAATTTATTCTTTATTTTCATTCAATTAACACTTAAAACTAAATTTAAATCTCTAATTTCACCATAAATCCCTATTTTTGAAATTCTCTCAATTTATTCCCTATTACTTCAAAACCTATAGTTTATTTCACAATTTAATCCCTTTCCACTTCTAACTTAAAATTCTATCAATTTAAACCCTAATACTTCAAATTATTCAACATGAACAACATCTAAAAATTCACTAATTTTCAAAATTTCAACATAAATCAAGTAGCATTTTGTTCTAGGATTCCAAAAACATAAAAATTACAAGAAAATGAGCTAAATTGACTTACCACTTAAGTTTGAAACCTTTAAACCCTAATTTTTCTTTTTCTTTTTCTTTCCCCTTTCTTTCTCCCTGTTTTGTTCTCCCTGTTATATTTATTCTTTCTATTTCTTTTGTTTCTTTATTTGTTTAATTCTTTTATTTCCTTTATTTTTATTATATAAAATTAATATTATATTAACATAATAATAATTATTTCTTAAATAATAAGTAAATACATATATTTTTTACAAATGTATGTATGTATTTATTACACATGTATTTTATTTTTACCACACAATTGTCACAATTTGACTTATTTATTTATTTAGTCCCTTGACTTTTCTCTATTCTATAATTAAGCTTTCACACTTTATTCAATTTAATCCTCATACCTAATTAATCTTAATTCAAACTGATTCATCTAACCAAAACCTAATTAACCACACAATAAAATTTGTAAATATTTATTAAAAATATTTACGAATTTGTTTTACAAAAACAGTGACCTGAAAATGCACTTTTCAGGTACCCATAAATTTTGAGTCGTTACATTTCTCCCCCATTAATAAATTTTTTCCTCGAAATTTACCTGAAAAGAGGTAGGGGTACTGAGATCTCATAGCTTCTTCCGGTTCCCAAGTTGCTTCCTCAACACTATGACTTCTCCATAGTACTTTTACTAACGGTACTCGTTTATTACGCAGTTCTTTCATTTCCCGAGCTATTATCTCAACCGGTTCTTCTTCATATGACAAATTAGGTCGAATTTCAATATCTTCTGTCGAAATAACATGAGAGAGATCTGATCTATATCTTCTAAGCATAGAAACATGAAAAACATCATGAATGTTCTGTAATTCCGGAGGCAAAGCTAACCGGTAAGCAACTAGCACAACTCTTTCTACAATTTCATATGTCCCAATAAAACGAGACTTTAAGAATACTCAATAAAACATGAGAGGGATCTGATCTATATCTTCTGAGCATAGACTCAATTTTCTTTTTCGATCAAATCTCAGAATTTTCTTCAAAGGCGAGACTTTAAGAAATACCTTATCTCCAAAAGTGATAAACCATCATTTATACATATTTTTGCCCCATGCTTTGCGTATTTTATGGATAGAATTGGTGAATTCGATGCTCCTAATGCCTTAATTTCATGTTTTATACTAAGGTGAGCTTAGGACAGCGAAAGGAACGAGAAACGGGCCAAAAACGGAGAAAATGGGCCAACGTATGAAATCAACAAGGCCTGGACCTCCTCACACGGGCAGACCACACGGGTGTGCCATTCTAACAGGCTCGAGCACGGCCTGAAGTAATCGCACACGGGCGTGTCCCTGCCGAACCCAAGTTGAGTCCAATTCGAAAAAGGCTAATTTTGAGGGCTCTTAGGCATTCCAAAGCCTATAAATACACCCTAGAAGAGGAGAAAAGAGGGAGGCACAGGGAGGAAGGAAGGAATTACTCGAAGAAAGTCAATTGATCCATCTCAGAAGCCGGATTCATCCTCAAGACTGAAGATCTCCCCTCAATTTCCCTTCAGGAGTTTTGGGTTTTCTATATGTTTTGTATTCATTATTCTTTTAAGATGTTTTCCTTTTTAGTTATGAACTAAATCCTCTAAATACCTAAGGGGGATAAAACCTAAGATGAATCTTGTTATTATTTTTTGAATTATATGATAAATATTTGACTTGTTCTTAATTATGTGTTCTTAATTCTTGTTTTGATATTCCAGGATATTGATTCAAGTTACGCTCTTATCCAGAGGAGGAATAGACCCTGTCTAAGAGTAAAATTGTCATAATTAAGCGGAGTTGATTGCGCGCCTAGAGATAGGGTGACAAGACGTTGTCGAATTAGGGTGAAACCTAATAAGGGGATCCATAGATCGAGTTAATGCAACCCTAGGGTGATAATTAGAGAAAAGTCTCAGTTATTCAATCTAGGGATTATACGTTATTAGTCTTGAATAAGGATAATAACATAACTTAGGGATCTCTACAGAACAAGTTAAATAAATAAATCGTCTGATTCGGAGTCAGAATAACAAGTAGAGTCTAGGTGGATTCTTCCTTAGGTATTGTCTTAATTCAATCGTTTTCCAAAAGTAATCCCTCAATTCTATTTTCTGTGAATTCTTAGTTTAGTTAATTAGTTAGTTAAAACAAACCCCCTTATTCTTATGCTAGATAATAAAAAGATAGTCATTACTAGTACTTTTAGTTCCTTTGGGTTCGACAATTTGGTCTTGCTAAAACTATACTACTGTTCGATAGGTACACTTGCCTACATCGTGATAATAGTTAGTTTCAAGAATGATTAATTATAAATATTTAAAACCTGTCACAAAATCACGATCAAGTTTTTGGCGCCGTTGCCGGGGAGTTAAGATATTAGGAACACTTAATTTTTATTACTTTAGCCATTTATTTTCCTTGCAAGTTAATTTTATTATTATTATTACTAATTTACTTTTTCTTTCTCTTGGCAGGTTTTTATAGTTTATGACTAGGAGAAACCCGTCAGGACCACTACTTTTTGACGAAGAAATCGATCGCACAGTTAGCAGAAATCGAATAGAAATAAGGCGAAGCCTAAGATACACAAAGGAAGAGCAAAAGGACGATATCTCAACTATGACTGAGGAGATGGCTGAAAATCAAAATAATCAGCTACCTCCTACAATACCCGCTAAACTAACAAATCAGAATCCTGCTCCTCGTACTATGTATGATTATGCCAAACCTACTTTAACAGGAACTGAGTCAAGTATAGTTAGACCTGCTATTGCTGCGAATAATTTTGAACTAAAACCTAACACTATTCAAATGATACAGCAATTTGTTCAGTTTGATGGTTTGCAGGATGAGGATCTAAACATGTACTTGGCAAATTTCCTAGAATTCTGCGATACATTTAAAATTGATGGCGTTTCTGACGATGTCATTCGTCTTCAGTTACTCCCTTTTTCATTGAAGAAAAAAACTAAACAATGGTTGAACTCATTACTATGAGGGTCAATTACTACTTAGGAACAAATGACCGAAAATTTTTTATTAAAATATTTTTCGCCGGCTAAAACGACCAAATTACGTAATGATATCTCTTCGTTTGTGCAGATGGACTTAGAAACTCTTTACGATGCATGGGAGAGATACAAAGACCTACTGCGAAGTTGTCCTCACCATGTATTACCTCTATGGTTACAAGTTCAAACATTCTACAATAGTGTGAACCCCTCGACAAGACAGATGATTGATGCAGTAGCCGAGGAAACTATCAATAACAAAACACTTGAAGAGGCTTACGAATTTATTGAAGAGATGTCACTGAATAACTATCAGTGGCAAGTCATGAGGACTAAGCCAACTAAAACAGCAGGCGTTTATAACGTCGATTTGATTACTATGCTGTCAAATCAGGTAGAACTTCTAAATAAAAAGATTAATGGTTTACTTGGTTCTACGCAGGCTCATCTAGTAATGCACTGTGAAGTCAGTAGAGGTGGATCAAGCAATTCAGAATATTAATCTTATGGCCACAGCATGGAGAATGAACAATTAAATTACATGGGTAATAATCCTCGATCTCAAAATAATCCTTATAGCAATACTTATAATGCAGGTTGGAGGAACCACCCAAATTTCTCCTGGGGTGGTCAAGGGAATCAAAGGCCACAGAATCTTCCGGGTTTTCCACAACCACCTTATCAACAGGAAAAGAAACCGAACCTTGAAGAGATGCTATCTAAATTTATCTCGGTGTCTGAAACTCGTTTCCAGAACACCGAGACAACACTTAAAAATCAACAAGCGTCGTTCTAAGGGCTCGAAACTCAGATAGGCCAGCTATCCAAACTAATCTCCGAATGACCACAAGGTAGCTTGCCAAGTAATATTGAACCCAACCTAAGGGAACAACTCAACGTAATTAATGTTCAAAATGAAGAAGGATTCGTTGAGCCTAAGCCAGAACCAAGGCAAGAAACTATGGTGAGCAGAGGTCAAGGTGAGGTAGGTTATGATAAAAACAAATCAGTGAATGTCGAATATAAACCTCGTGTGCCATACCCCAACGCGACAAGGAAAGACCGCTCAGATGAACAATTTGGTAAATTCCTTAAACTCTTAAAAAAATTACACATTAACATACTGTTTATTGAAGCTCTATCACAGATGCCAAACGCAATGAAATTTTTAAAGAAGCTTTTAGCAAATAAGCGAAAGTTGGACGAGGCGTCGAATGTGGAGCTAAACGTAGTTTGCTAAGCTATTCTACAGAATAAGCTACCCAACAAATTAAAAGATCTAAGGAATTTTACAAATCCTTGCTTAACTGGTAGTTTAGATGTTAATAATGCATTAGCTAATTTAGGGGCTAGTATTAAGGTCATGCCCTACAAAATGTTCAAACAATTAGGTCTTGGGAAACCCAAACAGACTAGGATGAGCATACAATTAGTAGATAAAACTATAAGATTTCTTAGGGGTATTATTGAAGATGTACTAGTTAAAATCGGTAAATTTATATTTCCCGTTCACTTCATTGTTCTAGACATAGAGGAGGATAGCAACACTCCTTTGATTTTAGGAAGGCCCTTTATAGCAACTGCTAAAACGATTATTGATGTTGGCACAGGTGAGCTCACACTTCGTGTGGGAGACGAAACAATCACCCTTCAAGCTCGCAATTCTGGCAACACATCAGAAATTGAAGGTAATCGTCTAAACCATTCTACTAAAACTGACAATATGGTACAACCTACTTTGCAGGAAATGAGTCTGAAAGAAGTACATGAGCCATTCCCAAGCAATAGTAGAGGACCTATTCATGAAGATCGAAGGCTACAAATCGAGGAACTAGATGAATGGCGGACGCATAAACAAAAAACACCCGATAAACCAAAACTACGCCAGAACGAGCTCAATACCTTTCCAAATCAACTTAAGGTTAGAGATAAAATTTTATTAGAAGCCACAGATCCTCACATTGTCACTACCAAACCGAATAAAGAAGTCCCTCTTACGGTACTTAACATTTTCCCATTCGGTACAGTCGAGGTAAGTCATCCCAAGTTCGGCACTTTTAAGGTAAACAACACCCGTCTAAAACCTTATTTTGATAAGATGGGTAGCAGGAATGAGGAGTATAAACTTCTCGAACCACCATGACCATTCAACGGAGAGGTAAGTCGAGCTTAGACTATAAATAAGCGCTTCTCGGGAGGCAGACTGAGCACTAACAATATTAATTTCTTTAAATTTTAGTATTTAACACCTAACTTACTAATGGAGATCTTGAATACAAGTTTTCCAAATAGACATGTCCAGGCACACGGGCGTGCTGAGGACCGTGTGAAAATAGGGCAGAGTTTTTCCCAAACACGGGCTACGATAAAACGCCACGGCCGTACGACATTTTCATGGGCGAACTTGCCAAAATAACACGGGCGTTCACCACGCCCATGTTGCAGAACCATGGTTGAACCTAAGAAAATAGCACTGGCGAGCGACACGCCCGTGTCTAGCACACGTGGTCGAACCTGTTAAATTAACACGGGCATGGGCCTACATACACAGGCATGGGAGAAGTGAACAAAGCCAGACACGGTCGTGTGACACGGCCGTGTGCACCCACACGTACAAGGAACACGGGCGTGGACGAAATGTCAGATGCACCCAAAATTCAAAATTCGCGAATCACACGGGCTAAAATTGGGGAACATGGGCGTGTTCCCTGGCTGTATGCACTAAAATCTATAAACAGGCCATACTATTCATTGTCTCCTTCACCCAAAAAACCCTAACCCTAGCCGCTGCAAGTCCACACGCCCTCCCCGCCAAGCCCGTGCGCTGCCTCCAACTCCATTTTTGACGCTCATTCTCCCCTTCCTAGCATATACAATATCATCTTCACGAGGAAAGAAAATCGTTGTCCCGGCTTCAAAGAAAAGGAACGGAGCGTCATCTTCTTCGGATCCTACTGCGGAAATTCGTCATCTTTTTCTGCAGTTCCCCATCGGGCCTCAAGAAGAACTTTTCTAAATTCTACGGGCCTAACCTTTATGTGTGGGTCGCTACATTGACTGGACAGCTCTTGAACAAGTCCAGTTGGCTGACGATGTATGAGCACTCTTGACAACCGATCCATGGGACCTTTTCTTTGCGAACATTGAACCAACGTACCTTGAGCTCACACTTGAACTTTGCTCGACATTCCATATTCAAGACGTCATGACCAACTTTGATTATCCTGGAATAGTTTAGTTCCGTCTTGGCGGTTTAGTCCACCAGTTGAGTGTACCCGAGTTCAGTATAGCTTTGGGCCTATACATAGAGGAGTTCATAGATGAGAACGACCTCGACACTCTCCATTGCCACATCCACTACTTTCCCTCGAAGTACTGGTACGCTTTAGTCCCCGGTTCAGCCTCCTATAACCCGAGCCGCTCCAAGGCATCAGCTCTCTCTCCCTCCTTAAGGTACCTACACGCCATATTGGCACACACTTTAACAGGACATCGAGAGAGCACCGGCGTCGTCAACACTCACGACGCCTACTTTCTATGGAGCATTGCGAACGGGCATGTACTCAACCTCGTCTACTTTATTGCCCTCGCCATTCGCCACCAAACGGAGTGGCATCGGAGGGGGTTATCTCCATTGGCCCCTACATGACTCGACTGACACGACACTTTGGGCTCCTCAACACAGCAGCCCAATCATCCTCCCTTACTCTTATGGGCCAGATGTCCCCATAAGGCATTTCGAGCATGCTTAGTATGAGGATGATCAAGAAGTGCCGAGGAACCTACCCTCCTCAGTAACGCCTCGCCCAATCCACCGAGGAGGAGGCCCCCGAGGACATTACTGACGATGTACCCCCACAGCACAAGGACCCACCGTCTCAGCCACCACCACCCTCTCATCCAGTTCATGTGGCGGCTTCATATGCTAACATCTTTGAGCGCCTCACTTGATTCGAGCAGCAGTATTTTCAACGATTTGGCAACATTGATGCTACTCTATAGCAGATTTGTCACCACCTCCACATCTCATCGCCAGTCCCACCTCGCGAACCATCTAGTGATGAAGATGTTTAAAAACAAATTATTATTTTATGATTTTAATTTTTATTAAAACTACTTTTTATATTTATTAGATTTTAGAATTTTATTTTATAATTATTAATTTTGGTTATTCCATTAAGAGTAATTATTCTTATTTATATCTCCTAAAAAGTTCTTGATTCTGTCACAGTTATATAGAGCTCCTAAGCTCATATTCACATAGGAACTAAAAACTCCACTGGGAAAGGTTCTCCACGACTGCCATGTCCTGATCGACCACGACCGTAGCTACCACTAGATATAATATTCTTTTGGCGCAGGACTTATGGTCTAGCGAACCTCTACTCCCCACCGGAGTATCCTCCACTCTCACGCTGATTACTCTCCAAAACTCCAGTTCAAGGAATTCATTCATCATTCAGGAAGTTTCACTTCTCTCCCTATCTTATGATTACAAATTTATCTTTTTCCTATCTATCTTTGTACATTGAGGACAATGTACATCTTAAGTGTGGGGTGGGTATTCATTTCACTATCAGAAAAATCCCTGAATGATTGCCTTATTCTCTTGAAAAGCTTTCATATCATGTTTAGGATAAATTTTGATTGATTTATGATTTTTATTGATATATCTTAAATTAAAACATAGGCATTCATGCACTGAGTATTTAAACTTTAAGACATTAAGGAAGTAAGCATGATAAGTTGATTTTTTTTAAGAATTTAAAATTTTAGTTTGTTTCCCCAAGTCTAGGTATTCTCCTGATTTGAAATTCACAAGTTTAAACATTAAAAAGCCATAATTTTGTGAGATCTTGAGCCTTCAAGAGCATCTATTAATTCCTTTATACTCACTTTCATTATGAGTGCGTCAGTATGGAACTATTATTCTAGGACTTGCTTGATTATGCATGTCAAGACCACACTATTTGATTTGATATGTCAAGATGATAGAGGCACTTAGGATTAACCCACTCATGCCATGAAAGGCCTACCTCCACAGTTAACCCTTAGTAAACCCCGTTGAGCTAACAAACCATTTCTTGTATTACCTTTAACACTAACCCTTAACCCATTATTGTTGAAATCCCCTCAATTAAATTGATCCCTATTTTTGTCGAGATTTGAATTGAATAAATTGCTTAGCTATGTCCTGTTCTAAATAGTTAGTTATTTAACTTCTTCTTAAAAAAAACATGTATACATATACGTAGTAGTGATCTTTTGAGCTAAAGTAGTTAAATTCCATATTCGAGAGAGAAAAAGCTCATGTATGCAATGGCGATGACTAGTCATTTTTCTAGTTAGGCAATTTTTCAATTCAATCTCGATTCTAACCCTTTCTTCCAGCTTGTGATCACACCCTTTAACCAAAGCCACGTTACAACCCTCTAAAGACCTTTTGATTGATGTTTCATCTCAATTTATAGTGGTGGAGATTTGATTTTTATGCAAGCCTATGGTAATGACTTTTCATTATTGAATATTGAGTGTTTCATTTATTGTCTTTAAACACCTCGAGTGATTTGAGTGAATCTTTAGTGAGGATGTGAAATTCTGTGATATTTTGAATCAAAGGTAATTATATAGATGAGGGGAGACACCTATACTTTCATGATAAAATGTTCAACTTGGAATGTTTGAAATATTGATGTTCTTTTAGTCAAATTTTCAATGTTTGATTACCTATGGATTATTTTGAGGTATAACCAATAGAAATTATAAGTTGAGAAGAATTTTTTTTGATTATGAGATGAGGATTTTGCTTGAGGACAAGCAAATGCTTAAGTGTGGGGTTATTTGATAAACCGTCATTTATACATATTTTTACCCCATGCTTTGCGTAATTTATGGATGATTTTTCCTTAGAATTGGTAAATTTGATGCTCCTAATGCCTTAATTTCATGTTTTATACTTAGGTGAGCTTAGGAGAGCGAAATGAACGAGAAACGGGACAAAAACTGAGAAATTGAGTCAACGTACGAAATCAACACGGCCTGGACTTCCTCACACGGGCAGACCACACGGGCGTACCATTCTAACAGGCTCGAACACGGTATGAAGTAATCGCACAATGGCGTGTCCCTATCTAACCCAAGTTGAGTCCAATTCGAAAAAGGCTAATTTTGAGGGCTCTTAGGCATTTCAAAGCCTATAAATACACCCTAGAAGAGGAGAAAAGAGGGAGGCACCAGGAGGAAGGAAGGAATTACTCGAAGAAAGCCAATTGATCCATCTCAGAAGCCAGATTCATCCTCAAGACTGAAGATCTCCCCTCAATTTCCCTTCAGGAGTTTTGGGTTTTCTTTATGTTTTGTATTCATTATTCTTTTGAGATGTTTTCCTTTTTAGTTATGAACTAAATCCCCTAAATACCTAAGGGGGATGAAACCTAAGACGAATCTTGTTATTATTTTCTGAATTGTATGATAAATATTTGACTTGTTCTTAATTATGTGTTCTTAATTCTTGTTTTGATATTCCAAGATATTGATTCAAGTTACGCTCTTATTCAGAGGAGGAATAGACCCTGTCTAAGAGTACAATTATCATAATTAAGCGAAGTTGATTGCGCGCCTAGAAATTGGGTGACAAGACATTGCCGGATTAGGGTGAAACCTAATAAGGGGATCCATAGATCGAGTTAATGCAACCCTAGGGTGATAATTAGAGAAAAGTCTCAGTTATTCAATCTAGGGATTATACGTTATTAGTCTTGAATAGGGATAATAACATAACTTAGGGATCTCTACGGAACAAGTTAAATGAATAAATCGTCTGATTCGGAGTCAGAATAACAAGTAGAGTCTAGGTGAATTCTTCCTTAGGTATTGTCTTAATTCAATCGTTTTCCAAAAGTAATCCTCCAATTCTATTTTCTGTGAATTCTTAGTTTAGTTAATTAGTTAGTTAAAACAAACCCCCTTATTCCTAGGCTAGATAATAAAAAGACAGTCATTACTAGTACTTTTAGTTCCTTTAGGTTTGACAATCTGGTCTTACTAAAACTATACTACTGTTCGATAGGTACACTTGCCTACATCGTGATAATAGTTAGTTTCAAGAATGATTAATTATAAATATTTAAAACCTGTCACAAAATCGCGATAAAAAAGAATACTTAATATCCTGACGTTTCAAATTTGCATACGATTTTTGTCTATCAAAAGTTGCCTTCAATCTATCTCGAATCTTTTTAACAGTGTCCTCCGTTTCTTGAATTAAATTTGGCCTAATCATCCTTCTTTCATTCAATTCTATCCAACACACAGGTGTCCGACATCTACTACCATATAGTGCTTCATACTGAGCCATTTGAATACTTGATTAGAAACTATTATTGTATACAAATTCAGCCAATGGTAAATAACGTTCCCAACCTGATTCAAAATCAATGACATAAGCACGGAGCATATCTTCCAAAATTTGAATAACTCACTCAGATCGTCCATTAGTCTGCGAATGGAAAGCTGTACTAAATTTGAGTCGAGTATTAAGTAATTCATGCAATTGCCTCTAAAATCTCGATGTGAACCGCAAATCCCGATCAAAAATTATTAACACAAGAATACCATGCAATCTCACAATTTCTCGAATGTTAACCTCAGCAAGTTTCTGAAGATGTAATGCAAAAGGAATGTCATGTGCTTTATGAAGTATCAACTCTTTCAGTTCTGAAACATCTGGTACACAAATCCGATTATGAAATCTCAAACAACCATGATCACCAATGCTGAAATTCTCTGACATGCCATTCTGAGCCATTTCTTTCTTCTTCATCAACTTATCATCTTTTAGCTGTACTAACCTGATCTTATCAAACATTACCAGTTTAACTCTTAATTTAGCCAACAGACTTCCATCATCATTGATACTGAGTTGTGCAAACATTGCTTGTAATTCAATTGTTGTTTTTCTACTCAATGCATCAGCTACAACATTTGCCTTTCTCAGATGATAATCAATAACAAAATCATAATCTTTTAAAAGTTCTATCCACCGGTGTTGTCTCAAATTTAACTCATTTTGAGATAAAAGATACTTGAGACTTTTATGATTAGTATAAATATAATACTTGAGACTTTTATAATTAATATAACATTTCTTACTGTATAAATAATGTCTCCAAATTTTCAGTGCAAAAATCATGACAGCTAGTTCCAGATCGTGCGTCAGCTAATTCTGTTCATGCGGTTTCAATTACCGAGATGCATAAGCTATCACTTTTCCATCTTGTATTAATACACACCCGAGACCACTTAAAAAAGCATCACTGTAAATAACAATCCTTTCCCGACTTTGGCAATGTCAAAACTAGTGCTTCAGTCAACATTTGTTTCAACTTCTCAAAACTTTTTTGGTATTGATAATTCCAAACAAATGGAACATTCTTTTGCAACAACTTTGTCAACGGCAAAGCTATATTTGAAAATCCATTTACAAATCTCCGATAGTAACAAGCTAGTCCAAGGAAACTATGTACCTCTGACACATTTTCAGTACTTTCCACTGAATTTGCTTCAATCTTCTTCAGATCAACTCTGATTCCATCTACCGATACCACATGTCCTAGAAATACAACTTCCGATAACCAAAATTCACATTTGCTAAGATTTCCTTACAACTGTTTCTCCCGTAGTATTTGCAAAATAATTCAGAGATGCTGTTCATGTTCAGATTCAGATTTTGAATAAACCAAAATATCATTAATAAAAACCACAACAAACTAATCTAGGTACGGTTGAAAAATATGGTTCATGAGATCCATAAAAGTAGTTGGAGCATTAGTCAATCCGAAAGGCATAACTAAAAATTCATAATGACCATACATTGTACGAAATGTTGTCATCTGCACATCATTTTCTTTCACCTTCAACTGGTAGTAACCCGATCTCAAATCAATCTTTGAAAAGATAGTAGCTCCTTTCAACTGATCAAATAAATCATCAATACGAGGTAATCGGTATCGATTCTTGATAGTCACCTTGTTTAATTGTTGATAATCAATACACAACCGCGTTGAACCGTCTTTCTTTTTAACAAACAACACTGGAGCTCCCTAATGTGAAATGCTAGGACGTATAAATCCTCGATCCAATAAATCCCGCAACTGCACTGTCAATTATTTTAATTCTATAACTGGCATACGATACAGATGTATTGATATTGGAGCTGTACCAAGATAGACTTCTATTGCAAACTCAACCTCTCTATCAGGTGGTAATTCTAGCAATTCTTCATGAAATACATCAGGAAATTCACAAACAATATGAAATTTACTACATTGGCTTTCAACAGAATCTGAATTAATAACATAAGCCAGAAAAGCTGTACAACCCTGATGTAGAAGTTTATTAGCCTAAATTGCTGAAATAATACGAGTCGACCCACTAGTTCGAATACCATTTACCTCGATCTTATTCCCATTTTCACTCTGAACAGTGAACTTATTTTTATAGCAATCTAAGATCACCCCATACTTAAATAACCAATCCATTCCCAGAATTATATCAAAATCACCGAATGGCATTATCAACAAATTAACAAGGAAATTTATGTTTTGTATCATTAGATGACAGCTCTTACACACCTGATTCACTAACATAGTTTACCCTAAAGGACTAGTTTACCCCAAAGGACTAGATACTGCTATTGATACTCTAGATGTTTCAGATTTTAAATTTCTTGTCCCAACTAATTTTGTATTTGCATATGAGTGTGAAGATCCTGGGTCTATTAAAGTATAAACAGGTTCTGAATGCAATAAAAATATACCTGTCACCACATCATGTGCATCACCCTCTTCACGTGTCCGCACAACATATGCTCGAGCTGGTACTCTAGCTTCTGATTGTTGAGTAGCTACATCACTTCCTCTTCTAGTACCACATTTAGAAAATCAATCACTTCTGCCAAATCCTCGTCCTCTAAAAGTAGGCACTGATCTCTATGATGTAATAGGTGCAACATTTTCATTTTTCGGACAATCTTTAATGAAATACTCAGTAGATCTACAACGGAAACATCCTCGAGTTAATTTTCAGCATTCACCTCTATGCTTCTTCCCCCAATGTTCACAATTTGGTATTTCAATATCCCGTGACGGACCTCGTACACTTCCAGTAGAAACTGTTATTTTCCTTCCACGATTTCTATCACCTCTGTCTGATCTAAAACTTGGTCTCCAACTACCATGTGATTCTTTCAATCTTTTATGTTACAGATTTGAACTAGTAGTTCCAGTACGTTTCCCAATCAAACGAGTATTTTCAGGCTTTTTGTCGAGACCTAGTACTTGTTCAACCATCTTTGCTCTCTCAACTAAATCTGCAAATTCTGTAATTCTGAGAGATACTAGTTGTACTCGTAGTTCATCACGTAAACCTCGTAGAAATATTTTACAACTATCAGCTTCAATTGGTACAAATTTAGCTGCATATCTACTAAGTCGTGAGAATTCTCG
This sequence comes from Gossypium longicalyx, assembly GCA_025698465.1. Lineage (NCBI taxonomy): Eukaryota > Viridiplantae > Streptophyta > Magnoliopsida > Malvales > Malvaceae > Gossypium > Gossypium longicalyx. The sequence goes on from CM047000.1 coordinate 10,128,015, forward strand.
TTCATAATCAACTACTGACATTTCACCTTGTTTTAGCATCAAGAACTCCTATTTTCTATCTTCAATATACAGTTTACCCATATATTTCTTCTAAAATTCTCTTTGAAATAAATCACAGTTTACCTATTCTGCTGGTATATGTTGAATTACCGATTCCTACCATATATATGCCTTACCTTGTAATAAAGATACGGCACACAATAAACTTTCTCGAGGAGTGCATTCAAGCTGTTACAGAATTCTTTTTGTAGACTCCATCCAATTTTCAGCAGTAGATGGATCGACTCCCTTTAAACCCAAAAATTCAGTGGCACCATACTTACGTAGTTCTTTAATCAGAGCTCATCGGGTAGCAGGTGCAGATGTTGTAGCAAATACAGTCCCTGCTACTTGTTGAAGGGCATCAGCTATAACCCTAAGTAGTTGTGAATCATCTCGCTCTCTAACATTACCTCTTTCGACATTAGGTGGTTGATTTCTCACTGGATTTACACTTGGTGTTGCTAACTCGGTTTCATCTCTTTCATATGATTCATCATCTCCAGTATACATTTCTTTATCAATATCAACAATATATTCATCTGGCATTTTTTACTATAAATGTAACACCCCCTACCCATATCCATTGCCGGAATAGAGTACGAGGCATTACCGGAGTTTACTGAATATTTTTAGATAATTCTAAGTCACTTATTATTCATATTTTGAAAATAATCATAACGTCTCTCTATTGGGCCCTCGAAGTCCAAAACATACATTAGAAACCAACCGGAATTAAATCGGGATCATAGAGAATTTTTTGCAAAATCTTAAATTATTTTTTCATCTAAGTACTTACCATTTCAATGCACCTTATAATTAAACATATTACCATTCAACCAGTAATTTGACACTTGCCTAAACTTCAAGCAACAATATTGGTTAGCGTACTTTAATATTGACAAACTTATTTTCTCAACATGTCTCACTTGAATTTATTACTTGTCACAATATACATAATTTTCCTTGTATCAACGTATCAATGATAGTCTCATATTTACATATCATGATACATATCATTTTCTTGTTGTTTCTTCTTAAATACATATCTTTCATATTTTGAATATGCATAATTATCAGGCAAGTTTCACATACATGTATTTTCCATATCATATTTCAATATATAAAATAATTATCGTTTCTATATATTTCAAGTTTTATTTCTTGATTTCAAGTTCTTACCATTTTCTATATTTATCCCGTTGAATTTCTCGGAATTTCAATGGATTTTCAGAGGTACACTTTTAGTGTACAATTTCAGGTCCGTCAATTCATAATCATGTGCGCATATTTCCATTTCAGAGAGCACACTCCCGCGAACCTCATTTCTCACAGTGGGATTACCAGTCCAGGCTAAATCCCCTGTAATGACAAATACTCTATAGAGCTTTGTCTGGATTACCAGTCCAGGCTAAATCCAAACTCACACATATTCTTCGGAAAGGCTATATCATTAGGATCACCCGTCCGGGCTAGATCCTTTTCACACATATTCTTCGGGAGGGCTATATCATTAGGATCACCCGTCCGGGTTAGATCCTTTTCACACATATTCTTCGAGAGGGCCATATCATTAGGATCACCCGTCCAGGCTAGATCCTTTGTACCGTCAATTCCCTTTTTCAATGATCCATCTAATTTTCCTTTCATTCAAACGGGATTTCTTCCCTTTTTTATCAAATATATTAATGTTTCATCATTTTTCATACAATGAACATTCAAATCATACTCACGTCAATAACATACATTTCAAGCATTTAAGAATATAATTCAAGTTACACGAACTTATCTCGTTGCTTGTTTGTGTTTATAATTTCATTAATCTGATAACATTTTCTTTTCCACATTCAAGTATCATATTTGAGCCATCCATATCTTTTTAAATAAATTTGATCATAATTTTCATTCATTTCATATTCTAATACGATCAATTAATACTCTAGGCAAAATTACAATTTTACCCCTGAACTTTTAATTAATGACAATTTCATCTTTAGGCTCAGAAAAATAAAATTCTTGTAATCTAATCTTTGTTTCAAGCCTAATTATTCTCAAACATATTGATAACAACCCATGAATTCTATGAAATATCAGAATTTTCCATAATTTCAACACTTTTCAATTTAATCCCTAAAACATGTTTTCACCCGATCTTGGTCTAAATTAATAATTTCATTCAATTTTTTAATTTAAATAATAAAATAATCTAATTCATGCAATTTGGTCATTTTTGACAATTTTACAAGATTGCCCATAAAATTTTATTTTTATTCAATTTAGTCCCTGAGTCTAAAACATGTAAATTAGCCATGCTAACTGAATATTCATATATATTTTCCTCCTCGTCCTCTCCATTCCACATCCTTAATGTATATAACATGCTTATAAGTAACATTATCTATAATTTCACTATTTACTTATATGTATATTTAAAGTTGTCCATTTGTGTCATAGTCACTAAATTATTTTTATCTTAAGATACAAAACTCAAAATTAAGATCCGCTAATTTTTCCTAAAACTAGACTCACATATCTTATTACCATAAAATTTAAAAAAAAAATTAGTTTATCCAATTAGTACAATTTATTCTTTAAATTTACCCCTATTCTGCTGTCTGACAGTTCTTACCCTTCTTTGCTAAGAATTAATTATCTTCTCGTACAAGATTCAGATGATGTTCCCACTTGTTTCTCTTGAAAATAGACTCATTTATAATTTTAAACATATAAATTTAAGCCCTTAGTTATTTTTATACAATTTTTTATGATTTTCCAAAGTTAGAATAGGGGAACCCGAAGTCATTCTGACCTTATCTCACAGAATTTATTATTTCTCATAATTCACAATTTCATTTCTTACACCGTTTCTTCTAAGAAAAACTAGACTCAATAAGATTTAATTCCATTTTTTTTTCATTCACTAATTCGATTTCCACAATTTATGGTGATTTTTAAAATTTAGCCTACTGCTACTGTCCAAATTTTCTTTTAGTGCAAAATGTTGATTACCAAGTTTATAACACTCTTATTTCTTTTCTCTAGAATATTTTCCATCACGTTCTCTTATTTTCCTTTACTAACATATCAAGAACATAAAACCTTATATAAGAAAACTCTACATTAATCTCATTTCCATGCTTTTTCAATAGTATCAAACTTAAAAATATATTAAAACCTTGATGTTCTTACTTTTTCTTATTGATTTTACTTTTTCCTATTCAATTTAGTCCTAATTCATCCATTTTCCTAGTTTCTAGATCATTCCACCCTTAAAATATCCGCACTATTAGTACTTCAAATTTTTCATATTTACGCTTTAGCCCTTCAAATTTTGAGTATTTACTCTTGTGCAACAAAACTTTTCTTACTTTTACAATTTAGTCATTTCTTGAATTAATATTTCATAATATACTTCTCAATGTTGACATAACTCAGAAATTCTTTTTCTTTTTTTTTTTGTCACTTTATTTCTTTATTTTACTATATCAAAGATAATATCTTACAGTAAAAATTTTCAGGATATTACAATAAAACAGAAACAAACAAATATATCAGCATCCAATCCCGACTCAATTATGTCATGTACCTCTAGACTCAATTCCAAGCTTGATTTAGTCTGAGAATCGGCTAAACCTGAATAGCTCTGATAACACTAAATGTAACACCCCCTAACCCTTATCCGTCATCAGAACAGGATTACGGAGTAATACCGAACTTTCCATAACAAATACAAACATTACACAATTCAATTAACATACACTTCATAAATTAATTATATAGTCCATTTTATGGGTCCTCGAGGCCCAAATTACATGTTAAAAACAAATCGAGACTCAATTGAAAACTCAGAGAATTTTTTGCGAAATTTCAAACTTATATATAAGTAACCAATAACATCTTATAACATATTTTATATTCACTTTTCAAAATGACAACTTAAACATGCTTAGGTGCATGCCATTACCAAAAAGAAATTTACTTCACCACTTTGAGTTCGGGATCTGCTTTGGATACTGATTCAACGATCTTACTTTAACCTAACCTGCGCACGAAAAACAAACCGTACGCTGAGTATAAACTCAATGGTATTTCTATAATCTGAATACTTTTTTTTAAAAAATAACATTATAAATTATACACTTTTAACCATATATATAAACATTAATCAAACAATAATTCAATTCATCTATTTAACCTTCATTTCTCAACAATAGCTAATTCAAATAGCTTTTCTCACTGTAATTCACATATCATTTAGCATTAACAATACTCTTTTCATGAACCCTTGGTTCATGCATTTCATTTGTACAATTCAATTCAATATCCAATTCAAATTTCACATTTAATATCAGTCTTATTGCCAATTCATTTATTTACCCCTATTAACACAACTCGGACTTTGGTGGATACACGGATCCAACCAAAACACACCAGTATGGTACCCAGTACCTCATCGGCCTTAACGAAGTAAATTGATACTCAGTACCTCATCGAATTTATCCAATGTAATAATATGACACCCAGTGTCTCATCAATTTATGGTCGAAGTATCCCTGAACACTTCCAATCCTATGGCATGCTAACTATATCCGACTTAGCCCGATACAATTAATAGGGTTTTCAAATCACTTTTCTATTTCAATCAATATCCATTGCAAGTCAGTATTCACATATAATCAAGCATTCAATTTCAACATCATAATATCAATACTTACCCCATTTCACTTACCATACTTATTAATCAAAATACAATAATTAATAATAATTAGATTCGAATTATAGTAATTCAAACCGTAATTCTCAAGTTACTCCTCGATAATCTTGTCTTTTCCTTTCTTAGCCGAGGTTTCCGGCTCTACGTTAGCTACGGAAATCAAACAATTAACACTTATCAATACACTATAATTTAACATTGAATATTTTAATTTATACACAACTTTTGCCTAAATTTCAATCTAGTCCCTAACCAAAACTAACTTTATTTTCTTCACAATTTATTCTTTATTTTCATTCAAATAACACTTAAAACTAAATTTAACAATCTAATTTCACCATAAATCCCTAATTTCGAAATTCTCTCAATTTAGTCACTATTACTTCAAAACCTATAGTTTATTTCACAATTTAATCTCTTTCCACTTCTAACTTAAAATTCTATCAATTTAAACCCTAATACTTCAAATTATTCAACATGAACAACATCTAAAAATTCACTAATTTTCAAAATTTCAACATAAATCTAGTATTTTGTTCTAGGATTCCAAAAACATAAACATTACAAGATGAGCTAAATTAACTTACCACTTAAGCTTCAAACCTTTAAACCCTAATTTTTTTTTTCTTTTTCTTTCCCCTTTCTTTCTCCCTGTTTCGTTCTCCCTATTTTGTTTATTCTTTCTATTTATTTTGTTTCTTTATTTGTTTAATTCTTTTATTTACTTTATGTTTATTAGATAAAATTAATATTATATTAACATAATAATTATTATTTCTTAAATAATAAACAAATACATATATGTATTACAAATATATGTATATATTTATTGCACATGTATTTTATTTTTACCACATAATTGTCATAATTTGGTTTATTTATTTATTTAGTCCCTTGACTTTTCTATATTCTATAATTAAGCTTTCAAACTTTATTCAATTTAATCCTTATACCTAATTAATCCTAATTCAAACTAATTCACCTAACCAAAACCTAATTAACCATACAATAAACTTTGTAAATATTTTTAATAAATATTTACGAATTTGTTTTATGAAAACAGTGACCCGAAAATATACTTTTTCGATACCTGTAAATTTTGGGTCGTTACATGCACAATAACTAGTCCAAAAGATTTTGTTGCATAAAATTGCCAATACAAATATGGCAAGTATCTTCACTACCTCAGTAACAGTTTGTAGTGGACACTACCAAGTGCCACTCAACACAAAATCACACAACTTGCCTCAACAATATCAATTAAAATTAATTTTTACCACTATAAATAGCATTCAACATTTAAGAATTTTCAAACAATAACATCTAAAAATATCAACATTATTCATGCAACTCCATATATAGGTTTTGTTTTCTCAACTTGTTTTATATCTATATACAATCTAAGATTATAATGACAATATTTGTTTGCACTTTTGATTCTATACTTCACATCATGAACTTGAGGTATATTGTGATTTAGTCGAATCTGATTATTATTTGCATTAAGATACTGACATTGATATTTTAGAAGTATCTAAAAGATAATGGAGCATTAAGATACCCCTGTTGTTATTTAGCTTATCCCTTTTTGGAAATTGTTTCTATTTCTATGTTTCTTTCTTCTCACTTTCCCCTACTTCTTTCGTTTTGGAAATTCCTTTCAATTTCTTAGTTAGAATGGGTTGTTAGATTTGTAAAATAAATCTGAAATAAAACTTAATAAACTAGGATCTATCATGTCAAATCATCAAAAATAAATCAAGAACAAATCAAGAACAAAACTAGATGCGGAAGTGTACCTGAATCCATGAATTCTTGAAGTTTTACTGGATATTGGGAATTTGATCTTCCAAATTAGCACACAAGAAATTCGGAGAATATCTGCTCTCTCTTTCCTAATGATGGGATATTAGAAAAGATATATTGTGTGTAATTTGGGGACCATAACCCTGATATTTATAACATTGACATATTAGTTCTAATCAAATTCTAATTAGCCCATCATTAATTAGAATTTGATTAGAACTTAATTACTAGAGTATCTACACATATTTGACCCATACTTTATTTAATAATTAAAGCCCAATAAAATTTTAACCAAATTAGATCACTTTTAATTTGGGCTAACCTATCATGATAGTAAATAATAACATGTAATTACCCTTATTATATATGTGATGTCTAGATTTTCCAACAATCTCCCACTTGGACCACATATATATACTAATTACTCTATAATTACATGTCATTATATAACCTTATGAGCTCAAAATTTTACTATCATATCCAAAAGGTATTCCGAACAATCTCGTCCATTAATTATGTTAGCATAGAACCAAGGCGACTTTCGTTACATATATCGTAACTAAATCCATCCATGATCACGTATATTAACACAACCAAATGACATAGATCAAGTATGGATTTGTAGCATTGAAATTACATGCAATATGATCTAAACATGTCTATTTCCAACTGGTCCTCCTTAGTGAGATCAAACCTTACCAAAATCAGAGTGTAAATAAACCAAATAAACTTTATTTCTGCAGAAAATAAACTTAATATCTTTAAATTGATAATGTGTCTAGAAAATAAAAGCATTTAAAAAATACAAAATCCCACTAAAACCAAATATCCTTTAAATGACATTACACCCATATGAGCAGTGTGCTCCTATAAAACCTTAGGTGTAGTTTCTTAGTAAGCGGATCCGCAATCATGGAGTTTGTCTTAATATACTTTATAGGCACCTAACCACTCTAAACTTTTAATTTAACTAGGAACTTAAAGTCTATGTGTTTTGACTTTGATGTGCTCTTGTTGCTATTGGAATAAAAGACTGCAATTTGTTTTCACAATTTGCACCTTAGTGACAAAATATTGTATCCATATTCCATCAAAATCGGAGTCTGTATACCTAATGATCTCTAACTGATTAGACCTCCGATATGTGAGCATGTAATCTTTTGTTCTCTAAAAATACATTATAACCCTCTTGGATGTTATCCAATGGTCTAAACTAGGGTTGCTTAAAATATTTGCCTAACATCCCAATAGTGTACACAATATTCCAATTTATACAAACCTGAACATACATTAGACTTTCTACTACTAAAATGTAAAAAATCTAATGCATTTTTTTGTAATCTCAAAATCATTCTTAGGGCATTGATTAAGGCTATACTTATTATTGACAAGTAATATGTTATTAACATATAAAACCAAATATAAAACTTTACTCCCACTAAACTTATGGTATATACGATTATCAATAAAATTCATCTCTAAACTGAATGAGATAATCATTTGGTAAAATTTGTAATATTATTGACGAGAAGTTTGCTTAACCCCATAGATGAAGTTCTTTACAAATCATTAACTTTGCATCATTAGACACAAAGCTTTCTAATTGGTCCATATAAATGTATGATCAATGTTCCCATTGAGAAACCATTAACTTAATATTCATCTTATATATCTTAATGTCAAAATATTCCACTAAAGCCATTATAACCATTTCTCTAGTAGACCTTTTTAATGACATTCATTCTTGAGGTTGTTGAGTTTGTTCTTTTGGAACAATTACCTCATCTTGAATAAAGAGTTGTTCAACATTGTCTTATTGAGGTTCTAGATTCACTTCTTAATCAATAATAAGTATGAGAACCTAAACATCATCAAAAGCAATAGTAAGAACTGAGTTAGAATCCAATTCCTCCTCAAAAGCAATGTCTCTAACCTTATTTCTCCCCCCAAACTCAACATCCTCAAAAAATGTTGCAATTCTCGTCTCAAAAATATTCCTAATTGTGGGATCATAAAACTCATAACCCTTAGATCGCTCAGAATTTCCTTGACCATTATACTTTATAGACATCAAAGAAGTCAAAAGTGATGTCATTTCAACATTATCATTTTTAGCAAAACGTTTCTCAATTTCGTCAAAGAACCTTTGGCCTGAGTAATCTTTTTAGATTCTTTGCCCCTAAAGGCTTCTGAAATGTTGTACTTCATGATCATTAGACTTATGCAATTTGAACGATTCCACCTCTCAAAATCCCTTTTAACATGGGGGTACTTTCCGCGGTGAGAGGTATGAGTAGTTCTTCCCTTAGTGCAAGGTCTATGTTCACACAACCAAACACTATAAGTAAGTGTCTTTTCCATTCATTGAAATCAGTCCCATTAAGCATGGATATAGAATTTATGTTAGCAGATATTGTGGCAGTAGAAGATGAATTAGCTGAATATAAAACAAAAAATAAAAATAAGCTCACATCAATATTCATAAGTAAATAATAAATTCAGGATAATGGCTAATCCCATCTCAAGATACCAAACACAACATTAATATCAAGTCTTTGGACAATAATATTAACAGTAAACTGTACTTTTGTTGTAGCAATCAAACATTGACAATAAATTATGTCAAACAATTAATTAATCTTTGGACTAACTTATTGCTCACATAAAATACCTTATAATTGTCACACATTTATCACCACATATGTCGTTGAAATTCTGCCAAATATTAACTTACCTTTGGGTCAATTAATAAACGCATGAATCACAAAAACATATAATCCTCTTGATATTTCAAATAAACTAATCTACACAAAAGAGGTCACTTTGGCGGCATTTTGTTTCAACTAACCTATTTAAAATATTAGACATCCTTAATTAAAACCCAAAGCCAAAATTTGAATTTATTTGTTTCGAAATATTTCTTTTAATTTCATCTTTCAATCAAATTAAAAGATACTAGTATATATATGTATATATAGTTATCCCAAAACAACATACAGTGAAGTTGGCAAATATAATAATAGTTGAATAAATCATAAACCATAAACAACTTCACATAAGACTTCAAATTTAAACCAAAATAATTTGAATAAAGATAAACCTCATCTTAAGATATTGGACACTCCATTAATATTTCATCTTTGGAAAAAATATTAACTTGTAAGTGATATCTTGGTGTAGTAATCAAACATTGACAATAAGAACATGTCGAACAATAAATCTTCCTTTGGGCCGATTTATTACTCACATGTAAAACCGAATAATCGTCACATGTTTATCACCATAGTTGCACATGTAATATTATTAACCTTCATTTGGGCCGATCAATATCAACATAACTTAAATTACATGCACAAAAACTTTTATATTTTAAAACAAAATAATTTATACAAAAAAAATCACTTTGGTAACTTATTGCTTCAATTAAGTAATTTTAATATATATATATATATATATATATATATAAACATACCAATATTCAAATTTAAAATTTCCCCAATAGTCAAATGTTAAAACTATTTTTTTATTACTTTATAGACTCCGAAATAACCTAAAATAAGGTTGTCTTAATAATGCAATAAAAAATCGAAAACTTTAATTTTTGACTATTTCTTTTTTGCTCCAAAACCATATATATTAAAACCAAACAAAAATAATGTAGTGGTTCAAAGCCAAATAATTAACAAGCACATGTATTCATAGTTTTGGCATGGATAAAAACACTAAAGCAATTCACGCATATACATGTATTCATAATCAAATAGAAAAAAAACTTACCCTACATATAACACGTAAATCCAAACTTGTATTTATGATTAAACAAAGATTCAAATGAATACTTGAAATAAAAACTTCAAGTCAATATATCTCAAAAAAAAAATCATAATAGTTGGCATATCCCACAATTCATACAATAAACCATATCATCATAATTTAATCAAATATTTGGAACCATAAGATGCCAAAACCTAATATTATAGAACCAAACTTAAAACCAAATTATTTAAACACATATTAAGATTAACATCAATTTGCATCAAAATCTAATTTCATCATAATTAAACTAAAAAAATATAACTCTGATTGACTTGCCTTACATATCCCAAGTAAATCTAAATCCAAAATATATGCTTAAACTGAATAGTATGAAAAGAAAAAACATATAAACTTAATAATAAATAATATATTCTATCAACTATATATTGAATTCAAGAATTAATGATTATAAAAATTGAATTCAATTGTACAATTGTTGAACTGGATTTGAATTAAAAACAATTATAATGAAACCCTAAAATTGAATCGATAAAAAAAATTAAAACTACCAAATATTACCATCAACCTTAAGGATTCAACATATATAATGAATTCATTGGTAAGCAATCGGTATATAAGAGATACTTTACCTGAAGCAATTTCTTTTACCAACCATATATCATCATGTAAACTATACATTGAATTTGTTCAACCATATAAAAAGGGAAAATTAAATCCAAAAATATTCTTGCCTTATCTGAAACTCGATTAAACATGAATAAAATCCTGAACATAATTACTAAAGTGTCTCCCAAACAATATATATATATATATATATATAACCGTAAAACTGTAAAACAAGCGATTAGCGATTAACAATCCATCTACTGATATAATCAAATATATATCATAAACAGTTTCTAATGAAACCCAAACCTACACAGCTTTTTAAATATTTATTAAAACTATATAAACAACACAAAATCCTCATTTTTTTTAATTCTCAATTAAAACTGTAAATCTTTCCAGTTATACAAAAATTAAAACCTTAAAACTTTATTTAAAACCTTAAAATTTTATTTAAAGAATCAAAACAAAAAATTTATCAAGAATCTTAAAGATTTAACATAATATATAATTAAAATATAAGTCCATAAAATTAAAAAAGAAAAACAAATCAATCGAAAATTAATAAAGAATCAATTCATTCTCAACAATTCAACATGACAAAACTCTGATACCACTTGTTAGATTTGTAAAATAAATCTGAAATAAAACTTAATAAACCAGGATCTATCATGTCAAATCATCAAGAATAAATTAAGAACAAATCAAGAACAAAACTAGATGTGGAAGCGTACCTGAATCCATGAATTTCTTGAAGTTTTACCGGATATTGAGAATTTGATCTTCCAAATTAGCACACAAGAAATTCAGAGAATATCTGCTCTCTCTTTCCTAATGATGAAATATTAGAAAAGATATCTTGTATGTAATTTGGGGACCATAACCCTAATATTTATAACATTGGCATATTAGTTCTAATCAAATTCTAATTAGCCCATCATTAAATAGAATTTAATTTGAACTTAATTACTAGAGTATTTACACATATTTGACCCATACTTTATTTAATGATCAAAGCCCAATAAAATTTTAACCAAATTAGATCACTTTTAATTTGGGCTAACCTATCATGATAGTAAATAATAACATGTAATTACCCTTATTATACATGTGATGTTCATATTTTCCAACATGGGTGACGATATTTTATCTAAATAGTAAACACATCTAATAAATAACAAAATACTAAATATTCCAGTCATAGAAGTTTTAATTCTAATACAAGATACTTATTAGATCAAATAAGTACATTAGGCCTAATAAAATTATTTTGTTGTATCCAGACTAATATCAACCCATTTCACCAATAAAATATAACCAATTAACCAACCAACAAAGCTACTTGCTACAAATAACATATTGTTGTTGCATCAAAACATATAAATGTTGACTAATCTGGCTAACACTGAGCTTAGTAAAATAAAATGGTTGAATAATTGAATAATGAGATTATTCAGGAATACACATGGAATGTTAAGATTACTATTGATTTTTTGGTAGGACGTCTATAATAATAATAATAAATCTTTTTAATTGTTCCCGAAGAACTAAAATTATTTTAATTAAAAATAATTTTAATTTTTTAGGAAGTTAGATTTTTATTTGATTAAATATACTTTAATTTTAATTATTTTTAAGAAGTTTGAAGTATATATTTTCTTTAATTTATTTCATATTATTTTTATAATACAATTAAATTATTTAGTTTCAATTGTTGCTTCATTTATGAAAAATAAACTATTATAAATTTGAAAAATATATTATAATAATCTTCTTTTACTTTTATTCAAGCTCATACTAAGTGTCGAAGTAATCTATCTTCATTTATATGAAATAGAAATATTTCATTAAATAATAGAAATATAAACACATGTATTCACGTGCAACATATGTGATATTGAAAACTAATGATAATTAAAATAATATGTTAAAAGTCACTTCGGATATAATGTAACTTAAAAAGAAAATTCAATTATTGAGCTGACTTACAACATTAAAATAAATAAATTAAAAGATTTTTTTTTCAAATAAAAATTTTATCTTAAATAAATAATTCAACAAGTTTATAGTTGAATATTTTTATGAATCATTATCAATATTTATAATAAACTAATCAAATTTATTAATAAGGAAAATCTTATTATTTAAAATTATTTATTTTAAACATTTTTCAAATATAACTTTTTAAATTATACAATTTCCTTAATTATGATTTAAATATGTTTTATATATTTTAATTTCTTTTATTAATGATTATTTATATTAATTAAATATTAAATAATGCGGATATTCACTTACAATACACGTGATTGGAAATTTAGTATTAAAAATATGTATATAGGTAAAGAATTATTTGGTAATTAAAAATTATAATAAATATATTTTTAATTAAAATGATAAAAAATCTAAATATCATATATAATATTTTATTCTTTTATTTTATAAATTTGATATTTTTAAGTTTGAATGTCATAAGTTTTTTTTTTTTATAATATTAGTGGGCTTGTAATTTTGATAAATAGAAGAGAATTAAATTAATACTTATGTAGTAGTACTCATATAGTGGAAAAAGGAAAAAAAAATCCTTGTTTACGAGGAGACAAAATAGTTATTGAAAATTAAAAAGTTTGGACTTACTAAGAGGAAAAAAAATATTTGGAAGAGACAAAAAAAAAAAAAAGAAATAAAAGTGGGCAATTGCAAAAGTTTGTGAAAATTGAACGATTGTGGTTTTTTTATTATATAAATTTTAAAATTATATATGAAGTTTGATTTATTATATAATATTATATATAAATTTTGATTTTGTATAATTTTATGTGTGTATTATTTTGATTTAATTCAATTTATATAAACAAGTAACATCATTATTGATATAACATTATTTTATGTTAACATATTATATTGCGTACATAAATAATTATACTTATCAAATATAAAAATAATTTGATGTATTTATTTTTTTAATATACACAATTGAATCAAAACAAAAAATTTATTCGTAAATTTGAACCAAAATCAAAGTTTAATGTTTATAACCGTACAAAATCAAATTTTATATGTTAAATTCACACTAAATAATAGTTCATGACTAATTTTAATATTTATCTTTTTTTTAAAGAATTTTTGTATCTTATTTGCATTTAGTTACATTATTATTTAAAAATAATTATTTGTTTGATATTTCTTTTAAATTAAGTTGACATCAAACCTAATCATTGATTGAGTCGAGTCCGTGTAGAATTTAGACCTATTTTTTAGGTTCGAATTTAGCTTAAAAATGGGTCTAAAATTCTAACCAAATTCAAGCCAGATTAAAAATATTAAACTTAAACTTGATCTCTCCGCCCATATTAAAATTTTTATATTATTATTTTTTATGTGGAAACTAATTTAAAAAATATAATACATCAAGATTTAGTAAAAGAATAAATCAAAACTCGGTTTGCATCCTTCATTATAGACTGGGGTTTTCTTATATTTCTGTCTTAGAAATATACCTTAATTTTATTGAAGCTGAATTTATTAGCATTTAAAGTTACTCTCCATGAGCTTCTTGTTTAATCATTTTACAATACAAAGTTACGAATATCATTTCTATTTATTTTGCTGACTCTAATTATTTCAATTTCTCTTCCTAGAAAAAATGGATTAAATTCTTCAAATTTACTTTCCTTAGATCCATAAGATAGAAACATGCAGATGTTAGCTTCAAAAGCTAGGCAACAAAGGAAAAAAGAAATATATCCGCATGTAATTCAGGTTGAGTCGAGTTCAAACTAAAAAATCCTACTTAAGTTTTGACATATTTAAAAAATAATTCTTATCTTTATTTAAATTTATTTTTCGAATTTATATTTTTACTAAATTTATTCAATTTTTTAGTAATTTTCAAACTTAAGCGAAATGGCCGACCATTGGTCAGATGTAGTTGATATTCATTTAACTTTTGTGAAGAATTTCACCAGGAAAACATGTCTTCAGACTTCAAGAGGAAGTTGTATGGCACACCATATTTGGGTTATAGCAGACGAGAAGCGGAGAGGTTTAGAATTTAACGTAAACGACAACAGGCGATAAACACGTCAAGAGACAAATCAGAAGTCAGCAGCAACAAGTTGATTGACGCCCTTAACCAGCACCATTTGGATGCACTCAATTTGGTGATCATCACATGTGGCTCCTCGGTTTACACGTCAGCTTCCTTTGTTACATCGATATCCGTTATGATGTTTGTCCCTGCTGTTTTGGATGAGCAACGAGTGGCCCTAAACACCTCACTCACAAGAACCCCCCTTCACTCCCCACGGATCAAATCGAGTTCATCAAACTCTTAAACCCTCCGTAAACCCCTGTTTTGGCCAAACCTTTATATTTTCTTTGTGTTTCAATTCAAGATGGCTACTTTGTCTAGGTTTGTTGTCAAAGATTGCAATTTTCATAAACATCATGCCGTATGTAGAACATCATCGTCTTTGATTCCTTCCAGAACGCTACGGAGAGCTCATCTGGGTATTGTCTTTGATGATTGCTTTCTGGGTTGTCTTTAGTTGCTTGTTTATCACATCTTTTTATATGAATCTGCAGATGTTAGAGCTGGCATTTCTTTGCCTGAGAATGGAAAAGGTTTTGCAATTCAACGTAAGCCAAGTGGTCCCCTTGTTTCTCTTTCAGCTCCTGCCTCGATAACTCCTGCTTCAAGGTGGTTTCCAAGTCGGGAGAGTGCATGTTTCAGTGTTATATTCATTAATAAAAACTTGGGACCGGCATGCCAATGACGCAAAGCTAGCTGATTTAATAATTATAAATTATGGGAGTGATTTATATACTTATATATAGAAAAAGGGGTTTAGTGCTAAGTGCCATTTTATGCATTTTGGCAACGAAGGAAGTAAGACTAGTAAAAATAGGTTGCCTTCAAGATCCTTGCAAGGTGGCTAGCTTGTTTTCGTTAGCCCTTCCTATTCTCTTCTTCTTCTTCTTCTTCTTTTTAATCTGAAAAACCCAAGAAAGATAAAAAGATTTCAGTTTTTTTTCTTTTTTTCGAAAAGGGAGGTTTTTGAACCATACGGCCGCAGTTGACGGTTGCTCCACCGCCGGAGGCAGGAGAATTCTCCGACGGCGGAGCTTGGCCGGAAAAACAACTGAGTAGAGACGGCTGAGGGACGAAACAGAAGGGAGAAAATAGAAAAAATATATTTTCTGAAAATGATAGGAAAAATGAAATGAAATCAGTTTAGACAACCAACTTAGTTGCATGATTTGATTTTTAGGATTTTGCTTAGGTCCTTGTACCCTAGGCGACGTTATCAAAGTTAGCTTCCATTTTGTGCACTCCTTTTTTAGCACTTAAGAATGATCGAATCTCTATATCCAGGGATCCCAAAGTTATCTGCAATGCTGCTGCCAATGTATCCGGAGATATTCCTACACCAAGTGGGATGAGCAAGTATGAGAGAATAATTGAAACTTTGACAACTCTTTTCCCTGTGTGGGTGCGTGTTTTATTCTGTTAGCGTTTCTGACAAAGCTCTACCGGAATTTTCATCTTTAGCTTTACATTATAACTTTAATTTACTGAACAGGTTATTTTGGGAACTATTATCGGCATATACAAGCCAGCTGCGGTAATATTCAATTCTATGCTTCTTTTAGTGAATGATTATTCAAATGTTGCTTAGCTACCTAACCATTTATTCCCTCTTGAAGGTAACATGGTTGGAGACAGATCTTTTCACTGTTGGACTAGGTTTCCTCATGCTTTCAATGGGTTTGACATTAACTTTTGAGGATTTCAGACGCTGTCTACGGAACCCATGGACTGTAAGGCAACGTATTCACATATGATTTTAGTTAGTAGACTGCTTATAGAACAGAACTGATCCCATTTTAGTGTCAAATGGTTAAGAGTATTAATTTTCAATTTTGCAGGTAGGTGTAGGATTGCTTGCTCAGTATCTAATCAAGCCTTTTCTAGGATTTGTCATTGCAATGGTAATTCGAAATTTTCTTTTGTGTCAATACCTTATTTTAGGCTAGTTTAATACTATTTGATTTGCTTAATAGAATACTGTTGAAAACTTTTATTCAATTCATATACTGAGAAATCATCTGATAAAGAGGTTGGTTGAAGACTGCAGAAATAAGATATACGTTATCCAAATTTGGGTTTTCAAATGAAAGCCAATGTTATGTAGATTGCATTATATGTAAAGTGATTTCTCAGCTCTATAATGCTTTCTAGTAGGCTTCCATGAATGCTGAACAACGTCTATGTGATTTTCAGACTTTGAAACTGTCTGCTCCACTTGCAACTGGTCTTATCTTGGTCTCATGTTGCCCTGGCGGTCAGGCATCAAATGTTGCAACCTATATATCTAAGGGGAATGTAGCACTTTCCGTTCTCATGACTACGTAAGATCAATGCTTTTGTTGGATAGAGTAGCCTTGGGATCTTTTACTTGCATTTGATTTGATATCCTGGAAGTTCAACCTTGCCTGAAAATTCTTCTTTCGGAGCTATCTCTTAAAGTCCTTAGGGGAAGATGTAAAAACTACCTTATCAGTTCTGACCATGGAAGTCTTTGGCAGATGTTCTACAAAAACTCATTTGTCTGTAGGACTGTTTATTCATTTACGTTTCCAAGGTAGAGGAAGCAAAACTGGCACCAAACTCGCTAGAGTTCTTTGTTTCAGTGTTTGTTTCACAAATCCACTTAGACATTTCACACTTCACAGTTTACTGAGGCTGGACAACATGCTTAAGGGAAAGGAAAAAACAAATACCTGTAATATGTTGATAATTCAGGATTTATGCATATCATGCTAATGAAAGTATAAGATTATTAGCAATAGAGAAAATTTTCTGAAATGTTCATAACTTCAAATATGCATTACTTTTGTATTTAAGCCATTTTCAGCATTTCTGAAACTGGAAATTAAGTAATCTCCAATTTCCTTTGGAATATTGTAGGTGTTCAACTATTGGAGCAATAGTTATGACACCACTCCTTACAAAGCTTCTTGCTGGTCAGCTTGTTCCTGTTGATGCTGCGGTATGTTTATTCTTATTTGAAGGTTGCCTTTACAGATAACAGGCAAATAGCATGAGCCGACTTACATTCACTAGCTTTATCCTAGTGAAAACATTACAATAATGGAACCTGCCTCTTTGTTTCTCTTCCAAATTTTACATCAGGTGGATCCATTAGAAATTTAAAATATAATTACACTTTAAACTGGTGATAGAACCTAAATTACATGGAAGTTATAAGATCTCAAAGTTTCATCTATAAAAATATAAAGCATGTAACCCTTCACTTATGGTGATTCCACTAATGTAAAAATGTTTACCCAAAAATCTTTTCAGGGTCTTGCTATAAGCACTTTTCAGGTTGTGTTAGTACCTACAGTTGTTGGAGGTAACAAAGGATTACTGTTCTTATCTGTTTTTATTTATTGCGTTTCAATTATCATGAAGTCCAAAGAAATTTGACATACAATGATAAGATTCTAATGTCATCTTTGTGGCAGTCTTGTCCAATGAATTCTTTCCCAAATTCACTTCAAAGATTATCTCAGTGACTCCATTAATTGGAGTTATTCTCACTACCTTACTTTGTGCAAGCCCTGTAAGTTATCATTACGCTTTCATGTAAATTTTGCTACTTCTTTTCAAAGCCTCTTTCCACACATAAAGAACTCACATTGATGTCCTTTGATACTAAGATTGGCCAAGTGTCTGACGTCTTGAAAGCCCAAGGAGCTCAGCTAATATTGCCTGTAGCTCTCCTACATGCTGCTGCATTTGCACTTGGTTACTGGGCTTCAAAATTATCGTTTGGGGAATCCACTTCTCGTACCATATCCATAGAATGTGGAATGCAGGTATCGTCATGCTTAAACTCCATGTTATTCACCTGAACTACTAGTATGCTTTCAGTGAATGATGCTGTTCTTATTTTTGCAAATGCAGAGTTCGGCACTTGGTTTCTTGCTTGCCCAGAAACATTTCACCAATCCCTTAGTAGCTGTTCCTTCTGCAGTTAGTGTTGTTTGCATGGCGGTATGAAACTTTCCACATTCATCTTCATTTTCTTCCTGCATTACCTTCAAATTCAATTGACATTCTCATGGTTTCATGTAGCTGGGAGGGAGTGGCCTTGCTGTGTTTTGGAGGAACCGACCAATTCCCGTGGATGATAAGGATGATTTCATGGAATGAGTGTTTTTCCAATCTCATTTTTAAGGATGATTTCATGGAATGAGTGTTTTTCCAAATCTCATTTTAAGGATGATTTTGATGGGGAATGAGTGTTTTTCCAATCTCATTTTTAGGCAACTTTTCTTTTTCAAAATATTTTCTAGAAAAGTTATTTTTACATATATTAATATATATTAATAAATTTATATTTTAAATTATTTTTTAATAAATTTATACTTTAAATTGTTTTTACATATATTGACATGATTTATTTATAAATAAATAAATTAAATTAAATATATAATAATACTCAATTATTAAACTAGAATATTAACCGTCATAAATTGAAAACAACTAAAGTCAAATAAATTATTTGTAATTGTGTTATAAAAAAATAAAAACAAGGATTGAATAATTATAAATTAGGTTCCAAATCACAATTAATACTAGAAATTAATAATATTATCCAAATGCATAATTAGTAGTACACTACATAATAACAACAATATTGTCCAAGTGTATAATTAAGATGAAAGGATGAAGCCTGCCTCTAAAATAGATCATGAGGATGGAGCTTTCTCTTTCAGGGATTCTTTAACTGCATTCAACAGTAATGGCATTAACTTCTGGTTAGTGACAATGATGCCTGTGTCCACATCAAGATGCTTTCCTTGGAAAAATCCAAGAGGTCGCCTGCAACATCTGTGACCACACCCCAGCTTACTGTAAATCATGAGTTGCAAACAGGTGAAAGGACGGAGAAAAATAAACCAATGTCACCAACTAATCCTTAGCACTTTGAAAGAAAGCCAATGATGGAGTGAAATTGGTCCATACCGATTACAACAATACACCCAAAGAAACATGATCCCATATTTTCTCGATACCCTTTGTGAGGAAAACGCAGATATATGGCTCCATCTCTTACGGACGGGGCACCATATTTTTCTGATTTGCCAATTCTAACCGGAAGTGCTTTGACACCAAGTTTCATTTACATCTCAACATTTTGATTGCATTATCCAAGTCTTTGGTCTATATGTGTCTCTGTGTGTGTGTGTGTGTAGAGAAAGAGAGAGGGGGAGTACTTGGGCAATCAAACTAGATAAATCATGCATGGAGTGTCTTTGTTTCATATGACTCAAAGAATGATGTTTCTTGAGATTTTCAATGACACTTGCTTGCACCTGGAACCCATAAAATTGTACAAGTTGCAAATACGTACTCAGATTAATAGCAATAAATTATAATAAATTATAAAATCATTATAACCTCCACTGCCGAAGAACTATCAAGTGGTTGCATATAAGTTCTACCACCAACTTCAGCAAAGAAAAGGCAGCCAACTTCTTTTACACCAAATTGTAAAGAAATCCATACATAACATATATCAAAACCAAGACAGACTTGTGGTTTATCTTGCATGAAGTACTGTTTAGGTAGCCCCTTTGCTTGCTCTCCAATCAATCATTCTATACTAAATAACAGAAGATTGGACGCAAATCTAAACATCTCCCTACAGCAGTCATGGCTGAGTTAAAGACCGAAAATAAAAGTTACTACCTCATGTTGGATAAGGCATATCGTAAACAACAAGCACTCAATGGACATGAGTCATTATTATAGCAGACACCAACTTCTTTATGACTAAAGTAAAATCACTTATGTTAAATATAAAGTTTCAGAGCTTACCTTTTAGTACCATCTATAGGATCTAAAACCCAATGTCGACCTTGGCAACCACCTTCAGATATGCCACTGTAATTGGCCTTGAGAACATCTTCTGTGGATAAAGTAACATTGTATGATCCATAACTAGTTAAAGAATCGTTCACAAGTTTTGTAATGCGCTCTACTATTTCCTGGGCACCATCTTTGCGAAGATCTTTAGAATCCTAAAGAGAAACCAAACATTATTTAGAAGGAAAGAAGGATTCTATGATGTTAAAAAGAAAGATGGCTGATGGATGCTGCTGAAATTATTATTCACAAGTACAGAGATTCACCTCCTCGGCAACTAATAAGAATTCAGCATGAAGTTCCTGCTGCAACACAAAACTAACTACTTTGCTGTGAGCCTGGTGAAAATTTTAGAATATAAAAATGTCGAGGCAACATGTTAGTAATTAGTTTAGGATTCTTTTCTGCCACCCTTTAGTTGAAAGATGACGAGACCAAGAACAGCATATATTACTTAAACCAGAAACTTTTAGAGATAAACAATGTAAAAATAAAAGACAAAACAGCATTGCATCCAATAGAAACTTTTGCTCAATGCAGAAAGGAAAACATCATTCAACTTTGTAAATTCCCTAGTATAACAAATTGTGAAAAGAAGGAAAAACTAAATTCCTAGTAACATGCTAGCAAGAAGGAAGAAGCAAGTAAATCATCAGGGTAAAAAAATGGGAACCCATTTCAAATCCAAGACGCATATTTCTTAAAGGGGATTAAAAGACTGGTAATGTTGGGTGAAAGAACCAAAGAGGAAGCAGCAGTTTAGAAACAAACCATTATCAGCTATTGTTACAGGAGTTTTATCAGTTTTGGATTGAACATCTGATTGCAGCAAATCCTTTCGTACATTCTGCAGATTAAAACAAACACCCAAAACCCAAATTCAACTTCTATATATAAACACAACTTGACACGATGAAATATATCATAGACCAAACCAATGATAAAATCATCAGTATATTTTCCTTTTGAAATTACAGAACAATAATGCCTTCGTTAATCTAAATTGCAACATTGATGCATATGACATGCCAAACCGAATAAATTGACTAAATAACAGATTTTCCAGCTGCATGATATTAGTGTCAATAAATAATGGGATGATTTTTGCAATGTAACATTCTTACATCCATTCATTCAATAAAACATGACAGAACATAAGTAAATTTGTTTGCTCCTGACACAATCTCAACAGAAAACAAAATGAAGCCAACATTGGTCCCCTAAAAAGATCCACAATCTTCAAATACAACATGGACAAAATCATGAAATAAACAAATGATAAAATGCTCAGTACAAAAACATGCAACTTTGTTTAATTTTTCTAATGCGAACAGTGCAGATAAGCTACCACTTTGTTAGCTTACAATTATCCAGCATATAATTGATGGTAATTTATATCCATTAAAAGAGAACCTAATAATGAAATGAGCAATGAAACCAACCCCCCAAAAGGAAAATCCCAAAAAAATTGATAACATTATTAACACTGTTCAAATTAGATTAAAAGGGGTATCAAGCTGATAATCATAATTGAAACAAAAAATTATCCTATAATGCAACATTAAAAGGAAAAGCTGAAACTAGGAAAAGAGAAATAGATCAAGAAAAGGGGAAAAAAACATAATGATGACCTGATAAAAGACTTGCCATTGAGATGATTTTCCTCAGGAGAAGGCTTTTTGTCAGGATCAACGTAAAGCTTTAAAGCAAAAAGGCCTTCGCTTCCACCATAGAAGAAGAAAGAATTAGAACAGCGAAAAAAGCTTTGGTTTTGATAGTCATGGATGGAAGCACCCACTTGGTTTATAGCAAAGCAGTTGGAATATATTAATACTACAAATGTGAGTTTCTGAAAATATCCATTTCCAATCAGATCATAAGATAAACAAATGAAATCTCTGTTGTTGCCCATCAAAAACCATCGTTGATGAAGTATGGTAATTGTCAACGAAAAGCCTAAAAGAAGAAGTAGGAGGAAAGTACCTGGATGGAGAAGAAGGAAGATGAAGAATGGCACAAGGGGGAAAGACTGGTAAAATCTGTAAGACATTTTCCCTAAAAGCATAGGCATTTTACCCGTGATTTTGAAAACATTTTCCCTATGTAAACAAACACTAGAAAAAAAAACATTTTTTGGAAAATATTTTGAATTTTATTAAAATCTTCAAAAATAAAGCTCCATCCAGTACAATTATTAATGAGTGAACTAAAATGGCCCAAATCCTACAGAAAAAAAGGAGCTTGCTCTAAAAGCATCCAACTCATCAACAACAAAAGCAATCGACACAACTCTTGAGAAAACAACTATAAAAAGAAACTCCATTAATAATCTCTCCTTTCTGTATTCCTAAAACATTTCATCTTGCCATCACTCTTTATCTTTTTCGAAACTCTTCAACTCTCTCAGATTGCATATTGAAACAACAAACATCAGACTGGTGTGATCCACTATTGATTTCTTTCCACCTTCTCCTCAGCATATCCAAGTACCCCACTGCTCATATCACTTTGTTCCCCTTCCCTCAATCCTTTTGTAGCTAGCAAATGGGCGAATCCGCTCATCGGTCGTTGTCCATGCCTGAAATTACATTTTTGGAAATTTTTACTTAACCATTGAC
Organism: Gossypium longicalyx; assembly: GCA_025698465.1. NCBI lineage: Eukaryota > Viridiplantae > Streptophyta > Magnoliopsida > Malvales > Malvaceae > Gossypium > Gossypium longicalyx. The sequence continues at coordinate 10,151,518 of CM047000.1, forward strand.
AGTCTTTAATGAAAGCACAAATTTCCGACTTGTCATCTCTTCCCTTTTGTAATTTTTTTAATAACTGACAAGGCATCTCCTTCAACCTCAACAGCCATGACTCCCGAATCCAACCCCAATTGAAGCCCCTTGACACATGCAAGGCCATCTGCTGCAAATACCAAAAGTACATTTTCATTTAAAACAATCCTCGATCCTAAAACCCTTCCATCCGAATCCTTAATAACAATCCCTGAGCAGGATCTGTTCTCATCCTTTTTATACGCTGCATCAAAGTTGATTTTCACAAACGGATTCTCCGGTGGCTTCCATCTCTCCCTCTCCATCATTTTGGCAAGTAATGCATTTCTCAACCCATCCAGTTCACAGATATAGTTTCTGACAAAATCTACAATTTTTAACCCAGTTTTCCTTTGCCTCTCATGTATCCATTTGTTTCTTTATGTATAAATTGCCCATAGAGCATACACAATGATTCGGTACTGATTAACGGAATTGTTTTAAAAAAAACCAGGTAAGTCAATCCATAAATTCCAAAGTTGCTAATGAATTAGGCCACAGAGAGTTCAATTGTTTCCATGTCTCCCTTGTCACAGGGTAGTCGCGAAACACATGTTCTCTAGATTCCGTCGCTCCTGCACATTTTGGACATATTGCGTTTGTTGTTAATCGTTTGTACTATAGATTACATAGGGTAGGTAGGAAATTCATAGAACACCGCCATACTGTAATCTTTAATTTTGAGGGCAAATTTAATCCCCATTGTAATACCCCTACCCGTATTCATTGCCGGAGTAGGGTACGAAGTATTACCGGAGTTTACAAATTAAATTTTTTTTAGTATTACCGGAGTTTACAAATTAAATTTTTTTTAACTCAATATAACCCCTTTATAGATATCTACACTTCCCTGAAATTTTAAACCAAAAACAATCCACATCAACCAATCCAATTTAACATATTTTCAAGATAAATTCATGCATATTTATAAAATAACGTCATCACATACCCAAAACCAGGTTTGTTAACCATACTAATAGCTAACTCTACATTCATTTCACAAAATCATTTACTTTATTAGCTTATACATGCCCTTGATTTCCAAAATAAAGTTTCTTTATGTACCGAAATCCTGAGGTTGATAGTGTGATGTGTCTCCGACCAAATCCGACCTCCGAGCTCTTAACGCTACAAAACAGGGAAAAATGAAACAGGGTAAGCACTTTGTGCTTAGTAAGCTCATGTAACAAGAATTATACTTACCTAATATTTTCAATACAATACAATAAACATTTATATATCCATTCAATGCATTATTACCCTAATATGCACAAACTCAACATTCAAGTTAGTACAATAATTTGCATGTACCAATAATATATATCATGATTGATGAACTCATCAATACCATGATTACCATTCCCTTATTATTTTTCCATATTTATCCCATTGAATTTCTTGGAATTTTCGATGGATTTTCAGAGGTACACTTTTAGTGTACATTTTCGGGTCCGTCAATTCATATTCATGTGCGGACATTTTCATTTCAGAAAGCACACTCCCACGAACCTCATCCTTACAGCAGGATTACCAGTCCAAGCTAAATCCCCTGTAATATAAACTCATAGAGTATTGTCGGGATTACCAGTCCAGGCTAAATCCCCTGCAACGACAATTACTTTAATGAGCTTGGATCTGAATTACCAGTCCAGGCTAAATTCAGACCCTGATTCGGATTACCCTTCCGGCTAAATCCATTTTCCACATATTCTTCGGGAGGGCTATATCAGGATAGGATCACCCGTCCGGGCTAGATCCTTTTTATCGTCAATTCCTTTTCAGAGATCCATCGAATTTTCCTTTCATTCAACCGGGATTTCTTCCTCTTTTATCAAATATGTCAATGTTTCATAAAATTTCATATAATGAACATTCAAATCATATTCATATAAAAAAACATGCATTTCAAGCATTTAAGAATATAATTCAAGTTACATGAACTTACCTTGATACTTGTTTGTGTACACAAATCTACTAATCCTGAACTTTTTCCTTTCCTCGATCTAGCTTCGTATTTGAATCTTCTGGATCTAAATAAATAAATTTAATTATCAATTTAATACATTTCATGTTCATATGCAACATTCTCTATAATTCAACTATTATTTATAGTTCATTCAAAGTTGTCTACTTAAGTCATAGTAACTAAATTATTTATAAATCGAGCTACGGAACTCCAAATTAAGTTTCGTTAATTTTCCCTGAAACTAGACTCATATATCTTCTTACCATAAAATTTTCAGAATTTTTGGTTTAGCCAATCAGTACAGTTTATTCTTTAAAGTCACCCATGTTCTACTGTCTAACAGTTCTGACCCTTCTTCACTAAAAATTAATTATCTCTTCATACAGGATTCAAATGATGTTCTCGTTTATTTCTATTAAAAATAGACTCATTAATAATTCTGGACATATAAATTTAAGCCCCTAATTATTTTTCGTCAATTTTTTTATGATTTTTCAAAGTCAGAACAGGGGAACCCGAATTCATTCTAACCTTGTCTCACAAAATTTATTATATCTCAAAATTTACAAATCCATTACTTACACTGTTTCTTCTATGAGAAACTAGACTCAATAAGCTTTAATTCCATATTTTTTTCATCTTCTAATTCGATTTCTAAAATTTATAGTGATTTTTCAAAGTTAGTCTACTGCTGCTGTCCAAATTGTTTTAGTGCAAGCTGTTTATTACCATTTTTCCCCTAAGCTTTTAATAAATGAGAATTTCGTCCCTACTCAATTAGTCTCTCAGTTGAGCTTATTTTTCTCAATTAACAATTTATTATATCACCTTAAACTAGTTTACAACCTTTAGGAATCAGAGTTTCAGAAATAGACTTTAATTCCAAACATTTTCACAATTAGGTCCTAAAAATCAATTTCCATTGAAATTACCTAATAAAATCATCTCATAAACAAATTAAAACTTTAATTTCATTTTATTTCATCATAAAATTATAAAACTCAACCATGGTGACTTTCAATTTCATCCATGAAATCAAAAACTAATGAATTTAATAGTAGGACCTAGTTGTAAAAGTCTTAGAAACACAAAAATTACAAGAAAAAAGCAAGGATTAACTCACTTGGTGCAAAAATTATGAAATACCAGCTTAGAGAACCCTCCTATGGCATTTTTAGCTGCTGGAATTGAAGAGAAATGAAGAGAAATCTAGATATTTCCTATTTAGTCCTAGCTTTATTTAGTTAATTTTGCAATATTCCAATTTTTCCCTTAATTTATCAAATTCCCTGCTGATTTCATGCCCTTGCCGTCCAGCCCAAATAAATTTTGGGTCTAATTTCCCTTTAATTCCTTTCTCATTAGACTCTTAAGCTATTTAATCATTCTAGCAACTTTTACACCTATTACAATTTAGTCCTTTTTCATTTAATTGACTACCCAAACATTAAAATTTCCTAACGAAATTTTAATACCACATTACTAACATTTCATAAATATTTATAAAATTATTTTCGACTCGGTTTTAAGAGATAAAGGTCCCGATACCTTGTTTTTACCCAATTTCTTCAATAATTTCTTTTTCTAACTAACCACTAAATCGGTAAAATTTTTCTATCAATATTTTCATACGATTTTCCTATCATATCAATTTTCAAGCAAAAATATTGAAATAAATTTCTCTTTAAATCGGATTTGTGGTTACAAAACCACTGTTCCGATAGCCTTGAATTTAAGCCATTACACCCATAATTTATTGTAAAAATTCATGTGAGCTGTCTAGTTGTATAGTTTATTAGGCTTCCTATATTGTTGCAATAAAGACTTGTAAGCACTTTGAACTGAACAATCACCTGAAGCCTCTCCTTTCCAGACCTGATAATCTTCATGCAGAACTCTCGCCAAAGGGACACCTCTAACCTGTCTCCGGATTAGGGCTATAGAACATTATGGCACACATTCAATCAAATGACATCGCAAAACCATTCAAATATTAATTTAAATATCTATATTCACTCCACACATTGAGCATAGCATACATATAGGTATTAAATCAAGCTTATAAGATCTTAAAAATAGTTTAGAAATAATATGAGACTAATTTGAATTAAAACAGTAAAGCATGGAAAATTTTAAAAATTTTGGAAAAAGAGGTCACATGGTCATGTGGCCAGGCCGTGTGGCCCAAGAACATGGTTGTATGACCAAATCGTGTACAATTCGAAATTTGGGTCACATGGCCAAGTCACAGATTGTGTGCCTGCCCGTATGCAAATCAAAATAAGGTCACACAGTCGTGTTGCAAACCATGTAACAGTATAATGCCATGTGGAAAATCATGCATTTAAATTTAAAATGACACATGATAGTGTGAGGAGACCTTGTGTGGCATATGGCCTTGTGACAACCTGTGTCCTAGGCCGTGTACACGTAAAATGACTTCTAAAATAAGCCAAAACACTACCCATTTCTTAGGTGCCAAGCCAAACTAAATTCAAACATTTATATGCCTTCAAAACACATTCAAACAAGCTTAAAACATGAAAAAAATTCAATCTAAGTGCCTAACCAATATGCCCTCAATGGCACCACATTTCATACTCCAATTAATTCACATTCAAAGTTTACAAGTAATTGCTTTAAACTCATACTAAACTTACAATTCATCCATACCACTCATATCTACTTCTACCATAACGTATTCATTCACAAGTAACTTAGACCAAAATGACCAAAACATATAAATATGAACTTTTATAAGCCAAAACCCAAAGACATATATACAAGTGAACCAAAATCAAGTTTACATAACATCATCCAAGTATAATATGTATCATAAGTAATAAGTATCCAAAACACATACAAGACACCTATTACATGCCATATAACCCAACGGTAAACATGTCAAAATCTACTGATAGATATTTGGATAATGTGATTTTCAGGTTGATCCAATCGCCCGATTCCACAAAATATTATCTACAAAGAAATAGAAAAAATAACACGAGTAAGCTTTAATAAAGCTTAGTAAGTTCAACAGTTGAAACTATAAAACTTACCTTATAAGCATAACAATTATATATTAACAAGATTAATAAATAATAATCATGTCATCCACAATCATTCAACAAGTAAGTTTATATATATATGTACGAGTTGCATAATCTATTCATATCATTCAATAACAAATTACGATAATATCGAAAAATCATGCAAACATTTATATAATTCAATAACAAGTCATCTACCACTAAAAATTTGCTTGATGAATAATATAACAAATACAGATATGCGGTTATCTACCCGAAATACGGTAGAAAGCTCAAACAAGCCAAACCAACTAAGAACACGCCTTGGCACCAAGTGTCTAGCCCGTAGGCTAGCATCCCTCGGAAACACGCTTGGGCACCAAGTGTCAATTCTGAAGGCTTTACATCTGCCCCCGGTAACATGCCAAAATCATTGTAAATATAACTCGAAAGTCTGCAAAAAATGCTGAACTTTGGTATATTCAGTGGATCATATCAAGTCAGGAATCATCATCTCATCACAAGTCAATTCCGTACAGCGATATTGGCGTACCAATTGTACCTTGTCCTACGTTCATTCGTGTAACACCCTGAAAATTTCTACAGTAAGACATTATCCTTAACATAGTAAAATAAGGAAATAAAGTGACAAAAAGAGGAAAATTAAGTTATGTCACTAGGAAGTATATTATGACAATATTGATTCAAGAAAGGACTAAATTGCAAAAGTGAGAAAAGTTTTGTGGCCCAAGAGTAAATATTTAAAATTTAAGGGATAAAATTTAAATACGAAAAAGTTGAAAGACTAATAGTGCAAATATTTTAAGGGTGGAATGATCTAGAAACCAAGAAAAATTGATGAATTAGGACCAAATTGAATAGGTGAAGAATTATAAGGGACTAATTGTAATTTTACCAAATTAAGTGATGACTCAAGAATAATATTTTAAAAGATCACAAAGGGTAAAATGGTCAATTGGAAGGAGAGAGAAATCTAGAAAGCAATGATGATGTTGGAGATATTTTAGATTAAATAAATAAATAAATATTAGTTTATTAATATTTTAATTAGATTTTTAAATGATATTTTATTATTTTATTATTATTTTATTTAGTATATATAAGGAAAGAAAGATGAAGAATCATCATCTTTTTCCCATGCACCCAATGTATGAAGAGAAAAGAAAGAAAGAAACTTTCTTTTCTTTACAATTTGGTCATTTCATAAAAAATCTACCATTTTCACTTAGAAATCAAAAGAATTTCCATAGCCATTAAGAGAGAAAGATGACAAGAAGACTATGTGGAGCTACAATATCAAGTTAGATTCAAGAAATAGAAGCTGGAGGAGAGAGAAAATCAAGTTAAATATTGGAAACAATAAAACAAGGTAAGAACATCAAGATTTCCATGTATTTTTAAGTTTGATATTATTAAAAAAGCATGAAAATGAAGCTAAAGTAGAATTGTCTTATATATGGTTCTATATTCTTGATATATTAGTGAGGTGAAATGAGAGAAAGTGAAGGGAAATATTGTAGAGAAAGGAAATAATGGTGTTATAAACTTAATAATTAACATTTTACACTAAAACAGTTTTAAACAGCAGCAGTAGGCTAACTTTGAAAAATTATCATAAATTGTGAAAATCGAATTAGAGGATGAAAAAAATATTTAATTAAATCTTATTGAGTTTAGTTTCTTATAGAAGAAATGGTGTAAGCAATAGAATTGTGAATTGTGAGATATAATAAATTTAGTGAGACAAGGTCAGAATGATTTTGGGTTCCCCTATTCTGACTTTGAAAAATCATCAAAAATTGGAGAAAAATAATTAGGTTCTTAAAGTTATATGTTTAAAATTCCGAATGAGTATATTTTCAACAAAAACAAACAAGAACATCATTCAAATCCTGTACAATTAGATAATTAATTTTTAGTAAAGAAGGGTCGGAACTGTCAGACAGCAGAATAAGGATGAATTTAAAGAATAAACTGTACTTATTGGATAAACCAAAAATTCTGAAAATTTTAAGGTAAGAAGATAGTAATCCTAGTTTCAAGGAAAATTTGCAGATATTAATTTCGAGTTTTTTATCTCAAGATATAAATAATTTAGTGACTATGACTCAAATGAACAGTTTTGAATATACATATAAGTAAATAGTGAAATTATTGATAATGTTATTTATAGCATGTTATATAAATTAAGGATGTGGAATGGAGAGGAGGAGGAGGAAAATATGTATGAATATTCAGCTAGCATAGCTAATTCGCATGTTTTAGGTCCAGGGACTAAATTGAATAAAAGTAAAACTTTATGGGCAATTTTGTAAAAATGTTAGAAATAACCAATTTGCATGAAATTGATTATTTTATTATTTAAAATTGCAAAATTGAATGAAATTATTAATTTAGATCGGGGAAAAACATATTTTAAGGTTAAATTGAAAAATGTTGTAATTATGGAAAATTCTGATATTTTATAAAATTCATGAGTTGTTATCAATTTGTATGAGAATGACGGCTGGAAATAAGGATTAAATTGTAAGAATTTTATTTTTGAGCCTAAGGATGAAATCGTCATTAATTAAAAGTTTAGGGGAATGGTAATTTTGTTTAGAGCATTAATTGAATGTATTAGAACATGAAATAAATGAAAACGACAACCAAACTTATAAAGATTTGGATGACTCGAATACGAGACTTGAACATGGAAAAGAAAATATATCAGATTAATGAAATTATAAACATGAACAAGCAACGAGGTAAGTTAGTGTAACTTGAATTGTATTTTTTTTAAATGCATGAAATATCGATATAATGAATTACGTGATTTATGTTTATGAAAAAATGGCAAGAGAATGATATTTATCATGACATGTAAATATGTGATTATCTTTGATACGTTGATACAAGGAAATTAAGTATATTGAGACGAGTAACATGTCGAGAAAAATAAGTACGTTTAAGGGACAATATGTTTGATGTTAATTGGTTCCAAATATGAACGTTAGATGAAATAAAATATCTGATAAATAAATCGGTAACTCCAGTAATGCTCCGTAACTCTATTCTGGTGACGGATTCGGGTTAGGGGCGTTACATTTAGAGCTCAAATCATATCATCATTTTAATAATGTTCAAGTCAATAACTTTCTCAATTCACATCAGTTTATAATAATTTAAATATACCAAAAATATTCAAAAACCACAATTTACAATCAATATAACATTTCAAATTATACTAAACTAAACCGAACGAACTTACCAGGGCTAAACTGTAGAGATAGCAAAAGTTTCAGGGATTAGTTAGCAACTTTCCTTTTTCCATGATTATTTTTTTGTTCTTGATCCATATAATAGTTTATTTCAATTTATTAGCCCGAATTTCATGTAATATTCAATTTAATACACAGGGCTTCCTATTTAAAATTTTCACATTTACCCTACACTTTTACATTTTATTCAATTTGATCCTTAAGACCAAAACACAATTATTTTCACAATTAAACCCTATACCCATTGAAATAATTTGTAACCATCCCAAATTAATCCTCACATGCTAAAATTTCATAAGAAAAACATGTCATATTTTCATTATTTTCAATTAAACCTTTAAACTTAAAAATCAACAAAAACCACTTTACAAAATGATACTATATAACTATCAAACATAATAATTTATCATAAAAATTCAAGATCATCTCAAATTCATCCATGGTAACATTCTAACATTTAAATCTTTTGCAAATTAGTCCCTGAGTTAGCTAGATTAAACTACAACGATACTAAAAACATAAAAATCACTAAAAACAAGCAAATAAATCAGTCACATGCAAGGTAAGTTAGCTTGGCCGATTCTTTTTCCTCCAAAAATGGTGACTTCGGTTGAACACCAAAGAATTAAGGAAGATGATATCTTTAGTTTTGTTTTAGTTTATGTTCTAAATTGTTAATTACCATTTTACCCTTTTGTTTTAATTAAAATTTTCTTAATAACCCACCATGATCGTCCACTATAAAACTTATGGTCTAATTACAACATAAATCCTCCAACATTAGCTATTTAGACCATTTAACTAAGAAAAATCAATAGCAAGCAACTTTTTCAACTTTTATGATTTAATCATTTTTTCTGTAATTAACCAACCAAATGTCAAAATTTCTAAACCAAATTTTAATATGACAATAATGCCATCGTAAATATTAAATAATTAATATTTACGGACTCACACGTCAGAATTATGGTCCCAAAACCACCGTTTTTGATACCATTGGAAAATAGGTTGTTATAGGGATGCTCAAAATTCTTCTAGCATCATTCTCATATAAGGTGTTCCTGATAAATTCTTCTTTCCATTTCCTTAAATCCTTGTCAATTAGGTCTGCCACCATCATAGTATCTAGAAGATTCTCACCATTTTGAATTTTGTAATCCAGAGATCCAAGCACCCACACGGTCTCTTTTATTGGAATTTTTGTTCCAGTTCCAACTCGTCAACATAGCCCATCTTAAAGGATTCCCTTAGTCGCCTATACACTCTTCCAGGTATAGGAAGGTATGTTCCCTAAACCTACACTTAAAAAATCTATATTTGAATAATATTTAGCTTTTATCGTACGAGCAAGCAAAGAATTCAGACAATTAATTAACCTCTAACATTGTTTTGCAAGTAATGATAAATTAAATTTTGCTAAACATTGAAATCTAATACTTTCATTCTCTTTTAGTTCACATAACTTCCTCCACTCGCACCAATGAATAGCTCACTTTTCATGACTTTTTTGCCAAAAAAATTCACAATTATACTGTAACACCTCTTAACCCTAAACCGTCACCAAAACAGGGTTACGAGGTATTACCAGACATATCAGACCAAATACGAAATTTAATGACTTCTCCAATGTATAATCACAAACATTTCACTCAAATTTTCAAAGCAAACCAATACTATCACATTCAATCCAACACAAGCTTTCATATCGAATAGGCCATTTCTTAAATTTAACGTTTCATAAATAGGATCTATGTAATTTTTCAAATTCACATCATAGCAATATTTACAACCATCTATCAAAATGACCAATACAACATCATAGGTACATGCCATTTACCAAAAAGAAATTTTTATGACCAGATTTTGAGTTCGGGGTCAATTTGGATGCCGGACCGAGACTTTTGACTTCAACTAACCTGCGCACAGAAACAAACCGTACGCTGAGTATATTTATATCCAGTGGTATTACTATAATTCAAATTTATAATATTATACAAATAAAATATGTATATTTAATTTTACGCCTATAATCTTTCAATAACCATTTTATACATTAAATCAACTTGTTTCAATAATAATAACTATCTCAAATTCATTTCATACACATCTCATTTCAATAACTCATTCCATTTAATATATTTATTAAATTTACCACATTAATCCTTCAAATTATCAAAATATACTTTAACATTATATATATTAACAATAGCTATCTTAGATAGTTTTTCTTTATTTATTTCATTCAGCATTTTACTATATCATAACCATTTCATGAAACCATGGTTCAAGCATTTCATTTCCATATCCAAATTCAATATCTTATTCCGTTTCATATCTAAAATCTTACAACATTAGTTTTTCAATAATAAATTCAAACATTTAAACCAACATATTTCAATAATAATTATTATAATTAATTCACAAGATTATATTCAATTAACTCGTACACTATTTCATTATTTTCAATTCATTCTATTTCACTTGTTATTTTGATATCCCAATTTCATTTTACATTTCAATTCATAATTTCACTTTCTCATACTTTCAATAGTTCAATCAATCAATTCATTCGATTTTCTCATTTCATTTATTCAACTGATTTCAATATCAATAATTCGATATTTTAGCAAATTCATGAACCTTAAGTTCATGCTTCAAATCTCACATTTCAATTCAATTCACAATTCAACTCATAATTTTTTTCTCATATTTTCAATAGTACAATCAATCAAATTTATTTAATTTTCTCATTTTAGTTATTCACCCTATTAACAAACTCGGACTTTGACAGATACACGGATTCCAACCCGAACACACCAGTATGGCACATTTTGCCTAAAACAGTACATAGTACCTGATCAATATAAGACACATAAGTGCCTGAAATGACACACGAGGTGTCTGATACGACAGACGAGGTGCCTGAAATATGACACATAAAGTGTCTGATATACGACACATAAAGTGCCTGATATACGACACATAAAGTGCCTAATCAGCAAAGCCGATAAATCCCGTACTCTTCCAAATCCTATGACATGCCAACTATATCCGACTCAGCCCGACTAGTTAATAGGGTATTTCAATCATTTCTCAATTTAATTTCAATCCATGCCACTCCAATCACAATATTTCATATTTCCATTTAATTCACTTTTCCAATCAATTCACATTTCAATCGATATTTCATTCAATTTCAATAAACAATTTCACTTCCAACAACAGTATCACATATTAGTTTTCACTTTCTCAATTTTTCAATCCAATACCATAATAATTCAATAATTCAATTCAATCCATTCCAATTTCCGTTCAATGATCACATTTCAATTTTACTTTCTCGATTCTATATGTATCTCAATTACTCACATATAATCACAATTCAATCTAAGTTTATTCAGTTCAATATCAATACTCAATTTCAATAATCATATTCACTTGAAATCAACTCCATTCAAAACAATAATATCATACCAAATTTCTTACCTTATTTATTTACCATGCATTTTGATTAAAACACAATAATTATTAATAATTAGATTTGAATTATAGTAATACAAACCAAAATTTCCGAGCTACTCCTCGTCGACTTTATCCTTTCCTTTCTTAATCGAAGTTTCCGGTACAGCATTAGCTGCAGAAATTAAAACAATTAAAATTCATCAATATAATACAATTTCAAATTGAATATTTCAATTTTTATTCAACTTTTGTCTAATTTCTAATTTAGTCCCTGAGCGTAAAACTTGCAAATTAGCCATTTTTAGTGTAACCCATGATAGCTAAATATTCATATATTTTTCTACTCTTTCTCTCCATTCCACATCCTTAATATATATAATTCTACTATTTACTTATATGTTCTTTCAAAGCCATCTACCTGAGTCATTGTCACTAAATTATTTATATCTTGAGTTAAATAATTCCAAATTAAGATCCGCTTGATGTTTTTGAAACTAGACTCAAATATCTTTATACCATAACTTTTTCAGAATTTATAGTTTAGCCAATAATTACAGTAAAATTTTCAAACTTACCCCTGTTCTGCTGTTTAACAGCTTCGACCTTTCCTTATTAAAAATTATTTATCTCTTAGAACAGATTTTAGATGATGTTCCTGTTTGCTTCTTTTGAAAATAGACTCATTAAGGATTTAAACATATAAATTTAAGCCCCTATTTAAATTTTTTACAATTTTTAATGATTTTCCAAAGTTAGAACAGGGGAACCCGAAATTATTCTAACCTTGTCTCACAAAACTTATTATAACTCATAATTTACAATTCCATTGCTTACACCGCTTCTTCTGAAAAACTAGACTCGATAAGCTTTAATTTCATATTTTATTCATCCTCTAATTCGATTTTCATAATTTTTGGTGATTTTTCAAAGTTAGTCTACTACTGCTGTCCAAATCTGTTTTAGTGTATTTCCTTTCTCCATGAAACCCTAATTTTGATTTTTTTTCAATTTAGTCCCTATTACATAAAATTTATAACTTATTCTACAATTTAATCCTTGAATTTAGCATTTCCATAATTAACCAAATATACATATAATTTATTAACAATCCCTAAATTCTTAAATTTTATAACTTAACACCATGCTAATTTAATTTATAACATTAAACTCATTGAAAGCTAATACTAACAAAACTCATGGTACAATTACTCACTAAATTAGTAATTCAACTCAAATTTCCAGCACAAAGAACAATCTACCAAAATAGTCCCTAGACTTCACAAAATTAACAATCTAACCTCCAATTCTATCAAAACAACCCCTAATTCATCAATTAATTCAACATAACTCATGTCTAAAAATCTACTGTGAAAAAAATAGAATAAAATAAATAAAATAAAGAACACACAAATTTTACGTGGAAACCCTTTCGGGGAAAAAACCACGCATGAGAGGAGAAGAAAATTCACTATGTCGAAAAATTTGTATCAATACAAGAGGAATAGACTATGTCTATTTATAGGCTTGTAAAGCCATATTCTAGTAGGATTGAAACACCCTATCCTAATCAATATAAAATAGATGAAGTTTAATAAGGTTTAAAAAACCTTATTCTAAAATAAAATAAAAGAAGTCTAGTTCTATATGGATTTTACTTTTATTTTATTTTCCATCATATTCTATAAGAATTTGGGTCACTTAATTCTAACAATCTCCACCTTGACACAAATTCTCAATGAACAAGTTCTTCATTGCGAACTTTCAATAAACAAGTTCTCCACCTCTTCCATAAAACCCCTTAAGGGTTTAACTCAACAATGAACACCAACCAAGTCTAAGCAATGCTCAAACTTGGTTTTAGGAAGTGACTTAGTCATCATATCTGCGCAGGATTTTCATGAGTACTAATTTTGCTCACAACAATATCACCACGAGCAATAATATCACGAACAAAATGATACCGAACATCAATGTGTTTTGTTCTTTCATGAAACATTTGATCTTTTGTAAGAAATATAGCACTCTGACTATCACAAAATACTGTGCTGATTTGAAGGTCTTCATTGAGTTCACTAAATAGTCCCTTCAACCAAATAGCTTCTTTGCAAGCCTCAGTAATCACCATGTACTCGACGGTGGTAGACAAAGCGATTGTAGTTTGCAAAGTGGCTTTCCAACTAATTGCACAACCTCCGATTGTAAAGACGTAACCTGTGAGAGATCTTCTTCTATCAAGGTCTCCAGCAAAATCAGCATCAACATACCCTATGACTCCATCTTTAGTTCTTCCAAGCTGTAAGCAAACATCAGTAGTGCCTCGTAAGTATCTTAAAATCCATCGAATCGCTTTCCAATGTTCTTTCAGGGATTTGCCATGTATACGCTAATGCATTGATGCATATGATAAATTTGGACGTGAACAAACCATAGCATACATGAGAGATCCCACTACACTAGAGTATGGAACATGTGACATGTACTCAATCTCATCATCGATTGTGGAGACAAAATCGAAGAAAGTCTGAAATGGGCTGCTAAAGGAGTACTAATGAGCTTAGCACTCTGCATATTGAACTCGCAAAGAACTTTCTCAATGTACCCCTTCCGACTTAGGTACAATTTACTTGATTTTCTATCTCTCGAGAATCTCCATACCAAGTATCTTCTTTCTTTGGTCCTAAATCTTTCATCTCAAATTCTTTACTTAGTTGGGCTTTGACCTTTCTTATCTCTTCTTTATCTTTTCTTTGCTATCAACATGTCATCAACATAAAGAAGTAGATACACAAAAGAACCATCACTATTTTTCTTAAAGTAAACACAATCATCAAAACTACTTCTTTTGAAATCATGAGAAGTCATAAAGGAATCAAACCTCTTGTACCACTTGTCTTGGTATTTGTTTCAAACAAGTAAAGGGACTTTTTTTCAGCAAGCAAACATAGTTCTCTTTTTCAGAAAAAAATCAGAAACCTTACAGTTGTTGCATGTAAATATCCTCATCAAGTTCTCCATACAAAAATGCAGTTTTTACATCTAAGCGCTCAAGCTCCAAATCATGCATGGCCACAATACCAAGCAAAGCTCGAATCGAACTATGCTTAACTCTTTGGGAGAACACATCTGTGAAGTCCACTCACTGGAATTTGTTGTAACCCTTTGCAACAAGCCTTGCTTTATATCCGGGTTCTTCAACTCCTGAGTCCCTTCTTTTCTTTTAAATACCCATTTACAACGAATGACCTTTTTACCTTTAGGAAGTTTCACAAGGTCCCATGTTACATTTTTGTGGAGTGATTCCATCTCTTCTTGCATAGCAAACATCCACTTTACGAGCCTTCACACAGTAAGCGCCTCGAGAATAATTAGATGGCTCTTGATTCGCATCTATATCTTCACCACATTCAAAGCATAAGCAACTAGATCACCTCGGCATATTTCTTTGGAGGTTTAATTTCTCTTCTAGTTCTGTTTTTGGCGATAGAGTATTGTGGTGAAGAAGCAACTCTATTCTCAATTTTTGTCTTGGCTTGAGGAGTTGACTTTGTATTAATCGATGCTCTACTTGTTTTTGATTTTCTTTATTGGAAGAGTCTTTAAGAGATAAGTTAGGTAGCATAGCAGTTTCATCAAAAACAACATCTCTACTAATCACAACTTTTCTATTTTCAGGACACCATAACTTATACCCTTTTACACCAACTTTATAACCAAGAAAAACACATTTAATGGATCTCGGTTCCAATTTTCCATTATCAACATGAGCATATGCAGGACACCCAAAGATCTTTAAATCGAATAATTAGCAGGATTACGGACCATACCTCTTGTGGAGTCTTTTCTCAATGGCAGCGGATGGAGATCGGTTGATCAAAAACATGCGATGAAGACGCGCTACGCGCCCAAAATGACCCGGTAAGTTGGCATTTGACAACATACATCGAACCTTCTCCATGATCGTTTCGTTCATTCGTTCGCAACGCCGTTTTGTTGTGGAGTATGATGAATCGTCGGTGTCTTATGATTCCTTCCGACTTGTACAATCTATTAAACTCATCGAGCGAACTCTAAGCCATTGTGCATGCGGAGGTATTTTATACATTTTTCCGTCTGTTTTTCAATCATAATTTTCCAAGACTTAAATGCGGAAAACACATCACTTTTTCTCGCGCCGGGAAGAACACCCAAACTTTTACGGAAAAATCATCAATAAAGGTTAGCATATAATTAGCTCCACCTCTGGAAGGCACTCTAGATGGCCCCCACAGTCGAATGAATATACTCCAATGTTCCTTCGTGTTATGGATTCCTCTAGTGAATTGAACTCTCTTTTGTTTTCCAAAACACAAAGTGCTCACAGAAATTCGGTTTGCAAATTCCTTGCCCATTAAGAAGTCCTCTTTTGCTCAATTACGCCATGCCATTCTCACTCATATGCCCTAGGCGCATATGCCAAAGTTTAGTAATATCATCATCGACAAGGACGAGGAAGCGGCAATTTGCATCACCGACGATATGATAGAACCACCGCAAAACATATAACTTGGCAATCTTTCTCTGTCCTTTCATCACAACAAGGGACCCTTTGGAAATCTTTAAAACCCCACTTTTAGTCTGTATATATGTACCCTTTTGAATCAAGAGTACTCAACGAAATTAAATTTCTTTTCATTCGGAACATGCCGACGTCACTAAGTGTTACGACAACTCCATCAAACATCTTAACTTTAATTGTTCCAACACTGCGATTTTACACTAAGTATTATTTCCCATCAAAACAACACCTTGAGATAATTGTTTCGTAAGTTGTAAACCAATCCCGATTGGGACTCATATGGAAGGTGCGGCTGAATCAAGTATCCACTCTCGCTTACTTTAGAATCATTGATAGAAGCGACTAGAAGTTCACCATCATTTGTAGTCTTCTACAACATCGACTTCACCGGAATTTTCTCGGTTGTTTTCCTTTTGATTCGCGAGCCTCCCTTTTAATCTTATTTTGTAGCTTATATAGCACTCGATTTAATGTGCCCTTTCTTCTTGCGAAGTTACAAGTTTTACCTCTGTTTGAAGACTTGATCTACCCCTTAGATTTACCACGAGGATTCCGTTCTGTGTCCTACCACGATCATCATCGAGCATTCCGATCTTGTCTCCCACGAACAATGAGACCCTCTCCCCAGAGTCGGGTTTAACCACAAGATGCTTCATCTTATCATACGAGGTTAAAGAATCATAAACCCATCATCAGCTGTTAGAGACTCACGGCTATATAAAATCGTGTCTCTAGAGGTTGAATAAGGCAGGGAACAGAACAAAGTAGAATCAACCCTAGATCTTCCTTATCATCATTGAACCTCCATGGCTTCCAAGTTTGAGAGAATTTCTTTAAACAACTGTTAAGTGTTCGTGTCTGACGCACCTTCCTCCAAGCGATGAGCATAAAAACGACTGCTTCATATGCAACTTGCTTGTTAGAGTTTTCGATATACATATTTGTTCTAGCCTCTTCCATAATGCGTGGCGGTTTTCTCTTTCATCACATCTTGCAAAATTTCGTTGGACAAATGCGGATGTAATTGTGTTAATGCCTTTCGATCCTTACGCTTTTTCTCTTCATCCATTAATGTCGAAGGCATCTTATCTATCCCCTAGCGGGGCATCCTCCAGATCCATCTCGTGCAAGAAGCGCTGCATCTTAATTTGCCACAACGCAAATCTAGTGTTGCGATCCAACAGTGAATTTCATATTTCAAAGACGCCATTACCGTGATCGAGATGAATAAACCGGAAGCTCGATACCAACTTGTGAAAAAAATAGAATAAAATAAATAAAATAAAGAACACACAAATTTTCACGTGGAAACCCTTTGGAAAAAAAACCACGAGCGAGAGGAGAAGAAAATTCACTATGTCGAAAAATTTGTATCAATACAAGAGGAATAGACTATGTCTATTTATAGGCTTGTAAAGCCATATTCTAGTAGGATTGAAACACCCTATCCTAATCAATATAAAATAGATGAAGTTTAATAAGGTTTAAAAAACCTTATTCTAAAATAAAATAAAAGAAGTCTAGTTCTATATGGATTTTACTTTTATTTTATTTTCCATCATATTCTATAAGAATTTGGGTCACTTAATTCTAACATCTACTATCTTTCAAAATTTTCAACATAAATCATGACATATTTTGTTCTAGAACTCCAAAAACTCAAAAATTACAAGAAAAAGAATTAATTTGACTTGCCAAATTAACTTTGAACCTTGAAACCTCAAATTTTCCTTTTTCTTTTTCTTTCTTTCTTTCTTTCTCCCCTGTTTCTTCTCTTTTTTTCGTTTCAATTCTGTTTCTTTTAACTCATTTGTTTCTTTTATATATAATAATAATATAATATATTAATATAATAATAATATACTTAATTATTAAACAAACATATATATTTTAATCAATAAAATCTTTGATATTTTCCACGTTAAACCGCCTCAACTATAGGAAATGGTTTAATTTTCTCTTTAGTCCTTTTAGTTTTTCTTTAATCTATAATTAAACTTTTACCCTTATTGCAATTTAGACCTTTTTAATTAATTAACCATCAAAACGTTAAAATTTCTTAACAAAACTTTAATACCACCTTAATGACACTCCGTAAATATTTATAAAAATATTTACGGCTCAGTTTATAATATCAAGGTCTCGATACCTCATTTTTGACCCAATTTACCTAATAATTTCTTTTAAATCACAAAATTCAATAATTCATAAATATTTCTAACATCACACTTAACTTATAATTATTAATTAATAAATTTTTCTAACTTTTTTGTCGGATTTAGTGATCTCAAATCACTGTTACGACACTACAAAAAATTGGGCGGTTACATATACTATTCATTTCTTGACAAAATGATTTCGGTAGTAAAAAACAGGTCATTATATACATCGAATTTGCCTATAAAATAGATTTTATAAAAATCTCTTTACCTCATTGTGATGAGTGTTTTGTACTCCAACTGTCTATTTTTCTCTTCATTCGATCTTTAAGCAATTGAAAATGTAACAGCCCGTTTTCAGTGTTGTCGAAAACAGTGATTTTGGGACCAATTTCGATGAGTGAGTTATTATTTTAATATTTATTTAATGTCTACAAGACTATATAAGGTCGTATTAAAGTTTCGTTGAGAAATTTTAATGTTTAATTGGTTAATTAGGTAAAAAGGACTAAATCATAAAAGGTCTAAAAGTTGAATTCTATTAGTTAAAAGGGCTAAATGGCTATGGAAAGGAAAGCTAATGGACTTATAAGGTAATTATACCATGTTATATGTTAGTGGATGTACATGGATAGGTTTTAATGAAATTTTAATAGTTTTTAAAGGTTAAAATTGTAATTAAATAATTAAAACTTAAACTAAATAAAACAAAATTTGTTTCATCTTCTCTAATTTCCTTCTCCACCGAAAATTGAAGAGAAAAAAACCATTAGAATAGGTTTGAGCTTTCGGTCAAGTCTCTACCTTGCATGTAAATGAATTCAAGTCTCGTTTTTAATGATTTTCATGTTTTTAAGTTCATTTTAGCTTAATCTAGCTAACTCGGGGGGTTAAACTGCAAAAATGTTAAAGTTTGAGAAACTTGACATGTATGTTTTTGGATTTTTTTATGTTATTTGATAGATTATTAATCTTTGTTGTAAAATAAGCATTTTTGTTAAGTGATTTTTGTTGAATTTTGGATATAGGGATTAAATTGTTAAATGTATAAATCCATGGGTTTTTTTGTGAATTATTAGTAACTATGGGTTGTTTCAAGGTCCCTGGTAACATTGGTTAATTTGGATTTAGGCTAAAATGAGTAATATGTAAGTTATGAGTTTAAGGACTAAATTGTGAAAAGTTAAAATATTAGGGGTAATTTTGTAATTTTTCATAAATATGAACTATGGATTAAATTGAATACTAGAATTTTTTAATTAAATAAAATTATTTATTTAGATTAAGATAAACCACAATCGAACTTAAATTGAGGAAAAACTAAAGCTTCGGATTAGTTCAGATTCCACTTCTACGACTTTATTATCGAGGTAAGTTTGTATGAATTGTAATTATGATAAAGTTAGTTAAATTGACTATCTATTATATTGCATTAGTTATAAATGATTTGAACATACATGTATCAATGCTATGATGAATTGACGGATAACGAGTCCCGTTTGAACCTTAAGAATTCTTAAGATACAAATGACATGTCATTAGGGATTTCATGTTTTTGGTGCTGGTCTTGAATGACCTATTGATGGATGATGTCCTACATTTTTTTTGGATTCGCTACAACTCGTGTGAGTAGCATCGTGTAATTTACATTTCGACTCACAGCTCGTGTGAGCAGGCCCATTTCACAACTTGTATGAGTATTGTTGTAAATGAAATGTTACGATTATATGTAAAGGCACACTATATGTGAGCTTTCCCAAGTATCCAATGTAATTCTAGATGGTTCAACGGGTAAGAAAAAAAATGAAATGGTAAGTATTCAAATGGAATAAATCATGATCTTATGAAAAGATTTATAAGTTAAATGATGTATTTACATATGGAAATCTACTTATCTTGTGGTTGAATTTATTTGTATCATGAATAAGTGTGCTAATTTGTGAGTTTGATGATGTTTTATAGGCTTGTACTAAGCTTATGGCATTGGTAATGATTTTATGCTTAAACTATTAATTGTGCTAATGGAATGGTAAGTTATGTTTATGTTTGTACGAGCTTAAGCACTCGTTGCTTACGTAGTTACTGTAACAACCCGATTTTGGGCCTAGTCGGAATAATGGTTTCGAGACCACAAATCTAACGTAATAAAATTTATTTTTATTATATTTTTATGATCTACAATTTCATGAAATTATTTTGTGAAAATTTCGTTTGAAAATTTTGACGTTTGGGCATTCAATTTAGTCAAAAGGACTAAATCGTAAAAAGTGTAAAAGTTGAGTTCTACATGCTAGAGGTGTCCATTTGTTATGAAATTTTAAATTGGAGGTCCTTATATGGTAATTAGACCATTGGTTAATTTTTTGGACAAAAATGGACATGAAATGGGTGAAATAGAATATTTTTAAGTTAGGGGCATTTTGGTCATTTGTAATTAAAATGAATTAAAAACAAAATTAAAATCTAATTTTTGTCCATCTTCAAGCTATGGCTGAAACTTGCATGGAGAAACCATGGCTAGGGTTTTTCAAGCTTCCAAGCTCAATTGTAAGTCCATTCTAACCCTGTTTTTAATGATTTTTATGTTTTTTCAATCCCCGTAACAAGATTATCTATTTCTATAACACCGCTAACCCATGTCCGAGGCTGGGACAGGATACGAGGCATTACCGGATTTAAACATATACAATCACATAAAATCGGGCCATAAATTTTCATTCAAATAAAAAACATTCATACATATGTATAATGTCCCTTAAACGAGCTTATGAGGCCTTAAACACGCATCGGAGATGATTCGGGATTAAACCGGAAACTTTAAAAACTTTTGGGAAAACTTAGAAAATTTCATCATGAACGGAGGCACACGCTCGTGTGGGTAGGTCGTGTGGTCACACACGCCCATGTGGGTTAGGCCGTATGGTAACACACGCCGGTGTCCTAAGCCCGTGTAACTCTCTGTTTATGACGTCAGCAACAAAATAGAGTCAGACGGCCAAGTCACACGCCCAGGTGCTAGGCCATGCCCTCCACACAACTGAGACACACGACCGTGTCTCTACCCGTGTGGCAAAGAAAGTGGCTATTTACCAAGCCATTTGGCACCCTCATTTGCACATACTTAAACATAATTTTAATGGCACTTTTCATGGCATAATTTGTAACACTCCCTACCCGTATCCATTACTGGAATAGGGTACGAGGCATTATCAGAGTTTACTGAACATTTTCAGAAAATTCTGAGTCATTTATTATTCATATTTTGAAAATAATCATAACGTCTCTCTATTGGGCCCTCGAAGCCCCAAACATACAATAGAAACCAACCGGAATTAAATCGGGATTATAAAAAAAAATTTCGCAAAATCTTAAATTTTATTTTCATCTAAGTGCTTACCATTTCAATGCTCCTTATAATTAAACATGTTACCATTCAATCAATAGCTTAACACTTGTCTAAGCGTCAAACAACATCATTGTTAGTATACTTGCACATATTTCATCTAAATTCAACATTGATATACTTATTTTCTCGACATGTCACACTTGAGTTTAATAATTGTCTTTACTTACATAATTTCCTTGTATCAATATATCAAAGATAATCATATATGCACATGTTATGAAACATATCATTCTCTTACCGTTTCTTCATAAGTGTATATCAATCATTTCATTATATCAATATTTCATGCTCCATCATTTCCATATATTTTATGTATATTTATTCAGGTAAAGTTTATATCAAACTTAACATAAATTATATTCCATGTACTTATTCTTATTTCGTTTATCTATCTTCATAATTATTTCATACAACTATTTTGTACATATATTTCTATATGACCAGTTCTTGTAAACATTTCACACAACCATTTCATATAACCATTCGTCATCTGATACATATTACCTGAATATCAATTGTTCAATAGATGTCATAGCGTCTCCCATCCACAGTCTTATTTGTCTTTGACATGATGCCATAGTGTCTTTCAACTATGATCTTACTCATTTTCTATCATGTTGCCATGGTATCTTTCAACCATGGTCTTGTTCATTTCATATCACATTGCCATGGTATCTTTCAACCATGGTCTTATTCGTTTCATATCAAGTTGTCATGGTATCTTTCAACCATGGTCTTACACATTTCATATCAGAGAGCACACTCCCGCGAACCTCATCCTTACAGTGGGATTACCAATCCAGGCTAAATCCCCTGTAATATAAACTCATAGAGTATTGTCGGGATTACCAGTCCAGGCTAAATCCCCTGCAATGACAATTACTCTAATGAGCTTGGATCTGAATTACCAGTACAGGCTAAATTCAGACCTAATTCAGATTACCCGTCCGGGCTAAATCCATTTTCCACATATTCTTCAGGAGGGCTATATCAGGATATGATCACCCGTCTGGGCTAGATCATTTTTATCGTCAATTCCTTTTC
The DNA here is from genome assembly GCA_025698465.1 of Gossypium longicalyx. Lineage (NCBI taxonomy): Eukaryota > Viridiplantae > Streptophyta > Magnoliopsida > Malvales > Malvaceae > Gossypium > Gossypium longicalyx. The sequence goes on from CM047000.1 coordinate 10,174,480, forward strand.
AAAGATCCATCGAATTTTCCTTTCATTCAATCGGGATTTCTTCCCCTTTTTATCAATATGCCAGTGTTTCATAAATTTTCATATAATGAACATTCAAATCATATTCATATCAAAAACATGCATTTCAAACATTTAAGAATATAATTCAAGTTACATGAACTTACCTCATTACTTGTTTGTGTTTATAATTTTATTAATCCGATATCTTTTCTTTTCCACGATCAAATCTCTTATTTGAGTCTTCCGGATCTTTATAAATAAATTTGATCATCATTTTCATTCATTTCATATTCTAATGTATTTAATTAATGCTCTAGGCAAAATTACCATTTTGCCCCTAAACTTTTATTTAATGACGATTTCATTCTTAGGGTCAGGAAAATAAAATTCTTGCAATTTAATCCTTATTTCCAGCTATTATTCTCATACATCTTGATAACAGCCCATGAATTGATAACAGCCCATGAATTTTATAAAATATCAGAATTTTCCATAATTTCAACACTTTTCAATTTAATCCCTAAAAACATGTTTTTCCCCAATCTTGAACTAAATTAATAATTTCATTCAATTTTGTAATTTAAATAATAAAATAGTTCGTTTCATGCAATTTGGTCATTTTTGACATTTTTACAAAATTACCCATAAAGTTTTACTTTTATTCAATTTAGTCCCTGAACCTAAAACATGCAAATTAGCCATGTTAGATGAATATTCATACATATTTTCCTCCTCCTCCTCTCCATTTCACATCCTTAATGTATATAACACACTTATAAGTAATATTATCTATAATTTTTATTATTTACTTTTATGAATATTCAAGTTGTCCATCTGTGTCATAGTCACTAAATTATTTATATCTGGAGTTATAGAACTCCAAATTAAGATCCGCTAATTTTCCCTAAAACTAGACTCATATATCTTCTTACCATAAAATTTTCAGAATTTTTGGTTTAGCCAATAAGTACAGTTTATTCTTTAAATTTACCCCTGTTCTACTATCTGACAGTCCTCACCCTTCTTCACTAAAAATTAATTATCTCCTCGTACAGAATTCGAATGATGTTCCTGTTTATTTCTCTTGAAAATATACTCATTCAAGATTCTAAACATATAAATTTAAGTTCATAATTAGTTTTATCCAATTTTTTATGATTTTCAAAATTCGGAACAGGGGAACCCGAAATCATTCTGCCCTTGTCTCACAAAATTGATTATATCTCATGATTTACAATTCCATTGCTTACATAATTTCTTCTATAAGAAACTATACTGAATAAGCTTTAATTTCATACTTTATTCATCCTATAATTCGATTTCTAAAATTTTTGATGATTTTTCAAAATTAGACTACTGCTGCTGTCCAAAACTGTTTTGGTACAAGATATTAATTACCATGTTATAACACCCTTATTTTCTTCTTCTACACCATTTCTCATCACTTTCTCTTATTTTCTCTTCACTAACATATCAAGAACATAGGACCTTATGTAATAAAACTCTACTATAACATTATTTCCATGCTTTTTCAATAATAACAAACTTAAAAACATATTGAAATCTTGATGTACTTACCTTGTTCTATTGATACTAATCTTTAACTTGATTTTCTCTCTCCTCCAGCTTCTATTCTTGAACCCAACTTGATATTCTAACTCCCCATGGTCTACTTAGTATTTCTCTCTCTTAGTAGCTATGGAAATTCTTTTGATTTCTAGGTGAAAATGGTGAATTTTTGGTGGAAGGACCAAATTGTAAAGAAAAGAAAATTTCTTTCTTTTCCTTCTCTTCTAACATTGGTTGCATGCATGGAAAGATGATGAAAATTCTTCATCCTTCCTTCCTTTTATACTAAATAATTAATAATAAAATTATAATGAAATAATAATAAAATAATAAAATATCTTATTAAAATAATATATATCTAATTAAATAATCATAAAATATCATCAACATCATCATTACTTTCTAGATTTCTCTCTCTTCCAATTGACCATTTTGCCCTTTATTATCTTTTAAAATTCCATCATTGAGTCATCATTTAATTTGGTAAAATTGCAATTTAGTCCCTCATAGTTCTTCACCTATTCAATTTGGTCCTAATCCATCCATTTTCCTTAGTTTCTAGATCATTCCACTCTTAAAATATTTACACTATTGGTCCTTTAACTTTTTCATATTTACACTTTAACCCCTCAAATTTTAAGTATTTATTCTTGTGCAACAAAACTTTTCTCACTTTTACAATTTAGTCCTTTCTTGAATTAATGTATCATAATATACTTCTCAATATTGACATAACTCAAAATTCCCTTTTTTGTCACTTTATTTCCTTATTTTACTATATCAAGGATAATATCTCACTGTAAAAATTTTCAGGGTATTACATAATTAAGCATTTAAACATCATCAAACAAGTTATGATCATGGTGATTTCATATCAATTTATTCAAGCATAAGGTACCATACTTTGCCTAGTTTAAACTTATCAAACTGTCATGCCATGACTATCATTAACCCATTCTCTTTTTTCATACTTATGCCAAGTATGTCATCAACCAATTATCAAGCACCTAAACCATATCCACACACCTATCCATATTAAACAACATTATCACACCACATGACCTTTGGCACATGCAAGTACATATAATTAGGCATTACAACCCAAATAGTCAATATAAGCCAGATCTCATGGCTATATATACAAAATGAATCAATATATCATCATAAGCGAATACATTTGGCCAAATCAAATGACACATACACAATTGACTAAGCCCCTATACATGCCATAAACTCAAGTGCTTGAATACTTATACCCCAAATGGTAGCTTGATAGTGTGATTGAATCTACAGCGATCTCCAACCCGAACTAGTTGAATAAACCTATAAGAGATGGGAAAGGAAGGGGAGTAAGCTATATAGCTTAGTAAGTCAGTATAAAAATAATAAGCAACTTATTATCATGCTTTTTCCAAATTCTAACAACATTTTTTCAAGGTAGCACAATCATAATTGCACATAATTCAATCAAGCTATCTACTCAAGTAACGGTCACTAAATTATTTACAACTTGAGCTACAAATTTCTAAATTATGATCCGTTAATATTCCTTGAAACTAGACTCAGATGATTAGCCAATAAGTACAGTTTATTCTTCAAAGTTACCCTTATTCTGCTGTTTGACAGCTTCGACCTTTCTTTACTAAAAATTTACTATCTCCTCATATGAGATTCAAATGATGTTCCCGTTTGTTTTTTTTTTTAAATAGACTCATAAGCTTTAATTTCATATCTTATTCAACCACTAATTCGATTTCCACCATTTTTGGTGAATTTTCAAAGTCGGACTGCTGCTACTGTCCAAAACTATTTTAGTGTAAACAATGATAACTAAGTTAATAACATCTTTACAAATCATTTCAACCATCATGGTATAAATACATATTTATACAACATTAGCATGGACCCATAATCACAAGGTCATCACAAAATCATTATCATAGGCTTGACTTACTTATTTACTTCATTACAAAGATGCATCATAAATCGAGATCATTTCTCATGAGTTTTGCATAAATACTTGTACCGATCCTTACCATTTCATACATACATGTAATGTTGTTGCATCTTAGATGTCTCAAATCGCACACGTGGCACATTTAGCCGAAGCTATTTCAAACTGCACATTGAGTGCCATTCTTAGTCGATATGTCGTTAAACATAAAAATAGTCATGTATATACAATTTATATGATATCAAAGCATTAAAAGCATAAATATAACAATGCTTATTGCATATGAACTTACCTCGATCGTTAAAACGACGGAACAGATCGACTAGTCCGAATCTTTGCTTTTCCTTTGATCTAGACCCGCACGAGGCTTAACTTGATCTAAATAATCAAATTCAACTCATTTAATCATTATTATACTCAATTCAATCAAATTTCATCTTATGGAAAAATTACCGTTTTGCCCATATACTTTTGACCTTTTTACAATTTAGTCCCTAGGCTCGTAAAATTAAAATTCATGAAATTTCATCACCCAAGCCTAGCTTAAAATCATACATGCTCATATCAGCCCATACAATTCATAATTTCACATATTTAACAACAAGGATTTATTTTCACATTTATCAATTTGGCTCCTATTTGACAATTTCATTAAAAATCCTTTAACAAAAGTTGTTTATTTAACAACAAGGATTTATTTTCTTCCATAAAACTTTAAAATCATAGCATTATCATCAATGAAAAATCTCAAACTATTCAATATTTTTTCAAATTAGTCCCCTCATTAGATAGATTAAGCAACAACGATTCCGAAAACATAAAAATTATTAAAAACCGAGTAGAAAATACCTACATGCATACAAAAACACCATGGCCGAATGAAGCTTCATCCATGGCTACCCTTTTTGTTTGAAATTTCGGTGGAGGAGAGAAATAAATATGAGAAATTACTTTAGTTTTATTTATTTTGTCTTTTATCACTTATTTTCCAAAATAACCTTTAAAACATTTAATAATTACACTAATGCCAAACCATCAAAATCCACTATCTCTTTAATGAGCCATTTACCAAATAAGTACTTCCATATCAAATTTCTATAACCATTTGGTTCATTTAACTAATAGGACTCATATTTTACGCCTTATGCGATTTAGTCCTTTTTACCGAATTAAGCATTTATACGGTAAAATTTCTTCACGAAATTTTCACACAACTCTAATATCATGCCGTAAATATTAAATAATAATAAAATAAATTTTTCAACATCGTATTTGTGGTTCCGAAACCACTGTTCTGACTTAGCTAAAACCGGGCTATTATAATTTCTACCATTTATTTAAGCTAGGGTTGATGTTTAAAAATTTACCCATGTGCTACATTTGTGTATTTTTATGTTTAAGGGAGATATATGAATGTTTTTCTGTGTGTTAAATGACTTTTGCTAAGTAGTTTTCGGTGAAAACGCTAAAAAGGACTAATTTGTAAAAGTTATAAAATTTGTCATAAAAGTGTGATTTAGTGGAAATTGTGTGCTGCTATAGTTATGAAAATGATTCATCTAGGATTAAATAACAAATAAATTGAATGAAAATCATTTTACGAGTCTAGGGGAAAAAGTGTAAATAAGTGAAACATTAGGGGCAAAAATGTAATTTTTCTATAATGTGATTTTTGGATCAAATTGAATAATGTGACTAATAAATAAGCTAAATGTGATATTATAGATCAAGGAAAATGAGATTCAGACCTAGAACGAGGGAAAAATGAGTACTTGAAGGTTAGGTCTCTTTTCGCCATTTTTAGTATCGAGGTAAATTTGTATGAAAATAATGCAACATGTTATTTTTATTATAGATTTAATGCTTAAATAAACATGAAAATGTGTTGATTTGAATGTTATGTTACATTGATTATGTATGTAAATTATATGGACATTGCAATGAATGAAATAATATATGTTGAAAATTATTAAGAAGGATTATATTCCATTTGAATATTGAATTTCGATGGGTGAGAGGTGATTTCCCCATTGAAACTGTATGTGTTGCAGAATGGATTTAGCCCGTACAGGTAATCCGAAATAAGACTCTTAAGCATATGTTTCAATTAGGATTTAGCCTGGACTGGTAATCCTAACTTACTAGATTTAGCCTGGACTGATAATCCAGAATAAACTCTATGGAGAATTCTTTGTCACAAAAGGATTTAGCCTGGACTGATAATCCGACAAAGCTCCTGAAGTATATCTTATAGACAGATTCTAGCCTAGACTAGTGTTTCTGTTGTATGATATGTGGTTTGAGAGTGTACCTTAATAGGTATTACAGGATATGAATTGATGAAAAATGAAAGTGTACACTTCGAGTGTACTACATGAAATATCCATCAGAAAATCAATGATTCAACGGATAACATGTTAAATGACATGAGAAATAAAAGATGAAATATGTACATGGCATGATGAGCTCATCTATGCATATTGATATACAAGTGACTAACTTGTTGATTGAGTGTAGGTATTTAGTAAAAATTACCTTGATCGATGGAATGTATGGTTAAGTATGCCCATGAGAAATAATGACTTTTATATTGAGATCTATTGTGTAAATGAGTATGGGATCCTTGAAATGGTGAGTTCATGATTAGTTGGAAATGATTTTATGATAGTTATCATTGTATTGCACTAAAACAGTTTTGGACAGCAGCAGTAGTCTAACTTTGAAAATCCCAAAAATTGTGAAAGTCAGATTAGAGGCTGAATAAAATATGAAATCAAAGCTTATTGAGTCTAGTTTCTGTAAAAATTAGCAGATCTTAATTTGGAGTCCCGTAGCTCCAGATATAAATAATTTAGTAACTATGACTCGAGAAAATAGCTTGACCAGAACATAAGTAAAAGTGTAATTATGATTGTATTACCTTGAGAAGCATGTTGACATATTGCTTATTATTTTTATATGGACTTATTAAGCTATAAAGCTTACTCCCTACTTTCCATTTCTTTAGTGTTGCCAGGTTAGCTTGGGGTTGGAGATCGTCGGAGGCAGCATTACACTATCAAATTATCAATTTAGGGTATTAATAAACCTTAAGTGTTTTCAAGTGAGTGGCATGTATAGAGACTTAGTCTTTTGATATATGTGTTTCATGATTTGGCCAAATGTATTGGCTTATAATGATTCAATTGTATATAGCCATGAGATGTGGCTTATATTGACTATTGGGTTGTAACCCTATTATATGTGCATGCACAAGCTTAAAAGTTTTATGTGATGTGAGTATGTGACTTGATATGGTGTGCAATGTCTTAGACAAGCATGTTATTCTATGCATGTGAAATATGTTGGTATGTTATAAAGTTATGAGTTAGCGTTGAATATGAATGTTTGATGATTAAGTTGAAATCTTTTAGTATGATGATAACCGTGGTATAAAAGTATAAGTTGTATTATAATAGACAAGGCCAAATGAGTATGAGAAACACAAGTATGATGACATGCAAATGTTATGTTTGTAACTAAATTGAGAATGTTTAATCTTTAATTAGATACCATGTTTTATGCCTTTGATGTTGTATAAGTGTGTGAGGGATTGAGGTTGACCAAGGCTTGGAAAGTAACCTAAGTGTTGGTCACACGAACAGAGACACGGTCGTGTGTCTCTGCCGTATGGAAGACAAGGCCTAGCACACGAGCATGTGTCTTGGCCGTGTGACCTTAAAATATTACTGACGTCATAAACAGAGAGTTACACGGGATGAGGACACGGGCGTGTCTGAGCCACAGGGCCTACCCACACGGGCGTGTAACTCTCCAAAACTAGAAAATTTTCTAAGTGTTGTAAAAAGTTCGTAAGTTCTCGGTTTAGTCCTGAACTACCCCCGATGTATGTTTTGGGCCTCGTAAGCCCGTATAAGGGACATTATGAATATGAATGAATGTTTTTAATTTGAACAAAAAAATTTTATGTCCCGGTTTTACATAATTGTATACGTTTAAATCTGGTACTACCTCGTACCCTGTCCCGGCCTTGGACTCGGGTAAGGGGTGTTACAGATACTTTCCTTTGTTTTATAAATTATTGGAAGCTCGTCGGAGATCTATCACACTATCCAACAACCATGTCGGTAGATTTTGTGTATTTTGGCCAAGGTTAATAATGGCATGTATAGGATCTTTGTAATGTATGTTTTGTTATGTTTAAGCTTTTGAGGTTATGTTGGTTTGGTGCACTTTAATGCCTTACCAAAATATGTCATATTGGTCACTTTTAAGTGCTTGTAAATAAGGTTCTTTAGGTATGTTTTGATGGCTTGCAAATGGTCATGTATGGTAGTTAATTGAAATAGGTTATTATGTTTGGGAATTGTAATATTGACTTGTTTTTGGTAAGTGATGTTTTGATACAATTGTGGTGCTTTTGAATGGCATATTGGTTAGGTGATTTAGGATGTTTGGAATAGCATGTTTATGTGTGTTTGAACGATGTTTGAATCCCTTGAATGTGTGCCCAAATGGTTTGAATGGTTAGATATGAATTGAACTTAAAAAGGCTTGATTTTAGGTAAGTTTTTGGGTTCACACGGCTGTGTGACACACACAACCTTACGACACGGCCGTGTTTTATTTGTAAAATTTTAATGTTTCAAGTCAGTGAGTTATACGGCCTAGTATATAGGCGTGTGTGGCAACTCAGAGAGTTACACGGCCTGTTACACGGTCTGACCACATGGCCGTGTGACCCCTATTTTTGTATTTTTGCATCTTTTTCTTAAAACTTCTATTTTGATTCGATTTAGTCCCGAATCATTTTTAAGTTATTTTTAGGGTCTCGCAGGCTCGATTTAAGGACAAAATGCATATGGTTAATTGGTTTATAATAAGTATTAATTAATTTAAGATTATGTTGATAAATGTTTTCTGATTGTATAGTAATGCTCTGTAACCCCAATTCGACCACAGAGACGGGTTAGGGGTGTTACAGAAAAAACCACTTTCTTCCCCCGACCAACCATATTAGGAAGACTCAGATATTTTTCGGGATTTGTAGAATTTTTAACATTTAAAATCCACGACACTGACCTTCTAACATGATCGGAAGTATTTGAATTGTAGAACATAGTTGACTTATCATAATTCACACACTGTCCCTAAACTTCCTCAAACTCCTTGAGGATACCATTTAGAACATAGCCCCCTTTATGAAGCCTCGCTAAATAAAATGCAACCATCAACAAACATTAAATGGGAGATTTTTAGACCTTTTCAACTTACTCTAGCTCTTTCCATCAATCCCTCTTGCCTAGCCAATCTCATTAAAGAAGATAATCCTTCGCTACATATCAAAAGATAATCTATCAATCCCTTTTGCCTTAAGCCTCTAGTAGGTCGAAACACCTATCCCTCCTTTCTGTTGGTTATAATTGAATACGAAATAGAGCTGATACAATGTATGATAAACTCTACCTACGAGTTTGCAAAGCTCATATCCAATTTTAGCCCCAATGAGCCATTCCCCATATTATTTTTTACTTAAAAGAATGGATAACTTCATAAGCGAGAAGAACATTACCTGTGATCAAACGACCTGGAACAAAAGCACTTTGAGCCTTAACAATGCAACAATCTAAAATTTGTTGAAATCGATTAGCAACTATTTTAGAAATAATTTTATATAATATTGTGTAAAGGCTTATAGGCCTAAAATTTGTCAAATTCAAATACTGAGCAGTTTCCGGTAGAAGCACAATATTTGTAACAATGAGAGGTTCCAATGACATACCTCCATTCAAAATTTCAATGCAGAAATTACTCACTTCCCGTCCAATAATATGCCAAAATTTTTGAAAAAAGATTGTTGGATAACCATTAGAACTTGTTGTTTTCGTTGGTCCCATTCCTTTCAACGTAGCAAACACCTTCTCACCCGTATACTTAGTTGTCAGCAATTGGTTCGTGTTATCTGTTATACAACTTTTCACCCCGGACAAGATATACTCCAAATTGCCAATTCCTTTCGTAGCAAAAATATCAATAAAATAATTCTGGGCAATTTCCTCCACTTCATTTCCATTCGTGGCCACATTTCTAACCTCATTTAGTAGACCTCTAATTAGGTTCATGCATCTTCTTTAGGATGCAAAATTTTGAAAAAACTTTGTATTTCTATCTCCCAATCGCAATCAATTTACTCGAGCCCTTTATTCTCAATACGCTTCTTATTTCTCAATTTCTAGATTTAGGTGTACCTTCACATCTATTATTTCTACCAACGTCTTGTCATCCCTCTCTAGATCAGACATATATTCCAATCTTTTATTCAATCTTTTTAAAACCTCAGTTCACTTTTCTTTTATACCCTTTTCCCATTTATTCAAACCAGGTATGAGGGCTTCTAACTTGTCAATGACAGTGCTTGAACTTGATTCTCAAAGTCGTCTAACTTCCTCCTAACAAGATTTCTCCAAAACCCACTATGCTTCAAACTGAAATTCTCTCTGTTCCCTACTTTTATCCACCTGGTTAGTTTGGACAAGAATGGGACAATGATAAGAGAAAGAGTGTGGTAAATGTTTAATTGAAAAATCAAGGAACATGTTCATCCAATCGACATTAACCATTCCCTTATCCAATCTTTTGAACTTATTCATTTCAGGTAGATTCCCTCTTTCCCGAGTGATTCGAGGTCTTGAATAGCCTACATCCACTAATTGACAGTCCTCTAACACTATTCAAAAATTCTCCATTCGTCTCTCCTCTCGTGGCACACCACCGATCTTCTCAAAAGAATACAATATTTCATTAAAGTCTCTACATACTATCCATGGAAATTCTTAATTTCTTCCTAAACGACGAAGTAATACCCAACACTCCTTCCTATGTCGAGCCTCCAGAGCTCCATAAAATCTTGTTAGCTTCCATCTTCTTCCACCTTCATCCATCTGAATTTCCACATCGATATGATTCTTTGAGTAGCTTCATAGTTGAACCATATCATTACCATTCCATGCTAAACTGAGTCATCCCCTCATTCCATCAGCTTGAACATCAATCCCATTATTAAACCCACATCTCTTTTGAACTTTTTCCATACGATCAATAAGACAATTTTGGGATTATAAGTCTTCAGTGTATGTCGAAACTTTCGAATAGCCCACGTGCTTCCCAATTCGCAGACATTCCAAAATAATATTTTTATGGTGCCTGGTCGACTTGTCCCCTGGTAGCTGCCATTAATAGATGAAGACAAGCATACACTTGAACCCAGAAACCTAGGGGCAAATCATACACTTAAACCCAAAAAGACGAGAAAATCAAAGTAACTTGCATCGAATCTTCATTATTTTCTACCGGTGGATAAACAATAAATGATTGTTAGAAGTTTAAAGAGCCCTGTCAACCACCCGCTTAATATCCATCTCATTAAAAAAATTTGAACAAGTATCTCCTCTCTCCCAAATCTGAGATCTGAACACCCTCTAAAGGGTGCCACAAATACGCCATTGTGTTCCTCATTGCTGGAAAATGGACAACACTAGCCATCAAGAAGCATCCTACCAAACAGTACTCGTACACTAATTTTTGTAGCTCCGAACCTATTGGCAAAAACATCGCCTCATCTTCCCCATCTTCGATATTTAGTCTTGCCATCTCCTTCTCCATAGTTGATACTGTTAGATTTGTAAAATAAATCTGAAATAAAACTTAATAAACCAGGATCTATCATGTCAAATCATCAAGAATAAATTAAGAACATAACTAGATGCGGAAGCGTACCTGAATCTGTGAATTTCTTGAAGTTTTTCCGAATCTTGGGGATTTGATCTTCCAAATTAGCACACAAGAAATTCAGAGAATATCTGCTCTTTCTTTCCTAATGATGAGATACTAGAAAAGATATCTTGTGTATAATTTGGGGACCATAACCCTAATATTTATAACCTTGGCATATTAGTTCTAATCAAATTCTAATTAGCCCATCATTAATCAAAATTTGATGAGAATTCAATTATTAGAGTATCTACACATATTTAACCCATACTTTATTTAATAATTAAAGCCTAATAAAATTTTAACCAAATTAAATCACTTTTAATTTGGCTAACCTATCATGATAGTAAATAATAACATGTAATTACCCTTATTATATATGTGATGTCCATATTTTCTAACAATCTCTCACTTGGACCACATATATATACTAATTACTCTATAATTACATATCATTATATAACCTTATGAGCTCAAAATTTTACTATCATATCCAAAAGGTATTCTGAACAATCTCGTCCATTAATTATGTTAACATAGAACTAAGGCGACTTTCGTTACATATATCGTAACTAAATCCATCCATGATCACGTATATTAACACAACCAAATGACATAGATCAAGTATGGATGTGTAGCATGGAAATTACATGCAATATGATCTAACATGTCTATTTTCAACTAGTCCTCCTTAGTGAGATCAAACCTAACCAAAATCAGAGTGTGAATAAACCAAATAAACTTTATTTCTGCAGAAAATAAACTTAATATCTTTAAACTGAAATAACTAAAAATGTGTTTATAACATAAAAGCATTTAAAAGTACAAACACCCACTAAAACCAAATATCCTTAAATGATATTACACTCATATGAGCAATGTGCTCATGAAAAACCTTGGGTGTAGTCCCTTAGTAAGCGGATCCACAATCATGGAGTTTTTCCTAATATACTTTATAGACACCTAACAACTCTGAACTTTTACTTTAACAATTAGGAACTTAAAGTCTATGTGTTTTGACTTTGATGTGCTCTTGTTGCTATTGGAATAAAAGACTGCAATTTGTTTTCATAATTTGCACCTTAGTAACAAAATCTTGCATCCATATTCCATCAAAATCGGAGTCTATATACCTGATGATCTCTAACTAATTAGATCTCCGATATGTGAGCAAGTAATCTTTTGTTCTTTGAAAATACCTTATAACCCTCTTGGATGCTATCCAATGGTCCAAACCAGGGTTGCTTAAAATATCTGCCTAACATCCCAATAGTGTACACAATATTCCAATGTATACAAACCTGAACATACATTAGACTTTCTATTGCTAAAATGTAAAAAATCTAATGTATTTTTTTTTAATCTCAAAATCATTCTTAGGGCATTGATTGAGGCTATACTTATTATTGACAAGCAGTATGTCATTAACATATAAAACTAAAAATAAAACCTTACTCCCACTAAACTTATGGTATATACAATTATCAATAAAGTTCATCTCTAAACCGAATGAGATAATCATTTGGTAAAATTTGTAATATTATTGACGAGAAGTTTGCTTAGGCCCATAGATGAAATTCTTTGCAAATCATTAACTTTTCATCATTAGACACAAAGCTTTCTAATTACACCATATAAATGTACGATCAATGTTACTGTAGCGACGTAAATTTTTTGCTTGGTCGCTAGTTGTGGCGATTTAGTGAAAATTTAAAAACTGAAGTTTGATTTTGAAATAAAGAGGGAATCGCCACCGATCCTTTTTCTTAGGTGTGATCGGACACCTGATAAATCCTCTTTTTAAAAAGAAAATGTTATTTTTGATGAAAAGAAGGTTAAATTTAGGTCTACGTCAAAAATCCAGAGAAAAATAGGGTTCGGGAGTCGGTTACGCACGAGGAAGGTATTAGCACCCTCACGACGCCCAAAATTGGTATCTTTATTAAACACGTGTTGTCTTGATTTTCAAAATTACAAGTTCAAAGTACCATTTAATCGTGATCCAATCAAAACACGAGAAATTTCAAGTTTCGTTTTCTTTTGAAAAGGATATACCGTTTTAACACTAGTCGATTGATATTAACCCAACATAGCGATGAAATCGATGACTTAATATTAAATCGGCACATTGCCTTATTTATTGAAATTAAAAATTATGAGTAAAACATTATTTGAAATAAGAATTCGTAAATAATACAAAACAACGACGCAATTAATAATAAAATATTAAAACTGAGAATATTAAAACAACAATAATAATATTTACAAGAAAATAACAATAATGTACTACCAATATAATAAGAAAAATAATATATTCATAATGACAATAGAAAATAACAATATATACATAAAATATACATATACATATATATATATATATATATATACATGTTGATAATGATGAAAAGAATAAATATTAGACTAATAATAGTGATAATGGTGAGGATTAAGGAGCATTGAAGTATGTACAAGTATGGACAAAAGATATATGTATACATAGTAATACAAAATATATATATATATAAAATATATATACATAACCTATAAAATGAACATATACAACAAATATCGAAATATTAATAATGAGAAAAACATATTATATATATATGCTAACGACACTACATGAATATGTACTTATACGTATTAAATTATCTACATATGTAATGGACATGTACTAATAATGATAATAAGAGTAATAATAAAAGATGCATATATACCAAATAATACATAATAATATCAAAATAAAATAGTAAGTAATAATAGTGAAAAATAATAAGTATAATAATAAATATAACGATATATGAAAATAATACCATATAAAAAAAGAATATATATACTCCTATAATAAAATATATGTACTAATATTAATAATAAACATAATAGGGATAAAATAAATAGAATAATATATACATGGAATAGTAAAAGAAATACATAACAAATAACCTTTAAAATATATATAGTATTTGTGAAATATATACAATATATACGTAATTAGAAATGATAATAATATAAAAAACTTGTTAATACGCTACATAGATACGCATTATATGGATTTAAAGAATAAGGATATTAGAAATATTCAATATTAGAAATATATGCATGACATAAAATATATATATATTTATAATGTAGTGTTAAAATGTATACATAAGATGATATAAAAATATATATTCATGGAATAGTATAAGAAACCTATGTAACTAATAACATTAAAATACATACATAACATATAAAATATATAATATATATTAGGAATGATAAATATATAAAAACTATTCATATACTATGTAAATACATACACACATATATATATATATATAAATAATAATGATGTTAGAAATATACAATATAGGAATATACATACAATAGTATAAAGGGTATATAACTAATAATATTAAAATATATACATAATAGTATATAAGAACATAATATTAAAAACATATACACATAATACATATGAAAACAATATATATAATATAGTATTAAAAATGTACATAATATATGCATGTTAGAAAATAAAACAACTAATAATAATACCGCCTATATATATACATACGTAATAAAGCATATACTAATATTAAGAATAATAATAATAATAATAATAATAATAATAATAATAATAATGATACTAATAATAATAATAATATTGGAATGCAAAAATAAATATAATATTTAATAAAGAAACAAAAACAAATAAGAAAGGACTAAAATTGAACTAATAACAAGGTTTTGGGCGAATTTTAAAATAAAAGATAAACCAGAGGATCTATTTGAATGCGCATGCAAATGCAGAGGGTCAAAAGTGCAATAACCCCACCTTCCCCAAAACGCGCAGCATCCAGGGGACTAAATCAGAAACCGAAGTAAATTGTTAGGCCAAATCAAAAATCCATAAAGACTTAATTACGAAGCATCAGAAAAGCGGAAGGGCTAAATGCGCAATTAGCCCTTCCGTTCAAAAACACGCAGACCCTAGGCCGGATGGGTCGGGTCGAATCGGATAAGGGCAAAACGACGCCGTTTTGGGGTTAAAGAGCAGCCCCCAAAACGACGTCGTTTTGGAGGGCTATATAAGGCCTAAAATTAACAGAAAAAATTCATTTGTGAGGGGAGAAAAGAAAAAAAAAGAGAAGAAGAGAGAAAAAGAGGAAGGAGGGAGAGGGGAAGGATTCTGGCCATCGGGCCAATCACCGGTCGACCGCCGGACCGTCGTCGGTGCCGACATCGGCCACCGTACACGGTGGCCGGAGTTTCGAAAAGAGGTAATTTTTCTCCCTTTTTTTTTAAAAAAATTCCCTTTTTATTTAGATATTTATTATGAAAGTATTTTAAAAAATAAAGGAAAACAGATTCTAAAAAATAAAAAAAATGAAATATGTAAAGAAGATGCGATCACCTTAAATGCTCGATTCTTTTTGTATTGTTCGATTCCCTTTTTGTATTGTTCGATTCACTGTTTTTGCACTTGAAAATATATTGTATGCATTAAAACTGTTGGACTGACCAAGAAAGAAAAAGGAAACCAGATTTGGCCTTTTATAGCCTTTACAAACTGTTTTTTTCTATTATTTTTACCATTGTTGCGTGTTTGCTTCCTTCCTCTGTCTTTGCAGGTGTGCTGGGTGGAGGACATGACCAGGGGCGCGCTGAGAGCAGGTCGCGAGAGGCGGTGGCGAAGGTCAAAGGGGTAGTTGAGACTTGCGACTAGGGTTTCATGTTTCTGAAAATAGGTCATGGGCTAGTTTTAGTGGGCTTTTGAATTGGGTTATTGTTGTTTGGGTTAGGATAGGTTGGTTGTAATGTATTTGGCTGATGGGTTATTTTGTTTTGGGTTTTATTGGGTTTAATGTAAATGTGTCATGGGGGTTTGGGTAATGTGGGTAATTTAGATGGGTTGTAAATGTATTTGGGCTGAGGGTGAGTTATAAACGGCCCAAAATTGGCCTATAACAGCTGCCCCTCTTTGCTCATTGTCGTGTAACGGGAATAGAGCAAAGATATAATGAAAGGCCAATTTTGCCCTGTCTTGCCGAGTCTTGACTTCATTGATGCTCTTCTTATTCAGAAAGTCTCCTTCCAGTCCACTGTATCTTGTAGCTTTGGTTCAAATCACTGCATCTTCTGATATACGCCTTGTAGCTTCAATCTACTTCAATGTAGCTTTAAGGATATGAGATTTGTGGCTTCGATCTGTTCTTCTATCACTTCAGTGAGATGAGGTTTGTGGTCTTCTCTTCTGTAACTTTAGAAAAGCAAGATCTGATATCTTCGATCAGCTCCACTGCAACTTCAGGGAGACAAGACTTGCAATTTTGACCTGCTCCACTGCAACTTTAGGGAGGCCAGAATATGAATTGACTCTTTAAAACTAGACATTAAAAACAGAAATTGAAAATAGCTCAGCACTTGAGCCAAGGCTCAACTCACTTCTCGCAATATGAGTTGATTTTTGAAAACAGAAATTAAAATAGAATTTGAAAATACCTCGGCATGTGACCCAAGATTCAACTCACATCTCGCAATATGAGTTGATTTTTGAAAAATATAAATTGAAAAAACAGTAATTGGAAATACCTCAGCGTGTCCTGAGGCTCAACTCGTTTCTCGCAATACGAGTTGACCTCTTTTTTTAAAAAAGAATTGAAAAGTAGAAATTGAAAATACCTCAGCATGTGAGCCGAGGCTCAACTCACTTCTCACAATATGAGTTGATTTTTTGAAAACAGAAATTAAAATAGAACTTGAAAATACCTCGGCATGTGACCCGAGGCTCAACTCACCTCTCGCCATATGAGTTGATTTTTGAAAAATATAAATTGAAAAAAAAGAAATTTAAAATACCTCAGCGCGTAAGCCAAGGCTCAACTCACCTCTCGCAATATGAGTTGATTTTTGAAAAGCAGAAATTGAAAATACCTCAGCGTACCCTGAGGCTCAACTCACCTCTCGCAATATGAGTTGATTTTGACAAACAGAAATTGAAATTACCTCAACGTGGCGAGGCTCAACTCACCTCTCGCAATATAAGTTGATTCTTTTGAAAAGCAGAAATTGAAAATTCCTCAGCATGCCCTGAGGCTCAACTCACCTCTCACAATATGAGTTGATTTTTTTGAAAGACAGAAATTGAAAATACCTCAACGTGTCTTGAGGCTTAACTCACCTCTCGCAATATGAGTTGATTCTTTTGAAAAGTAGAAATTGAAAATTCCTCAACGTGCCCTGAGGCTCAACTCACCTCTCGCAATATAAGTTGATTTTTTTGAAAGACAGAAATTGAAAATACCTCAACGTGTCTTGAGGCTCAACTTATTTCTCGCAATATGAGTTGAGTTTTGAAAACAGAAATAAAAACATCAAAATACCAAAACCTGTTATCTGGTGGAACTCAGGTGTCTTTTCATTTGATTTAGTACAGCTATCATCACATCCTCTTGCTCTACTGGAGTACCTGTATATGTCATGCATGATGCTATCATGATATGCACATATTTGTCTTAAATGCCTTTATGCCTACATGATTATGCTATGCGCCTTAGGCATGTTTGTCGTATGTCCTTTTTCGTCACGATCTCTTTTTTTTCTTTTTTTTTACGATGATATGTATTCATTACTTCGGCTCTTGACTTTCTTTTTAGGCCCTGTACGAACGATCTGCGTTTCTCAGATATCACTCTTTTGCCCCTGGTTGAACTTTGTCCTTGCTTTGAGGCTCTTGTACTTATCAAATTCTTATCCGGGTAATGCTTAACATTTCTTTTGTTTAGAGTATGTCATTTCACTATTTATCATGCAAATAAACCACATAATGAGATGCGTGAAAATGGTCAGGTAGGGACAAAAGGGATATCTTATATTTATTTATTTCAAATGTAGCAAACAAAGAAAGTTAACTAATGATAGTAAAAAAGTGTCATAAAGAGAAAAGGGATCACATTCAACAGATACAAATGCTTTAGATATTCAAGACATGAACTCTTCCACGTTCCTCAATCAAGAATCTTTTCGAGGATGGCTTCTTGCGTAGAAGATTTCGGGCTTTCTGAAATATTTCAAATACTGTAGTCTCGTTGTTTGACCCACCGTTCGAAACGCCTTGCTCTTTAAGCCCGGGTTTGCTTCATTAGAATGCCCTTTTGGGTTTTCATCCTAATCTTTCGTGTTAATCAAGACGCCCTTTTCGGGTTTTCACCTTGATCCTTTTTTTTAAGCATAATATTTCTTCACAGCATCTGAATTCACTGTATGAGGTAACTCCTTCCCATCCATCTCAGTGAGAATCAAAGCTCCACCCGAGAATGCCTTCTTTACGACATATGGTCCTTCCCAATTTGGTGCCCATTTTGCTCACAGGTCTTTTTGTATTGGGAGAATCTTTCTCAGCACGAGTTCTCCTTCGTGGAGTTCTCTTGGCCGTACTTTCTTATCATGGGCCGCGATCATTATTTTCTGGTACATCTGTCCGTGACATATTGCCTTTAAACATTTTTCTTCAATGAGGTTTAACTGGTCATATCGAGCTCGAACCCATTCTGCTTCCTCTAATTTCGACTTCATTAAGACTTGTAGAGAAGGGATCTCAACTTCGATAGGTAGCACAGCTTCCATTCCATAGACTAGAGAGAAGGGAGTTGCACCCGTAGATGTCCACACAGATGTGCGATATGCATACAAAGCAAATGGTAGCTTCTCGTGCCAGTCTTTATATGTCTCGGTCATTTTCCCAATGATCTTCTTAATATTCTTGTTGGCCGCTTCAACAGCTCCGTTCATTTTCGGGCGATAGGGTGATGAGTTATGATGCTTTATTTGAAATTGCTCACACACTTCTTTCATTATCTTGTTGTTCAAATTCAAAGCGTTATCTGAAATGATTCTTTCAGGCAAACCATATCGACAAATGATTTCCTTTTTCAAAACTCGCATGCGATCTTTCGTCACATTGGCAAACGAAGCGGCTTCTATCCATTTTGTGAAGTAATCAATAACCACAAAAATGAATCGATGTCCATTAGAAGCTTTTGGGGAAATTGGCCCTATAACATCCATGCCCCACATAGAAAAAGGCCACGGAGAAGTCATGACATGAAGGGGCGAAAGGGTTGCATGAATTTTATCGCCGTAAATTTGACATTTGTGGTACTTTCGTGCATAGCTAATACAGTCACTTTCCATCGTCAGCCAGTAATAACCAAGTCTCATAACCTTCCTGGCCATAGTGAAACCATTGGTGTGTATCCCACAGATTCCCTCATGGACATCTTCAAGTATTTTTCTGGCTTCAACAGCATCCACGCATCTCAAGAGCACTTGATCTTACAGAATGTCCCCATCAAGAACAAATTCCGCTGCCATTCTTCTGATTGTTCTTTTGTCGTTCTCATTTACTTGTTCGGGATACCTTTGATTCTTGATATATTCCAAGACATCATGGAACCATGGCAGTCCATCTGGCTCTTTTTCAATGCTGAAACAATGTGCAGGGACTTCATATATGCTCATTTGAAGAGGCATTATTTTCGTTTCTCTGTTTGCTTTAAACATTGAAGCCAAAGTGGCCAAGGCATCAGCCAATTGGTTTTCTTCTCGTGGGAAGTAATTAAAAGTTATTTCTTTGAATTCTTTAATCAGTCTTGCCACTAGATCACTGTATTTAACCAGTTTTGAATCTCTCACTTCCCAATCTCTACGGATTTGGTAAATCACCAACGCTGAGTCCCCGTATACCTCTAAAGTTTTGACGTTACGTTCAATTGCTGCACAAACTCCCATTATACAAGCCTCATATTCCGATATGTTATTGGTACAGAAGAAGTTTAATCTGGCAGTGAATGGATAATGGTTCCCTTCTGGTGATATTAAGACTGCTCCAATCCCATGCCCCAGTGCGTTTGACGCCCCATCAAAGCGCATCTTCCATGACCTCTCTTTTGATGACTCGCACTCTTTTTCTATAATGCACATCAAGTCTTCATTTGGGAAATCGAACCTCAAGGGTTCATACTCCTCTGTTGTTCGAGCCGCTAAGAAATCAGCTATTGCGCTCCCTTTTATCGACTTCTGACTTACATAGGCAATGTCGTATTCCGATAGGAGGATCTGCCATCGTGCCATCCTTCCTGAGAGTGCAGGTGATTCCATCATGTACTTTATTGGATCCAGCTTTGAAATTAACCACGTCGTATGATACAACATATATTGCCTGAGTCTCCGAGCTACCCAAACCAGAGCGCAATAGTATTTTTCAATGGATGAATACTTTGCCTCATATTAGTGAACTTTTTGCTGAGGTAGTAGATCGCTTTTTCTCTCTTTCCTGACTCGTCGTGTTGCCCCAGTACGCAACCCATTGAATTTTCGAACACAGTCAGGTACAATATCAATGGTCTTCCCGAAGTTGGCGGTACTAGTACCGGAGGAGTAGACAAATATTGTTTTATCTTGTCAAAAGCCTCTTGGCATTCTTAGTTCTATTCTCCCGGGTTATGTTTTCGAAGAAGCCGAAAGATTGGGTCACATTGGTTGGTAAGTTGAGCGATGAATCGGGCGATGTAAGAATCCTCTGACTTCCTTTTGCGTGCACGGAGGTGGTAACTATTGTATAGTTTTATCTTATCTGAATCAACTTCAATGCCTCTCTTGCTGACGATGAAGCCTAGAAATTTTCCCGAGGTAGCCCCAAACGTACATTTGGCCGGATTGAGCTTTAGCTGGAGCTTTCTCAGTCTGTCGAACAACTTCTTCAGGTTCACTACATGCTCTTCCTCCCCTCGGGATTTAGCAATCATATCGTCGACGTAGACCTCTATTTCTTTATGCATCATGTCGTGGAATAACGTTACCATAGCCCTCTGATATGTTGCCCCAGCATTCTTCAATCCGATCGGCATTACCTTGTAACAGAATGTTCCCTACATTGTTATGAAAGTAGTTTTCTCCATATCCTCAAGGGCCATCTTGATCTAATTATATCCCGAGAATCCATCCATGAAAGAAAACAATGAATGCTTGGCTGTGTTATCCACCAATGTATCGATGTGGCAAAGGAAAATTATCTTTAGGACTTGCTCGATTCAAGTCACGATAATCCACGCACATTCGTACTTTGCCATCCTTTTTTGGTACCGGGACTATATTAGCCACCCATTCTGGATATTTGGGGGCTTATAGGAAGCCAGCATCAAATTGTTTCTTGACTTCCTCTTTTATTTTCAACAACATCTCAGGTCTCATCCTTCTTAGCTTTTATTGAATAGGTTTGCATTCTGGCTTTAATGGGAGCTTATGGACCACTACATCTTCATCCAATCCTGGCATGTCCTGATACGACCATGCGAATACATCTTTGTACTCGCAGAGTAAAACGATCAAATTATGCCTGGTGCCCCTTGAAATAGAGGTCCCAATCTTCACTTCTTGCTTCCTTTCTTCAGTTCCTAAGTTTATTGTTTCAACGGACTCTTGGTGAGGTAAAATCTATTTATCCTCTTGTTCCACCATTCTTAGCAAATCAGGAGACGAAACATAGTCTTTAACATTTTCCTCGGCTTTGAATTCTCTTAAACAAACAGCTTTCTCAAAATTGATTTCAAGACTCGTAACGGGTTCGTTCATGTCGTTGATATCTGAGCACCTGAAAGTTGAATGGAAAAGGAAACTATAGAGGGGCATCCAAGTATTGGAACCAAGACGAAATGTTATGGCATGGCATGAGGCAGATGTAAGGATAGGCTATGAAATGAGAAAATGATTATGAAATTAGTGATAATGCGAAAGATCGTGACAAAATGTATCTTCATTGATATTCATTTGAATGATAAAGAGTGAATGCGAGCTCTTACAAAAGAATTCTATTATATCTAAGGACACAATAGAGGGTTAACATTTGAGCATTACTCTGAAGACTTATAAACTATAAGAAGGTCCTCGGCAGTCCAATTGTTCAACATGAAGCCCGGGGGACAAAGGCGTATCATTGAGACATCTTTAATTGTATCACTTCCTTTGTCAATGACATTTATACTGATATTCTGAAGACCCCTTTTAATAATTAATAGTGTGCTTTGTGGATTGTCTTGCTCGGGGTATATCATTCCTGCAGATGTAAATGTTTTTGACAAAGGAGGGTACGTTATGGGCTCCCATTCTATTTCTCGGGCTAAGGTTCTTGCGATCCTTCTTTCCTGATCTTTCTTCCATTGTTTCCTTCTTTGACGCATGTCCGGCTGAAAACCTAAACCGTATCGGGCCTTGTGGTGCACTGGCTTTAGAGCCCTGACTATTCCTTGCAGATATCTCCCTAAACCTCTTCTTGCTCGAGCTCCTCTCCCCACAGTCAGCTTGATACCCATTCTGGTATTTCTCGACAGTTTTGGCATAGGAATTCTGTTTCCCTCGACGACGAAAGTGGCATTGACAAATTCAAAGGATCGAAAGGAGCATTCTATAGCGTCTTTGCTCACTTCAATGTATGGTGCATCGGTAGAAATAGATGCTACAATGTCTTCTTCTCCCTCGACAGTGACCAAACAACCATCCATGATAAATTTCAACTTTTGATGGAGGGATGATGGGACTGCTCCAGTGGAATGGATCCAGGGTCTACCCAAAAGGCAGTTGTATGAGGGTGTAATTTCCATGACTTGGAACTCGACATCATATATGTAGGGACCCACTTCCAGAGGTATCTCAATCTTTCCCATGACTTCACGCATTGTCCCATTGAATGCCCTTACCGTGGAATGACAGGGCCTTAAATAGGACAGATCCATCGGAATTCTGGAAAGCGTGGCCAAAGGCATGACGTTGAACGCCAACCCATTATCGATGAGCACGTTCGGTATTATGTAGCCCTTACAGCGAGTCGTAATATGCAGTGCCTTCACGGAGCCTCTACCGTTTGGCGGTATCTCATCATTACTAAAAGAGATGAAATTGTCCGCATTCAGATTATTCACCCACCTATCAAGCTTCTCAACAGATATGTTGTTTGCTACATAAGCTTGATTTAACACCTTCAGCAAAGCGTTTCGGTGTGGCTCAGAATTTAACAGTAGAGATAAAATTGAGATTCGTGCTGGTTGCTTATTCAATTGTTCCACCACATTATATTCACTGTGCTTGATAAATTTCAAGAACTCATGTGCTTCCTCCTCATCCACAGGCTTTTTGGTTTCTTGCACGGGTGGAGTTTCCTGCTCGACTTCGGCCTCATACATCACTGCCTTTCCTTTTTATTTCAAATCACTATTCTTCTTCACTGGTTCGACCTCTTTTGAATAACATCTCCCACTACGAGTGAAATGACCTACTTCCCCGACGTTTCCAGTCACGGCTTTGGATTCTTTGTCTTCAGGTGTGACGATATTGACGTCGTACTTCTAAAGTACCGCTTTATCGTCCTTGTAGGGGAAAGGAGATGGTACTTCGATTATCACTTTTGGTTTCACCGGCTCCTTCTTCGCCTCGTAATAAATTATTAACGGTCGGTCGATACTATACGAGAAACCTGACGATTAATTGTCAGCGGCGCATATTTCTCCTCTATCGGCCTCTTCGCCTTTATAAAAAATCTCAATCTCCTTATTATCCATCATATTTTGCAGTAATCTCCTGAACTCCTCGCAGGACTGAATGTCGTGCCTCTCAAAAACATGGAATTCGCAAAAACTTTGACCTTTTGGATTTTTTCCTTCGAACACTCTGTTAGGACGACAGAGCAACCCCTTTTCAACTAGTACCTCCCAGATTTTCTGCAGAGGTGCTCTTATTTCAGAAACTCATCTTCTACTTTGCCATTTGTCCTCCTCTCCCACTACGCTCACATTCCCTTCGGTGTGGTTTGGGAATGGGTTTCCGGCCATGCCGCCAGTACCATCAAATCGCAGAATGCCCACATCGATGAGTCCTTGAACTCTCCTTTTGAAGGCAAGGCAGTTTTCCGTAGAGTGCCTCTAGTTCCCGGTATGGTATGCACAACTAGCATTAGGATCGTACCATTTCGGGTACGGGGGTTTCAGAGGTGCCATATAATGGGGAGATATCAATTGTTTCTCCAAAAGTTTTGGGTACAATTCCCCGTACGACACAGGGATAGGAGTAAATTGCGGTCTCTCAGGATTAGGCCTTGCTGGTCTTGGTTTATTTTTTGGTTGGCTTTGAACGGGTACAGTGCTTTGTGGGAATGTGGCGACGGGTCTTTGGTTGTTCGTGGCGTATACGGGGTAGGAACGAAGTGGTGCTTGGTAGTAAGGGGTTTGGGGTGGATAATAGAAATTCGGAGGTGGATAATTTCGGGGTCGGGGTTGGTTTGGATATGGATTAGGGGTATAACGGCTTCCTATTCCCACCATATGGGCTTCTGGTTCTTTTTTCTTCATGGGCGCAGCTGTCCTTTTTGAACTTTTTGAACCTTCCATCCTCTCACTCTTGATGGTATTCTCTATAAGCTCACCGGATATTACAATATCCGCAAAGTCTTTCGTGGCACTTCCCACTAGTTTGTCATAAAACGGCGCCTTTAAAGTGTTGATAAAGAGAATGGTTATCTCCGTTTTTGTTAGTGGGGGTTCTACTTGGGCCGAGACATCCCTCCATCTCTGCATATACTGCCTAAAGGTTTCTGTTGGCTTTTTCTCCATCATTTACAAAGTCATCCGGTCTGGCACCATATTCGATACATGCTTGTACTGCTCACAGAATGCTAATGCCAAGTCCTTCCAAGATCGGATCTTTTCCCTACTAAGCTGGTTGTACCACCGAAGAGCCGATCCTACTAGACTATCTTGAAAATAATGTATGAGTAGCTTGTCTTCGTTCACATAGCCGGTCATCTTCCAGCAGAACATGATGAGATGCGCTTTTGGGCATCTTATCCCATCATACTTTTTAAAATCAGGCACCTTGAACTTCGAAGGCAGAATTAGATCGGTTACCAAACTGAGTTCTTTAGCACCCAATGCGGAGAAGACTTCAGTGCCTTCTATGGCCTTGAGTCTTTCCTCTAGGCTCCTATATTTCTCATTTTCATCATGATTATCCAATTTCAACCTGGCTATCTCTGCCGGATCGTCCAAATCTGGAACTAGTGGGTCAGCAGGACTAGCCCCTGGGTTTGATACGAACATTCCTTGCCCTAGATTAGCAGGTGGCACAGGTCGTTATTCCGGGCCTGTAGGTTCCCATTGAACGTACCCTCTTTGTGTTGCGTGGGCATGCGGTGGAGTAAATCCTGGCGGATGGGGCGGATCCTGATCGAGATTAACTCTTGACTGTGGTTCCACAACGTCAGGTTTCATAGGTCATTTTCCTTTTACTAGAGCTGACATCATTTCCATCATCTTGGCCATTTGGTCCCTTTGTTCGAGCAATTCTTCTCGATATCTCACCATTAAGTCTCTTGTCTCTTGCTGTGACCTAGCCAACTGCTCTTGTAATTCCTTTTGGATTCTTTCCATCATTTCAATCTTTTCATTGAATTCAGCCTTCATTACTCTAGCTTGTCAGCGTGTCCTATACAAATGACGTGGTTCCAGTCTTGTGGTATTACAACTGCGAATTGTATATTTTAACCTCAGCGAACGATTATGGGATATACAATGAATGAATGAATGACAAATAAATGTTGAATAAATGATGAATGAATGTTAGTCATGAGTAAATATGCAAGAATTTGGGGTTGATTTCAAGATAGCCCCATACTTAGGCATTTCATTTATCAAAAGAGTCTATTACAAAACATTTTGCCATTTTCGATTCAGCCATTACACAAACTTCCTAGCTATATCGCCATATTTCTTTACTCGTGCTAAGAATTCTGATATGTTTGATCTTCAACTTGGAGGGAATTGGCAAATGAAAATTTCAGCTTCTTCCGATAGTTGTACCACGTGCATGGCTACCCCACGAATTTCATTGATCAAATATCTAAGTTGCATTTCTTTTTCTTGGAAGCCCTCTTCGTAAACACGAATGTCTCCATCATACTGACTATTCTTTTCTTCCAAAGCCTCGAAGAGAGTATCTAGCTGTTGTTGGCGATCTTGCAGCATGTCTTCTAAATCCCATATCCTCTCTTTTAGTTCTTGACATTTGGATCGACTAGTTATTACCTCGGCAGACACAGCTTCATATTCGGCGTTCTTCTTCCTTAGCTCCATCGTAGCCCGCGCGGCCTTTTCTTCTTCTTCTTTCGCTTTTCCTTTCCAAAATTCCATTTCTCCTTTGATGTTGTTTAATTCTTCCTTCCATTCTGCCGACGACTTGCCCAGCCCACTGTTCTTTATTGTGCATCTTAACTTCTTATTCTCCAGATGAAGATCTCTTAAGTCTTTTCTTACGACTTCAGCTTCTTTTTACACTTTCTCGGTTCTGGATCTTTCAATCTGAACTTCGATCTTCAGCTGGTAGTTTTTCTCTTGAAGAGCACTAAGGTCCCAAGACATCTTGGCCTTTTCTCGTTCAAATTCTTGTCTTGCCATTTCTAGCTCAGACGACATTTCCTCCGAGAAAGGATTCTGGACGGTGTAGTTTGTCGACGAGATTTGCTGACTGTTCACCCATTGCTTCCTCTATATGTCGTAATCTTGGGTGAGGGTATCATCATATAGAGCCAATTTTATCAGATGAATTTTCTTCCAAGACTTTGCAGTGTCTCGGACCCTTTTCATATAACCTTCACCCGCGAAAGCAAACTCGGACTGTGCTAATCCTCCGGTAACGGGTATGAATTGTCGTGAAGAAAATTGCCTTTGAATCATTAATGGAGCATAACCAACTTCTCCCCATAATCCAAGCAGTGGCACCCAATCTTGGTTTCCCACCTTATATAACATAACCGAAGGGCGTATCCACGGTGCTCTCCAAGTTACGTCTTCGGCGCGAAGATTCTGAAAAACTGAGACCCAATGTTGTTCGGTGACCTCCTTTGGCCATTCTCTCTCGAGATAAGCTTCTAATGGGGTGAATGTTTTAGAAAACATATGGAACGGTGTGCGCTCTACTTTCCAGAAGTGGCTCAAAATCCAAACATTGAGTAACTGCACGCATCCGATAAAACGACCTTCCTCTTTTATTTCTACAGTTGCTTAGTGATCTGAAGGTTTCGGCCAGGATAGTTGGGACAGGGTTGATTCCTTGTTTTAACCTTTCAAAGAAATCCACTACTGCAACTTCTATATGTCCGAGAACTTTTGGGAAAACGACCAAACCGTAAATGGCCAAAGCGAATAGATTTACCCTCTTCAACATGTCGGGGTGGTTCAGAACCAAATCTCGCAAGGAGAACCACGGGATACAGATGACTTCATTCTTCTTCTTTATTTATTTTTTAGCCCATGTGTCAGTCATGTCTGTCAATCTCACTAGCTTTTTCTTAAAGGTCATTGGCTTAGGCTCTTTCACATATATCTTATAGGGTTGTACATTATCGACACGAAGCAAAGCAGCGTACTCTTCTATAGTCGGGGTCATGTCTTCTTGATTGAAAGTAAAACATTGGTAGGCCGGATCCCAAAATCTGATCATGGCTTGAATCAAACGCTCTTCTATGTTGATAGTGATCAAGTGGGCTATATCTCCGTACCTCTCAACGAAGGTACCCCTAGTGTCTGAGTCCCACTGATTCCAGATTCGAACCAAGCTTCCAGATTATTCTGACGAACATTCACAGTTACTTGCTCGGGTAGATTGGCAATACATCCCTCCACTAGACTATCCCCTTTTTCTTTCTGAGTTTTTAGAGACCAGTCCCGAACCACGACATTCTTCTCGGTTGTTTGTATAATTGACTCTTCCATTAGAAACCCGTTTTTTGGCAACCGATCTCTAGTCAACACCTTCCTAATATGATGCCTATAATGCATGATGAAAAATAATAAGGCAAAGACAAACAACCTTGATTAGTAATTAAATACATGTAGAAAAACATGGAAAATTTAACAAATCGAACTACCCGATCTAGTTTATTAAATAGACCCAATCCCCTTGTATAGAAAGTGAAAATGCAAAAGGTAAGAGGCGTTCCTCCCGTGCACTTATTTTGGTGACTATTAAAGGACAGAGGTTCGGCATGGCTCTAATTAGGTAGCTCGTACGGTTCACTATATGCGATTTCGGTTCTAGACAGGTACTCGAATTGTTCGTACTATCGTCTACTAAGACTAGTACGAAGCCTCGGTCGTAGCCCATCACAGGCTCAC
This sequence comes from Gossypium longicalyx, assembly GCA_025698465.1. Taxonomy (NCBI): domain Eukaryota; kingdom Viridiplantae; phylum Streptophyta; class Magnoliopsida; order Malvales; family Malvaceae; genus Gossypium; species Gossypium longicalyx. Next base: position 10,202,971 of record CM047000.1, read on the forward strand.
GAGTTCAATTCGAGGGATTACATTTACTTATGCCTATGCGGAGGGACAAGTTAACTCACGAAAGCATAAGTTGTATGTAACCGGGAAGTATTCACTAGCCTGTGCAGAGGGACGAGTTAACTCACGAAGGCATAGTGTTTACTTCCACTTAAACGGACGGAGCCCGGGTAGAGAGCTCATGTTATGCAAAAATGCAAGTGCACGGTGTGTGGGGAGAAACTCACAAACCTTTACGTTTTATTTAAAAAAAACTACAAAGCTAAAACCATAAAACTTAAAGCTGAAAAACAAAAAAGACGAAATGAGTTAGAAAAACATTTACGACATAATGCGAATGCATGACATTTTGAAAACACAATTTGAGGATCACGACTAAATATTAATTTGAACAAGGAACTTTGAAAATTTTGACAACGCGAGTTTATTCTAGACACGACTCTCAAAAAGGGTCCCCAGTGGAGTCGCCAGCTGTAGCGACGTAAAATTTTTGCTTGGTCGCTAGTTGTGGCGATTTAGTGAAAATTTGAAAACTGAAGTTTGATTTTGAAATAAAGAGGGAATCGCTACCGATCCTTTTTCCTAGGTGTGATCGGACACCTAATAAATCCTTTTTTTAAAAAGAAAATGTTATTTTTGATGAAAAGAAGGCTAAATTTAGGTCTACGTCAAAAATCCAGAGAAAAATAGGGTTCGGGAGTCGGTTACGCACGAGGAAGGTATTAGCACCCTCGCGACGCCCAAAATTGGTATCTTTATTAAACACATGTTGTCTTGATTTTCAAAATTTCAAGTTCAAAGTACCATTTAATCCTGATCCAATCAAAACACGAGAAATTTCAAGTTTCGTTTTCTTTTGAGAATGATATACCATTTTAACACTAGTCGATTGATATTCACCCAACATAGCGATGAAATCGATGACTTAATATTAAATCGGCACGTTGCCTTATTTATTGAAATTAAAAATTATGAGTAAAACATTATTTGAAATAAGAATTCGTAAATAATACAAAACAACGACGCAATTAATAATAAAATATTAAAACTGAGAATATTAAAACAACAATAATAATATTTACAAGAAAATAACAATAATGTACTACCAATATAATAAGAAAAATAATATATTCATAATGACAATAGAAAATAACAATATATACATAAAATATACATATACATATATATATATATATACATGTTGATAATGATGAAAAGAATAAATATTAGACTAATAATAGTGATAATGGTGAGGATTATGGAGCATTGAAGTATGTACAAGTATGGACAAAAAGATATATGTATACATAGTAATACAAAATATATATATATATATAAAATATATATACATAACCTATAAAATGAACATATACAACAAATATCAGAAATATTAATAACAGAAAAACATATTATATATATATGCTAACGACACTACATGAATATGTACTTATACGTATTAAATTATCTACATATGTAATGGACATGTACTAATAATGATAATAAGAGTAATAATAAAAAGATGCATATATACCAAATAATACATAATAATATCAAAATAAAATAGTAAGTAATAATAGTGAAAAATAATAAGTATAATAATAAATATAACGATATATGAAAATAATACCATATAAAAAAAAGAATATATATACTCCTATAATAAAATATATGTACTAATATTAATAATAAACATAATAGGGATAAAATAAATAGAATAATATATACATGGAATAGTAAAAGAAATACATAACAAATAACCTTTAAAATATATATAGTATTTGTGAAATATATACAATATATACGTAATTAGAAATGATAATAATATAAAAAAACTTGTTAATACGCTACATAGATACGTACGTATATGGATTTAAAGAATAAGGATATTAGAAATATTCAATATTAGAAATATATGCATGACATAATATATATATATATATAATGTAGTGTTAAAATGTATACATAAGATGATATAAAAAAATATATTCATGGAATAGTATAAGAAACCAATGTAACTAATAACATTAAAATACATACATAACATATAAAATATATAATATATATTAGGAATGATAAATATATAAAAAACTATTCATATACTATGTAAATACATACACACATATATATATAAATAATAATGGTGTTAGAAATATACAATATAGGAATATACATACAATAGTATAAAGGGTATATAACTAATAATATTAAAATATATACATAATAGTATATAAGAACATAATACTAAAAAAACATATACACATGATACATATGAAAACAATATATATAATATAGTATTAAAAATGTACATAATATATGCATGTAAGAAAATAAAACAACTAATAATAATACCACCCATATATATACATACGTAATAAAGCATATACTAATATTAAGAATAATAATAATAATAATAATAATAATAATAATAATAATAATAATAATGATACTAATAATAATAATAATATTGGAATGCAAAAATAAATATAATATTTAATAAAGAAACAAAAACAAATAAGAAAGGACTAAAATTGAACTAATAACAAGGTTTTGGGCGAATTTTAAAATAAAAGATAAACCAGAGGATCTATTTGAATGCGCATGCAAATGCAGAGGATCAAAAGTGCAATAACCCCACCTTCCCCAAAACGTGCAGCATCCAGGGGACTAAATCAAAAACCGAAGTAAATTGTTGGGCCAAATCAAAAATCCATAAAGACTTAATTGCGAAGCATCAGAAAAGCGGAAGGGCTAAATGCGCAATTAGCCCTTCCGTTCAAAAACACGCGGACCCTAGGCTGGACGGGTCGGGTCGGATTGGGTAAGGGCAAAACGACGCCGTTTTGGGGTTAAAGAGCAGCCCCTAAAACGACGTCGTTTTGGAGGGCTATATAAGGCCTAAAATTAATAGAAAAAATTCATTTGTGAGGGGAGAAAAGAAAAAAAAAAAAAAAGAAGAAGAGAGAAAAGAGGAAGGAGGGAGAGGGGAAGGATTCCGGCCATCGGGCCGGTCACCGGTCGACCGTTTCGAAAAGAGGTAATTTTTCTCCCTTTTTTTTAAAATTTCCCTTTTTATTTAGATATTTATTATGAAAGTATTTTAAAAAATAAAGGAAAACAGATTCTAAAAAATAAAAAAAAATGAAATATGTAAAGAAGATGCAATCACCTTAAATGCTCGATTCTTTTTGTATTGTTCGATTCCCTTTTTGTATTGTTCGATTCACTGTTTTTGCACTTGAAAATATATTGTATGTATTAAAACTGTTGGACTGACCAAGAAAGAAAAAGGAAACCAGATTTGGCCTTTTATAGCCTTTACAAACTGTTTTTTTCTATTATTTTTACCATTGTTGCGTGTTTGCTTCCTTCCTCTATCTTTGCAGGTGCGGTGGGTGGAGGACATGATCGGGGGCGGCGCTGCAAGGTCGTCAGAGGGCAGGTGGCCGAAGGTCAAATGGGTAGTTGAGACTTGCGGCTTGGGTTTCATGTTTCTGAAAATAGGTCATGGGCTAGTTTTAGTGGGCTTTTGAATTGGGTTATTGTTGTTTGGGTTAGGGTAGGTTGGTTGTAATGTATTTGGCTAATGGGTTATTTTGTTTTGGGTTTTATTGGGTTTAATGTAAATGGGTCATGGGGGTTTGGGTAATGTGGGTAATTTAGATGGGTTGTAAATGTATTTGGGCTGAGGGTGAGTTATAAACGGCCTAAAATTGGCCTATAACAGTTACCATTGAGAAACCATTAACTTAATATTCATCTGATGTAGCTTAATGTCAAAATATTACACTAAAGCCTTTATAATCAGTTCTCTAGTGGACTTTTTTAATAACATTAATTCTTGAGGTTGTTGAGTTTGTTCTTCTGTAAAAATTACCTTATCTTGAATAAGGAGTTGTTCAACATTATCTTATTGAAGTTCTAAATTCACTTCTTAATTAATGATAGGTATGAGAACCTAAATATCATCAAAAGTGATAGTAGGAACTGAGTTAGAATCCAATTCCTCCTCAAAAGCAATGTCTCTAACCTTATTTCTCCCCCAAACTCAACATCCTCAAAGAATGTTGCAATTCTCGTCTAAAAAATATTCCTAATTGTGGGATTATAAAACTCATAGCCCTTAGATCGCTTAGAATTTCCTTAATCCTTAACTTTACAGACATCAAAGAAGTCATAAGTGATGTCATTTCAACCTTATCGTTTTTAGCAAAACGTTTCTCAATTTTGTCAAGGAAACCTTGGCCTGAGTAATCTTTTCAGATTCTATGCCCCTAAAGGCTTCTAAAATGTTGTACTTCATGATCATTAAACTCATGCAATTTGAACGATCACACCTCTTAAAATTCCTTTTAATATAAGGGGTATTTTCCGCAGTGAGAGGTGTGAGTTGTTCTTCCTTTAGTGCAATGTCTATGTTCATACAACCAAACACTATAAGTGTCTTTTCCATTCATTGAAATTAGTCCCATTAAGCATGGGTATAGAATTTATATTAGCAGATATTGTGGCAGTAGAAGATGAATTAGCTAAATATAGAACAAAAAATAAGCTCACATTAATATTCATAAGTAAACAATAAATTCAAGATAATGGCTAATCCCATCTCAAGATACCAAACACAACATTAATATCAAGTCTTTGGACAATAATATTAACAGTAAACGATACTCTTGTTGTAGTAATCAAACATTGACAATAAATTATGTCAAACAATTAATTAATCTTTGGACTAACTTATTGCTCACATAAAATACCTTATAATTGTCACACATTTATCACCACAGATGTCGTTGAAATTCTGCCAAATATTAACTTACCTTTGGGTCAATTAATAAACGCACGAATTATAAAAAATATAATCATCTTGATATTTTAAATAAACTAATATACACAAAAGATGTCACTTTGGCGGCATTTTGTTTCAACTAATTTATTTAAAAATATTAGACATCTTTAATTAAAACCTAAAGCCAAAATCTGAATTTATTTGTTTCAAAATATTCCTTTTAATTTCATCTTTCAATCAAATTAAAAGATAATAGTATATATGTATATAATAATAGTTGAATAAATCTTACCATAAACAACCTCACATAAGACTTCAAATTTAAACCAAAATAATTTGAATAAAGGTAAACCTCATCTTAAGATATCGAACACTCCATTAATATTTCATCTTTGGAAAAAATATTAATTTGTAAGTGATATCTTGGTGTAGTAATCAAACATTGACAATAAGAACATGTCGAACAATAAATCTTCCTTTGGGCCGATTTATTACTCACATGTAAAACCGAATAAAAGTCACAGGTTTATCACCATAGTTGCACATGTAATATTATTAAACTTCATTTGGGCCGATCAATATCAACATAACTTAAGTTACATGCACAAAAACTTTTATATTTTAAAGCAAAATAATTTATACAAAAAAAATCACTTTGGTGACTTATTGCTTCAATTAAGTTATTTTAAAAAATATATAAACATATCAATATTCAAATTTAAAATTTCCCCAATAGTCAAATGTCAAAACTATTTTTTTATTGCTTTATAGACTCAGAAATAACCCAAAATAAGGTTGTCTTAATAATGCAATAAAAAACCGAAAATCTTAATTTTTGACTATTTCTTTTTTGTTTCAAAATCATATATCTCAAAACCAAACATAAATAATATAGTGATTCAAAACTAAATAATTAACAAGCACATTGTATTCATAATTTTGCCATGGATAAAAACACCAAACTAATTCACGCATATACATGTATTCATAATCAAATAGAAAAACTTATCCTGAATTTACCATATTAAACAGATATTCACATGAATACTTAAAAATATTTTCAAGCCAATAAATCTTAAAAATCAAAAATCATAATAGTTGGCATATATCACAATTCATACAATAAAACATATCATCATAATTTAACCAAATATTTGGAACCATAAGATGCCAAAACCTAATATTATAGAACCAAACTTAAAACCAAATTATTTAAACACATATTAAGATTAACATCAATTTGCATCAAAATCTAATTTCATCATAATTAAACCATAAAAATATAAATTTGATGACTTGCCGTACATATCCCAAGTGAATCCAAATCCAAGATATATGCTTAAACTGAATAATATGAAGAGAATAAGCATATAAACATAATAATAAATAATATATTCTATCAATTATATATTGAATTCAAGAATTAACGATTATAAAAATTGAATTCAATTGTACAATTGTTGAACTAGATTTGAATTAAAAACGATTATAATGAAACCCTAAAATTGAATCGATAAAAAAATTAAAACTACCAAATATTACCATCAACCTTAAGGATTCAACATATATAATGAATTCATTGATAAGCGATCGGTATATAAGAGACACTTTACCTGAAGCAATTTTTTTTACCAATCATATATCATCATGTAAACTATGTATTGAATTTGTTCAACCATATAAAAAAAAGAAGAAAAAATTAAAATCCAAATATTACTGCCTTATCTGAAACTCGATTAAACATGAATAAAATCCTGAACATAATTACTAAAGTGTCTCCAAAACAATATATATATATATATATATATATATATAACCGTAAAACTGTAAAACAAGCGATTAGCGATTAACAATCCATCTATTGATATAATCAAATATATATCATAAACAATTTCTAATGAAACCCAAACCTACACAACTTTTTAAATATTTATTAAAACTGTATAAGCAACACAAAATCTTCAGTTTTTTAATTCTCAATTAAAACTGTAAATCTTTCTAGTTATACGAAAATTAAAACCTCAAAACTTTATTTAAAACCTTAAAATTTTATTTAAAGAATCAAAACAAAAAAATTATCAAGAATCTCAAAGATTCAACATAATATATAATTAAAATATCAAGTCCATAAAATTAAAAAAGAAAAAAGAATCAATCCAAAATTAATAAAGAATCAATTCATTCTCAATAATTCAACATGACAAAGCTCGGATGTCACTTGTTAGATTTGTAAAATAAATCTAAAATAAAACTTAATAAACCAAGATCTATCATGTCAAATCATCAAGAATAAATTAAGAACATAACTAGATGCGGAAGCGTACCTGAATCTGTGAATTTCTTGAAATTTTACCGGATCTTGGGGATTTGATCTTCCAAATTAGCACACAGAGAATATCTGCTCTTTCTTTCCTAATGATGGGATATTAGAAAAGATATATTGTGTATAATTTGGGGACTATAACCCTAATATTTACAACCTTGGCATATTAGTTCTAATCAAATTCTAATTAGCCCATCATTAATTAAAATTTGATTAGAATTTAATTACTAGAGTATCTACACATATTTGACCTACACTTTATTTAATAATTAAAACCTAATAAAATTTTAACCAAATTAAATCAATTTTAATTTGGGCTAACCTATCATGATAATAAATAATAACATATGTGATATCCATATTTTTTAATAGAGACTTGCCAATACATTGTAGATTACCCTTCTGAAGATCAAATATCAAAACATACTCAAAAACCCAAAAAACTTTAAAAATACTTACAAAACTTAAGCACGCGAACTAAAAATAAAAATAAAAAAGACATAAAGCGTACTACGACAACAGACAGAAAGGTGCTACAGAGAGCAGACATTTTGACCATTATGGTCAGTGCCTTTAAACTAAAAAGAAAATATTGATTTTCAAAATATTAGTTGATTTGTACACCGTAAATTAAGGTGTCAAATGACAACATCAAAAACAAAAAAGGAAGTCAAAGGCTTAAGTAATGCCTTTCCTAAATTACAATACATTTTAAACATAGATTAAATACATTACAAATTAATTACAAATAAAATAAAATCAACCAATTAAATACGAGATTTTCATTTTCAGTACTATAAATTTCACTATATTCAAATAAAAATCAAATCTCAATTGATTTAAATGTTTGATAAAAGAAATTTCCAGTTTCATTTGCCTTTAACAATGCAGAGCTGATTTGGTAGCATTGTGACTCTTACAAGACTGCTCAAGAGCTACATGATCCAAATATCGTGAACTAAGTGTTGTGATCGGGTGCACCGGTCCAAAGGATGAAGAAATTCAATAGTGAATCCAACAAGAAAGCAGCGAGACCAAAGGTGAAAGTAAAATAAACAATATATTAAATTAAAACTAATATAAATATTTTTTTTAAAATAAAAATAATATGGATAAGTCTAAAACGGATTCGGGTTAGCCATTTACAAATATAGACAGACTCAAGTAAAATTTTAGGTTCATATTTCAAATTGAGCTTGGATAAACAAAAAAAATGTTAATATCATGTATAGGTCCGACCCGTCCCATAAACTCTAGCTGTCCCTATTGTTAAGAAGTAATTAATATCAACTTTGTATATAAAAAATAGTGGATAAGCTTATTCGAGATAAGAAAATCAATTTTCTTCTTATTTTTGCAATCACTCTTGCTCTCTTATAGTTTGCATTATGATAAATATAAATAAAAAAATATTATAATATCGTAAAAAAATAAAAAAAATTATCTAGATTTGGCATATATAATCAATATTTGTTTTCATAAATATATAAATTTTAAACACTGAATCAAAATGTTTAAATATATATTAAATGTTGATCAATATTTAATTAATTAATTTAAATAATTAGGCAAATTAAAGAAACATCTTACATTATTTAAGTTAATTTAAAAATAGAAAACATTGTAATAATTTTTTTTCAAAGTTAAAAGGGATATGCAAATGTTATATTATTCACGATTCAAAATGCAAAAGAAAGATTTTATTTTATTTTTGTTTACTGGACAATTATAATTTTTAATGTATTGATAAGGCTTTGGAATTTACATTAATGTTGAGATTTAATATTTTATAAATATTTTTAATATGTATTAAAGTTTTTAAAACACTTATTGTAATTAAACCAATTTTTTAATAGTTTAACTGATTAAAATATTTGTAAATAAATATTTCATTTTAAACAATAAAAAATTCAAAGTGAAAAGAATAACAATAGTTTAATGGTTCTAAATTTGAGGTAAAAATTGAGTTAATGCATTAAACAATTGAAGGTAATTTTAGAAAAAAGAATATTATTTATTATTTTTTGTAATCAAGAAACATTCTTCAGTTTTTCATGTTATTACCTATAATATGAGAATAAAAATGTAATTAAAAAATTATTATTATTTTGTTTAGCTGTAATTTAAAAATAAATTTAAATTTTTTTTAGGAAAGTCAGAATTATAATCAAAGTATTTGCATATGTCTCTTTGAAAAACATTTTTGCATTATGGATATGTGTTAAGTTTTATAAGAATAATTAAGTTACATTTTTAATTTGCATGTCTAGTATACAATATGTTAAGAGCGAATAACTAGGTAAATTAATAATTTTCACTTCTGGGTTTTTAATATACATTAAAACTAATTTTTTTTTTAGAGAAAGTAGTATGTATTTTGAATTTAAAATAGATTATATGTTTTTTAATTTGATTTTTTAATATTAATTTAAAATCAATCCATTTTCATATTTTTTATAGATTTTTTAGGGTAAAAGTTATTTATCCTTCTTAATTTTATTATCCTAAGATACATTTATTCTTATTATTTTAAGGATGCCCTATTTTATAGCAAAATTTAATCAAAAGACAATTGTGTTTATTATTTTTTTTTTAGTTTATTCGTTTTCTAATTATAATATAATAAAGATATACTTACAAATTAAAGTACTATAATGAAGAGTTGATTTCTCAGCCGAAGCAATCCTCAGTATGCCAAAACCTAGGTTCGTGAGTATTCTTTAATATTGATGGTGTTGTTCACTCTATGTTTGATTTCTCTACTGCAGGTGGTGTGTTACGTAATAGCAAAGGGGAGTGAATCCTAGGCTATAATCACTTTTTGAGGAAATGCTCAGTTGCGAATGCTGAATTGTGGAGCTTATTGGATAGATTACTTATACTTCAGAAACAAGGTTATGATGAGGTCATTATTCAGTCAGACAATCTTGAGAATGTAATTTCCATAAGTGATGGTAAGTCTGGTTGTCTAAAAAACTCTTTGATAAGGAAGATTTAACAAATTCTAGCCTGTGAAAAGAATTGGTCCTTGAACTATGTTCTCAGAGAGACCAATCGGGTAGCTGTTGCTTTGACAAAAATGGCTCTGTCGAGTGTTGAAACTTTGAACATAAGCTCTACATCTAGAGATTAAAGAGATCTTGAAGAATGATAATTCTTTTGATAATGTGATTATGATCTACTCTATATAAATTTCTTTGTTTATTTTACCAAAAAAAAAAAAGTACTATAGAATTAATATGTTTGACTTCTCTCATTAAAAACTATATTTGACCTCAACTAACGTTAAATATTTTATTAAATTATTTTTATGAAAACTAAGTTAATTACCATTATGAAGAAAGTTGTAATGAAAAATAAATAATTTAAAATATAAAAGTGAAACATAAATAAAAATAATTTATCTTAAAATTAATATTATAATTAAATAAATTTTTAAATATTTAATAAGTATTTGCATAAAAATTATTTAAAAAGTTTGTTAAAAAATAGATAAAAATAAAACATAATTATTATAGACAACAATTTATTAATAAATAAATAAATTTACAACCATAAAAACCTTAACTTAATGGTTATGAAATTTTAATATCCTAGGTAAGAATTTCATAATCGAATTGGCAGTCGAATTAATTAGGGTACTAGTTTATTAGTTCAATTAATTTTTTTCTATTCAGATTAAATTAATCATTAAAAAAATTTATTCAACTGGTCTGTATTGATTTTTGAATAAATTTTTCTAATAATTTTCTCTAGATCCTAATCAATTCTCGATCCAATTCATTAACAAGTTAGAAACATCTTTCATCCTAAATTTAATCTCATTTTGCAGAAACCTAGTAAGTGTTTCCTGTCTATATTTATTTTATTTTGGTTTATTTCCAGTATCTTAGATTATGTTTTGTTTAAAAAAAATTTTAATTGTTAAATATATATTTAAAAAAAATGTTTAATGCCTTTTAAGAAGTAGTATTTAATTGAGTGCTAGATGAAGTAAAAAATTAGTTAAATTTACTATTGATCCCTATATTATGTGTAAATTATGAATTTAATTTTATACTCTAATTTAATTATTTTTAATCTTTTGACTTTTTTTGAATTTTAAAATTTTCAATCATATCAAATGATAACCATTAATTTTATTAAATTAAAATTTGTTATTCTAAAATTTTACACAAAAAATATACTATCACATATATAATAACATGCTAACTTGTAATTTTCATGTACTACTTACAAAAACTACATCATTTTAATTAATAGATTTAAGAAATATTATTTAAATTAAGGTTAAAATTTTAAATTTAAAAAGAAAATGAGATTAAAAATCATCAAATTGACAAATCAAGATTAAATCTAAAAGTTATGCATAATACAACGCTAATACTAACATTTGATCTAATGAACTCAGCTGCTATCATTTGTATTAGTCTTGAAATTTCGAGATTTAAAAAATATAGAGACTAAAATTAATTAAATTAATATATAAAAATTTAATCCAAAATTTATGTATAATACAAGGATTAATAACAAAATTTGACCAAAAATTCCAAATGCGGGACAGCTAAACAAGTAAGAAAACCTCAACTGTTACCAAATAATAATTCATGTATTTATAAAAGAAAAAATGGAAAAGACGCTGGATTATTCTTATGAATATAAAATATTTTCGTAGGATTGAAAAGCTGTTTCTTCAGAATTTAACATAACCAATTTTCCTTGCATCCATTAGTAGTTTACTGATTTTAAAGCCTTTTTCTTTCTTTTTCTTTTGGTTTTTTAATCTTAAAAAAACCTACAACCATGTCGCAGACTAACTGGGAAGCTGATAAAATGTAAGTTCTGTTTATGCTGTGTTTTTTGTTTCCAAGGGTTCTTTTATTTCATTTTTTTTTCTAATTTAGTCTAGGGTTTTTGTGTTTTAACTTCAGGACTATTAATGAAGTTTCCATTTTGTTCATTGACTTCTTTTTTTTTTTTTCCTTTTTAAATTCATTTTTTGGGGTTGTCCATGGATTTAGTACCGCATACTGATTTAGGGTTTTGTTGGAGACCAATGTAAATGGTTTTTTCTTCTTTTTTAATGCTCCCACCGTTATGTTTTTCCACATTATTATGAAGAATATCTTGATAAAATTATCATCTAAGACCCTTTCGGATGAAATAATGCAAAATTTATAACGTAGCAATGGAACACAGCATTCTGTTTTTTTGAAAATGCTTTTGAATTCAAGTCATGGGTTGTGGAAATTTCTAGCATTATATGGTGATACATTTTTTTTTTTGGCTAATGAAGGTTTTCCTATGAATTAAGGTTTAATGTTCTGCATTTAAGTTGTCTACTTTTGTAATAATCTGATAACTGAATTTTTTTTTATCCTTTTTGAGAACAGGTTGGATGTGTATATATATGATTATCTGATGAAGAGAAAGTTAAATGCTACTGCAAAGGCATTTCAAGCTGAAGGGAAAGTATCGACTGACCCAGTAGGTATGATATGCCAAAAATAAATAAATCTTGCGAAGAAAGATAGCTTCTAGATGGTTAGAATTTAATTTTCTTTTTTGAACTTAATGAAACTGATTTTTTAATGTGTTTTCCAGCTATTGATGCACCTGGTGGATTTTTATTTGAATGGTGGTCTGTATTTTGGGATATCTTCATTGCGAGGACAAATGAGAAGCATTCAGAAGCTGCTGCATCTTATATTGAGGTGTGTTTGTGGATGCTTACTAGCATGTAATGTTTCCTTTATATTTGGTTTTCAACTTGTATGTGTTGCCCTATTTTTCTTTGTTAAGCTCTCTCTGTTGTCTAGCATATATAGATCACTAAATTGTTTCTGGAAAATAAATTTCACTGCATGCTAAAAAATTTGGAGTTGGATTTTTAATTGATACTGCTATATCTGCTTCCCTGGTATTTGCTCCCATCATTTTACTTGTCTTACGTTTTCTCTTTTTGGGGATGGGAAGTTCAAATGAGTATGAGTGAAACGCGACGATGGTAATTTTTAAGGAACAAACAGTGGCTTTTTTATTTTGTCCCTGGAATTATTGGTTTCCTTGGGCACTGAATCTACTAAAGGTTGTGAGCAATGAATTTGACTTCCATACTAAACAAAATTTTTGTATAATGTGGAATGGAATATATCATTTCAAATTTTGTTTGAAAAATTTTCATTTATGTTATTAGTCATTTTACAATTGCTGTTTTGATGAGTTAGTTGAGCAAGTTTGCTGTTTAGTTAAATTGTTTAAAAATGGCAGACTCAAATGGTCAAGGCTCGAGAGCTGCAGCAGCAGCAACACTATCAGAAGCCTCAGCAGATGCAGATGCAACAGCTCTTATTGCAGAGGCATGCTCAGCAACAGCAGCATCAGCATCAGCAGCAACAACAACAGCAGCAGCAACAGCAACAGCCACAACACCAACAGCAGCAGCAGCGAAGAGAAGGGACTCAGTTGATAAATGATGCTGCCAGGGGGCTTGTTGGTGAGCCTCTCATGAAGGAGAGCAGTGCAAGTGCAATTGCTGCCACAAGAAAGATGTATGATGAGACTTTTAGGTTTCCACGCCAAAGGGATTCCCTGGATGATGCGGCTGCTAAGGTACATTAACTTGATAGGAATGATCCAACCCTTTTTCTCTCATTCTCACAGTTTCTGACATCAGATAAGTTTGCAGCAATTAGGTGATAATTTAGGCCAGCTTCTGGATCCTAATCAAACCTCAATGATGAAAGCAGCCTCAGTGGTTGGCCAGCCTCCTGGGTACTTTTCAATTTTCATGTGTCTTTTTTTTTTTTTTATAAGTCATGTATTATTTCCTTTATTTGCTTTGTCATGTCTTTGCTATGTTAAAACTATTAGTGACTAAACTCTACTACTTACAGGCAAACACTGCATGGCACACCTAGAAATATATCAGGTAGTCATCAGCCAATGCAAAATCGAGGTCAGCAGATTTCAGTGCCCACCCAGGTAGTTCATTGTCATTTTATCCTTTTTTGTATATATTTTAAATTTTTTAACTTCAACTGCAGGATTTAACTGCCCCCCCCCCCCTTTTTTTCCATTTAGTAATTTTGGTTGTTTTATATACCATATCCTTATACAGGATTCAAGGAGTGATATCAATCCAATGTTGACTCCTAGAGCTGCTGGTCCTGATGGATCATTAATAGGAGTTCATGGTAAAGTTTTGACCTCCAGAGAGCTGTTTCTTTATTTAGACTTTTGTACTATTATTTAATTGTGAAACAACTACCTTAAAATAACAAATTATCCAACATTTATTGCACTTTAGGTGCGCTGAATATTCCTTTACTCTTAGTAAACTGAATCAATTGTTCTACTTGAAATGATCCTTGTAACACAATGTGGCATTGGTGAGAGCGTGTACCTCTTGGAAGGTTGTAATTACAGCAAACCTTCCAAGCGGTAGAAGTTATTGGATGTGAAACAACTCTTTGAGTCATTGATATAGAGTGCATTTGGCTTAGATGAGAAGAAGTAACCTCAGTTATTGACCCCTTTGATTATATTGCTAGAAATTTATTACCACTGAAATGAACTACCTTTTTTTAAAAAAAAAAGGATTGAAGATTTTGGATTATACTTTTTAACTTTGTTTGACAGTCTCAATCACTTGTCATAGGACCTTGTTTCAGCAGGATTTACACTAGCTTCCTCTGACCTTTTAGATTGGTAAATCAATATAAATTACAACCTGGTTATCTCATTGCTATAGTTGCATAGTCGAATGTGAATTGCTTAAAACTCTTTTAAGTTCAATGAATTGCATATATTCTTTTATTTTTTTGCTAACATTGCTTTCAATATGATTTTAAGGTAAAACTTATTGCTTTTATTAACTTATGTTGTTCTTAAGGATCAAATCAAACTGGTGGCAATTTGACATTGAAAGGATGGCCTTTAACGGTGAGTCTTTTGACTTACAGTTGATATCAAGTTGCTATTTCCTCCATATTTACAGTTTCACTTTCTCACTGCAAATGAACAATATTGGGTTCAATTTTTTACGTTTATTACAAATGTTAGGAGCCATTTACTGCTAGGTTGTGAAGACAATTAGTGTGTTTACTAAATTTAAAATACTCATGGCATGTGTTATGCTATGTTAGGGATATCTGTTGAATAAATCATTTGTTAATAGCACGTACATATCTTGCCCTGAATGAAACAGATGTTTATGCTGCATTTCTGATTTCCTGCAACTAATTTTTAGTGCATTGGATAACAAGACTTTCACTACTCTGCTTAAAAAAAGTTTGCTGTCTTGTTTGAAGGGTTTTTATGGGTACGTGGGCAAACCCTTGATATTGTGGCTCATGGATAACTGCTGAAATAACTTTGTCTAATGGATACAGGAAGAGGACTAATTTGTATGTAGAATTATGGCACAACTGAAATAATTCCAGTTCTTTCTAAATTGTTCTTATGGAAAGTAAAGTGGAGTAGAACAACCAAGATAACTTAATCTTTTATCTATGGTTGAAATCTGATAATGATTATTGACAGTGCTGCATAAAATGTGTATCAGATTTGATTTGTGGGTTTTTTGTTCAAATTTTATTTATATTTTAGTAAAAGTAATAAGGCATGCAAGATTGATATACGGTTTCCTTGTCTAATAGTATCTTACCAACTGCAGGGACTGGACCAACTTCGATCTGGGCTTCTCCAGCAGCAGAAAACTTTGATTCAGACCTCTCAGCCCTTCAGTCAGCTTCAGTTACACCAACAACTTCTTCTTCAAGCACAACAAAACTTGTCATCGCCATCAGCAAATGATTTTGAAAGTAGAAAAATGCGAATGCTTCTGAACAATCAGATTATGGGTCTTGGGAAGGATGTCCCACTAAATTCCCTCGGCGATGTGGTTCCCAAAGTTGGATCACCTATGCAAATTGGTTGTCCTGTGCTGCCTCGTGGAGACTCCGATATCTCAGTTAAGGTATATTTATCTGTACTGCACATCAATTGACAATTGTTATTATTCCTGATGCTTTCATTAGATTTGAAGCTGTGGTGTTCCATGTTTTTTATTCACAGCAGCAACAACTGCATCAAAATAATCAACAATCACAGCAAATTGGACAGAATCCACTTTCAAGTCAGCAGTCTCAGAATTCAAATCCCCAACTCCAGCAGCAAGATAAAATGGTTGGTGCCTGCAGTATGATGCCTGATAGTAGCATATCAAACACCTTTAATGGAAATGACCAGGTTTAACATTTGCTGGGATTGGGCTGTTAATCATGCTATCTATACACTATTTTCTCTCTGTTTTATTGTTTGTAGCTTCTTCGTTCCCCAAAATCCAATTTTTTTAAAAAAATGTATGTTATAGTTATACATTTGGATTCTTTCTGATCTATCCCATGGCCTGGAATTGGAATACTGCAACAACCTCATTTGTACATAATTTGGCCCAAAATTTCTAACTCAATACTACATCCTTGCTTAAGGTTTCAAAAAATCAAGTCGGCCGAAAGAGGAAGCAGCCAGGGTCGTCATCAGGTCCAGTCAATAGCTCGGGAACTGTGAACACTGCTGGACCATCTCCAAGTTCACCTTCCTCACCTTCTACTCACACACCTGGAGATGCCATTTCAATGCCCACATTGCCTCATAATAGTGGTTCCTCTAAGTCTTTGCTTATGTTTGGCTCTGATGGCTTGGGTTCCCTTACATCAGCTTCTAATCAATTGGTAAAGCTCCTATCCATCTTTTGATTAACATCATAAGTCTTGCTTCAGTATTTTTTTTTTTAAGTTCTTATTTTCTTGTGGTAATGAAATTTACATTTTGGCCCTTTATCTTCTAGAAAGTTCCTGAAGCAAATGTTGGGAAGCTATCATATGCTTATCTGATTTAGGTATCACCTGAGAGGAAGCAGGAAATATAATTTAGAATCTTGTAAGAGGTGAAGAAGTACATAAAATAGACAATGTAGTAAAGTGATAATTGTTTTAGATAGGCTCTTTAACTTAAAGAATCAATGCTAACTTGATTTCAGAAGAGATGCTATCAGAAGTGAAATCATTAAAAACCGACAATCTACATGTTTCCAGTCTTAGTTAATACTGAGCTACATAAAAGATTGGGTTTTATCATTAGACACATCAATTGGAAGAATTTACACACTGCTGCTAGTTATTTTTCTTGATATTCCATTCTGCTGTGGGGTAACTTGACATAGTAAATCACAGGCTGATATAGACCGTTTTGTGGATGATGGGTCTCTAGATGATAATGTGGAGTCATTCTTGTCTCATGATGATCCAGAACCTAGAGATAGAGTTGGTCGGTGCAGTGATGTCAGCAAAGGTATGATTAATGTTAATTTTTTAATTATTGATTGCATGTGTTTCCCCATAGAAATTACCTGCAGTTTCTTACAATGACTGAAATGCTTAAAGATTTAATAATATTGTAATCTCAGGCTTAACATTTATGGAAGTCCAGCTTATCCCAGCTAGTACAAGTAAAGTAGAATGTTGTCACTTCTCAGCAGATGGGAAGTTGCTTGCTACTGGTGGCCATGATAAAAAGGTACAGTGTGATTTGATTTAATTTCATACTATTTTTTTCCTTCTGTGGTATTAAACTATGTAAAACTTTTATTCTGGCTGATAGGCAAGCTTCAGTGCTATTCTAGCTGAAGTTTTTAATTTTTCTAGAGGAAACAAGTTTTAACATGTTTGCTTGATGATATCATTACGCAGGCTGTGCTTTGGTGCACAGAGTCATTTGCATTAAAGTCTACTCTTGAAGAACATTCTCAATGGATAACTGATGTTCGCTTCAGTTCAAGCATGTCAAGGCTCGCTACCTCTTCAGCTGACAAATCAGTCAGGGTTTGGGATGCTGATAATGTTAGTAAGCATACATCATTTTATCATGGAATGTCTCATCTGATCACAGTTCCAACCACATTATAGCTGGGTCTTTAATAGATAATATTTTTAATCCGCTTCGCAAATGACCGATTCTGCTGTTCATTTTTTGGTTTGTTGCTTTTGGAAACTGCTTCAGTGTGCAGTTGCTGTATGACCTACTTGTCAGAACCATCACCAAACAGTATTGACTGCCAGGCATTAAGAACATAAGAAAGGAAGTTCACTGTTGCAGCTATAGATGGCTTAATGAGATTTCTGTAGTCAAGCCCTACTCAGTGAAGGGTTTGTTAGTTGAGTCATGTTGAAAATTGGTTACTAGGAGACTCTGAAAGTAATATTTTTTATGGATATTAAGTTTTGTCACGTGAAGCATTTACTCATGGGAATTATGCCCGTGAAGCTCTCTTTAAATTTCATGATTTATGGATGCATGGTTCTATTTTGCAGCCTGCTTACTCGCTCCGTAATTTTGTGGGACATTCTACAACTGTTACATCACTTGACTTCCACCCTACCAAAGATGACCTTATCTGCTCATGTGATAATAATAGTGAGATTCGATATTGGAGTATTAAGAATGGTAGTTGTGCTGGAGTCTTGAAGGTATATAGCCTTACGATTCATTCTCAAGAAATGGTTTTGTACAATGCTTATCTCTGTTTTTCTTTTGCAAATCCTATTTTTACCATTAGCGCCTTTCTTTTTTTTGCCTTTAATCAGGGTGGTGCAACCCAGATAAGATTTCAACCCCGTGTTGGAAGGTTTCTTGCTGCTGCAACTGATAATTCTGTATCCTTACTCGATGTAGAAGCCCAAGTTTGCAGAGCCAAATTACAGGTCAGTTGAGAGTTTGCTATAGTTATTATTTAATTTGATTTTGGATCTTGTAACCTACAAGCAAATGGGTTTTGGTAATTGTTAATGGGATGCTCTTACACTCTAGCTTTGTTGCATACAGAGTGAGAAAACTCTGATCATGATGTTACACGATCATAGTTTCTTTGTGTATCTGTTGGCAGATGCAAGGCCTTTGAAAAGGTCTTGACAAGAATGAATGTAGTGTTTTGAGTATTGGACGGTTGTATATGTTCTTTGTGGGAGTGCTTTCTAGGAATAGGAGTCTACATGTTCTAAAACTTATACCTACATGGTACATAACTTTTCTATTTGGAGGTTTGGTTTGAATGATTTGGCATCCTGTGGTTTTTCCATCAATGCTGCTAATCCATTCGGTTCTTTTTTAACTAACAAATCCTCCAAACAAAGCAGACTTTTTGCCCTAAATCTTCTTACTTTGACTATGGGAAAATAAAAATCTTGTAGTTTTTTTTGTCAAATATTTCTATCATGTCTCTTTTGCTTCAATTCTGTTGATTATTATTTTCATCTCATCAACTGTCATTGCAGGGCCATAAAAGTGTTATTCATTCTGTGTGCTGGGATGCTACCGGTGAGTTTTTGGCATCTGTAAGTGATGACTTGGTGAGAGTGTGGACGGTTGGATCCAGTGGCAAAGGAGAATGTGTTCATGAACTGAACCGTACTGGCAACAAATTTAACACTTGTGTTTTCCATCCTTCTTACTCTTCCCTGTTGGTCATTGGCTGTTATGAGGTGAGTATTGCTTGCCTTCAATATCATGTTTTTAAGCTATCCTTGTTACTTTGGACTGGACTGCCTTCGTTTAGTTTCTTTCCCCATTTTCCTAAATCCACTAATTATTGTGGCAACTAGACACTGGAGCTTTGGAACATGCTTGAGAACAAAATAATGACACGACATGCACACGAGAACCTAGTGTCGGCTTTGGCAGTATCAAATAGCACTCGCATGGTAGCCTCAGCTAGCCACGACAAGTGTGTGAAGCTCTGGAAATGATTTTACTCCCTGCATTTTATCCACTCTACTGTTAAAATGGTATAGTTCCTTGCACTAAATACATAACAGGGTTTTCTGACAGATTTTTTTGTACTTAGTTCATCCCAACTATTCTGAAACAGCAAAAAAAAAAAATGGTGGTGGTGGTTTTGTGGGGGGGGGGGGGGGGTTAGATTTGTCCACCAAAGAAGAAAAAATGTCGAACCTTAGGCCTAACCAGTCAACTTTGAGATATCATCTCTTTTGTCAAGGCAGTATGTTGGTTGGATAAAGAAGAAACACGGTTTAAGGATGTGTAGCACTCATATATATATATATATCAACATTAGAAGATTAGAGAGAATTTTCTTTGAACATATACTGAAATATTGTTGAAAATTTGATGGATGTTGGAAACTGTAATAGGCAGGATTAGAATTCGACTTATATTGGAAGGGTCTTTTTGATTTTTTTTTGGGGGGGGCTTAAAATATGCTATTAGTAGAATATGTCCGTTGGTCGCACTTTGCATAGATTAAAAGTTTAATTAAACATAATATTTAAAATAAATAAATAAAACTGAAGTAGTTTGATAAATTATGGAATTAATTGAAATATGACAGAAGAAAATATTAAAATATATGAATGTGTTAAATTTTTATATAAATTGAATTATTAATGTGTAAAAAGTTATATAAATCTATTAGACTTAACGCACTAAAAAAATATATGAAAACATGACCACAAGCAAATAATTTTCTTTAGGTCGAATCACAAATACAAATTATGTACAATATCTAATGAATTACATGAATGATATAAAATCATAACACAACATAAAGTGAAAAATAATATAAAAATGACATTCAACTTCATCTATTTCTTAAATAAATAAAGCGAAATTTGATTCACTATAACAAATTATGCAAAATGTGTGATGAATTGAGATGTGACACAAAAATTACATGAAAAACAGTTGGCTTTTTTCGTGATTTGGTATTACAACTATACTTGTTTTTTCACATTAGTCGTATATATATATTTTTTATTTTTTTGATATTTAAATTTATCATTTTCCTCCAATTTCACCCCAAATTATAGTTTGAATACCAAAGTGTGACAAAACAAGTCGAATTATCAAAGTGAAAAAACCGCATCTTTTTTTCTTCAAATTCAATCACTATGATAAATTAGGTGAAATGACCTCTCCAGTCCCTTTTAGTTTCGAAAATGAGTAAATTAGCCTTTGAAGTATCAGATTTTTAGACAAAAATTGACAATTCTATTATTTATTGTCCTTAATTGCTTAATTTCGAAATTGATATAGACTAAATTGCTCCAATATTTTTTCAGGAACTAATTTACTTACTTTCAAAATTGAGAAGGATTGAAAAAGTCATTTCACCGATTAATTATACAAATGTGAGTAAACCAATATACAAATATAAATTATTTTCTTAATTGAATGGTTATGACAAATTTTTTTCATAACTGGACTAACATTATTTTAAATTAATTTAGATTCACGTGTGAAGTATGGATAAATCAATTTAATTAAATTATTTTAAAAAATAAATAATAAATAAATTATTGTATAAAATTGTTACTATGGCAAATTATTTAAACATTTTTTATTTTGGTATTAAATTGAAGTAAATTAAAGATAAAGAAAAAGAAAACATAAGAAATAAGTAGAACATGACAATATAAAAAAAATTGCACGAGCATGAATATATAAGCAGTAATATAAATCTGTAAAAAAAATCTATATAGCAGCCTATTTATTCTCATCAAACGATATGTAAGCTCTACAGATCATAGTATTTGTTAAAAGGTGGCGACAAACATCAGTATGTATGTTACTCGGATGAAATACAGTAGCATACAAACGTATCGTATGTTATTCGGATGAAGTACTTTTGTGTAACAACCGACCTGTATTTGATTTGACAGCTACTTTTTGAAGGATAAAGTTAATCAATACTTAGCAGATTTAGACAGGTCCTAGGTTATCATTCAGCCATTTTTTAGCATGTTCTTTTTAATCAAATTTATTACTTTTTTAATGTAATAGTTTAATATATGTACATTGTTTAGCTGAAAAAATTAATGAATGAGAGAAGTAAACTTTAGTTTTCTTCTTCAACATCCTTTCTGCTTTTGTTTTTTGGTTGTTTTTCTCTTGCGACTCTCAAGTCCTTGAATCTCAAACTTCTTTCATTCTTTATCTGGATTTATTGCTTTGTTGCTCTAGCATCTAACAGAGCTTCATATTTTATTCGGATAAATTGCTACTAAAACTTCAACATGGTATCAAGAGCCTGTCATCTTTGAGGGCCTTTGTTGTTGGTATTTTTCTTTGTGGAGAAAACTTAAAAAGAAAGAAGTTGAAGTTGTTGTTTTGTTGCTACAAGATGAGTTTTACACCACCACCTGTGTTTACTGGAGAAAACTTGTAACAACCCCTACCCGTATTCCGAGCCTAGAATAGGGTACGAGGCATTACCGAACTTAATATGATCAATCATGTAAAAATCAGCCATAAAATTTCTTCTAAATTAAAAACTTTTATACATATATTTAACGTCCCTTATATGGCCCTACGGGGCCCAAAACATACATTCAGGGTGGTTCGGGACCAAACCGTAAACATATGAAACTTTTGCAACACTTAGAAAATTTTCACACTTTGGAGAGTCACACGCCCATGTTTTCAACCCGTGTAACTCTCTATTTATAACTTCATCACCCTTGACAAATGATCGTACACTTCATATAAATAACAAGAAACGTGTATGGGCTCAATTCTCAATAAATTTCTCATATATATACACAATTTCACGTTATGTAATCATACAACATATATCAGCCATATTTACGTAATCTAAATATGTTTTCATAACAACTTATCTTGATTTCATACTATTTCATATTTAAGCTTAAATAACCAAAGTATTTGAAATATCATCTTTATGCAAATAGTACACATGAGGTATATAATTCCATAATTATGAATAAACACATTTATCAAACATTTTCCATATTCATATATCAATCTCTCATGTCTCCATATATCAATAACTGTCATTTTCATGAATTCCGAGTTCAATTTCATAATTATTTATCTCGTGTTCAATTTATTCCATGTCGAAACTTATTCATTAAAACATTTGAATTATCAATACATATGGACAGTACATTCAAGATGAACAATTATATAATCACAAATGAATTCATTTATCAACCAAGTTCTACACTCATATATTATCAAATCGTACTTCCTTGTATCACATAATTCCATGTAACACTTACCAAACTTTGTCAAATTAGTGAACGTCTTACGGAATTGAGTACTTCGTTTTCTCGATGCCATAGTTCAACTATGGTCTTACACATCTTCACATAATGATGCCATAGCCCAGCTATGGTCTTACACATATTCATATATCGATGCTATAGCCCAACTATGGTCTTACACGAATCACATATTCACCGACGCCATATCCCGGATATGGTCTTATCTGATAGCATATATCACACCGATGCCATATCCCGGATATGGTCTTATACGGAAATCACTTGTCACTTGTAGTCGAAGCTACCATTATTCATCGATCGGTAGCGGAGCTACCATTTTTCATCGATCGGTAGGCGAGCTACCACTTTTCATCGATCGGTGCAGCGAAGCTACCACTTTTCATCGATCGGTAGCCGAGCTACCACTTTTCAGCGATCGCAGCGCGAAGCTACCACTTGTCGCGATCAAGTAGCGAAGCTACCACTTTTCACCGATCGGTAGCGAAACTACCACTTTTCACTTGTCATTTGTCTCTGATCGATAAGTGTAGCGAAGCTAGCACTTATCACTTTCATTTGTCTCTGATTAGATAAGTGTAGCGAAGCTATCACTTATCACTTGTTGCCATGGTCCAACCATGGTCTTTTCCTTCAATTCATCTTGTCAACGAATGAAATACTCAATTTGATCATTTATTCAATTTTCATGCTTTTACATTATTCACGATTTTATCATCAATACATATGAAATAACACATCATGAAATTCATAAAATTAACAAATAATCACTAAAATTTAGCCATATAAACTCACAAGTCCAATTTTTGTATTATAACAATAATTATAATTTCATAATAAATATTCCAAATAAAACATTATATCATTTCTAATCCAACACTTATCGATTATAATCGGGCATGTGATCAATTTATACACGAGTCATTCATAAATTTTTGTATATTTTCCTCCTCCTCCTCTCCATCCACATCCTTAGTATAAACAACATACTTGTAGGTAACATTATCCATAATTTTCACTATCTACTTAGGTGAATATTCAAGCTGTCCATCTGTGTCATAGTCACTAAATTATTTATATCTGATGCTACGGAACTCCAAATTAAGATCCACTAATTTTCCCTGAAACTAGACTCACATATCTTATTACCATAAAAATTTCATAATTTTTTTCTAGGCCAATTAATACAATTTATTCATTGAAATCTCCCCTGTTCTGCTATCTGACAGTTATGACCCTTCTTCACTAAAAATTAATTATCTCCTCGTACAGAATTCGAATGATGTTCCCGTTTAATTATCTTGAAAATAGACTCATTCAGTATTATAAACATATAAGTATAAGCCCCTAATTATTTTTATCCAATTTTTTATGATTTTACAAAGTTAGAACAGGGGAACCCGAAATCATTCTGACCTTATCTCACAAAAGTTATTGTATCTCATGATTTACAATTCTATTGCTTACATAATTTCTTTTATAAGAAACTAGACTCAACAAGCTTTAATTTCATATTTTATTCATCCTCTAATTACATTTATAAAATTTTTGGTGATTTTTTAAAGTTAGACTACTGCTGCTGTCCAAAACAGTTTTAGTGTAAAATGTTGATTTCCATTTTGCCCCAAATATCACAATTCATACAATTCAATCCTTGCTCAATTAACCCCTCAATTAAGATAATTTTCTCAATTAATAATTTTTATAGACATTATAAGTTATTTCATAACTATTGAAATTTAGAATTTCCACAAAAAACTCTAACTTCAAACTCTTTTACAATTAGGTCCCAAACATTCACTTTCTATTCAATTCTTTCAATAAAATCAGAATATAAACAATTTAAAGCTCTAATTCCATGCCAAATTATCATATATTTCCAAAACTCATCCATAAAAACTTCAAAAATTAGCCATGGAATAAAAAACTAATGAAATAATAAGTTGGACCCAATTGTAAAAGTCCAAAAACATAAAAATTTCAAGGAGAAAGCAAGAATTAAACTTACATGAAGCTAGAGTATGAAAACCAGCTTGAACCCTCCTCCATGGTTGTTTTTCAGCTGATCAATATGAAGAGAAATGAAGAGAATTCTAGATATTCCAATTTAGTCCCATTTTTATTTAGCCAATTTTGGCAATTTTCTAATTTTGCCCTTATTTCACCCATTTCCTGATTTTTCTCAGCTATTGCCACCCAAAATGTCTCCTTTGGGCTTATTTGCACTTTAGGTCCTTCCTCATTTGACAATTGAGCTATTTAATCATTTTAGCAACTTTTACACCTTTTGCAATTTAGTCCTTTTTATTTAATTAACCACCCAAACGTCAAAATTTTCTGACTAAATTTTATTATTACCTCACCAACACTCCATAAATATTTCTAAAAATATTTATGGCTCGGTTTATGAAGTCGAGGTCTCGATACCTCATTCTCGACCCATTTTAGCTAATTAATTCTTTTAAATCACCAAATTCACTAATTCAAAAATGCTTTTATATTCATATTTGACTCATAGGTATTAATTTATTAAATTTTCAACTCACCCGTCGGATTTAGTGATCTCAAATCTCTATTCCCGATACCACTGAAAATTAGGCTGTTACAAAACTACCACATCTGGGTAGTGAAGATGAAGACTTACCTGCAAGCGCATGATCTATGGAATATGGTCGAAAATGACACAGAACCAACTCCATTGAGGGCCAATCCCACCATTGCACAGATGAGGCAACACAGTGAAGAGAGTGCTAAGAAGCATGAAGCAATGACTTGCTTGCAAAATAGAGTATCCGATGTGATTTTTACTCGAATAATGGGTTGTAACTCACCAAAACAAGCATGGGAAAAGCTAAAGGAGGAATTTATTGGGTTAGACAAGACAAGACTGCAGTAACTGATCAACCTCAAGAAAGACATTGAGAACTTGAAGATGAAAGAGTTAGAGACCATCAAGCAATACTCTGATAGGATAATGGCCATAGTCAACAACATTCGGCTCCTTGGTGATGATTTCAGTGATAGCAGAGTTGTTGAAAAGATCATTACAACTCTCCCTGAAAAATTTAAGTCAAAAATCTCTTCATTAGAAGAATCGAGGGATTTATCAGCCATCTCATTGTCTGAGTTGGTAAATTCCCTATATACACTTAAGTAAAGGAGGGCCAATAGGCAGGAAGAGCATCTAGAAAGAGCTTTCTAAGCAAAGGTCAAAGAAGCTCAGGTTCAAGTCAGAAAGGGAAGAAACCTTGGCTCGATAAAATGGAGAAAACAAGGAGAGACGCTGGCAAAAAGAAACTACCACCTTGCCCACACTGCAGAAGGGTAATTCATTCGGGTGAAGTATGCTAGTATAGGCCAAACATCTAGTGTAGAAGCTGTAAACGATTTGGTCATGTTGAAAAAGTGTGCAAGAACAAAGGCAAGGCACAAACTCAGCAGCAAAACCAAGTTCAAGCTATTGAGGATGTTTAAGCTCAAGAGGAGCATGTTTTCTCTACATCCTATTATGCAACCTCAAGCAAAATCAGTAAGAACTGGCTAGTTGATAGTGGTTATTCTTACCATATGGCTTCAGATGAAAGGCTGTTCAAGAATCTTTACAGAAGGTTTACTTCCAAGTCAGAGTTGGAAAGGGCAATCTCATTGAGGCTAGAGGCAAAGGAGATGCAGTGATCAGCACTTGTTCAGGTAACAAATTATTTCTGATGTAATTTATGTGTCTGACATAGACCAAAACCTACTTAGTGTTGACCAGCTTATTGAAAAGGGTTATTCACTTGTTTTTAAGAATAACTCTTGCATTATTGAAGATCCACTTGGTCAAGAACTGGTTACAGTGGCCATGACTGAAAGATGTTTTGTGTTGAACATGAATCAGTTGGAAATGAAGGCTTATACTAGTGCTACTAACATAGCTAGTTTATGGCACAAGAGACTAGGCCATGTCAGTTATAGATCACTTGGTTTGTTGCAGAAATCGAATTTGGTTGAAAACATGTCCAAAGTTGAGGTCAGTGATAATGTTTGTGAAGTTTGCCAGCTTGGTAAGCAGGAAAGATTGCCTTTTCCAGTCAATAAGGCATGGAGAGCTTAAGGTAAGCTCGAATTAGTTCACACTGACATTTGTGGACCAATGAGGTCTTCCTCCTTGAATGACAGCAAGTATTTTGTGTTGTTCATTGATGATTTCAGTAGATTTTACTGGGTTTATTTTTTGAAGCAAAAGTCAGAAGTATTTGAGGCATTTAGCAAATTTAAAGCCTTAGTTGAGAATCAATCAGGCTGCAAGATCAAGGCTTTGAGATCAGATAACGGTGCTGAGTATTTGTCTGAGAAGTTTCAGAAGCTGTGTGAGCAAGCTAGAATTTATCATCAGCTAACAACAGTTTATACTCCTCAATAAAATGGAGTATGTGAGAGGAAGAATCGAACAGTGCTTGATATGGCTAGATGCTTATTGTTTGAAAGTAAACTACTAAGCAAATTTTGGGCTGAGGCTATCAATACCTCAGTGTATCTGCTCAATAGTCTTCCTACTACTGTTGTGAAGGAAAAGACTCCTTTTGAAGCTTAGGATGATCTCAAACCAACAGTGTCACACCTAAAAGTGTTTGGTTGTGTCTACTATACTCTTATTCCAGCTGTGAAGAGAACCAAACTTGACAAAAAATCTGTGCCTGGAATATTTGTTGACTACAGCAACACCAAGAAAGGCTATAGGGTGTATAATCCCTCGACAAAGAAGATTTTGGTGAGCAGGGATGTTAGATTTGATAAAGAGAATGTTTGGAGCAGAATGATGAAGATGCAAGGTTGATTGAAGAAGATCAGCTTGACAACAATTTGGAACTAGTTGAAAATGAGCCTAGCAATCAAGATTTTGATGATGCTCCTGTGAGAGGCACCAGAACCATTGCAGACATCTACCAAAGATGTGATGTTGCAATAGTCGAACCTTCAGATTTTGAAGAGGCTGCCAGGGACAAATGCTGGAAGAAGGCCATGGAAGTTGAATTAGAAATGATCCACAAGAATGACACTTGGGAATTGGTTGACAGACTAGACCATAAGAAAGCTATAGGTGTAAAGTGAGTGTTTAGAGCCAAGTACAATGCTGATGGCTCATTGAATAAGTACAAGGCAAGGCTTGTGGTGAAAGGCTACAGTCAAGAATATGACATTGATTTCATGGAGACATTTGCTCCAATAGCAAGGCTAGACACAATTAAGCTTCTATTTGCCTTGGCTGCACATAAGGAATGGAGAATTCATCATCTCGATGTCAAGTTAGCATTCTTAAATGACTTCCTTAAGGAGGAGATCTATATTAAGCAACCAGATGGATTTAAAGTCCTAGGAGAAGAGGACAAAGTCTATAAGTTGAAAAAGGTCCTGTATGGCCTAAAGCAGGCATAAAGGGCCTAATATAACAGGGTTGATGTATACCTATCTAAACTTAGGTTCGAGAAAAATGTTAGTGAACCTACACTTTATGTGAAGAAGTCGGAACATGAAACTCTTCTGATTATCCACTTTATGTGGATGACTTACTTGTAACTGGAAGCAAGGGAGAGCTGATTGATGAGTTCAAAGTACAAATGCAAGAAGTTTTTGAAATGACAGATTTGAGAGTTATGACATACTTCCTGGGTATGGAAGTTGACCAATCTGATCAAGGCATCTTCATTAGTCAACATGCCTTTGCCTTAAAAATTCTCAACAGATTCTGCATGCCAAATTGCAAAATTGTCAGCACACCTATGGATCAAGGTGAGAAATTAACAAGCAATAGCAATCAAGAGAGGGTTGATGAGAAGGAATACAGAAGCCTAGTAGGTTGTTTACTTTACTTAACAGTAACTAGGCCTGATATAATGTATGCTGTTAGTCTCTTGTCTAGATTTATGCATTGCTACGATGTTGTTCATTTCAAAGTAGCAAAGCGAGTTCTCAGATATGCGAAGGGAACTTTGGATCATGAAGTGAAGTTTGAGAAGACAAAAGAGCTCAAATTGATAGGGTATTCTGATAGTGATTGGGCAGGGTCCATTGATGACATGAAGAGCACATCAGGGTACTTCTTTACTTTTGGATCAGGAGTTTTTTGTTGGAGCTCAAAAAGGCAACAAACAGTTGCTCAATCAACAACTAAAGCAAAATACATTGTAGCTGCTGCAGCTTTTAATCAAGGCATTTGGCTTAGAAAGCTACTATGTGATTTGAATGAAGAACAAGTTAAAGCAATTGAAATCAAGGTTGATAATCAGTCAGCAGTTGCCATAGCTAAAAATCCAGTTTTTCATGGCAAAACAAAACATTTCAAGATCAAATTTCATTTTGTTCGAGAGGCTGAGTAATCAAAATAAGTCAGTCTTGTTCATTGCAGCTTAGAAAAATAGTTTGCTGATATTTTGACCAAACCATTGGCTGCTACAAGGTTTGAGTGTTTAAGGAAGGAAACTGGAGTCTGCTGTCTTGTAGCCAAGGAGGAGTGTAAAAAGGTAGAGACAAACAGTAGTATGTATGTTACCCGGATGAAATACAGTAGCATACAAACGTATCATATGTTATCTGGATGAAGTACTTTTGTGCAACAACCGACCTATATTTGATTTGACAGCTACTTTTTGAAGGACAAAGTTAATCACTTAGTAGATTTAGATAGGTTGTAACACCCCTTACCCGTATTCGTCGCCGGAATAGGGTACGAAGCATTACCAGAGTTTATCGAATTAATTTTTCGTTAATACAAGTTAAATACTATTCATTTACTAAAACATGTCATGACGTCCTTTAGATGGGCCTCCAAAGCCCAAAACATACTTCGAGACCAAACCAGAATTAAATCGAAACCATAGAAAATTTTTCGCAAAATCCCAAAGTTTTTTTTTGTTCAATATAACCCCTTTATAAATATCTAACCTTCCCTGCAAATTTTAAAACTGAGACCAATCCAACCAACCAACTCATTTCAATCAATTTGATACCAAATTATACTTCTATTATAATCATACTATTTAACATATTTATCTTTTTTTTTACTTTAATGTATATTCATTAAACAAGTCTTAGCATTTATATAATCATCAACCTTATACATGCCATATAAATCAAAAAGGAAATTTACAAAAGCTACCGGAGATAATCTGGATAGTGTGATCCTCTGTGTTGATCCGATCCTCCGTATACTTCCACGTCAATCTACAAGAGACATTGAATAGACTCAAGTAAGCTTATAGAAGCTTAGTAAGTTCGTAGGCATAAAACATAAATCTTACCAAATATTTATACACTTATACAATATACACAATTATTAAGTTCACTTGTCAACCACAGTCATTGGTGAGTTCCCTTGTATAAACTTACTACCACTTATCCATTTCCTTTAATTCTTTTGGGCCCATTTATCACATATCATTCTTTAACCAAATTAGGGAACGGTTACGGAAAATTGAGTACTTCACTTTCACTTTGCCATAGTATAACTATGGTCTTGCGTATAATCACTTATCACTTTTTGAAGTCATAGTCCTGCCACGGTCTTACACTGATCACATTTATCACTTGTCACTGATCAGATAAGTGTAGCTAAAACTACCACTTATCACTTATCACTTGTCACCGATCAGATAAGTGTAGCTAAAGCTACCACTTATCACTTGTCACTTATCATTGATCAAAAGTACTCAAATCCGACGTTCCGCTCAATTTGATCATTTATTCGATTTTCGGGTTGTTATTTTATTCTCTATTCATCAATAAATATATTTCATCATACATTATATAATTCATAAAATTAACATATAATCATTAAACTTCAACCATATGAACTTACCTAGGTCGATTTGCAAAATTTGTGAAAGTTCAGGGACTAATCAGCTATTTTTTATTTTTCTCGACTTGTTTCGGGTTCTCGATCTATCATTGTAAAATCATTCACTTATCAGTATTGACTTCATCTTCAACCCGCTTATAAGTAATATTATCTATAATTTCATTATTTACTTATATATATTCCAATGCTGTCCATCCATGTCATAGTCACTAAATTATTTTTATCTTTAGCTACAGAACTCCAAATTAAGATCCACTAATTTTCCCTAAAACTAGACTAACATATCTTCTTACCATAAAAATTTAATAATTTTTGGTTGGGCCAATTAATACAGTTTATTCATTGAAGTCTCCCCTGTTCTGCTGTCTGACAGTTCCAACCCTTCTTCACTAAAAATTAATTATCTTCTCGTACAAAATTCAAATGATTTTTCCGTTTGTTTCTCTTGAAAATAGACTCATTCAGGATTATAAAAATATAAATTTAAGCCCATTATTTTTATTCAATTTTTTATGATTTTTCAAAGTCAGAACAGGGGAACCCGAATTCATTCTGACATTGTCTTACAAAATCTATTATATCTCATGATTTACAATTCCATTGCTTACACCGTTTCTTCTATAAGAAACTAGACTCAATAAGATTTAATTTTATATTTTATTCATTCTATAATTCGATTTCTAAAATTTTTGGTGATTTTTCAAAGTTAGACTACTGCTGCTGTCCAAAACTGTTTTAGTGTAAATGTTGATTTCGATTTTTGCCCCAAATTTCACATTTCATACAATTCAGTCCTTGCTCAATTAACCCCTCAATGAAGATAATTTTCCCAATTAATGCTTTATCTAGACATTATAAGTTATTTTACAATTATTTAAATTTAGAATTTTCACATAAAACCCTAACTTCAAACTCTTTCACCATTAGGTCCTAAACATTCACTTTCTATTCAATTCTTTCAATAAAATCAGCATATAAACAATTTAAAACTCTAATTCCATGCTAAATCATCATATACTTCCATCACATATTCATAGAAACTTCCAATTTCTTTCATAAAATCAAAAACTAATGAATTAAACAAGTGGACCTAGTTGTAAAAGTCATAAAAACACAAAAATTTCAAGAAATAATCAAGAATTGAACTTACTTGCAGTAAAAATATGAAAAAATAGCTTAATAAAACCCTTCTATGGTTTTTTTTGCTGATGAGAATGCAGAAAAATAATGAGAAATATAGATAATTCCACTTTAGTCCTAGCTTTATTAAGTAAATTTTGCAATATTCTAATTTTGCCCTTAATTCATCAATTTTCCTGCTGATTTCATGCCCTTGCCGTCCAGCCCAAATAGACCTTGGGTCTATTTCCCTTTTAAACCCTCTTTCTTTTATCATTTAAGCTATTTAATCATTTCCTATAATTTTACATTTGTTACAATTTAGTCCTTTTTATTCAATTAATTATCGAAACTTTAAAATTTCTTGACGAAACTTTAATACTAACTTATTAACACTCCATAAATATTTATAAAAATATTTATGGCTCATTTTAAAAACTTCAAACTCTCGATATCTCGTTTCCGATTCTAATTTTTTTTATATTTTTTTCTAGTACACTATTCGCTATTTCAAAAATTTTCCTAACTTCACATTTAACTTATATTCACTAAATTATTAATATTTTCTACTCATTTTTCGGATTTAGTGATCTCGAATCACTGTTCCGACACCACTGAAAATTTAGGCTATTACATAAGTCGTAGGTTATCATTCAGTCGTTTTTTAGCATGTTCTTTTTAATCACATTTATTACTCTTTCAATGTAATAGTTTAATATATGTACATTGTTTAGCTGAAAAAATTAATGAATGAGAGAAGTGAACTTTAGTTTTCTTCTTCAACATCCTTTCTGCTTCTGTTTTTTTGTTGTTTTTCTCTTGCGACTCTCAAGTCATTGAATCTCAAACTTCTTTCATTCTTTATCCGGATTTATTGCTTTGTTGCTCTAGCTTCTAACAGAGCTTCATATTTTGTCCGGATAAATTACTACTAAAACTTCAACAGTATTAAGATGCGGTCGCAGTGTCTGTTGCAGTTGCGGTTGCGGATGATAGGACGTTATGTAACGTGTAATGGCTGTTGCAGACGTGATTTGTTTCTCAAAAATCACAATATTTCTAAAATATTATATTTACATATTTTGCAACTATATTTTAATATTCTAATATTAATATACTCTTTTATATGTTTTATTTTAAAAATAAAAATATAATTTTATAGATAAAAATTCATTGAAAATAAATATGGACTATACAAATATGATCATACTAAATAATTGATAATAACGACCATAATTTTAATGAGTAACATATAAATAGTCTCATATTAGAAAAAGCATATAAATATTCTCACATTTTAACATGAAAAAGTTAATTTTACATAACTTAAAAAATACATAAATACAAATATGAAAACTTCATTTCTTACAATTCACCACCAAACTGAATGGCGTGGAGGATCTAAAGCATCTCCATTTTCATCTCTGCCTTGGTTTTGATCCCTTCCCATTCCATGTGAAAAAGACATCACATTGTGTGCACCATAAGATGCATCATTCATAGGAAACATGTATGGTAAATGGTAACCAATAAATCCATAGCTTGGATTTTGTTCAAGTGAGGTGGATAATATGCATTTGGTTAGTAGGAATGAGAACCCTAAGATGATTCATTCTTTTCATTATCATTTGTAGCTAAATTATGTGATGACGAACCTGTAAATGAATCATAAAAGTGCTCTCTCATCCTCCCATGAGTTCTATTACCCTCATCTCTTATATTTTGTAAACTAATTGATGCATTTGTTTCATACAAACCTGGATTAGCAGCATAAGGATATCTGGTCACACCTTGGTCTCCATGAAAATTACTAGAATAAATGTGACCATGTGTTCTTTGGTATGCACCTTCATTATTGCCACCGGGATCATCACGATCATCACCAATTGACGTTGATAGTTGAACACTTTCTTCATTAGATGGAACAGGTGAAATGTCATTCATATCTTCACCTTGAGTTTCTTCATCAGTTTCATTAAGTAACTCTTCAGGCGACCATGAGAAATTTTGTTCACCATCAAGTGTAGCATCTTCTCTTCCCTCTTCAAAAATATTATCAAGATTGATCGGATTAAAACTCATTTCCAACTCTAGTGCACTTTTTATTTACATGTGTCTTAGCTTCAACCTCATATTATAATGCACATAAACTAATTTTTGAAGCTTTCTATGCTTAAGCCTATTTCTCTTCTTTGTATGGATCAGACCAAAAGTACTCCAATTACGCTCACAATTTGAAAATGAAGTTGTTTGACTCAAAGCTTTGATAGTAATGCATTGAAGTTGAGGTGCACAACTTCCATAATTAATCCACCATTCAGCTTAAAAAAAAACATAAATAATAGGATACAATTCATAAATATATCTTCATTATCTACAAAACTATAGAGGTGAAATTCTTTTTTACCAGGATTAGTCTTCAGAATTGCAGCTTGGGCTAACAGTGTTCCAAAAGAATTCATTTTATCTCGATATAGCAACAACTAAAAATAAATGAATTAATAGTTACAACATGATAATTTGTAAGTTTCTTTAAAAATTTTAGTATATAAATACATACCCAGTTCATTGCCAAAACTTGATCATTCATGTTAGGCTCTATCCTTTAAATAACACTTCTAACCCCATTAATGGTTTCATTAAGCACATCATTTGTGGAATTGCCTCCATATAAAAATTGCAGATTTAAGAAATATCTTATATAAAAAAATAATATAATAAATATCTAAACAGAATACTTTACAATCTAAAAGGTTAAAAATTTTATGATGTACTAGCAGAATGTAAATCACTATAAAGTTGATTACTCCATCTCCTATCAATTATTTCCCAATATTTCTTGTAATAGAGACAATCTCTTTGAATCGCCAACTTTGCTCTATCCATAGCTTCATAAATAAAACCCATAGTCGGTATTTCATCACCATCACACATCCTTAATACTTTAACCAACGGTTCTTGGATCTTTAGGACATCAACAACTTTTTCCAAAACTGGCTGGAGTTAATGACTTCCATCATGTCTAATCCAGCTGGTTTTCTTACATATGTGGACCTTCTCCATTTTGAAAAAGTCACCATTTCTTTTAGTAGCAAATCTAGTAATCCCAGGTCGCAAGAGTTCTCTTCCCGGTGTATATCTTTTCATATAATCCATCGTCTATGTATGATTGCATATGAAAGAAATTATCTTTTTTGCTTCATCTAGGATCCTTCTCACACTTTTTCTGTTACCAATTTCTTCCAAAATAAGATCCAAGCAATGAGCAGAACATACTAACCAGTACAAGTGCCTTCTCTTTTGCATCAACATTTTACCACCAGCTTTGATCGCTGCTTCATTATCTGTAACAAATTGAACAATAATTCTTCACCAATTTCACCCACCATTTTATCCATTATATTAAAATAATACACAGTAGTACAAGAGGTAATATTGCTAGCATCAATTGACTTTTTAAAAATAGTACCTCTAAGACTACAAATCAAGAAGTTGATTATATGTTGATTTCTAGTCCTTTTCCATCCATCACACATAATGGTCACACCTCTTTTTTCCCAGATAGGCTTAAAGGCATTCACCCATTCTTTTATTTCATTATACTCTTCTTCCAAATACATTCCTGTCACATTATAAGCTGAAGGACCCCTAATTGATTTTTCAACTTCAGCTGCAACTTGAAGTACAGGCTGTAGAAATGGTGACTCTGCAATTCTTGTAGGTAAAGCTTCATGCAATATTAAATTTGACATTGCTTTTCCCAGTTTTGCTTTTGCATTATTCAAGAAGCTTGTAGTGAGTTTTGGTTGCTTCGAACTTTATGATATTTCAAGAACATGATCCATATTTGCTAATCTAGCTCTAGGAGAGTTAAAATTAGTCCACTGATGTTCCCTCCCACTTCTTTCAGAATTATGGGTACTGAATGATCTGCTAAATACTTGAGTTTCAGAACTACTACCTCTCCTAGTTTCATAAACTGAATCTTGACCAATTCTTGCTCTTCGACGTTGTCTTTCTTCCCATTCAATTTTGGATCTTATACTTTCACGTCTTGCAATAGTTAACTCCTCATCATCAACATCACTATCACCATAATCTCCATGATCTCCTAATCTTATTATTTCCTCCAATTTTTCTTTCCTCCTTTGCTTCACAATTTTTTCATTAGGATATTCATTAAGCTGTTGAGCAATGTTTTTTCTAGCTTCTGTCAAGACATTTGAACAAAGTGCTACATTCCATTTTTTTGTTGCCAAATGCTCTTTCAACCGTGTTATTCCTCCTTTGATGACTCTTTCATAAAATTTGCATTTGACATTATTACGACCACCGTCAACAGGTTGTCACCACCTCCAACCGTAATCATCACTAGGAGCTTCACCTTCTTTACTTCTCGAACGTGGCATTTTTTCATAGCTGCACGTAGATCATTATTATTCATTACATGAGATCAAACCAGATAGTAAAATATTCAAAAATAAAATAATAATTATAAAACTTAAAACTAATAATAATAAAAATTCAAAAAATGAAACATAAATCATAATACTTATAACTAACACCACAAACTGATTCACAAAAATACCCTATAAACAACTTTGTAACTAAATGCCTCAGATCTATTGTATCTTTTATTTAGTTCTTTCAACTTTCATGTAATAAACTAAGATAAATAAATTTTTTAAACTAAGTAATAAACCCATGAAATTGTGTACTCTTGAAATTGTAGAGAAGGATAAGTGAAATTTGGAACTCAAAGTTTCTATTTGCCTCTTCCACATGTTGATTGTTTATGTAGTGGTGTAAACTTCTTTTTTTTTTTTACACATTTAAGTTTTTCTTTTAAATTTGTTAACTATTTTTAAGAGAAAAAGTACATGAAATAATATATATATATATATATATATATACTTACTTATTTCATACTTAGTTTTTTCCCTTTATTTGTTGAATGATTGTATCAAAAGATTCTATCATAGATTTTCAAAATTTTCAAATACTTCAAAACAAAATTTACACAGTTTATTTTAGCCATTTACTTACATTTTACCCCCTTTTCCCCCTTTATTTATTGAATGATTGTACCAAAAGATTCTATCACAGTTTACCAATTTTTTCAAACACTTCAAAACAAAATTTATACTATTTACTTTAGTCCTTTACTTACATATTACCCATTTTTCTGTATTTGTTGAATGATTATATCAAAAGATTCTATCATAGTTTTTCAAACACTTCAAAAAAATTCTATTTACAATTTTTTTTTTGTTTAGTCAATATTGATTTTCTTATTGAAAAAAAGCAATTGCAAAAATAGCAGTGCAGAACGTTTAAAATCAGGACAATAACCAAACAACACAACGCCATTAACATATTCTACCATTAAAATCCTTAAGTAGTCATAAATAAAGCTATAAAATTGTAAGTTGTAACACAAAACTTAAGTGTAACAGAAAAGTATGTGTATATATATCACGTGTATGTAAAAGAAAAGTATGTGTATACCATTCAAATCCTGAAGTAATCAAAAGTAAAGCTTTACCCGATAATCATTGCTAAGAAAAAAGTGATAATAGGCATGCAATTTGTTGATTTAATGTAAGTATAATGTTGGAAGTCTGTTAAATGTTCCAATGATCAAATAATTTTCATAATGTTCCAAGGATCAAACAAGGATGTTTCATAAGTTAAATATTTGTTATTATTTAACATCATTTCTTTTTCTTTTTTGCTGAGTCTAAAAATATTTGAGTGTTTCATTTATGTGATTTCATATTTTGGATAATTTGAAAGTTTGTTGCGGTATTGCGGTGTTGCAGTGTTATGTAACGGCTTCAAACGGCAAAAGTCGTGATGCGATTCCCTTATCGTGTTGCACCAATGTTGCGTTGCAGAGACCTTCAAAACCGTTACGATGCAGCCGTTAGACTGCATTGCGGCCGCAATTTAGTACCATGCTACGGATACGACACTGAATCAAACATCCATTCCATTTGTGACTCTTGTTTTATCGAAGTCTCATTCCAACTGTAGTTGATATAAATTTCTTATCTTCCATTGGACTACTAATTTGCAAAATACTGATGTGATACAAGTTGAAGGAAGCAAGTGGAAGATGAGGAACGAGTTTGTCTTCAATAATGGTCATGTTGGCATTAGGAACATTGTGACCGAAAGCTTAGCTTGGGCAAGGAATATTGCCAACAATATTTCGGCAATGCAGATGGAAGAAACTGATACAAGGTTGGATCATATTAAAAATTCTTATGGTTCAATTAAAGACATGCATGGCAGAGTAGCTACGGACGGTGTACTTCATGATGATGAGGGAAGATGGATTTTGGGCTTTAGTAGAAGCATTGGTTATTGCTCAATTCTGCAAGCTGATGGCTTAAACTTAATATGGGATTTGGGATATAGGAGGATGTGATCATATAATGCTCATTAAGTTGCTGTAGAATCGGCATTGGAGGGATTGTGAGGATGCTTTGATGGTGCTTGAGAGGCCCGGAATTAGACTTTTCAAGGATCCACCCGAAGCTATCAGAGGGATTGATGCTAACAAGCGTTGGGGTTAAAGCTGCCACATAGAGTTTTTCTACTTCGTAATTGCTAGGTAAATATTAAATTTATACATTAATTTTAATTTAATATGTAATTTGATACATGAATTTTGATTTGGTGTAATTATACACATAAAACTTGAATTGTGGTTCATATCTATACATGAAATTTTAATTTTTTGATTCAATTGTACACATTTAAAGAAATGAATATATGCATTTTTTTCATATTAGATTTATATAATTGTTTGTATATGTAATATATTAACGTAAAATGATGCTATTAGCAATTTGTGAAAATTGAATAAAATTAAAATTTTATAAAAATCATACAAAATTAAAGTTCATATTATAATAATGTAAATTAAATTAAAATTCATGTATAATTTTGATATTTATCCTTAGATATTCTTACGTCTTTTTTACCAAAAAAATATAAATGTACGTAATTTTGGTAAGTGTAAAAAAATTACATAATAGATTTTAAAAGAAAAAAATATTTTTAAAAAAATGGAATTTGCGATTCTTTTGAATTTAAAGATTATTATTAATTTAGTTGTAGAAATATGAATTGATGAAAAAAACAGTAAAAGGGAGAAGGGACTAAATAGGAAAAATTTAAAATAAATTAAAATGTACGTTAAAATATCCCATAAGTCCCTGCATTTTTCTAAACTTTGAATTTAGATAAGAGAGTAAGAAAAGCTAAGATGCAA
The DNA here is from genome assembly GCA_025698465.1 of Gossypium longicalyx. Classification (NCBI taxonomy): domain Eukaryota; kingdom Viridiplantae; phylum Streptophyta; class Magnoliopsida; order Malvales; family Malvaceae; genus Gossypium; species Gossypium longicalyx. The sequence goes on from CM047000.1 coordinate 10,242,415, forward strand.
ATTTGGAATTTAACGAAATCGTATGACTATATGAATATAACTATGCTGAAAAACATAGTAGCTATTATTGTTCAACATATTAACAAAAAAAAAAAAAAACCTCAATTTAATCTGGTCGGTTCATATAATTCTAATTACATGAGTAATTTAATTTTCCTTATTCTAGACTGCGACTTTTTATATTAAAAGGAAAAAAAAAATTGTTAAAACAAAATAAACAATTTCACTATAGACCCAAAACATAACATTCCTATACAGAATCGTGTTTATGAGAGACAACAGCGTATGCATACTCTCCCTTGTCATCATCTCCTCTGGAAATTGAAGGCTTTTATAGCAAAACCAAAGATTACTGCGAAAAAGATGACAAAAAACCCTACCATAACAGCAGTTACGCACAAGAAATCATGCCTATACCCAAACACTTCCTTGAGCAACACTCGCGTAGGCATCGAGTCTACTCCATTCGATAGCGCGACGAGCTTGTCGTCATCGCCATACTGCGAAATCACGAGGCCATACAAACTCCAGGCTATGGGGTTTGCCCAGTAATACCATCTCCACCATATAGGAATTCTCTGGAAAATTACACGACACCGTTATTTGCTCATAAGTAAAACCATGCATGGCAGAGGGAAGAAACCGAGAAAACACAGCTGATTTATTCATTACCTTGTGGGGAATCATAAAGCCGCAGAAAAGGTTCCAAAGCATATAAAACGGAGCAGCGATGATAGCAGCCACGTTATGATTTGGTGTGACCGCGGTCGTCATCATTCCGTAAAAGGTGAAATATAGCAATGTTGAGTACATGAAGTATGTGTACCATATAAATTTCAAAGCAGTCCACTCAAATGAGGCCATGGAGTAGAAAATCGAACAGTATATTACTGATTGTGCAAACACGTATGGGAGCTCAATGGCAACCTGCAAAGAAAAAATATGGAAGGACTTAAAGCTAATTTCTAGAAAAATTAGAAGGGGACACAGTTTTGCTCTTGTGCAACGGCTGAAAATCGAAGGTCAACCTGAGCAAATGCAAAGGCTAGGCCTGAATACATTCCGGCGGCTCTTTCTCGGTATGAAACAAATCTCTCAATAGAAACAACAGGTTGAACGGCTGTTGCATTTGTGATTCCAATGAAGAGGACTGCAGCATACATGGACCCCATGGCATTGAATAAATCTTGCTGGCTCTCCCTGTAAGGGAACCAAATTGAGACAATAGACTCTATAAGCAAAGATGAGCTGACCAAAATGGAAGATGACATTAGCACACAAAAGAGAATCCCAGAACAGAAGTGATTCATTCGCCATTTTTGAAGGAAAATTGGATATTCCCACAGTACGCATGATTCTATTCATGTTATAGTAACAAAAAAAGATACACACAGAACAACTTAACATACTGTGCCGTAATAACATTAAGAAAGATGCCAAGTAGAAAAACCTTTTTGAACCGAATTTCCAGCATATAGTTCCAAGCATCAGCGAGATGACAACAGTGTAGAAGAATTTAACTGCTGTATATTGGGGGTTTCGCCAATAAGATAGATTTTGCTTCCAAAGACATGTTAAAAACTGTTCAAAAAATGATTGGGAATACTTGGATGGAAAGTTCAGTTCTTTCGAGTTGCCACTTGGCTTGCTTAAGTTTTCAACTAACTCCCTGTTGCGCCTGAAATAAAGCAGTACGATGAAATTAGATAAAGAAGTTTCTGAAAATATTAGAACTAAATAAACAATAATGGAATAAGCCAAAGAAAAACAGCTTAAACTCCAAAATAAGTATCCCTTACTGAAATAGATTTGATCTACGATAAATTTCTGCAAAGTCCACATCCAGACGATTTTCTTCAGCTGTTGAAGTAACCTCAAGCATCCAAGCAGCAGGATTATAGCCAGGTCTGATCTTTGGCACTCCTTCAACTCCCTGGAAAACAAAATTGTAGAGTAAACAAGAATGAGGCCCTTTTTTTTTTGGGGGAGGTGGCGGCCAAATTCATCGTTTGATAAACAATGAGTTAAAATTTTAGGTATAAACAAGCACAACCCAACCTCAAAATACTTAATGAGTTCGCAAGACTTGGGGCCAAGTGGACCAGCATATATGAGCTCTCCTCCACGCTTCATGAATAAAAGCTGCAATAATAGATTAAACCAGAAGCTGAATGAGAAGTGGATTAAAATGGTTATGTAATGGTGAAGTACAAAATAACTTGTCCCTGGACTTGCCTACGTGACACAATGATATTGCCTATGCGTGATCATTTCTATATTTGTGTATACATGTGCGTGTACAAAAAAACAGATCATCTATCCACCAAGAGAAAGAGACCTCATCAAAGGATTCAAAAATGTCTATGCTGGGCTGATGGATGGTGCACACAATTGTTCGTCCAGTATTGACAATGTTTCTGACAGTTCTCATTACAATGGCAGCAGATCTAGCATCCAATCCTGACGTAGGCTCATCCATGAAGACTATAGAAGGGTTGGCAACCAGTTCAACAGCAATAGTTAGCCTTTTCCGCTGTTCAGTGGACAAGCCATCAACTCCTGGCAGACCAATCAATGCCCCACTTAATGGAGTAAGCTCCACAAGTTCCATCACCTCCTCGACAAACGCCTGAAAGTCCACCCTAAATAAGTCAATATGATGCACTAAGCTGCCAAATATAAGTAAAAAAAAAAAGAAAAAAGAAAGCAAATGAAAGGTCTTTTATGATTACCCTCTGTGTCTCCAAGCCAACATCTGATGGTAACCGAAGCCAAGCAGAGAATAAAAGAGATTCCAGAACAGTCAAACAGGGAGAATGGATATCATTCTGCTCACAGTAACCTGAAATTCTTGCAAAAGTTTCTTGTCTTTTGGGATAACCCGATATATGTATGCTCCCTTCTATGAGCCCTCCGGTTTTTCGACCAGCTAAAACATCCATGAGTGTAGTTTTACCAGCACCACTGACACCGACCAAAGCCGTAAGCACACCCGGTCTAAATGCTCCAGTAACATTGACCAACAACTGCAATCTATCTTCCGTTATCCCTTGTTGCTTCAATTCCTGAAAAGATACATAGAAAATAATGTAATTGATCAACATATTTCCAAAAGAACAAAAAGAAAAGGGAAGAAGGGCAATATACTATACCACAGGGATATCTACAAAGTAATTTATATTGCTGAAAGACATCGAAAGTGGTTGAAATGGGAGAACCATGCCTCTCTGCTTGAAATATTTTCCTGCCCAGCAGTTGAACAGAAAGCATAACTATTTGACTACATACTGACATACACAGACAAAGGCGCGCACGCACGCACACACAATAAAAAAAGATCTAAAATGTGTACTATTTACCATTAAATGAGCCTGAGTTCTGCAAATAATGTCTCAGCTCGGTAACAACATTTTCACCCTTCCTTCTCCTGTCTCTCTCTTGCAGTTCTTCCTTGGAGAAAACAGCCTGTTGCTTCCCCAGAGCTAAATAACAAAAAGGTATGAAATTAATTATGTATAGACCAGATATTGAAAATGTTTTGCTAAGAAAGGAAGTTCAGGATTGATAAACTTTGAATAGAAAAAGATAGCTTACGGTTAAGGTTAGCAAGAAAGAATGTGAACAGGAGATTCAACAAAACTGTGTATCCCAGCAAAGCACCAACGCCTATCCAATACCAGTAGCTCTCTGGAAAATAACTTCGTGCTCTCAATAATGCCTCACCTAATGAGAAGTTAGTGTAGTTTCCAGCTCTCTACAAGCAAGGAAATTTAGTACAGTGGGTTTCAAATTTTGCCCTAAAACCAAGAATGCTGCAACTGTAACTCAATTAAGAAACAACTTTTTGTTGCTCATATCCGAAGTTGGTCTACTTTTATATAAATTCAACCCAAATTCCAACTTGAATCATATCACAATCAGAGAATGTGATTCGCACATGACTGAACCCAGAGATCAATAAGGGTGAGATCGAGAGTGAAACAGAAATTTCAAGATAACTTAAATTAGCTAAATAAATAGATGGACTGCTCGGAGATCATTTTGACGAGCTCAGGCATGCATGGTCATGACATTCCCATAACACTATAATGTTGAAAGAACAAATGGAAAGTACGCTCCTAAGTCATTAATCAATAATAGAAGTTCAGACTCAGCATGCGAATGCAAACTATAGACTATCAACAACAGTTAAACAGGCGGCTGATTTTATTCTTCTCCTGACATCATTACTTTTACCACATATGATGACAGATGAACAGAAGATTCCTCAGCCACTTAAATTATTAAATTAGAAAATGCAATAATAATTATTTTTTGATGTTACCTTGTGCCAGGAATTTCCAAGGAATTCATTGACAGAAGCTGCATTTTGAGCATACATCAAAGGAGAAACCCAATAACCCCAGATCCACCAGCTAGGTATACGATCTGTCAGATTGAAGAAGAGTAAATAATCATATAGCATCAGCAATTAAATATATATATGTATATACATATACTTAGAAAACATGCCTGTCTAATTACCTCTTGAAATAATATAGCCTCCTAGAGCCATGACCACCAACATAGCAAAAGACCCAAAAGTGTTGGCAACTATCATATTTCTTCCCAAGGATCCTATTACACGGAAAAGAGCTATAGACATCTGGTGCAGACAGAAATACAACAAGAACTGCCGAAGAAATCTGCATTGTTTAGAATTAAAATGACGATTCTCACTAAAATGCCAGAATACATGCCAAAATTCATTTGAAAGCAAATTTACCTGGTGATATCAGGATCATAACCAATCACATAGTATGAAATTGCCACCCAAAAACCAGACTCATAGAGAGAAGTTGAAATACTTAGCAGCCAAGAAGGTAGCGTATAAGCCCAGCTTGGATAGAAATGCAAATCCCTATGCTTGTAAAGAACAGGAAGTTTGGCCACCAACATTGAAACCTCCGTAAATCCATTAAAAAGAATAATAACCATGGAAAAGTATAGTGCCCCTAGATACAATCCTCCATCATCAATTGAATTATGGTGCAGTGCCGTCCGCATAAAAACACTCATAGTAATTAAGGCAACAATAAAAAGCTGGGGAAGAAAGGACATAGTTAATAAATTCAGATTAAATCTCAGTGGAATTTTAGCTATACGACAGGAAGATAAAAGAGAAAACAAACTAATCTAATAGATCAACACCCCTACACTCAACACTAAACTTTCACTAGAAATTACTAGTATGTTGCCAGATAAAGTTTCAGCACTTACCTGAATAAATTTGAAAATATAGATAAATGAATTCCGTTTCATCAGTAGCATTTGCCAGTCAAAGCTGATCTTAAGAAGTTCACTCTTCTGCACGCCATAGCGAGAAGTTGAAAGTGCTAAAGGATGGTTATAGCGACTATCAAATGGAATGCTTAGTTCCTCATGCAAATTCTTCCCAATTTGATAGGATCGGAAAGCCTCGGCAAATTTTCCTGGAGGGATGTAACGATAAGGATTGAAAGGAAGAGACCAATACTGCTCTTGATCCTTTTTCGACAAAACCTGTGTGCAGAAAACTTGAGCAAATACAATACCATCTATTATACGTTCACAATGCAAGCTCTAGCCTCATACCTCTTGCAAGAAGTCTGCCACATTCTTTCTTTCTGGACATCTAAATCCCATAAAAGCAAAGAAATCAAGGGCTGCATCACGAGGACCTTGGTATAAAATCTGGCCCTCACATAAAAGTATAATATCATCAAACAACTCATAAGTTTCCGGAGCAGGCTGAAGCAGAGAAATTACAGTGGTCCCATCCAGTGCACGAGTAGAGTGTCTCATATATTTAATAATTTGGTAAGTAGTAGAACTATCAAGCCCATTTGATATTTCATCCATGAACAACACTCTAGCTGGGCCAACTAATAATTCACCTGAAATAAGAGTTATGACAAATCAGCATGAATGAAAAGCAGATAGCTGCTTGGTAAGGAAGAAGAAAAGTACAAAGCTTAAACCTGTTGAAAGCCGCTTTTTCTGCCCCCCTGAAATACCTTTAAGCATTTCATCTCCCACCAACGTGTCAGAACATATGTCCAACCCTAAAATCTGTCAGATGAATTTTAATGCTTCAGACTACATCAAGATTGCTAAATTGCTAATTGCAAGAGAAATGAATCACTTGAGGTATTAAAAACACAGAATGGGAAATGCATCAGAGAGTGACCAGCGTCTGGAGAATACCTTCATGATGTATTCTACCACGAGGCTCGTCTCTTTCCCCCCCAAAGCTAGTGACTAGGAACAAGAAGTTACACCATCAATAGCTCTTAGAATTGTTGTCAATTAATAAAATGATTACAACCCAAGTAAGGTTGGCAACCCATGACACATACCTTCATAAAGATATCGAGATCTTCATCGGGTTTTATCCCAGCATTCTTTTCCCTTCTTGCAAGCTCCAAAAGCATATCTTTTGCAGGTATGCAGAAGTAAGCAGCGAGGAATTACGAATTATGGACATAAAGATTAATTCTCAATGCTTACCATACTTAACTCCAACACCTTGACACCTTCCTGCAAATTCAAGTGTTTCCCTCACAGTCATTTCAGCTACATGCCAGTCCTGTTGACTGACATAAGCAGATGTCCTCGGAGGAACAAATTCCTTTAGTCCATGTCCATTATACGAAATTTTCCCCGACATCTACAAAGTAATAAAATATAATGACTAACAAGAAAGGAACGAAATATTAGTAGATAACTAAGTTTCTTAGTTGTTCATGGTATAACTACGTTTCTTAGTTGTTCATGGTGAGTAAATATGCTTTAATTAGATTACCAATTATGTGTAGTTGATTGGGATTGATATCCAGCTGAATGGACTTTTTAGCTCCGTTCTTACCTAGTGATGTTACTCTTGATTCGTACTGTTAATTAACAAACATAAATGCAGTTCCACTGGCATATTCTGAGCCCATTTAATGACATAGAATCATTAAAACCGATCTCCATGGGCGTTTCACACGCTACCAAACTACTATCCTATCAATTCTTAACAATGTAAACGGTAGAAAATGCAAATAGACTTCTGCTTTTTGCTTTCATTTTCACTAACTTTCAGGTCTATGATTCCGATATTGGCCAAAATAATTGGCAGTTACCACAGTTACCATAGAATCTTCCAAGTATCAAAATACCTGCAAATGAGATCCAAGGCGTCCAGCCAAGGCCAACAAAAACGTCGTCTTTCCAGAGCTTGGAGGGCCCAATAATAACGTTAATCTACAAATTATAGTAGTAATAAATTATGTAGCGCTTAAACATAATTATAACCATTCCGTAAATTAGTAAATGGAAACTTATGTCGACTCACCGTGAAGGCCTTATCATCCCACTACATCCATCTAATATAGTCAACTTGCTTCTCCTTCCTTGATATATACGCAACCGTCTCAAAAATGCCTGAAAACAACATTTTAATGTTAAGAAATTAATATTAGCATGTCCATTAAGAAGATAGCATTATATATGCTTATAGAAAGGGGTTAATTCTTTCAGATTTTACCTCAGCCATGTTAAAAATAAAATTGGGAATGGTTGGTAATGCTCTGCTCCCAACATGGACAAAAGATTCAACAGTTAGATTCTGAAACCGAACCTCAATTTTCGGGAATTCCAAATCCACTCTGTAAAACCACAAACCAGAGAAATATTAATCAACAATGATGACCACTCTAGGGGTAAAAATTAATAAAAGCAACCTCAATCAAAGACATCAAAATAAAATGTTGAAATTATTCCCACGAGAAATGCGAATTCTAGCTTCTTATTAAAAGAAAGTTTAAATCATCTAATTTTTATTTTATAAGAACAAAAAACCTGTTCGCATTCAATAAATCATTATACATTTCTTAAATAATAAAAAAAAGGTTTCTTTTTCCGATACAAACATGATAAAGCTCACTTTACTAATGCAAATGATCCCACGGTAGAATTGCAGAATGTAAAAATATATAGTAACAATTGTCAGAGAGTTCAATAAAACATGATGATAAATTGAATAAAGAAAACAAGCTCTTGAATCTAATTAACGCAAACAGTTGTCATTATACGTCAATCATTTGTCTGTTAAAAGATATTTTCATTGATTAACTTAACGTAGCCCAATTAAACTATACGGTAACTGACGTCAGAGTTTTTTTTTAGAAAGCGCAAAATTCCAGAAATCTTCATTGTCTATTCTTGTCAATATTCTACTATATCAAAACAAAGCATAAATTCTCTTTGTTCTTTCATTTTAAGCTTTAAAAAAAACTTAAATAGCATATAACAATTAATATAAGAAAAAGCAGACGAGCATTACGCGTCGAATCGTTTCCTCATACGATCAAAGAAGCGTTCAGGATCGTCATCAACAGAGTTAACGAGGCGTTCGAGCAAAAGCCTTTGGTCGGTAGACTCCAGCTCGCTAACATCCACTTCTTTGGAGTCACCAACTATGTCCTTGAATATTCCCCTTCGAACTCTCGAGTACGTCGGCAGCCTCTCCAGCGCCGCCCATCTTAGCGCCTCCTCATCATCCTCCTCCTCCCTGAACGAAGCCGACCTGGAGAACACGTTCTCCGCCGAGTTCCACATTGCCTCCGATCAAAGATCTAAAACACCAAAAAAATAGAAAAGAAAAACGGGAGTTGAATGTCAGATTTGGAAATGTGGCAGAGCTTTTATGTAAGTGAAAGAAAAAGAGCTTGTATGGTCTTTATAGATGGGTAGTTGAGCTTTGCATTTATGGCGGTTTCGTTTTTATTTTCTCTCTCTATTTTCCTGCATTTTCTTAATCTTTTTGTACTGAATCTGTTTTCGGCTCAACTTAATTGTAGTTTACTTGGTTGTTTATTTCCTCTACTGAATTCGTTTTTGGATACGTTACAGTTGTGCAGGGAAGGCCCGCGGGAAAGAGAAAAAATTAATGGCCACACCACCTCTCGCGTACGTAAGTGCGTACTCGCTCTAGGATTGTGACAAGTTTAAATATAAAAAATCATTTGATCAACATGGCTGAGGGGATTATGCATGTGGTGGATGGAGACTGATATTAGATGGGTAGACCTGCGAGTGCGGCTGGGAATTAATGCCTGCTGCTTTCAAATTAAAACGGTTGGGAAAAAAGCGAGAATTTTCGCCCTGTTTATTTCCAACATAACTATCACTTTCTTTCTTTTTTTAATATTCCATATGTAATTAAAACGCATGATTTTATAGATCTCACTTTGTTGATTTTTTTTTATTTTTTAAATATTTTATTTAGAGTTGTGATTAAAGTACACTAATTCCCATTTCTCTCCTCTTTTTTCGTATTATATAAAAACAAAATTTTTAAAGCTTTTGTAGGATTAATATATTAAAATTTTAATAATTTAATTTATTAATATTATTATATTTTTTATGCATGTAATTTTTTAAAATAATCTAATTTTTTTATTATATTCATGATTTTTTCATGAAACTAATAACTAAACATTTTTAATTATTCAATACTTGACATGAATTAAATTAAACAGAATAATAAAAATATTACTCAGTAAATCCCTCCCCTTTGTTAAATATTCAAACATTATTGAAGTCATTTAAAAAAAAATTATAGTATAGATTTACTTTTCTATATAAATTAATGAGATTGAAGTACTTGTAATATTTATATACTATTGAAAGTTATAAAAAGCATACCTTTTAAATTCTCACTATTTTATTTCAATTTTATAAATTTTAAAAAATATATTATGAATATTTCACTTACATGGTTTTTTTTAGTATCTTATTGATATCACTTTTAAAATGCAATCTAAGTGGCCGATTGAGTCTTAGTTTAATTGGCATGAGTATTGTTGCTAATGCAAGATGATGTAGATTTGAGTGTGTTGAAGCGCATTATCTTCTTATTTATAGGTTAGGGAGGGGCTATGAGTAGTTTCAAATATGATCAGAAGCTATAATGAGAATGTTAAAAAAAATTACAAACTTTTATTTATGCATTTTATCATATCATAATTATATTTAAAATATCATTATTCACGAATTAGAAAATTCTAATTTTGTATTATGAATAGATTATATCAAGTTACTATATTTTATTGTTTTAATGCTAAGGTAATAAAGAAAAAAACCAATATAATAACTAATTAATTCATTGTTGTAATTAAATCCGAAAACATAAAATCAATTATTTTAATCTCATTGTTATAATACTTAATTTTATTGCTGTAGTAGTTAATCTTATTTTTACCGCTATTTTTAATCTCATGATCACCAAGGGGCAAGTAGAGACCTTGTTCCCCTAGAAAATTTGTGATTTAGCCCCTCCAAAATTCAAATTTTATAAATTAAAACACAATAAAATTGTATTTGACTCCCCTAAAATAGTAAGATCGTGATTTAGGCTTAGTTTGGATGGGCGATTGGGTGCGGTGCGATGCGATGCGATGCGATGCGTTTAACTTACTTTTTGTCTCATGCTACAGTATCGCTACAGTATCTAATCTTACCGCCACCGCTGTTTTTACACTAACTGCAAGTAAACGCACCGCCCATCCAAACTCACCCTTAGTCTTTCTAAAATCATAAAATTTTAAGCTTACAATGAAAAAAAATTGCATTTTAACTCTTATAAAAGAATTAATTTAATTTCAACCCCTCCAAAAAAATTCTTCCAATAATTTAAAATATGATGAGAAAAAAATAACAAAAAATAATATAATATATTTCTGAAAATTTTCAATACAAATTATTAACTTATCAAAATTTATATAAATTTTAACATAAAAAAAAAGACTAATTTTCACCATAAGGTTGAAAGGATTGGGTAAAGATCCATTAAATTTTAGAGACAAATTTAGTTCCACCTAATGCAATTTTCATGACCAAATCAAAGAAAAAAAACATATGAATTGCTTGTTTACCTACTTATTTATTTATTTATTTCTCCATGCAAATAAATGACACTGGTCGTGCATGTTGTCTGACTTTCGCTCACTGCTACTCACTATTTTGATTTTCGGGGAAAATTAAGTCCCATGTTTTTGTTTTCTGGGTTTTTTTTTCTTTTTAATTACTTATCAAACCTACCAAAGAATTTCATGGAATCTTGTTTGAACTTCCCTTTTATAACTTCGCATATACTCTACTTTATTATATTCTTTTTCTTCTTCTTCTTATATTCTTTTAAAATTTTATGTTTTTAAGTTATTGGAATATTATTTTCATTATTAGTATTATTAATAGTAGAAGTAACAAAAAGTTTTAAATCGTGCATAAAAACGCATTGATTTAATGGTAAGAATTAGAAGATTTTAAGTTTGAATCTCTTATTATATTTAAGTCATGCGTGAATTCTCTTCAAATTTTATTCTAATATATAAAGTTGAAGAAATAAAAGATAATCCTTTAATCTTATTTTATAATAAAAAAAAAAAAAAACTTTGGGCATTAGTATAAAATAGATTATTTTATGAAAATATTATGAGATATTTTAAAAATAATAGTAAAGTATAGAAAGGCATGCATTCGCGTAATGGAAATATTAAAATTAATAATTAGAAAAAGAATTTAGAGCATAATCAATTAAATGAATTCTTATAATTAATTAAGGTTATTAAGCATGATTTAATCCTCGTACTATGATTGTTGTAAGAAGAATTCAGATTACATATTTACATACATAAAATGATTTCTCTTTGTTAGGTATAACAGGTTATGACTTTTATTATTATTATTATTATTATTATTATTATTATTATTATTATTATTCTCTCTTTTGTAACTTGAACGATTTCTTGATTTTGGTGGCTTAGTCATGGAAAGATTTGGTAGACGCATTTCCACAAAATTATTGGGAAAATTCGATCAACATAACTAACACTAAATGGGAAAATTATTTACCGATAAAAAATTGGGAACACAACTTTCCTTGTGGATGGGGTAGGTTAGATTTTAACTAGGGAGGGTTAATGTAATTTCTTGTTAAATTTGGCAACTACATCTATTTTCATATTTATAATTTTGGGTCTACTTTAATATTTGAATTTAATAATTAGATCAATTTGTTAGAAAAAAATAGATTTTTAGAAGCTTTGAGGCATATTCTTGATTAGTAAAGGTGGAGATTAGAATCATAAAATTATGATTTTATATTCTACCCCATGAGACATTTACAACGGTATATCATATGCTCACGATGGTTAAGTGATGAATGAGAAATTGATACTCAAAGTAAGCCACTTGTGAATTATGTTGAGGAAAATGGAAAGCTTAGGGTGAGTTTGGATGGGCAGTGCGTTTACCTGCAGTTAGTGTAAAAACAGCGGTGGCGATGAGATTAAATACTGTAGTGATACTGTAGCGTGAGACAAAAAGTAAGTTAAACGCATCGCACCTCACCCAATTGCCCATCCAAACTAAGCTTTAGTCTCACATTGGTTAGATATCAAGTGTGTAATATGTTTATATATATAAACCAACTTAGTAATTACCTACCTACGATTATAATATTTCGATCCAGTCTTTATTTCTATTTTTAATATTATATATATAAATATATATTTTTTAAGTTTCTAGTGATGACGTGACATAATCTCAAAGTGAAACATCATCACATTTTTATGAAATCCAAGTTCAAGAACTATAATAGGAAAAGCTATCAAGCTCAATGCCAAAATGGATTTAATTGCCAAGTTTACAAACCAATAATTAAATTAACACAATTAGGAATTGATTTTTTGAGGCGTCAAGTTTATTGTAAATACGCTTACCCTTGTGATTTCAAGATTGTTCATTTACCCCTCAAGTTATTCATGTCTAGATATATTTTGATTGTTAGCCTAATCAGTTATGATTATAGTTATTTAGATATATTTTTGTGATTGAATTTGTAACTTTAAAAAGATTACATATATTAATTAAAAATACATTACGTTAAAAATATGATTATATTAGAGTAAAAAGCAATTTTATAATTTAGTTTAATAATAATTAAAATGTTTTTATAATTAATTAAAAATTATTGAATATAAATGGTGAGCTTTTCTTTTTATTTAAAATTCATTTAATAAATAACTTTAAAAAGTTAGTCGATTTTTGAATAAGTGAGAATTTTTTTGTACATGGATTTTTTTATTAGGGTTTGAATACTTTTCCCTTTTTAAACTTCATCTTTAAGCCCGATTTCCTTAATATTAAAAAATAATTTAGTATCTATATATTTTAAGTAAATTTAAAAATATAATCTTTTTACTCGTTAAATAATAATTTAGATAAAATAAAACTAATTCAAGCAAAAAGATATAATAGAATTTTTTTTTTAATTTATAAGAGATTTCAAATGGAATTTTTGAATAATTACAATTTTCTGTTCAAATTATAATTAAAAAAGGGAGAAATTATGTTATGGATCCTTTCTATCATATTATCTATGGTCCATTTCCATTATTTAATGATATTTTAGTAATTTTTCCATGTCATTAATATATATTTTTTTATCTTGAACCTCGAACATTGAACTCTGAACTTGAATCTTAAACCCTAAACCCTAAACTTAGGGTTCTAGTTTAAGGTTTGAGATTCAAGATTCAATGTTTGTGGTTCAAGGTTCTGGATTGAGGTTCTAAGTTCAGGATTCAGGATTAAAGATAAAAAATGTATATTAAATATTAATATAATATAATATAAAATATACATTTTTTATTTATTAAATTTTTTTATATAGTCATCTTAACATTATTTTAATGTTTACATTAGAGTAATATTATATATTTAGTCTATTATTTTTTAATATGTTTTAAATTATATAATATATGAAAATAAGATAATGTAAAGTATTATAAACTAAAGACATGTTGGGTTAGGCCAGACAGGGCTTGGGCCTTAAATGTTCAAGCTTGAGCTTGACACATGTAGAAGCCCAAAATTTGCCCAGCCCAAATATATTACAACTAAACCCACAAAACCCAAACCCGTTTACAACATTTTAAACCCAAACATCAGCCCAACTATCCTAAAGCCCAAAACCTAAAATTAACCTAGCCCATTAGTCAAACTAGGGTTTCAGAAAAGTTGAAACCCTAGTCACTGGCAGCCACCTACCTCCACCAACTGCCCTCTGCACCGCCACTCCTCTGTCAGCCCCTTGTCCCATCAGCCACTTGCACCTGCAAGAGATTAGAAAGAAAGGACAGAAACAATAGAAAAGATAGATGTAAAAGGGTTATAAAAACCCGAATGAAATTTTGCAAAAGGATTCAACATTTTTTTCTTTGAAAAATACAAAAAAAAAAATCGGCAAGTTCATCATATACTCAAACAACAAAACAGTCCCAAAGAATACAGAAGCAATAGTAAGCATTCGAAGAAAAAATAAAGCAAACGGACTAAAGGGTATTTTTATTTTTATTTTTTTAATCTTTCGCATACATACGTACATATTTCTTTTATTTCCCCATCAATATACATATATTATTAAGCAAAAAAAAAATACCTTTTCCGATTTTCCGGCCACCGCGGCGGCCGGCGATGGTCCGACGACCGAACAGTGACCGGCCCTGTGGCCAAAAATCCCCCACTCCCTCTCTCCTCTCTTTTTTTTTCCTCTGCTGTTGCAAATGATTTTTTTTTGAAGATTTTGGCCTTTGTATAGCTTCCCAAAACGACGTCGTTTTGGGGCTGCCCTTTAACCCCAAAACGACATCGTTTTGGCCTATACCCGATCCGTCCGACTCGACCCGCTAGAGGATCCACGTGTTTTTGATTAATTGGTTATTTATGCGCGCGGTCCTTCCGCTTTTTCACTCTTTTACAATTAAGTCATTTTTTATTTTCAATTTGGCCCCTTTTTTTTACGCTTTTCAATTTAGTCCCCTATGAAACGCGCGTTTTGGGGTTTGGGGAAAATTTCTCATTTGGTCCCCCTATACCTCACGCGCATTCAAATAAGCCTTTACTTTTTATTTTTATTTCGAATTCGCCTCAAAATTTCAATTTTCTATTCAATTTCGTCCTTTTTTTACTTTTCTCATTATTTTATCTTAATTTAAATATTAATTACACTATTGTTACTGTGATGGTTATTATAGTTTTATTTATTAGCATTTCATTATCATTATTTCTACTTAATAGTTATACGTATATATATTATATATTATTATTAATAGTTTTTATTATTATTATTTGTCATAATATTATATTATATGTATACTATTTTAATATATTAGGCATATTCTAAATTCTATATTATGTGTATATATATATATATTTATAACTATATTGTGAATATATTTTACATATATTATTATGCATATATTTTAGTATCATTAGTTATACATCTTTTATACTATTATGTATATTTCTAATATTATATTGTATATTTCTAACACCATTATTATTTATGTACGTATTTATGTAGCGTATGAATAGTTTTTTTATATATTATTATCATTTCTAAATATATGTATATATTGTATGTATTTTATTATTATATATATTTTTAAGGTTATTTGTTATATATTTCTTTTTACTATTCCATGTATATATTTTTATATCATCCCACGTATAAATTCTTGAATACTATGTTATATATATATTTTTAATACCATCTTATGTATATATTATTATATCTATTTTATTCCTATTATTCATATATTTTATTATATTATATATATATTTTAATAACTGCATTATGTATGTATTTTTATATCTATATTACGTACATACTTTTGATATCATTATATGTATATATCTTTAATATATATAGGTATATATTTATATAATATTATTAATAGGTACCTTTAACATTATTATTTCTAATATGTAAATGTTATGTAGATATTTTAATATCATATTATGTATACATTTTTATATATTACGTATATATATATCTTTTTAATATTGTACTTTTATATATATATCATGTATATATTTGAATACTATATTATTTTTATATTATCTCATGTATATATATTTTTTTAATAGCTATATTGTATATATTTTTAAATACCGTATTATTGCTTATTATTATTATATCCATTTTTACCCCTATTATATTTATTATTAACATTAGTATATATTTTATTATATGTGTATACAATATATTTTTTTTATATAAAATATTATTTTTATATATATCATTATATTTATACTTATTATTTTCATTATTGTTGCTTATTATTTTATTTTAATATTATTATGCATACATATATCTTCTTGTACATACTTATACTTACTTTATTACTCCTTGATCATCACCATTACCACTATTATTAGTATAATTATTATTCTTTTCATCATTATTAACATGTATATACACATATTTATGTACATATATATTTTTTATGTATATATTGTTATTTTTATTATTGTTATAAATATATTATTTTTCTTATTATATTAATAATACATTATTTTTTATTTTCTTGAAAATACTGTTATTGTTTGTAGCGACGTAAAAATTTTAGCTTGGTCGCTAATTGTGGCGATTTAGTGAAAACTTGAAAACTGAAGTTTGATTTTAAAATAAAGAGGGAGTCGCCACCGATCCTTTTTCCTAGGTGTGATCGGACACCTATTAGATTTATTTTTTAAAACAAAAAAAGAAGGCCGAGTTTAGGTCTACATCAGAAGCCAAAGAAAAGTTAGGGTTCGGGAGTCGGTTACGCGCGAGGAAGGTATTAGCACCCTCGCGACGCCCAAAATTGGTATCTTGCAAAACACGCGTTGTCTTAATTCTCAAAAATACGAGTTCAATTTAAATTTTAATCGTGATCCGACCAAAACACAAGAACTTTTAATTTTTATGTTTTTGAGAAGGACATACCGTTTTAACACGAGTCAATTGATGTTCACCCAACATAGCAATGAAATCGATGACTTAATGTTGAACCGGTACGTTGCCTTGATTATTGAAATAAATAAAAACATGAATAAACATTTTGAAACGGTGAACAGTGAGATGATATAAAATGGGCGGGGAACGAAAAATAAGAGTTAGAAATACATCAAAGCAAATAATAACTACGATAATAATATTAAAACAGTAGCAACGTATGTAATGATAACAATATTGTTAAACGCGAAATAAGAACAAACATATATATATATATATAAACATATAAGAAATAAAGTGATATAAGCTTAATATTAAAATATTAATAGTGCTAGATATATATATTAAAGTATATGTGATGATAAGAGTGGAAAGTGTATACATAGTAATACTAAAATACATGCATAATGTATACTTATATAATATATAAAATGAATATATACTAGGTAAATTATAAATACTAATAACATAAAAAATTTATATACATTAATAATAAATATGTACATATATTTTAAAATGAATACATAATAACATTAGAATAAAATAATAACTATGAGGATATATGAAAATAATGCTATATAGAAAGTATATATATACCCGTATAATAGAATAAACCAATATTAATAATAAATATAATAGGGTAAAATAGATATAATAATAGCATGTACATAATACAATAAAGATGTATATACGCATATGTGGTAAAATATTAAAAAATGTACATGACATAGATAAAAATAAGGTGTTTAAAATACATGCATGATGTAGTATTTAAGATGTACACATAAGATAGTACAAAAACATAACTAATATGGTATTAAAATATATACATATAACATAGTATTTAAGAACATATATAAGATGATATATATACATGGAAATAGTGTATAAAATATAACTAAGAATATTGAAAATATATACATAAGATGACATATAAATAATTTAAACAACAATATTGAAAAATATATATATACATAATAAAAATATATACTTAACATAGTATAAAAATTCGCATACATAATATATATATATTAGGAATAAGAATATTATTTAAAAAAATATAAATATATAAAAGTGTATATATATATGTGAATATTAATTGAAACTAAAATAATGCTAATAATAGTAGAAATATACTAATAATGATAAGAATAATAGTAATAATATAATAATAAATATAAAAAACAGAATGATGAAATTAATTATTAAAGTATCAAAATAATAAAAAGGGACTAAATCGAAAACAAAATATAAAGCTCGGGATAGATTCTAAAATAAAAACAAAAGAGAAGGACTTGTTTGAACACGCGCAAAATAAAGGGGGATCAAAAGCGCAAAATTTCAAATTTTTCAAAACGCTGCGCAGTAAGAGGGATTAATTTACAAATCAGATTAAATTTTAGGGTCAATTTATAAATAAGAGATAACTTGATTGCAAAACATGGAAATGCGGAAGGATCGATTGCGCAAATAGCCCCTAAAAGTAAAAACGCGCGGATCCTGAGTGGGTAGGGTCGGGTCGACCGACCGACCAGGCAAAACGACGTCGTTTGTGCCCCTGGTTTTAAAGCCAAACGGTGCCGCTTTTCAATCCGTATAAATACCCTAAAAATTAGAAGAAAAAAATTCATTTGAAGCCCAAATCAGAAAAAAAGAGGGGGAGAGGGAGAGCTGAGAGATTTTCGGTGGGGAGTCGGTCACCGGTCCGATCGTCGAACTGCCGTCCGTCGCCGGCGTCGGCCACCATACACGGTGGCCGAAAATTCAAAAAGGTTAGTTTTTTTTTGTTTTTTTGTTATATTTTTTGTATTATATTTTTGTATATTTGGTGTATTTTTAATATATGTGTATGCAAAAAACGAACCTAAAACAGTAACTAAAAAAAATAGAATCACTTTAGACTTTTCTCACTTTTGATTCTTCAATCTTTGGTATTCCGTTTGCTTGGATGTTATTCTTATATTTAAATGCTGATTGGATTGCTATTTTTTTGCTCTGGAATCGGATGTTTTTCTTATTTCTTTTTGTTTTAACTGCCCCCCTTTTACAATCTTTGATTCGGGTTTTTATAACCCTTTTACATCCATCTTCTATTGTATTCTATTTGCGTAGCGGTTGAAGCAGTGGAGGAGGTGACGAGACGACATGGCGCGCAGAGGGGGTGGCCGGTCTTTGCGAGCTTTGGTAGTGATGGCGGCACAAGTGGGGTGATTAGGGTTAGGTATTTTTTGTTTTGGGTTTGGGCTGTGGGTTGTTTGGGTATTGGGCTTGAACTATTGTTGGGTTTAGGGTTATTGGGCTGTTTTGTATTGGGTTAGTGGGTAAGGGTTCAAGCCCGGGCAAATATTGGGCTATACAGCTGCCCCTCTTTGCTTATTGTCGTATGACGGGAATAGAGCAAAGACACAAAGAAAGGCCAAATTTGTCCGGTCTTGCTGGGTCTTGACTTGCTTTGGAGCTCCTCTTTTTCAAGTAGTCTCTTTCCAGTCCATCGCATCTTGTAGCTTTGGCTCAATCCACTGCATCTTCTGATGTATTCCTCGTAGCTTCACTCTCAATCTGCTCTTCTACCGCTTCAATGAGATAAGGTTTGTAGTCTTCTCTTCTGCAACTTTGACCTACTCCACTGCAACTTCAGGGAGACAAGACTTGCAACTTTGACCTGCTCCATTGCAACTTCAGGGAGGCCAAATCTAGTGTTTTCCATCAGCTCTAATCTTTATTCTTTACTCGGCATGTGATCCTGAACTCAACTCATTTCTCGCAATGTGAATTGACTCTTTAAAAAACAGACATTAAAAACAAAAATTGAAAAATAGCTCAGCACGTGAGCCAAGGCTCAACTCACCTCTCGCAATATGAGTTGATTTTTTTGAAAAATAAATTGAAAATACCTCAGCATGACCCGAGGCTTAACTCACCTCTCGCAATATGAGTTGATTTTTGAAAAGCAAAAATTGAAAATATCTCAGCGTGCCCTGAGGCTCAACTCACCTCTCGCAATATGAGTTGATTTTGACAAACATAAATTGAAAAAACAGAAATTTAAAATACCTCAGCGCGTGAGCCAAGGCTCAACTCACCTCTCGCAATATGAGTTGATTTTGACAAACATAAATTGAAAAAACAGAAATTTAAAATACCTCAGCGCGTGAGCCAAGGCTCAACTCACCTCTCGCAATATGAGTTGATTTTTGAAAAGCAGAAATTGAAAATACCTCAGCATGCCCTATGGCTCAACTCACCTCTCGCAATATGAGTTGATTTTGACAAACAGAAATTGAAATTACCTCAACGTGGCGAGGCTCAACTCACCTCTCGCAATATGAGTTGATTCTTTTGAAAAGCAGAAATTGAAAATTCCTCAGCGTGCCTTGAGGCTCAACTCACCTCTCGCAATATGAGTTGATTTTTTTTGAAAGACAGAAATTGAAAATACCTCAACGTGTCTTGAGGCTCAACTCATTTCTCGCAATATGAGTTGAATTTTAAAAATAGAAATAAAAACATCAAAATACTAAAACCTGTCATCTGGTGGAACTCAGGTGTCTTTTCCTTTGATTCAGTACAACTATCATCACATCCTCTTGCTCTACTGGAGTACCTGTATATGTCATGCATGATGCTATCATGATATGCACATGTTTGTCTTAAATGCCTTTATGCCTACATGATTATGCTATGCGCCTTAGGCATGTTTGTCGTATGTCCTTTTTCGTCACGATCTTTTTTTTTTGCGATGATCTGTATTCATTACTTTCGGCTCTTGACTTTCTCTTTAGGCCCTGTACCCGTCCTCAAGCTTCACGAACAATCTGCGTTTCTCAGATATCGTTCTTTTACCCCTGGTTGAACTTTGTCCTTGCTTTGAGACTCTTATACTTATTGAATTCTTATCCGGGTAATGCTTAACATTTCTTTTGTTTAGAGTATGTCATTTGACTATTTATCATGTAAATAAACCACATAATGAGATGCATGAAAATGGTCAGGTAGGGACAAAAAGGGGTACCTCACATTTATTTATTTCAAATGTAGCAAACAAAGAAAGTTAACCAATGATAGTAAAAATGTCATAAAGAGAAAAGGGATTGCATTCGACAGATACAAATGCTCTAGATATTCAACGCATGAGCTCTTCCACATTCTTCAATCAAGAATCTTTTCGAGCATGGCTTCTTGTGTAGAAGATTTCGAGCTTTCAGAAATGCTTCAAATACTGTAGTCTCTCTATTTGACCCACCGTTGAAAACGTCTTACTTTTTAAGCCAGTGCTTGCTTCATTAGAACGCCCTTTCGGGTTTTCATCCTAATCTTTTGTGTTAATCAAGATGCCCTTTTCAGGTTTTCACCTTGATCTTTTTTTGTTAATCAAGACGCCCTTTTCGGGTTTTCACCTTGATCTTTTTTTTTTTAAGATGTCCTTTTCGGGTTTTCATCTTGATTTTATTTTTCAAGCATAATATTTCTTCACAACATCTGAGTTCACTGGATTCGGTAACTCCTTCCCATCCATCTCTGTGAGAATCAAAGCTCCACCTGAGAAGGCCTTCTTTACGACGTATGGTCCTTCCTAATTTGGTGCCCATTTTCCTCGTAAGTCTTTTTGTATTGGGAGAATCTTTCTCAACACGAGTTCTCCTTCGTGAAATTCTCTTGGCTGTACTTTCTTGTCATGGGCCGCGATCATTCTCTTCTGATACATCTGTCCGTGACAAATTGTCTTTAAACATTTTTCTTCGATGAGGTTTAATTGGTCATATCGAGCTCAAACCCATTCTCCTTCCTCTAATTTCGACTTCATTAAGACTCGTAGAGAAGGGATCTCAACTTCGATAGGTAGCACAGTTTCTATTCCATAGACCAGAGAGAAAGGAGTTACTCCCGTAGATGTCCGCACAGATGTGCGATATGCATACAAAGCAAATGGTAGCTTCTCATGCCAGTCTTTATATGTCTCGGTCATTTTTCCAATAATCTTCTTAATATTCTTATTGGCCACTTCAACAGCTCCGTTCATTTTTGGGCAATAGGGTGATGAGTTATGATGTTTTATTTGAAATTGCTCACACACTTCCTTCATCATCTTGTTGTTCAGATTCAAGGCGTTATCTGAAATGATTCTTTCAGGCAAACCATACCGACAAATGATTTTCTTTTTCAAAAACCTGTAAATTGCAGTCTTCATCACATTGGCAAACGAAGTGGCTTCTATCCATTTTGTGAAGTAATCAATAACCACAAAAATGAATCGGTGTCCATTAGAAGCTTTTGGGGAAATTGGCCCTATAACATCCATGCCTCACATAGAAAAATGCCACGGAGAAGTCATGAGATGAAGGGGCGAAGGGGCTATATGAATCTTATCGCCATAAATTTGACATTTGTGGTATCTTCTTGCAAAACTAATGCAGTCACTTTCCATCGTCAACCAGTAGTAACTGAGTCTCATAATCTTCCTGGCCATAGTGAAACCATTGGCATGTGTCCCACAAATTCCTTCATGGACATCTTCAAGTATGTTTTTGGCTTCAACAACATCCACGCATCTCAAGAGCACTTGATCTTTTCCTCTTTTGTACAAGATGTCCCCATTAAGAACAAATCCTACTGCCATTCTTCTGATTGTTCTTTTGTCGTTCTCATTTGCTTGTTCGGGATACCTTTGATTCTTGATATATTCTAAGACATCATGGAACCATGGTCGTCCATCTGACTCTTTTTCAATGCTGAAACAATATGCAGGGACTTCATATATGCTCATTTGAAGATGCATTATTTCTGTTTCTCTGTTTGTTTTAAACATTGAAGCCAAAGTGGCCAGGGCATCAGCCAATTGGTTTTCTTCTCGTGGGAAATAA
This sequence comes from Gossypium longicalyx, assembly GCA_025698465.1. Lineage (NCBI taxonomy): Eukaryota > Viridiplantae > Streptophyta > Magnoliopsida > Malvales > Malvaceae > Gossypium > Gossypium longicalyx. Next base: position 10,265,125 of record CM047000.1, read on the forward strand.
TTAAAAGTTACTTCTTCGAATTCTTTAATCAGTTCTACCACTAGATCACGGTATTTAACTAATTTCGAATCTCTCACTTCCCAATCTCCACGGATTTGGTAAATCACCAATACTGAGTCTCCGTATACATCTAAAGTTTTGATGTTTCGTTCAATTGCTGCACGAAGTCCCATGATACAAGCCTCATATTCCGCTATGTTATTGGTGCAGAAGAAGTTTAATCTGGCAGTGAATGGATAATGGTTCCGTTCTGGTGATATTAAGACTGCTCCAATCCCGTGCCCCAATGTGTTCGATGCACCATCAAAGCACATCTTCCATGACTTCTCTTTTGATGACTCGTACTCTTTTTCTGTATTAAGTCTTGATCTGGAAAATCGAACCTCAAGGGATTATACTCATCTGTAGTTCGAGCCGCTAAGAAATCAGCTATTGCGCTCCCTTTTATCGACTTCTGACTTACATAGGCAATGTCGTATTCCGATAGGAGGATCTGACATCGTGCTATCCTTCCTGAGAGTGCAGGTGATTCCATCATGTACTTTATTAGATCCAGCTTTGAAATTAACCACGTCGTATGATACAACATATATTGCCTGAGTCTCCGAGCTACCCAAACCAGAGCGCAACAGTATTTTTCAATGGACAAATACTTTGCCTCATATTCAGTAAACTTTTTACTGAGGTAGTAGATAGCCTTTTCTCTCTTTCCTGACTCGTCGTGTTGCCCCAGTACGCAACCCATTAAATTTTCGAACACAGTCAAATACAATATCAATGGTCTTCCCGGAGTTGGAGGTACTAGCACTGGAGGACTAGACAAATATTACTTTATCTTGTCAAAAGCCTCTTGGCACTCTTCGTTCCATTCTCCCGGGTTATGTTTTCGAAGAAGCCGAAAGATTGGGTCGCATTGGTTGGTAAGTTGAGCGATGAATCGGGCGATGTAATTCAACCTTCCTAAAAATCCTCTAACTTCTTTTTGCGTGCGCGGAGGTGGTAGTTCTTGTATGGCTTTTATCTTATCTGGATCAACTTTAATGCCTCTCTCACTGACGATGAAGCCTAGCAATTTTCCCGAGGTAGCCCCAAACATACATTTGGCCGGATTGAGCTTTAGTTGGAACTTTCTCAGTCTGTCGAACAACTTCTTCAGGTTCACTACATGCTCTTCTTCCCCTCGGGATTTAGCAATCATATCGTCGACGTAGACCTCTATTTCTTTATGCATCATGTCATGGAATAACGTCACCATAGCCCTCTGATATGTGGCTTCAGCATTCTTTAATCCGAATGGCATCACCTTGTAGCAGAATGTTCCCCACATTGTTATGAAAGTAGTTTTCTCCATATCCTCAAGGGCTATCTTGATCTGATTATAACCCTAGAATCCATCAATGAACGAAAACAATGAATGCTTGGCTGTGTTATCCACCAATGTTTCGATGTATGGCAAAGGAAAATTATCTTTAGGACTTGCTCGATTCAGGTCATGATAATCCATGTACATTTGTACTTTGCCGTATTTCTTTGGTACCGGGACTATGTTAGCCACCCACTCTGGATATTTGGAGGCTTGTAGGAAGCCAGCATCAAATTGCTTCTTGACTTCCTCTTTTATTTTCAACAACATCTCAGGTCTCATCCGTCTTAGCTTTTGTTGAATGGGTTTGTATTCTGGCTTTAATGGGAGTTTATGGACCACTACATCTCCATCCAATCCTGGCATGTCCTGATATGACCATGCGAATATATCTTTGTACTCGCGGAGCAAAGCAATCAAATTATGCCTGGTGCTCCCTGAAATAGAGGTCCCAATCTTCACTTCTTCCTTCCTTTCTTCAGTTCTCAAGTTTATTGTTTCAACGGACTCTTGGTGAGGTAAAATCTGTTTATCCTCTTGTTCCACCATTCTTAGCAAATCAGGAGACGAGACATAGTCTTCAACATTTTCCTCGGCTTCGAATTCTCCTATACAAATAGCTTTCTCAAAATCAATTTCAAGACTCGTAACGGGTTTGTTCATGTCGTTGATATCTTAGCACCTGAAAGTTGAATGGAAAATGAAACTATAGAGGGGCATCCAAGTATTGGAACCAACAAACGAAATGTTATGGCATGGCATGAGGCAGATGTAAGGATAGGCTATGAAATGAGAAAACGATTATGAAATTAGTGATAATGCGAAAGATCGTAACAAAATGCATCTTCATTGATATTCATTTGAATGATAAAGAGCGAATGCAAGCTCTTACAAAATAATTTTATTATATTTAAAGACACAATAGAGGGTTAACGTTTGAGCATTACTCTGAAGACTTATAAACTACAAGAAGGCCCACAACAGTCTAATTATTCAAAACGAATCCAGGAGGACAATGGCGTATTGTTGACACATCCTTAATTGCATCACTTCCTTTGTCAATAACATTTATACTGACGTTCTGAAGACCCCTTTCAATTAATATCAGCGTGCTTCGCGGATTATCTTGTTCGGGGTATATCGTTCCTACAGATGTAAATGTTTTTGACAAAGGAGGATACGTTATGGGATACCATTCTATTTCTCGGCCTAAGGTTCTTGCGATCCTTCTTTCCTGATCTTTCCTCCATTGTTTTCTTCTTTGACGCATGTCCGGCTGGAACCCCAAACCATATTGGGCCTTGTGGGGTACTGGCTTTAGAGCCCTGACTATTCCTTACTGGAATTTTCCTAAACCTTTCCTCGCTCGGGCTCCTCTCTCCACAGTCAGCTTGATACCCATCCTGGTATTTCTCGACAGCTTAGGCACGGGAATTTTATTTCCCTCGGGAACAAATATGGCGTTGACAAATTTGAGAGATCGAAAGAAACATTCCACTGCGTCTTTGCTTACTTCAAGGTATGGCGCATCAGCAGAGATAGATGCGACAATGTCTTCTTCGCCCTCGACTGTGACCAAACAGCCATCCATGATAAATTTTATTTTTTGGTGGAGGGATGACGGGACTGCTCCAGCGGAATGGATCCAAGGTCTTCCCAAGAGGCAATTGTATGATGGTATAATGTCAATGACTTGAAATTCAACATCGTATATATAGGGACCCACTTCTAGAGGGATCTCAATCTTTCCCATGACTTCACGCCTTATCCCATCGAATGCCCTTACTGTGGAATGACAGGGCCTTAAATAGGACAGATCCATCGGAATTCTGGTAAGCGTGGCCAAAGGCATGACGTTGAGTGCCGAACCATTATCAATGAGCACGTTCGGTATTATGTAGCCCTTGCAGTGAGTCGTAATATGCAGTGCTTTCACTAAGCCTCTACCGTTTGGCGGTATCTCATCATCACTAAAAGAGATAAAATTGTCCGCGTTTAGATTATTCACCCACCTATCAAGTTTCTCAACAGATACGTTGTTTGCTACGTAAGCTTGATTTAACACCTTTAGCAAAGCGTTCCGGTGTGGCTCTGAATTTAACAGTAGAGATAAAACTGAGATTCGTGCTGGCTGCTTATTCAATTGTTCCACCACATTGTATTTACTGTGTTTGATAAATTTCAAGAACTCCTGTGCTTCCTCCTCATCCACAGGCTTTTTAGTTTCTTGCACGGGTGGAGTTTTCTGCTCGACTTCAGCCTCATACATCACTGCCCAGTCACTGTTCTTCTTTATAGGCTCAATCTCTTTAGAATTACACCGCCCACTATGGGTAAAATGGCCTACCTCCCCAACATCTCCAGTTGTGGTTTCGAATTTTTCACCTTCAGGTGTGACGATGTTGATATCGTATTTCCACGGTACTGCCTTGTCGTCCTTGTAAGGGAAAGGAGATAGTACTTCAATGATCATCTTTGGTTTTACCGGCTCCTTCTTCGTGTCGTAATAAATTATTAACGGTCAGTCGGCGCTATATAAGAAACCTAACGATTGATTGTCAGAGGCGCATATCATATTTTGCAGTAATCTCCTGAACTCCTCGCAGGACTGAATGTCGTGCCCTTCAATACCATGGAATTCGCAAAAACTTTGACCTTTTGCATTTCTTCCTTCGAATACTCTGTTAAGATGACAGAGCAACCCTTTTTCAACTAGTAACTCCCAGATTTTCTGCAGAGGTGTTCTTATTTTCGAAACCCATCTTCTACTTTACCGTTTGTCCTCCTCTCTTACTGCACTCACATTCCTTTCGGTGTGGTTTGGGAATAGGTCCTGACGTACCGCCAGTACCATCAAATCGTAGAATGCCCGCATCGATAAGTCCTTGAACTCTCCTTTTGAAGGCAATGTAGTTTTTCGTAGAGTGTCCCTGGTTCCCAGCGTGGTATACACAACTAGCGTTAGGATCGTACCATTTCAGGTATGGGGGTTTTAGGGGTGCCATATAATGGGGAGATATCAATTGTTTCTCCAAAAGTTTTGGGTACAATTCCCCATACGACACAGGGATATGAGTAAATTGCGGTCTCTCGGGATTGGGCCTTGCTGGTCTTGGTTCATTTCTGGGTTGGCTTTGAGCGGTTACAGTGTTTTGTGGAAATGTAGTGACTGGTCTTTGGTTGTTCGTGGCATATACAGGTAGGATGGGTGAGGAGGTGATGTTTGATAGTAAGGGTTTTGAGGAGGGAAATAGACATTTGGAGATGAGTGATATTGAGGTCGGGGTTGATTTTGGTATGAATTGGGAGTATAACGGCTTTCAGTTCCCACCATGTGGGCTTCTGGCTCTTTCTTCCTCATGGGTACTGTCCTTTTTGAACTTTCTGAACCTTCCATCCTCCCACTTTTGATGGCATTCTCAATAAGTTCTCCGGATATTATGATACCCGAGAAATCCTTCGTAGCACTTCCCATCAGCTTGTCATAGAATGGTGCTTTCAGAGTATTGATGAAAAGGACTGTTATCTCAGTTTTAGTCAGTGGTGGTTTCACTTGAGCCGAGATATCTCTCCACCTTTGAGCATATTGCCTAAAGGTTTCTGTTGGTTTCTTTTCTATCATTTGTAGAGTTATTCGATCAGGCACCATATCCAATACATGCTTGTACTGCTCACAGAATGCTGACGCCAAGTTCTTCCAAGATCGAATCTTTTCTCTACTAAGCTGGTTGTACCACCGAAGAGTCGATCCTACTAGATTATCCTGAAAATAATATATGAGTAACTTATCTTCGTTCACATAACCGATCATTTTCCAGCAAAACATGACAAGATACACTTTTGGACATCTTGTCCCATCGTACTTTTCAAAATCAGTCACCTTGAACTTCGAAGGCAGAATTAGATCGGGTAGCAAACTGAGTTCTTTAGCACCTAGTGCAGAGAAGACTTCAGTGCCTTCTATTGCCTTAAGTCTTTCCTCCAAGCTCCTATACTTCTCTTGAGCCTCGTGATCATCCATTTTCAACCTGGCTATTTCTACTGGATCATCCAAATCTGGAATAATTGGATTGGCAGGATTAGCTCCAGGATTTAATATAAATATTCCTTGCCCTAAGTGAGCAGGTGGCACCGGCCGTTGCTCCAGGTCTGTGGGTTCCCTTTGAATGTACCCTCTTTGTGTTGTGTGGGCATGCGGTGGAGTGAATCCTGGGGGATAGAGTGGATCCTGATCATGATTAATTCTTGATTGAGTTTCCATGACGTCAGGGCTCTACATGGGTCCCTTTCCCTTAACTAAAGCTGACAACATTTCCATTATCATGGCCATTTGATCCTTCTGTTCGAGCGATTCTTCTCGAGATCTCACAATTAATTCTCTTGTCTCTTGCTGCGACTTGGCCAACTGCTCTTGTAATTCCCTTTGGACTCTTTCCATCCTTTCAATCCTTTCATTGAATTCAGCCTCCATTACTCTAGCTTGTCGGCGTATCCTATACAAATGACGTGGTTCCAGTCTTGTGGTATTACAACTGCAAATTGTATGTTTTAACCTCAGCGAACGATTATGGGATATGCAATGAATGAATGAATGAATGAATGAATGAATGACAAATAAATGTTGAATAAATGATGAATGAATGTTAGTCATGAGTAAATATGCAAGAATTTGGTGTTGATTTCAAGATAGTCCCATACTTAGGCATTTCATTTATCAAAAGAGTCTATTACAAAACGTTTCGTCATTTCATTTTTTTATTCAACAATTACACAAATTTTCTAGCCATATTGCTTTGTTTCTTCACTCGCTCTAAGAACTCTGACATGCTTGATCTTTGGCTCGGAGGGAATTGGCAACTGAGAGCTTCGGCTTCATCTAATAATTGCACAACTTGCATAGCTGCCTTGCGAATTTCATTGATCAAAAAGCCGAGTTACATTTTTTTTTCTTAGAGGCCCTCTTTGTAAGCATGAATGTCTCTATCATACTGACTATTCTTTTCTTGCAAGGCTTCTAGGAGAGTATCTAGCTGCTGTTGATGATTTTGCAGCATATCTTCTAATTCCCGTATTCTCTCTTTTAACTCTCGACGTTCGGACAGAATAATCGTAAGTTCGACAAACACAGTTTCATATTCAGCGTTCTTCCTCTTTAGCTCTATCATAGCCTGCGCAGCCTTTTCCTCCTCTTTCTTCGCTTTTCCTTTCCAAAATTCCATCCCGCCTTTGATGTTGCTTAATTCTTCTTTCCATTCTGCCGACGACTTGCCCAAAATTACATCGTTTCTTTATTGTGCCTCTTAACTTCTTATTTTCCAGATGAAGATCTCTTAAGTCATTTCTTACGACTTCAGCTTCTTTTTGCACTTTCTCGATTATGGATCTTTCAATCTGAACGTCGATCTTCAGCTGGTAGTTTTCCTCTTGGAGAGCACTAAGGTCCCGAGACATCTTGGCCTTTTCTCGTTCAAATTCTTGTCTTGCCATTTCTAGCTCAGACGGCATTTCCTCCGAGAAAGGATTCTGGACGGTGTAGTTTGTCGATGAGATTTACTGACTGTTCACCCGTTGCTTCCTCCATATGTCGTAATCTTGGGTGAGGGTATCAGCATATAGAGCTAATTCCATCAGATGAATTTTCTTCCAAGACTTTGTAGTGTCTCGGACCTTTTTCATATAACCTTCACTCGCGAAAGCAAACTCGGACTGTGCTAATCCTCCGGTGACGGGTATGAATTGTCGTGAAGAAAATTGCCTTTAGACCATTAACGGAGCATAACCAACTTCTCCCCATAATCCGAGTAGTGGCACCCAATCTCGATTCCCTACCTTGTATAACAGAACCGAAGGGCGTATCCACGGGGCTCTCCAAGTTACGTCTTCAGCGCGAAGGTTCTAAAAAACTGAGACCCAATGTTGTTCGGTGACTTCTTTTGGCCATTCTTTCTCGAGATAAGCTTTTAACGGGGCGAATGTTTTAGAAAACATATGGAACGGTGTGCGCTCTACTATCCAAAAATGGCTTAAAATCCAAATATTGAGTAACTGCGCGCATCCGATAAAACGACCTTCCCCTTTCTTCCTACAACTGCTTAGTGATATGAAGGTTTCAGCCAGGATAGTTGGGACAGGGTTGATTCCTTGTTTTAACCTTTCAAAAAAATCCACCACTGCAACTTCTATATGTCCGAGAACTTTTGGGAAAATGACCAAATCGTAAGTGGCCAAAGCGAATAGATTTACCCTTTTCAACATGTCGGGATGGTTCAGAACCAAATCTCGTAGGGAAGACCATTGAATGCAAGTGGTTTCATTCTTCTTCTTTATCTTTTTTTGGTCCACGCGTCAGTCATGTCTGTCAATCTCACTAGCTTTTTTTTTAAGGTCATTGGTTTAGGCTCTTTCACATATATCTTATAGGGTTGTACATTATTGACACGAAGCAAAGCAGCGTACTCTTCTATAGTCAGAGTTATGTCTTCCTGATTGAAAGTAAAACATTGGTAAGCTGGATCCCAAAATCTGATCATGGCTTGGATCAAACGCTCGTCTATGTCGATAGCAATCAAATTGGCTATGTCCCCGTATCTTTCAGCGAACATTCCCCTAGTGTCCGAGTCCCACTGATTCCAGATTCGAACCAAGTCTTCTAGATTATTCTGACGAACATTCACAGTTACGTGCTCGGGTAGATTAGAAACACATCCTTCCATTAAACTATCCCCTTTTTCTTTTTGAGTTTTCAAAGAACAGTCCCGAACCACGGCATTCTTCTCGGTTGTTTGTATAATTGACTCTTCCATTAGAAACCCGTTTTTTGGCAACCGATCTCTAGTCAACACCTTCCTAATATGATGCCTATAATGCATGATGAAAAAACAATAAGGTAAAGACAAACAACCTTGATTAGTAATTAAATACAGGCAGAAAAACATGGAAAATTCAACAGATCGAACTAGTTTATTAAACAGACCCAATCCCCTTGTATAGAAAGTGAAAATGCAAAAGGTAAGAGGCGTTCCTCCCGTGCACTTATTCTGGTGACTACTAAACAGACGGAGGTTCGACATGGCTCTAATTAGGTGGCTTATATGGTCTACTATATGCGATTTCGGTTCTAGATAGGTACTCGAATTGTCCGTACTATCATCTACTAAGATTAGTACGAAGCCTCGGTCGTAGCCCATCACAGGCTCACGAGTTCAATTCGAGGGATTACATTTACTTATGCCTATGCGGAGGGATAAGTTAACTCACGAAAGCATAAATCATATGTAACCCGGAAGTATTCACTAGCCTGTGTGGAGGGACGAGTTAACTCACGAAGGCATAGCGTTTACTTCCACTTAAATGGACGGAGCCCGGGTATAGAGCTAATGTTATGTAAAGATGCACGTGCACGGTGTGTGGGGAAAAACTCACAAACCTTTCGTTTTATTTAAAAAAAACTACAAAGCTAAAACCATAAAAATTTAAAGCTGAAAAACAACCAGATAAAACAAGTTAGAAGAATATATAACACGATGCAAATACATGACTTTTCAAAAACACAATTTTGGGATCACGACTACATATTAATTTGAATAAGGAATTTTGAAAATTTTGACAACACGCGTTTAATTTAACTCGACTCTCAAAAATGAGTCCCCAGCGGAGTCGCCAGCTGTAGCGACGTAAAAATTTTAGCTTGGTCGCTAATTGTGGCGATTTAGTGAAAACGTGAAAATTGAAGTTTGATTTTAAAATAAAGAGGGAGTCGCCACCGATCCTTTTCCCTAGGTGTGATCAGACACCTATTAGATTTATTTTTTAAAACAAAAAAAGAAGGCCGAGTTTAAGTCTACATCAGAAGCCAAAGAAAAGTTAGGGTTTGGGAGTCTGTTATATGCGAGGAAGGTATTAGCACCCTCGCGACGCCCAAAATTGGTCTCTTGCAAAACACGCGTTGTCTTAATTCTCAAAAATACGAGTTCAATTTAAATTTTAATCGTGATCCGACCAAAACACGAGAACTTTTAATTTTTATGTTTTTGAGAAGGACATACCGTTTTAACATGAGTCAATTGATGTTCACCTAACATAGCGATGAAATCGATGACTTAATGTTGAACAGGTACGTTGCCTTGATTATTGGAATAAATAAAAAAATGAATAAAAATTTTGAAACAGTGAACAGTGAGATGATATAAAATGGGCGGGGAACGAAAAATAAGAGTTAGAAATACATCAAAGCAAATAATAACTGCGATAATAATATTAAAACAGTAGCAACGTATGTAACGATAACAATATTGTTAAACGGGAAATAAGAACAAACATATATATATATATATATATATATATATATAAACATATAAGAAATAAAGTGATATAAGCTTAATATTAAAATATTAATAGTGCTAGATATATATATTAAAGTATATGTGATGATAAGAGTGGAAAGTGTATACATAATAATACTAAAATACATGCATAATGTATACTTATATAATATATAAAATGAATATATACTAGGTACATTATAAATACTAATAACATAAAAAATTTATATACATTAATAATAAATATGTACATTTATTTTAAAATGAATACATAATAACATTAGAATAAAATAATAACTATGAGGATATATGAAAATAATGCTATATAGAAAGTATATATATACCCGTATAATAGAATAAACCAATATTAATAATAAATATAATAGGGTAAAATAGATATAATAATAACATGTACATAATACAATAAAGATGTATATACGCATATGTGGTAAAATATTAAAAAATGTACACGACATAGATAAAAATAAGGTGTTTAAAATACATGCATGATGTAGTATTTAAGATGTACACGTAAGATAGTACAAAAACATAACTAATATGGTATTAAAATATATACATATAACATAGTATTTAAGAACATATATAAGATGATATATATACATGGAAATAGTGTATAAAATATAACTAAGAATATTGAAAATATATACATAAGATGACATATAAATAATTTAAACAACAATATTGAAAAATATATATATACATAATAAAAATATATACTTAACATAGTATAAAAATTCGCATACATAATATATATATATTAGGAATAAGAGTATTATTTAAAAAAAAACTATAAATATATAAAAGTGTATATATATATATGTGAATATTAATTGAAACTAAAATAATGCTAATAATAGTAGAAATATAATAATAATGATAAGAATAATAGTAATAATATAATAATAAATATAAAAAATAGAATGATGAAATTAATTATTAAAGTATCAAAATAATAAAAAGGGACTAAATCGAAAACAAAATATAAAGCTCGAGATAGATTCTAAAATAAAAACAAAAGAGAAGGATTTGTTTGAACACGCGCAAAACAAAGGGGGATCAAAAGCGCAACATTTCAAATTTTTCAAAACGCTGCGCAATAAGAGGGATTAATTTACAAATCAGATTAAATTTTAGGGTCAATTTATAAATAAGAGATAACTTGATTGCAAAACATGGAAATGCGGAAGGATCGATTGCGCAAATAGCCCCTAAAAGCAAAAACGCGCGGATCCTGAGTGGGTAGGGTCGGGTTGACCCAACCAAGGGCAAAACGACATCTTTTTGTGCCTTGGGTTTTAAGGCCAAAACGGTGCCGTTTTCAATCCGTATAAATACCCTAAAAATCAGAAGAAAAAAAATTCATTTGAAGCCCAAATCAGAGAAAAAGAGGGGGAGAGGGAGAGCTGAGCGATTTTCGGTAGGGAGTCGGTCATCGGTCCGATCGTCGGACCGACGTCTGTCGCCAGCGCCGGCCACTGTACACGGTGGCCGGAAATTCAAAAAGGTTAGTTTTTTTTTTGTTATATTTTTTGTATTATATTTTTGTATATTTGGTATATTTTTAATATATGTGTATGCAAAAAACGAACCTAAAACAGTAACTAAAAAAAATAGAATCACCTTAGACTTTTCTCATTTTTGATTCTTCAATCTTTGGTATTCCGTTTGCTTGGATGTTATTCTTGTATTTAAATGCTGATTGGATTGCTGTTTTTTTGCTCTGGAATCGGATGTTTTTCTTCTTTCTTTTTGTTTTAACTGCCCCCCTTTTACAATCTTTGATTCGGGTTTTTATAACCCTTTTACATCCATCTTCTATTGTATTCTATTTGCAGGAGCAGTTGAACAGTGGAGGTGACAGACGGCATGGGGGCGCAGAGGGCAGGTGGCCGGTGCTGCAGGCTTTGGTGACAGTGGCAGCACAAGTGGGGTGATTAGGGTTAGGTATTTTTTGTTTTGGGTTTGGGCTGTGGGTTGTTTGGGTATTGAGCTTGAACTATTGTTGGGTTTAGGGTTATTGGGCTGTTTTTTATTGGGTTAGTGGGTAAGGGTTCAAGCCCGGGCAAATATTGGGCTATACATTGTTGTTTTAATATTATTAGTTTTTAATATTTTATTAATTGCATCATTGTTTGCATCATTTACGAATTCTTATTATAATAATGTTTTACTTATACTTTTTAACAATAAGGCAACGTACCGATTTAACATCAAGTCATTGATTTCATCGCTATGTTGGGTGAAATTCGTCGGCTCGTGTTAAAAAATGGAACATCCTTCTCAAAAGAAACAAAAAAATTTGAAATTTCTCGTGTTTTAATCAGATCACGATTAAATGTTATTTTGAACTCGCATTTTCGAAAATTAAGACAACACATGTTTAACGAGATACCAATTTTGGGCGTCGCGAGGGTGCTAATACCTTCCTCGTGCGTAATCGACTTCCGAACCCTATTTTTTCTCCGGCTTTTAACGTAGACCTAAACTCGGCCTTCTTTTTGTTTAAAAAATAAATTTTCTTTTAAAAAAAAAGAGGATTTATTAGGTGTCCGATCACACCTAGAAAAAGATCGGTGGCGACTCATTTTGTTTTTTAAAACCGAAATTCTATTTTCAAATTTTCAAATAATCGTCTCAACTAGCGATCAAGCAAAATTTTTACGTTGCTACAACACATATTTTAAGCAAGCTTTTTTTTTTTTTTGCCTAAACCCATTTTTCGGGCATAATATTTTTATTCAAATCCTCCCAAATTTCAGACAGGCCTTCAGTCTTGAACAAGTAACCCAACTCATAAACAAGTCTAGTAGAAAGAATATATAAAATAATTTATTTTTTAAAATGCTTCTTGATATTATATCATTGATTTGGTTATAAATCAATAAACATACACTTCATAAATGTAATTTTCATTTAACTGTAATAACTAGGGAGAGCTAATGTAATTTATTCTTAAATTTAAAAATTAGATTTATTTTGAGATTTATTATTTTTGGCCTATTTTGATAGTTGAACTTGACAATTAAATCAATTTTGATATTTAAATTTGGACACCGTAAATATATGATAAGGTGTCATTCTGCAATTTTGTTAGATCATCACTTGAATTTTTTAAATATATATTTAATAATATAATTTTTTTTAACTTCAAGTGATAACGTGACACAATCTCAAAATGACACATTATCACACTTTTACAAAATTCAAATTTATGGATCATAATATAAAAAGTTACCAAGTTTGATGCCAAAATAGACGTAGTTACTAAGTTTACCAACCAAAAATTAAATTAACTCAAATTGGAATCAAATTTTTAGGGTAAAAGACACTTATCCCTCAGGTTTAGTGTAAATACACTTACTCCTATGGTTTCATGATTGTCCACTTACCCTTGTAGGTTTGAAGAAAATCGATAAACCTACCTAAGATTTATTTGCTAAGAAAATTTTAAATAAAAAGACAATTATAACATTGTTATTATTTATTTATGTGTTTTTTATTTTGTCTATTTTTTTTAGTTTTAATTTTAAAATAATGAAATTTAAATTAACTATAAAATTAAATATATTTGATTTTTTATAAAATAATTTATATTTGATTTCAATTAAAATTAAGTATTTTAATTTATATTAATAATATGTAATTTAATTAGTTACCATTATTTAAAAATTCTAATGAAAAAAATTGATTAAAACACAACAATAATATATAATTAAAATTTAAATAGTTAACATGTACTTGCATAAAAACATTAAAAAAGAAACAAAAAAAAAAGACAAAACAAAATATTTGATTGAGAACAATTTTTTAAAAATAATCTTACAACTAATGAAGTTTTAACTTAATAGATAAAGTTAGGGATGACAAAACTCAAATTCTCTGATTGATTTGAACCTATTTACTTTGAATGGAGCAGATTTTTATTTGAAAAGTGGATGTGAGATGAGGCATGGTGGATTTTTTTCTTTTGAATAGTAAGTATAGAGCGGTTATGATAATTACTTGTCTTGTCTTGACTCGCTCCACTATATAAATTTACCATTTTATCTTTGTATATTCAAACTATTAAAAAGGTAAAAATGTAATAATATAACATAGAAAAAAGTCATATATTTTATGTTTAAATAAATTTTTTTGAAGAATTATATTTAAATATTTACTTGACTTTAAAAAGATTAAAATAAACATAAGTAGTAAAAATTCAATTGAAGCAAAGCAGGGTGGGGCGAGGATGGATGCATTTAATATACATGGAGGTGATAGTGGTTTTCAAGATTGTATATCCATAATAAAGAGAGGGGAGTGGTGGACCAGATCGTGCCATTTGTGGAGTGATCGTGGATTTAGCATTATTCGCCCCCACCCACTCCATTGTCTTCCCTAAGCAAGGTTAGGCTTTGAGAATTTTAAGATCTCATGTTTGAATCTCTCTCTACGTAAACCATGTGTGGGCTCTTAATCCATATTTATTTTGATCTATTTCCCACTATATTTGGGTTTGAATTGAACCAATCTACTTGGTGACCAGCCACCTGGACATTTTATCTACCAGGCCATCCGCTTTTAACGAGAACACACACACCTCCATAGGGGGACTATCAAGGGACTACTAGGCGTAACAACCTTGTATTGTGTCAGAGTTGCATTGCAATAGTAATGACTCGATTTCTAGTGGTATCAGAAAAGCAAATTCAATAAAATCCATCAATAAAATCACAAATAAAAATTAATCATTTAATAAATCTAAAATTAACAAGAGAAAAGTTGAAGGGTGAGTGGGAGATTTTTTTCTTTGATAATTGGGCAAGTAAGTTTTTTTTAATTATATTTTAAAAGTGAAAGTATATCTTAGAAAAGAAACTTTTAAAATTTAAAATAATAAACTTTTTTTTAATGAATTACAATAACAAGGAAAAACCCAAACAACTAATGCAACTAGCGCAATTTGAACCCAGGCCATACTTAAGATGGTAAACACCTTTGACCATCAGGCCATCACATGGGGTTTAAAATATTGAACTTTAATTTTTAGTTTAATATTTTTATTGGTCAGTACATATCATGATAGTAAATAGTTAAATTTTTTTATATTTTTTAATATTATTCATATATAGACCAATATAATATTTTCAAGCCACTGTGATCAGAAATGAATAGAATAAATTGATGCGATGGATATCTAAAATTTTCACTGACAGGGAAAATATATTGCTTATCAACCTTTAGCACTAAAATGATATACACCAAAAAACACAATCGAAACTGGTGTGGAGCCTACCATCATAGTTAGCACTATTAATTGTGACATTTCATAGCGATCCCGCACAATAATATTAGAGAGTGGAGACTGGACTTTGAAACCTTGAAATATCCAGATACATAAGTAAACATGCTTGTAGTTGCAAACTTCATTTATGTCCTCGTGTTACTATTATTCATTTTTTATTTTTTATTTTTTGATAATTACATTAAACTTTGATTAAATTTTAAATTGAGCTAAATCAATTTTTTAAATAAAAAAACAAAGTTATTTCAATTATAAGAATTAAACCTAAAACTTTAAAAAAAAAAAAAAAGAAGCAATTTTTTTACCACAAATTCAATAAACATAGGTATATTACTCATCTTCTACTTACTTGCAACTAAAATTAAGTGCCATTTTTTATTGGTAAGAGCCTATAATGCCTCATGCTCTTCAACTATTTTCATGAGTTTTAGCTGTGAAATGACTTATTCCCAATTCTTTGATTTTTATTTGTCTTGGGTCAAAATTAGAAACCATTCTCATGTAAACACAAAACTACTGAAAATGGGCTACCATATTTGATGCATGAATGCCTATTGCCTACTCTCAAATTAGACACCCTTCTGTTTCGATTTACGTGAGATTCAAACATCTATGTTATTTGAATCACATCGAAACAATCGGTTAGACCGATTGAATTAAAAATTAATTAGAGATCAATTTAAAGAGTGACTTTAAATCAGTTAAATCGGAAATCGATTGAACTGATTAAAAATTTGATTAAATCGATAGTTGAACTAACTAAAAACTAATTGAACCGAATCTTGTAAGAAGTAATTTTTTAATTAAACTGATCAAATCGATGAACTGATAATCTAATTAATTTGACTACCGATTTAATTTTAAATACATTGACTAAAATAAATAGGGTAAAAGTGATAGAGATATTTAAGTTCTGTTAGGAAAAAAAAGAACAAAAAGTAAATAAATTCAATTTAATTTTGTACTCAAAAATTATTTTCCAATTATTGGATGTACTGAATTTGAGTATTTTAATATTTAACTCAAGTTTACTTGCATATTTAATTGCATTTATATATTCTTAGTAAGTATAAAAAATACCACTTGAAACTTGAAGCTTAATTTGAAATTTTTTTTACTAGATAAAAAAGGGTAAATAATTTAATTTTTATCTCGAATTTAAATCCAATAACCATTTACACTATAACTAACCATTTACACTATAACTATAAAAGAAATGTGCTGCTTCGTCGTGTGCAGTTCCTCCCAAGCTGGGTACTCCCATATTCAATTATCCAAATTATAATTAATTGATTGAAATGAAAAATATTTTTTTTTAAATAAAAACTTTTAGACTAAAATGATAATTATTTTCTCACATCACAATTGGGAAAAATGATTGACATACATGACCTTCATTTGGATCTTCCTTATAGCAATGGAAGAAATATAGTACCTAAAATTAACAGTGTCCAACTGTCTTTAATCGGGGAAACCTTTCGTATCTCTCTCAACCCTACAGTGAAAGGCACAAAATATATGCTTGTAACCATGTATTAAATATCATATATTATAAGCAAATATATACGTAAAATTACCTGGGGGAGATGATGAGTGATCGGGTGGTGGTGTGCCAACCCCAAGTTCATGGCAATCTGCTCCTAGAGAACCTGAACCAATGCACAGCACTGTAGCAGTCAGGATATGAAGCAAATTGGAGCAAGATTCGAATCCCAGTGTTAAAAAACTTACATGGGTTGAAACAGGGTAAGGTTGTGGTATTGCGCAAATTATAGGAGCCTGCATTGCAATCGCATTGGTAGCTACTCTCCTTTGTCTTACAGCTACCGTCACCGCACCAAGTATAGCTACAAGCTACATACACATAACGACGACAAACCATAAGAAATAGAAGGAATTAAGTTGATTTTTTTTTTAATCTAAATGCTCAAGAAGCGTACGGTCGGACAAATTAAACACTGGTTCTGGTGGCGTTGGTGGTGAAGGATTCTCTCCTGCGCAATCGAAGTTGAGTGTGCCTACATATAGTTTGCAAAAAATAAAAATAAATAAATAAATGGAATCTAATGAGATAAAAAAAAAGTACAAAGTTTACAGTAATTGAATTATTAAAAAGTTTCTTTAAGTTATTAAAATTGCTATTATATGATTTTTTTTATTTTATTATTTATACAAGTCGAAAGTTTTTTTTCTTTCTTTTTTATATTTCAATATTTTTTCATTAAACAATTTTAAACATCACGAATTTATAAATTAAAATCCAAACAACTTTCTTCTTCAATTTTTGATGATCAGACTTAGATTTAAAATATGTTAATCTTCTATTTGTTGATGGGTACTGATCTATTGTACTATTTGTCGAATCATTATTTGGAGCTTGTTAATTGAATTTAAACAGAAAAATTTAATAATCTAATGACTTAAAATTTCAGAATTTTTTTAATTAGACAGTGATTTAAATAAAAAATTTTAAATAATTTAATAATTATTTTATAATTTTTTAAAATTAAATGATTAAAATTGATTTGAGGATGTTGGGTGTCGTTTATAAAAAAAAAAAAATTCAATGCTGAAAAAGACTTGAAAAGGCTCACAATTGGGAACAATGCAGGGTGGTAAGATGAGGGAACCGACTTGGAATTGGTTCCACCCAGAATAACAGTTGCATTGAAACCCAAAGGATGAATTATCGGTGTCTTGGCAACTCCCTTTTCCACAATTCGCAATGGCGCAAGCGTTAACTGCATCTGTACGAAAACCATGGTTGTGAGCAAACAGGGACAGGGGACATAATCAAAGGTTGTTTTAAGCTGCTTTGGTTTAGTGACCTGGTTGTAGGTTTGAAATGAACGCTTCCGAGCTGCTGAAGATGAATGATAAGAGCAGAGCACAATTGAAGGCGTAAATATTAGTTTGAAGCTTCACCATGAGATTGAATAACATGAAAATTTAGACAAGGGAAAGATGTAATAAACAAGGCTGTATATAAAGCTTCCATAGGCGGTGGCGTTGTAAGCAAGGGATGAATTGTGTTGTTGATATCGATAACGATTAGGTCAAGGACGGTACAAAGGCATATGATGGTGACTTGGTGCAATTTATTTGGCCGAGTCTGACTTTGATGGGATTCTTATACTAATTATTACGGGAATTTTTTTAAGTAATAAATTTGATTAACATTGTTAATGCAAAACAATTATTGAAATATTTTTTTTAGTTTTATTTTTTAACTTCACAGGTAAAAAAAAATTTCCAGTTCACCTCTTTGTGTAATTTTTAAAATTATTTTAAATATGTTTTAATCACATTTACAATTTTTAATTTCTCGAATAGAATTGAAAAACTCAATTTTCTTTTTTTTTTAAAAGAAAAATTTAGTATTATTTATAATTTATATTATAAATAATTATAATGGAAAATCATAAATGAAATAAATCTTAAGAATAATATAATATAATATAATATAATATAATATAATATAATATAAGTATATTTATTATTAAATAAATTTATTTAATCAAAGTTTTTTTTAAGCAACTATAATTTTTGTTTATAAATGGATGAATTTTCTTATTATGAAATAAATTATTTGGTTTAATGATAAATTTGGCCACTAACGTTTGCATGTTTTATCAAAATAGCCCTAATTGTATTTTTTAGTCGTTTTTTACCATCAACCTTTGATTTTTTTTTTAAATTACATTTTCTAACAGATTTAATGAATAAATTTAAGGTTTCAATATTTCTTTTCTTTCAAAAGGTTTCAATATTTTATATGTTTATTTACTGAGAAGTTTTTCTACTGAGTTAATTTTTTTAGATAATTACGTTTATTTTCTTTAAAGTAAGAGTTATTTTTTAATTTAATGTATTATTTTTTTAATTTATTATTTCCACATGTAATTATCTTGTTGGATTATCTAAGTAATAAATTACATTTCATTAAAAATATTCCACATCATTAAATCTGTTAGAAAAAGTATATTGAAAAAAAAGAACAAAGGTTGATGGCCAAAAAAACTAAAAAATACAATTAGGGTGACAAAACATGCAAACATTAGTGGCCAAATTTGTCATTAAGCCTAAATTATTTAATCAAAGTGTTTTAATAGAATTAAATTTTTTATTTATAATTATGTTAATCTTATTAATATCAAAAGAAATTTATGGACTATTAATAATATAATAAAAACAAGTATTTATCAAATTCAAACATATTGCTGGAGAAAGGAAACCCATTGTACCAAGTATTTATAAATGATTTCCTTTACGTTTTTCTACATGCTTTTCTCCCTATCCATTTTAAATTTTCACTTTTCTTACTTTGAGAGAAATTTTCTACTAAAACAAGCATTTTTTCATGGTCCGGAATTGTGTGGTACGATGCTGGCACGACTTCCCACTTGGTGGATAGGGCAAGGCCTAAGCCATGGACGAGAGTTCCCTGATGGTAGATCCCAGGGACAAGCATCATGTGAGAATATCGAGCAAGCAACATAGCAATGAGTCATGAGCGGATGAGGCCAAAGGGGGATGGTGATTCCATGCAACAAGTTGAGGCAACAAAGAGCTCATGTGTAGCATAAGTGTGATTGGAGAATGTCTTGAGATGACCCTAAAGTGCTGGGTAAGAAAAATTTCATTGTTTCAATCATTTTAATGTTCCCTAGAAGCATACCTTTAAAAGCTATTAAGCTCTTTAGTGGGTAGTGATAGGTGTCAGCTTTCCACCTCCTCTTTACTTTGGCTAGTTGGTGGGATTTTCTTGGTACAAGCGAGTTACTCCATGGCAAACGAAATGCCATGGTGCATGGTCATCAGACAGGTGGATGATCAATGTCTTCTTGGGAGGAAACCTAGGGAGGTCGTATCGTGTTGTGGTTGAAATGTTGAGGTTGGACCTTAGATTTCTCTTAGCCCCGCAGGATCCTCCACCCAAAGTACATAGGGATACCTTTAGGATTATGAGACAATGCTTTATAGGAGGGGCATCAAAACGTGAAGGTATATTGACTACTAGTCTTATAGAAACATAGAGATAGCGATTAAGCCTAATGTCTCAAAGCTGGGACAATGCACTAGGATAAACCTTGCGTCGAATGATGATTTTAGGTGTCCATCATGGGACTAACCTTGAGTGGGGCAAACAAGCTTGGCCCTTGGAGTGGCCCTTATGAGCAATGAGTCGGGCTAAAAGTGGCCCTCAGTTGGTAGTGCCCAATGACCGTGTAGTGCCTTTAGGTTCCAACACATGAGATACATCAAGTGAGCATGAACTTGATGTTAGGTTCCACCAAGCCTTAAGCCAAGATACCTTGTGACCTAGATCATGATAGCCTGTGCTCAAGATCATTGATGAAGATGATGCATAAGTACTCTTATAAGGATGAGTGCCAAAGGTGCAATGGGAGTGGATGTCCTCCCTTAAGCTAAGCAATTGGATGAGAATGGCCTAAAAAGACCAAACCAAGTGAGGGGCCTTTGGGATAAGGCATTGATGGGAACTGAGATAGTCTGCAAAAAAGGACATGAGAAAGGTTGACCATGGCTAAAAGAAGTCATTGTGTCGCACGAGATCATGTTGTTTTGAGTCATGGATTGAATAGTCTATGACACGTGGTATTAGAGTTATTTTCATCACATCCTTGAGGTGGGATGATGATCTGAGTAATATGGTTGTGAGCATTGAGCTTGAGTTGGATTTGGATTGGACAGGTGTAACAGCCTATTTTCGGTAAAATCGAAACAGTAGTTTCTAGACCACAAATCTAATTTTGGAAAAAATATTTTTATATTATTTTATGGTCTATAGTATGATAGTAATGTCGTATAAAAATTTCGTAAAGAAATTTTATCGATTACATGTTTAATTTGATAAATAACCAAATTGCACAAAGTGCAAAAGTTGAGTTGTAATAGCTAAAAGGATTAAATAGCTATGGAATTCAAAATTTGAGGTCCTTATATGGAAAATAGACCATTAAAAATGCTTAGTGGTTAAGGATGATGATTCATCCATGGAAAATTAATTAAAGAAAATGATAAAATTGGAAAGTGAAATTTGAAAGATGATAAATGATAAAAAAAATGAAAATACCATCAATTTATCATCATCTTTCCCAAATAAAACATGGAAACCCTAGCTAAGAGAAAGTGAGCTCAAGCAAGCTATTTTGGCTTAATTGGGTAAGTATTCAAGTCCTGTTTTTAGTAATTTTCATGTTTTTGAGATCGTAATAGTTTAATTTAGCTATCTCGGGGACTAATTTGTAAGGTTATCAAAGTACCAGGGTTTTTCCATGGATGAGTGTGCTGAAATTTAAAATTTATGTTAGAAAATGAAAGGCTGTTGATAGATAAACAACTTTTGTAAAGTGAAATTTTGATGAAATTATGATTTTAGGACTAGATTGTAAAGTTGTAAAATTCATGGAAAATTTTGAATTTCTATGAAATACATGGGCTATAAATGTTATATGAAAAATTCAGCTAGGCTTGGAATAAGGATTAAATTGCATGAATTTCATTTTCTAAGCCTAGAGACGAAATAGTCATTAATAAAAAGTATAGGGGCAAAACAGTAATTTTGCTTAAGATGTGAACTGGACTGAATTGAGTATAAATTTTACTAAATTTATTTTAAATTTACTT
The DNA here is from genome assembly GCA_025698465.1 of Gossypium longicalyx. Classification (NCBI taxonomy): domain Eukaryota; kingdom Viridiplantae; phylum Streptophyta; class Magnoliopsida; order Malvales; family Malvaceae; genus Gossypium; species Gossypium longicalyx. The sequence continues at coordinate 10,286,768 of CM047000.1, forward strand.
GTATAGATTCGGATAAACCAAATTCGGAGTTAGAACGAGGAAAAGAGAAAGTGTCATATTAGTAGATTTTATGTTCACGAACATTTGTCGAGGTCGGATTAGTAGGTTTTATGTACACGAACATTTGTCGAGGTAAGTTCGTGTAACTAAATTGTGTACATTTATATGTATGAATTAAATGCTATATATGTGAATGTTGAATAGTGTAATTGTTATGTTTAAGAAATTAATCATAAATCCGAAAATGCCCTATAAATGTTAAATCTCGTTTGAATAATGAAATTCGATGGATACAGGATTTCCTGAACGGGTTGTGGTCCTACATATGTTGCGGACACAGCATAGCTCTTACGAGCATCCTGTTATAAGCCCTCTCGAGCTTCTCGTTATATGGTTCCTACGAGCATCCTAATCGGTAGTAATCCTGCATATATTGCGGACATACCGCAACTCTTTGTGAGCGTCCTGTTATATGATTGGTAGTGATCTTGCATGTGTTGCGAACATACCACAACTCTTTATGAGCATCCTGTTATATGGCTCTTTGGAGCTTCCCGATATTGCTCGCTTCAACTTCCTGATATATGGTTATCCGGAGCTCTCGTTACATGGCTCTTTGTGAGCTTTTCGATAGGCTCTTCGTGAGCTTCCTGATTAAAAGTTCTTTGTGAACTTCTTGATTATTGCTCTTATGAACTTCCCGTTATATAGCCCGGATATGTTTTCCATTACATGGCTCACATGAGTTTCCTGTTATATGGCTAGAGAGAGGATTTCCCGATTATGTGCTTTAAAGAGCATTCCTAAACATTAATTGACAGATTCTAATTTTGTACACTTCGGTGTACTTTCTGTGTATCCATCGAAGTTTTCAGTGATTTAATTGGAAAAATCTTGACATGAGAAAATATGAACACGAAACAAATCATCTGCTTGAAATACATGAAAATGATGATACATGATATATAGAAATACGATATGATAATATATGAAAATGAAATTTGTTTGATGAATATGTTCATCCATGATAATAGATTTGTACACCTTGAGTGTATTACCCGTGTGACACTGACATTTCAAATGATTTAGGGCTAGTTTGGCAATGCTTTTAAAAAGTGTTGTGGAAAAGTGCTTTTGAGAAGTGTTTTTGAAAAGTTTGGTTTAAAATTTGAGTGTTTGGTATTGCTGTTAAAAAGTGCTTTTGAGAAATAAAATGTCCATTTTAGACATGATATTATAAAGTAACAAATATGTATTTAAATAATGTTCAAATTAGTTAATATTATGATATTTTAGTAATAATATAAAAAAAAATTTATTATAACTTATTGTTAATACTTTAATATATAATATTAATTTTAAATAATTCTAAGTAATTAATATTAATTATTTATTAAGTTTAATTAGAATATATAAACTATATTTAAATATTTAAATATAATCATTAATTATTTGTAATTAGATATTGGCACAATTGTATTATTTTAAAAATGATTTTTTTATTTTTAATTAATAATTTTAACACATTTGTATTATTTTATTTTAAAATGTAATTTGAATATATAACTCATATTAGATATTAACATAACATAGAAAACATAAACCTAACAAATTAAAATATGACATATATTTAGATTAAAGTTCCAAAAAGGGATAATATTTATATACCAAATATAAATACTAAAAATTTTACAATAGCATTACAATTTAAAGTGAATTCATTAAACTAGAAGCTATTGCATCTCTTGTTAATTCCATTTCAAAACCACTTGAATTGTTTGATTCACCGTCATCATCACCATCATCGTCGTCGTCGTCATCATCATCACTTTCTCGACCATGCGCATTTTCTGAATCAATAATATTCTCATATGCCCTGTTGATATCTTCGTATTCCATAAAATCTGCATCATTTTGACCGACATGTTTTCGGATAAAATTGTGTATCGTCATTGTAGCAACAACGATCATCGTTTGCTTTTCAAAACTATAACTTGGCATATCCCTTAAAATGGCCCATATTTTTTTCAAAACACCAAAAGTTCGTTCAATCACACTACGTAATGATGAATGTGAATGATTGAATATCTCTTCTTTACCATATACCGGTCTACCTCCAAGAAAGTCAGGTAAATGATATCGCTGACCTCTATATGGTCCAAGATAACCTTTCATTTGAGGATATCCAGAATCAACAAGATAATATTTTCCTACATGTCATAATATAACAAACAATTAATTCAAGATTTTTTTTTATAAAAATTATCAATTAAAGAACTTATACTTTATTATTTAAAAAAGAAAGAAATAAATGAAATGTCTAGCCATTTGGTAGGTGCGGAAATTTGTATTTTGGATCTCGAATTGCATCAAGAAATATTCTAGTGTCATGTGCCGATCCTTCCCATTCAGCCATGACAAAGGTGAAACACATATTAAAATCACACACTGCCAGAACATTTTGAGTCGGGATACCTTTTCTTCCAATATATGGAATTTGTTAATTTGGTGGAAGAATAGCGGCAATATGAGTACCATCAATTGCACTTATGCAATCCTGAACAAATAATCATATTAGTCTCGTGCATATTTTTAGTCAAAAAATATTAAAATATAATAATATAAAATTAAATTTTAACATTAAAATGTGGCATATATCTAGAATCATTACGTATTTGTTCGAGTATTGAACTAAAAAAAGGATCTTCGGGTGCAATTAGATCCACGACCATCCTTGAAACTTTCTCAAGCACAATTGCAAAGTATCGACTTATTGTTGATCCAGACCTTTGAAATCTTTCTCGACATTGGGAAACTTTTGAACCGGTGCCCAAGATGTATAAAAAAATTCCCAACATTTCACTAGAAGATATGTTTCTTGAAGTTTGCAAGTTGTATCTTGTCTCCAAAACTCTCAACAAACTTGTGAATACAATTTTAGACATCCTAAAATTAATCATACAACGTGATTCGTGACCGTCAAGGATCTCTCGAATCCATGTCTCACCTGACTGTTTTGAATCCATGCATGGTTGCTTCAATATATACTTCTCGTAATATAATTGCACGGAAGAAGATGCAACAACAAATAATCGGTTAAAACATTCTATGCGTTTTAAAATCTCTTTCTTTTCCCTTTCATCACCACTTTCATCACCGCTGGAATTCTCAACTATACTCATCACCTGTGAATAAATTTTATATGCAAAATCATATATAAACAACTATTGATAAAACTAATTTAGTATAAATAAGTAGAACATAAATTTAATATCCAAAAATCAAACATAAACAACTATTGATAAAACTAGATTAAACATAAATAAGTAAAATATAAATTCAATATCCAAAAACCAAACATAAACAACCATTGATAAAACTAGATTACACATAAATAAGTAGAATATAAATTCAATATCCAAAAAACCAAACATAAATAACTATTGATAAAACTAGTTTAGCATTGTTGTTTAGTCACATAGTAGATATCTTTGAACCCTAGAAGATCGGAAATTTTTCAACTATCCTCCATTTCCGTCTTAAGCCACAAAGCTCCAATCTTGGGATTAATTGATAAAAACATAATTCGCTTGTCCTTATTGAGCAATAATTTAAGTGAGAAAAAGTATAGCGGACTAGCTTCTGGAACTTCTTTCGCCATGCTATCAAGCACTTTGACTGCTTGTGGAATACCATATGGATCCATAACAAGAGTCAAACTAGATGTGGCTTAACTCATATTGTCAGCTGCATTGCATAATTTTTCTTTTTAACTGGACAATCTTGCAGCCTTTCCAATTTGCTTTGAGGATTTCTTTCTTCCAATTTTAAAATGTGAACTTGATATCTCAGGTGTTTTTCTTTTTTGACTATTTCCATCAATGTGAACATCATTTGAAATGTGAACATCATTTGAAATCTGAACATCATTTAAAATGTGAACATCATTTCTCACATTTTCTTCCTCATTCTCTTCAGGTATTTCATTGTTAACATCCTCAAAAAAATCACTACGGAGTATGCCAGAAGAAGATGCCATGCTTTATCACCTGTTGCAACTATCCCCATGAACATTTGGTCCAACTTCCCTTCGAATTCAGGATCAATGCTTGATGTTCTAAATTTTTGAGCTTCAGGCACAACCTACATATAAAATGATAGTTTAATAATAGTAATTATCAAAAATCTCATAAATAAGAAAAAAACAAAAATATTCAGAATTATTAATGTACCTTTGGCCTACTCTCCCACCAATCATCTGATGCATCAATGGTTCTTTTTATAGGATTCCACCCTAGACCAGTATCTTCGCCTTTAAGTTTCTTCCAAGCCTTCCATTCTTTTTTTAGGGCATCCCACCTATTTTTAAGTTGTCTTTGTGAATAAGCCTTGCCCGTTTCTTTCTCAAAGTTGGTCATTATTTTCAACCATCCATCTTTTGTGAAATGAGTACCAGGCCTATTGCCTTTCAATATCTCTTTAATACAAATATCACACAATATTTCTGTCAATCTCTTATCCCACATTGCTTTGACTTTTTCACCACTAACTTCAACCGCCGAAGTACTCATCTATTGTGTATACAAATATATTCGTTTCAGCTAGTAAAGCAATCAAGAAAATCAAATGTCACATAAGTATTTTTTTTACGTGTATCAAAATTAATATAGGATCCTAAGATTTTTTTCTCAATCAAAATCAACTTTCCAAGACCGGAATAATAACCAATAAAGAGAAAACAACTAATAATAGCATCAAACACAATAAAAAAGTCAGTATGAATAGTATTTTATCAATTGTTATTTTTAAAAAAAAAATATAAGGTAAAGAACTGTGAGAGATGATATGCATAATCTTTAGTACCTCAGCTTTTAGGGTATAAAATTATGCAGAAAATGATGACTGTTTAATAAATCAAAATTATGACCAAGTATACGACATCTTCCTAGGAATTCCACTTTCATTCATTCCTTTGGTTTTGAACAGATAGAATTTGGGATAGAGAATTGTTTTCTGCTGCATCTTGAAATTCAACCGCTGCAAGCTTGTCTTTGAATATATGGTTTCCAACTTTAAAAAATGAATATAGGATACTTTTTATGCTTTAAGTTGGTAATGGAAGGTTCATTTCATGAAGAACCCCAAATAGGGAAATCATTTAATTTCTATGAATGTTTAGTCAAAAGGAAAAGTTTTCCTTGGTGTATTTGATTATTTCTCCACTAGTTTTAAGGTCAATTATTTTATTTTGAATCCCATACATACGGAAGGAGACAAACAAATAAAGGAAGACAAAAAGCAGGGGACTATCTTGTTTTTTTTTTTCATGTTCATACTATTTTATTTCCTTTTCGAGCAAACTGCAAGCACAGGGAAGTCTATTTATTTTCCATTTATTCCCATTTATTTTAAATTTCACGAAATTGCTACATTATTATCAAGTCATTATTATTAAACATTTAACCATGTATACAACACCAGTTTACTCAGTAAAGCTTGAAAAAAGAAAAAGTAAAGAACAATTATGCAGAAAGTGGACAGTCTTGCAATAATACTTAAAAGGAAGTCTATCAAACATGAAAGAATGAAATGAAAAGAACCATAATAAGCTCACAAACCTGGGATTTTTACTTTGTCAAGTCCAAGAACCAAAGGCACAAGCAAAAGAGAATAGCTGAAAATAATGTGAAAGAACTTTTTTTTATTTCATAATTATTTCATAAAATCAAACAATCAGAAAATAAATAAAGAGAAGAAGAAGTATTTCACAAAAAAGAAGAAGAAGAAGAAGAAGAAAAGAGAGATTCACCTGTCCGAAGAGGAACATATAACTAGAGGAAAAGTAAACAAAAGAGAAACGGGGAAACAAAGGGGTCTGCCGTGTATTTGGAAAGAAGAAAAAGGAAGGTTAAAGAAGTAATATAATGCCAAAAGTACTTTTGGCTAAGAAAAAGTGGCAAAATTGTTGCTTTTTCATCTGTGAAAAAGTGATTATTTTAAGCTGAAAAAGTGGCAAAAATGGAGGTTGTTCTTTAATGCTTTTAACAAAAAAGGACTTTTTTGGCAAAAGCCCATCAAATAAGCATAGCCGAACGGGGACATAATGGGCAAAATTCCGACATGAAATAATCTGAACTCGAGATGAATTATTATGAAAATGTACTTGAAATACAAGGATATGATTTATATATGTTATATGAGTACATGACATGGAAAGTATATGTACATGGAAATCTAATTATTATTGAGCCCATACATGTTTCTTGATATTTATATGAAATATATGACTATCAAGAGTGATGAGGATATGTGTTAAGGCTCGTGATCAAATTGATTGAATGTGCCTTGCATGTTTATCTTGAATTTGATTGAGTGGTAAGTTAATTATCATGTTATATGAACTTACTAAGTATTACATGTTTATTCTGTTTTTATTTTCTTCTGTTCTATAGTAATTGGAAAGCTCGTTGGATTGGAAGCTTGGCGGAGATCACTCACACTATCCATCAGCCCATTTCGGTATATATATGGTAAATCAATTATGGTTATAATGGCATGTATAGGTTAATTGGCCAATATCAGTATATAAATGCTTTAAGTCTAACACCCTTTCCCCTTATTCAACGCCGGAACAGGGTCCGAGGCATTACTGAATTTACCACATAAACAATCATATAATTCTGAGCGATAAATTTGTGTCTAAATTAAAACCATTTGCAATTAATCATAAAGTCCCTAATACGAGCCTACGAGGCCCTAAACATGCTTAGGGAGTGATCCGGGACTAAACCGAGAACTTTAAAAATTTTTACAGAACTTAGAAAATTTTTTCACTAAATAGGAGTCACACGCCCGTGTGATCAGGCCATGTGGCCACACACACCCCTGTCCTGACCCTGTGTAACTCTCTAACTTGTAACTCATGAACAAATTGGGATCACATGGCTAAGTCACACGTCCGTGCAGAAAATTAATTTTCATAAAATAGGTGCAGACTTCACACGGCCAGGACACACGCCCATCTTTGAGGCCATGCTGTCCACACGGCTGAGAAACACGCTCGTGTATTTGCTCGTGTGCTCAATTCTGAGCATTCTGTTTCTCAAAATTAAGGTGTAGAGGACACATGGCCAAAACACATGCCCATGGGACAGGCCATGTGTCACACACAGCCTAGACACACGCCCGTGTGTCTACCCGTGTGGACAAAATAAAAGCTGTTTACCAAGCCATTTGCCACCCTTATTCACACATACATATACACCAATTCAATGTCGACATAAAACATGATATACTTAGGCAACCAAAACACCCAAAATTATGGCCAACACATGCCAATACAATAGCAATATCTATCATACTCACAACATCTATTATGCCCTAAATGAATCATGCAAATTTCACATTCATTAAGCCTCAATTTACTATTTTCAAGACACCTAATTGTGTACAAATTTATCATCTCATCAATATATCACATTTCCAAACATTTCATATTTATGCTATGAATCATATTCCATCATTCATTAAGCATACCATGACCATATCACCAAAGACATTGGCACATATATGAACATACTTAGGCTTACAACCATATTAGCCAAAATAAGCCAATTTACACGACCAAATATCATATCAAGCCTTTGACAATTACAAGCCAATACATTGGCTGAAATCATAATGACACATATAACAAAATGACCAAGTCTCTATACATGCCACACTTTCAAAATACTAAGATCATCAATGCCCAAAAATGAGGTTTGATAGTGTGATTCGAATCTTCGACAATCTCCAATCCAAGTTAGCTTGGTGACACTATAACATATGAAAAATAAACGGAGTAAGCTTAGCTTAGTAAGCTCGTATGCAAGGAATAAACAACCTTAATATGCATATAATATTTAAATATTATAACATAATTAAATGTAAATTTACCATAGTCTCATGATCATAACTCATTCCACCACAAAACTTACCTCATATTCATCATTTCAAGCATTTAATAAACATGGGCTTTATGTACATACCTGAACCATCTCAAAATGAATTTACACATATTCTCATCTTTGACATACCCGTGAACCACTCGGAATAATAATGTCAGACACTCGGGATTTTTGCACACTAAGTGCCACATACGTAGCCAATGCTACCTCAATCTCATATCACATAATCGCTCGCTCTTGAGCTATCGACGAGCCTGCTTACACAAGCTGTTAGTCAAGACGTAACTATGCAGTACTGCTTACACAAGCTGTCAAGTATCCGCAATATATGCCGGTATACTCAGCCACAAGTAGGACGTACAAGACCAGCACCCAGATCACATAATCACATAACACATAATGACCCTAGTGACATGTCACTTGTATCCTAATCTATTCCTAAGGTTCAACGGGACTTCTTACTTGCCGAATCATCGTCGAACTCGTTCGTAGAATTTTACTCATTCACATAATCAAACATACAATTCATGCAATATTAAAGCATTTAAGTACAATTATTCTAAAGCTTATTTTTAACATACGAACTTACCTCGGTACAAAATGGCTAATAGTTCGATTTAGTCCACAACCTTGTTTTTTCCCTAGTTTAAGTCAGAACCTCATCTTTTTTTATCTATAGTACCACATTTAACTTATTCAATCATCACATTATTCAATTTAATCCCAAAAACACTTTATGGAAAAAATTAAATTTTTACCCCTAACTTTTAAACTTTTTACATTTTAGTCCCTAGGCTCGTAAAAATGATTTTCATTCAATTTCCTCATCACCCAAGCCTAGCTGAATATTAATAGTACTCATAATAGCCCGTATTTTTCATTTATTCACATTTTTACATACATTTTATAACTTTTACAAATAAGTCCCTATTTGACATTTTCATCAAAAATCACTTGGTAAATGTTGTTTATCTAACACCAAATATGCATTTTCTACCATTAAACATCAAAATACACAAATATTCAACATGGGTAAAATTTTAGACTTCGATTTTCTTTCAAGTTAGTCCTTGAAATAGCTAGATTAGTTTGAGACAACTTCAAAAACATAAAAATCATTAAAAACGGGACAAAGACAGACTTACAATCAAGCTTGGAAGCTTGGCCAAAACCCTAGCTATAGTAACCCTTGAAATTCGGCTATGGGGGATGAAGATGAACATCTTTTATTTGTTTTATTTTGTCTTTATTAACCAAATGACCAAAATGCCCTTAATGCCAAACTTTGAAATTTTACCTAACCATACCCATTTTTGTCCAACTTAGAGTATAATGGTCTAATTACCATTTAAAGACCTTTAATTTAAGAATTCATTACAATCAAACACCCCTGACTTCTAGAACACACATTTTGCACCTATTGCAATTTAGTCATATTAGTCAAATTGGACACTTTATCGATAAAATTTCTTAATGAAAATTTCACACAATCATATCATACTGTAGACCTTAAAGTAATAATAAAATTAACATTTCTACTTCAGATTTGTGGCCCAAAACCACTGTTCCTATTTGACCCAAAAACGGGCTATTACATTAAGTGTAACTAGCCATTGGAATGGCTTATGATGGATATGTTTGGCATGTGTTTGAAATGGATGATTGATAGAAATTATATTGGCATATTGATGATTGAATTAAGTTAGCATATTTGATAAGATATGTATATATGTGAATTTGGTAATTTAAGTAAGTGTGTATACTTGATTATATGAGGTACTATATCATGTATAGGACTTGATTTTGAGTTGGGTTAAATGACCTATAATAGCTTGTGAATGTGTTAAAGTGTTGGTATAGGAGGATGACGAAATGGGGTGAGAAATATGGCTTGGAAAATAGCCTATTTTCGTCTACATAGGCAGAGACACAGGCGTGTGTCTCACCCGTGTGTGACATACGACCTAGCACATGGACTTGTGACTTGGCCGTGTGTCCCCTGCATCTTTAAAATTTCAAAACAGAATGCTCAGGTATTTACACACGGCCTAGCAAACAGGCGTGTGGCTTGGTCGTGTAACCCAAGTCAGAGAGTTACACGGCCTGAGACACGGGTGTGTCCCTTGGCCGTGTGAACCACACGGCCTAACCACACGAGCGTGTGACCCTTGCACCTAGGAAAAATTTTGAGATTTTGTGAAAAATTCTCTAAGTACCCGGTTTAGTCCCGACTCGTTTCTAATGCATGTTTTGGACCTCGAGGGTTCATATAAGAGACTTTATGTTTGATTTCTGACATGAATATTATATAAAATGAAATATCTGTTTAATTGATTTGTATATTCCGGTAATATTTCGTAACCCTATTTCAGTTATGAATACGAGTTAGGGGTGTTACAACAAGCCTTGATGCGAACGAGTTAACTCAAAGGTAGCCTTGAGACATGCATGGTAGCTCTGGCTTGGGTATTTATTTATTTTTGGATATTAAAAGTATAATACATATAAATAAGAGTATTTATTTTAGAACTTGAAATAATAATATTTAATATATATAATATAAAGTTATTTATTTACATTAAATTTTAAAGAATTTTATATATTTTATTTATCTTTAATAATGATTGCTTACCATAATCATATAAAATTTAAATATTTTATTAAATATTTGGCATTTTTTAATTTTATAAAAAAGTATCTTTAATTTATATTTTAAAATATAAAAACTAAATAAATAAAATAAATGGGGATTTCTTAAAAAGTTCCATCACCAATATTTCCCCACATTAGAAAAAGCTAGAAAGCGTGACCCAATAGGATAAAAACGGAGTCCAAGATTAGCTTGACTCTATTTCAGGCCCAAATTGTATGAATATCCGATCCGATCGTATTCGAATCGACTCGTACACGACCCTTTTAATTAGTTTGACTAGAAATCAAAGGCGCTAAAGAAACAACAATGGAGGAGGTCGCGGCCACTGCTCCTAACGAAGCCGTAGTAGAAATCCTAAGGAATAGAGGCTGGTGTTTAGGCGATTTGGACCAAGTCAATGCTCTCATTGTATTATACACAGCTTTATCCGATGATGTCGACGCGTGTTCGATCGCTGATAAGGTTGAATCGGAGCTCGTTAACATGGACCTTAGATCCATCAGTGGGAAATCCTTACCCGAACTCAACCTCCGGAAATCTTCTCATATTCTAGGTCCCAAAGTGCTCCAGGTAAAGTCCTTCCTCTTCCTTTTGGCTTTTGGCTTTTGTTTTGGCATAATTTTGAATTGATTTTCTTTTTCTTTAGATTTCGTCGGTTAGGGATATATCTAGAAGCACCATAGCGGAGTTTTCGGGGAATTCGAGTAGTTCGCGTTTGCTGAGATTGGGTCTGACTGATGGTCATAGTGAGATGACTGCCATAGAGTACTCTCATGTTCCAGCAATTCCAGACAATGTGGTTCCTGGTACCAAGGTATTATTGCTTGTAATGCTTAACTTAGTTTTGCTCTATTTGTTTCTATTTTCATTGTCGATTTGAAACTCAAAAGCTAGCTTTTATGACTGCACGCACAGTAAATTGGCAGACTTCTTTAATTAAAGATAATAGAACGTGTGGCAAACATATGTATTTGCAAGCAATGCAAATTCTTGATGCCAATGTGGGATAATAGTTTCCTGCAATTTGTTCATTCTCTCTAGGAATTCTTCATGATTCATTATGCACCAAACCTGCAAATTTTTTTATTGTATTTCTTATTATTTTCAAATTATGGACTGTGGTTGGCAGATTCGTGTGGAAAATAAAGCCATGATAAAGGGTGGCATTTTATGTTTGAACCATAAAGTGGTAACTTTGTTAGGAGGTGTTGTTCAATCACTCTATGAAGAATGGGAGATGAATAAAAAATATTCAGGTTTCTCCCGTTCATCATTAAGTTCATCCCAGGAAAATAGCACTGGTGGCCCTCCCCCATTTGAGAAGTTGCAAATTGAGGCTCCTTCTAGAAGTAGGTCTGCTCATCCTGGCCGATCATATAGTGAGTATTCTTTTTCTATTTACATGTTTTGAATTAGATCTTGTTTCCCTCTCACATGCTTGTCCTTTTCATACCGCTTAATTGTTTTGCATTTTGTGTTAGTTCCAGCAATCTTTAATTGCTTTGGTAAATGCATAAGCTTGACATCTAGCCTTAGAGAAACAAAGTGATAGATGGAGGATGCACAGCTGGAATGAACTTTGTTGGCTACAATAATCAAGCTGCAAACTCTTGTTAGGATAAAATCTGTTGTCTGTTTAAGATGATGGCTCAAGTTATCGTAGAAAATTTTCACCATACCCTTTTGCTCTTGACTACTTTTTCATACTGGACAGATTTAAAATGTGCCGCAGACACTTTCATTGACAGCCTTTGAGGGATTCCTATTTCTTTGATAAATGTACTTCAACTTTCTTCCATTTTTCTGGGGAACAATTATTCGGAGATTACAAGGGAAGGAAACTTGGAATTGGATTACTTGGTATTTAGTAAAAAAAGGACTTCAGATACTTAGGAACCTCTAAACAAGTTCACAATTACACGATGCCTGAGCTGTACTCTTGAATGATGAGAAACTTACAAATATAAACAAATATTCCCCCTCCCCTTCCTGCATCTTGTCTTCCATAATGAATAACAACTACCGATCTATTGTTGATAGTTAATTAGTGGCAAGTGGCCTATAATTTATTTTGGCTGCACCTTGTCTCTGACTTTGCTGCTTTAATTAAATTTTGGAACTAGCTAGTTGTGAGGCATTTTTACGATTTGGAGAATACTTTATGTTGCTGTTGTTTTATGATTTCAGGAGATTATCCTGCATTTTTATTGATTATTTAATTTTCTTTTCTTTAAAGTTGTAAAATTTGAATTGCTAAGGTATGTTTGTATATATATTAATTTTGAAATGTTTGGTCATCAGAAAAGAAAGTTCGTAATTTTGCAGAACATGAAAGGCTAAGCTTGAGAAAGCTTTTCAGGAAGGACAGGAAATTTCCTCAAAAGTTGTTCCTTTAATTTTTTTCCTGTATGATATGTTCTATTTATAATGCAAGCTTTAGATGACTCTGAAATTGTGATTATTCATTATACTTGTTTGATGCATGCATTGGGTATATACATTGCTCATTGTCTAATGGTGATAATGTGTAGATTACTCTGAGCCAACACTGAATAGTGCTGGACCTGCTATGGCAAGTTCAGTTGGAAAAACTGAAAGCAGGTGGAGCAAAAGGAACCAGGATGTTGAAGTAAAACTAGAGAATGCGGATAATGATCTTAAGACAGCTTTCATGGCAGAAAAAACTGAAGAAAATCCAAGTAGCTCGGAAGCAAGACCAAAAGAAGGTGCGGTTTTATCTTTATTTTATTTTATATTTGTACTTAATATATACAATAATGGCAGACCCAGCTACCATCTTTAAATTCAGTTTCATAGCTCTAGGAGATTGCCCGTATCATAAGCACAGGTGGACTCCCTTTTTGAGGAAATATGGTGAATGTGAGATGTACCTACTTACTAAAGGGGATCTGTACATACTACCTTCTACCTTTCTAAAAAGTTGTGCTATTAACTTCTCTTGTATGAACATAGACGGAAGACTTATGGCAAAGGCTATCCTTTTTTAAAATCTTAAATGGACTTTTATGCGTAAATTGGATGTGTAAACCCACTTTCATTGATTGATAGGATAAAACAGAAGTAGTTTGTCAATTATCAAATTCAGTTTAGGTCATGTATTGTTATGCTAATCTATATATCTTCCATTACCAGTAGCTGAGTCTGCCCCTCTTCAAAATCAAGCTGCATCTCAGAAGCTCTTGCAGAAAATGAGCCATTCTAACCTGGATAGTCGACATTCTAGAGGTCGAAAATACAAGGGAAAGGGAAAACAAGAAGAGCCTATGGTTTTTACTTTGGATGAGTGGGAAAAGAGGAAAGTTGGCACAAAACCTCAGACGAAAATTGAATATCCTGAAACTAGTTGTGATGAAGACCTTGCTCGGCAGCTTCAGGCTCAACTTGACTTGGAAGATTATCATGTTAGTGTTCTTGCAACTTAGTTGTTCCATTTGCCAGTGGTTTTTGTATTTGTCACCTTGTAATGCTTAATAAAATTATTTTCTTGTTCAGACACAAAGCATGCATGACACTGAGGCAGAGAACATTAAAAGAAGTATGTTCAAATATGAAAGAGAAGATGGTAGAGATCGACAAGAGGGACATGGAGGGAGAGGACGGGGGAGAGGACGGGGGAGAGGGAGAGGAAGGGGGAGGGGGAGGTCCGGCTAACACTTTTTTCCACCTTTATACTATGCGTGCACTCTTAATGTACCAGGTAACCTCTTTATCCCTTTTTTTTGCCTCGTATTTTGTCTTGTATGCATGTAAAAGATATGGGTTGATTCAAGCTTGCAACTTGGACAATATAATTGTAATTTCTTTTTTGATATTTTCTGAAGTAGAATACTGTCATAGATAGTTGGATCTTTTCAGTAAAGAAAATTCCTACGCATAATTTAATGCGTTCATTGAAAAAATAAGCATCAAAGAGAAAGAAATGCCCATGCCTCACACAACTTCCTTCTTTGTTCATCATCAGGGATTTAGGGTGGCGTGAATTATCATTTTGGCACGGTTGAAGTTTTTCCCCTTTTGACTGCTTCATTATGGTGTCTTTGCTGTCATGGCATATTATTAGGCAAGCATTCAATATTTTAAGATTTTGTTGACAGATGGGATTATGTTCATTTCTTGAGTCCTATATTTGTACAGCTGAGAAAATTTTGGACACTGTAAAGCCCATGATTGCCATGCTTATAAGTTACAAGTCCTAACTATTTGTATTTCTAAGCTGTTTTTTTTTTTTGGAGAAATATAAATTTATTAGTCCTTACAGAATAAACATAGAACCCAGAATAAGAGACCAGGGTCAAAAGCCACAGCTCTTCACAACCGGCAGTGAGTGTACTAATTTATGACTGGTTTTAATGGTGTTGTCTTCATGTTTGATTTCTTTAATAATCTATTTTTATACACTTGCAGTGTATTTCTTTTTAATATTAAAAATGGATTAAAAGTACATAAATTTGCGTCCGTAGTTTAATTGATGTGATTATTCTTCTTAAAATATATATATATTTAAATACTTCTTTTTTCAGATATATATTTACATGTTAATTTGATGTAGACTTAAAATTTTCAAGATTAACGTGATGAGGTAGATTTTGCTACCCGGAAATAATATTTTGGATTAGTATATCTTTACAATACTATTTTCTCAATTAAAAGTGAGAAATTGTTCAGAGCCGAATCTAAAACCGTTGCGACTTGAATACTTAGATGCAAGCGTACGATAGTTTAAAAATTGACGTATTAGCAATTTTTATCTTCAACATTGTATTTTGATTTTTTTTCCTAATATTGAAGGTTATTTTTAAAATAATAAGAAAAAATGAAATTTATTATCTAGGATTTTTGGGTTTTTTTTAATATTTTCAATCAAATCAAATCAAGTGAAGTTGTTTTGAGTTAATCAAGTGGACAAATATTATTTTATCATCTTAATTTGAATTAAAAATTTTCAAATCCAGTTGAGTCAAACTGAATTGAGTGAAATTATTTAAGTTAAATTAATAAAACTAAATATGTCAAATGAAAATCTTATTACAATATTTCAAAACTCTTTCAAAGCAAAATAAAAGAAATATATATATATATATATATATATATACTTTAATATGATAAACTTGAATAGTTAATTTACTTAGGTCCTAAAAATTATTATTTTGAGAAAAATTTAAAATTTTTCGTACATTATTTATAATCTTTTAGAATGTTTAGAATTTTTAATTTTTATAATTTTTTAAAATATACATGTTGTAATTTTTATAAATATATTGAATTTTAAAATTTATTTTGAATGTTAGAAAATTATATTGTATTTTTTGTAATTTTTATTGAGAGACACTAATTTATTCATTTCCAAAATTAACAGGAATCAATGGTCATTTACACTAATATGTTATTTGAATTATTCAAATTATAAAATTCAACTCAACTTGCACTTGAAACACTCAACTTGCACTTAAAACTCGAATTAGTTATTTGATTTGACTCGAAAAAATCGAATAACTCAATTCGATTAACTGAAAAATAAAAAAAAATTATTTAATTTTTTCGAGTCAAATCGAATTTTACTTATCCCTAGACACAATGTATAAACATTGAAGGTTAAAATTGATATTATGACAATTTTAAAAGCTGTCATAATTAATTATTTGGCCGTTGAAAACTAAAAAAAAAAAATTAAAAATAATTGAATAATTATTTTATAACTTTTAATTATTAGTTGACAAAAAAATTACTAATAATTTAGGAAGTAGGAATAAAATATGTTGGAGACAAAACACATGGAAAGAGAAAAGACACGTGTCAAAAGACAGACTCTATTTGGAAAAACGATAATTAAAATGCAACCAATCAAACTAATTAACTGAATCAGAAATAACACACTTTCTTAACTTCACATTAACTGACTCCTAACTATAGTTAAGTAACTGGCTACTCTATTACCACTACTGTAGTTTATCCTATAATATTATATATATAGATATTATATATTAACGCACACTTTGTTAGAAGTGAAGATTGGACTGGGACGTGGTATAATTTTGACTTTGAAAAACATCGGGTACAGTATATACATCCCATTTCAATTCAGTTCAATTCTCACCGATTCTATTCTCCCCAGTCAAGAAGAACAAGAAGATGGAGAGAACTCTGACCAGCTCATTAATCGCTGTTGTAATCTCTTCCTTAGCCGCGATTCGATCCTACAGAAGGAAGTCTCTCGATTTATCTGGAGCTCTTGCCGGATTTCTCGTCATGACTATTCATTTCGTTGTCGGATACAGGTCCTTTTCTTTTTCTTTTTACATCTATATGGTGTTTCTTTGTTTGGCATGCCAAGAAAGTTATTAATTTATGGGAATTTTAGGTTCGGGGCAATGTTGCTTGCCTTTTTCTTTACTTCATCGATGCTTACCAAAGTTGGAGAAGACAAGAAGCGACGAGTTGATGCTGATTTTAAGGAAGGTGGACAAAGAAACTGGTATTTTTTTTTTTATATTCTCTCTTCAAATAATCCAATATACATCTTAATTTATATTTGAAGATTGATGAACTAATTTAGTTCAAATGAAAAAGAAAAATTAGAGTTTTCTTGATTGTTTGTGAAAGACAAGTGGGAACAAATCAGTGTTGTTAATGGATGGAAGTGGAACTCTTCTTTGAATGCTATGGCTGGAGTTTTTTCTTTCTTTCTGCGCCCCCCCCCCTTTTCTGGGATTCAAAAGAGTATAGAAATGTTGAAATTCTGATGCTCAAAAGAATTTGGCAAAAATCAAATGAACTAATTTTGGTGGGTAAGGGATGAAACTTTTGATGGGACAAATAAGAGGAAATATTCAGGGTCAATGATTTGGACTTCAATCTGTTGGTGAATAGAAGTAAGAACTTGCGATATGTGTAGAGTAGCAAGGCTATATTGGATTGTAGATTCTTTATTCGACAGGGTAATTCCCAATTTATTCATTTCAGGATACAAGTTTTATACAATAGTGGTATTGCAGCAGTTTTGTCTGTTCTTATTGGGAACCTGACTGGATGGGAGGACAAGTGCCTAGACTCGAATGATTCGGTTCTTATCACTTCCTTAATTGGTGGTATTATTGGTCACTATTCTTGCTGCAACGGTGACACTTGGTCATCGGAGATCGGAGTTCTTAGTGATGACCAGCCACGGCTTATCACAACTTTTAAGGTTGATATTCTTTTCCCTAATTTGATTTAGCAACTTATTGTTTTGGATGGTTATATATCTAGTCACACGACAATGTCATCACATCTTGTTCAAACTTAGCGACAACTTTCCGATAATATCCTGTTTCTCTGAAGATCAACTCAGCTGCTTAGATCTTTCCTCATAAATCAAAGCAACTATCCAGCTTGCATTCTACTCTAGGCATTTATGGTTGCTATGCAAAACGCATAGTTGATAGTTATGATGTTTGTAACTTTTATTTTCATGTTATTCATGAAGTTGATTTGTTTTTTTAAAGGAACTATTAGAAAGGATTAGCTTTCTTGATCACTTAGATACGGTCTTAATGCATTTATCTTACCCATATAACCAACCTGATATAGCGGGTAAAGACTTTGCTTCTTTTTGTTGTGTGTGTATTTACTAATATTACAGTAAATGATTATCAGTCCGTTCGAAGGGGCACCAATGGAGGTGTGACAAAAACAGGACTTTTAGCAGCTTTGGCAGCAGGGAGTGTCATTGGTTTAACATTTGTTCTGGTTGGATTTCTCACTACAAGATGTTCAAATGAAATGGCCATGAAGCAGCTGTTGGTAATACCCCTTTCTGCAGTGGCTGGACTTTTAGGAAGTATCATAGATTCTCTGTTGGGAGCAACCCTTCAATTCAGTGGGTTCTGCTCTGTCCGAAATAAGGTTTGTTGAACACAGTGCTGAAGATTTTTAGGCCTTCAAAATTGAAAACAAGCTCCTACCATGCCATGATAAACGAACCGTTCAATGCTGCCCGCATCGTGAATATTTTTTTGTTTGATCTCTTTGCAGGTTGTTGGAAAACCTGGACCAACAGTGAAGAGGATTTCAGGTCTTAACTTTCTTGACAACAATGCGGTGAACCTTGTCTCGATACTACTGACCACACTGCTGACTTCATTTGCCTGTGCGTACATTTTCTGAATCCTTAATACTCTTCAAACAGTTTAGACAGTGTACTGTTTTGATAAAGTTGAAAAAAATCTCAGAAAAGGATCCAATTCCCATAAAATACTTCGTATGTGATGTATAATCAACATAAGGGGAAACGGTTTACCATTT
The DNA here is from genome assembly GCA_025698465.1 of Gossypium longicalyx. Classification (NCBI taxonomy): domain Eukaryota; kingdom Viridiplantae; phylum Streptophyta; class Magnoliopsida; order Malvales; family Malvaceae; genus Gossypium; species Gossypium longicalyx. The sequence continues at coordinate 10,305,671 of CM047000.1, forward strand.
GTGCCTGGAAATAAAGATTACCATGTTGCTCGCCTCGCTAGGTTAGAATAAATTGAGAGGTCTTATCTTGGAATTATCTTTTGCAACTTCTTTTTGTGCTATGCTTCTTAATGTTTTAATTTCTCAATACAACCCAATTTTAAGGGAAAACAGAGAGAAACATTACATAACAGTGAAATGCTTTGATCATAAAGGCTACACTACCCAATATCTTTTCCTTCAATGAACATGTGAAAGTATATTACTATGAAACATAGCTTGCCACATGGTACATAGTTTTGTTGGGGATTGGAATCTCATTTTCGAAAATTTTCAGAATATTCATATACAGGTGTGAACTGAAGAAGATATAGATTTGTTATAACTAGCTTCTAATTAAATAGTTGAAAACATATTTAAACTAACTTAATGGTGATTAAAGAAAATTGTTTAAATTTGATTTTCTTTTTAAAACATTTGTCACCTGTAGTAAATAAATAACATATAAATAAATAAATAAATAAATAAATAAATAAATAAACATTTTAAGAGCTCTTGCTAGTAAAGTTATAAAAATATTAATATCATATTACCTCATCACCAATTAATATGATTTTCAATTACTCTTTGATGTCATTATTGTTCGAATATGATATGATATTGTCTCTTCAAAGAACCATAATGTTAAGAACTTCCCATTTTTTTACCGGTAATTTTTGTTAGATGCTATTTGATTGAATATGCCTAATTATCAAATGTTATTTATAAAGCTAAACTTGAATTTAATTGGTATATAAGTGATAATTAAAATACATAGAGTTCTATTTAAGTAATAATTTTATTTTACATCATTAAACACAATTTTAAAAAAAACTAAAAATTATAAATTAAATTATAATTATTATAACTTTTTCTATATTTTATGCTTAGAGTTCTTTTCAAGTAATAACTTTATTTTAAAATTAATATAATTTTTTTAATTAATATTTCTAAATTGAATTATAATTATTTAGTGATATGATGAAAATTAAAAAAAAATATTCTCGTTAATTTAATTTTTTTTTCAAACTTGTATTTTTATATATAGATGATAAATAAAAAGAAAAGGAAAGGTAAACTAGTTTATAGTTTATATAGGTTGTACTGGATTTTACAAACTTTTATGGAATATAGACATAATATGTATATATATATATTACGTGGGTTAAGTTGGGTTTAATTATGTATTTCAATGATATAATTGACTCAACTAAAATTGATAAAATTGCATGCCACTTTTACTCACTTGGTGGAAATCAAGAAGTCAAAGGGCTTACAATTATTATTTGATAAGAACAACATCCAATGCAGTATTGAAGTACATGACCCAACTTTCTTGTTGGGCTCGCGATCCACTAGCATAAGAGAATGCCATCACAGACAGGATGAAGGAGATCATGAATTTTCAGCAAACTTTAGACATGGAGTTTAGTTGGAGGAAGATGAGGTTTGCCTCTTCAACATTTAAGCATAAGTTGGCAGGGTTTTACTAAAGGAGGCATTTCTGTTCATATGAAGTTTCATTGCCTGTAATTTGTATGGCTTTGAATGTATAGACAAAAGAAAAATATAATGGATACAAGAGGTGTAGCAGATACATATGCTTGAAACCCAGTGCCTCTAAATCTTTTGATGGTGATGACATTCAAATCCTATTGACTCGCCAAACAATATCCAACAATCAGGGCAGCTACAAATATATTTACGTATATTTTCTTTTCTTTTCCCAACATGGTTACTTGAGTGTTCAACAGGTAACCGGGAATGCAACGGGAAGAATCACGTTGGCAGCAGTTTCCAGGCGTTCCCATGTTAGTTTCCTCCTCTCAGTTGCCTCAATCGACTGGGAGTTTTCCTCCTCCATCTTCTGCCGGCAAGCAAGCACAAGTTCTTCATCCATCTCGCACAACATCTTCTTTATGCTTTGTGTCAGGTTAAGCACTGCTTGGTTCCAATGGTTCTCAGAATTTAGCTCAAGGGCGGGGAAGATAAGAGGAAATATCACCTGACGGTTATGTGTTACAAGATTAAGGATGTGCTCATTGTTCCATAGCAAGTGAGTTCGTTCAGCCACCTGAAAACAGTGGAAAGAGAAAAGTCGAAAACAGTTTCATATTGCCCTTTTGCCGCGTGACATAATGATTTCAATCAACCAAAAACAAAAGCAACACTCATAATCGATAAAGATACAGTCCAACTTAAACATTTTTCTCACAGTGATTAGAAAAAAGGAAAATATACCTGGTAATGGGAGCTGTTTAAGCAAAATGCAATACGCCGAAACAGTGGAACCATGATCTTTAGGAACTCGGCCATGCTAGTCATCTCCAAAACCTCTTCCAACTCGCTAATAAACATTAACTCCTTCTGACTATTTGTAACTGGCCAATACTTTAACAGTCCCTTAATCACGCTGTCGGCTAACTTGGGATCCTTATCTATAAACTGTACAACACAAAATGTTAATTGCTGATGATAAACACGCACCAGTTTCGGTTTGTGTAAAGGAATAAGGGCTTTCCACAAAAACATCTTGTGTTCCTCTTTCAATGGTACAGCAAAACCACTAATAATACTTCCAAATATCTCGAGGAGTTCAGCAATACCATTATGCCTTTCAGTTTCAAAAACAAAACGATGGATGATATTGCTAACAGCTTTTCGTACAAAGGGCCTGTGCACCATGAGTTTCCCGTAAATTCTGTGCAGAATTGTTTTCAAACAGTCCCTTTCCCGGGGGTCCTCAGAATCAAAGAGGTCAAGTAACCTCGAAATAAAAGAATGATCTACATACTTCTTTGCCACCTTTGCATCAAGAGAACTATACGTAATAAACCCAAGAAGTAGATCATATACGAGTTGCAAATTTGACCATGAAGGATCAAACATTGGCTCTTCATCTTCCATTTCACCACTAATGCTATTAGACCGATATTTAGGTGGAAAAACTCTGAACAGGTTAACGGCGCACATTTTACACATTGCGGCAATTGCCGGTTCATTGAACTTTGCAGACCCCGTAGAAACAAAATCGACAAGTTCTATCAGTGTTTGATGTTTAAGATCTTGCTCGGCACTAGTTTTATCAGGATCACTGAAATCAGAAACCTCACAGGACAGATTCAATTTACTAATAAAGAGGCTCTGCTTCTGCAGAATTGAAACATCTGTGAAAGATAAATTGGGTTGTACTGCCTCCACACCAACCATGATGCTAGCAGGAAAAACAGCTGAGGACACCCGTTTAACAACACTTAGACGACTTGATATACTATTCCCGATATTTGTACATTCAACTCCATTCCCTGAGTTAGAAGTATGGTTTCCAGAATCACTTCCAGATGAATCTAATAGGTCAGATTTTTGTAACTTCCGCGGGAGTTTGATTAAAATTTGTTTGAGCATTGTAGCAAAGAAACTTCCAGCAACACAAACTGCGGAAATCGAATTACAATAGTTACAGACTAACAGTGATTCAATCAAAGTATACAAGTGCAAATTGTAAGTGGAAATAGGGATGGCATTGATGTTTGATTCAGTAGCTGGAAAGAGAAATGCTGCTAAGGTTCTTAACAAGTTATAATTCTGATTGACAAGTATATTTTCAAAGGAAATACCAACAAAGCACAATACTCAATGCAGCAAATAACAAATTCAGTAAAGCGATTGCAATTACCCCCAAATCACAGTCTCACAACTGCCACCATCATTATTGTTTAGAGATAGCAAAACAAATTATGGTAAAGCACTCACTTCAAAAAACAAAGTTTCCCAGATAGAAAATCATACACTTCTAGTAATAAACAAACAAGGGGCCTAACAACAGCAATATTTTGATGAATTATAAAAGAACAGATAGAATTTTTGTTTCAATACAGAACAGCCATAAGATAACCTTCAGATCCGATAAAATAAAGTGAAAAAAGAGAGTAAACCCACCAACGATCTAGTGCCAAACCACGATCATATGACATATGGAAAAAAAACCCTGATCTTATTCATAATAGAACTTTTTAACTAACACAAATGTCATCATCAAGCTAATAAATTTAGCTAAATAAATTGACCCAAAAGGACCAATAAATGAACGAATCATTTAGTTAGGCCAAAAGGAGGGGGGAAAACCTGAATCGGTTGAGCTGTTAAAGGATTAGTTAGGGAGATGGAAGACCAAAAAGGAAGTTTTTAAAGTCCCGAAATTGCTTTAGAGTTTAGATTTTACATAAAGACAGCATTTTGGTTGTTCTTTTGGGTGGTGTTGGGTTGCATGAAAGATGAACAATTTGGGTTCCTGAGTTGAAGAGAATGATTGGTGAGGCATTTTCTGAGAAAATTGAAGGCACCGCCAGTAATCACCCTCCACATGGGACATGTGATTTCCATTTCAAAGATGAAATTATTATTACAATGATAACTACACTATGTACTGTTAAACAGTGTTTAAATATAAATATTAAAAATTTTAAAAAATATAAAAAATACTAATTTACCTAAAAAGACCCATTTCCAAGTATATTTACGGAAATGGGCCGATTTCAGCATTATTTATCGGAAAGAGTCGTTTTTGGCAAAACACGTCTATGTAGGAGCGTTTTAGGAAGAAATTTCCAGCAAATCGCACCTTTGGGAGAGTGTTTTTGCCATGTCAGCACAAAATACACTAATGTGGACGCGTTTTGCTGACGTGGCAAAAACACTCCCCCAGGGACGCGTTTTGCTCCGTGTTTTTAACCCCAACGGCTAATTTTTTTGACCGTTAGGGGGGTTCGATGGTAAAAAAGAGAGTATAAAACCCCCTCATATTATTTCACACAATATTTTTCAAATTTTAGCAAAAAAACTCTAAAATTTCTCCCTAAAGCTCTCAAATTTCTTATTAAATTCCTCAAAACTCTCTTTAATTAGTTATTTACTTTAATATTTTTTTCTAAATTAGTATTATTTTTTTTATAATTTCAAAAATATTTGATTGTGTTAGCAATGACTGGGAATTAATTTGTCTCGATCATAAATATATCTCCGTCGAATAAATAAAAATGGTAAGGGTTAATTTTAATTTTTGAATATTATTTAATATTTTTTTCATTTATGTAATTTTAATTAATTTTAATTTTTGAATATTATTTAATATTTTTTTCATTTATGTAATTTTAATTAATTTTAATTTTATAATTTTTTATAACAATCTGTAGATCGGATGTTACAATGTTATATTCGTAATATGTCTGGTACTCCATCACCGTTGATAGAAAATTACTTGAGGGAAGCGGGTTTTTGGCACGCGGCCACTATAGGCCGGGGGTGCAAGTTGGACCCGAAACTCATCAGCGCGTTAATAGAGAGGTGGAGACTCGAGACGCACACATTTCATCTTCCATGCGGAGAGTGTACTATCACTTTGGAGGACGTTCAGTTACAATTAGGATTGCTGGTGGATGGGTCCGCACTCACTAGGTCTGTTTAGTCTGCTGATTGAGGAGCCATATGCTACGATCTTTTGGGTGCGATTCCGAATAATATTTACAGAGGTCAAATCGAGATGGGCTGGTTATGAGACACATTCCCGGAGTCGGGGAATGATTTGACTGAAGTAGAAAGAATACGATATGCTCAGGCATACATCCTTGAGATGATTGGAGGTTATTTGATGCCGAACTTGTCACGAAACCTTGTACATCTGAGGTGGCTGCTGAAACTCGTTGATTTTAGAGCAGTTGGTGTAACAGCCCGATTTAGACCCTATTCGGAACAGTGATTTCGTGACCATGAATCCGAGTCAGAAAAATATTTAAAAATTATTTTCTGTGTTTATTATGTGTGAATTTATATGTGTTAATTTTTCGTGTTTTAATTTTACTGTTTAGATGTTGATTTAATAAAAAGGGCTTAATCGGGTAAAGTGTAAAGTTGATAGTTAAATGTAAGAGTGCTTAATTGAATTTGTCTTTATAATATGATGCATTTATAATGCAATTAGATCATAATTAAAATGGATGGATGATTTTAGTATTAAATAGCATGGTTTTATATTAATTTTAAAAGGGTAATTTGGTAATATGCTAATAATGTTATAATAATAAAACATAAAATAAAGTTGCATGTATTCATTTTATTCTTCAAAACCAAAAATACTAAAAGAAAAGAAAAAGAAAAAGAAAAAGAAAGCTACAATCGGCCATTAGCAAGCTTGATTCAAGGTGAGTTTTAGCTCGATTTTTGATAATTTTTACGTTTTTGAGATCGTTGCTATGTTACCTATCAAGCCCATGTCTCAATCTTTGAATTTGATGATGATTTTGTATTTTTCCATTGTTGAAAGCTTGTGATTTTTGTTGTTTGATGCTGGAAAATAAAAGATATGTGATAGATTAACATATTTTGTATTTGAATTTTTGATGATTTTGAGTAATTAGGGCTAATTTGTAAAAATAAAAAATTGAGGGATTAAAATGTGAAATAAATGAAATGTGTGGACTAGTATAAGGAAGATGAATATTCAGCCTAAGTATGGTATATTGAAATTTTGCATATTTCGTGTTTTGTGCAATAGGGACTAATTTGTGAAAAGTGTGAAATGTTAAAGGCAAAATGATAATTTTCCCATTTATGTGTTATTGGACTAAATTGAGTGAAATTATGTTTGAATGAGTTTAATTTGAATATGTTTAGATTAAAAACCAAAAAAATTAGATTTGGATTGGGGAAAAACCTAAGTTGTCGATTAGTTGCCCCGTTCCGATTATCGTTGTCCGAGGTAAGTTTATAAGCAAATAGATATTTTTTTTAAAAAATAAATACAAGCTTATTATGCTGAAATGAATTATGTGAAGTATATATGTTGTTAGCCGAATGTGTATATGCTAGGGAGCTATATGTATAAATTCGTTTAGATAGAGTTATGAAGTCTGAAAGCCCCGTATGAACCTTAGGAATAGCTAGGATACATATGTCATGACATAGGATTCCGATATGTGATGTACAAGTAAGACCATGGCATCGATATATGTGTGCGAGTAAGACCACGTTTAATACGTTGGCATCAATATGTGACTCCGATATATGTGTGCGAGTAAGACCCTGTCTGGGACAGTGGCATCGATATGGGATTATATATAAGACCACGTCTGGGACGTTGGCATTGTGTGATATGTGTGATTATCCGAGTATCCAATTCAATTCCGAATGGTTCAACGGGCAATGATAAGTTGTGATTGAATGTGTAAAATGAGCTAAAGTGATCAGGTATGTGATAGCTTATTATCTATTTGAAATAAGGTAAGTAGGTTACTTGATATGTGCTGCAAATCATATATGATGTAAATGAAAAATATATGTGTTTATGGAAAGTACATTCGGCCAAAGGTTATATATAGTGATATCATATTTGTGATCTATGTGTAAACATATATAAATGATTGTATTCGGCCTTATGAGTATAAATGTGAATACTTATGAAATGATTCCTGAATGTATATGAGTTTATGTATATTCAGTTAAATAATGATATTATGGTTTTAAGGTTGAATGATATATTTTGATATTGGATATATGTATATTCAGCTAAATGAAAAGTATATGTTATATATATGAAATTGTAAGTTTGAAATTTTAGTATGAATTGACTTGGTTAAATTGAATTAATATTGTTATTAAGTTATTTATTTGCTTATGACTTACTAAGCTATGATAGCTTACTGTGTGTGTATTGTAACACCCTGAAAATTTCTACAGTAAAATATTATCCTTAATACAGTAAAATAAGGAAATAAAGTAACAAGAAGAGGAAAATTTAGTTATGTCACTGGGAAGTATATTATGACATATTGATTCAAGAAAGGACTAAATTGTAAAAGTGAGAAAAGTTTTGTGGCCCAAGAGTAAATACTCAAAATTTGAGGGATTAAAGTGTAAATAAGAAAAGTTGAGGGACTAATAGTGAAAATATTTAAAGGGTGGAATGATCTAGAAACCAAGAAAAATTGATGAATTAAGACCAAATTGAATAGGTGAAGAATTATGAGGGACTAAATTGCAATTTTACCAAATTAAGTGATGACTCAAGAATGAAATTTTAAAAGATCACAAAGGGCAAAATGGTCAATTGGAAGAGAGAGAAATCTAGAGACATTGATGATGTTGGAGATATTTTAGATAAATTAAATAAATAAATATTAGTTTATTAATACTTTAAATTGATTTTTAAATGATATTTTATTATTTTATTATTATTTTATTTAATATATATATGTAAGGAAAGAAAGAGGAGGAGAACCACCTTTCTCATGCAACTAACGTGAGAAGAAGAAGAAGAAAAGAAGTTTTCCTTTCCTTACAATTTGGTCATTCTACCAAAAATTCACCATTTTCATCTAGAAATCAAAAGAATTTTCATAGCCATCAAGAGAGAAAGATAACAAGGAGACTATGAGGAGCTAGAATATCAAGTTGAATTCAAGAAATAGAAGCTAGATGAGAGAGAAAAATTAAGTTAAATGTTTAAATAAAAAAAAAAAGGTAAGAACATCATGATTTCAATATATTTTTAAGTTTGATATTATTGAAAAAGCATGGGATTGATGTTAATGTAGAGTTTCCTTACATGTGGTCCTATGTTCTTGATATGTTAGTGAAGAGAAAATAAGAGACAGTGATGAGAAATGGTGTAGAGAAAGAAAATAAGGGTGTTATAAACATGGTAATTAATATCTTGCACTAAAATAGTTTTGGGCAGCAGCAGTGGTCTAATTTTGAAAAATCACCAAAAATTGTGGAAATATAATTAGAAGCTGAATAAAATATGAAATTAAATTTTATTGAGTCTAGTTTTTCATAGAAGAAACGGTGCAATCAATGAAATTGTAAATTGTGAGATATAACAAATTTAGTTAGACAAGGTCAGAATGATTTCGGATTCCCCTATTCTGACTTTGGAAAATCATAAAAAATGGTAAAAAATTAATTATGGGCTTAAATTTATATGATTATAATCCTGAATGAGTCTATTTTCAATAGAAACAAACAAGAACATCATTTGAATCTTGTACGAGGAGATAATTAATTTTTAGTAAAGAAGGGTTAAAACTGTCAGACAGCAGAATAGAGACGACTTTAAAGAATAAAATGTTCTTATTGGTTAAACCAAAAATTCTGAAAATTTTATGATAAGAAGATATGTAAGCATAGTTTCATGTAAAATTAACAGATCTTAATTTTGAGTTCTGTAGCTCAATATATAAATAATTTAGTGACTATGACGTAAATGGACAGTTTTGAATATACATATAAGTAAATAGTGAAATTATTGATAATGTTATTTGTAGCATGTTATATAAATTAAGGATGTGGAATGGAGAGGAGGAGGAAGAAAATATGTATGAATATTCAGTTAGCATGACTAATTTGCATGTTTTAGGCTCAGGGGCTAAATTGAATAAAAGTAAAACTTTATGGGCAATTTTGTAAAAAAAATGTTAGAAATGACCAATTTGCATGAAATGGATTATTTTATTATTTAAAATTGCAAAATTGAATGAAATTATTAATTTAGTTCAAGATCGGGGAAAAACATGTTTTAAGGATTAAATTGAAAAGTGTTGAAATTATGAGAAATTATGATATTTTATAAAATTCATGGGTTGTTATCAATTTGTATGAGAATAACACTGGAAATAAAGATTAAATTGCAAGAATTTTTTTTTGAGCCTAAGGATGAAATCGTCATTAATTAAAAATTTAGGGGTAAAATGGTAATTTTGTTTAGAGCATTAATTGAGTGTATTAGAACATGAAATAAATGAAAACGACGATCAAATTTATTTATAAAGATCCAGATGACTTGAATATGAGACTTGAACGTGAAAAAGAAAAGATATCGGATTAATGAAATTATAAACATGAAGAAGCAACGAGGTAAGTTAATGTAACTTGAATTGTATTTTTAAATACATAAAATATCGATATAATGAATTACCTGATTTATATTTATGAAGAAATGGCAAGAGAATGATATTTATCATGACATGTAAATTTGTGATTATCTTTGATACATTGATACAAGGAAATTAAGTATATTGAGATGAGTAATAAATTCAAGAAAAACATGTCGAGAAAAATAAGTATGTTTAAGGGACAATATGTTTGATTTTATTTGGTTCCAAATATGAACGTTAGATAAAATAAAATATTTGATAAATAAATCGGTAACTCCGGTAATGCTTCGTAACTCTATTAAGGTGACAGATTCGGGTTAGGGGCGTTACATGTATGTTTAGCTCAGTTGTTTTATAGATTTTGGAATCAAGTTACGAGCTCGGGGATCGTCAGCAAAGTTTATCACACTATCGACTGTTTTCGGTACCTTATAAGTTTGAATTTGAACCTATGGCATGTATAGGTTAGATTATATTTGGATATATTTAATTTTGGTATGTGTATATATATATAAGCCATGCGAAAATGGCTTGTTTATTTTGTTAAGTTTGGTTTCAAGGTTTAGACAAATTATGGTTATGTTTGGTTGTGGTTTTGATGTTTTGGCCATTACATATTTATATTTGAATAATGGTTGATATGCTTGCTAATGGTGATGAAGTTATGTCAAAGTGTATATGTATGGTATATTTGGTATGATATGAAATTAAGGTAGGATATTTTTGTTGAATGATATGCATGTTATATAAGTGATATGTATTAAGTAAATGATTATAATTTGAAGCATTGATATTTGGTTATGTAATGAAGTTGATATGAATAATAATTATATATTCTTGATCATTGGTTGTAAATGAGAATTTAAGTATAATGAATAGATTGTAAAATGACCATGTTTTGATTCGGCAAACAAGATGAATTAGCATTCGGTTAATGTTAGATAATTGGAGTAACATGTAATTATGATTTGTAAGTGAGTTGTTTTGGCTTATAAGATTAAATCATCATACATATATGTTTACGTGTATTCGGTTTTGAAATAAAATATATAGGTGATGTTTTAAAGTTATTTATAATTCGACTATAGTGTTTAAATCTTGTCATCAAGTGTTTAGTTATATGTTGAAGTTGGATTTGTGGTATTGGACATATGTGAACTATGTTACGCTATGAAAAATTTGGATTTAGAAATGTAGTTTTTATGACGATTTGAAATGGCATGCTTAAATGGGTAATTTGGTTTAGAAATGATAATGTAAGTGTATATGTATATATGGTTAAGGCATTGGAACTTTAGTGATAAGCATGAGATTTGGTTTATAGTATATGTATATAAATATATTATGTATTGAATGTTATATAGAATGACCGAATATGAAATAATTTAGTTTGATTGTGTGTATGAAATTTTGGCATGAATTAGAGCATATAAAATTAGCATATGAATTATGTGTATTTTTAGTTGTTATTTGTGCTTAAAATGACTTAAGATAATAAGGTCCTATGCGCTTGGTTTTGTAATTAGGAAAGAAGTATGTTTATTCTTAAGTCATGTTAGTTTAAATTTAACTAATGTCGCATAAGTGAGTGATACTTAAGTTGTATTATGGTTCATATTGTTTGGGTATAAATGCGCACTATGTTTGCTAATAATCAATAATAAATATTAGGTCATAATGTATAATAATCAAGATTGCATTTTGTGTGGATGATAATTAGTTTTTAATATGTGAACATGCTAGATTATGAAATGTTATGTTTGATACTCAGCTTATGAAAAATAGTTGTTATGTGTTGGTATATGTTGTGTAATGATTTATACATATATTTGAATGAATTTTAAATATGCTAATGATAGTAATATAATAGTTTTAAATTTGAAATTGAATAAGATAAGTGTTTTGATGAGTTTAAATTACGAAGCAAGAAATGTAGTAAATGTCTGTTCTGAACTGTGCTATGTCTTGTAATGCCTCATAACCCTAATTCGGCGATGGATACGGGTTAGGGGTGTTACAGTTGGCGATTTAAGTTGGGGGTCTGCCGTGTTGGCAACATTATATCGAGACCAGTGGGAATACGTGTCTCCACACATTGTACATGTATTCTATTTTATACACTTTGTCGACATATCTCATGGAATCCAAACGGAGATTCTAACAAGTTGCAATTGCATGAGTGCATGGATAACGGAGTGTGTCAAACATCTTACAGTGGCAAGTCCTATTTATCAGGCGTACACGATATTTCCCACCGATAATACATTAGCTCGGTCTATCAAACTCCATTACACGAAACCATAGTTTTTCGCGATCGTAACAGACTGTGTGCATTGTGTTGGCCCGTGCCTTCGCCTTGTTAATTTCTTGCAATACTTTCCGGAGCCATACATGGCCTCCCTGCATTTCGCCTTTATAATTCGCTGCTCGCTTTAGAAATAGTGTCGCCAAACAAAAATATGTCTCTCGTACAACTGAGGTTATCAGTAAATGACGCGTTCCTTTTAGAATAGAATTTATACATTCAGCCAGGTTTGTGGTCATATGACCATATCGTAGGCCGTCGTCGTATGCTTGTGTCCACTATTCGAAAGGTATGTTACAGAGGTAGTCTATGCCTTTATCATTAACTAAACGAAAAATCCCCAACATCTCATGAAAACGGTCATTATTGATCTCGAACCCTGCCAATATAAATTAATAGTGAAAATTACATACCAATATTCCACTTAGAATAAATTGAATATTACAAACAAAAGTAGATTAATAGAGATTAAATACCCATGTTGGCCAGTTGCCGTTGTTCAGTCGTAGACCGATATTGCTCGTAGTAGATTAATAGAGATTAAATACTCAATTGCGGCAAGTATTCTAGTGCCTCAATTCGATATAATGTAGATATCAAGTTGGGGGCATACATGCCTCCTTAACATAGAAAAAAAAGAAATCTCAGTCATCAGCTGACTCCCCTGGTGTTATTGCAAACGCAATTGGAAGGATTCTCCCATCGCCATCTTGTGCCACAACTAGTAATAACCGATGGGTATATCTACCATACAAAAAGGTACTGCCAATTTATACCAATGGCTTGCAGTACACAAATGTATCTCGACATTGCTTAAAGCTCCAGAACAGACGCTTGAACACTTGGCATCCACGGAGCAATCGATTGTTGTAGTACGCAGGGACAGTTTCAAGGTTTGTTATGCAACCTGAGACGTGCCTCTCCAGCACCTGACACCGCTGCCAAACCTCATTATATGAAGCGTCCTACCCACTATGCATCTTTTCCAATGCCTTCTGCTTAGCTATCCAAGCTTTGCAGTAAGAGGGCATGTACCTCAATTGGCTACGAATACTGACAATTATGCATGACACAGAAGTCCTAGGATCTGCCTTCACCATCGGTAGTATTAAGTTAGCTATCATACCTGAATCTATCTTGGGATGATCTTGTGAAACACTTGTCAGTGAAGTACGTTAAATAATGCAACATTAAGTAATAACATTATTATTCAAAAACCCTAAACACCCAGTGATACTGTACCGGAAACACAGGTATGTGGACCTTTGTACTTTTTTATCTCCTACAAACCTGTCTTTTTTCTAAAAGAAGCCATGATTTTCCATGAATATGTATCGTCTTGCATTACACACTTGGCCTCGAATTTCTCAGATTTGGATTGAACCACATTGTAGTTAACTCCGTGATTGATGCTATGTTGTTTCAAAGCACCAATAAAACTATCCTTATTGGAAAACTCCTTACCAACTTCCAATTCACCCAAATATAATGACAAACTTGTACGGTCATGCGTTTTGTATGGTAGATCTGGAAACTCCAACGCATCATCTGCCGATATATCGACATTATGCATGTGGGGTAGAGGTGAGTATGCCCTGAATCGTGGATCTTCTTCTTCTTCATCTGATCCCCCGTAGCTCGAGCAGTAACTATTAGAACTCTTCTTACTATAACAGTCATGCATGGTTGGTCCTTGTGGCAAATTGATGTTAATAATACGTTTCTTAATGGTGAGTTGAATGAGGACATATATATGGAGCAGCCAGCTGGGTTTGAAGTGATAAGTCACAGTGGTCAGCAGCTTGTTTGCAAGTTGAATAAAGCCTTATATGGTCTCCGACAAGCCCCGCATGCATGGCTTCACACACTCAGGCAGTTTCTGGTGGATCAACTTGGTTTTTGTCTTTGAAAGCTGACCCTTCTCTGTTCATACGAGCATCCTCCAATAGTTGCTTGTTGCTTATGGCTTATGTGGATGATATAGTGATCACTGGTAGTTCAAAGGCTGACATAGACAATGTGGTGGTCAAACTTCATCACAAGTTTGCATTTAAAGACATGGGCAGTCTAAACTTCTTCTTAGGTATTGAGGTTCGACACAAGTCTCAGGGATTGTTCCTCAATCAAAAGAGGTATGTTATGGAGATACTTAAAAAAATGGAATGTTGGAAGCTGCAGTCACGCCTACACCCATGGTGAGCATGCTCAAACTCGTCGCCTCAGATGGCAGTCCTCCGTTTACAGATGGTCAGTTGTATCGAAGTATGGTCGGCATGCTCCAGTATCTGCGTATTGCAAGGCCTGACTTGTCTTTTTGTGTTAATAAGCTTAGTCAATATATGAGCTCCCCCAGTGAAACTTATTGAAATGCAGTTAAAAGGGTGTTACGATATCTCATTGGGATTATGGAGCATGATCTGTATTTCTCCAAAGGTCAGTTCAAGTTAGAGGGTTATTGTGATGCTGACTGGGCATCGTCTATTGAAGATAGACAGTCTACTACAGGATATGTGGTATACTTAGGTCCAAATCCGATTGCCTGATGTTCCAAAAAACTAGCGGTAGTGTCCTGATCTTCATCTGAAGCAGAATATCGCAGCTTAGCCAATTGTGTATCAGCGTTGTTGTGGTTAAACAACTGTTAGGAGAAGTTGGAATACCGGTTGGTCAGTCCCCAGTGGTTTGGTGTGATAATACATCCACAGTATCAATGGCTGCAACCCTACTCATCATGCAAGGGTGAAACACGTTGAAGTTGATCATCACTTTATGCGTGAGAAAGTCCTTGATGGTTCTCTACAAGTTAACTTCGTTTCTTCAGCTAACCAAGTTGCTGATGTACTCACAAAACCAATAACACCAAAACAGTTTACTGTATTTAGACATGCTCTTCAAGTTTTTGCAAGCAATGACAAGTTTGATAATTCGAAGGAAAGCGGGGAGAATGTTAGTGTAACAAATAAAGGTGGTTAGTCTATTAGTCTGCTAGCTACAGTTAGTCTGTTAGTTAATATCTGAAAGTATCAGGCTCAGCTATATAAAGATATGTGTACTGATCATATTCAAGAAATAAAGAATAAATCAACTTCATGAATTCTCTTCTTTGTATAGTTTAAAACACGTGGGAGCTTTTTTTCAAAAAAATTGCTACTATTGCGTCCTGCTTGAAGCTTTTTTGATATTATTTGTTCAGAAACGTCTTCTCAAAAATATTTTTCAGGAACTACTGTAGAAAAAGAGCGTTCATATGTGAGCTTTTTTCAGTAATTTTGCACATAGTGCATCCTGCTTGAAGCCTTTTTGACACATTTGTTCAGAAACATCTTCTCAAAATTATTTTTACAGGGTAAAAATAGTCAATTTTGTTAAAAAATAAACACAATATTATTTTTTTAAAAACTAAATCCTAATTTAATTAATTTTAACCTTAAACCCTAATCTCTAATTTAATTAATTTATTTAAAATCCTTAAACCCTAATTACTTAATTTATTTAAAAACCATAAACCTTAATTTAATTAATTTTTATAAAATAACACTAAATCCTGATTTATTCTTAAAATCCACTAAAACCCTAAATCCTAACTTATTTTAACAAAAACCTAAACCCTAAACCTAAATTATTTTAGTAAAACCCTACACCTGAAAACCCTAAAAACCCGTTAGGGACTAAACATGCAAAAATCCCTAACCTATAAAAAAACACGAAGCAAAACGTGCCCTTGGGGGAGCGTTTTTGCCACGTTAGCAAAGCGCATCTACGTCAGTGCGTTTTGTGCTGACATGGCAAAAACGCTCCCCAATGACTTGATTTGCTGGAAATTTTCCCCTAAATGCTCCTACGTGGACGAGTTTTGTCAAAACTAGCCCTTTCTGGTAAATAATGCTGAAATCGGCCCATTTCAGTAAATATACTTGGAAATGGGCTTTTTTGGGTAAATTAGTCAAAAAATATAAGTTCTAAAATAACATAAAATAAAATAATTTAAATAAAATAAAGTTTATATATACATTCTTTTTCAATGAAATCATGACAGCTTTCCTTTCTCTTTCAAGGAATACCAAATCTTGTTCTCATATTCATAATCAAAATCACATCAATCTTTTTCCTTCACTTTTTCTTCCTCGTAGATTTTATTTAATTGGAGAAACCTAGAAACTTTTCCTTTGATCTTTCACTTTTTTTTTTCTCTTCAATCAACATCAACTTTCATAGCAGAGGCCAATTTACGAGATGGTAGGAGCTGTGACATTTCCTTTAAACGATTTTAATTTTTTTTTATTTTGATATTATAGTTAATGTTATAAAAAAGGCAAAATAAGGCATATATGTTTTTTTTAATTAATTAGGTGTTTAGGTCAGTTTTAAAATTAATTAGGGAAATAGGCCGATTTAAATGGAAAGCACGTCCAACTAAGCGTGCTTTTTAATAACGGTAAAAAAAACGGCTTTTTGAATTTTACCGTGCCAACAGTAAAAAAAAATACTTCCAATGGTTAATTTTTTTACCCTATAAATACTCCCAAAATTTTATTTATTTTTTCATTCACATCTGATGGTCGCTAAACTAACTAAAAATTCGACTAAGGCAAGCGCACCTATCAAATAGTAGTATAGTTATGGTGAGACCGGAAATATCGTATCCTCAAGGACTAGAAGTACTAGTAATTACTATCTTTTTATTATCTAACCTAAGTATTAAAGGGATGTTTTTAAACTAAGATTAACTATCTAATTAACTAAGAATACGACAGAGGTAAAAGTTGAAAATACTGTTGGAAAACCGATGGAGAAGACAATACCCAAGGAAAAATCCTCCTAGACTTCACTTATTACTTTTGAAGTAGATGATTTATCCACTTGACTTAATTCATAGAAATCCCTGATTTAGTTAATATCTCTCTCAAGACTAAAAACAACTGACTCTAGGTTGATTATTTGAAATCTCATTCTAATTAAAACACTTATTGTCGCATTAACTTGATCTATAGATTCCTTTATTAGATTTGACTCTAATCTGGTAGATTTATGTCGTCCTATTTCTAGGATTGCATGCAACTCCACTTAATTATGGAAGATCTACTCTTAAACAGGGACTTTTGCTCCACTGAATAAACATATTTAAATCTGAATTAATATCCTAGAATATTAAAGTAATGATTAAAACTAATAATTAAGAATAAGAACAAGTATTTATCATATAATTCAAATACTAATAAGATCCATCTTAGGTTTCTTCTCCTTTAGGTATTTAGGGAGTTTAGTTCATAATAATGGAAAACATCTCAAAATTGGGAAAACAATAAAACATAAAGAAACCCAAAGAACTTCTAGGAAATTGAATGGAGATCTTCAGTCTTGAAGCCTACTTCTGAGCTGATTCCAATGGCTATCATTCAATATTCTCTGCCTTCTGCTCTGTGTGTCCCCTTTGATCCTCTTCTAGGGTGTTTTAAATAGACTTTGGAATGCCCACAGTAGCCCAAAATTAGCCTTTTTCGAATAGAATTTGACTTGGGTTTGACAGGGACACGGCTGTGTGCCAAGCCCGTGTGAAGGTGCTCAAGTCTTGTGCAATTTTGACTTGATTTAATATCGACAGGCCATGACACACGGGCATGTGGCCTGCCCGTGTATCACACACGGGCGTGTGGAAGTGCCTAATCCGTGTGGAACACTGAAATTAGCCTATTTTGTCTGTTTTTGGCTTGTTTCTTGCTCTTTTCTCTTTCCTATGCTCCCTTGAGTATAAAACATGAAATTAAAGGATTAGGAGCATCGAATTCAATAAAACCAAGGAAAAAAATCATCCATAAATATGCCAAACATTGGGTAAAAATATGTATAACTTATGGTTTATCAACATCCATCTCTCAACTCTCTCGAACCCTCTCAACTCTATCATTTCAAAGTTTTTGATATTTTAATTTAAAAATATTATTTTTTAATTATCTCGTTTTTATTCGTTTAAATCAATTTTTCACGAATCGCTGCATTTTTAATCCACTTTGATGACAAGCATATTTCCACCACTTAATTAGTAATGGTAAGTCAAAAATTTAAATTTCGCTAATTTAAATAATGTTAATTTTTTAAAATTTTAAAATTTTTTTATTGTGTAAATAGGCATATAATCGTGTTCCAGAAGGCTTTATTCATAATAAGGGAAAGCCTATTATCCTTGAAATTCATGGCCACTTGCAAGTGGTTGGAATCTTACATGTGTCTAACATGTCAAACGGCTACAAATTTGATTTGGCACTAATCAGCACGTTGGTGGAAAGATGGAGGCTCGAAACAAACACTTTCCACCTTTCATGCGGTGAGTGTACAATCACACTTAAAGACGTAAAGTTACAACTCGGTCTGCCAGTGGGTGGGTTAGTCATCACAGGATCAGTGGTCGTTCCAAGCAAAGTGAGCCTGTCAATCACTGTTGGGGAAGGACTCGAACAAGTTCGAAACTGGTTTGATATCGATAAACTAGTTGAAGGATAATTTCAACAAGCTTCTTGAAGACCCTTAAGATTGAACGGTGGAGGTCATAGCACAATACTCCCGAGCATACATCATGAGATTAATCGGGGGCATTTTAATGCCCGTTAAATCTTGAAATTTAGTGCACTGAGAAAAATGGCTTGCGAATGGGTAAGGATTGCATCCTACAATCACACGTCTTAATGTACTCCCCGTGTCACTCCGCCCAGTCATTGTTGTCCTTCCCCCGCATGTCCATATTGTGCATGTCTTTTAGGTCTCAAAGTGGCAGTGGAATTCGTTGCCTCCACCCGAACTGCCGCAACACATAGTCCAATTTGTGCATTTCCACCATTGTGTACACTATCAATGCCATATTGGCGTCCTACATCTGTTAAATTTCCAACACTTCTGTCGTGATACAAGATATAACATCGGTGTTGGCGTACTACATCCATTCAAACTGAAAAGTGAAACTGTAAATATTGTTATGTATGAATTTTTTTAACGGATTATTACATAATTAATATAGGTTCGAAAGAATAAGTAACTAACCTCGGCTTCTAAGTGTTGATCTAACAACAGCCTAATATCTTCTAACTCCTTGGGTAGTCCCACGTAGGTAAGGTTATGGTTCCACCTGTGCAAGTGATATGTTAGTCGAAATGTATGATAAAATAAATTACTGTACAAACTATGTATTTGTTAATAAATAATTGATATGAGCACAGTCACATCATGTTATGATACAGTTCGACGATGTCGGGATTGGCCTAAGCACGAGGGGCCCAAGTGCAAAATGAAATATCTCACGTGCCTGATTGATTATTGGGCCAACATTTTTAAGGACTTTTTAATTTAATTAAGTTTTATTCATTTAATGAGTTTGGATATTTAATTATGACTTGCATTATGTGTTCTGCATTTAATTAAGTCATGCATTAAAGCATTTCATATGTTCATAAATTATGTGTTTTAATTATGTCATGTATTAAGTAGCTTCTATGTCAATTAAGTTACATCTTAAATTATGTCATGCATTATGTAACTCATTTATTCATTTAGTTTGTATTTTAATTAAACCATGCATTTAAGTATCTTATTTGCTACTTATCTTTAAGCATGAGTTATTTCATAAGTGTGTGAAGTATGTCATTTATTTTAACTGTTAATATTTAATGCATAAGTTATAGTGTTTTTATTTTCATAAATAAATATGTGTGTCTCTAGTTAATTGACAAGTTGAATAAGAATGTGAAAAGTTTTCAATGTTTAATGTATTTAAATAAATTAATTGTGTGTTCAATTTTTTTTCCTGGGAAAATACAAAAGGTTGGTCACATATATTAAAGCTACAATAGGGTTGTTCGTTTACAAAGAAGAATCAAATACTATCACATTCAAATGAGTGTTCAGTTTTGGCATAAAAGAGTGTGCATTCGGTCACTTAATTGTTGGTGCATAAAGGGAACGTTTTTGGTGGATAATGAAGCACTCAAAGCTCATTATAGTGGTTGTTCAAATGGTGATTGTTCATAGGATCAATGACTCTTCAAGTTTGGATGGTTTCAAGCATTCAAAAGTTCATTATGGTGGCTGTTCAAATGGACCAAGGAAGACTTTTCAAATCTGATCGGTTTTTGTGCCTTTAAAGCTCATTATTATGTCATTTTAAGAGGTCTTTGCACAAGTTTTTTAACATTTGATTTTAAGGTACATAAAGGGACACCAAACAACACATTAAGGGAAGATTAACAACTACACATGAATTAAGTGAAAAGACATGACTCATCGGCTGCCCAGCATAAGTTAAATTGAATTTAAATGCTTGTATTAATAATTAATTAAATGTTGAATTTGAAATGTCATTTATAGGTATTTAAATAGTCATATTAGGCCTATAAATAACTTGTAAGAGGACACTGTTTTGGTTAGACCACTTTGAATATAAACTTCATTTGTAAGATTTCTCTCTTAAGTTCTTAAGAACATGCAAACTAAAGTTATCAAGGCTTTTTTCTTTGTGGCGTTCTTTTTTTTTCTCTTATACTTTCGGTTATTGTTTCTTTCATAATAATGAGTCGGAATCTGTTTAAGTTTACTTGTTGTTTCCAATTGTTTGTCGTATAGAAAACGGGTCGCATTCTATAGCATTGGTTATTTCCTAATACAAGTTCTTGAATCAAGGATTCCTATCTTATTTTCTTTCGTAACATGTACATGTTTAGAAACGGTCGGGCAATAGAGTGACTTGTAATTTCTAAATCGATTCCGAGCTCACATCAATTATATTTATCTCACCACCAACGAGAACATATATGGGTCAGTCACCTTGGGACGTAGAAACGGTAGCCATCACCAGGCCAATGACTGCAACAGGAGTAGATAAACACTGATCGACGCTGTAACATCCTGATTTAGGGTCTAGTCAGAACAGTGGTTTTGAGACCACAAATTCGACGTAAGAAAAAATGTTTTTATTATATTTTTATGGTCTACGATTTCACAAAATGATTTTGTGAAAATTTCGTTTGAAAATTTTGACGTGCGGGCAGTCAATTTAGTCAAAAGGACTAAATTGTAAAAAGTGAAAAACTTGAGTTCTATATGCTAGAGGTGTCCAATTGTTATGAAATTTTAAATTGGAGGTCCTTAAATGGTAGTTAGACCAATGGTTAATTTTTTGGACAAAAATGGACATGAAATAGGTGAAATAGAATATTTTTTAAGTTAAAGGCATTTTGGTCATTTAGTAATTAAATGATTAAAAAAACAAAATAAAAGCCAAATTTTGGTCATCTTCAACCCCTTGGCTGAAATTTTGAAGACCACCATGGCTAGGGTTTTGTTCAATCTTTCCAAGTTCTATAGTAAGTCCGTTCTTACCCCATTTTTAATGATTTTCACGTTTTTAAAATCCTCGTAACATGATCTACCTATTTCTACCATTTATTTGAGTTTTTATGAAGGTATAGGGTTTGAATAATGTTATAAATTTGTTTATTTTGATGTTTAATAGTAGATTATGCATGTTTTTGGTTAGAGAAATGACTTTTACTAAGTAATTTTCGGTGAAAACGTCCAAATAGACCTATTTGTAAAAGTTTATAAAATGTGTATTAAAAGTGTGTTTTAATGAAAAATGTGGGTTGCTATAAGTATAAAAGAGGTTCAGCTATGCATGGGTAATAAAGAAATCTAACACATTTCATTTTACGAGCGTAAGAGCAAAAGTGTAAATATGTCAAAACTTTAGGGGCAAAAATGTAATTTTTCCATAGTATGATTTTTGGATCACATTGAATAATGTGACTAAGAAATAGACTAAATGTGATATTATAGATAAAAAAACGAGGTTCGGACCTAGAACTGGAGAAAACGAGAAATTGACGGTTATGTCCTTTTTTGCCATTTTGGTGTCAAGGTAAGTTAATGTGTAAATAATGTAATGTTGTATCATGTTTTAATGTTTTATTAATGTATGAATTTCCATGTTTAATTATTGTAAAGAGTGTATGAATAATATTATAGTCAATGAGAATGACTTTGTAAACGAGTTCGACGAAGATGTATCATCGAGAAAATCCCGTTTGAACCTTAGGAATAGTTTAGGATACAAGTGATATGTCACTAGGAATCATGTGATTTATGAGCTCATGAGTTATGTTTATGTGGTTCCGGGTGCTAGTCTTGTATGTCCTATCGGTGGCTGGGTAGTCCGACATGTGCTGCAGATACCTGACAGCTTGTGTGAGCAGCTCGTATAGCTACGTCCTGACCGATAACTTGTGTGAGTAGACCCGTGAGTAGCTCGAGAATAATCATTTATGTGTTATGTGATATGAGGTAGCTTTAGCTACGAATGTGGCAATTATGTGCGAGCTTTCCGTGTATCCAATAGTATTCCAAGTGTTCAACAGGTAAATCAGTGAGTTATTTGACAAGTAAGTTAATGATGAGGAAATATGAGAATGTGCTACGATTTAGTATAGGTATGTACTTATAAATCATTAAAGGATTCGGTATACTATGAAATGTGGTAAGAATGCATACGAGAAAGTATGTGACTATATCACGTGAGGTACAAGTATGTACACGAACAAGTTATGCTTGTGAAACTTTGATAACCTTGTAACAAATGATCTATGTAGTAGCCCATTTCTGCCCGGGACCGTAATTGAATTAAAAAATAATAAAGTTTATACAGTCTATGTACAAAGCCCAAAATTCATTTACAACCCATTACCCGTTTACATTTGACCCAAATACCTAAATCCTATGCCCAGTTACAACCCAATAAGCCTACACCCGGTTAGACTCTGACTCAACTCAGTGAAGCCCAAGAAGCCCAAACCACAAGCCAAGGACGGAAGACCTAGGGTTTCAGAAACCCTAGGCACTGCAAACGATGTGTGTGTTCATTTCGCGTTGTTTCAGTTACCCACCATCGATGCCGTGATTCCAGGCTTTGAATCATGTCGTGATCGACGCCCGAATCAACGCCGGTGCCGTCGTCAGTGCCCAACCATTACTGGCTTCCTCGCTGGTACTGCAAAAGAAGAAGGAACCACAAAGAACCAAAAAGCAGATTTGGAAAGAAAACAAATGATTTTTTTTCTAAAATGTAACAAAGGGTTATAAAAACCTCTCTTTTGTCTAATTTGTAAGGGGGATTTTTGGAGATACACATATACAATAAAAGATCAGCATCTTATCAAAGAGACAAAGGTGATATATCTTTACCTTTTATTTTTTTCTTCTCTAAATAACATGCAAGTATTATTAAAATAAATCAAGAAAGTTTACCATTGAAATCTCGTCGTAAAATCGAGATTTTTTGGTTTCTGACCTCCGTACATGGCGGCGTTGACGATGGCGCGTGGGCGCGTGTGCCCGATGACTGGGGCTTGGCCTGACGGAGGCCAGAGCCCGGAGGGTCTTTCCTCTCTCCTCTTGCAGAGGATTTTAAAGATTTTTTTTGAAACGGTTTCTAAAATGAATTTTGAAACAAAAATTGACTTAAATAGTGCAATGGATACGGTGTCGTTTTGCTTAATTTAATAAGCACTAAAACGACACCGTTTAGGACAGGATCCGCATGTTGACTCGTGACTCGGGGAAGATTTGCGTGTTTTTGGAAAGTGGGCAAATTGCCCAATTGATCCTTCCGTGTTTTTAAATTTTATTTTTAATTTATTTTAAATTAGCCCTAATTTTTTTCGCTTATTCCAATTTAGTCCCGATGGCCTTTAGATTCCATTCTGGAGAACGACGTTGTTTTGGGATTAGGGTCGAATTACCCAATGAATCTCTTGAATTTTAGCGTGTGTTTCAATTAGGCCCAGATTTTTATTATTTTGCATTTAACCCCAGATTCTTTAATTAAAT
Source organism: Gossypium longicalyx (assembly GCA_025698465.1). NCBI lineage: Eukaryota > Viridiplantae > Streptophyta > Magnoliopsida > Malvales > Malvaceae > Gossypium > Gossypium longicalyx. The sequence goes on from CM047000.1 coordinate 10,329,788, forward strand.
TCAATTTTAATCATTTTATATATTTAATTTATTTTAAATACCTTATATATTATTTGTTTTTTTTTATAAATACCAGTTATAAAATAATACATATTATTTTTATTTTCATATTATCCAATATATAATTTATATTATACGTTTTATATATAAATTTTATTATATATTATATTTTACTATATATATTATTCCTTGTATTTTTATTATGTATTATTATTCATTAATTGTGTAAATTTTAAATTTTAAAAAAATTATTATTAAATAATAGTATATATTATCCTTATTTATATGATAGTATCTATATTACATTATATTTTATTTATATTTTATTACATATCATATTTTATTATATATTATTCCTTATAGAATCTTCCTTTTATTATATATCATATTATATACATTTTATTATATATATTTTATATTATTTATCATATAGTTTATATTATTATATATTTTGTTTATAAATATTATTATACACTATATATTTTACCATATATTATTCTTTACATCACTTTTATTTTATTATAAAATATACATTATTTTATTACTCATTAACTACATATTTTTATTAAATAAATATGTGTAATATTACTATTTAGTACATTATTTTGTTAATATTAAGTTATGATATCCTATAACATGATTTATATATTAATCATTTTTTAAAAAAGGTTCTCATTCATCATTCTTATTATTCTAAATATTTTTTATATCTTTATTTTTATTTTGTTTAATTTATATTTTATATGTTTATAATTTACTTCTTTATTTTTTGTTTTCTATTATTTTGATATAGTTTAGTAGGTTAAATTTTTATAGATTATTTATTATTTTATGTTATTGTTTTTTACATATTCGCATGAAATTTATGTTGATCTAAGTTACATTTGCATAAAATATTATCATTTATATGCTATGCAATTTATATTGTTGTATTCATTATGCTCTATGTTATGTTTAGTATGTAACGATAATGCATGTATATTTTATACCACATATGCATAAAATGATGACGTATATTGTGTAATTTATGTTATTACTCATCATCTTTATTATATTGGCATGGAATGTTAAAATAGGTATCATGTAGGTTAGAATTGATCCTTGGTAGTATGTTAAATGCAACATCACTTTAAAGATTTTTTTTTTCATTTGATCCAAAAAGAATTTAAAAAAAAAAAAGGGGATAAGGCAATGTTTTTTGGTAGTTAGGAATTCGGGAAGTAGTGCCCTAACATGCTGGGTTGCAATTTCTTGTTTGTCCTAATGCCTAAAATACCCCTTTAAATGATTTTATAAATTACAAGGTGACTTCAGTTATAAGAGTTTTAGAATATTGTGTCCTATCATGTTGGATGTGAGATTCGTATTCTTTTGGAACGAAGAAATCTCAGTTTTCAACTCGAATTATTTTAATTTCAAAAGGGATCATATTTTTAAATACTTTTAAAATTCTAGCATTAAAGATAGAAAGTTATTCAATTTGGTACCAATTTTTTGGGCGTTACGAGGGTGCTAACCCTTCTTAGTACGTAACCGACTCCCGAACCCATTTTCTTGATTTCGTAGACCAAAACAAATGATTTCAAACAAAAATGGTTTGAAGGTGGTTCAATCACACTTAAACTAATTGGTGGCGACTCCTGTTTTGGTTTTTTTTTTATTAAAAAAACTCGTTTTTCAAAATGGTTTCGATAGCTCGGCGACTCCGCTGGGGACAATAAGAGAGTCAAGCCAAAAAAATTGATAACTTTCTGTCTTAATGCTAAAAATTTGAAAGGATTTAAAGATAAAGATCCCTTTTCATGTGTTCGCTGCATATGTTTGTTATATTGTCTGCACACATTGCATTTGCATGACCGTTGGTTGCACCTTTAAGTGGGAGTGAGAGGCTAAGCTTTCGTGAGGTTTTCACCTTCGAATGAGCTAGTGGATTGCTTCCGGGATACTGTACCTATGTCTTTATGAGATTTGCATCTTCACATGGCCATAGGGAAATGTGTCCCCCTGAACTAAACTTGGTCTATATGAGCCTATAATGGGTGAGGACCGAGGAATCTACTGGTTCAGGTACCCTCGCTTTAGAACTGAAACTCATATAGTGAACTTTAAGCGCTTACCCTAGGGATTATGGTGATAGCTTTTAGTAAACTACCCTTATAAGTGTTTGTTTGTTATACTTTTATACGATACTAATCTATTCTGTTTTGCTATCACTGCATGTCATTCAACATTCAAAGGTATTGATTCACGGTTCGATTTTTGGGTTAGAAAGTTTTGTAATGGGGAACGAATATCTTGATAAAGTGGAGGATAATGCCTCTGTCTGTACCTGGTCAGAGAAAACCCAGTTAGAGAAAGGAGATAGTGTCACTGAGGGGAATACATCAGAGTTATGGGACTTCACTCGTATTAATTCGACACAGAATGAGTTTCAGGAGTTGAGAGACATTTAGGCCCAATGGGATGACGAGACTAAGTAGCTTTTCTATCAGAATTATGGAGACCTTCCTTATTTGCTAGACGTCAAAGTAGATAGGCACTTGTTTCGAGCTATGGTACAGTTTTGGAATCCTGCTTATAGTTGCTTTACATTTGGCGATGTTGATCTTGTACCTACTTTGGAGGAGTATACGACTTTACTGTGTTGCCCGAGGATTCGTGGTCACAAGGCTTATGTTAGGCTCGCTAGCCTTCCAAACTTTTGCGAAGAAGTTGGTGATGATTCTTGGGATGATCGAGTGAAGGGGTGTGAGCTCGTGTGCAGCAAAAGGGTGATAGTAAGTGCGTTCCATGGGCCGTTTTGAGGGATTTGATATCGACACATCCAGACGTAAAGAAAAGGATCGACATCCTAACTTTGAGTATTTACGGCATGGTGATTTTTCCATAGGCATTGGGACACATAGATGAGGCAGTAGTGGATTTGTTTGATCGCGTTGGTAAGCAAAATACACCGGTACCAGCAATCCTAGCTGAGACTTTTAGATCTTTGAGTGCATGTCGGAGGGCCGGCGAGGGTAGATTTATTGGATGTGCGCAATTGTTGCTAGTCTGGTTCCATAGCCACTTCTGGAAACTTGATAAGGTTTCTTGCCGAGTATTCTTTGAGGGTTATTCTTCCTTAAAGGAAGCAGTAGACATGCCTAGGAGAGATGACATTTCAGAGGAGAGGTGGATAGACATTCTTCAGAATCTTCGAGAAGAAGATGTTATGTGGAAGGCTCCTTGGTTGGTTCCTAGTGAAGTCCTTTACCGCTGTGGCAGTTTTGATTGGGTCCCTTTGCCAGGAATTTGGGGAGTTGTTGGATATGCACCATTGCTTGTTCTGAGGCAATATCGAGTGAGGCAGTTCATACCAGCTACACAGGGTCTAGCTCAGAGTGATTTCTCTTATAAAGGAGATCACTATAAGAAGAGGATGCGAGAGATTTCTGAGGCTTGGAAGAAGCCTTTCTATATGAAGATCTTGACCGAAGGCTCGACGTCAACCCTTGAGTATAAAGGATGGTTTAGTGGGAGAATCAACGATAATGTCCCTAGACCGATTTTGGGGGTGGCTCGATCATTAGAGGAGAGCTTACGAGTGATTCCATCAGAGTTGGAGGTTATGAAGCAAGAGTTCGAGAGAAAGAATTCAGAGCTTGAAAAAAGGATTGAGAAGCTTGAAGAGAAAAAAATGTGTTTGAGTCTCGATGTCGATGTTCAAAAGATGGAAGTCGAGAAGGAGAAAAAGGAAAAGAGAAAGATCGAGGAAGATCGAGATGATTTAAAGACGCACTACAAGAAGGCCTAGGTAACGTTGAAAATGGTCGGATTAGGGAGATCTTCAGAGTAGTGGCAGCAAGAGATTCAAGAAGAAAAAGCCAAAGCCGAGTATTGGGAGAAAAAGTTCCAAGAGATGCAGTCGCGAAATCAGGCTCTAGAGAAGGAAAATCAGGGATTAAAAACTAAGGTAGTTGAGCTTGGACGATCTTTTCATCATCACCGAAGTCGTAACTCTGTGATTGAGTTAAAGGCAAGCTTGGATAAGATAGAGGAAATAAAGCACAATATTGGAGGGTTGGAAGCAGCACTACAGGACTGTGAGCTATGAATTGAGTAGCTCGAGGCAAGAGAAGAGCAGTGGAAGGGAGAACTTCACCATCTTCAGGATCAAGTTGGAGATAGGGATTATCTCATGGGAGAAGCTATAGCCCAGATTCGAGAGGTTGTTGATCATTTACAAGACCTAGCGGCACAAGCTAATTTATTGAGTACAAAATATGGGTTAGTGTCAGATAGAGGTCTAGAGTTAGCTTTATTGTTGGATAGGGTTAAAATCTTGGGCCTGAGGGCAAAGGCTTATTTGTAATTCGTTTTGTGTAAAGATTTTTGTTTCTTAAATAACGTTTTCTAAAAAGAAACTGAATCAGAATCGATATCTTTTAGCATTCATGCATTTGCATCTCATCACAGCATATGCATTTAGTTTATAGAAAGACCCTAATTAGTTAAAATTATTAGGGAGAAAGAGAGAGTGAGAGAAAGAAAATCTGGAAGCAACACATCACTACGGAACTCGTGCAAAAACTAAGAACATGGACCAAAGATTTGAGCACCTACAGAAGGACATGCAGGACCAATTGCAAGAGCAATTGGCAAAAATGCGAAACGACATGAGGGAGCAAATGTTAGAGGCTCAAAGGAACATGATGGCTGAGATAGCTCAACTACTTAGGGTTACTGATAAGGGAAAAGCTCTCATGGAAATTACTGGCGAGGATGGCGAGGATCATCCTCCAGGTTTCACTCCACCCCAGGTGCCTACACAAGTCGAGACACTTCCTAGGAGGCATCTGTCACTATAAGGCCTCAACAAGGGTCGACCAATACTAAGATCTCCATAAATTTCTCAACCGGCTCAGGGTTCAATTTAGGCGCAATCCTGCAAATCCTGTTATTCCTGACTTAGATATGGCTGAAAAAGAGGATTTAAGAAATGAGGCTGCAAGACAGTTGGAAGAACGCTACAAATGGTTGGAGAAAAAATTCAAAGCTTTAGAGAATGTTGATGGGCATCATAGAGTTGATGCCAAAGATCTAAGCTTGGTCCCAGACTTGGTGCTTCCTCACAAATTCAAGATGCCAGAATTTGAAAAGTACAACGGGACTACTTGCCCAGAAGCCCATATTACAATGTTCTGTAGGAGAATGATTGGGTATGTGAATAATGATCAACTGTTAATCCACTGTTTCCAGGACAGTTTAATTGGAGCAGCAGTCAAATGGTATAATCAACTGAGTCGGGCCAAAATAAGTTCATGGAAGGATCTTGCACAAGCCTTCATGCAGCAGTACAATCATGTGACTGACATGACTCCGGATAGGATCACGCTGCAAAACATGGAGAAAAAGCCTAATGAAAATTTTAGGTAATATGCACAAAAATGGAGAAAGGTGGCAATGCAAGTTCAACCACCGTTATTGGAGAAGGAAATTACCATGTTGTTCATCAACACTCTAAAGGCTTCATTCATCACTCACATGATTGGGAGCACCACTAAAAGCTTTGCGGATATATTCATGGCGGGAGAGATGATCGAGAATGCCATAAGGGGTGGCATAATTGAGGGGGAAGCGACCAAAAGATCGGCCCCAAGTAGAAAGGATAGTGAAGTAAATAACACAAGCACCTTCAACATGAAGGCAATCACAGTTGGTCAACCTAAAACAGCTGCGGTTGAGCAACAGAGTTCTCAAAGGTAGGAGTCAGGTACAAGGCAGAATTCTGAAATGATGCAGTCCACACCTATTCCTGTGACGTATCGTGAGCTTTATCAAAGCTTATACAATGCACATACTATTGGTCCTTTTTCACTTGAAACCACTGCAGCCCCCATATCCCAAATGGTATGATGCAAATGCCAGATGCGAATATCATGCTGGAATACCGGGGAATTCGATCGAAAACTGTACCGGTTTTAAGAAGGCCGTAGAGAGGCTTATTAAGTTGGAGGTAGTAAAGTTCGACAATACTCCTAATACTGAAAACCTGTTGCCAAATCATAGCGATCAAGGAGTGAATGTCATTGGCGAGCCCAGTGAGAGGAGAATGAAGGAAGATGTTGCTGAGGTGAGGATGCCTATGAAGGTGATTTGAGAGGGGATGATGAAGAGAGGTATGTTAACCTCTGAAAATGGAAGAAGAAAAACAAGGAACTATGGTGAGTTCCATGAGAAAAGAGGACATGAAGTTCAAAAGTGTGAAGAATTCAAGGCCTTGGAACAAGGCTTTATGGACAACAAAGAGCTACAAATTTTTGAAGATAGCTCTTGTGAAAAACAAGTATGTGTGCTGGAGAATGAACAGAAAGGAACTAACCGGCCAAGGATTATTATTTCCCTGCTAGGGAATAATGAAGTGGGGGCACAAACAGTACCTAAAGTCATTATCCATAAACCTACACCTTTCCCTTATAAAAATAGCAAAAGGGTACCATGGAGTTACGACTGCACCATGACAGTGTCGGAGGAGGAGAGTATAGCCAGTACATCTAAAGATGTACAAGATGAGGGTTCCTGTACATGGAGTGGGAAGCGGTATGATACGATAGGCATCAGAGAGGAGCCCACAAAAACAAGGAATGTTAATGCGGAGAAGGAGAAAGAGGCTGAAGTGTCTGTCAAAGAGCTAGTAAAGGAGGAGGAGGCTAAGGAATTTCTAAAGTTCCTTACGCATAGCGAGTATAGCGTGGTTGAGCAGTTACGTAGGCAGCCGGCTCACATATCAGTATTAGCCTTACTTCTGAGTTCTAAGGTGTATCGGGATGCATTGATGAAGGTGCTCAACGAAACATATGTCACCCATGACATATCCGTTAACAAGCTGGACCGGTTGGTGAATAACATAAGTGCGGATAATTTCATCTACTTTAATGATGATGAAATTCCACCGGGGGGTAGGGGGTCAACTAAGGCCTTGCACATCACCACTCAATGCAAGGGGTACACACTCCCAAATGTGCTCGTTGATAATGGATCGGCCTTGAATGTTCTACCGTTGTCTACATTGAACAGATTACCCGTTGATGGTTCTCACATGAAGACATGTCAAAATGTGGTAAGAGCCTTCGACGGTACAGAAAGGAAGGTGATGGGAAGGATTGACATCCCCTTGAAAATTGGGCTGAGTATATACGAAGTAGACTTCTTGGTGATGGATATCAAGCCCTCCTACAATTGCTTATTAGGGAGGGCATGGATACACTCAGCGGGAGCAGTGCCCTCATTGTTGCACCAGAAATTAAAGTTAGTGACGGATGGACGGTTAGTAACCATCATTGCGGAGGAGGATATTATAGCTGTAGTCACTAGCAAGGCCCCTTATGTCGAGACGAACGAAGAGTCTATTAAGTGTTCCTTTCACTCTTTAGAATTTGTGAATGCAACCTTCATTTCAGAAGGGAGTGAGCTACCGGTGCCAAAGATAGCAAGAGCACGAGGATAGCTCTACAAATGATGGTGGGAAAGGGAGCCTTACCAGGAAGAGGGTTAGGAAAATACTTGCAAGCAGGGACTCAAATCCCAGAATCGAAGGAGAAGAGAGATTGCTTTGGTCTAGGCTTCAAGTCAGATTATAAGCAAATGAGGAAGGAAGTTGAGAAGCGCCAAGAGGGAAGAAGGGCGCGTCTTAATGGAAGAGAAGTAGAGTGGGGGCCGATGATATTCCCTCCAATATCCCAAACCTTCATATTAATAGGGTTACTTATAGAAGAAAGTCATCAGATTAATGATATACACGGTAAAGGATTGGAGCAAGGAAACCTGGAGGGTATTCGTCCTTATGAACCGGGAAGCTCTCTAAACAATTGGACTGCGGAGGAACTTCCTGTAGTCTTTAGGAATTTTTCAAAGTAATTCTCAAAACATCCTTGTTACTATAGGGCCTAGGAGTAATAGGATTACATTTGTGGAATGGGCTTACGATCATCTATTTTTAATAAAACATAACTTTTATCAATTTGAACGAGTATTGTTTCATTTTTATCAACCAATATTTTGTTAAACTTTTGCAATTCTTATTCTTTCATAGCACATAAATAATCATTCTTAAATTCATTCATTCTTTGTATATTCTTTATACTTCACAGATCCCTAGATATCAATGACATGAGCACTGATATTACAAATCCTGATTTCTCTCGCGAGCAAGACATGTATTTAGAGGAATCTCAGGATTTTGAGGATGCCTAGGATTGTGATGTGTCTCTGGATCTGTTGAGGATGGTAAAACAGGAGGAGAAACAAATCATGCCCTATGAGAAAGAGGCAATTGAGAATGTAACCCTAGAGGAAGGGAAAGAGGTGAAAATCGGCACGCATATTGCCAAGGACACAAGGCAATGACTGATTGAGTTGCTATGTGAGTTCAAGGATATCTTCGCATGGTCCTATCAAGATATGCCAGGGCTAAATATTGATATTGTGGTGCATCATCTTCCAATAAGACAGGATTGTAAGCCAGTCCAATAGAAGTTACGAAGAATGAGGCCAGATATCGTATTGAAGATAAATGACGAAGTCAAGAAGCAGTTCGATGCAGGATTCTTACAAGAGGTGAAGTACTCTAAATGGGTAGCTAACATTGTACCAGTCCCTAAGAAGGATGGGAAGGTACGAATGTGCGTTGATTACAGAGATCTGAAAAAAGCTAGCCCAAAAGATAATTTCCCTTTGCCACACATAAACACTTTGGTAGACAACACAGTGGGGTATTCGTTGTTCTCCTTCATGGATGGTTTCTCGGGGTACAACCAGATAAAGATGCATCCGGAAGACATGGATAAAACCACCTTCATAACATTGTGGGGCACCTTTTTGTTACAAGGTAATGCCCTTTGGGTTGAAGAATGCAGGGGCAACATACCAAAGGGCTATGGTGACTTTATTCCACGATATGATGCACAAAGAAATTGAGGTGTATGTTGATGACATGATTGCTAAATCTCGAACAGAGAAGGAACATATTGAAGTTTTGTGGAAGTTGTTCTTGAGATTAAGAAAATTTCAGTTAAAACTTAATCCGGCAAAGTGCATCTTCGAAGCTAGGTCGGGGAAGTTATTGGTCTTTGTGGTCAGTGAAAAGAGAATAGAAGTCGACTTAGACAAAGTTAAAGCCATACGAGAATTGCGCCCACCATGTACTCAGAAGGAAGTTCAGGGTTTTGTTGGAAGATTGAATTATATTGCTCAGTTTATTTCACAATTAACCGAGAAATGTGATCCCATATTTCACCTCCTTAGAAAATACAACCAAGGTACTTGGGATGAGGGATGCCAGAATGCTTTTGATAAGGTTAAGCAATACTTGTTAAATGCTCCAGTGTTATCTCCGCCTAGTCCAGATAGACCATTAATTTGGTACTTATCAGTGTTTAGTAATTCTATGAGATGTGTGCTTGGCCAACATGACGAGTCGGGAAGAAAAGAGAAGGCGATATACTACCTCAGCAAGAAATTCAAAGAGTGTGAGATGAGATATTCACCAATTGAGAAATTGTGTTATGCTTTAATCTGGATGACTCGAAGGTTGAGGCAATATATGTTATATCATACGACTTGACTAATTTCAAAACTTGATCCATTAAAGTATATGATGGAATCAACAGCACTAAATGGAAGAATGACAAGGTGGCAAATTCTACTTTCAGAATTTGACATAGTCTATGTGAGTCAGAAGGCTATAAAAGGAAGCGTGATAGCGGAATTTCTGGCTAGTAGAGCTCTAAAGGACTATGAGCCGTTGAATTTTGATTTCCTAAATGAGGAGTTGATGTATGTAGCAATTACAGAGGATTATCCTTAGAAGCTGAGCTTTGATGGGGCATCCAATGCGGTGGGAAATGGAATTGGGGCAGTCTTGGTATCCCCAAATGGTGATTATTATCCATTCACGTGCAAGTTGGATTTTGATTGCACAAATAATATGGCCAAGTATGAAGCGTGTATCATAGGACTCCGAGCGGCTATAGAGCGAGGAATAAGAACCTTGGAAGTATATGGCGACTCTGCGTTGGTAATTTACCAGCTTAAAGGTGAATGGGAGACAAGGGATCTTAAATTGACCAATTATCGAAATGTAGTTTTGGGGTTACTTGAGGAGTTCGATGATATCATTTTCAATTATATCCCACGAGATGAAAACCAGATGGCAGATGCTCTAGCAACCTTGGCTTCAATGATTAAAGCGAATAAAGAGGAGGAGATGAGACCCATTCAGATGAGTATCTTTAAGGCTCCAGCTCACTGTTGTAATATTGAGGAAGAAGAAAAGGATGATAACCCTTGGTATCAGGATATATTGCGATATGTGAAAGATCGTAAATACCCAAAACAGGCAACTGAAAATGATAAGTGAACTTTAAGGAGGTTAGCCTGGGAATATGTGCTAGATGGGGATATCCTTTACAAAAGAAGAAAGGACCAAGTACTGTTGAGATGTGTTGACGCCGTGGAAGCTAAGTTAATCTTGGAAGAAGTTTACGATGGTGTTTGTGGGATGCACGCTAATGGTTTCATGATGGCTAGACAGATCATGAGGTTTGGATATTATTGGTCTACTATGAAAGGGAATTGTATCAACTACGCCAAGAAATGCCATAAATGTCAGATTTATGGAGACAAGATTCATTTACCACCTTCACCTCTACATGTTATGACTTCTCCATAGCCTTTTTCCCTGTGGGGCATGGATGTCATTGGGCCAATATCACCAAAAGCTTCAAATGGGCATTGCTTTATCTTTGTGGTCATTGATTACTTCACGAAGTGGGTAGAGGCTGCTTCTTATGCGAATGTTACTAAGTCGTCTGTGAGTCGATTATTGAAGAAAGAGATCATTTGTCAGTATGGGATGCCTGAAAGGATCATATCAGACAATGCATTAAACTTGAACAACAGAACGATAGCAGAAGTTTGCAGTCAGTTCAAGATTAAGCATCACAACTCTTCTCCGTACTGCCCAAAGATGAATGGGGCAGTGGAAGCTGCTAACAAAAACATCAAGAAGATAGTGGGAAAATGACTAAAACCTACAGAGATTGGCATGAAAAGTTACCATTTGCACTCTTAGCTTATCAAACGTCCGTCAGAACCTCTACTGGGGCAACTCCTTTCTCGTTGGTTTATAGGATAGAAGCAGTGTTACCCATTGAAGTGGAAATACCGTCTCTCTAAGTCTTGTCAGAGATAAAGTTGGATGAAGCTAAATGGATACAATCGCGATATGATCAGTTGAACTTGATTGAGGAAAAGAGGCTAAGGGCTATTCGTCATGGTCAGATGTATCAGAAGTGAATGATGCAAGCTTACGACAAAAAAGTGTGACCAAGAGAATTCCACGAGGGGGATCTTGTGCTGAAAAAGATCCTTCCCATTCAGAAGGACTTTAGAGGAAAATGGATACCAAATTGGGAAGGGCCGTATGTCGTGAAGAAGGCCTTCTCTGGGGGTACGTTGATCTTAACAAAAATGGATGGAAAGATTTTATCCAATCCAGTGAATTCAGACTCAGTCAAAAAAGTACTTTGTCTAAGGAAGAGGAGAATCTAGGGTGAAAACCCGCAAAGGGCGCCTTGAGTTTTCGAACAAAAAAAAATGGAGAGGCTAAGGTGAAAACCCGCAAAGGGCGCCTTGTGACCAAAGGGGTTTTGAGTTGAAAACCCGAAAGGGCAGCTCAAATTTTGAAGAGCACATGGTAATCTTGCTATATCTGATTCAACAAAGAGTGAAGCGCGTTGCATATCGGGGCATCAACAAAGTACTTTGGATCTTTTAAACACATGTTGAACTCAAGAAAGTCTTCATGGAGCTAGTGTATAGTCGCTCAAGCGGCGATATCTAGGGCATCTAACTTTTGTCTTGTTTGCTATCTTTAGATTCTCTTTCTTCTCAAAGATAGGCTATCAGATTAATTTCCTTTGTATTTTTGACAAATTCATTCAAATCTAATTATTCTCAAGATTAAATCCATCTTCCATTATTCTTAAAGTATGTTGCATTAAAATAATGATAGATGAACAAAATAATTTTCACAAATGAAGTTTTGCTCATTACTCTGGAAATTTCTAGATAATACAAGAAACTAAAACAGAACAATTGTTCGAGGAATTCACGTAAGAGAGGTTTGAAAGAACTTGAGGAAATTCATTCTTTGGTCCAAAATGATGATTGGAAAAATCAAACAATTTGATCCTAAGAGGGGATCATCTTACAGACATTTTTGATGGGTCATAGCATTTGAAGAATGGTACAAACCACAAATTTGAGTGAGAAGGATACTTCGAGAGAAATAAGGATAAACTTTGACAAAGGAATGAGTGATGGTGTCTGGAATAGGAATCATTTTCATAACATTTTGCATAACTAGGAGCATTTGATTCATTTTAAGGATGGCATATTAATCATTAGGCATGAACTCATACACATTATACAGGTTACGTCCTTCAAAGGACAATGAAGATTGATGCTCCTTAACCCCCTAAGCAGTAGGGTAACAGGCTAAGACATAGTGGATTTGGCTTTCACGTGTTTACGCTGAAGCAGATCTAAGATGATTTGGCATCTCTGTATTGTCAGAGAACAAATCGAAGAAACAGATTTGGCATCTCTGTATTCGACGGGGAGTAGATCGAAGACATAGCAGATCTAATCTTTGGATGTTTTCACATCGAAGTAGATCCAAGATGATTTGGCATCCTCGCTTTTACAAGGAGCAGATCGAAGACATAGCAGATTTGGCTTTCACGTGTTTACGCTAAAGCAAATCTAAGACGATTTGACGTCTCTGTATTGTCAGAGAGCAGATCAAAGATAGCAGATTTGACGTCTCTGTATTGTCAGAGAGCAGATCGAAGATAGTAGATTTGGTGTCTCTATATTGTCAGAGAACAAATCGAAGAAACAGATTTGGCATCTTCATATTCGACGGAGAGCAGATCGAAGACATAGCAGATCTAACCTTCGGATGTTTTCATATCGAAGTAGACCTAAGATGATTTGGCATCCTTGCGTTTACAAGGAGCAGATCGAAGATATAGCAGATCTAACCTTCGGATGTTTTCATATCAAAGTAGATCTAAGATGATTTGGCATCCTGGCGTTTACAAGGAGCAGATCGAAGACATAGCAGATTTTGCTTTCACATGTTAACGCTGAATCAGATATAGCAGATTTGACATCTCTGTATTGTCAGAGAGCAGATCGAAGATATCAACATGGCATCCCTGAGGTTGCAAGGAGCAGGTTGAAGATAGCAGATATTGCATTCCTGAAGTTACAATGAAGCAAATTGAAGCTATCATATTTATGGACCAATACTTCTGAAGTTGCAGATAGGTTGAAGGCCATTTGAAGAAAAATCTCAAGATTGGGTCAGACCGGGCAAAATGGGTCCTTTTATAGTCTTTGCTCTATTACCGTTACACGACAATGAGCAAATAGGGGCAGCTGTAGTAGCCCATTTCTGCCCAGGCCCGTAATTGAATTAAAAAATAATAAAGTTTATACAGTCCATGTACAAAGCCCAAAATTCATTTACAATCCATTACCCGTTTTCATTTGACCCAAATACCTAAATCCTATGCCCAGTTACAACCCAATAAGCCTACACCCGGTTAGAATCTGACTCAATTCAGTGAAGCCCAAGAAGCCCAAACCACAAGCTAAGGACAGAAGACCTAAGGTTTCAGAAACCCTAGGCGCCGCAAACAATGTGTGTGTTCATTTCGCGTCATTTCAGCTACACACCATCGATACCGTGACTCTAGGCTTCGAATCATGTCGTGATCGACGCCCGAATCAACGTTGGTGCCATCGTCAGTGCCCAACCATTACTGGCTTCCTCGCTGGTACCTGCAAAAGAAGAAGGAACCACAGCAACCAAAGAAACAGATTTGGAAAGAAATCAAATGATTTTTTTTCTAAAATGTAACAAAGGGTTATAAAAACCCCTCTTTTGTCTAATTTGTAAGGGGGTTTTTTGGAGATACACATATACAATAAAAGATCAGCATCTTATCAAAGAGACAGAGGTGATATATCTTTACCTTTTATTTTTTTCTTCTCTAAATAACATGCAAGTATTATTAAAATAAATCAAGAAAGTTTACCATTGAAATCGCGTCGTAAAATCGAGATTATTTGGTTTCTGACCTTCGTACATGGCGGCGTTGACGATGGCGCGTGGGCGCGTGTGCCCGATGACTGGGGCTTGGCCTGACGGAGGCTAGAGCCCGGAGGGCCTTTCCTCTCTCCTCTTGCAGAGGATTTTAAAGATTTTTTTTCTGAAACGGTTTCTAAAATGAATTTTGAAACAAAAATTGACTTAAATAGTGCAATGGATACGGTGTCGTTTTGCTTAATTTAATAAGCACTAAAACGGCACCGTTTAGGACAGGATCCGCGTGTTGACCCGTGACTCGGGGAGGATCCGCATGTTTTTGGAAAGTGGGCAAATTGCCCAATTGATCCTTCCGTGTTTTTAAATTTTTTTTAATTTCATTTTTTATTTTATTTTAAATTAGCCCTAATTTTTTCGCTTATTCCAATTTAGTCCCGACGGCCTTTAGATTCCATTCTGGAGAACGACGTTTTGGGATTAGGGTCGAATTACCCAATGAATCCCTTGACTTTTAGCGTGTGTTTCAATTAGGCCCAGATTTTTATTATTTTGCATTTAACCCCAGATTCTATAATTAAATTCAATTTTAATCCTTTTATATACTTAATTTATTTTAAATACCTTATATATTATTTGTTTTTTTATAAATACCAGTTATAAAATAATACATATTATTTTTATTTTCATATTATCCAATATATAATTTATATTATACGTTTTATATATAAATTTTATTATATATTATATTTTACTATAAATATTATTCCTTGTATTTTTATTATGTATTATTATTCATTAATTGTGTAAATTTTAAATTTTTTAAAAAATTATTATTAAATAATAGTATATATTATCCTTATTTATATGATAGTATCTATATTACATTATATTTTATTTATATTTTATTACATATCATATTTTATTATATATTATTCCTTATAGAATCTTCCTTTTATTATATATCATATTATATACATTTTATTATATATATTTTATATTATTTATCATATAGTTTATATTATTATATATTTTGTTTATAAATATTATTATACACTATATATTTTACCATATATTATCCTTTACATCACTTTTATTTTATTATAAAATATACATTATTTTATTACTTATTAACTACATATTTTTATTAAATAAATATGTGTAATATTACTATTTAATACATTATTTTGTTGATATTAAGTTATTATATCCTATAACATGATTTATATATTAATCCTTTTTTTAAAAAGGTTCTCATTCATCATTCTTATTATTCTAAATTTTTTTTATATCTTTATTTTTATTTTGTTTAATTTATATTTTATATGTTTATAATTTGCTTCTTTATTTTTTGTTTTCTATTATTTTGATATAGTTTAGTAGGTTAAATTTTTATAGATTATTTATTATTTTATGTTATTATTTTTTACATATTCGCATGAAATTTATGTTGATCTAAGTTACATTTGCATAAAATATTATCACTTATATACTATGCAATTTATATTGTTGTATTCATTATGCTCTATGTTATATTTAGTATGTAACGATAATGCATGTATATTTTATACCACATATGCCTAAAATGATGACGTATATTGTGTAATTTATGTTATTACTCATCATCTTTATTATATTGGCATGGAATGTTAAAATAGGTATCATGTAGGTTAGTATTGATCCTTGGTAGTATGTTAAATGCAACATCACTTTAAAGATTTTTTTTTCATTTGATCCAAAAAGAATTTTTTTTTTAAAAAAAAAAGGGATAAGACAATTTTTTTGGTAGTTAGGAATTCGGGAAGTAGTGCCCTAACATGCTAGGTTGCAATTTCTCGTTTGTCCTAATGCCTAAAATACCCTTTTAAACGATTTTATAAATTACAAGGTGACTTCAGTTACAAGAGTTTTAGAATATTGTGTCCTATCATGCTGGATGTGAGATTCGTATTCTTTTGGAACGAAAAAATCTCAGTTTTCAACTCGAATTATTTTAATTTCAAAAGGGATCATATTTTTAAATACTTTTAAAATTCTAGCATTAAAGATAGAAAGTTATTCAATTTGGTACCAATTTTTTGGGCGTTACGAGGGTGCTAACCCTTCTTCGCACGTAACCGACTCCCGAACCCGTTTTCTTGATTTCGTAGACCAAAACAAATGATTTCAAACAAAAAGTCTCCCCTGTTTCAGGGTTTGACTGCTCTGACCTCTGTGTATTACGAATCAGATATCTCTCTGTACAGAATTTCAATGACTATGAAGTTTGTTTCTCTTAAAACTAGACTCAATAAGAAATCTGTACATATAAATTATGACTTCTAATTATTTTTATACAATTTATGGTGAATTTTCAAAGTCAGAACAGGGGATCCAGAAATCGCTCTGGCCCTGTTTCACAAAAATTTAAACATCTCATAAAATATAACTGATATACCTGTTTCGTTTCTTCCATATGAAAATAGACTCATAATTCTTCAATTCCATATTTTATTCATCATCTAATTATATCTATACTATTTTTAATGATTTTTCAAATTCACGTCACTACTGTTGTCTGAATCTATTTTATGGTAAATTTTACCTATTTCATGGTTTTCATGGATTAACTAGCAATTTGACATACATAACACCAAAATGATCATAATTAGCCATTCCAATGGCTAATCATTACCAAGCATTGTTATACTACTCAATAACCATATCATAAGACCATATATACAAAATGATTATAATGTTATACATGCCATACTCAAAATATACCAAGTCATTATGCCAAGATGGTATATGGATAGTGTGAGCGTGCCTCCGACCATTCCCGATTTCCGAGCTGGCTTGTCAACACTACAAGGAATGAAAAGGAGGAAGTAAGCATAAATGCTTAGTAAGTTCACATGCAAATAGCAAGTAACATAACCATATAAGCAAACATAAAACATCATTTGCATAATCATCACCAAGATATTCATATCATATTTTCATTTATCATCTTACCATATTGTTGTTATATCGATTTTTCAACCCAAGGGTTAAGTACATACCTGTTCAAAGTATCCATTTCACAACACTTACCAATACGTCCCTTTCATCTTGAGTATTCCTCCAATTGAGTAAAACTTTACCCGTTGAACACATCGGAATATAATTCGGATACATAGAAAGTTTGCACATAAGTGCCACATATGTAGCCAAGCTACTATGTAACCCGCCCATAAGCGAACTCGGACTCAACTCAACGAGCTCGGGCGTTCGCATCCATAAGTGAACTCGGACTCAACTCAACGAGCTCGGATGCCTAGTTACATTTCACAAACTCGGACTCAACTCAATGAGTTCGGGCATTCGCATCCATAAGTGAACTCGGACTCAACTCAACGAGTTCGGATGCCCAAATATCCCAGTGACATGTCACTTGTATCCTAATCTATTCCTAAGGTTCAAACGGGATTTTCCTCGAACATATATCCTTGCCGTCTTCCGTAGAATATCGAAACCAATACTCGGTAACAATTTATATTTAACAAGTAGTTCACATAATTTACATTTTATTCGAAAATAACCACAAAGCATATATTTCATGATAAAAATCAGCATATCATATAATTAACATCAATAACTTAAAAATAACAATTATGCTACATTATTTACACATGAACTTACCTAGTATGCGAAAATGGCTACTTTTACCATTTCATCCACAACTTGGTATTTTCCCCATTTTAGCCCGAATTTCATTTTTCCTTGCTCTATCATTTAAAATATAGTCTAATTAGGACTCACATTATTCAAATTGACCCAAAATCATAATTTGGAAAAACTACAATTTTGCCCCTAAACTTTTGCATATTTACACTTTTACCCCAAAGCTCGTAAATTAAACTTCAGCCTATTTTCTTATGTTTTATGACATGCTGATCATTTTTCCCTTCTATGGCAACATCAAATTCTCACTCTAACATGTACTTATGACTATTAGGTATTTTTACCGATTAAGCCCTTTTGCTCGTTTTCACTT
Source organism: Gossypium longicalyx (assembly GCA_025698465.1). Taxonomy (NCBI): domain Eukaryota; kingdom Viridiplantae; phylum Streptophyta; class Magnoliopsida; order Malvales; family Malvaceae; genus Gossypium; species Gossypium longicalyx. Next base: position 10,347,958 of record CM047000.1, read on the forward strand.
AAAACCGAGTAGCACAAGTTGTCTAACATAATTTAAAACCTCATATTCTATCATAAAACACTAAAATACACAAATTTCACCTAAGGGTATTTTTCCAAATATAAACCCTAGGTTAAATTATTGCTAGCATAAGCTTAATCGAGCTATCGGGACTCCAAAAACGTAAAGAACTTGAAAAACGGGGCTAGAATGGACTTACAATCGAGCTTGGAAGCTTGAAAAACCCTAGCCATGGTTTCTCCTTGCTATATTCGGCCATGGGGTTGAAGATGAGCAAAATTGGCTTTTAATTTTGTATTTTAATTCATTTTACCCCTAAATGACCAAAATACCCTTACTACTAAACTTTCCAAAAATTCCATCCATGTCCAATTTTTGTCCACAAACTTAGAAATTGGTAAAATTTCTATTTAAAACCTCCTAATTAATATTTCAAAACAATTTCATACTAGAAACTTCTAGAATGCAAGTTTTGCAAATTATTCGATTTAGTCCCTAATTTCAATTTAAGCACTTTATGCATAAAATTTCTTCACGAAAATTTCACACAATCATGCAATCATATCATAGACCTTAAAATAATCATAAAATAATTATTTATATCTCGAATTTTGTGGTCACAAAACCACTATTCCGATTAGGCCCTAATTCGGGATATTACAACTCTCCCCCCCCTTTAGGGATTTTCGTCCCCGAAAATCTTACCAGAAAAGTGGTCTTCACTTTTAATCTCATATTCGGTGCCGAAGAACTTTCACTTAGACTGTACCTCCAATACTTCTCTTTAATTTCTCATATGATCTGAAAGCTTACATCTCAACTCTCAACTGTTCTTAAATTTTCAACCTTTCTTAGTTTCCCATGATATCATGACATAAAACCCGGATCTCAACTTGATTAATGGAGACCGGAATTCCAAGAAATCCAACAATCAAAGAGACCTGAATTTCCATGAACTGATGAGTAGGAATTCATTCAATACTGATATGATTTATAGATCTCGCCAAACATTTAACAATAGGATACATCACATTTTCCTCTTCTCGCCAAGGAAATAATTCGATATGGCCTCAAGAATAATCCTTCTCATTTCCATCCCAATATCAACACTGACAAGGATAATTTTGATAGATCCCAATGCTCGACTTTAACCTTTTTAACAACTCAGATTTTATGTAACATCGAATGCTTTAAACTATCACATTACCTCACCTGTCTTGAAACACATCACAATTCATACAACAAGATATTACTAAAAGTCGGAAGTCTTTACTCAATGTAGACTAGTCTAGTTCAGACACTTCGACTACCAATATTCTCATCTATCCGAACATTGTCAACATGTAATAAACTTTTCAGCTTTCACAAAATGAAAACCTTATCATTCGTAGTGACTTTAACTAATATCAAACTTTTTCTAATAAATATACACTTCGTTCGGACTATTTACTCTTTTATCCGTACAAAATGAAATTCTATTATCGGACTTGGGAAAAATAATCCTAAAATAATTGTCACATGAAATCTTTCAAATAGATAATTCACCATACCGATGAAACTCGCGCTTTTATCACTTATGCCTTATCGATGTCAAATCCTTTACGTAAATAAAAAAAAAAAACCCAATACTAAAATCACCACATTACCAACATCAAATTAGAAGTATAGTCATATTTGACATGATTATCACGAGCTAAAGAACGCACTTCGAACACGAATCATAATTGACAAATTATGGAACAAAGATAACAAGAAAACCGAATAAAGAAACCCAAAATAGAGAAATCCAGAATAAAGAAATCCAGAATAAAGAAACCCAAGATACGATACTATGTTAGAGAATCGAAAACCAAGCCGGAGAATCGAAAACCAAACTCATAGAGAAAATACGGAATACCCCGATAATTCTTCAAAGAAAGAAAGTCCAAAAGAAAACATCATTTAATCCCACTGGAATCAAATATAACAAGAACAATATATCTTCCCATACATATATATCAGATGAAGCATCAAGTAGAAGAAACAAAATCATAATATCATATGTATTCTCTCATCAATTCTTATCAGACGAAATGAAATAGAATACCCGATGAAATAGAGCAATATAAATTATAAACCAGTCGGACTACCAATGCTTTCATCCAACACCGAGGATTAAAAGACATTCCCATATAACAAGAATTTCTTTGAAGATCAATAGCCATAGAAATATTTCTAAGAACGGGTAAACACATAGAACATCTCAAAAGAGATCGCTAAATCTATCCAGTCATAACTATCACACTCAGATAGTTCACATTTCAAATATCATTTCCCCAACTAGTTCTGCCACACAAATTTCATATTAAACCATTCACTAAAGAAGGCCAATTTGAATAAATTTCGATTTACACTTTTCTCGACCTTGCACTGAGTAATTCGGTTTACCAAGGAGAATTCCTTTTAATCTGGGACAAGGTGCATAATTCCAATAATCTTTACGTCAATCCGATACTTTTTCGGCTCGACTTTACTTATCAGCTCATTTTCAATCTCTCGATCATACTTATAATTATTCTATCATTGAACTCTTTGGGTTCTCAACAGGAAACTTATTCAATACAAATCTCATGAAATTCCATTATAAGTACCATTTCGGTAAGGGGAGGGGTTGTAGGACCTCGACTCGACTTTCTTATACATACACATATGACACAACTTCCATCATCATAGCAACATCATCAAAATCATGTCATTCATTCATGTTGGCTTACACCAATTTTCCTATTGTCCCATTTAGACAATATACTTATGCATACATTCTATGTTTTCTAGATAGCTTTACTTATCCATTCATTTAATTAAATTAAGTCATGCTCATGACATCATATAAGGCCAAACAAACATAGATATTTGCACCACAATCATAACTTTCATTTCGTGCATCATCATGTACATATCATTACAATCATATAATTCAGTCCAACAATTTAACATAGATAAGTTCATTTCATTATAATCCTTTATCTTATAAAAATTATATATCATTAGCATTCATCAACATTCGACGTCCAAATAAAAACAAGGACATTTTCATTCGTATCATAATATTACGACTTTTATTCATACCTCTGCTACTTTCTATTTATTCCGTTCATCTTATCAAGTAAGTCATATACACTACATCATATGAGCATTAAGCAAATATGAATATTTATCACATATGTATCATAAACCTTTATTCATACTTTTCTGAACCGTTACTTATCATAATCATAATTTTACTCAAATACCTTCACATAACATTGAACATGGTCGGCGCAGCTCGGTTGGAAAGTACCCTGTCTAAATAAGACGGTACTCATACGCTTCGGAAGACATCACACTATCACAGATCAATGGCATGTATAGCTAAACTTTTACACATGCTAGGTTAGTCCGAGAACCGACTAAACCTGCTCTGATACCACCAAATGTAACACCCCGTACCCGAGACCGTTACCGGAGTCGAACACGAGGTGTTAACAAACTTAATTCATTGCTTAAACAGCTCAAACAATTTAATTTTAGAAATTCCAGACAAGCTGGCTAACTGCATCACAGTCGCTTAAAAATTCATATCTCGAGTTCTGAAACTAAAAATCCAATTCCGTAAAATTTTCCTCAAACTAGACTCATATATCTATTTAATAATTTTTTTCTAGAATTTTTGACTAGGCCAATTAGTACATTTTATTAGTTAAAGTCTCCCCTGTTTCAGGGTTCGACTACTCTGACCTCTGTGTATTACGAATCATATATCTCTCTGTAAAGAATTTCAATGACTATGAAGTTTGTTTCTATTAAAACTAGACTCAATAAGAAATCTGTACATATAAATTATGACTTCTAATTATTTTTATACAATTTATGGTGAATTTCCAAAGTCAGAACAGGGGATCCAGAAATCGCTCTGGCCCTGTTTCACAAAAATTTAAACATCTCATAAAATATAACTCATATACCTGTTTCGTTTCTTCCATATGAAAATAGACTCATAATTCTTCAATTCCATTTTTTATTCATCATCTAATTATATCTCTACTATTTTTAATGATTTTTCAAATTCACGTCACTACTGCTGTCTGAATCTATTTTATGGTAAATTTTACCTATTTCATGGTTTTCATGGATTAACTAGCAATTTGACATACATAACACCAAAATGATCATAATTAGCCATTCCAATGGCTAATCATTACCAAGAATTTTTATACTACTCAATAACCATATCATAAGACCATATATACAAAATGATTATAATGCTATACATGCCATACTCAAAATATACAAGTCATTATGCCAAGATGGTATACGGATAGTGTGAGCGTGCCTCCGACCGTTCCCGATTTTCGAGCTGGCTTGTCAACACTACAAGGAATGAAAAGGAGGAAGTAAGCATAAATACTTAGTAAGTTCACATGCAAATAGCAAGTAACATAACCATATAAGCAAACATAAAACATCATTTGCATAATCATCACCAAGATATTCATATCATATTTTCATTTATCATCTTACCATATTGTTGTTATATCGATTTTTCAACCCGAGGGTTAAGTACATACCTGTTCAAAGTATCCATTTCACAACACTTACCAATACGTCCCTTTCATCTTGAGTATTCCTCCATTTGAGTAGAATTTTACCCGTTGAACACATCGGAATATAATTCGGATACATAGAAAGTTTGCACATAAGTGCCACATATGTAGCCAAGCTACTATGTAACCCGCCCATAAGCGAACTCGGACTCAACTCAACGAGCTCAGGCGTTCGCATCCATAAGTTAACTCGGACTCAACTCAACGAGCTCGGATGCCTAGTTACATTTCACGAACTCGGACTCAACTCAACGAGTTCGGACATTCGCATCCATAAGTGAACTCGGACTCAACTCAACGAGTTCGGATGCCCAAATATCCCAGTGACATGTCACTTGTATCCTAATCTATTCCTAAGGTTCAAACGGGATTTTCCTCGAACATATATCCTTGCTTGAGTCTTACAGAGAATACCAAACCAATACTCGGTAACAATTTATATTTAACAAGTAGTTCACATAATTTACATTTTATTCGAAAATAACCACAAAGCATATATTTCATGATAAAAATCAGCATATCATATAATTAACATCAATAACTTAAAAATAACAATTATGCTACATTATTTACACATGAACTTACCTAGTATGCGAAAATGGCTACTTTTACCATTTCATCCACAACTTGGTATTTTCCCCATTTTAGCCCGAATTTCATTTTTCCTTGCTCTATCATTTAAAATATAGTCTAATTAGGACTCACATTATTCAAATTGACCCAAAATCATAATTTGGAAAAACTACAATTTTGCCCCTAAACTTTTGCATATTTACACTTTTGCCCCAAAGCTCGTAAATTAAACTTCAGCCTATTTTCTTATGTTTTATGACATGCTGATCATTTTTCCATTCTATGGCAACATCAAATTCTCACTCTAACATGTACTTATGACTATTAGGTATTTTTACCGATTAAGCCCTTTTGCTCGTTTTCACTTAAAACCGAGTAGCACAAGTTGTCTAACATAATTTAAAACCTCATATTCTATCATAAAACACCAAAATACACAAATTTCACCTATGGGTATTTTTCCAAATATAAACCCTAGGTTAAATTATTGCTAGCATAAGCTTAATCGAGCTCAGGGACTCAAAAACGTAAAGAACTTGAAAACGGGGCTAGAATGGACTTACAATCGAGCTTGGAAGCTTGAAAAACCCTAGCCATGGTTTCTCCTTGCTATATTCGGCCATGGGGTTGAAGATGAGCAAAATTGGCTTTTAATTTTGTATTTTAATTCATTTTACCCCTAAATGACCAAAATGCCCTTACTACTAAACTTTCCAAAAATTCCATCCATGTCCAATTTTTGTCCACAAACTTAGAAATTGGTAAAATTTCTATTTAAAACCTCCTAATTAATATTTCAAAACAATTTCATACTAGAAACTTCTAGAATGCAAGTTTTGCAAATTATTCGATTTAGTCCCTAATTTCAATTTAAGCACTTTATGCATAAAATTTCTTCACGAAAATTTCACACAATCATGCAATCATATCATAGACCTCAAAATAATCATAAAATAATTATTTCTATCTCAAATTTTGTGGTCACGAAACCACTATTCCGATTAGGCCCTAATTCGGGATATTACAAGAACTAGAAGAGAAATTAAACCTCCAAAGAAGTATGCCGAAGCTGATTTAGTTGCTTATGCTTTAAATGTGGCTGAAGATATAGATGCGAATCAAGAGCCGTCTAATTATTCTGAGGCTGTTAGCTGTGAAGACTCAGAAAAGTGGATGTTTGCTATGCAAGAAGAGATAGAATCATTCCACAAAAACAGAACATGGGACCTTGTGAAACTTCCTAAAGGTAAAAAGGCTACTCTTTGTAACTGGGTGTTTAAAAAGAAAGAAGGGACTCCAGGAGTTGAAGAACCCAGATATAAAGCAAGGCTTGTTGCAAAGGGTTATAGTCAAATTCTAGGAGTGGACTTCACTGATATGCTCTCTCCAGTTGTTAAGCATAGTTCGATTCGAGCTTTGCTTGGTATTGTGGCCATGCATGATTTGGAGCTTGAGCAGATTAGATGTAAAACCGTATTTTGCATGGAGAACTTGAGGAGGATATTTACATGCAACAAACGAGAGGGTTTTATAGTCTCGAGAAAAAGAGGACTATGTTTGCTTTTTGAGAAAGTCCCTTTACGGTTTGAAATGATCACCAAGACAAGTGGTACAAGAGATTTGATTCCTTTATGACTTCTCATGATTTCAAAAGAAGTAGTTTAGACAGTTGTGTTTACTTTAAGAAAAAGCAGTGATGGTTCTTTTGTGTATCTACTTCTTTATGTTGATGACATGTTGATAGCAAAGAAAAGATAAAGGAAAGATAAGAAAGGTCAAAGCCCAACTAAGTGAAGAATTTGAGATGAAAGATTTAGGACCAGCAAAAAAGATACTTGATATGGAGATTCTCGAGAGATAGAAAAGTAAGTAAATTGTACCTAAGTCGGAAGGGTACATTGAGAAAGTTCTTTGTAGGTTCAATATGCAGAGTGCTAAGCTGTTGTTAGTACTCCTTTAGTGACCCATTCAGGACTTTCATCGGCTTTGTCTCCACAATCGATGATGAGATTGAGTACATGTCACATGTTTCATACTCTAGTGCAAGTGGGATCTCTCATGTATGCTATGGTTTGCTCACGCCCGATTTATCATATGTAGTCGTCAGGCAGATTAGCAGATACATGGAAAATCCCGGTAAATAACATTGGAAAGCGATTCGGTGGATTTTAAGATACTTACTAGCACACTCACGATGTTTGCTTACGGTTTGGAAGAACTAAAGATGGAGTCATAGGGTATGTTGATGCTGATTTTGTCAAGACCTTGATAGAAGAAGATCTCTCACAAAGTTACATCTTTACAATCGGAGGTTGTGCAATTAGTTGGAAAGCCACTTTGCAAACTACGATCGCTTTTTCTACCTGCCGAAGTGAGTACATGGCGACATCGAGGCTTGTAAAGAAGCTATTTGGTTGAAAGGACTATTTAGTGAACTCAATGAAGACTTTCAAATCAAGACAAGATATTTTGTAATGATCAGAGTGCCATCTTCCTTACAAAAGATCAAATGTTTCATGAGAGAACAAAACATATTGATGTTCGGTATCATTTTGATCATAATATTATTGCCCGTGGTGATATTGTTGTGAGCAAAATTAGTACTCATGAAATTCCTACAGATATGATGACTAAGTCACTTCCTATAACCAAGTTTGAGCATTGCTTAGACTTGGTTGGTGTTCATTGTTGAAGTTAAACCCTTAAGGGGTTTTATGGAAGAGGTGGAGAACTTGTTCGCGATGAAGAACTTGTTCATTGGGAATTTGTGTCAAGGTGGGGATTGTTAGAATTAAGTGACCCGAATTCTTATTTAACTAAAATACGATGGAAAATAAAATAAAAGTAAAATCCATATAGAACTAGACTTCTTTTATTTTATTTTAGAATAAGGTTTTTTAAACCATATTAAACTCCATCTATTTTATATTTATTAGGATAAGGTGTTTCAATCCTACTAGAATATGGCTTTACAAGCCTATAAATAGACATAGTCTATTCCTCTTGTATTGATTCAAATTTTCGACATAGTGAATTTTCTTCTCCTTTGCCCATGGTTTTTTTCCCGAAAGGGTTTCCACATAAAATTTGTGTGTTCTTTATTTTATTTTTTTTCACAAATGACTAAGTGGTAATCATGAGATTTAATGCAAATTGTATTAATAACATTCTTATGAATGGGTGAAATAAATGAATGTTAATAGTTGTTTATTATTTGCATATGAACTTACTAAGCTTTGAAGCTTACTCCCATTCCTTTCTCATCTCTTATAGGTTAATTTAGCTAGCTTGAGTTGGATACCGCTGGAGATGCCATCATATTATCAAGCTATCATTTGGGTATAAGTGAACACAAGTGTTTTAAATTTATGGCATGTATAGGGACTTTGTCTATTGATTAATTATGTCATTATTAATTTGGCCAAGTGTGTTGGCTTATAATGATCTAGTGATTCATTTTGTATATGGCCATGATGTAACAACCCAATTTCGAGTCTAATCAGTTTGTTTCGGGACCCCTTAACAGAGTAAAAATATTATTTTTATTATTTTAATAATGTTTACAGTGTGGTAGTATTACTGTGTGAAAGTTTTGTAAAGAAATTTTACCGATTAAATAGTTAATTCAGTAAAAAGGATTAAATCGCGTAAAATGAAAACTATGTGTGCCATTAGTAAAATGACTTATTTGATAATGGCTTTATAAATGGGAGTCCTTGCATGGTAATTATATCATTGCATATTTGAGTGGACGGTAGTGGACCTTGAATTTCATAATTTATTTGGTTATTAAACATGGGTATTTTGGTAAATTATGAAATAATGCTTAATAAAATAAAGCCATATGATATTTTTATTATGTTTTTATCATCTTCAACCGAATAATTAAACAAAGAAAGGGTTTTGGAAGCTTTAACATTTGGCCATGGCTTTCTAAAGGATTAAGGTACGGTTTTTGATCTGTTTTTAATGATTTCTATGTTTTTGAGCTCGTTGCAGCTCGGTTTAACTGACCCGTACCTCAATTTTTGAAATTGGTTGTGTTTTTGAAATGTTCCATTGATGAATGCATGTTTTATTTAATATTTCTTGTTAAATTATTGATGGTTGTTTATAGATATACAAGTTTTATAAAGAGATTTTTGATGAAATTGATTATTTGGGATTAAATTGAAAAAGATAGAATCTTTGTGGTTAGAAATGTGAATAAAATAAAATTATGGGCTGTTTAAATACTATAGAAAATTCGGCTAAATACATGTATATTGGGGTTTTGTGTATTTTTGCATAATTATGCATTAAGGACTAAATTGTTAAAGTATGAAAATATAAGGGCTATTTTGCAAAATGGCCAAAATACTTGTATATGTATTTAATTCATTATGTTAGTGAATAATTGAGTTAAATTTGGTTAAATTAGATCAAGCCAAACGAATTCAAGATTTTGATCGAGGAAAAATCAGAAAGTAGACGAATAGTCGACGGATACACGAGGTAAGTTCGTATGGTTAAAAAAAATCGAATTATTAGCTACTGAAATTGTTTTTAATTGATGTTAATTGTTTACAGAATAAATAAACTAAAATTTATCAGTTCTATGAATATGTTACAGTCACTGAATTATATGATTAAATTGATAATAAAAAAATTATATGATATAAGAAATGATGGATAATCGGCCAAATTGTAAGTATGTAATGGTAGATATGTTAAATGGCTTTGTACTTGATTATATTAATATTACATGATGATGGAATGCCATAATATATATTCGGTCTTGAGTTTGAAAGTAATGAAGTACTTTGTGGTTGAGTAAATGTATATTGGAGTTAATTGAGCTTTAATATATGATAAATTAAATGTCTTGTATGTGGTAAGTTACTAAGGAAATATTTGTTGTTGATTAAATTAAACACTATATATACATATATGTGCCAAATTGAAATGTATATATAAAAAAAAATTGAGGTTGCCAAATGCAAATAAAGTTGATAAATTTGAATTGATGAATAGTGAGTAATTGAATTTCGGCACAGAGGGTGCGAGTATAAAAGGTTATAGATGTAAAAATTGCACTAAGTGTGCGGGTCTGATTATTGAGCACTAAGTGTGCAACCTTCAGTATCTAGCACTAAGTGTGCGAATTCGATATATAATGTTGAATAACTATTGGCACTAAGTGTGCGACTTTTCGAGTAATTGGGAATGATTGAAAGTATTTTTGCCTTGAATTTCTTGAGAAGTATTTATGATTTATAAATTTGAATTTGAGCAGGTGAGTATCAAACCTATAGGGTTAATATTATTGATCGTAAAGCTATGTGATTGATAATGGTAAAGAAGGTTGCATGATAGATGTACAAATTGGATGAGTAAAATGATATGATTATATATATATATCTATATACGATACCATGTAGTAAGTCTATAAGAAATTTAAATGTTCTTTTTTGAATAAAACAATTTGAGAAATTTAAATGTTCTTGTTTGAATAAAACAATTTGTTTAAAATGTTAATTTTGGATATATGGCTAAATGAATTATAGCCGAATGTAGTAAGGATAGAATGGGAATGAGTTGTTTGGATTAAGTTTTGATATTGAGAAATTGAATGGAAAATGTATGATAATCGACTTTTCTTATGAATGAAAGTGTGCTTGAGTTGATTGTGAATAAATGATATTCGGGTTTCTAGCCCTATGAGCTATGTGCTAGGAGAATTTGATCGGGCTTCGTGCCTAGCAGGCTTATTGCCAGTGAATAAATATCAGACCTTGGGTCTAGCATGCCTTGTGCCGGTGAATGATTCAGGCTAAAAGCCTAGCAGGCCTTGAGCCGGTGAGTTTTATCAAGCTTATTCCTAGTAGGTTTATACCGGTGTATTACTTTAGGCTCGATGCTTACAAAGTTGGGTGCCAATGTGGTACGAAATGTGCAAAACGAGTTGGATGGTCAGGTATGACCTACTTTATTTGTTATTCAAAATTAGGTAAGTAAGTAAAACGATTATTTGTTAAAAATTATGAATTATTGATGTTACTGATGAGTTAATATTTATACGGGTATAATTCTACTATCGGTTATATAAAGGTGTTACAGGGTTTTCGATGTTGGTCTCAAGGGCTCAACTGTAAATATGATGCTGCGAGAATAGAAATGATGATACAAATCAGTACAGGTATACATGGTACACTTGACAAGCAAGTGACATTGATAAATATATATGACACGTGAGTAGATGTGATAAATTACACATGAATTACATGACTGTTAAGGAAATAAATATTGAATTAGATGAGGCTGGTTTAAAAGCAATCTTATTGCTTAAAATGACAAGCTTAATGTTAAATCTTTTATACAGTGCTGATAATTATGCGAGCTTACTAAGCTTATTAGCTTACTCTGTCTATTCTCTGTATTTTACAATGATTCGAATGCTCACTCAGGTTGGAAGTCATCGAAGATTTCATCACACTATCCAGGAGGCAATTGGTATTCCTGAACTCTTTGAAATTGGGTAATATGGCATGTATAGGCTAGTTAATAAGTTGATTATATGGTCACTTGTTTATATGAATGTGAGATGAATTTTGAGTATTATGATCAAGCTATGTGATATGGCTTGATATGAGAAAAGTTGGTTTGATACGAAAGCATTATATGATGTGTGCATTTAGTGTTAAAATTTATAATTGGTATTTTGGTTTGAATGATATGTAATTATGGATGAGCTGATAAGAATGTTCAAATGTGATTAATTTGTAAGTGGTATTTAGATGCTTATATATATGTGACTACATGGAATGGTCACTTTAGTATAAGCTTATATAATTGTTTTAAGCATGATATGTTGGATTAGTGTTGAATGATGTTGACGATTGATAAGTTAAAGTCTTACTGTTCCGGTTTGAGTTACAAATCCGGTAATGCCCTTACCTATTCTGGTGACGGTTACAGGATAGGGGTGTTACAATATGGATGTGTTTGAAAAGTTTTTAAATTGAACGAAATTTTATGGCTCGGTTTTGTATAAATGTAAGTGTTTAAGTCCGGTAATGCCTCGTACCCTATCCAAGCGTCAGATACGGGTAAGGGATGTTACACATGAGATGTGGCTCATATTGTGTATTGGGTTGTAAACCTATTCATATATGCATGCATGTGCCTATGAAATTGTGATGTGGCTGGTTGTTGTGTGAATGTGACGAAATGTGTTGTGGCTATGGATGTTTGATGATGGAATTTTGAATGAATGGCAAGATGGCATCTGAGACATGAGTATGTTAAATAGAAGTAAACTACAACTCTTAGTGCATGTAAATTTATAAATTTGGCTTGACAAAGTATGAAGTCTTATGCATGTATTAGTAAAGATGAAATGATCATGATCATGTCTTGTTAGTGTATGTTTAAGTTCTCGATTATGCTATGTTAATTGTCTTTGAAGTCATGTATGTGTTTGTGCAAATAAGGGTGGCAATTAGCTTGGAAAATAGCATCAAAGTTGTCTACACGAGTAGACACAAGGGCATGTGTCTAGGTCGTGTGTGACACACGGTCTGCCCCATGGGCATGTGTTCTGGCTGTGCGTTCCCTGTACCCTAATTAGGTAAAACAGAATGCCCAGCAATAAACATACAGACAAAGACACGACCGTGTGTCTCAGCAGCATGAAGTACACGGGCTTAGCACACGGGCTTGAGACTTGACCGTGTGACCCTATTTCAATTGATGACTTCATAAACAGAGAGTTACACGGGCCGTGGACACGGATGTGTCCCAAGCCACACGGGTGTGTGTGACAACACGGCCTACCCACACGGGCGTACGACTCCTGTTTTGAGGAAAATTTTTCTAAGTGATATGAAAGTTTCGAAAGTTCTCGGTTTAGTCTCGAACCACACCCAATATATGTTTTGGGCTTTGAGGACCTATATAAGCGACGATATGCATGTGAATGAAAAGTTTTAAATTTGGACTGAAATTCATGTCTCGATTTTGCACGAATGCTTGTGTTTATGTCCGGTAATGCCTCGTACCATGTCCCGGCGTCAGATACGGGTAAGGGGTGTTACAGACGCCGCACTTGGTATCGTGGCCCAACACATCTCCCGATATAACGAAGACAACACGGCAAATCCTGAACTTAGTTTCCCGCAGTCATTGAAGTCCACTTGATGTAGCAGTCACCTTACGTGCACCAAATTTCGAGATTTGTCGAGCGTTAAAATGCCCTCGATTAACCTCATGATGTATACTCGGGCATATTATGCTATGACAAAATTACTACAATCCGGATATTTCTTGTGAAAAAATTGACATGTGTATCTTTTTTTTGAAATATCTTTTTTTTTAATATTTTACTATACCTTTATAGAACACTTGTCAATCCCCTAACTTTGCTGGTGGAGCCTAAAAATTTCATTGGCAATGCACCAAATATTTTCTCTTTAATTTTTATCATTTTAACCAAAGCCTATCTGTTTATATATATTATCCATATTAAAAAATTCATAAAAAGTTTATAATTTTTTTTAAAATATTATGCATCTTAGCAATGAAGTACATATCGACTATCATGTAGATTGCCACATTAATGTTGTTAAAATTTTAACAATCAATCAACTTTTTCATTAAATATTTTTTGACTAAAATTTGAAGGTTAAGGGCCAAAATTATCTAAATAAAAGAATTACAGCCTAATTGACAAAAAAAAAAGGTAAACATTAGAGACTAAATTTATCATGATGCCAATATATTATTATGTCTAATTATGCTCCCAATCCATGCACTCTTTGAATATTTGAACTTCTATTTCTAATCTTGCATTGAGTCCCTCTATCCTTTTGATTAACTAATTGAAGTTTTCATAATATTGGTAAAGGATTTCCTTAAAATTGAATTATCTTACTTCTTTTAAATAAAAAAAACTCTCTCATGGTCAGTTTAAAGCTACTTGAAAGTTATGTAAGTAAAAAAAGAAAAAGAAAAAAGGAAGTGACTTTCACTCTACTTCTTTGAAATAAAATTGAAATGATAGGGAACAACGGATCAAGATCTTATTCAAGTTCTTCAACACGAGGGGATTTAGATTTGTCCTTAAAAGAAGAAGCCAAACAAATTTAGAAAAACAAAGAAAATGAAAACAATTAAAAGAAGAAATTCAAGAATAAAAAAATAAAGATTCAAAATGATAAATAAATAAAATGAAAATTTAAAGATAGAAGATGGATCAAATAAACCGATGGATATGGATAGAAGATAATTGTCCAATTAAACCTTTTGATATATAAACCCCAACAAATTCAACTAATGGCTCTAATCAACTCTCAAATAAATAATCATTGGTAAATTGAAGGATGAATAATGGATTCTCATGACTTATTGAAGAAAATCGAGAAGAAAAACCACTTCTAAACCTTACAAGAAAGCAATCTTGCACGAAAAAAATTAACTCCAAGAATTGAAAATTTTTATTAATGAATGAATGTCTTTAATGACTATTGAAGAGAACTTGATATAGGCTAGCTAATTACATCCAAATAAAATAATAAAGTATAATGAAACTCTAATTAATCTAAACAACAAGTAGTTTTAGTAAAACTAAACTTTCTTGTTGACTAAGAAACATAAAACTCTAGGATTAAATTGGGGTCTAGATTTTAGATCTGGGGAAGAAAATATTTATGTTCAAGTTTTTTCATAGAATAGATCTAGAGAGATTCATAAAAGGTTCTCCATGGACCTTTAACAATCACCTCTTGATGCTATATCGTCTTGGCAAGGGAGAAGATCCATTGAGAGTGCCACTAATTCTTGCGGCTTTTTGGGTTCAAATTCATGGAGTCCCCCCAGGTTTTTTCATTGAGGCATTGGCACGTCAATTAGGGGGTTTTCTTGGGACTTTTTTGGGGTTTGATGGTTCTAGTTTGGGAAAAAGTTTTGTACTTATTTGTGAATGAAGGTAAATTGGATGTTAGACGGCATTTTAAAAGAAAGAAACAAGTGATGTTTTTATCTGGAGCCTGTTCTTATGTCAATTTTAAGTATGAATGTTTGACTTTGTTTTATTTCTTCTATGGACGGTTAGGGCACAATGACTCTTTCTGTCAAGATAAAATGACATTGGGGTTTGAAGTAGCTGAGATGGGTTGGGACATATCTTTGAAAGCTCAATCTCGTAGAGCTCTTGCAATGAGTAATGTGTGGTTACAAGAAGATGATGAAGGGGTGAAATTGGATACTACTTTTGGAGGTAATGATTTGGACATGAGCATTGATCCTATGTTGGGTGTAAATCTGGAAGGGGATGGGGGGTTTTAAAAATACAAGAACAATTGACAATGGATCATGATGCAGAAGATAGTGTGATTGAAAGGGATATGGGAAGAAGAGACCTAAATGGGAGGGCGATAAATATTCTAATAGGGATGGAAAGGGTTTTTCTGTAGTTAGGAATAGGTGGGTGTTGGGAAATAACCATTTTATATCGATAATTGCCAAGGGGAAAGCCAGCCAGTCGCAATGAAAATTATAAGTTAGAATGTTTGTGGGTTGAGAAGTCCATGGACTGTAAGAAGACTTCGGCACATGTTGAAGAAGCATAATCCATAAGTAATCTTCTTTATAGAGACTAAGCTCTGTAAAATACAGATGGAATGTGTAAGAAGAAGATACAGTTTTTGGAATGGTATTGATGTCTCTGCTGTTGGTTCAAAAGAAGATCTTTGTTTGGCTTGGAAGGGTGATATTACAATTAATCTCAAAACTTTTTCCTCTAGCCATATTGATGTCGAAGTTGTTGCTGATGGTGTAGGAAATAATTGGAGACTTACTAATTTTTATGGTTCGTTGTATGCGTAAAAGAGAACTGATTCGTGGAGGTTACTGAGAGATTTGGGTTACTTTCAAGATCTCCCATGGTTAGTATGCAGTGATTTTAATGAGATATTGTATGCTTCTGAGAAATTGAGGGGTTACCGAGAGATGAAAAGAGAATGGAGGCTTTTAGAGGTGCTTTGGAGGAATGTCAACTATTAGATGTGGGTTATTCTGGGGTTTGGTTCACATGGGAAAGAGTGAATTTACCATAAACTAATATTTGGGAACAGCTTGATAGAGGAATGGCTAATGCTGATTGGATGTCTATGTTCCCTAATGCATTGGTTAAGCATCTTCCTCACTCCTTTTTTGATCCTTGTCCACTCCTTATTCATATGACTTAATTTGGAAATAGGCACATAAGCAATAGATTTCGTTTCGAGTTATGGTGGGTGCTAGAGGAATCTTTCCTTAATGAGGTAGAGATTATTTGGAAATCCACTTCAAGTGATTTATTGAGTAAGATGGAAACCCTTAAAAGAGGTTTGGAAAATTGGGCTCGACAGATTAGACTTAGTAGGGAAGGTATCAAGCAAAACTTCTCGCATAAATTAGAAGAATTAAGTCATGGAGAAAAAGATGATGAGACTTTGACGGAGTTTATTGATACAAAGGTATTGTTGAATTTCGAGATAGAGAAAGATGAGATGTATTGGGAGCAAAGAGCTCGTGTTAATTGGCTAAAATTGGGTGATAGAAATACATCTTTTTTCCATAAGCATGTGTCTCAACGTAGAAGTAGAAACTCTATTCGGTGTTTGCAATATGATGATGGGAGGGTTACAAACGATGAAAGTATTATAGAGGAATTAGCTCGTAATTATTTTCAAAAACTTTTTTCGTCTAATGGTGTGGAGGATTCGGTTCATTTATTGTTTGGCATTAAGAGATGTGTTACTAGTGATGATAATTTGAAACTTATATCAATATACACAAATGAGGAAATGTGGTTGGCACTAAAGGGGATGGCGCCCACTAAGGCATCTGGGGAAGATGGCCTTCGGGCTTTGTTCTTCTAAAAATGTTGGCACATAATTGGAGAGGAAGTTGCGGCTTTTTGTTTGAATATTCTCAACGAAGTTATGGATGTTGATTCTTTGAATGTTACTAATATTGTTTTAATTCCAAAAGTCCCCCATCCCACAAATATAGGTAATTTTAGGCCTATCAATTTATGCAATGTACTTTATAAGGTGATCGCAAAGATGATAGTTAATTGTCTTAAAGAAGTTCTTGAAGCATGAATTGATAGTGCTCAGAGTGCGTTTGTTCCTAGTAAGCTAATTTCTGACAATGTGTTGTTAGCGTATGAAATTTTACATACCTTCCAACAGAAAAGAATGGGGAAAAAAATTTATGGCTATTAAACTTTACATGAGTAAGGCTTATGATAGGGTTGAATGGCAATTTCTTCGGGATATGATGATCTGTATGGGTTTTGATTTGGCATGGATTTCAACTGTTATCAAGTGTGTTTCTTCTGTCTCTTATTCTGTTGTTGTTAATAGAATCGTTAGGAAGATCTTTAAACCTGCGAGGGTAATCAGACAAGGTGACCCTTCAAACCCGTTTCTATTCTTAATCTGCAATGAGGAATTATCTGATCTTATGAGATTGGCAATGAGAGATGGCCTAATAAGAGGCGTTGAGGCTAGTAGGAGTAGCCTTCAAATCTCCCATTTACTATTTGCTAATTACTGCATATTGTTTGGTAAGGCAAATGTTAAAGGGGCTCAAACATTGAAATCAATATTAGGGGAGTATGAAAGAAGTTCTAGTCAATGTGTTAATTTCGAAAAGTCTACAGTTTTTTACAGCTCCAATATCTTAGAAGTTAACAGACGACTGGTTTCTAGCATTTTAGGGGTGAAAAGTTCAAATAATCCTGAAAGGTATCTTGGGTTATCCAATATGGTGGGTAGAAGCAAAAAAACTTTCCTTTCAAAATATTAAGGATAATTTTCTCAAACAAATTGAGAGTTGGGGTGTTCGATTTTTGCCTCAAGGAGAGAAAGAAGTCTTTACTAAATATGTTTTGCAGACTATTCTGACCCATTCAATGGCATGTTTCTTACTCCTAAAAACGCTTTGTGGTGATTTGGAAAGAATTATGGCTAAGTTCTAGTGGCAAAAAGGTCATGGTAAGAGGGGGATTCATTGGTGTGGTTAGGATCAACTATGCGAGTTTAAAGAAAATGGCAGAATGGGTTTTCGAAGTCTTTTTATTTCAATATTGCCTTATTAACGAAATAGGGGTGGCGTTTAATCAATTATCCAAATTCCTTTTTAGCGCGTGTTTTAAAAGCCAAGTATTATCCATCTACAGACTTTCTTAATGCAAGATAAGGGAGTCTACCATCAGATCAGTAAGAGATCTTCTTTGTAAGAGGCTGGGGTGGAGGGTTGGGTTAGGCCAGAATATTTCCATAAGGGAAGATATATGGTTACCAAGTGTAACAGCTCGTTTTCGATAAAATCAGAATAGTGATTTTGGGACCACAAATCTAATTCTAGAAAGGAAATTTATTTTAATATTATTTTATAATCTACAGTATGATAATAATGTCGTATGAAATTTTCATTAAGAAATTTTAATAATTATATGTTTAATTTGATAAAGGACCAAATTGAACAAAGTGTAAAAGTTGAATTCTAATAGCTAAAGGGATTAAATAGCTATGGAATTCAAAATTTTAGGTCCTCAAATGGTACATAGTCCATTTAAAATGCTTAGTTGTTAAGGACGATTATTCATTCATGGAAAATAAAATTAAGAAAAGGATGGAATTGGAAAATGAAATAGTAAAAGATGATAAATGATAAAAAAAAAATGAAAATATCATCAATTTTATCATCTTCTTCCCCAAAAATACATGGAAACCCTAGGAAAGAGAAATCAAGCTTTCTTGGCTTAATTGGGTAAGTAATCTTGTCCCGTTTTTAATAATTTTTATATTTTCGAGATCGGAATAGCTTAATCTATCTATTTTGGGGATTAATTTGTAAAGAGATCAAAGAATAAAAATTTTGACATGGATGTAAATACTGAAATTTTGAAATTTATGGTAGAAAATGAAAGGTTGTTGGTAGATAAACAACTTTTGTAAAGTGAATTTTGATAAATTTATGATTTTAGGACTAAATTATAAAGTTGTAAAATTCAGGCAAAATTTTTGAATTTTATGAAATACATGGGCTGTAAATTTTGTATGTAAAATTCGGCTAGGCTTGGAATAAGGGTTAAATTGCATAATTTCATTTTCCGAGCCTAGGGACGAAATCGTCATTAATTAAAAATTTAAGGGTAAAATAGTAATTTTGCCTAAGATGTGAATTGGATTGAATTGTATTAAATTGATGCTAAATTTACTCATATAGATCTGGATAGACCAAATTCAGAGTTAGAGCGAGGGAAAGTGTCGAATTAGTAGATTTTACGTATACGAACATTTATTGAGATAAGTTCGTGTAACTAAATTGCGTTTATTTTTATGCTTGAATTGAGTGTGGTATGTGTTTATATGAATTATATAAATGTTATAAATGTATGAAATAATCACATGCCCATTAATGTTCAAAAAATGATAATTTCTATTTGAATAATGTAATAAAATGGATACATGATTTCCCGTATTGAATGTGGTCCTGCATATGTTGTGGATAGAATATAGCTCAGACGAGCAACCCTGATAAAAGCCCTCTCGAGCGTCCTGTTATATAGTTCCTGCGAGCATCCTGATCAGTAGTGATTTTGCATGTGTTGCATACTACCGCAGCTCTTTGTGAGCGTCCTGTTACATGATTCAATCGGTTCTGATCCAACATATATTGCGGACACAAATGCAGCTCTACGTGAGCGTCCTGATATAGGCTCCTATGAGCTTCCTGACATGGCTCGCTTGAACTTCCTGCTAAGCTATCTGGAGCTCCTGTTACATAGCTCTTTGTGAGCATTCCTGATAGGCTCTTCGTGAGCTTCCTGATTAAAAGCTCTTTGTGAACTTCCTGTTATAAACTCTTATGAGTTTCTTGGTATAGCCCGGATAAGCTTCTTGTTACATGGCTCACATGAGCATCTTGATATATGGCTCGAGAATGTGCCCTTATGGGTACCCCTGAATATGAATTGACAGTTTCTGATTTGTACACTTCGAGTGTACTACATGTGTATCCATCGATATTTCAAATAAATCAATAGGCAAAATCCTGACATGAGAAAATATGAACACGAAATGAATTTTTACATGTATCTGCCTAAAATACATAAAAATGATGATACATGATATATGGAAGTATGAGATAGTGATATATGAACATGGAACTTGTTTGATGATACTAATTGAATGTACTCCCTAAAACTTATTTGCATGGTAATAATATTTATTAAACTCAATTATTTATTCTTAAATTTAAATTAAGATTTTACATCATTATATTATTTTAACAAATAAATCTCAAAATTACATATGGATTATAATTCAACGTACAATTGTATAAATAAACTTTAATTTTATATAATTTTATACATAAAATTTTGATTTAATCTAATTTTTGTAAATTTTTTTACACAATTATTAATATATCATCATTTTATATTTATATATTACATACATAAATAATTATATTTATCCAATATAAAAATATTTCAAGCATATATTTAAACCACAATTAAAATTTCATATGTATAAATATACCAAATTAAAATTTATATATACAACAACATATTAAATTAAATTTCATATATAACTTTTTATCCCTTAATTAACCAGACCAAATTTGCGGTTATGAATTGTGTTGATTCCATATTAACTAATACCAAGAATATCAAAGAGGTGAGAAATCCAATGAATGAAATACTAAAAATATAGCTAAGAAAAAAATTGTTGCCTACCAAAAATATTCATATACTCTCAAATTGCAAAATAAGATTGATAAACCTAAAAGTAGCCTCTTAAATTGAAAAAAAAAAAAAGAATGAAACAAGAGCTAATTACAGCAAGCTTTGAAAGCTTACAAGCTAATATCATATATATATATATTACGGATTCAAAGAACAAAAGAAAGATTCTACACAATGCATTGACTGCTAGTTTTGACACGCAGCAAAGAGACTTCGGATCTATGCACTTTGTGCGGGAACTTGATCCATTTTTCCAAAACTTTTGGCATTCTTTGGCCTCCACTGTGTCCTCCCTCTCACAATCTCAGACCCCTCTTCAAGTTGGAGCAAGTGCTGGCACTCAATTTCCCCCATATTCCCAAGGTTGCCCACACCAGACACCGCAGTTAGTGACTGCAGCACGCTGTCCCTCCCACATTCCCTCCTATACTCCAGTGTCATGGAACAAAGCTCATGACTCTCCACAATTCCCAATGGTGTACTCTGCAATCACAATGCATGCAACATAAAACAGAACTCAAAATCGCATATCAGATTCCTAGACCATTAAATCATAAGCAGATAAGATCACAGGAAAGATTAATGAATTAAGGTATCTGAAATAAACTGGTTATTTATTTTATTCAAATGTTTATCATGGGCGAAGAAACAGAACGAAGTATGTACAATCATTAAGTGTTACTAGAGTGAACCTTACCTCAAGGATCCAACCAACGTACTTCACATTGTTGACATGCTGATTCACATCCAGGTCGTTCCATCGAGGCTGCAAATTAAAAATTAAGAAATGCAACAATTGAATAGATAGGAAGTTTACAAATGGACACAGCTACAACTATACTGAAGAAAGAGATGGGGCAACCAGTGGTTACAGTTAAACCCTTGCGCACATATTGGGCTGTGCTGTCGTCAAGTTTCACTAATTTCCGGTTATCCTCAGCCACCACTGGATCTGAATTCATAAAATGAGGTTCTATTTCTCCTCGGACCTCTTCTGGAATTTTAGATAACCTTCTGGTCAGTTTATTCATCATCACCCACACACTGTAGGTTGGCAAAACCAAAAATCAAACAGAGAACCAGGATAAATCACTCCCGAAACACCATTCAATAAAGTACAAGCACACATAACATAACAAGAACAGTAACTTTGTTTCCTGGAAAACCAAAATATTGACTCATTTATCTATTCGAAACATTTTAAATACTTGTGTCATAAACCAAAAGGCATTGGTCATAGACTGAAGTCTCTATTTCAGATTTTTTCTTTCTTTTATGATTTTTAATTTTTCTGATTAAAGGAAAAAAATAAGAAAAATGAATAAAATGAAAATAAAGTAAATAAGAAAAAGAAACAAAATAATGAATATAAAAATGGAATGGATATGGCCCAAATCGTCACTGCCCAAAACCAACAATTGGGCCTAAAATCAAATTCAAAGTCCAAAAAGTAAAATAAGGCTCATTATCAAATTCAAAATTCAAGGGCTAGGATCGATTTAAAATATATTATACACAAATTTGAATCCTAACCTTAATCAGTATTTTATCTATATTAAGATACCTAAAATGAAATTAATTTAACACTCAAACACCTTCAAAGACCCACAGCTTGGAAACAAATATTTTTTCTTGGGATTTTGGGCTATTCCAAATTTTCTTATAAGAACAAAATCATGGCAGAACATCATGCTATACCATGAGATAGTTCAACTGAATGAGATCCTTTCCTACTGGTGTCAGAAGATCATCTCATCATTTGAATAAAGATAAGCAAAAAATAACAACCATAACCACAAGAAGCGACTTCATAAACAATGCCCTACCTTGAGGCTCTAGTTAAAATTTCACCAGTTTTACTATTGCTGACAAGCCAATCCCTTCGCATGCCATTCTTTCCTGATGCACTGACCCAAGTGTCTACTTGAACAACATCACCCCTAGAAGACATATACATAGGTACAATGTTCATTAGTATCAAATTGGTAAAATTCAAGCCAAATTACATGCCTCAATGACATCACATTGTGCACTGTATCAGCATGCTTTCTTGATGATACACATATAAAACTACAACCACACAGATGAAACAAAGGTGGCTTATCATGTGTATATCTTGTCACTAAAGGAGCAAACTATGAACACAAAAGTATAATTTACCAAGTTGGATAACGATCAACAACAACTTGCATCCGAGTGACTACCCATATTAGGTTTTTCTTGCACATCCCAGGGGTAGCACCAAAACCATCTCCTAGCAGTCCAGCACTTTTACAATGATTAATCGCTGTTTCCTGCAGAAAAGATGTATTAGTCAAAAATCAAGCTTAGGGTACAATTGATACTAAGCAAAAAGCTATATGTGAACCTGCAAATTTTAGTTCCTGATTCATTGCTCAAACATTCTAGCCAATAACTATAGCACACCTGTAAATGATTCATTAGTGTCTCTATGGATGCTGTACGATCAGCACCTATCTCATAAGACCTAATTGAGAAGTTCTGACGAAAAACAAGACCATCCTGAACAATCCTCCCTATCCCAAATGGGTCAATGAGCATGTCAGGCCGCCTTGGCTTCCAATCAAGCATCATCCACTGCTTCTCAGCAGCCAGGAAAATGGTTGTGATAGCAGCAAGAAGCATGCTCCAATCAGGTAGCTGATTGATAAACGTCCTGGGAGGTGGGGAACTTGCAGCATCTTCGCTCGTGAAACCTTCTACTGGAGTCATCACAACCGTGGTACCATTTATCTTTGGGGGGGCTTGTGCATTTGCCTTAACTTGCAAACTTCCAGAAGAAGCAGATCGTTTCAACTTTATACCTCCAAGGTTAGTAGATCCATTTCCAAGCTTCTTGTTTTTTGAGTCAATGGAGTCCGGGGAAGAAGTGATTGGAAAGAATGAGGATGTAGCAGCAGTGGCAACCATGATTTTATAAATTAAAATGAACTTCTGTTATCCGCTGAAATTCCCTCTTTCCGATACTGCAATGTATCACATATAGTAAGAATCAGATTATTTCAAAAAGATGACCTAAAAAACTTGGGTAATCACAAAATCCTTAATTTTTGGCTATAATGAAGGCACATTCAAAACTTCAATTCTTTCCGTGAAAAGGAAGGAAATTCTAAAATGGTAAAGGATTCTTTCTTCTTCATTTAAAAAGAAAAAGCATCCTATTAAATTTCTATATAATCTAGCCAAAATAAATATTATCAATCAAAGAAATTCTTCATTTCTGAAAACCTAGTGAAAAAAGAAGGAAGATAAAGGATTTACCAGATACTCAAAAGGAACAATTCTCTTATAATTCAAATAATAATAATAATAAACCTGGAATTTAACAGTGGGCGTCACGGTAAATATGCCACAAAGATTCCTAACCAGCGACGACGAAAATATATTACAAAATGTAAGCGGAATCGCTATGAAACAAAAAACACCAAAGCAGATCTCAGACGTAAAAAGGTTTAAACAAGAAAAGGCCAATTTTTTTTTGAGGAAAAGACAGAGAAAGTAGCAAACAATTCATAAATGCGTATACGATTCCCTATCCATTACAATGTAGCACAGAACATCGTCTTCTTTTTCATTTCTCATTTCGCCCCTCCATTTCATAAGAAAATTACAACCAAAAAACATAATATGGAATGGCGATGAGAAAATAGATAAACGAAAAAAGAAGAATTGATTTTTAGCTACATTTGGTTACTGAGAAATGTGAAAAAAAAAAAATAGATCTCCTATTTCCACCACCATCACTGGATGCAACACACAAAATCTTTTCCTTTCTAACTATAAAGAAAAAAAAAAGGCACTTTTCATTTCCCTATCCTTTCTCGGCAACCAAACAGAAGAGCAACATTTCAACGAGAATGCGCAGATCAGACAGAAAAAAGGAGAAATTAAAATTAAGTTCAAACAAAAACAGTAAACTAAAAATTCACAAGTATACCTCAACCAAAATAAAAAAGGGAAATGTAGTGGAGAAAAAACGCAAAATGGAGAAAGTAATGCGTTACATAGGGATCTATAAACTCTTCTCGGTAACTTCTAGCGCTTGCGATCTACCATTACTTTTCCTTCATCTCTTCTTCGCTGCCTCTCTCCCTCTTTTGTTCCGGCTTTTTTAAAAGAAATTTATAATTTTGAAACCTCGTTCCGAGTTTAGTATGATAATAAAATAGTGAAAAGAAATTCTTTTAGTTTGCACAAAGAGATTGTGGAATTTAGGGCCAGCGGTGACTACTTTTTTCTTTTTGGTACACCTGTCCCTCCTGCCTCTCACTTATTTTCCAATTTTATCACCTTTATTTTCTGTTATTTACTCTCTTGCCAATATCTAGAATCTTCGTTTGCTTGTGTTATTAATAAATAAATATTTTATTAAATTTAGATATATTTTAAATTCTAATAATAATTAAAAAGTACAATTTTATTTTATTTGTATTTCTTAAGTATATATTTAGAAAAGCATTGTAAATACTTTCATTGACTAATAAAATATGCTTTCTTTTTTATTCTCCTATTTTTTTTGTTTTTTATTTTTTGTCTTTTTACTTTATAATAGCACCGATAATATATTTTAAAACTAATTTTCTATTCCACTCGTGTATTTTATAAAATTTTTATTATTTAAATAATAATATTCTAATTAAAATAATTGAAAAAATAATATTTAAAATATATAAATAAATTTAAAAAATATATTCAAGGTTTTTTAAAATATAAATATTTATAATATTATGAATATAATTTATAGGAGAAAAAATAAAGATAAAATTGTTATAATAAATATAATTAATGGCTTGGAATCTTAATGTATATATGATATAGATAAATTTAAAAATTAAGTTTTAAATCATTCTTAATTTTAAAATAATTTTATTTTTTTCAATTCCAAATTAAAAATAAATTATTAAATAATTTTTAATTTTAAAAATAATATATATCCAATACAATTACAAGAGCTCGAATTTATAAGTATTTACAATATTTGCTAGATATTAACATTATTTAAATTGTAAATCTCGTACTCTAATATTTGTAGCATTAATTTTATTGTAGAAAAAGAAAGCAGCCAAAGGAAGATGATGAAATTACCTAATTAATTTCAATAAACCATATCTACTTTTATATTTAAAAACTTTTGGATTTGTCTTTTCCAAATTCAATTTATCTTATTACAATTGGAAAACATATCAATTAAAAAACATAATTTACATTTTTATCAAAAATGAAGATTTTAAGAATAGTGTAATCTTTTTATTGATAGACTTAAGGGTGTATATATATATATATCTATACAATAGTAGTTACGTAAGAATCAAGTTGCTAAAAGATAATATCCCATAACAATATCTTATAACATCCCATTAAAAATCAAATTATTAAAAAATAATATCTTATTATAATATTCTAAACATTAACCTATTCAGAAAACGAAAACAAAAATAAATCACTATTTTATATTGAATTATACAATAATTTAATATTAAAATTAAATATTAATAACAAATAAATAATTCCTACTTTAATAAGTTAATAAAAAATTATCATATCAATGGCTACTAGAGCAACATGATTCTCTTCCCTAAAAAAACTTAGTAGCCTTTAAAAAATTGATTTTAGCTAAAAAAAAAAAGATTCAGGTGAGTTTTGGCTTAAGAAGTCGATAACAATGGGAGGAATTTTGAAGTTAAATTAGTTTCGAGACAAAAACCACTTGTCTCGAGCTATTCAAACATCGAAGCCAAGTTAAAAAATAGAGAAGGTTGATCTCGAGACCCAATCTCGAGACATAAGAGATCATGCCTCAAGACACAATTTTTAATATCTCGAGATAATCTAACTTCGAAACAGAAATGCCTAAAATAAATTGAAGTCTGGCTCAAGACATGAAACCTCTTATCTTGAGACACAACATTGAAACTTGATAATTGAGTTTGGATTCAAATCCCCACTCTTAAATTGACTTAGTATCACTTCATAATTTGATGATTTAGATTATTGCACTCTATGAATGTAAGTTTGTGGTTGAGATGACTAATCACTTTGATATGAATGACAATTATGCTCTAAATGATGTGATGAAAGAAGTAAGTTAGCATGAATTATTTTGACAATGTAATGTGACATTGTACATTCGGATTTTGTGACCGGGTCAAGTGTGGGGTGTTACATTTAGTTATCATATAGACATAGTAAAAAGAAATTTATTGCAGAAGTCAACACATATAGGCATCGATATTAACTAAATACATTTATGAGGATTAAATTATAGTAAATGATAAAAAATTAAATAAAACTAAACTTGACATCCATGGGTATCAAGCTTCATTGAAGGCATTTATTAAGGTTATACTTACATTAAATGGTGAAAATTCAATTAAGATCAAATTCAACACATATTGGTGTCAAGCTCTATTGGAAGCATTTATTAGGGTTAGATTTATAGTAAAAAGTGAAAAATCATAATCAAAGAACTTGATAACTAAAGATATCGAGCTTCTTTTCAATTAATATATGAGTTGTCAGCTTCCATACCATTCAATTTCAATTTTTTAAAAGCATGTAACACCCATAATCGTTTTCGTCACTAGATTAGGGTTACAGAGTACTATCGTACAATTTAGAACAATCAATAATAGATAGCATCAAGTTTACCAAATTAATTAACAAATGTTTATAAATAATTAAGATCGAAGCAAAACATACTCTTATAGGTCTTAAATTGAGCCTTCGAGGCCCTAAAAATAGTTTAAGAACGATCAGAGACCAATTCAAAACAAATCAGAAAGTTTAGAGAAAAAACTGAAAATTTTCAAAATAGAGGTCACACAGCCATGTGGCCGGGCCATGTGACATAGCTGAAGCCGTGTAGCATTCGAAATACCCTCACACTGCCGTATTGTAGGTCGCGTGGTAGGCCGTGTTCAATTCGATGTTGGGTCACACGGCCATGTGTCAGCCCGTGTGAAATATGCACTTAATACATTCAGGCACACGTCCTGTGGGTTGCTCGTGTGTAACACATGACCGTGTGATGACCCATGTCCCAAGCTGTGTGTGTAACACTCCTAACCTGTATCCGTCATCAGAATAGGGCTACGAAGCATTATCGATCAAATACAGCATACAACATACATTTCTCATACATGAATCCATTATCACATAAATAGTAATGAAACATAATCACAATTTCCCTTATAAGGCTCTACGATACCTTAAAACATGCTTGGAAGAGGTTCGGGACTAAACCGATAACATTTGAAAACTTTAGGAAACTTAGAAAATTTTCATGCATAAAGGGATCACACGCCCGTGTGAACAAGCCGTGTGCCTCACACAGCCACCGGGCACGCCCGTGTCATAGGCCGTGTGAAAACAGGGCATACATACTGACTTGTACCACACAGCCGGAGACACGCCCGTGTGCCATGGTCGTGGGAAAACTGGATGGTCTACTGACATGGGTCACACGGCCGGCCACACACCAATGTGCCAGCCCTTGTGTCACACACGGCCAGTAGACACGCCCGTGTGTCTAAGCCGTGTAACTCTCTGACTTTTTTTAACTAGGATTCAGGGGTCACACGGTCGATTCATATGCTCGTGTGATCAACTGTGTGGCACGAAAATAGGCTTGATTTAAGCTATTATTCCCACCTATCATTCATGTACCTAAAAACATTCATTTGGCATCATTTTTACATACAATAGGAAACCAAAAATGACCATTTCATGCACATTTTATGCCATTTAAAATCCATCCATTTCACTACTCAAATCCACAACCAAAATCATGCCAAAACAATATGCCATAACATTAACTTCTATATGCATTTTCTCACCATCTTATTAACTATTACATACCACAAAATATACCAATTCATCGTGTTAAAACTAAGCCACAACATGCCATTTCTCAACCATGATATATCATTGATAATTAACCAAATCAATTATCCATCTAGCCAACACATGAACCATATAAAACTTACCAAAACATAAGGCATTATATGTATCATATATCACTTATCAAACTTATGAATTAAGCCAACTTCTATGGCCAAATACACACCAACATTTATAATCCAAATCTCATTGCTAAAATCATAACTCAAAACATATCATCATATCACTAGCCTATACATGCCATATACCATATTTACAAAGCATCCAAAAATACCAACAAGTAGTCGATAGTGTGATGATGGTTCTTGATGATCCCCAATGTCCGAGCTAGCTTCGATAATCTATAAAACGAGGAAAGAACACACAAAGTAAGCTTTAAAAGCTTAGTAAGCCATATACAAATAAAACTATCTCATGAATCAACATCGTTTCCATCAAGTAAGCAAATTATGAATAAGTACATATAAGCTTATAAACCTTCCCAAATGTATACATATTCAACTTCATAAGTGAATTCATCAAATACTTCCATTTTTAATACTTGTATTAATCTCATAAGTACCTGAGTCGCTTAACTCATTTACACATTCTTTCTCGACTTGACTTTGCTTGTTGAACCTTTCAGAATCGTTAAGGATACTCAGAAATCACATATAGCTTGTACAATGACATATTCCAAATATAATCTTACATGTTATCACATATCGATGCCAATGTCCTAGACATGGTCTTACACGTAATCACAATACAATGCCAATGTCTCAGACATGGTCTTACATGTAATCACATCTAGGCAATCCTAATGTCATGACATTTGTATCCTATACTATTCCTAGGGTTTTTACGGGACTTTCGGTTAACATAACTTCGTCGATACTTGCTCGTATTTGCTTGTTCAACATTCAAAGCAATTTAATGACAAATGAACATTTATAAATCAATTTAAAGGTATTTATTTGCATAGGAACTTACTTGTAGTCGAAATAGAGGGGCTGGATCGACTATTCAATAATCTTTGATTTTCCCCGATTTTCAAAATTAACTCATTTATTCATCAAATCATTCAATTTAGTCCACAAACACATATTTGGGTATTTTTTACACTTTAGCCCCTAAAGTTCCACATTTTTACAATTTAGTCCTTACTTAACAAATACACAAAATTCACTCAATTCAATTAACCCATGCTTGGCCGAATTACCATAGTGCCCCTAGAAACGATATCAAAAACATAGAAATCATCAAAAATTAAATTCCACATTTTTACAATTTAGTTCTTACTTAACAAATTAGGGCATGGGCTAGTTAGTACTCGAAGCAATGATCTCAAAAACATAAAAATCATTAAAAATCGAACAAATTTCATAACTCAATCAAGATGAACAAGGGCCGAATGGATGAAAGCATCAAAACCCTATTCTTTCTCTAATGTTCGGTGGTGGAAGAACACAATATGATGAATCAAATTTCGTTTATTTGTTTTAATTAACCTTAATTTTACATTTACTAAAATACCCTTAATGCTTAATATTAAATTTCCACTAACCAAAGGCATATTTGTCCATCCATAAATCAAATGGTCTAATTTCATCATAAGGACCCCACATTTAATGGATCATAGCAATTTAAGCACTTTAACAATTAAAATGCAACTTTCGTATTTTATGCGATTTAGTCCTTTTTTTCTCAAATTGATCTATTAAACGATAGAATTAGCTCACGAAATTTTCACACATATATATTCACATGTTGTAAACACATAAAATAATATTAAAATAATTTTCTAACCTCAGATTTAAGCTAAAACTGGGTTGTTACAGTGTGTGCCCAAAAATGACCCAAAACTTGCTCATTTCATATCCAAATGTTTTTATACCTAAATCAATTTTCAAAAAATGAGTATAAGACCTGAAAAATGCATTTCAATGACACTCAAAGAATGTTAAGACAATCAACCTAAAACCTAACCAATGTATCATCAATGGCACCACGATACAACACTTACCCAATTCATTTCCTTAACTACATAAAGAAACTACAAACATGCTTCTAATGACCCATAATGAATCTCAAAATGTCATACTTAACTCAAGCCAATCTTATTATATCACATTCATCCATTATGCTTAAGCTTACAATTAAGCATGCATACCTAACAAAGTTATTCAAACCACAACATCATATGCACACAACTATACAATATAAGTATTTAGGAACTATTACAGACCATAACCAAATTCCCCTATTACATGCCCTATAAACCAAATAGAATTCAAAATCTACCAAAAGATACCCGAATAGTGTGAATTCTTCAAGTTGATCTGATTTTCACAAAATGTGATCTACAAGGAAAAGACAAAGACACAAGTAAGCTTTCATAAAGCTTAATAAGTCCGTCAGTTAAACAATAAAACTTACTTAATTAAATATAATAATTCAAATAATAAGATAAATAAACAGAGTTCCTGTCAACAAGGTTATTATCAAAATTCCTATCAACCACAACTTACAACAAGTGAGTAATTTTAAACATTAGTTCAAATCAATTTTCCACAATTCAGTACATTCACATTTCTTACTATCACAATGCGTAATCTCTTTAACAAATAATGATAATACATCATTTACCACATTTACACATATATGCTATCACGAACTGTTTACCATTTCGCAGCTCGCATTTAGATTGTCATGTATTTCCATCCAACGCATACTGGAAAGATGATTGAAATCCAGGTACATGTTTCATATTGTGCCATAGTCTAACTATAGTATTACATGTGCATTGTCATGACACTACTATGGTCTTATGTTCATAGTGACATAACCCGGTTATGGTTTTATCATCAGGACGTTATAACCTAGCTATTGTCTTACATATATACACTACCATGGTCCAACTATGGTCTTACGTCTGAATAGTTGCCATAGCATCGCTATGGACTTAAGTACGAATGCAGCTTGTCTCAATTGATATCAAGAATTATCATTTTCGTAACTTTTTATAATTCCAATTCTATTAAAAAATCAATTTAATACTAGTAATTTTATATCATTTAAGGTCTAACATTAAACAATTATAAATATAATCAAGTTTATATTAAACGAACTTACATGATGAAAAAACGAATTTGAAATCGAGACAATGATCAATCCATTACTTTAACCTTTATGCAACTAGAGCCTAATTGATTTATTTCTTGATCTAATATGAAACAAAGCTTGACCAAAGTTTTTCAAGCCCTAACAATGGTTATTTGGTTCTTTTCACACGAAGAAGAAAGAAAAATATGATATTTACCTTTAATTCATTAAATTTAACTTACCATTTAACTATTTACAATTTTAACCTTTTAATTTTCACTTATAAAATTACTATCTTATGTGCATAAATGTCCATAACATATAAATATGGTATAATTACTATAACAACCTATTTTTCAGTGAAATTGGAACAGCGGTTTCGGGACCACAAATCTGATCCAAAAATAAAGTTTATTTTTATTTTATTATTATATGGTCTGTATTATGATAGAAATGTCATGTGAAAATTTTGATATGAAAATTTTATTGATTAAGTGTTTAATTACGAGAATGACTAAATCGCATAAAATGCAAAAGTTGAATTCTAGTAGCTATAAGGATTAAATAGCTATGGAATTCAAAACTAGTGGTCCTTATATGGTAATTAGACCATTAAAGAAAAGTATGTAGATTTTTGGTGACTCATCCATGGAAAAATTAGAAAAGGGTAAGAACTAAATTGGAATTAAAATAATTACTTAATTAAAAAGATGATAAAAGATATCATCTTATTATTTTGTCATCTTCAACCCCAAAAATTATATGGAAACCCTAGGAGACAGAGAAAAAACTTTCAAGGCTTAATTGGGTAAGTTTCTTTGTTCCGTTTTTAGTAATTTTGATATTTTTTTAAACTGGGATAGCTTAATCTATCTATTTGGGGGATTAATTTGAAAAGTTATCAAGGTATGAAATTTGGGTCATGGATGAATATGCTGAATACTAGAAATTTATGGTAGAAAATGAAAGGTTGTTGATAGATAAACAACTTTTACAAAATGATTTTTGATGGAAACATGATTTAGGGACTAAAATGTAAAGTAGTGAAATTTGATGAAAAATTATAAATTTTATGAATAAATGTGCTGTAAATTTTGTAATAGGATTTTGATTAGGCTTGGAATAGGGAGTAAATTGCACAAGTTTCATTTTCTGAGCCTAAGGATGAAATTAGAATTTATGAAAAAGTTATGGGCAAAATGGTAATTTTTCCTAGGACGTAAATTGAGTCCAAATGAATACAAAATATGAGAATTTGATGATTAAAACTATTTATATAGATCCAAACAACACAAATTCGAGGTTAGATCGAGGAAAAAAATGTTTTGAATTAGTAGATTACTTACGCGAACAAGTGTCGAGGTAAGTTCGTGTAACTTAATCAAACATGTAAATCTTTTTAATTGAATGTTTTGTATGTATGGAATGTGACTTATATTGATGTACATTATTTGAATGCTATAATGAAAATATTAATACATGCTTGAAACGGTGAAAGAGGGTTAAGTCACGATTGAATACTGAATTCTGATGATTATATGCGCTTTCTCGAAACAAATAAGGTCCTGCATTTGTTACGGATGGGATTTAGCTCAGACGAGTAATACTATTAACCTTATTATAGAAAGGATTTATCCCAGATGGGTAATCTTGATATAATACCTCTCGAATATCCGTTACGATTAGGGTTTAGCCTGGATTGGTAATCATGTTATACGAAATGTGGCTCGAGAGAGTGTTCCTTGGTTAAGTGCCCTAATGGGTACTCTTGAATAAGAATTGACGGGTTATTGAATCGTACACCTCGAGCGTACTACTTGAGTATCCATCGGAATATCAATGATTCAACGGACAAAACTCTTGACATGATGAGAGAATTATGAGATGAAATGATAATATCTTGAAAGCATATTGCATAATGAGCTTATCTATGTTCACTTGATTGATATGAAGATTTTGTGACTAGCATGTTTGATTGAATGTATGTGTTTAGACAATTGTTCCAAATGGATGGAAACATGATATTATGCT
Organism: Gossypium longicalyx; assembly: GCA_025698465.1. NCBI lineage: Eukaryota > Viridiplantae > Streptophyta > Magnoliopsida > Malvales > Malvaceae > Gossypium > Gossypium longicalyx. Next base: position 10,381,969 of record CM047000.1, read on the forward strand.
TAAATTTAATAAACGAGATTGGTAAGTTTAGTTTTCGTTATACGAACTTACTAAGCATGTAATGCTTACTCCATTTTATTTTTCCCTTGTTTTATAGTGCTCGAAAGCTCGCGAAGGTTGGAGATCATTGGATCATCATCACACTATCCACTAGCTATTTTGGGTATATATAGTAAAATCATTTTGGTATAATGGCATGTTTAGGCTATTTTGGCCATAGATGGCTTAAGTATGTAGTTTGTAATCTAGCCATTGGAATGGCTAGTAATGGTTGTTTTTGATATACTTGTAATGTCATACTATGGTAGTTACATGCATGTTAATGGTTGTTCAAATTATGCCTAACATTAACATATGGAATATATCAAGGTAAGATTATAAACATGTATGCATACAATGATATGCCATGTTGGATGATGGAAATTGCTCAATTTGAATGCTTGAAATGGTTGGAATGTGTTTGGTATGTTTTAGTGCAGGACAATGGTAAATTTGGGTGACAAATAAAGCTAGGAAATGACTTTATTTTGTCCATACGGGCGTGTGTCTAGACCGTGTGTGATACACGGCCAGGTACATGGGCGTGTAGTTAAGCCGTGTGTCTCATGCATCTTAATTTTGAGAAACAGAATGCTCAGAATTGAGCACACGGGCAGAGACACGGCGTGTGTCTCAACCGTGTGTGCTACACGGCCTAGAACATGGGCGTGTGTCTTGGCCGTGTGAAACCTACACCTAATTTTGAATTGAATTAATTAACCACACGACCTAGAACACGGGCGTGTGGCATGGCCGTGTGCACAAGTTAGAAAGTTACACGGGGTCGAACACAGCCTGCAGCACAGATGTGTCTGAGGGTCACACGGGCGTGTCCCTTGGACCACACGGGCGTGTAAGCCCTGCACCTAAGAAAATTTTTAAAATTTCACAAAAAATTCTTAGGGGTCCCGATTAAGTCCCGACTCGATTCTAATGCTCGTATTGGGCCTTGAGGGTCCAATTAAGGGACATTTTATTTGATCTCGGTTAATGAATAATAATTTACATGAATTATTTGTAAAATATTTTGAAAGTTCTGGTAACGCCCCGAAGTTCTGGTAACGCCCCGAAACCCTGTTCCGACGACAGATACAGATTAAAGGTGTTACAATTACCATCCAAGGAAGGTTTAATTGTACAATTGGTTCTTCAATTATATTAAATTCCAACTAAACAAGCTTAATTTCAATTTAACCCTAAACTAATTAGAACTAAATGAGCAAATAGCAAAAGAGTTAGTAGATTTAATCACGTCACCACCGCTTGGACTTTTTTACCATGGTTTAATCACCATTTTGGTCCTTTAAATATTTTAAATCTATAGTAATTAACTTTTACCTCTTTTACAATTTAATCTTTTTACCTTAATTAAGCAATTACTCGTAAAAATTACCGAAACAAACTTTAATTCACCTATAATATGACTCTGTAAGTATTTAATAAAATATTTACAACTTTAAAATGATAAACACGATGTCCCAATACCTTATTTTCAACAACCATTTGACTTTTGGACTAAACCGTTTATACTAGGGTTTAGCACCAATAAAGGCCCATTTTCAAAATTATTTACGAAATGGGTTGTTTTTAAAAATAATATCGGGTATGGATCGAAAACCCAAAAACACACTGATGTGGACACATTTTCAGGGGATAACCCAGAAAAACACTTCCACGTCAACTATTTTTTTCCTTGTGTCAGGCAAAAGCACGCTGACGTGGATGCACTTTTGGCTATGTAATCCTTGCTGGATTTGCTTTTCTTGAACTTATCGGTGTTATTCGGGATCTGGGTTTGTCCATTGTTCATTGTTGAACCACTATTGGAAGCACTATAACACCTTAGATCTTGCATGCCATTGATGCCATTCTTACTCTCTATTTGTTGAGCCTTTCCTTCCCTACTTGGATCTAAAATTTTCCATAGAATTGTTGTAAGAGAAGCAAAAAATTTGAAATTTGAATTGTAACAGCTCGTTTTCAGTGAAATCGAAACAGTGGTTTCGGTACCACAAATCTGAGTCCGTAAGGAAAATTATTTTAATATTATTGCATGGTCTACATTATGATAAGAATGTCGTATAAAAATTTCGTTAAGAAAATTTTACCGATTACATGTCTAATTTGATAAAAGACCAAATTGCATGAAATGCAAAAATTAAATTCTAGTAGCTATAATATCAAATAGCTATGGAATTCAAAATTGGAGGACCTTATATGGTAAATAGACCATTAAGAGGAGTTAGTAAATAAGTATGATGATTCATCCATGGAAATTTAAGAAAAGAAAAGGATTCAATTGGAAAGTAAATAAATAAAAGATTATAAATAAAATAAATATCTAATATCATCATTTTATATCATCTTTCTCAATTAAAAGACATGAAAACCCCAGTTTTTGGGTGTTGAGTTCAAGTAATTTGTTTTGGCTTAATTAGGTATGGATTCTTGTCCCGTTTTTAGTAATTTTTATATTTTCGATATCGTAATAGTTTAATCTAGCTATCTCGGGGATTAATATGTAAAGTTAACAAAGTAATAAGGTTTCTCTTTGGATGAATGTGCATGAATTATAAAGTTTTATGGTAGAAAATGAAAGGTTGTTGATAGATAAACAACTTTTGTAAAGTGAATTTTGATGAAATTGTGATTTAGGGACTAAATTGAAAAGATGTAAAATTCATGGAAAATTTTTGAATTTTATGAAATACATGGGCTATTAACGTTACATGTAAAAATTGGCTAGGCTTGGAATAAGGATTAAATTGCATGAATTTCATTTTTCGAGCCTAGGAACAAAATTATAATTAAATAAAAGTATAGAGGCAAAATAGTAATTCCGCCTAAGATGTGAGTCGGATTGAGTTGAATATGAATTGTATTAAATTAAGTTAATTTCACTCGTATAGATCCGGATAGACCAAATACAAAATTGGATCGAGGAAAGAAAAATGCATCGGATTATTAGATTACAATTCACGAACACTTGTCAAGGTAAGTTCGTGTAACTAAATTGTGTATATTTATATGTTTGAATTTAATGTTGTATATGTGTATTGTATAATTTACATGTATGAAAATCGGTCACATATCCGATAATGCTCGATAAGTATTAAGTCCCAATTGAATAAATGAAATTTGATGGATACAGGGTTCCCAAATTGGTTGTGGTCCTGCATATGTTGCGGACACACCATAACTCGAAAGAGAGTTCTGTTATTAGCCATCTCAAGCTTCCCGTTATATGGTTCTTGCGAGCTTCCCATTAATAGCTATTCGAAGCATCCCGATTGGTTGTGATTTTGCATGTGTTGTAGACACACCACATCTCTTATGAGCGTCTCGATATATGGCTCTTAGTGAGCTTCCCGATTAAAGGCTCTCTGTGAGCTTCCTGATTAATGGCTCTCCGGAGCTTCCCAATATGGCTCGCTTGAACTTCCCAATATACGGCTATCTGAAGCTTCCTGATTAATGGCTTTTCAGAGCTACCCGTTATTGGCTCGCATGAGTTTCCAGATTATGGCTTGCATTAGCTTCCCATTATGCAGCCTAAATAAGCTTCCCGTTATATAGCCTGGATAAGCTTCCCGTTACATGGCTTACATGAGCTTCCTGTTATATATCTCGAGAGAGGGCTTTCTAATTATGTGCTCTAATGAGTACCCTCGAATATGAATTGACAGATCTCTGATTCATACACTTCATGTGTACTACCCTTATATCCATCGATATTTTAAATGATTCAATAGGTAAAGTTCTGATATGAGATGATATGAAATCAAGATGAATTACTATGAAAAATACTTGAAATACAAAGATATGATATGTACATGTTCATGGATACTTGAAGTGATAATACATGTATGTGGAAATTGAATATTGATGAGCTCATTCATGTTTCTTAGTATTTATGTGAATTACATGATTACATGATTAACATGCTTGATGAAGATATGTGCTAGGCAATTGGCCAAATTGGTTTGAGCATGTTTATTTGCTTACCTTAATTGTGAATATTGGTAAGTTAAATTCAATGTTGTATGAACTTACTAAGCGTAAAATCTTACTATATTTTATTTCTCCTGTTTATAAAATTGGAAGCTCGTAAAGGTTGGAAGTTGGTCGGAGCTACATCACACTATCCATCAACCCAATTCGATATAAATAGTAAATTACTTTTGGTTATAATGGCATGTATAGGTTAATTAGCCAATGTTGGCACATGCATGTTTGGTTGTAACTAGCCATTTGAAATGGCTTGTGATTAATATATTTTGATGTATATATATATATGTGTATCTTTATCTAGTTAATGTGTATGGTAAAATGATTGAAGTTGAAGTGAGGATCGATTATGCATATGAATATTTGATCAAATAGGTAAGTAAGTAAGTACGTTTGTATACTTGGTTATATGAGGTATTATATAATGCATAAGACTTGGATTTGGCTTAATTTAAATGTCTTGGATTGGCTTGTGAATGTGTTAAAGTGTTAATGTAGGTGGAAGACCAATTGGATGAGAAATAAGGCTTAGAAATGGTCTTATTTCGTCCACACGGGCAGAGACAAGGGCGTGTGTCTCAGCCGTGTGTGACACACGGCCTAGCACACAGGTGTGTGTTTTAGTCGAGTGTCCCCTGCATCTTCAAAATTTAAAATAGAATGCTCAAGTTTTTCACACGGCCTGACATATGGGCGTGTGGCTTGACCGTGTGACCCTAGTCAAAGAGTTACATGAGTACGGACACGAGTTGAGACACGACCGTGTGCCCTAATTCGAATGCCCACACGGCCTGGGACACGAGTGTGTCACATGGCCGTGTGAACCACACGGGCGTGTGTCCTCTACAGCTTGGAAAAATTTTGAGATTTTGTGAAAAGTTCTCTAAGTATTCGATTTAGTCCCGACTTGTTTCTAATATATGTTTTGGGCCTCAATGGCACATATAAAGGACTTTATGAATAATATTTGACATGAATGTTAAATATTATGAAATGTTTGTATTTGATCTGTTTATTTTAGTAATGGTCTGTAACCCTATTCCGGCGACAGATACGGGTTAGGGGTATTACATGAATACCTTTGTTCTTTCTATGGAAGCACTTAGCTTTTATTTTTGTAACAGCTCGATTTTGGGCCTAGTCAGAATAGTGGTTTCAAAACCACTAACCCGAGGTCAAAGAAATTATTTTTAATATTATTTTATGTATTGTAGCATGATTATATGAGTGCATGAAATTTTTGGTGAAATAATTTTAGCGATTGCATGCTTAATTGCAAAAAAGGACTAAATCGCATAAAGTATGAAAGTTTTGTTCTACTAGCTAAAGGTGTCAAATAGCTATGGAACGTAAATTAGAGGTCTTTACTGAATAAATAGACCACAAATTTGTTAATAGCTGATCATAGAGACAAAGGAATTGTAGGGTCAAAGTTAGGTGAAATTTGGTGACTAAATTGACTAGAATTAAAATATAATAAAAAGAAAAAAAGATATCACCTTTCATATTCCTCCTCTCCACCGAAAATACCAGCGAAAATAAGGGTTTTGGAGCTTCAAGATTTCAGCCACTCTTTACCCTTACAAGTAAGTGATTTTGATGGCCTTTCTTGATAATTTTTGTACTTTTGGGACCCTTGTAGCATAATCTAGCTAATGAGGGGACTATTTTACAAAATGGTTGAAATTCTAGGGTTTTTCCATAAGAGTATTCATGTTTTTTGCTGAATTCTTATGGAAGAAAATGAATCTTGGTTGTTAAATAAACAACTTTTGTGAAAGGATTTTCATAAAAACACCTAAAATAGACCATTTTGTAAAGATGACAAGATGAGTGATAAGTATGAGTAATAATTGAATTTTGAGCTTCTTCTAGTATAAAAATAATTCATCTAGGCTTAGTTAGTGAGAAAATTTGATAAAAATCGATTTACAAGCCTAGGAGTAAAATAGTAATTTTGTAAAAGTCTAGGAGCAAAATGGTCATTTTGCCAAAATATGAATTATGAAATGCATTGATTAATATGACGATTAAATCAATGAATTTTTATTATTTTAGATCGAGAAATACAAAATTCGGGCCTAGACCGGAGGAAGGCCAAGCAAGTAGACTAAATCCAACTAGTCGCCCACTTTTTGTATACCGAGGTAAGTTGTATGTAAGTAAGGCAACTTTATCGTTATTATATGTTGAATGATCGATTTTGCATAATATGGTTGAATATGATTATGAATAATGCATGATGAAATTAATGTGGTAAATTCCCGGTTGAACCTAGGAATAGATTAGATATCCATGCCATGACATTTGAGTGATATGTGTGCTAGTGTAAGACTATGTTTGGGACATGGCATCGGCCACGATATGACAGCCAGTGTAAGACCATGTTTGGAACATGGTATCGGCAATGTAATGAGATCCAGTGTAACACCATGTTTGGGACATGGCATCTGCCACATTATGAGAGCCAGTGTAAGACCATATTTGGGACATGGCATCGACATTGTGATGAGAGCTAGTGTAAGACCATGTCTGGGACATGACATCGGCCTTGACATATGAGCCAATGTAAGACTATGTTTGGAGCATGGCATCGGCAATTCACTCTCTTGTGTAAAGCTTGTCAGATATCCTTTAGTATTCCAAATGGTTTCACAGGTTATTTTAAAGCTTATGACAATGATATGGAATGATATAATCATGTTGTGAGTAGTACAGGTTCTTATTCAAAACTCATGAGATATGAGTCTAGTTATGTTGCCTTGATGGTAAGAATGACATGAGTAAGTTCTAGCTATGAAATGATTTTGGGACGATATTGTAATATTTGGCTTATACTTGTGATATTTAAGCATGTAGCGATATTTACCTTTGTTCACTCAAGAATGTTGTATTGATTTATAATATGCATGGTTGATATTGTTACTTATTTATATGCAACTTACTAAGCTTTATGCTTACTCCTTCTCTTTTCCATCTTCATATAGTGCCGCCAAGCTAGTACCAGAGATCAAGGGACGTCAGGGGCGTCGATCACACTATCACCTAAAGTTCTTGGTATAGCTAGTTTAAATGTTTTGATTGTGGCATGTATAGGGACTTGAATATTTTTTTTAGTGTCCTATTAGTTTAGCCATAAGTGTTGGCTCATATGATGGAAGTGATATTCATTTTGTGTAAGCCATTAATGTTGGCTAATATTGATTTTTATTAAATGCATTTGATGAAGATTTTCATGGTTGTAGTTGTTTGGTTATGTCTATCTATGCTTGGATTGGTTATGTTTGATATTGTGTAGGTTAGTGCAAATATGGGTGGCAAAAAGGCTTGGTAAATAGCCTTGTTTTTGTCCACACGGGAAGACACACGAGCGTGTGTCTAAACCGCGTGTGACACACGGCTTGCCCCATGGGCGTGTGGTAAGGTCATGTGTTCCCTGCATCTTGGCAAAACAGAATACACAGTAGTAACCACACGGGCGGGGACACGGCCTTGTGTCCCAACCGTGTGGAGGACACGGCCTAGTACAGGGCTTGTACCATGGCCGTGTGCCCTTAAGGGGTTGTTGATGTCAGAAATAGAATGTCAAGGTTTTTGCATATGGGGTAAGACACTGGCGTATCATGGCCGTGTGGGAGACACGGGTCATGGACACGGACGTGTGCCAAACCGTGTGAAAACCCCTGTAGGTTCGAATCGAAAAATAAATTCGCACGAGCTAGGGACACGGGCGTGTCCCGATATGTTTAGGTCGTGTAAGCCACACGGGCCTTCAACATGGCCATGTTAAGAAGACACACGAGTGTGTTGCCCTTCCACACGAGCGTGTGCCCCTGTCAGCTTGAAATTTTACAAAGTTTTCTAGAATGCATAGATTAGTCCCAAATCAATTCCAAAGTGTGTTCGGGCCTCGTAGGCCCATAGTAGGGACATTAAGGTATTGTTAAAAGTTTTAAATTGGAGCGAAATTTCATAACTAGGAAATGTATGTTTGTATGTATTTAAGTCCGGTAACACCTCATATCCTGTTCCGGCGTCGAACTCGGGTAAGGGGTGTTACAATTTTTCATTTTTAGTTTTTATCTGCCTAGAGCTGTGTGAGCTAATATGCCTAATAAAATGAATGGATTTTTGTGGTTTAGAGCCTTGTGTATGGAATTAGGTTAAATTGTAGTTTTAGTCTTTTTATTATGTCAAAATTTGAGATTTTAATATATATTTTTTAATTTTGTATGATATTATTAGTAAGTCCTAATTAATATCATCGTTGTTTACTATAGTTTTTTTATAAAGTTATCTTAAGCATTTTATTAAAATATAATTTTATTATTTCTTAAAAATAATTAACTAAATTTTCAAGAGCTTTTGGTTGTGTGGCAGAATAAAAAAAATAACGTGTCTAATTATGAAAAATTTCCCTTTATTATGTTAAAGAAAAAATCCATCTCGTCAAAATAATTTTTTCAGAACACATCATGTTAAATTTATTTTTTCAAAACCCATATTGTCAAAATTATTTTTTTCCAGAACAATACTTAACAATTAAAAAAATTAAACCCTAAACAATTAAAAACATAATACCCTAATTTAAATTTTCCTAAACCCTAATCAAATCCCAAAACCCTAAACATAGGCCCTAATTTGCAAATAACCCATTGGGGATTACACGGCCAAAAGCACGTCCACGTCAATGCGTTTTTGGGTTTTCGCTCCATGCTCGTTATTGTTTCTAAAAACGGCCTATTTTCGTAAATAATTTTGAAAATAGACCTTTATTAGTATTAAACCCCTTATACTAACCATTAATCCAATTAATTTAAATTTATCAAATCAAAATTTAATGTAAAAATTATTATTGACCATATAATTTAAATATTAATTTTACGAATTTTCTAATTAGGTTTATGATGTCAAAATTATTGAAAAATAAGCTCATACAAGGCGTGTATTTTAAATTTGAGTAATTGCGTGAAAAGCCCCTATTTAAAAAGATTCGGAAATATTTTACCGTTATTTGATATTTTGAAATATTTGCCCCTTATTCAAGCAACCTTAAAAAAGTTAGTCCATTGTTTAAGCATTTAGCCAAATTTGGTTTTTTTAAGGATAATTATATTAATTTAAAGGATGTCAGACTTCTAAGGATCTCAACTTCCATTTGCATTTATTTGGGATTAACTCCCGATAAAAATTAAATGCAAATACATTGATTTCTTAATAAAAACACCTGACACCTACGTATGTGTATCAATTGTAGCGACGTAAAAATTTGGTTTCGGTCGTTAAATGTGGCGATTTATTGAAAACTTGAAAGCCGACTTGCGACTTTATTAAAAAGAGGAGTCGCCACCGATCTTTTTCTTAAGTGTGATCGGACACCTAATGAATCCTCTTTTTCAAAGAAAATTTTGTTTTTGGATAACAAAAAGGCCGAGTTTAGGTCTACGAGAAAATTCAGAGAAAAATTAGGGTTCGGGAGTCTATTACGAGCGAGGAAGGTATTAGCACCCTTGCGACGCCCAAAATTGGTATCTTGTAAAACACATGTTGTCTTGATTTTCAAAGATACGAGTTCAATGAAACATTTAGTCGTGATCTGGTTGAAACACGAGAATTTTTAATTCTTTTGATTTTTGAGAAGGACATACCGTTTTAACACAAGTTGATTGATGTTCACCCAACATAGCGATGAAATCGATGACTAAACGTTAAATCAGTACGTTGTCTTATTTATCGAAATTAATTTAAAGACATGAACGAAAATATTTATATATAGAACAAATAAAAGTAAAGAAAACTAACATTGATGTTGCACTATGGTATGAAATACTATGCTAAATTCGGGATGGACAAATAATAAAAGGTTAAGAATATATGAAACCAACAATATATAAAAATATTAACAATATACATGCGATAGTAATAGTATTAAACACGAAATAAAATCATGAATACATATAAACAATAAATGAAGTGACGTAAACATAATATTAAAAACACTAATATTGCTATATATATATATATTAAAATATATAAGTGATAATAGGAATGAAAAAAATATACGCATAATAATACTAAATATATACATACTAAAAATATATATACATAGTATAAATGAACATATACAATATATATTAAGAATACTAATAACATAGAAAATATATTTATATACTAATAATAATAATAATAAAAAGATGTATGTACACCAAATAATACATAATATTAAAATAATATAATAAGTGGCAATAGTGGAAATAAGTATAATAATGAATAATACGAAAATAATACTATATAAAAAAAGTATATATATACGTATAATAAAATATATGTACTAAGATTAATACTAAATATAAATAAAATAATAATATATACATAATATATAACACATATATGATATATACGTATATATAAAATAAGTATTAAAATGTGTAAACGTGAAATGTATATAAAATATATATATACATATAATATTAAAATGAAATAATAAGTGATAATAGTGAAAATAATAGGTATAAGTATAAGGATAATATAGAAAGTATATAAATGAACTAGTACTAAAATGTATAACTAATGATATTAGAATGTATACATAATAATAACATTACAAAATGTACACATAGCATTAAAAATATATACATGATGTGGTATTAAAAAGAATTATATAAATATAATGGTATTTAAGAATATATATAAAAATATACAAATAATATGGTATTAAAGGTATATACATAACTTATATAAAAATACAATATTTAAAGACACATACACATAATATATATATAGAAACATATACATAATATAATATTAAAATATTTACATGATATATGCATAAAATAACAATATCATAAAAAAACAACTATTAACAATACTTCATGAATATATATATACTAAAAATATTCATAATAATATATAAAATATAATATTAAAAACATATATGAGTATATATAAAGAAAATATATATAATATAATACATAAGTATATTAAATACACATACATATATAAAAGATCATACACTAATACATAATGATAATAATAATAATATTGAAATATAAAAAACAAATATAATAGAAATATTAAAATGAATAATAAAGTAATACCATCAATAAATATGCCTATACATATACGTGCCTAGTAAATATACACTACTACATGTAATAAATAAATATAATAAGTACATAGATTATAATTAATAATAGTAAATAACAGAAAATAATAACAAATAATTTGAAAAATAAAACAATAAACTAACACAAAAAGGACTAAATCAAACGTAAAACAGAATTTTGGGGCGAATTCGAAAAGAAAGTAGAGAGGAAGGGACTTATTAGAACGCGCGCATGACCTGGAGGGACCAAGGGCGCAATATCCCCAACTATTAAAATGCTGCACATGGCCAAGGACTAAATTGAAAAGCGCGACAAAGTCTAGGGCCGAATTAAAAGCAAAAATAACCTGATTGTAAATGCATGAAAAAGCGGAAGGACCAATTGCGCAATTAGCCCATTGAATAAAAAACACGCGGATCCTGAGTGGGTATGGTCGGGTCAACCCGATCTAAGGCAAAACGACGTCGTTTTATGCCCTGGATCCTTAATGTAAAACGACGTCGTTTTATACTATTATAAAAGTAAAAATTTTGCAAAAAAATTTCATTTTTCCTTCCTTTTTCTCCAAAAAAGCTCTCTCTCCCTCTCTCAGTCCTCTCTCGGCCTAGGGACTCCCAGTGAGACTCCGGCGCCATACCTTTTTTGTTTATATTAAAAAAATAAAGAAATATGGGTATATATGTATGCGAAAATTAGAAAAAAAAATAAAAGAAAATTAAAGAAGTAACCTTTATCCCGTTTTCTTTTGTTTTCTTCTGCGAATACTTGCTATTTCTTTTGTATGTTTTGGGGCTGTTGTTGTTGTTTTAGTATATGATGATTTTTTTTTGAATTTGCCAACCCCTTTTACAACATTTTGTTTGGCTTTTTATAACCCTCTTTTACAAGTTATTTTCTATCATTTTCTGTCTTTTCGTTTCACTGGTTGCAGGTGCAAGTTGCTGATGGAGACAGTCGCAGTGGACGTGACCTTGGACGGTGGCCGCAGCGGTGTCAGGGGCAGGTGGGGGTTAGGTCGGTAGCTGGTAGCTTTAGGGGGCTAGGGTTTCTTATTTTTTGGTTTTTTGTTTTTGATGTTGGGCTATTTTAGTTTAATTGGGTATTGGGCTGGTGATATTTGGGCTTAATGGGTTTTGTGTATTGGGTAGGTTAGGGTATTGGGCTTGAATTGTAAATGGGTTCAATTTTGTTTAAGTTTGGATGTAAACGGGCCCGGGCAATTTGGGTTTCTATATCAATATAGTTCAATCACTCATTAATAATTACTTTGATTTGAAAATGAAAACTTAACGATGCAATAACATTAAGGTAACGATTGATTGGTCAAAACCTAAACTTAAACTATATTCTGTAATAAGATTACGAGAATATAAGATTATGGTTGAAATAATATATTATTTTGTTTGGTTTATTTGATTGAAATGTAAGATTTAAGTGTTTGATTGACAGAATGTAAATTTATATAAAAGCAAATTATATATATATATATATTATATATATAGACTTGTTCATGAGTCAGACTACTCGCCCAGGCCTAAGGCCCGACTGAAATTTGAGAGGTTTTAGATAAAAATATTAGATCCGAAAAATAGACTTGAGCAAAAAAATTAGCCCCATTTGAATATGGGTTGAGTTTGAGCTTGAACATTCAATACCTAAGCCCAGCCTGACCCGACCCATTTTAAGTTTATAATATTTTATATTATGCTATTTTTACATATTATGTAATTTAGAACACATTAAAAAAATAAACTTATACTAAATATATAATGCAACTCTAACGTAAACATTAAAATAATATTAAGATGACTATATAAAAAAATTAGTAAATAAAAATGTAAAAAATTATTAAATATTAAAATAATATAATATAATATAAATATTTTAAAAAAATTTAAAAATAATATATGAAGCTTAAAATAGGTTTGGGTTAGTCTTTTGTAAATATAGACAAATTTAAATAAAATTTTAAGTTTACATTTTAAGTCGGACCGAATTTAAGTAAACATAAAATATATTAATATTATGGCTAGAGTATATGAATATTAAAATTGATAAATATTAATATGTTTTGTTTCGATTCAACCAAAATGCAATGACAACTTGGAAAGTGTTTATTTGGTAAGATTATGACCCAATGACGTGCAAAATTTTGATGAAGCCCTTTCCACTGTCATTGAAAGCAATAAAAAGCCAACAAGTGTACCATAATGAACTGTTCTTGAAATTGGAATTATTTTGTACTAATAAGAGGAGGAAAAAACCACACCTTTTAATAGCTTTGTATATATATCTAATTTAAATTGCCAAAAAATGTATTAACAGAAATCTAAAATATAATTTGAATAATTGGAAGACATGCCATCCTCCCTTTTAGGCATCTGCCCAGACTTTGCATCAAACTTCCTTATTATTGATTTAAAAGTTTGTGGTAATTTTGTCATAAAATTTAGATTTTGCTTCAAATCTCATATTACTTAAAAAAGAGGTCGTAATGAGACTGCATCCTATATTATAATATGATTGTAATGTGAGATTATGATATGGTCGGAATGTTAAAATCTAAATATTATAATCTCATTCTGAAATGTAACATTACATGTTATAATGAGATAAAAAAAACGTATTCTAAAAAATAACTGGACGACATAATGACATTAAAAGAACTCGATATCCATAAATATCAAAGCACCCCTTAAAAACATATTCCAGGAAATAGCTTTTATAAATACCTAATATAATATTAAACGACTACAATATCAAAAGTAAAAAATATATATATTAAAGAACTGCAATATCATAACTAGTGTTAATGAGATAAATAAATAAAAATATTTTTTAATTAATAATTTTATGGTTGTTTGAGTTTTTAAAATAATTTTATTAATTTTTAATTGATGTAGCGTAAGATAATAATGACATATCGGTAAATTGATGCATATAAAGTGTCATGTCAATAAATACGAATAAATCCAAACATTAACAATCACACTAGCAAGGCCATTAGAATTTGATTGTCAATCATTAAATTTAATGTTCAAAAGGATTAAATGGTCAGCTCAATTGGATTTAAAAAGTTGAGAAGAGCTTAGTTGAATTTTTTTTTTTAAATACTTCGAGAGTTTATGGTACGTTTATGCCTTGAATCTATATTATTATCTAGAGTTAACGTCACAAGCTAATTAAACACTATTTTAATTAAAAAATAACTAAAAATTCATTATACTTACAAGCTAACAAATAACATAAAAATCGATCAGATCACCGCTTCTCGATAGAATAAAAAAAAATGGTGTCCCATTTCTCATTTGTTTCTACTTTCTAATTATTCTAGTAAAAACATTCATAACAAATGTTGAACAACCCATCTCTTTTTGACTATAATGATAAATGCATTTTGTTGGAATTGATGTTAATTAATTAAATTTCATTCGGAATTTTAATCTAATAATAAATGTAGTGCAACTCTCTTTTTCTTTTCTTTTCTTTTTTATTCTCTATTTCTCTTCTATTGATTTTCCTTTTCTATTTGTTTCTTCCTCTTCTTCTCTGGTTCCTTGATTGTTGGATTTTTTTTTTTCTATTTTCTTCTTCTCTTGTTTCCTTTGTTTACTACGTACTATAATCAGTAAATTAATCTTAAAAATACTTTCTTTTTCTTCTCACATATTCAATACTTCTTTTCTACTGTATCTTGTTTTATTTTATTCAAATCTCTCTTCTCATGCAACTAAAGGTTTAGGAGTCACATTGTCTAATGCTTGAAGAAGAAGAACTAAATTGATTTTAGTGGAAGGAATATAATCAATATTATAACATATAAGTTTTTTCGCTACGTCTAACTAATTTTTAACTTGGTTTAACTTGTTTAATTGATTTTCGGTTCTAAGAGGATGATCGAACTGTTAGAACTAATTTAACCAACCAATTCAATCCGATTTCAAAAACATTGAGAAAAATGTTTCGTGCCAGTAACATTGCCCCTTGAACCAGAGCATAATTAATAACATTTTATAAATTCCGGCTAATTACAAGAAGATTCCTATTCAAGTAACGAAGGCTTATGAAATAGTTTCACTGGATTTATTAATGAAAACTTTTATTTATAAGTTAAAGATAGAGAATTACATTTAAAATAAAAATACGATAAAATAATAATTTAAAACAATTTAAAATTAGGATATGAAATTATAACAATTGTATTTGAATATTTTAAAATTTAAGATTATGTTATTATTCTCCTGCAAGAATGATGGTCTATAGAGCAACAATCTTGGATAGATGATGACAAGAAATCCTTAAATTACATTATTATGCCCTGCAAGATTGATCTTTTATTAACGATTACGATAAAAAACACAAACAGATGATGGTAAAAAAGTTGGATTTTCCAACTAAAGACTTGAAATGACATACTCTTATTGTTAGTTATGGTAGCATAAAACTTAATCTAAGATGTGGTTTGACATCCATTAGGCAAAGTCCCTCAACCAACTACCAAGATAATTGAGCACCAACCTCATCACTTTAAACTAATAGATAAAAGCCGATGATTGGTTGGTAATAAATAAAAAAAAAATCAATTTGATGGCTTTAATGAATAAGAGTAGGCATTGTTTCATCTGGAAAAAAAGAGATAAATAGTTGTAAATATATGAAGATCCAAAAATAACATCGTTTGAGAGAAAGGGTAAAAGAAAAGTATATATAAAAGATAAAGCTGCTCATGGGTCGGGACACTAGCCTAGGCCCGAAGATTCTCCCGAAAAATAAGAGGGTTTAAACAAAAATACAAGGCCCAAAAAAATGAGCTTGAGTAAAATTTATGACCTATTTTCTATATAGGCCCAACAATGAACAATATTTTTTGCCCCGAGCTTGACCTGAATATATTATATTATACAAATTAATTATATTAATTATATATGTTAAATAATAATTATATATATTTATATTGAATCACTAATTCAAAACAATTAAACTCATTATCCAAAACCCAAAAAGCCCTACCCAACTAAATAACTTAACTCAAAATATAAAGTTTTAAAAATAATTTTTAATACAGTAAAAAATTATTATATTTATTTGTGTTTTTTAATATAATAAAACATTGGTTAGTATTTAGTATACTGACAATATACTGTCATATTCCTTTTCTTTTAAATATTTATATTTTTAATATCATACTACACCTATAGGACACTCTCTTTGACCCTGCTTGTGGAGTTGAAAAACTTCACTGGTAGTGTACCAAATATTATTCTATAAAACATTTATTATGTATTTTTTTAATATAAATATTTTTTAATGTTTTAGATAACATTTATTTTCGGGTAAACTAAAAAAATAATCACTTTTGTTTGCCTTAGATTACATTTTAATTTTGAAATGTTACGTTTTAGTCACTTACGTTATCGTTTTGTTACGAAGTGATCACTCTATCGTTAAGCTTTGTTAACTCCCTAACGACAACCCTACGTGGCAGTCCAAATAAATTTTAAATAACAACTTGGATATCCAACTAAGACGATAAGAGGTTTTTAATTAAATAAATTTAATTAATTAAATTTTTTAAATTAATTACACCTTGAACTGGAAAAGAAGAACCGTTCGTCTCTTTTTTCTTTTATTTTTCTTTTCTATTTTGGCTGAAAAAACTATTCTCATCCAAGTTGGCATTTAAAACCTATTTGGACTATCACGTAGGATTGTTGTTAGGAAGGTAACAGAGCTTAAAGGTAGAATGACTACTTCGTAACAAAACGATAACGTAAGTGACTAAAACGTAATATTTCAAATATAAGCGACTAAAATATAATATGAGATAAATAAAAGTGATTATTTTTATAGTTTACCTTGTTGAAACCATTTTTTGGGAAACGGTTGACATTTTATTTTTTAAATCGAAAACAAAAATGGGGAGTCGCCACCAATCTTTTTTGTTTAGGTGTGATCGGATCACCTCGTAATTTGATTGTTTTAATTAAATATTTTGTTTTACTAAAATAGCAATTTTGGTCTACGAAATTCAAGAAAACGGGGTTCGGGAGTCGGTTACGTACGAGGAAGGATTAACACCCTCGTAATGCCTAAAATTGATACCTAATTGATTAATTAATATCTTAATGTTGAAAGTCGAAGATTCGTAAAGAATTTTAAAAAAATGCGATCCTCCTTTTTTTTATAAAAAAATGTTTGGATAAGTCGAAGCGGGTCCTAAAGACCTTCTTGTCCCGAAATAATAGAATGTCACATCCAGTACGTTAGGACACGACATTTTAAACCCTCGAGAATAAGCTTGTCTTTTGATTTTCAAAACTCATGCATTTTAATTTGAAAAGGATATTCGGTCATTTGGGTCAAACGAGAAAAAATCGAAACCCAATACGTTGGGGCACGATCTCTCGAATTTCCAAACACGGAATATTACCTTTATTAAAGAATTATTTTTTATGAATTTAGGGTGAAAATTGATATAATATTTAAAAGAGGTACGCGAATAAAATATTACGCTAACGAATGACAACAGTATGAGTGTACTAAAAAAACGATTCATAGCATATGATGACAATAATCGTGTAATACACATCAATTTAACACCAAGATTAACAATTAGAGAAAAATAAATGAATGATAAAATAAATAAATAGAACAACAACAAAATAGGCATCAATTGAGGGAAAAAAAGAATTTTAAACAAAATAGGATAAGTAAATAAATAAATACATAAGATATTGTAGAAAGTAATTTGTGATATAATGAAAATAAAGGACTAAAGAAAAATAAAATAGTTTTAAAATTGTATCAAAGTATATAAGTACATATATGGTAAAAATAAGATATATATATATATATATATATATATAAAATTATAATAACAATCATATTACAAAAATTAGTTAATTGTAATAATAATAAAACAAATAGGTAAATACAAAAAGAAAGTATAACGAGAATAATATTAAACTAATTAAAAATAAAATAGAATAGCAAAAATAACGAGAAAGGACTAAATTGAATTTAAAATCGAAATTCAGGGAAAATAAAAAAAATAGATACAAGAGAACTTATTTGCATGCTCGGATGACAAGAAGGGACCAAAATGGAAAATTTTCCCTCTCCTTCAAAACGCACAGCATCAGGGAGGACATAATTGAAATCGAAAATAAATTATACGGACAAATTTCGAATATATAAAACAATCATAGGACCCGATTGAAAATCACAAGAAAAATGAAGGGATTAAAGCAGAAAATAGTCCATTTGGATTTAAAAACACGCGAATCTTCCGCCAACTGGTCGGATCGCGCGGGTTGAGCCTATAAACGGGGTCGTTTTGGCATCCATGGTTTGGGCCCAAAATGGCGCCGTTTTATACCTTTATAAAAATAAAATAAAAATTCTTTTTACTCATTTCTGCCGCTGTTTTAAAAAAAATATTTAGAGGGTTTCTCTTTTCTCTCAACCCCTTTTCTACACGCCCAAAGGCCGGCCATGGGACCACCGCACCTCCGTCGCGTCTCCGTCGTAGACAGTGGCCGGGGCTACCAAGAGTTAGGTTTTTTTTCAACCCTTTTGGTCTCTCTTGTCCCCCTCTCTTTTTTAAAGACCCTAAAAATTTTAAAATCGATTTGGTTTAGAAATAGAAGGGAAAAAAAAAGCAAACGAAAACACAGCAACCTCCACGCCATTTGAAACCTCATTAGAACCCCTGTGGGTTCTTAGATTTTTGAATATTGGTGACGTTTGACGGAGGGGAAAGCAAAATCGATCGGTAAGGTTTCTAATGTTTCTCTATTTATTTCAAAAAAATAAAAGAAGCACCTTTTTTTTTGAACTTTGCACTCTGGTTTTTGATTGCTATTATGCTTGTAGAAAAATTACAAATTGTTTTGTTTCGGGCTTTATAGCCGAAAGAAAAAGAAAAATACAAAAACTTCTTTGCTGTGATGCTGGTTTTTCATCTCTTTGCTGTGCTGTCCTTTTTTTTTGCGTTTGTTTGCAGGTACAGAGGAGTTTGCGGTGCAGTGTATGGAGGCGAGGGTAGCTGGCGGCCGTACGAAGCTGTTGCGGCGCAAAGAGGAGACCTAGGGTTTCTGTTTGGCTGAACCTAGGTTTAGGTTTTGGGCCATTGGGCCCTTTAGGGTTAATTTTGTCTTGGGCCACATGGGCATTAGGTTAGGGTCACAAATTTTTGTAATTGGATTGTAAAACTGAACATTTAATTATTATTTGGTTTGGGTTTTTGTTTTATTTTTGTGATTTGAGTCCAGGCCAAAATTGACCTATTACATACCTTTTATTTTAATATTTTTAGTATATTATTTTTTAAAATTAATTTTTAAGTAAAAAATAATAATATAAAAAATTCAAATATGGGTGCAACAAAAAAATTAAGCCCATTTCTGAGTATCCAAACCTTTTTTCTTTTAATTGACATTGCCCTTGAATATTTCTAAATGAAAACCATGACATTAGACAAAATACTTGGATACCATATTAAAGTAATAAAAAGCTTATGAGATTACTCCACTCTATTTTATTAACAGAAGTAAAGATAAATAATTACAAAATAATAATTTAAAACGAACTCAAAACTAGGATGAAATAATAATAATAATAATAATAATTTTATTGGAATATTTTAAATCTTAAAATTGCGATATTACCCCAGTTCCTATTCTTCAAACAAAGCAAAAATTGCCATAATAAACTCAACAAAAAATGACCTCAACTAATTTGATGGTATTATTGGACAACACAGACAACAGTTTCAATTTACAATCATATCTTCAATTCTTTTTTCTTCTTTACAAAACGGAAACTCAATCCTTTCTTCTCCTTTTTAACATATAGAATATAAAACATCCTTCTTCTCACTAGAAAAATTCCAACTACCACCTCTGCTTCAATCAAACCTTCGCTGACGGAGTGAATCCAAGAGAAAGAAAAACAAAAAAAATTAAGGACTGTACACTGAGCTGTACAAATGTGTGACTGTCATGTATAATTCTTCACTGAATATACTCTTTCATGCCTCTCAAAATAATTTCTCTTTAATCCTTGCCTTAAGAAAGCTGATCCTCGCTTCCATTTGAATCTGATACTGTTGATGCAGGTATTCTTGACTGTGTGGTTTGTGGCGGAGCTGTGATGGCATAAACCAGTCTGGATGAGGAACTCTCGATCAGACCAGCAACTCCGGCAGCCGCGGATTGGGCATTTGAAGGCAGGAAAAGGTCATGTTTCTGATCTTTGTATGCACTCCAAACCTACAGAACACACATGATAACCACTAGAGATGAGATGCACACAATGAATAGATGAAAACAATACGAGAAACACATTCAAACTGTCAATAAAATGTCAGTTCTAGAGGTTCACTCCCCCCCCAAAAAAAAGATTCTACGGAAACCATGCATGTGGACTTACATCAGATGCATTCAATATTTCGCGCACTTTAATACAATGAGCCCCTTCCGCTGCAAATGCATGCAAAACCTGGATCGAAAAAATTTAATACGTAATTTCAGATTATTAACTCCAGCACTTCAAAGAAATGAAAATAGAAAATCAGCTTCAAAAGGAAAAGAGTTCCGATGTAGATAAAAAATTAATCAACTCCTAGAATTATACACTTTAAACAACTAATCACAAAAAGATGGCCAAAATAAAACAACTAAGCACAAAACATAGAACTGTCAGATAAAAATGATGGTACACTCAGACAAAAGATGAAAGTTCGCCAAAAATGATTGCAATCTAACCTCAATAGCAAGCACTCTGCCAATGGATGCTTCTGATTCATTCCATTTCATCTGAGAGCAAAGTCCGTTCCTTCCCCCAGCTCTCCAATCAAGAAGTCCCAAAAGTACTTCAAGCAGACCAACCCTGCATTATTTACCCATTTTGTTTCAACATCAGAAACTTTACAACAGAGCTAACACAACATAAAACTCATCCAAAGATAACACACACAATCTGCAACTCTGAACCCGAGCAAATCTGTTAGTATTGCATGCATAATAATTAGTAGAATCAAATATGGAACTCATCACGAAAGTTTCTAAGTAAAATGCCAGAATTCTGGGAAACAATTTCTTCAACTACAAGAGAAATTACCCATCCATGTATGCATGCACGTTTACCATTTATTCACATTAGTTAATGCCTAAAAATTACTACTTACTTAAGTCCTTGGGCAACAAGTGCATCCCTAGCTCGATTTCCAGCACCCACAACACGCTTTAATGTTTCTAGGGCTAGAATGCTTCCACCTTGCCATCCTATAGCTTTCATTAGAAGGGGAACAACCTGCAATTATATTTTCTTGGGTAAATAAGAGAATAAAAAGTTCACGGGCGGATTCAATAAAATGACCAAAAGTATATAGACAAGCTAAACAACCCAATCTCCGATTAAAGAACAAGGACAAAACAAAGTACCATGAGAACCTATTACAATCAAGAATGCTTAAATGATAAAACTAAAAGGGTTGAGTTGCAACAAACAGTAAGAAAATAACAAATAAGGCTGTTATTAGAACACATACCTGTGTTGTTCCAACACTAGTAGCTGCCATAGCTTCAGCACATATAGTACTGGCAGCGAGTTGATGCAGAACCCGCAAACAACTAAGGCGCACACGTTCTTGTGGAGTTTGTGCAGGCTGCTCATCCGATTCATATTTTCTGTCTGCCATATTACCGCCATCTTTCATGTCCCCAGATGACATTGCTTCTCGCCTTCCCTCGTAAGCCACAGCAGCAACAAGTTTGGGCACATATCCAAGATAACCCACATGGTCTGCAAGTGCAGGGTGCACTCGCAATAATGAAACCAAAGCAGCAGAAAGAAGCAAAGGAAGTTCAGGGTCAACAGATTCCGACTCATAATGTGTGGCAGCAATAGATGACAAGTACTGATCTAGTAGGCCTTCCAGGAATCTCTTGGGATTTCTAAGAGGAAATTTGGGATCTTTAAGGAATAGCCTGACATAGATTCCACCAACCTGCATGATTATGAACTCATTAGTTCCCCAGCAAATAACAGTAGAAAATTTTGACAAGATAATATCAATACCTGGGGCTCATCTCTCATTTCCTGCTGCGCAGAAGCTTGCTCAGGTACATCCCAGTCAATGATACGGCCCTTCACCTGTTCACGGTACAGGTCTGATACCATAGTAGCAATTTGTGCAGACAGTGATGCTGCCATGGCTGGAGTCCATACAAGTTCTGGTGTTTCTGTGTTCTGTTCAAGGGCAGACACAACAGCTTCACCAGGCCCATCCCTTATGACTGATACTAGGCCATCTGGAAGAAACCTAGCTAATGTTATAGCAACTCTAGGCCCATGCATTGGCTGCGCAACAAGTTTACCCAGTAAAGAGGCTGCTGCCGCTCTTTGCTGCAAGGGAATTTCTTCTGCACACAGCCATTTCTAACATAAAAATGATCGTCTTTCTAGTAGAAAAGGTAAAAAAAAAAAACATGAATACAAAATTACCTTGTAAAGGCAAGAGAAGTTCGAGAATGTACACAACACCACCATGCTTGGCTGCTGCCCAAGCAAGTTCAGGTGTGCTTGCCAAAGCATAGAGAACATGAAGTGCCCCTTCACGGCAAGCTGGGGCAAAGTGGAGCATTTGCAACAGCAGAAGAAGACTAGATCCATCTGCAACCATGGCCTCCAAGCAAGGTGCATATGTAGTCAAAAGAGAGAGAACATTCAGGCAAAGCTGAGGAATGTTGCTTTCTGATGCAACAGGCATGGAAAAGCATTCAAAAAGTGGTAATAGCCTCTCTTTAGTGGAAAATATGGATGCCAAATTAGGATATGTTGTCAGCAAGTTCTGCAACAGGAGAAGTGTCAGAACTCATGTAGTAAATTCTATATGACATGGTAGACACAAGAAAGTAAGTTACCTGCAGTGATGTAAGTCCAGATTGAAGGTTTTTAATCAGGACATTTTCTTCCATATCTTTCACTTTATTATCAGATGCAGCCAGAGAATCATCATGAACTTGCTGTTCTTCTACTGATGCACCAGTTGCGTCACTTTGATGCTCAGACTCAAGAGTTGAGTTGCTGATGTTAAGGTTTTCCTGAATATCATAATCCACAGATTGATTGTGCACTAGAGAAGCTATAAAGTCAATTAAAGCCACACAGAATGCTTCTGGTTCACTGATCTCAAAGTCAGGTTGATCATTATAAACCCTCAAATAAACATTGCCAACAAAAAGTTCCTTTGACAGTGCTTCATAGGCAAAGATATGAGAATCTTTCAGGTCATACGAACCATCTGGGCCTTGGCTAGATCTTTGCTGGTCCACAAATTTCAGCAATTCTGCTCGAGTTGAAGAGTTCCAGATTATCTATGACAAAGAAGAAGTTAGACTTTAACCAATACCAAGGTAATTGAAATGAAACAACAGAAAAAAGTACACTGTTCACCTCTGGTGACTCTAGGTTTGTATTCAGCTTCGACAGTAGGTCTTTTGGTACTTGATCTCTCAACATGCTGGCAAGTTTTGGAGTTAGCAAAGCTCTGAGTACATTGACTACAGATTCATTATAAGGTGTTCCGTTTTTATCACAGCATAACCCACTAAGCCTAGATAATGCCTGGGCTGCTCGTACAGCATGCATATTTTTCGCAATTTGAACACTAGCACCAACACCATGGGACTCTGCTGTATCAGATTCCTCTGCAGTTGAGTCATACTGAAGTAACAATGGCAAAAGGTACCTAGCCAAACCATATTATCCAAATGAAACAAGTTAATCAAGTAATAGAGGATTATGGATTTAACTCATAAGATTGCCAAACATCTTATCAAGATATTACATCTAAAACCTGTTAGCAAACTAGTAGAAACATAAAGAATAACATCTTCAGCAGCAAGAAAGCAAAACTGATAATGGCACGAATAATTATCTCACTTAGTCTCTTGTCTACAGTGCCATTTTCATGCACGTCCAATAGAGAGGTTTTACATGCATAGTACAAACAAAAAAATTGTAATAAATTTATAATAATAGAATATAGAGAAAGTAATGACACCAAAAAGATTTGGAACATGAAGTGTGCTGCCACAAGAAACAAATAGCAGACTATTTAGTATCTACTATATTCTACAGTGAAGAGGATGATCCCTGGGAATTTATAAAGAGTAACTGGCTCCAAAAAAAAAAAGAAAAGAAAAGAAAAGAAAAGAAATAGTCCCAGAAGGCGGCTCTGTATAAACTTAATATTTATTTAGCAATGGAAGACTAAATAGAAGATGCAAAGTAAATACTTTGAATAGTGTAACTTTGTAAAAGACTAAGAAGAGATCACGTATTTCCTAGAGGACCCAGACGAAAATATGGCCATAAATAAACTAATCGAAAGTGGTGCAAACATGCATTCGAATCAAATACTGAAAGATAAGCTAATTTACCATAACACTCCGGCCTTTATCAAGGTCTCTTGCAAATCGGGGGACACAGAAACATGAGCAATAGTCTGGAGGGCACTATCAACAGCTGCAGGCACAACCTCAAGTTCAGTGCAGTGCACTATGTCATCAACAAGTCCAGAAAGCTCAAGGATCTCAAGTCTGGCAGTCTCAAACTGACTCAGAACAGAAAAGGTTCGCATCACATTTGTAACAATGATAGCAGAAGGTTCATTTGCAGGAGTAGTTGGTTGAACAACACACATGCAACGAGAGAGAAGTGTAGCAAGAAGTTGTATCCCACCATCTCTAACAAGTTCTTCACCATTCAATGAGGATGATGCACACCTAGCAGTAAAAAGGGGGAAAGAAAAGAAAAAGAGATGAAATCTCCAAGCCCAATTTAACTAGTAAAACGAGATTTACAAGAAAATATGTTGGTAGGAGAGGAATTTACGTAAGCCAAACAAGCTCTGACGCTGCAACAAGAAGAGGTGCTCTATCTGAGGAGAGAAAATTGTTATCTTCCTTGTCAACAGTTACTGCATTGAGCAACATGGGATAACCTGCATATTTAAATGGTTCCAACACATCTCCATATCTTCTATACAAGATGCATTGTCCTTTCAACAGAAGCAACAGCCTCCAAGGCTGAGGACCTTGCAAACCTTGCATCGTAGCCTACATAAAAAGGAATGATTAATTTAATTCCAAGAACGTCAGTATGCACTTCTCTGAGGAGCAAGCCTCTACCTGAAGTCGTTCATAAGCCTTTTGTACAGCAAGAAATTTCTCCCTCCCTTCAGGATTTTTGTCAGGATGATATTTCATAGCAAGTTTCCTATATTGTCGTTTAAGCTTTTCTTCATCAATGTTCTCAATTTGCTTGGATACGATAGATATATCTCCAGTCTCCTTGGGAGAACACTTCTGATCAGCATCATCACTGGATACATCTTCCAAGGAAATATCTAATATTTTGCAAGCTTCCTCCTCAGAAAGATCCATTGGTTTCCGTGTCAACTCTTCTCGCCACATTACTAGCAAGGACTGTAGAAACTCCACATGCTCAACAATCGGCCAATTTGGAAACCGAATTTCGTCACACAGATTTCGAAGGTAATAACGGTGACACCACATTTCATCTCTGAGCTCTGGATAAGTCACTGGTGGCATAGGAGCATACTCATACAAAGAATGACAATGTTGTGACAATTTCTGGGGGAAATCACCAAGATGCTGCAAAACCTTTGGAAAGGAATAAACAATGTATCATGTAATTGTAGTAAGTAGACCAGTAACCTTTATCCTTTATAATTGACCTTGAAAGATAATATATCTTCTAGCCATAGTTTGGTTAAGCAAGCAGTTTCCACTCATCTATTTTCTAAACATAATTTGGTTTCTGCATTCAGAAGAGGGAAAAGGGGAAAGAAGGCGGAACAATTGTTTGTGGAAAAAGCAAAGGAGAACAAAAGAATCTGTCACACACACACACACACACACACACACACACATATAGACTGGCAGAAAGAATTTGGAATTTGGGGAAAAGAGAAATAAGTATTTCCATTGTCTCGCCTAGTCATTTACATGCTCCAGTTTCTAACTTTATACAGAAACTAGTTTATCTATTTTACTTCAGGAAACCAATTGCTTATGTGTCAATAAATGATATACTTGGGAGCGTAAATTCTTCAATATCATAAACCATTGACTATTCCAAGCTACTTTATATTACACTATAATCTATAGGACTATGCTTATGTCTCAGATGGGTCCCTACAGAAAATCCTACTTCTATACTGCCAATATATCATTTCTGCATGTGGAAGTGCAGAGTAAAGACATCAAGATAATATACTATTGCACAATCAAAAATATGATTCACCTGACGAATCAGATTTTCAGCTCGCATTTTATGTGTCCAAATGATCTCTGGAGTATCAGACTCAGAAACCATTGCTGCAGCAAATGCAAGTGGGCCACTACGCTCCAATACATACAGCAAAGATGCAGGGAGAAGCCCACCCAATACGCTACGTTTTGCCAGGGGTAATGAAGAGGAAACTGCAGCTTCTTCGCCACCATGGAAAGCTTGATGTACATGAGTTACTGAGAAGAGTTGTGCAATCGAAAGGAGGTTGGATCCAGGGTAGGCCAGGGCAAAAAAAAATGCACCTGTGCTGTACAAACGCACCATGGCCTTGGGATTTCTGGTAACAATAGCCTTCAGCAATGCAGCAGCAGCTTCTACAATACTTGGCTCACCAGAAAGCATAGCCTTTTAGGGAAAAAGAAATACATGCAACTGTATGAGTGGAACACTTAAGACAAAAAATTATACTTCTTATAAGGGGAGCACATCCTATCATTCTTTCCCGAAAACTAAAAAGTAGAGTGCAACCTTTTATTTGCAACATCTGGCAACAGGATTAAATATCAACTAAAACAATACCTGTGCAATATGTGGAAGGCAACGTGGACTTGACAAAATCCGTTTTACCCTAGGAGTTGGGGTAACTATCTCACCAGCATCATCCAAGTCTGAATGTGCAGAAACCATGCTATGTAAAACAGACAATGCAGCCTCTCCTACCTGCAAACAGGATTACCAATTAGAAGGTATCAAGAAAATGATTCAAGGTTATACAAACGTTACAAAGATAGTCTACTACTACAGTAACAGTCAAAGCAACATGTGTACATCAGCCATTTAGTGCTTAATACGGCAGCTGCATCATAAACATGTACGATCATACCATTTCAATGTCCCCAAACATTAAATTGGCTCAAAGAACCTTCACATAAGAAACCAAAATACAAGCAACACATCATCAATGCCCACTTAAAAGTGCTTTTGAAGTGAGTCTAGTACATACATCTCCAAAGCCAAATTCTATATAATAGAGTGAAGAAATCCACGCATAATTGAAAGTGACATAAAGAAAAGAAATATAAAAAGGAATAAAGAAACTCAACAGATGATCACAATCATTAGAAGAAAAAGGTGTAGATTTTCAAGCATTTGACAAGCAGAAGTTGAATAATAAGTAGATTGCAACCAGTTAATAGACCAAAGTCATCACTATTTAAGTAGACACTGCAAACCACTTCCATGATGCAAATGTACTTGTGCAAGAATGCAGACCGGATAATGTGAAAGACAATACCTGAGTGGGTGTAAGGACAGGAACCCGAACAGATAGTGCCCAACGAAGCTCACGAATATCTCGTAATCTCTTCCAGTCCAGCATACCTGAAGCCCAGCACCTCGTTGTCCAATCAATAGCTTTTTTTGACCACAATCTTCTGACAGCATCCTTCTCTAAAGGTCCAACTTGCACACCATCTTTGTCAATATACATCCACTCCTTGAGTGGCTCCATAAAAGCAGTAGCAGCAATCAAATTTGATTGTAAAGGGATAGCAGTCCTCTCAGAAGCTTCATGAACCACAGTTAGTAAATCAACAGCTAGCACACACCCCCCCACCAAAACACAAGATTCCACATTTGCTAAAACCTTCATTAAAACCTGCACATACAGAAATACAGAGTTGCTATTACTTTCAAAATGATCAAGACTAGAAATCAAAATCTATTTTGGAATTAAGATCAAGCCTTCTCCATCACTTGCTCCATCACAAATCTTACAAAGATTCTCTTAAGGCTTGAAATATGTAATGCACCTTCAAAAGTAGTAGTAGTCGGTGTCTCAAAGCTCTGTCATCTGTTCTGTCCAAGAGAACAGTAATATGTGCAGTCCCTTCAAAAGGGCCAATTGTATTGCAATGTTGTTCATAAACAATTGCCATTGCCCTTGCACAAAGCTCCCTAACTGAAGAGCCTCCACCTCCTCCAAAGCCATCTAATCTTCCCATATCACACCAATCATCAGAAGAACCCATTTCATCTGGAACAGCACCATCCACTGTAAGGCCTATGTCAGCATCACATAGGAACCGGTGATAGAGTGCTCTGAAGAAGGCAACGGGATCACGAAGTGGAAAATCCTGTGCCCTACCACTACTGCCACTCTCAAGCAACAAACGCAGATAATATTGACCAACACAAACTTCCTTGGACAAACTAGGATAACTAACAGAGAATTCAGAGTAGTTCCAAGAGATCCTAGGAACACTATCTTGGCCACTCATACTCTCTACCGTAGCATCTCCCGGAACAATATCTTCAGTGCGCTCCTTCTCAACATCCAATTTATGAACCTCAGCTTGCAAAGCTTCCCGCAACTCTTGCCTAGTACGCTCATTCCAGATCAAATCCGCACGGTTATGGTCAAGGCTAAAAGCACGCCAAAATTCAGGCCAATTGCAAAGTAGGCGACCAGAACCAACAGGCGTGTTCTCCACAACAACCTGAGCAGGTGCTGGAAGACCAGTGTTATGTGACCCAACAGCATTGCCACCAGAATCAACTGAATTTGAAGGATTTGTTTCTGATACTCCATGCACATTTGTTGATGGAGCATCAGCGGAAGCTGATATAACTGAATGCCCATTTTGAGAAATTCCAGTGGAATATGCATCAGTTGTCGAACTTTCGACAGTGTGAGCAGCAGAAGATTGGTTTAAAACTTGACTGGAGTTAGGGTCTGCAATTGATTTGTGATAGTTATCTGCCACCCTATGAAAACCAGAATTCATCTGCCTAACTGCATCACCTGCCTCAAAATTATTAACAGAAGGTAAGGACTGCTCTTGCGATGTAATCGTCTGCCCTGTACGAGCTCTCCTTTGCTGTAGTAAACGCTTGTGTCTTTTACTGGTCAATGATCCTTCCTGGATAGATTCTTCAGGTGCTCCATCTGATCGTGTGTGCAAATATGCAACAAGTCCAGGTGGCAAAACTCTAGACAACAAGTCTAGAGCTGGTTGGTAGGAATCTGCCCATAGGGCAACAAGTTGGCGACTAACCTCACGGCGCTCACCTGCAGGAAGGAAAAATGCATGTAATAAATGCCTCAACAGAGCACCATCACGTAAAGCAGCATCACGCATTGACTCTGCTGCAATTGCATCTTCTTCAGCAATTGTACGCATTAGCACTGCAACCGTTTCCCTAACACTCTCTGCAGGATGGGCAAACAAGGCAAATAGACGGCGCTTCAAACCAGCTACTTGGCGCAACAGCTCAACAAAAACTGTGTATTGGGTAGTTTCACCATGTGGATCACATATCATAGCCTCCAGAACTTCAACAACAGCCATGGACAATAATGGGGATACAGACATGGGTTTTAATCTGTTGACAAGGATAATAACATAACCATGCTGAGAGAACAGTATGGACTTGGTATGCATAATTGTGGCATGTTGCTCTCCTTTAGAATCTGTTAGCACATTCGTATCCCCAGGACCACCTCCAATGAGTGCTGCAACAAGCCTTGCTGCTTCAGCAGCTACACCCTCAGATCCATTCCTGAGTAAGCCCATTATTCTTCCAACAGCAGCAGGAAAAGACACAACATGAGAAGCAGCATTTTTGGAAGCTAACAATCTACGTAAACATGAAACAAAACCCATCACTGTTGCAGCTGCTTTAGGAGAAGGAGGTGGCAAGGGAGGGGACTCCGGAGGAAGATTTGGTGTTGCTGGAAGCATTGTTATCAAGGCCATCAGAGTCACCTCAGGAACTTCAATATTAGGAGGCACCCCACTATATGGAATGCATGCATTGAACTCCCTAATTCTGCGCCATAGCTTAGCTCTTGAACCAGGAATAGAACCGCCTTCAGCAACAGCATCTTTGGCAGCAGCAGCTAAGTGTTTCAAATGCATGGATGCACTTTCCACATCAGCAAAAGTGCGTTGTTTTCCAAATTGCAAAGCAACTCTCCCGCAAGGTGGATTAATGCGATGACCAGGCATTGTCAGCCTTGGCAATATAGGTACCGGGCACTGACCCTGGACAAGCAGATCGTCAAGCAAACCACATTAACCATTTATCTAGGAATTATAGAACCAAAAATAGAAAGCATGATGATTAGAGAAAAGAACCCTGTTCGTATGCTATACAAAACAGGAATACCTACTTCTGTTTGCAACACATCACAAATTGCTGCAAGTAAGCTATCTCGCGAGGTGCTTGCATAGACCTGTGAGCCATAAAATACGGGTAAGCTGCAAGCTCTAACATATTAAGCTTTCAAAGATAGAGATTTTATTCTCACATGGATAGAGCATCCATCATTGAATTCAATTGCAAACATCTGGGGCTCCTCTGAAAATCGAACAAGTGAACTCACTGCAGATAAAGGACGAACAATAACTGCCTGCAAACATCTAAGGAATATTCTCAGCATGTGATTAGTCCTACTTCAAACAATTCTTAAAAAAGATAAAAGCACATAACATTAGCCATATGCATTGTGTGACATGTAACACTTCCCTCTAAATGTTGAACTATCAGTTTGACACTTTTATCAGTCATGCAACATAGCAATTAATTTTTGCTGCACCCTACATTAATGGCTTTAGAACCATAAATGGAGAATTGCATTCTCGTGAACCTGAATGATTGTTAAATGATTCAGGGGTCAACCACACTCTGCCTTTGCTTAACATATTAGCAAAGACGGTCATGTCTAGCATTCAGCTAGTCCTACATCAAGCAATTCCTAATTATAACTACAACCAACGAGAGAAATAGTTGAAATCAAATAAGTGTAACCCAAATAGACTCATAAGGCAAGTTATGCAGATAATATACGGCATCTACACAATGAGTGTAATATACTAATTCTAATTTTTTATCAATGGATGAAGTGCGTTAGCTTACTTCATAGTTATCTGGCCGCCTTTCAACAAGGGAGGCTTTTGTGAGGATAAGTTGACGAGATACAGCATCACCATGATCTCCAAGTCCTCCTTTTGGGCCAACAGTGAAATTCAATCCAGGGATATTTAAAGTTCCGTGAGCAGCAGAACGCAATCTTGTCACAGACCACCCTCCACAAGGGGTTTCTTCTGCTCCAACGGCCTCTTTGGCTGTGATTTACATATTTTTCCATATTATTTAATAAACACTAAAAGAATTATATCCAAGAAAGAGTAGGCAAAAAAGAGGTGATGAGGAAGAAACAGAATAATGTTCTTTTTAGTAAGGTACCTCTTTGCTTTATATACTCTGTTACAGTGAGAGATTGTGAATGGTCTACAGAAAGTGCCACACCAACCATTGATTTTGCAGTTTTAGTCTGCATAATATATTTAATAATTATCAATGGAAAATGTAAAGAGAATAATCATAATTAATTATCGATGTAAAATGTAAAGAGAATGATATGACTGAGAGGGATATTTAACTATTCAATATGGAGCAACTTATTTAAATTGGAAGATTTCAAGAGAAATGTAAACATGAGTGCTATGTTTGGAAATATGAATTTTGGAGAATGGATCTGGATTTGGTTTCTTTTATAAGTAGAGCAAGATAGCAGTTAACTATATCTAATGGATAATTATTTGGTACACTTGCGGTGAAAATTTTGACTCCACAAGCAGAGTTGAGATTTTGACATGTGTGCTTAAATTGTATTTAAAAATTAAAAAATAAATAAGACATGTGGAAAAATCTCAACTCCGCTTGTGGAATTAATCCCACTGTCTTTGTACCAAATAATTACCCTTATCTAATAGTAATAACTAGTTAAAACTACAGGTCTATAAAACAGGGGAAAGAACTAGTTAAATCTAAATACAAGTACGTAATTGGAATAGTATATTAGATGAATTTCAAATTTCTGGAATTATTAGGGTATTCCAAATTCACTATAAAGAGAGACCAAGCAAATCCATGAACTTGAATATAATCAAGAAAGTGTTTTTATGTGCTCTTTCACCTAATGTGTACTGATTAGAAATCTAAATCACTTCTTTCAAATTCAACTTCCCAAAAGCAACCAAGGTAAAAGAATTAAAGGAAGTAAATTAAAGATGTTGGTATACCAGATTTGAAATGATAGCAGAATTAGTTGTCCCTGAAGCAGCTTGAAAGGCTTTAGATTTCCTCCCATACAGAGGGCAAAGAACGAAACTACCATTATCAACGTTTTTCTTCCCATAAGCATCTGCCAACAGAACAATGGCTGGGGAAGACATATCTCTAAAATCTAAGCACCAGCGAGGATCTCCAGATGTTAAGTCTATAAGTTCAACCCCACAACACGTGACCTTCAATTTCTATACAGACAATCAGTAGTTAAAAGCTTGAATATGAAATTTTAAAACGAAAAACTGAAGTAACCAGTAGTACATATATACCATAGATAGTTATAGAACTACCTCTTCCGTTTAGAAATACAATTGATCCTCAAATAAGATACTTTCTAGCTAATTACAACAGAATTAATCTCAATGACCAAAATCTCAATAGTCAAATCTTGAGTCTTAATATCTCCCATTATCAACAATGTTAACATTCAAAACATCAATAACTCAAGTCCCTCTGATTCCGAATACTCCAAAGCTACCATAAATCAAAACAAAATAAGCAAATCTAAGCTAAACCCTAAACCCTATATAACCAAAAATGCTATTTAATTAATCAAATAAAATCCTAACAAATTTTAATTCTATGATCAGCTTCTATTTATCTTTGCATCATTCTCCCTTTATCGCACAAGCGACAGTTTCACAATTCCAAAATCAAAGTTCGCAGCAATTTAAATCACTTTATACTAATAAAGTTGTTAAAGTATCATCTAAAGACAAGAGCCAATTTAAGTCAAATTAGTAACTAATTTCATCGAAATTTTAACATCAATAAATGCAAGAGCAAAACTTAAATCTAGCAAAAACTTACAAAAGGAGACCACTCGGCACGACGTCTCCGTAGATGCAACACTGGGAACTCCGCCACAGCACCCAACCGGTTCCACCTGATCCTGTGCAATTCAGTTAAAATACTAGCCCGATACTGCGAAGAAAACTTTATAGCCTTATATTTCCCTTTTCCATCGGTCCTGACGCTCAAATTAAACTCGGTAGAATTCTCATCCCTGCCGATAATCGGCGTGGCAGCTTCAAAATCAGTAGAGACATCGTATGAGTTCGTTACTGACAAAGTTGAGGGATCAAGCGTGATAATCGCGACATTAGAAATACAAAGGATTCGCTTATAACGGCCGCGCCAAGAGTGTTTGATGACGATGTAACGGGCAAGGTACTCGGGCTCTTCCTGGGGAGGAGGGTTTGCTGAGTGATGGTGTTGGTCCATGGAAGAAGTGGGCCGGGGATCGGATCGGGTTGTAGGCAAGGGCCGAGTTGACACGGAGTCTAGGTAATGGAGAGTGTGGAGAGGAGAAGCATTGTTAGGGCGGAGGAAGTACCAGAGTCCCACACGTGAAGCGGGGTGGGTACGGTGAGGCAGTGACTGATTAGCCCCCAGCTTCTAACCGTATTCACCAAATCTGCCACTCTGGCCAGTTCCTTGTTTCTTTTCCGATCAATTATACCCTAAATTGGCATCGGAGAAACGAGATCCGGCTCTCAGAGTGTGCGATATGAGCTTGAAAGATGTTTCTGGATTAAAAAAACTGCTAATTAAGGATTAAAATTCAAAGGAAAATGAGAAGATAGAAGAGAAATGGGATTGAAGCAAGCCAAGAGAGAAGAGAGAGAATGGACAGCTCGGAGGAGTTGTTGGCTTTGTTGTTCTGACCGACCTTCAACACTATCGAAACAACAATACTGCGGTTCCCACATAAAGTTACGGCTCGGTGACTCACGGCTTTTTCTTTTATATTATATTTGTCTTTCCCGTCATGATTTTTCTCTACTTGATTAATACTTAAATTTCACGAGTTAGTTCAAAAATAAGATACAATAACACATATCATTTAAAGTTAATTAATAATAAATATAAAATATAAAATTAAATTTTGAGTAAAATAATATTTAAATATTTAAATATATCCTATTAAGAATATTACATGTATTGTAACTGTTTATCATGTTGTCATTAATCTTGAATTAGTATCGAGTTATTTTATGGCACCAATTCATTCAACAATATTATCAATATATAAAATTGATAGAGATAATAAAATATATATAATACAATTAAAATGTAAATATTATATTAAAATAAATTTTTGATTTAGTGCTAAGTTAATGTTTTAATAATAATAAATATTATGCTTCAAATTAAATCGCATACAATTTTTAATTAATTTTTTTAAAAATAAAAAGATTAAAATAACTTCAAATAATATAATTTATTTTAAATATGAAATGATATTTTTATAATTTTTCTAATTGAGTTCGTAGTCGATTAATTCGTAACATTAACTCATTTAGGTACTTAAATAATGGTATAGATGTTGTTTTTTTTTAAATACTAAAATTTTCATATAAATAATTAAATTGTTAGTTTTTAAGTCAGCTATTTCACAATATGATTAATAATCTGGTCGAATTTCTTACTTTTCAAAAAGTATGAAGAATAAATTTTGACAATTTAAAATAAAAAATTTAAATTTTCATTTTTCATAAAATAAAATAATGAAATTCATAATTAAATCAATATTTTATACTTAAATATTGTTTTTAGCTTAATTTAGAGAAAACTCACACTTTCTTTTTTTAGATTTTTAGTGAAATCTAATTCTCATTATTGAGAAATTAAATATTATATTACCCTTACTTTGAAATTCATTGGTGTCAAGGTAAGAGTTTTTTTTTTTTTTTCAGATTTCTAACAAACCTAATACAAATTAACCCTAGCATCAAGATTTATGAGTATTGAGCTCAAGCTAATGTTCCACTAACCATGGTAGTTGGTGTTGGCCGTATATATCCACGTATTATTTTGATATTAAGTAGTTTATGTTTTGTTTCAAGTAAAATTTTGGTATATTTCGATCTGTTTTGGTTAATACTAATACATATTGGTTGGTACAAAATTTTAATATTTTAAATTAACTTTTAAAATTTTCATTTTAATCATTTTAATATTTCTATGGATACATTTAAAATTAATATTTATTAAACTATTGAACCTAATTAATAATTTTAGGCTAAAGGGGTATATAAACTCCTGAACTTTGTCGAAAAAATCATTCGAGTCCCACCGTAAAAACACACTTAATTAAGCCCTCAACTCAAGTTACATTAATTAAATCCTTTAACCAACATTTTCAATTTTTGATCATTACAACGTTGACCTGGTGCTCTACGTCAACGATAGTTGCTAAAATAAAATTTTATTTTTAAAAAAAATAAAAAAATTTCAAAAAAACTTATTTAAATTTTTTATTGAAACAAACCGCATTGTCCAAGTTCATTTCAAACTTAAATTTTTTAAAATTATAAATTTTTAAAATATTAAATAAAATTCAAAACATTCAAAAATTAAAAATTAATAAAAATCATTTAAAGTCTAGACATAATAAATCTGGATAACTATATGTCCAAATTTATTAAAGATGATTTTTCTAAATTATATAATGTTTCAAAAAAAAAATTTAAATATGAGATTTGTATCAACGTTTCAATTATATTGGTACTTCTTAGGATATATATATATATATAATTTGTGGAGACATTTTCAATGAGTGCCTAGACCAGTGCCAATTGAGAGTAGCATTAGCTACACAAAAATCTGTCATGTTTTTTATGGCAAATTTTGATAATAAATATCTTAAGATTGTAATTTCTTTTGATACTTGGGATATATGTCAGCCAATCCTTGATATCATGCTTTACTTAGCAAGAGATCTTGGAAATTTGTTCGGATTGGATGGAAGCAATTATTATCCCTTTAACTTATGAATGGGATCAAATCAAGCTATAGAAAGAAGGATATACAATTGATTCAGGCTTTATCTTATGTTGTTTACAATATATTATGTTGTGCATTTTATCTTGCTAATTTGAAGGGATAATTTATTGTAATAGATTTAGTATGTTAACAAGTCTCATTTACTTATATACTGTGAGGACTTGTATATGATTTATATGGAGAGAAAATATTTTAATTTGTTTAGCGAGTGACATTTTGTGAGTGCGTTATTCTATTTTAATAAAGTGACTTGGTTAGAGTCCTAAATTTTAAATAGGAGAATTTAGCGGGGAGATACTTAGATTTTAAGTATAAAAATGAGAAATCTAAACTGGTAAGTGTTAAAGCTTAAAAACATTTGTTGTACAATATGTTAAGATAGTGAATATTTTCTCTGGGCCTACAAATGTAGAGAAACTGCACTGTGTAACATCTTTAATGTTCTTTATTTTTCTGCACTTTTCATTACTAGTACGTGAAGCAGTTGGCATTACTTTTAAGCATTGTTTCTGGCATGCTCGTATCAACCTTTAAATGCAATTTTGACTTAACAAAAAAAATTATTTTAGAAAATAAATATATAAAATTATTTTAGATTTATTAATTGTATGTATAATTTTTTTTAAAATGTGAATATATTCAATTAAAAAATGTATCAATTATTTTCTTTATTTTCTTACATGTATAGGCTTAAAAGATTCAAATAATTGCATGCATTCACACTTTTTTAAAAAAAAATTATACATACGATTAATAAAATTAAATTTTATTTCATATATTTATTTTCAAAAATATATTTTTTAGTTTTTATATAGCCTAAAAGATACCGATATAATTAAAATATTGAAACACTTCTAATACTTTTAAATGAAAATATTTTTTAGAATGTATATAATTTAGAAATTTTGTGTTGAATGAATTTAGATAACTATATGATTGGTTATGCACTTAACTTTTAGATTATTACTATTAATTTATATTTTTTACATTTTAAATTTTATTTAATATTCATATAAATTTTAATAACTTCTTAAAATTTTATAAAAAATAAAGATTAATTTTTATAATTTAAAAAATGAAGTTTGAAATGAACTAATAGATGGTTGTGGAGGTTCGAACCTAGAAATAAGTTGTTCAAGGTCATTTTAATAAAAAAAAAAAATTTAAGGTAATTTATACAAATGGTCACCCAACTGTACCTGTGTTCCTATTTTGGCAACTCAACTTTTAAAATATTCGATTTCGACACTAACGTTTGTATTTGTTCTTGTTTTGGTTACTCGTCATTAAATTGATAACGGAAATAATGATGTGACCTTTTTCTAACTAATATAATAACACATTTAGTCATCAACACATACATATTCTATCGATTTGATCTTAATTCTAAATATTTCAATAAATTTAACCATTCATATTTAAAAATTCTATCAATTTAATCCTCAAACATCTTAACCTAAACTTTCAACTTTTAAAACAAGGGTTTACAAATTCCTACTTGTTCTCAAATCGAGCACACCAATTTAGAAACCAAATAACTACAAAAGATTAGAGAATCAAACACTCAAACTCCCACTAACGCTTAACCCAATGATCGAGGTTTGGTGCTCTACTTCCTCCTCTTCCTATATAGTCCTTTTCATTGTTTAAAAAAATAGGTTTAATTCACACTTTAGTCCCTAAAGTATATCACTTTTCTCACATTGGTCTTTAATTTTTTTTGCCCACTTTAGTCCATAACGTTATCAAACATTCTCAATTTAGTCCCTAATGTTATCAGACATTGTCAATTTAGTCCTTTGGATGTTAAAAGAATCAGCCAGCTAATCATATATTGCCACATGTCATACAATGATATCATCATAAAAACCCTTAAAAATCTTTAAAAATTGGAAAAAAATTATAAAATTACAATAAACATTATAAAAATACTAAAAATTTTACAATATATATTAGAAAGTTTAATATTTTTAAATTTTTATAAATCAAATTTACTATAGCTTGAGCAGGAGATCATTGTTTGTTGGAAAGATATCGGTATCACATACGATTGTTGTTTTATAATTGGTAGATCTTTTTAGGTGATAAATTTGGATACTTTTTTAAATTATTTAAATAATGAAAATATATTATTTCAAAAAATAATTATTTAAATAATAAATAATATTATTTTTTATTATTTAAATAATTTGAAAAAAAATTTATCCAAAATTTATCACCTACAATTTTAAAAATATTAAATTTTCTAATATGTTTTTAAAAATTTTAGTAATTTTTTTATATTTTATATACTTTTTGTAATTTTATAATTTTTTTCTCTATTTCTTAATAATTTTTGTAAATTTTTATTTTTTTCATTTTTAAAGATTTTTTAAGCACAATGTCATCATCATGTAACACGCGGTAATGTATGATTAGCCGAATATTTCAATCTTTAGTTTTTAATGTCCAAAAGACTAAACCAGAGGCGAATCTAGGGGGTTGGCAGTGGTCGTGACCTTTCCTAAAATATAAAATTACTATTTAAGCCCTTAAAATTTTTAAAAAAATAAATTAGTAAAGGTAAAATTGTACTTTGGCCCCCTTAAAATTATAAAAATTTAATTTAATCCTTTAAAAATTATAAAGATATAAACTATAAAAAATTAAAATTTAATTCAACCCTAAAAAATTATTTTAGCTTCACTCTTAAACTAAAAATGTCTAATAACGTTAAAAACTAAAGTGGACCAAAAAAAAAAAAAATTAACTATACTAAGTTTGAGCTACCAACAAACCAATCAACCACCAAGTGTCCCCTCCTTTTTCTTCTTTCATTCATTCTTTTAAACATTACTTTTTAAAGGGTTTTTAAGTTAATTAAACCATTCTTTTTCTACCCAATAGGGACTTCTCACACTCCTTCCCAATTTATTTCCATGTGCACACACTACTCACTGCTCCACCTTTTCTCAATTCTAAAGTTTTACTTTCATCAGTAATTGTATTATCGATTATTTTTATGGACGTTTAGATATTCGACTAATCATACATTGTCACACGTTACATGATAATATCATTGTCATTAAAAAATCTTAAAAATATTTTTTTAAATTACAAAAATTATTAAAAAATAGAGAAAAAAATTATAAAATTACAAAAAGTATATAAAATATAAAAAATTTACTAAAAACTTTTAAAAAATATATTAGAAAACTTAATATTTTTAGGTGATAAATTTTGGATAATTTTTTTTTCAAATTATTTAAATAATAAAAAATTATTTATTATTGAAATGATTATTTATTTGAAATAACATTATTTTTCATTATTTAAATAATTTGAAAAAAATTATCTATATTATAAATATCTTATTAAGTAGATGTCCATCAGGATCAAGATAAGTTTTGATATACTTTAAATTCTTATAGTCATTACAAGTAGATTTTTACTTCACTTATAGTTCTTATGTCTATAAATAGACACTTTGGAGAAGCTTTGTAAATATTACAATTGATCAATAAAATGCGCTCTTTTTTGTTGTGTCATTTTCTTTGTTTTTTACTCTTTGTCTATTTATTTTATAACAATCTAAATTTATCACCTTTTTATCCTTCCAACAAACAATGTTCTCCTATTCAAGCTCTAGTAAATTTGATTTGTA
This sequence comes from Gossypium longicalyx, assembly GCA_025698465.1. Classification (NCBI taxonomy): domain Eukaryota; kingdom Viridiplantae; phylum Streptophyta; class Magnoliopsida; order Malvales; family Malvaceae; genus Gossypium; species Gossypium longicalyx. Next base: position 10,422,013 of record CM047000.1, read on the forward strand.
AAATTTTAAAAATATTAAAATTTTTAATATATATATCTTTAAAAAATTTTAGTATTTTTATAATGTTTGTTGTAATTTTATAATTTTATTCTATTTTTTTACTAATTGTAATATTTTTTTAATTTTTAAATATTTTTTGTAATTTATAAGTATGGAATCTTCGAAACTTTGGTTTAGGTTAATGGCATGCACATAGGTGAGCAATAACATAAGAAAGGGGATGTTTAGTTATACTTGTATTATATATAGTATTTGGAACGGGTAAATACAAGGTTTTACATGATTTAGGAGCCTTGGTTAATGTTTGGATTGATTATGAGCAAATTTGGTCTGGTTTAGAAGTGTTTGAAAGTAGAAATTTTAGATCCCCTGTCTCAGGTCTCAATACATGCGAAATGTGTCTCAATACATCAAAACTTCGAACCTAAAATCAACAGTAACAATGTCATGTATTGAGACATATTGGACTTTGTTTCGAGAAAAAAACCTTATTGCCTCAAGACCTACACCCTATTGTCTTAAGATAGGGCAACCTTAGAGCTAAATTTCTACAGTACCAGGACAATGTCTCCAGACATGAAGGCCATGGTCTTGAGACATATGGACCTGTAAGGCAAAATTTTTAATTAGGTGATATGAAACTCGAAGCAAATTTTACATGAAATTAATTTTTAATATTAGTCAAATTATGTTCCTAAAAGCATAATAATGCCCTGGAATCATTCGTTAAAGTCTAATTTAAAAGTATTTGAATTTGTAAGTGAATGTTCAGTGTTAAATATAACACTCGCTGCTTGATTTTACTCAGGTCACTACAGCAAAATAGGTTTTTGGCGGCTTTTTTTTGGGCCTATAGTAGCGCTTATGCTTATAAGCGCCACTAAAACAATTTGCAGTGTTTTGATAAGCGTAGTAAAAAATGCTGCTAAATTTTACAGCGTTTTAGAACATGACCTTTAGTGGCGTTACTCACAAAAATGCCACTATAGAACATGACCTTTAGCGGCACTTCCTCAAAAACACCTCTAAAGGTAATGTTCTTTAGCAATGTTTTTAGTAAAAGCGCCGCTAAAAGTCATGTTCTTTGGCAACATTTGTGGAAAAACGCCACTAACTTTAGTAGATTTTTACCAACATATTTTCATTAGTATAGAACCCGAATTGTCAACATAATTTCCTGTAACATCATATCCAACTAAAAACTGCAAATCTAAATGATACTTCAAATCCAACGAAAGAAATATGCATATGATCTAAATTAATAAATGAAATAACAAAATATATTATATTCAAAAGTTATATTGTTAAAATATTCTCACAATAAGAAAACAAACGTCTAAGATGGTAGATTCTGCGAGTGCTAAAATATCTTCATCATATTCTGAAACTGTAGCTGGAGTTCGTCATATTTTCTGCTTGCCTCTACTTCTCTCGTTACTTCCTCCACTTTAAGTTGTAGCTGGAGTTCTTTATATTTTCTTTGAGCCTCTGTTTCTCTCGATGCTGGCTCCACTTTAAGTTGAGTAATTTGCTCAACTGTGCTCTCTTACATCTGAGCCATCTGGTCTCTTAACATCTAAATTTCAGTTTGAACCTGATTCCTCGAAGGCATGTATTGCTGCGAGCTAGATCCAAAACATTGGGTTGGGTTAACAAAAGATCCTTAAAATCGAACCCGACCATACCTTTTAGAACCTAAAATGTAACGCCCTAAATAATTTAATTCTGCTTCTGTAGATATATGACACAATTGTGTATCTGCTTTAGTGGTTAAGTGTTCTGGGTGTGTGTGTGAGGTCTCAAGTTCAAGCCTTACCTTTAGTAAATTTTATTATTTTTGGAATTAAGCCCTATATTTGTTCAGTGGGTTTATATTAAATTGCCTGTAAATCCATATAAGAATGAGCCTGTTTGTTCGTGTAGTAAGGGGTTGGTGTGTTAGAAGTCCTGTGTTCGAATCCCTGCGCAAGCATGAGTGTCTATTTTTGCCGTTCTGCGTAAGTGTTTTAGTGCGGTAGGAATTCTGAGTAATGGAGAAAATTAGAGGATTGTAGGTTATATCAGTTAGTTTATTTTATTTTTATTTCTTTTTGCTTCCCTTCTGTCAAAAATTCCTAGCAAGTTTCTTATGTTCTTCCCTAAAATTTTCTTCTTTCAACAACCATTTCTGATCGTCGTTCCTTTTGTTTCTTGTTCGCTTTTCGGTCTTGCAAATCTTCGCCGTTGGGTTCTGTGGGTAAGTTCTCTTGAAGTTCTGGAAGTATAGAAATCGATATCGGGTTCAGTAATGTGCTATTTTCTTGTTTAGGTATTGCTCGAGGGGCTGGAGGCTGCTGATCGACACTCTTATTGTGCGGAGGCCTCGCTTCTCGTTTGAAAGTAAAGGTTTTAGGGGTTTTTAGAGTTACTTAATTCGTTGTAGTTCGATTTAGTGTTGTTCTTTTTAGCTAATGTGGTATTATTTTGGACACTATTTAGGCTGTTAGGAGGCTCAGGGTTGTTTTTGCATCGAAATAATACTAGGTGTGTACCCAAAATAAAGAAAAATAAGATTTGATAAAAGCTAAAAAAACTCCACTGTCAACGCCACACGACCGTGTGGTAAGCCATGTACGATGACACGACGTGTGATCGATGAAGGCATGACCGTGCGCAAGACACGGCCGTGTGGTAGCTGTCGTGTGGTAGCTCGAGTATGGTCGTCTGGGCCATACGGGCTAGGCCAAGTTAGGTGTGTGGGTCCACACGAGCGTGTGGATTTTGGGCCAAGCTGTGTGGGCCACACGAGCAAGGCCAATCTGGGCCTATATGCCACACGGGCATGTGGGCCATTATACTGAAATTTTTTGTAGGGTCGCACGGGTCATCTTAATTGATTGCGGGCCTACTATAGGGTCGGTAGAGGCTTATTAAACCTTAAAACTATGTGGTATGTTAGACTGAAATTCTATTATGAGCATGTCTATGTTATGAATATCTGTTATTTGTTTACATAAGCATGATTAAGCATGTTTTATCTGTTATTTTTGTATGGATGCTTTGTATCTGTTCCGGGGTGGGATTTGTATATGATGAGGAAGTATTCTGATCGGCGTTAAACGCCTACATTCTGGCAGCTTGGCTACATATTATATCTGATATGAGTCTTAATGACACGACGTGGTGTGTAGGGATAGGTGGGTGTTTTTAACCCCACATGGTGTGCTAGGATGAACGAAGATGGTGTGTAGAGGATGGGGGTAGGATCTTGCATATCTACTTCTGTATCTGCTTCTATTACTGTATCTGAAAAGGGACATGCGTCCGTATCTGTATCTGCTACTGGCTATATATATGTTGATTAAACTATATATTCTGAGCATTTGTTTATTTTTTCCTATGATGTTTGCGTTGATTATGGATATGGAAAAGAGGCTCGATTTGTAATAAATTGTCGAATAATTTTTAGTGTTTGAAGGAACAACATGCTTGAGGGCAAGCATGAGCTAAGTAGAGGGAATTTGATAACATGTTAATTTGCATAGTTTCTTGTGTTTAATTTGGTTTATTTCTGAATTGATCCCTACTAAATTATTTTTTTATGATTTAATCTTGTCAGGGATGCAATTGGTCAAAAACAAGCTAAAAATGGGCCAAATTGAAACACGATTATTCAAATGGGGCCAAATAAAAAATATAGAGAAAGCCAAGGACTCACTAGAAATTTTGACTTTGTAAAAAGCCAAAAATAGAAAAGTCTTATTTTATTTTTATTTATTTATTTTATTTTGATTTTTTGTTAATTTAGTCAAGGCCAAAAATAGTAAATTTTATGTATATAAATAAGGCCTTAGGTTCTTTGAAAAAATCATCCCTTAATTTTGTATTCTTACTTCAAATTGGAATAGAATTGTTCTTCTTTTTTTCTTTCAAGTTGATGTGAGCTACTGCCATTTTCATTTAAATTTTGCGTGCTTTTATAAAATTGGGCTAATTACCTTCCAAGCCATTTTCTTTTCCAGTTTCCACTATCTTTCATACCAATCCAATCATAGTGAACCAAAATATGATTAAATCCATGCTTCACTAAACTTCATCTTAGCTTTAAGCCTGTGTTCTTTCCGGTCAGGAATCGTGAGATACGTGTTCGTGCTAAAATCCGTCCAATTGGTATTTATTTTTTCCTAAGTATTGGGATTAACAAGTCATCCCTTAAGGTTAACTCGATTACAAGTCAAAAAGTGCACGTTGGTTTGGAGTCGTGTTAGTTGACAATTGGAGAAACGAGTCAGCCGTGCTGTATTCGGATATCCGAGAATAAATCGAGGAAAAAGTGATCGAGTTTAAACGACCTACGCGGTTGAGGCCGTTAATTTGAGTTGGGTTCTTCACAACGCAAGGCTGTCGGAATCTTGAATCGGGAACACGAGTATCTCAGTTAGATAATCGGTAAGGATTGGTTTGTAGGTCGTACCGAAACCAACTATTAGAGGAGGAATTGGTGGTTAGGCCGTTTTTAACTGCTATAACCAACTTATTGTTTGGAGGAGAAGATTAATTTTCAAGGATCGATTCTTGATACAAAATTTACCGAGTCTAAGGCTAAGGCTTATTTTATCTGTTTACACAAGTCTAAATTTATTTCCAGTTTACATTTATTTTTAATAGTAGTCAATCGTTTATTTAAGCTGATTAGATTATTTTACTTTCTTAAACATTCTCAAACTCCCTCGATTTACTTGTTTATTTTCGTTGCAGGTACGTTTGGAGTTGTGGGCATGACTCTTGACACGACCCTTAACGCGACGAATATTCTGTTCATAAGTGAACACAGTAGTTGATTACGACATCCAATCCCTGTGGACTCGACCCTACTACCACTCTTTACTACTATTTAGAGTTATTTTAGTAGGAATTATTTTTGGTAGTTTCGACGCCCATCAAATTTTGGCGCTGTTGCCGAGGATTGGAGATATTTTTCTAATTTTTGTTTGTTTATCTTATGACCAGATCAGAACCGGGAACTCTAGAGTTTGAACCAAAAATTGAGATATTGACCCGACAACTACAAAGAGAAGCCATACGACGTGGTAAACGGCCAAATCCCAGATTCGAAACTATATTATACACTGAAGAGATTTTCTCGTTTGACGAACCAAACGATATGGTTGAGCAGATGATACGCCAGCTCGCGGTAGCTCCAGATGAACAACAACCTTTATGTATAACCTATCCGGCAGGAGGAACACTGATGGTCGCTAAACTAACTAAAAATTCGACTAAGGCAAGAGCACCTATCGAACAGTAGTATAGTTATGGTGAGACCGAAAATATCGTATCCACAAGGACTAAAAGTATTAGTAATTACTATCTTTTTATTATCTAGCCTAAGAATTAAAGGGGTGTTTTTAAACTAAAGTTAACTATCTACTAAGAATTAAATGGGTGTTTTTAAACTAAAGTTAACTATCTACTTAATTAAGAGCACGACAGAGGTAAAAGTTAGAAAATACTGTTGGGAAACTGATGGAGAAGACAATACCCAAGGAAAAATCCACCTAGACTTCACTTATTACTTTCTAAATTAGATGATTTATTCACTTGTCTTAATCTGTAGAAATCCCTAATTTATGTTAATATCTCTCGAAACTAAAAACAACTAACTCTAGGTTGATTAATTGAAATCAACTAACTCTAGGTTGATTAATTGAAATCTCTTTCTAATTAAAACCCCTATCGTCGTATTAACTCGATCTATGTATTCCCTTACTAGATTTGACTCTAATCCAACAAATTTATGTCATCCTGTCTCTAGGATTGCATGCAACTCCACTTAATTATGAAAGATCTACTCTTAAACAAGGACTTTTGCTCCACTGAATAAGCACATCAAACCCTGAATTAATATTCTGGAATATTAAAGCAATAATTAAAAGTCACAATTAAGAATAAAAACAAGTATTTATCATATAATTTAGAATAACTTATTCAAACTTTTTTTTATAACAATATGAATATAAATATACTTTTTTTAATAAGAACAAGTACAAAAATGAAAAGTACATAATAAGAAATAATTCAGCAACTGGAATGAACGAACATTAGTTAGGTAACTAATCAAATCAAAACTTGATAAAAAGGAACCAATGAAAAGGAGGAAATTTTTAGCGAATTAAAAATGGTTAAGTTGTGGGTTAACATTAAGGGGAAAATCAAGAAACAATGGTTAAGGCTCAAAGGGGTTCACTAAGGGTCAACTATGTAGGTAGGCTTTTTATAGGGTAAATGGGTTAAAACCTAAGTGCCTTTATCATCTCAGTATATCAAATCAAAGGTGTGGTCTTGACATGCACAATCGAAGCAAGTTCTAGAATAACAAATCATTGTTGACACACTCATAGCCAATAAAATCAGTGAGCAAGAAAGATATATGCTCTAAAAGGCTCAAAATCTCACAAAAATTATGGGTATTTGATATCAATCCTGTAAATTCAAACCTTCAAGATAATACCTCAATTCAGGGAAACAACCTAGCAATTTTACTTCTCAAAAGTCAACTTATCATGCTTGATTCTCTAATTTCTTAGAGTTTAAACAATCAATGCACAATTACCTATGATTTAATTTAAAACATATCAATAAAAATTATAAATCAATCAGAATTCACTCTAATAATAGTATGAGGAAATTATTTGAGAACGAGATAAAAATTTAGGGATTTTCTAATAAACATATAAGTAACCTCCCCACACTTAAGATGTACATTTTCCTCAATGTACGAAGATAGGTAATAATAATATGAGTCTAATATCAGAAGAGAGGGAGAGAAGCGAAACTTCCCTGAATTTTTGGATGAAATCCTTGAAATAGTGAAAACTAGAGGTGCGGATAAGGCTAATGAAAGGCATGATTCTGAGTTACTAATAAGAAAATAAACATAATTGTGGAAGAGAATTAAGGGATTACTTGATAATAACTATAAAGATAAACAAGGTTTAAAATATAAAATATAAGTCTAAAGAAAAAATAAATAAAAGAAAAAAAATAAAATAAATGGACTCAGAGGTCATCATCAGATGCATCAACGTCACGAGGTGGTGGTGGTGGAGGCGAGATGTGGAAGGGCTGGCAGATCTGCTGCAGAGCTGCCTCGATGCTGTCGAACCTCGCAAAATACTATTTCTCGAAGTGAGTGAGTCGCTCGGATATATCGGTCAAAGTTGCAACAGGAGGTCGATGACTCAGTGGTAGTGGGTCCTCGTGAGGGGGAGGGACGTCATCAGTAATGTCTTCTGGCTCATCATGGTCATCAGAGTGAACGAGTCTGTACTGAGGGGGTCGAATCTACGGCGTCGCTCTATCAACCTCATGTGGATCATGCTAGAAATTTCCTAAGGAGCCATCTGGCCTACTAGTGTGAGTGTCGATGACATCTCTGGAGTGTCGAAGAGGCCGAAGTGTCGAGTGAGACGTGTTACGTAAGGACCAAGATAGATGGGACCCCTCCTATGGCGGTCCATCTGATGGCGAAAAGCAAGCGCTGTGAAGTATGCAAAATAAAAAATGTGACTAGCCACCATGCTCTAAAGATAGTATGTGCCAGTAGTGCGTACAACTCCTGTGCTCTCTCTCCTACCAGTTAACGTGTGAGCTAATAAGGCGTGGATGTATCGTAGAGCCGGAGAAAGAGATGTAGCCTTCGAGCGACTCGCGTCATAACGGATCTGACTAGCTGTGAGATCAGCCCAACAGCATGAGGGTAAGTAATGGATGTGACGGTGGAGGTGAAGAAAGTTATTGGAACCTATAAACTCATCGGTGTAGATGCCCAAAGCTGTGCCAAACTCAGCGACGCTCATATGTCGCACTAAGCCACCAAGTCGGAAAGTGATAGTATCGGCCTCGTCATAGGTATTCATCACATGTTGTAGATAGAAAGTAGTGCAGAATTCCAAGGTAAGTTCTGAATAGATGGGCTCGATAATCGCAAAGAACTGATCCTACGGGACAGTGGTAATGAAAGCACGGACCCCATCAGCTAGTCCGACATGCTCCAGTGCGACCCAGTCAATACATCGGCCCAACCTTAGCGGTTGCACGGGCAAAAGCTGAAACAAATCATCCTGTGGGCCTGACAAAAATTGAAGTAAAGGGTGACGAGCTTCAGTCCAGGCGCTTGAGGAGGTTGCGCCAGTACCCTTCTACTTTTTCAAAGCGGGGACAGCGGTCTTCTTACCTCGTGTGTTTGTCATTGTGTGCCTGAAAATGAAAAGAATTTATTAGTAATAAGGCATCACCCAATATTCAATCCACATGTCTAAATAGAGAGACCCTTAATTATAAAAATATATCCTGCACAGAATATGTACTAAAGAAGGTAGGGGCTTAAAGAACAAAAACTATATGCATGACTAAAATAATGATGATTAGAAGAAAAAGGGAAACAATAATACTAATGAAGCAAAAGGCTTCAAAAAAAAAGCTAAATATTATTTCATAAGAACAACTAAACCAAAATGAAACATATGGATGCAAATAGGGGAAAATATTGTATTAAAACTAAAAAATAGTAGAATAGGATAAAGTAAAGATCAAAGATGAAAGAATCAGGAAATCACAACCAACAAAATAATAATAAAGGAATAATAATCATAATTATAATAATAATACTTAATAACAAATATAATGAATAATAACAGTATTAATAATGAAGAATAATAAATAAATAAATAAATAAATATAAAGGGTAAAAGAGGAAACTGACTATATGATGGGTGGTCGGTTAGAAGAAAAGGGTGACGGTGGACCGGAGACGACCGTGCGACGAGATGGTTGCAGTGGAGAGGGGAACGTGGGCGGAAGGAAGGGGAGAAGAGGGAAAAAGAAAATAAAGGGAAAGAGGGAAAAAGATGGGTGGGGGAATGGAGAAAAGAAAAGAGATAAAAGATGAGGGAAGAAGGAAGAGGAAAATGGAAGGGTTAGAGAAGGGGACGACGGTGGCCGGAGTGTGGAGGGAAAGGTGCGGCGGCGGTTAGAGGTTGAAGACAAGAGGGAAAAAGACAAAATAGAAAAAGAAGGAAAAGAAATTAGGGTTTGAGGGGTTAAAATAAGGGCACAGTCGTGTTAAGGCCCCATGTTGGGCCACAAAGTCGTGTCACACCCCGTGTGGCTCGATTATTTCCCCTATGAGTCGCGAAAATTTAATGTCATTCATCACACGGCCTAGGACAGCCCGTATGGTCTACACGGTCGTGTCGCACGGTCATGTACTACGTTGTTTATTTCTCCCACGCTCGTGTGATCTCCCACACGCCCGTGTGGTCTCTCACATGCCCATATGTCCGAACACACGGCCCTGTGCCTTACCCGTGTAAGTCTTTGACTTGTTTAAAATTTAAAAAAGTAAGCTCCAGGTTTTACACGGTGTACGACATGCCTGTGTGTCCAAGCCGTATGGTTCACACAGTCGTGTCGTACGCCCGTGTGGTTTTATCGCAGGCCGTGTGCATGTCGATTTTGGGAAATTTTAGTCCTGTTTCCACACGGCCAAGGACACGCCCGTGTGTCTAGGCCGTGTAGGTAACTGTACCTGTATAAAAACATGGAAAATAGATAAAATAAACGGGTTAGTGGTGTTAGTGCTCGGGTTACCTCCCGAGAAGCACTTCTTTATAGTCTAAGCTCGACTCACCTCATATTTGCACGGTCATGGTGGTTCAAGGAGTTGAAACACCTCATTCCTGTTATCAATCTTATCAAAATAAGGTTTTAGATGAGTACTATTTACCTTAAAAGTGCCGAATTTGGGATGAATTACCTTGATTGTACCGTATGGGAAAACGTTGAGTACTGAAAAAAGGGTTGTTCCATTAGGTTTAGAAGTGGCAACACGAGGGTCTGCTTCATCTAACAGTACTTTGTCTCTAACCTTCAGTTGATTCAATTCACCTTTAAGTTCATCATGACACTGCCTTAGTTTATCGGGTATCCTCGGTTTTTCCGTAACTATTGTTCGCTATCCATCTAGTTCCTCAATTTGTAGTCTTCATTCCTCTAGAGTTGTTCATGGCTCTATCACTTTATCCCTAAGGATTTCCTGCACAAAAGTTTGAGCCAAAATGTTGTTCTCATGGAGAGAACTCGTAATAACATCTCGATCACTAGATAGTCTAACAGAATCGCAAGCTTGAAGTTTAATTGTGTCATCTCCTGTACCAACATCAATAATAGTTCTAGCAGTTGCTAAAAAGGGTCTACCCAGAATTAAAGGTACATCACTATCCTCATCCATGTCTAAGACAACAAAATCGACTGGGAATATAAATTTGTCAATTTTAACAAGCACATCTTCAATTATACCACTAGGAAATCTACTGGTTTTATCAGCTAATTGAATGCTCATCCTAGTTTGTTTGGGTTTCCTAGTCCTAGCTGCTTAAACATCTTGTAGGGCATGACATTAATACTTGCTCCTAAATCAGCCAGAGCTTTGTTAACATTTAAACTCTAAATTAAGTAAGGAATCGTAAAACTCCCTGGATCTTTCAACTTGTTGGGTAGCTTATTTTGTAGAATGGCTGAGTAAGCTGTGTTTAATTCCACATGCAACGCATCATCTAACCTTCGTTTATTAGCCAAGAGCTCCTTTAAAAATTCCACTGAGTTGGGCATCTACGAAAGAGCTTCAATAAACGGTAAGTTAATATGCAATTTTTTAAGTAGTTTAAGGAATCTATCGAATTGTTCGTCTGTGTGGTCTTTCCTTTTTACATTAGGATATGGTACACGAGGTTTATATTATTTGCTTACCGGCTTCTGTGTACCATGATTCATCTCATCCTTACCATTACTTACCACAGCTTCGTGCCTCGTTTCAAATTTAGATTCAACTAACCCTTCTTCGTCGCGTACAGTGATGGCATGGAGCTGCTCCATTGGGTTAGTTTCTGTGTTACTAAGCATGCTACCTTGTGGTCGTTCAGAAATCAGCTTAGTAAGTTGTCCTATTTGAGTTTTGAGCCCTTAAATTGATGCTTGCTGATTCTTCAGCACTGTTTCGGTATTCTGAAAATGAGTTTCTGACACAGAGATGAATTTTGTAAGCATCTCTTCAAGGTTCAGTTTCTTCTCTTGTTGGTAAGGTGGTTATTGAAAACCTAGAGGATGTTGTGGTTTTTGATTTCCTTAACTACTCCACGAGAAATTAGGATGGTTTCTCCAACCTGCATTATAAGTGTTACTATACAGATTATTTTGAGGTCTAGAATTATTACCCATATAGTGGACTTGTTCCTCCTCGGTGCTAGGATTGAAGGATGAATAATCAGTGTTGTGCATTCCTCCTCCATTTGAATCACACATCATCACTGGATGTATCTGAGTAGAACCATACAAACCATTAATTTTTTTATTTAAAAGTTCTACCTGGTTAGATAGCACTCGAGGTTGAAAACACCGGCTGCTTTATTTGGCTTTATCCTCATAACTTGCACTGATAGTTATTCAGTGACATCTCTTCAATAAATTCATAAGCCTCCTTAGGTGTTTTATTATTTAAAGGTCCACCGGCCGCTGCATCGACCATCTGTCTAGTTGAGAGGTTCAAACTATTGTGAAAAGTTTGAACTTGTAGCCACAAAGGTAACCCATGGTGAGGACACCTTCTCAATAAATCTTTGTATCTCTCCCATGTATCATAAAGTGTTTCTAAATCCATCTGCACAAAAGAAGAGATATTATTCCGTAACTTTACCGTTTTAGCCAGCGAAAAGTATTTGAGTAAAAATTTTTCGGTCATTTGTTCCTAAGTGGTGATTGACCCTCGTGGTAATGAGTTCAACCACTGTTTAGCCTTGTTTCTCACTGAAAAGAAGAACAACCGAAGGCGAATGGCATCGTCAGAAATGCCATTGATTTTAAAGATGTCGTAGAATTCCAGAAAATTCGCTAAATGAGTGTTTGGATCCTCGTCCTGCAAACTATCAAGCTGAACAAATTGTTGTATCATTTGAATCATGTTAGGTTTCAGTTCAAAATTATTTGCTGCAACAGCAGGTCTAACTATACTCGATTCAGTTCCTGTTAAATTGGGCTTAGCATAGTCGTACATAGTACGAGGAGCAGGATTCTGATTTATTAGATTTGCAGCAATCACAAGAGGTAGCAGATTATTCTAATTTTCAGCCATCTCCTCGGTTATAGCATGGATATCGTCCTCTCACCTTTTCTCTATGTATTGCAGGGTTCGCCTTATTTCTCTTCGGTTTCTGTGAGCTGTGCTCTCGATCTCGCTGTAAAAAAGTAAAGGTCCTGACGGGTTCCTTCTAGTCATAAACTAGAGACACCTGCCAGAAGCAAACAAAAGAAAGATTAGAAAAGAAAAATTAAACTAAAAACAAAAAGTAAAGTGCAATAAAAGTAAAAAAAAATGGCTAAAGTAATAAAAATCAAGCGTTCCTAATATTTTAGTCCCCGACAATGGCGCTAAAAACTGAATGGTCGCTAAACTAACTAAAAATTCAACTAAGGCAAACGCACCTATCGAACAATAGTATAGTTATGGTGAGACCGGAAATATCGTATCCACAAGGACTAAAAGTATTAGTAATTACTATCTTTTTATTATTTAACATAAGAATTAAAGAGACGTTTTTAAACTAAAGTTAACTACCTACTTAACTAAGAGCACGATAGAGGTAAAAGTTAGAAAATACTGTTCGAAAACCGATGGAGAAGACAATACCTAAGGAAGAATCCACCTAGACTTCACTTATTACTTCTAAATTAGACGATTTATTCACTTGTCTTAATCCGTAAAAATCCCTGATTTATGTTAATATTTCTCTCGAGAGTAAAAACAACTGACTCTAGGTTGATTAATTAAAATCTATTTCTAATTAAAACCCCTATCGTTGCATTAACTCGATCTATGGATTCCCTTACTAGATTTGACTCTAATCCGGTAGATTTATGTCGTCCTATCTCTAGGATTGCATGCAACTCCGCTTAATTATGAAAGATCTACTCTTAAACATGGACTTTTGCTCCACTGAATAAGTACATCAAACCCTGAATTAATATTCTGAAATATTAAAACAAGAATTAAAACTCACAATTAAGAATAAGAACCAGTATTTATCATATAATTTAAATAATAAGATCCGTCTTAGGTTTCATCTCCTTTAGGTATTTAGGGAGTTTAGTTCATAATAATGGAAAACATCTCAAAATTGGGACAACCACAAAACATAAAGAAACCTAAAGAACTTCTAGGAAATTGGATGGAGATCTTCAGTCTTGAAGTAGATCCTGCTTCTGAGCTGATTCTGATGGCTATCCTTCAGTATCTTCTGCTTTCTGCTCTCTGTGTGTCCTTTAATCCTCTTCTAGGGTGTTTATATAGACCTTAGAATGCTTCAAAACCCTCAAAATTAGCCTTTTTCGAGTAGAATTAGACTTGGGCTCAACAGAGACACGGCCATGTGCCACACCTGTGTGAATGTGCTTAAGCCGTGTGTGATTTTGAGTTGGTTTTTAGTAGACACGACCATTACACACGAGCATGTGGCCTGCCCCTGTGTCTCACACGGGCGTGTGGTTTACCCGTGTGGAAGTGCCTAGGCCGTGTGAAATACTGAAATAAGCCCATTTTGTCCGTTTTTGGTCTGAATCTTGCTCTTTTTACCTTCCTATCGTCACCTAAGTATAAAACATGAATTTAAAGGATTAAGAGTATCAAATTCACTAAATCTTATGATAAATCATCCAAAAGTATGCCAAACATGGGATAAAAAATATGTATATATTATGGTTTATCAAGCGCCATTTGAGTTAAAATCTGGTTTGATCTATTTACTACCCACTTTCTGTAGATTACAGAATGAAAACCCGTACACCCAACTTAAAGATTTCCATATGATGTGCACAAGCATGAAGCCTCAGGGAGTAACAAAAGACCAAATCAAACTTCGTGCTTTTCCTTTCTCATTAGCCGACTTTGCTAGAGAGTGGCTATTTTATTTACCTCTGGGATCTGTCAACACATAGTTTGACATGTCTCATTTGTTTCTTCATAGATTCTTCCCTATAGCTCGAGTAGTTGAACTAAGGAGGGATATTGTAGGAATCCGTCAAAAAAACATTGAATCGCTCTATGATTACTGGGAGCGATATAAAAAGTTATGTGTAAGTTGCCCACAATATAGACTGACTGAACAGTCACGCTTGTAGTATTTCAATGAGGAATTACTCCCGATGGAAATGAAGATGATAGATGTTGCAAGTGGGGGGCACTTATTAATATGACACCCCAAAGAGCGAGAGAGTTGATTTCAACCATGGCTGCTAACTCTCAACAATTCCGACCAGCCACAAAACCCACTAGACGGGTTCATGGGTTAAGTTCTTTATCCTTAGAAGATAAAATCGATAAGCTAACTAACGTTGTTCAAAATTTGCTTACAGATAAAATAAACCCAGCACGATTGTGTGGAATTTGTGCTAAGCCAGACCATCCGACGGACTCTTGTCCGATTTTACATGAGGATTCGACAAAACAAGCGTATGCTATCGGGAACTTTCCAAGACCACCCCAAAAGTGATATGACCCCTACTCGAACTCGTATAATATGGGGTGGAAAGATTACCCGAATATCAGTTTTGGGATGAATCCACGGTTCAATCAATCGTTCCAACAAAGACAGTCGCAGAATCAACAGATACCACTCCTAAAGTCATCTTTGGAAGCCATAGTGGAAAGGCTAGCCAATAGTACTGAGAAATTCCAACAAAAAACTGACATGCATTTGCAGAAATTGGATAAGCAAGTGAACAAACTCGCACTCACGGTTAGCCGTTTGGAGTCTCAAGGTAAGCTGTCATCCCAAACTAAGCCAAACCCTCGACACAATGTAAGCGCTATGACATTGAAGAGTGGGAAGGTTTTGGAGCCTGTACCTGACATGAGTCGCGGCCACGACACTAGTCGCGCCCATTACACTAGTCAAGGTAGGGAGAAACTTGACATGGAGGCTCCAGTAGAGTCAGCACTATAAAAATCATTTGCAGTACCACCTCCATTTCCCGAAAGACTTGTCTAGTGCAAGAAGGAGCAAGACCAGAAAGAGTTCCTCGACACCTTTCGAAAGGTAGAAATCAACATACCTCTTCTCGATGCGATTAAGCAGATCCCACGATACGCAAAATTCTTAAAAGAGTTATGCACAAGTAAAAAGAAGCTCCTGGGTAATGAAAATGTAAGTGTTGGAGAAAATGTTTCCGCTGTTCTGCAAAGGAAAATACCACCCAAATGTAAGGACCAAGGTATGTTTTTCATATCTTGTAAAATAGGTAGTGTTGGAATTAAAAAAGCAATGTGTGAATTAGGTGCATCAATTAATGTTATGCCTTTGTCAATTTATAAACTACTTAACGTGAGTCCTTTAAAGGAAACATGTGTGATTATTCAACATACAGATAGATCTGTCGTGCATCCAGAAGGAGTATTGGAGGACGTTCTTGTCAAGGTAAAAGAGCTAATATTTTCTACAGACTTCTACATTATCGACATGGAGGATGACAATTTGGCCAATTCATCTGACATACTTCTCGGAAGGTCATTTTTTAGTACCTCACAAACAAATATTGACGTACGAAGTGGGATACTCACTATGGAGTTCGATGGGGAAGTGGAGAAATTCAATGTCTATGAGGCCATGAACCACCTTAGCTTGGTTTCTAATGTTTCTAACATTGATATAATTAATATTTTAACTGAATTACATTTAGAATATCATGACGAGAATGAATTACGAACTGTTCTATGTAGAAGTCTAGACTTTGATGCCATAAAAGAACAAGAAGAGTGGATAACCTTTGAAGAGTCTGTTCATGAAATAGTGGCTTATTTGGAGGCATCGCAATTACGGAAAAATTTAGGTAAAGTTTTCAAATTATCCACAAACCAAACTTGTACCATCTGTTTTGTAGGCTCTAGAGTTAGAACTCAAACCACTTCCAGACCATTTGAAGTAAGCTTTTCTCGGCGAAGGAAAAACCTTACCAGTAATAATCTCGAGTAAACTCCCGAAAGTAGAAGAGGAAAACCTGGTACTAGTTTTTAGAGACTATAAAGAGGTAATTGGGTAAACGATAGCAGACATTGAGGGGTTGAGCCCATCGACTTGCATGCATAAAATTCAAGTGGTGGATAATGCTATTCCTAAAAGAGAGGCTCAAATGCATCTCAATCTGCCCATGATGGAGGTGGTAAGGAAAGAAGTCTAAAAGTTACTTGATGCTGGGATGATCTATCCCATTTCTGACAGTAATTGGGTCAGCCCAGTCCATGTAGTACCGAAAAAGATCGGTGTAACCGTAATTGAAAACTCGACAGGTGAGATGGTTCCCACTCGGGTCCAAAATGGGTGGAGAGTTTGCATCGACTACAGGAAGCTGAATTTTTTAACTAAAAAAAAGATCATTTTCCACTTTCTTTTATTGACCAGATATTAGAACATTTAGCTGGGAAGTCTCATTATTGTTGTCTGGATGGTTACTCAGGGTTTTTCTAGATTCCAATGGCACAGAAGGATCAAGAAAATACGACATTTACGTAACCATTTGGCACGTTCACTTACAGACGGATGCCGTTCGGACTTTGTAATGCATCAGCTACTTTCAAAGGTGCATGGTAAGTATATTTTCCAACTACGTCGAGAAAATAATTGAGGTATTCATGGACGACTTTACAGTATATGGTGAGTCCTTCGAGGCATGTTTGTCAAATCTTGCAAAAATTTTGAAAAGATGCATAGAATTTAATCTTGTTCTAAATTATGAGAAATGCCATTTCATGGTAGACAAGGGATTAGTTCTAGGTCGAATCATTTCTGCTGAGGGAATTTCTGCCGATAAAGTAAAAATTGACATAATAAACTCACTACTATACCTCACAACTGTAAGGGCGATTCGTTCTTCCCTTGGTCATGCAGTTTTCTATAGCCAGTTTATTAAGGACTTTTTGAAAATTGCGCAACTACTTCGCAATCTCTTACAGAAGGATAAGGAATTCGAGTTTGACCAGTCATGCAGAGATGCGTTTGACACGCTCACACATAAGCTCGTTTCAACACCTATCGTTCAACCACCAAATTTGAATTATCCTTTTGAAATAATGTACGACGCAAGTGACCATAGCGTAGGAGTAGTCCTTGGGCAAAGAATCGAGAAAAAACTACACGTTATCTCCTATGCATCTAAGACTTTGGATGCTGCCCAAAGCAATTACTCGACTACTGAAAAATAGTTTCTAGCTATAGTTTTTGCTTTGGAAAAATTTTGTTCGTATTTATTAGGGATTAAGATTGTCGTTTTTTCTGATCATGTAGCTCTTAAATAATTGATCGGGAAGAAAGAAGTAAAACCGAGACTTATAAGGTGGATACTACTTTTGCAAGAGTTTAATCTCGAGATAAATGATAAAAAATGACATGAAAATTTGGTAGCTGACCATCTGAACCGAATTCCTCCATCGAATGACGTAACACCACTTAAAGACGATTTTTCAGATGAAAGCTTGCTTGTTGCTCAGACGATTTTTCCTTGGAATGCAGACATGGTGAATTACCTTGCTACAACTATAATCTCTTCTAACTTATCGCAATTTGAAAAAGATAAGATCAAACGTGAATCACGACACTATATTTGGAATAACCCCTACCATTAAAAATATTATTCCGATTAGGTAATTCGACGATATGCTGCAGAAGCTGAGGTAAACTCGATTTTATATTTTTGTCATTCTTATGCATGTGGTGGACATTTTGGTCCTAAATGAACTGCGCGTAAAGTACTTGAATGTGGACTGTCTTGGCCACATATCTTTCGAGATGCATATTTGTTATGTAAAACATGCGAAAAGTGTCAAAGGGTAAAAAACTTGAGCCGAAAAAATTAAATGCCTCTAACCCCTGTACATGTTTGTGAAATATTTGATATATGGGGCATAAATTTTATGGGACCTTTTGTCTCGTCATACGGTAACATCTATATTCTACTTGCAGTTGACTATGTGTTGAAGTGGGTGGAAGCAAAAACCACTTGTCATGCTGATGTAAAAACAATAGTCGATTTTCTAAAGAGTTATATTTTTTCCAAGTTTGGCACACTGCGAGCATTGATCAGCAATCGTGGAACGCATTTTTGCAATAAAGTGATCGACACACTTTTGAAAAAATATGGGATAGTGCAACGAGTCGCTACAGCTTATCACCCTCAATCAAACGGACAAGCGGAAGTGTCAAATCTAGAAATCAAGTCGATTTTGGAGAAGATTGTCAAGCCGAGTAGAAAATATTGGAGTGTGCGACTAAACGATGCACTGTAGGCGTACCGTACGGCTTATAAAGGACCTATAGGTATGTCTCCTTATCGACTAATTTTTGGTAAACCGTGTCATCTTCCTGTTGAGCTAGAACATAAAGCATTTTGAGCGGTCAAGCAATACAACATGGAGTTGAAAGCTGCAGGTAAGCATCGTAAGTTACATATTCAAGAGCTTAAGGAAATTCGACGAGAAGCATATGAGAGTGCCAAATTTATAAAGATAAGGCCAAATCATATCATGACCAAAAGATAACCCGTAAACAATTATTTGTAGGACAGAAAGTATTACTTTATGACCCTACATTAAGAATTTTCGCAGGTAAGCTTCAGACTAAGTGGTTAGGGCCTTTTGTTGTTACTCACGTGTTTCCACATGGTGCAGTCGAGGTTAAAAACGAAGAATCCGGAAAAATCTTTAAGGTCAACGGACAACGATTAAAGCCTTTCTACGAGAACTTTCAAGTCCACGTGATTGAGGAGTTAGTCCTCGAAGAGCCAGTTAAATAAATTCCCAGGTCGTCAAGCTAATGGCATTAAACAAAAGCGCTTTTTAGGAGGCAACCCAAATTTATTTTCATTTATTTAATTTCGAGTTTTAGTAAGATTTTGGATGTAAATAAATAAATTTTTATTTAATTCAGTTAAATTGATGTTTTCAGGATCGTAATGAAGGTTATGAATTTTTTCCTGAAAGACGAAACATGATGGTGGCGTGGGCACGACGTGCTACAAATAAAAAAAAACCCCAAAATCCCTAACCTTCAAAATATCCCCAAAACCAAAATCCAACACCCATCAACTAAATACCTACCCCAAACCCACTTGCCCAAACACCAAAATACCTCTAAAACCCAAGTCCAATAAACATCCACCACCTCATTTAATCCATCTACCCTATACCCAAATACTAACCCAACCACATAATATACCAAATACCAACTACCATAATCTAAAACCCAAAACAAGCCCAATTGAGAAAAGAGAGAAAATGGGCCAAACGACCTAGGTGACCTAAAGTGAAGAAAAAAAGAGAGAAGAAAAGGACAAAGGCCCAGTCGGCCATAAGAAAAAAAAAAAGAAAAAAGGGGGAAAAAGAAAAAATCATACACCCAAGGCCAAAATTTTTTTTAAACCCATCTTCATCATCTTCTCTATCTTTTAGAAAAACAAACCCTAACCGTCACAACCATCCCACGCTGTCGTCTCTGTCCTCTTCACCGGCCCGTTGTCAAATCATCACCACCTCGACCAGTGGCCGTGACCCGTTCCTCTGACGCCGTCGACCACAAATTCGTCGTGATCCATTTCCCTTCTTTTTTTTTCTTTTCCTCTTCTCCCGTTCACCGTCTGATGCTGAAACCACCCTTCATCGGCTTTTCCCACCGCTGCACTCTTACCGAACGAACCCTTGCACCCACCACGCAGATCAGAGCCCACACCCCAAGTACCACTTCTTCATCACCAACCCACCCTTACCACCGCCTTAACCAATGCCATTCCCGAAGCTCTCACTGTCACCCTTCAAAAAATAAAAAAAATTTGACCCGAATCGCGTCGCTGCCATTTGTCGCGACCGACCGCTGTCAACGTTGCTGTGTGCTGCCGCCGTCATTGTTGTCGTCGTAACACCAGAACTAATTACTCGTGACATTAGCATGAAAACCATGGTCCAAACTCAGAACCAAACAACTGATACTATTGTGGTTTCACTCAATCGAAATCAACACCGTTTTTTAGCGCCTCTCGTCTTTGATGTCGCCGACGATGACTCAGACCCTTCTCCCTCCTCCTATACGAACAGTCTATCCAACGAGAACCTGGCGACAAAGTTTAACCCCGGTCGAAATAAAGCGTTTAGACATCATCCCCGTTACTCTCAAAAGGTCGAATTCTGATCTTCAACCTACTTTACCTTTACTAACATATTATGCAGGTAATTCGGACAAGGCTCAAACTTCTAACGACCATGTCGAGGCTCTTTCGACCGCGAATGAACATCAATGCCAAACACGATCTACTCGAAGCAGTCGACAACCGACACGTGAGCTAGATACACCACTGCACAGCAATACTGACGTTGCTGAAAACTCAAGTCCATCTGACTCGCCCAACGAATACGTTCAGCCAACACGAAACGGTCAACGCAATAGACAAGGTCGTGTAAACACCATTCCTACCGAAGGATGATTGCGAGGGTTTTTGGACTTTTTGACCCTAGAGCATAGTGGACTTTTTCACCATTCTTGATATGTTAAATATTCATTATGCTGTGATTAATTATTTTGATGCTATTGGTTGGAGTTCGTGCAAATATTTCATGTAATGTATATTATGAGTTGATCTATGAATTCTACACCACATTTAGCTTCAATATTAATGCATTATAGATTGTTGAAACACAAAGCATTATATGTTTTCGTTTGCTTGGTAAGGATTTTCGGATGTCGATTTCTGAGTTTGACATTGCTATGGGTATCATTGACCCTGACAATATTCAATCCGATTCCTATCATACTGCTCTGTTAGATATTTCAAGTGACTTTAACGCTCAAGACGCTAATTGTGCTTTAACTCATTCTAATCAACTTTATAATCCGAAAAGCAAAAAAGACTTATTGGTGCATGAACCTGCTTTAAGATACATTCATCGATTTTTAGCCTTTAGTTTTTTTTTTATGTAAAAATGATTCATCATCTGTTCTAACTAAAATTGAACTATTCTTTTTGTGGTGTATGCATTCTGGTTTTAAAGTTAATTTAGGATATTGGTTTGCACGAAATTTTTATGTCCTTTTGCGATGTAATCGTCCACTAATACTTGGGTCATATATTACGAATTTAACGTCTTAACTTTTTCCCTCTGAAATTGATTTCTCGTCCTTAACATGTGCATATAGTATGGACAACTTAGATAAATATTGTTTAGATTCTATGGGATTGCTTGCCGGCTCCCCTACTTCGTGTTATTTTGTTCCTCCAAGTATAAGGGCTATTTGCGGAAATATGGCTTTTCGCCAATGTCCACACATTAATAATAGAGAGCAAGAGGAACAACCTCTATCTGTGGAGGCACGTTTAAGTCGAATCGAAACTTGACTTGGAACAATGGAAAACTTGACATCCTGTAAAATCATCACCCCCAACACCGACAAAATCGTTAAAAGACACATGGGGAGTATTCTAAACTTTTCTTTTTACTTGTTATTTGAGCTGTTTTTTTTTAACTCATATGACAAATGCTTGAGGACAAGCAAAGTTTAAGTGGGGGGGTTGAAATTGATGATGAATATGCATGATTTTTGCTGCATGTCTCTCTTTTACATGTGTTCAATCATATGCTAGAATTATTCAATAGTTTATTCCGAAATTGAGCCTCTAATCTCATTACTTAGTCAATTTGGACAATTGGGCAAATTTTGAATTAAAGTGTTCAAAGTGTCTAGATTAGTCGACATTTGTGTTTTAAGGTTGATATGTGTAACTAGACTTTTCATATAAATTGATTGTTTGAAAAAAAAAATTCTTGTACATAAATAATTTGCTTGTACATAAATAAATAAATAAATAAAATGAATAAATAAATAAAGGCTCAAGTTATGAGTGAGAGTGTCGAAAACGTGACCAAATTGAGTAACTGGGATATGGTGCTTGAGTTGTCATTTTATCTCGCGTAAAAAGGTTCGAGTGACAAGTCGATAACTTGCAAATATTCCGCTAATCGAGCCTTAAAAAAACAGACTGTTTGAACTGCGTAACCGGGATAGGGTGCTTGGGTTGTCATCCTAGTTCGCGTAAAAAGGTTTGACCATGTCTTAAAAAAAATTATTTTTAATTAATAATGCTTTGCAAATTTTGGATTCAAACTCAATTTAGTGAAATTGTTTAGTTTACATATTCCAATTTTATGACACTTGTTAATTAAACTATATATTTTGAGCATTTGTTTATTTTTGCTTATGATGCTTGCGTTGATTATGGATGTGGAAAAGAGACTCGATTTATTCAAAAAAAATTCTTTTTAATTAATAATACCTTGCAAATTTTGGATTCAAACTCAATTTAGTGAATTGTTGAGTTTACATATTCCAATTTTATGACACTTGTTGATTAAACTATATATTCTGAGCATTTATTTATTTTTTCCTATGATGTTTGCGTTGATTATGGATGTGAAAAAGAGGTTCGATTCGTAAAAAATTGTCGAATAATTTTTAGTGTTTGAAGGAACAACATGCTTGAGGGCAAGCATGAGCTAAGTAGGGGGGTTTTGATAACATGTTAATTTGCATGGTTTCTTGTGTTTAATTTGGTTTATTTCTGAATTGATCCCAGCTAAATTAGTTTTTTTATGATTTAATCTTGTCAAGGATACAATTGGTCAAAAACAAGCTAAAAATGGGCCAAATTGAAACACGATCATTCAAATGGGACCAAATAAAAAATGTGGAGAAAGCTAAGGACTCACTAGATACTTTGACTTTGTAAAAAGCCAAAAATAGAAAAGTCTTATTTTATTTTTATTTTTATTTTTATTTATTTATTATTTTATTTCTATTTTTTGTTAATTTAGTTAAGGCCAAAAATTGTAAATTTTATGTATATAAATAGAGCCTTAGGTTCTTTGAAAAAATCATTCCTTAATTTTGTAATCCTACTTCAAATTGGAATAAAATTGTTCTTACTTTTTTCTTTCAAGTTGACGTGAGCTACTGCCATTTTCATTTGAATTTTGCTTGTTTTTATAAAATTGGGCTAATTGCCTTCCAAGCCATTTTCTTTCCCAATTTCCACTATCTTTCATACAGATCCAATCATAGCGAACCAAAATATGATTAAATCCATACTTCACTAAATTTCATCTTAGCTTTAGGCCGATGTTCTTTCTGGCCGGGAATCATAATTTTCGGTCGGGAATCGTAAGATACGATTCGTACTAAAATCCGTCCAATCGATATTTATTTTTTTCCCAAGTATCGGGATTGACAAGTCATCCCTTAAGGTTAACTCGATTACAAGTCAAAAAGTGCATGTTGGTTTGGAGTAATGTTAGCTAGCAATTGGAGAAACAAATCAGCCGTGTTGTATTCGGATCTCCGAGAGCAAATCGAGGAAGAAGTGATTGGGTTTAAATGACCTACACGATTGAGGCCGTTAATTCGAGTTGGGTTCTTCAGAACGCAAGGCTGTCGAAATATTGAATTGGGAACACGGGTATCTCAGTTAGATAATCGGTAAGGGTTGATTTACATATCGTACTGAAACCAGCTACTAGAGGAGGAATTGGTGGTTAGGACATTCTTAACTGTTATAACCAGCTTATCGTTTAGAGGAGAAGATTAATTTTCGAGGACCAATTCTTGATACGACATTTACCGAGTCTAAGGCTAAGGCTTATTTTATCTGTTTACACAAGTCTGAATTTATTTCCAGATTACATTTATTTTCAATAGTAGTCAATCGTTTATTTAAGCTGATTAGATTATTTCACTTTCTTAAACATTCTCAAACTCTCTTGATTTACTTGTTTATTTTCATTGCAGGTACGTTTGGAGTCGTGGGCGCGACTCTTGACACGACCTTTAACGTGACGAATATTTTGTTCATAAGTGAACACAGAAGTTGATTACGACATCCAATCCCTGTGGACTTGACCCTACTACCGCTCTTTACTACTATTTAGAGTTATTTTAGTAGGAATTATTTTTGGTGGTTTCAACGCCCATCATTAACATATTCCTTCTTTAAAGCAGTTTTATGGTCTCTCCATTTTTTTCCTAATGCCTTCTTCACATAATTATCCGAGACCTTTAAAGCAAATCTCTCCTACAAATAACACAAGTTTAGAAAGTAAATATAAATGAAACTTAAACTAAAGTATTATAAATTACATTCACGTTATTATCTTAATATTATCGAGAGCTTGATTTTTGTTACTATTAGACTTATCATGCCATGACTCGTAGTTGATAGGCAACAGATGAACATTTTGTATTATAATGCCCAAGTATCCTGTTAAAAGTCGAGCTTCTGATCCAATAGGCTGACCATGACTGTTTCTAGCTACTTTGACACGCTCGACAGAATTTAAATCGTATAAATCTTTTAATAGCGTACGTCCTCGAGTTTTGCGCCTCTCACCACTTTCAGCTAAAAAAATAGTATATTATAATATAAGAATTTGAAACAAAAATCAACAATAAAAGTCAACATGCATGTAAATTAAATTTAACATTACTTTGAATTTCTGCAGGTTCGTCAGCTATATTCGGAACATTCGAAGATCCAATAGCAGTCTGTTGTTCATTATTTGTTTCTTCCGAATTTGGAGGATTTTGAATAATAATTAGTAACTAATTACAACAATAATAGTACATATAAAATAGTTGAAATATTTAACAAGATCAAAATCCATCAGATGCTAGCCGAAGCCTTACATTTCGAGGATCGCTTGCAAAGCTTGGAAATTTATTGTCAAATGATTTCCAAGCTAAAGAATCCATAAGATGCCTTAATAATCTATCATCGGTTCGTTGATCATAATGCCACCTCATAGACTCGATTGTCTTTGACGACATGAAAAACCTTTGAAGCCTTGGTATTAGTGGAAAATATCGCAAAATCTTTATTAACTTCTTTCTTGACTGTGCCTCACTTTCATTCTCATTAACATCTTCTATATTCCTATTCATGCAATGAGATTTACTGCAAACATGACAAGGCTGTTGCTTTTTCCAATCACCCCAATACAACGTGCAGTCATTTGGGCAACTATGAATTTTGTCGTACCCAAGGTGTAACAGCCTAATTTTGGGCTTAGTCGAAACAGTGGTTTCGGAACCACTAACCCGAGGTCAGATAAATTATTTTTAATATTATTTTATGTGTTGTAGCATGATTATATGAGTGCATGAAAATTTTGGTGAAATAATTTTAGCGATTGCATGCTTAATTGCGAAAAAAGACTAAATAGCATAAAGTGCGAAAGTTTTGTTCTAGTAGCTAAAGGTGTCAAATAGCTATGAAACATTAAATTAGAGGTCTTTATTGAGTAAATAGACCACAGATTTGTTAATAGCTGATCATAGGGACAAAGAAATTGTAAGGTCAAAGTTAGGTGAAATTGTGTGACTAAATTAACTAGATTTATAATAAAATAAAAAAGAAAAAGATATCACCTTTCATCTTTCTCCTCTGCACTGAAAATACTAGCAAAAATAGGGGTTTTGGAGCTTCAAAATTTCAGCCACTCTCTACCCATACAAGTAAGTGATTTTGATGGCCTTTCTTGATACTTTTTGTACTTTTGGGACCCTTGTAGCATAATCTAGCTAATGAGGGGACTATTTTTCCATGAGAGTGTTCATGTTGTTTGCTGAATTTTTATGGAAGAAAATGAATCATGGTTGTTAAACAAACAACTTTTGTGAAGTAGTTTTCATGAAAACCCTAACTAAGGACCATTTTGCATAAGTTATAAATTATGTGGTGAATGTGTGAAATAATGGGAATTGTGGGCCACTTCTAGTATAAAAAGAATTCGGCTAGGCTTGGGTAGTGAAAAAATTCGATAAAAATCAATTTATGAGCCTAGGATAAAATAGTAATTTTATGAAAGTCTAAGGGCAAAATGGTAATTTTGCCAAAATAAGAATTATGTTATGCATTAATTAAAATGATGATTAAATTAATGAATTTTTATCATTTTAGATCAAGAAATATGAAATCCGGATCTAGACCAGGGGAAGGCCAAGTAAGTAGTCTAAATCTAAATAGTCGTCCACTTTTTGTATATTGAGGTAAGTTGAAATCCAAATAGTCGTCCACTTTTTGTATATTGAGGTAAGTTGTACGTAAGTAAAGCAACTTTATCCTTATTATGTGTTGAATGATTAATTTTGCGTAATATGGTTAAAATTGCTTATGAATAATGCATGATGAAATTCAATGTAGTAGAGGCCCGATTGAACCTAGGAATAGATTGGATATCTATGCTATGACATTTGGGTGATATGAGTGCCAGTGTAAGACATTTTCTGGGACATGGCATCGGCATTGATATGTGCGCTAGTGTAAGACCATGTCTGGGACATGACATCAGCCACCTTATGAGAGCCAGTGTAAGACCATATCTAGGACATGGCATCGGCCTCGACATGTGAGCCAGTGTAAGATAATGTTTGGAACATGGCATCGACAATTCACCCTCTTGTGTAAAGCTTGTCAGATATCCTTTAGTATTCCAAATGGTTTCACGGGTTATTTTAAAAGTTTATGATAATGATATGGAATGATATAATCATGTTGTGAGTGGTACAAGTTCTTATTCGAAATTTATGAGATATGAGTCTAGTTATGTTACCTTGATGGTAGGAATGACATGAGTAAATTCTAGCTATGAAAATGATCTTGGGACGATATTGAAATCTTTGGTTTATGATTGTGATATATATAAGCATGTAGTGATATTTACCCATGTTCACTCATGAATGTTGTGTTGATTTATAACATGCATGGTTGATGTTATTACTTATTTATATGCAACTTACTAAGTTTTATGCTTACTCCCTCTCCTTTCCATTTCCTTATAGTGCTGCCAAGCTAGTGTCGGGGATCCAAGGATGTCGGAGGCATCGGTCACACTATCACCTGAAGTTTTGGTATAGCTAGTTTAATATTTTGATTTTGGCATGCATAGGGACTTGAATTTTTCGTTTAGCGTCTTGTTAGTTTAGCCATAAGAGTTGGCTCATATGATGGATGTGATATTCATTTTGTGTAAACCATTAATGTTGGCTAATATTGATTATTATTAAATGCATTTGATGCAAATTTCTCATGGTTGCAGTGGTTTTGGTTATATGTGTTATGCTTGGATTGGTTTTGGATGATGTTGTGTAGGTTGGTGCAAGTAGGGGTGGCAAAAAGGCTTGGTAAATAGCCTTATTTTTGTCCACACGGACAGACACACAGGCATGTGTCTAGACCGTGTGAGATACACGGTTTGCCCCACGAGCGTGTAGTCTGGCCGTGTGTTCCCTGCACCTTAATTTTTCAAGTCAGTATGCATGGTAGTAAACACACGGGTAGAGACACGGCCGTGTGTCTCAGCCGTATGGATGACACGGCCTAACACACGGGTGTGTGCCTTGGCCGTGTGCCCTTAAAGGGTTGCTGATGTCAGAAACAGAATGTCAAGGTTTTAGCACACGGGCGTGTCATGGCCATGTGGGGGACACGGGTTATGGAGACGAGCGTGTGTCAAGCAGTGCGAAAACCTTTGTAGGTTCGATTTGAAAAAAAAATTCGCACGGGCTAGGGACACGAGCGTGTCCTGATATGTTCAGGCCGTGTGAGTCACACGAGCCTTCAACATGGCCATGTTAAGAAGACACATGGGCGTGTTGTCCTTCCACATGAAATTGTGCCCCTGTCAGCTTGAAATTTTACAAAGTTTTCTAAAGTACACAGCTTAGTCCTGAATCAATTCTAAAGTGTGTACGGGGCCTTGTAAGCCTATAGTAGGGACATTAAAGTATTGTGAAAAGTTTTAATTTGGAGCGAGATTTCGTATTAAGAAAATGAATGTTTGTATGTGATTAAGTCTGGTAACACCTCGTATCTTGTTCCGGCGTCGAACTCGGGTAAGGGGTGTTAACAAGGCCTAAATCTTTTATCAGTTTTGTAATGTCCCGCTTAATTTATTTCTGTTTTTATAAATTCTGACACAAATGTGTATCTGCTTCAGTTGTTAAGTGTTCTGGGTGTGTGTGCGTAAGGTATTAGGTTCAAGTCCCACATTTAGCAAATTTTGTTATTTTTTCTAATCCTAGCCTTATCCATAGTGGGTTGGGTTATACTTTATCTCCAGTAAACTCATTTCAGAATGAGTTTACTTGTTCGATGGTAAGGAGTTAGATTACTGGAGGTCTTGAGTTTGATTTCTTATGAGAGTGTGATTGATATTTTTGTTTTGGTTGTGAGATAGAGGTTAAGTGGAAGTGAAATTCTGAGGTGGTTAAAAGTTAGTTGGGTAGTGGGGGAGTGGGAGAAAATCTAGAAATGTTGTCATATATGTTATTTTTTAATTTAATTTAATTTAATTTAATTATTTTGTTTTTCCAAAAATCTCTCCATTTGTTTTTTTACGTTTTCTTTTCCCTTTTTCGCAAAATCTGCTTCCTCTTGTTTTCCCCAATTTTGTTCATCATCTATTAACTCCTATCATTGTTTTTGTAATTTCGTTGTTCTTCGCTCAGTTAAAGAGAAGACTATGAACATTGAGTTTCGTTCCATTTGCTTAAATGGTGTTAATGGTAGTTTTCGTCGTCGATTTCGAAAGTCCCGAGAGTGGTTTCGCATCAAAATTGTACCAGTTGTGTACCCTAAACGTAAAAAACTGAGTTTCGACGAAAGTTAAAAAAGCTCTTTGTCGATGCCACACGGGCGTGTGCCTGGCGGTGTGGTTGGCCGTGTGCGAGACACGACCGTATGTCTGATGAATGTGAGGTTGTGTGCAAGACACGACCGTGTGGTGGTGTGAGTGTGGTCGTATGGGCCACACGGGCTAGGCCATAATGGGCGTATGGGCCACACGAGCATATGAGCCCACATGGGTGTGTGGGTTTTAGGCCAAGGTGTGTGAGCCACACGAGCGAGGCCAATCTGGGCATGTGGGCCCACACAGGCATGTGAGCCCATAATTCTAAAATTTTCCCTAGGGTCGCATGGTTCGTTCTGATCGACAATGGGTCTGGCCTACCGTAGGGTTGGTAAGGGCTAACCAAACCCTAAATTATGTGATATGATATTTTGATAGTCTGCCTTGTGTAGGATACTGATATGTACATCTGTTCTGTTAAGTATATAAATGCGATTTGTATATGGGCATGTTATGCATGATGTTATTGTATCTGTTATTCTATATCTGTTACTAGGGTGGGTTTTGTATATGTGGAGGAAGTGACCTGTACGACGACCTTTCGCCTATATTCTGGCAGCTTAACTGTATATTATTTGTTATGTGTCGTACCGACACTATATGGTGTGTGGGGATGGATGGGTGTTTTTAACTCCACATGGTGTGATTGGATGGTCGGAGTTAGTGTGCAGAGAATGGGGGTAGGATTCTATATATCTGTTCTGCATATCTGATTCTATTATCTGTATCTGTAAAGGACTTGAGTTTGAATCTGATTCTGACTGTATTTGTAATTTCTGTATGTATGGCATGTCTATATCTGTTGGGTTACACACTAATTTTACGAAAACTCACATTTGTTTGTCTGTTCTGTTTAAGTAATCCACAGACTTAGGCGAATCAGTGCGGCGGAGCCTCACGGTGACCACGAGTTCGTAAACTGTTTAAATTATGGTTTTTATTTAATTTAAGGATTATTTTTTGGAGTTTTGTAGGACTCTCTGGATTGTTTGACTTTTATTTTGGTTTTGGATTTTGTTTTAACTCTTTAATTGCGATGGTTGGCTAAAAACATAGTTTTTACTAAAACAAAGGTTTTCTAAAAATACGAATGAGATTTTCAAATATAACGATTTCTAAGACTTCTGCTATAAAATATGTTTTAGCAACTGAACTAATTAAGTAACATTTTCAGTAATGGTTATAAATGAATATGGGCTATGAAACTAGGATGATTTATCAAAATGACTCTATTTACGAAACCCTTATTTGTAACATCTCCAGATTCGGCCAAAATGTCTAGGCCGGGTTTGGGATATTACAAATTTCTTCATATCTTTGCATGAATGAGGGATTTTTGCAAACGGAAACATATCACTCAAAAACTCTAACAGCAGTGTAAAAGAGTTCCTGGTCCACCCTCCCAAACATTTTAAGTGAAAAAGATGTATGCAAAAGGACAGTTTTGAAAATTTCGATCTCTCATAAAGTTCTTCATTCATTTCATTAAGTAACTTGTAAAACTTCACCACTTCTCCATTTGGCTCTTCATCAGGTACACTTCTTCCCGTTTTGGTAAAAGCATTTCCACCAATATCACAATCATCGGATGCAATAATTTCAGGTGGAAACAATTGCAAATCATGACTACGTATACTAAATGCATCCAACAACATACCTTCCATGTCATCTTCTCTAATATGCATTATGAGGATAAGCCGGATTAATTGTTGAAGAGGTTCTACGAGGTGTACAATCTTCATGGAAAATCTAAATTTTATACCCTCGAATAAAGCCATCAACAATTATATGTTCGTAGACAACTTCACGAATATGCCAATTGATGTTGTCACACTTCTTACACGGGCAAAGAATCATATTCTCTTGGCTTGCATTTTGAAATGCAAAATTTAGAAAAGTTTGTACTCCATTTCGATAGTCGTTGCTTATCCTTGACAAATTCATCCAACTCTTACCCATTTCGTAGTTCTTGAAGTCTAAAATTGATAATAAATTACGGTTACTAAAGTGTTCTAAATTGATTTAAATCATGTCATTGTACTAAAATAGATAATACATATCAAGTATCAAGTATCTAATGGGTGTAAACTAATTCAGGTAAGTTGTTTATTTATAAGTATAATTAAAAGTAGGGAAAAATAATAGTGTTGCCCAAATTTCTGTGATTTTTATATATTTTGATCCAAAGTTTTAAGTAAGTTATGATATGATATATATTTATGTAATTTATGTAAGTTATGTAAGTTATGATCCAAAGTTTTTTTTTACTCTCTAAATGTTTATGTAAGTTATGATAATCATAAACTTTAAATGTTTATGTAAGTTATGGTTATCATCTTTAAATTTTAACCCTTTAATTATACTCTTTTAATTTATAAATTTGTGATTTTTATCACCTTTATGTTTACTATACTTAAAAAGACAAAAATTAACAAATGAATAATTATATGTTAATAAAGTTAATATTTGTTAATTTTTCATCTATTTTGAGTTAATGTTTAAATTAAATTTCCATGAACTTTTTAACTTTATACTACACATTCAAATCAATCAATTTATTTTTATGATAATATTTATGAAAAATATTAAAATAATTTTAACATTAAGATAAATATTATTTTCCTTTAAAAATTTTATTTTAATTAAATAATATTTATTTCTATGATAAATATTTATTATGTTTTTATTTTGAAATTTGAACTTTAAACTATATACTTTTAAGGATAAATAAAAAATATTATTTAAATTAAATTTCCTATGAAATTTTTAACTTTAAAATTAAATATAAAAATTAATGAATTTAAATTTAAAATTTAAAATAATAAATTAATAATACAATTAAAATCCAAAAGTTAGAACTCAAGTTATCTTAAATTTTAAAATAAAAATAAAAATTTAGAATCAAAACTAAAATAAATAATAAAAATTGGATTAAATATAAAAATATCAACAAAATAAGATATTATAATGAGATTACTTAAATGAAATAAGGACTTAAATCATAACCATGTAAAATATAAGATTTGAATATCCATTCCCATGTGAAATATCAACATTGATTATTTAAATTGATCAATTTAGGCTGCTAACGAATATTCTCTTTTCTAAGTCAAAATTTCAATTCGTGTTTTTATTCTTTCAACTCAAATAAAAATAAAATGTTGAAAATAAAACAATTAAATAAAAAAAATAGAATAATTAGTTGACACGAGATTATTATTAAGTATATGCAAATATGCAAGTAAACAATTACAAAACTGGGTATAATTTTTGGTCAACTAATTAGTTGATCCTACTATAGGCAAACTGGGCAGCTTTTGAGAAAGATGAACATAAAAAGTCCACCTTCAACTTGCATATAAAACACTATTCAATTACTGGAATAAAGTCAAAACCAATCACTCTATATATGGAAAATACCTTTAAAGTTTTCATAAGGAAGAATTAATAAAGTCAATTTACTTTATTTTTTGGTTCCAAGTTTTGAAGAAAGACCATTCACATGTATGCATCTTCATCTTAATTTGAAAAGTAGCAATCAAACTCTGGATATTTCGATGAAATCACTATTAGAAACTTCACAAAATGAAATTTGACAGGTCTATCTATAATCTGCTTAACTAACATACAAACACAATGCACTCTCATACTTTTTTGCACATAAAATATACAATAACAGTTGCAATGGAGAGAAACATAACTTTAAGTAGCTAAATTATTGTTGGAAGCAAGGGATAATAATTTAATGATATTATGTGCAATTTAAGTTTAGCAAATTAAATATACATACCTCTTAAAAATTGTAAAATGGATGGTAGAGTCGATTCCAGCAACTAGTGTTGTGGTGAGCAAAGCACATCCAAAACTTTTGAGATGCTACAAGAAGAATAAAAAGAAACTCCATAATAGCGAAAATAATAAAATAAATAAAAAATAAAAGAGTATAAATAGCAAAATTACGAGTTCAAATAGAATAACCAATTTGATAATGTATATAACTTCAAGGTTGTAAAAGATAATAGTTAATAATAGATATTCTTTTATCTTTGGTAGGTCCGTAATTTTATCAATAGAGCAATCTTACAAAGGCCTATCGGGATATTTTTTGCCGATAGAGTGGTGACTGAAACTTAAAGTCCACAAGGAAGTAAAGGCTGAAAGTTCCTGAGACTGTTCGAGGATTGAATTCTCAAATGTTTATCAAATGATCGAAAATGCTACTTTATAATGCAGTTGATTGTAAAAACATTATACAGGGTCAGATGATCAGTAAGGGAAATAATTAAATTCACGGGCAAAAAAAGGAATCATCTATACAGAGATGGGCCAAGCAATATCTTTTTTTATAAGATTTGAATATTCATTCTCATGAAAATTATGTATTTAAGCAATAGAAGACACTAAAACATACCAAAGAGCCCAATCTAACAAAAGATACACTTCTAAATTAGTTAATTATGCTATTTCAAACACATCATACATTTTATATAGGAAACAACATATTCAGCTCTCAAATCGCATATTTAACTTGATTAATAGGAAGAAGATGAACTCGCAATGTCTAATTTGATCATATCAAAGAGATAAGATAACGATTTCCACGAGGGTTTCAGTATTAAATATATTAGTAAAATCATTCATTCCAAACAAATATAAAGTTAATTGAATGATGAAATTCCCAAACCTCCAGAGATCACATAGGATTAGGTCAGACACATTGCGAGAGCAAATTCAGCATTATCTTGATGCCCAGTCAAAATCTACCAAAAAGGAGAGAAAAAGTCATCAGTGAAAAACAGTTCCTTCACTACCCCCCCCCAACCATCTCATTCAGATAACATATGCATACAAACTATAATAGAGATAGATTTTACTAAACTTATAGCTAAAATTCTGAACATCTAAAGTAAGTAAAATGATTCAATATTTGAAAGAAAAATCAGCAATTATTGAAAGAAAAAATAGACGAAAATGCTTGACTTTTTTTTTTTTTTTAATTTTTCTCGAGAAACAAAAGGAAAAAACTTACATAGCGATGCAACAAAGGAGTGTCGACAGCGATGCGGCAAAGGAGTGTTGACGGCAATGTAGCATAGGGGACAGTTGACAGCGATGCAGCAGACGGTTAGGGAAAATTAAGGGATTTGGGGAAAAATTTTAGGGGAAAAAAATAGGGATTTCGAGGATATGATTTAGGGATAAAACTAAGCAGAACAAAATGACGCCGTTTCGTTTAAAATAAAATGATGCTTTGCGGCATTTTTCTCATAAACGCCGTTAATGCTTGGCCTTTTACAGCGTTTATGAGAAAAACGCCGCTACTGCTTGACCTTTTGCGGTGTTTACTGCTTTACCTATTGCAGCGTTTTTCCGTTAGCGCCACTAATTTGCAGCGTTTTCCGTCCAAATACCATTAAAAACGCCGCTAAAACCTTAATTTCTTGTAGTGGATAAAGGGTGTTACATCTTAAGCTTTCATGCATTGGATGCATGCAATTAGTTCCATAGGTTGGAATATATGGGATACTTGAGGATAACAATTGGTTTTTATTTAGTGAAATAAGTTTATAAAAAATGACTCTCTATGAGAACTTCACTTAGTAAAATCATTAAGTGTCTATGAAATACGTTTTAATGTGACTGATGTGTAAATTAACTTTTAGACTTACCAAGTCATCTTATACGAGGAATGTTACGCTTTGATTCATAACAAAACAAATCCTCAAGGACATATATTTAAAGTAAGATGTTTGGGCATAAATGAATCATTTGAAGATAGATAAGTAATCTAGAGAGGACCTATCATTCAAAGTGATACTATAAACATATCTCATTTGGCATGGTTAATTTGATCAATACTTTGGGGCATAACATGAATGATTTGAAGATGGATAAGTAATCTAGAGAGAGTATTTATCACTCAAAGTGATACTATAAACATATCTCATTGGCTATGGTTAATTTCATCAATACTTTAACTAGAGCATTTCAAATTGAGAGAAATAGTTAATCCAAGTATGCGGATTAACCGTGGTTATTAGATCCAACATGTCTTATCATATAGGTGAGATGGCACCAATCTCATGTGATTATCAAAGATATTTGATAGAAGGACCGTAATGCATTGTTAGACCGATTGATGAAACATTTTGTTGAGGTTATCTTAATTTCATAACAATTTGAATTTTATGGCATAAATTGCTCGGAGGAGAGTTGTTTTGCTATTGGGAACATAATGAGTCACATGATATGAAAATGTTTATAGAAAAAGATAAGAGGTATAAAGGACAGAGAGACTATAATTGAAAGGTTCAATATCTGAATACATCTTAAATTAAACAAAGTAGATAAGTGTTATCTAAAAAAAGGCATGTTTAATTAATGCATAGATTGGATGTAAGCATGAAGACAATATCTTGATTCAAATACAATAACAAAATATATATTTTTTGGCCGATTGATTATTAGTTCGATTTATATTAGTATTGTTGTCAGTATAAGAGGACGCATGTTCGAATGTGCTAAAGCGCATTATTCTCCTATTTAAGGGTTGGGGAGAGACTATGAATAGTTCTGGATTTTGTATCAGAAAGAGCAGATATAATAAAGAACACATAATGAGATTAGTATTTTAATTTTTTTTAATTTCTATAATTTTATAACAGGGTGTGAATTTTTTCGATTTATATTTTTAAATTAAATTATTATTTAAATTTGTTCCTGCATTAGTTTTTCTTCTTATAATTTTGTTTTAGTTATGTTTTTTAATTAAATTGATATTTTATTAATTTATGACATTAAACTCTATTAAAATTTTAATTTAATATAAATAATGTTAAATTAATTAAAATAATTATTGTATAAATATTTTTTTGGTATATTATATTTTCCATATCTTTCTTTCCTTAAATAATAATTTTATGTTTTAATTTTAATAATTATTAAATAAAACTCAATCTCATAAAAATTCAATGACAATTTTGTTCATATATATATTCTCGATATAAAATGACAAACATAAATCAAATGCTAAAGTTAAAAAATGGCCTATATAGTATGACTATAACTCTTTCTTTTTAGGGAAAGAAATGTAAAAACCTAATATTTCATTTTTTATTTTATTTTATTTATTATAACCAATGAGTTAAAATATGTTATTTTATTGAATGAGTTTTACTTCGTGGATATAAATTCGAGTGTGCTGAAACGTATTACCCTCCTATTTAAGAGTTAGAGGGTATATGAATAGTTTTAGGCACGAGAGATAATGAGATTAATATTAAAAAAATTATTTTACAAAATGGTTGAATATGGTACAAAGTGGTTTAATATGGGACTGTAATATAATTTCATGATGAATTTATTAATGGTAGTGATTAAGCAGAGCTAATACATTGAAAACTATGGCATAAACATATTATTAGAGAAGTTTTCATTCACTTTCATCATTTGAAATTAAATCCTTCAAACATATAAAAAACTCAGTAAATTTATGGGTGGCAGAGCCGGGCAAGCAGATACAAACTACCGTTGCTCCACTACATTCAGAGCCTCCGTCCGGCAAGAATACGCAAACCTGTGGTGTTGGTGTCAGGTCTATGGGACCAGCATAACTTGGTCTTCCCCATCCAAAATCAGCTGATTCATACAATGAAAATCTAGTCCATTGTGTTATACTCAATTTCCCTCCAAATTCAAGCCTGTTTGGCCTGTCTATTTCCATATAGTCAACCGTAGATCTTACGTACTCCTCCGATATACTGAGTCTGGCTTCACGAACCAACCGTGACGTCTCCGAGAGACTCCCTTTGATAAGGCTGTTGACAGGGCTTGTTCCACATGCCACACAAACTACATTGCCATAAAAGCCTTGTTTCAATGGTGGGTTTTTCAGTTTGGGACGAGCATTGACTGAGAATGTAAGCCTAAGTTCATAGTCGACTGGTTTTACATCCAGTGCTTTCACCCATGATCTCCAAACATGAGCTGCCATTGCATCAAAGGTGGAGCACCCTAGCATGTCATTAGGTTGAGCTAGAGATTTTACTTGAGCTTGGAACTGTTGGCTAACCTTGTAACACTTTTGAACAGGCTTGGATTTCCATAGGCTCATTGTTAAGCTCGAACCTTCTTCGATTCTCATGAATTCGGGATGTCGGTATTTTATCGTGGGTGGATTTCGGGGCTGGAAAAATTCCCTGTCCCAACAAGGCTCAGGGTTTGTCACCAATGTACCTATTTTTGCAGTAGCAGCCCATGCAGCAAGAAACTGCATAGCACCAATGCCATCACATATGCAATGACAAAGTCTCAGACCAAGGCTAAAGCCACCGCAGGCAAAAAGGGTTACCTGAGCTATAATTAAGGGCATGTCAAGTACTTTATATGGCTCTTCATTGGGGAACCTGTAGTTTAATGGCGCCCATGTAGGGTTTGGCACTGCAAGGTCCCCTAGTTCTGCTAAACCCATATCAGAGTGTGCCTCCACCACAAGTGCACCCTGTTCTTGTCCGAAAAACACTTCGAGTTTCCCATTCGAGTCCTCTCTGAGCCGACCGGATAAAGGATAGTAGGGAACCAAAACTCTGGATAGTGCATCACACAGAGTTTTTGTGACTGGTTTTCTATTGGAACTCATATAATTTGATTTGTAAAAATACACAGTTGGTGTGAAAACTCGAGCTCCGATCATATTATCAAGGTTTGACAAGTACAACCTGCTTCCATGGACAGCAGGAATGGGACCGGCCGGCAAGACTGGAATCATTTGATCAATGGTTACAGGGATGTGTCTGTGAGAGAAATGAAGTTCTTCAACACAAGAAGCCATAGATGGGAGAGGTAACGCAATTGACTTGAAGAATGCTTACATTATATCAGGAGATTTTCAAGCACTATTTGTGTGAGACAATTGATGGTCATATCTTCATGTTCTACAGAAATGGATCCAAGATTGTGGCATACTGGCCCTATATTTATTTGTTACCAAATGTCCATAGGTTTCATGATGAAGTCAATGAAGACAACCACTTTCCATTTTGCAATACATATATATTATATATACATATATAATGCCACTTGTAAAGGAAACATTCGAGTAGAGAATCTAAGAAAGACTGTTAGTTGGAGAAAACCCACCATGAATTTGGAGGAGAATTATGGGTTAATTTAATTGCATGACCAATGTTCCCACAACCTCATTGTGATTATTTTTTTTCGGGTAATTGAGAATCATAATGGAACAAAATTTTAAGATTTTCTGGGGGATATCCTCTGCCTATAATATTTTTAAGTAACATTGATTGTTTAAAATAATAATTTTAGATGTGTTGTTTTTTCAAGGAAATTCTTTTATATCAGAAATGAAAATAGTACAATAAATCCTCCAATAATTCTCAGTAAAACATCCAAAAGACCACCATTGTTATGAAACAGCAATGAAGGATGAGCAAAAGCTATCATGACAGGGAACTGGCAACCCTCCTCCGATGGATTATCGTCGGTGACAATGGCCAAACCAGAGAAATCACAGTCCCAAATGTGCTGGTTGTTCACTTGGTAGTACATGTTGAAAGCATATGAAGCATTGCCTTTAGCAGTTAGTTGATTGCATGAGGAACCATAGCCCAAAGCAGTACAATCTGATAAACTGCAAGCATAGCTAACACTTTCAGGCAACTCATCCAAATCAGTTGCTGTAGGATCCAGAACACACCATCTTTTGGTTTGGTATTTCACGTCTTCCACCGGAGCCAGCCCTTTTTCGAGTTCTAAACCGGTTAAATCGAGCTGATATTTTGGCTTTCCGTCGAACTCGAAAATTCCCCAATGTCTCTCAAACCCACCAGGTTCAATGCTTTTAGCATTTTCATCAATGAGGCTGAATAGATAAACTTCAATGTTTCCTTTCCGAGCAGGGGTTCCTTTTCCACTCAAAGCATGCTTGATTAATCCTTGGTTAAACCTCTTTGCATTTCGGGTGTTGGCGTTTTTGTCACCGTCAGTCGGCCAGCCGACTTCTCCGACTATGACCTCCATGTCAGGGAATCCAGCTTTACTCAAAGCATAAATGAGAGTGTCAAGGTTTGCATCAAATGCATTTTTGTAAACATTATTACCATCTCTAAGAGGCTTGCTTAATCCATCAAAAAATGCAAACTCTATAGGGAAATAATCATTCCCATAAAGGCTGAGGTAAGGATAGATATTGACAGTGAAAGGTGCATCATGTAAATATAGAAACTGGACTATTTCAATTGTAAGGTCCTTGACCTCGGGCCGAAAGTCACCAGCAGATGGAACCGGATTGGATTCCGGGGAGTCATAGATGTCAGCATTGAAAGGGACTGTGGTTTTGTACCGGCATTTAACCCCGGATTCATCAAGGGCTCTCTGAATGTTTTTGAGAGCTGGTAATGTGTATTGTAGATAGGTGCCATTGTATGTTTGAAGGAAAGGTTCATTCCCCACTGCAACATACCTGCCAAACCAATTCAAAGTAAATTCATGTCACAAAACCCAAACTTGTTTTGGTTTAGTTCACATGTAATGACAAGTACTATAACTAATAGGACATCCAAAATGCATGCAGCTTGTTCTAATGCTCAGAAATGACTATATGAAAGGTTTTACTAAGCTAAACTGTTATAAATCCTAGACAAATACAAGTAGATGTACCCTCCAACCCCCCTTTTCCTTTTTAACCATGTATGTAAATAAACTCAGCCATCCAAGTTGAACCATGTATGTAAATAAACTCAGCCATCCAAGTTGAACCCCTGGCTAGTGAAATGAGTCACCTCCAGCTCATTTGCATGGGTAGAGGTTGCCTTTTGACTGGATGCATGGGGTTATGCAAATGTGTATAACCTTTTAGAAGTGGAGTGTGTTGCTGTCAAATGCTTGAGGGGACCTCACACAAATTGCCAATATTGAATGACAGTTAAAGAGGTGGACCACTAACATGAAAATCCACTTTAAGGAAAAAGTGGACTCTATATTCCCAGAATCTTGGTTTAGCCTTCCAAATGGTTCAACCACCTCTTTTAGTAGTAAATTCCATCCCAACATTCCCTAAAATCCCCTAAGCATTGATTATTCTTTTTTTTTTTTTTAATATTCGTGTTCGATATTTGTGTTCAACGCAATACGAATAAATGGCTTTCAAATATCCGAATCTGACGCTGACATCCAAATTTGAGTAACATATATCTTAGTCTCATATTCATAATAGAGAATAAAAGGCTAAAAATGACCATAAAAGTTGCCTGCCAATAACAACCATTTATAAACCAGGAGGAAGAATAATTTCCAAGAAATAGGGAAATCAGGCCAAGAAAAAACTAATATCATCACTAGCAAAGAAAAGAAACCTAAATCAAGAAGTTGATTGAATATTAAGAATGAGCCAAAAATGAATGAAAAGAAGAGTTGAACAGTGCATGCATGAAGAAATGCTGGCAAGAAACATCATTACTTGATATTGACTCCGCCATCATAGCAATAACCAGTAACGTTATTATAAACCCAAGAAGCAGCAGCCCCTGGATCCACGCTCATCAGTTTCAACATGCTATTAGGAATCCCCACCATCACCTCGATATCCGTCCCCATTAGAGCCGTCATAATCTCCTCATTGTACTCGAAAAGCTTCAACTTATGAACCCCATTATCTCTCAGCATTTTCACCACCTTACCTGGTGGCAGTTGGTGGGTTGACATGGTTCCCCAGTTCACCCCAATACCGTTTCCATTTGGAACCAGTGTCATTATGGCAAGCAACAACAGTGCCAAAAGATGATTATAAAACTGCCTGCCTGACATCCTTTAATGGGGTTCTCTTGAAATAATAATCTTTCTTGGAAGAATCAAGAAAGAAGTAAAAGATGATTGGGTTTTGGGAAGTCAAGGCATTGGGACATGCAAATTAGAGTGAGAGAAGGAAAGGGAAATGATTCTGCTGCTTATTCATGATTTTATAGCCCTCGCAAAAAAGAGAAAACCAGTCATGTATGGTGTGAATACTCAATGTTCACAATTTCATAAAAAGAATTCAATTAAAATATCTTAAAATCTATACAATATGAACTATAAACATGACAATGACATAAATTCATCATTCATGTGAAAGCTGAATATTTGGATTTTATAATAATAAACAAAATTAAAGCAGGAAAAAGGGAAAACAAAAACAAAAAGAACGTAAAGATTCGTTCCTTAATTCAGTTAGTTGGTTAAAATCTATTTTACTGATATGTGTCCCAAAGTGTCTAAGCAAAAACAAAATGTTTATTTTGTCATATCCTTAAGATCTAAGTTTTTGTAAAACTAATTTAATATTCCTTTGTTGTAAATAAGAGAGTGAAATTATGTACCTCACAACAATTTGATTTTCATTTTCTATTTTTGACAAGAAGAAAAAATGATGTACAAAAATAATAATTATATAATTAAAACTAATACAACTATAACTTTATTTTCACATAATATTTCGAATAATAAATGTATATTGTATGTATAATATCTGATACTCATTTGACATGAATTTAAACCGTCTTACCTTCATATTTGTCTTTAATATTATATGAAAAATTATTTACAAAATTGGTTTCTTAAGAAAAAGTTAAGGTCGATGCTGTTGACTTAGGAGTCAAGGCAAAGTGAAAATAAAAGAAATTAAAAGAATGTAAAGGGGAAATCCATAACGTTGGAGAAGACACTTTACAGCTTCAGTATATTAAAAAAAAGGGGGGGGGGGGGGAGAATTCCCATTCACTGCCCTTTTCTGCTCTTCTGAACAACATATAAAGAGAATCCTCTAATGCTAATATGTTGTTAGTTTCCACCCAAATTGGGGACTTTTTGTTTGATGATGGTATTTAAAGGCCACCTTAAGTTTATCTATACAATTTGGTGACTCAAAAGGTTAATTGAACAAACCCTTTAAATTTTCTGTTGAAATTTTATATTTTAAAATTTATATTTAATTATTAAAATTAACTCGACTATATTTTTTGATATCATATTTTGAAATGAAAAAAAAAATCATTTGAATAAAAATAATAGTGAAGAAACCAGAGAGTGAACAGGCTAGCAATAGCCCCACTCCCCTTTTCCTAAAAAAATAAAAAATTTTCTATTTAAATCCTTTAAATTTATAAAAATTTGAATTTGTAATAATAAAATTACCACTAGACTCAAAATTAATCGTACCAATGATAAAAAATATATATATATAAATGTACTAAGGTTACATGCATATCTAATCTTTTTCTTTACTTCTAATCAAAAGTAGCTTTTTTTGGTGATGTTGTAAAATGATAATGGGGCAGCGTAGATCCTTTTCACAAGGAAAAATGCCATGGTTCCTGAAATGGACACGCTAACTTGACAATGATATACTCTGTTATACAGAGAATGAAAATTCAAATATGTTAAAATGCATTTATACTCGTATTTATAGGTTAACGAAGAGTTGTAAATAATTTTAGATATTATCTAAAAAAAGACAAATATGATCAGAAATTATTCAAAAAAAAAAAAATTCTAAACATTACAAGGATATACTAATGGTAATTTTAAGGGAAAAAATTACAAGTTTAAAATCATGCCACATTTTGTTTCTTAATATTCAATTTCAATATTTTTTTTTAAAAAGAAGTTATACCTGTGATGACTTTAACTATTTTTTTGAAGTCAATGAAACAGGTCTCCCAACCATAAATATATTAAAACTCGCGGCATGATTTGAGATTTTGATCCATTTGATTCATGCAAATGGCATCTAACAATGATATTTGTCTGAATCTTTAACATCCATAAACCTTTTGTTTATCCCTAAGCTGCAACCTGTTTTGTTAGGGGGAAAATGGTGAAATTTTCATGAAAGAGTTTTCTCCCCTAGTGGTAAAGCTAAAGCTAATACTAATATTTCATTTTTGCATGCCTTCTTACAAGTTACAACAACAGTTGAAGAGCTAGAAGAAAATTGGATACTTTTTGAGATCATAACTCATAATCCACCTGTATTATGACAGGTCGAGTTAGCGACGTCTTCAATAAAGCATGCTTCTGGCAGCCTAAAGCTTAAGCAAAACATTGCCTGCATCACCATCAAGTATATGGTTCAATAAACACCATCCCAAATATGAGCAAACTCCTCCTCTACCCTTGATGACAACGAGGGCTTTGATGGGAAGAGACGTGGATTATATAAAAGACAACAGATAAAAAAGACGTGGTAGTTTGTACCTTGTTAGGAGCGACATCCCTAACCTTATGAAACATCGGGTCTTTTATTTTGGCATTTAAGGCAGACTCTGCCTCCTGTCAAAGATTTGAGAAATCAAATGCGGTTAAACAGCATAAATAAAACAATGAATGGTTAAAGATAAGTTTTCACATCCTATGGACCTTGCCAAATGACTTGGATTCAAAGTGGCTTATGTAAAGGTCAAGATAATGGTGGGAGAGAATGTCATTGATGTGGCGGACTGAAAAGCAACAACAGGTAGTAGGTAAAAGAATGAAATGACCCAAGACTTCTAAATCCAAAAACTTGGCCAGAAAACCTATGAAGCTATTGAAACAAGTTATTAAAGAAATATAAATAATTGCAAAGCAGACTTACTGATATTATAAATTCTTGAGTTTCATTTGCTCGTATGAAGCAATAGCAGTGAACCAGTGGAAGAGGCCCTCTCCAGTTCTTCCTTGAGATAATAGCTCTGAAAGCATCTGGGGATAAAAATATATATATAACTTCTTTGACTAAATCTTCAAGCAGAGGACAGAAGGATATCATGCAGCAAATATGATAAGCCGGTAGAATGTATGAAAAGGACAAGTAATATACACCCAATAATAGCAAAAAAAATCAATATTCAAGAAAATAGAGCATTAACGATTACAATCCTAGACAATAGAGTTGAGGTACCATAAAATCAACACATCTGTCCACCCGATCAGCCAAAGTAAAGTAATATAATAGGGAATGCGTGATCAGTGGTCTGAAGAACATGTGCAGACACACATGAAGACATAATTGCACATATATTGATACACAAATATCACACTAGAACGGAATATGTACCTAAAA
Organism: Gossypium longicalyx; assembly: GCA_025698465.1. Taxonomy (NCBI): domain Eukaryota; kingdom Viridiplantae; phylum Streptophyta; class Magnoliopsida; order Malvales; family Malvaceae; genus Gossypium; species Gossypium longicalyx. The sequence goes on from CM047000.1 coordinate 10,465,911, forward strand.
ATTGTAAAGCAGAAGCAGGAAGATTCATAATCACATGATCAACATGTTCCCAGGGCTTAGCTTGCAGAATAGAGCCTTTCATCCTCTTATGTGCATTTCCTTTTTTCTTAGTACCACTGTGGGCATTTCCACTCTCTGCAATATCAGGGCAAAAAATCTCTCTTTTAATTCTAAGAAGAAAGTGAAAACTAACTTCCTATATTGCTATTCAAGCTTTCACAGGTTGGTGATATTAAAAAAAAAAAATGCAAATAAGTGATTACTGCAAGTTCTTCAGTTATAACCTAATGCCTGATTTCCATTCCTGTCATACCTTCTGTGAAACAATCTGGAGGTCTTTTACCTGCAACTACAGAACCATCTATGGTCCTAGTAGAATTTCGCACATCTTCTGCTTCGCTTTTGACATCATTACCAGCTACTGCTTTCTCCCTAACTGAAAAAGGAAGGAATATTCAGATGAAGTTATGCACGGCTCAAAGGAAGATGAGGCATAAAAGAATAACACGGTACCACCAAGCTCAGTGCCTTCTGCTTTTGCATCATCAATGGCTTTTGTGCTGCACGTGTCATGAGCTTTGACCATGGAATTATCAGATTCTAAAACAATTGCACAAATGGGTTCCGCCATCAAATGGGAAATGAATTTCCTAGCATCCATATTGTATGCAACAACACAATCATCAACCTTATTGATTTTGGCATTGATCTTCAAATAGTGAATGCTGTCTGGATTTAAATCATTTGCATACACTAAGCATCCTTTCTGTGCTGCTGGAATAGCAAATGGTCCAATACCAGCAAACATGTCACAAATTGTCTCCCCTGGACGGAACTGGGACACAAGCCGTATGTGTTCATGTTCCAATCTTGAATTCCAATAAACCAAGCTGTAATCTAGCTTGAATGTTGCCCCATATTGCTTCACTTCGGTAGCCATATCACTTTCACCTGCCAAAATTTCAAATTTTGGCACTCGAAACTCATTTGTAATCGTTCCAACTTTATTGACTACTGTTTTAATTCTTGGGTAATTTTTCTGCCAAGGGATAAAGTTTCCAGCAATCAGTACCAGAAAAGGACAATTAGAAGCAAAGCAATAATAACAACCATAATACAACAGTAACTAAATGTTAAAAAACTATGGAGAATAAGAAGACAGCTTTATACGGAGAGCACAAAGATAAGATCAAAATAAAAGAACAGGGACACAGATCCCAGTAGTATTAACATTTATTCAGAAATCTCTGCAGACAGAAGGTTTGAACTACTAGCAAGGGAAACTTTTAGATTTACGTGCCACAAAAGATAGTTTTAACAGGTAGGAAGCAAAGTGAAGGGCTAGAATGAAATGATGAAAATGATAAAGGAAATCAAAAGCAAATAATGGGTCCAAGCCCAACATTAAAGTAAGCTATAACACCTTATTTACTTGCAATCACAGTGAAGAATGATGAAATGCTCGGGTCAGAGACAAAAGAAAACTCACATCGTAAATGACTTTTGCAATCACATCTTTGAAAGGAAGTAATTCATCATGTATATTCAGATGGGCTACATGACCTGCAGAGTTCAGACGAAATGCTAGCTGTCAATGGTATTGAACCATGTTATCTGGATTTATCATTTTCCCTCAAGTAACCGTGCTGGACATATATTCGGACATGAGTACGACCATATGATCAACCAATTATATGAAAGAACTAACAAAAAATAATTAAGCATACCCACATTGGATAAATACCGTATCTGGCATTCACCCCTGAGTTCGGGTAACATAGGTATTGAGAGCAACAAGAAAGAAATGCGGGGTTAATTAAAAACTTAACTATTGTTTCGAAAGATGAAGGTACCTCCACCCCAAGTGGCAGAATTTGCTTCAATATATGATCTACAAATTCATAAAACACCCTTTAAACTCAAGATTAAAACTGACCATATATATAAAAATCAAATGAAATGGATTTTAATTAAAGAGAAGAAGGCAACTAACCAGCAGTCCAGTAGGAATATCCGAGTGTCAGTGAATATGGAACAACTTCAATCTCACATAATTTCTTGAGTTCATCAAGTTTTTGGCTCGGAATATCAGATAAATCTGTTCTATTCCAAAAATAAATTCTTTCTAGTTAGGAAAAAAAAGGTATATATATATATATATAAACGATATTACATTGACATGTTTCTTACCAGGATTTTGAACTTTCTCAGACAAAATCATGTAACGGATCTTCTCACTTGTGGGATCTTCAGTTATAGGTTTAACACGAGGCTTGTCCAGCAAGTATCTACAATACCAAATATTTAAGCTTAAAAAACAACTGAAATTAAGAATTAAACAAACCAAAAAACAATTAGGCATACCCATTGAGCAAACGAGTGGCGGTTTTGCAGAGTTCGCGAGGGATTCGAAGTGCTAACAATTTGAAATTCACATCGAACTTGCTTTCATCCAACATTGTTTGAATTGGAAGTTTATTGATTTTGAACTCCAATGAATAACCCAATTTGAAATAATTGATGTTAATTCCAAAAAGAAAAAGAGAGTAAGGTTGATCAACTTTGGTGTTTATAACTACTATTTTTTTCAGTTGAGCGTTTTAGGGTTTATGGTTTGCGTGCATGGAAGTTGACGAAAGTGATTCAAATGACGTCGTTTTAGTTGAACAAAGTGGAACGGGCTTAATTTGTTGAGTTGGGCTTTGATTATGGAATTTTACCCAATCATTAGTAAAGTTAAAGGGCCGAATATGGCAGACTTGAAGAAGAAATTGGGCCTTATCTAATCAATCAATCAGTCTCTTAATATTCTTTTAACTCTCTGTATTTATGATTTTCTTAATATGAAATGAATGGAAAAAATAGTTTTATTTTTTTAACATTATTCTCATTATAGGTTTTTATCATATCTTTTTTTTTTTAATATAATGCTTAGAACTACCCATAGCCTCTTCCTAGCCCTTAAATAGGAAGATAATGCGTTTTAGCGTACTCGAATCCATACCTTTCTGCAATGGCAATAATATCGATAACAATCGAATTTAGACTCAATCGGTAAAATAGTATTATTTTTTATTGGTATGATGGAGACTTATTCCTGAAATTATAAATATTTTGTATAAACAATTAATTAATAGAAAAATATAAGAAATAATGAAATGTGAATAATTGTTTTCTGGTTTCAAAACATAGTTCTAAGTAAGAGTGGATTAATGATTTTTAAATAATTTTTATTTAAAAAAAAATCAAATTACTAACTGTAATTTTAATTTTATGCAATCACATAATATTAGATTTTATTATTCCCATAATATAGGTATACAAAAATAATTTATATTAAAAATATATTCATAATAATATTTCAACAAATAGTTAAGTAGTCGATTGGTATGAATATTATTGTTAATGTAGGAGGACATGAGTTCAAGTACATTGAAGTGCATTATACTCTTATTTATGGGTTAATTACAAAAATTACTCAACTTAAAAATCATGTATGTGAATAATCTGTTTTTTATAGTTTTTACCGGTGCCGCCAAATACATCGACAATACTAACCCCTCGTCATCAGCCAATGATTACATTAAAAAAACAATTTTTAGGTTCCTAACCTGTTTTCTATAATTCTTTTAGCCTATGACTATTGTCTGATTCTAAAACAAAAAGCAGGATCCAATAATAAATTTATTAGCGGAGGAGCATTTATTTTGCTCAAAACAATAGTGGCATTGAATCAAACACACGGAAAAAAAAAAAGCATAATAGTTTTTTTTTTTTCGCCCAACTCTATAAAAAGAAAAGTTATTTTAGTCATTCATTTAATTTTTTACTTCTTTTATCTCTTAAACTTATATTGTTTGTCAAATTACTCCAAAATGAACGGAAAAGTTAACTTTGTTAACTTCGACTGACGTGGTATACATCCATGTGTATGCCACAATAACAATTAGTTAATTTTAAAATTTTAAAAAATATATTATATATTATATATTTTATAATAAATTTAATTCAAAAAATATTTTTTAAAATTTTAAAATATTAAAAATTAATTAATTGTTGAGGTAACATGCACACGACAAGCCACGTGAATGCCATGTCTACAAAGCTAACAAATATTAAATTTTTTATCCATTTTGAGATGATTTGACAAACAGTACAAATTCAATGACTAAAAGAGACGAAAGTTTAAATAGAGAGTTAAAATGAGTTTTTTTTTTTTATAAAGTTGGATAGCTAAATAAGTCATTATGTCAAAAAAAGAAAAGACTACATCAAGGTCACTGAACTATTAGTAAGTTTATATTTTGATAATTCAATTTCAAAAAGTTACAAAATAGTTATTAAACCATTTGCAAGTTTTCATTTAAGTCAATGGGTTGTTAAGTTTTTCGTTTTAAAAAAATCAAATTGACAAGCTCCAAGTGACGATTCTATGATCAATATAGTGAAATGATATCTATCTATAAGTAGAAAAACATATCTCATATCCAAGCTGATTTAACGGTTAGCGTCGGAGATTGGAGGAGAAGAAAGCTGTTCGGATTTTAATTCGTAGATTCATTATATTTAAAGTCATTTATTGAAAAAATTAAACCATAGAAGAAGAGGGAATAAAAGCTTTTGATTGGTGTAAATGGTACGAGTGAAGGCCGTATAAGGTAATTTTAACAACTTATTGATTTAAATGAATTTTTTAAAAAAATTAATATTTATTTTATAATTTTTTAAAATTTAGCGATGAAAATCATAAATTTATTAATAGTGTAATGATATTGGGATAATTTTCTAAAAATATATAATCAGGAGATAGGTGTCACTGTTGCTTTTACAAAGTAAAAATGTAAAGTATTTTGATTTTTAAAAAATTAAATAAAATCAAATTTAAATCCAACGATCAGAAATAATTCAGTTTTCCTTAAAAAAAAGAAAATTAAGTAATTTTTTTATTTAATATATTTAACATGTTTTGATTTATTTTAAACATAAAATATTTATTTATTTTTATTATAAATAATCATAATTTCTAAAGTTATAAATAAAAAATTGATCTCAATTCAATGCTATTAAATATTGGAATTTAATAAAATTAAAGTAAAATCAAACACAACATTTCAACTCAAATAGATTTTAGTATGCTTACCAAGGGCCCCACATCTAGCAAAGTCGCGAAGGGAAAACCAGGTGCACCTTACGTCACGAAGCAAGGGGCCTGGTACGGCCAGTTCTTTCTAAAATTAAAAATTTTTATTAATTTTTTTATAATTAATAAAATTTTAAATTAATAATGATATAAAGTATATTTTAATACATAAAAATGATAAAAATTTAATTTAAATTTTTAAAAATTATAAAAATATAAACTATTAAAATGATAAAATTATATTTTTACTATCATAAAAATATATAATTTAACTTAACTCCCCCTAAATTTTTTTCTAACTTCCACGGTCTATAGAAAAAAAACCTTCAATTCTCGTCTCTACCCCTCACATAGGCAACATTTTTCCCAAATTTTTTTGTTATTAGTTCTTCACTGCTAAGTATCTACGCCACAAAGTGAAAATAGATTGATTCTCTAGACTGAACAGAATATGAATTCTACTATGTTTGAGAATGAGGATGCGATTAAAGAAAGAATAAAGACAGAAAATTTTGTACCACATTATGTTGATACTTCTTGTTATTAAATATCTGAGTAAAGTGTCAATTCGGTCCTTTTAGGTTTTGATTCTTACGAAGTAAAGCTCATTAAATCGAATTAGGATTCTTAATTCAACCAACATATTTGCATTTGTCTTCTTTCATTTACATATTCCCACCTAAACAGCCACAATCACATATAGATGTGACCGTGCAGTAAAAGGAGGGGCTTGATATTTTAGTACGGTACAACTTGTTTTATGCACCTTGACTGGTACGTAGTATATTTTACATGTCTTTCGTCCGTCATTCAATAAGTTTATTTTGTTAATTATATATGTTATATTTGGTGTCAGCCGGCCAGCCTTATCCAATAAAAGACGGTACACTTTTATTAGATTTTCATATTATCGGCCGCCGCCGCCCGCCGTTGTTTGCTTTATTGGAAATTTTAGGCTGATTATGTACCAGAATACATTAAGTCTCACCTCATCTTCCCAGGGGTGGGGCCCTGATATGCATTCCATTTTCATTTACACTACCAACCTATAATATAAAGTAGACTTTTTGTTTTCTTAAATAAGAGGATAAACATATTTAATTTTTGTATTGATAATAATATCAAAATTAACTAAGCTAAGATTCAATCAGTTTGTAATTTATTTTTTTTTTGCTACACTATACATAGACGTTCTCAATTCTGCTATGAAGTGTATGAAGCAATTCTTCATTTTTCATTATAAAATAAGCCATTAAAAAGAATGATTATAACCATTTGTCTTTGTTTCTATATCCACTTGATTTTCATGATCATAGAAGATTGGTTGACCTATATATATATATGTCAAAATCAAATTGCACCCAAGCAGCTATAAATTTGTCTGCTTCCTTATGAAAATAACATGATGTTTACAGAGCAATATTATTGATTATTGTATTTTATAGTGTACCTATAGCGTTATAGGATAAAATGAAGATTAAAGTTGGTAAAAGAGGAAAATATTTACAGTTCTTTATGTTTTCTTGTGGTAATATTTGTCAAGTAGCATCTCTGAATACTCTCCAAAAGTAAGACTGTCATTTGATGGTATCAACTGAAACCATTGCACGAAAAAACTTCAGCATTAACTAGACCCCTTACACATTAATAATAATACTAGCATTTTTCTATATTGATTCTAAAGAAAGGTTTAGAATCTAGGGATGCAATCAGACCAAACAGAAGATGTAAAAATTTTGAGCTCAATTGATAAATATCAAACTGTTAGAGTTTGCTCGATTAGGTTTTTACCTAATAAACAATGAGCTCAATTCCTATACTCAAACCTCAATTATTTATGCTTTATTTTGAGCTCAAATTTAGATTCTTAAATGCTAATTAAAGCTACAAAAAACAAAAAGCTCAATTAGGCTCGGAACATACTCAAGTCAAAATATCATGGTACTTGAATTGAATTCAGCTCACTCAATAACTCGGACTATTCAAGATCAACTAGACAATGACCAATTGGATTCAATTTTTTTTTTTTTTAAGTTGAACCCGAATAGCTTGCGAGCATAGGTATCTCATTTACACCTCTGTTTTAGATGACTGATAAAAGTTCAATGTTCTAGTTAAGATCATAGTTATATGTCATGCAAATAATTCTCAAAGTTGAAGCTGACTTTTAGAACTAAGTTTCTTCAAATCCAATAACCAGTGCAGTTGAATTTCACTTTCAAAAATAGTAGGATTATAGAGAACATACCTCTTTATGAATATAAACGTCCTCAGAAAATTTGAGTTTTTCATCCCTACAATTAAAAAGAAAATTGAGCTTTTCATCCCTAGAATTTAAGGAAAAAAATCATTAAATGGAACTGATTTCCCTGGCCAAATGCTAATAACTCATTTCTACACAGCAGAGAATGGCATATGAAAACATAACCAACTGCTAAGCTGAAAATACAGAATCACATCATCGTAGCTCATTGTTCTACTATTAAAACTAATCCCAAATATGTCAAGTCAATAAACATGGTATTACACTATCGATGATTAACATACCAATCAGGTTGCATAAATAATGCAAATGTTGACCGACCAACACCAGAAGCCTCCTTTCCTTTTGGTGCCTAAGAGAATCCATGAATAAATTATAGAGGAAGGACAGGATAAATGTAAAATGGAAACAGAACATTGATCTTTTCCCAGAGAGAGGAGAAAATACCCGAACACAATGAGGTGTTGCACAAAGATATCCTTGAGAAAGAATTTCAGTGGTTTCACCAATTTGGTATGCTATTTCATTTTCTCCAAAAGTAACCTAGCGTATAAAAACCAAAGTTAACAGAATAAATATATCTTCTGATAAAATCATGGCAAAAGTAGGTAATAGAAGGTCAACGTTTTGGCTGTTGGTTGAAATAATTGGTTAAAACTACACTATTGCTTCCGCAAGCTTTTTCTGGTTTCTCCAGTTACAAGCCCAACACAGACTAGGGAATATTTAAGATTTCACAAAATATAGAAAAGTTAAAATGTACAGCACCAATTTCTAGCTTACTTAACATTTTTCAAAGCCATTCTGTATTCCATCCATAACCAAACTTTGTTTATTTGATAGAGAAATTATTAAAAATAAAAAGTCTCTTTCTTGACAGTAATATAAATTTGTGGTGCTCTCCAATATCAGTAATTTATATTATCAGTAATGATCAATTTTATGCTACTCCGCATTACCAATAATATATATTACCATTTGCAAGCATTTGTTTGTTTAATATCCCCATTATTTGAAGTATCTGCCAATATTTTTTCTCAAAGATCATCATACTTGAGGAGATTAACACATCAGGTAATATGAAGCCCTTTTTCAGTTATGAAAGGCTACAAGCACTAGACAAGGAATTATGATGTAAACAAGTCAATTTGAATGATCATGTAATGCAATTATTAGTAAGTAAAAGTTCTGTGACCAAGAATGTATACTTGGACAATTTCACCACTCCGTGTTCTTATATAAAGGCCAGCAGCACTATCAGGACAAGATATTTCTACATCGTTCCTCTTAAACATGGCGCATGTCAGACCTACAAATTAAATTGAAGCAGAAATCAAGGATAAACATAAAACTCACGACTATCATATCAATCTTTTTGCAAGACTACAAAAAGAAGTGGACAAAAAATAATGTCGAACCTCAAAAGAGTTAAAATCTAGTTCAAAACCCACATAAGTTTCTTAATGCCTGAAATAGGCTTACCCTCATTTTCAATAAATGAAATGGATCAGTTCATTACACCTATATAGGGCGGATTAGTCTTGACATCCCTTGAAAGCAAATATAATATACTTCCTAAATTATTAGCAAGAAAGATAGACAGACCAAGATAGACGACGGTATGTTAATGGTGTTAAACTGGCATAAAGGGATTAGCAAGGTCTTCATTAATAAAACCTTCTTATTGATATAAGGCAACATGTTATGAATGAGGTAGCTGATAAGCTCAAGGGAGAAAAATAATAAGATTTAGACGAAAGACTTATCACCTGTCAAGGAGCCGTGGTCAGTATGCCATCCACACCAAGATGACATGGAGTCACTATTTTCTTCATGATTACTGCATGTAACATCATATTTTACTTGATACATTCTAGAAGCTAGAGAAAGTAGGTTAACTGTTCAACTATGGAAACAAAAGATACGTATCCAAAAGCAACTGGGGAAAAAAAACCTCAGTTGTGCAGGAAAATAATAAAGCAAACGTCCCTTATGACAACGAGAGCGAAGAAGTATTTGCTCAAGACCTTCATCCTTTCGCATTTTCATCCCCCTAGATACTGACCGTATTATGATAAGTGAGAAAGATGGTAAACAAAAAGACTTTGTTCTTTGTTTAAGATAAATTTAACAGGTTATATAATCAAGGACTACATATAAGGGACTAGGCTCAATCAAGCTCATACATCATGGTGTATGGTCAGATCTATGTATATGAAATTCAAAATATTGAAACGTGGCCACCCTTTGGATTTTCAAAGGTATAATCTCAACTATTAAAAGACTATGGTGTTCAGGCGCTGAAGCTGGTATGTATAACTTAGGTCTAGAAAAGCAACTATCTAGTTTAATATTATCTGCATTTAAAAAGAGGAATTGAAGGGGAATTTACCATATTGATCGCAGTGATATGCCACCATCAACCCAACATCAAAGATCAGCTTTCCCAGAGCTTTGAAAGCTACAGAGCAGAGGCAAATCAACATTCAAAGAAACCTATGTCAGAGAAATATAAGATGACAATTTCCTCACAGCAATTCATCAACTTACTAAAAGATCATGACATTTTTAAATTCCATTATTTTTCTAAGCAGAAAAGTGGACATACCCACTTCAAGTTCTGGCAAAGCAGCCTGAGGCCAAATATTTGCTCCACAATACGATGGATATCTACAAGGCAGAGCAAAGGTGATCATTGAGAAATTGAACATAAGCACAATCACCTATGGCATACCCACATAATGCAAATGTTTTGTAATATAAGAGCCTGCAGACATTATAATAAGGGAACTGGTCTCTGAGATAAATGAAGAGAGTACTACATAAGGAAAATGCAAATATGGTACTCATTAATGTTCCTTTTATGTATGGTACCTATTGATGCAAATATATCACAAATGGAAGAGTCTAAGTATTATGTAATATAACCTACACATTAAGTAAAAGAAAATGGAACTGTTCTCTAAGACGATGCTACATAGGAAAATTGCAAATATGGTACTCATCAATGCTGCATTCTTCCACATTTACCTCTGAATCAAGTATGCGTCATTGGTAGGCACATCAATTAGGGGATTTGCATAGAACGAACCTTTCAGAAGATCTGCATGGCATTAAAGAGAAAAATGTTCAACTCATTGAAAGGAAAAAAAATAGACAACCCAACAAGAAAAAGAAACACAATTTGAGCATAAGATATATATATCTCAAAATCAATTATATTGGAAATAGACATTTTCAAGGAAATTCACACCATTTCAAGTACAGAAAAAAAAGCACTCGGATCTAAAATTCTGCAACAAGTACAGTCCGTTTAAGTCTCTTAATTTTGTTTCAGATCTGAAATCAAACTAATTTTGTTTCAGAGTTGAACATATCTGTAGCAAAATTTTACTCGATCCTTCCTCAATCCAGTAAAACAATATCTCTGAAACAAGAACCTTTTCTCTGCCTGTAATTTAGGAGCATGATTTCACTATAATGGGAAGCAGAGTAAAAATAGTCTCCACTGCCATAAATGTTGGGATTTGAGGAAGAAAAAGAAAACACACTTTCCCACAAACAAACAAGACATTTACACAAGGTTGACGTTTATAAGCAGTTAATATGTTTTGGCGTTGAGTTAAACTAGTATGCCAGTGAGGTCTACTTTATATCAGCTATTTGGTTCTTTTTGTTATAGTATTACATACAAATGCAAGGAAAAACAATAAAACTGCAAGCTATTGACTCATATTTAAACATACTGAATTGTAAAACTCAAAGTGTGCAACTATTTACCAGGTTTCCCAGATTCAAGCTGCTCTTTCCCATGACTCCATCCAAAATTGTACCTAGAGGTAAAAGACAGTTATGGACAACATGGCACAAAGCCAAGAGTATCCAACATTATGCCTTGAAACTCTATTTAAGAACAATAGTCATATGCATGTTAAGAGTGATAAATGTAATTAGATTATTAAGATTGCGTTACAATTTTGATATAATAAAAAAGAGAGAACCATACAATTTCCTTGCTTGACTCCTTCCTAAATTGGTGAGAATCTTCTATATAAGCTGGCACTCTTATATATACTAACACAACAATTCATAATATCAACAAATTAACCCTTTGGAAATTTTCCTATGGATGTAGACCACCACAGTCAAACAACGTAGTCCTTTGTGTTATTATTATGTTACCTTCACTCTTAATCTTTTCTTCTAACATGATATCATAGCTTCTTTCCTTTTAAGAATTACGATAAAAACATAATAGGAAAAAGAAAAACAAAATATTACCTACTCTGAGGATCCTCAAGTTCCTTCTTCACATCTTCAGGCAGGGCAGCTAATCTGTTAAGAAGGAATTTTATAAAATATTTTTCAGTTTTCTTCGATAATTTATCATGAGAAAAATTTGTTTTGAAACTCATACCATACCTAGATGAAAGGCATAGAAGATTTCGACGCAGTGAGGGAAACTCTGGAACCTGTAACAAACTAACAATGATTACGTAGTGAAGGAATAACAGCAAAGGAAAATCAACTCATAAACAAACTAATTTCTAAAAGAAAAAAAGAAAAGAAAGATAAGCATACATCAGTAATTGATAGAATTCCAAGTCCATTCGGTCCAAACCCTTCTTCAATTTTCAACGACAGATCAGCATCCTTGTCCTGTTTCAATACATTTCCATAAACGAGACGGAAAATAACAATACTACTAATAATACTAAAATCTGAAGCATGCAGATACGTATAGGCAAAATCCAAGAACTTTTAAAATAACACGTCATTAACTCGGTTTGGTTGCCAAGAAACTGCAGGAAAATTCAAGGAAATTAAGAATTTTAGAGCACATGATCACGGTCAATTCTGTCAGAGATCCAACACAAACGAGTCAACTCGGAGAAGGCATATGTGATTAGGAACTGACCTTGAGTTCGTAATAAGGTATAGTAACTGTACGGAGAGTGGGCAAAGGAGTTTCGGAAGAGCAAGACATGCTTTGAGACGTAATCCGGCAGGAAAGATTCCGATTGGGTGGTGGCGGAGAGGGAGGAGAAGCGGTGGAAACGTTGAGGAATTGATTGCAAAATAGGAGGGAGTTGTAATGAATAAGCAATTTATATAGAAGGGAAGGCATTTGAAATGGAAGGCAAAGCAAACGAAAATTGGAAACAGGACGGAAGAGAATAATAATCTTAAAATAAGGATTTCGAGTGCCGTTTTGATTTGATACCTGATACTTGACATTTTTTACTCTTTTTTTTTTTTTTTTTTGTAATTTGACTATTAATCTTAAAAAGCGCTAAATAGAGCTGGCAAAACACATGTTTGGGTGGGCTCTGATCGGATTCCTTGATTGTTTTAAGTTGAGTTTGGACGAGCTTGGTTTACTTCAGTTATTTTGAATATATATATATATATTTTTTGGATTTGAAAGGTATTTGGGAATGCCTCTTTTCCATTCGAGGGTCCAGAAGGAAACGTTATAGTGTATTATTGACAAGGTTCATAATAAGCTTAATAATTGGGTTGCCCAGGCACGTAGCTCTTACGCAATCTGCGTTAGTTTTTATACCAAATTCCTTTATGCATACTTCCTCCATTCCACTGAGTATTTGTCTACAAAATGAGAAGATAGCGTGAAATTTTATTTGGGGCTCTATATTGGAGCGTGGGAAACTACCTCTCATCATATGAGAGCAAGTGTGAATGCCTACTGGGAATGGGGGTTTAGGTCTTAAGTCTTTACGCCTTTGGAATAAATCCTTTCTCATTAAACTCAAATACCAAATTGTTTCTCAACAGTTGAAAATTTGGGTGCGTGTCCTTTGAGGGTAATACGAAGTGTGGGAAGATTGTCCGAAAATAAATCTTGCGCGAGATGCTCTCATGTTTGGAAAGCTTTGTCTAAGGTGTGGAATGATGTTCGTAATGGTGTTTTTTGGTGCGTTGGTGATGGTTAGATAGTCAAGTTTTGGAGTGACAATTGGATCCCGAAAGTTGGCCCTTGTTTACACGTGGTTCAAAGTTTGGAGTCAATCATTGAGGGTAAGGTGAAGGATATGGTTGATTCTAACGACAACCCGGCTTGGAATTTATCAGCTCATTTTCTTTCCCAAGAAACGCTTTCTCATATTGCTAGCTCTTATGTTCTCAGGTTATCTACGGGACATGATTGCTGTGGTTAGCGCTGGTCACAGCCTGGCAAGTTTTCAATTTCTGATACTTATAACAATTTCGCTTCAGCTACGTGGAATCCTAAGGATCAAGCTTGATCACTTATCTGGAAGCTTAAAGGTCCTCATAGGGTTCAGAACTTCCTGTGGCTAGTTCTTAATAATCGGTTATTAACAACTGAGGAGAGGGTTAGGCGAGGATTGGCTGACAACCCCTCTTGTTCCTTGTGTGGTGCTTTGACCGAGACTTGCATTCATATCATAAGGGATTGGCTCCATCGCTAAGGCAGTTTGGATTAATCTTATTCCCCATGATGCTCATTCTTTCTTTCTTTTTTTCAACAGGATCTTCGATCCTGGTTGGTCTCTAATATTGGGAGCTCTGCGAATTGGCGGTCTAATATTCCTCTTTGGAGTTCAATTTTTGGCATGGTGTGCTGGAAGTTGTGGAAGAGCAGGAATGGCTTTATATTTAATGGTGCCAACTGTTCTGCCTATAACATTATTCTCACTAGTTTGGCCTGGGCTAGGTGTTATGGTTCTCATACAAGGAGTCATGGTTGCACCAAGGGTTAATTATTAGACATTACCAAACCCTGGGTGGATCAAAGTTAATTGTGATGGTCCTGTGCAGAGCATGGTGAAAAAAGCAGATGGAGGAGGTCTATTAAGAGATGAAAACGGGGCCTGGATCCTTGGGTATGGTCGATGCTTGGGTGAACGTTCAGTTGTGCAAACTGAAGCATGGGCAATGTACAATGGGCTTAGAATTGCATGGGAGCATGGATATAAGAAAGTTCAGGTAGAGAGTGACTATCTTGATATGGTGAATATGGTTCTACATGGCTCAAGTGATGGTTTTCTTCTTCCATTTGCTGCTGACATAAGGAGCCTTGGTCCAACATATTAGCAAGGAGGGGAATTTGATAGCAGATTGCTTAGTACATACTATTCTTTTTTCCACTCCACCGATGCAAGTTCTGGATCTTTTAGAGAAGGACAAGACTGTTGCATTTCTTGCTCCTTCGTTGAGTTCTGAGCCTTAAGACTCGAGTCTTCTTTTGTTATCAATTTAAAAAATATATATATATATAAATTATCTATTATATGTTTGATGTAATATTTTATTTTAAAATTTAATTAAATTTTAAAAAACAAATAAATATTCATTTAAATATAAAACTAGTTTGAAATGAATTCCCGATGATGTACGAGTTATTTGTGTATTAATACCATAATATTTTTATAATTTTTATTTTTAAATTAATTTAACCAATGTTATTAAAATGTGTCTTTATTTAAAAATATATTTTAAGCTTAAAAACTTACTAAAAATATATTTGTGACCATTTGTTTATAGTTTGTTTAACTTAATTATAGATAGAATTATAATTAATTTTAATTTTATATTTTTACTATATTTAATACATCCATGCATATTTCAATATATGCACATTTAGAACGTGTATTATTTAAGTAAAATAACATGCGAAAATGTTTATATGATAAAGAACATTTATATATGCATAATCTTGTATTTATATATAAATTATTGATTTTTGTTAATTAGTGGGATTAACAAAAGGCTGGAATGATGATTTATACGATGGTTCACCTTCAGATAAGGTGGAGAGCCATTGAAGACGGTTATAGTGTCCTATGTTTTGGGGAGATAGAGATAGAGTATGGAATGAGACTTGGTCTCTTCAACTCTTACCATGGGTTTTTTTTATACCAAGGGATATTATTGCCTACGTGTTTAAAGATTGCTGACAATGAGATTATTCTTTGTTCTTTTGTAGTGACGATGATGTGGCGTCTTAAGATTTGGGTAATCAATTATTTTGAACTTTCATCTGCATCCCACTTACGCTCAACATATCCTATACAGTTTCACCACTATACTATGGTGTGAGGTTCGTTGGACTTAACCAACTTACCCGTGCGATATATGAGTTGATTGTATATATTAATTAAATTATATTTAATTATTTCTTAAATTTTGTATTGTTTGATTAATAATGTATGGTTATAAAACTAAAATATAAAACTTATGATAAGATATATTAAACTAAGTTTAAATAAATAATATTTTAAAATATTTTTAAAATATATTGTATGAAATTATATTTTTATATAATTTCTAACTTGATTTTAATTATTAATTAGTGAATATAGATTACTAATTAAATTTAAATATTGTGACCACTAAATAATTTATTGTAACATTATTTATATTTTTAAATATCTATTTCAATCTTAGTAGTGTATTTAATTTGTAAAATAGTGATAAACTTAAAAACTTAAAAAGATCTTTTTAAAACTATTTTAAAATTTAATGTGACTTATTATGTAAAATTATAAATTGAATTATTGAATACAAACAAATTTTAAGGGCTTATTATGAAAATATAACTTGCAAAACGTCATTAAAAAGTATATAAAAATACGAAAGAGTTTATGTTGCAATTTTCCCTCCACAAATGTTTTCTTTCTTTTTTTGCCACATGTCAAATTTTATAGTGTTAACACATTAAAACTTAAGAACTTTGTAATATATAATCAAAGGTGAAGTTAAAAATTTTGTATTTGAAGGTCACAATGAAATTAAAAATTTTTGAAAGGGCAAAGCTAAAGTTATTTGTGACAAAATGGTTGGAAATTAATTATTAATTTTTAAGAATGGTCAAAAATATTTTTTTCATATAATTAAAGAGCTAAAAAAGGTTAAATTGAATAATTAGTTTTCAAAGAGACTAAAAAAAATATTATACCATTTAACCAATGGGGTATGGGCTTAGAGTGTGAGATTACTCTCACGTTTGGGTTAGATTACCCACCCTCTATTCATGGTCTTGTGATTTATGATGCTTCAAGTTATGAACGAATGAATGCATGAATTTTATGGTCTTTTACTCTAAAAAAAGAGGGGGGAGGGGGGGGGGGGAGACCCATGCCTACCCCTTTTTGGCTATGTCTCTATATAGTAGTAGTTTTCATACCAATGCGATGCATGAGTTGGTTATATTATTCAAAACATGTTTCATTTTAAAATTATGATATAAATTTTTCAACATATCTTTATAAACAATAAATTAAAAAGAGAGAAAATTGTTCACATAATTTTTTATACAAATAAAATTTACAAATGTGGGCATTTTTACAAATAAAAGTTTGTTTAAAAATAATGATTAATCTAACCTGCTCCAATTGTCACAGGTTGCGAATCAAAGCCTGTGATGAATGCATATAAAATGTCCCATGAAGGTTAACTAATTAAATATGGCTCATTTAACTCACTTGAACTGGCTCGATTCATGGAACACATGGAAAACCCATCTATTTGAAGCCTTGGTGGCCCTATGGAACACTTCAGTAAAACTAGAGTTACCTTGGTGAATATTGTAAATCCTAAGGGATAAGATTGTATAAAATTTAAATCTTTTAGGACTTTCATATTATAGATAAGCTTTAATCTTGATCGTCAATGTAATTTGAACTATACCGTTGGATCTATGAGAGCTCAACTATAAATAGAAACTTTCTCCTCATTTGTAATCATCCCATTTATAGTTATTGAATATTTTTTTAGAGTATTTACTCAAACATTTCTATTAGTTTTTTGCTTCTTTATCTTTTGAGTTTGCTTCCGCTTTTTTTCAGTGTCTTGGAAGATTTCCCTTGAGAATTCTCATCTTTTGAGAGATAAGCTGACTTAGGAGAATTTGAAGCAAAGAAATCACTTAAGGCCGTGCGATTTGCCATGCATAAGTTCTAGCTCATGGCAGTTGGTATTAGAGCCAAGGTCTAAAGGCACCGGTTGAGATGACGAAAGGAGTAGACAAGTAGATTGAACCTAGGGAGACTTGTGGGAGAGGCAGGAAAACTAGCAAATCGAGGGATATTTTGTCAACTTTGGAAGGTCGAATGACTAATTTGGAGGAACCCATTAGTGGTATAAGGAAACACTCGAGGTTGTTGAGGGATGCACCGATGAGTTAGACTCAATGAAAGAGCAATTCAAGGAATATATTGCAAAGGCTCATAGTTCCAATCTGAATGCGATACAAGGGGCCCTAAATACCGCAATGAATAATTAGACAAAAAAGCTGACTAAGAGGAATTATGCTCTCGAAGCTATGATTGTGGCTTTGAAGAAGGAAATTGATGCCATGATGTCAAAAATTGAGGGGTACAAGGGTGATCTCATTGTGTGCAAAGCTATTCTGGATAAATGGATATTGGCTTCGGTCCTTAACAAGCATAAAATGAATACCCCCAAGTTAAAAGAGTTTAAGGGGATAATGTCCGCGAGGGATATGGACAACTTTCTATAGGGGATGGAATAATACTTCCATACAATGGGCACTAAAGATGATGCCACTAAGATAAATACAACTGTAATGTATTTCACTGATGTTGCTCTTTTATGGTAGCGTCGTAGGTCCACAAATGAGACACGAGGTGGGACCGTAATTAGAGCTCGAGAGGAGTTCTAAAAGGAGTTGAAAAAATAGTTTTATCCACAGAATGCTGAGAAAGAGGCTTAAGCTAAGTTGCGTCGACTTAGCAACAAGGCACTATTCAAGAGTATGCCAAAGACTTTAATTAATTGATGTTTCAAATCTCTTACTTGAGTAAGAAAAAAAAAACATTCTATTGGTTTGAAGTCTTAGGCAAAGCAAGATTTACATTGACTAGGGTCAAAAAGCTTACCAAAGCCATGTTCGAGGCGGAGTCCTTTGTTGAGCTTGGTCCAAGGAAATACAAGTTCTAGTTTTTCAAACCCAAAGAGACAGACAATGGTGGAGGAGACTATGAGAAAAATAGAATAAAAATGACAACGGTGGAAATGGTAAAAATGGTGGTAATGTGAAACCACATAATGGGAAGTGGAAGCCCAACAACAACTCGAATGATCCAGTAAAGTGCTTCTTATGTAGTGGTTTGTATAGGGTGTGAGATTACCCATAGCGATCTAAGTTCATCGCGACCAACAAAGAAGAGAAAGCGGAGCCCAATGAGAAAAGGGTATTAAAGCTTGGATCAATGATACTTAATTCTGCAAAAGCGAAGAGGGATCACATGTAGAAAGAGTTGATGTTTGTGGACATCAACATGGCAAGTTAAAGAAAGAGGGCTCTTGTTGATACGGGGGCGTCTAATTTGTTCATATAAAAAAATTAGTGAGTAAACTTGACCTCTCAATTAGCAAATCGACTAAGAAGATCAAAACTATTAATTTCAAATATATCCCAAATGTGGGAGTAACACAAGGAGTTGAGCTACAAATCAGTGAGTAGAAATGTAATACCCCGAAAATTTTTACAGTAAAATATTATCCGTGATATAGTAAAATAAGGAAATAAAGTGACAAAAAGGGAATTTTTGAGTTATGTCAATATTGAGAAGTATATTATGATATATTAATTCAAGAAAGGACTAAATTGCAAAGATGAGAAAAGTCTTGTTGCACAAGAGTAAATACTCAAAATTTAAGGGGCTAAAGTGTAAATATAAAAAAGTTGAAGGACTAATAGTGCAAATATTTTAAGGGTGGAATGATCTAGAAACCAAGAAAAATTGATGAATTAGGACCAAATTGAATAGGTAAAAATTATGAGGACTAAATCGCAATTTTACCAAATTAAGTGATGACTCAAGGATGGAATTCTAAAAGATCATGAAGGGTAAAATGGTCAATTAGTAAGAGAGAGAATTCTAGAATGTAATGATTATGTTGATGATATTTTCAATTAATTAATTAGATAAATATTATTTTATTAATATTTTTATGAGATGTTTATTATTATTATATTATTATTTATTTAGTATAAAAGGAAGGAAGATGAAGAATTAACAACACATTTCATTTCCCATGCAACCAACGTTAGAAGAGAAGGAAAAGAAAGAAATTTTGTTTTCTTTACAATTTGGTCCTTCCACCAAAAATTCACCATTTTCACCTAGAAATCAAAAGAATTTCCATAGCTACTAAGAGAGAAAGATAACAAGGAGATGATGGGGAGCAAGAATATCAAGTTGGATTCAAGAAATCGAAGCTGGAGGAGAGAGAAAATCAAGTTAAAGATTGAAGTCAATAAGAAAAGGTAAGTACATCAAGATTTCAATATGTTTTTAAGTTTGTTATTATTAACAAAGCATGGAAATAATGTTATAGTAGAGCTTTCTTACATAAGGTACTATGTTCTTGATATGTTAGTGAAGAGAAAATAAGAGAAAGTGATGAGAAATGATGTAGAAAAAGAAAATAAGGGTGTTACAACATGGTAATTAATATCTTGCACTAAAACAGTTCTAGATAGCAGCAGTATTCTAACTTTGAAAAATCACCAAAAATTGTAGAAATTTAATTATAGGATGAATAAAACATTAGATTAAAGCTTATTGAGTCTAGTTTCTTATAGAAGAAACGGTGTAAGTAATGGATTTGTAAATCATGAGATATAATGAATTTTGTGAGATAAGGTCAGAATGAATTCGGGTTCCCCTGTTCTGACTTTGGAAAATCATCAAAAATTGGATAGAAATAATTAGAGACTTAAATTTATATTTTTAGAATCTTGATTGAGTCTATTTTCAATAGAAACAAATGGAAACATCATTAGAATTCTGTATGAGGAGGTAATTAATTTTTAGTGAAGAAGGGCCAGAACTGTCAGATGGCAGAACAGGGGTAACTTTAAAGAATAAACTGTACTTATTGGCTAAACCAAAAATTCTGAAAATTTTATGGTAATAAGATATATGAGTCTAGTTTCAGGGAAAATTATCGGATCTTAATTTGGAGTTCTATAGCTCCAGATATAAATAATTTAGTGACTATGATGCAGATAGACAGCTTGAATATTCATAAAAGTAAATAATAAAAATTATGGATAATGTTACTTACAAGTGTGTTATCTACATTAAGGATGTGAAATGGAGAGGAGGAGGAGGAAAAACATGTATGAATATTCATCTAGCATGGCTAATTTGCATATTTTAGGCTCAGGGACTAAATTGAATAAAAGTAAAACTTTATGGGAAATTTTGTAAAAGTCAGAAATGACCAAATTGCATGAAATGGATTAATTTTATTATTTAAATTACAAAATTGAATGAAATTATTAATTTAGTTCAAGATAGGGAAAACATGTTTTAGGGATTAAATTGAAATGTGTTGAAATTATGGAAAATTCGATATTTTATAGAATTCATGGATTGTTATCAATATGTATGAGAATAATAGCCGGAAATAAGGATTAAATTGCAAGAATTTTATTTTCCTAACCCTAAGGATGAAATCGTCATTAATTAAAAGTTTAGGGGCAAAATGGTAATTTTTCCTAGAGCATTAATTAAATGCATTAGAATATGAAATGAATGAAAATGATGATCAAATTTATTTATAAAGATCCGGATGACTCAAATATGAGACTTGATCGTGGAAAAGAAAAGATATCGGATTAATGAAATTATACACACAAATAAGCAATGAGGTAAGTTCATGTAACTTGAATTATATTCTTAAATGCTTGAAATGCATGTTTTTGATATGAATATGATTTGAATGTTCATTATATGAAATTTTATGAAACATTGATATATTTGATAAAAAAGGAAGAAATCGATTGAATGAAAGGAAAATTCGATGGATCTCGAAAAAGGAATTGACGGTAAAAGGATCAAGCCCGGACGGGTGATCCTATCCTCGATATAGCCCTCCCGAAGAATATGTGAAAAATGGATTTAGCCCCGACGGGTAATCCGAATTAGGGTTCGAATTTAGCCGGATCGTAATTCGATCCAAGCTCATTAGAGTAATTGTCGTTGTAGGGGATTTAGCCTGGACTGGTAATCCCACTGTAAGGATGAGGTTCGCGGGAGTGTGCTCTCTGATATGAAATGTGTAAGACCATGGTTGAAAGATACCATGGCAACGTGATAGAAAATGAATAAGACCATGGTTGAAAGATACCATGGCAAGCGTGACATGAAATGAATAAGACCATGGTTGAAAGATACCATGGCAACATGACAGAAAATGAGTAAGACCATAGTTGAAAGACACTATGGCATCATGTCAAAGATAAATAAGATCGTGGATGGGAGATGCGGTGACATCTATTGAACAATTGATATTCAGGTAATATGTATTAGATGACGAATGGTTATATGAAATAGTCGTGTGAAATGTTCACAAGAACTGGTCATATGGAAATATATGTACAAAATAGTTGTATGAAATAATTATGAAGATAGATAAACGAAATAAGTATAAGTACATGGAATATAATTTATGTTAAGTTTGATATAAGCTATTTCTGGAATAAATATACATAAAATATATGGAAATGATGGAGCATGAAATATTGATATATTGAAATGAATGATATATGCTTATGAAGAAACGGTAAGAGCATGATATGTTTCATGACATGTACATATATGATTATCTTTGATATATTGATACAAGGAAATTATGTAAGTTGAGACTATTATTAAACTCAAGTGCGATACGTCGAGAAAATAGATATATCAATGTTAAATTTATATGAAATATGTGCAAGTATACTAACAATGTTGCTGTTTGATGCTTATACAAGTGTCAAACTGTTGATTGAATGGTAATATATTTATTTATATGATGCATTGAATCGGTAAGTATTTAAATTTTTTTTAGTGATCTGTAAATGGTAGTAATGCTCCGAAACCCTGTTCTGGCAGCGGATATGGGTTAGGGGTGTTACAAGAAATGCAATGAACGTAATTCATTTAGATGATTATTGCTTCGTGCTTGACTTAAATTTTCTTAACTAGATTAATGCTCTTTTGGTTCATTTTGGCGATTGCATATACATCTTGGATATTTGTTAAAGATAATGTGTTGTGTCGGTGAGTCATAATGATAAAGTGGGAACCAAGGTATTGTCGGCAATCTAGTTAGTCGAGGATGTTCATTATGGTAAAAATATTGACTTGGTAGATCGGAGTACTATCGAGACTGTTGGATTTGGTGCCCTAAGTGTACATTCGTTCGTACACTTGTAATTTTTTCGAAAAGATTGGTTAATAAAATTATTTATGAATTACATTCATACCTTTTATATATTGTCCTAATGTGGTTTTTGCATGTAAAACAAAATAGAAACAAATATTAGCTCATTGGTTGTCTAATGTTTAATTAATACTAAGCGGTATTATGTTGTCAGATTGTAATACGGAAAAACAAGTTATATTAGTAAATGAACCTATATATGTCCTTAGTCTAATCTAAAATGAGCAAATCGATTGAAGGAATAATATGCTATCTATTAAGTCCAATTGGGGAAATATTTTATCTTAGGCATTGGAGCGGATGACTCATAGAAGATAGAGACATAGATGTGGTTGACTGGATTGACAGTACATCGAAAATAACCCAAAAAGAATAGATCCTAAATTTGTTTATGGGTTTATTCACTTGTGACGTTCATAATATGGCATACATTAATCCTAAGTGGATGATAGACTCTGTATGTATGACTAATATACGTTCATATACTAAGTGGATTTATTAAAAATGATAATAAATTGTAAAAATTATTAAAAAAATTATCAAAATTATAAATTAAATAAAAAATTTCGATTTGAAGTTAAATAAACAATAATTTGGTCTTCAGTTCTGGATAATATTATCTAAGGGTTAATAAAACTGTAACAGCCCGTTTTTAATGCAATCAAAACAATAGTTTCGGGGCCACAGATCCGAGTCTAAAAAGAAAAATTATTTTAATATTATTTTATGGTTTTAATTATGATAGAAATATCGTAAAAAAATTTATTAAGAAAATTTTACCTGCTACATGTCTAATTTGATGAAAAGGACCAAATTGCATAAAGTGCAAAAGTTGGATTCTAATAGCTAAAAGGATCAAATAACTATGGAATATAAAATTAGAGGTCTTTATATGACAAATAGACCATTTAGAGGAGTTAGTAGATAAGTATGCTTAGTCATCCATGGTAAATTAAATAAAGAAAATGATGAAATTGGAAAGTTAATAAAATAAAATATGATAAATAATAAATATCTAATGTCATCATTTATCATCATCTTTCCCAATTAAAAAAATAGAAACCCTAGCTATGGTGTTGAGTTTTTTAGCAAGCTTAATTGGCTTAATTAGGTAAGTATTTTGGTCTCGTTTTTAGTAATTTTTATATTTCTGAGATTGTAATAGCTTAATCTAGCTATCTCGAGGATTAATTTGTAAAGTTATCAAAGTATTAAAGTTTTTCCATAGATGAATATGGTTGAATTATGAAGTTTTATGGTAGAAAATGAAAGGTTGTTGATAGATAAACAACTTTTGCAAAGAGAATTTTGATAAAATTATGATTTAGGAAATAAATTAAAAAGTTGTAAAATTCATGGAAAAATTCTAAATTTTATAAAATACATGGGCTGTTATTGTGACATGTAAAAATCAGAGAGGTTTGGAATAAGGATTAAATTGCATGAAATTCATTTTCCGAGCTTAGGAACGAAATCTGAAGCAATTAAAAGTATAGGGGCAAAATGGTAATTTTTTCCTAAGATGTGAATTGGATTGAATTAATGTAAATTGTATTAACTTGATGTTAAATTCATTCGTATAGATCCGGATAGATCAAGTACTGAATTAAATCAAGGAAAAAAAAGTAGCGGATTAGTAATTTTCGCATGCACAAACATTGTCGAGGTAAGTTCGTGTAACTAAATTGTGTATATTTATATGTTTGAATTGGATATTGTATATGTGAATTGTACAAATATCATATCTATGAAATTAATCACATATTTGATAATGCCCAATAAATAATAAGTCTCGTTTAGATAAATGAGATTCGATGGATACAGGGTTCCTGAATTGATTGTGGTCCCGTATATGTTGCAGACACATCACATATCGAAAGAACTTCTCGATATTAGCTCTCATGAGCATCCCGCTATTATCCCTCTCGAGCTTTTCGTTATATGGTTTTTGCGAGCTTCCCGTTAATAGCTCTTCGGAACATCCCGATCAGTTGTGATCCTGCATGTGTTGTGGGCACACCGCAGCTCTTATGAGTGTCCCGTTATATGGCTCTTCGGAGCTTCCCGATTAAAAGCTCTTTGTGAGCTTCCTGATTAATGGCTCTCCAAAGCTTCCCAATATTAGCTCGCTTGAACTTTCCGATATATGGCTATCTGGAGCTTCCTGATTAATGGCTCTTTGGGGGTACCCGTTATTGGCTTGCATGAGCTTCCTGATTATGGCTCTTATGAGCTTCCTGTTATATAGCCCAGATAAGCTTCGCGTTACAAGGCTCATATGAGCTTCCCGTTATATGGTTCGAGAGAAAGCTTCCTGATTATGTGCTCTAATGAGCACCCCCAAATATGAATTGATGGATTTCAGATTCGTACACTTCATGTTTACTACCCTTGTATCCATTGATATTTTAAATGATTCAACGAGTAAAGTTTCAATATGAGATGAAATGAATTCAAGATGAATTACTATGAGAAATATTTGAAGTACAAAGATATGATATGTACATGTTCACAAATACTTGAAGTGATAAATATGTAGTGCCTTGGAAAATGTATCTATGTTTCTGTAAATATTTAACACAACTGTATATCTGCTTCAGTGGCTAAATGTTCTGGGTGTGTGTGTGAGGTCCCAAGTTCAAGCCTCACTTTTGCCAAATTTTGTTATTTTTGGAATCTAAGCCTTATCTTTGGTTAGTGGGCTTATATTAATGTGTCTGCTAATCCATATCAAAATGAGCTTGCTGGTTTTAGTGGTAAGGGAGTTAGTGTGTTAGAGGTCCTGTGATTAAACCCCTTCATAAGTATAGATTTTTTTGCTCGATTTTTCTGGAAGAGTTTCAGTAGAATTGGAATTCTAAGGTAGTTGAGTTTGAGGGGTTAGTGGGGAAGAATTTTGGGGAATCTGATAATATCTGATCTTAATCTGTTTGTTTTTTTTTCAAATTTTCATCTTTCCTCCTAAATTCCCAAAGTTTCTAACGTGAGATTTTTCTCCTTTCTGTTCTTTTTCGTTTTCCTCTTCTCTGTCTTGTCTTCGATTTAATTTTTGTCTTGCTATCTTCTATTAAATCTCCGCGTCTTATTATTTCGGTGCTTTTCATGTGTTACGGGTAAGTTTGGTGAGTACGATTCTTGTTTTAGCTAATGAATCATTGGTTAATGGAGTTCGTTTTATGTTTAGGGGAAGGTTGTAAGGCAGGAAATCGCATTTCAATAGTTTGATTCAAGTTAGGGATCGTTTTCGTTATAGGTAAGTAGATTCTATGTGTTTGGGTATCGTTTTAGATTCTTGGTTTGGTTGCTAATAGGTTGGAATACACTATTTTTAGGTTTCAAAAGGCTCGAGTGTGTTTTCGTATCAAAACGATACTAGGTGTGTACCCAACATGCAAAAAAATAAGGCTTCAACAAAAGCCAAAAAACGAATCTGTCGACGCCACACTGGTGTGTAGTCGCCCGTGTATGAGACACAGTCGTGTGGTCAACGAAGGCATTGCCATGCGCAGCACACGACCGTGTGGTGGCTCGAGTGTGGTTGTATGGGCCACACGCGCATGGCCAAGTTAGGCGTATGGGCAACACGGGCGTATGGATCTTGGGCCAGGCTATGTGGCCCACACGGGCATGTGGGCCCAAAATTTTAAATTTTCCCTAAGGTCAAATGGGTCACTCCAATCGACTGTGGGCCTACCGTAGGGTCAGTAAGGGCTAACCAAACCTTAAAATTGTGAATCTGATAGACTGAAATTATGTTCTAAGTATGATAATACTATGCATGTCTGATTATTACGATATCTGTGTATAAGCATGTTGAGCATGTTTATTCTGTTATTTTGCATAAGATTTTTGTATCTGTTATTGGGGTGAGATTTATATGTATGAATGAAGTATTTTGTTTGGCGTTAATCGCCTATATTCTGATAGCTTGGCTGTATATTATCTTATATATGCCTTAAAGGCCTGAAGTGGTGTGTAGGGATGGGTGAGTGTTTTTAACCCCACATGGTGTGATGAGATGGTCGGAGTTGGTGTGTAGAGGATAGAGGTAGAATTTTGGCATATCTAAATCTAATATCTGTATTTGAATCTGAAACTGAGCATGTATCTATTTCTGATTGTATATTTGATGTTGTATGTTTGCATGCTTGATTCTGAAGAGTTACACACTGAGTTTATGTAAACTCACATCCGTTTGTCTGTTTTGTCAAGTAATCCACAGACTTAGGCAGATCGGTACAACAGAGACGCTACGGTGACCACATGACCGTAAATTGATTAAACTTAGTAAATTATGATTTTATTTATGTTTTGGCATTTATTTTGAGAGTTTGTATTATTTAGGACTCTCTGAACTTTTTGGTTTTAAACTGTTGAATTTGGTTTATCGATTCTCTGCATGCTTGGTTAAAATGTTTTGTGAAATAGATGGTTTTCATACAAAATGTGGTTTTTCTAAAAAAATGCGAATTAGATTTCTAAATGTACCGATTTTATCGATTTTCTTTATAAAATAGGCTTTGGAAAATGAACTAATTAATTAACGTTTTGAAATGAATATAAATTATATGAGTTAAATAACTGAAATGACCTTACGTAACTAAACTCATTCTCTGTGACATCACTGGATTCGACCATAACGTCTAGGCTGGGTTCGGGGTGTTACAAAATACATGCATGTGGAAATTGAATATTGATGAGCTCATTCATGTTTCTTGGTATTTATGTGAATTACATGACTAACATGCTTGATGATGATATATGTCTTTAGGTAATTGGCCAAATTGGTTTGAGCATGTTTAGTTAGCTTACCTTAAATGTGAAATAAATGGTAAGTTAACTTCCTGTTATATGAACTTTCTAAGCATTAAATGCTACTTTATTTTATTTCCTCTATTTTATAGTAACCTGGAAGCTCGTTAAGGTTGGAAGTTGGTCGGAGCCACATCACACTATCAATCACCCTTTTTTGGTATATTTATTAAATCAACTTTGGTATAATGGCATGTATAAGTTAATTTGGCCATTGATGGCATGTAAATGTTTTGTTGTGATTAGCCATTTGAATGACTTATGTTTGATACATTTTGATATATATAAGTATATGGCCTTATTATGGTTGATATGTGTTTTGGTATAATTGATTGATGGTTAACTAATATGCAAATTGTAACATGGCTTGAGTTGGTATAGTTGGTATAGATATGAATATATATATGTAAATGATCAAATTGTTAAACACGTATACTTGATTATATAAGATGATATGATATGCATAAGACTTGGATATGGCTTAATTCAAATGTTTCATATTGGATTGAGAATGTGTTTAAGTGTTAATATAGGTGGAAGACAAGTTTTGGTGAGAAATAAGGCTTGAAAATAACATTATTTTGTCTACACGGGTGTGTGTCTCAGCCATGTGTGACACACGGCCTAGCACATGAGCGTGTGACTTGGCCGTGTGTCCCCTGCATTTTTAAAATTTTAAAGCAGAATGCTCAGAATTGATCACACGGCTTGGCACACGGGTGTGTGGCTTGGCCATGTGACTTCTACACCTATACACGGCCTAGCACACGGGTGTGTGACTTGGCCGTGTGCCGTGTGACCCAAGTCAAAGAGTTACACGGTACAGACACGGGCTTGGACATAATCATGTGCCCCATTTTGAATGCCTACACAGCCTAAGACACAGGCATGTCTCTTTGACCACATGGGCGTGTGTCCCCTGCACTATAGAAAAAAATTTAAGGTTTTGCGAAACATTCTCTGAGTACCCGGTTTAGTCCTGATCTGTTTCTAATGCATAATTTGGGCCTTGAGGGCTTAAATAAGGGAGAATATGATTATATATGATTGATTTGTGTCATAGGATTGACAAATGATATTAAATGTGTGTTTCTGATCTGTAAATTCAAGTAATGCTTCGTAACCCTATTTTAGCAACGGATATGGGTTAGGGGTGTTACAAAAATAACAAAGACGACTACGTAATTGATTTTGTGGGTCTCAAAATAACTTTAGGGGAAGATTCTTTAGGATTGAAGCTCGATGAAGATGATGAAGGTTTCGCAAATTCGAATAAACTATGAAGTTTTTTAACTTTAGCTTTGATAAAATCGACTGAATTCTAGAAATTTGAAACAGAACTGACTCGATTTTGAGACGACAGTGGATTCTTAAAAAAATAGATGAACTTTTGAGTTCGTTGTTGAGGTGTGCACTGTAAAAGAACGATTAAGAACCCAGATGATGGTAATGTAGATAATGATTTTGTCTTGTTCTTCTTGCTTTTGCCTTTGACACAATTTTTAAAAGAAAAAAAAGAAAAAAAACCTCTCAAACTCAAAAAAAAAACTTTTTGTAGCGACGTAAAAATTTTGGTTTCGGTCGCTAATTGGGGTGTTTGATTGAAAGTTTAAAGACCGAGATTTGATTTTAAAAAGGGAGTCGCCACCGATCCTTTTTCTTAGGTGTGATCGGACACCTAATAAGTCCTTTTTTTAAAAGCAAATTTATTTTTTAAACAAAAAGAAGGCCAAGTTTAGGTCTACGTCAAAAGCCAGAGTAAAGTTGGGTTCGGGAGTCGGTTACGCGCAAGGAAGGTATTAGCACCCTCGCGACTCCCAAAATTGGTATCTTATTAAACATGCGTCGTCTTGATTTTCAAAAATACGAGTTCAATGTAGTATTTAATCGTGATCCAATTAAAACACGAGAATTTTTAATTTTTTGGTTTTTTTTTTTGAGAAGGGTGTCCCGTTTTAACACAAGCCAACGAGTTTCACCTAACATAGCGATGAAATCGATGGCTTAATGTTAAATCGGTACATTGCCTTATTTATTGAAATAAATAAAAAAACATCTTTAAAACGGTGAGCATCGAAATAATATAAAATGGGCAGGAAACAAAATAAAAGAGTTATAAATACATCGAAAGCACATAAAAAACGACAATAATATTAAAAAACAATGACAATGCATGCGATATATTAAAGTAATAATAGTATCAAACACGAAATAAAAAAACCATGAATATATATATACATAATAAGGATATTAAGAGTATGTACGTAAAATATATATATAAATAGTAAGTAATAATAGTGAAAAATAATAAGTATAATAATAAACACAATGATATATGAAAATCATACTATATGTAAAAGTATATACATACTCATATAATAAAATGTATGTACTAGTATTAACAATAAATATAATAGGGGTAAAAATAGTAATAATACATACATAATATGGTATTAAAAATTTATATTATATATATAACATAATGTTTGAAAATATATACATAAGATGATATAAAAAAAATATTCATGGAATAGTATAAGAAACCTATGTAACTGATACCATTAAAATACATACATAACATATAAAATATATAATATTTATTAGAAGTGATAAATATATAAAAACTATGCATATACTATGTAAATACATACACATATATATATATTCAAATAATAATGGTGTTAAAAATATGTAATATAGAAATATACATACAATAGTATAAAGGGTATATAACTAATAATATTAAAATATATACATAATAGTATAAAAAAACATAATACTAAAAACATATACACATAATACATATAAAAGCAATATATACAATATAATATTAAAAATGTACATAATATATGCATATTAAAAATAAAACAACTAATAATAATACCTAAATATATACATACGTAATAAAACATATACTAATATTAAGAATAATTATAATAATAATAATAATAATAATAATAATAATAATAATAATAGTGATATTGGAATGCAAAAATAAATATAATATTTAATAAAGAAACAAAAACAAATAAGAAAGGACTGAAATTGAACTCATAACAAAGTTTTGGGCGAATTTTAAAACAAAAGATAAACTAGAGGATCTATTTGAATGCGCGTGCAAATCCAGAGGGTCAAAAATGTAATTTTCCGAACTATTTTAAAACGCACAACAGCAAGGGGACTAAATCGAATCATGCAACAACTTTTAAGGCCAAATTAAAGTAAATTAAAACTTGATTGTCAATTAATAAAAAAGCGGAAGGGCTAAATGTGCAATTATCCCTTCCGTTCAAAAACACGCGAACCCTAGGCCGGACGGGTTGGGTCAGATCGGGTATGGGCTTAAACGACATCGTTTTGGGGCCTAAGTACAGCCCCCAAAACGACGTCGTTTCGGAGGGCTATAAATAGGCCTATTTTCAGAAAAAAATTCATTTGTGAGGGGAGAAAAGAAAAAAAAAAAGAGAGAGAAGAAGAGAGAAAAAGATAGAGGAGGGAGAGGGGATGGATTTCGCCACGTGACGGTCATCGGACGATCCGCCGGACGATCGTTAGGCTGGCGCGCGTACACACAATGCTGTGGTAGGAAAAGGTAAAAAATTTTGTTTTTTATTATTATTTTTTTTACGTTTATAATATTATTCTTTTATTAATATATATTTTGATGGATAATGATGTATATTGGAAACTTAAAATAAATAAAAAATTTATGAAATCACCTTCTGGTTTCTGTTTTTTTTCGACTGTTAATGCTTTGATTCTCTGATTTGGATTGATTTTCTTGCTCTATCTACTACTTTTCTTTAAAAATATATGTGTGTATTGAAAAGAATCTGAACCCCTACAATGAGAAATTCGACTGGCTTTATAGCCACTACATTGTTATTTTCTATTGTTTTTTTGTCTTGTCTTGTTACTGCTTGCAGGGGATGGGCATGGGCGGTGGAGCAGGTGGCCATGGCTGATGGTCAGGGGGTGGTTGCGGCGCTGAGGCAAGGACAAGTGGGGGGTAGGTGGTTTGGCTAAAGGATGATTAGGGTTAGGGTAGTTAGGGTATTGGGCTTGTATGTTGGATTTGGGTATTAGGTTGGTATTGGGCCGAGGGTGGATTAGATGGTTTAAGGGGTTTGGGTTGTAAAAGGGGTTATTTATCTGGGGTCCAAGCCCGGGCAAATATTGGGCTATACAGCTGCCCCTCTTTGCTCATTATCGTATAACGAGAATAAAGCAAAGACACAAAGAAAGGCCAAATTTGCCCGGTCTTACCCAGTTTTGACTTCTTTGGTGCTCTTCTTGTTCAGGTACTCTCCTTCCAGTCCACTGCATCTTGTGGCTTTGGTTCAATTCACTGCATCTTTTGAAATGCCTTGTAGCTTCCATCTACTCGCATCTTCAGGGGTATGAGGTTTCTAGCTTCGATCTGCTTCACTGTAACTTCAAAAAGATGAGATCTACAACTTCAATCTGATATTCTATTGCTTCAGTCAGATAAGGTTTGTGGTCTTCTCTTCTGTAACTTTAGAAAGGCAAGATCTGATATCCTCGATCAGCTTCGCTGTAACTTCAGGGAGACAAAATCTGGGGTCTTCAATCAGCTTCACTCTTTATTCTTTACTCGGCATGTGATCTTGAGCTCAACTCATTTCTCGCAATATGAATTGACTCTTTAAAAACAGACATTAAAACAGAATTTGAAAATAGCTCAGCGCGTGAGCCAAGGCTCAACTCATCTCTCACAATATGAGTTGGTTTTTTTTAAACTTAAAAGCAGATTTTGAAAATATCTCGACATGTGACCCGAGGCTCAACTCACCTCTCGCAACACGAGTTGATTTTTGAAAACAGAAATTAAAATAGAATTTGAAAATACCTCGGCATGTGACCCGAGGCTCAACTCACCTCTTGCAATATGAGTTGATTTTTGAAAAATATAAATTGAAAAAAAACGGAAATTGAAAATACCTCAGCGTGTCCTGAGGCTCAACTCACCTCTCACAATATGAGTTGATTTTTGAAAAGCATAAATTGAAAAATGGAAATTGAAAATGCCTCAGCGTGTCCTGAGGCTCAACTCACCTCTCGTAATATGAGTTGATTTTTGAAAAGCATAAATTGAAAAACGGAAATTGAAAATACCTCAGCGTATCCTGAGGCTCAACTCACCTCTCGCAATATGAGTTGATTTTTGAAAAGCATAAATTGAAAAACGGAAATTGAAAGTACCTCAGCGTGTCTTGAGGCTCAACTCACCTTTCGCAATATGAGTTGATTTTTTTACAAACAGAAATTAAAAATACCTCAGCACGTGAGCTGAGGCTCAACTTACCTCTTGCAATATGAGTTGATTTAAAAACAGACATTAAAAACAGAAATTGAAAGTAACTCAACACGTGAGCCAATGCTCAACTCACCTCTCGCTATATGAGTTGATTTTTTTGAAAATAGAATTTGAAAATACCTCGGCGTGCTCCGAGGCTCAACTCATTTCTCGCAATATAAGTTGATTTTTTTTGAAAGATAGAAGCAGAAATTGAAATTACCTCAGCGTGTCCTGAGGCTCAACTCATTTCTCGCAATATGAGTTGAATTTTGAAAACAGAAATAAAAACATCAAAATACCAAAACCTGTCATCTGGTGGAACTCAGGTGTCTTTTCCTTTGATTCAGTACAGCTATCATCATATCCTCTTGCTCTACTAGAGTACCTGTATATGTCATGCATGATGTTATCATGATGTGCACATGTTTGTCTTAAATGCCTTTATGCCTACATGATTATGCTATGCGCCTTAGGCATGTTTGTAGTATGTCCTTTTTCGTCACGATTTTCAATACTTCGGCTCTGGACTTTCTCTTTAGGCCCTGTACCCGTCTGCAAGCTTCACGAACAAACTGCGTTTCTCAAATATCGCTCTTTTGCCCCTGGTTGAACTTTGTCCTAGCTTTGAGGCTCTTGTACTTATCGAATTCTTATCTGGGTAATGCTTAACATTTCTTTTGTTTAGAGTATGTCATTTCACTATTTATCATATAAATAAACCACATAATGAGATGCATGAAAATGATTAGGTAGGACAAAAGGGGTACCTCACATTTATTTATTTCAAATGTAACAAACAAGGAGAGTTAACCAATTATAGTAAAAAATGTCATAAAGAAAAAAAATGGATCACACTCAACGGATACAAATGCTCTAGATATTCAACTCATGAACTCTTCTACGTTCCTCAATCAAGAATCTTTTCGAGCATGGTTTCTTGTGTAGAAGATTTCGAGCTTTCAGAAATGTTTCAAATACTGTAGCCTCTCTGTTTGACCCACCGTTCAAAACGCCTTGCTTTTTTTTTAAGCCCGGGTTTGCTTCATTGGAATGCCCTTTCGGGTTTTCATTCTAATCTTTTGTGTTAATCAAGACGCCCTTTTCGGGTTTTCACCTTGATCCTTTTTTCTTTTTTCTCTTTTTTTTAAGATACCATTTTTCGGGTTTTCATCTTGACTTTCCTTTTTTAAGCATAATATTTCTTCACAGCATCTGAATTCACTAGGTTCGATAACTCATTCCCATCTATCTCAGTGAGAATCAAAGCTCCACCCGAGAATGCCTTCTTTACGACGTATGGTCCTTCCCAATTTGGTACTCATTTTCCTCGCAGGTCTTTTTGTATTGGGAGAATCTTTCTCAACACGAGTTCTCCTTCGTGGAATCCTCTCGACCGTACCTTCTTGTCATGAGCCGCGATCATTCTCTTTTGGTACATCTGCTCATTACATATTGCCTTTAAACGTTTTTCTTCAATAAGGTTTAACTGTTCATATCGAGCTCGAACCCATTCTGCTTCCTCTAATTTCAAATCCATTAAGACTCGTAAAGAAGGGATCTCAACTTCGATAGGTAGTACAGCTTCTATTCCATAGACCAGAGAGAAGGGAGTTGCACCCGTAGATGTCCGCACAGATGTGCGATATGCATACAAAGCAAATGGTAGCTTGTCGTTCCAGTATTTATATGTCTCGGTCATTTTCCCAATGATCTTCTTAATATTTTTGTTCACTGCTTCAACAGCTCCGTTCATTTTCGGGCGATAGGGCAATGAGTTATGATGCTTTATTTGAAATTGCTCACACACTTCCTTCATCATCTTATTGTTCAGATTTAAGGCGTTATCTGAAATGATTCTTTTAGGCAAACTATATCGACAAATGATTTTCTTTTTCAAAAACCTGCAAACTATAGTCTTCGTCACATTGGCAAACGAAGCGGCTTCTATCCATTTTGTGAAGTAATCAATAACCACAAAGATGAACCGGTGTCCATTAGAAGCTTTTGGGGAAATTGGCCCTACAACATCCATGCCCCATATAGAAAAATGCCATGGGAAAGTCATGACATGAAGGGGCGAAGGGGCTACATGAATCTTATCGCCATAAATTTGACATTTGTGGCATTTTCTTGCAAAACTAATGCAGTCGCGTTCCATCGTCAGCCAGTAGTAGTTGAGTCTCATAATCTTCCTGGCCATAGTGAAACCATTGGCATGTGTCCCACAAATTTCTTCATGGACATCTTCAAGTATTTTCCTGGCTTTGACAGCATCTACACATCTCAAGAGCACCTGATCTTTTCCTCTTTTGTACAGGATGTCTCCATCAAGAACAAATTTCGCTACCATTCTTCTAATTGTTCTTTTGTCATTTTCATTTGCTTGTTCGGGATACCTTTGATTCTTGATATATTCTAAGACATCATGGAACCATGGCCGTCCATCTGGCTCTTTTTCAATGCTGAAACAATGTGCAGGGACTTCATATATGCTCATTTGAAGAGGTATTATTTCTGTTTGCTTTGAACATTGAAGCCAAAGTGGCCAGGGCATCAGCCAATTGGTTTTCTTCTCGTGGGAAGTAATTAAAAGTTACTTCTTTGAATTCTTTAATCAGTGCTGCCACTAGATCACTGTATTTGACTAATTTTGAATCTCTCACTTCCCAATCTCCACGGATCTGGTAAATCACCAATACTGAATCTTCGTATACATCTAAAGTTTTGACGTTTCGTTCAATAGCTGCACGAAGTCCCATGATACAAGCCTTATATTCCGCTATGTTATTAGTACAGAAGAAGTTTAATCTGGTAGTGAACGGGTAATAGTTCCCTTCTGGCGATACTAAGACTGCTCCAATCCCATGTCCCAATGCATTCGATGCACCATCAAAGCTCATCTTCCATGACTTCTCTTTTGATGACTCGTACTCTTTTTCTGTAATGCACATCAAGTCTTCATCAGGTAAATCAAATCTCAATGGCTCGTATTCATCCGTTGTTCAAGTTGCTAAG
The DNA here is from genome assembly GCA_025698465.1 of Gossypium longicalyx. NCBI lineage: Eukaryota > Viridiplantae > Streptophyta > Magnoliopsida > Malvales > Malvaceae > Gossypium > Gossypium longicalyx. The sequence continues at coordinate 10,501,689 of CM047000.1, forward strand.
AAGTCAGCTATTGCGCTTCCTTTTGTCGACTTTTGACTTACATAGGTAATGTCGTATTCCGATAGGAGAATATGCCATCGTGCCATCCTTCCTGAGAGTGCCGGTGATTCCATCATGTATTTTATTGGGTCTAGCTTTGAAATTAACCATGTCATATGATACAACATGTATTACCTGAGTCTCCGAGCTACCCAAACCAGAGCGCAACAGTATTTTTCAATGGACGAATACTTTGCCTCATATTCAGTGAACTTTTTGCTGAGGTAGTAGATCGTCTTTTCTCTCTTTCCTGACTCGTCGTGTTGCCCCAATACGCAACCCATTGAATTTTCAAACACAGCCAAATACAATATCAATGGTTTTCCCGGAGTTGGCGGTACTAGCACTGGAGGACTAGATAAATATTGTTTTATCTTATCAAAGGTCATCTGGCACTCCTCGTTCCATTCTCCCGGATTATGTTTTCAAAGAAGCCAAAAGATAGGGTCGCAGTGGTTGGTAAGTTGAGTGATGAATCGAGTGATGTAGTTTAGCCTCCCTAAAAATCCTCTAACTTCCTTTTGCGTGCGCGGAGGTGGTAACTATTGAATGGCTTTTATTTTATCTGGATCAACCTCGATACCTCTTTCACTGGCAATGAAGCCTAGCAATTTTCCCGAGGTAGCCCCAAACGTACATTTGGCTGGATTGAGCTTTAGCTGAAACTTTCTCAGTCTGTCAAACAACTTCTTCAGGTTCACTACATGCTCTTCTTCCTCTCGGGATTTAGCAATCATATCATCGACGTAGACCTCTATTTCATTATGCATCATGTCATGGAATAACGTCACCATAGCCCTCTGATATGTTGCCCTAGCATTCTTTAATCCGAACGGTATCACCTTGTAGCAGAATGTTCCGCACATTGTTATGAAAGTAGTTTTCTCCATATCCTCAGGGGCCATCTTGATCTGATTATATCCCGAGAATCCATCAATGAAAGAAAACAATGAATGCTTTGTTGTGTTATCCACCAACGTATCAATGTGTGGTAAAGGAAAATTATCTTTAGGACTTGCTCGATTTAGGTCACGATAATCCATGCACATTCGTACTTTGCCGTCTTTCTTTGGTACCGGGACTATGTTAGCCACCCACTCAGGATATTTGGAGGCTTGTAGGAAGCCAGCATCAAATTGCTTCTTGACTTCCTCTTTTATTTTTAATAACATCTCAGGTCTCATCCGTCTTAGCTTTTGTTGAATAGGTTTGCATTCTGGCTTTAATGGGAGTTTATGGACCACTACATCTTCATCCAATATTGGCATGTCCTGATATGACCATGCGAATACATCTTTGTACTCGTAGAGCAAAGCAATCAAATTATGCTTGGTGCCCCCTGAAATAGAGGTCCCAATCTTCACTTCTTGCTTCCTTTCTTCTGTTCCTAGATTTATTGTTTCAACAGATTCTTGATGAGGCAAAATCTGTTTATCCTCTTGTTCCACCATTCTTAGCAAGTCAGGAGACGAGACATAGTTTTTAGCATTTTCTTCGGCTTCGAATTCTCCTAAACAAACAGCCTTCTCAAAATCGATTTCAGGACTCGTAATAGGTTCGTTCATGCCGTTGATATCTGAGCACCTGAAAGTTGAATGGAAAAAGAAAGTATAGAGGGGCATCCAAGTAACACCCCCTACCCGTATCCGTCACCGGAATAGAGTACGAGGTATTAACGAGGACTACAAAAACACTTGCAGATAATTTAAATATATTTTCATAACAACTTGTCTTGATTTCATACTATTTCATATTTAAGCTTTACTCACCAAAGTATTTGAAATATCATCTTTATGCAAATAGCACACATGAGGTACATAATTCCATAATTAAGAATGAACACATTTATATCCATATTCATATATCAATGTCTCACATTTTCATATATCAATAACCGTCATTTTTCTTGTTTTTCAGATAATTATGTATAACCATTGATAAGCATGCAACTCACTGTTTCTTCTTGTCAATCACAAATTCAAATGACAAATTCGTGTGAATGAGCTCAACCTCATTAGGTATTTAAATTCTGTCATTTTGATTCACATACTCATAATTTACTAACATATCCTGTCAAACACAATCTCTAAATGACAAAATCATATAATTGAGCTCAATAATAATGATAACATTACTTACATTTCTTTTTCCACATGTTACATTTACGACTTACCAACTTGTCCATTCAAGGAATAGCTTACGGATTTGAGTACATCATGATCTGAAGCCCGAAGTCTAGCTGAAGCACATAAGTGCTAGACGGAAGCCCGAAGGCTAACTGAAGCACATAAGTGCTAGACGGAAGCTTAGAAGGCTAATAAATCAAGCACAAAAGTGCTAACGGAAGCTTAGAAGGCTAATCAAGCTCACTGAGAGTGAATCGAAACCCCAAAAGGTTAAGCGAAACTCATATGAGTTAACGAAAGCTCGTAAGAGCTAAGCGGAAAGCAAACACGAGAATTCGCAACAAATGCTGAATCTCGGTTTACTTGGGTAATTTACCATCAATTCATCTTTTTTTTTGAAAGATTGTACTTATTTTTCTGCGTTAGTTCCTCCAAAATTCTCAATTCAATTTCATAACTTTTGTACATAATTTACTTATTTTCAACAATTAACATACATAAATATTAATCACCATTCATAAAATAATATTGGAATTTAATAATATTAACAAATGGTCACTAAATTTAATTATATAAACTCACAAGTTCGATTTTTATATTATAGCGATAATCATAATTTCATAATAAATATTCCAAATAAAACATTATATCGTTTCTAATTCAACACTTATCGATTATAATCAGGCATGTGATCAATTTATACACGAGTCATTCATATATTTTTGTATATTTTCCTCCTCCTCCTCTCCATCCACATCCTTAGTATAAACAACATATTTGTAGGTAACATTATCCATAATTTTCACTATCTACTTATGTGAATATTTAAGCTGTTCATCTGTGTCATAGTCACTAAATTATTTATATCTGGAGATATAGAACTCCAAATTAAGTTCCGCTAATTTTTCCTGAAACTAGACTCATATATCTTTTTACATAAAATTTTCATAATTTTTGGTTAGGCCAATTAATACAGTTTATTCATTGAAGTCTCCCTGTTTCAGAGTACGACTACTCTGACCTCTGTGCACTACTGAACCAAATTTCTCCTGTAAAGAATTCCAACGACCATGACGTTTGTTTCCCTTAAAAATAGACTCAATAAGGAATCCATGCATGTAAAGTATGACTCTTAATAATTTTTTACAATTTATGGTGAATTTCTAAAGTCAGGACAGGGGATCTCGAATTCATTCTGACCTTGTCTCACAAAATTTATCATATCTCATGATTTACAATTCCATTGCTTACATTATTTCTTCTATAAGAAACTATACTCAATAAGCTTTAATTTCATATTTTATTCATCCTCTAATTCCATTTATACAATTTTTGGTGATTTTTCAAAGTTAGACTACTGCTGCTGTCCAAAACAGTTTTAGTGCAAAATGTTGATTTCCATTTTGCCCCAAATTTCACAATTCATACAATTCAGTCCTTGCTCAATTGACCCCTAAATTAAGATAATTTTCTCAATTAATACTTTTACTAAACATTATAAGTTATTTCATAACTATTAAAATTCAGAATTTCCACATAACACTCTAACTTCAAACTCTTTTACACTTAGGTCCCAAACATTCACTTTCTATTCAATTCTTTCAATAAAATCAACATATAAACAATTTAAAGCTCTAATTCCATGTCAAATTATCATATACTTCCAGTACATATTCATAGCAACTTTCAATTTCTTTCATGGAATCAAAAACTAATGAATTCAACAAGTGGACCTAGTTGTAAAAGTCACAAAAACACAAAAATTTCAAGAAATAATCAAGAATTGAACTTACTTGCAGTAAAAATATGAAAAACCAGCTTGAGGGAACTCTTTCCTGCTGTTTTTTCTGATGAGAATGCAGAAAAATAAAGAGAAATCTAGATAATTCCACTTTAGTCCTAACTTTATTAAGTAAATTTTGCAATTTTCCAATTTTGCCCTTAATTCTCCTTGTTTTCTTGCTGATTTCATGCCCTTGCCGTCCAGCCCAAATAGACCTTGGGTCTATTTTCCTTTTAAACCCTCTTTCTTTTATCAATTAAGCTATTTAATCATTTCCTACAATTTTGCATTTGATACAATTTAGTCCTTTTTGTTCAATTAATTATCAAAACTTTAAAATTTCTTGTGAAACTTTAATACTAACATATTAACACTCCATAAATATTTATAAAAATATTTATGGCTCGATTAAAATTCTCGAGGCCTCGATACCTCGTTTCGATTCTAATTATTTTAATATTTATTTTTAGTACACTATTCACTATTTCAAAATTTTTCCTAACTTCACATTTAATTTATACTCACTAAATTAATAATATTTCCTACTCATTTTGTCGGATTTAGTGATCTCGAATCACTGTTCGACATCACTTTAAAAATTAGTAGTCATTACAATTCCCCTTTAGGGATTTTCGTCTCGAAAATCTTATCAGAAGAAATTGCTTTCAACACTCATGAAACACTTTTACTAACTTCTCAGTTTCACAAAAGAAAACCCCACTTTAGCATTTAACTTAGTTGAAACCAAATCATCATCAAATAAAGCCAATCATGTAGTCAACATTCACAAAATAATCAAGATTTTTCAATACGTATATAATGTAGAGTAACAACCCGTATAAACAGAATAATAGCTTTACATGAATTTCACCATTTACTTTTATCTTCAACGTAACAGAATAGTATAACAAAGAAAAATGAAGAAGTCCCAATCATAATTTAATCAGACCAACGATGCTCTCATCAAATATTTTAGCTAGCTAGCATTCTCATACAATAAGAATTTCATCAGAAAACGAACAGCCACATATTCCTCTGACTAATTCTGTCATCCCTAATCCCATAATATTTCATTCATTAACAAAAATCAATTCAAAAGAATTTTCCAGTAAGTACACTATTTAGACATCATATTTGAATAAGTCAATTTACTGCAATTAGCTTCTTCTTTAATCATGACATTGCATATCTCGAATGATCTTTAAAACATTCTAATACCTTTTTCCAGAACTGTATTTACTTTTCAAACTATTCTCGTTTCTGTATGCCTTACTAATCACTTCAACACTATACTCTCCAATTCTACAGATGTGAATTTATTAATATAATTCTCATGAAATTTTATCATAATTACAACTCTGGTAAGGGAGTGAGGTCGTAAAGCCTCTAACTCAACTCTCATAATTACACACAAATGACTTGACATTCATACATAATATTATTGTTTTCACATATTTCACTTCAAGCAAAATTAATACACTTATATAGTCTATCAATATTTTCTGTCATATACAATTTCAAACGATGAATTCACTTAGTTTAGCTCAATATCAACAATTAATCAATTTCAATCTCTTAAGTTCATTTATAACTTACCTTTCTTAATCAATTTAGAGAACAATTTCGGAATTAAGTACTTCGTTTTCACCATGCCATAGTAAAACTATGGTCTTGCACATAGTCACATATCACACACCGAAGCCATAGCCCAGCCATGGTCTTATATGAAAATCACATATCACATGTTGCCATGGTCCAACCACGGTCTTTTCCTTCAATTCATCTTGTCACTGAACTGAAATGCTCAATTTGATCATTTTTTCAATTTTCATGCTTTTAAATTATTCACGATTTTATCATCAATACATATGAAATAACACATCATGAAATTCATAAAATTAACAAATAATCACTAAAATTTAGCCATATAAACTTACTAATCATACTTATTCAACCAAGTGTACATAAACATACACTTATTCAATTTTGAATAAAATTTACTTAATCAAACATGTTGGGCAAATAACATCATAGACATGCCAAACAGACACGGATAGCCTTATCATAATATAAACTTTCATTTCATTTCACCTTTTTATATTTCAACTTATGGTTATCTCATTTCGTACATTATCACATACATATCATGAACTTCTATTCATACCTTGTCAAGTTTCAACTTAACACACACATTTTCAATGTCTCAACACCAAATTTTCGCACTGTCAAGATTAGCTCGATTAGAAAGCACCTCGGTCTTAACAAAATAATTTCGTTAGAGCCAGAAGATATCACACTATCACAAGTAGTAATATAGCATGTATAGCTAAACTCACATACGCTAAGTTAATCCGAGAACTGACTAAACCATAGCTCTGATACCACTAAATGTAACACCCCCTACCCGTATCCATCGCCGGAATAGAGTACGAGGCATTAACAAGGACTACAAAAACACTTGCAGATAATTTAAATATATTTTCATAACAACTTGTCTTGATTTCATACTATTTCATATTTAAGCTTTACTCACCAAAGTATTTGAAATATCATCTTTATGCAAATAGCACACATGAGGTACATAATTCCATAATTAAGAATGAACACATTTATATCCACATTCATATATCAATGTCTCACATTTTCATATATCAATAACCGTCATTTTTCTTGTTTTTCAGATAATTATGTATAACCATTGATAAGCATGCAACTCACTGTTTCTTCTTGTCAATCACAATTTCAAATGACAAATTCGTGTGAATGAGCTCAACCTCATTAGGTATTTAAATTCTGTCATTTTGATTCACATACTCATAATTTACTAACATATCCTGTCAAACACAATCTCTGAATGACAAAATCACATAATTGAGCTCAATAATAATGATAACATTACTTACATTTCTTTTTCCACATGTTACATTTACGACTTACCAACTTGTCCATTCAAGGAATAGCTTACGGATTTGAGTACATCATGATCTGAAGCCCGAAGTCTAGCTGAAGCACATAAGTGCTAGACGGAAGCCCGAAGGCTAACTGAAGCACATAAGTGCTAGACGGAAGCCCGAAGGCTAACAACTGAAGCACAAAAGTGCTAAACGGAAGCTTAGAAGGCTAATCAAGCTCACGGAGCGAAACCCCAAAAGGGTTAACTGAAACTCATATGAGTTAACGAAAGCTCGTAAGAGCTAAACGGAAAGCAAACACGAGAATTCGCAACAAATGCTGAATCTCGGTTTACTTGGGTAATTTACCGTCAATTCATCTTTTTCACTGAAAGATTGTACTTATTTTCTGCGTTCCGTTCCTCCAAAATTCTCAATTCAATTTCATAACTTTTGTACATAATTTACTTATTTTCAACAATTAACATACATAAATATTAATCACCATTCATAAAATAATATTGGAATTTAATAATATTAACAAATGGTCACTAAATTTAATTATATAAACTCACAAGTTCGATTTTTATATTATAGCGATAATCATAATTTCATAATAAATATTCCAAATAAAACATTATATCGTTTCTAATTCAACACTTATCGATTATAATCAGGCATGTGATCAATTTATACACGAGTCATTCATATATTTTTTGTATATTTTCCTCCTCCTCCTCTCCATCCACATCCTTAGTATAAACAACATATTTGTAGGTAACATTATCCATAATTTTCACTATCTACTTATGTGAATATTTAAGCTGTTCATCTGTGTCATAGTCACTAAATTATTTATATCTGGAGATATAGAACTCCAAATTAAGTTCCGCTAATTTTTCCTGAAACTAGACTCATATATCTTTTTACATAAAATTTTCATAATTTTTGGTTAGGCCAATTAATACAGTTTATTCATTGAAGTCTCCCCTGTTTCAGAGTACGACTACTCTGACCTCTGTGCACTACGAACCAAATTTCTCCCTGTAAAGAATTCCAACGACCATGACGTTTGTTTCCCTTAAAAATAGACTCAATAAGGAATCCATGCATGTAAAGTATGACTCTTAATAATTTTTTTACAATTTATGGTGAATTTCTAAAGTCAGGACAGGGGATCTCGAATTCATTCTGACCTTGTCTCACAAAATTTATCATATCTCATGATTTACAATTTCATTGCTTACATTATTTCTTCTATAAGAAACTATACTCAATAAGCTTTAATTTCATATTTTATTCATCCTCTAATTCCATTTATACAATTTTTGGTGATTTTTCAAAGTTAGACTACTGCTGCTGTCCAAAACAGTTTTAGTGCAAAATGTTGATTTCCATTTTGCCCCAAATTTCACAATTCATACAATTCAGTCCTTGCTCAATTGACCCCTAAATTAAGATAATTTTCTCAATTAATACTTTTACTAAACATTATAAGTTATTTCATAACTATTAAAATTCAGAATTTCCACATAACACTCTAACTTCAAACTCTTTTACACTTAGGTCCCAAACATTCACTTTCTATTCAATTCTTTCAATAAAATCAACATATAAACAATTTAAAGCTCTAATTCCATGTCAAATTATCATATACTTCCAGTACATATTCATAGCAACTTTCAATTTCTTTCATGGAATCAAAACTAATGAATTCAACAAGTGGACCTAGTTGTAAAAGTCACAAAAACACAAAAATTTCAAGAAATAATCAAGAATTGAACTTACTTGCAGTAAAAATATGAAAAACCAGCTTGAGGGAACTCTTTCCTGCTGTTTTTTCTGATGAGAATGCAGAAAAATAAAGAGAAATCTAGATAATTCCACTTTAGTCCTAACTTTATTAAGTAAATTTTGCAATTTTCCAATTTTGCCCTTAATTCTCCTTGTTTTCTTGCTGATTTCATGCCCTTGCCGTCCAGCCCAAATAGACCTTGGGTCTATTTTCCTTTTAAACCCTCTTTCTTTTATCAATTAAGCTATTTAATCATTTCCTACAATTTTGCATTTGATACAATTTAGTCCTTTTTGTTCAATTAATTATCAAAACTTTAAAATTTCTTGACGAAACTTTAATACTAACATATTAACACTCCATAAATATTTATAAAAATATTTATGGCTCGATTTAAAATTCTCGAGGCCTCGATACCTCGTTTTCGATTCTAATTATTTTAATATTTATTTTTAGTACACTATTCACTATTTCAAAATTTTTCCTAACTTCACATTTAATTTATACTCACTAAATTAATAATATTTCCTACTCATTTGTCGGATTTAGTGATCTCGAATCACTGTTCCGACATCACTGAAAATTAGGCTGTTACAATCCAAGTATTGGAACCAAGACGAAATGTTATGGCATGGCATGAGGCAGATGTAAAGATAGGCTATGAAATGAGAAAATAATTATTAAATTAGTGATAATGTGAAAGATCGTGACAAAATGCATCTTCATTGATATTCATTTGAATGATAAAGAGCGAATGCAAGCTCTTACAAAAGAATTCTATTATATCTAAGGACACAATAGAGGGTTAACGTTTGAGCATTACTCTGAAGACTTATAAACTACAAGAAGGTCCTCGACAGTTCAATTGTTCAACATGAAGCCCGGGGGACAAGGGTGTATCATTGAGACATCTTTAATTGTATCACTTCCTTTGTCAATGACATTTATACTGACATTCTGAAGACCCCTTTTAATAATTAACAGTGTGCTTCGTGGATTGTCTTGCTCGGGGTACATCATTCCTGTAGATGTAAATGTTTTTGACAAATGATGGTACGTTATGGGCTCCCATTCTATTTTTCGGCCTAAGGTTCTTGCGATCCTTCTTTCCTGATCTTTCTTCTATTGTTTCCTTCTTTGACGCATGTCCAGCTGAAAACCTAAACCGTATCGGGCCTTGTGGTGTACTGGTTTTAGAGCTCTGACTACTCCTTGCAGATATTTCCCTAAGCCTCTTCTCGCTCGAGCTCCTCTTCCTACAGTCACCTTGATTCCCATCCCGGTATTTCTTGATAGCTTAGGCAATAGAATTCTGTTTCCTTCAGCAACAAAAGTGGCATTGACAAATTCTAAGGATCGGAAGAAACATTCTATTGCATCTTTGCTTACTTCTAGGTATGGTGCATCAGCGGAGAGAGATGTGACAATGTCTTCTTCTCCCTCGACAGTGACCAAACAGCCATCCATGATAAACTTTACTTTTTGATAGAGAGAGGACGGAACTGCTCCAGCAGAATGGATCCAGGGTCTTCCCAAGAGGCAATTGTATGATGGTGTAATATCCATGACTTGAAATTCAACATCGTATATATAAGGGTCCACTTCAAGAGGAATCTCAATCTTTCTCATGACTTCACGCCTTGTCCCGTCGAATGTCCTTACTGTGGAATGGCAGGGCCTTAAATAGGACAGATCCATCGGAATTCTGGAAAGCGTGGCCAAAGGCATGACATTGAGTGCCGACCCATTATCGATAAGCACGTTCGGTATTATGTAGCCCTTACAACGGGTTGTGATATACAATGCTTTCACGGAGCCTCTACCATTGGGCGGTATTTCATCATCACTAAAAGAGATGAAATTGTTAGCGTTCAGATTATTCACCCACCTATCAAGCTTCTCAACAGATACGTTGTTTGTTCCGTAAGTTTGATTTAACACCTTCAGCAAAGCGTTCCAGTGTGGCTCTGAATTTAACAGTAGAGATAAAATCGAGATTCGTGCTGGTTGCTTATTCAACTGTTCCACCACATTATATTTACTGTGCTTGATAAATTTCAAGAACTCCTGTGCTTCCTCCTCATCCACGGGTTTTTTAGTTTCTTGCACTGGTGGAGTTTCCTGCTCGATTTCGGCATCATACATCACTGCTTTTCCTTTTTGTTTCAAACTACTATTCTTCTTCACTGGTTCGACCTCTTTCGAATAACATCTCCCACTGCGAGTGAAATGACCTACTTCCCCAACGCTTCCAGTTACGGCTTTGGATTCTTTGTCTTCAGGTGTGACGATATTGACGTCGTACCTCCAAAGTACCATTTTATCGTCCTTGTAGAGGAAAGGAGATGGTACTTCGATTATCACCTTTGGTTTCACCGGCTCTTTCTTCGCGTCATAATAAATTATTAATGGTCGGTCGGCGCTATACGAGAAACCTGACGATTGATTGTCAGAGGCGCATATTTCTCCTCTATCAGCCTCTTCGCCTTTATAAAAAATCTCAATCTCTTTATTATCATATTTTGCAGTAATTTCCTGAACTCCTCGCAGGACTGAATGTCGTGCCCTTCAATACCATGGAATTCGTAAAAACTTTGACCTTTTGCATTTCTTCCTTCGAATACTCTGTTAAGATGACATAGCAACCCCTTTTCAGCCAGTACCTCCTAGATTTTCTGCAGAGGTGTTCTTATTTCAGAAACCCATCTTCTACTTTGCCATTTGTCCTCCTCTCCCACTGCGCTCACATTCCCTTCGGCGTGGTTTGGGAATGGGTTCCCAATTGCATTACTGGCACTATCGAATCGTAGGATACCAGCATCAATGAGTCCTTGAACTCTCCTCTTAAAGGCTAGGCAATTCTCCGTGGAATGCCTCTAGTTCCCCGCATGGTATGCACAACTAGCATTTGGATCCTACCACTTCGGGTATGGAGGCTTAAGGGGTGCCATATAATGGGGAGATATTAATTGTTTCTTCAAAAGTTTTGGGTATAATTCCCCATACGACATGGGGATAGGAGTAAATTATGGTCTCTTGGGATTGGGTCTTACTGGTCTTGGTTCGTTTCTGGGTTGGCTTTGAGCGAGTACAGTGTTTTGTGGGAATGTGGTGACGAGTCTTTGGTTGTTTATGGCATATACGGGGTAGGAGAGAGGTGGTACTTGGTAGTAAGGGGTTTGAGAGGGATAATAAAAATTTAGAGGTGGATAATTTCGAGGTCGGGGTTGGTTTGTATATGGATTAGGGGTATAACAGCTTCCCATTCCCACCATATGGGCTTCTGGTTCTTTCTTCTTCATAAGCGCTACCTTTTTTGAACTTTCTTTACCTTCCATTCTTCCGCTCTTAATGGCATTCTCTATAAGCTCACTGGATATTACAATATCCGCAAATTCCTTCGTGGCACTTCCCACTAGTTTGTCATAAAACGACGCATTTAAGGTGTTGATAAAGAGAACGGTTATCTCTGTTTTTATTAGTGGGGGTTCCACTTGGGCCGAGACGTCCCTCCATATCTGCGCATACTGTCTAAAAGTTTCTAACGGCTTTTTCTCCATCATTTGCAAAGTCATTCGGTCTGGCACCATATCCGATACATGCTTGTATTGCTCACAGAATGCTGATGCCAAGTCCTTCCAAGATCGAATCTTTTCCCTACTAAGCTGGTTGTACCACCGAAGAGCCGATCCTACTAGAATATTTTGAAAACAATGTATGAGTAGCTTATCTTCGTTCACATAGCCGGTCATCTTCCGGTAGCACATGATGAGATGCGCTTTTGGGCATCTTGTCACATCATACTTTTCAAAATCGGGCACCTTGAACTTCGGAGGCAGAATTAGATCGGGTACCAAACTGAGTTCTTTAGCACTTAGTGCGGAGAAGACTTCAGTGCCTTCTATTTCTTTGAGTCTTTCCTCTAGGCTCCTATATTTCTCATTTGCATCGTGATTATCCAATTTTAACCTGGCTATCTCTGCTGGATCATCTAAATCTAGAACGAGTGGATCAGCAGGACTAGCCCCCGAGTTTGATACGAACATTCCTTGCCCCAGATTAGCAGGTGGCGCAGGTCGTTGCTCCAAGCCTGTAGGTTCCCATTGAACGTACCCTTTTTGCGTTGCGTGGGCGTGCGGTGGAGTAAATCCTGGCGGATAGGGCAGATCCTGATCGAGATTAACCCTTGACTGTGGTTCCACAACGTTAGGGTTCACAAGTCCTTTTCCTTTTACTAGGGCTGACATCATTTCCATCATCTTGGCCATTTGGTCCCTTTGTTAAAGCGATTCTTCTCGAGATCTCACCATTAAATCTCTTGTCTCTTGTTGCGATTTGGCCAGTTGTTCTTGTAGTTCCCTTTGTATTCTTTCCATCCTCTCAATCCTTTCAATGAATTCAGCCTCCATTGTTCTAGTTTGTCGACGCGTTCTATACGAATGGCGTGGTTCCAGATTTGAAGTGTTGTGACTGCGAATTATATGATTCTAACCTTAGCGAGTGATTATGGGATAGGTACATGCAATGAATGAATGAATGCATAAATGAATGCCAATCATGAAAGAAATGCAAGAAATGGGTGTTGATTTCAAGATAGCCCCTATTTAGGCATTTCATTCATCAAAAGAGCTCATTACAAAACATTTTGCCATTTTCGATTCAGCCATTACACAAACTTCCTAGCTATATCGCTATATTTCTTTACTCGTGCTAAGAATTCTGATATGTTCGATCTTCGACTTGGAGAGAATTGGCAAATGAAAATTTTAGCTTCTTCCGATAGTTGTACCACGTGTATGGCTACCCCATGAATTTCATTGATCAAACAGCTAAGTTGCATTTCCTTTTCTTGGAGGCCCTCTTCGTAAGCACGAATGTCTCTATCATACTGACTGTTCTTTTCTCCCAAAGCCTCTAAGAGAGTATCTAGCTGTTGTTGACGATCTTACAGCATGTCTTCTAAATCCCGTATCCTCTTTTTTAGTTCTTAACGTTTAGATCGACTGGCCATTACCTCGGCAGACAAAACTTCATATTCGGTGTTCTTCTTTCTTAGCTCCATCATAGCCCGCGCAGCCTTTTCTTCTTCTTTTTTCACTTTTCCTTTCCAAAATTTCATCACGCCTTTGATGTTGCTTAACTCTTCTTTCCATTCCGCTGATGATTTGCCCAACCCACTATTCTTGATGGTGACTCTTAACTTTTTATTTTCCAGATGGAGATCTCTTAAGTCATTTTTTACGACTTCAACTTCTTTCTGTACTTTCTCGGTTATAGACCTTTCAATCTGAACGTCGATCTTCAACTGGTAATTTTCCTCTTGAAGAGCACTAAGGTCCCGGGACATCTTGGCCTTTTCTCGTTCAAATTCTTGTCTTGCCATTTCTAGCTCATACGGCCCTTCCTCCGAGAAAGGATTCTAGACGGTGTAGTTTATTGACGAGATTTGCTGACTGCTCACCCGTTACTTCCTCCATATATCGTAATCTTGGGTAAGAGTATCAGCATATAGAGCCAATTCCATTAGATGAATTTTCTTCCAAGACTTTGCGATATCTCGGACCCTCTTCATATATCCCTCACCCGCAAAAGCAAACTCAGACTGTGCTAATCCTCCGGTGGCGGGTATGAATTGTCGCGAAGAAAATTACCTTTGGACTAATAACGGGGCATATCCAACTCCTCCCCATAATCCGAGCAGTGGCACCCAGTCTTGATCTCCGACCTTGTATAGCAGAACCGAAGGGCGTATCCACGGTACTCTCCACGTTATATCATCGGTGCGAAGGTTCTGAAAAACTGAGACCCAATGTTGCTCAGTGACTTCCTTTGGCCATTCTTTCTTGAGATGAGCTTCCAACGGGGCAAATGTTTTTGAAAACATATGGAATGGTGTGCGCTCTTTCCAGAAGTGGCTCAAAATCCAAACATTGAGCAACTGTGCGCATCCAATAAATCGTCCTTCTTCTTTCCTTCGACAACTACTCAGGGATCTGAAGGTCTCGGCTAGGATAGTCGGGACAGAGTTGATTCCTTGTTTTAACCTTTCAAAGAAATCAACTACCGCAACTTCAAGATGTCCGAGAACTTTCAGAAAGATGATCAAACCGTAAATGGCCAAAGTGAATAAATTTACCCTTTTCAACATGTCGGGATGGTTCAGAACCAAATCTCGTTGGGAAGACCATGGAATGCAAATGGTTTCATTCTTCTTCTTTATCTGTTTTTCGGCCCACGCGTCAGTCATGTCTGTCAATCTCACTAACTTTTTCTTGAAGGTCATCGGTTTAGGTTCTTTCACATATATCTTATAGGGTGGTACATTATCGATACGAAGTAAAGCAGCGTACTCTTCTATAGTCGAGGTCATGTCTTCCTGATTGAAAGTAAAACATTGGTAGGCCGGATCCCAAAATATGATCATGGCTTGAATCAAACGCTCGTCTATGTTGATAGTGATCAGGTGGGCTATATCTCCGTACCTCTCAGTGAAGATACCCTTAGTGTCCGAGTCCCACTGATTCCAAACCCGAACCAAGTTTTCAAGGTTATTCTGGCGAACGTTCACAGTTACGTGCTCGGGCAGATTGGCAATACATCCCTCCACTAAACTATACCCTTTTTCTTTTTGAGTTTTTAGAGACCAGTCCCGAACCACAGCATTCTTCTCAGTTGTTTGTATAATTGACTCTTCCATTAGAAACCCGTTTTTTGGCAACCGATCTCTAGTCAACACCTTCCTAATATGATGCCTATAATGCATGATAAAAAATAAGACAAAGACAAACAACCTTGATTAGTAATTAAAGCAGAAAAACATGGAAAATTTAACAAATCGAACTACCCAAATCTAGTTTATTAAACAGACCCAATCCCCTTGTATAGAAAGTGAAAATGCAAAAGGTAAGAGGCGTTCTTCCCGTGCACTTATTTTGGTGACTACTAAACGGACGGAGGTTCGGCATGGCTCTAATTAGGTGGCTCATATGGTTCACTATATGCGATTTCGACTCTAGATAGGTACTCGAATTGTCCGTACTGTCATCTACTAAGATTAGTATGAAGCCTCGGTCGTAGCCCATCACAGGCTTACGAGTTCAATTTGAGGGACTACATTTACTTATACCTATGCGGAGGGACAAGTTAACTCACGAAAGCATAAGTCATATGTAACCCGGAAGTATTCACTAGCCTGTGCGGAGGGACGAGTTAACTCACGAAGGCATAGCGTTTACTTCCACTTAAGCGGACACTCACGAAGGCATAGCGTTTACTTCCACTTAAGCGGACGGAGCTCGGGTATAGAGCTCATGTTATACAGAAATGCAAGTGCACGGTGTGTGGGGAGAAACTCACAAACCTTTACGTTTTATTTAAAAACTAAACCAAAACTAAAACCATAAAAATTTAAAGCTAAAAAACAACCAGATAAAACAAGTTAGAAGAATATATACAACACGATGCAAATGTATGACTTTTCAAAAACACAACTTTGGGATCACGACTACATATTGATTTGAACAAGGAATTTTGAAAATTTTGACAACACGCGTTTAATTCGACTCGACTCTCAAAAATGAGTCCCCAGTGGAGTCGCCAGCTGTAGCGACGTAAAAATTTTGGTTTCGGTCGCTAATTGGGGTGTTTGATTGAAAGTTTAAAGATCGAGGTTTGATTTTAAAAAGGGAGTCGCCACCGATCCTTTTTCTTAGGTGTGATCGGACACCTAATAAGTCTTTTTTTTAAAAGAAAATTTATTTTTTAAACAAAAAGAAGGCCAAGTTTAGGTCTACGTCAAAAGCCAGAGTAAAGTTGGGTTCGGGAGTCGGTTACGCGCAAGGAAGATATTAGCACCCTCGCGACGCCCAAAATTGGTATCTTATTAAACATGCGTTGTCTTGATTTTCAAAAATACGAGTTCAATGTAGCATTTAATCGTGATCCAATTAAAACACGAGAATTTTTAATTTTTTGGTTTTTTTTTAGAAGGGTGTCCCGTTTTAACAGAGCCAACGAGTTTCACCCAACATAGCGATGAAATCGATGGCTTAATGCTAAATCGGTACATTGCCTTATTTATTGAAATAAATAAAAAAAACATCTTTAAAACGGTGAGCATCGAAATGATATAAAATGGGCGGGAAACAAAATAAAAGAGTTATAAATACATCGAAAGCAGATAAACAACGACAATAAAATTAAAAAACAATGACAATGCATGCGATTTATTAAAGTAATAATAGTATCAAACACGAAATAAAAAAACCATGAATATATATATACATAATAAGGATATTAAGAGTATGTACGTAAAATATATATATAAATAGTAAGTAATAATAGTGAAAAATAATAAGTATAATAATAAATACAATGATATATGAAAATCATACTATATGTAAAAGGATATACATACTCATATAATAAAATGTATGTACTAGTATTAACAATAAATATAATAGGGGTAAAAATAGTAATAATACATACATAATATGGTATTAAAAATTTATATTATATATATATAACATAATATTTGAAAATATATACATAAGATGATATAAAAATATATATTCATGGAATAGTATAAGAAACCTATGTAACTGATAACATTAGAATACATACATAACATATAAAATATATAATATTTATTAGAAGTGATAAATACATAAAAACTATGCATATACTATGTAAATACGTACACATATATATATATATATTCAAATAATAATGGTGTTAAAAATATGTAATATAGAAATATACATACAATAGTATAAAGGGTATATAACTAATAATATTAAAATATATACATAATAGTATAAAAACATAATACTAAAAACATATACACATAATACATATAAAAGCAATATATACAATATATTATTAAAAATGTACATAATATATGCATATTAAAAATAAAACAACTAATAATAATACCTAAATATATACATACGTAATAAAACATATACTAATATAATAATAATAATAATAATAATAATAATAATAATAATAATAATAATAATAATAATAATAATGGAATGCAAAAATAAATATAATATTTAATAAAGAAACAAAAACAAATAAGAAAGGACTGAAATTGAACTCATAACAAAGTTTTGGGCGAATTTTAAAATAAAAGATAAACTAGAGGATCTATTTGAATGCGCGTGCAAATGCAGAGGGTCAAAAATGAAATTTTTCGAACTATTTTAAAATGCACAGCAGCAAGGGGACTAAATCGAATCATGCAACAACTTTCAGGGCCAAATTAAAGTAAATTAAAACTTGATTGTAAATTAATAAAAAAGCGGAAGGGCTAAATGCGCAATTAGCCCTTCCGTTCAAAAACACACGGACCCTAGGCCGGACGGGTTGGGTCGGATCGGGTATGGGCTTAAACGACGTCGTTTCGGAGGGCTATAAATAGGCCTATTTTTAGAAAAAAATTCATTTGTGAGGGGAGAAAAGAAAAAAAAAAGAGAGAAGAAGAGAGAGGAGGGAGAGGGGAAGGATTACGGCGTGGCGATCGTCAGACGGACATCACGAACCGTCTCAGGCTGCGCCCTGCCACTGCACGCATGGTGGCGGAGAAGGTAAAAAAAAATTTATTATTATTTTTTTTACGTTTATAATATTATTCTTTTATTAATATATATTTTGATGGATAATGATGTATATTGGAAACTTAAAATAAATAAAAAATTTATGAAATCACCTTACAGTTCTGTTTTTTTTTATTAATGCTTTGATTCTACGATTTGGATTGATTTTCTTGCTCTATCTACTGCTTTTCTTTGAAAATATATGTGTGTATTGAAAAGAATCCGAACCCCTACAATGAGAAATTCGACTGGCTATATAGCCACTACATTGTTATTTTCTATTGTTTTCTGTCTTGTCTTGTTACTGTTTGCAGGGGATAGGCATGGGCGGTGGAGCAGGTGGCCATGGTAGATGGTCAGGGGGTGGTTGCGGCGCTGAGGCAAGGACAAGTAGGGGGTAGGTGGTTTGGCTAAAGGATGATTAGGGTTAGGGTAGTTAGGGTATTGGGCTTGTATGTTGGGTTTGGGTATTAGGTTGGTATTGGGCCGAGGGTGGATTAGATGGTTTAAGGGGTTTGGGTTGTAAAAGGGGTTATTTATCTTGGGTCCAAGCCCGGGTAAATATTGGGCTATACACTTTTTACTTTCAAAAAGGACAAAATTGAAGATATTCTAACCACGGGGTTTAATGAATTCTTTTAGTTTTATTTTTTGTTTCATTAATATTTCTAATTATTATTATTTTTAAAAAAAATTGAGAAAGAAATGGGAAAGAAGAGCTTTGCTTTTTGTGGAAATAACTTGAAGAATTTGGGTTTTAACTAATTTTATAATTTTTAATAAATTCTACCAAATTTTTAATAATGTTAAAATATTTTTACAATTTAAAAATAATTTTTATGTTTTTTAATAATTATAAAATAAATCTTAAATATACATTTTAAAATTTTGAGGGATTAATAGTTACACGTTTGAGATGTAATGTACCCCATTTTGATTGATTAAAAAATTTCTTTTAACTTCATTAACAATAAATTAACTACCAAAATGAAAATATGGATATAACTTTAAGTATCCAATTCCATAGTGCATGCATCAATCAATTATAAATTCCTTTTTTTTTTTTTTTGCTCATATAATTATATATTTCCACCCCACTCCTTCTAGTCTTGAAGACCTTACGGTTCAGTTCGATATTGTGGGTGGATTATTTTGGGCCATATTCTTTTATCATTTTGGGCTGAGTGGATAACTTTGGCTGCAGAGCCCATTCAAGTTCAGAATTGAATCATCTCCCCATTTCTCATCTTCTTTTTCGTATTTAACTTTCAATATCTACATTCTTTATTTATTTTTAATTAAATTTGGTCGTTATTATTTTAGAAAGATTTAAATTAATTTTTTAGTAAAAATATCGATTAAAATATTAATTTTTTAATGATGTTGGCATGGTAACTCATATGGTTGTTCACGTGTACTTCATGCTAACATGACACTATTTATTTTTACATTTCATATTGACTAATAATTTAAAATTATAAAAATATTTAAAATAAATAAAAAATTTCAAAAAAGTTTAACATGAAATTGCCATCGAGTTTTCATGATGAAAAATTTTAACATTTTAGTGAGTATTTCTATTTAAAAAAAAAGTTGAATTTTTTTTTAAAAAATTATTGGTCAAATTCGACTCTTTTTTAAAAATGTTAAAGATCAAATTTAATTTTTAAAAAAATAATAACTAAAATAAAAAAAAATGATATAAACACTAACAGCTAACTTTATCTTTATACTTTTATGTTTGCAAATTAGGCTGGTTTAAATTAAGGTTTAGGGTTACAATATTATTGCAATTCTATAGTAATTTTTATCCATGTTTTATTTATTTTTATATAGATTTGAATTCCTATTATAAGATTTTAAATTAAAAAATTTAGGTACAATTTCTTAGTGGCTCCTCTCCATCCCAACATATTCTTAACTAATAAAAAAAATAACCACAATATTTCAAATAAAACATATAAATTAGTAAATTGTTTTTGCTAATATCAATTGAATCCTTATTTTATTTGATGTTAAAATGATAAAAAAAAATCTAAAATATAATTATTAGTACAATCACAAATGATATATATCGATATAAAATATAATGTATAGTTAAACTGAAATCTAAAATATATTCGAACAAGTCTTACATAGGATGAACTATAAAGTCAAAAATAAAATTACAAAATTACTTATAATAAGAATCAAATTTGAATATTTAAGAATATAAGGTCTCAACCTAATCTTGAATTTTTTTTTTATATGAAATTCATTCACTTTTAAATTTTATTTAAACAAGTAATTTAAATAAAAAAATTATTTCATATAAATGCTTATTTGAATGCAAATTAAAATATAATATTTTTTTAAGAAAAGTAAAAAATAAAAAAAAACTTTAAGTAAAACTATAAAGTTTAAAAACTTTTTAAATTGTTTAATAGTTCCAATGTTGAATGTACCAAAACATTCTCTTATGTTTATATTTAATTTTTTTTCCTTAAATAAAAAAAATCTAATAATAAGAAAACAACCACATCCAAATCCAATATTCAATTCAAAACACCATTAA
Source organism: Gossypium longicalyx (assembly GCA_025698465.1). Lineage (NCBI taxonomy): Eukaryota > Viridiplantae > Streptophyta > Magnoliopsida > Malvales > Malvaceae > Gossypium > Gossypium longicalyx. Next base: position 10,522,476 of record CM047000.1, read on the forward strand.
TTGTTTCCTAAGTATATTGCTTAGCCAAAAAAAGAAGAAGAAAAGTACAACAATAACACTATAATAAAGACCAAGCTAATATTACTAATAAAAAATCTAGATATACTCTACAGAGGCCAACCCCACACACACACATGTTAAAAGCCATAAATATGTATATATTTCAATTACCATATATTTATTTCTCACCTTATCTTTTATTTTTTGGTTCAAATTTCAAAGCCTAAAACTCCAGCAAGCACAGCAAGGAACTCAAGATGTGCAGTCAGCTGAGGAAAATGACCATTGGTGTTGACAATCTCAACCGTTGATTTCCCTTTGATCTTCTTGTGCATGTAGTCGGCAACTGAACCCGGCACGACTATGTCATTTGTGGTCTGGATAATGGTGCATGGTGTGGTTACCTTGTCTAGGATGTCCCTCTTGTCGCTGCGAAACACTGTTTTGGCTAAAGGGACAGCAAATTCATGCCTCATCCTCTTCAAGCATTTTGCAAGGTTGTTGACCGAGATCGGGTCTGAATTGTCGACGACGAGTAGTGGGAAATTTGATGTCCAGTTTTCGTAGTCGGATTCGATGCTCGATATGATACCGTCAATTGTTGCATCGTCGAATCCACCTTCGTAATCATCTAAGTTGATATACCTGCAAATTACTTGGTAGTATGAGACAATTACATGAAACCATACATATACCTACAAAATTAAACATTGCAAATATCGGAAACACCAATTTGCTTTGTTAAGTGAATATACTCGATCATTTTAAGGTTTTTCGTCATCATTTCAATAAATTATTTTACAAAAAACCCTTAAAATAGTATGTAATACACAATTATATAGTTTAGCTTTATGGAAAAGACATAAATACCCTAAAAAAAATTATAACTAAATTAGGACTTTGGATTATAATAATATATAGATGAGTACGTACATATACTGTTCACATATAAAACAATATATATATATATATATGTATAGCATTTGATAAAACATCTAACAAGCGAACCAAATTTCATGTTTTCGGCCGACACCAACAAGATTTTCATATATAATGTTTTTCTATAGAAATTAAAAGAAATAATAATAATAATAAAATATAGAACTAAAAAGTTGGTTTTGGCTTGTAATAAGAAAATGTCAACGAAGAAGAAAGCAGAAAATAAGATAAGATTGGATTTGTTATTTAATGAAAAAATAATATAATTGAGCATAGAAATAGAGAGACACTGAAATAATTGAGTATATATATAAAGTTGAATCATCCACACAATATATAGTACAAGACAAAGAACAAAGCACTGATCTGATAACCGACCCAGATCCTCCTGTCCACATATTTTGCCGTTAGGTTGATTTAATTTTCATATCTACTCTCCCATTATCCAATTTCTTTATATATACATATACACATATAGATTAAATTGGTAAATAGATTCAATTCTTCTATAAATTACCCTAAAAAGTAAACAAATTAGATGAAAAAGAAGGATTATTTTTTGATAAAAAGTATACAAATTTGTACTTAATCATATATGAATTGACGAATGATTGAATATCAACTAAACTCCAGGTTGAAAGAATATTTAGAAGAAGTATGTGCCATAGTTAAAGATATTTGATAATTGTATGGGTTTGGGGTTTGAATCTATAAAATTAAAGATATAGCACAAGTAAGAAAAGGAAATAAAAAAAAAAAAATTTACCTAGGAGAAGCAGCAACAAGTATAAGCCTGTTAAAAAGTTGAGGTCTTTTTATGGAAGCAATGCATCCGATCATACCAGACATGGAGTGACCGACAAAGACAAGGGAGGATTCCATGTGAAGCTCATCCAAAAGAGCAATCAAGTCATCAGCAAAGGCATCATAAGAAGAGTATTTCAAAGGATCGAAGAGGTTGGGATCTTTTACAGCCCCTGAAAATGTCCAGTCAAAAAGGACAACCTGGTAATGCTTTGTCAAGCAAGGGAGGACTTTGTCCCACACAGATTGGTCTCCTCCAAACCCATGTGCAAGCACCATCGTCTCACTCCCACTCCCTATTATCCTCGCATTCATGGCTGCTTTTAGGCTCCTTTCTAACGCCACCATCTTCCACAGGCTTAAGGGAGAGAACAAAAAGAGAGAAAGAGAAGGAGAGCTAAAGCTGTTTTTTGGTGGTGCGTCCTGTTGGTCTGGGTTTGGTTATATAGAAAAGTCACAGCCTCACAGGATTTATTTCGAATTCGGATACATTTCGGGTTGGGTTCTATTCGAATAGTCGCATTGTATTTTAACATTTTTATATAGATTATGACCATTTTTATATATATAGGATAAAACAACGTATTTGCTTTAGCTGAGAGGTGCAGTTGAAGTCTTAATCCATCATCAAAACCCCACCAAGATAATTAAATGAATGGTTGGTTTTTTTGAGGGGGTGGTTCAATCCAACTTCAGCCTTTTTCTATTTTAAATATGTACGGGGGCATTCAATTTAAATTAATGAAATGACAAGTTCAAGCTTTTTTACTGCAGGGTAATGATGTAGTGTTATTTAATGTAATGGTGGTGATAAACAAAATGAGTATGAAACTCAATCAAGAGGAGTGAATCTCGGCATCAGCTTAGCTTCAAAATTCAGCAATTGCTGGCTTTAAAAACTTATTAATTTTGTTCATTTGACTTTCTTTCTGGGATAAATGCTTGCTTGCAGTCACACGAGAGAAGGAAGGGCTTGCTTCTTCATAAAAACCAAAATATAATATACCCACTCCTAAAGAATTCATGTTGTATTATATCACCAATAATTAATTTCATGTCTTGTTGTACTGTCTAAACATAGTAGTAATAACATTAAAAAGAACCTATATATAGCATTTATGTATTATTTATATCATTCCCTCATATATATACCTACTCTAGTGATCTAATTCTTGTGTTTTTGAACCATTTTCTGTTCTTGTTTGTGGCCGCCAAAAGGAGGCCATATCCACCGACATGTTTTGTGGATTTTATTGCATATATCTAATTTGTTGCTGTTTTATGTCCTCAACATTCCTCAAAAGTTCAAAGGAAAAAAAAAACATGGAATTTGCATTAAATTTCTTCCAAGCTTTTCTCATGCGAAAATAAAATAAAATGGACAAAAAATTGAGGTTTCCATTTCTGAAAGGTTCAGATGAAAATGAAGAAAAAGAAGAAGAAGAAGAAGAAGAAGAAGATAGGGTTATTATTAGAAATACAAAATATTAATGGAGTATATTGTTTTATAAGTCGTACTACGTGAACGATATTATAATTAAATTAAAAAAAAGAAAAGAAAAGGGATGAGCAGTGGGATGAGGGCAATTGCCGCCTTGGTTGGGGGGGGGGGACCACATACATAGGAAGGGAAGAAGACAGGTGAGGTGGAGTTAGGTTAAAAAGGAGACGTTTGTCGTGTAGTGTGTCTGGACATTAGAATTTGGATAATATTATATTCATTGATGGCGTGAGTGAGCGAGTGAGGGAGAGTTTGGAGATAAGTCCAAGCCCTACCTTTTTTCTCCCATTAAACTTCCTCCGCCCCCACCACGTTCTCCCTCTCTTTTTCATTCCCACCTCATTCTTTTATTTAAATTATTATTTTTGTTAACCATAACATGTGATATGATCATTACTTACATTATCTTTTAATTATATTATTGAGGATTCAATTCTTATTCACGGAAAATGAAATATATTTTATAGTTAATTGTTTATTTTTTTAAAACACCCGCTAATTGCTATTGACGATAAACACTTTGATTGCGATAAAAAAATTATTTATTTTATTTATTTTATTTAAAAAGTGTATGATGTTTAATAAAATTATGTGAATCTCATTTTTATATCTATACTCGCGAATATTGTTTTAAAAATAAATTGAGAAAAAAATTAATTTGTATATTTTTTTTATTGAAATAGTAATACGAGTGATACTACACACATTCCAAAAATAATGTTTTTCTTAATTTATTACTTGCCTTTACCTACAATTTCCATTATGCTATGTTTTTGCAATGAATTTTAACCCCCCCCCAAAAAAAAAAATTGCCTTGCCCTTAATGCAACTAATTTGGTCCAGAAAGTAAGCACAAAAATTGTTTGAATAGTCTCTCATCTCATCTGTCTTGTCCTAATATTAGGGCCATTGGAACCCCTAAATGTACGTGTACCAAAAATATATGAGATATTAAGAATGAATAATGGCCAACCAACTAATTGTGTTGATGACAATGGAATCAGTGGTTATAAGATGAATATAATTTCATCTAAAACTCATAAAATAATTTAAAAATTGGGTTCCACCAAGTGAAAGCAATTTCAATATTTTTCAAGCTCTTTGTCAAATCAAATATTTTATACATTGTTGATTTAATGTTTTGTAGTGGCGAATCCGGTTAGAAGGCAGTTTTTGAGGTAGAAAAATTGGACGTGTGTTTTGAACGCGCTCTGATACTTAAGTCACTAAAATGTGTACTAAGAGATAAGGAAGCACGAGAGCTAAAGATAGTAGTAAAGTTGCGAGCGAAGATGGTGAGAGAAGGGGTTGTACTTGGTTTCCGGGCCACCAGAGGGGTTGCACACAGACTGTTCATTAGTCGGTTGTCTGCCCATGTTAGCTACTAGTCTACTTTGTGAATAGTTCGTTGGTCTTGCAACCTGGGTTGCGTAGGGTCTTTTGTCACAAGGCTGTTGACCCTAGATAGCTACTTACCATCCTAAGTAGCAAGCGCACTGTAACTTTGCTTATAAACTAGTATAACAAGTGGATAGGTGAGGACATAAAGTTGTGAGCTAGAGCTCATTGCATATTAGGCAGTTTGAATGCATGGGGAATATAAAAGCTTTTTTTTTTTTTGTATGAATCTTGTCGTTTTATTTGGATGTATCCCCATATGTATGTTTGCTTAACCAAGTGTAATGCTGGGTGTTAATTTGCTGACCGAGTTGGTGGTATCCTCTAGAGGATGTTCTAGTATCACATTTAATCATTTAAATTATGTGTCGAAAGCTTGGTATTTGTTGCTCTAAAGCATTTGTATGGCTATATTTGCTGCTCAAAAGGTTTTGCGATACTAGGGAGCTTCAATGTGGAGTACAGAGCATGTTTCGGGGCTGCTTTGGAGCCTCAATATGCTATACGAGAGCAAGTTTTGGCTGTTATCAAACCCCCATTTTCTGTTGGGAGTAGGTTTTAAGATGTTAGGGAGCTTGAATATGGTGCTGAAAGCAAGTTTTTTTGCAGCTTGTCTTGGGGCCCCCCCTTTTTGACATAAAAGTCTATCCTTCCAACCTTGGACTTTCTTCCATTCATGAGGTCACCCTGGCCAACTGTTTTTGCCCAAGCAAGCTTTATAGAGTCAAAAAATCACTTTTAAAACAAAAACCTCCATCCGACGAGCCACACAAATAAGAGCACATCCTCGACAGTGTCAGACAGTCTGAGTAGCATTTTGAAATTAAAGTGGGGAAACCCTCAAATAGGAAGATGTTGGATCTCCCCGAAAGGGAAAATCACATCAGAAAAATGTCCATTTATTTCAACTTCATAGGAACTTTTGGGAAACATGCTATAGCTCAAGCCATCCATCTCTCAAAAAAAATCATTCTATGCATTACTGCTTCTACAATGCCTCACTGCACTCTGCCATAAGCTTTCCACATACCTATCTCAAATATCATTTCTTCCTTGCGACATCTCCATCTTCTTTTCAGCAAGATAAACATAAAATTATTCTAGTTTTATTTTGCTACTTTCAGTTAAAAGATTGCAAGTTCTCTCTTAACCAACTAGCACCTTAAGTTAGCCAAAGGAAACACCTTCCCAAGCTACTAACTAATCTTTCCCTCACTAACCCTTGTTTGTTGAAATAATTAAAATAAATTAAAAATTTATATTTTTACCGATTTAATTTTTTAAAAACTTTGGATTTATCATCTAATGTAAAGTATTTTCAATGATTTTGATCCCATTTTTTTACTTTTAAATTTTATTTTATTTAAAATAATTTCAAACATAAATTAAAATTTATATTTATCAAATAATCTAATTATATTTTTAAAAATATTATAATAATTTATGAAACAAGCATCATCCCATAACTAGCTAGAGAGTAACATGCTATCAAAATATTTTGACTTGTATTTTATATCATTAAAATCATTTTATTTTATTTTTTAAAATGATAATTGAAATATAAGTTGTGGAATGAAAATAAATAAATAAATAAATATATAAAATATGGATTGTGAAGATTTGGTCAACATGAAATCTATTAAGAATCTAAAACGTTTACTGAAAGGGTATTGCGTTGGCAAAAGTAAGTTTAGTCTAAATTGTTTTTTTAACTAACTTGAGACCACATGAAATGAAAACCTATATTTTTATAATCATTGTGGAAATTTAAAGAATAAAAAAAAAATTCAAATTTATTTGTTTTCAAAGCTGAGCATAGTGAAATTAGACAAATAGCATATAAGTCTTTTGGAGTAGTTTTTCTTTGCATACCTACCTACCACAAAATTACAAATATTTCATCATACCATTTTATTCTACATCATGCTTTTTCGGTTCCTTCTTATTTCATTTAAACTCAATTAATTTTTTTTAAAAAAAAAAAAAAGGCTAATGGTATATTTGAAAAATCATTGAAAATTTCAACAACAAAAAAAAAGAGTTGAATATAATAAGTGAGCATGTGATTACTTATCACTTAATACTGAAAATATTAAGTAATCTTATTTTTAAAAAATATTATTTTTGAAATAAACTATATCCTCGTTTTATTTAAAATTAAAATATTCAAATTATTATCTTGAATTCAAAATAAATAATAGCATATTAATAAAATAAATAACTTGTAGCACTTTTTTAACTCAAAATTTTCTTTTTTTTCTTTTTTTTTTATAAGCGTCAATTTGTGGGATAACGGAGGATTAGTAGGCTTGAGTATCAATGATGGCGAAGAGGAGCCATGGAAAATCAATCTTTGTGAAGATTTGAATATTTATATGCACTGTGACACCCACATCCAACCTGATCACGAAGTCTAAATATGAGATATCACATTCGTTGCTGGTGCAACTTAAATTTTACTTCAAATTCAATAAGTTTGCCAAACATTAACTAATTCAAATCAATATACTTATATTGATTAAAACCACTTTCAAGTCATTTAAAACAATTTAGAAATATCTTAAAATGGGTTCTAGGTGTTTGAGGGTGGTTGGGATCAAGTACAGGTCCTTAAGGATCAAAACAACTCAAAAAGGGGAGGATCGCTGTCTAACCCAGTTGTATCGATACAAATGGGTAATTGCACTATTACAAGTACTTGTTACTGTATATTTTTGGCTACTGAATTATTTGTTCCGATACATCTGACTACTTGTACCAAAACAAGTTTGCCAGAACCCAACAATCACTCCTAAAATAACTTGTTTTGACCCTAAAATAATACTAAATTATTTTCAAAACTTTTAGGACTCAAAATACAAGTTCTAAACATCATTCATGCTTATTTAAACACATTCCAACCCATTGATACTAACATGAATACAACATCTCCAAACTCAATAATCAAATTAGTTTAGCAAGTAACACAAACACTATAAAAGATCATGCATACCATCATATACGTACCATAACATATATACAAACATACTTAGATTACAATTCATAGTATTATAAGTACCAAATCATCAAAATGGACTCCAAAGCTAAGTTTAACACTATATATATGCTGACTCAAACTTAACATTCAATGTACAATACAAATATTGTTTAGTTAAGAATTGAGTCCTAGATGCTACCAACCTTATCAAATCCTTGAGACCTAACCGATACCTGCACACGAAAATAAACAAATCCACAAATTGAGCAATGATGCTTAGTGGTGCTAACATAATTTGAAAGAAATGCATAATTGAATCAAGTACATAAGTTAGTTATCAAATCATTTATGAATATGCTTATACTATCTATTGTTGTCCTATGATCTATTTCATTTAAGCTTTTATATGATTCATCATTCAAGCTAAGTTTTATATGCCAACTTAACATTATGCCTACAAGGCTTTACATTTTTATAGTTAATATCTATATCTGAAATCAAATTATAACATCAATGTTATCTCTAATTCATTTATAAACATATGACATTCTCAAATCACTATCTCAATATGCCTTCGAAGCTTTCATTATCTTTCAATTATCAATTTTAGGATTCAAATACAATACTAATGTAATCTCAATTTCAATTCCATAATACATATGACATTTCCATATTTGAAATCTTATCTCATATTACCAATGGAATCCATTAATTTATTTCACAACATCAGCGTCTCTCAGGGCTCGTAATACTCAATCAACATGATCTTTCATATGCTATTGTTCATCATATATACATGTGCATTCAATTAATCGAATCAACATGATTTTTTTATTTTTTCCATATAAATAAACATAATCAATCACATATTAAATGGTTTGTGGCCCCTATTAACCATATATGGACTCAAAAAGGAGACACGAATTTAAATCCCTAATACTCCACAATAATAATCGCACAAAAGTGCCAAAACTATAACACTCTGCTGCTCGACCCCATAGTCAGTTTTGAGTTACAATGTGCCACATTCGCTAACAAAGCAACTACGGTTAAATTACATTCATTTACAAATAGATAAACATTCAAATGTAATTAAAGCAATCGTATAAAATGATACATAATCATTTCCAGGTCTTATATGAGCTTACGAAAGCTCTTTTGCCAACTCGATTCGAAATAGGACCAAATTATAAAGATTTCAAAATTTTGGATTAATGTCACTACATAGAGGGGTTCTTTGTCGCGACACAACTCTCTATTTTGTACTCATCGTAACCTCAAATGAATGTCGTTGTGAAATGATTCTTTGGTTACACCTATTCACGACATTGGGAGTACGTCGTCGAGAAGTGACTCATTGTTTCCAAAAAGGATTAGTTTCAAACAAGTTTAAAAGACTTGTAATAGTATATAACACCACATTCACAACCAAAACAACAATATTTCAACAACATATGAGATAAAATGTACCAAAATGATACTTTCAAGTGACATTTATTAACTAAGTTCTAAATTTAACCATTTTCGATACAAAATCGGCTTAAATCCTAGGTACATGCCATTTACAATCGAAAGGGTACTTTACAAACTTTGTTGAGTCGAAAATGGTAGTTTGGATGCTGCTTTCAATTTTCGAGGCTTCGAGAAGTATTTAAACATATGCATGGAGAAAACAAATAGTATGCTGAGCAATAGGGCTCAATGGTACTTTTATGATTCAAGAGATTACACATTAATATAAAAGCATGGCATAAAACATGTGAACTTGATTTGTAACTTTCATAAGACCATACATACACATAAGAGTGTGCACATTCCATTAGGTAAGCCAAATTGTTTAACATGTTAACATTATCATAAAAGCTATACTTCTACTATTCAACTATCAACTTTATGCATAACAAACAATGGCATTACTTCAAGCAAGTTGTCATTATCTATACCTTTATTTAACTTGCACTTAGCAATCATCCCATTTGTGGAGTTTACCGACTCGCTTATATTTGTTTCGATCCCCTAGGGCTCGATTCCATTTGCTTTACATAATAAGGTGCATACCTCTCACTTTAAATTCACATATGAATATATTAAAATCTCAAGCATCATATTAATTTTGTGAATTACCTTTTTATTGCTTCCATTTAGTGTAGATTAGATGTTGGTAAGTTGCGTAACTAGGTTCGAGCATTCATATTGTTAAATTTTTCAATATGAAAGAGAAAAATGAAAAAGGAAAAGAAAAATATTAGCTTACTTTGTTTTTATTTGAAAGGTTAATATCAATTTTATAAACCTCATCATCTTAGTTGTTGAGCTTAAATCATCATTATCATATCTTGTATAAAAGCTCACTCCAATTCCTTATTTTTCTTTAATGTTAATTATTTTTTTATTCAACATTTTACTCTTTTGGTTTAGTAGCTCATTATTTCAACTCTCGACTATACTCATTGTTTAGATCTTTCCATACACTTAACCTAAGCCCCATTACAACCCTCATAAAGACCTCTTAATCTTTGTGTCATCTCATGATTGTAGTGGTAGAAACTTGATTCTTAAGCAAGCTTATGGTAATAACATTCCTCGTTTGACTTATGAGTGCATAGTAATCAACCCTTAAACACTTTGAGTGCTTTGAGTGAATCTTAGCGAGGATGTTAAATCTTGTTGAGTTTGAATTTCAAGTAATTATTAAGGTAGGGGAAACTCCTATGTTTTATTCATTAGAATTTTTGCTTGGATTGCTTATTTTATTTATTGTCATTTTAGTTTAAATTCTAATGCATGATTATCTATAGATTATCCTAAGACATGATCATTGAATATGATGGGTGAAAGAGAGTTAATTTGCATGTGAATTGATAAATTTGCTTGAGGACAAGCAAATACTTAAGTGTGGGGATATTTGATAAGTGTCAAAAGTAACATGTTTTAGCCTCATTCTTAGTGCATTTTTGGGTGATTAACTAGTATTAATTGTGAACTATATACTTTTAATCCTTTAAATTCATATTTTTAAGCTTTATAGAGCACTTAAGAGCAATAGGACTGAAAAACGAGTGAAAATTGAAACATTTGAGCAGTTTGGAAGCTATACATGGTCAACAGTATTCCACACAACCGTGTGAGCCACACAGGCATGTGGCCAAAGTGTGTAACTCTTTATGCCCATGTACGACACCAGTGGGGATTTCTGATTTTTAGGTTTTTGGCACTTTAAGAAGGCATATATAAGGAAATAAAAAGGCTGACACTTAATCATATGGTTTTAGCACGAAAATTACCCAAAAGAATACCTTGGAATTTGATTCTGAAGTAATTATCCATCAAGGTTAAAGATTCCTAGTTGATTTCTTATGAAGTTATCATGAGTTTTTTTTTATTCTTTCAGTTATACTGTATTTTTCTTGTTTCTTCTAGCAATGATGAACTGATTTTCTAAATACCTAGGAGAGATGAGCCTTAGGATGAATTTTATTATTTCATTTCCAGTTTTATGCAATAAAATCTTAGTTTTTTTTTAACTATGAATTTTGAATTGTTCTTGGGTTATTATTTCTAGGGTTTTAATCCATGATTGATATGCATGAGTTTGAGGTTGAATAGACCTTGCTTATGATTAGATTTTGTGTAGTCAAATGGAGTTGCATGCAATCCTAGAAATAGGAGGACATAAATCTACCGAATTAGAGTAAAATGTAATAGGGAAATTCATAGAACAAATTAATACGACAATAAAGGTTTTAATTAGAAAGAAATTTCAATTAATCAACCTAAAGTTAGCTGATTTTATTTTTGAAAGAGATATTAGCATAAGTAAAGGATTTCTACAGATCAATGAAGCTAAGGAAATAAATTGCATAAATTGGATTGAGAATTTTAGATGAATTCTAGGCAAATTCTTCCCTAGGTATTGTTTTGTTAATCGGTTGATATTTGATTATTTTCGTGTTTTGTTTCTTTAACGTATTAGTAGTTAATTTAGCCAGTTAATTTTTAGTTTTATTTAGTCCTTTAAATTATTAGGTTAAATAATAGAAAGACAATAGTTACTAGTAATTGTAGTCCTCGAGGGAACACTATTTGTGCTCACCATAGCTATATTATTAATTGATAGGTGCATTTGTCTTAGTTGATTTATTAGTTAGTTTTGTAGACATTAGGGAAACAGAAGGTTGAGGTAGTCAATGCTAGTGTAGCCGAGGAAAAAAGTGATGATTGGTTGCTGGTTTTTAAGACCGAAAGGTCTAAGCTTACGTCTAAGTGCATCCTGGATTCGGGGTGTTCTTAGCATATGTGTCCCAACAAGGACTGGTTCTCTACATATAGTCTAATTGAAGGTGGAGTTGTATTCAATGGAATAATTCACCTTGTAAGATAATTGGTATTGGTACCGTTGATATCAAGATGCATAACAAGATTATCAGGACACTATCAGGTGTCACGCATGTTCTTGATTTAAAGAAAAACCTTATCTCCCTGGGTATGTTAGACTCGAGCAATTGTAGAATCATCATCGGGTCAAGTGACATTAAGGTATCTCGTGGAACTCTAGTTTTGATGAAAGGTCAGAAAATCGGCAGTTTATATATTGTACAAGGTTCAACCGTTTTGAATAAGAGTCTTCCAGTTTCCAAGTTCAAGCACCATTTAGACTTGGTTAATATCTTGCAAAAATCGAGCTAGGCCCATGAAGGGACTCGACAAAGGAGGCATGTTAAAATACGAGTCAAGGTGGAGATTTATAGAGTGTATCTCGCATTTTTAGTCAAAGCAGAGGCGACGTTGCGACGAGGAATCACGGAATGTCGCAACGGCGCAGCAACATTCGAAACAAAGGCATGGCAAAGGCGACGTCGTGACGATGAGCTTGGGACGTCACGACGACGTGATGAATTCCAAACTTAATGCATCTACGTATTAGACTCTTAGCAGGGTTACTTTTTCTAGTTAAACTCTAATTATTCTAGAGACATTTAAGTAATATTAGAACTATAATCTCAACTTATTTAAAGGGCCATAACAACCCTAAAATAGGGAAAAATAATATAATATTAGAGAGGAAATCAAGAGAGAGTTTAAGAGAGCTTTAAGGGAATTTAGTGATTTTAGCCAGAGAGAGCTATGTATTCGGGGCTATGGTTTGTTTTGAATTTCTCCATCTTGTACTCTTCGTTTGTTTGCTCATTAGTGAAGTCTCATTTTCCCGTGGTTTTTTATCATCTTGATTAGAGGAGTTTTTCTATGTAAATTTATGTACTCAATTTTCTATATTCCTTCTTTCTCGTTGTTTATACAGGTTGATCCCCAACACTATTAAATTAACATAAAACCTTTTATAAATACTAGATTATTATGACATAATTACGACGTGAATAAAAAAATTATGTAATAAATATACTTATTAAAAGCTTATATAATATTTAAATAATGCTTTGGATGAAATGATAATGTTGAACATTTAAAATTCCTAATTTAGATTCATTATATATATTATTGATTTATATATAAAAAAACATAGTTGTAATAATACAATTTTATAAAATAAAAATTAATTTTTCAATTGAAATAAGACTTGATTAATAAGTGAATTAAATTAAATTTAAAATTTTATTATAGCAGAGATTTTAAAATTCATATAGGATGTGTCTTTTTTAATTACAATAATGGCTGATGCAATAATATGGCAAAGCCAAAAGAAAAAAAAGAAGAAGGTTATATAAGAGAAAAATACAACAAAGTAAGGGCGGAGTTAGGGGGTTGATAGGAGCCCCGACCTCTCTAAATAGAAATTTTCACTTTAGTTTTTTTATAATTTTAAAAAATTTAAATTGATACACTGTAAAATTGTACTTTGGCTCTTCTAAAAATGAGAAAAAAATTAATTTAATCTTTTAAAAATTATAAAAATATAAATTATTAAAATGATAAAATTTAATATAAATTATTAAAATGATAAAATTTTACTTTTGTTATCATAAAAATATACAATTCTATTCTGGTCTTCTTTAAAAAATTTTCTGACTCCACACCGAATTCCATAAATTATTGCTAAAAAGATCCCATAAATTGAGGGTAAAGGCTTTTGTTTTTAAAGAAAAGGGTAAAGACATTTGTGCTTTGTGGGGAAAATCTGATGTATGCTGAAAATATATATATATATAAATGTTATACTAAAATTTCTAATATTTTTAAAATTTTGATATATATTTACGAGAGCAGGGTCAAATTTTGATGTTGTGTGAGGATGATAATAATCTGCATCACGGTGATGCAATAATGACAAAGAAAGAAAACATAAGATACAACACAGATTAGAATCCCTAAATGAAGGGTAAGGGGCATTTGTGTTGTCTGTATGACAGATGATAGTAGCATCAACAAAACCCCACAAAAATTAAATATATAGAGAATATTTAATTAGGCATATTTCCTTAAATATTTTAATAAAAACTCGGCTAAATTAAATATAAAAATCGATTTTAAAAGTTAATTGAGTGATTAGGTTGATTTTTATTATATTTATTAAAATAGATTAATTTTAAAAAAAGAAAAAACACATCTAACTGAATGCGTTTTCTATTGACTTTGTAGGATGCGTGTTTTCTCCTCTCTTCAAAACCAGCCTACTCCAATAAATATGATGAAAATTAACTTTCATGATCAATATTTACACCTAATTTAGCTTCTCTTTTTTCCTTTGATTTTATAGATTATTTTAGTGTAGAGTTTGTGTGGTGTATCTCGTCTTGGAAATGGAGGGCCCAATAACAATAAATTTATATAACCTCATAAAAGTGAACCTTTGGACTGTCTATTTGTTTTAATTCACCGAGTCTTCTCCTTCTTATTATTACTATTAGGAATATTTTCACGTGCATTCATTTAAAAATAGGGTAAACTATAAAAATAGTCACTTTTGTTTGTTTCAGGTTACATTTTAGTCACTTATGTTTGAAATGTTACGTTTTAGGCACTTATGTTATTATTTTGTTACGAAGTGATCACTCTTCCGTTAAGTTTCGTTATCTCCCTAACAGTAATCCTACGTGGCAGTCCAATTAGATTTTAAGTGCCAACTTGGATTTCCTAATGGGATGAGAATAGATTTTTTATTAAATAAATTTAATTAATTAAAATTTTTAAACCCTAAATCTTAGTTAAAAAACCGTTCATCTCCCCTTTTTTTAGTTTTCTTTTTCAATTGACTAAAAAAACTATTATCATCAAAAAATTTTATTCACGTACAAAAACAAAAAAAAGGATTCAATGGAGGGTTCAGGTATGTCTTCTTCATCGACAAATTTATGTTCTAAAACTTAAAATGAAGTGGTTGTCAACAAATAAAAAGATGGTAATCGTTTTTGTTCCTAATAATTGTATTTTCCAATTCTTCACGTTCTTGAATAATTAGTTTCTCAATCCGATTTTTCTGATCTGAATTGGCTTGTTTGTTCACAATCCCTTTGTGGGTATCTCTTTTTTCTGATATGAAATTCTTTTAGTTGTTAATATTCATATGAAGAATTTTAATTTAGGGTTTTCATTAAACATAAAAAAAACTAATCTTTTGTTTTTCAGTATTGAATAAAAGAGATAGAGGAATGCAAAGAAGACATACTTGAACCCTCCATTGAATCTATCTTTATGAAGCAGTCAATTTGATTTCAACTATTTTGATTTTAATAATAGTTTTTCCAATCAAATAAAAAAAAAACCATTGAAAAAAAGAAGAGACTGAAGAAAAATTAAAAAGAGGAGATGAACAGATTTTTTAGTTAAGGTTTAGGTTTAAAAATTTTAATTAATTAAATTTATTTAATAAAAAATCTATTTTCATCCCATTTAAAAATCCAAGTTGGCATATAAAATCTAGTTAGACTGCCACGTAGGATTATCATTTGAGAGATAACGGAACTTAACGGTAGAGTGATCACTTCGTAACAAAATAGTAACATAAGTGACTAAAACGTAACATTTCAAACATAAGTGACTAAAATGTAACCTGAGGCAAACAAAAGTGACTATTTTTGTAGATTACCATTAAAAATAATGGTGAATTTTATTTTATTTTTAAATTTAATTTAATTTGGTAATTTTATATATTTTTCTGATAATTAAATTAATGTTTGATTGAAAGTTCGGAAATAAATAATAATAGGTGTAATATTTATTTAGTTTTTTTAATTTTAAAAAAATCATTTAGCTTTTTATTTAATTTTGTCTCTTTTAATCTTTAAATTTACATTATTTGTTAAATTGTCTAAAAATAGATAGAAAATTTAACATTTGCTAATGTGGCATACACGTGGGTTGCCACGTTAGTAATTAATTAATTTTTAAAATATAAAAAATTAAAAAAGTATAAATTTATTAAAAATTAAAAAAATTATTTAAAAAGTATAAAATTATAATTTTTTTAAAAATTAATTAATTGCTAACAAGACATCCACCTGGATGTGATGTCAACATTTTCATATTTTTAAGGCGATTTAATAAACAATGTAAATTTAAGAATTAAAAAAAATAAAAAATTAAATGAAATGCTAAAATAAATTTTTTAAAGTTGAGGGGTTAAATTTTAATAGAAAAATGAAAAGTTGTTTAAAGAATGGAAAACTATATTACAATTATTAATTTGTTATATTTACATTGCACAACAACTTTCAATATTAAATCTCATTTTTTCTTCTTTTTCTTAATTTTTAGTTTTGAATTAACTTCAGCCTAAATTTATTATTTTATTCATTTGAAATTAATATACTTTTCTTTTCTTTTCTTTCCCTATAATAAGTGGTGGATCAGAAAGAAAATTGTATATTTTTAAAATAGTAAAAAGGTCATTTCACCATTTTAATAGACTATATCTTTATAATTTTTAAAGGATTAAATTAAATTTTCATTATTTTTTAAAAGTCAAAGTACAATTTTACTATTATTAATTTAAAATTTATAAATTATAAATAACCTATGATTTTAATTTTAATTTTGATTTTTAACTTTTGAGAAATAATTACATAAAAATCTCATTAAATTAGTATATAAGTGTAGGTGAAAATTGATGCACACACTTTCATGTTTGTCTAATATTATATTAAATTCATATAAAAGATAATTTATATTTATTCAAATTTTGATACAATAATAATTTATATTATATATTTTGAGATACTTGTGTATTTAAGGTTTGTTTAGGCAACAGAATGTAATTAGATGTGAGTGTAATTATTACACTCTCTTGTAATTATAAGAAATTATAATTTATTAAGATAGTATTTGAAAAGTCAGATAATAATTATATTTGAATGTAATTGTTTGTAATTACATAATGGTAGCATGTTTTGATAAGCATTGTAATTGGTGAATTCAACCGAATTGGATGTAATTGGAGTATTTCAATTACACTTTCTAATTTTTAAAGAGTGAGAATCGGATAAATTATGCAATAATTGCATCCAAATCTAAATTTTTAAAAAATAAATTTTATACATGTTATAAAATTATATTATAAACATGACATATATGAATGTTTAGGATGATTTTGAAAAATATTTTCTTATATTATAAATCCTAAAATATTATATTATAAAATAATTTATGTACTTTATAAAATTTTAAAAAGAATTATATTATTTAAATCCTAAAAATTTTTAAAGTTATGGTAAAAAGGTTTATTATAAAAAAATCTACATGTTTTAAAAATTTTATAATATATTTATTTATAAAAAATTATGGTCAAATATGGACATCATATTTCTTATATATTATAAAAATAATATATTTATTCATAAAAAAGTGTTATAACTTTTTTTTATCATAATTTATTTATAAAAATAACTTTTAGAAGTTATAGCAAAACATTATATTATTTATAAAAAGTGTTATAAAAATTTTGGACAATTTATAAAAAAAATTCTGAATGTCAAATACTATAAATTTCATATTATTTTTTATTTAATTTACGTATTATAAAAAAGGGACATAATCTAGCATAAGTCTGTCTCCAAATTAAGTTTTTATAATTAAAGTTACATGTTATTTGGACTATAAACTCAAATATTACAAGGCGAATGCTAATTGTGTAAATAGAAAATGTTTTCTTACACAATATTGTCGGGTATGATAATATTTGAGAGAATGATATTAAACAAAAGCACCATCGGCAACTTGCAAATTTTTTAATTTGAAACATTCAAGGCTTCAAAGTTGAGAAGATATTTGTTGTTCTAAAAAGAATATTTCTCATATTAACAGCATCACCTTAGTATAGCATAAAAGAAAAAAACAAGGTGGATCATACTAGCATGTTGCATATTTTATAACTTCAATCATAGGTAGAATTGCGAAGATCCATATACTTCGAGGAGTATATGGAAGGAGATATTAATCAAAGACTAACAAATGATGATGAACTTAGTCAAATACTAACAGATGATGATAAGAAATATATGTTAAATATTAAAGATGGAATGACCCAAAAAATATTCACTAGAACAATTAGATAAAATTGCATATGGTGTTTATTTTTCTTGCTATTTTTAATTGTATCATAGTATCATTTAATTTTTTAGATTAACAATACATATGATGATTTGATTTTAATTTTTGTTACTTGTTTAAGAATTATTTTTATAATTCTAATAGTTTTTTTTATAGTAATCAATATTTTTTAAAAATATAAATTATGTAATTGTGTACTTACAATGTAATTACACTTCGTCGACCAAACACGTTTAGAAAATTACAATTATTTGTAATTATAAGGAAAAGTAATTACTACCCAGGTAATTACCAAGTAATACATTTTAATTCTATCACTTTGTGCTTTGGTTGACAGGTTGTAATTACATTGTAATTTCTTATACCATATTTGGTAGTACAAACAATAATTACAAATTGTAATTACATAGTTGCATAATTCAGATATTTTTTTTAAAAATATTAATTATTATAAAAATTATTGGTATGATAAAAATATTTCTAGATGAGCAACAAAATTTAAAATCAAATCACCATATGTAATATATTAGCCCAAGAAAGTAATTGACAATACAATTACTAATAAAAACAACGAGAAAAGTAAATATCCTATGCAATTTTGTCTAATTGCTCTAACATTTCATATTTATTGGGTTATTCTCTCTTTAACATTTAACACATATTCCTTACCACCATTTGTTGATTCTCAATCGAGTTCATCATCTAAATCTGAATACGAATCTATATCACTAAAATTATCAATATCTTACATGTATTCTTCAAAGTATAGATCATCCTAAATTTACCTACGATTGAAGCTATGAAGTATGCAACATGTTAGTACGATCTAACATTTTTTTTTTATGTTTTATTGAGGTGATGTTGTTAAAATGTGAAATTTTTTTTAGAATAATAAAAGCATTCTCAACCACATTTCAAAACTTAAATGTATCAAATTAAAGAATTCACAAGGTGCCTCTAGTGCTTATATCTAGCTCTATTCTCTTAAGTGGTATTGTACCCCACGAATGATACAAGAAAACCTTTTTGTATTTGAATAACTATATTTGAATAAGTAGCATTTACCACGCATAATTTGGGTTCATGGTACAAATAGTCTATAGTTTTGATTATAAAATACTTATATAAACTTAATTTAGAGAACAACTTATGCTAAGTTATAACATCTTTTGTAATACGTAAATTAGGTTAATTTTTTTTAACATTTTCTATAAATAAGTGTATTATTTTTATAATATATATCATGACACATAAATAAGTTATGTTCATATTTTTTTGCCATAACTTTAATTTTTTTTTTTTTAGGATTTATAATATAACTTTAAGATTTTTTTTGCCATAATCATGCCAAATACCCATAGATGTTCATGCTTATAATATAACTAACTTCTAATGTCACATGTGTTACATGTGATTTTACACATTTAATATTTAATTAAGTTCTAAATATTATATTTTTAATTGCTGTAATTAACGTAAAATATTATATTTTATTTGAATTATTGAATATAATTAAAATGTATTAATTTATCAATTAAAATATTATAATACAAAATTTTTAAGTAGATTATAAATTTATTTTATGTAATTAATGTAATAAAAACATTTACATTTTTTTTTTGGTAATTATTTATATAATATAAGTGGGAGGTATAAAAATATTAGTCATAATTGTTAGCCCTAAATTTTCAAATGTTTTAAATTGTAAATTATCATTATTCAAATTATAAAGAGAAAAGCCTTAATACAAAACATCTCTTAATATTGATCCCACTGACTTCCGAAAGCTATGCCACTTTTCCTTTTTCACGTCACCAAATTTCATGCTTCAAATTGCATTGCGACACTTTTAAACACAAACTGCTCTTTAAATAAAAATTTTAAAATTATCCCCAAAATTATTAGTATTACTATCCAAAATTGCATGAAATGTGCGCTTTTTTATTTTTATTTTTTTATTTTTTGAATCTTTAGTTTTAGTAGTAAGGGATTGATGAGATTGAAATCCTATTATGATCGGATTTGTATGAGGTGTTGAGTCAGCGTTTAAGTGACAATAAATTTAGTATTTGGTATGATGTAGGATAGTGTCAAAAAGAAAGCGAAAACGAGTACTAAATTTTTATTAAAATGTTTCTAAAAATTCTGACAATTATTATAATTTTTTTTAGAAAATTATAAAATAAAAATTATAGAAATATTATAAAAATTAAAATTCACTACTCGTTTTATAAATTTTAGTAGTCTTTATAATTTTAATATATTCTATATAATTTTTTATATCCTTTTTATAGTTTTTTTATAATTTCTAAAACTCAATTAAATCCATATAAAATAATTAAAAAATAATTAAATCATTCATGTTAAATGCCACACGGATTACGCTATATTGTTTCCACATTAGTTACCACACCATTATTCAATGACCCATAAGTTTTGACAAAAAGATTATATTGCAAAGTCTCAATTAATTGCAATTTTAAATTAAGTGCTTAATTTTTTTTTAATTATTTTATACAAATTTATTTTGGCCTTTAAGATGAAAATTAAATAATAGTTTTTTTTTATGGATAAAAGGTAAGTCGATTTTTAATGCTTAAGTGGGAGGTTTTGCTGAGGTAATTATTCAAAAGATATTTTTTAAGAGAGTGGGATCAACTTACATTGATGTAAAATTACGTGTTTTATATTTTTTAATTATTTATATAATTAATATTTTAATAATTTAATTGTCATATTTTAATAAATTAATTTTTTTTATGTATTTTATGTAAAGAAAAAATTTTAATTGTTAAATATATATTAGGATAAACTACAAAAATAGTCATTTTTGTTTGCCTCATATTACATTTTAGTCACTTATGTTTAAAATGTTACATTTTAGTCGCTTAAGTTTTCGTTTTGTTACGATATCAGATAATATGCAGTCGAGCTGCCAGAATATAGGCATTTAACGTCGAACAGAATACTTTCTCCTTATATACAAATCCCACCCCACAATCATATACAGAAACAAATATAAAATAGCATACTAAACATGCTCAACATACTTACGTACAGATATAAGAATAATCAGACATGCATAGCATTATCATACCCAGGGCAGAATATTAGACTATCAGAGCTACAGTTTTGGGGTTTGATTAGCCCTTACCGACCTTACAATAGGCCCACAGTCGATTGCTACGACCCGTGCGACCCTAAGGAAAATTTCAAAAAAATGGGCCTATATGCCCGTATGGATTACCTATGTTAGCCCACATGACTAGATTGGCCTTGCTCATGTGGCTCACATACCTGTGTGGCCCACACGGCCACACTCAAGCCATTACATAGTATTGTGCTGCGCACGACCATACCTTCGTCGACCACATGGTCGTATCTCCCACACGGCCATCCACACGGTCGATGACACGCCCGTGTGGCGTCGACAGAATCGTTTTTTAACTTTTTCCAAAGCTTCGTTTTCTGCGTTTCGGGTACACACCTAGTAACGATTTTATGTGAACCACTCCCAAGCCTTTAAAAACCTAAAAACAGAGTATCCAATACCTTTAGCAACCAAATTACGAGTCTAATACGGTTTAACCAAAAGCACAAAAGCCAACTTACCTCTAGCAATACAACCACAACCTCAAATCAATCCGTAGCCGTGAAACTTCTAGCCTCACAACCTTCACCTAAACCAGATTACGATGATAAATCACCAATTAAAAGTTGCCCAACACACCACTAATATTCCAACACCAACTAAAAGTGACAACATGATTCTACTTACCAAATCAAAAAGGAGAACCCACCAATAACAACAGCACGGTCAAATAATGAATTTACAAATCGAATCAAAGAAGAAACTGAGAAGAGATTTTGAAGAGAAGGAGAAAAAAGATATTAACGTCAAATTTCCCTTGGAGGAGAGAGAAAATTTAAACAAAAGGAAAAATCCCAAAAATCTCTCCGAATCCCCTAACATCTAACTTCTCAGAATCCAACTCCATTAAGACTCTATCAGGAGACTGAGCAAAAATAGTAACATTCACGCTCGCACAAAGATTCGAACACATGACCTTCAACACATTAACTCTCTTACCACTTGAACCAGTAGGCTCTTTCTAATGTGAATTTATAGGCAATTTAATATAAACCCACTAAACAATGATAAGGCTTAATTTCGAAAATAACAAAATTTAACAAAAGAGGGGTTTGAACCCAATACCTCTTACACCTAACCAAAACGCTTAACCACTGAAGCAGATACACAGTTGTGTCAGATTTTACAGAAACATAAATAAATTATCAAGGCGTTACAAGTTTTTTATGTTTTTCAAATCTCATTTACATAATAATGCAACAGAAAAATGATATTTAATATAGCTTTAATTAAAACTAGATTTGATGCAAAATTAAATCAAGGTCCATGTTTTTCAACAACCTAAGATACTCGGCTAGTGGCACTGATGCGGTTTAAACTGTCTTGACGCATAGACAACTACTTTTCCATCTTGCATCAATACACATCCAAGACCAGTGTAAGATGCATCACTATACACCACATACTCCTTTTTCGACTTAGGCTGAATCAACACGAGAGCTTGAGTCAACACCGTAAAAGATTAATCGGACCTAAAGATTAACATCAGACATTAATATTACGAAAGTACGAGATTTAATCATTGAAACAGAAGCACGCTTACCTATTATTGTCAAAGGTAATGGATGCTATTTGATGATAACTCTAACACTGTTAAGAAAATGAAGGATTGAGGATCAATTCGATACAGGAAAGAAAAATAGTTAACAACAATAGGATGAAAATATGGTGTAACAAAGAGGAAAAGAGAAGAAGAAGAAGAAAAGAAATAGAAAGTGAGAGAAAAAATTCTATTAGGAATTGGAAATGGGGCAATGAGAAAACCTAATTAGGAAAAGGAAAAAGTGATTCAATAGCTTGTGTTAGTAAACCCTAGGGGCGACAATGGAAAATTTACCGAAGCCTTGCCGAAATTGGAAAAAAAACAAATAGGAGCAATGAAGCTTAAACTTAGGACTTTTAGGATAGGGAACTAAACACTTAACTATTTAGCCTAGCTAATTCATTTCTTATTTAATCATTTCTACTAACCCTATTTATTTCAGGGTGTGACATTAAATGCATTGTCGGTATGTTTCTTGCTTCAATTACAGACATCACCAACTTCAATTTTTTTATTATTATAGGTTTTGTTTCAGGGATCAATCGAAAGATAATCCAAATTTGCTATTACTCCTCCAATACAATTCTGATGAACATTGTTTCCGTCATTGATACAAGCAAAGAATACCCAAGAATGAATAATGCCGCCATTTTATTATTTCTTTCTAATCATTGCCAATTCCCCTTCATCCATTTCTAGGAGAAAGAAAGAAACAGAAAGAGATAAATCCTCCCAAACATTAATATTCAAATCTAACTCAAAACTGTTCAATTTTTTTTATTTTATTATTTATGAAAAATCAGGGCAATGCCCAGTAGCATCCCCTTAATTAATCTTATAATAATTAAGCATCAGCAGGTTTGAAAAATAACAAATCTAGAAAGCTACATTGTTTGATGAAGAAGAAGACAAAACACAGATTCAAAAACGATAAATAAATAGTGGACGCAGGCAAACAGAATAAATTATATTGATAAATAAAAAAATTGATTAAATTTGGAAATTTTATATATTCTACAATTTCACAACTTCTTTCTTCTTATTCTTCTTCTTTGTCGTTGTGCTTTTCTCTTCTATTTTCTGATGGTAATTTTCCAAAACCTAGCTATTACTTCTTTTTAAATAGGAGAAAAGGATTTTAGGGTAAAATTTTGTATTCTATTTTCATAAAAAAAATTAAAAAATTATTCTCATCCTAGCTGGACATCCAGGTTGATATTTAAAACCCATTTGGATTGACACATAAGACTGTTGTTAAGGTGGGTAACGGAGATTAATGACAGAGTGACCATTTCATAACAAAACGATAACGTAAGTGAATAAAATGTAATATAAGGCAAACAAAAGTGACTCTTTTTGTAGTTTACTCTATATATTAATATAGACAATATTTTAGATCAATATGATAAAAATACCATATTGGTTAAAAAACTTACATGCATGACAAGTACAAATATCTTGATAAATTCAACTATTGAATTGTTAAAATATTAATCATATAAAATATTACAGAAAAATGTAAAACTACTTCAAGTAGATCCCTCCATTTTTCAAATATGTATAATATAAAGAATTTAAAATGCAAAAGTGAAAGTAAAAATGCAAAACTCGTTATATTATTTATTATTAAAAATTAGTTTTTTTAACTTTTATCAATAAAGTTAATGTTATTAAATTAAGTAATATATCACTTATATATATTTATTTTATTTTTTTACTACACTCTATAAGACCCATGTCATACCTTAAAAAGTCATTTATAGAGTTTAAAAAATTTCACACTAATTTTTCATATTATAAATTAATTAATTATTTTAAAATATTTTTGATGTGGGTGATGTAATATCTAATATAGGTAAAAGTTGTGAATTAACTACACTTGCTCATGGACCGGGTCACTTAGTCGACTCGAAGGTTCGCTCGAAAAGTGGTAGGGTTTGAGTAAATATATAGGCCCAAAAAATGTGTTTGGGCAAAAAAACAATGCCTGTTTCAAAAACGGGTGTAAGACATTTTTGGGCCAAGCCCGACTCGGCCTGAATTCACTAAATTATAAAAATTTGCTTTTTTTGTTATTTTAATGATATTTTCTCATTGTTTTCTCCCTATTTTGCTATCATTTCACTATAATGTTGCTACTATTTTGTTGTTATTGTTTGGATATTGTATAACACTTGTTTATTATTAATTTTGTTATTATTTTAGAGACATTTTCTTATTAAGTTGTATCTATCTTAGTATTATTTAAGTATACATATTTTTTTAAAATTTATTTTTAATTTGTTCAAAAATATTTATTTTAACGTTTTAAATATTTTTTATGTAATGTATTATATATATTTAAAAATTATGTAAAAATAATATAATATAAAAAAATTAATATTGGCGGGCTGAGTCGGGCTCGAGTTTTAATATTTTTTATCTAGGCAGAGTTTGAGTAAAATTTTAAACTCATTTTCGGGCTAAGCTAGATCTGAACCTAACAAACAAGTCTAATTTTTTACTTTGACCTGACTCGGCCCGGCCTATGAACACCTCTAAAATGAACCCTAATATCTAGTTTGGTGGGCATTGGCAAGCCAAGACCACAACTGAAAGAAGGATGAAGGGTCCCTTTTAAAAGGATCCCTTGAGACAAGGTAAGCTATTACAGCCTTGCTCTGCACTGTTCTGCTCATCCTTTGTTAGGTCGTTGAGTTGTCGAATTAACTCAACCTTTCTTTTTTTTTTTTTTTTTTTGGGGGGGGGGGATTTGTTTCCTGCATGACTTCCATGTGTCGTTACCCACCACTCATGGTTTCTATGATATGTTTAATTTTGTGGTGTTCCATTTAGACAAGAAAACATCTATGATTCTGTTGTCTTTCTACGCCCTCTTTTTCTTTTGATTTTGTTTTCTTCGTTTTAGTTTTAAGGTTTAAAAATTAATAAAATATTAAAAATATATTTTTAATTAATATTATATATTTTCTTATGAATAATTTTTAAATTAATTTTTTTTATTTTTCAAATAGAATTTAGACTGAACAAGCTCGAGTTGTAAAAATATATGTCTAAATCTAACTCAAGTCAAGTCGAGCCTTTCGAACTAGATAGATTATCTAATCTAGGTATAGGTCTATCACCAGCTCAATCAAAAAAAATTTTCAAAAATCATTTTTAAGAAAGTATAAATATTAGCTTTTTTTTTTTTACGTTTGATATTTTTATATAAAAAATTTAAATAAAACAAGAAAAATAAAGTAAAACTCTAATGATCCAACCTAAAATTAATAAATTTATTGATGAGCTATCTTCCATAATTATATTTTTTATACAAAATTTTGCGTGTGACATGGTCTAGTCTTAGCTAATGTGGGATGATATTCTATTATATTTATATTAATAATAAAGTGTATGGCTATACAATAAATCTTGAACTAATAAATAGTAATAAAGGTTTGCTAAGGAATTTGATCGTCCTTGCTACGTGTGAAATTTATTGAAAGAGGACATTCAACGCGCGATGCACACAGTGACTAATGGAACCTAATCTTTTTGGAATTTTAGTTATATAACTTTTTAAAATAATAATTATCCATGTCTCTTTTTAAAAAAAAAACGATAACTAACTATGTACCAAAATACAACACTCGACTTTTCTTTTAAATAATTATATAGTTGAAAATTATTATTTTATTTTTTTAATATTATAACGGGTAATTATTTATAACATAAACATTAGAAAATTTTAACAAGGTGAGATATTACTGCATGTCCTCTTTATTTTTATTTTTTAAATTAAATACAATTTAAGGATTCATACTAAAATTTCTAATTCACTTGTGAAATTAAAATTTTTTAACTAACATAATTAGTACAAGAAACATAAATCTTTTTATTTATTTAATTTTTAAAAATCATGTTTAATATTCTTTTTTATTAGTTTAGGTTTTGAATTTTTAGATTTATCTTGACAAAATGAGATTTATTTTAAGGAAATAATTGTATGAACTAGAGACACCACATTACCCTGTATCCCTTATAATCATTTTTTTATGTCATTGACACCTTATTTTAATACTTTTTTTTTAAACTTGAACCTTGAATCTTAGACTTTCAGCCCTAAACCTTAAGTTTTGAACCATAAACCTTGGACCTTAAATCGTAGACCTAAGGTCCAAGGTTTAAGGTCTAAGATCCAAGGTTAAGGGTTCATGGTCCAAGGTCTAAGGTTTAAAATCAAAGGTTCAAGGTCCATGGTTCAAGGTCTAAGGTTCAAGGTTTAGGGTTAAGGTCTAGGGTTAAGGGTTCAGGTTAAAAAAATTATCAAAATGATGTGTCAATGACATAAAAAAATACTAAAATAATATTAAATAATTGGTAAGAGATACATGATGATGTGACGTCTCTGTTTCATATAATTCTTTCCCTTTATTTTATGGCTTTTGATGTTACGTGGTAAATTTATTTTTTATATATTTTATAAAAAACTCTTGTATATAAAAAAAATATTTTTTATAATAAATCTTGTATATTTTTAGAAAAATAATTTTTAATATAAAAAATTAAAGTATTTTATTATTTTAAATATTTGTAATTGAAGAAATTCAAATTGGTTTTGGTTTCTCTATCAACCCTAATAGTGAGGCATGCTTTTCATGTTGTAGAATGCATGAAAGAAAGACCACCTCACATGCTGCTATCAAACTGGCAAAGAAGAGACCATGAGGAGCGAGGTAACCCAAGATTCAATGGATCTGTCATTAAGAGGGAGCATTGGTTATGGGGAAAAAGACTATTATTTAAAGCCAAAAGGAAGAAAAGAAATAAAGTGGAGGGAGGAAGTCATTAAAAGGACGGCTCCTGTAGTTTAGATATCCCCAAAGAGAAGAGGGTAGTTCTGCTCATTTAAAAGACGGTTCCTAACGTCGTTAATGCCGATAACTAGTCAACATCTGCCTACATATCTTTCATTTATTGTTCTCTCTTTTGATGCCAAAGCAAATTAACTATCTCTAAAAACCAATTGAATTAAGCCTGCCTGCTATTTATTGCTGCACACTATTCTTCTTGCTCAAGTTTTCCATTTCTTTTATGTTCCATGTTCTTTTATCTACGACCACGACCCATGTCAATTAATGTTTCCCTGGACAAGTCAACCAGCCCAAGCCAAAATTTTTTCTTTCTTCCCAAAGAGAATGGAAAGAAGTTTTAGTCAAGCATCCAACCATGTATGCTTGCTTAAGAAATAAGAGAATTCGTTTATAATGCATAATGAGATGACTAAAAAACCGTACCAACAATCAATCCAGCTCCTTGTCATTTTCATGGGTAGCTCTAAGAGCCATAAGAAAGGTAGAAAATCATAAAATTAAAGAGAGAAAAATATGACTTCCTAAATGTGAATGGAAGCCATTGTTCAACTGAAATGCTCAAGCCATGCATTATACAAGTTAATCTTTACTAGTCAATCCGCTTATGCTGAAAACAGAAAGTGTATGTGTATTTATTCGAAATAAGCATGCTTGACTTTTTTGTCCCAGGTTTTTTCCATTTTTTGAACGATTATAGGTTTACTAATTGCTTCACCATATCACACTGTAGATTTCTAACAAAAAACATGCCCATGCGTTGCAAAACAAACGTGGAATGTCACACTATTGCAGGTGTTGCTTCCCAGTCCACTCTCCATTTTGGACCAAGAAAAGGAAGACTAAAGATAATGAAACAAATTAGACAAGGACTTGAAGCGTGAGTGTTGGATTAAAATCTTCAATTATGGGTACATATATATAATATATGAAAATAATATGTAGATATCATAAGTTGTATTTATAATTTAATGAGCGGTCAGATTATAAATACTCAAAATTAATTTAATAATAAATTATTTAAAAAGGAGTAGTGGTCCCCAATAAATAATATATATTTCGTATTTCTTTTCCATCCCCATCAGAATTATAATAAGAGAAAAACTATTTTCATGGAAGATTAAAACCTTATGGGCAATCACCAACAGTAGATTTAAGTACTCTTCCGAGTATAATTTTATCCTTAGTGATCTCATATGATAAATCTTGATTTGTTGAACATTGTGTTAACTTTTTCTTCTTCTTCTTCTTCTTCTTCTTAGGAAGTAACAAATTGTAGCTTCAATCAATTAGATTGCTAGAAAGGAAGATTTAGGTAGCTCCAAATCTTTGGTGGAAAGGTCTAACAAAAGGATATTGATTGATCAAAAGTAAAATATAATTTGATTATGGACTTTATTTAGCACTCCCATTTGTTTGTGGAATTCATTAGCCAAAATGAAAACGGGATGGCTTTCTATGTGTAAGTGAGTAGTACGTTTTAGTTGAAACTAATCTAGTGCCGTTCACATTGCTCCTGCTGCGGAACTCCAACAAATATTTCGAAATATAATAAAATTTTTTTTTCTTAAGTAAAAGAATTCTTAAATCGAAATAAACAAAATAAATTAATTTATTCGATTTTAATTATTAAACCCAAAGCACATATCATACCCAGCCCAAATAAACCCAATATCTAAATACCCAATACAACTCAGCTTCAAAAAAATAAATTACAGCAACATGAGATTCATGTTTTTTACTCATAACATTCTCCGTTTCAAACATTTATTTACAATTCGAGTAAATTATTACTTTTGTGCCACTTTATTTCACATCTTTTGTCTGGAATTCTTTTTATATTTTTTTCTACTTCAAATATTATAAAGTTTATTTGAGCTTACCTAGCCTCAGTAGGACATCCCGAAATAGGCAAATGCTTTAAGCTAGAAATATTATCTGTCCATAAAGGATCTTTAAAGCTTCTCCCCAAAGTAATTTAGGCAAGGTAGAATAACTAATCATACTCTTTACCATGCCCTTAAATGTTCTATTTCATCTTTCAGCAACACTCTTTATAGTGGGTGAACCCGGTATAGTGTATTGTAGGACGATACCACTTTCCTCTAAGAATTTAGCAAATGGTTCTAGATATTGTTCACTTGAACCATCATATTTGGCAGAATATTCAAAACCACAATTAGATTTAACACTTCTAATTCTTTTGTCGAGTTGATTCTCAACTTCATCATTATAAATTTTTAACATATCCAGTGATTGTGATTTCTCATTAATAAGATAAAAGTATATCATATCACAAAAAATCGTCTATGAATATTATGAAATATTGTTGATCATTCCAAGAGGCCACAGAGAATGGGTCCACAAATATCTCTATATATTAGTTCTAAGACTTCTAGATTTTTATTGGCACCAAATCTCTTGATATTTATTTGTTTCCCCTTAATACAATTTACACACATCAAAACTCGAAAAATCAAGGAGATTAAGGATATTGTCGAACACAAGTCTCTCAATTCTCCTTTTGGAGATATGAACTTCTTGTTCCATAATCAATTTGAATTCTTGGTGGTTAATTTGCATTTCTTACCTATTACGGTAACATGCAAAGATTCATCCTAACCTGGTAAAGAGACGAAACCAACCATGAAAAAGACTAATTTTTCCATTTTCAAATGAACATGAATAACCGAATTTGTCCAATACTAAAATAAAAATCAAGTTCCACCTAAAATGCAATACAACAAAAGTCACATTCAAATCTAAATAAAATCCAATTCTTAATAAAAAAAAGTTTCTATTGATTTAACATATATCGAATTATTGTTGCCTACATAGATGTATCTATCACCATCATTTGACTTTCGGTAGTTCTAACAACCTTGCATAGACACGCTGATGTGAATTGTTGCATCAGAAGCTATTCACCAAGTGTATCTAGGTGTCGAAATCAAATTAACCTCATAACAAATAAAATTAAGAAGCGCATATGTTGTACCACAAAAGAAACAACCATCCTTAATTAATTTCTTTTATTGTTTCTTTTGTAGTGTCGTGTTATTTTTCTTTATATACCTCATTGAAATTAGATTTGTTAAGAATGTATTAATTTCAACCTTTTTATTCTTAACAAATTTCTTTTCAATATCGATCACAAATTCCTTAATCGTAATAATCTTATTAGATATAATGTCTTTGAATGTTTCAATGCGTGCGATGATGTTAGTAAGTATAATAGCAATTGAATGAATTATAAAAATATATTAATTTTTTAATGGATTAAATAAAGCGTCTTAAGGACAATGTTGCAATGTGAATTATGGGACAGAGTTTTGTAGTATTTTCGCATTTTCGTAGTTTATTCAATTTCAGACGGTTCTTTTGTTTTTTTAACAAAAGAAAAGTGTGTTGAGTTACTGTAATTTATCATCTTAATGTAAGTAATTATTCATTTTTTATCAAATAATAATTTATAGGGTAAATTATTAAAATAGTCATTTTTGTTTATTTCAAGTTATATTTTAGTCATTTATATTTGAAATGTTATGTTTTAGTCACTTACGTTATCGCGTTATAACATTTTAGTCACTGAGTCGTTAATTATTGCTAACGGTGTAACGGTAAGTTGACGGTACACATTAAATCGTCATTTCAAACAAAAATTTAGGTTAATTTATACAATTGATTCTCATATTTTTTCGTTTTGAGTAATTTAATTTTTTTCTTTTATATATATTTTTTCACTTTCCTTTTTTTTTTCTTTATTTTCCACTCTCTTCTGTTTCTCTCTCTGTTTTCCTGCTTTCTCCATTTCTTTTAGCTTGGTTTTTTTATGTTTTCCATTTGTTAAAATTAGTCTTTATATTTTTATTTTTTTTGAACAATTTAATTTTTTTCAAGTGAGGCAAGCTTGTGGACTAGTTTTAACAAATGGAAAACATAGAAAAACTATGTTAAAAGAAATGGAGAAGGGAAGAAAACAAAGGGAGAAGCAGAAGAGAATGAAAAAAAAATGAAAGTTAAAAGAATATAAAAGAAAAAAAATTAAATTGCTCAAAATAAAAAAATATAGGGACCGATTGTAGAATTTAACCTAAAATTTTTATTTGAATTGATAATTTAACATGCCACGTCAGCTTATTGCTACACCATTGATGACAATTAACGGCTCAGTGACTAAAATGTTACAATACGATAACGTAAGTGGCTAAAACGTAATATTTCAAACATAAGTAACTAAAATGTAAGTTGAGGCAAATAAAAGTGACTATTTTAGTAGTTTACCCTAATTTATGATTCATATGAGTTAAAATGATAATATATTTAATCAAGAAAGAGATAATACATATATATTGAAATTATTAATAAAATGTTTTTTTTTCAATTTTATAAGAATAATGCATTAAATATAAAATAAATATGTTTTTTTCTTTTACAATAAAATAAAAATCTTTAAACATTTCCTTCATTGAACTTCATGACCATAAAAATTCTTCCACGAACGAGGTGGGCGTACTAATTGATTGATTTTTGTGATAAAGAAAGAGGCCAAAGCCTAATACAATGGAGAAAACAGCTTAGGCCATATAGTCCCTTGACAGCAAACAATTGAAGCCCTCCGGAGGTGTATCCTGTATATGGAGCATTAAATCATTAACGCTTCCAAAGTAGGCCAAGCAATCTGCACTGCTTGGAAGTTAACCATCCAATCCTGACAGCACATATATAGGTTTAATACTACGATTCTCTAATACATTTTCTGAGTTGAGCAAGTCCCCCACATTGGTTTTCACTTATCCACTCCTTCAATCCATGAGAGAAGAAGCTTGATTGAGCATTCACTATTAGGAGACAATCACATAACAGAGATGAAGACAAGATTCAATCTCCAAATTACACAAACTGCAGAGTGGATTATCCGACAAAGATCTTTAACATCTGCTGAGATTTGTTAGGAACTTATCTTTGGCCAAAATCCAAAGGAAAAGACCAGTCCTCTAAACAACCTTGATTCGCCATATAAATTTCAACAACGGGTTCGTAGGTTCGCAACATTCTTGCATAAGGACCTTGTAAGCGTCCACCTCTGTGGCTCTACCAGTGTTTGACCATTTTAAACCAACTCTATCAGTTACAGTAGTGTCATTCGAGGGACAAGTAGCAGCAATTTTAAGAATGACAGAGCAGTCAAAAAAACTAGCTAAGTGTGCCCAATTCCGAGCAACCCTTTTGTGAAAAAGAGGTACTCACCCAAATCCTCCACCATTCTAATCTAACCCCAAGAACACCGCAAACATCATCTCTAACTCCTTGGTTAGTATTGGGAGAAAAATAAATATGATGAGTCTTCAAAGAATTTATGTTATACAAAGAAAAATACGCAAATTGATTCAACACCCATTTTATACTTTCAATGAAATCGATTGATTTTATCACTAATCATTTACAGTAACAAAGAAAATAAATTTTTTCATTTTTTATTTTTAAAAATAACTTAAAATATACAGAGACTAAAGAACAAAAATAATAAGAGAGCAAAGAGAGAGCGTATTTTATTAATCAATAGGAATATTTACAAAGCTTCTCCAAAATCTCTACTTCTAATGACTATTAGAATTTAAAGTATATCAAAACTTATCTTGATCTTGATGGACATCTACTTAATAAGATATTTATAACACTCTCACTTGGATGTTCATTAGTAGATAATGTGTCTCGTTAAAACCTTACTAAAATAAAAATCCTATGAGAAAAAAATTCCTAATTAAAAAAATTCCTAATTACATGCAAAATCATTGTCGACCACTTTTATTATTTGGTTTCACATTTTCTCAAATTGGCATAACTTATCGAGATTTCTTATTTTCATTATTTTAAAATTCAGTTTTAAGTACCTGAATTGCTTCTGTAGTTTTATTTATTAATTATGTCTTGGGTCTCTTCTAGAGCACCCGCCTCCACTATATAACCATCTAGAAGAATTTTCATCTTTAGAACTAATCAATCTATTGTTTATTCTAACTAATTGTCCTACTCGGATTTTAATTTAAATTAAAATATTAAATTGGTTATTCTCATTAAGTTTGTAAATACATCTAACAGTTAACTTGTAATTAGTTATCCTTGTTGAACTTCTAGTTCAAATTTCTCTCCCCCTAACTCGTTACAAGTTATTATTTCTTTTCCCCTAATGTCGAAAAAACTATCGAATCAAGATGGTAATAACAAATCATGTCATAATTGAATCTCCAATACATTCAAAACATCTAATAATACAAAGAGACTTGTAATTAATATATACTCTTAACTTTCTTTGAGAAATTACTCATCTTTGTGCATTATGGTGGAGCAATTGAAACATATACGCACGTATTCAAAGATGAGAAATATTTAGCTCTTGATAAAAAAACCAATTGTAATGAGGAGTATTTATAACTTATTGGCTTGATGCGTGCAACACGTAAATCAACGTGATCTCATGTTGAAATTCAAAGTTTAGTTCTCATAAGTATTGGTTTAGACATTAATCAGAGGGGTTCGATCAATAATTTCTCTAAACTACTATGTGCATAAACAAACTTTTACAAAAATTTTTCAAACTCAGTTAATAAAAAACTAAGATATAAACTCATCAGTATTAGCAAGATGAATTGTCTTAATTTACATTATCTGAAATTAATTATTTAAACAAATAATCTTGCAAAGGACAGGTTGCAAGTTGGTAACACATACATGATTATTTTGTAGATGCATCTACCAAAATCATATAATATCAAAATTACCCACATGATGGATGAATGAACCCATATTCATTTCATAAATGTAAGAAATTAAATCTCATCTTCAGCTAGTGAGTTTCTAATAAGCAATTTTCATTGAGAACAAGTAATAAATGATAACTTTTTAAATTAAAGAATCTTCTGGTTTTTTAATGAATGTCTATATGAATTCGCATCATATATGATCCAGGATGGTCTAATTTATCGCGCCAAATAGTAAATGCATTTTTATTAGTAAACTTTTGGTTTACTTTAACAAGCATTTCAATTGTACTAATAATGTCAATATAAATTGTAATAAATTGATAATTTTACTATCATTCCTTTTACTTTGTATCCACATATAAGTACTATTGTGACATTTACTACTGAAAATGTCTAAATCAATGTGAAGATTATAAAGTCACTAAGTCAAGAAAATAAATATAATTTTTCAAACAATTTTATGCAATATTCGCTTCAGGGAATATGCCAAAATATTTTTTCTATGTTGAGTCTTGACGATTTTATCAATAAGTAAGCAAATTAAACTCTAGTAGTAGACAAACCAATGACTTTTCATACATAAGTTTTCTCTCTTGCAAGTTCTCATCTGTAATATTTTTCATGTAATTTTAGTTTAGAACTTATTCTGAATACTGTAGAGTTATACTCATAATTAAAAAAAAAAACTTGCAACTTCATGTGCATCCAACCATAACGAGTTTTAGATAGAATTATCATATTCTAATGCTCGTAAGTAGATCTTTTACAGTCAAATATTTTGCTTTAACCCCTTAACGAGGATAATGACAAAAGAAGATCACAAAGATAGTCACGATCAATTCAATTTATAACAAGAGTAATAAATAAAAATCAATAACCCAATCTTCTTTTGATTAATATGAAATATAATCATTTCCTCATTCACAATCTCAATATGAGATCCATTATAATATCTTTTAAAACCAATGGGTTAACCATCACAATATATTAATATATTAGCTCTTCTGGAGTTTTCGACTAATTTTATACTACCAAATATTGAAATAATATTGGTTTGTTTTGGTACTAAATA
Source organism: Gossypium longicalyx (assembly GCA_025698465.1). Lineage (NCBI taxonomy): Eukaryota > Viridiplantae > Streptophyta > Magnoliopsida > Malvales > Malvaceae > Gossypium > Gossypium longicalyx. The sequence goes on from CM047000.1 coordinate 10,557,978, forward strand.
AGATAAATATTTTTTTATCTATAATGATAGAATTCATTACTACATTCTAATAACCTTCCTCAAAGAATATTAATAGAAACAAAATATTTGGGCATATGTCACATATGTGGCCAATAATATTTCATATCACATTAATAACTTAAGTTACATTTACCCTTTGAAGAGTTATATTGAGAACTCTCATTGTTATCGTATTTATTATTATGTTCCTACTTTTAGTGGTTCATAATTATATCTTTTATTTTCTTTATGTTTGTATTTACTTAGGGAATGCAACAAATCTGGTAGGACAGACTTCTAAACGCCTCCATTAATTCTTTATTTCATAATCACCATCGCAAAACATGTGTAGATTTCAAATCAAAATCTATCTATTCATGTTGTCATAATTAGTCTCCAATTATAATAAACATGATATAATAAATAAATTATAGTAAAATATACTTGAGATTCTTTAACATCATTGTTATCACCCTGACTATTATCACGAGCACTATTACAAGTAGTAAAACAACTTTGCTTTCGTAATAACATTTATAATCTAATAGTAAAAAAATCATTTAATAAACAAAATCAAAATTTCCATGTACGATGCTTGAAAGTTATCCGATACACATTATATCAAATTTCAATATCACATATATGTTATAAAATCTTATGATGCTCTAATCAAATATTTATAAATTCAATTTAAAAGATACAATACAATAATTTCAAGCATATTTAATAACAACAATTTAATCATTAAAAATTTTAATCATCCAAATATCATACATACTATAATTTAATAAAAGAAACCTTAAAGTAATAATATTTTTCATAAAATAATTTTACCAAAAATCAATCAAAAAAGGAGAAAAAACATACCACATAAGGATTATATAAATTTCTTTGCATAATGATTACCCATAATACGCAGGAATCAATTGAAGACTGAAATAACAGTAGCTCTAGAAGGCAATCGACAACAACTTGAGTAGCAAATTTGAGTGATCGACTATTGCATTGGTTGTTACTTGAAGGGGGTAAGGCTTGGTGAAAGAGAAAAATTTTGGTGACTTATGGAGAAAAACAACTAAAAGAGAATCGTGTTGATAATGTATTATAAAATAAATAGATAGAGAGTAAAGAGCAAAGAGAATGAGAGAGAAAAGAAAAATCGTATTTTATTGATCAATGGGGATATTTACTAAGATTCTCTAAAATCTATATTTATAGGCATAAGCAGTATAAATGAAGTAGAGATATACTTGTAATGACTATTAAAATTTAAAGTATATCAAAATTTATCTTGATCTTGATAGACATCCACTTAATAAGATATTCATAACACATAGTATTTTTTAGGTTAATTTAAATGTTTTCAAATGAAAATATGGTAATACTATTTTTTTTAAGTCATATAAAGTGTGAGATCAAATAAATATATATGAGTATATTCTTTTATTTTTTCTATATTAGTTTATATATTAATTAATTAAATTATTTTTAGATTTTACAATAGTTATAGATTTATATAATGATGATAATTTTAAACATGAATATAAACATGTATATATTAGTATTAATTTATATGGAAATACATTAAAAATCTTAAAAAATACATAAATATTTATTTTTTTTTAAAATATCATATATGACTTTTACAATTATTATAATATTATAAATGAAGACTAAAAAAATCAAGCATTATATTTATATCATTTTTTATTTCTAATCAATTTATTTGTTAAACATTACATATTTTAAAATTATTTTAAATTAATAAATATAATTATATATATACATATAACAATGCATAACATTGGATAACAAACTAGTTATTGGATATAAAAAAGTTTCTGTTTTCAATTACTTGGGTAAGTTCTTTGAATCAAACAACCTATAAAAGATTAGGTAAATATTCAAACTATGAGTGGAAGAGAATAGCGGATCTTAGGATTAAGTTTTTTGGGGTCTAGTAAAATTTTTTAAAAATTTAAAAGTTTAATAAGAATTTGTTTTTTTTTAAATAGGGTCTAATTAAAATTTTTAATTTTTTTATGAGAATAATGAGTATTTTTAAAAATAAAATTAAGAGCTTAATTAAAATTTTCAAAAAAAATTAATAGATATATTGAAAATTTCCAAAAATTTTGGGGAGGCCAAGTGTCACGGAATGCGGATCAAAGCCCATGAGGAATGCACACGAAACGTCTCATGGAGGTCAACTGGTCAAATGCAACTCATTTTAACCCACTTAAACTGGCATGATTCATGGAACATATGGAGAAACACATCTACTTGAAGCCTTGCTGACCCAGTGAAACACTTTAGTAGAACTAGAGTTACCTAGGTAATTATTGTAAATCCTAAAGGATAAAGAGGTCTAGAGTTTAAATCCATCAGGATTCTTATTTTATAGGTAGACACTAATTTTAGTTGTCAATGTAATTCGATTTGTACAGTTGGATCTGGGGGAACTCAACTATAAATAGAGGTCTTCCCCCTCATTTGTAATCACTCAGTTGTAAACCTTCAAAGTAATAGAATACTTTTGAGAGTACTTACTTAAACACTTGGTATGCATTATTTTTCTTGTGGCTTTTCTGTTCGTTCGTGGCTTCTTTCTCTTTCGAGTTTGCTTTTGCTTTGTTTCGGTACCTTAGAGAAATTCTACAAGAATTCTCATTTTTTGAGAATAAGGTTGACTAAGGCAAATTTAAACCCAAGAAATTGCCTAAGGTCGCGTAGTTTGCCAAACTAAAATTCTAGCCCCGTGACATAAAGCCCCCCTTAGGCCATTATAATCATCCACCATTGGTCAAAGAATATGTTAGTTTTAGGTTTTCTTAAGAACTTTGGTTTTGTTTTATTTTAATTAAAGTAAAAGTATGGTTCGAAAAAGTCATCCTAAATAAAGTTAAAACGACTAATTTGTGTGTATTCTATGTTTTCTTTGTGGACATAAAATGAAAATATTTATTAATGCTTAATGTTATTAGTAAAACTAGCAATTAAGAAAAAAAAGTATTGTTGATTTAGAAAGTAATAAATGATGGTTGATAATAGTTTACACGGTAAGTATACGAAAAGTCGTTAGATGCTAAAGAAATTAAGGGGGGAGAGTTAAAGAAGTAAGGAGGAGAAGGTGAGGTTAAATGCCTCATGCATGAGTTTCTAAATCACTTATATACAAGTTATGATTTCATGCTACCAACGGCCCATCAGTAGGTAGGCTTGATGAGTTATGATATCCCTTAGACGCATATCTTTGTTGTCTATGGATGGTCTTGCTTAGGTAAGTAAGCTTGAATAAGTTATGAAGGACTAGGAGAAATCCACATGGCATAAGAGTGGCAAAGTAAGTTACATAAAGCGAAGTATGGCTCCTTAGCAAGATGAAGTTAGTACTACGAGGTCTCTATGACTGGCAATGTACACTTCAAGCTAGAAGATATACTTCTAGTTACGGGTGGCACCAGGAAATTTAACTTTTGGCCTTTTACACTTTATAAAATTATAACTTATATGGTAAAATTGTACTTTCCCCCTTCCTAAAACATGAAAAAAAATCAATTTATTCTTTAAAAGATATAAAGATATAAGCTATTAAAATGTAGAAATTGCATTTTAACTCTCATAAAAATATACAACTTAATTTCGGCCTCCCAAATTTTTTTTTGGCTTCACCCTAATTCTAGTTTGGTATAATAAGTATAATAATGTTTTTTATTAAATTTAGTGATAATAATTATTAAATGTAAATATATTTTTTAAATAATATATTAATAATATCAAGCAGTGTTTATAAACATCTTTTTTCAATATATATTTTTTAAAATATAATATTATATATGTCCAATCAGTTCATTTGCTAGTTTGAGATAACTATAAACGAATCGCATGTAAAACCAATAATATGGAATGAATGAAAACGATGAAGCAAGAGAAATAGATCACATATATCACTATCCGTAGTGAATATGTTTTCTTGCTAAGTACAAAAGATGACTTAGAAATTAATTTAAGTTATTTGAATGATTATTTAATTAATTATAATTAATTAATTTGTAACACTCGGATATTTTTTATTAATTGACCCGAAATGTACGAAAGCTAAGAATCAATTGAAAGAGACCGAAGCTGGTGGTCTCTACTGAAAAATTAGGAAAAATTAGGAACGAAATTGGACATGGCTGAAACCAAATTAGGTTCGATTGGATTAAAACCGACTAGTTCCTTAGTGGAGAAAAATGATTATTAATGAGTGGTTGATATACGGTGGAAGGCTACGCATAAATGGCTATAAATAGTTGGGTAGTGACTTTCTAGGGAGGATTCAACTCCATTTTGTATCAGTTTCCTCTCTTCTTCACCTTCTTCCTTGGTAGCTCTAGGAAGAGATGGTTACGGAAAGCCTTGCATGAAGCGATGATCGTGAGTTTTGGGTCAAAAAAATAGAAAATTTAGAGAAGACCTTTGGCATCTTTAAGTTTAAGAAGTAGAGTTAAAGACATCCAAAACCATTTTAAAGGTTCTACATGTTGCTGAAAAACCGAGGTTTAAGTTAAATGTTTTGAGTTTAACCCATGATTTTGGTTGTCATGGTAAGTTGCCAGGAGGATGGAAGCTCTAGCTTTTGGAAAGGCTAAGCATGGGAAGCATGAGTCATCAGGTGAGTTTCTTCACTCCACCATGGAATGCTAAGTATGAGCAAATAGTATAAGTATAAAAGTATCTGCTATTCTAGTTCAGTATGTACAATTCCATGATATTTTATGAGATCGCATGCATTACATGAGATGCATGAATGGGAATCATTGAAGGGTTTATACTAGGAAATGGAAAAATGATAATTTTGTTAGATACCGTCATACGGTGTTGCTGTGTACAAACTATGATGGTAAAGCTTTAGGCCTTGCGAAGGGAACACTACGATGTTTGAGCATCAATGTTAAGAACGGTTAAATAGAGGAATGGATGGAATACAATAGGAAGAGTAAAATCACAGCTTGGTTATGGGTCTAATCGGAGGCTATATGCCAGAATTGAGTAAGATCATAGCTAAAAGACACTATGGCGTCTTCTTTTGATAGTCTGCCGAGACAATAAATACGGATTATATTATGTAAAACCATAGCTGAAAAATGCTACATCATCATAGATAGTCCATTAGGATGTTAAACCATGATAGTTCGTCGGGACAATAAACACAAGATAGTTCGTTGGGACGTGAAACACGAGGTAAAAGGGGATAAAACCCTAGTTTGAAAATGATAAATAATAGAGTTCACTAGGAGGTTTGAACACATGGTAGATCGACAAGACGACAACATGGAAATGCGCAAATAAGGAAAAAGGGTTAAAAAGGAAAATGTAAGTAATGATGAATGAGTTGAAGAGTCCGTCGAACGTGTGATAGCCTGTTTTTCAGTGGTGTCAGAAATAGTACTTTTGGGACCACAATTCTGATTGTGAGTCCAAAAATATTAATTATTTAATATTTATGAGATCATTAGTATTGTATTAAAATTTGCTTTAGAAATTTTGACATTTGAATAGTCAATTAAGGAAAAAGGACTAAATCGTAAAAAGTATAAAAGACAATTACTATTAGAGTTTAAGTGCCAATTGGGTGATTAAGTAAAATAGGATGGGTTAATATGGAAAATAAGCCATTTCAATAGCTAGTGGACGGTAGGTAGTTGGAAATGGATTAAAAATATAAGGAATGACATTTTTGTAATTAAGTTGAAATCAAAATAAAAGGAAATAAAAGAAATTGGTCATCATTTTGGTTATATTTTTGGCTAGAAAACATAATGCCATTGTTGGGAGAAGAAGAAGCTTTGGTTTACTAATTCTGTCTTGCATGTAAGTGAGTTTTTATGAATTTTACGTTTTTTAGATCATTGCAACTAGGTCCAACTAATCCGTATCTTTGTTTTCGAAATTGCCAAATGTTTTGGAAGATGCCATTTATGAGTTTAGGATGTTTTTGAATTTGAATGGTGGATTTCAATACTTTGGTGTTAGTTAAAAATACTTTGTTAAAAGATTTTATATGATTTTTAAGTGTACGGATTTAATTGGAAATAAACGAAAATACGTATGGTTTTCTTGTGAAATTTTAGCATATATGAACTATTCTGATGTGGTTAAAATTTGGTTCTATGGGTTAAGGATTAAATTGTATAATTAAGCTTGATTTGGTTTTAGGGATTAAATTGAAGAAAGTGTAAAAGTTTGGCTCAAATGTGCAAAATTGTAAATAGGAAGGTATATGCATAAAATTGAATAGTATATGAAATTAAGATTAATAATTAAAATAAATTATATTATAGATCAAGAACAAGTTGAAAATCAGAGAAAAGGGAAGGTTACTGAGTAATTTCTGAACTTTTGTCGTTACTGCAATGTAGCCTTGGTAAGTTCATTTAGTTTATTTTGATATATTTTACAATATGAATTGAATGAGAATTAGTTGCTGATTGTTAAATTTAATATTTCGATGTTAAATTAGTATGAATGAGAACAATAAACTATTGACTTTCTTTAGCGATAATATCGCCTGAACCGATAAACATAGGATAGAGTATGATTGGCATGCCAATAGGTTATGGTGCACACGGATGTAAAGCCAATAGGTTAGAGTACGATTGGCATTCCAATAGGTTAGAGTACGATGATTCCTAACCTGTGATTTTACTACTGTAGTCTAGCATTTGTTGCGGGCTATCGTGATATATTACAGTGATTCTAGGGTGTTACCGGGGGTGAATGTAAAGCCTTCAGGCTTAGCACTTAGTGCTTAAGTGTGTTTTCAGAGAGATGATAGCTTACTAGCTAGGCATTTGGTGTAACGCCTTGATTTATTTAACTTTCTTGTTATGAATTTTGTCATAAATAAATATCTGCTTCAATAGTTAAGTGTTTTAATTGTGTGTTTGAGGTCTTGGGTTCAAGTCCCATTTTTGGAAAATTAAGCTATTTTTTTATCCTAGCCTTATCTCTAGTGGTTTGGCTTATGTAATACTTTCGGTCAACTCATATCAGAATGAGCCTGTTGGTTCAAGTGGTAAGGTGTTAGCTTGCCTTAGGGTTTTATGTTTGAACCCTCGTGTGAGCGAATGATGTTAATTTTTACTTTTGTGAGTGTGTGCCGGTTGTGTAGTAAAAGTTCGATGGGATTGAAAGTCTTTGGTAGTTGGATGAGGTTAGAGGGTAGGATCCTGTGTGGGAGTTTTAGTTTTTTTTTAATTAATTAATTTTGTTTAATTTTAATTTTATTTTCCAAAGAAGCCCCATTTTGATTTTACATCATTTTTCTGTTCTCTCTTCTCTTCTCTGTATAATTTTCTTTTTTTTTCTTCTCTTTTTGAGTTTCAAATCAAAATTGTGTGTTACCTTTGTGGATCAGCGTTGCTATTTCAATTCATCATCTTCTTGTATGTAATTTTCAATTGCGTTCGTTTCTGTAAGTTTTGTATAGGTGTGGTTTTATTGTTTCTTGGCTAGTGATTAATGGAGGGTTTTTGTTTAACTCTCGGTTAGGGGAAAGGCAAGAAGCAATTGGTGCTCCTCCAGCGAATTAAGCGTTGAGAGTTTCCTGTTTATTGTCGGTAAATGTGCAAATGCGTTGAATGTTGTTGTGAGGCTTTGTTTTTTTGGATAATTTATGTTTGAGTTTCGTAAATGTTTACTGAAATTAGGCTTTAGAATGCTGTTTTTAGGGTTCGGTGGTCTCAGGGTTGATTTTGCATCAGAACCGAACTAAGTGTGTAACGAAAACGCGAAAAAAGGCGATCGACAAAAGTAAAAAATCTGGCATGTCGATGCCACACTGGCGTGTGCCCGGCTGTGTGGTAGGCTGTATATGATACATGGCCGTGTGATGGTGTGTGTGTGTGGCCATGTGGGTCACACTACTTAGGCTAAATTGGGTGTGTGGGCCATACGAGCATGTGGGCCCAAATTTTAGAATTTTTCCCGAGGGTCGTACACGTCATTCCGATCGAGTGTGGGCCTTCCATGGGGTTGGTATGAGCTTAGATAAGCCTTAAAGCACGAGGTTTGATAAACTGTATGTATGGCATCTAGCATAAGGAATACTTAAATGCATGTAATGTAATACAAAATGTGTGATCTGCTATGTATATGCATGTCTGTTATCTATTATATGAGCATGTTGATATAATAATTCTGGTATCTGGTATCTGATAATCTGTTTTATCTAGTATCCTGTTGTATTTGACTATGGGCAAGATATGTGATATGTGGAGGAAGTATTTTGTGAGGCGATATCTCACCAATATACTTGCAACACAGCTGTGATTATTTTTATAAGTGTTGTATGGGCGCTATGTGGTGTGTAGGGTTGGGTGGGTGTTTTATACCCCACGTAGTGTAATGGGATGGTCGAAGTTGGTGTGTAGAGGATACGGGTAGGACTATGTATATCTGTATCTGTATGACTCTGTTTAAAATTTGATTCTGAAAATGATTTATGTCTGTATCTGTTTTGTTATGCGATAAAATCTGAATTTATGTTTCCGTTGAGTTACGGACTGAGTTTCCTTAAAAACTCAATCTCTGTTTGTCTATTCTGTTCTGTTTAGGTAATCCTCAAGCTTAGGCGGGTTAGTGCGATGGAGGCTTAGTGGTGACAACACGTCCGTAAACTTCGTTTTCATAAAAAGTTTATTTAGTTTATTTGTTTATTTTGAGAGTTTAGTAATTTTGAGACTCTTTGGACTGTTTGATTTTAATTTTGGATTTGTTTTTTTGAAATTTTCCTGCAACGTTCAACATAATGGTTTATAAAAATAACTGTTTTATACGATCAAACATTTTTGAGAAAATAAACTCAATTTTAAAAAATATAATGACTTTTAAACTTCTGCTGCAAATTATTGTTTTGTCCGAAAAAGTAAACAATCGATGGTTTTATTAATAAATATAATAATATGTTTTTAAATAAGTAGACTCTTCTAATAACAAAGTATACGGGGTTTTAACATGATAAGGTTGGATTCTTAACCCTTCTTCATAATATTCCAGATTCAGCCATTACGCCTAGGTCGGGTTTGGGGTGTTACATTTAGTAGTATCAGAGTCAAGTTGCAAAACTTGGGTTGTGAAATTTTGGGTTCAAAATTTGTAAAAACTAGTTTTCAAGAAAAAAATATTTTACAATTTGAAAAGTATGTATGTGGTACACTGAGTCTTCGGTATCGATCTTATAAGTACTTCTAACCTAGAAAACTTTAGTTAAAAGACGTTGAAATGACTGAAACTGCACTAAGTTAGTTTGAGACTGAAACCTTCTGAAAATTCTGAACCTTCTGAAAATTCTGAACCTTCTAATAAATATTTGAAGCATAAAATACTTGCTAATAAACACTGAAACTAATACATAAAACTTTGTAATCTAGATAAAACTGTGATTACGATGAGCGCTCGTGGAACTCGTGGCCGTGATACTCATAGGCGCGGCGGGAGCTGTAGAGGAACTCGAGCTAAGTCTTTGTCAATGGGAAGTATGCCCAATTTGGATATCAACGAGACACCGACTACACCTACTGTTGAGATTGAGTCTCAAAGTCCCTTAGCTGGGGTCGCTGGACCCTATTCTGGTTATATGCCGTAGGTCGGTAACTGAACGACTCCATTCTAATGGTACTGAACTGTTTAGGGGCGCCACTGGAGTCACTCCGACTATGGCCGAATACTGGTTAAAAGCCACCGAGAGATTAATGAATGACATTGATTGCACTCTTGAGCAGAAATTGAAGGGTGCAATATCTCAACTTCGCAAAGAGGCGTATTAGTGGTGGTTATAGGTTTAGGAGGGTACTCACCCGGATCATATTAGTGGGAAGTATTTCAAGACTGCCTTCCGAAGGACATATGTGAGGGCGAGTATATGGATGCTTGCAGGCTCGAGTTCATAAACCCCACTCAAGTGGATAGGATAGTGGCCGAGTATGAGGTTGAATTTTTAAGATTGAGCCGTTACGCTCGAGGGATGGTGGCGTCTGAATATGAAAAATGTGTTCACTTTGAGGATGACCTTAGAGATAGTTTAAGAGTTTTGATAGCTCCGCAGAAGGAGCGAAAGTTTTCCATTTTTGTTGACAAGGTGAAGATCGCTGAAGAGGTTAATAGCGTTGAGCGCCAGAACAGGGATCGTGAGAGAGGCAAGAAAAAGAGGGATTTTTAGCCCTCTAATTCTGTTCAGAGGCCTAAAAAATGGGCCAGACCTGATGGGCCTTCTAGAATTGGAGTTTCAGTCGCTCCTACTGTGGCTCAACCATGCAGTGACTGTGGTAGCGACCATCTGGGCGAGTGTTGGAGGAGTTTGTGAACGTTTCTACGACGTGGGTCGTTGGAACATCATATCAGAGATTGTCCATAGGATTTCGATAAGATGCAAACTCCAGTTACAGGTTTTATTCAGCCTCAGAGGGCAGTTCAACAACCACCTAGGGGCTGTGATCCGGCAAGGGGTGGTAATGATATGGGGAGAGGATAGAGAGTATCGGGCAGAGGTGTTAATCAGACTGAGGCGAGACAGCCTACACTGGTTGATGCTGCTCGACGTCGTGAGGATAGAGACGCCCCTGATTTGATTTTGGGTATATTCCTCATTTATGATGTTTCATATATTACACTAATAGACATAGGGTCAACGTACTCCTACATAGCTAATTCTGTTTTTGATAATTTGGGGATTCCTGTTGAGAGAACTTCTGGTGAGATTTTTGTACTGAGTCCGTTGGGTCAATCTATTTGGGTAAATAGACTGTATAGGAATGTACCGTTAGAAGTACAATGGGTTTTATTTCTAGCAAATTTGATGGAGCTACTGTTCGAAGAATTTGATTTGATTCTGGGTATAGACAAGCTTGTGGAGCATCGAGTCAATTTGGATTGTGCAACCAAGAGGGTGGTTCTGAGATTTGAGAATGATGTGGAAGTGGTTGTGATCGACAAGCGTCAGGATTACTTATCCAATGTAATCTCCGCTCTTATGGCCAAAAAACTAGTTCGGAAAAGGTGTGAAGCGTATCTGGCCTATGTGAATGTTTCCTTCTATGAACTCTTCTGTTGGTAACATCAGAACAGTTAGGGAATTTCAGGATGTTTTTCTTGAGGAGTTACCAGGTTTACCTCTGAATTGGAAAGTTGAGTTCGGCATCGAGCTTTTACGAGTATAGCTCTTGTAACCATCGCTCCTTATCGTATGGCACCGAAGGAGCTTATGGAGCTGAAGGCTCAGCTTCAGGAGCTTTTCGATCGTGGATTCATTTGTCCTAGTATGTCTCTGTGGGGGCACCAATTTTGTTCGTGAAGAAGATAGTACCGTGAGAATATGCATCGACTACCGACAGTTGAATAAGCTGATTGTAAATAATAAGTACCCACTTCAGAGGATCGACGACCTATTTTATCAATTTTGCGGGGCTTCGGTATTTTCTAAGATAGATCTCCGTTCTAGGTACCATCAGCTTAAGGTTAAGGAAGTTTATGTTTGTAAGATAGCTTTTAGGACTCGTTATGGGTACTACGAGTTCCTAGTCATACCCTTTGGTTTGACGAATGCTCCAGTTAAATTCATGGATCTAATGAATCTGGTTTTCCAATCGTATTTAGATCAGTTTGTCGTAGTCTTCATCGATGATATTCTGGTATAGTCTAAGACCGAAAATTACTATGATGAGCATCTTAGAGTAGTTCTTCAGATACTTTGAGAGAAACAGCTCTACGCTAAGTTGAGCAAATGTGAATTTTGGTTAATAGAAGTAACTCTTTTGAGCATGTGGTTAAGAGATTAAAACTGTACTCAATTGGAAATAGCCTAGGAACGTTTCTGAGATCCACAGTTTTCTGAGTCTTGCGGGCTACTACCGTAGGTTTGTCGAGGTGTTCTCGTTAATTGCAACTCATTTGACTAAGTTATTGTAGAAGAACACTCTTTTTGTCTGGACTGGTGAGTAGCAATCGAGCTTTGAAAAGCTCAAATATGTTTTGACTCAGGCTCTTGTTCAGATATAGCCTAAATCTGTTAAGGAGTTCGTAGTATATAGTGATTCGTCACAAGTCAATTTGGGATGTGTTCTGATGCAAGTTGGTAAGGTTTTGGCTTATGCGTCTCTACAGCTTAAGTCACACGAAGGAAACTATCCGATGCACGATATTGAGTTAGCTGCTGTGGTTTTTGCCTTAAAAATTTGAAGGCACTATCCGTATAGTTAGAAGTGTTTCATCTACACTGATCACAATTGCCTTAAGTATCTCCTTACTCAAAAGGAGTTGAGCCTTGGGTAGCATAGATGGATTGAGCTGCTCAAGGGTTACGACTGCACCATAGAGTATCATCCCGGTAAGGCCAATGTGGTGGCTAGTGCTCTTAGACGTAAAGCAATGTTTGATTTGAAGGCGATGTTTGCTTGCCTAAGTCTGTTTGATGATGAGAGTCTGCTAGCCGAGTTGCAAGTTAAGCTGACTTGGATTGATCAGATTCGGGATAAGTAGTTAGGGGATGATTCACTGGTTCTGCGTTTTCATCAAGTAGAGAGTGGTAGTACGTTTGATTTTAGGTTGAATAGTGATAGGGTTCTGTGTTTTCGAGGACCAGTTTGTGTACCGAATGACTCTGATTTGTGACAGTCAGTTCTGAGGGAAGCACAAAGTAGCCCTTATGCTATACACCTCAGTGGAAATAAGATGTATTGGGATCTTCGTGAACTGTATCGGTGGCCAAGTTTGAAACGAGAGGTAACTGATTTTGTTTTCTGTTGTCTAACGTGCCAGCAAGTTAAGGCTAACCATCAATTGCCTTCAGGTTTGCTCCTTCCCGTTAAGATTACCTTATGGAAATGGGAGCTTGTGACTATGGACTTCATTAGTGGGTTGCCTTTAATACTTACTTAGAAGGATTCTATTTGGGTCATCGTGGATCAGTTTACCAAGTCTGTGTACTTTATTCCTATTCGGACAGATTATGCTCTTTAGAAGTTGGTTGAGTTGTACATTTCTGAGATTATGAGACTTCATGGGGTTCTAGTTTCGATAATGTCTAATAGTGATCCTTAATTTTGAAAGAAACTTCATAAAACTCTAGGTTCGATATTGGACTTCAGTACTGCGTTCCGTCCTCAGGCCAATGGTCAATCTAAGAGGGTGATTTAGATACTAGAGGATATGCTTCGGAGTTATGTGATTGATTTTCGGGGTAGTTGGGAGGATTTTTTGCCATTGTCCGAATTTGCCTACAATAATAGTTTTCAGTCTAGTATTAAGATGGCACCTTATGATACTCTGTATGGTTGTAGGTGTTGGACTAAGTCAGATAAACGTCGAGTTTTGGGTCTTGAGTTGGTTTTCGAGACTGAAGATAAAGTGAGATTGATTCGGGATCGTCTTAAGGAAACTTCTGATAGACAGAAGTCCTATGCAGATTTGAAAAGGAGGGATATTGTGTACTCTATGGGCCATTTCGTATTCCTTAAGGTGTCTCTGTAGAAGAAGGTTTTGCGATTTGGACATAATGGTAAGTTGAGCCCTAGGTTTATTAGGTTGTATCGAATTTTGAAGCTTGTAGAACCAGTTGCTTATCAGTTGGAGTTACGACCAGAGTTAGACTGTATCCATAACGTATTTCACGTCTCTATGTTGTGACGGTATCGGTCTGACTCATCTCATATTGTTCTTTTTTAGGAGATCGAGGTTAGACCAGATTTGATATTTGAAGAAGAGTGGGTTCAAATTTTGGATCGAGATGTTAAGGTCTTAAAGCAGAAATATATTCTGTTGGTTAAGGTTTTGTGAGGGATTCATGGCACCGAAGAAGCCACGTGGGAACCTGAGGACTCAATTCATCAATAGTATCCTCATCTATCTGGATCAGGTAAATTTCGAGGTCGAAATTTCTTTTAGGCAGTAGAGTTGTAACGCCCTGATTTATTTAACTTTGTTTTTATGAATTCTATCATAAATAAGCATTTGCTTCAGTGGTTAAGTGTTCTGATTGTGTGTTTGAGGTCTTGGGCATTGGAATATTATTTCTAGGTTTCAGTGGTCTCGTGGTTAATTTTTCATCAGAATTGAACCAGGTGTGTAACGAAAACACAAGAAAACAACGATCGATGAAAGCTAAAAAATCTAGCATGTCGACGCCACACGGGTGTGTGTCCGGTTTTGTGGTAGGCCATGTGCGATACACGACCATGTGACAGATGTGTGTGTAGCCGTGTGGGTCACACGACCTAGGCCAAATTAGGCGTGTTAGCCCACAAGGCAAGTCACACGAGCATGTAGGCCACATAAGCAAGTCACACCGGCATGTGGGCCACATAGGCAGGGCAAAATTGGGCATGTGGGCCCAAATTTCAAAAATTTTCCCTAGGGTCGTACACGTCGTTACGATCGACTGTGGACCTTCTGTGGGGTCAGTATAGGCTTCGATAAGCCTTAAAAGCACAAGGTTTGATAAACTGTATGTATGGCATCTAGCATAAGCAGTACCTAAATGTATGTAATTTAATACCAAATATGTGATCTACTATGTATATGCATGTCTGTTACCTGTTATATTAGAATGTTGATATAATAATTATGGTATCTGGTATCTGATAATTCTGTTTTATCTGGTATTTTGTTGTATTTGATTGTGTGACGGGATATGTGATATGTGGAGGAAGTATTTTGTGAGGCGATATTTCGCCAATATACTTGTAGCACGTCTGTTATTATTTTGATAAGTGTCGTATGGACACTATATAGTGTGTAAGCCTGGGTGGATGTTTTATACCTGACGTGGTGATGGGATGGTCGAAGTTTGTGTGTAGAGGATGGGGGTAGGACCATGTATATCTGTATCTGTATGACTGTTTAAAATCTGATTTTGAAAATGATTTATTCTGTATCTGTTCTGTTATGCGATAAAATCTAAATTTATGTTTCCGTTGAGTTATGCACTGAATTTTTTTAAAAACTCACTCTCTATTTATCTGTTCTGTTAAGGTAATCCTCAGGCTTAACGGGTTGGTATGATGGAGGCTCAGTGGTGACCACACATCCGTAAACTTCATTTTTATAAAATGTTTATTTAAACATTTGGTTTATTTTGAGAGTTTTGTAATTTTGGGACTGTAACACCCCTAACCCGTATCCGTCGTCGGAATAGGGTTACAAGGCATTACCGATCAACTACCACATAAATCATACATTTGAGTAAACATAATTATAATCCATTCATCTCAATCACTTTGTCCCTTATAAGGTTCTAAGAGACCTTAAAACATGCTTAGAAGTGGTTCAAGACTAAACCGATAACATTTACAAACTTTAGTAAACTTAAATTTTGATTTCAGGGTCACACGCCCATGTGAACAGGCCGTGTGCTTCACACAGCCACCAGACACGCCTGTGTCACAAGCCGTGTGAAAATAGGGTATACATATTGACTTGTACCACACGACCAAGGACATGCTCGTGTGTTATGGCCGTGGGAAAACTAGGGAGGTTACTGACTTGGGTCACACAGCCGACCACACGCTCCTGTGCCAGCCTGTATGCCACACACGGCCAATAGACACGACCGTGTGTCTAGGCCATGTCAAAATTGTAGGGTATACTGCCTTAATTCGAAAGGGTACCCGAGGGGACACACGGCCGTGTAACATAGCCATGTGTCGCACATGGCTGAGATACACGCCCGTGTCTTCGCTCGTGTGGACAAAAATAGGTCATTTGCAAAGCTAATTTGCCACCCTTCACTCATGCACAGATAGCAACCAATTTGGAACCATTTCCATACACTTATAAGCAGCCCAAAACATAGCAATTCACACATATATCATACCATCTATCATCAACCATTTTAAATACTCAATTCCACATTCAAAACATACCAAATCATTATGCTCAAATCATCACAACTTGCATAAGTTCCATGTACATTTATTCATCATATTATCATCTATTTCATATCACAAAACACATCATTAAACTATATCAACAACTAAGGCCAACATACCCAAAAGAAGCCAATATATGTAAGGCATTATACACAACACTTAGGCCAACTTAAATGACCAACAAAATTAAGCCAAATCTCATGGATTAAATCATAATTCAAAACATATCATCAACTCACTAGCCTATACATGCTATATACCATATTTACAAGCATCCAAAAATACCAATAAATAGTCGATAGTGTGATGATGGTTTCTGATGATTTCTGATGTCCGAGCTAGCTTTGATACTCTATAAAACAAAGACAAATAACACACAGTAAGCTTCATAGCTTAGTAAGTTCGTACCAAATATACTCAATAGTTCATAATATAAAAATCATCAATTAATAGACACTTAGTAGTTCTCATATCATCATTCAATTCTAATCCATGACCATTTATCATGTATATATAAATTCATCAATCTTCATACACATAGTATCAACTACCACATAGGTATCATACGTACCTGTACTTTCCCGTATTTATTTATTTCATTCTCATATCTTTGTTCAATATGTTAAATCGTTCAGAAATCTTTCAATGCTCTAAGAATTCGTACACTTAGTGCATAAATGATTAGTCAAAGCTATAAAAATATCACACACTTAGTGCCATCACATTAAACCGAAGCTATCTTGGTATCGCACACTTAGTGCCACATAAAGCTGAAGCTATTCCAACTCGCACACTAAGTGTTGTATATAGCTGAAACTATCTCGAAACACACACTAAGTGCCAAATATAGTAAATTTGCCGTCGTACATAGTCGTAGTCGCATATATACAATTTATGCATTATTAAAGCATTAAAAACATAATTGTAACAATGTTTATCACGTACGAACTTACCTCAGACGTAAAAAGACGAAACTAGTTAATTAGTCGAGTACTTTGTTCTTGCCTCGATCTAATTCTGGGTTCCTCTTTTCTTGATCTAAATACATTCAAAATTAACTCTTTTATTCATCAATACTTTCAATTTAGTCCACAAACATATTTGCGCATTTTTACACTTTATCCCCTAAAGTTCCATATTTATTCAATTTAGTCCTTTAACCAGAAAAACACAAATTACACAAAATTTAACAAAGCCCATGCTTAGCCAGATTCTCTATAGGTCCCTAGAAGCCCATATTTTTCATTTATTTCACAATTAAACCCTTCAATTTACACTTTTCACAATTTAATCCTAAATGTGCATTTTGACTAAAAATCACTTTACAAAACTTCAATATCTATCATCAAGCTTTCAAAATTCATCAATAATCATTCAAAAGCTCAAGCATTCATCAATGGAAACTCACAAATTCGTCAACAATTTCAGAAATTAGGGTACAGGCTAGCTAATACTTAAAGCAACGATTACAAAAATATAGAAATCATAAAAAACCGAGCAAAAACGAACTTACAATTGGCAAGAGCAATGGATGAACCTTAAAGCCCTAGCTATGGTGTGTTTCCTCTCTTTATTTTGGCTATATGATGATAATATGTCTTATTTTTAGCTTTGTTTAATTAATATTAACATAATTATAAATTTCCAATTTTAACCTTTAATAATAAACATATAAATCACTTAATATAAGGTCATTTATGTCCATCTCCACTATCAATGGTCTAATTACAACATAAGAACCTTTCATTTAATAAGCCATGACAATTAGACACTTTTATCAAATAAAATGAAACTTTTGCATTTTACGCGATTTAGTCCTTTTTTTTCAAATTAACCACTTAAACGATAAAATTTTCACATGAAACTTTCACACATACATAGTCACATACTGTAAACACCAAAAGTAATATTAAAATGATTTTCTGACCTTAGATTTGTGGTTCTGAAATCACTGTTCTGATTTAGCTAAAATTGAGATGTTATAGGGACTCTCTGGACTGTTTGGTTTTAATTTTGGATTTTTTTTAAATTTCATTGCGACATTCGAAATAATGGTTTAAAAAAATGTATCATACGGTCAAACATTTTTGAGAAAAGAAACTCAGTTTTAAAAAATATAATGACTTTTAAACTTCTACTACAAATTATTGTTTTGTCCGAAAGAGTAAACAATCAATGGTTTTATTAATGAGTATAATAACATGTTTTTAATTAAGTGGACTCTTCTAATAACAAAGTATACGAGGTTTTAATATGATAAGGTTGGATTCTTAACCCTTCTTCATAACATTCCAAAATAGGTCATAACGTCTAGGCCAGGTTTAGGGTGTTTCATTTGGTGTCGAGGCGTGTTATCAGTTGGATTGGCTCGTTTGAGCGTTTGATGTGTTTCGGATGGATAGTTGTGTACTCATGTATGTATATCATTCATTGGGTAATGTTTCTTGTGTTAAATTCGTTAGATGATTATTCATGAATTTCTTGATAGCATTGTGGCTTGTTAATGAATGATCTTGTATGGGTATCTCGTACTCGTTTGTATATATACTCACTTGTTATGGATTGTGGTTGATAGGAAATTCTGACTTTTTAGTATTGTTATGTTTAATTCAGTAAGCTTTATCATTTTAACCAGCGAACTTACTAAGCTCTATGGAAGCTTACTCGTGTTATTTATTTTATTTCCTTATAGATAACATTTTGTGAAGTCAGGCGATCGGATCAACTTGAAGATCACACTATCTAGACATATTTTGTTAGATTTTGATATGTTTATTTTGGGTTATATGGGATGTAATAGGTTTTTTTTTTGTATATGTTTAGATACTTATTACAAATGTTATGTTTTAAGCTTGGTATAAGCTTACTTGGGTAAGTGCCTTTAATCTTGGTGTGAATATGTTCATATAAATTTTTTTTCGTCATGTGATATAAACCTTATTTAAGTGTTTGAATCATGGTATGAATGAATGTGAATGATTAAGAAAAAATGATAAATTTGGCGTGAGTTTTATCTATAAACTCATGAATTTGAATGCAAATTAGTTGTTGTGTCATGTGAATTGAGGTTGATAATTGAATTGTGGTGTCAATGAGGACACATTAGTTAGGCACTTACATTGATTGTTTTGGCATGTTTAAATGTGTTTTTGAAGTATGGAAATGGTTGATTTTGATTTGGCTTGGAACCTAGGTGTTGGATGAAAGTTTTGCCTTGTTTTGGAAGTTTTTTAATGTGTATAGGGCCTGAGCTTTGCCACACGGCCATGTGTCTTATTAATTTTTAAGTGAAGGATTTTTCATATAGACACAGTTAGTTACATGGTCTTGCCACACGAACATGTGGGGAAGCCACACGGGTGTGTGTGAAACCGCACGGCCTGGGCTATTCCACATGGCCTGGCCAGACGGGTGTGTGTGAAACCACACGGCCTAGGCTATTCCACACGGCCTGGCCACACGACCGTGTGACCCTTGTTTTCAAAATTTTTAATTTTTTTTGTATATTTTTCTGTTTTGATTCAAATTAGTCTCAGATTATTCCCAAACTATTTTTAGGGTCTCGTAAACTCGATTTAAGGCCCATAAGTGTATTTGTACCTTGATTATCATAAACTATTGAATGTTATCAGTTATTTTATATTTTTGTTTATGTTTAATGATAAATGTCCTGATTTGTACAGTAATGCTCCGTAACCCCAATCCAGTGACGGAAATGGGTTAGGGGTGTTACAGGACAAGGCAAATGTGATGGAGAAAGGGGGATAGTCCTAGAATAGTGATCATGGAATCCGATAAGGCATTAGTGTGATAACCCAATATGAAATGATCATGTGAAATATTCGCCAAGGTAGGTCTAGCCTGAAAGGTCGTTTAGAGGGTAGGCCGAAGAACTCTCTTTATAGTAAATGGGGGGAAAAGAAACCCACCTTGTAGTAGGGTTGAAAGAAAGGATATAAGTAAAAGAAGGATAGAGATTGCAAATCAGAGGAGTCGCTTAGGGAACCATTAAACTTGAACGATTTCGAAAAGGGAGGTTTGATGATTTATCCATCAATAGATAAGTTTGACAATAAAACAAAAATCATCTAGTTGTCTCGAGAGAAAATTCTCCAAGTGAATAAGGAGTTTATTTTTATTCTAGTATTATTTATTTGAATCCTTGCGTAGTGGGGTATGTTTTGGTGTAACGAAGAAACTTACTAAGTTCATGTGAACTTGTATAATCTGATTCATGTATGCAGGACTCGTCAAATAAAAAAGGATCTTAGAGAGGGACCCAGTCAAACTAGGGCAGATTGAGGAGCGATTAAAAGATAATATCATGCACGTAGGGAAAGGGGTACGCTTAGAGGCGTCACCTCGAGGTGGAGCATCTGTAGTTACATAGATCCTTTCGGGAACAAGTTTAAATATGGTAAAACTTTTCCTTAAAACTTAGCAATTTTGTTGTAATCAAATGGTTCTAAATAAATAAAATTTGTCCATAAGAAATCAAGCTTAAAATTTGGAAAATAGTTCAACTCGACCCTATTGTGGCACTCCACACTCGAATTTGGCAATTGGGTCGAGTGAGGGTGTTACATAATTGAAGTTTGAAGTGAGAATTAAATTAATTAGTCATTACAGATTTGTTGAATAAAGAAATTAAATATATTTTCCTCATAGATTTTAATATCGTAAAATTGACATAACTAATAGAACTGGATTGAGAAAATAATTTAATACAAAAATTAATTTATTTTAATTTAATAAATAAATTAATTAGTATTTTGAAATAGAAAATATAAGTTGGATTAAAGTCCAATAACACATGTAATTGGACCCAATCCATGAAAGGTTCAACTAGGCTTTATGAAACACAAAGGGCGACAAACCTTAGTACTGTATAAGGCATGTTGCTGCCCCTATTACTTCTACTTAGAGTAGAAGTTGTATTTTCTATTAAAATATTATTATTTAATCAAACTTTAATTGAACAAAACTCTTGTATTGATGCTCTATAAATAGGAACTATGTGTTGAACTATTAACACACATTATTTACATCATTATTCTGCCAAAAAATTGTGGCAATTTATTTTACAGAAGAAATTCTATTTTTTAGAAAAAATGCATAATTTTAGTTGAAAAGAGAATTAACTTTCCTACGAAAAGATTAAAAAAAATTTCATTATGTGCTATTAGTTCATGACTCTTGAGTCCACACTCAAAGCGACTCATGATTCGAGAATAGTAGAGAAAGACATTAGGTAGAAAGTTGGGATCAACTTAATAGTCTCGTATAAAGCACAAGTATAATTTCAATTAATGTCTATTGTTCTAAATATCACAATACTCAATTTAAAAAAATAATAATAAACTTCCTCTATGCCTAAAACACAATTTTCTAACCAATTTTTCAACAATACCAACAACCAATTATCATCAAGCAACAACTAAAAAAAATAAAGAAATAACAAATCAAGAGAATCAAAGGAAAAAGAAGAAGATGACTCCACCATGGATTTGGTAGTTTCTAGAATGTTTAAAGACAATCCTGACATTGAAGAAAGGAATTTCAATGCGAAGAACAACATACCTTAGGTTCGGGGAGATTCAACGGGTAGATTTTCATATTTGAGGGGTTAAGGTTTGAAAATGGGCATTGAGATTTGAAAATCTTGAGTAGCTTTTTCGGGGAATTTGACTTGAGAAAATGAGTGAGGAAGTGTTATGCTCTTATTTGGTGGCCTTAGTTGGTCGAAAATGTACAAGTGATCGTCGAAGTAATTGATGGTTAAACCTTCACTACAGCAAAATAGGTTTTTAGTGACGTTTTTTTAGGCTATAACAATTTACGGCGTTTTGATAAGCGTCACAAAAAAGTCGCTATAGAACATGACCTTTAGCGGCGCTGTTCCCAGAAATGACGCTAAGGGTCATGTTCTTTAGCAGCGCTTTTACCAAAAAAAGGTTAAAGGTTATGTTCTTTAGTGACATTTTTAGTAAAAGCGCCGCTAAAAGTCATGTTCTTTGGCGGCATTTTTAGCAACCCGTTTTCATTCATATAGAACCCTAATTGGCAACATAATTTCCTGTAACATCAAATGCAACAAAAACTGCAAATTTAAATGATACTTCAAATCCAACAAAAGAAATATGTATATGACCTAAATTAATAAATGAAATAACAAAATATATTATATTCAAAAGTTCTATTGTTAAAATATTCTCACAATAAGAAAACAAATGTCTAATATGGCGGATTCTGCGACTGCTGAAACATCTTCATCATATTTTGAAGTCGTAGCTGAAGTTCGTCATATTTTCTGCTTCCCTCGCTGCTACCTCCACTTTAAGTTATAGCTGGAGTTCTTCATATTTTCTTTTAGCCTCTGCTTCTCTCGATGCTGCCTTCACTTTAAGTTGAGCAATTTTCTCAATTGTGCTCGTTTGCATCTGAGCCATCTGGTCTCTGAACCTCTGAACTTCAGCTTAAGCCTGATTCCCCTAAGGCATGTATTGTTGCGCGCTGGATCCAAAATATTGGGTTGGGTTAACAAAAGGTCCTTGAAATCGAACCAGACCATACCTTTCAGGACCCAAAACTTTAGTAATAATTCGGTTGTCAATGTCGTCAAGATTAGCAGAACTATCACTCGAAGCGATCGCTTCATACTCCACCCTTTTATCCTTTAGTTTCTCCTAATAAATCAATCAACAATTTAAAAACGAAATATATAATCAAAACAAATGCAACATAACTTAACATTATTTGCATTACAAACGACGAATTAAACCATTATAATTAAACATGATAAATATTTAAAATAATTCAAATTTTATTAAGTAAATATACCATAATTTCTACAGCTTTAGTAGTCATAAAAGATCCATCTTTCCTTCTATGTGTAATGTCAAAATGCTGAATGCGTCCAACTTTTTGACTAGACGACAGTTCCTGAAATATAGTAGGAAAAATATTATTTAATAGAAAATAATTAATATTTGACACAATTAATAATTTCAAAATACCTCGTCATCAGCTACACAAGCAAAATTTTTCGACCAATTGTGTGCGTGAATTTTTGCTTTTGCCTACTTGTAGTTCCAACTTGCTCATGATCCTACATTATGAAATTATTATTACGTATATAGTAAATACTATAAACCGAAACAACTATAAACCTATATAATACCTCTAATTTCTTTGAAT
Organism: Gossypium longicalyx; assembly: GCA_025698465.1. Taxonomy (NCBI): domain Eukaryota; kingdom Viridiplantae; phylum Streptophyta; class Magnoliopsida; order Malvales; family Malvaceae; genus Gossypium; species Gossypium longicalyx. Next base: position 10,581,080 of record CM047000.1, read on the forward strand.
TCCAAAATCTAACTATATATTCGCATTGGTACCTCAGCATTCCCGGCGGGACATTTCACAATCTCTCTTCGAGGCTTATATTTTTCTTAAAATATTCCTTCTTTAAAGTACTTTTATGGTCTCTCTATTTTTTCCTAATGCCTTCTTCACATAATTATCTGAGACCTCTAAAGCAAATCTCTCTTGCAAATAACACAAGTTTAGAAAGTAAATGTAAATGAAACTTAAACCAAAGTATTATAAATTACATTCACGTTATTACTTTAATATTAACAAGAGCTTGATTTTTGTTACTATCAGGCATATGATGCCATAACTCGTAGTTGATAGGCAACAGATTGGCATTTTGTGCTATAATTCCTAAGTATCCTGCCAAAAGTTGAGGTTTTGATCCAATAGGCTGACCAAGACCGTTTCTAGCTACTTTGACACGCTCGATAGAATTTAACTTGTATAAATCTTTTAATAGCGTACGTCCTAGAGTTTTGTGCCTCCCACCACTTTCAGCTAAAAAAATGGTATATTATAATATAAGAATTTGAAACAAAAATCAATAATAAAAGTCAACATGCATGTAAATTAAAGTTAACATTACTTTAAATTTCTGCAGGTTCGTCAGCTATATTCGGAACATTCGAAGATCCAATAGCAGTCTGTTGTTCACTATTTGTTTTTTCCAAATTTGGAGGATTTTGAATAAAACTGAGATCTCGCAATCTTCTTCTAGGCATTTTATCTGCAATACACATAAAATTTCTTAATAAATAGATATTAAGGGGGAATTTATGAAAAAAAAATTGTACGTGGATATTTTCAAAAACAGTATTTTAAAAACCCAACAATCTCTATTTTAGAAGTGGAAACACGAAAATATACACACTTTTACATACTCTTTTTAACTCAAATTCATGCAGTTTTGGTAAAATTATTGTCGAAAAATATATAATTATTATAAAATAATTACTTTAAACTTAATTTATTAACATAATGAATTTTAAATAATTTTATAATAAATTTTGATTAATTTTGATCATTTTCGACAGGTTTGCACAAATAGCAAAAATTGCCTCAAAAACTGTTAGAAGTGCAAAACTGAGAAGCGATTTTTGAAGCATCGAGACGAATGAGTTTTTTGGCTAAAGACAATTCAAATTACGTTGTCCCAGTTGAGCTAAACCGAGAGAACCGAACCGATCAAGCTTTGGGTAACCCAAAACCATTTAGCATGCTGATCCAATAAGCTTGCTTGGCTGATTAATTAGCTTGCAAAAGGGCCCTTGAAGACTTCATCAAACTGCAAACAGACCCCTCCACTATTCGTGCCTTTCTAGATTTGCCCCAGCCTTAATATAGCAAGTTTGAAAACTTCAAACTTGCCACTTGTATGGCCAGCCATGGAAGGGCTCTTTGGCTGCTGATTTTGGCTATTTTTAGCAGCCCTCTCACCCTATAAAAACCCCCATTGGCTGCTCATTTCAACACACCACAACTTTCTCATCTCTTCTCTTCTCTCTCAACTTTCTCTCTTTATTTTTCCATCTGTTTTTCCTTATCCTCTTGTCGATTTCACCTCTTGAAAAAGAGTCATTCATCCATCATTTGGAGCAGCATTCAAGTGTTCATAGAAGCCTTGGTTCGACAAGAACAAGTGAAGAAGGAAGAGTGGAGCAACTCAACCAAGCCATAGAGAAACACTGGATTTGCTTCTTGTTCCCTCTCTTTTTAAATTATGTTGTTGTTATGATGAACATGTCTATGAATATTTATGTTGATATGATTTATTTAATTAATATGGCTTAGATTTTATTCATGTTAGGTTGATTGTATTTCGTCTTCTTAATTTATTAAAATTGTGTTTGTGTTGTTATAGGCCTCGATAAGATGTTTGATTAAGTAAAACCATGACTAAGTTATTCTTGCATTACAATTTTAAGGTAACTAATGAATTAATTATTTAAACGAATTGAAATTATAATTAATTGACACGATACTTAATCAGTGCATGTTTAATCACCTAAGGTAGCTGAGGGTTAAATTAGCAACGGTATCAAGTGATACAATTGCCTTGCATAACTTGCAAAATTATTGTGATTAAACTGTTTCAAGGTAGAAATACATTGTTACCTCACGTAATCTTTTATGTGCTTACGAGATTGAATTAATTGTTTGAATTGGCATACAGATATGTACAAGAGATTATTTTAATTTCATAAGTATGTATGTGCATTAACACATTTTCTTATTAAAATCTGTTTATCAGTTGAATTGCCATAGAGATATAGTCAAGAGATAAATGGATTTTGGTAGGTAAGTATGTTCATAAGTTAGTAAATTACCGAGTTGCTGTGAATTTATTCGTAACAACATATATAAACATGAGTTTAATATTTCTAAGTTAAGAAATGTAATTAATCTAACACAATTATGTCATCTTGATTAAAATCAACGTTTGAAATTGTGCATTAGGACTTCACTTTATTTTATTTATTTTACTTTGTTTTCTAGCTTTTAATCACTTTTCAAATCAAAATATTTTTTCTTCACCAAAGTGTTTTAAATTGCATTTATAAATAATTCTTTTCACAGTCCCTATGGGTACGATAACTCGACATTTACTTGTCACTTTATTACTTGTTACGATTGTGTACACTTGCACATTTTCGTCATTACAATAGGCAAATTATTATAAATTTAATAAACATATGATATATATTAAGCAATTTTTTTCGACAAGCAATATATTTAACAAATTTTAAGCAAAATTTGATAAAAATACTAACTGTTTTAAAAAAAAAGTATTTAACCTTAAACAAATTTCCTAAGAAGACCAGCACTTGTGTTCATCATTCCCCAATCCTATAGATAGATTGGTTCAGTGCAGAATAGCATCAACAAAGACCACCAAATGTGAAAATATCCAAATTTAATCCAAATAAGGTATTCAGACTTTTATATACATAACAAAAGTTTGAAACAACAATCTACTAAATTAGGTCAACAAAACATAAAACCATAAAAATGGCACAGATGAACTAAATCTGAACTATAAAACATTAGGGAGGAACCAAAATCAAGAACTAATGAACATCCACTAGTAGTAGAAATAAGACAACAGTTATTTCTCTTCTACAAACAAGAATCAGAGAAGAAAAGAAAAAACAAAGAACATAACATAACATAACATAACATAACATAACATAACATAATAGAAAAAACCCCTAAACCCCTAAATATACAAGGCCTAGCTTCACTACTGTACCTTTACAAGTTCAAATTCTTCATGGGATAATTCCATAAAATCAAATCCAATGCATGCCAAAATCAAATCTGATGCTAAAATCAAATCCGAACAATAGATGAAAGAATAAGGGACCTATTTCTAAGCAAATGATGAGCAATCTTATTCAAAAAGGTTTCCATTTTAACCAAAATAAACGCATGCAAAAACCCCGACTGTTCTTTGCATTTGGAACATACATAGGAAGACTTACATAGTGATGCAGCAGAGGAGTGTCGATGGCGATGAGGCAGAGGAGTGTCAACGGCGATGCAGCAGATGGTCGGATGAAGATTTGAGGATTTTGATTTGGGGAATTAGGGATTTGGGGAAAATTTTTAAGGGAAAAAATAAGGGATTTTGGGGATGAGTTGGGGATAAAACTGAGCATAGCAAAACAGTGTCGTTTTGTTTAAAATAAAAATATACTTTGCGGTGTTTTTCTCCTAGCACGGCTAATGCTTGACCTTTTACGTCGTTTTTCTATTAGTGCCACTAATGTATAATATTTGTAGCATTTTCCTTCCAAACGCCACTAAAAATGCCGCTAAAACCTTAAATTCCTGTAGTGCCTACAATTAGGGCGAAAAGAATAAGAGAGTGTAAAAAAAAGAGAGAGAAAGAAATAAGAAAGAAGCATGGGAGAGAGAAAAAACGAATAAAGAATAAATGATAAAGAAAAAAAAAGAAATAAGTGGTGGAGCCTACAATAAACAACTTAAAGAATTAAAGACATGGCATCCAAGTAAGCATTTAACAAGTTGCATGTGATTTTCATTACACCTCTAACAACAAATAACAACACAGTGACCAAGTTGTTATAAATCGATAACGTTAGTGACCAAACAATAACAATAGAAACATCAATGACAAAAACATAAATTTAAACAAACATAAGGGACTATTTTACAGTTTTCCCTTAATATTTCTCAATTTTATATGTAGTTATAGGTTATAGATATTGTTCTGGAAACAAATAACCAACTAAAGAAGGATATGTTGTGTATTTAATCAAAGCAAGTTTTCACCATTTGTTATTATTGTTGATATAAAAAGGGTTTGAAATCTATTGAGGGTTTACATTGTGAAGTCGAGAGCTGTAGAGAGAGGTTTCGAGTGAATCTTAAGAATGGGAAAGAGAGCTTCAATGAAGTTTGGTAAAGCAATGATGAAATAATGAATAGGTTGATGGGAGGTATTTAAATAGGTTGGCCTCGATTTTTTTTAACTTCCTAGTGTTATATGAAAAAAAAATAGGTTTTAAGTCATGACCAGCCTTTTATATAAGTCTTAGATCAACTTCAATAAAGATCAAATGAGGTTTACATGTGAAGGAACATATATCTATAATCATGCAAGAGGGTCAAACCCCTCCAAAATGGAAAATTCGCCTTTAGGTCTATTCAAAATTTATAAAATTATAAATAATATATGATAAAATTATAGTTTGTGAAACATTCCATACTCAACCCGATTTTCAAATCGGAGCATGTGATGTCTTATTACGTTGCCAAAGCAACTCAAGCTAATCTATTTCATAATCATAAAATTTAAAACATAATATAGCAATTAACCAGTTTAATCATCAATCATACTCACAATTAAGGTTCAAAATCATCGTTAAACGCTGTTAAGAAAGGTCAAATGTCAAATTCGAACTCAAATGTCAAATGTCAAGTTTTAAATTCTTTTATTGAAACAGATCATAAATTATTTTGGGATTTTTAGATTCGAAGTTAGTATGTCTCAAGACACTACTAATTGTCTCAAGACGAACCTCCCCTATTTTCTTATTTTTGCTTCGATGTTTGAATGTCTCGAGACAAGGGGTTCCTATCTTGAGATAAGTCTCGAGACAAAGATCACTTGTCTCGAGACCTAAGATTAATTGTCTCAAGATTATACATTTATGTCTTAAGACCTCGTGCTTTTAAATGTAAAATTTAAATGAAACTCATTATAATGATCTTGAGACATGTTCTTTCTTTCTCGAGACTAAATGGTCAAATGGTCTAAAATGCACATTTTTTAAGCATAAAAACCTTATCTAATTGTACCAAAAAACGTACTCAAATATTGCACCAATAAAAAACCACCAATTTAGCACATGTAAACATAATCAAACATCATTAAATCATAGCATCCAAAGCATTAAGGTTTAATCTTCTAACATAGATAATCATAATTCAAGTGATGAAACTTAGCCTTTAGAAACGTTATAGGTCATAGTGCCAAAAGTATAAAATATTGACTTAAAAGCTTACCAATAAACTTAGGTACATGCCACAAGACTCAAAACACATATATACATTCAAAAAGGATTGAGATGTCTTCTGAGTTGAGTTTGGAGAAATTAGATGCTTGAACTTGAGTATAAAAAAGCTCACGTTCATGACCTACACACGGAAGAAACAAACCATATGCTGAGCAATAGAGCTCAGTGGTACTAATGTAACACATGAAACTTGACCTGATCGTTGGGTCCAAGCTATAAGGTGCCACATTCATTTTCGGAGCAACTAAGATTAAACTACAAACAAATGAATAATTAATTCCAGTAAATACATGCATACAATACAATATAAAACTATTTATGGGTCTTAAACGAGCTTACTAAGGCTTTAATGCTAACTCGAGATCAAATTAGGACTAAACTGTAATGTTTACAAAATTTTAGGTTAACGTCGCGAAGTTATAAGGTTCCTCGTTGCGACACAACATACTAACTAGGTCTCATCTCAACAACCTATGCTTGACATCGCGTCGTGGCGTAGTGGCATGATCTCATCGAGATGATCTACACTCGACATCACGACATGACAAATGTTTACAAAATTTCAGGTTGACGTCATGAAGATATGAGGTTACTCGTCGCGACACAACATACTAACTAGGTCTCATCTCAATAACCCATGCTCGACATTGCATCATGGCATGGTGGCTTGATCTCGTCGCGACGATTTACACTCGATGTCGCAATGTGACAAATTGTTTCAATCTACCAATTTGCTTAAACACAATCTAGTTTCATCTAAATTATGATATTCAAATGAACCAATTCTTGAACTATAACACTTATTCTATGATACACCAATATCAGATTTTTTATAATTCAACTGTTTAACACAAATCATTCCTAACTTCAAGCATAAATACCTCTTCATCATTGCTATAGAGCAATGGAAAATTTCATACCATTAAACCTCATATTTTGAATTCATTTAAACATTGTATTCAATTGACCTAATTCATACATTAAACTTCTAAATCAAAAGTGTATATAGACATAGTTTTGTACCAAAATTGACTCATCTTAGGTATATACCATAAACAAAACGAGATTTACAAATGTTGCTAAGTCGAGGGTTGCTTCTTGGATGCTGGATCAATTGCTCAAACTACCAAGAATCTACTTATGCACGGAGAAAACAAATCGTACATTGAGCAAATACACTCAGTGGTATTTCTATGATTCAAGCCAACATTATACAAGTTTAAAACATATGCATACATTCAATCCAATTTCAATTCATAGACTATTCTTAAATAAGTTTATACCAACAACTTACAATACATTATAAACATACAAATCATCATTTTAACATACTAACTCAATATGCATACATATCAACTTACCAATACCATTCATTTCACATACTACCTAATCAATTCTTAGTGCCATCTATATGTACTTATGGTTACTCTGTTGGAGAAAATCCGGTTTGAAAATAGTTTTCTTACACAGCGAAAAAACAAAATTTTAAAAATCGAGCCAGTTTGTGATATTTATAACAATAAAGCATTTACCAAAATCACATATGTGTTTTCAGCTAGAAGGATCCTTGTTGTTCCTAAATTTTAACCGAACAGTCTTTTTCGCTATTCTCGTACCACGAACTGCTTCTAGTGTGGGCTCAAACTATTCAAATCAAACACAAAACCAAAAATAGTTTTCTTTACTTTCAATGTGTAAGCAAAACTTCTCTCAATTGAAATCAGCAAAAATATTTATTCTCAAAAATAGAATTAATACTTCAAGAATAAACTCTCACTATTTTTGAGCAAAATGACAATATCTGAAAGTTGTGTGTTTTTAGCCCTATCGGTGCCTCTATTTATAGGGAGAAGAGGTGAAAACCTAGTTGAATTGTAGAAGTCTATTTCAAATAGAAAAATGAACTCCTAGTCTAATTAGGAGTATAAGGGGCAGCAACCCTAGTTAAACAAACTAGGGTTTGTCGCCCTCTCTTTAAACATGAAGGCTTTTGGGCCTCTCTCATATCAGATCCAATTACAAGTACTTCCTGGACTTTTAACCCAGTACTTTATATTTCAATTCAACCCAATATTTATTTTTTTATTTCCCAAAATAAACATCTTAAATAAATTAATTTCTCAATTAAACAATTTTCTCAACCAAATTTTAATTCCCTTAAAATTATGACGACTTTACCGTAAAAGAATCCATGAGAAAATATATTTAATATTTTTACATTCAACGGATTCAATATGACCAAATGACATATTTATATTTTCGAACTTCATTTAATTCAAAAACCATAAATTCATTTCCAAGTCATTTTCATTTTCATTTTGGAGAAAATCACATTCATTTCCAAATGTTTTCCATTTCTCCATTTTTACCATTTATGTTCATTTGATTCAACATGCAATTCATTTTTTGTTTTAACAAGCTAGCGTAAGGACCGATGGAGGCTTAAATTATTTATAATTAAGTTCTAGCTTTTCGCTTTTTAATTATAATCTCATTTAGTCATGAAGTCATTCCACTATAGCATTATGATTAAGCTCTCCCCAACGGCATACCATTACGAAAGCAACTCGATCAATGCTCATCCAATGAACTTGTCATAAGTGCATTACACTTATAGGATATCCTTAATCTCTTTGGGATAAATCTGTTCTCCCAATATGATCATTGTAATCGCCAAAATTTACCTGGGCTTTAAAATTGAAAATAAATGTTTATTTATACAAGTCCATTTACAATAAAACAGGCTTCAAAGCCTGATGAGCCCAAGCAGTTGCGGCCCAAACATTTAAAGTTTCAGACCCGGCAATCTATTACACCCAAGCCTAGATTTAAACACTTAAACACATCTACACTTGACGATCCAATATCCTTGACCCAAGGATACACGGGGCCCAAAAAGCCCAAAGCAGTAAACGGATCAGGAAACCCTAGGGTTTCTTGAGAAGTTAGACGCCGCAAAGGGGATTCTAGATGCTTCGAGGTCCTGAGAGCCCAATCATCGCCTTCATCAGTGCATCGTGACTCCTCGACTTCGCCACCATGCATCGCGCCACCATCGGCGCGCGAATCACGCCAAAATTATCATGTACAGCACTGGCCTATCAGCACGCAGTTATTGGTGCTCAAACGAAATACTCGTGATTTGCCTTTAAGAAAAGGGAAAGAAAATCACAGCAGACATGCGAGGCGAATATGGAAAGAAATCGGATATTCCTTTCCAAAATTTGTAATGGTTTATCAAGGCTATAAAGCCTTCTTTTCAATCTGTAAAAGGGGGACGAAAATATTGTACAGATCTGTAAATAAAAAGATACTTACAGATTCAAAGAATACACAAGCAGTTTCAAAGAAAAGGTGATTTAACCGTGTGTTTTTATTTTAGAACATATGCATGTATATACATCATTTTAGCAAAAAAAAAATAGTAACTTTTGAAAAGGGGAAGAGATTACCAGTGGAAGGACGAGGATTTTAACCCTCAGACCACCGTACAAGGCGGCGCGCGTGGCGTGTGAGAAGACCACGGATGGAGGCTCAGTGACTCTGGATCGGCCCCCGAATCCTCTTCTAGAGGATTTTGCTTATTTTTTTTAAAAAACGGATGTTAAAATGATTTTTAGGGGCGAAGTTTGACTTATATAGTCTATTTAAAACGGTGTCGTTTTACAACTATAGGATCCGCGCGTTGACCCGATTACCCGGGAGGATCCGCGCATTTTTTTAGAATTGGGTTAATTACCCAATTGATCCTCTCGCAATTTTTATACTTTTAATTTCGTTATATTTATTTTTTTAATTTGGCATTAACATTTTAATTCTATTTCAATTCGACCCTCCCAATGATTTACAATCGTATTAGGGGAAACGGTGACGTTTTGGGAATAGGGCTATTTGCCCAGTGACCCCCTTTGATTTTACGTGTGTTTCAAATCGGGCCTTAATTCAGTTTTAGCTTTTTTAAATTTGCCCTGTAATTTTACAAAACTTTAAATTTAGTCCTGTTTTTTTATTTCTATATATTTTTATATTAATATTTGATTTATTTTAATTTTACTTTTATACATTAAAATTATTAAAAGTGTTATTTTTATATGTATTACTATTATATATTATTTTCTTCAAATTATTATTATTTTTATATATTATTATATTTTTACATATATTATATATTTATTAATTATTTATATATATATATTGTTTTACATGTTATTTTATATTATATCTATTATATTTCTTATATATTTATATTACATTTTATTATATAATATTTATTACATTTTTTTTATTTTTTTATATATATGTTATGTATATCATGTATCGCTAATTATATTATTTATGTTTATATTATATATATTATTTTGAAAAATGTAAATTATTATTATTAAATCATATTTTTAACTCACACTATATACATATTTTTATTAATTATTTATTTATTTACTATATATATTATTATTTCATTTTAAACTAATATTGTTATATTATGAAATCTCTTACATACTCCTAAACCAATATATTGTCATATAATTATTATTATTATTATTTTATTCTTATTATTATATATTATATTATCTATTAAATACTATTTTAAAATAGTTATGAAATGTCTTGTTTTTAATTGTATGTATATTTTGTTAGCAATCAATTACTCCTTTTTTATTAGTTCTTCTATATGTTTTATATTGTATGTATCATGTATGTGTTAAGTTTATTTTTATTATAATTATATGCAAATTGACACTATATTTCTTCTATTTGTATATCATACATTATCTGATTATGTTTTTTTTTTATATCATGCATCATTTAAATATTATTTCGTATGTTTATATATTTTGTTTATTCATTTTCAATACATGCTATATATATATATATCTATCTTTGTTTGCGTTTTTTGCTTTATATGTATTTTTTTTTTATCGTAGTATTCATTTTTTGTCTACCTAATACAATAATATATTATTATGATTTATAATGTAATACAATTCTCCACACATCATCTTTAAAAAGACAAGGCTCCAAAATTTTCAAAAAAATACAAAGGCAATGCTTGGTGTTTGGAATTTTTGAAAAAGTAGTGCTCTAACTTATTGGGTTGCAACTTTTCTCATTAAGTTCGAATAGTCAAGTACCCTTCTAAGTTTTTAAAGGTTTTCAAAATATAAGTGACTGTCTTGGAATGGCAAAGTGATATGTCCTAACTTCTTTGGATGTAGCATTTTCTTTGTTTGAGAGATAGAGATTTCTAAAAGGCTAACTTATAATCAATACTTTGATACAAGTGAACCCAAATTTTCAAATACTTTAAAGAGGATTACATCTTAAAATTTTTAATTTCCGACATTAAAGAATTTTGATAATCAATTAGGTACCAATTTTTTTGGGCGCATGAGGGTGCTAACCCTTCCTCATCACGTGAACCGACTCCCGAACCCGTTCTTTTATTTCGTGGACCAAAACTAATGATTTTAAAACAAAATGTTTTAAAGGTGATCCAATCACACCTAAAAAGATTGGTGGCGATTCCTGTTTTTGTTTTTTTAAAATCGATTCCCATTTTCCAAAACTCGATTTGAAGATGGTTTCGACAGCTTGGCGACTCCGCTGGGGACTAATAAGAGAGTCAAGCTGTGTAATTGATTATCTCTTGTCTTAATGTCGGAAATTAAAAATTTTAAAATTTAATCCTCTTTGCATTACATGTGTTTGTATTATTGCATGTGTTGCTATATTCCAATACGCATTGTATTTGCAAGACCGTTGTGGTCACACCTTTAAGTGGGAGTGAGAAGCTACGCCTTCGTGAGGTTTTCGCCTCCGTGCAGGATAGTGGATCACTTTCGGGATACATCTGTACCTATGGTTTCGTGAGATTTTCATCTTCGTGTAGCCATAGGGAAATGTATTCCCCTGAACTGAACTTGATTCAAATGAGCCTATAATGGGTGAGGATCGAGGAATCTGCTGGTTCAGGTACCTCAAACTTTAGAACCAACCTCATATAGAAAAAACCGTAGCTAGAATTAAATTTTAGATATTACCCTTATAAATTATTGTTGAGATTTATTGATATCATGTGATACTAACTATTTCTTTTCTTTTATTTGCATGACATTTTGCATTTACAAAGGTATCGATTCACGGTCAGTTTCTAAGTTAGAGAGTTTTATTATGGAGAACGGACTTCTTGATAGAGTGGAGGGCAACGCCAACGTCCACAGAAGGTCTGAGCAAACTCAATTAGAAAAGGGAGATAGTATAGCTGTGGGATATATGTCAGAGCTGTCGGGGTATTCTCACATCAGTGTCACACAAAATAATCTCCAAGAGCTTAAGAAGATTTGGGATCAATGGGGCAACGAGACCAAACAGTTATTCCACGGTAATTACGGAGACTTACCTTACTTGCTCGATGTTCAAGTAGATGAGCACTTGTTCCGAGCCCTCGCTCAGTTTTGGAACCCAGCATTCAGTTGTTTCACTTTTGGAGAGGTAGACTTGGTGCCTACCGTAGAGGAGTACACTGCCTTGCTACGTTGTCCCAGGTTTCAGGTTGATAGGATCTATTCTCGAGCTGCTAATGTCCCTACCTTTTGGAAGAAATTGATGACTATTACAGGGATGAGCGAGCAGTGGATCACTGCCAGAATTAAAGAGAAGGGTGAGTGCAAGTGCATTTCATGGGACGCTTTGAAGGGTCTGATTTTGGCACACCCCGATGAAACAAAGAAGGTAGATGTTTTCGCCTTAAGTTTGTATGGATTGATGGTGCTCCCTAGGGCTTTGGGATATGTGGATGAGGCAACCACAGATCTTTTCCATCGACTTAGTAAGAGGGTCACTTCTGTCCCTGCGATTTTGGCGAAAACATTCAGGTCTTTAGGCACATGTAGGAGGGCTGGTGCAGGCAGGTTTGTTGGTTGTGCACAATTACTTCTAGCTTGGTTCTATAGCCATTTTCGGTTGATAGATGGGTCTTTTGTCGGGTTTTCTTCGAGGATTATTCACCATTGAAGGATATAGTCGCTTCAACTAGGAGAGTTGATGTTCCAGAGGAAAATTGGATAGCACTACTTCAGAATCTTCAGTCAAAAGATGTTGAGTGGAGAGCTCTGTAGATGATTCCTGGTGAGATTCTTTACCGGTGCGAAAATTTCGATTGGGTTCCCCTATTGGAAATTTGGGGTGCCATTGGTTACGCCCCCTTGCTTGTGTTAAGGCAATTTGGTTTAAGTCAGTTTGTGCCAGCAACTCATGGGCTGGCTCAAAGTGAGTTCGCGTATAGAGGAGCCGATTACAAGAAAAGGGTCGGTGAAATCTCTAGTGCTTGGAACAAGACGTGTCGGTTGAAAGGAGTAGCTATTAGCCCTGCTACGAATCCAGAATATGTTGAATGGAGAGGTAGAAGGATCAATGATAATAACCCTGAGCCAAGCATGGAAGGAGCTCGACCAATGGAGGAATATTTGCAAGTGATACCTTCGGAGTTGGAAATTATAAAGCAAGAATTTGAGAGGAAAAATTTGGAGCTTAAGAAAAGGATAGCAAAGCTCGAAGAAGAAAAGATGTACTTGAATTTAGACGTTGATGTCCAGAAGATGGAGGTCGAAAAAGAAAGGAAAGAAAAGAGGAAAATCTAGGAGGATAGAGATGATTTGAAGGAACACTACAAAAAGGCAGAGGCATCCTTGAGGAGAGCAAGAATAGGAGGGTCCTCAGATCAGTTACAGAAAGAAGTCCAGGAAGGAAAGGCTAGAGCTGAATATTGGGAGAAGAAGTTCCAGGAGGTACAGTCGCAGAATTTGGCATTAGAGGAAGAGAATAAAGGGTTGAAATCCAAAGTAACTGAGCTTGGAAAATCCCTCCGTTGGCATCGTAGCCATGTTTCTACGGTCGAGTTAAAAGAACTAAAGAGTAAAGTTGAAAATTTGGAAATAGCGTTGCATGAAGGTAAAATTCGGATCGAGCAACTCGAGACGCAAGAAGATTATCTAAAGGGAGAGCTTCATCAGTCTAAAGGGCAGGTCAGAGAAAGGGATCATGTCATGGGAGAAGCCATAGCCTAGATTCGAGAGGTTGTTGAATATGTGCAGGACTTAGCAGTACGAGCCGATGTATTAAGTCTGATGTATGGGTCGTCGTCAGATATAGGACGAGAGTTAGCCCTTTTATTAGATAGAGTTAAAACTTTGGGCATTAGGGCGAAAGCGTACTTGTAATCCATTTATGTGTAAAGATATTCTTTTTCTAAATAAAGTTTTCTAAATGAGATTGAATCGAGATTGATGCCTTTCTTGCATTCATGCATTTGCACCACATCATATCATATGCATTCAAGATTGTAGAAAGACCTTAATTAGTTAAAGTTTCTTTATAAAGGTAGAAAAGAAAATCTGGAAATCACACATCCCTATGGCACTCGCACTAAAACTAAAAACATGGATCAAAGGTTTGAGCAGTTGCAAGAGGATATGCAAGACCAGTTGCAAGAGCAGTTGGCTAAAATGCAGAATGAGATGAGGGAGCAAATGATGGAAGCTTAGAGGAATATGATGGTCGAAATGGCTCAGTTACTGAGGACCACTGATAAGTGAAAGGCTCCTATGGCCATCACTGAAGAAGAAAATGAGGGTCCTCCTCCAGGTTTTACTCCGCCTCATGTACCATTGCAAACTGAGGCACCTCCTAGAAGGCCATCACGCTCTTGTGAGGCATCAGCATGGGCCAATTGATGTTGGTATCCATATGAATTTCCCGGTTGGTTCAGGATTTAATATGGGTGACAATCCTACTAATCCTCTCGTTCCCAATCTGGATATGGTGGAAAAGGAGGATTTGAAAGCCGAGGCTGCAAGGCAATTGGATGAATGTTGCAGATGGCTAGAAGAAAAGTTCAAGGCTTTGGAAGGCAGTGGCAATCAGCATGGGATTGATGCCAAGGATTTAAGTCTAGTCCCAAACCTAGTGCTGCCTCACAAATTCAAAATGCCAGAATTTGAAAAATACAATGAAACTACTTGCCCAGAGGCCCACATCACAATGTTCTGCAGAAGGATGACTGGGTATGTAAATAATGATCAGCTGTTGATCCATTGTTTCCAAGATAGTTTGATAGGTGCGGCAGCCAGATGGTACAATCAGTTGAGCCGGGCCAGAATAAGTTCATGGAGGGATCTTGCACAAGCCTTCATGCAGCAGTACAATCATGTAACAGACATGACCCCTGACAGGATTACCCTGCAAAACATGGAGAAGAAGCCTAATGAGAATTTTAGGCAGTATGCACAGAGGTGGAGAGAGGTAGCAATGCAGGTTCAACCACCACTGTTGGAGAAGAAGACCACTATGTTATTCATTAATACTCTGAAAGCCCCATTCATTACTCATATGATTGGAAGCACTACTAAAAGTTTTGCGGATATAGTTATGGCAGGAGAGATGATAGAAAATGCCATAAGAGGGGGAAGAATTGAGGGGGAAATGGCCAAAAGATAAGCCCCAAGAAGAAAAGACAATGAGGTGAGCAATACGAGTAGTTTTAATTCAAAAGCAGTCACAATTAGCCAGTCCAAAGTAGCCACAGTTGGGCAACAGGGCTCTCAAAAGCAGGAATCAAACACCAGGCATGAGAGGATGCAATTTACACCTATACCTGTGACGTATAGGGAGCTCTATCAAAATCTATATGATGCGCATGCTAGCTTTTTTAAATTTGCCCCGTAATTTTACAAAACTTTAAATTTAGTCCTTTTTTTATTTCTATATATTTTTATATTAATATTTGATTTATTTTAATTTTACTTTTATACATTAAAATTATTAAAAGTGTTATTTTTATATGTATTACTATTATATATTATTTTCTTCAAATTATTATTATTTTTATATATTATTATATTTTTACATATATTATATATTTATTAATTATTTATATATATATATTGTTTTACATGTTATTTTATATTATATCTATTATATTTCTTATATATTTATATTACATTTTATTATATAATATTTATTATGTTTTTTTTTATTTTTTTATATATATGTTATGTATATCATGTATCGCCAATTATATTATTTATGTTTATATTATATATATTATTTTGAAAAATGTAAATTATTATTATTAAATCATATTTTTAACTCACACTATATACATATTTTTATTAATTATTTATTTATTTACTATATATATTATTATTTCATTTTAAACTAATATTGTTATATTATGAAATCTCTTACATACTCCTAAACCAATATATTGTCATATAATTATTATTATTATTATTTTATTCTTATTATTATATATTATATTATCTATTAAATACTATTTTAAAATGGTTATGAAATGTCTTGTTTTTAATTGTATGTATATTTTGTTAGCAATCAATTACTCCTTTTTTATTAGTTCTTCTATATGTTTTATATTGTATGTATCATGTATGTGTTAAGTTTATTTTTATTATAATTATATGCAAATTGACACTATATTTCTTCTATTTGTATATCATACATTATCTGATTATGTTTTTTTTATATCATGCATCATTTAAATATTATTTCGTATGTTTATATACTTTGTTTATTCATTTTCAATACATGCTATATATATATATATATATATCTTTGTTTGCGTTTTTTGCTTTATATGTATTATTTTTTTTATCGTAGTATTCATTTTTTGTCTACCTAGTACAATAATATATTATTATGATTTATAATGTAATACAATTCTCCACACATCATCTTTAAAAAGACAAGGCTCCAAAATTTTCAAAAAAATACAAAGGCAATGCTTGGTGTTTGGAATTTTTGAAAAGGTAGTGCCCTAACTTATTGGGTTGCAACTTTTCTCGTTAAGTTCAAATAGTCAAGTACCCTTCTAAGTTTTTAAAGATTTTCAAAATATAAGTGACTGTCTTGGAATGGCAAAGTGATATGTCCTAACTTACTGGATGTAGCATTTTACTGTTTCAAGATAGAGATTTCTAAAAGGCTAACTTATAATCAATACTTTGATACAAGTGAACCCAAATTTTCAAATACTTTAAAGAGGATTACATCTTAAAATTTTTAATTTCCGACATTAAAGAAATTTTGATAATCAATTAGGTACCAATTTTTGGGCGTTACGAGGGTGCTAACCCTTCCTCGTACGTAACCGACTCCCGAACCCGTTCTTTTATTTCGTGGACCAAAACTAATGATTTTAAAACAAAATGTTTTAAAGGTGATCCAATCACACCTAAAAAGATTGGTGGCGACTCCCGTTTTCATTTTTTTAAAATCGATTCCCATTTTCCAAAACTCGATTTGAAGATGGTTTCGACAATCATATTTTATCTCATGGTAACTATTACATCTTCCTTTATGAAAAGTCAATTCCTATTAAATAGTAATCAAGTCATTCATCACAAAGATAAACGACCCGTGACCACGTTTACTTTTCATCAACCATGCATTGCCAATGAGAGTATATCATTTGCCCAGATCTCGGGTTATGAATTCCACTGTTGTGAATGATGCTACATACTACAGAAGTTGTATACCCAATGCACCAGCTTTCGGTTTCTTATCTATTTGAACTCAGACTTTTACATACATCAAAGTATACGAGTCACGCATACATAGTTCATTTTTCACTTAGGATTAAGGAATGTCACACTTTGAATGTCACAAGTGAATAAATCCATAAATGGATTCAAGATCTATTCTTCTTGGGTCCAATCCAATATATTATCAGTCTAGTCAGTCATATCTATGTATCTATCTTCTGGGAGTCATCCACTCCAATGTCCAAGACAAGGCATCTCCCTAATTGGACTCGATAGATAGCATATTAGTATTTCAATCAATTTACTCATTTCCAATTAGACTAAAGACATGTTTAGGTTCGTCTACTAATATAAGTTGTCTCTTCGTATTACGATCCAGTCACGTAATACCACTTAATATTAGTTCAAACATTAAACAATCAATAAGCCAATACTTGCTTCTATTTTGCTTTGCATGCAAAATCCACATGAGGACAATTATATAAAGTATACTAATATAATCCATGAATTGTTTTATTAATCAATCTGTTCAAAAAAATTGCAAGTGTACATAGACGAAAATATTACACTTAGGGCATCAAATCCAACATATTCATCTATTAACATAAAAATTACATATATATATATATATTGAATTTCATATATGCATTTCAACTAATTCTGAGCCTATTGGCATTTTCATACTCATTCAGCCCCTAAGGCTCATTTTCGATTCATTTCGCATATTGACGCATATTGTATTTCAATTTTATTTGTCATTTCACAGATCATTTAATCAATTAATATGTTTATAACCTTATTACCTAGCCACAGACTCAGAAAGGATACGCAAATCCATCACCCTAAGTTGTTCGACAAATGACACTATTCTTATACATACTACCACCCCCAGTTACTCGACAACAATAGTTTTATCAATCTGATTAATATGTCACCTCGAGTTGCCCGACAATGATGACTCAATGTGTACAATCTAGCTCATTGGTTTACCTGGAAACAATAGTTTTCAATCAATAATCTGACCCTATGACATGCCAACTATATTTGACTTGGCCCAGACAACTAATAAGGTGACCAATTTTTTATTAATTAAATATAGTTCAATTCAAATTTTTTTCAGTCTAAATGTATCATCAAATCAACAATTTATCATATAACACAACATGCTTCAATTCAATTTCATATCAATTCTCATATATCAATCATATCATACAATTTTCTATTTTATTCAATTTAGTCATTGTCTTGATAATCAATCTCAACCGAATTAATTCAATTAAAAAAAACCCAATAAAAACTCACCTCAATACTACATGATGCAAAATAACATAAATGTGCAATAATTAAATTGGTCTTGAATCATAGAAATACAAACCGAACTTTTGAGTTACTCGTCGACAACTTTCGATTTTCCTTTGCCTCTCAACGGTTCCATGTCAACGTTAGCTAAATAAAATCACAAAACATATAATATTATCAAATTTCATTCTAATCGAAGTCACCACAATATTAAACATATTTTATAATTTATTCAATTTAGTCCCTAAACTCGGGACAAACATAACTTTCAATTTAAAGCTTCGGATTGAAATCTAATTTCACATATTTTCATTAAGAACCTCCTACTTTCTATTCATACCAAAATTTCACAATAGTTTTGCATTTTATTCAATTTTCTCCCTAATGTACAAAACTAACCTTTTAAGCCTTACAATTTAATCATTTTCTTAATCTAAGCTTAATTTCTCACAAATTCATACAAATTTCATCACAACCTCAACAATGGTAACTTTTTAAAACTTTAACAGTTTCACAAACTAGTACACGAGCTAACTAAATCAAGCTCTCATGATTCAATTTCCATAAAAATTAAAGAAAAATGGCTAAAGACTTACTTAAATTAAAGACCAGAAGCTTGAAACCCTAGCAATGGCCTTTTCTTCTTCTTCTTTTCTACATATGGCCAATTGGAGGAGATAACTTATCATCTTTACTTCCACTAATTTCCTTTATATATGTTTAATTAAGCTTTAGTTAATATCAATTAACTTTTAATTAATATTTTCTTATAATTTTAACTATAATTAATTAGTTTAATCACATATAATCATTACAATCCACTATCACCTATTTTAAAATGGTTAATTTTTTATTTTAATCTTTTTGGGTAATTGTTATTCAGGTCCTTAAATTATTTCCTAATTAAAAATATATAGTTATTGAACTTTATAATTTAGTCCCTCGGCCTTAATTAATCACAATTTTGACTAAATTAACTATCCAAATTCAATTAATCTATATAATAACTTAGTAAATATTAAATATTTATGAACTCAGCTTATGAAAACAAGATCCCGAAACTGCAATTTTCAATACCACTAGAAACTAGTTCGTTATAGCTAACATGATTTAAAGAAATAATTAATTATAAGAAATTTAGTCAAATATATTTAATATAAAATTCGATTACTATCTAAATCATGTTTGCATTTCTTGTCTTATGTATTAAATATCATGCGTTGTACTTATTACCATGTCATACCAATATTTGATTCACCTATCATTATACCTTAATTATATGTAAATTATGACATATCACAAGAACCATTTCACTTTCTCATTACTTTCCTGAATCTATTGATTCGTTTTATAACCATATCGACCATTAGTGCTCATAATAATTGGATCGCATGGTCTTTCATATTTTATATTTCATTGCTTTAACATTAATATACAATTTTCACAATTCACCTTCAACAATCAACATCCAATGTCAATATGCAAATTACATGTTTTATAATCCCTAGAACACGGAATCAAGATGGATACATGGATCATCCAACTATCACACCAATATATCTAGCAGGCAGTGCCTCATCAATACGTCCAAAGTATAATATAAGTTATGCACCTCATCGATATAAACTGAAGTAAAATCCTATACACTAATCCTATTGCATGTCAACTATACCCAACCCTATCTGAAACCGTTAATAAGATAATCATTATCTCAACATATATATATTACATTATATCAACCATCATATAAAAAGTTCATATCAATCAAACCATTTACATATAAATACATAAGATTACTTAACACGTCACATATCTTCAATTTAATCATAACATGAATATTTACCAGATCATGAGACAAGTATTGATGTTACTTTAATTAAGCTATATGTAACAGCCCAGTTTTAGCTAAATCGGAACAGTGGTTTTGGAACTACAAATTCGAGGTCAGAAAATTATTTTAATTTTATTTTTTATTTTTACAACATGTGATTATATATGTGTGAAAGCTTCGTGAAATAATTTTAGTGTTTGAGTGCTTAATTTGAGAAAAGGACATGATCGCGTAAAAAGCAAAAGTTGCATTCTATATGATGAAGGTGTCTATTTGCTATGACTTATTAATTAAACAGTACTTATGATGTAATTTGACCCTTGATAGTGGAATTTGACATAAATGGGCATATATTAGGTGATTTTATAATGTTTTCATTAAGGGTAAAATTGGTATTTGATTATTAAGTTAATATTAGTTAAAACAAAACAAAATGTTCATTAATTCATGCATTCATCAACCGAAAATATCAAAGAAAAATAAAAACATTTAGGGCTTGTATGTTCGGCACCTTTACCCATTGATTAAGGTATGTTCTTTGCTCAGTTTTTAATAATTTTTACGTTTTTGTGATCGTTGCTTTGAGTACTAACTAGCTCATGCCTTAATTTTTGAATTTTTTGATAAAATTGTGAGTTTCCATTAATTAATGCTTGATATTTGTGATAGATGATGATGAAAAATGAATAATTGTTGGTAGTTTTATATGTTTTGTAAAGTGATTTTGAGTAAAAATGACAATTAGGGATTAAATTGAGAAAATGTGAAGTGTTGTGGTTAAAAGTGTGAAATAAATGAAAATATAGGCTATTATGAAGCTATAGAGAATTCGTCTAAGCATGGATCATATTGAATTTTTGTGTATTTATGAAATGTGGACTAAATTATAAGAAATGTGAAACTCTAGGGGATAAAGTGCAAAAATGCCCAAATAGGTATTTTTGGGTTAGATTGAATGTATAGTTGAATAAAAAATTTGAATTTGCTATTATAGATCAAGAAAAGAGGAACTCGGACTTAGATCGAGCCAAGAACAAAGTACTTGATTAATCGACTAGTTTCGTTGTTTCTACGACAGAGGTAAGTTTGTAGGTGTTAATTTCATTATAAATAGATGTTATATGCTTTGATATTGCATAAAAATGTGTTTATGAGATTGCAGATAATGTTTGAATTGTGAATACGACTATACGGAAGTGTTCGACGATGAAATCGACAAAACAAAACTTCCCAATTAAACCTTAGGTACAGTTATGATGCTAATGTAATGTCATTAAGTTAATGCATTGGATTCAGGCCATGATATCGGCACATCGGGTGCGAATAATACCTTGATTTGGCTACGGGCCATGATATAGGTATTTTGAGAGAAGTTACCTTGATTTGGTTATGGGCCATGGTATAGGTACTCCGGGATAAGTTACATTGATTTGGCTACGGGCCATGGTATAGGTACTTATCGATTGTGATTCGTGACTATCTGATTTTTATCCCTAATGGTTCAACAAATAATTGAATGCCGTAGTTGAGAAAAAGCTTAGAACGAGGTGATACGGGTATGTACGTAACCTATTCAAGTACTACATTGAAAAAGTTTAATGAAATGTTATTTAATCATGTTTAAGACATGAATAAGGTTTGTATTAATGTAATATTGATTTGGTAATGTGTAAATGGTTGAATTATATTATTTGACGAATTTAATTGCTTAACTACAAACTGACTAAGCTATGAAGCTTATTGTGTGTTATTTGTCTATGTTTTATAGATAATCAAAGTTAGCTCGGACTCGGGGATCGTCGAGAAACGTCGTCACACTATCGAACATTTGTTGGTACTTTTGAAGCTTGTATATATGGTATATGGAATCTATAGGTTAGAGTCATTTTGATATGTTTCGAGCTATGATGTTAGCCATGTGATTTGGCTTGTTAATGATGCAAATGTTGGTATGTTTTTAGCCATTAAATTTAGCTTAAGTTATGTGCTTGGTAAGTGATATATGTAATGCATATAATGCCTTATATGCTGGCTTGTTTTGGTATGTTTGTCATAATTGTGGATATAGTTAAAGGGATGTTGATTTGGTTAGTTATCAATGTTTGAAGAATGGTAAATTTTGATGGTTTTGGTATATGGATTTGGTATATTTGTATATGGAATTTAGTAGTTGAATTGGTTGATTATATATATAGCTTCATATGTGATTGATTTGGCATGTTTTTGGTTACCTAAAAATGTATTGAAATGGTACTATTTTGGGTTGATTTGTATGCTTGTGGAAAGAGTGGCAACTTGGTTTTACAAATGGCCTATTTTTGTCTACATAGACAAAGACACGAGCGTGTATCTCAGCCGTGTGCGACACACGGACATGTTACACGGTCTTGTGTCCCCTGGAGTAGCCCTACGAATTAAGTCACTATACTCTACATTTTTGACATGTCCAGGACACACGGGCATGTCTACTGGCCGTGGTGTCACACAGACTCACACACGGGAGTGTGACTGACCGTGTGACATAAGTCAGTATACCCCCTAAATGGCACAAGGCCTAGCACACGGGCGTGTATGGCCATTTCGAATGGTACACGGGCTAGACACACGGGCGTGTGGTTTGTAACACTCCAAACCCGTATCCGTCGTCGAAACAGGGTTTCGGAGCATTACTAGAATTTACGAATCACCTAAAAAAATTTCAATTAAATACTTACCGATTCAATGCATCATATAAATAAATAAATATATTATCATTCAATCAATAGCTTGGCACTTGTATAAGCATCAAACAGCAACATTGTTAGTATACTAGTACATATTTCATATAAATTCAACATTGATATACTTATTTTCTCGACATGTCACACTTGAGTTTAATAATTGTCTTTACTTATATAATTTCCTTATATCAACATATCAAAGATAGTCATATATGTACATGTCACGAGACATATTATTTGTTTACTGTTTCTTTATAAGCATATATCATTCATTTCGTTATATCAATATTTCATGCACCATAATTTCCATATATCTTATGTATATTTATTTCGGTAATAGTTCATATTAAAATTAACATAAATTAAATTCCATGTACCTATACTTATTTCATTTATCTATCTTTTTAATTATTTCATTCAACTATTTTGTACATATATTTCCATATGACCAATTCTTGTAAACATTTCACAGAACCATTTCCTACAATCATTTTTCATCTGATACATATCACCTGAATATCAATTGTTCAACTGATGTCATAGCATCTCCCATCCACGATCTTATTTATCTCCGGCATGATGCCATAGTGTCTTTCAACTATGGTCTTACTCATTTTCTGCCAGGTTGCCATGGTATCTTTCAACCATGGTCTTATTCATTTCATGTTACATTGCCATGGTATCTTTCAACCATTGTCTTATTCATTCCCGTCATGTTGCCATGGTATCTTTCAACCATGGTCTTATTCTTTTCATGTCACATTGCCATGGTATCTTTCAACCATGGTCTTACACATTTCATATCATGTTGCCATGGTGTCTTTCAACCATGGTCTTACACATTTCATTTTAGAAAGCACACTCCCGCGAACCTCATCCTTACAGCAGGATTACCAGTCCAGGCTAAATCCCCTGTAATATAAACTCATAGAGTATTGTCGGGATTACAGTCAAAGCTAAATCTCCTGCAACGACAATTACTCTAATGAGCTTGGATCTGAATTATCAGTCCAGGCTAAATTCAAACCCTAATTCGGATTACCCGTCCGGGCTAAATCCATTTTCCACATATTCTTCGGGAGTGCTACATCAAGATAGGATCACCCGTCCGGGCTAGATCCTTTTTACCGTCAATTCCTTTTCAAAGATCCATCGAATTTTCCTTTCATTCAACCGGGATTTCTTCCCCTTTTATCAAATATGTCAGTATTTCATAAATTTTCATATAATGAACATTCAAATCATATTCATATAAAAAAAACATACATTTCAAGCATTTATGAATATAATTCAAGTTACACAAACTTACCTCATTGTTTGTTTGTGTTTATAATTTCATTAATCCAATATCTTTTCTTTTCCACGATCATGTCTCTTATTTGAGTCATCCGGATCTTTATAAATAAATTTGATCATCATTTTCATTCATTTCATATTCTAATGTATTTAATTAATGCTCTAGGCAAAATTACCATTTTGCCCCTAAACTTTTATTTAATGACGATTTCATCCTTAAGGTCAGGAAAAAAAAATTCTTGCAATTTCAATCCTTATTTCCAGCTATTATTCTCATGCATATTAACAATAGCCCATGAATTCTATAAAATATCAAAATTTTCCATAATTTCAACACTTTTCAATTTAATCCCTAAAAACATATTTTTCTCCGATCTTGAACTAAATTCATAATTTCATTCAATTTTGTAATTTAAATAATAAAATAATCCATTTCATGCAATTTGGTCATTTCTGACATTTTTACAAAATTACCCATAAAATTTTACTTTTATTCAATTTAGTCCCTAAGCCTAAAACATGCAAATTAGCCATGCTAGATGAATATTCATACATATTTTCCTCCTCCTCCTCTCCATTTCACATCCTTAAACTTATATAATATGCTTATAAGTAACACTATCAATAATTTCACTATTTACTTATATGTATATTCAAAGCTGTCCATTTGAGTCATAGTCACTAAATTATTTATATCTTGAGCTAAAAAACTTCAAATTAAGATTCTTTAATTTTTACTGAAACTAGACTCACACATCTTCTTACCATAAAATTTTCAGAATTTTTGGTTTAGCCAATTAGTACATTTTATTCATTAAAGTCACCCCTGTTCTGCTGTCTTACAGTTCCAACCCTTCTTCACTAAAAATTAATTATCTCCTTGTACAGAATTCAAATGATGTTCTCATTTATTTCTCCTGAAAATAGACTCATTCATAATTCTAAGCATATAAGTTTAATTCCATAATTATTTTTATCCATTTTTTATGATTTTCCAAAGTCAGAACAGGGGAACCCGAATTCATTCTGACCTTGTCTCACAAAATTTATTATATCTCATGATTTACAAATCCATTGCTTACATCATTTCTTCTATGAGAAACTGGACTCAATAAGCTTTAATTTCATATTTTTTTCATCTTCTAATTCAATTTATACAATTTATGGTGATTTTTTAAAGTTAGTCCACTGCTGCTGTCCAATATTGTTTTAGTGCAAGCTGTTTATTACCATTTTTCCCCTAAGCTTTTAATAAATAACAATTTCGTCCCTACTCAATTAGCATCTCAATTGAGCTGATTTTTCTCAATTAACACTTTATTCTATCACTTTAAACTACTTTACAAATTTTGGAAATTAGAATTTCAGTACTAAAATTTAATTCCAAACATTTTCACAATTAGGTCCTAAAATCAATTTCCATCAATTTTACTTGATAAAATTATCATATATCAAAATTAAAGCTTCAATTCTATGTTTATTCATCATATTATTCCAGAACTCATCCATAATATCTTTAAAAATTAACTATGACATAAAAAAAACTAATGAAATAGTAAGTTGGACCCAATTGTAAAAGTCTAAAAACATAGAAATTTCAAGGAGAAAGCAAGAATTAAACTTACATGTAGCTAGAGAATGAAAATCAGCTTGAATCCTCTTCCATGGATGTTTTTCATCTGATGAAAATAAAGAAAAATGAAGAGAATTCTAGATATTCCAATTTGGTCCCATTTTTATTTAGTTTATTTTGGCAATTTTCCAATTTTACCCTTATTTCACCCTTTTCCTGATTTTTCTCAGCTATTGCCGCCCAAAATATCTCCTTTGGGCCTATTTGCACTTTAGGTCCTTACTCATTTGACAATTGAGTTATTTAATCCTTTTAGCAACTTTTACACCTTTTTCAATTTAGTCCTTTTTATTTAATTAACCACCCAAACGTTAAAATTTTCTGACGAAATTTTAATACTACCTTATTGATACTACATAAATATTTATAAAAATATTTACGGCTCGATTTATAAATTTTAGATTTCAATAACTATTTTCTTCAATTCCTCGACTTAATAAATCTTTATAAAACACAAATTACGAATTTAAAAATCTCTCAAAAATCACATTTGGTTGATAATTATTAAATAAATAAATTACGAGCTTATTTTTTTGAATTTAGTGGTCTCGAACCACTATTCCCGATATTATTGAAAGTCGGTTATTACATAGTCGGTCGTGTGACCTAATTTAGTAACCTTCCTAATTTTCCCACGGTCATTGCACACAGGCATGTCTTCGGCCGTATGGTACAAGTCAATATGTAGCCCTGTTTTCACACGGCCTGTAACACAGGCGTGTCTGGTGGTCGTGTGAGGCACACGACCTATTTACACAGACATGTGACCTATGATTTCATGAAATTTTTCTAAGTGTTAAGAAATTTTTATATGTGATCAGTTTAGTCCCGAACCACTCTAAAGCATGTTTTAAGGTCTCATAGACCTATTTAAAGGACTTTGTGTATGTGAATGAATGATATGCGATATTGAATGTTTGATAAATGTTATATTGTCCAGTAATGCCTCGTAACCCTATTTTGGTGACAGATACGGGATAGGAGTATTACATTTAATTAGTATTAGAGCTACGGTTTAGTTGATTCTGGGACTGACGTAGCGAGTGAGGGTCTAGATATACATGCCATATACATAAATTGCGATAGTGTGATGATTCCTGACAGTTAAAATGTGTTTTTCATATAGCAAATGGATTCTGAAAGAGCCGTAGCTGACGATGTTGAATGTAATGTACCTGCTCCTACTCAAGGGGCAATGCAGTTTGACTCTAGACTCTTATCTAGTAGCCAAAAGGGAGTGGCTAAGAAAGCCTTCTTCCAAATGATGAGTGAGTGGTTCACAGAGTTCATTCGAATGAATCTAGTTGCTCAACAACTTCCACCCCACCTGTTCCTCAACAAAACCCTACTATTCCTCAAGCTATAGATTTGACCCGGTTGAATAAGCCGCCATTAGATACGTAAACATGAGGCCAAAGAGTTTCAGGCTACAGTTGATGATGATGCTGAGAGGGCTAAGTTCTGGCTCGAGAACACGATCATAGTATTTGAGGAATTGTCATGTACTCCTGAAGAATGTATCAAATGTGTTGGATCTTTGTTGAGAGATAATGCGTACTATTGGTAGAAAATGTTGATATCTATAGTTCTTAGGGAACGGGTCACCTGGGAGTTCTTTCAATCTGAATTTCAAAAGAAGTACATAAGCCAAATATTTCTCGATTAGAAACATAAAGAGTTTCTGGAATTGAAACAGGGTCGAATGACTGTCATTGAGTATGAAAGAGAATTCGTACGGTTAAGCAAGTATGCCCGGGAATATGTTTCTACTGAAGATTTTATGTGTAAGCGATTCGTTGATGGGTTGAATGAAAATATAGTACTATTAGTCGAGATTCTGGAAATTAAAGAATTCGTTGTTTTAATTGAAAGGGCTTATAAAGCCGAATATCTCGGCAAAGAAAAGAGGAAAGCAGATTCAGAGGCTAGAGACACCAGAAAAATATTGATGAGTAAGACATATCAATCTTCATCAAAGAAATCCAAAGATTCGTATACTCGCCCAAATGCTTCGATGGGATATTCAAACAAAGACCGTGTTAAACAACACTCTAGTTCTAAAGCTTAAGCTACATCAGTAGTTAGTGTTGGCAGTGTAAGTGATAAACCATAAAAGTAACATATTTTAATCACACACTTAGCATATTTTTGGATGATTTATCATATAATTTAGTGAATTAGATGCTCTTAAACCTTCAATTTCATGTTTTATACTCAGGAGAGCATAGGGGAACAAAAGGAGCAGAAAATAAGCCAAAAACGGACAAAACGGGCTAATTTAAAGATCCACATGGCCAAGACTACTTCCACACGGGTAGAGCACACACCCGTGTGAGCCACACGGGCTGGCCACACGCCCATGTGGCAACCCGTGTTGATATCGCTCCCTGTTTCCCAAACACACGAAAAAGCCAATTTTTAGGGTTTCTGAGCCGTTTAAAGTCTATAAATACATACTAGAAGAAGACATAAAGAGACACAGGGTAGAAAGAAGAAATTACTCGAAGAACGCCAAAGGATTCAACTCGGAAGCAGGATCCCCTTCAAGACTAAAGATCTCCCTCCAATTTCTCTCGAAGTTTTTTGGGTTTCTTTATATTTTGTTGTTTTCTTATTTTTTAGATGTTTTTCCCCAAAATTATGAACTAAACTCCCTAGATACCTAGGGAAGATGAAACCTATGACGGATCTTATTATTTAATGTTCTGAATTACGTGATAAATACTTATTCTTGTTCTTAATTATGTGTTATTAATTCTTGCCTTAATATTTTCATGATATTAATTCAAGTTTGATGTGCTTATTCAGTGGAGCAAAAGAACCTGTTTAAGAGTAGATCTAGCATAATTAAGCGGAGTTTATTACAATCCTAGAAATAGGATTATATAAATTTGTCAGATTAGATTCAAATCTAATGAGGGAATTCATAAATCGAGTTAATGCGATAATAGGGGTTTTAATTAGAAAAGGATTTCAATTAATCAACCTAGAGTCAGTTGTTCTTAGTCTCGAAAGAGATATTAACATAATTTAGGGATTTCTACGGATCAAGGCAAGTGAATAAATCATTTAATTCAGAGTTAGAATAATAAGCGAAGTCTAGGTGGATTCTTCCTTGGGTATTGTCTTTATCATTGGTTTATTCGATTATTTCCTTCACTCTCTATCGTGTTCAGTAGTTAATTAGTTAGTTAATTTTAGATTAAAATGAATCCCTTATATTTTAGGCTAAATAATAGAAAGATAGTTAATACCAGTACTTTTAGTCCTTGTGGATACGATATTCTGGACTCACTATAACTATACTACCATTCGATAGGTGCGCTTGCCTTAGTCGTGATCGTAGTCTAGTTTAGTGAATCATAAAATGGACATCAGTAAGAGATAATAAACTCAAATGTCAGCAATGTGAGCGACAACATTTTAGAGAATGTTGGAACAAAAGAAATAAAGCATGTTACAAATGTGGATCGTTGGATCATTTTATGCGGGATTGCCCAGAATTGATGGAAAAAAATGATGTTCAGAACACGAGGCCAAGTAATACTGTAAACAGGGGTAGACCACTTAGAAACACAAGAAATGTAAGTAGTAGTCAAAGGGCGACTAAAGACTCTGCTGTAAGGTCTGAGGCGAGAGCACCTGCACGAGCCTACGCTATTCGCGCTCGCAAAGAAGCGTTATCTCTAGATGTTATTACATGTACTTTCACTCTCTATGATACTAAAGTTATTGTATTGATAGATCTAGGATCAACTCATTCATATGTATGTGTGAATTTAGTATAGAGAAGACTTTGCCTGTAGAGTCTACTAAATTTGTAATTAGAGTATCGAATCCTTTAGGCAAGTGTGTGTTAGTTGATAAAGTGTGCAAGAACTGTCTATTGATGATTCGGGATAATTGATTTTTAGTCGATTTGATGTTGTTTCCATTTGACGAGTTTGATATAATCCTGGGTATGGATTGGCTAACGTTGCATGATGCTATTGTGAATGGCAAAAAAAAAAGACGATTAATTTGAGATTTCAGAATAATGAGATTATTCGAATTGAGTCAGATGATTTGAATGGATTGCCATCAGTGATTTCGTCAATGTTGGCTCAGAAATATGTGAGAAAGGATTATGAAGCTTACTTTGTTTATGTGCTAAATACGAAAGTGACTGAAAAGAAGATGGAATCAATACCAGTTGTGTATGAGCATCCGGATGTGTTTCCTGAAAAGTTACCAGGTTTACCACTGATCCATGAGGTTGAGTTTGGTATTGAGTTAATGCCGAGTACAACGCCGATATCGATAGCTCCGTACAAAATGGCTCCGATAGAGTTAAAAGAATTAAAAGCTCGGTTGTAAGGATTAACCGATAGAGGATTTGCACAATCGAGTTTCTCGCCCTGGGGTGCTCCCGTATTATTTGTGAAAAAGAAAGATGGTACGATGAGAATGTGTATAGACTACCGACAGCTTAACAAAGTGACAATTAAGAACAAATACCCTCTACCGCGAATTGACGATTTGTTTGATCAATTGAAAGGGGCTACAGTGTTTTCGAAAATAGATTTGAGGTCGGGTTATTACCAGTTACGGGTTAGAGACTCTGATGTGTCAAATACTGCATTTAGAACGAGGTATGGTCACTATGAATTTTTGGTTATGCCTTTTAGACTAACGAATGCACCCGCTGTCTTTATGGATTTAATGAACCGTATTTTCAGACTGTACCTAGATCGATTTGTTGTTGTGTTCATAGACTATATTTTGATATATTCACAAGATAAAACTGAGCATGCCGAGCATTTAAGAATTGTATTACAGGCCCTACGTGATAAGCAATTATATGCAAAGTTTAGTAAATGTGAATTCTCGTTGCATGAGGTTGGTTTTCTGGAGCATATTGTGTCAGCATCGGGTATTCGAGTCAATCCGAGCAAGGTTTCTGCAATAATAGATTTGAAGCCTCCGAGAAATGTATCCAAAGTCCGTAGTTTTCTGGGATTAGCTGGTTACTATAGACGATTTGTGAAAAGGCTTTTTGATGATTGCGACTCCGATAACAAGATTACTTCAGAAAGACATAAAGTTTGAATGGTCCGAAAAATGTCAGAAAAGTTTTGATCAGCTGAAAACTCTTTTGACTAAAGCTCTAGTGTTAGTACAGCTAGAATCGGGTAAAGAATTTGTAATCTATAGTGATGCATCGATGAATGGTCTGGGTTGTGTTTTGTTGCAGGAAGGCAAAGTCATAGCTTATGCCTCGAGACAGTTGAAGCCACATGAAAAGAATTACCTGACACATGATTTAGAGTTAGTAGCCATTGTGTTTACGTTGAAGATTTGGCGCCATTATCTATTTGTTGAGAAATGTCATGTTTACTCAAATCACAGGAGTTTGAAATATTTGATGACACAAAAAGATTTGAGTTTGCGACAGCAGAGATGGCTAGAATTGCTAAAAGATTACGAGCTAATGATAGACTACTATCAGGGAAAAGTAAATGTCGTTGCTGATGCTCTGAGCCGAAAATTCCTATTTACTTTATGAGCATTGAATACTCAGTTAGCTCTATCTGATGACGGCTCAATTGTAGCTGAATTGAAAGCAAGACCGTTTTTTTTACAGTAGATTTGTGAAGCTTAGGAAGTTGATAATGAAATGTTAGCAAAACAAACTCAATGTAATTTGGACCCTAATTCAGAATTTCAAGTTGATGTTAATGATTGTTTGAGATTTAGAGGCCGAATATGTGTTCCGAGGAATTCAGAGTTGATTCAGATGATTTTGAACGAAGCATATAGTAGTCGTTTATTTGTTCATCCGGGAAGCGCGAAAATGTATAATGTTTTGAAACAGCTTTGTTGGTGGCATGGTATGAAACGTGACATTTCAGAGTTTGTTTCTAAATGTTTGATTTGTCAGCAAGTTAAAGCTAAGCATCAAGTGTCGTCTGGTTTATTATAGCCGATTATGATTCCCGAGTGGAAATGGGATAGAGTAACTATGGATTTTGTGTCGGGATTGCCCCTATATCCGAGTAAGAAAGATGCAATATGGATTGTTGTTGATCGACTGATGAAATCAACTCATTTCATTTCAGTGCGAACGGACTACTCGCTTGAATAGTTAGCTAAGTTGTATATCTCCGAGGTTGTGAGATTACATGGAGTACCTGTTTCTATTGTTTCAGATAGAGATCCGAGGTTCACATCGAAGTTCTAGAAAAACTGCAAGATGCACTGGGAACAAAATTACATTTTAGTACCGCTTTTCACCCACAGACAGATGGTCAATCCGAGCGAGTTATACAGATACTCGAAGATATGTTGAGATGTTGCATTCTTGAGTTTAGAGGTACGTGTGTAATATCCCGAAAATTTTTACAGTAAAATATTATCCGTGATATACTAAAATAAGGAAATAAAGGGACAAAAAGGAAAATTTTGAGTTATGTTAATATTGGGAAGTATATTATGATATATTAATTCAAGAAAGGACTAAATTGTAAAAGTGAGAAAAGTTTTGTTGCACAAGAGTAAATACTCAAAATTTGAGGGATTAAAGTGTAAATATGAAAAATTTGAAGGACCAATAGTGTAAATATTTTAAGGGTGGAATGATCTAGAAACTAAGGAAAATGGATGAATTAGGACCAAATTGAATAGATGAAGAACTATGAGGGACTAAATTACAATTTTATCAAATTAAATGATGACTCAAAGATGGAATTTTAAAAGATAATGAAGGGAAAAATGGTCAATTGGAAGAGAGAGAAATCTAGAAAGCAATGATGATGTTGGAGATATTTTAGATTAAATAAATAAATAAATAATAGTTTATTTATTTTAATTTAATTTTTAAATGATATTTTATTATTTTATTATTATTTTACTTAGTATATATATATAAGGAAAGAAAGATGATGAATCATTATTTTTTTTCCATGCACTCAACGTATGAAGAGAAACGGAAGAAAGAAACTTTCTTTTCTTTACAATTTGGTCCTTCCACCAAAAATTCACCATTTTCACCTAGAAATCAAAAGAATTTTCATAGCTACTAAGAGAGAGAAATGTTAAGGAGACCATGGGGAGTTAGAATATCAAGTTGGATTCAAGAATAGAAGCTGGAGAAGAGAGAAAATCAAGTTAAAGATTAGTATCAATAGAACAAGGTAAGTACATCAAGATTTCAATATGTTTTTAAGTTTAATATTATTGACAAAGCATGGAAATAATGTTATAGTAGAGTTTTCTTACATAAGGTCCTATGTTCTTGATATGTAAGTGAAGAGAAAATAAGAGAAAGTGATGAGAAATGGTGTAGAAAAAGAAAATAAGGGTGTTATAACATGGTAATTAATATCTTGTACCAAAACAGTTTTGGACAGCAGCAGTAGTCTAAATTTGAAAAATCATCAAAAATTTTAGAAATCGAATTATAGGATGAATAAAGTATGAAATTAAATCTTATTAAGTCTATTTTCTTATAGAAGAAATTATGTAAGCAATGGAATTGTAAATCATGATATATAATCAATTTTGTGAGACAATGTCAGAATGATTTCGGGTTCCCTTGTTCTGACTTTTGAAAATCATCAAAAATTGGATAAAAATAATTATGGACTTAAATTTATATGTTTAGAATCTTGAATGAGTCTATTTTCAAGATAAATAAACAGGAACATCATTTGAATTCTGTATGAGGAGATAATTAATTTTTAGTGAAGAAGGTTAGGACTGTCAGACAGCAGAACAAGGGTAAATTTAAAGAATAAACTGTACTTATTGGCTAAACAAAAAATTCTGAAAATTTTATGGTAAGAAGATATATGAGTCTAGTTTCAAGTAAAATTAGTGGATCTTAATTTGGAGTTCTATAGCTCCAGATATAAATAATTTAGTGACTATGACACAGATGGACAGCTTGAATATTCATAAAAGTAATTAATAAAAATTATAGATAATATTACTTACAAGTGTGTTAAATACATTAAGGATGTGGAATTGAGAGGAGGAGGAGGAAAATATGTATGAATATTCATCTGGCATGGCTAATTTGCATGTTTTAGGCTCAGGGACTAAACTGAATAAAAGTAAAAATTTCTGGGTAATTTTGAAAAAATGTTAGAAATGACCAAATTGTATGAAATGAACTATTTTATTATTTAAATTACAAAATTGAATGAAATTATTAATTTAGTTCAAGATCGGGGGAAAACATGTTTTAGGGATTAAATTGAAAAGTGTTAAAATTATGGAAAATTTTGATATTTTATAGAATTCATGGGCTTTTATTAATATGCATGAGAATAATGGCTGGAAATAAGGATTAAAATTGCAAGAATTTTATTTTCCTGACCTTAAGGATGAAATCGTCATTAAATAAAAGTTTAGGGGCAAAATGGTAATTTTGCCTAGAGCTTTAATTAAATACATTAGAATATGAAATGAATGAAAATGATGATCAAATTTATTTATAAAGATCCGGACGACTCAAATAAGAGATTTGATTGTGGAAAAGAAAAGATATCGGATTAATAAAATTATAAACACAAACAAGTAATGAGGTAAGTTCATGTAACTTGAAATATATTCTTAAAAGCTTGAAATGCATGTTTTTGATATGAATATGATTTGAATGTTCATTATATGAAAATTTATGAAATACTGACATCGATAAAAAGGGGAAGAAATCCCGGTTGAATGAAAGGAAAATTCGATGGATCTTTGAAAAGGAATTGACGGTAAAAAGGATCAAGCCCGGACGGGTAATCCTATCCTGATATAGTCCTCCCGAAGAATATGTGTAAAAATGGATTTAGCACGGACGGGTAATCCGAATTAGGGTCTGAATTTAGCCTGGACTAGTAATTCAGATCCAAGCTCATTAGAGTAATTGTCGTTGTAGGGGATTTAGCCTGGACTGGTAATCCCGACAATACTCTATGAGTTTATATTACTGAGATTGATTTAACTGGGTGGTAATCCCACTGTAAGGATGAGGTTCGCGGGAGTGTGCTCTTTGATATGAAATGTGTAAGACCATGGTTGAAAGATACCATGGCAACCTGATATGAAATGTGTAAGACCATGGTTGAAAGATACCATGGCAACCTGATATGAAATGAATAAGACCATGGTTGAAAGATACCATGGCAATGTGATATGAAATGAACAAGACCATGGTTGAAAGATACCATGGCAACATGACAGAAAATTAGTAAGACCATAGTTGAAAGACACTATGGCATCATGTCAAAGATAAATAAGACTGTGGATTGGAGACGCTATGACATCTATTGAACAATTGATATTCAGGTAATATGTATCAAATGATGAATGGTTATATGAAATGGTTGTGTGAAATATTTACAAGAACTGGTCATATAGAAATATATGTACAAAATAGTTGTATGAAATCATTATGAAGATAGATAAACGAAATAAGAATAATACATGGAATATAATTTATGTTAAGTTTGATATAAACTTTACCGGAATAAATATACATAAAATATATGGAAATGATGGAGCATGAAATATTGATATAATGAAATGATTGATATACACTTATGAAGAAACGGTGAGAGAATGATATGTTTCATAACATGTGCATATATGATTATCTTTGATATGTTGATACAAGGAAATTATGTAAGTAAAGACAATTATTAAACTCAAGTGTGACATGTCGAGAAAATAAGTATATCAATATTGAATTTAGATGAAATATGTGCAAGTATACTAACAATGATGTTGTTTGACGCTTAGACAAGTGTTAAGCTATTGATTGAATGGTAACATGTTTAATTATAAGGAGCATTGAAATGGTAAGTACTTAGATGAAAATAAAATTTAAGATTTTGCAAATTTTTTTTATGATCCCGATTTAATTTCGGTTGGTTTCTATTGTATTTTTGGGGCTTCAAGGGCCCAATAGAGAGACGTTATGATTATTTTCAAAATATGAATAATAAATGACATAGAATTTTCTGAAAATTTTCAGTAAACTCTGGTAATGCTTCGTACCCTATTCCGGTAATGGATACGGGTAGGGAGTGTTACAACGTGGGAAAAGTATTTGCCATTGATTGAATTCGCGTATAACAACAGTTTTCAATCGAGTATTAAAATGGCACCGTACGAACCTCTATATGGTCGTAAGTGTAGAACACTGTTGTTTTGGACTGAGCTTAGTGAGAATAAGATCTACGGGGTTGATCTGATCAGAGAGACTGAAGAGAAAATAAAAGTAATTTGTGATAGTCTGAAAGCAGCACTGAATCATCAGAAATCATATGCAGACTTGAAAAGAAAAGATATTAAGTTTCAGATCGGGGACAAAGTGTTTTTGAAAGTATCTCCATGGAAGAAAATACTTCGATTTGGTCGTAAAGGCAAATTGAGTCCGCGATTCATCGGACTGTATGAGATTATCGAGCAAATTGGACCAGTGGCTTATCGGCTAGCATTACCATCTGAGTTAGAAAATATTTATAACGTGTTCCATGTATCGATGCTACGAAAATACCGATTTGATCATTCACATGTCATATCCCCGATTGAGGTTGAAATTTAATCAGATTTATCATATAGTGAAGAACCGATCCAAATTCTAGCCAGTGAAATCAAAAAGCTGATAAATAAGAAACTTGCATTAGTGAAAGTGTTATGGCATCAACACGGGGTTGAAGAAGCTACATGGGAACTCGAGGACTCTATGAAAAAGTAATATCCAAACCTATTCGCTGGTAAGATTTTCGGGGACGAAAATCCCTAAAGGAGGAGAGTTGTAACAAGCCAATTTTAGCTAAATCGGAACAGTAGTTTTAGAACCATAAATCCGAGATTGGAAAATTATTTTAATATTATTTTTTATGTTTACAGGTGTGATTATATATGTGTGAAAGTTTCGTAAAATAATTTTAGTGTTTGAGTGCTTAATTTGAGAAAATGACCTAATCGCGTAAAATGCAAAACTAACGTTCTATATGATAAAGGTGTCTATTTTCTATGACTTATTAAATGAAAGGTCCTTATGTTGTAATTTGACCCTTGATAGTGGAATTTGACATAAATGGGCATATATTAGGTGATTTTATAATGTTTTCATTAAGGGTAAAATTGGTATTTGATTATTAAGTTAATATTAGTTAAAAAAAACAAAATTTTCATTAATTCATGCATTCATCAACCGAAAATTTCAAAGAAAAATAAGAACATTTAGGGATTGTATATTCGGCACCTTTAATCTTTGATTAAAGTATGTTCTTTGCTCTATTTTTGATAATTTTTACGGGTTTTTGTGATCGCTGCTTTGAATACTAGCTAGCCCGTGCCTTAATTTTTGAATTTGTTGATGAAATTGTGAGTTTCCACTGATGAATGCTTGAGCTTTGTGATAGATGATGATGAAAAATGAATAATTGTTGATAGTTTTACATGTTTTATAAAGTGATTTTGAGTAAAAATGATAATTAGGGATTAAATTAAGAAAATATGAAATGTTGTGGTTAAAAGTGTGAAATAAATAAAAATATGGGTTGTTATGAAGCTATAGATAATTCGGCTAAGCATGGGTCATATTGAATTTTTTTGAATTTTGTGTATTTATGAAATATGGACTAAATTGTAAGAAATGTGAAACTCTAGGGGCTAAAATGCAAAAATGCCCAAATAGGTATTTTTGGTTTCGTTGTTTCTACGACAGAGTTAAGTTCGTACGTGATAATTTCATTATAAATGGATCTTATATGCTTTGATATTGCATAAAATGTGTTTATGAGATTGCAGATAATGTTTGAATTGTGAATACGACTATACGGAAGTGTTCGACGATGAAATCGACAAACGAAACTTCTCGGTTAAACCTTAGGTACAGTTATGATGCTAATGTAATGTCATTAAGTTAATGCATTGGCTTCGGGCCATGTATTGACACATCGGGTACGAATAATACCTTGATTTGGCTACGGGCCATGATATAGGTATTTTGAGAGGAGTTACCTTGATTTGGTTACGGGCCATGGTATAGGTACTCTGGGATAAGTTACCTTGATTTGGCTACGGGCCATGGTATAGGTACTTATCGATTGTGATTCGTGAGTATCTGATTTCTATCCCTAATGGTTCAACGAATAATTGAATGTCGTAGTTGAGAAAGAGCTTAGTACGAGGTGATACAGGTATGTACGTAACCTATTCAAGTACTACATTGAGAAAGTTTAATAAAATGGTATTTAATCATGTTTGAGACATGAATAAGGTTTGTATTAATATAATATTGATTTAGTAATGTGCAAATGGTTGAATTATATTATTTGACAAATTGAATTGCTTAACTACGAACTTACTAAGCTATGAGCTTATTTTGGTTATTTGTCTATACTTTATAGATAATCAAAGCTAGCTCGGACTCCGGGATCGTTGGGAAATGTCGTCACACTATCAAACATTTGTTGGTACTTTTGAAGCTTATATATATGGTATATGGCATCTATAGGTTAGAGTCATTTTGGTATGTTTTGAGCTATGATGTTAGCCATGTGATTTGGCTTGTTAATGATGTAAATGTTGGTATGTTTTTAGCCATTTAAGTTGGCTTAAGTTATGTGCTTGATAAGTGATATATGTGATGCATATAATGCCTTATATGTTGGCTTGTTTTGGTATGTTTGTCATAGTTGTGGATATAGTTAAATGGATGTTGATTTGGTTAGTTATCAATGTTTTAAGAATGGTAAATTTTGATGATTTTGGTATATGGATTTGGTATATTTGTATATGGAATTTAGTAGTTGAATTGGTTGATGATATATATAGCTTGATATGTGATTGGTTTGGCATGTTTTTGGTTACCTAAAAATGTATTGAAATGGTGCTATTTTGGGTTGATTTTTATGCTTGTGGAAAGGGTGGCAAATTAGCTTTACAAATGGCCTATTTTTGTCCACACGGGCGTGTATCTCAGCCGTGTGCGACACACGGTCATGTTACACGGCCGTGTATCCCCTGGAGTAGCCCTACGAATTAAGTTAGTATACCCTAAAAGTTTGACACGGCCTGGGCACACGGTCGTGTCTACTGGTCGTGTGTGTCACACGGACTTACACACGAGCGTGTGATTGACCGTGTGACATAAGTCAGTATACCCCCTAAGTGGCATATGGCCTAGCACACAGGCGTGTGTGGCCATTTCAAAAGGTACACGGGCTAGACACATAGGTGTGTGGTCGGTCGTGTGACCCAAGTCAGTAACCTTCCTAGTTTTCCCACGGCCATTGCACACGGGCGTGTCTTCGGTCGTGTGGTACAAGTCAGTATGTATGTCCTATTTTCACACGGCCTGTGACAAGGGCGTGTCTGGTGGTCGTGTGAGGCACACGGCCTGTTTATACGGGCGTGAGACCTATGATTTCATGAAATTTTTCTAAATGTTCGAAAATTTTTATATGTGATCGGTTTAGTCCTGAACCACTCTAAAGCATGTTTTAAGGTTTCGTAGACCTATTTAAGGGACTTTGTGTATGTGAATGAATGATATGCGATATTGAATGTTTGATAAATGTTATATTGTTCGGTAATGCCTCGTAACATGCTCATATCTTTTATTTTATTCATTTTAGTCCCTATATTTGAAATGCTCATATCTTTCAATATTTAACATCATATCAAAATTTGGTTATATATGTATTCACTATAGACCTCATACTTTTAATCTATCCTAACATGCTCAAAACTCATACTTCAAAATCTCACCAAAATCAAACTTAATTTCATCAATATCCATTAAAGGTAATCAGATTAAAACTCAACAATTAGAAAATCTAATACATGGGCATGAATTGTTAAGCTTGTATAATTAAAATTCTATAAAAAGTTATTAAAGGAAACATTTCTCGCATTGATTAATTGATGACCAAATAAGGAAGAAAACTCAAAGCCTTTATAATTTCTTTTTCTTTGTTTCGGTTGGGAAAGATGAGGAAAATGATATTTTCATCTTCTCTCTCCCACTAAATAGCTATATATATATAATTGGTAGTTTAATTACTTATCACTAATAATGTGTTTAATGTTAATTAATGAATATTAGTGGAGAAAACCATGGAATTTCACTACCACCATATTAATTATGGAATTTATTTTCAAGGACTTGGTTATTAGCTTATTAAGGACTTATAAAATTAAAAACCAATTCTCTATTCTTTTTTTATCACTATGCAATTTAATCCTCATACCAATTATACTAGCTTAATTGCTTGAATTATTATCTAAGTTTGTTTCTTGATCCCAAATTAGACTCCAAAATTTTTCCATTCAACTTTCTAAATAACTCAACTTAAAATTTTCAGTCCAAAATTGACTTCTCCAACATTAAAAAGAATTGGATTGTTACAATTTATCCCCCTAAAAATAATAAAATTTTGATTTAATCCTTCTAAAAATTAAATATTTAAATTGATATATTGGTAAAATTAATTTTAGTTCTTATAATAAGATATAACTTAATTTTGTCCATTTCAAAAAAATAAAAAAATCTGCCTTCCCCCTTTATGCAAGCGGTTTCTTCCTCTTAATTTAGGTGGTTGTAGTGAAATGTTCCAAGCAAGACCTCTGGTCAAAGAAGTTTGACTTGATGAAATCCTACAAGCCAAATGATTTAAAATCACAATTCTGAATGTTTTTTATTCATTACGTATAGAATAGTAAATTAAAGTTTTGGGTGTAAGCAAACAAAAACCTTTAATCGGAGTTGAGGTCAAGATGAACATTTTAACACGTTGGTGCCAACCAAAAATGAAAAGGAATCCACCAATCTCACATTCTAGAAGTCTCCTTTGTTAAATCCAATTTAAAAAAGTCTCCATTGACCAGCGCTGAAAAAAAAAAGAAAAATCATATTCAAATAAACAATCCTTAATTTTTTAACTGAATTTACAAAATTAAAATTAATGAAATGTAATTTTCCCTTTAAATAATGGTAAGTTTTTAATTTTTCTCAGTTAAATTTTATTTTTGACACAAAATTATTACTTTTTTTAAAAAAATTTATACAATATTTTTTTCACCATAAAGCCATAAAAACTATTTAATTTTAAATTTATTTAGATATTATCAAACTAAAATTATATTCTAATTTTAATACACGTTAAACATTTAAATTTTATCTATAGATAAATACATTAATTTATTTTTATTTAAAATAAAAAATTATTAATATTTAAAATATATATATATATTAAATTATACTTTGTTAATAATAAACTGAATTTTATTAATAAAATGCTAAAATTAATAAAAGTTGTAATTTATTTGATAAAGTTA
Source organism: Gossypium longicalyx (assembly GCA_025698465.1). Lineage (NCBI taxonomy): Eukaryota > Viridiplantae > Streptophyta > Magnoliopsida > Malvales > Malvaceae > Gossypium > Gossypium longicalyx. The sequence continues at coordinate 10,622,296 of CM047000.1, forward strand.
ATTCCGAATTTTATTATCATGTTTTTAAGAAAATATAATTTAATCTATTTATATTTTAAATATTATCAAATTAAAGTTAATAAATTAAGACTAATTGAACTAAAATTTTCACACATGAAGAAATTTAAAACCTATACATCTAATTACGTTTAGTAGGCCTCAAACTGCATACTCAAAATTTAAGACCTCAGCCTTTACCAATTAAAAATGCCACCTTAATTTTAGTTACATATGTATACTTTTTTTTATGATAAAATATTAAAAAATTGAAAATTACTGTAATTATTTGAATTGAATTATATATAAAAATTGCTAAAAATATATTTTTTTTAAAAAACACTTTAAAATAATATAAAAAGATGAATGTTATTTTGATGAGATAAAGTTAAAAAACTAAGAATCGTTTAAAAATTCAAAGCAATCTATTTCTATCTTTCCTATAGCTGAAAAAGGAAATCCATAGAAAAAACAAAACGGCTGCGTCTGCATGGCGACACAGCTTCCCCTCTCTTCTCCCAGTAATACAAGAGAAAAATGAAAAGAAAATTTAGAAAATCCCTAGATGTTCTCTTTCTAAATCTATAACCTATATATAAATGGAAGGTGAACTTTCTTTATTTTTCCTTTTCTATCATTTTTGGTCCATCTACACTACTGTCTACTATATCTAAAATTAAGATTTAATTTTTACAATAATTTCATCCTTATTTTTTTATAATATTTACTCTAACTCTATTCTCATTAAATTATTAATGTGGACTTTTTAAAAAAATATCATTTTCATAATAATAAAAAATTATTTTAGCATGATGAGTTGGAATATATTTTTTAATCCAAATTAGTTACCAAAACTATTATCATTGCTAATTATTTGGACTAATGAGATGATTTTTTTCATTTTTAGTCATTATAAAATAATGGTTAAATTGTAGTTTCAATTTCACTACTATGCTCATATTTCACATTTAGTCTTTATTTTTTAATTTAACATAATTTAATTTTTTATTTTTATAATGACATTAGTTAGTCTAAAGAATTTACATTATTGTAAGTGATAGTTATCTAATTATTTTACCATCACATCTTTTGTATGCTAACAAGTATCCAAGGATAAAAAAGTAATTTAAAAAATCAAAAGTGATTCTGTTTTCAATTATATATGAACATTTTGGCAAAGAGAGAGCATGAACGTGACAAAGTGCCACGACACCGTATTTTCTACTAAATATGGTCGGATGTCAATTTTAGTCACTATACTACGCTTAAATTTAAGTTTTTAATCGTTTTACTATAACTTCTTGACATAATCGAGTATCTCAACTTTTACAATGCCATTAGTTAATCTAAATATTTTATTTTGATTAAAATGATTATGTAAATTTTAAGAGTTGATAACACCATTAAATTTATTTATTAAATTTATGTCCATTGTATTTTTTTATTTTTTTGTAATTTTAAAATGTGACTCTAATTAATTTAATAAAAAAACCTCAGAACTGAAAATACAAATTTTGAAAAGGAGAGGATTAGAAATGAGCATATAGAGTATAGAGGGACTAAATCCATCAAAATGCATAGTACATGGATTTTATAGAGAATTTGACCTATGTTTTATTAAGGAAAAAAACTTTTAAAAATAATAAAGCGGTAAAGCAGCCATTTATTTGATTGTTTTACTTAGTTCTTAGCTGTAGCAATTAGCAAAGCTACCCTCTTTCGAAGGTCTACAATATTTTCTCTCTCCTTTGTTTCTATATTATATTTATATTTATATTTAATCCAGTTTTTATTGCACATAATATTCTTAGAGTTGGATCGGAATTTATTGAATAAGAAGCCACCACACGTAAAGCTTGAGAAAATTCCTTTTTCTCTTTGATTCCTGGTCAGTCCTTTTCTTTTTCCTTTTCTAGAGTTCCAAACACGTCACTATTTATCTATTTGCGCTGTTTTCTGTTGTTAGGGTGGTTTGATTGTTCAGATCCATTGGTTTTGGTTAGTTGAATTCCTTTTTCTTGGTTTTTTTTTTTTTATATTACCAGCAAAATGTTGGTCTTGTAAGGAAAAATAAGAGATTTGTCGTTTCGATTGTTTGATTTTGCTTGGCAGTGTAGGGAAGTTAATGTTGAATCAGTTCTATGGAATTGGTAATAATGTAGATAGAAGGATTAAGCCAAAAATGAAAATAATGTAGAAAAAGGAATTTTGGAGTTAACTGGGTTAGAATCTAGTGATTTTTTTTTTTGTGCGTCTGCTGGTGATTAATTATGATTTGGAGAAAATTCATGCGGACTTAATATATTTATATATGTACATTTAATTTTTATTTTTGTCTTTACTTATTTGATATAGGAAGAGTGTGATGGCGAGTCGACTAAAGGAAGATGAGAAAAATGAGCGAATAATTCGGGCTCTTCTCAAACAACCAGAGAATCGTAGATGTATTAACTGCAACAGTTTGGTATGGATTTCTTGTTTTCTTATAGATTGATGAAATAAAACGCTAGGAGTTGTTCATCAAGTAACTCTTTCGATTTAGTTACAGATATATACTTGCTTGTATACATAGGCTTTGAATTGATTGCTCGTTTGCAACTGTGGTGTTGATGAAATCAATAATGCTTCTGGTCCGTTTGTGATTTATTGTATGTTATTGATACTTCTATATTTATATCCCTGCATTAATGGAAAATTAACCCATGAGTTTTGAAGAAAAAAGAATGCAGGGTTTGCTGGGGTTGGTACTTATGTCTAGTGAATGTAGCTATATACGTTTCACTACCGTATGGATTTGTTACCATCAGAAAGCCTGATATAAGTTTTGATGATTTCTGGAATCTTCACTCTTGAACCTTTTGGGAACTTCTTATTGTTCCATAAATATTTGTTTGAATATCCTCCCGAAATGTTGCTTTTGCAGTTCAAATATGTTTTTGTAGCATTTTCCTTATGCTAAATTGAATGTGATTTCTTTATAATGTGTAAATTTGGGAGTGCTTATACTTTGTCATAGTGTTGCTATTTGCTAACTTGTCAGCTGAGCAGGGGCCTCAATATGTTTGCACAAGTTTCTGGGCATTTGTTTGCACCACCTGCAGTGGAATACAGTAAGTGTTCAAATTATTTTGGCACATTAAGTTTTCTCAACATATTGCCTGCTGATTAGCTTTTATCTGAGACACTAGTACCTCTGTGATGATAGCCAGACATCCTAGGTTTTCTAAAACTGGCTACTCGTTTAAATTGTTTACAGTCGGGAGTTCACACACAGAGTTAAATCAGTATCTATGGCTAAATTTACTTCTCAAGAAGTTAGTGCTCTTCAAGAAGGGGGAAATCAGGTAAAGATTAACATTCTCTCTCCCTCTCTCTTGATAAAGAGTAAAAGGAAGAGATTTTTCATGTATGTAATTCTCTTTTCATTCTATTAATCCATTTTCTCATTCTTGTTCTTTTTTTGTTTTCCTTATTTGCAGCGTGCAAAAGAAATCTATTTTAAAGAATGGGATCCACAGCGTAATTCTGTCCCTGACAGCAGGTTATCACTTAAAAATCCAATCTTTTGGTTCTGTCTTTATTAGTTACAATGCTTCTAAGCCAAAGTTTTGTTGTCAGCAATGTTGAGAGGCTCCGTGACTTCATTAAGCATGTCTATGTGGATAGAAGATATAGTGGTGGGAGAAACTATGACAAGCCTCCTAGAGGAAAGATGGTAAGGTGCCCTTCCCTGTTCCTATTTTAAATTGAATGTGAATCAGTTATGAAGTCTGGGATATGATATGATGGGCTTTGAATTTATATGTTAGGTTCCTGCTTCTGGAGGAGGGAATTTTTATACTGTTGAATCTTTAATTAGTGTTATGTTTTTTTTGAATTTTGGACTTTGCAGGGTGACAAGGAAGACTTTTATGAGAATAGGAAGACAGATGGATATCAAGGAGGGTCCAGAACTCCACCATATGAAGATACATATGAACGCCGTTTCAGTGAAAGGTCCAGTCCAGGAGGAAGAAATGATGACAGAAATTCCAGATATGGTTATGATGAAAGAAGCCCTGGATATGATCAAGAAAGTCGACAATATAGTGACTACAGAAGTCCTGGTCGCCATGAAGTTGTCAATGACTGGCGCCGAGAAGATAGATTTGCTAATGGGAGGAAACCTGAAGATCATAGAGTATCTGATGGAGATCCAAAGTTGGAAGGTAGGTCACCTGAGCGACCAAAAGATCTAGAGTCATCCAGTCCCCCAGTGGCTCGTCCTGTTAGAGAAATTTTGGGTGAAAATGTAGTCCCCCTTCGTATAAGTGAGCCTCCAAAAGTAAATGGCAGCAGAACTATTGATGGCCCTCAAACACAGGTAGTTTCTGCTGGTGCCTGTAATATTAGTTTAATGTTATAGTCAAGGTTTTGTTTTGGTTTAGTTTGCAATGTTCACAAAACTTTTCTTTGTTTTTTTGTGCTGTTCTGATCCTGCAAAAAGACAAGTTTTTCATTCTTCATCCTCTTAAAGCAATTTTATTTGTCTTAGCCTGATGCATTTTTTTTTCCAAAAGTATGTATTTTCTGTTTGATGCCATTTACCACAATTAACCACTTGGCACAGTTTCTATTCCTTTGAATTTTACTTTTTCTCCTCACTTTCTGCAAGTGTGTTTAGAGTATTTGTCCTACTTTTAGTTTGACTTAGTAGCTCTTTTCCTGTTGGAATTCCATGTATGCTCTCTGATTTTCATTAATTTCCAAGTTATTCAGAATTATTGTCAATTTGATTATGATACCATGGTTCTTTGCTGCATCATCACTTTTATGATGTTTGTCATGATAATATCTACCTCAAAGTTAAATTAAGTTGTTTGCAGTCGAAAAATCAGTAAATGAATGTTTATCACTGTTCAAAAATAATTATTTGTGAACTTTTTGCAGTCATTTTTGAAGATTTTTTCCCTCCTAGTATTGTTTGAAGGGAAAAAAATGTTGCCTGTTTTTCTTTACTTCTGCTCAACTTTTGTGATGGTAAAAGGAAATGGACTTAGGGGTGTGTAATCAAGTTAAGTTGAGCCGGACACAAATAGTGCCAAGCTCGAGCTTGACTTGAAATTCAGGGCTCAATACTTGACTTGAGCTCAGCTCGAGACATAATTGAGCTACTAGAGCTCAAGCTCGATTAAGCTTGTTTATTAATTTTTGTACTCATAAAAATGTAATTTCATAAATAAACATATATTAAAATGAAAAGCTCAATTAGGCTCAGGAGCCATCCGAATCGAGTATTACGCTGTTGGAATTCGGCTTGAGCAGGTCAATAATTACCAAAACGAATTCAAGTATTTTTTTAATCAAACTCGAATAACTTGTGAGCAGCAGGATCTCATTTACACCCGTATGACTTACTATTATATTACTTTTGCAGAGAACTGCATCTTCTAGCAGCTTAGGATCTACCGGCAGGAATCCAGCAGAAGTTAAGCTGGAGATGACTGGGAGCTTAATTGATTTTGATGCTGATCCAGAACCTCCTGTTGCTTCCACAGTTACTCAGGCACCACAAACAACTGAGACTCAATCTGTTGTACAGACAATAAGTTCTAGCAATGACCAAAACTGGGCCTCTTTTGATTTTGCTTCTCAGAAAAATGTTTCTCGGGCTCGTTCAAATATGAACACCCTGGACTCTGTTCTTTCTCAATTGTCCGTTCCAGCATCTGTACCTGGTGATCAATCAGGAGTTTATAGCAGTGTCGGTGGACAAATACCTGCTCCTATGGCCAATGTGAATGGAACACCTCTTGGCATCAACTCCAATATTGCATTCACAGGGCAGATCGAAATGTCACCCTTTGGTACTGCTGCTCCTGCAGCTGCACCAGTTAGCAATTTCACAACACTGCCTTCTACTGGTGCTTTGGCAGCTGCCTCTGGATTAATGCCTGTCAACGGTGGTAGTTCCCTGGTTGGTGGTTATAATGCTGAACAACAGCCTAATATGCAGCAGCAGCAACAGACTTCTTTTTTCTCTGCAGCTGGTGGTCAGTGTACTACCCAACAATTTATTCCACCTGTTGATGGAGCTTCAACCAATCAGGTGAGAAGTATTTTCTAGTATTGTGGTATTTTATAGATAATCAACTCTTCGTTCATCTAACTTCACGTTGCACTTTTTATGGCAGCCGTGGAATTTTGCTCCTTCACAGCATATGCTGGGGCCTTTGAGTGCATCAGTTGCACAAATACCTCAAGCTGTCTCAAAACCTACCCAAGATGCCACTTCTACAGTTGCATCAAAGCTTCCTACAGAAGCAAAAGAAAGTGGAAGAAAGGAACTACCTGCGGTAATATCTATTTAGGCCAAGGACATCCAAGTTCTTGGTTTTGAGGATTATTTATTGTGTTGGCCTCTTGGTTTTTGCAGGATCTATTTGCTTCAAACTATCCTTCCTATACTGCTGCTGCACCAGGGTGGCAAACTGGCCCACCACATGGGATGGGTTTGACGATGCAATATAATACTGCAGTGGTACTCCTACATCATAAGAGCAATTTCGTTCATGAGTTCATTCTTTCATACTTAACTGAATGTCCAGTTACTTGATGCATCACTTATATTTCTACATGCTTTTTGTTGTTACAGCCAATGTCTTCATTTCCGCAGTCATCAAGGTCAATAAACCCATTTGATCTTGGCAGTGAAGCACCTCCAGTTCAAACTCAAACAGTATGTTATTCACATCTTTTGAACTATTCCACTGCTTCTGGCCATGACCGACTTCTTTTTGTTGGTTTAAGGATTCTGCAATAACTTTATGACATACTTGTAATGCCGGCATGCTTCTCTTCTGCATTTTTTTTAGAATTTAAATCTCGTTGTTTCAGAGAGAAAGAGGGAGAAAGCAAGGTTATTTCTTTTATGCATGAGTGCGATTTTGATTGTTAAATCTTTTATGCACGACGATTCATCCGATAATCACTTCCCAACGTACTCTTACTTTTTGAAATTTGAACACAAAGCTAGCTATCTCTCCTTGAACTTACCCAGGAGTTGCTCATGTATGGTGTTTGACAATCTTCTTTATGTAATGTTGCTTCTGGTGCAGTTTCCATCAATGGCTTCCTTACAAGATGCACTACCAAATATGCCACCTCCTTCTGGCCCAGTGCGTACTTCTGGCCTTGGTACTCCATCATCAGCATGGATGTCACCTCAGTCTTTACCTTATGCATCAGGGATGTCATTGCAGTTACCTTATGCATCATCAGTGGCTCAACGTAAAGCTTTTTACCCCTGCCCCCCTTTCTTCTTTTTGCTTCTTGTTATTTTGATCTTTTTGACAAGCTGAATTTCTCAAAAACTTATAGGGCCGTACCAAGGAGCACAGTTACCTAATAGCTTGCTACCCTCCAGGTAATTCATTCCTTATCTCTTCATTGCACGTGTTTCTGCATGTACGCTGTCCAATGTTTCTTGACATTACTGTGCTAGCCCACGCAATGGCCATTTTATGTTTAAACTATTGTTCTGTTTTATGTTGTGGCTTCAATCTGGGTTACTGGCTGTGCCTCAAGTTGCTGAGCACCACCTGCTTAAAGTTAATTATAGGTTTATGTTCCTAATCTATGAAATATTCTATGCTTTGTAGCCATCAAATTGGCGGCATCGGCAGTGAAGTGTCTTTTAGTTTTGTAAATACCGATCAACAGGTGGCTGGTAGATTGGCAGCACCAGCTGCCCCACATCCATTCTCTTCTGTTGGGGGTAACCCGTTTGGCTAAGCATCCTCTCGCTGCCTGTAAAATTGATGGAAAGTTTTGGTTTTAAAGTTGGAATCCTCCAGGCCCTGCTATAAGTTTTTCAATATTTTTCATTTCGGGGTTCAAGGATTTGATGTCCGTATTGGCAATTTATGGTTAGTTTGAAGCTCATAACGGAAAAGCGAGGTGCAAAGCTCAAATGTAGCGATGGTACTGCAGTTAAGTTTGTGGGGATCTATTTTACCTTTTTAAATTCTTTTGTGCAGATATGATGTTTTATTCTAATTGCGATCAAAGTGATCTGTGCGTTTGCCTACAAATTTTATCCCCCCCCCCCCGGGGTGTTGTATGATTTTGCAGTTGCTATTTGTAATTTTGTAATGTAATAATAATATTTTTAAGAACTTGCAATCGGCATTTGTCTTCTGCTTCAACCGTGCCATTATACTCATCAACAAAGTTATTTTATTTGAACTGTAAAAAGGTAATAAATATTTGAGATAATGATTTATTTGCCATCCAATTTTAAAAAAAAATTATTTTAATTATGTATTTAATTTTTTGTTTTTTTTAATCTTTAAAGTTATGTTGTTTATAGTAATTAGATTAAAAAAGTTAGTGTTTGTTAATTTTGTTGATGTAATATATTGTTATATTGATGTCACGTCAGCAATTAATTAATTTTTTATAGTTTAAAAAATTTATAAAAATTACAAAAGTATTTAAAAATTATTTTTTTAATTTTAAAAGATTAGTTAATTGTAAACATAGCACATGACAATTCATGTGTATATCACATTAACAAAGTCTCTCGAACTCATGTCTTATTGTGTTGAAAACAATGTCTATATTAATCAATCTAAGACTCAACTGACCAATTTTTAACAATTTTTATATTGATAGTTTTAATAAAATTTGTAATAGAAAGGTTTTGCATATCTAATAATTTATGGAAAAATAGTAATAAATATTATTTTAAAATTGTACCTAAGCTTTAAATGATACAAAATTTTTTTTAAAAGTATAAATATTTTTTTTAAGGAGTTTCCATATACAATTATGAATATAAATTATAAATAATATAAATTCGGTAATCAAAACACATCAGATAAAAAATTAAAATATATCTAAACTTTATGACAAATACAATATTTTTAAATTATATTTTTGTTATATTAATTCAAAACCTTATGGCATCAATGTTGTTATGAATTGTGATCCATGGTGTAAAGGTATTGTAAATCTATAGTTTGGAAATCCAAATTTAGTTATGACCTAGTTTTGCTGTTATCATTAATTTAAGAAAATTATTTGATATATTGTGAGTGATGTTTTAGATTTCACAAATAAGATTAGAAGATCGATAAATATTTAATAAAAATATAATAAAATATTAAAAAATAAATATTTAATAAAAACACATTAAATTTTTAAAGGGTAAACTATCAAAATAGTCACTTTGTTTACCTCAGCTTATATTTTAGTCACGTTATCGCGTTGTAACATTTTAATCATTGAATCATTAATTGCTGTTAACAGTGCAACCCTAAGCTGACGTGATAAGTTAAGTTATCATTTCAAACAAAAAATTTATGTTAATTTAGACAATCAGTCCTTATATTTTTTTCGTTTTGAGTATTTTTTTCTTTATTTTTCATTCTCTTTTACTTCTTACTCTGTTTTCCTCCCTTCTCCATTTCATTTAACGTAATTTTTCTATGTTTTCTATTTGTTAAAACTAGTCTCTATACTTTTATTTTTTTGAGCGAAGCAAATTTGTGGACTAGTTTTAGCAAATGAAAAATATTAAAAAACTACGTTAAAAGAAATGAAAAAAGTAGGAAAACAGAGGGAGAAACAAAAGAGAATGGAAAAAGAATTAAAAGAACATAAAAAAAAATTTAAATTGCTCTAAATGAAAAAATATAAGGACCAGTTGTAGAATTTAACATTAAATTTTCTTTTGAAATGATGATTTAATATGTCATATCAGTTTATCATTACACTGTTTACGGCAATTAACGACTCAATAACTAAAATGTTACAAACGTAAGTGACTAAAACGTAACTTTTCAAACATTTATAAGTGACTAAAATGTAATCTGAGACAAAAAAAATGACTATTTTAATAATTTATCCATTTTTAAAATCACTTATAAAATAAAAAAATACATTATAAATATACCAAATAATAACGCATAATTTAATTACAACTAAACACTTCTTGTTGTGTGGAAATATTATTAAAAGTGAAGGCAAAATAAGGACATTAGTAACTAACTAAAAATTATTTTTTGAACCAAATGTGGTCGGAAATTGAAAATAATAAAAGTGTAAATTGGATTGAACAAGTAATTAATTCATGTTTTATTGAACAAGTAATTAATTCATGTTTTCTTCTCTTCAACACGGTTGCCCTGGCTGCCTACATTTCCTGCTCGGCCGCCGCCGCCGCCAAATCCTCCTCCACCGAAACCAGCACCGCTCCCAAAACCTCCTCCTATCCCGCCTCCACCACCACCTCCTCCTCCTCCCCCACCATAGTAGTGTCCTTTATCATTTTCCTTATAATGCTTTCCAAAGGCACCAATTCCACCACCACCACCACCATTCTGAACATAACCAGGACGTCCAAAACCAAAGCTGAAGCCTAGACCCTTGCCGAAGCTAAAGGAATGTCCAAAACCAAAGCTGTTCCCCCCTCTAAAACCACCTCCGCCAATTCCCCAACTGGGGTTACCATCAAAAAACCATTCTGGCTTCTTCTTTTCCGCCTCTACCTTCCTACCCTCAACACTCTCATATCCCACCACTACCACCAAACAAACCCACAACCCAACCCAACTTATAAACTTATTCCAACCCATATTTCAATGCAATGCAACGCTTTCCTCTTTCACGGCCATACCAGCTGAGCTCACCATGTTTATAAAGCGATTTCTTCTCTCTACAAAATTAAAAAAAAAAAATGATAACCATAGTTTGGAATTAGTTGAGATGGATTAATTTCTTCACCGCTGGCTAGCTTTAAAACAATGTTCCACTTTTACGTGATTTGATATTGGTGTTTGCATTCAAAGCCACCATTTGTCGAGAATCACGTTCTACCCATTACCCAACCTCCAAAAGTTGGCATACCATGCATGCATGATTTTAAAATAAATGGGAAACCCCATAAATGAAGATGCAATGCAATTATTCATCTTCATTTTGACTTCTCGCATTACAAAATAAGCAGCTTTAGCAACTTAGAAAGAATCGGTCCTTGATTAGCTTTTGTTCCTAAACTTAATTGAAAGCCTCCAATGATCGTCCGATTCAGGTTCATCTCCTCCTCCGCCCGAAAAATCCAAACCCTATAGGGTTTAGTCTCCCCCCTTGGAATTTCCCTTTGTATGGCCTAATATGTATTTGTGATGTTTATTCTCCTATTTACTTCAATCTCTTATATCCATATCGGTTCTATTCTCCTTTATTTCATAAATGTAAATATATGTTGTTAACAAAACCAGTGATTAAGTTAGTCTTATGAGTTAATCGGGTACTAACTCGGTTACGAAATAATTAATATACCATTTCATTAAATGACTATTATTATTATTTTGGTGACCATTTTGTCTTTTTATATTTTTAATAATTTTTAAATAAAAGAATTAAAATTAATATAGCTAGAGGATTGAACTTGTGTTTAATAAATTTATAAATACTTTTTTTACCACTACCGATAATAATTCTTAAGTAAACTTTAAAGAAAATAACTTTTAACATAAAATGTTTTTTCTCATCAAATTTGTGTATATAGATAATTTTACCGATTGAGTTAATATCTTAAGTCACCTCCACACTAACTCATAATTGATGACAATACCATAAAGTTAAATAGGTAAATACATGTAATTAAGAATATTAAACACACTCAAATTGTTTTCTAGCTTGTACTATTAATAAAGCTTTAGTTGAATTGGTAAAGTTAAGGTATTGTAAATGTTGGTAGCATAGGTTCAAATCTTGCCAGATGTAATATCTTTATAGGTTTTATTTAATATAAAGATAAAAGTACCATTGTAATAATATATCTTATTTTAAATATGAATGGACATTATAATAACCTAACCGAATTGGTATCTGATTGACTTGTAACATCAACTCAGTTAGGAGATTAAAATCTTAGTATAGATACAAACGATGTGGGTGAAAAGGTTTGTTTGATAATATTAAAATGTACACAATTATTAAAATAAAGCTTTAGTTGTTGTGGTAAATTTAAGGTTTTGCAAATGTTGGTGGCATGAATTCAAATATCACTATATGTAAATTTGTTGTTAGTTTTATTTGAAATATAAAAAGACAAAAATACGATAGTAATAATATAACTTATTTTATATATGAAAGTGCATTTTAGTATTTTCTTCAATTGAGTTAGTGTTTGGTTGACTCGTAACACCAAATCAGTTAAGGATTAGAATAATAGTAAGTATAGAAATACAAACAATGTGAGTAAAAACAATTTGTGTAATAATATTAAAAATGAATAAATAATATTAAAATAAAGTTTTTATTGAAATGGAAATTATCTTTCTAAAGATGTTAGTGGCATAAATTCAAATCTCATCATATGTAAATTATTTATTAGTTTTATTAAAAATATAAAATGACAAATGGACCATTGCAATAATATAATTTATGGAAAAATATTTTCTCACGGTCCGTAACTTTTCTTCACACTTACGGACAAATTTAAGTCACAAAATATTGGGTAGAAACTTGTTTACCTTTTTACACGGTTAAACATATATACGCTATAGAAGTTATAGATTTAGAATATATATTTGTGAAATAAATAATCAAACGTAATAATTTATTTTATTTTAATATGGTACGTTAGTTTCAAATCATATCTTTTATTTTTTATTTGATGTTATTTGTTAATACACTTGTATTTTAAATACATGATGTCCATATATTTACGCGTGTGATAAATTGTTAGTACTTATATATACTTCTATATTATTATTTAAAACATTGTCTGAGTTGGTGTTACCCATCAATTGGATTATCGAAAAATCATTCATATTATAAAGTAACAAATATTTTTTTATTTTATATTTTATATAAAATATTAAAAAATGTACATGATAAATTTTAAACCTAAAATACCATAATCTTAAATATTTTAACTTTATCATTTTAACCAAACCTAATTTATTCATTACATTAATTTTTTATAACTAATTTAATTATGTGTATGTATTTTAATAGATCTACCAAAATATAAAAAAAAAAGAATATAAATACCATCAAAATAATATTTATTGCTTTGTAAAAAAATGGTAACCCTCAGTAGCATATAGTCAAACATTGTTATGTGTCCTATCTTTTAAGGTTTATTATCTTATACATAGCTAATGGAGTAAAAAAAAACACTCCACAAGTGGGTCTAAGATGATACCATTTATTTTTAGAATGTAATTAGGTAAGGATAATTATTTAACACACATGCGGTGAAAATATTAAGATTTTTTCATGTGTTATAAATTCAACAAAAGGTCTTAGTCATAACGTAAATAACATAAAAATGGATTGTGCAAAAATCCATAGTTATTTATTTATTTATTCTAGTTATTCTAGTAAAATATAAAATAAATAGAAAGAAAAAGATATAGGAAGAAAGAAAAAAAAAATAGAAATAATATTTAGATTCTATATTATAGGAACGGAAATAGGACTTCTGCTTTTGATTGTTGATTCAATGCAATAACAAGATTTTTTTGTTATAATAAGTCAGATCGTAAAATCATAGAAAAAATGAATTAATTGAATTGAAAATAAAAAAATGAGCCCAGTCGAGTACTGACCAGGTCGGTCTGTGGAAATTGGAAATAAAAAAGTCCCCTTTTGCGCGAAATCAAAGCGATATTCTTTCCTTTTTTTATTTGAGATATTTCTTTAGCTCCTTTGCTTTATTTAAAAATATAAATGATATAGAATATAATATAAATGAAATGGAATTACTGATAAAAGTTCTATATCTCCATAGAAAAGTTGGATGTATCTATATATTCAATCTATATCTATATAATAATAAAATTTAGAATCTATATATCTATGGATTAGTAATACTCAACCAATTGTCCAAAAAAAATCCCATTTCCAAAACAAAATACGGAAATGGGCTTTTTTTTCAAAAATAACCGAAATAGTCCAATTTTTTTAAAATGCGCTAAGCTGGCTTCATTTTTAAGGAAAAGTTAGAAAAACGTGTACAGCTCAGCGCTTTTTCCCCTTTGACATGTAAACGCGTCCAGGTCAACACGTTTTGTAACAACTCAATTTTCAGTTGTGTCAGAAACAGTGATTCGAGATCACTAAATCCGACGAGTGAGTTCAAAAATTTTATTATTTAAATATTATTTATGAGTCAAGTATAATTTTAAAAAACTTTTGAATTAGTAATTTGTGATTTAAAAGAATTTATTAGGTTAAATGGTTCCGAAAATGAGGTATCGAGACCTCGATTTCATAAACCGAGCCATAAATATTTTTATAAATATTTAAGTAGTTTTATTAAGTTAGTATTAAAGTTTCGATAGAAAATTTTAACGTTTTGATAGTTAATTAATTAAAAAGGACTAAATTGAAAAAGGTGTAAAATTTGCCAGAGTGATAAAATAGCTTAAATGTTAAATGAGGAAGGACTTAAGGAGAAATTATGCCTAAAATAAAGGCATGAGGCGGCATAAGCAGAAAAGAAAGCAAAAATAATGTGATTAAAGGACAAAATTGTAAATTTTATGAAATTAACTTAAACAAATTGAATTCTAAACTTTTCTAGGCTATTCTTCTTCAATTTATCAGCTAAAAACGCCATAGGATAATTTTTTAAGATGGTTTTATTTATTTTACTTCATGTAAGTTCAATTCTTGCCTTTTTCTTGTAATTTTTATGTTTTTAAGACTTTTGCAATTAGGTCCAACTATCTAATTCATTAGTTTTTTATTTTATGGGTAACTTTGAAAGTTTCAATTGATGAGTTCTGGATGTCTATGATGAATTAACATGGAATTGAGGCTTTAATTTTGTTATATGATGATCTTATCAAGTAATTTTAATAGAAATTGATTTTAGGACCAAATTGTGAAAAAGATTAAATCTTAGGGTTTGGTATTAAATTATGTTTATAAAATGCTGTGTAATAGCTTATAATATTTAGATAAAATGTTATTTGAGAAAAATTAGCTCATTTGATGGGTTAATTGGTGAGGGACTAAATTGTAAAAATTATAAAAGTTGGGTTAATTGTGTAATTTCAAAAATTAAGGGGTATTAATTGTGAAGTAAATTGAATTGAAATATATACTAATGAATATATAATTTTATATTTTAGATCAAGAGCTCGTAGATCAACAAGAAAAAGAAAAATTAACAGAATAGTCCATAACTACTACAAATTCCACAATTAGCCCAAGTAAATTCGTTTGGTTGAATTTTAATGTTTATTTACTAATTGATGAATGTTATTATGTAATTAGTCATATTTTTTGTTGAAAATAAAAATTATTGTTAAATTGTAAAATCGAATTGAATGATTAAATTGAGTAGAACACGGGATTTAGTATAATTGTTTTGTGACAAATGATGAATTAACGGATAAGACCATGGTTGAACCATGGCAGTGTTTATATATAAGACCATAGTTGGGCTATGACATTAATGTAAAGGATGAATTGACGGATAAGACCATAACTGGGTTATGGTACTATAAACGTAAAACCATGGTTGGACCATGGCAGTGTTTATATGTAAGACCATAGTTGGGCTATGGAATTCTGATGATAAGACCATAATTGGGTTATGACACTACGAATGTAAGATCATGGCAGGGCTATGGCAATATATATGTAAGACCATAGTTGGACTATGGCACAAAGAAAATGTTGTACTCATATCCATAAGTCGTTCTTCAATTTAATAAGAATTGGTAAAAAACTTATGTGATTGGAATTTGAAAGATTTATTTATCATTATTGTTATTAATTTGAAGGAAGTGTGTTCATTGATTTATGTTGTGTTTGACAGAAAGAATGTATGATTTATTTACAATTTAATTTATTATATTGAGTTCGATAAGATCAATGTTTAACCTAATGAACTTACTAAGCTTCGATACGCTTACTCGTGTTGTTTAATGTTCTTATAGATTAACGTGAAATTAGAGGATCGGATTAGCACATTGAGCCACACTATCCAGCTTGCTCCGGTAGATTTTATTATGCATACTATGGTTTATATGGCATGTATAAGGATTGGTATAATTTTAAGTAAAGTTGATTTGTGTAATATTATGATGTATACTTTGTTTAAGTTTCAAATCAACTTATATAAGTATGAATTAAACATGCATGAGGTGTGTTTAAAATGGTTAATTGATGGTTAATTAATAGGTAAAATGAGTAAAATGAGGTATAATTTGACTTAGTAAATTTAGTAAAATATGCATAAATGTGTATATGGTTGATTTGGTAAGACTGGATATTTGAATATTTGTAATGATATGTTAGTTATAAGACTTGGTATTGGTTTGAATTGAAGGTCTTATTGTATTTTGTGAATGTGTAAATGGTTGTGCCTAGGTTGATACCAAGATGAGGTGAGAAAAATGACCTATTTTCGTCCACACGGGCGTGTGTCCCCTGTTCCTAAGAAAAATTTTGAAATTTTGGAAAAAATTTCTGAGTATCCAGTTTAGTCCCGAATCACTTCTAAGGTGTATTTTGGGTCTCGAGGGCCCATCTAAGGGACAATATAAACATTATATAATTGATTCTTAATATGAATAATAAAGATGGAGAAATATCCATATTTATTCCGTAAAGTCTGGTAATGCTCTATAACCCTGTTTTGGTGACGGATAAGGGTTAAGGGTGTTACACGTTTCATATGTGCATGTACAAATTTCATATGTGCAATTTGTTCTTCTTTTTCTTTTTTTATTATGGTCGTTTTGTATATGCTAACAATTCTAAAATGCAACAAGATTAAAGGTCTCAAAATGTAATTTTATAATATGAGAAAAAGTTAACAAAATATAAAAAAAATGGAAATTATTTTGTAAAAAATTTATTAAATATAGTGTTTAATCTTATGTTGTTAGTTAAAAAAAGAAAAAATCTCACATTGCCTAGGAACAAGCTGCAAACCTATTCATGAGTCTATATATACACATATATTACATCTCACATTGCTTAAGAAAATAAAAGAAATGAGACATTGGATCTATATAAAGCTTTGCTTTGTAAGTTTTATTTCCACATTAATTAGTGGCACCAAAAACTTAAAAGAAAAATAGTATTGCCGCTTTGGGTCTATATAAAGGCTCATTCTTTTAAAATTTCAAAAAATTGGCCTATTTTAGTAATTCTTTTTTAAAAAAAGGCCTTTTTTGGAAATTTAGTCATTGGAACATGGGCAAAAGAGTGCTGACTTAGAAGTGTTTTAACAAAACGTGCTGACCTGGATGCGTTTTATAGGTCAGAGGGGAAAAAGCGCTAAGTTGAACATGCTTTTTTGACTTTTCCTTAAAAACGACGTCAGCTCAATGCTTTTTAGTAAAATCAGACCATTCCCGTTATTTTTTAAAAAAACGATCCATTTTCGTAATTTTTTTTTAAAAATGAGCTTTTTCTAATCAATTGGTGATAATACTCTATATAAATAAATAATAATCTATATATAACAAAGTAAAAAAGGGCTTTTCTCAAGCGTTTCTTTTTAGGTGCTGTAACATAGTAATTATCTTTCTCAATTAAGAGAGATAGTTGAGTGGACTAAAGAAGTTGTATTTTAAAAAATAAATAATAAATAAAGAGGACATACGACAAACCTCAATTTTGTTTGTGTTTTTCATTGCCAATATACTAAATAAAAAAAGAGGACATTTATATTTTTTGAAAATTTTTATATATTTCTTTAAATTTTTTTAAATATCAAGTTAAGAATATTTGTAAATTTTGAGATTTAATTTTTTAAAATTATGACTAAATCAATATAATATATAAAATTTTATGGCTAAATTTGTTATTATACAAATTTTTTTAACTGCCACGTTAATCGAACTATGTAGGTGGATGGTTAAATTGCAAATTTTTTATTTTGAGTCACTAAAATGAATTTTTTTTCGTTGGATGATTGTATAGTTTACTAAAAAAACAAAGGGATAAATCTCAAAACTATATATGAACTTTGGTCTAATGTGCAATTTTATATATAGACTTTGATTTTGTGCAATTTTATACATAAAAATTTGATTTGATACAATTCTCACAAATTATTAACACAATTATTGATTTAACATCATTTTATGTTTATATATTGCATACATATATAATTATATTTATCAAATATAAAAATAAATTGATGTATTTATTTCTTTAAAATAATGTGTATGATTGAATCAAAATTAAACTTTCATGTATACATTTGAACTACAATTAAAGTTTCATATGTATCATTACACCAAACCAAAGGTCGTGTCTCAAATTATAGAATAAATCAAAATTAATGGATAATTTTGAGATTTACTTCAAAAACAAAACAAAATTAAAACACGGTGGGCAGCGACTCGAATCCGAAACACGTTGAAGTTTTACCCTACTCATTGAAAATTTAAAACTTCTCAACAGAAAACACTAAAGATGGAAAGCATAGAGGATAGGAGTCGAAAGCAACCTTTGCAGTGTTTATTGAGAAGGCTGAACTTCATTTAAAATTGAAGCTACGCAACGACCAAATGCCCCTTAAATATATATATATATTTATATTCGATTTTGTTCTGTCAAGATTTACATGCGTAATATAATACAACATTCATGACTGTTTCAACAAGAAGAACCGAAGAATACATTGATATCAATACAGGGATTTCCCACATACAGATTCCCCTGCATATTCTCAACTCAAATACACACTCAACTACCCTCAACCCTATGTTGCTCAACAATGCCATCATTAAGCCTGTTTGTCGTCTTCCTTCCATAAGCTTTTTAGCTTTCCATAGTGAGCCAAGTCCGTCACATTCACTCTCCAATACTGCTATCACGTTCGCCATGTTCCCCACCACCATTACATGTGCGAACATCACGCAAAAAGGTATCCCTAGCAACCCCACAACACCCCAAAACCCCATTCCAACTGAACTGATTCCAAATGTGTAAAGCATCTTTGGTGCCACTGCTAAACCAACCACCATTGCTCCAAACAGGCCTAGTATAACGAGGAGCTCCAAAGACCTTGTGTGGAGAAGCTTAATCCAAGCCAAACCGCTTCTCATGAATAGCCTTCTTCCATCAAGGTGTATGCCATTGTAACTATCTGAAACTGCTTGGATGGTGGCTGCTCTTCCAAGAAGAGAGAACGTAATGGAAGAAGGGGTGCATACCATGATGTGAACAAGTGTTTTGGACGGGAAATTCGGCAGCCCGTGTGCGAATAAATGATCTGTGATTGTTATAGCTGAGGAAGGTATTTGGGGGAAATGGTGAAGGAGAAAATGCGATAAGAAAAGAGAAACCGGGAGCGGCGAGAAGAGGAAAACAGAGATGGAATGGAAATGAGTAGGGTGAAGAAGGATCACCCTGATGGATTCTCTAAAAATCTCAAAAGTGTTCATCAGATAGATGGAGTCAAGAACTTGTGTTGTTCTTCTTGCCATAACATTAGAAGCAAGAAAGAAACATAGATAGCTGAGTGAATGTGAGAATTTGTATGGGGGTTAACCAGTGACAAGGAGAGTATAATAAGATCAGATAGCTGATTGCTTGCGTGCAAATTCATCATGATTGAATAGGTTTGTAGGTCGGTCGTGTAAAAGTTGATTGTTTTTTTTTATATGCTTTTAATCATATGAATGAGAGGTAACGTGTTGGAATCTTGATATTTTCTTAATATATAGATAGTTGAATCTATAGCTGTTGTTTTGGAGTCTTAAAGGGGGCGTATGTTATGGGTGGTAGTTGCCTAGTAAATCATTGGTTTGGCCTTAAGTAGATGTGTATGCTCGTTCGAGAGCAAGAAAGAAGATAATTGTGGGGTCAAAGAGAAAGGTTAAGGCGATAATTTTGCCTTGTTGTAATGAGGTTGTGTAATGATTGTGGGAGGGAGCTGATGCCTGAAATATAGCAAAAGGGAGAGAAAATTTTAATACCAACTTGGGTGGGATTAACTTGAAAGCAAAGGCAAATTAGACATGTGAGAGCGTGGGGGCCAATTGAGGACCCAATGCCAAAGCTAAACGATTAATGTCAAAAAGTTGGAAAATGTTAAAAATGAAAAGTTACTAGCTACTGAAGAGCTATCCCAATTTGTATTAGATATGCAAATCTGATCATATGTCAATCATGCATGTGTTAGCTCTTTTCATGCATACAGCCTGGGGATTTTAACCAGATTCCTTTTGCTTTTGATAAGCTTTCCCCTATATGTTGGTGAGGTAAAAGAAAATGCGGAACTAAAACAGAGCCTGGACTAAGGGCAACTTCTTCACACGGACTAGTAGTAGGGATGGTGAAGAGGTGATCTGGGGATTTGCCTCGATAGATGGTTCATGGCTCCAAAGAAAACTACCGACAGGCAGCAGTTACAAACCTTCCAATCGTACATTCTGATTACAGAATTGTAAAACAAGAGAAAGAGACCTTACAGTTTCGAGGCAACGTGTTTATCCCACCCCCAAATGTAAAGCCAATAAAATTATGTTGGATCAAAGATCAAGGAGATATAGCAAACTTTTAGGGCGTATTAAAACACTCGAGCCTCTTCTTGGTGATCCGATCAGCCCGTTTACCAACACTTGTATTGGAGGCAGACAAGCTAGTGACCGAGGCAAGGTGATCTGGCTATCCCCTTACCGTTTTATCCCGTGTCAAAATATACTGTATGCTCTCCTAGAACGAATTAAAATAGAGCATAAATGTACGGCTATATAATCATCTGCAAATTGCAGATGATTGTTTCTTCTTCAAAGTAACCGAATACATATCAAGGATAGCTGACATGATGAATATTAAAACTAAAAACCAACAAAATATATAGAGAAGAGTTTAGTACGACTCTTAGCAAAGAAAAGAAACTGTACAATGGAGTTTTAGTGGCTGCAGCTGAATATGTACCTATGACCCTTAGAAAACATGGTTTCTGCAATGCAATCTGACAACCAAATGCTATTATTGTATTTATTTGCTGGCTCGATATGAATTTTTTAGCTCATGCCACAAGCAAAATAATGTGTCGTAATCGCCATCATCGAAGTTACAATTTTCAACCTGTGAGACACTTACTAGGCTCCTTAACCACTCTTCATGGAGAGTTGAGAACTCTGATCTCTGTTCACTTGACTTAAAACTTTCCCCAACACTTATTTTCATTACTTGTCCAGCCTTTGAGGCAGCTTCAACTACCTTTTCTGGGATACCAGCCATGATTGCAACTTGCAAACCATAACTCTCCGGGCATGCTCCATTAGTAAGCCGATATAGGAAACTTGGCTCTTGCTCACCTTTAGAACAACCTTCAGACTTCACCTTAAAAGAGCAAGCCATGTGTTGCAGTATAACATGTGGATGAGATGCAAATTCCTTTGTGAGTGGATGGTAATGTGTTGCAAATAACAGCCGACAATGAACCTTTTCAACAAGATGGCGGAACACCTACACAAACATCAAAGTAGGTTGTTTGAAAGGGGCATGAGTATTCAAATTCTAGAATACGTAATAATTAAGAAGTGCGGAACAGAACAGAAGAAATCCAGATCATTCTCAATTAGATTTGGCTAAGATGTTTCTCTGAAGCTATAAAGTAATATTTCTCTATACTATGAGCATAAGCAAACTTCATTTCTCAAAGATTTGCAACATCATAAATACAGTAGTGAAACCATTTGTGCCTGCCTTTCACAAACATGATTCATGGTGGCACTAGATTTTTTCAGTCTAAAAAAAATGCAATATTTATTCTCATCATCAATTGGAGCACATAAAACATAAATATTTTGCTTATTATACCATATGTTTTTGTTTTGTAAAGAGACTAAGGGTCAATATCTAGCAATGTAGCATATTGGTTCTCCTACTTTAGGGGGAATACGTAAAGTTGTAATAGATTATTGAAGTTTGAAATCTCACAGCATATGCAATAGCATATCCATCAAAAGTGCTTGTTCCTCGACCCAGCTCATCGAGAAGAACAAGAGAATCTTGGGTGGCATTTTGAAGAACTGATGCCGTTTCAGTGCACTCCACAAGGAAGGTACCTACAAAAGTAGGTTGCACAATCAGACTTTGCAAAAGAAAACGTGAATGTAGTCATGCAGTACATACCCTTGTGAAAGGCTATAGACAGATTAAGGAAACATGTTTTTAACTGTTTGATAAACCCCAAAAAACATGTCGACTTAATTGAGGTACTCAACAATAGAACTATTTATTAAGCACAATCTGGAAAGGCAATTTTGAAAATTCCAACATTTAACTGTATGTATAAGGATCAGAAAAGTACACAGGTGATGCAACTCCCACTTCAATTTGGATATATTTGACAATACATTCAGAAAAGCAAAGCATATTCATTTGGAACAGATAGTGCTGGACCACGAGAAAAGTACGTTAGGAAACTGTTGTACTTACTCTCGCCAGTCATGATCCGGTCAGTAGCACCAAGCCTTGTAAAGATTGTATCCACAAGTGAGATAACACATGTCTCACAGGGCACAAAACTTCCCAACTGCATGTAAAAAGATTAATGTATGAAACACTGCAGCAACAGGTGAGACTAATAACAAAACATGCTGATCACCAGAAGCCTATGGGAGCAGGTGTTTAATTAATGGCAGCTCTTAGGGACCAAGAGAAACAAACCTGGGCCAGTATAACAGCCAGACAAGTGGCACGCAAGAGAGTTGACTTTCCACCCATGTTCGGTCCAGTCAATAGCAAGGCACGAGGAGTATAGTCATTTACACCTTCACCAAGGAAAATGTCATTTGGGACAGGCAGTACACCATTCTCCCCAAGGGCAAATGGATGCCAAAGCCCTGTAATTTTAAGTATTGGTCCTCTTTGATTAGAGGTCATGGTTTTTGATTGGGGCAATACAACAGGCCTTGCCATAGTCCCAGAAGAAAAACTTGCAGTTACTGCAAAAGATCTTAGTACATCGATGCAGTTTAGGGCATGAATAACTTGAGACCATTGAGAAGCTTTTTCAATAAATAACTCGATCAGTATGGAAAGTGTTTCAGCATCTGAATCTGTTAAATCATGGTTCTGGCAGATATCGTGTCAGTTAGGTACCCAGAAAGCAAAAAAACTAAGTAAGTCACTGCTGAAACCACATCTGTTACTAGAAAGCAATCAGTTTCTAGACAATCAACATGTATTGGTCAGCTAGCACTGCCTAAATGACAAGCTAAAGATGGGCCTTTTCCACCATTATCAACCCTATTATATCTTAGATCTAATTTGAATTTAAAATATAAAATGCATAATTTCTACAAGAAAATATCAAAATATAAATCCATAGCTACATACTCAGCCTAAGGATTGCCTGCTTAGAGGCAATATCCAGGAAAAATCAGAACTAATAGGATATTTGTGAAAGCTTAATACAAAAAATACTCCCATTGATACATAATAAGAAAGCAGACCTGGTAATTTGGGAAGTCGCTCTCTATGGCTGCTTCAAATTGAGTGAGGAATTCATCAAGCCCATTAGCACCACTTAGAATTGGAAACTTAAAAACTTTTGATAATAGAGATACCATATCTGCATCCTTTTGTAATAGCCTTAACAAATCCATTCCACTCCAGAGACCTTTGACAAGTGTACCAAAAGCCTTTACCTGCCCCACAATAGGAAACGTTATATATCAAGATGTTTAGAAAGGAAGTGTCCCTGGCCAAAAGACCACAAAAGCAACATGTTTAACTTATGAGTCCAATATCTTCCTTTTTTACATGGAACCTATCAGTGAAACAAAATAAAAGAACATGGACTGTTGTTGCCAAAAAATTTGAGGAATAAATATTTTTAGGTCAACCATGCAGTTGTAAAAATATTAACAGTGAACGAGATGCTTTCCAAACACTAGTTTCCAAAACATGCAAGCAATGATTCATTTAGCATTTACTTTCCAAGTTATTTTACCCAGACAAAGCTAGAGGAGTACCAAATGGAGAGGGGGGGGGTGAAGATACAGATGTAGGAGACCTACCAGTTGTTTGAGTACTTTTTTGCCTATCATGGGAAGAGCGAGAAAAGCTGATGATTGTATGCTGGCCTTAACACGCCCAAGTAACCTTTCTAAGTCTGGAAGTTTGCGAAGATATTGACCAATGATTAACATAATTTCTGAATGTGACATAAGTTCTTCAACCACGTCTAGCCTTTTATTAATGCTGTCAACATCTGTCAGTGGATGACAAATCCAGTTCCTTAAGAGGCGCTTACCAGATGATGTCACACAGTTATCAAGATACTTATACAATGTACCTGAAAATAAGACAATTTTAAGGACTAAAAGGCTAAAAAAACAACAGCCAGCAAAAAATACTGCTAAGCTAACAACATTCACCACTTGCCTGAAGAACCACCATCAGCACTATTACTGAAAATCTCAAGATTTACTATTGTCTGCCCATCAATTCTGAGGCAACCTTGATAAACATGGTAGGGTAAGACATCTCCACTCTGTAAAATGTCCTTCAGCTGTATGAAATAGAACTAATTAGATATCTAATGTGTATACTGACATGCTTACATAAATGCTAGTCCGCAGGCTTACCATCAATCGTGACATATGACTGACTAATCCACCAAGAGCACACACTGCAAAATCATGGTGCACCACACCATCAAAAGCATTAAAATATGAATTAGGCGACCCCTTAAAGTAACCTTTTGACTGAATCATATTTCTAACTTCAGAAGCATCCAGAAAATCAGTAGAGAATCCGGGACTCAGTTGAACTGCTGTAGTTCCTGCAAGATAAACAAAAATCAATATGCAGTTTGACTAACCATGATTAACATAGTTTCTCAGCATTTAAAGCTACATGAATCTTCAAGATAAAGAATCTAATTAAAAATGCAAAAAAGGAAGGGCTGATTTATGGCAATTTTCAATTATACAGGTGCAGATTGTCCAGAGAGTAGAAGGCTTTTTAACCGTTAAATGCACATGGACAAATTCATCTTTACCATATTGAATTACTGTTTTCATAATTTAAACAAGACTTACATAACATAATTAAGAACCCAATAGGAAAGCAGAAGATGTAACTGTTTTCAAATACAAGAATCTCAATTCAGCTTTACAATATACTTTCTCTTAGGGATTGAAAGCACTCAAATAAAGCTAGACATACAGATTCATACACATAGAGAGAGGTATTGTTCAACCTGCAGATAAAAGAGTTGATAAAATGCTCACCGCTAAATGAGTACTTCTTTAGTGCTTTATGAGCTTCTCTGGACAGCCCTGAAATACTTGGACATATACTTCAAATTAAGAGGCAAAACTTTTATAAAACTAGAACTCAAAAGAAGAAAAATTGAAAGAAAAGTTCACCTCTATGTTCATATATGACTTCCTTAGGAGACACCTACATCAGATTCCAACCAACACATTAGAGCTTATTTTCCAAACATAAAAAATCCATCATAGGTAAATACAAGAACCTACCTGCATCAATAAAGCTCCCAGAGCAGAACAAGTAGCATCATCACTAATAGAACCAACCCAAAATATTAGAGCAGCACAATCAACAAAAGCAAACCCATATGTAGTTGAACCATTCTCAACTCCATAGTTGCCCTAAGTAAAAAAGCAGTATGTAATCATAATATGTATATTCCAATAAATATTCAAATTACAAATAGAAAAGTAATGCACTTTAAAATGGAAAAACAAACTGCAATAACTTATGCCTAAGAACTTTGAAGATCCAAAATAAATGGTGCAACACTAGGAAAACAACTATTGTTAAAACAGGCTATTTCAATTATGTTTATTCACAAGAAATTACATAAATATTTATACAAATAGTGAGCCAAACTTAGGAAACTTTATACTAGGAAACAGACTAATTCTAGGGATGCTGTCCCTAAAAACAGCCTTAAAGTTAGGGATAAAATATTTACAGAATCCTATCTAATACACTCAAATATTCCTTAATTAGGAAACTGTAATCTGACAACTATCAAATCAGCTTATGCGGAAAAGGAAGCATGCATGATTACATAAATATTTCAACAATATGCATATACTTAACACCCTGACCCAGACCCTGACAATCCCACCTACCTAACCCGTTAAAGAAAAGAGGAACAGAGAAAAGGAGAAAGATAATATCACTTCAAGAATTCAAAAAAATTAGAACAAAGTAATATATAAACTTCAAGAAAACAGCAAAATATTCAACCACGAAAATATGGTATGATAGATAAGCAATATGTTCATCCGATAGATAACACCTTCCAAACCCATATCTAAATGAATAAATAAATATATTTTAAAGAGAGGGGGGGGGGGGGATTACTTCAAGCCTCAAGGAGTCAACAACATAGTAAAATACATCCAAATTCAGTATGATAAGTTTCAGGAAAGCATCCGAAAATTTGAGCCAGAGAAATTCATATTACAGTTGAACTAGATATATTCATTCAGCGGACACTGAAGAACTAATTATTGGAATGTATAAATATATAAGGATAACCAACCTCCTTTATAGCAAGTAGATGAACAGCATCAGGTCCAATGTTACCATCAACTGTTGTTGATGGGGTGATCACTTGAACTAACTTTCTTTGAATCACCTGATAATAATCCAATGTAGTTAGTCAAACTATTTAGACAAGCTACTGAGCACAGCCATGGCGTAAAATTAAAGACATGAAACCACTAAAGAAGTCAACATAAGTAGCAGAATATTTATTCAAGAAGCATGTACAGGGAGCTTTGCTGGAGAATCCAATTTGATGAAACCAGAAAGTATTGTAGTTTTAGATACATCAAGCATTTTTGAAGTAGGAAATTTTTAAAACATTTCTCTTCAAAACATGACTCTTGCTTGTTAGCCTTAAAGAAATACAATATCAAGGCACATAAAGGATGACATACCAAAGAGTAACAATAATATAACAATAATATTTTTTAAAAAAATTAGATTCAAAATTGCATCTCCAAACATGCAAAATTAAAAACTTACAGAATTTGCACCCCTAGCTTTTGCTTGCTGAGATGTCTCTAACTGCTCCATACGTCCCACTTTGTATCTTCAGAAAAAAACAGAAAATGTGAATAAGAATATGCTAAATTAAAGAAAGATGCCCCATCTAGAATTCAACATTGCACTCTCAAAAAGATGACAAAGGACATGGATCATCATTCCCTCTTTTGCACTTTCGACCATCAAACCTAGTCTTTCTCCCAATTCCAGGATGATTAAAAAACAACATTCTTGTTGACAGCTTATTGTAAAGGATTCTAAGACATAGTATACACAGATGAGGATGAAGACAATCACAAATCTCTTCATCATTCTTACCCACGAGCAACTAGCTTTTGAACAGCATCATCAATTCCACTTTCTGGTATACCAACCTGAACATAAAGAAAGATACCATGGGTATTGCATCTACACCACCACTGTAAAGGCCATATATAGAGATAATATTCCAATAGACCAATAGAAGAATGAAAACTAGACAATTCACCTGGCGGCATTTGCCTACTCCGCTTACTGTCATCTTCCAATCAAGCTCCTTGTGGCCAATTTCAGCATCTATCTCATAAAGCTCATAGAATTTTCCCTTTTATAGAAAATCATATGGTTGAATTAGGTAACCACGACTAAGGAAAATAAATACAAAACTCATAACATGCATCATTCAATTAAATCCAACTTACAGATGAAGGGAGGTCTCACAGAATATAAGAGACCATTAGGTTGAAGAATAAAAAATCTAAATAGTGATATTATCCACATCACAAAATTAAATACTCTTTTCCACTCCCCCATATAAGTTATCCAGTTAAAGGTTCATCTCATATGACTAACATATAATCCAATGTTGGCAATAGCTAGTGACAAAATGAAACTAGAATGTGGCGCAACAATAACTAACCACTTTAAAGAAGAGAACAATATCCATATATTGACATTTGACACCCCAATATTGTTTTTGAGATGCTGACATATTCTTGAGAACATCGGGAGGTATAAAAAGAGTCTTCTTGTCGTAAAGGGGGTCACTAGGCCTTCTTCCATTAGCATCCTTTATGCGAGAAGGATCAAGCCACTCAAATTTGCTAGTAACATCACTATCATTCTTGTGATTATTGTTCCCAACAATAGATTCCTGGAGAAGCTTTATTCTTTTACTGGAGTCTAATAAAGAATTGTCCTTATCCCCAAAAGTAGGGAAATAATCTTGAATTCGCTTGAAACGGGAAACACCAGGTCGTGTAGCAGGTGTTTCAGGTCTGAGATCGTCATCATTCTCGACGTTTAGGACATTAGGCTTTTCAGATGGTTTAGCAGTTAGCTCAACTCTAGGCAATTCCTCCACATCAGAAGATTTGTCAGCTGCCTGGTTCCTGCAAATTAAACACAAATTATTGACGAAGGTTATACTCCGATGCTTAATAGTTAGAAATTTGAATTTAATTTTCTGAAGAAATTTATTTCAATGGACTACCATTTTCTTTTGTCCTTACTCGGTTAAAGATTATGTAAAGTTTTCTAAAAAAAAGTAGAGAAATAAAAGAGATAAATTCCATCCTGTGTCTGATTATAAAACCCTAACAAACTTTAAACCGTAAAGGTACGTCCAAATCGTTTTTAGAAATACAACGAATTGATTTGTACGCCTAAAATTAACCCAAAAAATACCTCAGACTTCCATTTTCTCTGTCGTCAGCCTTCACAAACTTGTGCATGATACTAGAAAACAGAGAAGAGGAACCCCTAGCCTCGGCATTCGATGCGAAGTTTACCGGTAAAACCTTACGAGGCACCTTCTCCGGTGGAGTATCAGTGCCTGTGACTTCTAAAGAGGAGCCACAAACGTCGCCATTCAGGTTCTGTTTTGAAGGAAACAGAGAAGCTCCTTGACCTTTTGCCTCTCCGACAGCGCCGTTTTGGCTCGCCGGCGAAGGTCTTTGCAATAACGAGAGTATCGATTTTTGGCGCTGCATTTTCAGAACGTGGGAGGGAGAGAGAGAAGACGTTTCGATAGCGGTAAAAAGCACCTTAAGAAGCAAAATTTTGGCGCCAACTTTTGCCCCCCTCCTTTTACAGTGTTTTAGCAAAAATATAGAGCGTCAGATTTCTGAAATATGATCTAAAGCGAGACCTTAATACCTTTGCTATGTACCATTTTGATGTGTTTTAGCTATTAACGATTTGTATTGTACCCATACCCGATTAGCAGTTGACGGAGCCAATATTTCAATATTGGGCCAAAATACCAACCACGCAACCATCCCATAAATTGATATAATAACTATAATTGGATTTTGTTAAAATGATAATATTTTTAACTCATAAATAGAAGAGATATAATGTATTTCAATATACTCGAATCAATATTTTTCGCATTGGTAATAATGCTCATGTTAATTGAGTTAAAACTCAATCAATTATTAAAATAATAATATTAAATTTTAAAATTTTACAATGTTTTAAGTTTGACTTTCACCATGTGTAAGTTTCTCTTTTTTTAGATTTATAAAATTAATCTTAAAATAATATCTATTGTTTATTAAAAGTAAAAGGTTTTTAATAATTTTATAATTGAATTTGAGACTTCGTAATAAGTGACATCAACTTAATAAGTCACTTAAATTAATATTAGTATACCTATCACACATATATATGTGCAAAAATTATATTTTAAAACAAACATGTTCATAAAAATCAAAAGACATATAAATAATAAAACATAATATTTAAAACTAATAATAACATTACGCATGCATTGCACAAATTTTAAATAAAATAAATTAATTTAAATTATGAGCTCAATGGCAAATAGTATTATATGTATTCTAATTGTTTTTCAACTTGCTCTGTCATGTTTCTATAAAATTCAAAATGTTATAATGTTTTTTTTTTGTTGTTGTTGTTGTAAAATGCGTATAAATAAAATTTTAAAATAATTTTAAATAAAATTATATGAATTAGAAATAGTCTGCTATTCTCTAGCACGGGTTTTCGTCTGTCCTTATTGACAGGTTTGTTTTTTTAGTTTCTTGCGGTTCTAGTTCGATTTTAAGCGGTTTTCTGGAGCATGGAGGATGAGATAGCGAATCTGCGTCTCACTGATGAAGAGGAATATGCTTTCCGGGAAGATCCTAAGGCGTCCGATTATGATATTCAATTCTGCCTCGTTGGAACTTACCTCGTTGGAACTTACCTAACGGATAGTGTTGTCCACTTTCCATCTCCTCGAAACACAATAGCTGATCTATGGCACCCAATTAGAGAAATCGCTATTACAAATTTGGGTGAGAAACGGTTTCTGTTTAAATTCTTTTATGCGATTGATAGAAAAAGAATGTTAGATAGAATGCCGTGGTTTTTTAAAAATCATATTCATTTGCTCCACGAACTACAATTGATTGATTATCCTTAACAATCAATCTCAACCATGCTGTGTTTTAGATCCAAATACATTATTTACCTCTGGGTCTGATGTCAAAAACAATGGCAAGGCGTTTTGGGTCTTTCTTGGGTGAGTTTTTAAAGTATGATACCATGATTCCATCTTTAAGGTTACAGCAGTATATATGAATAAGGGTAAGGTTGAATGTGAGATTAGCCTTCAAATGGAAAAAAAACGATTCAGTTGGAAGATAAAACGTACTATGCCAGTTTTAAGTATGAAAAACTTAGTCTATTATGTTTCATTTGTGGAAAGCTTGGCCACGGGGAAAGCTTTTGTCCAGTACAAGTTTGTGTAAACCCAGAGAAGATTGTTTTCGGCTAAAATATCACGCTTCAAACATAAATAAAGTGAGGGTCGGCGAAGATTAGCGGATGGTTGCGTCAGTTGGATGTGTAATTCAAGGGATTGCTTGCGTAATTTAGGCCATCATTCTGGTCAGTAAGGGTGAGTATTTGATCAAGTCGAGTCAAATCGAGTAAAAAATTTTCGAGTTAGATGAGTTGACAAATCCTATTTTAGTAACCGAACTCAATTTGAATTTTTTTTCGAATCAAGTCAAAAAATTTAAAGTCAAATCGAGTCAACGAATCCTATTATTTATACTTAATATTACATTTAGATGGACCTATTATTTAACTAGTAGATGAAGTATAAGATTATTTAACTACATGAACAATATAATGATTTTGCCTTTTAACTTAATGGATAAACATTTATCAAAACGACATAGTTTTGCCTTTTAACTTAATTATTTTGAATATTAACTTTTAAAAAAGTAAACATTTATCAAAACGATGTAGTTTTGTTTTTTCTTATTCGGATTTTCGAATAATTCGGATTGTGTAATTCATATTCGAATTAAACCGAAAAACTTATTTTTTTATTCGAGTTGATCTGAATAACTTGATTAACTCAAATAACTCAAACTATTTAATTCAAAATTTAAATTTTTTATCGAGTTTTTATAATCGGATCGGATTTTGCTCACCCCTACTAGTTAAGGATTTGCTGCCATCAATGGGGGGATATCGTTCATAATTAATATTGGTACTAAATATGGAATTTAGACCGGGCGATATTGGAGATAATGTTACTAGGATCATGGATTTGGGATCCGATAAGGAAAGTAGCCTCATTCACACTGATGAAGGGAAAAACATCAAAGGACTTTGGTAAGTACGACGACAATCCTAGGAGCTTCAACTATCACGTGAACAGAATGATCTATTAGCTGGCTCTACTGGGCAAGGCAACTGGACATTAAGAAAATCTTCAGTTGGAACGTTCATGAACAATGGAATCCATGGGTAGTTTATCATCTCAGGAACCACCTGAGAGAAGTTTGTCCTTAGATTTTTTTTCTAATGGAAACAAAAATAAGTGCGAGGAAAATAGAGGGTGTTAGAAGAAAATATGGTTTTCACAATAGTATAGAGGTAGGTGGTGAAGGTTTAAAGTGTGGATTGTGTCTAGGGTGGGCGCTACAGAATGTGATTACTCTTCAGAGTTTCTCCCACTATCACATTGATGTTGAAATTCAGGATGAATAGGACGGTTTATGCTGGCGATTTACTAGGTTTTATGGAAATCTAGACAAATAACTAAAAGGATTATCTTGGGATTTGCTTCGTAAATTGGGTAATGATCAATGTCTCCCTTGGTTATTGGCGATTTTAATAAAATAACATTTTCTTTTGAAAAAAAAAGGGAGGCCGTATCCGAGTAGAGAAAAATAGGTCAACATTTCGATTGGCATTATCTGATTGTAATCTTACAGATCTGGGTTTTTTTGGAAGGTGGTATACTTAAGAGTGAGGCAGATTTGTTAACATAAATATACAAGAGAGACTTGATCGAGGGGTTGCTAATCAGGAATGGTGGGAAATGTTCACTAACTTCTTTGTAGCTCATTTATGTCATTCAATTTCTTATCATTGCCCTCTGTTGGTAAATACAAGGGGATGGAATCCTTCACCTCATAAGACTAGCAGAAGGTAGTTTTGATTTAATGAGGATTGGTGCTTAGAATGTAACTATGAGGAAGTAGTTAAGAATTATTGGGAGTCTATTTCGGACAATCTCCTTATAAAACTTGGAAGTTTGGGTAAGGTGTGCGTAAGAAGCTTATTGCTTGGAATTTTTCACTAAAGAGAAATCGAAAAGCGTACAAGCAAAAGTTAGTTGATAGGGTGAAGGAATTGCACGATGCAAAACCAATTGATGACACTCTTATGGAATTAATTGAAATCCAGTTAGGCTTGAATTTTGAGACGGACAAGGAGGAAATGTTTTGGGAACAAAGGGCCCAAACAAAATGGCTCACCTATGGAGACCGCAATACTACCTTTTTCCATAATGTGGCTACGGGGAAGAGGAAACAAAATTATATTAAAGGGCTTGAAGATGAAAATGGAATATGGGTCTCTGATCAAGATGGTGTTCTGAAAATAACATCCGGGTATTTTAACAAATTGTTCATGGCTTCTAAAGAGGGAGAGGCTTCACGCATAGGGGTGTGCAAAATTCGGGTAAAACTGAAAAAAATCGGTTAACCGACCGAATTCGGTTAATCGGTCGGTTAACCGAATTTTTTCGGTCGGGGTCGGTTAATAATTTTTTAAATTTTCGGTTAACGGTTAATTCGGTTCGAAATCGGTCGGTTAACCGAAAAAATTTCAGTTAACCGAAAACCGAAAAAATAACAAATAAAATCATAATATATAAATAACTTACTATTTACCCAAACCCAATCCAACATAAAAACCCAATCTAATATATTTAAACCCAACTACCCAACTACCCAACTACCCAACCCAACCCAACCCAACCCAACCCAATTACCCAACCTAATTTCCCAACCCAATAATTTTTATTACAAATAATAATAAATAAAAATAAAAATCTAAAAGTAAAAGCTAATAAAACAAAAACATAGACAGACACTCACTAGTCACTACTATTGTCGACAGAAAGCAAAAACCCCCAACCTTTCAAAGTTTCAAATCCCTAATTGCAAAATTAAAATCTCTCAAAACTTTCAAAATCTCCCAAAACGGTAAAACCTTCAAAACCTTGAGCTACGGCTGGCCGCTGGTGAGTGGTGACTGGTGTTGTCGTCGAAGGCTCGAAGCAGTCAAACCGCTCTGTTACCTGTACTCAACTCCAGGTAAGAAAACTCTTTGTTTTCTTGATTTTTGAGATATTTTATGATCTTATTTAATATTTTTATAATGATATTTAATCATATTTGTATTTAAAATTTAAAATCAAGTATCAATATTCAATATACAGTTTATTAAGTATAAACCTAAAAAATAATTTTTTATTATTGTATGAAATGATGAGTATGCCAAACCGTTGAGCTTGGGGCTATTGACAAAAACCTCAAAGATTCCTTTAATTTTTATTATTAAGTATCAAGTGTCATGGTTGAAACGAAAGCCTACAGACAAAAAATCAATAATTTTGTATTAATCAAAATTTCGAATTCAAGTATCATATATATATATATATATAAAATCAATAAATTTTGTTCCCAATTTAAGAAACTTGAGTATTACCACAAATCTTATTATATATAACACACAATCAAAATAGTTTCATTATTTAATACTTATAGTCAAAGTTCATGGAAAAACTATGGGTACTGTACTACTGTTTCCTTATTTACAAACTTCTAATTAAATTTATTTAGTTTAAGATTCATTGATTTATTGTTGTAATTTTTGCTTATTTTTATTTGTTGTCGAAGGGTAAATTATCCTATTAACTGTAATTTATTTATTTTAAGATTAATTGATTCATTGAGATTTGTATGTATGTGATGAAAATAAAATAAAATTTTTTGGCTGTTAATATATGTGCCTGCATTATCCTATTAACTATTTTTTTAACAAATTGGTTTCTTGTTTGCAAGAAGTTATTAGACATGGATAAAAGCAGAATTTATTTCTCTAAAACTTAACATCAAAATATGTTTAATATTATAAATGTATTTTAATTTATTATATAATTTTTTTCTTGCAGAATGTCCACCGAACCAACATCTATTGAGGGTAGTATTACACCTCCTACTTCGATAGATTCTGAAAATTCGGGAATTGGAACTTCAAGTCAAGCAAAGGGGACTACTGGGAAAAGAAAAGCCACTCCTCAAAGGTCAGAAGTTTGGTCTCACTTCACTAAGATTATTAATAGTGAGGGTGCAAGTAAGGCTAAATGTAATTATTGTCAAAAGGAATTTTGTTGCGATATGAAAAAAAATGGTACAAGGTCATTGAAATATCATATTGGTTCATGTAAGAAAAATCCTAGCAATGTTGTTGACACTAGTCAAGGACAATTAGTTTTACCTAGAAAGGGAGCTGAAGGGGGGAAGGGCATCTTTCAACTTGGAGATTTGATCAAGAAGCATGTAGGAAAGGATTAACACAAATGATTGTGATTGATGAATTACCTTTCAAGTTTGTTGAAAGTGAAGGCTTTAAGAAATTTATGTTTGTGGCATGTCCTAGGTTTCATATTCCTTCACGAACTACTATGACTAGGGATGTTTATCAATTGTATTTAGATGAAAGGGTCAAGATAAAACAACTTTTGAAAAGTTCTTGTTCTAGAGTTTGCTTAACTACTGACACATGGACTTCTTTGCAAAGAGTTAATTATTTGTGTATCACTGCTCACTTTATTGATAACGATTGGAAATTGAATAAAAAGATTTTAAATTTTTGTCCAATTTCTAGTCATAAGGGTGAGTCCATTGGGATGGTGATTGAGAAATGCTTGTTGAATTAAGGGATTGATAAGTTGTTTACTGTTACTGTTGATAATGCAAGTTCAAATGATGTTGCTATTGGTTATTTGATAAAGAAATTTAACCCTCGAGGGGGTTTAGTTTTAAATGGTAAATATCTTCATATGAGATGCATGACACACATTGTGAATTTGATTGTTGTTGAAGGCTTAAAGGAAATGAATAAATCTGTTGAACGTGTTAGGGGGGCTGTAAGATATGTGAGACAATCTCCAGCTAGATTACAAAAATTTAAGGAGTGTGTTGTGGTGGAAAAGATAAAGTGCAAGAAGATGTTGTGTCTTGATGTTTGTACTAGGTGGAACTCGACCTACTTAATTTTAGACACTGCACAGAACTTTGAGAGAGCTTTTGAGAGATTTGAGGAGCAAGATACAAACTTTAGGGCTGAACTTGAAAGGGGAGAGGGTTGGCCTAGTGTGGATGATTGGGATAATGTTAGAAACTTGAGGGATTTCTTGGAATACTTTTATGAAGTCACTTTGCGTATATCTGGCACTTCATATGTCACGTCCAATAATTTTTTTGATGAGCTTTCTGAAATTGATATTCTTTTACGAGATGCTCAGTTAAATAGTAATGTTGATTTCAATGTTATGGCCATCAAGATGAAAGAGAAGTATGATAAGTATTGGGGTGATATTGATAAGATGAATTTGCTTATGTTTGTTGCTTGTGTTTTAGATCCTAGACAAAAACTGAAGTATCTTGAATTTGCACTTAGTGAAATGTCTAGTTCTTAAAAAGCTTGTGAAATGATGCAAAAATTGAAAGAATCTTTGTATGAATTGTTTGATGAGTATAAGCCTCCACTTCATAGTACTTGTAGCCAATCGAGTGTGCCAACACATGTTTCTCTCGGTGAACCACAATAAAAAATGAAAAGGCGAATGCAAGCTTTGTATAAAAAGCGTGAGTTGGAAATTTGTGGTGAGGATAAAACATCTGAGTTGGATAAATATCTAGCTGAGGCTAATGAGAAATTTGTTGAAGATTTTGATATTTTATTGTGGTGGAAAGTGAACAGCCCTAGATTTCCCACTCTTTCAAAAATGGCCAAAGATGTGTTAGCTATACCGGTTTCTACGGTTGCTTCGGAGTCTGCATTTAGCACCGGGGGACGTGTGCTTGATCAATATAGGAGTTCTTTAACTCCTAAAATTGTACAAGCTCTTGTGTGTACTCAAGATTGGATTCGAAAATCATTATCACAAGAAGACATAAAAAAGATTGAAGAACAAATCCAAGAGCTTGACAAGATTGAAAATGGTATATTTATTGTTTTATTTTAATAGTTTCAATTTTTTTACCATATCACTCCTACTTA
Organism: Gossypium longicalyx; assembly: GCA_025698465.1. Classification (NCBI taxonomy): domain Eukaryota; kingdom Viridiplantae; phylum Streptophyta; class Magnoliopsida; order Malvales; family Malvaceae; genus Gossypium; species Gossypium longicalyx. Next base: position 10,658,905 of record CM047000.1, read on the forward strand.
TTTAATTGATTCAATGTTTAGACTTTTCTTGGAATGCATCAGAGCTTACCCTAAATTCATGAGCTTTCGTGAGTTGAAGGGTATGCTTACTTTCTTATTCTTGTTAACTTATAATCTATTCGTTTGTTTATATTATTTGATTTTTTTAAATGCGTATATTTCTATTATATGCTAAATGTTTTTTTTGTAGGTTTAATGCAAATGGAGATATTTTGGAGAGAAGAAATGGATACAAATGGAGAATATTAAAGACTTACATTTCAATTATGTGTTAATTTCAAGACTTATGTAATGTTTTTAATTATGTAGTGATTCAAAGACTTATGTAATGTTTTTTATTATGTTGTGATTCAAAGACTTATGTAATGTTTTTTATTATGTAGTGATTCAAAGACTTATGTAATGTTTTTAATTATGTAGTGATTTAATTTGGTTAATTTGGTTAATTCAATTAATTCGGTTAATTCGGTTAATTTTTAACCAAAAATAAAAAACATATAATTTTCGGTTAATTCGGTTAACCAACCGAAATAACCGAAAAATTTCGGTTCGATTAATTTTTTTAAAAAAATTCGGTTCGGTTAACGGTTAAAAATTTTAAGAGGTCGGTTAATTCGGTTAATGGTATTTTGGGTCGATTAACCGGTCGGTTAACCGACTGAACACCCCTATTCACGCATATTTGAAAATGTACTATGCATGATATCAGACGAAATGAATGTATAATTGTTACAGTTATTTTCTGCCAATGAGGTTTGGAGTGCAGTCAAGGCTCTAAGGCCACTAAAGGCTTTCAGGATTGATGGATTTCCAGCTTTGTTTTTCAGAGATATTGGCATATACTAAGACCGAAGGTTACTTTTTATTGTCTTGAGGTGCTTCGAGGTGATGTTGCGGTCGAGGATATTAATGCCACACATATTGTTTTCATTCTCAAGGTTAGTAAACCCCATACTATTATGCAATTTAGACCTATTATCCTTTGTAATGTCATATATAAAATCATTGCTAAGGTAATTGTTAACAGAATGAGTGGGTTTCTAGATTATTGTATCTATGAGACACAATGGGCATTCATAACGGGTAGACAAATTTTCGATAATGTCTTGGTCGCCTATGAGATTCTTCACACTTTGAAAAATAAGAAATGGTGTAAGAAAGGTAACTTTGCTCTCAAACTCGATATGAACAAGGCTTGTGATAGGGTAGAGTGAGACTTCTTAGTCGGGATGATATTAAGGTTGAGTTTTCATGAAAATTGAGTGACGTTGATAATAAGATGCATAGCTTCGATCATATACACAATGGGTATCAATGAAGTATGTAGAGATAGTTTTGTGCTGTCAAGAGGTTTGAGACAAGGAGATCCCCCCAGCCATTATCTATTTTTATTATGTGCTGAAGGGCTATCAACAATCCTAGTCAATGCTCAAAAGAGAAATCTGATAAAGGGCTTTGTTTAGGAAGAGAGTGTATATCCATTAATCTTTTTTTTTTTTTTGCAGATGATAGTATTCTCTTTGGGGAGGCTACAAAAGAAGGAGCAGAGAACGTCCATCAGGTGATATCAGAATATGAGAAAGCTTTTGGTCAATTGGTTAATTATAATAAATCTTTGATATATTTCACGACAAATATGGATGAAAGTGACAGAAACACGATAATGTAACACCCCTAACCCGTTTCTCCCACCATATTAGGGTTACGGAGCATTACCAATCAATCGAAAAACATTTACCATCATATCGTTAAGTAGATTAATCTCATCCAAAATCATAACAATCATATGCATTTTATCCCTAAATCGAGCCTTCAAGGCCCTAAAAATAGCTTAAAAGGAATTCGGGACTAAATTGAAACAAAACAGAAGTTTTAAGAAAAAGTTGAAAAAATTGGAAACAGGGGGTCACACGGGCGTGTGATATAGTCCAGGCTATGTAACATTTGAACAAGGGACACATGGTCATGTCGCAGCCCGTTTCCTCACCGTTGTAACTCACTGAGTAGGGTCACACGGCTGTGTGCCAGGCCGTGTAACTTATTGACTTGAAGCAATAGAATTTTACAAATGACATATGGCCGTGTAAACCCAGAAATTTACCTAAAATCAAACCATTTAAAGTCCAATTCATACCTAATCATCCACACCATTTGGGCATAAATTCAAGGGTCTAAATATCACTCAAACACACCTAAACATGTCATTTCACATCCTAATTCATTTAACCAATATGTCATTCAAAGGCACCACAATTGTATCAAACATTATTGTAAAATTACTCATTTACAACCTATTTCTATCAACAAACAAATGTACCATCATTGGTACCACATGTAAATAATCAAACAACCTAAACACCAACACAATCAAATTCCAACTATTTCAAATATTATTTATATGTATCACTTATCATATTTACAAGCATAAACACCAAAATATCAAGCCTATCTTACAAACATAAAATGACCATTTATAACATTTAGTTCCACCACAAAATATCATAGTACCACAAGAATCTTCTTAATACATGCCACTTTTAACCAAATTTAAAACAAGCACAAAATGACTACCAAGGTATAGATGATAGTGATCCAATCGATGCTACGATTCCAAGAGTCATACAAAATCAAATTAAACGAGTAAGCATAATGAAGCTTAGTAAGTTCAATAAGTCAACTCATTTACTATCAATTACCAAATTTCAAAGGAACGTTAACATTTACTACATCGGCTCAAAGCCTGCTAGGCACCAAGCCTGAATAACACCGGCACTAAGCATGCTATGCACTAAGCCTGAATAACATCAGCATTAAGCCTGAATAACACTGCATTTGAATATATAGTATGATTCAACTTTTAAATAACGATACATAATAGAAACTAAAAGATTAAATCATTAACAAGGAATTCAATATAACCATGCATATACATAAAATGAACTTACAGGATTGGTTTGCAGTAATCGCAAAAGCAGAGGAACTACTTCGCAATCTTTTCTTTCCCACGATCGTCAACACGCTCATGGTCTAAAACAATAGTTTCATTCAATTAACAAAATAAACAACCAAAATCAGTCATTCTATACAATTTAATCTTTTATTAACATTTTACAAAATTGCCCTCAACTTTTCACCTTTATTCAATTTAATCCCTAAGCCTCGAACATGAAATTTACCCATTTTCTTTTACACCAAAACCTAGCCGATTCTTCCATGGGCTCATACCAGCCCCTACTTCCATTTATTTCCTTTCAAGTACAAACAATTTCATCATTTAGCAATTTAGTCCTTAAACATTAAAATCATCAAAAACTACTTTACAAAATAGTCTAATCTAACAACAAATATTAGAAATCTTTCAAAAGCTTCAAGAAAACAACTCAACTCAATAATGGCATGATCCACATAGTTTGACAGTTTTATAAATTAATCCTTGGGCTTGCTAGATTAAGCTAATATGAGTCTAAAAACATAAAAATTATTAAAAACAAGCATCAAAACACTTACCAATTGAAGCTTTAAAAAATTAATAACATGAACCCTAATTTTAATTTCTTTCTCTCCTTCTGCCATGGAGAAGATGAAGAAACAAGCCAAAATTTCTCTTTTTCTTTTCTTTAATTTAATATATATACTTTGGCATTTTTGTAAATATCTCAAAGTTCTTAATTAAACATTAATTAACCACAATTTACCTTAATTAATCTTATCCATGTAAATAAATAGCCATGTTGATTCACCCATTAAATCTTTATTGGCTAATTTATTCATTTAGCCATTTTAATTAATAAACTTTACTTTTATAACTTTTACGATTCAATCCTTTTTACCTAATCAACTATCTAAATGTTATAATCTCATAACCAAATTTAAATACTACATTAATTACCTCATAAATATTTTAAAATAATAAATTTTTACTAACCGACAAGTTGGATTTGTAGTCTCGAAACCACTATTTTCGTCATTACTAAAAAACAGGCTGTTATAGGTAAGCAGTATATTGAGGGTTTAGGTATCGTTGAATCCTGAAAAATATCTTGGATTGCCTATGATAGTGGGACGGAATAAAAAGAAGGCTTTTGCGCACTACGTGGACAGAATTCATAGTAGGCTAGAGAGTTAGAATTTTCGGTTCTTGTTTATAGGTGGGAAAGAAACTCTAATTAAGGCAGTCTTGCAAGCTCTTCCAGTATACACGATGCAATGTTTCCTTTTCCCAAAAACTTTGTGTTTAAAAATTGAAAGCATGCTTAATAATTTTTGGTGGAGAAACTCGAAATCCTTAAAAGGAATTCATTAGAGTTCTTGAAGGTCTTATGCCTGCCTAAGTTTGTTAGGGGCTTAAGTTCTCGTGATTTAGCCATGTTAATGTTTCTTTATTAGCTAAACAATACTGACGTATTTGGTCTCAACTAGGCTATTAATTAGCTACAATTTTGAAAGCATGTTATTTTTCGCATATAGGCTTCTTATTATGGGATTAAGTTTTTACCCTTCTCTTACTTCGAGAGGCATTGTGAGTGCTCGCGATTGTTGGAGAAGGGCATGGGTTGGCGCATTGGTGATAGGGAGACTATGAATATTTGGAATGATCATTGGATTTCGAGACCTGGAGATGGTTGACTACGATGTTAGAAAATTGATTTAAGATATACAACGGTGTCATAATTACTTAATCAAAAAAGTAGTACTGGCATAACGCAACCATTCGCAAGATTGCTAATGAGGATCAAGTGCAAGTCATACTGTTTATACCTTTGGCCAGGACAAAACTACCCAATTCTAGGATATGAAGGCTGGATGGATTGAAGATGTATACTATGAAAAGTGGTTACAAGCAGCTTGCTTGTGGAAATTCAAAAATACAAACAGATTCATCTACTCCTATGTCTACCTCCGTACAAAATTTTTTCTCGGTCTTATGGGCATTACAACTTCAAAAGAAGATCAATATCATAATGTGGAAAGTATACAACAATTTTATGCCTACATATGCAAATTTAAACAAACGACATATTCCTACTCTTGCTTTTTGTCTGTTATGTCATACAGACTTGGAATTTGTTCACTATTTGTTATGCTTTCGCCCAGTAACGAGGCAAGTTTTGGTTTCTTTGTGTCTTAATGTGCCCCCTATGTCAAAACATCTTGATTATAAATCATCGTTAGTAGAGGCATTTCAAACAACAAGTGACAGAAATAGAAAAACTGGTGACTCTGTGTTTTTGGTCCATTTGGTTTGCATGAAACAAATTAATCCATTAGGGTACAAGGTAAACAGTAAATGATTTGGTGGTGTTCGTTTTAGGCTACTTGACTGAAATTGAAGCTCTAAAACCAGTGAAATACCCTAGACGCTCCTCTATACTCCCAAAATCTCTCTCACTTGACTAAAATTGAAGCCCAAAGGCATGAGCCGCGTTATTCGCTTCTCTCTTAACATGATGAAAAGTAATTTGCTCAAAGCAACCCAACTTACTTTTCCAAATATAGTCATAAAATTTAAAAAAAAAAATCAAAATCACTTACTCACAAAGTACTTAAAACCCTAAACCTAAGTTACTTTTATAAACCCTAAATCAATCCCCAAAATATTCCATTTTACTTTTACATTTCTAAAAAAGGTTATTTTTTTAAACATTTTATTTTATAATTAGTTATTTTATTTTTAAGAAGTCTAAATCGATAGGACAATTGTACCACACCCGACATGACAAGCCATTAAAAATTAAATTGATATATCGTCTTTCATTTTTGGTTTCCGAGGTGCCTTGTCCATTTTCGGCACACCTAATACATCGATTTCAACCTCAAATCATCAATTGCTTTGTTAACTTGAGGTTTCATGCATCTCTCATATTATTTCGATAAATAATTTATTTTTTATATTATTCTGTGTAAAGAAAGCAAAGGTATACTTATATTTATATATAGTGTACATGAAAACATTTAAAATATTAAATTATGACATCACATGGGTGAAAAATAATTATGTAGTAGTTATATTTATTAAAAATTATATAAAAACCAGTTAAATTGGTAAACTTATATACTTCATCATATTTGAATTTTTATTAATTTATGTTAAAAAATATATAAAAAAATCTTTTCTTAATAATATATTTTATTTCACATAATTTTAATTGTTTTTGGTGCCTATAGACATATGATGTCAATTCAATTTAAAAGCTAAATATAATGATAAATTTAGTTCTCAATATTTATATATTTTTTATTAATTAGGTCTTTATTATTTTCGAACTGAATTAGCTATTAATTTTTTGAAAAGAGTCAAAATACTTTTTTAACGAAAATGCTAATTGAAATATTAATTTTAATGACAATAGTATAGTAACCTGCGTGGTAGTTTATGTTTATTTCATGTTTACATGTCACTATTTATATTTTATATCATATCTACAAATAATTTAAAAATTATAAAATATTTAAATAAAAATAAAAATATTATAAAAATTTAAAAAACTTAAAATATACATCAATTATCATGTGAGTTATTATAGTTAGAAATTTAACATTTTAGTAATCGAAACTTGAAGAAAGCTGAATTTAACCAAGCTTTAAATATTTTATAGATAAGTATTGTGGAAACAGTAGGCGTATATATTATACCAATGAAAAATCCATTTCTTTAGATTTTGGCTTGGGCATCACGCTAATTACGGTGTTTCCATTATCCAAGTCAGCAACATCCACGATTGCAATGTCATCATATTAAATACGTAAAACTTGCGAAGAACCTTCCAGATATTAAGAGGCCCAGGAACTTTCCCGACCCTTGAGCTTCTATATAATCTCCCATGTATCTTCATCATCATCGGTTGTTTTAGTTTGTTTGATCAAAGCTCTACTTCTCATTTACATTCGTCTTCAACAATGCCGAGCCGATTTGGTGGAGCCGTGACTCAGGACTGGGAGCCCGTTGTGCTTCACAAGTCTAAACCCAAGGCTCAGGACCTACGCGATCCCAAGGCCGTGAACCAAGCGCTGCGGTCGGGTGCACCGGTTCAGACCATTAAGAAATTCGATGCTGGATCGAACAAGAAAACGGCGGGACCAGTGGTGAACGCTAGGAAGCTCGACGAAGGGACGGAACCGGCAGCTTTAGACCGGGTGCCTACGGATGTTAGGCAAGCCATACAAAAGGCCCGGCTGGAGAAGAAGTTGAGTCAGGCTGGGCTAGCTAAGCTGATAAACGAGCAGCTCAAGGTGGTTCAAGAGTACGAAAACGGGAAGGCAGTGCCTAACCAAGCTGTGTTGGTCAAGATGGAAAGGGTTCTCGGCGTGAAATTGAGAGGCAAGTCAGGGAAATGATCCCGTAACGCCGTTATTGTAAAAACAGGGTGCTGATGTTTTTAGTGTTGTTGAACATATGTGTTTGTGGTTGTTGTTTGGATCTCATGAAAGGAGCCGAATTGTACTGATTTGATATCATGAAAACGAAACATTTTCCTTTGATTTGTGCTTTCATGGTGTTACAAAGTTGCAGCACTTTTAAAAAATCTCAAATTTACTCCAATAAACAAGGATGCTGTCTGTTCCAAAAATTTAAGCTTTAAATTGAGAAAACAATACATTAATATGAAATCGAATGGGCATGGATCTGAAGAAAACTATGCTGTTGTAATAACTATGTTTTGTCGGATAAGATCCGGTTACAGGTAATAGATGAATAAGGCTTAGTGCCACGGAGAATCATGAATGGGAGTTACGACAGACTTGATTTGAAGATACTGATTAAGGGCCTCCAGTCCAAAATCCCTTCCGAATCCACTCATCTTGTATCCACCGTAGGGGCAATCCACGTCAAATGCAGTGTAACAATTGATCCAAACCACGCCGGCACGGATCGATCTCGACACGGTGTTAGCCACGTTCAAGTTCTTTGTTATAATCCCAGATGCCAGGCCATAAGTTGTGTTGTTTGCTCTCTTGATTGCTTCTTCCATTGTTCTGAAAAACCCCCATTTCAATGACCATACTTCATCATCAAGAAAGGAAAAAAAAAAAAAAACAGTTTTGAAGTTTAGACACTACTTACTTGAATTTCATCAACGACATCACTGGGCCAAAAATTTCTTCTTTTGTTATGATCATGTCTTCCTGTTACAACAATACAAATCACTATGGTTTAGATAATCTTAAACCAAACCTATTAAGACATGATAGCTTTATGGTTGTCTTACATTAACATCAGTAAATATGGTAGGCTCGATGTAGTATCCCTTCTGGCCGACATGCTTGCCCCCTGTTAGCAAAGTAGCTCCTTCTCTCTTTCCATGCTCAATATAAGATAGAATTTTCTCGAATTGCTTCTTATCAGTCTAAACACCGAACATAGTCCGTTAAATTATAAAGTTCCAGGCTTCAAGCAAAGGTAACTACATAAAAATTATGACTTGGCTTACTTGGGGTCCTTGATTAACTTGAGGGTCGAAAGGGTCCCCAACAACAGTTGCTTTTGCCTTCTCTACTAATTTCTTCACAAGTTTTTCATAAATACCTTCTTGAACATAGACGCGAGAACTCGCCACACAAATTTCTCCCTACAAATTTACAAGATAGACAACAGTCGAGTACATGTAAGGTTTGTTCAATTGTAAAAAGCAAAAATAAAAAATCACCTACTTTGTTGTAAAACATGCCTCTGAAAGCAATATCTGCAGCCCGGTCAATATCAGCATCATCAAATATTAAGAGAGGCGATTTGCCTCCCAACTCCAGTGACACTGGCTTTAGATTACTTGCTGCCGCTGCTGCCATTATCTTACGCCCAACTTCCGTAGACCCTGTGAAAGTCACTTTATCAATGTCCATATGAGCACTAATGGCAGCTCCAGCAGTCTCTCCGAATCCATTCACTACATTGAGCACTCCATCAGGGATACCAGCCAGCTTGGCAAGATGAGCATAATAAAGGGCTGACAGAGGAGTCTGCTCGGCAGGCTTGACGACCAAGGTGCAGCCAGCGGCTAATGCTGGGGCAGCCTTCATGAAGAACATGGTAGTGGGGAAATTCCAAGGGATTATACTTCCCACAACGCCAATAGGTTCTCTGAGAGTGTAGCCTTGAAGTCCCTTTGACATTTTTAACACTGTTCCATGAATTTTATCGGCTGCACCCGCATAGTAACGCAGACACCTTGCTGCTCCTGGGATGTCGATCGCCTTGCAAAGAGTAAATAGCTTGCCCCCGTTTACGGCATCTAATGCCGCTATTTCTTCTCCATTTTCTTCAATTAAGTCCGCAAACTTCATCATCATCCTTCCTCGCTCCTAACATCATATTTAAAAGGATGAATGAATACGGACATAGTACCAAAATCGCAGTTTCTTTACGGTACCAATTTATTTTTCTTTTATATTTGTTGCACTTTGTTAATTAAGATTTTGGAAACAGACCTATTCGTCTTTATTGTTAAAAGTTTCTTATGGAAATAGAATTTACGAGTTTATATTTAATCCAGAGTTAGTGTAGAGTAAAATTTTCCAAAGTTATTAGAATTTAATGAGAATTTTTAATAAAAACTTGAAAAGTTCAGTTATATACATTTTGACTGTAGGGTAGAATTTTGTAAATAAATGAAGGAGACAATTGCATCTGACTTCAATTATTCGGGGTAGTTTGTCCACAGGTGGCGTCGATATATGTGCCAGATAATAGCATGTGAATTCTTGTAATACCAACGCCACCCTGTATCTTTGTCCACTTCCCGTACTTTTAAAACGTCAAGCTATATTCTTTGAACACTAAATTTCAGTAAAAAAAATAATTATTTTGGCTTTTGTTAAGGGAGCTCCACTCCATGAAATAAAGAACAGTGTGGTTGGGAGCTGACAAATCTTTTAGAAAGTTGATATTGTATTTTCTCTTATATTTGAAGGACTGGTCAATTTACAACGTGAAAAGTGCTTTGTATGATATTTAAGAAAATGAATTTTAGTGACCAGGGCGCTTAAAATGGATAAAGTTTTAGTTTGGTTTTTTCTATAATTTATAAAATTATAAATTAGTAACGGTAAAATTATATTTTAGTCTTTTAAAAAATAATAAAAATTTAATTTAATTATTTAAAAATTATTAAAAAAAATTAGCGGAAGGATGATATTCAATCAATGAAGGATTTAAACTGAATTCTTTTAGCAAATATTTTAATTTTTAAGTAATATTGGGTTTGAGTTTATAAATTGAAAAAAATAAATGATGATAATATTTAAAATAACGTGATTATAGAATATGAGTAGGAAGAAAAGAGGAACATACAGAGCCGGACATGCGAGGCCAGGGGCCGTAGTCGAAAGCATGACGTGCAGCCTTAACAGCCAAATCAACATCCTCCCTATCGCCTACTGAAACTTTTGTTATCACCTCCCCTGTTCTTGGATCAATTGTATCAAACGTTTTCCCTGTTCATAATTATTCATTCATTCCTTCATTAGCAAAAATCCCAGACAACATGAGACGCAAAAACAGAACACCCCCCCACCCCAAGGCAAGCAAATTCAATCATGTTAAATGGAAAGATACCTGAAATAGAATCCACAAAGTTGCCATTGATAAAGAGCTTGGTGAATTTTATCGGTGGAATCTTGACAGAAGACTCGCAGTGACTGCCCATTTTCTAAGTTATCCCTGTTTCTCTCTCTGTCTCTGCTATTCTAGTTTATTACGTAAAAGAAGAGTAGGAGCCCCCCCACCCCCCCTCCCTTTTTATCCTTACAAGTTGCCCCAAGCCCAAGGTCCTTCATCTTTATTTAATGAGGGAAAAAACAAGAGTTTCACATCTCAATTAGACTAGATGGGATTTATGTGGCTCCATTGTCTTAAAAAATGGAGTTAAAAACTCATAATAATAATTAAATATATTTGTATGCCGTCTGTATAGGTTTTATTTTATTTTATTTTTTATGTCATTGGACAATGCCTTTTTAAAGGTCCATGAATATTATTCAACTTTATTTGGAAGGAAAATATTATGATAGTTCACATTTTCAGCACCATATTATTTAAGTCATTATAAAGTCATTTTCTCAACATCCCTTTTTCAATTTTCAATATTCAACCCTTCAACAAAAGGAAAAATCAATGTGCCATAAATACATTATTAACATAAAATTAAATACACATAATCACTTTTAGAAAAGAGTCTTTTTACCATTTTCGTTTAATTTTTTGTCTTTTAATTCTTAAATTTATGTTTTTTTGTTGAATCATTTCAAATTAAATAGAAAAATTAATTTTTTTATTTTGTTGGCGTTGCATACAACACATTAACGTTTAATTAATTTTTTTAAAAATTTAAAAAGAATTATAAAAACTATTTTTAAAAATTTTAAAAATTAATTAAATATTAATATGTCATCTATCTGGCACTCACATGTATGTCACGTTAAAAAATATTAATTTTTTTTATTTATTATGAATTGATTTGACAAAAAATATAAATCAAACACTAAAAAAAGTAAATGAAATAGTAAAATAAACTTTTATTATTATTGTTATTATTATTATTATAGCGATAAATAAAAGTCAAAAGATTGCAACGGTGCTAGTCCGGCCACGTTGAACTCCTTTGGCGATAAACACGATACAATTTTATAATGATTTAGAGATAAGTTGTAATATTTTGATTAAAAAAAAAAAATTTGAAATAGGGTAATAGAATAAATGAGATATTATTGATTTGTTAAAAAGAAGAAGTGAAATTGAATAGATTTCCCGATCTGAATTCCAACTTGGCTTCTATTTCCTAACTTCAAATTCTCTTTTTCCAAATTTGACCAATTTTTATTTTCTCTTTACTTTAGGGTGTCGGCTGAAATTAAACATATTTAAATAATAAATTTCATAAAATCTCAAAAAACCCTTTTTTTTTTTAATATCAACTCAAATATGCTCATAACATTTAACATAAATCAATTAGAGATTAATAAACTAAGTTTTTAATTTTTTGTTTTTCTAAGTATTCCTTATTTCGTTTTCCTAAATTCCCAATGTGACTGCAAATAATATGTTCACATTTCCAATTTCAAATGAAAAATATATTATTTGTTTACTAATTTCAAGTATGATAGTGTATGTTTTATTTTTTGAATTTCATAAATATATTATTTTTATATATTTTTTAAAATTTTAAAATATTGAATTTTTTTATAGTTCTATTATAATGTTTTAGATATTGTTAGAATTAAGTGATTCGAATTCTTATTTAAATAAAATACAGTGGTAAAATAAAATAAAAGTAAAATTCATATAGAACTACACTTCTTTTATTTTATTTTAGAATAAGGTTTTTTAAACATTGTTAAACTCCATCTATTTTATATTGATTAGAATAAGGTGTTTTAATCTTACTACACTCCTATTAGAATATGGCTTTACAAACCTATAAATAGATATAGTCTATTCCTCTTGTAATTATTCGAATTCGACATAGTGAATTTTCTTCTCCTCTGCCTGTGGTTTTTTTTTTCCGAAAGGGTTTCTACGTAAAATCTGTGTGTTTTTATTTTATTTCATTTTAGTTTCACAAATTGGTATCAGAGTTTCCGGGTTGTTCATTTCGGTCACGGTAATGGCGTCTTTGAAGTCTGAAATTTCGCTGTTGGATCGCAACACCAAATTTGCGTTGTGGCAGATTAAGATGCAAGCAGTTCTTACGTAGATGGATCTGGAGGATGCCCTGCTAGAGATAGATAAGATGCCTTTGACATTAACAGATGAAGAAAATAAGCGTAAGGATCAAAAGGCGTTAACACAATTACATCTGCATTTGTCCAACGAAATTTTGCAGGATGTGATGAAGAGGAAGGCCGCCGCTGCATTATGGAAGAGGCTAGAACAAATATGTATGTCGAAAACTCTAACAAGCAAGATGCATATGAAGTAGCGTCTTTATACTGATCGTTTGGAGGAAGGTGCGTCTATACACGAACACTTAACAGTGTTTAAAGAAATTCTCTCAAACTTGGAGGTCATGGAGGTTCAGTATGATAAGGAAGATCTAGGGTTGATTCTACTTTATTCGTTGTCCCGGTCTTATTCAACCTTTAGAGACACGATTTTATATAGCCGCGAGTCTCTCACAATTCATGAGGTTTATGATTCTTTTACCTTGTATGATATGATGAAGCATCTTATGGTTAAACCCAACTCTCAGGAAGAGGGTCTCATTGCTCGTTGGAGACAAGATCGAATGCTGATGATGATCGTGGAAGGACACAAGAACGAAATCCTCGCGATAAATCTAAGGGTAGATCTAAGTCTTCAAACAGAGATAAAACTAGTAACTTCTGCAAGAAGAAATGACACATTAAATCTGTGTGCTATAAGCTATAGAACAAGATTAAAAGGGAGGATACGAATCAAAAGGGAAAACAACTAGAAAATTCCGATGAAGCTGATGTTGTAAAAGATTAAAGTGATAGTGAACTTTTAGTCACTTCTGTCAACAATTCTAAAGTGAGCGATGAGTGGATACTTGATTCAAGCTGCACCTTCCACATAAGTCCCAATCGGTATTGGTTTACAACTTACGAAATAGTGTCTGAAGGTGTTGCTTTAATAGGAAATAATGCTTCGTGTAAAATCGCAGGTGTTGGAACAATTAATGTTAAGATGTTTGATGGAGTTGTCAGAACACTTAGTGACATATGACATGTTCCAAAATTGAAGAGAAATTTAATTTCGTTGAGTACTTTTAATTCAAAAGGGTACAGATACACAGCTGAAAGTGGGGTTTCAAAGATTTCCAAAGGCTCCCTTATTGTGATGAAAGGGCAGAGAAAGACTGCCAAGTTATATGTTTTGCAGGGTTCTACTATTACTGGTGATGCAGCTGTCGCTTCCTCTTCCTTGTCAGATGGTGATATTACTAAACTTTGGTATATGCGCCTAGGACATATGAGTGAGAATGACATGGCAGAATTGAGGAAAAGAAGACTTCTTGATGGGCAAGGAATTTGCAAACTAAAATTCTGTGAGCACTGTATTTTTGAGAAGCAAAAGAGAGTTTGATTCACTAGAGGAATCCATAATACGAAGGGAACGTTGGAGTATATTCATTCTGATCTGTGGGGGCCATCCAAAGTGCCTTCGAGAGGTAGAGCTAATTATATGCTAACCTTTATTGATGATTTTTCCAGAAAAGTTTGGGCGTTCTTCCTGAAGCAGAAAAGTGATGTGTTTTTCGCATTTAAGTCTTGAAAATTTATGATTGAAAAATAGACGGGAAAATAAATAAAATACCTCTGCACAGATAATGGCTTAGAGTTCTGTTCTAATGAGTTTAATAGACTGTGCAAGTCAGAAGGAATCGTGAAACACTTGACAGTTAGCCATACTCCACAGCAAAATGGCGTTGCAGAATGAATGAATAGAATGATCATGGAGAAGGTTCGATGTATGTTGTCAAACCAACTTACCAAAGTTGTTTTGGGCAGAAGTAGCCTCTACTACATGTTTTTTGATCAACCGATCTCCATCCGTTGTCATTGAGAAAAAAGACTCCACAAGAGGTATGGTCTGGTAATCCTATTAATTATTCTGATTTAAAGATATTTGGGTGTCCTGCGTATGCTCATGTTGATAATGGAAAATTGGAACCGAGATCCATTAAATATGTTTTTCTTGGTTATAAAGCTAGTGTAAAAGGGTATAAATTATGGTGCCCTGAAAATAGATAAGTTGTGATTAGCAGAGATGTTGTTTTTGATGAAACTGCTATGCTACCTAATTTATCTCTTAAAAACTCTTTAAATAAAGAAAATAAAAAGCAGGTGGAGCATCAGATTAATACAGAGTCGACTCCTCAAGCCAGTACAAAAATTGAGAATAGAGTTACTTCTTCACCATAATACTCTATCGCCAAAAACAGAACTAGAGAGAAATTAAACCTCCAAAGAAGTATGTCGAGGCTAATCTAGTTGCTTATGCTTTAAATGTGGCTGAAGATATAGATGTAAACCAAGAGTCATCTAATTATTTTGAGGCGATTAATTGTGAAGACTCAGAAAAGTGGATATTTGCTATGCAAGAGGAGATGAAATCACTCCACAAAAAATAGAACATATGATCTTGTGAAACTTCCTAAAGGTAAAAAGGCTGTTCGTTGTAAATTGGTGTTTAAAAAGAAAGAAGGGACTCCAGGAGTTGAAGAACCCAGATATAAAGTAAGGCTTGTTGTAAAGGGTTACAGTTAAGTTCTAGGAGTGGACTTCACATATGTTCTCCCCAGTTGTGAAGCATAGTTCGATTTAAGCTTTGCTTGGTATTATGGCCATGCATGATTTAGAGCTTGAGCAGTTAGATGTAAAAACTACATTTTTGCATACAGAACTTGAGGAGGATATTTACATGCAATAACAAAAGGGTTTTACAGTCTTAGAAAAAAGGACTATGTTTGCTTGCTGAAAAAGTCCTTTTACGGTTTGAAACAGTCACCAAGACAGTGGTACAAGAGGTTTGATTCCTTTATGACTTCTCATGATTCCAAAAGTATTTTTGACAGTTGTGTTTACTTTAAGAAAAACAGTGATGGTTTTTTTGTGTATCTACTTCTTTATGTTGATGACATGTTGATAGCAGCAAAAGATAAATGAGAGATAAGAAAGGTCAAAGCCCAACTAAGTGAAGAATTTGAGATGAAAGATTTGGGACCAGTAAAGAAGATACATGGTATGGAGATTCTCAGAGATAGGAAAGCAAGTAAATTGTACCTAAGTCAGAAGGGGTACATTGAGAAAGTTCTTTGCAAGTTCAATATGCAGAATGTTAAGCCTGTTAGTACTCCTTTAGTAGTCCATTTCAGACTTTCATCGACTTTGTCTCTACAATCAGATGATAAGATTGAGTACATGTCACATGTTCCATACTTAGTGCAGTGGGATCTCTTATGTATGCTACGATTTGTTCACGTCTAGATTTATCATATGCAGTCAATGCAGTTAGCAGATATATGGTGAATCCCGGTAAAGAATATTGGAAAGCAGTTCAGTGGATTTTAAGATACTTACGAGGTACTACTGATGTTTGCTTACAGTTTAGTAGAACTAGATATGGAGTCATTGGGTATGTTGATACTGATTTTGCTGGAGACCTTGATAGAAGAAGATCTCTCATAGGTTATGTCTTTACAATCGAAGGTTGTCCAATCAGTTGGAAAGTCACTTTGCAAACTACAGTCGCTTTGTCTACCACTAAAGCTGAGTACATGGCGATTACTGAGGCTTGTAAAGAAGCTATTTGGTTGAAAGGACCTTTTAGTGAACTCAATGAAGACCTTCAAATCAGTACAGTATTTTGTGACAGTCAGAGTGCAATATTCCTTACAAAAGATCAAATGTTTCATGAGAGAACAAAACACATTGATGTTCGGTATTATTTTATTCGTGATATTATTGCTCATGGTGATATTGTTGTGAGCAAAATTAGTACTCATGAAAATCCAGCAGATATGATGACTAAGTCACTTCCTATAACCAAGTTGAGCATTGTTTAGACTTGGTTGGTGTTCATTGTTGAAATTAAACCCTTAAGGGGTCTTATGGAAGAGGTGGAGAACTTGTTCGTTGAGAGTTTGCGATGAAGAACTTGTTCATTGAGAATTCGTGCCAAGGTGGAGATTGTTAGAATTAAGTGACCCAAATCCTTATTTAAATAAAATACAGTTGTAAAATAAAATAAAAGTAAAATCCATATAGAGCTACACTTCTTTTATTTTATTTTAGAATAATGTTTTTTAAACCTTATTAAACTACATCTATTTTATATTGATTAGAATAAGGTGTTTCAATCTTACTACACTCCTATTAGAATATGGCTTTACAAGCCTATAAATAAACATAGGGCTCCTTTGGATGCCCGTTTTCCTCTGGTGTGGTGCGATTGAGGGTTATTTCAATGTAATCGTGCTGGTGGAAGCTGTTCGGATTGCACAGTATCAGTGCGTTAAATGCTACACAACACCAGTAAAAATAGAATTTTTCACTAACCAAAAAATTGACAGTGAGTTCAATGCAGGTATGCTTTTACCATTTTGCCTTTATCATGTGATTTTTTTCTTTTTTATAATTTATATACTTTAGATAAAATATATCTCATTTTGTTTTTTATCCCAATCTCTTTTATATTTAAAATTTTAGTTTTATTAAATTTAAAAATAATGTTTCATTATAATAATATTGTTTGTATTTTCATGATAACAAATAATATTTTTAAGTGGATTTTTATAAAAAATATTTATATAATTAATTAAAATATTTATAATAAAATATCAGAAGATACATTTTAATATTTTATTAAATGAATTTATAAAAGTAAAATAATTTAAAAAACTTTTATTATATATCAATTCTAATCTGATGTCCTTAATAGTTATTTTTTATTCTCACCTCACCGTTATAGTTGCGTTTGAATCCAAACACACACTCCACTATTGTTTCTAATCTCATTGCTACAGTATCCAATCTCACTATTACAGTAACTAATCTCATCGCCACCACTGTTTTTAACCTCACCGGAGTTAAACACACCGCCCATCCGAACTAAGCCATAGTCTATTCCTCTTGTAATTATTCGAATTTAACATAGTGAATTTTTTTCTCCTCTGCCCGTATTTTTTTCCCAAAAGAGATTCTACGTAAAATCTATGTGTTTTTATTTTATTGTATTTTATTTTCACAGATATTTTATAAGTTCTTTTTATAATTTTTTAAGTAAATGGTAACAGCCTCAAATTAGTGCACACACCGACATTATTTGGAAATAAAAAATACAAAAAATTTATGAAAAAAATAAGAAAAAATAAAAACTCCTAAACATTTTAAAAAATCAGCCTTTTTTTTTTGTTTTTTGTTTTTAAATGTAAAAGATATATGCAATTTAAAAAATGCATGTTTAGAATAAATTTGGACAATCAGATATCTAGATTTATTTATATTGGATAATTAGTTGGCAAAATTTGAGAAAAAATAAAAGAGAGAATATTTTAAAAAGTTATTGAATGTGAAAATAAAATTGAATGATGTTAGTGGATTACCTAAAAAATATGAACTATAAAGAATAAAATAGACCGTAACTCATATTAAAATGAACTAAGCCGCCAGCACGCCACGTCATAGGCAGCTTGGATCTGGACGTGCTCATACCAAGAAAATTTTGTGGAAAAATGTTCTTTTGTTGGCTAAACACAAACATTTTGAAAAAAATTTATTAACTATTTTCGGATTTTTTATTTTTAGAAAAAAAAAAGGGAGATTTTATTAAAAAAAGTCAATGCGGGATTGGGTACTCAAAAACTTCTTATTTGCGCAAATTGATTAGTTGAATTAATACACACATGGATTGACCAATTTGTAGTGGGAAATTGTGATCAATTTTTTTATTCTCCTAAAAAATCACATTTTTAGAAAAAGTATTTACTTGAAAAACTAAAAAGTGGTTTTCAAAAGGCCAAATTTTAAGAATGTGCTAGATTTAAAAAAAAAAAAATTAGGGTTTTAAGTTAATTTCTGTGGTATTCAAAGAAATTAATTTATTTTGAAAAGAGAAATAAAAAAGTATCCTACTAGATATGTTTTTAAGTTGAAAACACTTCTTGTAAGATGTGTTTTTAAAAAAAATATATTAGCTCCTTTAGTTGGATGGTTTAATCATTGAGTCTCAAATTCAAATCCTCTCATTTTCACATTTATATATATTTTTATTTCATATTATTTCAAGCTTTTATTTTATTTTTAATTAATGTTTTTAACACATTAACTCATCTTGTTAGATGGTTAAATGATAGTGGTTTTATATTTAAATCCCATGTTTGATTCATCTTCTAAGTACATTTGTATTTTTTTATTTCAAGTTTTTTGTTATTTTTAATTAATGTTTTTAATTAATAAATTTAGTGTTTTCAAGTTTTTTTATTTTTAATTCATCTTTTTAATTAATAACTCTTTTATTTATAAAATCAAATAATTATTTTAAATATCATTATTTTTGGTAAATATAATTTTTATATGTCTAATATTTAATTTTCAATCCATATCATAAGTGTAATAAATTTTAGTGTTATATATTTTTGTATGTGTTTTTGAAATATTTCACATGTAAACATAATGATATTTGAAATAATTAATTGAAATATTTCACATATAAAAATATTTGAAATCCCATACCCACAATGTAGATGAAAAAAATGATATTTGAAATATTTTACATATAAAAATAATAATTATATTTGAAATAATTATTTGATTTTATAATATTAGAAATCGCCATAACCACAATATATGAGAATAAAATAAATTTTTGACATATAAATATTATATATAAAGAAAAATATATCACAAAAATTAGTTGATGTTCTTTTAAAAAATAAAATACATTTAACATAATGATAAATATAAAAAATATATATTTATTATGTAATTGCTAATTTATATATATAAATAAAGGAGTTATTAATTTCAAATATTTTTAACATAATGATACATATAATATATTTTTATTATATAATTACATATGTCGAAACCTTTTTTTTTTTTTTAAATATCGACTTATATTTTGAAAACGAAGATGGAGTCGCCACCAATCTTTCTTATGAGGTATGATCTGATAACCTCGTAATTTGATTGTTTTAATAAAAGGCTTGATTTACTAAAACAATGATTTTTGGTCTACAAAATCCAGAAAATGGGTTCGGGAGTTAATTACGCACGAGGAAAGATTAGCACCCTCGTTATGTCCAAAATTGGTACCTAATTGATTACTCAATGTCTTAGTATCAAAAATTAAAAATTTGAAGAGAATTTAAAATGCGATCCCACTTTGCATAATGTTATTTTTAATTAAAATCACTTGAATAAATCAAAACGTATGTAAAAGGCCCTCTTATCTCGAGGTAACAAAAAGTCATATCTCGTAAGTTAGGACATGTTGCCTTGAACCCTAGAGAATAAGTTTGACCATTATTTGATTACTAATTAAATCTCATGTGTTTTTAGTTTTAAAGGGAATGTTCGGTTATCTAGGTTCAAAGAGAAAGTCGAACACCGTAAGTTAGGGCATGACTTTTCAAATCTCAAAATGCAAAACATTGCCTTAATTTTAAAAATTTATTCTTTATGCATTGAGTAAAAAAAATTATATAACACTTAAAACAATGTGTATTTATCTTATTTGAGTATAAAACAAAAACAGGTATATGTATTTGAACACGGTTCGTGACATGGCTATAGCAATAATGAAATCGACGTCATGCTCCGTCGCAGCCATCGGTCATCGGCAACGATGACTGCCATCCCCGGTGGCCGGATTTCACAACCCTTTTTGGCTGTTTTACCTTCCCCAACCCAAATCGGAAGTCAAAATCTCCCAAAAAACACAAAAATACCAAAAAGAGCAAATTAACCTTTCGGTTCTTGGTCTCCCCCGATGCGACTACCCTTCGGCGAACCCAAGAGGATTCGGTGGTCTTTCAAAACAGAGGGAGACGGTAGCGGCAACAAAGGTAAAAGTTTCCTTTTTATTATTTTATTATTTATTTTTGCAATAAAAGATTAAAAAAAACCCAAAAAATCATCTTTTTTGTGGTGTTCGTATCCAATTTCGATTTCTTTCTTTAAAAAAAAAGGCTTTACAATCTGTTTCTTGGGCTTTTTTATAGTTGATTTTACATATTATATATTTTTTACTATTTTGTACTGCTATTGCGTGTGTTGCTTCTTCTTTGCGGAGGTGGTTGGCAGTGGCAAAGGTTAAGAGCGGTGCTGACATGGGAGGAGCGGCGCATAGACACTAGATTAGGGTTTCTATTTCTGAAATTTTTTTAAGCTTTTGGGCCATTTGAGCCTTTAGGTTTTTTTTTGTTTTGATTTGGGCCATTAGGTTTGTAATTTTGGGTTAGAGTTTCTTGTTTTGGGCTGTTTTTAGTTGTAAAATTGGGCCTGATGTGTAATTAGACTTTGGGACTGTTAATTTTTATTTTTGTTTTTATTTTTGGTTACTGTTTAGGGCTCGAAAAAATTGGGCCTTTACAGTTACCCCTTTTTACTCGTTTTCATGCAATGAGAATGGAGCAAAGACTTTAAGAAGGACCAATTTTGTCTGGTCTTGTCGAATCTCAACTTCTTTGGTGCTTCTCTTCTTTAAGTAGTCTCATTCTAACCCACTGCAACTTCAGAGGTATAGGATTTGTCACTTCAATCTGCTCCACTGGAACTTTAGGAAGATAATATTAGTAGTTTCAATTTGCTCCACTACAACTTTAGGGAGATAAGATTTGCAACTTGTAACTTAAATCTATTCCACTGCAACTTTAGAGAAATACGATTCGCAATCTATAATATGCTCCACTGTAACTTCAGGGAAATAAGATTCGCTATCTTTAATATGCTCCACTGCAACTTTAGGGAGATAAGATTTGTAACTTGTAGCTTTAATCTGTTTCGCTGCAACTTTAGGAAAATAAGATTCGCTATCTTTAATCTGCTCCACTGCAACTTTAGGAAGATAAGATTTGTAACTTGTAGCTTTAATCTTTTCCACTGCAACTTCAAGGAAATAAGATTCGCTATTTTCAATTTGCTCCATTGCAAATTCAGTGAGATAAGATTTGTAACTTGTAGCTTTAATCTGTTTCGCTGCAACTTTAGGGAGATTAGATTCACCACGATGACTTCAATCCGTCCCACTACAACTTCAGGAGTGTAGGATTTATGGTTTCACTGATCTGTTACACCATTTTCTTTGGAACCTAACCTATAGAATCCATTTCACGGGTCTATATTTATACCAAACGATTAGGATGTTATGATCAGAATGAATCAAATGCTCCAACTAGATGTGTATGAATGATTTTTGCATGAATGCATAATGTTATTTTCTAAGAATAATTCCCCTTTTAATGCTTAGGTTAACATTGCTCGTTGTTTATCAAGGTTCTATCACTGACGCATTACCCTGCCTTCTTATTCAGCAGGTATCTTTGACAGAAAACCTGAAGAAATAATCATAATTTAAACTATTTGTTCCCAAACATTTCCAATTCTTAGATTTCGTTAATTCTGACCAATGGTTCTGTTTAAGGTCCTTGTAATTTTTAGAAACCTTTCATAGCAATATGCAAAAAATCTTTTTTCTTGAATATTGTTGGTCTATTAACTGTTATTTCAATGTAAAAATGCTTGAAAAAGATTGTAACAATGAACAAGATTGAAATTTATTAGGAGCAGAGCTCAAAATGAATAGATTAATCAAAGATAGCAAACGTTGCTAAAATACAAAATGAGTAAGATGAAAATAGATGCCCTAAATATACCAGCATGAGCTTCTCTGCACAAAACTTATTGAGAACCATTTTGAGCTTTATATGTGCCTAGGATATCTAGAATACTTTGTTGATGCCCTAAGATATAACATTCTTTTTTTCGAGAAGACTCGTCCATCACATATTCAATTTTCAATACAAATTTGAGCTACCCTTTTCTGGGTTTTCAACTCAAAACCCATTTGGTCTCAATGCGCCCTTTGCAAGTTTTTGCCTTGGTCTTTCTCTTTTTTTTAGGTAAAGTATTTCTTTGTTGATTCCGAATTCACAAGATTAGGTAAATTTTTTCCATCCATCTCGGTCAAAATCAGCGCTTCTCCAGAAAATACCTTATTTACCACATAAGTTCCTTCCCAATTTGGCATCCACTTTCCTCTAAAGTCTTTTTATATGAGAATGATCTTTTTCAATACCAGCTCCCCCTTATAGAATTCTCTAGGGTGAACCTTTTTGTCATAAGCTTACATTATTCATTTTTGGTACATCTGACCATGACAGATAGCCTTTAACCTCTTCTTTTCAATCAAGTTAAGCTAATCATATTAGGATTGGATCCATTCTACTTCATCTAACTTCAATTATGACAAAATTTAGAGAGAAGGAATCTCGACTTCAATGGACAAGACCGCCTCCATTTTATAAACCAATGAGAAAGGCATTGTCCCGGTGGAGGTCTTGACAAATGTTCGATAAGCATAGAGGGCAAATGGTAACTTTTCATGTCAATCTTTATAAGTCTCTGTCATTTTTCCTACGATCTTCTTAATGTTTATATTGGCTGCCTCCACTGTACCATTCATTTTTGGACGATATGGGGACGAGTTGTAATGTTTGATCTTGAATTGACTATAGACCTTCGCTATCGTATTGTTGTTCAAATTCAATACATTGTCAGATATAATCCTTTCTAGCATCCCATACCAACATATGGTCTCTTTCTTCAAGAAT
This sequence comes from Gossypium longicalyx, assembly GCA_025698465.1. Lineage (NCBI taxonomy): Eukaryota > Viridiplantae > Streptophyta > Magnoliopsida > Malvales > Malvaceae > Gossypium > Gossypium longicalyx. Next base: position 10,682,193 of record CM047000.1, read on the forward strand.
TTGCTGACTGCTAACTTCTTGACATTAGCGTAAGAAGTGACCTCTACACACTTGGTGAAGTAATCAATGACCACAAAGATGAATTAATGCCTATTGGAAGCTTTTAGCGAGATTAACCCAATGACATCCATGCCCCACACAAAGAAAGGCCATGGAGAAGTCATAACATAAAGAGGTGAAGAAGGCACATGAATTTCGTCTCCATAAATTTGGTACTTATGATATCTCTTGGCATAATTGATACAATCCCCTTCTATGGTGGACCAATAGTTCCTGAATCTCATGATTTGTCTGGCCATTGTAAAACCATTAGCATGTGTTCTACAGGTTGGACTTCTTCTAAGATTTTCTTAGTCTCAATAGCATCCACACATCTTAGTAGCACTTGATCCTTTCTTCTTTTATATAGGATCTCCTCATCTAAGACATAGTCATTGACCAGTCTCCTCAGTGTCCTTTTATCATTCTCAGTTGCCTGATTAGGGTATTCACAATTCTTTATATATCGCAATATTCGTGATACCAAGGGTGATCATCTTCTTCTTCTTCGATGTTGTAACAATGAGTCGGAGCCTCATAAATACTCATCTGGATAAGTATCTTATTTGTTCACTTTGATCATGGAAGCTAAAGTAGGCAGGGCATCAGCCATCTAATTTTCATCTGGCGGAAGGTAGCAGAAAGTGATATCATCAAATTCCTCAATTAACTCAAGAACCAGCCTGTGATAATTGATCAATTTAGGGTCTCTTGTTTCCTATTCACCTTTGAGTTAATAGCTTATTAATACAGAATCCCTATATACCTCTAGTAATTTGATTTTGTATTCTATGGTTGTGCGGATACCCATGATGCATGCTTTGTATTCTATCATATTTTTCGTGTAATCAAAATCAAATTTACTAATAAATGGATAATGATCTCCATTTGGGGATACCAGGATTGCCCCGATTCTATTACCCACAACATTTGAAGCTCTATTAAAATTTAGCTTCTAAGGATGTCTATCTTGAGCATCTTCTTCGGTGGTTGCAACATATATTATATCTTCATTCGAAAAATCAAAAGGCTCGTAATCTTCTAAAGCTCTACTGACTAGAAAAGTTGTTATTACACTGCCTTTTATTGCTTTTTGGTTCACATAAATTATATTAAATTCAGAAAGTAGAATGTGCTATCGGGTCATTCTTCAATTTAAAGCAGTTGACTCCATCATGTACTTTAGAGGATCCATTTTTTAGATTAGCCAAGTTGTGTGGTACAGTATGTACTATCTCAGTCCCCGGGTTGTCCAGATTAAGGTGTAACGCAACTTTTCAATTAGCGAATATCTTATCTCACAATCAGTGAATTTCTTACTGAGGTAGTATATCGCCTTTTCTTTCTGACTCATTGTGTTGGCCAAGCACGTATCCCATAAAATTCCCAAATACTGCCAAGTACAGTATCAACGGCTTATCTAGGCTAGGTGGCATCAGCACTAGGGCATTGGACAAGTAATGTTTGACCTTATCAAAGGTTTTCTGGTATTCCTTATCTCATACACCTGGATTATGTTTCTTAAAGAGACGAAATATGTGGTCGCATTTCTCAATTAGTTGTGAAATGAACCGGACAATATAATTTCATCTCCCTAAGAAACTTCAAACCTCCTTTTGAGTGTGCGGCGGAGGGAACTCCTATATAGCTTTAACTTTGTCTTGGTCAATCTCTATCCCCTTTTCGTTGACTACGAATCCTAACAATTTTCCCGATTTAGCCCCGAAGGTACATTTAGCTAGATTGAGCTTTAATTGGAATTTTCTCAACCTCAAAAATAATTTCCTTAGAACTTGTATATGCTCTTCTTCTATTCGGGATTTTGCGATCATATCATCGACATAAACCTCAATTTCCTTGTGTATCATATCATGAAACAAGGTCTCCATGTCTTTTTGATATGTTGCTCCCGTATTTTTCAGTCCAAATGCCATCACTTTATAGCAAAATGTCTTCTACATGATTATGAATGTAGTCTTTTCCATATCTTTAGGATGCATCTTAATCTGGTTGTATCTAGAGAAACTGTCCATGAAGGAGAACAGTGAATAACCTGCCGTGTTGTCTACTAAGGTGTTAATGTGAGGCAACAAGAAATTGTCCTTCGGGCTGGCTTTGTTTAAATTCCTATAGTCTATACACATTCATACTTTCCCATCTTTTTTAAGAATGGAGACTATATTAGCTACCCATTCCGAGTATTTAATCACTTGTAAGAAACCAGCGTCAAATTGCTTCTTGACCTCTTCTTTTTTTTTGACAGGACATCAGGCCTCATCCTTCAGAGTTTCTGTTGAACTGGCTTGCATTCTTCCTTTATGATGAGCAAGTGTACCATAATGTCAGTACATAGTCCAGGCATGTCTTGATACTAACATGTGAAAACATGTTTGAATTCTTGGAGTAACTCAATGATGTCTTGCTTTTTCTCTAAGGTGATGTAAGCCCCGATCTTCACCTCTTTCTTTTATTGTCCATCTCCTAAGTTCACAATTTCTACTGACTCTTTGTGAGGTAGAATCTACTTCTCCTCTTATTCTATTATCCTTAACAAATTAGGAGATAGGTTACAATCTCGATCATCTTCAAATTCTTGAGGTTCCTCTAGACACATATCTTGCTCAAAAGGAGATTTTGAATCAGTAGCAGCGTCACCCATATCATTGATATCTGGAGACTTGTTATAGGAATGAAAAAAGACCCAAAGAACAAATAAATTTAAAAATAACTATCTGTGTGGTATGAGTATGAATGAAACAGGAAGAATAAAAGAATATTTGCCAAAATGAGACACAAAGATGCATTTTATTGAAATAAAAATAATGGACATGTCTTTTTCACGAAAGGATTCTTATTGCTCCCAAGCTTAGAGCAATAAGTGTGTTTTGAACATTACTCTGAATTAGTTCTAAAAATTACAGGGATTTCTTCCGTAGTCTAATTGTTCAGAACACTTCTGGAAATATACGGACGAATGACTGACAAATTTTCCCCAATTCCTTCTTTGGATATAGCATTGATGCTCAAGTTTCCCAACATTTTTTTTGGGCTTTCTTCTTCTGACATCCTTCATTCAGGGTAAATAGTTTCTCCTAACACGAAATAGGGAAAGGTTATCGGTTCCTATTTGACCTCTTCCCCACTCAATCACGCTTTTCTTCTTTTTTGTTTCTTCTCTAACTCCCTTTTATTTTTGCCTCATATTTGACTTGTATCCTAAGCCAAAACGGTCTCGTTTGTCTATCAACATTGGTGCCTCGACCTTTCCTTAGAGGGATTTTTCGAGTCCCTTCCCAGATAAGGCTCATTTCCCAATCTTCAACTGCAGACCCATATTCGTAGTTTTAGATATTTTGGCTATCGAGATCTTGCTTCCTTCAACAATAAAAGTTTCATTCACAAACTCTAGCGATCGAAAGGAATATTCTATTGCCTATTCATCCACTTTTATGTATGGTACGTCACTAGTTACGGATGCAATGATATCCTCCTCAGTGTTTATTGTCACCAATCGACCTTCCGTTATCAATTTTAGTTTTTGGTGTTGTGAAGATGGCACTACCCCAGCCGAGTGAATCTAAAGCCTCCCCAACAAGTAATCATAAGAGGGCTTGATATCCATTACCAAAAAGTCTACCTTATATGTGTTCGGACCAATTAAAACAAAATTTTCAATTCTTCCAATCACCCTCCTTTCTGTACCATCGAATGCTCTCACTATATTTTGACACATTTTCATGTGATAGTTATCTATTGGTAATATATTCAGTGTGGATAGAGGCAAGACATTCGCGCAGATCCATTACCGATTAACACTCCTAGCAATGTATATCCTTTGCAGCGGTTGGTGATATGTAAGGCATTCATGGATCCCATGCCCCCCGGAGGTATTTCACCATCATTGAAAAAATGAAATTATCGGCACTTATATTATTAACCAGGCAATCTAGCTTGTTCACATAGACATCATTAGCGACATAAGTTTTATTCAACACTTTCTTCAACACGCTACGATGTGTCTTTGAGCTCAAGAGTAAGGCTAGTACTGATATGCATGTTGGTTGTTCGTGTACTTGTTCTACAACACTATACTCACTATGCTTCAAGAATTTCAGGAATTCCTTAGCCTCTTTCTTAATTATTGGCTCATTAACAGGTGATTCAAGCTTAGCCGTCTTTTCTCTTTTTTGCTCAACTACCAGAGTTTTTCCTTTAATAGACTCGGTTCTTGCATTTGTAGGGTCATAGCGCCTCTCACTGCTCATGTAGAAACTAACATCCAGGCTCTCTTCTGAAGTACTAACCGAGTTCTCCTCTCCGGGGATCATCATGTTGGTCATAATTTCATAGAACCCTTTTACTGTCATTGTGAGGAAAGGCTGCGAGTTTCTGAATTATAACTCTTGACGCAGCTTGTGTTCCTACTTCATTATTTCTTTGCCATGAAATATTCACCACTGGGTGGTTGACCTTATGGACCTTCTCCGTTGATCCTTCCTCTGAGGTGCAGATGTCTCCTCCTTCCGAGCCTTTAACACTTTCAAAGAATTCCAACTACTTGTTATCCATCAAACTTTACGCCAAAGTTCTGAATTTAGTGCACTCTTGAATCTCATGACCTTCTTCAATGTGGAACTCATAGTAACTCCTCATCCCTTTAGATACCTTCTTCGAATCTTGAATGACTAATCCTACGCCTATCATCTTTTGCCAAACCCCTTTTACTAGGGTTTTTATTTTCGCCACATCAGTTTTGTCTTCTTTCCTCCATTATCAACTATTGTGTTTACCCCTTGATCTGAATGATTGGGTAACAGATTTCCTGTCACGTTAGGTCTTGATGGATCATTGAACCTTACGATCCCCATCTTAATGAACCTTTCAGTAAGCTTTTTAAATGCAGTACAATTATCAATTAAGTGTCCCGTTATTCCTGCGTGGTACTCGCATTGAGCATTCATATCATACCATTTTAGGAACGGAGGTTGTATGAGTTTTAAATAAAATGGGGATACTACATGTGCATTAAACTATAACTTCCTATATGTCATCGGAATAAGTGTAAATTGGAGTTTTTCTATGTTTGGCCTTGAGTTAGATTCTTTCATTGAGGGGCCCTGATGGCTGGTTGTTACAGTTCTTGGTTGGCCTACAGTGACTAGTTTCGAGTAATATTTATTATACACACTTGCGGTGTTCACTTCATTTCTTTTCTCGGGGCTGATCTTTTAGCGTTTTCCCCGCATCTATTTTCCCACTTCTTACTGCGTTTTTAATTATCTCACCGGGCATTACTATATCTGAGAAGCTTTTTGTAGCGTTTCCCAACATATAGTTAATGAACAGGGATTTCAGAGTATTTATGAAAAGCATTGTTATCTCCTTCTCTAGAAGAGGTGGTTGGACTTATGTTGCCACCTCTCTCTATCTCTGAGCATACTGTCTTAAGCTTTCACTTTGCTTCTTTTGCATATTTTGCAGCGTAATTCTGTCGGGTGTCATGTCAGTTACATGGCTGTATTATTTCATGAATAGGCCAAGTCTTTCCATGAGTTGATTTTGGCACGGCTTAGCTAGTTACACCACTTAGCAACTGACCCGATCAAACTATTCTAGAAGCAGTGGATTAACAATTGGTCGTTATTGACGTATCTTGTCATTCTTTGGTAGATCATTGTGATATAGGCTTCAGGAAAATTAGTTCCATTATACTTTTCAAATTCTGGAGTTTTGAATATTGGTGGAAGCACTAGGTTAGGAACTAAACTCAACTCCTTAGCGTCAACCCCGCAAAGGTAATCGGCATTCCTCACAGCTTTGATTTTCTCTTCTAACCACTTACACCGATCTTCTAGTTGTTTTGACAATTATACTCTTACTCTATCCATTTTTACCATGTCGTCCAAATCTGGAACAACGGGGTTGAAAGGATTATCCTCGGGATTAGAACCTGAGCCCATAGGTAATTCACCGGTGCTGAAGTGCCGGCTTAATATTATTGAGGTCTTGTGGTAATGGGTACCCTTCGTGGATATGTATTTGGTTGGGCTTGGACATTCACTGGGGTAAAGCCTTGGGGGTACATAGGGTCTTCATTATCATCCCCAGGGATATTCACAGTACTTCTCCATTTTTCAGTCCCTCCGGCTAGCAACTGGGTCAATTGGCTTATCATGCTTTGTTGAGACTCTTGTATTTGATCTCTCATGTCTTGCTGTACCTTACCTAATTGTTCCTGTAGTTGTTCTTGCAACTGATCTTGCATGTCCTTCTGAATTTGTTCTAATCTCTCTAACATTTGATCCACGGCTTTGGTTTTACATTGGGTACCGTAACGATATTCGGTTAGCAAATTCTTGTTGGTTTCCAGGGTAACTGTAATAATTTTGATTAATTAGGGTATTTTTATAAAATTTAATGCATGTGATGAAATGTAATGCTGATAAATGATAAACGAATGCAAAAAGAGGCATTGATTCTGATTTACTTCTTTTAAAATAACTACTAGAAAATGAATCTCTTTACTTAAAACGAATAAATTTGACATATACAGCATTGCCCTAATACTCAAAGCCTTGACTTTCCTAAGAAGCGAAGCTAATTCTAGGCCCCGATCCGATTCTGATTCTTATTTTATGCTCAGCATGTCATTTGAATTGTTAGGCTTTGCAAATGGTCAGCTACTTCCTGTACTTGAGTCACAGCTTTGCCCATGATATAATCTCTATCTCTAATCTGACCTTGAGAGCGTTGGAATTGCTCTTTCTAGTGTTCATTGTTCGTTTCAAGAAGTTCAACTCGAAGTTAACAATTTTGCAGTGCGATTTCGAGCTCTTTTATCTTTCTCTTCAACTCTTCAATCTTATTTAGGCTTGTTTTCAACTCAATTGCGAAGTTACGACTACGAAATTGACGCAATGACCTTTTTAATCTACTACCCAGGCTCTTAATCCAACCTTTTCATTTCAGCTTTCTAACAAATCCCTTTCTAGAGCATTTTCTCAAACTTGAGCATCTTGGAATTTCTTTTCCCATTGATCAACTCTAATATTTTATTCTTTGATCTCTTGCCGCCATTGCTCCTATATTTTACCTAACTCGGAAGTTCTTATTGACAAGCGCAGCTTCTTATAATCTATTTTTAAACTGTCTAACTCTTCCTCAGCCTGTTCTTTATTTTCCTCATTTTTTCAGCTTCTAACTTCTGGACGTCGACATCTAATCCTAGCTGCATCTTTTCCTCTTCCAACTGTTTTATCTTTTTTTCTAGCTTCGAACTCTTCTTTTCAAAGTCTTGCTTTATGATTTCCAACTCAGACAAGATCACTTGTAAGTGCTCTTTTATCTGCCGAGTGTTTTCTTGACTTGACACAGAAACATTATCATTGACTCTTTTACCCCACCACTAATCATACTCGGGGGTCCTCATGGTATTTGCTGCAAATCTTTTCCTTCTGTGTGTTTTGTTCCAAGTGTTCGATATTTCACAAACTTTTTTCTTGTAATTATCACCCTTGTATGGAAACTCACACTGAACTAACCCTTGTGTTACCGGTATGAACTGCCTTGATCTATACTTCCTGAATACAAGTAAAGGGGCATATCCAATAGCTCCTCATATCCCAAGTAGAGGAACCCATTCGAAGTCTCAACATCGATACAAAATCTCATCAGGGATTATCCAAGGGGCCCTCTATTCAACGTCTTCGTCTTGGAGACTCTAGAGAATTGCCATTTATTTCTCCTCTGAAATGTCATCTCACCTTGGCGTAGCCACGAATTCTTTCAACGGAGAGTAGTTCTCAGAGAATACTCGATAAGAGACCTTTTCTACCTTCCAAAAGTAGCTGTGAAACCAAACCAGCAAGTGTTGTGCACACTCGATAAATCTTCCTTCACCAGCTCACCGATACTATTTAAAGATCTGAATGTTTTGGCCAAAACTGTCGGTACGGCTGTGACCCTTTTGTCAAGTCGGTCGAATAAATATGAAACTGCATCATCTATGTGCCCTAACGCATTGGGAAAGATGACCAACCCGTAAATACTCAAGACGAAGACGTCGACTCCTTTATTCATATTCAGATGTGCCAAGATCAAATCCCGCAAAAATTTTCAAGGAATGCATTTACTATCTCTCTTTTGTTTAATCCGGGTCGCGACCCATTGTTTACTCATTCCCTTTGTACTGATTAGCCTCTTCAAGAAAGTTGGGATGTTCGCGGCTCTAGAATAAGCTTTGTCGGCTTGGATCCTTGGGTAGTGGAGCAAAGTTGTGTACTCTTCTACGGTGAGTACCAAGTCTACCTTCCCAAAAGTAAAGCAACTATAGGTAGGGGTGAGCAAAACTCGATTGACTCGAAAAAAATTGAAAAAAACTCGAATTTTAAGTTAAACGAATCGAGTTATTCGAGTCAACTCGAATTTTTTTTTCAAATTTCGAGTTTGAATCGAGTTGAGTTTTTGAATTCGAATAACTAGAATAATTCGAATAATTCGAATATCAAACTATAATATTTTACATTTTTACCCCAAACTTTCAAACCTTTTTACTTTTCTCTCAAAATTTTTACTCCTTCTTAGTTTCCCTCCCAAAACTTTTACTCCCCTCCCATCCTAACCCCCCAATCTACCCAAAATTCATTTCCCACCAAAATTTTACTCTCCCATTTACTTTTTCTCAAAATTTTACTCCCAAAATCCTCAAAACTTTTTATTTTTCCCCAAAATTTTTACTCCCTCCCACTTTCCCCCTAAAATTTTTACTCCCTTCTCATCCCACCTCCCATCTCCCATCTACCCCAAACCCCCCCAATTTTTTTTTTAAATATTTTTCCTCCAAAATTTTACGCTCCCATTTACTTTTTCTCAAACTTTTATTCCCCAAAACTTTTTATTTCCCTCTTAAACTTCTACTTCTTACCCTTTACTCTCAAATAAAAAATCAAAAGTATCCAAAAAAATCACTAAACATAAATAGTAATAATTTTATTTATATATACTATTTATATTATTAAATTAAATTTCACATTTTATATTATTTATATTATTGAATTGTTTAGTCATATTGAATATTTATATTAAAATTGAATTATTAATTATGCCATAAAATATTCGTGTTAAAATTTTATATTGGTATCAATTTCACATTTTATCTTTAAAATAACTTTTATTAAAAAATCACATTTTTACATTTAATATAATTTTTAATTCCAAAATACATAGTAACAAGAATCTGAAGATAATTGAAACAACTAAGCAAACAAAGAAGCTAACCCGTATATAAAAGATTAATAAATAAATTATGAGGTGATGAAAGTTAATAAAAATTTTAATTAAGGTGGACAAATTTTATTATGGTAGGTGACAGTGGTTACAAGGACCTAAAATTATTTTTTTAAATTTAACTTGAACAAATATATTTGATTTGATTCGATTCGAATTTCATTTCACTCTACTCGATTCGAGAAAATTTCAAATCAAATTAGGATGATAAAATAAGATTCGTCAACTCGATTAACTCGAAATTTTTTCATTCGATTCGATTCAATTTGATTCGATTCGATCGAACGCTCACCCCTAACTATATGCAGGATTCCAATATTGGGTCAGAGCGTGGAATAAGTGCTTATCGACTTTGACATTAAGTAAATAAGGCAAATCACCATAGTTAAAGTAGAATAACTGCTTGGTTTCGCCATCCTATTGGTCCCGTACCTCTTTCAACTCTTGGAGATTATTCTAAGCCACATTGATATGAGTGAAATCCCACAATTTTGACATATATCCTTTTGTGAGGCTATCACCCTTCTCTTGTTGTGTCTTTTCAAACTATATCCGGACAGCTGCATTGTCTTCCACTTTATTAAGAAATCCCTTTTCTATAGCAAGCTCTCTATTTAACAACTGAATGTGAATCAACATTCTTTTTTATGATGAAAATGTAATGCAATCACAACCAAAACAAAACGAAACAAGTTAGTACATTTCGTACAAAGCTAGAATTTAAAGCAAGCCAAAAATAATACACAAATCACCTATTCGAGTAACCATTAGAGGTTCAGTATGGCTTTATCTAGGTAGGTTATTAGGGCTTATTATATGTGGCTCGGTTCTAAAGCAATGATACCTGAACCAACAGATTCCTCGATCCTCACCCATTATAGGCTCGTACGGACCAAGTTCAGTTTAGGGGAATACATTTCCCTATGGCTATATGAAGATGAAGATCTCACGAAGATGTAGGTACGGATGTATCCCAAAAGCGATCCGCTATCCTATACGAAAGTGAAGACCTCACGAAGGAATAGCTTCTCACTTCCACTTAAGAAGGGCAAAATCGAACAATTATGCAATGCGATATGCGGAAATATACCAAGAGACTCGAACCAATAAAGCAAACATATCATTATGTAACAAAATGATGAAGATCAATTTACCACCAAAATAAATAGAGGATTGAATTGAAATTAAAATGAAATTGAGAGCCAAAATTATAATAAAATAAATGCAAAAAATGACTAAATTGAAGTTTAAATGAAATTTAAGTGCCCAAATTGTAAAAAAAAAGAAAAGAATAAATGACCAAACTGTAACACGCAAAAAAGGCAGGGATCAAATGAGAAATTATCCCAAACCTTTGGACACGTGTCAGTCCCTAGAAGGTCAGCAGTTGAAGACTAAATTGAATTAAGCAAAAAATTAAATGGTATAATTTCTAAAAGAAAAATAAATGGAATTAGGACATAATTAAAAATAACTTAAAAGACGAAAGGACTGAGAGCGCAATTAGGCCATTTTTCAAAAACACGCGGATCCTATTAAAGGACCGATTCGGGTTTCAGGTTTGGCCCTAAAACGAAGCCATTTTAGGGTTAAAAGAAACAGGCCAAAGCGGCGCCGTTTCTAAGCTCTATTTAAGTCAAAATTTCTTCAAAAAAAATCATTCCTCCGCAGTTTAAAAAAAAAATCTTTCCAACTACTTTTTATCTCTGAAGTGTTCTTCAGATCTGGCCATAAGTGCTGCCGTGCTCCGCTCCAGCCATCCGTTTTGGCGATGGCGACCGCCGTCCTCGGTGGTAGGATTTCACAAAAGGTCCCCTTTTGGCCGTTTTACCTTCTGCAACCCAGATCGGTAGCCAAAATCTCCCAAAAAACACAAAAAGAGCAAAAAGAGCAAAGGAACCTTTCGGTTCTTGGTCTCCCTCGATGCGATCCTTCAGCAAACCCTAGAGGATTTGGTGGTCTTTCAAAACAGAGGGAGACGGCAGCGGCAACAAAGGTAAAAGTGTCCTTTTTATTATTTTATTATTTATTTTTACAATAAAAGATAAAAAAATACCCAAAGAGTCACCTTTTTTTTTGTGGTGTTCGTATATGATTTTGATTTATTTCTTTTAAAAAAAAAAGGCTTTACAATCTGTTTCTTAGGTTTTCTTATAGTCGATTTTACATATTATTTTTTCATTTTTTCTACTTTTTTGTATTGCTATTGCATGTGTTGCTTCTTCTTTGCAGGGGTGGTTGGCAGTGGAAGAGGCTAGGAGCGGCACTGACATGGGAGGAGCGGTGCACAGGCAGCAGATTAGGGTTTCTGTTTCTAAATTTTTTTTAGGCTTTTGTGCCATTTGGGCCTTTAGGTTTTTTTTTGTTTTGATTTGGGCCATTCAGTTTGTAATTTTGGGTTAGGCTTTCTTGTTTTAGGCTGTTTGTAGTTGTAAATTTGGGCCTGATGTGTAATTGGACTTTGGGACTGTTAATTTTAATTTTAATTTTTATTTTTGGTTACTGTCTAAGGCCTGAACAAAACTGGGCCCTTACAACATATTTATAATTTGATTTTATAAATAAATGATTTATTAATTAAAAAGATTAATTAAAAAAAGTTTGAAACAACATGAAATAAAAAATACAAATGTGCTTAAAAGAAGAAAGCTTTTTCAAAAAAATAATAATTTTGGACTTTTTATTAAAATTAGGGCCAAAACTAGCTGAGTTGTACAAAAAGGTTAAAAGAGAAGCAAACTAATCTAAACTCTAAAAATAAAAAAAAATAACCAGAAGCCTACATATACTTAGCCTAAGAAAACAAGAATGTCCTAAAAGCCCAATCAGGCCCCATTTCGATATCCCCAATGCCCATCCTCCAAAAGACGAGCCCCTTCCTATTCTTCAGATAATCTATTGTCCAATGCAGTCCCCAAGACCCATCTATTGATGATATTGTTTCTATGTCAAAACATATTCTTGAACCTTCCCCCTCTTTCAAGTAGTCTTGGCCTCGATTCATCCCAATACCCCTCATATACCCCCATACTCCTTTTGATTTCCCTTCCAAATAAAATCCCAGAATAGGATTCACTTGTTACCCCTCTCGGGGTTGTGAAAATTTCTGCTCCCCATCATTTACTCCACCATCATGATCCTTCCAACCAATCTTGTTCCCAAAAGGGTCTCTCCTATCATCTTCTCTCAACCAAACCGTAGTAGTTGTAATTGCCCTTTTTCTTGGCGCCCTCAAATACAAATCCTAACCCAATTTAATTTCTTGACCTTTAGTTGTCACCCTCAAAAGGTAAAAACTATCTCCATGCCCAAGACGACTACAAAAAAAAATAGAAGAGAGTCAATTTTTCATACTGAAACCTAGCATATAATTGCTTACCAATTGATGTTATCAATTTTTTCCTCCTTTGTAATGGGACCCTCACATCTGCCAAAACTCGCACTCTCATATAGTTATGATAACCCTTGCTAATTTGCTTCGCATCATATTCAACAGAAGACCCAATAAATGCTCCAAATTGTTTAACAATTGCTTTCGACATCATACCCGATGGTAAATCATGAATTTGAACCCAGGAAAAGGAATATATCAAAAGTACTTACATTGGGTCCTTGTTTACCAATAGCATGCAAAAAACAAATATATGATTATTAAAAGTCCACGGAGCACCATTAATCACCCTATTGATATCCACCTCATGATAGAACTTGAACATGAACCTTTTCTCCCCTAGAATTGTAATTACCATTCCGGTAATAGGATGCCATATATTGGCCAAGGTATTCGTCATGGTTGAGAAGTGCACTATACTTACTGTTAAAACACCCTACCAAGCAAAAAGTTTGACAAGATTCCTCCTTATTCAATCCCTTTTCTACTGCCTACGCCTACTCATCTCCATCATCGGTTTTAAAGCCCGTTATATCGTCTTCCATAATCAAACTAAAACTTTCGGCCAACAAAAGCAATTTCTTGATCAATTTACTCTTTTTCTACCTATCAACATAATATAATCAAGCACCAAAACTGTAACACCCCTAACCCGTAACCGTTGCCAGAATAGGTTAAGAGGCATTACCAGACCTGTAAGTCAATTCAAAGTATTCCTTTAACAATTTTATCACATTTCAGTAACCATCAATCATTCACATTCAAAAAGTACTTAAATCAATCATACAAAGTCTTAATCATGCATTTGAGACTAAATTGATAACATATAAAAATTTCAGAAGCTTAGGAAATTTTCAAATTTTCAAGTGACACACGCCAGTGTGAACAGGCCGTGTGCCTCACACGGCATTAGACACGTCCATGTGTCTAACCCGTCGCAAAACAAGACAACATACTGACTTGTCCACTCGGCCACAAGACATGCCCTTGTGCCAGGCTGTGTGAAAATTGGGAAGGCAACTGACTCGGGTCACACGACCGACCACACGCCGGTGAGCTAGCCCGTGTGCCACACACGACCGATAGACATGTCTATGTGTCTAGGCCGTGTCAAAACTGTAAGGTATACTGATTTTAGTTTGTAGGGTACCCCAGGGGACACACGGTCGTGTAACATGACCATGTCACAAACGGCCAAGACACACACCTGTGTCTCTCTCCGTGTGGACAAAAATAGGTCATTTGAAAATCCAAATTTGCCACCCTAAAACATAAGCATTGGCATTCATATTTGACCACAATTATGCAACTCAATTGGCAAACAAAATAACCAATTTAATATACATTATAAGCTACAACCAAGCTTACCATCTACATATCTAAATATCTATATAACCACATATACAATTCATTCATCCAACATCTATATATCAAGACTCCTTTTGCATAATTTCATTCAAATATTACCATACCAAAACATACCATATTCAACCACATATAAATACAACCAAACATTGATACCAAATAAGCAAAATCACATAGCTTATCTTATACACAAAAATATACCAAAACCATATTGTCAAGTATTGTAACTAACATCATTTTAACTAGCCTATACATGCCATATTTACAATTAATCACAAGTTCAAAATACCACTCGAAGATTTGATAGTGTGCCGTGCAACTCCGACTTGTCTAGAACGAGCTAACTAACGAACCTCTATAAAACATAGAAATAGGAACAGAGTAAGCTTATAGCTTAGTAATCCCGTATAATTTCGAATTTAAACTTACCATTTATAAACTATCAAGCAATAATAAAAATGCCAACAATTCAATTTAACCATCACCTAATTACAAGTATTCATCACATGTTAGTCATTTAACAAATACATAAAGCTATCTATTAGTACTTTACTTTGCATCAATTCTAAAGTCATATATAAAATATTTAACACTTATAACCTGTAACTTATCCGAATAACCAATATTTAAGCCTGTTGAACCTATTAGAACTTCAAAGGATAATTAAGTAAACAATGTCAGTAATCTGCCAATTCATCATCATACATGCTATTTCGAGTCATGGTCGGTAAGCTCCTTCGAGTTGAACAGTAATCTCTATTGAGCTGAACGGTAAGCTCTATCGAGCTGAACGATAAGCTCCAATGAGTTGAAATAGTAAGCTCTTACGAGCAATAGTGAGTCCGCAACAAATGTAGGAGCTCGACCAATACAGTAATCTCAGTAACACGTCACTCGTATCTAATGAATTCACATAGTTCAAACAGGGCTCGGTGAATACAATATATATCATCTATGTAACGCCCCAATTTTGGGCTTAGAAGAAATAAGCATGGGAACACATAAAGGTGTATGTGTGTAAGAGAATGACACAATGGAGTGTCTACTTCAATGGCTAAGTGATTTGGGTGTGTATGGGAGTGTTGGAGAAGTCCTGGGTTCCAATCTAGGCTCTAGCAGATTTTTAGTTTTTCTTCTTAAGTAAATCTTGACTCTAGCTTGTAGGCCTTATAAATAATTTTGGTTAAATTATGACACATAAAAAGCTTGTGGCTCAGTGGTAGTGGCTTATTTCTAAGGCCAAATGAGCTTGAGTTCGAATCTCATGTTGCACAAGGGAGTATTTATTTTACTTCCTTGCAGCATGAGAAGTGGAGTTGGACTAAAACTCTGTAAGGTGGAGTTTGATTTGGTCTTGGAGGGATTTGTGGAGTAAGTCAAGGAGGAGATTGGGGAGAAAATTAAGGAAATTTGAAATGGGAGATTGGTAAGATGTTGTGGCCGATTGGGACTCTTAAGCATTGCTTGAGAATTCTATTAGGGGAAATTATGGAGCAATTTCGGCTTTAGTGGTTCTCTCTTGACATTTTTATTTCGGGTTTTTTGCACTTTCTATTTTGGAGTAGCCGATTTGGTATCATTTAGGTATTTTTGCTTGTGGGTTTTACTCTTCTTCTGACCCTATTGATCTATTCTTTTCTGTCCCCTACTCTCTTTATAAGACAATTATATTCCTTTACTCAATATTGGTGTTAGCCGAATTCACCATCTCTCCTCCCTCTCTATTCTTTTCGGCTTTCTTTCACTTGTAGCTAATTCTTTTTCTGCTCTCACTCTTATTTCTTGTTTCTTTTAATTCAACACTTCTCTATTTTCCTCTTAATCATTTTACTTTGTTCGATTCTCTGCTTTTCACTTCCTTACTCAAGGATTAATTGATTTCTCTATCTCTCCTCCTATTTTTTCAGTCTTGCCACGTGTTCATTGATTCGATCAGGTTCAAGTTCGCATGATGATTCTCTTTTCTCTTTTTACTATTATGGTCTTTCTCTTAACACATCTTCTTTCTGTCGTTCTCTGTTAGGGAGCGTGATTATGCCATCTTGTGCCTCGGTTTTAGAATGGGCTATTATAGGTTGAATACTCCTAACTACCTTTTAAAGTGTCACGTTTTGGTAAGGGTTTCATTTGAATCAAGTTATTAGCATTTGTGGTAGTGATTAACCGTAGTTTGTGTTTGGATCTAAGTTGGTGTACGTGGAGATTTGCGTTCTAATCGTAAACAGGTGTCTATCCGTACCCTGTAAATGGTAATAGGCGTAAAAGCTGGTAAAGTGTGTACACACCCTGATCTGACTGTAGTACGGCAAAAAGCCGAAAGGTTGGGTTTGAGCGTGTGAACGCTCGTTTGGTAAATTGAGCCCATGAAACGTAGGCTTACGATGAAAGAGGCCGCCACGAGTGATCTCGTGGGCATAGGCTGTAATGGGACACGTGGGGCCTAATGGGCCATGAGCCCATATGGGTGAATCTCATTGTCAAGTGGGGAAGGTTGGACTGGCCATGTCGCACACATGGCTTAGGACATTTCTGGGCCTCGATGGGTCGAGTGGGCCCAATGAGCCCGTGGGCCCTAATGGGTAAATCTTACTGTTAAGTGGAAAGTAGTTGGACTTATCATGTCACGCACATGACTTACGTTATTTCTGGCCACGTTGGGCCGGAATGAGCCGTATGGGCCCAATAGGATCGTGGGTCCCACATGAATAAAATCTACGATAAGTGACAAATAATGGACTGGGCTATGAGGTTCGCATAGCCATGACTGAATTTGGGCTAACTGGGCCACACGAGCGTGTGGGCCCACTTAGGCCGAGTAATGGGCCTTGGGCCCATTTACACTTTTTTGACCATCTAGGTTGCCGGAGTCGCTCGAGGCGACTGTAGACCTTCTGAGAGGTCACTAAATGTACTGAGACCCTAGTTAGACAAAATAATCGAAATACCCCTGATAGGTAAAATGACTATTTTACTCCTAATAGGTTCTATTGACTGTAATACCCTTATAGGGCAAAATGACCGTAATACCTTTATGTATGACTGGTTTGCTATATGATTTATATATGACTATGATTGAGCATGACATTCTGCATTCACATATAATGTTATGACATGACATTTTGCATGGGGATGGGTGATTATTGACGGAGGAAGTGTATGGCTTGTAGCCGTTCTGTTCAAGGCTTACTGCCTTTCTACTTATGGCTTTTAGCCATTCTGTTAACTGGCAGCTTTACTGCGATATTTATGGCTTTTAGCCATTCTGTCTACGGTGCTGAGCCGTTTTGTTGGCTTAGTGCCGCAACCGGTGCTAAGCTTGGTGTGTTGGATGGGTGGGTCGATTTTATCCCTACATGGTGTGTTGGTTGGTACGGGTGGTGTGTTGGTTGGATTGGGCTGGATTTCTGTTTGCATATCTACATCCAATACTGATTTTGTAATGGGCTTAGACCTACCTATTTTTGTTAATGGGCTAACGCCTACATAATACGGTGTCTGTGATAGACTCAAGCCCAGTCTATTTCTGCATACCGTATATCTGACTATTTGTATTATAAGGGATTACACACTGAGTTTTTACAAACTCACCCTTCTGTCTAACCGCACAGCCTAGCCTTAGGCGATTTGGAGCCGCGAGAGATTCAGAGGTAGCCACACGACCACTGATGCTCTGCTGTAGACTTTTTATTTGAATTTTATATTTTAGGGTTTTAATTATGTAATAAGGCATTTGCAGGATTAAATTTTTAATTGGGCCTTTGATTTCCTTATTTAAAACTGCTAAACACGAATTTTCAAAAATTAATAACTGTTTTCAAAAATAATTTAAAAACAAACATTTTTATATTTCAAACTTTAGTAGCTTCTGCGATTAGAAATAACTTAAAGTATCAATGCCAGACATTAAGTAAACGTTTTTGACGAGATGATTTGGTAACCTCGAGCAAAAGTTTTTAATCATGGAAATGAACTTTTAATGACAACTCAATTCTTGAACGACACTTTGATGTGACACGCCAGATTCAGCCATAACGTTTGGGCCGGGTTTAGGGTGTTACAATCTAGGCATTCATATTTTAAGTATTTTAATAAAATACATTCAATTCAACAATTACAAGTATATAAAAGTTCGATTCTAATTATATGAACTTACCTCGTACTTACTCGTATAACCGTCGTCTACTCGTCTACCTTTCGTTTCCCCCGATCTAATTCCGGTATTTGTTTATCTTGATATGCTCAAGGTGAAGTGACCGAATGTTTGAAGCTTTAAAAATGGCTATTCCTTGCCCTTAATTCGGTGAAGAAGATGAATGAAGAAATAAAATGCATTTTGTTTTATTAAATTAAACTTTATTAACCAAATTACCATTATAACCTTATTATAAATCATCTATATATCATGTAATTCATGGACATGAATGTCCACTAACATTAACAAGGATATATTATCAACTTAAGTACTTCTAATATTAATTTCATAGCTATTTGAGTCATTTAACTAATAGATTTCATATTTTACACATTACGCGATTTAGTTTTTTTTTTTACCGAATTAAGCACTTAAACAGTAAAATTTCTTTACAAAACTTTCACATAATTAATCTAACATGTTGTAAACCTTATTAAAATAATAAAATAAATATTTTGACTTCGGATTTATGGTCCCGAAACTACTGTTTTGATTTAACCTAAAAACGAGTTGTTACAGTTCTCCCCCCTTTAGGTATTTTCGTCCCCGAAAATCTTACCAGTGAAAAGGTTATGGTACTGTTTTCGCATCGTTTCCTCAGATTCCTACGTAGTTTCTTCAATTCCGTGTTTATGCCAAAAAACCTTCACAAGATCTATACGTTTATTCCTCAATTCGTTAATCTCCCGAGCCAAAATCTTGATTGGTTCTTCGTTATACGATAAATCAGATTATATCTCTACATCAACGGGAGAAATCAATTGTGATGGATCCTATCTATATCGACGTAGCATTAAAACGTGAAAAATATTATGTATCTTTTCTAGCTCAGATGGTAACGATAGTCGATATGCTACAGGCCCTATTCTTTTAACAATTTCATACGGGCCAATAAATTGTGGACTTAATTTTCCTTTATGGCCAAAATGAATAATTTTCTTTCACGGTGACACTTTCAGAAATACTCGATCTCTAACCTGAAATTCTATTTCTTTACATTTTAAATCTGCATAGGATTTCTGTCGATTTGAAGCTGCTTTTAAACTGTCACGAATTACTTTCACTTTTTCTTCATTCTCTTTGATCAATTCAACCCCGTGAATCTTTTTCTTATTCAATTCAGTCTAATATAACGGTGTTCGATACTTGCGACCATATAAAGCTTCGTACGATACCATCTTTATACTCGTTTGGAAACTGTTGTTATAAGCAAATTCAAACAGAGGCAAATATTTCTCCCAATTACCTTCAAACTCGAGAATGCAACAACGCAACATATCCTCAAGTATCTGTATAACTCTTTCAGATTGACCGTCTGTCTAAGGATGAAAAGCTGTGCTGAAACCCAATTTCATTCCAAAAGCTTCTTGTAATTTCTTTCAGAATCTTGATGTAAATCTCGAGTCTCTATCAGAGATAATTGACAGTGGTAAACCATGTAATCATACGATTTTAGACAAGTACAATTCAGCTAATCTATCCAGAGTGTAATCTATACATACCGGTATGAAATGAGTAGATTTTGTTAGTCGATCAACGATAACCCAGATAGCATCTTTCTTTTTCAGAGTTAGAGGCAGACCCGATACGAAATCCATAGTGACTCTATCCCATTTCCACTCAGGAATCAATATAGGCTGCAGTAAACCAGATGGTACTTGATGTTTAGATTTTACTTGCTGACAAATCAAACATTTTGATACAAACTATGATATATCTTGTTTCATTCCTGACCACCAATATTGCTATTTAAAATCATTATACATCTTAGTACTACCCGAATGAATAGAAAAACGACTATTGTGTGCTTCATGCAGAATTTTCTGAATAAGCTCTGTACTTTTCGGTACACAAATTCTATTTCGGAACATTAAACAATCATTAGTTCCAATATGAAATTATGAATTAGAATTAGACTCACATTGAATTCGTTTAGCTTGTAGTTCACGATCATTTTTCTGAGATTCAAAAATTTGTTGCAGAAATACCGATTTAGCTTTCAATTCAGCTAAAATAGACCTGTCATCACATATCATCAAGTGGGTATTCATGGCTCGTAACACAAACAATGATTTTTGGTTCAAGGCATCAACAACTACATTAGCTTTTCTCGGGTGATAATCAATCACAAAATCATAATCTTTCAATAACTTGAGCCATCTTCGTTGACGTAAATTCAAATCCTTCTGTGACATCAGATGTTTTAAGATTTTATGATCTGTATAAATATGGCATTTTTCACCGTACAAATAGTGTCGCCAAATCTTCAATGCAAATACAATCTCAGCCAACTCTAAATCATGCGTCAAATTGTTCTTTTCATATGATTTCAACTGTCGAGAAGCATAAGCAATAACTTTTCCATCTTGCATCAAAACACACCCCATCCGTTTAACGATGTATCACTATAAATCACGAACTCTTTACCCGATTCAGGTTGAACCAAAACTGGTGCTTCTGTTAATAGTGTTTTCAACTGTTCAAAACTCTGTTGACACTTTTCCGACCACTCAAACTTTACATCTTTTTGTAGTAGTCGAGTGATTGGCGTTGCAATCATTGAAAATCCTTTTACGAATCTCCAGTAATAGCCCGCTAAGTCTAGAAAACTACGAACTTTAAATACGTTTCTCGGAGGTTTCCAATCAACAATAGCAGAAATTTTACTCGGATCAACTCTAATACTGTCGACTGAAACAATATGTCCAAAAAATCCAACCTTCTTGAGTCAGAACTTGCATTTACTGAACTTTGCAAATAACTGCTTTTCACGTAGAGTTTGTAACACAATTTTCAAATGCTCAGTATGCTCAGTTTCATCTCATGAATAGATCAAAATATCATCAATGAATACAACAACAAACCTGTCTAAATACGGTCTGAATATATGACTCATCAAGTCCATAAAATTATAGAAGCATTAGTTAAACCGAAAGGCATAACAATGAATTCATAATGGTCATACCTTGATTTGAAAGCGGTTTTCAGTACATCCGACTCTTTAACTCGCAACTGATAGTAACTCGATCTCAGATCAATCTTTAAAAATACTGTAACCCCTTTCAACTGATCAAATAAGTCATCAATCTGCGGTAGTGTAACACCCCTAACCCGTATCTGTCTTCGAAACAGGGTTACAAAGTGTTACCAGTACATACAGAACATTTACAGGTTAATCAAAACATTACTATTCACTTTCTGAGATCATATATATATATATATAACGACCTTTATTTGGGCCCTCGAAGCCCAACATGAACATTAAAATCAAGTCGGAACTCAACTGATTTCTCATAAAAATTTTCGCTTAATTTTAATTTTTTAATTTTTTATTTTAAAAAATTTTACTTGTGAACAGTACCCACACGCCTGTGTGATTAGGCCGTGTGGATTCCACACGCCCCTGTCCCTTATCCGTGGAGCTTTCTGTTTATGACATCATCATCAATTTAGGGGCACACGGCCACATCGCACGCTTGTAGTGTCCTAAAAAGAAGTGTTCCATATACTATTTGAGACACACGGCCGTGTCTCTGCCTGTATGGTCAATATCTAAGCTATTTTCCAAGCCTTGGTCAACCTTAATCTCTTACACACTTATACAAAATCAAAAGCACATAACATAGTATTCATTTAATGATTAAACATTCTAAATTAAACTACAAACATAGAATTTGTATGTCATCATACATGTGTCTCTCATACTCATTTTACCTTGTCTATTATGGTACCACTTATACTTTTATACCATGATTACCATCTTACCAAATATTTTCAGCTTAATCATCAAGCATTCATATTTAAAGCTAGATCATATCTTTATAAATACCACATTTCAGACGCGCAGAATAAAATACTTGCCTTAGACATTTCAATCCAACTTCATACCCAACAAGCATCATATTGAAACTAGTCGTATATATATACATGTCATGATATATATCACTCTCATACTATTTTCTTATAAACATATATCATTTATTTTCCTCCTCCTCCTCTCCATTCCACATCCTTAACGTATATAACATTCTTGTAAGTACGATTTTACAATTTACTTATTAATGCTCACATCAAGCTGTTCACACAGGTCATAGTCACTCAATTATTTATAATTCAAGCTACAGAGCTCCAAATTAAGATCCGTAAATTTTTCCTGAAACTAGACTCACATATCATTCCACCATAAAATTTTCAGAATTTTTGGTTTATCCAATTAGTACAGTTTATTCATTTAAGTTTCCCCTATTTCACTGTCTGATAGTTCTGACCTCTCTTCACTAAAAATTAATTATATCAGAGTACAGAACTCGGATAATGTTCTTGTTGATTTCTGTTGAAAATAAACTCATTAAGGATTCTAAAAATATAAATTTGAGCCTCTAACTAATTTTATCCAATTTTTGGTGATTTTCCAAATTCAAAATAGGGGAACCCGAATTCATTCTGACATTGTCTCACAAAATTCATTATATCTTATAATTTACAATTCAATGGCTTACACCGCTACTTCTATGAGAAACTAGACTCAATAAACTTTAATTTCATATATTATTCATTCTCTAATTCGATTTTTAAAATTTATGGTGATTTTTCAAAGTTAACCTTCTGCTGCTGTCCAAAGTTGTTTTAGTTCAAGATGTTTATTATCATTTTTCCTCTAAATTTCACAGGTCATACAATTCAGTCCTTGCTCAATTATCCCATCTATTAAGCTGATTTTTCCCAATTAACATTTTATTCTACCATTCTAAACTATTACACAACCTTTGAAAATCAGAATTTTAACACTAAACCTTAATTCACAACTTTTTCACAATTAGGTCCTAAAATCAATTTCTATTGAATTTACTTGATAAAATCATCAAACAACAAAATCAAAACTTAAAATTCATTTTATTTCATCATAAACAGCCAACACTTATCAATGATAGCTTTTAATTTTGTCCATAAAATCAAAAACTAATGAATTAAACAGTTGGACCTATTTGTAAAAGTCACAAAAACATAAAAATCTCAAAGAAAAGGGCAAGAATTGAACTCACATATGTCAAAGTATGAAAAACCAGCAGCTTTCAGACCTCCCATGGCGTTTTTGCTGAAGAAAAATGATGATATCTCTAGATTTTTCAATTTTGTCTTGTTTTATATGTTTAATTTGCAAAATTTCCCATTTTGCCCTTGTTTCTCCTTGTCTTTTTTTGCTGATTTTCTTGCCCAACCGTCCAGCCCATACAATTTGGGTCTAATCGCCTTTTAAATCCCTCCTTTTTAATCACTTAAACTATTTAATCTCAATTTAATGAAATTTGCACTATTTTCAATTTAGTTCTTTTTAATTAATTGACTAACCAAACATTAAAATTTTCTAACGAAACTTTAATACTAACTTAATAACACTCCATAAATATTTATAAAAATATTTATGGCTCGGTTTATGAATCCGAGGTCTCGATACCTCGTTTTCCACTCAATTTACCTGATTAATTCTTTTAAAATCACAAAATTCACTAATTAAAAATAATTCTTTTAAGTTCGCGCTTGGCCTATAATTATTATTTATTAAAATTTCTAAACTTACTCGTCGGATTTAGTGATCTCGAATCACTGTTTCCGATACTACTGAAAAATTTAGCTGTTACAGGTAGAGGGTATTTGTTCTTTATAGTCACTTTATTCATCTGTCTATAGTCGATACATATGCGCATCGTGCCATCTTTCTTTTTCACAAACAAAACTGGTGCACCCCAAGGAGAATAACTCGGTTGTACAAAACCTCTGTCTGTCAATTCTTGCAACTGAGCTTTCAACTCTTTTAATTCTGTTGAAGTCATTCTATACGGAGCTATCGATATCAGAGTTGTTCCCGGTATTAATTCAATACTAAATTCGACTTCTCTAATTGGCGATAATCCCGGTAATTCTTCTGGAAATACATCCGAGAACTCACAAACAACAGGTATAGATTCAATCTTTGATTCTGACACTTTCATATCTAATACGTATGCAAGATATATTTTATAGCCCTTTCCCAAATATTTTCGAGCTAACATAGATGATATCATAATAGGTAATTCATTCGAATCATTAGACTCAATCCGAAGAATCTCACCATTTTGACATTTCAATTCAATAGTCTTCTGTCTACAATTCACAATGGCATCGTGCATAGTCAGCCAGTCCATACCCAGAATCACATCAAACTCATCGAACGGTAGAAACATCAAGTCAGCTCAAAAACAGTAACCCCGGATCATCAGAGGACAATTCTTACAAATTTTATCAACTAAAACAAACTTGCCTAAAGGGTTTGATACTTTAATTACAAATTTTGTAGACTCTATATGTAAACTCTGTTTAAATACTAAATTTATACAGATATATGAATGGGTTGATCCAGGAGCTATCAACGCAACTATATCAGTATCAAAATGAGAAAAAATACCGATAATAACATCTAATGATGATGCTTCCTCTCGTGCACGTATAGCATAAGCCCTGGCAGGTGCTCGTGCCTCAGATCTCACAGTCGAATCTCTCGTAGCACCTCGATTACCACTCACATTTTCGGTGTTTCAGGGCGGTCTCTCTCTAACTATCGTATTACTTATTTTCATTGGTTGTTCTCTTTCAGCTATGAACTTTTCTGGATAATCAAGGAGAAAATGATCAAAAGATTTACATTTAAAGCATGCTCCGCTCACTAATCTGCATTCACCGTAATGTCGCTTATTGCAATATTTACATTCAGATCCAAGGTTACTAACACTTCCCACACTGACCACAGATGTTGCCTGAGGTTTTGAACTTGTTTGTCTCGCATTTGTAACACCCCTAACCCGAACCCGTCACCGGAGGGTTAAAGAGTATTACCATATACAAAAGAGTCATATCAAGAATAATTAAGTAAAGTGATTCATTCTTAAGTTCAATTCACGTCAGACATTGAAAACATTAATCGAATCTCAACCACACATTCACATTAACCATTTGGAACATATATAGTAACTTATCAAGCCATTTTCGCATGGCTATACATATATATATACATCATCGAAAAGATAATTATTTAACAACAAAAAGTCAAGCCTATACATGCCATTATCGAAATTTAACTACTAGAGTACCAAAAGGGTTTAGATAGTGTGGACGACTTCGACTTTGAGATCCCCGAGACCGTAGCTGACGAACAAGATCTATAAAACAGAAAATTAAGGCAACAAAGTAAGCATTACTATGCTTAGTAAGTTTTAAGCATTTCAAACAATCAAAACGTGTCGTATAAAACAAACATTAAACATCCCAAAACTCATATTCAAATTTCAATCACTAGGTCGAATATACACAAGTTTATCATATATAAAGACTATTGGCCGAATATATAAATACACAAAGAAATTTTCAGCACATGTTTCACTTTACTTCATGGCTCAAACAACTGATTTAATTCACATATAAGTACATAATACGTACCTGGACATTATTATATATCATACATAATCAATAATAGTTTGCTTTGAACATTCGAATTTGTAATCTCCCTCGAATCACCAGCGTTAAGCCTGCTAGGTTTACAAACTCGAATCCAGTCGCTAGCACAAAGCCTGCGGGACTTTAAGCCCGGATATAGTACCAACACTAAGCCTGCGGGATTTAACCCGGATATATATTACCAGCACGAAGTCTGCGGGATTTAACCCGGATATATATTATATATCGAATGTTAAGCATATTTATCCACATGATAACTCGGCTCACATAACATATCACATTTGTACTTCATTTGAATATAAGCACACAAAGAAAACACACCTTCAATATAACATCGGTTCAACACTTATGCGCAAGAACACATAATCATTTATTTGTCTCAGCCTAACTCCTACTATCCATTCGGTTATATGCCTTATACTCAATCTATTTATCATACTTATTTCATTATATCAATTATCTAATAACTGTAATTACTCAAAACTTATCTCGTATATTTTTGAACAGTTACAGATAGGCTATTCGATAGTTTTCTCCTTTCCCCTTTCGGATCTAGTTCCTCTTTGCTCTTGAGCTTGATTCAAACAAATGAATTTGTTTAATCATTTCGAACATCAAAAGAAATTTTAAAGCACCTAACCCTTATACTCAATAATGAAACCAAATCATATACCTAATTATTTTAACACATCACTTTAAGCACACATATTAACTATCATACACCCATTTAACATGCCAAGTTACAACGAATAGAAATACATGCACACCAATAATTTAATTATCAATTTTGATCTTATAGGGTAACTTCAATACATCATGTTTATACAATTTTCCATACACATACCGCATATTCAACAAACCGAAATTACTCTTACATATTATCCATTATAATCATTTCATAGATATAAAACATAGCTGAAAAATCCTTAGCATAAATGCATATAGTAACACCCAAATCATCAACTATTTTAACGCACATAACACATAAGGTTAACTAAAACTCCATTCACTTATAAGATATTAACCCTAATAAGCTCATACCATAACCATACCTAACCGAATTCAAGTAGAGAATTAATTACAACCACGTATACACCAATATATAATTATAGCATGCTTTAATATCTTATATACCCCATTCGGCCCTAACCACTCAAACTTAGCTTTCATATACAAATTCCATCTCATGATCAAATGTAACAAATTACACATAGATTACATTATTGCCAAACAATGACCGATTATGCATATCAAATAATTAGGTTACTTAACACCTAACTCACATAGCCAAAGTACATATAACCTTAATGTCCAAATATGAATACCACCCAAAATTCTTATGACTTAACCCTTAACCCCATTTTGCCGAATATTCATTAAATTTTTAGTTCACATACATATACATAAACGATTTGAAAATTTCCTTTAATCAACATACATTCGGCAATGGGCAGAACGACTTAACAAGTCTTAGAAACATTTTTTTTTAACATTTTAACTTCACCTTATTACCCCTAAAGACCGAATATATATATTAAAAATAATAATAATAATGCCAAATGCCATTAACTAATAAAGTCACACACACAACTTATATACAAAATTCATCCTTACATAGCCTATAGCTCATTCGGCCATTCATTACTCAAACCTAACAAAGCTTTATATCAAACTCCTATGACCGAGCACACATATACTTACATTCCAATACTCATAACATTTAAAAATCACATTCTAAATAAAAGAATCATGAACAATGCTAAATTCTTAGGTGTTCAAATATCTAATTTACTCAATTCAAAACATTAAAACAACATTTGTTCACAACATCAAGCATTTTTATTTTCGGCTATTACATATATGAGCATTAAAAATTCATATCTTTAGCAAGATCAATTTCTTTCCTCAACACATTCTTCATCAAAACTTAAAGGAAATAATCAAATTCTTTCTTTAATAACCATAGCTGAATGCTCCATTCATCCATCAAAATTTAAAATTTTTGTATGGGCTAAGTAAGAAACAAGATGATTAACCTAAAACAAGCTTAAATTTCAAAAATCTAACACCATTTACTAACATTTCTTATGTTTCAATTGACCGAAAGTCTTCCCCCTTCTCTTCCTTTCAATTCATCCAAGAAAAACAAAGATGAAGCTTTGTTTTCTTCACCCAAATTTTCACTTATTTCTTTATTCATTAATTCATTTTGTATATTAAAATGTTAATAAACAATTTAAAAAAATGCATATAATATGTGTTAATCATTATCATGGCCGGCCACTATCTCTAAATGGCTAATTGACATGCAAGTCCACCTTTTTAACAACATGCATAAATAGATCACCTTAAAATTTACCCATCACATTTCACAAATGTCTCACTTAAGTCCTATATAAAATTTTCACATACAAATGACAAAATCAAAGCATGAGACTTTCACAAATGCATTTACATATATAATAGGCATAGAATTTAACAGTTAATTATTTTTAAGACTCGATTTTGTGGTCCCGAAACCACTTTCCGACTAGGGTCAAAATAGGGCTGTCACAGCATTTCTATCTCTAATAGAAATTCCCGCAGAGGCTGTAGAACGAGGATGATATTCTTTAAATTTTTTTGATGCTGGCTGATGTGATTTGTCCGTAAATCTTTCTCTAGACTCTCTAGCCTCAGAATCAACTTTTCTTTTCTCCTTACAAAGCTCTTCAGCTTTACAGGCTTGGTCAAACAGAACAACAAACTTTTTCAACTCAAGAATTCCAACCAACACTCTGATTTCTTCATTCAATTTATCCTCGAATCTTTTACACATTATAGCTTCAGAAGAAACACATTCACAAGCATATTTGCTGAGTCGTACAAACTCTCATTCATATTCTGTAACTGACATACGACCCTACTTCAATTCAATAAATTCTTTTCTCTTCTGATCAATGAATCTTTGGCTAATGCATTTCTTTCTAAATTCAACTTGAAAGAAATCCCAAGTGACTCGCTCTGGCGAAACTACAGATATCAAGTTATTCCACCACTGATACGTAGTATCTCTCAACAATGATACAACACACTTCATACATTATTCGGGTGTGCAGGACAATTCATCGAACACCCGAATTGTGTTCTTAAGCCAAAATTCGACCCTCTTAGGGTTATCGTTAGCAGTGGCTATGAATTCCTCAGCTCCATGTTTCTAAATTCTATCAACAGGTGGTTTATTTAGTCGCAAAGGATTGATACCTTGAGGAACTACAGGGATCGGTTGGGGAATAGGTGGGGGTAAAGGTTGCGGAACAATCGGATTCGTACGAATGTACTGTGTAAACCACTCATTTAATATCTGAAAGAAGGCTTTTTTAGCCTCGCCCTCGTGACTACTCGTTACAGGTCTAGATTCAGTAGGCCCTACTCCTTGAGCGGGAGCCGGCATGTTACTTTCTACGTCATTCGCTACAACTCGTTCGAGATCCATTACTTTATAAAAATACATTTAAGAACGTCAGTAGGCATCACACTATCACAATTTCAAATATGACATGTATAGCTAGACTCATATACGCTACATTAGTCCTAGAATTGACTAAAACGTAGCTCTGATACCAACAAATGTAACACCTCTAACTCGTAACCGTCGCCAGAATAGGTTAAGAGGCATTACCAGACCTGTAACTCAATTCAAAACATTCCTTTAACAATTTCATCACATTTCAGTAACCATCAGTCATTCACATTTAAAATGTACTTAAATCAATCATACAAAATCTTAATCATGCATTTGGGACTAAATTGATAACATATAAAAATTTCATAAACTTAGGAAATTTTTAATTTTTCAAGTGACACACGCCCGTGTGAACAGGCCGTGTGAAAATTAGGGAGGCTACTGACTCAGGTCACACGGCCGACCACACGCTTGTGTGTCAGCCCGTATGCCACACACGACCGATAGGCATACTTGTGTGTCTGGGCCGTGTCAAAACTATAGGGTATACTGACTTTAATTCGTAGGGTACCTCAGGGAACACACGGCCGTGTAACATGACCGTGTGTCACACACGGTTGAGACACATACCCGTGTTGGTAAAAAATAGGCCATTTGAAAAGCCAAATTTGCCACACTAAAGCATAAGCATTTACATTCATATTTGACCACAATTATGCAACTCAATTGGCAACCAAAATAACTAATTCAATATACATTATAAGCCATAACCAAGTTTACCATTTACATATCTAAATACCTATATAACCATATATACATCATCCAACATCTATATATCAAGACTTCTTTTGCATAATTTCATTCAAATATTACCATACCAAAACATGTCATATTCAACCACATATAAATACAACCAAAACATGATATCAAATAAGCCAAATCACATGGCTTATCTTATACACAAAAACATACCAAAACCATATTGTCAAGTATCTTAACTAACATCATTTTAACTAGCCTATACATGCCATATTTACAATTAATCACAAGTTCAAAATACCACTCAGAGATTTGATAGTGTGACGTGTAACTCTGACTTGTCCAGAACAAGCGAACTAACGAACCTCTGTAAAACATAGAAACAGAAACAGAAACAGAGTAAGCTTATAGCTTAGTAAACCCGTATAATTTAGAATTTAAACTTACCATTTATAAACTATCAAGCAATAATAAAAATGCCAATAATTCAATTTAATCATCACCTAATCACAAGTATTCGTCACATGCAAGTCATTTAACAAATACATAAAGCTATCTATTAGTACTTTACTTTGCATCAATTCTAAAGTCACATATCAAATATTAACACTTATAACCTGTAACTTATCCGAATAGCCAATATTTAAGCCTGTTGAACCTTTTAGAACTTCAAAGGATAATTGAGTGAACAATGTCAGTAATCCGTCAATTCATCATCATACATGCTCTTTCGAGTCATGGTCGGTATGCTCATTCGAGCTAAATAGTAAGCTCTATTGAGCTGAAACGGTAAGCTCTATCGAGCTGAACGGTAAGCTCCAATAAGCTAAAACAGTAAGCTCTTACGAGCTATGGTGAGTTCGCAACAAATGAAGGAGCTCGACCAATACGGTAATCTCACTAGCACATCACTCGTATCCAATGAATTCACATAGTTCAAATGGGGCCCGGTGAATACAATATATATCATCTAGGCATTCATATTTCAAGTATTTCAATAAAATACATTCAATTCAACAATTACAAGTATAGAAAAGTTCAATTCTAATTATATGAACTTACCTCGTATTTGCTTGTATAATCGTCGTCTACTCGTCTACCTTTCGTTTTCCCCAATCTAATTTTGATATTTGTTTATCTTGGTATGCTCAAGGTGAAGTGACCGAATGTTTGAAGCTTTAAAAATGGCTATTCCTTGTTGTTAATTCGGTGAAGAAGATGAATGAAGAAATAAAATGCATTTTGTTTTATTAAATTAAACTTTATTAACCAAGTTACCATTATAACCTTATTAGAAATCATCCATATATCATGCAATTCATGGACATGAATGTCCACTAATATTAACAAGGGTATATTATCAACTTAAGGACTTCTAATATTAATTTCATAGCTATTTGAGTCATTTAACTAATAGATCTTATATTTTACACATTAAGCGATTTAGTCCTTTTTACCGAATTAAGCACTTAAATAGTAAAATTTCTTTATGAAACTTTCACATAATTAATTTGACATGCTGTAAACCTTATTAAAATAATAAAATAAATATTTTAAATTCAGATTCGTGGTCTCGAAACCACTGTTACGATTTGACCTAAAAATGGGTTGTTACAAAAACCCTAAGAAAATTAGAGTCCTACTTAAAACATGCCTCACTAGTAGACAGAATTTTAAAGAGAACATGCTAGTACGGCAAACTTATACAATTTTTAACTTAGCTATTAATCATCCTTATATTTAAATTCAAATAAGTGAGTTTTTTTTATCAAACCATTTGAATATCTTCAAAGAAGAATTAAAATTGAGACTTAAGATGAAATCACTATTATTTAACCATCTAACCAAAAGAATTAATGCGTTAAAATATTAATTAAAAATAAAACAAAAACTTGAAACAACATGAAATAAAAAATACAAATGTGAGTAGGAGAGTAATTGAACTTGAGGCTCAATGATAAAACCACTAACATTTAATCATTTAACTAAAAGAGTTTATGTGTAAAAAAACACGTTCTGTAAGCAGTTTTTTTTAAAAACGTGTCCTACATGACACGCTTTTGGCTGAAAACACGTTCAGTAGGATGTATTTTCTGTTTCTCTCTCCAGAACTAGCCTATTTACCAAAATATCATAGAAATTAGCCGAAAAAACCCTAATTTTTTTAAACTTATATTCTTAAATTTTGGCCAAAATAAAACATGTGAGAATTTTTAAAAATATTTTCATTAAAAATGTGTTGCAAAATTAGAAAAAAAAAAGCTGTAAACAAAGGTTTTTAACTTTTAAGTTTAATCAATAATTTGACACTAAATCAAGTTTATATAAATGTAAACATAATATTTTTCAATAATTTTTAAATATAAAATACTACAAAATTTTATCATCTATCTTAACAAAACCTTTCCAGCATCATTATTAACTCCTTAATCGTGCTTTCCCCAAGCAACCGACCTCCTGCTGATGGCAACTTGGCCTCCTTCCTCCTTGAGATAATCATCATTCTCCTCTTTCCCTCCTCCGGTTTAATAACATTCTTGGCCATTTTTTGGGGTAATTTGATGTATCTAAGGAGCTGCTTCGACAGTGACATATCTAAGAACTTCAGAAACCTTACCACCCTCAAATTTGGAGTTTTGAGGTGGGAACGATAGCCCCTATGGTGGCATGGTTCATCAACATCTAGTAGAGTTAAGGAGGCAGCAAGAGATGGATTGGACCATGACATCAAACTTGTTGGGAGACATTACTCTAGGATCGGAAACAATGAGATTTCGAGAAAAAAAATGAAAATTTAGATAAAAAAATTTTACCGAAGGAAAATTAATATTAGAGATGAAATTTGATGAAAAGTATTTTAGTTGAGAAATGTGGCAAAAAAGATTAAATTGTAAACTCAAAAAAGTTAGAGGACTAAAGTGTAAATTTGACTAAAAAGAGAAATATAATTTATTATTGATTTTTTTACATGAGAATAAAATTGTCGTGTGTATTGATGTGATCAAAAACTACTTTTGAGATCATATTGAAAAATGTTTGAAAGTATGAGAATAAATCGTAAATTTTTTATTTTTGCCAAAAAAAAAAAAGAGAGGGAAAAGTATAATTTTTACTATTCAAGGATTTTTATTAAGATTTTGATGTGAATTATGAGATTTGAATTTGATTAAGTAACTATTGTTAAAAAGTTTCACATACTAACAATGAATATTGATTTGATAAATATTTATAGTAGTGTAGGTTTGAATATCCTGAAAATGAGAAGAGATCCAAAGATTATGTTATGTGCTTGTGACCATGTGGCGTTTCGTATACAAGGGCTGGATAAAGCTATTTGCATGTGCATTGGTTCAAATTTCCAACTTCATCATTCTTTATTAATACGTATGGTAATGATTTTATTAACGTTATATATGAGTTTACAATTTTTCAAAATTTGAATTTTATGGGTTATTTCAATTTTAGTTGTGAAATGATTTTTTTATTACAATATTTATTATAAATTAAATTTTTATTTTAATTTAATTACAACTAAATAATATTGTTTTTAAATAAATAAATATTACTTTAATATTTTGGTTGCCTATTTTTATTACCATTGGAATATATTTAATTGTAAAATAAAATTAAACAATCATAATGATATCCTTACGTATAAACTTTTGAAATAAAATATTATGGTTGTTATTAACTTTACATAATGACTAAATTATTATGATGTTTTGAATTAATATTTCGAAGCTATATAAATATGGTTACATAAAAATATTAACAACTATATTATTATAATATAAAGTATTTCACAACCATATTTCATGGCTGTTAAAATAAATTTTTGACAATGACATATAGTCATTGCGTAATGTAATACACAATCAGTTAAAATAGCATTGTAAAATAATATTTGTTAGCTAATAGTATTATTGTTATGTAAACAATATGGCATATATTATAGTTGTTAAAGCAATTTTTTGGAAAATGTCATTTAGTCGTTGCATAATGTAATACACAACCAATTAAAATGTTGTTACAAAATAATATTTGACAACTATCATATTATAATCACGTAAAAAATTTAACATCTGAATTTATATCGTTCGAAATTCTATTTTGCTAATAGATTGTGTTGCGTAATAATTTAAAATAATTTTATTGCAACTAAAATATTTTTTTCACAAATAAATTAAAATATTGCTTAAAAAATATTATATTTGAAAATGGAAAAATTCATTGTGATGCATATAATTATCGAAAGTATACGCAACGACCCTGAAATAACATTTGGTGTTTACAATAATTTTAACAACAATAATACAGTCTTTAGTAACTACTTTGAACATTGAAAATAACCATTTTTATTGTAGTGAGCACATTTGAAGGTAAACATGCTAAAGAAAGATAATAGTAATACCAGTCCATTAAAATCAAATACCGAATAATCTCCAAATGATTAAGTATTCTAATTAAAGCCATCTTATATGAAACTTAGTATGAGTGTGAAAAGAGACAAATATTTACTCACATCAAAACATGGACAACTAATAGCAGAATGCTTAATGCTGGCATTCCACCCAAAAGTTTCACATAATATATTTATTTTTACGAGTATTTACAACCCAAGTGATTTACCATTTGTGACTATATTTATATTGAATATCAAATATTACAAACCTAGTGCTTAATGCTGATTCGTAAATTTTAACAACAAAATTTTGTCATAGTCCTAGTCAATCAAAATGAGACAACCTTGGATAAGGAAGATGAATCTGGCCACGGGTTTGCCATCTTGAAGGGAGTTAGTGACCATGGTGTTGCAAGGTGTTGATTTAGACGTCATCATGACTCATGAGGCCTTTGAGTTATCGATATTTACCACAGACGGGCCTTGTGAAATCCACGATTTTGGCCCATCACCCGTAAACGGACCTGAAAAAGTTTTTTTTTTCCTCTACTTTTTATTACTTCAATAGATATTTCTACCAACATTTTAACAATCTTCTTTTTTGAACATATTAATAATCTTCAACTGATCTGGGGAAAAAAAAAAAAGTAGAAAGGATTTGTTCTATGGAATGGGTGAGATTTGAGCTGAATTTATTTGTAGGATAAGATTTACAATACATAGATGGAAAGAAAAAAAATATACAAAAGGGGTGCAATTTCAGTGGCGGAATCCAAGGAGAAAAAAGAATAATTAAATGTGAAAGAAGAAAAATAAGAATCAATGGATGAGGTAGGTAATAGCCAGGGCAAGTAGAAGGAGAATGTAAGCAATTCCTTGATCAATGGCAGTACCATCGCTGGAAGGTGCAGGTGCAGGCGAAGAACCCATGGTTTGGCCGTAACTGAGTTGCACAAGTGCAAATAACAGGAACCCGATGGCCGCTGGAACAACATGAAACTTCATTGAACCCATCTTTAAAATAAAGTTTTTTTTTTTTAATTAAAAGATACAAAGACAAGGGGGGAGTTTTGTGGGTGTGCTAGTGAAATTTTGAGGAATTTGATGGTATTTATAGTGGGTGGGACGGCAATTTCCTGGAAAGCGAGAGGTATAAAAAGTTGAAACTGATGGTGACCTTTCTGCGAACGCGTGGTGGACATCGGAAATTTTTGACTCAGGTTGGCTTGGTCTTGCCTGCTGCTACGTTAAAGAACAAAAGATTGACTAACCTTCCAAGGGTGGCTTGCCTTTGATGTTTCTAGAAATGTGTCTTTGGGCTAAGCCTAGCCCCATCAACCTGCCCTTTTACATTTCTTTCATTGTTTTTCTAAACCAATTCTTACTGCAATTCATATTCTAATGCAGACTCAGTGTTACAATAACCACGATATTAATTGAGTTAAAATTTAATTAATTATTTTATTATTATTATTTATACCATATAAACTGAACACTTATTTGACTAATAAAATTATTAAAAAAATTAATTTTAATAAAGTTAAATATAAATATAATAATATTTTTTCATTTACTAGTTTATATGAAATCTTTAATTAAAACAACTAAAATAAATAAATATAGAAGGATTGAACATAAATTTAATGAGAGTTTATTTATATATTTATATTTTATTTTTCTATTTATAATTCCATTGTTAAACAATTTTTATAAATATATTTTTTAATATTAATTTTTTTCATTAACTTAATAAATGTGACAAAATCTAATTTTAAGAAAATCGAAATATTTATGCATGTGATGAATTTTACAATAATTGTGAATCCCAGATCAAGCCACGACAAAGGACACAATCGAGAGGTAATTGCATTTTACACTCTTCACTTAAAAAATAGTAAATTAGTAATTATACATTACATTTAAAAAGTAAATTAGTCTTTTTGATAAAAATTTTATTCATATATACTGTTTAAAATTTGTCCATGTATGTCAAATATAAGGTACATATGACACGTCACATATTATCATTCAATTATTTCATTAGCCACGTCAATTTTTAATATTACAAATAGATAAAATTTTTAATATAAAACTTAACATGTAAAAATTATTTTATTTATGTTGTAATTAAAAATATATAATTTAATTCTTAATATATAACTTCCCTAAAAAATGACCCAACGTGTGAGGGGCTTAGACACTCTTAAATGACAAGCCAATAATGCTGTCAAATCTCACTGGTACCTTTTTAAAAAAAAAGAACAAGAACTTTCGGAGTATCATCGTGTATTTATTTTAAAATTGTATTTCGGGTTAATGTGTAAAATTCACCTAATTTATTCTCATTTAAATTCAAATTAATTATGTTTTGGATTAATCTGGTATGACAAAAAAAAAAAACTGAAAACAGTAATAAATAACCTGAAGAGGCGCAATATTGATGGCAACAGATGTTTGTGGTGTGCTAATGTACTTGTAGACGAGGCTTTCATTTTACATTCCCACCCGCATCTCCCAACCCATGCCAATGTTCACACAGCGTCTAATATAAGCTGTATACTCACTCATCACTTCAAACTTGCTTTTCATCTAAAATCCTAAACATGTTGTTTTTTACAATTAAAATAGTTCCCGAATACCAAAACACTTTTTCATAATTTAACTCCTTTATGTTTTCACACATCTTTACAATCTTATTATTTTAAGCCTATAGTTGTTCACATTTCAAAAAATTATTAAATATATATATTTTTAAATTTGTGAAAAAATATTAAAATTATACATCCAATTAAAAATGTGACATTTCTTGAGACACCACTAACAAAGTTGCTAAATTAACATCATTTTAGAGTTATTTGTCAATAATTATATTTATCCGAGAATAACTAACTTTATTTCCTAAATATGTATACCTAATCATAAATCAAAATTTATAAATTTATCTACCCTGGCCTTCCTGTTGGGAACAGAATGAAAGAGATGTTGATAGGCTTTAACATAAAAGGACGTGGCAGCACCTGATTATGAAGTGGAATCATGGTAGGGAAAGTATCGTTTAATTAGGTTAAGTGAGCGTATGATATGAGTCAGCTGATGCTTTTGGACTAACACTCGAAGAAGCTTTCAACGTAAAAGCAAAAGCTTTCTGGAATCTATCAAAACACTGCTTTATGCCCCAACCTTTACTTCCCCACCTCTCCTTATTCCTTCCTTTGCTTAATCGTTTCCCTCGTATAAAAAACTCTCACACCCACACCCATGCTTTGCTTTACAACCTCTGTTCACACACCAACACCAACATCATCATAATAATACCCAGAGTGAAAGGCTCAAGGGAGAGAAAGGAAACAAAAATGTGCCATGCAAACATTCCTTGTGGTGGCAAGCCAGCCTTGCTGGTGCAACGCAGCTGGTTCCTTTTGCAGGCATCTATGGTGGCTGCCGACCATCATTCACCCAGGGTGGCTAGAGGCACTGGTGGATCCACTGGTTCCATGAAGTGGTGTATGTGTTCACCTACAAAACACCCGGGGTCTTTTCGATGTAGGCACCACCATGCAGATTATGTGTGGGGTGGTCGATTCATCACCAAGAAATGACTGCACCACTATTCCTAGAACTTGTGTGGGAGAGGGTCTAGTAGTATATAATGTAACAAATGGTTTCAACTATTTCATCACATATACGGCTTCTCCTTCCTAGATATTTCCTTTCTGTTTTTGTTTTTTTTTTTCCTTGTGAAATCTGTTTCTTGCCCCACTATTGTTATTTCCCATGATACCTACGCTTCAACTCCCAACCCTTTTTTTGATATAAGAATTCAATGAAACAAAGGAAAACTGTAGAAATCTTTGTAATCTAATACCTTTCTGATTTGATCTAACAATTATCACCCTTATCTTTGAACATCGTAGTAATTTCTTCTGGCCGTTGGTCTATCCAATTCAACAAAAATATTAAACAATTTATACCCTCCAAGCCTATTCACATGAGAATTCATATTTAAAGAACTACAACTGCAAGACATCTATTATGTTCTTATTCAGCATGAAGGAAACCAACTACAGAATAGTATTAGCCTATCCGTGCAAGCTCAAATCCAAATTCTAAATTCAATTGCATCTCAATATTTATATAATCATAAGGTAAGCTGCAGAAAACTTAGCTAAATATACCATTTTCATCCAATCATGCTTTTACAACTGCTAGTTATATATACTTACTAGGGGAATGCACATAAGTGTACTTTGGGGCCTGAACTAAACTATGTTCATTTACATTACATGTACAGTATCATCAAAGAGGAACCAAATCACAGCAGAATCCGAATCTGTTTCCCACTTCTAGTACATCTATTGGAGCACTGTCCACCACATTACTGCAAACCACAAGCCATTATAGGATTATCAGTCAATGTATCTTTCATAGAAAAAGTAGGCATTCAGGTATTGAAGGGAAGACTTTTCATATAGATCACAAGCAAACTAAAACTAGTCTTAGCAAGGCACATATGAAAAAGAAGGGTAAGAGGCGTTGTTATTCCATATTATACAATTTTATTTCATACAAAAACTAAAAACCAAGGATCAACGCTGTTCCCTACCCCTTTTTCCCCTCTATGCAAACAGAAAAAAGAAAATGATTTGAAACTCTTTCTGCAGCATGCTAATCGCTGAGCCAATGGTACAACAGCAAAACTTAATCCAGCTAATCAAGACAATATTGATTAGGACAACAGATTATAGTTTATGTTGGCATTTAATGTCAAAGAGCAGGGAACTTCAAAATCAAAACGATGACATGTCTCACGGTACATTATTGCAAGTTTAGTGCATAAAAGTTTATCAAGCAGTACCATATATCCTTCGAGTTAGTATCTCCTAGCACTCTGGTTTACACCTCTAGGAGATTAATGCTACGTTTGGTGGGAGTATTATTTTTTCACCATATTTTAATGTATGAGTTAGCAATAAACTAACTTCAATTGGCAATTTTTAGTCACTCACATGACTTGTTTTTGGAAAAGAGGAAGAAATGTTTTTGCTTATTTTGAATGTCTTATTTTTTTTACAAAAGTTTTTATTCATCCTTCTAATTTCAAGCTTAAAATTGTACTGACTATTCTTTATTGTATGTCTAATTATTGTAATATATTTGTATAAAATAAGCTTATTCCTCATGTTATTACACTAGTAACCAAACGATACATAATTGTAGTGCACAAGGAATAACAAAAAGTTGATTCCTCACCTCAGCATAGCAGTCTTGACGAACAATTGACTGGTTATTTCTATCCATGTACACCTCACATGACACTTTTGCCTGAAACATCATAGATTCAAAATCAAACATGGTTGAAGCACTGAGCATCCGCATTCATTGTGCAAAGTCAAGACTGAAGAATTCGTGAAAATAAGCAAACATTAACTATTGCGTGCAAAACTGCCAAACCGCAATCCTCAGAACAGCAAAAGGAAAAAATGAAGGGGGGTTATGGACCATCTCCATTCACTACTAATAGTCATTTTTGGAGGCTTACAAACTTTTTATTTGCAACTAAATACTCAAGGCATACTAAAGTTATATGTATAACACTCATGAAAAGATTTCCGATAAGAGTACCAGTCAGGATTGTGATATTATAAACATCAATTTATCTATAGACTGATGCTAATGGGTCATAAAATAGACATCAACAATAAAGAAGAATCGGAAGCATGGAAGCGCTAATTCTTAGTGTTACTTCTGGACAATTTATCAACCAACTTGTTCACCATATCCTAGCAATGTGGGCCAAAATAGGCTTGCTTAGTGATTCTATCGCACCCAAAATTTTAACTACTTATAGTCATTAAATTATTGAACTTAGTTCCCATCTCAATCAGTTTCAATACCATCATGCATCAGCTAATCATAGCTGTCTACAACAAACCATCTCAATAACCCACCTACAGTGCCACTGCCTCCTACTAAAAGGAAGGAAAAAGCTTTTACTTCACATAATTTCTGCTTGTTCTGTTGTTAAACAAAACATAAGTGCCTTTATATATTTATGCTTAAACTCAATCAAGTATGGGAATTGCAGAGGTCTCTTCACTCTTTTTTACCACAAACAAGCATCAATCTATATAACCTAGATTTTATACACTCCATAATCATGCTTATACCTCTAGTGACATAGCTCCAACAACTACAACAACCATCTA
Organism: Gossypium longicalyx; assembly: GCA_025698465.1. Classification (NCBI taxonomy): domain Eukaryota; kingdom Viridiplantae; phylum Streptophyta; class Magnoliopsida; order Malvales; family Malvaceae; genus Gossypium; species Gossypium longicalyx. The sequence continues at coordinate 10,722,765 of CM047000.1, forward strand.
ATTCTTTTAATCTTTACTGACCAACTAAATTCATTAGGAAGATATTAGTTCTCTTTTCTAGAGATATTAGTTACAGTGAAACAACTTTATTGAGCTCAAAACAGCATATATCCATTCAGTTCAAAGAAACAGCATCAAAACCAAGTCATTAGAAATGAAACAACAAAGTTGAAAACTCAACCCCATCCAAAGTGTAGTGCAGTAACACGCATTATCTTTTTCTCTAAACATCCATTAGTAAGATGTGACGGAATTCAGAACATGCCTGTAACTAAGAAACAATATGCCCCATGATGCTGGTGGATCCACAAATAAGGTTATTAAACAACAATCATGTTCAATCTAATCATGAAACATTAGTTTTTTTTTAGGGATTTGCCCAGGCTTTCTTTCAAACAGCAATGCATCATTACCTAATAAACTCATTGACTAATTGATGAAGAATAAAACCCAAACACTAGAAATGGGAAGAAAAGTTGAAATTACAAAATATACGCTCCAAACAAAATAAACCATCGAATTGATTGCAGAATCAAATTCAAGGGAGAAAGAGAAAGGGATGACCTTGAGGGGAATTTTGAAGAGAAAAAGACCAAGATCTCCATCAACCTTAGTATTAGTATCAAAGGGAATAACCCCTTTAGCCCAATCCGAAAGTAAATAAATTACATCATGAACAACCTCAAACCCATCCAAATCGAGTGTGGCGTTCACGTACGAGCTCCCTCTGGCTCGGACGCGCCCACCTTCCGAACTCACCAGTCCCAGTTCCCTCCCTCTATACCCAACAGAAACGACAAGCTTATCATAGTGCAAAGAAAAAAAGTCCCTGTTACGGACCCTGATGGTCAAAGAAAATGAGAGGTCGAGTGTGAGTTTGGGCGACGTGTTGACTCCTACGTGGTTGAGTTGGAGTCGGGCGAGTTCGAGAGTTGGATCGGAAGGGTAAAACAAGAATAGGGCTGCGGAGAGGAGGAGGATGACGGAGGTGAAGGCGAGGCAGTGGCGGAGGCAACGGTAGTTATCGTTATGGCGGGGGTAATACACGGGTAAAACGACGACGTTTTGATGGTTAGGGTTTGGAGAGAGACGGGAGTAGGGCACGGAGGAGTGTCGTAAATCCTGTTTCGACATTGTTGTTGTCCTCGTCGTCGGTGGTGCTTTTGGCGGAGGTTGTCAATTAGAAGTGGGCAAAAGTAAGGAGTTGACCCGTTTTTGGTTTACCATATTGCCGTATGGTGTAATTACAGGGTCGGGTTACCCGGCTCGGCCTGAAACGCTGTCCAAAATGTGAGAGGTTTTGGGTAAAAATATAAGCTCGAAAAATAAGTTTGGACAAAAAAACGAGATCCGTTTAAAAAATAAGCAGGGCCTCGGGTAAGGTATTTTTTGCCCGAGTCCGGCCCGAGCCGAATTCACTAAATAACAAAAAAGTTTTGCTATTTTTTTTAATTTTTAAATATTATTTTTTATTGTTTTCTCCATATTTTACTATCATATTACTATTAGTTGGTACTATTTTATTATTATTGTTTGGATATTGTATAAAACTTATTTTATTATTAATTTTGTTATTATTTTAAAGGCATTTGTTAATTTTGTTATTATTTTAGAGATATTTGCTTGTTAAGTCTACATATTTTTTTAAATTTATTTTCAATTTGTTAGAAAATATTTATTTTGATTTTTTTAGTATTTTTGATGTATTATATATATTTAAAAAATATATAAAATAATATAAAAATAAATACGGGCAGGCCGGGCCGAGCTCAGGTTTTAATATTTTTATTTGACTCAGACTTGAACAAAATTTTAAGCTCATTTTTTAAGCTCGGCCCAGCTCGAACCCAATAAATGGACCCAAATTTTTAGTTGAGTCCAGCTCAAACTCAACCCGACCCAGCCCATGAACTCCCTTAGATGTAATCACTTCCTCATACTTTACCAAAATAAAGATATTGCAGTTGTTCAAATTTAAGATTGAACCAATTTAAATATTGTAAAAATATAATTTTAGGATTAAAAAATATATGTATGTATATATATATAACTTCAACAACAACATTTGGTGGACTAGGAAGGGTTACTAGTTTAAATAAATGTTTTTATTGTTTTATATTTTAATAAAAAAATGAATTTTTAAGACTTTGAGTTTTAAACTTTTAAAAGTTAGTAATAAAGGCATATTCATCGTTTAAACTCTTTTTCTTATACTATTACAATATCTATTCATAAATAGTATTTCATTCCATCTAACTGAACTATTACAACCCAATCAAAAATATTGTAATGGTTAACATTATTAACTCTAATATATTAATTAAGATGTTTATAATTTTATCTAACTAATATCCTACCTTTTTATCTAACTAATAATTGTACTAAGTTATAATTCTCACTATTTTTCTCTATATTTTATGCTTAAGCTTGTATTCAAGTAATAACTTTGCACATTTTGAACTTATAATTATAAATTAAATTGTAATATTTTTAAATGTGTAATAATTATTATAAATTCTATTAAATTATAATTATTTTAAATGTATAGTTATCACAATTTTTATTTTACTTCAAATTTTAAATTTTAAAATGTAATGAAAAATAAAATATATATATATATATTATAAATAGGTAGATCATAGATTAGAGCAAAAAGCATTAAATTATTAGAATAGATAATAATAAAAGATTAATTTTGAAAATATTTCAATAAAAATAAACAAATATATTATAATTATAACTGTAAAATATTCGAACATATAAATTGTCAATAAAATGACATTCTTTAGTTTTTCTAATATAAAAAAGAAAGAGTAATATATAAGGCATGTAACCTCCAATCAAGCTCACATTGTTGAAAATACTCATCCACTGTCTTTATCAAAGGCCCACTGCTTTTTTGGCATCAAACTTATTTTTCATTAACATAGCAATTCAATTATTATTTCCTCATTTTTATTTTTTAGTCATAACTTTTAAAATTGATATGATAGTCACTTTAATTTTTAATTTTTAATATTTATGCATTGTGTTAATTTAATCTTGATGTTAAAAAATTTAACTCTCAATATTTACATATCGTGTACTTTAATTTTTTTTTTTTGCAGTTTTGCTTTTGTAGTACTAAGTTTAGTTTTGATTAGTTATAATTGCAAAAAAAAAAGAAAAAAAAATCAAATTACATAATGTATAAATGTTGAGAGTTGATTTTTTTTTTAAAATTAATACTAAATTGATATAATTTATAAATTTTGAAAGTTAAAATTGCTATTATACCAATTTTATTAATTTGACTTTTATATTTTTTTACGAGCTAATTTTAGCCATCGACCTTTTAAAAAGAGTCAAATTTGACCATTAACTTTTCAAAAATAGTCAAATTGTTATTCTTTTTAATGAAAATATTAAATAAAATATTATATTTTTAAACATGACAGCCACCTAATAATCCATGTGTACTATATACTAATTTTAGTCTAAATTTTTTTTTGAATTCCACTGTTTTTAAAAAAAATTAAAAGTGAAATTGAGCTAAATTTAATGATAATGCTAAAAATTAATCTATTTGCTTCTTGGTCCCTATTATTTTGATTTGAAGATTAAAATATTGGTAAAAAAAAGAAATGAAACAAAAATATCCTCCCACTCAGGAAACATGGTTAAGTAGAATTAACAATAGCACATTAAAACTATATCAATAAAGTGAAGACGCAACTCCAGCCTTGATTCACTCAAGTAAAGAATTAAAAAAAAAAAAAAGAAAAAGAAAAAAAGATTAGAATATTTTATTTAAAGAAATTTTCATGTGTTTATTGCTTAAAAATATTTATTTTTTTTATCTTTAATTTTCTAAAAATGTAAAAAGAAGGAAGAAAATTTTTGATATTAATATATCTTTTACATTTCTAAAAAAATAAAAATGCATGATATGGGTTAAAATTCTGATTATTATTTGAAGGTAAAAGTATTATTAATTTAAATCAAAATTTAGATTGAATAAATTTAAATAGGATTCACATTGTGAATCAGATTATTATTATTGAACGAGTTTTTAAGATTATCTAATATGCTTTAATTTATTATTATTGTTGTTGTTAAAATCATAAAAATACAAATGACAGAAACTGATTGCATTTCAGTCCAGGAAAAAGAAGAAATAAATAACAGAGTTAAATGTGGATCAAGATCATCACTTATCTTTTAGGGGAAGAAGAAAGAGTCAAAAGTAGATATTGATGAAATAATTTTAATTTCTTTAGAATGTTCCTGATCTGTAGCTGAAGTGATATTTTGCAATAAACAGCTGGAAACCATGAAAGGGTAGGTAAAGATCAGTAATCATATCACCTTTAATTTGATTTTGAACATGTCAGTTTCTGGATAAAGGAGAGCCTTTTCTTCATCGAATCAGAGTTAACAACAAAGGGTTGAGTTTGTTTCAACTTGGAACATCGATTACATATATATATATGACATGTGTTGAATTAATAGTACGAAAATCGCAGTAGCCTGAAACAGAGAGAGCTTTACCAGAAAAAGAAAAATGAAGGGAAGGAAAGCTCTTGGTGATAAGGTGTTTGATTTAAAGCAGTTGAAGATATTTAGATAATCACATCCCAAGCAAATACAGATACCCCAGCATAACTATATGTGCATATTATATAGTTTACATATAGAGGGGAGAGTGAGGATTTGGTGATATTTTTCAGGGATTACGTAGATTCAACAGACTTGGGAGAAAAAGAAGCGGCGGAAGAATTATTGGCAGGCATAGATTTGGACCGTTTCATCATCCAGGCTGATGACTTAGATCGATGAAACCTGCATCGAAAGGAGCCCTGGTGAGTTGTTGGTGAGCACAAACATTGCCCTCCTTTGTCTGAATTGGGTGCCACTTTGGGGGAGGTGCTTACTGTTATGTTTCCATGGGAGGCCATTGCAAAATGAGAGAGAATATAATAATAAAGGAGAAAAGCAGGTTGAAGGGGCAAACGTGAAGAAGCGATAAGGCCTTGGTTATATAGGACAAGATGGGTAAGGCATAACTCAAATGTTGTCACTCTTTGGATAGTGTGCAAAGAAGCCAATGCATGGATAAACCAAGTGGGTCGTTCCCCTTTGTGTAATTTCACCTTTATTTGTTTTTTTTTTTTTAATCTTAACCATGGTTCTGGAAAGATCTGGGGTTTAGTCACATCTATGATCAGTTATTCCATATTCACAACCAAATACGAAAGGGACATATCAATTGGTAAAAATGATAGTAGCATAGAATTTTCAACAAGGTTGAAGCTTTGAGAAGTTGAAGGTCTTGACTGGAACCTACCCCACGTAAATAAGCCTTTTGGATTGGAAAAGGGGATGAGGCAGTGCATGGGCTTGAGAGTGACTAAAAATCTCATCCTCATCTCTTTACTCTTGGAGAGCGTAACCATAATCTAAACAGTTTGGGCGTTTTCCAAAAGAGGCAGGCACTGCAGTTGTTATCCAATTCCAACGTTGAAGCCTGAAAGCGATGTAGCGGGCAGTGGGGAGGGCGTTTTGGTTGATAGTGTGTGGCAGTACAATTTTGATGACTGGGTACTACTATAATAGGGATTTGGACGTAGCTGAAATCAATGATCAGTGGCATCGACAGACAGGCTGACCGAATCTGGTGTTTTCCTTTGTTTCCTCTTACCTTTTCTGATTAGAATCATAAAATAATAACAATAATCAGTGGTTACACTGTGCGCATGTGAGGTGACGTTGCATTGGAATTTGGATTGTAATAAGGCAAGCACTTATTATAAATATACAATAATAAAGGCTTTATTGTGTTCTTTGGGTTTTGGGGAACCTAAAGGATTTTCGCTGGGCTAAGGTAGGGACCGAGACGAGTGACGCACAACGTGAGGCTATCCCATCCCTTAAGGCCCGAATATAAGCATTTCATTAGATTTTATTAAAATAATATGGGTTGGACTTTTTTACGACCCAATTCCGATTTGTTGGTGATAATTTGGGACTAGAAATTGTTGATGGGCCAGTGGGTAAGGGAGCAGGGGTGCATAGGCCTTGGGGAGGCCCAACTAACCCTAATTAATAGCCCCCATCCTAAACCACTATATAAACCGCCAACCCTAAACCCCTTACACAACTCCTCACTCCAAAAAATAAAAAATAAAAAAATCCGAAAATTCTTCAAAAAAAATCCCAAAAATAAATCGAAAATGCTCAAAAAATCTTAAAAATACGAAATTCCTCTATTTTTTTTTTTGGAATTAGATTGAGAGAAAAGTATGAAATTTAGGTAAGCTCTCTTAATTTAGTTAAAATTAATTAAATAGTTATATTATTTTTATTAGCAATAATTAATTAATTAATTAGTTAGTTATTATTTGGTTGTTTTTTTAGGATTTTGTAATTCTCAAATTCTAAGTTATACATGAACTATAAATTTGTTATATAATATGTAAAGTACAGTTAATAATTATTTTGTTAATATCTGCATCATGTCACATTAGAGCCATTGAAGTACTATTGATCTGAGGATTTCTTTATACTTTAATGTTGTTGGTTTTAGGTTTGCAGGGTCGATTCAGGGCTTCCATCTATATCCGAATTTACAAGTTGTGTTGGTCGAAAGGTGAAGACTTGAGACACATACATTTCACTTATCATGTGGTGAGTGTACAATGACTCTAAAAGATGTTGTCATACAACTTGATGTTCTAGTATCATGGGCTTAGATTTTTCCCATGCAATCCGTGCGGCCCTAGGCAATCCATTCGTCCAAACTCGCCTAAGTCAGCCTTTACTCAAGTGAGGATTCCTTAAGACCTCCTCCAGGGCACCAATTTGTATAGCGGAAGTAAACTATGTCAAAAGAAGCCACAAAGAACAACAGAAAGCCACAGAAAAGAATGCACGGGAGGTTTTTCAGTAAATACTCTCAGAATTCTATTACTCTTAAGAATTTAGTTTACAGTGGATGATTTACAAGTGAGGGGGAGGCTCTCTATTTATAGTTGAGTTCCCCCAAAATCGATGAACAAGATTAAGTTACATCGACAGACGAGATTAATCATATCCATTAATTTTAGGGATTTACAAGATATGCCATATCAAATCTAATCTAATCTTTACAAAATATGATTCCTATCAATCTTCTAAGATTAGTTACCAAAACAGCTGAAGATTTCATATCTTCGCTATCAGGCCAACTAGGCTGCAATCTGATAGGCTTCTCCAATAGATATTTAAATTGGGCCAGTTCGTGTGGGCTAAATTTTCCCCATCTTATTGATAGACCTCCATGGGGCGCATCTTGTGCTGTGGTCACGGGCTTTGCACTTTGGTTCGTGACATTCTCCTCCACCCATTCTCGCAACGCCTTCGTTGTGACTTTCGAATGGCACTGACTTGATTCACCTTTGAACTCTCTCGGCGTTGCAACTCTTACTTCACCCATGGTTTCAACCTATCCGCGAAGGAGAAAAATGCTTCATTCTCGCTCAAATCAGAAATCTTGAGCATGAGTTCACTGAACTCTCGCATATACTCTCTAACCGTGCATAGTTGTGTAAGTTGTCGTAACTTTGCTCGAGCTTCATCCTCGACATACTTGGGGTAAAATTGTGCTTTGAGTTCTTTTTGGAACTCTTTCCAATCCCCAATCTCAGTCCCACCATGTCTCACATTTGTGGACCTACGTCGTCACCATAACAAAGCAACGTCAGTAAAATACATAGCAACAATATTTACCTTTGTGGTATAATTCTCGATGCTCATCACACGAAAGTGTTGCTCTATGGCCCAAAGAAAGTTGTCCACTTCATTTGCGGACCTTGCCCCCTTAAACGCTTTCGGTTTGGGCACATTTATTGCTTGTTGCTTTGGCTTCGAAGCCAACATTCCATTACCCACGGCAGCCTTGAAAATCTTGAGCTCCCCTTTAAGTTCATTGATCTCTTCCTTCAAAGCTATCACCATAGCCTTGAGAGCATCGTCCTTCCCAGCCAGCTTATTCTCCGAGGAACTGATAGTATCCCATACAAAATCCTTGAGCTGCTCCTTCATCGTTTGTAACCCATCAATGATTCTATCATCGACATCGTTGATTCTCTTATTAACATCCCCCATGGACTTTTCGAGAGTGACGACTCGACCCTTTAAAGCTGACAATAAGTCCCTTGATCGACTTGCTTTTCTGGCCATTCCACGGGTCTTCATTAGCTCACTCTGACCGACAACTTCTTTTGACATCCCAACAGTGCCTTTGAACCAATAGCTTTGATACGACTTGTCACGGGCTTAGATTTTTCCCACGTAATCCGTGCGGCCTTATGCAATCCGTTCATCCAAACTCGCCTAATTCAGCTTTTACTCAAGTGAGGATTCCTTAAGAACTCTTCCAGGGCACCAATTTGTATAGCGAAAGCAAACCATGCCAAAAGAAGCCACAAAGAACAACAGAAAGCCACAGAAAAGAATACACAAGAGGTGTTTGAGTAAATGCTCTCAGACTTCTATTACTTTTAAGAATTCGATTTACAATAGATGATTTACAAGTGAGAGGGAGGCTCTCTATTTATAGTTTAGCTCCCCCAAAACCAACAAACAAGATTAAGTTACATCGATGGACGAGATTAACCATATCCCTTAATTTTAGGGATTTACAAGATATGTCATATCAAATCTAATCTAATCTTTACAAGATATGATTCCTATCAATCTTCTAAGATTAGTTACCAAAATAGCCTAAGTTTTCATATATTCGTTATCGAGCCAACCAGGCTTCAATCTATAGGCTTCTCCAATAGATATTTGAATTGGGCCAGATCGTGTGGGCTAAATATTCCCCATCTTATCGATAGACCTTTATGGGGCGCATCTTGTGCCGTGGTCACGAGCTTTGCTTTTTGGCCTGTGACACTAGTTGATAAATTCACTATAATTGTAGAGACTAGATTGAATGTGATGCAAGTATGCTAAGAGTAGCTCAGAGTTGCTCCCCTTGATAAAAAAAGTTAAAGGGAATTTCCTTTTGCACACTTGACTTGATTCATTTCCTATGTTTCCACTGGTAAATGCGTTAGATGTTGAGGTTTTAATTGCAACTTAGTCTATTATTATGTTTATTATCAGGACCTTCTCCTTATAGTCTCTTCTATGAGACCTTTTTTTGCACACTTGGCTTGATTCATTCCCTACGTTTCCACTTATGAGTGCGTTAGATGTTGAGGTTTTAATTGCAACTCAGTCTGTTATTATGTTTATTATAAGGACTTCGTCCTCATAGTTTCTTTGATGAGACCCTCTGTAAACCCTAAACCTACTTGGAAACCAAAATCGATTACTCAACTTCAAAACCTAGAACTGCATAATTAATTAAATCAATTTCAAATTGCTCAAATCTTCATACTAACAATTTCGATCGTTTTACGTTAATGAATGAATATTTAAAGTTCAATATTGCATCAATCAAAATTCACTTTCAATTTTAAATAGCCTTAATTTGAAGTGTAATGTGGCATGAGTATTGAATGGATATTTTAGAAAAACTTTATAAATGTAAAATAAACAATAAGCTAAATCAAAATATTTAATTAACATTTCAGAATTTCATATTTTACATATCATAATATTGCAATTATGGCATGCTAATAAAAAACCCTAAGTTTATACAAGATATTTGGGCTCGGCATCCTTCATGCGTACTGGTATAAATTCTATAAAATCTTCTGAAATTCGTTAAAGACTAAATTTCTTGTCCAAGGAATTCTCGGAATTTCCCTTATGGTTTTGCAGATGTGGTTGCCTGTAAAAAGCTAGCCAATTCACTTGCACCATCTTGTGCAATACTCTTAACAAGATATTTAATCAACATTTTGTATCAATTTATCTTCTTATGATGCCTCTTACCCATGGCTATAAACTATCTAACCTAACTCGATGCTTTACATAAATAAAACTTTATCTTAAAAAATATATTTCTATATATCTAGCATAATGCTAGGATAACACATCCAAATCAGTTTTTTGCATGGTGTGATTTATAGCAATTATGTTTGTAACAATGCATGTGGTGTTAGGATTTATTTTATAATTCCTTACCGTCATTTCTCTTTTCTCTTGATTCCAAATTTGTCTCAGAGTTCGAAAAGCCCTAGCCATTTTTCACTATGCCAATTATATCCAAAATTATTATTACCATTATCCCTTACGTATGCCATTTACTTGACAATTATTAACTACGGTTACATTAGGTGTTTCACTATAATTATTAATATTTTTAATATCTTTAAATTTTTAAAAAATAATTAAATGTTGACATCTCATCCACATGGCATTTAACGTGTATGCTGCATCAGCAAAGTAAACAGACGTTCAAAGACTAAAAAAAGCAAAAAATTAAATGCATAAAGCTATTACAAATAGCATAAACCCCCCGTTAAACCTTCTTCAACTAAGCAGTTTGTTGTTTCTGAACAAGAACCCAAGAATGAAAAAAGTTCCAAGACAAAAGCTCACGAAGATGGATTTGGTTCTCTTGTTACCATTAAAAAATATTACAATTATTAAAAAAATTTAAAAGTATTTTTTTAAATAATCAAATGCTGACATGTCATCCACATGACAATCCACGTGTATGCTGCATTAGCAAAGTAAACAAACGTTAACTTTTTCATCCATTTTGAAGAGATTTGACAAAAATGCAAGTTCAAAGGTTAAAAGAAACGAAAAATTAAATGCACAGAGCTATTACATATAAAAATTTCTTTTGTTTTTTGAAACAAATACTCATATTGGAAAAGATGTGTTCTAAATAAAGTCTGAGTTGAAAAAACACTAGCAGAAAAACATTAATGAAGAAAATAATAAACTAGTATATTTGTCAGAGTTGTGTGATTCAAATTCCTGTTAAAGAGATAATATAGTGACAAAACTAAGGGATCTATGGAGAGCTTAAGGTCGAGGGACCATGTGGCACAAATAGAATCCGTATAGAATTACACTTTATCTATTTAACATTGATTAGAATAAAATTTTTTAACCTTTAAATAGATGTAGTCGCAACTCTTGTTATATTATTCGATTTTCAAAATTAGTGAATTTTCTTCTCTTTTATTTGTGGTTTTTTCACGAAAATATTTTCACGTAAAAAAATTAGTGTATTTCATTTTTCTTTCTTATTAGTTATTACTTTACAATCGTTTTATATTACTATTATCGACATTCAATTTTAACACTATTCCCAATAAATAATGCATGAAGTAAAAGAAACTGAAAAGAAAGCTCAATTAAATTAAAAGAAGAAAGTCAGAAAGTCAAAATTTTTTCTTTCCTTATATGCTAAAAAAAGGTCGAAGCTTTATGTTTTCTCTCTAAAATCACCTTAAAAGCCTCACTCTTTATCTCATGAGATCTTCAATCTTTGCTTAAATCATATTTATCTCTTAGTGTTTTTCATGCTGTTTTTGTAACAAATACATGTCCGTTACTCTTCCCAACAACATGCCCCATTTAATGGCATTTTAAATGCATTCCCCCCAAAATTCCAAACCAATCACAACCAATTACTTTAACATTCTCTACTCTATTTACCTTTCCATTTTCATTCGCTTCACAAACCATTTCTCTAGAAAAAAAAAAAAAATTCCATGGCTAAAAGAACCTCCATTGATACTGCTTCATCTTCTTCATCTTTTATTCAGAAGAAACTTCAAACCAAACCTCTTAATGTTAAGCCTATTGCTACAAAACTCATGGAATGAACTACTTCAAATAGCAAAAAAAAAAAAAAAAAAAAATCCTTGGTAAACCTTTTTCAACTTCAAATAGCAAATTGTTAAACCTTTTTCAACCAAGCGGTCTGCTGTTCTTGAACAAGAATCTAAGGAGGTAAAACGGTCCAAGACAAAATCCCGTGAAGATTGATTTGCTTCTTTTGTCAATTAAAAAATTTAAAAATATGTAAAAATATTTTAAAATTTTAAAAAATTAATTAAATATTAATATATCATTCACGTGTATGCTACATTAATAAAGTAAATAAAAAATCTAAGTTCAAAAAATAAAAAAAAAAGTAAAACACTAAATAAATGACAATGACTAAAAGAATTTTTTTTTAAAGTTAAAATGTCAAATAAATCATTATACTTATATTTTAATTTTTTTAAAAAATTTAAAAAAATGAGTATATAATAATATTTATATTTTAAAAATTACATTACACAAGTTTTATTGGTGGGGATAGTAATAATTTCAAAAAAAAAGAAAAAAAAAGGGAGTAATAATATAAGTTTTTGGGTAAATAACTGATAGAAAAGATTTGGTAGCATGTTATACCCATATTGAAATCGAGTTTTTCCTACTCTACTAATGAATGTTTCATCAAACTTCCACAAGGAATCTAATAATAAAAAATAAAAACAGCTGGAGCCCCAAAGCTAAATCTAAAGCAACTGTAAACCAACTTACTAGTCAACTGACAAAACTACCAGTCCGCGCGGTCTTCCTTAGGAGACAGCATCTGCTATTTCCACTCCCGTTTTTCTGCCTTCCCATCTTCCTAAACTCACTGTTTGACGTTTCCCTGGAGCTAGCCATTTTCTTATCGTTATTATTTCTAACTAATAAGCTTTTTCTCTGCTTCCGTTTTGCTTTTCAAACTAAAATTTCCTTTCTTTTTCTCAATCCCCATTCCTCTTCTGAACTTCTCTGCAGCTCCCTGTTTTCTGTTTGTTTCTAGGAATTCTAATCAAACCGTTGATGGCAAAGACAAGAAACAAGAACATACAAGCCAAGCTGGTGGGTATGTCTTTCCCTTTTCTCTTTTGGTTTTGATTTAATGATTGCTTGTTGGGTTTGAAATAGTAAAGCTTTAGATTCAGAAAATGGTTTGGTTGGTGACTGGTTTCTTGTTTTCCATTTTCCCAGGTATTTCTTGGGGATATGGGAGCTGGGAAAACAAGCTTGGTATCGAGATTTGTCAGAGGCCAATTTTCCGATTTCCAGGTTACTTTTTTTTTTTTCTCTATTTTCAGGCTTTGTAATATCAGCAAGGTAAATATAATTCATAAGTGTAAAAATAATGTAGGAATCGACAATCGGAGCAGCCTTCTTCACTCAGGTATTGTCACTAAATGAAGCCACCATAAAGTTAGATATATGGGACACCGCAGGTCAGGAGAGATACCACAGCTTGGCTCCTATGTACTACCGTGGCGCAGCCGCTGCTGTTGTGGTCTATGATTTGACTAGCTCGGTAATTATTTGACATGTTCGTTCATTTATGCTTTGTATATTGGATGTCAATATGATCAAATGAGGGTTGGTCTTTCAGGAGTCATTTGAGCGTGCCAAAAAATGGGTTCAAGAACTGCAAAGACAAGGTAATTGACAAAAACATAAAAGATTAGCAATGGTGCTGTGAACTGATAAATTCAAGCATGTTTAGTATTTCTTAAAATGATGTTTGATCCATGTTAGGAAATCCAAATCTGATAAAGTTCTTGGTAGCAAACAAGGTTGACTTGGAAGAAAAGAGAAAAGTGGGAAATGAGGTACATGCAATCTGATATTTGATTCAATTATTTGTTTTTCCATTTTCAATTAGTATGACGGACCATTGCCTAGAACATTGAGAGGGGAAACATGTAAAATTTAAAAAGTTGAATAAGCCTTGAATATGTTGAAGCCGGTTTCAATGTTTTATGCAGGAAGGTGAGCTATATGCCAAAGAGAATGGCTTGAATTTCCTTGAAACATCTGCAAAGACTGCACACAACGTCAATGAGCTTTTCTATGAAATAGGTAAAATACGGTATTCTATATGCCGGTTTCTTTCATAACTTGATCAGTAATCAAAAACCGTAAGACCAAATGGTTTGGAACATGAATTTAACTTGTTTTTTGAGCAATTAGTTCCCTCAATCTGCATTAGCTTGTTTGTTATTCTCACAGCAAAGAAGTTGGCAAAAGCTGCTCCGTCTCGGCCTACTGGAATGAAGTTGCATAGCAGACCGCAAGAAACGGGAAGAAGGTTCTTCTGTTGCTCCTGATCCAAGGCTTGCTGTACAACTTGTATGTAATTTGTGCCATTGACATCTGTGTTCTGAGACTGAGCATTCGGTTTTCATATGAATAAAACCTGGCTGTTATGTTAAGTTAATTACTAAGATCTATGCAATTCCCTTTGATTACTAAGCTGCACCCTGGCCTAATTCACAGTGATGAGTATCTGCTGTATGTTCAATGCTCAAACACAAAAGCTTTTATTGTCAATTTCAAATGCATTCCTTTCATGTAAGAGCTGATCATGGAACTCGAAATGAATAATGGGTTAATGCAAAGGTACGAATTTGGTTACTGAATTGTTAGGCCGGCAGTGCAGTCTATATATCAAAAGTTTTATACAAGGAACCTTCTCTTCCTTCATTATTAAAATTATTTGCATGTATCAGACACTCAAGCCCAAACCTCAGTAACATCAGATTATTCCATTTACAAGAAAAAAGGATTAAGATTAAGCAAAGGTGAGTTAGAAGCAAAATTAGGAAATATAACATTTATAATTATTGCTGGGAGTGGAGCCATTTGTCCTGGAAATATATATTTCGGATGTTCATACAGAAATGGGTTTAGTGCTTCCAAAACTCCAACAAAGCACATCGCTTAGGCTTGTCGATTTGTGGAAACATATATTGAACATTATCAGATTCTTTGTCTGTCACGTATCTAGAGTGGATACGAAAGATGGATCCTAGTCATGAAGGAACATTTACCCGAGTGTCGGCCTTGGAACCTTTTCCCTTCATCCATCATTTTGCTTCTAATAAATATAAATTCAATTATTAATATCGATAGGAGAGGGCAATGGTAATAAATCTGGATTTTGCATTTCCAAGGGGATCATGCAACTTATGTCCCACCCTTCCACACCAAAATCTGCAATGAACCCCTCCTGTTGCTCTACATTAAATCAAATATTCTTGTCACTTTCCAAGTTCAATTGATATCCTCATTGCCACGAACTGATTCATACTAGTATATTTCAAGCATGGCTGAGGCTCTTAGGTTAAAATTTCCATCTTGGTAGGTCCCATTCCATTTATTATATGAGGTTGGACTGCTATATATTTTGGCCTAATAAATGGGTTTACATATAGATAGATATCTCTAAGGTTAAAATTTCCATCTTGGTAGGTCCCATTCCATTTATTATATGAGGTTGTGCTATATATTTTGGCCTAATAAATGGGTTTACATATAGATAGATATGTTGCTGCTCACTGGTATAATTTGTAAGACATAATAATGATGTTCTAGAATAACATATTTTTATGTATTAATCATGTGTTTATTCTGAGCTTGATCCTACTAATTTGAGCTATTTATATCTTTTTATCTTTTAGGGACTGATTTGGAGGCAAAAGTAAAATTAAGGGATAAAAGTGCGAATTTGAAGACACAATGGGTTAGTATGCGACACAGGAAAAAGATTGTGCCAAAAGTGCAAGTATGGAAGACACAAGGACTAAAAACGTAAAAAGAAGAGATTTGATTTTATAAGACTCCATTTTATTTATATTAGGATAATTAATATTAAGATAATTATTAGAATTATTTAATTATAGGATTTTATTTTAATTATCTTTAATTATCTTTAATTAAATGTATTTATCTTTTTAGAATTTAAGTTAAATTAGACTATCTCCCTAACACTATAAATAGGGGGTGAAGTGACTCTATTTGGGGTGTTCATCTTTTCTGAAAACACTCTCCCCCTGAAAGTCTAGGCTTTTGTTTCTTCATATTTTCTTTCAATAAAATTCTCTTTTCTCTTTTTATATTTATTTTCTTTTCCACCATTATCATGAGCCACTAAAACCTATATAGCCGAAAGTTGTCAATATTCCCCAAAAAGGGTTCTTGAGGCCTAGAATCCGTACTTAGCCTTCTCGCCAAGTATTCATTATTTCTCCGCACTACGGGCTGACGCTTCCGTCCATGGCCCTTAAGAAGTAAGCTTTTCAGCATATGCAAAGGCGACCGCTTTGTATGTTTTGGAAGGATTACACAGTTGGTTCGTTAACTTATTGCGTCAGAGGTTAGCGAGCCAAAGAGACAAAATGGCATGGGATTCGCCATTGAGAAGCGTTGATCTAGCATAGATTACTGGCTAAAGTTAAGTTTCCTAAAAATCGTAAGTCTAATCTTTGGAGCTGGTGGTCGTAGGCGTCCTCTTCCACTATAACTGGCTTACTTGAGTTGAGAAGGGTTATTTAAAAGCTGAGGATTGACCCCAAGGCGGAATGAGACAACTGGAGGCTGGAATCTACTAATAAGAATTTTTTTTCCTTTAACTCTCTTTATTTATTTTATATATTCTCCCTCTCAATTTCCGTGATTTATTTAATTTCGCAATTTCAATTTAGTTTAAATTCTATTTTTGTTTTTCCAAATCGAAATTCTTAATTCTATTTTTTATTTTTATTTTTTCAGGAACGCAAGTTTCTTGGCCAAGAAATTGTCCAAGATTTCAAGAAACGAGCATTCATACAATCCGGTCCCTGAGGATTCGACCCTACTTCCCCTTTACTGTTATTTTTATTATTTTACAGGGAATAGGATATTTTTGGTGCTCTTAACGACACATCAAATTTTGGCGCCGTTGCCGGGGACCGGTAACGTACTAATCTTTTTTTTTGTTTCTTATGACCAGATTTGCTTCAGGAACTATTGCGTTTGATTCGGAGATTGAAAAGACTGTAAGAGCTAATCGCAAGGAAACAAAGCTAAAGAAATAGCAGTCAGCAGTGGTTGGGACTCAAAGTAATCCACCGCCAGGAATCAAAATCGACGACGAAGCAGAGTCTAGGGTTAACGAAAACCTAACTCAAACTTTTGAAGGCAAAAAAGTAGAAGTCGATTCTTCTGAAGAAGTGCTTAACGCTAGGGTTGACGTAAACCCTAATTTACCACCTCAACCTATGGCTCAGACAATTCGGCAACTGGCCGAAGCGCCGACAGAACAACCGCCATTATGCATCGCGTATCCTACTATGGATACTGATTTTGAATTAAAGTCAAACTTGATTCAGCTACTGCCAACTTTCCGTGGGTTACAAAATGAAAACCCCCACAAGCATTTAAAAGAATTCCATATGGTTTGTTTAAGTATGAAACCTCAGGGGGTAACTGAGGATCAAATTAAATTGTGCGTTTTCCTTTTTTCCCTAGCAGATTCAGCTAGGGAATAGCTATTTTATTTACCTCCTAGATCCATTAATACTTGGGCTAATCTATCTCGCTTACTTCTTAACAGGTTTTTCCTTGTATCACGAGCGGCTGAGTTAAGAAAGAAGATCGTGGGAATAAGGCAAAAAGAGGCAGAGTCTTTGTACGATTATTGGGAGCGATTTAAGAAGTTGTGTGGGAGTTGCCCACAACATGGTATAACAGCGCAATCTCTCCTCCAATACTTTTATGAAGGCCTGAAACCCATGGAGATGAATATGGTAGACGCCGCTAGTGGAGGAGCATTAGTCAACATGACTCCCCAACAAGCAAGAGACTTGATCTCCACAATGGCGTTAAATTCTCAACATTTTCGAGCTAATCCTGAACCCCCTAGAAGGGTTCACCAGCTAAGTAATTCTACCTTTGAGGATAGACTTGATAGACTTACTAATATTGTGAATTCTCTTATTACAGAAAAAGCAAAACCAGCCCGAGTATGCGGAATATGTGCTACACCTGAACATACGACTGATGCGTGCCCTAGTCTGTGTGACGATACTATGGCCCATTTAGATGTTGTGGGAAATTTTCCTAGGCCACCTCAAAGGCGATACAACCCTTACGCCAATACCTACAACCCAGGATGGAGGGACCACCCTAACTTTAGTTATGGGGCTAATCCACGATATAACCAACCAGACCGAAATTGGGTCCCACAACAGCCACAATATTTAGGTAATTCGCTGAAAACTTTGGTCAATAAATTAGCAGCCAATGTCCTTGATTTTCAATAGCAAACTCTTAATTTCTAAAAAGAAACGAAGGTATCTATAAGAGAATTGACCACGTCAATTGAGAAATTGAGTTCCTAAGGGAAGCTGCCGTCACAAACAGAACCAAACCCGAGACAGAATGCAAATGCAGTAATGTTGCAAAGTGGAAAGGTGCTGGGACCAATTCCTGGCAAGAATCTTGGCCAAGAAATCGCCCAGGAAATTCCAGAAAACGACGAACAGATCCGAGCGAAACCCCGATTGCCGAAAATCCAACCTTCATTTCTAGGACGACTAAACCAGTGTCGGAAAGGTAAAGAAGACAAAGAAATCTTAGAAACATTCAGAAATATCGAGATCAATCTACCACTGTTGGATGCTATCAGAAAAATTTCGCGGTACGCCAAGTTCCTCAAAGAACTTTGCACCAACAAACGAAAACTAACAGGTAATGAAAAGGTAAGTGTTGGTGAGAATGTATCCGTAGTGTTACAGCGAAAAATGCCAGCAAAATGTAAAGATAGGGGTATGTTCGCTATACCATGCAAAATAGGCCATTTGGGGATCAAGAAGGCCATGTGTGATTTAGGGGCCTCCATAAATGTTATGCCTTATTCTATTTATGAATCACTTAACGCGGGTTTTCTGACGAAAACAGGTGTTATTATTCAATTGGCGGACAGGTCTATTGTGCATCCCGAATGAGTTTTCGAGGACGTCTTGGTGAAAGTTAATGAACTTATTTTCCCTGTAGATTTCTACGTAATAAAGATGGAGGAGGACAACACTGCTGGGTCTTCAGACCTCCTGTTGGGCCAACCCTTCCTTAGTACTGCTAGCACCAAGATCGATGTTCGAAGCGGCACTCTTACGATAGAATTTGATTGGGAGATCGTGAAATTTAATGTTTACGATGCCATTAGCCATCCAAGCGAAATCTTGAGCGTAAATCGTATCGACATGATTGACTCATTAGTAGATGAGACTTTTGAGTCAACTTACGAAGACAAATCTGAATATAGATCTGATGATTATGAATTTGTTAATACATTATTGTCCCCATCAGAAACTAAACTTCTACCTTCTGTTGTATAGGCTCTAGATTTGGAATTGAAACCGCTTCCCAAGCATCTTAAGTATGCATTTTTAGGAAAAAAGTAATACCTTACCCATTATAATTTCAAATAAACTCTCTAAACCCGAGGAAGAAAGTTTGATCCAGGTACTAAAGAGTCATAAGGAGGCGATTGGTTGGACCATTGCTGACTTGAAAGGGATAAGCCCTTTGACATGCACCCACAATATTTGCTTAGAGGAGAACACGAAACCAAGGAGAGAGGCATAAAGACGTTTAAACTCGAATATGATGGAGGTAGTAAAAAAAAAAATAATTAAGTTGCTGGATGCTGACATAATCTTCCCCATTTCTGACAGCAGATGGGTAAGTCCGGTACAAGTCGTGCCCAAGAAAATGGGCGTGACAGTAAAGAAAAATGTTGAGGGTAACTTAGTACCGGTCCGAGTGCAGAACGGGTGGCGTGTCTGCATCGATTACATGAATTTGAACGCTTATACTGGAAAAGATCATTTCCCTCTTTCTTTTATAGATCAAATGCTTGAACGTTTAGCTGGTAAAGCTCATTTTTGTTGTATTGATAGATATTCAGGCTTCTTCCAAATCCCTGTTGCGCCAGAAGGCTAGGAAAAGACCACTTTTACACGCCTTTTCGGTACGTTTGCGTACAGAAGGATGCCATTTGGACTTTGCAACGCATCAGCTACCTTCCAAAGATGCATGATGAGTATATTTTCCGAATATGTAGAAAAAATTATTGAAGTTTTTATGGATGATTTTACCGTGTATGGGAACTGTTTTACTGAATGCCTTGAAAATCTTACGATAATTTTGAACAGGTGCATAAAATTTAATCTTGTCTTGAACTATGAAAAATGTCATTTTATGGTAGACAAAGGTTTGATTCTAGGCCATATAGTCTCGTCTAAGGGAATTGAGGTTGATAAGGCCAAAATTGACATTATAAATTCTTTGCCATATCCCTCTACTATTAGAGAGATATGTTCTTTTCTTGGCCATGCAGGATTTTACAGGCGTTTTATTAAGAACTTCTCAAAAATAGCTGAACCATTGTGCGAGTTGTTGCAGAAAGATAAGAAATTTGAGTTCGGTCCAAAATGCAAGGAGGCTTTTGATACACTCAAGCAAAAATTGGTAACTGCTCCTATAGTACAAGCACCAGACTGGAACTATCCATTTGAAATTATGTGTGATGCAAGCGAACGTAGCGTGGGAGCTGTATTGGGATAAAAGATAGCCAAAGGGCCTCATGTCATCTGCTATGTCTCAAAAACCCTAGATGCTGCGCAAAGCAACTATACGACCACAGAAAAAGAACTTTTAGCTATTGTATTTGCTTTAGATAAATTTCGATCATATTTACTGGGATCTAAGGTGATTATTTTTTTTACCATGCAACTCTTAGGTATTTGATCGCAAAGAAGGAAGCAAAGCCAAGGCTCATTAGGTGGATTTTACTGCTCCAAGAATTTGACATCGAGATTCGTGACAAAAAGGGGTGTGAAAACCTAGTGGCCGACCACTTGAGTAGGATAAAAATTCCGTTTGGTGATGATCTCATAAAGGATGAGTTCCCTGAAGAAAGCTTATTCTCAACCGAGGTTCACTATCCGTGGTATGCAGACATAGTTAATCTCTTAACCACAGGATCATTGCCCACTGAGTTAGCTCAATCCATAAAGTACAAGCTTAGACGGGAAGCTCAATATTACATATGGGACGATCCATACCTGTGGAAACATTGTTCAGATAAGATAATATGACCATGTGTTCTAGAAACTGAGGTAACCTCTATCCTTACTTTTTGTCATACAGAAGCTTGTGGAGGTCACTTTGGCCCTAAGCGGACAGCTCACAAGGTATTGGAGTGTGGGCTATATTGGCCCACAATCTTTCGCGACGCATATAACTTTTGTAAGTCTTGCGATAAATGCCAGCATACAGGTAATATCACTAAGCGAAATCAAATACCCCTATCCCCGATTCATGTATGTGAGATTTTTGATGTATGGGGCATCGATTTCATGGGCCCTTTTATTTCTTCGTTTGGAAACGTATATATACTTCTTGCAGTAGACTATGTTTCTAAGTGGATAGAAGCAAAGCCTACTCGTAATGATAATGCTAAAACTGTTGTGGAGTTTCTAAAATGAACTATTTTTTCTAGGTTTGGCACACCTCGAGCTTTGATCAGTGATCGTGGTACCTACTTTTGCAACAAGGTCATGGATGCACTATTATCAAAATATGGAGTTCGTCATCGTATAGCAACAACTTACCACCCCCAAACGAACAGTCTAGTAGAGGTTTCAAACAGGGAGATCAAGTCAATTTTGGAAAAAACGGTTTGACCCAACCGTAAAGATTGGAGTCTTCGGCTCAATGACGCGCTTTGGGCCTATTAGACGGCGTATAAGGGCCCAATTGGCATGACCCCGTATCGACTTGTTTTTGGCAAAGCGTGTCATCTACCAGTAGAACTGGAACATAAAGCTTATTGGGCTATTCGACAATGTAACATGGAGTTAGAACCCGCAGAGAAGGCAAGGAAATTGGACATCCAAGAAATGGAGGAAATTCGCAATGATGCCTACGAGAATGCTCGAATTTATAAAGACAAAACAAATCTGTTTCATGACAAAAATATAGTTTAGAAGCATTTCTTGGTAGGACAAAGAGTTTTTCTTTATAACTCTGTATTAAAGCTATTCCCAGGTAAGCTTCGATCTCGGTGGCAAGGACCTTTTATTGTGACTGAAGTATTAACGCATGACGCAGTTGAAATAGAAAGTGAAGAATCAGGAAAACAGTTCACAGTTAATGGTCAACGGCTGAAGCCATTTTACAAAAATTTTCAGGCCTACACGGTCGAGAAAATTTAGTTAGAACCACCATAAAATTGCTCAAGGCGTCGAGCTAGTGACATTAAACAAGCGCTTATTGGGAGGTAACCCAATCTTTAATTTTAAATTTTATTTCTACTATTATTATTATTATTTATTTTATTATTTTATTTCTTATTTTATTTTCATTTTGTTTTATTTTTAATTATTTTATTATACTAATAAAATTCTCTTCTTTTAAATAGGTGAACCGAGACGGAAGTAGAGTGCAAGAGGAAGAAAAGCCTTAAGCCTGCAGCCAAACAGCCCCACTCTAGCCCAAATCACCATCCCTATTCTAGCCCAGAATGCCTTATTCCTGCCCTAGACTACCCCTAACCTGCAGTCAAACAACCTTACACTTGCAGCCAAACACCACATTTCAGTAACTAAAAAACCCCCAATCCCTAAAATTTTCCCCCATTTTCTTCCATAGCCGCCGAACCCATCTCCTCAACCCCTCTCACCGTCGATTACGTCTACCATGGTGCAAACTCGTAGTCGCGCCGTCGCCGAACCCTCTTTCATTGTGAACCACTACCGGCGCCGCTTCTCTACTCCCCAAGCCATCGATTTGAGTGGCACCACTTCCCCCTCTTCCTCTTCTTCTTCGATGCACGGTGCTTCTCCCTCGCCCTCCGTTTCTCTCACGCTGCCGTCTAATATCGCCGAAGTCACGTCACCCTCTTCGCTTCATGCAACGCTGATCGAGCCGTTCGACGCCACAACGCACGCCTCTCCCACGCTATCGCCAAACCCTGACGAAGCCACGACGTTTCTGACTTCACCAACGCCACCATCATCACCCCTTGCTGCCCACGCCGTCGTACCACTAGCCCCGCCGTACCACTAGCCCCGCCGTCGTAGAACCACATGTCCTTCAGCCCAACCCACGGCTATACATGCCGGGCCCTACTCCAACACCACTACTGATGCCTCTGACCATGTCGCAAGTTCTACTAACGTTGAGAGTCGCCACGACCAGCAACCGCTGCCTACTCGTGGCCGAACCTACCGATCTCGCGCATCCGTCTTACCACCCGAGTGCCATTTAAACGGTAACTTACAGTTTGATACTACTACTAGCCGGAACAGGTATGATCATTTACGCTATAAACAACTCGTACCTTGCAAATGCTTGTTATTGCCTGTTTTAGATACTCTGCGGATTGGAACTGATGTCACTACTTGTTTTCACAATATTGGTTGGGTTGAGAATTTTGATATTTCTCATTGTGCATATTATGAACTAGTGTTGGAATTTTATTCTACATTTCACTTTCATCGACACTGTAATATTTCGTTGGATACACCTAATGTTATTCGATTTCGATTACTTGGTACTTTGCATCACTTGTCCATTACCGATTTTAACATAGCACTATCTTTTGTGACTGAGGACTATTCTATGAGCAGTGATTATGAACACAGCTTATGTACTTTTCCTGCAGATTTTGAGGCTAACGAGGCCTTTGCTTTATTAACTAATAATGTCGAATCCACTTATAGCCCGAAAACCTCAAAGGATTTATGGTTTCGTAACCCTGCCTTATGTTACATACACCGTTATTTGGCCTATAATTTTTCAGGCCAACGAGATGCTCCGGCTACTGTTTCAAAGACGAAATTATTTTTGTTATGGTGTATGTATACCGGTCGTCCGGTCAACCTGGGCTATTGGTATGTACTTCAATTCGAACATGTTATAAATGCAAAATGGCCTCTAATTTTGGGCTCTTTTATTACATAGCAGTTATTTTCCCTACATGGCACTAACGCTCCTATTTCAGAATTACATATTACTTGTCAAGCCGATCCTTTGGATACTCGATGTCTCGACTCGATAGGACTGCTTGTTGGCACTCTCTCTTCCTTTCTTTTTGTCCCTCCAAGCGTTCGCACCACACCGACTGAACGAGTCTTTCGACGGTGAAATCATGACAATGCACCCACTCAAGCTCAACCATCGATGACCGTAGAACAATGCCTTGAGCGTATCGAGGCTCGACTCGACACTTTTGGCCAACAACTAGCGGATCTCATCACCATCATACGCGAACGACAATGATTACACAGGGAGTTCCTCTTAACTTTTTCTATCTATTTATTTCATTCCACATCGACGACAATGTGCTTTAAGTAGGGGGAGGAAGTTATTCCTGTCGTTTTAGCTGCTGAATTTTTGTTGTTGCTGCTGGTTTGGTTGTTGCTATTGTTGCTGGCTCACGCTTTTTTTTGGAATATCTTGTCTCTTTTCATGCCCAAGAATTTAACCATGACTTTGCCACTGTTTGACTTTCATGCATGATTCTTACCTTCTGGGGAAGTTATGATTTATTCCATAGTTGATGCCATCTCCATTGTTTTATTTTTATTAGGCTAAAAATAATTGTGATTAATGGAGTTAACTCTGTCTTGCTTTTCGTGAAATTGAACAAGTTTAATATAAAGTGAACACTTAAAATGATCGCATGCTTAATTTATGTTCATGGCTATTAGGTGATTATTGAAACTTGTTCTTGACACTTAAATTGTTTTTCCTGAGTTCTCAAATTTTCATTTAATTGTTAATAAATTTTTCCGTGGTTATGAGTACAGCTTAGAACGTGACTAACTGAGTAACCGGGGTAGGGTGCTTGGGTTGTCATTCTACTTCGCGTCAAAAGGTTGTGTGACGTGATAGTTAAAGCTCCGCTAACCGGAATTAATTCTTAAGAATGCGTTGGGCTGAGTAACCGGGGTTTGGTGCTTGGTTGTCATCACTCTTCGCGTCAAAAGGTTTCACATATTCTTAGGAAAAATAAAAATAAAAAGTATGTTGGGCTGAGTAACCGGGGTTTGGTGCTTGGCTGTCATCACTCTTCGCGTCAAAAGGTTCAACATACATACATACATACACACATAAAAAAAAGAGAAGAAAAATATATGTAAATAAATAAAATTTGGGACTAAAGGAAGAAACAAAGAGGGTGTCTTGGTAGGCTTAGTAATTCACCTAATTTCCATGGAATAATTCAAATCGATTTTAAACTCTATGTGCATTAATTGGAAAACTTTATCTATTTTACTTAAAGCGAGCTTAGGGTTCTCTTTATTTTTCATATGCATTTTTTAACTAATTCTTATAAAACTTTGGAGTGGTATTTCTTTATGGCAGAATCTAACTTTCACAGTGGATACGAACCATACTTGAGGGCAAGCATGGACTAAGTAGGGGGAATTTGATGATGCTCTAGAATAACGTATTTTTATGTATTAATCATGTGTTTATTCTGAGCTTGATCCTGCTAATTTGAGCTATTTATGTCTTTTTATCTTTTAGGGACTGATTCGGAGGCAAAAGCAAAATTAAAGGACAAAAGTGCGAATTTGGAGACACAATGGGCTGGTATGTGACACAGGAAAAAGATTGTGCCAAAAGTGCAAGCATGAAATTGTGCCAAAAGTGCAAGCATGGAAGACACAAGGACTAAAAACGCAAAAAGAAGAGATTTGATTTTATAAGACTCCATTTTATTTATATTAGGATAATTAATATTAAGATAATTATTAGGATTATTTAATTATAGGATTTTATTTTAATTATCTTTAATTATCTTTAATTAAATGTATTTATCTTCTTAGAATTTAAGTTAAATTAGACTATCTCCCTAGCACTATAAATAGGGGGTGAAGTGACTCTATTTGGGGTGTTTATCTTTTTCTGAAAACACTCTCCCCCTGAAAGTTTAGGCTTTTGTTTCTTCATATTTTCTTTCAATAAAATTCCCTTTTCCCTTTTTATATTTATTTTCTTTTCCACCATTATCATGAGCCACTAAAACCTATCTAGCCAAAAGTTGTCAATATTCCCCAAAACAGGTTCTTGAGGCCTAGAATCCGTACTTAGCCTTCTCGCCAAGAATTCATCGTTTAGCCTTCTCGCCAAGAATTCATCGTTTCTCCGTACTACGGGCTGACGCTTCCGTCCATGGCCCTTAAGAAGTAAGCTTTTCAGCATATGCAAAGGCGGCCGCTTTGTATGTTTTGGAAGGATTACACAGTCGGTTCGTTAACTTACTGCGTCAGAGGCTGGCGAGCCAAAGAGACAAAATGGCATGGGATTCGCCATTGAAAAGCGTTGATCTAGCATAGATTACTGGCTAGAGTTAAGTTTCCTGAAAATCGTAAGTCTAATCTTTGGAGCTGTTGGTCGTAGGCGTCCTCTTCCACTATAACTGGCTTACTTGAGTTGGGAAGGGTTATTTAAAAGCCGAGGATTGAACCCAAGGCGGAATGAGACAACTGGAGGCTGTAATCTACTAATAAGAATTTCTTTTCCTTTAACTCTCTTTATTATTTTTATATATATTCTCCCTCTCAATTTCCGTGATTTATTTAATTTCGTAATTTCAATTTACTTTAAATTCTATTTTTATTTTTCCAAATCGAAATTCTTAATTCTGTTTTTATTTTTTATTTTTTCAGGAACGCAAGTTTCTTGGCCAAGAAATTGTCCAAGATTTCAAGAAACGAGCATTTGTACAATTCGGTCCTTGAGGATTCGACCCTACTTCCTCTTTACTGTTATTTTTATTATTTTATAGGGAATATGATATTTTTGGTGCTCTCAACGACACACCACATAAGGATTGTTGTCGTTTTCATTTTAAGGCTAGAGTGCCTTACACACTAATCTATGATTAATAAATCCAGTCAGTCAGTTCAGACAACTGAAGCTTCTTACCCTATACATGGAGCTCATAAAAATTTAAAACCAAGTTCACCTCTCTTTTTATATTGTGGATAAAAACCCTTGCAGATGACGATTTTGTGTTTTGGCTTTTAATGCATTGAAATCACCATTCGAGGCCCCTCAAAAACAAATATTTTTCTTTTCTTTTTTCTTTTTATTTTTTTGGCTTTTTAGTTTCTACTGCATTTCTTTGTACTGTTTGTCTGTTTCTAATATCACATGCATTATTCAATTTCCCCGAAAAACCAAAACCAGAGCAGAAAGCTTTATTTTTGTGCTGTCAAACAACGTTGCAGAAACATCAAACCACAATCACAACAAGTAAATGAATCAAACAAAGTAAAAAACACAAACAAAAACCTAGGAATTCCAGTTAGCAATGGGGGGCGTGGCCTTGGTGGCTGAGTCATTGCCCACGCTTGCCAAAACATACGTTGTTAGAAACATTGGGAAACTATATTCACCAACAGGGTTTCCTCAACAGGGTTTCCAGTTATCACTCTCGGGGCTTACTTGAACTGAGGTTTCCTCAACAGGGTTTGGGGAGGCCGCATAGGATGTTGATGGAGATGTGGGAGGCAATATTCCAAATTGGTCAGCCCTTGTGTTTGATTCTTGGGAATGTATTTGAACGACATGATGGAGGAAAGTGACATGATTATCGTTTTCAACCTTGTTAGGGAGTGCTGATGAGAAGAGAAAGTCCCTAGGTGCATGAAGAACTCCTTGTGCATAAAAGCTACTAAGGGGACTGGTTGATTCAGGGAAGGAAGAAGTAGTAATGGTTGGGGTGGTGGCAATCGTTGTTGTGTCGGTAACGGTGGAGCCATAGGTGGGGGAGTGTTTGAGGTGACGGCGGCGGCGACGGAGTAAGAGAGAGCAATAGAGCTCGGCTAGCAACACTAGGATAAGAGCTAAAACAAAGGCAATGGTGACCACCATTACTAGTGTTGCACCCATGATTAATTTGGATGCCCCCTTCATTGTTTGATTACTTTTCACTCACTGTGTGGATGGAGGGAAGGAGGGACAGTAATTAAAAGGAGGACAAGAAAAGCTTATTTTGGCGGGAAACAGAAGAGTCCATTAACTCAAACAAGGAAAGTGGATTTGGGGGGGGGGATCTTTGTGAGACTTAGGACCTTGGGAATGTAAAGGAAGTTTTAGAGGGGTGTTGGTAAAAGTAACACAAAAACCCTCTCACAGATTTTGAATTGTATTTTATTGAAAAATGAACAAATTATATGATATATCTGTTAGATAAGTGAATAGAATACTTCATTCATTAAAATTTGATATTTATATATAAGGTATGAGAATAAATTTAATTTTCAACCTTTATACATCTATTCAATTTAATCCTTAATTTTTTATGAAAAGTAAATTAATTTTTTAAAACTAATAAGGTTAAATGGTAAAAAAACACTTTAGTAACAAATTTTTAAAAAATCAATTAAACCCCTTTAATTTTTTATTTTAAATTATAAACAAAGTGTATTAAAAAAGTGCTTAAAAAATAACAATTCTGGCCCAATAAAAGAGTAAGGGTGGAATTTTTAAAAAATCTTATAACCATTTGATTTTAATAGATTAATATTGTTATTTTTTTAGTAAAAATTTTATAATTTTAAAATCTTTATAACATTTTTTGGATAAATTTTGTTTATAATTTAATGATTTTTAAAAGGACTAAATTGATTTTTATTTAAATTGTTATTAAGATTTTTTTTGACCCAGAGAGTAGAGGTTACCATTATATGTTATATAAAAACTATTTTGGTCATTCAGTTGTAGTTTAACCAAGAGGGTGGTGGGATGGTGATTTCAATAACTGCAACATGAGGTTAATGCATGATCATGATTTTCGCTGCCTAAAAAATAAAAAACAGTTAAATGCAGGTACAGTATAATGGGCAATGGGCAATAGCAATGTCCCTTCTCAGTTTTCAGCCATTGTGTAGATGATTGAAATATTATTAAGAAAACAAATTAAGAATGGTGTTTGTCATATAAGCGCACACAAAAAAAAAAAAAAAAAAAACTGCTTATAACACTGAAAATTGAGTTATCTCCTCCCTTAGGAACATTGAATGTTGGAAAAAAATAGCAAAATTAACCATAAATGAAGTCAATGGTGGTGACGAGATAAAAGCGTGCATGTAGAACATAGAACGTGCTTTTTATTAACAAACTGTTTAACTTCACTTATTAGCTAAATGTGTGTTTTTATTTTTAATTCATGTTTTGTCTTTACTTTTAATTATGTAATTATATGTAAAATGTTAAATATATTTTAATTTTTTTAAAAAAATCAACTAATTATTTTGTTATTATTATTTTTTACTTTTTAAATCATGTTTTTAATTAATAACTTTTTATTTACATGAACCCTAGCTTGAAATATGGGTAGAAATGGATAGAGCATGTTACGAGGATCTTGAAAATGTAAAGAACGTTAAAAACGGGGCTAGGAGTCACTTACTATCAAGCTTGAAAATGTCAAAACCCTAGCTTATGAAACCCTTGCAAATTTCGGCAGCCACAAGGAAGAAGATGAGTGAATTTTTCTATAATTTTCCCTTTTTATTTTATTTATTACTAAATGACCAAAATGCCCTTCCTTACTAAACTTTTAAAATTTTCCATCCATGCCCATTTTTGTCCAAAAAATTAAAATTTGGAAAAATTTCTATTTAAACCTCCTAATTAATAATCCAAAGCAATTTCATATAAATTGCTTCTAGAACACAAGTTTTGTAATTTATTCGATTTGGTCCCTAATTTTCAATTGGACACCTTACACCTAGAATTTCTTCATGAAACTTTCACACTTGCATGCTTTCATGTCCTAAACCTCAAAAAAATCATAAAACAAATATTTTTACATAGGATTTGTGATCCCAAAACCACTATTCCGACTAGGCCCTAATTCAGGATGTTACAACTACAATTACCAGTAATTATCACTTTTCTATTATTTAACCTAATAATTTAAAGGATTGATTAAAAATAAAATAAAATATCTAAATTAACTAATGAATGCACCAAATAATAAAACACAAAAACAATTAGGTATCAATCAAGTGACAAAACAATACCTAGGTAAAAATCCACCTAAATTTCATCTATAATTCTAATCTAATTTATGCAATTTCTTTTCTTAGCTCTTTGATCAGTAGAAATCCCTAATTTATGCTAATATCTCTTTTGAGCATAAGAGAAACTAACTCTAGGTTGATTAATTAAAATTTCTTTCTAATTAAAACTCCTATTATTGCATTAATTCACTATATGGATCTCTCTATTAGATTTGACTCTAACCCGGTAGATTTATATCGTCCTATTTCTAAGATTGCGTGCAAATCCATTCAATTATGCAATATCTAATCACAAGAAGGGTCTATTCAACCTCAACTTGTAACACCCCAAGTCTCGCAGGTCAAAGGCTTTGGCGTATAGTAGTAAAATAGTCTGGCTGGCGAAGTGTAATCCATTTAATTTCTTATTGTAGTGTATGCATGAGGGCGTATAATAATTGTCACATTTGTGGGTAATGATTTTGTTTTATGCTATTCTGCTATATTAAGGAGAAGTTTGTGTTAAGCTATAAAGGGTAATTGTGGTATGAGTTAGCACCAAATGCGTAATACGCCTTTTTGTCAAGAGTACTATGCTAGTTAGATTATAAGTAATCTGGTTAGAAATCAACTGGATAGCCTAGCCCGATAATTGTGAATGTAGGGTATTTTCTATGTTTCCTTCGGAAACTATAGACCATTAAGAAGGCAAATTTTGAAATGTGTGACACTTGTTGAATGACTGTAAGGGAGATTGGATTATGTATATATGAGATAAAGGTTCTAGGGAAAGCTTCTTTTGGATTCTAAATGTTACTTTATGACTCTTTTTGGAATCGATTTCATTTCTTCTTCCTTGTACTGGAAACTTAAATTCTTGGTTAACCAGTGGTTATTCCACCTTTAGGTATGTATTTCAACTCTACATGTTAAATTCTAAAATAGTAAGTCTGTAAGGAGTGTATGAACAGTAAGATGTAAGTATAAGACTTTGCATGTGGGTTGAAAGTGCTTGAGATGATGGTAAGTTGTATATGAATAAGATTTTAATGGTGTTTTTATGTTCTATAAGCAGTGGTTGTTGCTGCTTGATGATGAATATGTGGGTCTGGAGTTTCAAGCTATTGTGGGTGAGTTGAGGTGAGTCTCTACCCTAAATTTTTTATATGAGCTGCTCAAATAAGAAGTATATATATACACATTCGTAGATGGAATGATCATGTCTACGAAAAATGGTAAGGGTATGGGTATAGTAAAGATGATAGATGTTCTGTAATAATATGTATAAAGTTTTGTTAAAAGAATAATGTTTGATAAGCATGTATGTAAATGTCTGGTATATAAGGAGTATGAGTTTGTAAGAAGGTGATAATCTGGGTAAGTAAATGCTGAGCTAACGTTCTATTGTGAAGCTTTTGATAGGGCAGTTATATTGCTAACCAGACTGGCATATCATAGATTGAAATCGAGTGTAAGACTATGATTTGGAAACTTTCATGATGTAACCTTCAGTGAGATAAAGACTAGATCGACAGAATACGATACATGAATGTATGTAAGACCATGTGGTCAACACCCATGGCATGATATGTCTATTTGAATATTCATGGTATAGCTTTCGAAATATGTAAATTGAATTGACTGATCTCGATACATGGATTTATGTGAAAGTCTGTCGGGACAGTAAACACGTGACTCTTTATGATGCTTATGTGGTGTATTCTGTGTGAAGCCTTATGTCGTATTCTGTCTGGCCCTTGTGATGTGTTTTGTCATATATGTCTGGTAAGATTTGTATATCTGTCCTTATGGTAAGTTATGTATAATTTCTATTAGTTTTGTATTATGTATGGCTAAGATCAGGTATTCATACGCTCAGGGTTAAGGGTTAAGTAATATCTATGAAATAAATGAATAAGTTTAAAGAGTGCTTTTGAAAAGAACTGTGTATCTGGATGTTAATAAGATAGTCGCCATGATGATACGATTGAATCAAAATTATTTGGAATCTATCATATCTGAGTTGTATAATGACTTCGTCTGCAATCTTATGAAAACTGAATATTGATTATTTTGAACAGTTGGAGTTCTGGAATAATGTTGTGAATGTCAACATACTGATCTATGAAGTACATCGTTAGTATGGGTCGTATGGTATTGAATCAGGGTATGATTTGCTTAATAATTTGATGGTACTTAAATCTAGTAAGTATTCGCTATATGTGTATGTGTCCGCTTGTAAATAATCATAATGAATAGTTGTTTTGAGTCAAGTGCAAGTATTAGGAAATGGTTGCATCAATTGGATTCTGAAGGTATGTTCTGTTCAGAAATGTATATGTGAACGAAAGAATTAGGAAACGCCTAAAGAAATCTTTAGTTAATTAAATAAAAAGTAATGTGTATATGAAGAGTATATAATTGGAGTATATGTATGTATTACAACTATAGTGGTATCTTCTCGGTATAAGTGATTTAGATAGATGATGGTCGCTAAACTAACTAAAAATTCGACTAAGGCAAGCCCACCTATCGAACAATAGTATAGTTGTGGTGAGACCGAAAATATCGTATCCACAAGGACTAAAAGTACTAGTAATTACTATCTTTTTATTATCTAGCCTAATAATTAAATGAATGTTTTTAAACTAAGATTAATTATTTAATTAACTAGGAATACGACAGAGGTAAAAATTGGAAAATACTGTTGGAAAATCGATAGAGAAGACAATACCTAAGAAAGAATCCATCTAGACTTCACTTATTACTTCTAATTTAGATGATTTATTCACTTGACTTAATCCGTAGAAATTCCTGATTTATGTTAATATCTCTCTTTAGACTAAAAACAACTGGCTTTAGGTTGATTAATTGAAATCTCTTTCTAATTAAAACCCTTATTGTCGCATTAACTCGATCTATGGATTCCCTTATTAGATTTGACTCTAATTCGGCAAATTTACGTCGTCTTATGTCTAGGATTGCATTCAACTCTGCTTAATTATGTTAGATCTACTCTTAAACAAGAACTTTTGCTCCACTGAATAAGCACATCAGACTTGAATTAATATCCTGAAATATTAAAGCAAGAATTAAGAACACATAATTAAGAATAAGAATAAGTATTTATCATATAATTCAAATAGTAATAAGACCTGTCTTAGGTTTCATCTCCCTTTGGTATTTAGGGAGTTTAGTTCATAACGATGGGGGAAAACATCTCAAAATTGGGAAAACAACAAAACATAAATAAACCCAAAGAACTTCTAAGGAAATTGAATGGAGATCTTCAGTCTTGAAGTAGATCCTACTTCTGAGCTGATTCTGATGGCTATCTTCGAGTATTCTCTGTCTTCCACTCTCTGTGTCCCCTCTGATCCTCTTCTAGGGTGTTTATATAGATTTTAGATTGCTCAAAATATCCCAAAATTAGCCTTTTCCAAATAGAATTAGACTTGGGCTCGACAGGGACATAGCCGTGTGCCACGCCCATGTGAAGGTGCTCAGGCCGTGTGCAATTCTGACATGGTTTAATGTCAACACGACCATGATAAATGGGCATGTGGCCAGCCTGTGTGTCACATACGAGTGTGTGGATTACCCGTGTGGAAGTGCCTAGGCCGTGTGGAACACTGAAATCAGCCTGTTTTGTCCGTTTTTGGCTCGTTTCTTGCTCTTTTCACTTTCCTATGCTCTCCTGAGTATAAAACATGAAATTAAAGGATTAGGAGCATCAAATTCAATAAAACTAATGATAAATCATCCATAAATATACCAAGCATGAGATAAAAATATGTATATATTATGGTTTATCAAATACCCCCACACTTAAGCATTTGCTTGTCCTCAAGCAAAATCCTCACTCATAGCTAAAATTCATTCTTTTCAACTTATAATTCTTATAAAAAATGTTTTGAAATAATCCACAGATAATCATACATTAAGAATTCAACTAAAAGAACATTAAAGTTTCAAACAATCCCAGTTGAGCATTTTAATCATAAAATCATAGGTACCCCTCTTTAACTAAGTAATTACCTTTAATTCCAAACCGACAAGGGTTGATATCCGCACAAAAGATTCACTCAAATCACTCAAAGTGTTTAATGTTCAATAATTAAGCACTCAATAGTCAAACATGAAAATTTATTACCATAGGCTTGTATGAAAATCAAATCTCCACGACTATAAATGAGATGATACACAAATCAAAAGGTCTTTAATAGAGTTGTAATGGGGCTTGGGTTAAAGGTGTGGATAAAGGCTGAAAAAGAGAGTTAGAATCGAGATTAATTTAATATATTACCAAACTTAGAAAAATAAAGCTAATTACTGAATTACAAACAAGTGCCAGAGTTAAAACTATCCAAAACTAATGAAGTGAGCTTTTTCTCAATATAATAACTTTAACTTATCCAAGCTCTTTAAAACAATATATAATTATATGAATATAATTATACGGTTTTTTTATTTAAGAATAAGAACAAGTTCAATAATGGAAAGTACATAATAAGAAATAATTCAACAACTAAAATGAACGAACATAGTTAAGTAACTAATTAAATCAAATCTTGATAAAAAAAGGGAGTCAATAAAAAGGGAGAAATTCTTAATGAATCAAAAAAGGTTAAGTTGTGGGTTAACATTAAGGGAAAAATCAAGAAACAATGGTTAAGGCTCAAAGGGGTTCACTAAGGGTCAATTATGTGGGTAGGCTTTTTATGGGGTAAGTGGGTTAAAACTTAAGTGCCTTTATCATCTCAGTATATCAAATCAAAGGTGTGATCTTGACATGCATAATCGAAGCAAGTTCTAGAATAACAAATCAATGTTGACACACTCATAACTAGTAAAATAAGTGAGCAAGAAAGATATATGCTCTAAAAGGCTCAAAATCTCACGAAAATTATGGGTATTTGATGTCAATCCTGTAAATTCAAAACTTCAAGATAATACCTCAATTCAAGGAAACAACCTAGCAATTTTAATTCTCAAAAGTCAACTTATCATGCTTGATTCTCTAATGTCTTAAAGTTTAAAAAATCAATGCACAATTACCTATGATTTAATTCAAAACATATCAATCAAAATTATAAATCAATCAAAATTCACTATAATAATATGAGAAAATTATTTGAGAACGAGATAAAAATTCAGGGATTTTCTAATAATCATATAAATAATGTCCCCACACTTAAGATGTACATTATCCTCAATGTACAAAGATAGATAATAACAATATAAGTATAATATCATAAAAGAAAAGGAGAAGCAAAATTACCTTGAATTTGGATGTAATCCTTGGAATAACAAAGGCGGATTTATAGACATTGGGAATGAAGTGCATGTGTAACTAGGTAGAGGTGAAGGTGGGACAAGATACTTCGGTGGTGGTAGAGGTTGGGTTCCATAATCACAGCACCAGGCGAAGAGGTTATCGTGATGGTCGGTGTCGTGGTGGTTATGGTCGTGGTTGAGCAGGACATGGCAATCGTGAATTGTCTTTCCCCAAAGGGTTATTCGTATATTCCTGAGTAGAACCAATCGACTGAACCTTTTGAAACTGCGATATCACCAGTAATGTTTTAGGGAGTTATATCGATGGGGTTGTTATGATTACTCATAAAAGAACATCCATATAATTAAGGGGATCGAAATATACTAATAAAAGTCTTTTAGAACATGAAAAATAAAAATAAAAGAAAAAAGAAAAAGAATAGAAAAACAAAGTGACAATAAATGGACTCAAAAGTCCTCATCGGCAGCTGGATTTTGAGGTGGTGGTGCTGAAGGCGAAATGTGGAATTGTTAGCAAATTTGTTGTAGAGTCACCTCTATACTGTCGAATCGCTAAGTAGAGTTGTTGAACTGCTGAGTGCAATATTGCTCGAATCGAGTCAGGTGGTCAGAAATTTCTATCAATGAAGTAGCCGCATGAACTGGTCTATGACTCGGCGATGGCTGAGAAGATGGGTTCTCATAAAAGGAAGGGATATCATCAGTAATATCCTCGGGGTCATCCTGACCGATAGCTCATGCTAATCGATATTGAGGAGGATCGAACCCACGACGACGCTCTATGATCCTCATGTGGAGCATACTTGAGATACCCTGTGGGGATATCTGACCGATGAGTGTGAGTGATGAAGATTACAACAATGTGTTCAGGAGCCCAAAGTGTCGAGCTAGACGAGTCACGTAAGGGCCGATGCTGATGACTCCAAGGTGAGGGCTATGAAGTATGCGAGATGGAAAACATGCCCTTGCCTCTTGCTCTATAAGAAGTATGCGTCGTGAGTATTAACGACGCTAGTGCTATCTCGTCGCCCTGTTAAGGTGTGAGCTAAAAGGGCGTGGAGATATCGTAATACTGGAGAGACAGCCGACGCCTTGGAGCGACTGGGGTCGTAGATGCTCGTAGCAAGAATGAAGGCTGCCTAACATGAGGAAAGTGCATGATGAATGTGATGGTGGAGATGGGGAAAATCGTCAGCCTCCATAAATTCTTTTGTATAAAGTCCCAAGACAACTCTGAGTTTTGGGACACTCAATTGACGCACTAGACAGCCAAGATGGAACTGAACTGTGCCTAAGTCGTCGAACTTTGACATAATCGTCTGCAACTAGAATATCGAACAAAGTTCCAAAGTGAACTCTAGGTATGTCGGCTAAATAATGTCGAAGAAACGGTCCCAAGGAGCGATAGTGAGGAGGGCTCGAACTGAGTCAGCCAGGTGGACCTGCTTTAATGCGGCCTAATCGATGCACCGACCCACACTAAGGGGTCGGGCACGTAGAAATTGAAACAACTCCTCTTGAGGTCCTGGTAGGAATTGAAGAAAAGTATGGCGCACCTCAGTGGTCGCACTCGAGGAGGTTGCACCTGACCCCTTTCTCTTTTTAGAAGCTGGGACTCCAGACTTTTTACCATGAGTATTTGTCATGTGTTCCTGAAAGAAAGTAAAGACACATCACTTAAGATGCACTAATTCATAAGACTATAGAATAAAATGACAAAAATAATGTATGCACACTCAAGCATGCTGAATACCTATAGTAACAATAGCAACAAAAATACTGAAATAATATGGGCATATCTTGACATAGCCAGGAATCTGAAAATCAATCAAAGAATGCCTAAACACTTAAATAAAGTAATAGAATCAATAGTTAACTAGGAGTCATGACGTTTGAAAACCTGATTCAAGCATCTTATGTGCGGTCCTGGTCCCACTGTAATGTCCTCCAGTCTGTCCTGAGTAGTAATGTTCCAAGATTTTTATTGCTTCTGACTTTGTAATGCATCTTCTAATGACTTGATTTGCACATATATGGAAAATAAAAGGATCTTCCCAAAAGTAATTTTTCACATCAGAAAAGAATCGCTTCTTTTGCTGATGTGTCAACCCTTTTGGTGTAATGTTAGCGGCTAAATAATTCGCAATGTCTGTAAACCAAGGTACCTCAGAGTCAGATATAACAAAGAGTTGTTCTTAAGGAAACGAGTCATTTATTTCAACTTCATCAACCTCCTTAAGATATTGATTTTCTAATATGGATAGATGATCTGCTGCAAGATTTTCTACTCCATTCTTATCTTGAATTTCTAAATCGAATTCTTACAACAATAAAATTAATCTTATTAGTCAAGGTTTTGCATTTGATTTAGTAAGGAGATATCGAAGAGCTAAATGGTCAGTGTAAACGACAACTTTAGATAATATTAAATATGGTCTAAATTTATCGAATGCAAAAACCACAGCCAATAATTCTTTCTCAGTCATCGTATAATTTTCTTATGCGGCTGTCAACGTCTTGCTAGCATAGTAGATTGGTTGAAAATGCTTGTCTTTTCACTGTCTAAGAACCACAACTACTGCAAAATCACTCGCATCACACATTAGTTCAAAGGGTAAATTCCAATCAGGTGCAACTACAATTGGAGAATTAATTAATTTATTCTTAAGAGTATTAAATGCTTCTAAACATTCTTGATTGAAATCGAAATACACATCTTTTTCTAGTAAATTTATTAGAGGCTTAGCTATTTTAGAAAAATCTTTGATTAATCTTCTATAAAATGCAGCATGTCCTAAAAAGCTTCGAATAGCCTTAACTGAACTAGAGGGAGGAAATTTCTCAATAGTTTCAATTTTTGCTTTGTCTACCTCGATCCCTTTGCTAGAAATTTTGTGGCCTAACACAATCCCTTCACTAACCATGAAGTGACATTTTTCCCAATTCAGTACAAGGTTCATGTCCTCACATCTCATTAGAACTCGTTTTAAAATTTTAAGGCAAATATAGAAAGAGTTACCGAATATTGAGAAGTCATCCATAAATACCTCCATAATGTCTTCTACGAGTTCATAAAAAATGGCCAACATGCATCATTGAAAAGTAGCAGGAGCATTACATAATCCAAAAGGCATTCGTCGATAAGCAAACGTACCATATGGACATGTAAATGTCGTCTTTTCTTGATCTTCAGGAGCTATTGGGATTTGAAAGTACCCAGAGGGTCCATCTAAGAAGCAATAATACCCATGCCTAGATAATCTTTCCAACATCTAATCAATGAATGGTAAGAGGAAGTGATCTTTTCTCGTGGCATCATTCAACTTCCTATAGTCAATGCAAACTCTCCAACTAGTGACTGTTCGTGTTGGGATCAATTCATTCTTCTCATTAGCCATAACAGTCATGCCTCCTTTCTTAGGGACAACCTGCACAGGACTCACCCAAGAACCGTCAGAAATAGGATAAATAACTCCAGTATCTAGAAGTTTAATTACCTCAGCTTTTACGACTTCTTTCATGTTAGGATTCAGTCGTCTTTGAGCTTGCACACAAGGTTTATATTAATCTTCCATTGAAATTTTATGTGTGCAAAGAGAGAGACTGATCCCTCTTATGTCAGAAATCTTCCAAACTATGGCTCTTTTATGTTCCTTCAACACTTGAAGTAACTCGTCCTTTTCGGTTGGCTGTAAATCTGAAGCATTAATCAATGGTAATATGAAATTATTTCCAAGAAATGCATATTCTAGGTGATTTGGTAATTGCGTCAATTCCAATTTAGGAGGTTCTTCGATAGAGGGTTTTAGTTTTAATTCATTGTTTACCTCGATACCCTCATAGCCCTTCCGTCTCAGTGAAGATTCATTAGAATTTAATTCAGCTTTTGTCTTACCTAACGCAACATCATCGTCATTTACCTCATCTCCTTGGGTAAGACTCAATTCCAACGTGTCCTTATGAACAATTTCCTGTAGAGAATCTTGAGTAGCATGATCAATAGAATCAATAAAATAGCAGGAGTCATCTTGTTCTCTAGAAAATCTCATGGCATCATAAATTTAAAAAATATTCTCTTCGTCACCTACCCTAAACACAAGGTTACCATCACCCACATCAATAACAGCCCTAGTAGTGGCTAAAAATGGGCGACCTAAAATTAAAGGCACTTCAACATCCTCATCCATGTCAAGCACAACAAAATCAACAGGGAATATGAATTTATCTACTTTAACGAGTACATCTTTAATAATTCCCCTAGGATATTTAACAGATCTATCAGCTAGTTGGATACTTATCCTAGTAGGTTTTGGTTCCCCAAGGCCAAGTTGCTTGAACATTTTGTAAGGCATCAAATTAATGCTAGCACCTAAATCAACTAGTGCCTTCTCAACATTTAAACTACCAATTAAGCAGGGAATTGTAAAACTTCCAGGATCTGTCAGTTTGGTTGGCAGTTTATTTTAGAGTATAGTCGAGCACTCCTCGTTGAATTCTACTGTAGACAACTCTTCAAACTTCTTTTTATTTGTTAGAAGCTCTTAAATTTTTTTGCATATGTGGGCATCTATGAGATAGCTTCAACAAAATGTAAGTTAATATGCAACTGTTTAAAAAGTTCAAGGAATTTACCGAATTGTACATCCATACGATCTTTCTTCAACTTTGCTAGATATGAGATTGGTGGTTTATATTCCCTCAGCACCGATTTTTCATTGATTTCGGGTTTTACTTTATTATCCTCTTTCCTATCAGCTTCTTGTGGTAACTTCTTTTCAGATTCAGGTAACACTTTCACACTTCTTAGGGTAACTGTTTTCACGTGCTCTCTTGGATTGGGTTCAGTGTTACTAGGCAGGCTACCTTGTGGTCATTTAGAAATCATCTTTGCAAGTTGACTAATTTGATTCTCGAGTCCTTGGATTGATGCTTGCTGGTTTTTAAGTGCAGATTTGGTATTCTGAAAATAGGTTTCTAACACCGAAATAAATTTTTCCAACATCTCCTCAAGGTTCTGTTTCTTTTCCTACAGATAAGGTTGTTGCTGAAAACCTGGCGGTGGTGTTGGTCTCTGATTACCTTGTCCTGCCCATGAAAAATTTGGGTGGTTCCTCCAACCTGTATTGTAAGTGTTACTGTAAGGATTATTTTGAGGTCGAGGATTATTACCCTTATAATTTATTTGCTCGTTCTCTATGCTAGGGTTGAAGGGTGAATATTCTGAATTGCCCATTGCACCTCCACTCGTGTCACACTGCATCACCGAATGTACCTACGTAGAACCACATAGACCGTCAATATTTTTATTCAAGAGTTCTACCTGGTTTGATAGCATGGTGACTGCATCTAAGTTGAAAACATCGGTTGATTTCGTTGGCTTTGTTCTAATGACTTGCCACTGATAGTTATTCAGTGACATCTGCTCAATAAATTCGTAAGCCACTTCAAGTGTTTTGTTGTTCAAGGTTCCACCGGCGGCTGCATCTACCATTTGCCTAGTTGAGGGGTTCAAACCGTTGTGAAAAGTTTGAACTTGTAGCCATAGAGGTAACCCATGATGAGGGCACCTCCTTAGTAAGTCCTTATACCTCTCCCATGCGTCGTATAAAGTCTCTAAATCTATCTGCACAAAGGAAGAGATATCGTTCCTCAATTTGGCTGTCTTAGCCAGTGGAAAGTACTTTAGTAGAAACTTCTCGGTCATCTATTCCCAAGTAGTGATTGAACCATGTGGTAGGGAGTTCAACCAATGCTTAGCCTTATTTTTTAACGAGAAGGGAAATAGCCTTAGGCGAATGGCATCGTCAGAAATGCTGTTGATCTTGAAAGTGTCGCAATATTTCAGAAAGTTGGCCAAATGAGTATTTGGATCCTCATGTTGTAAACCATCAAACTGAATAAACTGCTGGATCATCTGAATTGTATTCAGCTTCAGTTCGAAATTGTTTGTAGCGACGGTAGGTCGAACAATACTCGATTTAGCTCTTGCTAAAGGAGGTTTAGCATAATCATACATAGTACGAGGAGTAGGAATCTAATTTACTGGATTTGCGGCAACCACAGGAGGTAGCAGATTATTCTGATTTTTAGCCATCTCCTTGGTAGTAGTGATATCGTCCTCGTGCTCTTCTTCTATATACTGTAGACTTCGCCTTATTTCTCTACAGTTTTTGTGAGCTGTGCTTTTAGTTTCACTGTAAAAAAGTATAAGCCCTAATGGGTTTCTTCTAGTCATAAACTATAAAAATCTACTAGAAGCAAAAGAAAAATTAGTAGATTAGAAGTAAAAATAAATTGCAATAAAAATAAAAAAATGGCTAAAGTAATAAAAATTAAGCATTCTTAATATCTTAGTCCCCGGCAACGGCGCCAAAAACTTGATGGTCGCTAAATTAACTAAAAATTTGACTAAGGCAAACGCACCTATCGAACAGTAGTATAGTTGTGGTTAGACCGAAAATATCGTGTCCACAAGGACTAAAAGTACTAGTATTTACTATCTTTTTATTATCTAGCCCAATAATTAAAGGGATGTTTTTAAACTAAGATTAACTATTTAATTAACTAAGAACACGACAGAGGTAAAAATTAGAAAATACTGTTGGAAAATCAATGGAGATGTAACATCCTGATCTTTGGGGTTTTTCGTGAATTCTCGGTATTTTGGTATTTGGTTGTAGAATTCATAGTTTGAGTATGTAAATAGGCTTATGGAAGGCCCATGTGTTGGCCAAAACCCGGTAGAATTTTTAAACTTTGGACTTAAGAAGTTAGGGGCCTTGGATAGGTGGTCTTATTAAAATTTGTGGGTAAAGTGTAACACAAAAGGAGCCCCTGGCAAAGTGGCTAAGTGACGCCACTAGGGAGCTATAAAGGTGGCGTGTAGGTGGATAAGGGAAGACCTAGGATCGATTCCCTGTGATGGTAAACATGATGCTAATTTTTATGCTTTGAACATGCAAGAGTTGTAGCTGAATGGAACTCTTTGGGGGAGAGTTTGAATCAGTCAAGTGCATGGATTAAGGAGGGATAAGGGGAGAGATTTTAGGGATTGAGAGGGGGGATAGTGTTAACAGATTTGAGGGGATTAGAGAGGGAATTTCGGCAGAGGGGTTTTA
Source organism: Gossypium longicalyx (assembly GCA_025698465.1). Taxonomy (NCBI): domain Eukaryota; kingdom Viridiplantae; phylum Streptophyta; class Magnoliopsida; order Malvales; family Malvaceae; genus Gossypium; species Gossypium longicalyx. Next base: position 10,764,973 of record CM047000.1, read on the forward strand.
GTTGGGGATTTTCGACATTAGGGACTATGTTGTGCCGTTTTCTCCTTTTGGTGTAGCCTCTTTTCTCTCTTTTCTTTTCTAGCCGAATCTACCTCCCTCCCATCCATCTTTTCTTCCTTTTCCTTCTTCCAAACCAGCCTACTACTCCCCTTCATTCACCTATTGTTTTTCTGACCACCACTACTGCCGAAATACCGCAAAAAAACCGAAATCTGTGGAGACTAGGTGGTGCCGATTCTTTGTTGACCAACAACCCTCTTTTTTTTTCTTTTCACTTCTTAATGGTCAATTCTCTTATCTTCTAAGCATAGACGGATTCAAGAAGAGGGGACTGTGGTAAGTGCTCAAACTCTAAACAATTTCAAATAGTAACTGTTGACAAAAGCCGAAACCCATATAGTTTAGGGAGGTGGCCGAATGTGGGTATAGGCCTTATTGGGTTTTTCTTTTAATCTTTTTATGGTTTGTTTAGTGGGGGAGCAGCAAGGCGTAGGATCGACTTGGATTAGTTTGGATCATCGGAGTGGCTAGAGCTAGTCATCAATTTCGACAAAGGTAAGGTTCCTACGGCCATTATGGAGGGTGGCCGAATGTGTAAGTGTTGATAATAGATGGTTCTCGATTTGGTTTAATTATTGTGAGCTGATCTATTAACAGTTGATTATAGGAGAAATCGTGTAGGAGATATCGTCGAGGAATATCGCAAATCAGGTGTGTAACGAACCCTTTTTCATAGCTTGAATCGATAAATGCCGAAAACTCGAAATGCCGAAATTTTGGCATTTCGAGGACTTGTGAGCAAGCGAACGCTCATTGGTTAGTTAGATTCTCTAAGATGGTGATTGGGAATGTTGGAAAGGGAAAGAGCATGATTTTTGGCATTCACGGTAAGTTGGGCCTCGAGGGGCTAAAAATGGGCCCAATGGGCTTTCGGGCCCATTTGAGAAAAAAATTGGTAGAAAATGAAAACCTGTTAAATTGCGCGTTAAGACTGGTAACACCATTATGAAATATAGGCTGAATGGGCCTAGATGACAACAATGGCTAAGTAGGGCTCATTAGGGGTTTTGGCCCAATAACTCAGTTTCGCTAAAAATGGGCCAGAATCGCGGTTTAAACAAATGAATAGTTAGTAACTGATAAGGAACATGGAAAATCCCTAATATTTGGTAAGATTACGAATTACCCTTATAATATGAAAATGACTTGTTTTGCCCCTAGGTAAAAATGACCATTATACCCCTAGGGGTTAATTATGAATTTGGTACATGGGATTTGATATACATAGTTGATATGATATGCACATGATATGTATAATATGCACATGATATGTATGATATGCACATGATGTATTCATAATGCATTGGGTTGGGTTTTATATGGATGGAGGAAGTGCAAAAAGGGCTATGCCATTTCACTAAAAGGGCTTTTGCTTGATTATTAAAAGAGGCTAGGCCTCCAGTTATATGATAAAGCAGCTAAGCTGCTAGTGGAGAATTTTGGTTGGGTGGGTTGAGTTATTCCCCACATGGAGAGCTTGGTTGGTATGGGTGGAGAGTAGCGGATGGTGGGTCGAGTAGTCTCCCCAAATGGGTTTGCATTCTTTCGTTGACATTGCATATGATATTGAAATGGGCCTATGGGCCATACCGTATACAGTAAAGGCTTCGGTCCAGTAATATGAAATATGAAAAGGCTTCGGCCCAGTGATATGAAATATGAAAAGGCTTCGGCCTAGTGATATGAAATATGAAAAGGCTTCGGCCCAGTATATGGAGGTGGATTTTGGGCTTAGGCCCAGCAGACTGATATTGTTTTGAGCTCGAAAAGGGGCTTGTTACACATTGAGTTTTCAAACTCACCCCCTTTCCTTAACCTTGCGGTGAGCCTTGATTTGGGGACTTGGAGCCAGAGGGGATTTAGAGTGGCCACGGTGATCGCCATTAGGCTTTTGATTAAGTATTTGGTTTTCTTTAAGTTTACTTTATTTAGTATTTATTATTTATTTTTGGGTTGTAATAAGGCCATTTTAACTTTTCTTTTTCTTTCTTTTCTAGGATTATTATTATTTTTAATAACTTTAAAACTGGTTGATAATAGTTCAAATGGGCTAGACATAGGATGTGTTTTCAAAACGATACTTGTTTTCAAAATAACACAACGCCACGATTATTCGATTTATCAAAGATATCCACTTAAATAAATTTGAAACTCGGTATAACCAAGTGTGGCAATGGTTGTGGGCATGTCTAGGATTGGATCCAATCGAAGAGCTTGGTACTTAGGCACCTTCATGGCTCACCTCCTCACATTTGATTCCTACGGTGCCCGACTTCCATTCACTTTGTTAGCTTAACAAAAGTCGTTTTTAAAACACTAAAATGAAACATGGATTTTTAAACTTTTATGTGGCACGTCAGATTCGGCCATAACGTCTGGACCGGGTTTGGGGTGTTACATTTAGTGGTATCAGAGCCCGGTTGCAACAACTCGGCTATGGATCGGGTCCGAAAATCTTTTCGAAAACTTAGGCCTAAGAAGGGTATTTTTGGAAATGGTATTGGGAAGTTCCTTTCAAAGATGTTTTACAAGGTATATATGTTAAAATGGTTCAAGTTTTTCTGTTTTTAATGGGGCTAAAATCAAGAGTTTCAAAATAAGGGTGTTTTCAAATGAAAATTTTTAAAATTCTATTTTCTATGACCAAAAATATGGTTTGAGTTTTAAATGGATTGGAGAAAGAAGTGGCGCACTGAATCCCTGGCACCAAGTCTGTAAGTATACTCTTTTTACGTTATGTGATAATGATATGATGCTATGAATAGAACTGAGACCCTACTATGATACTTTAGATAGGGTAGAGCTGTGAAACGGTAGAAATAAGACTGTAGCTGGGCTACGACGATGCGAAAACAATCCTTAAACTGCTATATTTCCATAAGACATCTCGTAATAAACAATTGAACATTATACTAATATCATAAAAATTCGTAATCAGATAAGTCGATATGAGTACGAGAGGAACTCGTGGACGAGGCCGCGGACGTGGTCGCGGAAGAGTGTAAGCAGAATCTTCATCCTCAGGGCATAGGCCAGCTGAGGAAGCATCCGTGCCACATGCAACGGAGATAGGGTTTTATGATCGGGCTGCGGGGGATGATGCCTTGTCCCAAGCCATGTTAAGGGTTTTAGAAAGAGTTGCTGGAGCTAGCACTAGGACAGTGAATAGGGGGTCCATATCGGAGCAACTCTGGGCCAATGGAGCAGAAGTTTTTAGGGGCGTATCTAGAGTAGCCCCAAATGTGGCTGAATATTGGCTGGAGGCAACAGAGCGGATTATGGACGATTTAGATTGTTCTGTGGAGCAAAAAGCCTGAAGGGGTCGTGTGTCATTTGCTACGAGATGAGGCATACCGATGGTGGATTACAGTAAGGGAGAGTACCCCAATTGAACGAGTAACCTGAGAATTGTTCAAACCTACTTTTAAGGGGAAATATGTTGGAGCTAGCTATGTGGATGCTCGTCGGAAGGAATTTTTGAATCTGATTCAGGGTAATAAGACTATCGCGGAGTATGAGGCAGAATTTTTGAAGCTGAGTCGATATGCCAGCGGGATAGTTGCAACTGAATATGAGCGCAGTGTTCGATTTGAGGATGGTCTCCGCGATGAGCTTAGGATATTGATAGCTCCACAGAGGGAGCGTGATTTTGCTGTATTGGTAGAGAAGGCTAAGATAGCTGAGGAAGTCAAACAGACTGAACGACAGAATCGTGAGAAGGATCGACCCAAATTTAGGAGAGATTCTGGACCCTCGGGTGCTGCAAATAGAAATGTCAAAAGAGCTAGAATGGAGGAACCAGTTCGACCAGCTCCGGTGAATACTTTTAGATCGCAGGCTTGCAGGGATTATGGCAGAGTGCATATGGGAGAGTGCTGGAAACGAAATGGGGCGTGTTTTCGATGTGGGTCAAATGAGCATAAGTTCAGAGAATGTCCTCGAAGAACAGCTCAGGAACTAACGGCGGAACAAAGGGATGTCCAATCACAGCGAGGAGGACCACCACCACAGAGGGGTCGTGGGCAAGGTAGAGGTGGCATAGGTAATGGACAAGAACGTGGGGCACCTGGCAGGGGTGCTGGACATGCTGAAGCTCGACAGCCGGCGTTGATTTATGCTGCACGACGTCGTGAGGAGGGTGGACTCCCGATGTTATAACCGCACGTTCTTCATTCATAGCGCGCCTTACACTGCTTTGATTGATGTGGGTTCCACTCACTCGTATGTTGCTTGTGATGTATCTGGGGCATTGGGTGTGCTTCCTGAGGAGACTGTGAGTGGGGTATCAGTGGTAAGCCCATTGGGACACTCAGTCAAGGTAGATAAGCTTTTTAGGGCGGTGCCTTTAGAGATACAAGATAAGATATTTGAAGGGGATTTGATGGAGCTACCATTTGGGATTTTGATCTTATCTTGGGAATGGACTGGCTAACTAAGCATAAGGTGACGTTGGATTGTGCTGCAAAGAGAATGGTACTAAGAACTACCAAAGATGAGGAGATAATGGTCATAGGGGAACGAAGGAATTATTTGTCCAATGTTGTTTCAGCTTTAAGAGCCGAGAAGTTGATCCGGAAAGGTTGTGAGGCGTACTTGGCATTTGCAAGTCAAGCTGAACTTGAGGGGATAACTGTGGAGTTGGTTAGGACCGTTGAGGAATTTCAAGATGTATTTTCAGAGGAATTTCCTGGATTACCTTCGAATAGAGAAGTCGAGTTTGGAATCGACTTGTTGCCTGGAACAGCCCCTGTGTCCATTGCGCCTTATAGGATGGCACCAAAGGAGTTGCTGTTCCCATTTCTTTAAAATTTCATCCATACAGGCCCATTTTTGTCCAAAAACTTAAAAATTGGGTAAATTACTCTCTGAGACCTTCTAATTTGATATCTAAAGCAATTTCATACAAATTGCTTCTAGAATCCAAGTTTTACAATTTATTCAATTTAGTCCCAAATTTCCAATTGGACACCTTACTCAAAGAATTACTTCATGAAATCTTAACACATACATGTTCTCATATTCTAGACCTCATAATAATCATAAAATGAATATTTTGATGTTGTATTTATGGTCCCGAAACCACTATTCCGACTTGGCCCTATTTCTGGATGTTACATTTCTCCCCCCTTAGGGACTTTCGTCCTCGAAAGTCTTACCAGTAAACAGGTTCGGATATTTATTTCTCATAGTTTCTTCTAATTCCCATGTAGCCTCTTCCACACCATTTCGATGCCATAGCACTTTTACTAAAGCTACATTTTTCTTTCTCAATTGTTTAACCTCACGAGCCAAAATCTTGATTGGTTCCTCTCCATAGGTCATGTCGGGTCTAATCTCAATCTCTACTGGAGAAATCACATGAGAGGAGTCTGATCGATATCACCTTAACATAGATATGTGAAACACATCATGAATCTTTTCTAATTCGGGTGGTAATGCCAAACGATAGGCTAATGGTCCAACTCTTTCAGTGATTTCGTACGGTCTAATAAATTGCGGACTCAGTTTGCCTTTTCGACCAAATCTCAACACCTTTTTCCATGGAGACACTTTTAAGAATACTCTATCTCCAACTTGGAATTCAATCTCTTTTCTTTTCAGGTCAGCATAAGACTTTTGCCTATCCAATGCCGCTTTTAAACAGTCTCGTATCACTTTAACCTTTTCTTCAGTTTCCTTAATCAGATCAACTCCATGAATTTGACTTTCCTTGAGTTCTGTCCAGTACAATAGAGTTTGGCACTTTCTGCCATACAAGGCTTTATAAGGTGCCATATTCAAACTCGTTTGAAAAATGTTGTTGTAGGCAAATTCTACCAATGGCAAGTACTTTTCCCAGCTACCCTGAAATTTGAGGATGCAACATCACAACATATCCCCAAGAATATGAATCATCCGCTCAGACCGACCATCGGTCTGAGGGTGAAAAGCCGTACTAAAACTCAACTTTGTACCCAGGACTTTTTGTAACTTCTTCCAGGATCTCGAAGTGAACCTCGGGTCTCTGTCAAAAACAATCGACAATCGTACCCCGTGTAGTCCAACAATCTCAGATATGTACAAGTCGGCCAATCTATCAAGAGTGTAGTCTGTTCTTACCGGAATGAAATGAGCCGACTTTGTCAACTAATCCACCACAACCCATATAACATCTTTTTTTTCGGAGTCAGTGTCAATCTTATCACAAAATCTATAGTAACTTTGTCCCACTTCCATTCGGAGACCATTACAGGTTGTAACAAACCTGAAGGTACTAGATGTTCAGTTTTAACTTGCTAACATATTAGGCACTTCGATACAAATTTAGAAATGTCTCTTTTCATGCCATTCCACCAGTACATTTTCTTCAAATCATTGTACATCATGGTACTTCTCGGATGAATAGACAAATGAATGTTATGTGCTTCTTGCAAGATTTTCCAAATAAGTTTATCATCTTTGGGTACACAAAATCTATCCCTGAACATCAAACATCTATCAGGACCAATCCGAAAATCTGATTCAATGCCTGACTCACGTTGAGTCCTTTTAGCCTACAGGTCTCTATCATAAGATTGAGCATCATAGATTCCCTGAAGAAATGTCGGCCTAGCCTCCAGCTCTGCCAAGATTGAACCATCATCAAGCAATGCTAATCGAGCATCTATGGCTCTCAATGCAAACAAATATTTTCTGCTTAACGCGTCAGCAATCACATTCGCCTTTCCAGGGTGATAGTCATTGATCAGATCGTAATCTTTAATTAGTTCTAACCATCTCCGCAGTCTCAGATTCAATTCTTTTTGAGTCATCAAATACTTCAAACTCTTGTGGTCTGTGAATATACGACAAGGCTCACCATATAAATAGTGCCTCCAGATTTTCAAGGCAAAGACAATGGCGACGAGCTCTAAATCGTGTGTCGGATAGTTCTTCTCGTATGGATTTAATTGCCGTGAAGCGTAGGCTATCACCTTGCCATCTTGCATAAGTACACAACCCAGTCCGTTCAAGGATGCATCACTATAGACCACAAACTCTTTTCCCGGCTCAGGTAATACTAAAACAGGAGCTTCAGTTAATAGTGTCTTTAACTTTTCGAAACTATGTTGACACTTCTCTGTCCACTCAAACTTAACGTCTTTTTATAGCAACCTCGTCATTGGAGTTGCTATCATGGAGAATCCTTTCAGAAATCTTCGATAGTAACTGGCTAAGCCCAAAAAGCTTCTAATCTCAGCCACATTTTTAGGCAGTTTCCATTCAATAATAGCAGAGATTTTACTTGAATCAACTTGGACGCCTTTACCCGAAACAATATGACCCAAAAATCCAACTTCTTGGAGCCAAAATTCACTTTTGCTAAACTTAGCATACAATTGTTTTTCTCGTAAAGTCTGCAACACAGTTCTCAGGTGCTTCGCATGCTCTGCCTCATCTTTAGAATAAATCAGGATGTCGTCAATGAACACAACGACAAAATTATCCAAGTATGGCCGAAAGATCCTATTCATTAGATCCATGAATACGACCGGTGCATTCGTCAATCCAAATGGCATAACAAGAAATTCATAATGGTCGTATCTTGTTCTAAAAGCTGTCTTTGTAATGACCCGAATTTTACCGTTACCGAAAAAGTGTATTTTCGGGTCTCCGTTTCTGAAAAATAGATTCGTAGATATTTATTAAAAATATTTATGAAGTTAATCGAGTGGTTAATTAGAGTTTAATTAAGTGAATTAGCTTAAATTAAGGATAATTGGATAAAAGAATTAAATTGAAAAAAAATTGAAAGGACTAAATAAGTAAATAAGCCAAAAAGAGTGCCAAGTGTATGGCAAAAATAAAATACAAGTGTAATAAATATAATACACACATTTGTAATACATGTATGTATTTGCTTATTATTTAAGTAAATATTAATGTATTTATTATTATTAAATTGATATTATATGATAAATAAATAAAAGTAAAACAAATGTGTGGTAATGATTGGGTACAAGTGTATTAAAAAAATACATACACTTGTAATGCTTGTATTTAAGTATTAATAGATATTTATTATTTATAAAAGGTATTTATTAATTAAATAATTATATTATAAGATTTTTATGTGAAAATAAATAAAAAGTTGACAAATGTATGGTATGTATAATGACATGTGTAATATTAGTATATGTTCATTTGTAAAATACATGTATATTTACTTATTATATAAGTATATTATTAAGTTATTATTATTATTATTATTATTATATATATATATATATATATATATATATAACAAAGTAAAAGAAAAAGACTAAGAATAGAAAGAAACAGAGAAAAAAAGAAACAGGGGAGAAAGAAGGAGAAAAAGAAAGGAAAGAAAGGAAAAAGGAGAAATAGAGATTTTAAGGCTTTAAAATTTAATAGGTAAGTCAATTTAGCCCTTTTTATTTAATTTTAATATTTTAAAAGCTTTAGAACAAAATTTTGATGAAATTAAATTAATATTTTGAAAGTTATTAGATTTCTAAATATTGTTCATGTTGAATAAAAAGATGAATTAGGGGTTAGATTGATAGAAATTCAAGTTAGAAATGAAATAAGGATTGAATTGTAAAGTAATTCATAAGTTTTGTCTTTTAGGGACTAAATTGAGGAAAATTTGAAATTATAAAAATATGTTGAAAATTTAATAGTTAAATTTGAGTTTTAATGAAATTTGAATAGAAATAAAGTGTGAATTGGTGTTGTAAATTTGGTTATTAACATTTTATACCAAAACAGTTTTGGGTAGTAGTAGTGTTCTGACTTTCAAAATTCACCAAAAATTTTATAAATCGAACTAGAGAATAAAAAAATATGGAATTAAATCTTATTTAGTCTAGTTTCTGACAGAAGAAACGGTGTAAGCAAAAAAATTTTAGATCATGAGATATTATAAGTTTTGTGAGATAAGGTCAGAATGAATTAGGGTTCCCCTATTCTGACTTTGAAAAATCATTAAAAACTGTATAAAAATAATTATGGGTTATAATTTATATGTTTAAAATCCTTAATGAATGTATTTTCAATATAATCAAACAATAATATCATCTAAATCTTTTACAATGAGATAATTAATTCTTAGTGAAGAAGGGTCGGAACTATCAGACAGCAAAATAGGGGTAAATTTAAACAATAAAATATACTTATTGGCTGAACCAAAAATTCTAAAAATTTTATGGTAAGAAGATATGTGAGTCTAGTTTTAGTGAAAATTAGTGGATCTTAATTTGAAGTTTCTTAGCTCAAGATATAAATGATTTAGTAACAATGAATCAAGTAGACAGCTTTGAATGAACATATAAGTAAATAGTGGAATTATATGTAAAAAAAAAAAAGAGGTTAAATTTGCATGTTTTGGCTTATGGATTAAATTTAATTGTGTTGTATTGATGATTTTAAATTATTATTATTTTTGTAGTTAACAAAGAACCCAAGACATCGACGCACAAAGGAAAGGAGAAAGCTATCGAGGATTAAAATGAGAAATTCACGGTTTGTATTACTATAATTCAAATTACTTTTTATTGAATGTTTTATATAAATTCTATATTTAATAAGTGAGTTATAATGTAAGTATTGATATTTGAGTTGAATGAGAATTGAATTGAATGGTGAATGTGTATGTATAATTGAATTGTAAATTGATTTGAATGTGAAATTGTAATTGAAAAGTGATATTGGATTGGAAATGAAAGTGAATTGAGAATTGAAATACCCTATTAACTAGTCGGGCTGAGTCGGATATAATTGGCATGCCATAGGATCTGGAAGTGTATGGGACTTGCCAGCTTTACTGATCAGGCACTTTATGTGTCGTATTTCAGGCACCTCGTGTGCTGTATCAGGCACCTCGTGTGTCATTTTAGGCACTTTATGTGTCGATATCGATCAGTACTATGTATGCAGTTTTAGGCACAATGTGCCGCATTGGTGTGTTTGGGTTGGAAGTGTATCCGTCAAAGTCCGATTTGTTAATAGGGTGAACAACTGAAATGAGAAATTTAAAATAAATTGATTGATTATATTATTGAAATATTGAAAGGAATGAAATTGAATTATGGATTGAAATTGAGATTGAAAAATGAAAGGCATGAACTTAATGTTCATGTAGTGATTGAAATTGTTACATGTGACATGTGATGGAAATTGAAGAATAGCTAAAAATTGTATTGTTATTATTAATTAATAAAAGTTTAAGAATGAATTGATATTTGAGAAATTGGATAGTTACATGTTTGGTAATTGTAATTCTTTATTACTATTATAATTTGAATTATGGTAATACCACTGAGTATGGAATACTCAACGTACGGTTTATTTCCGTGCGCAGGTTAAGTTAAAGTGAGAATGTCGAATCAGCATCCCAAGTCGATCCCAAATTCAACGAGGTAAAGCGTGTTAATTGTTGATAATGACATGCACCTAGGATGTCTTAAGTGTGTTATATTGGAATGTGATTGTAATAGTGAAATAAGTAAATTATGGTTGGCAATGGTATATAGTATGAAGTTGAAATAATTGATAAAGTAAGTGATATACTTAAAAAGATTCATTGGATAGGTTATAAAATGTTTTAGATTAGTAAGATTTGAGTATATTTAAGTGTATTTGGATTATTTGAATGTTGGCAAATTGTATTGGTTGAAGTTTTAATTTGCGGGGTTAGAAATATTTATTTTAATAAATGAATTTAATTGAACTGTACAGACTGGTAATGCCCTGTAATCCTGTTCCGAGGACGGATAAGGATTAGAGGGTGTTACAGTCTTAGGCACTTCCGATTCCTTAACACGTAACTGATAGTAACTGGACCTCAAGTCTATCTTAGAGAACACAGTGGCTCATCTTAACTGGTCGAATAGATCATCGATCCTTGGCAAAGGATACTTATTCTTGATAGTTACCTTGTTCAGTTGTCGGTAATCTATACATAGTCTCATTGAACCATCTTTCTTCTTGACAAACAATACGGGGGCACCCCAAGGTGAAAAGCTCGGCCTAGCAAAACCTTTATCCGTCAGCTCTTGCAATTGTGCTTTTAATTCTTTCAGCTCGGTTGGCGCCAATCTGTATGGGGCAATAGAGATGGGAGCTGTCCCTGGCACCAATTCAATACCAAACTCTATCTCTCTCTCAGGAGGTAATCCGGGTAATTCTTCCAGAAATACGTCTGGATATTCACAAACTATAGGCACAGTCTCAATCTTCAATTTCGTTTCCCTCGTGTTCAGCACAAAAGCAAGGTAGGCTTCATACCTTTTTCTCATATATTTCTGAGCAACCATTGCCGTGATTACAGCTGGCAACGTGCCCAAATCTTTTGAATCAACCCGTAGAATCTTGCCATCTGGGCATTTCAATTTAATATACTTGCTACCGCAATTTACAATTACATCATGCAGGCTAACCAATCCATACCGAGTATTACATCAAACTCATCAAAAGGTAACAACATAAGGTTAGCCGGAAAACATTGACCATGAATCATCAAAGGACAATTCTTACAGACTTTATCAACTAGAACTGATTTGCCTAGTGGGTTTGACACTCTAATAACAAATTTCGTAGGTTAAACGGGTATGTTCATACTAGACACCAATCTCATGCAAGTGTATGAATGCGTCGACCCCGGGTCAATTAAGGAAATAACACATGTATTGAAAAGAGAAAAAGTACCCGTAATAACGTTAGGAGTAAAGGCTTCCTCTCGAGCGCATATTGTATACGTTCTTGTCGGGGCTCAAGCCTTTGATTTTGCAGCGTCTTTGGCCGTAACTTGATTGCCACTAGCACTTCCAGGGTATCTCGGAGGTCTACCCTGTGCCATGGGAGCACTCGACTTCGGAGTGACTTCCACTTCCTTTTTCCATTCGCTTTGGGCAGTCTCTGAGAAAGTGGTCAAGAGAACCACATCTGAAATACGCACCGCTCTTTATTCGACATTCTCCAAAGTGAAATTTGTTGCAACTCTTACACTTCGGCTTTTGTCATCTACACTCCCCACACTAGTCACCGTCGGGGAGGAAGACTTCTGATTTCGTCGCTTAGAGCTTCTCGTTCTACCCGAATATCCTACAGATTAAGTGGAGTGTTCATGTTGGCTCATTGATTTCTTTGTAGAAAATGAGAGCGTCCTACCACCGGATCTCTTGTTCGCAACTCGAGCCTCTCTCTTTGCTTGCTTTCTTTTATTATTAAGTTTCTCTGCCTTTTTAGCCAGATCAGCTAATGCAGCGAACTCCCTTATTTCAAGGATCCTAATCAACAACTTGATTTCCTCATTCAAACCTTCCTCAAAGTGTTTACACATTTCAGACTCAGTTTGAACCCATTCAGTTGCATACTGGCTTAACCTTACAAACTCCCTTTCGTATTCTGCCACAGTCTTATTCCCTTGTTTGAGTTCCAGGAACTCCTTTCGCTTCGAGTCTAAAAACCTTTTACTGATATACTTCTTCCTAAACTCTGCTTGGAAGAATTCCCAAGTGATATTTTCCTTTGGCTCCACCGAATATACGGTCTTCCACCAGTGGTACGCAGTGTCCTTCAAGAGAGATACGGCATACTTTAAGTACTCCTCAGGTGTGCACGACAACTCATCTAATGCCCGTGCAGTATTCTCGAGCCAGAACTCGGCTCTCTTAGTATCATCTTCAATTTTAGCTTTAAATTCCTCGGCCCCATACTTTCTAAGCTTATCTACAGGGGCTTTACCAATTCTTACCGGTACCATTCCTCGTGGCAAATCCTCATTAGGTTAGTTAGGGGGCAGGGGCGGTCGTGGTATGCTGGGGCGATTCCTCAGATAATCCCCAAACCACTCATCCATCATGTTAAAGAAGGCGGCTCGGGCCTTTTCACGGCCTTCAGACATAACCCTTCTACTATTACTAGATACAGCTCATTGTACGAAAGTTGGAGCATGGCTCTCGGCTCCCTCGGACTTATCTTGTGCATGATTGAAAGACATTTACTATATTCAAAAACAATTTAAATAGTTAGGAGATATCACACTATCAACGTTCGTATAATGGCATGTATAGCGAACCTCAACACCCTCTACGGTAGTCCTAGAATCGACTAAACTGTAGCTCTGATACCACTAAATATAACACCCTCACCCATATTTGACGCCAAGATAGGGTTCGAGGCATTACTGGTAATTTGGCTTTACAAACTTATTAAATCGGGTCACCAAACTTCGCCCAAATTTAAAACCTTTCAAACATGTACCTCTCGTCCCTTATATAGGCCTTAGAGGCCTAAAACACACCTAGAGGCAGTATGGGACACAACCGAAAACATTCGATAAACTTTGGGCACTTTAGAAAATTTTCCCTTACTTTGAAGTGTGACATGCCCGTGTGATGGGGCCGTGTGGTCACATACGCCTGTGTGGCTTGGGACACGCCCGTGCCCTCCGCCCGTGTACAACACTGACTTCAACCTCATTCTTCTGTTAAAGGCACACAGCCAAGACACACGCCCGTGTGCTTAGCCAGTGCTCTATACTCACTTAAAATTTCAAGTGCAGGGGACACACAGCCTAGACACACGCCCGTGTGTCTACCCGTGTGGACCTTATTAGGCCACTTTCCAAGCCTTTGATCACCCTCCATACTTATGGGTTACTTTTACACATGATAAGACCGATTATACACTTATATATATATAAAACTTTGATTAACCTCATGACATGTAAACCTCATGTCATTGGTTCCATACATGCTACGTTAATTCTCATCTTGCATTTAAGGATTTCCATGTCCACTTGACATATTTAAGATTGGCTCGTTTTTATAACTCATTGCCAATTATAAACAAGCCATCATATGTGAACATAAACATGCATAGAATTGTAGGTCATTGCCTACTTCAAAATAAGCCAAATTTCCATGGTCATATACAAAAAGATAAGTATAACTTTACATGCCTTCATTTTTGCAAATCAAATGACACATATAACAAAATACACAAAAGCTCTATACATGCCATTGAACAAAATATAAGAGTCTATATACCAAAGCTGGACTAGTTGATAATGTGTAGACTCTCCAACCGTCTTCCAATCTTTATAAGTCCTCAAGCTTTAAAAACGGGGAAAAAGATAGGGGTAAGCATTTATATGCTTAATAAGCTCGAATAACTGGAAAGTAAACTTACCGGTTATTTAGCATACATCCTTATTAGATAATGAAACCAACGAATATGAAAATGGTTTCCCTATCACATGCACTCAATCAATGAGTTAGTCACATAACAAAACACCATGTAACTTATCTTAGATGAGCTCATCATTCAACATGTCATTTATACATATACTTCGTTTTAGTCTCGTTGAGTTTCTAGGAAATCTCGATGGATTATCCAATCACCGTCAATTCATACGAATGATCATTTCAGTATGCACTCCCGCGAACCTCACATCTTACGGCAGGATTACTAGTCCAAGCTAAATCCCTTATAACGACAAACACCCTTAATGAGCTCGGATCTGAATTACCAGTCTAGGCTAAATTCAGACCCTAATCGGATTACCTATTCGTGCTAAATCCATAATGCACACATATTCTTCGAGAGGCTCGATCACTCAAGGAACACTCGTCCGGGCTAGATCATTTTTTTATACTTGAGATCATCGGATTACCCATTCGGGCTAAATATTTTCTGCAACACATACAGGGTCTCAAAATCACATGCAACATGGTTCATCCCTCGAACTTCCTTTCCAACCCCAACTAGGACATTTTTCAACATATCATTGTTAAGAATGCATTTCATGTATTTTTATGTCATCGCCAAATGCAATTATCATACATTCATAAATCACACAATTAGGCATATTATGAGTTTACTTTAAGTTATCCGAACTTACCTGGTACTCGTTTCGGTGATGTGTTTCGGTTACTCTAAAACCTTTCATTTTTCTCGATCGACCTCCGAAATTTATTCCTCGGGGTCTAAAATAATAAAATTAAATCATTAAAACATCATATTGTAATTTTTGAGCCTAAATTTCACCCCCGATCCAAATGACAATTTTGCCCCTAACCTTTCACATTTTTACGATTTAGTCCATAGGCTCGTATAATGAAACACATGCAATTTCTACCTTACCCAAGCCTAGTTGAACACTTTTCCCTCTTATGGAAGCCCACATTTTCCATTATTTTCACATTTCTACCACATATTTAACAACTTTTGCAAAAAGGTCCCTTTAGGGGTTTTTCATGAAAATCACCTAGGAAAAGATGTTTAACACACATTCAACTTTCATATTCCTCCATAAACCATCAAAATACAAGTAACTCATGCATGGTTAAATTTTTAAACATGAACCCTAGCATGAAATATGGGTAGAAATGGAGAGAGTAAGCTATCGGGATTTTAAAAATACAAAGAACATTAAAAACGGGGCTTGGGAGCACTTACTATTGAGCTTGAAAAGCTTGGAAACCTTAGGTATGGAGAACCCTAAAGTTTCGGCAGCAAAAAGAAGGAAATGAGCTGATTTTGGCTCATTTTTCCCATTTTATTTCATTAAAATGCCAAATGACGACCATTTTTGTCCAAAAACTTAGAAATTAGGAAAATTGCTCTCTGAGACCTTCTAATTTGATATCTAAAGAAATTTCATACAAATTGCTTCTAGAATCCAAGTTTTACAATTTATTCAATTTAGTCCCAAATTTCCAATTGGACACCTTACTCAAAGAATTTCTTCATGAAATCTTAACACATGTATATTCTCATATTCTAAACCTCATAATAATCATAAAATGAATATTTTGATGTTGGATTTGTGGTCCCGAAACCACTATTCTAACTAGGCCCTATTTTGGAATGTTATAAACATGCATAGATTTGTAGGTCATAGCCTACTTCAAAATAAGTCCATTTCCATGACCATATACAAAAAGAATAGTATAACTTTACATGCCTTCATTTTGACAAATCAAATGACACATATAACAAAATATTTAAAAGTTCTATACATGCCATTGAACAAAACATAAGTGTCTATATACCAAAGCTGAATTAGTTGATAGTGCGTAGACTCTCCAATCGTCTTTCAATCTTTACGAGTCCTCGAGCTTTGAAAACAGGGAAAAAGAGAGGGGTAAGCATTTACATGCTTAGTAAGATCGATTAACTGGAAAGTAAACTTACCGATTATTTAGCAAACATCCTTATTAGATAATGAAACCAACGAATATGAAAATGGTTTCCCTATCACATGCACTTAATTAATAAGTTAGTCACATAACAAAACACCATGTAATTTGTCTTAGATGAGCTCATCATTCAACATGTCATTTGTACATATACCTCGTGTTAGTCATGTTGAGTTTCTAGGAAGTCTCGATGGATTATCCAATCACTTTCAATTCATACGAATGATCATTTTAGGTATGTACTCCCACGAACCTCACATCTTACGGCGAGATTATCAGTCTAGGCTAAATCCACCGTAACATAAACTCATAGGGTGATGTCGGGATTACCAGTCCAGGCTAAATCCCTTATAATGACAAACACCCTTAGTGAGCTCAGATCTGAATTACCAGTCCAGGGTAAATTCAGACCCTAATTGGATTACCCATTCGGGCTAAATCCTTAGTGCACATATATTCTTCGAGAGGCTCGATCATTCAAGGAACACCAGTTCGGGCTAGATCCTTTTCATACTTGAGATCATCGGATTACCTGTTCGGGCTAAATCCTTTCTACAACACATGCAGGATCTCAATTCACATGTCAATCATGGTTCATCCATTGAATTCCCTTTTTAACCCCAACCGAGACATTTTCCAACAAATCATTGTCAAAGATGCATTTCATATGATTTCATGCCATTAATAAATGCAATCATCATGCATTCATAAATCATATAATTAGACACATTTTAAGTTTACTTTAAATTATCCGAACTTACCTGGTACTCGTTTCGGTGTTATGTTTCGATTATTCTGAAACCTTTCACTTTCCTCAGTCGACCTCTAGAATTTGTTCCTCGGGGTCTATAATAATAAAATTGAATCATTAACACTCTACATTATACTTTTCAAGTCTAAATTTCACCTCGACCCGAATGACTATTTTGCCCCTAACCTTTCACATTTTTACGATTTAGTCCTTAGGCTCGTATAATGAACACATGCAATTTCTATCTTACCCAAGCCTAGCCAAACACTTTTACCTCTTATGGAAGCCCACATTTTCCATTATTTTCACATTTCTATCACATATTTAACAACTTTTGCAAAAAGGTCCCTTTAGGGGTTTTTCATGAAAATTACCTAGGAAAAGATGTTTAACACACCTCCAACTTTCATATTCCTCCATAAACCATCAAAATACAAGTAACTCATGTATGGGTAGATTTTTAAACATGAACCCTAGCATGAAATATGGGTAGATATGGAGAGAGTAAGCTACCGGGATTTCCAAAAGACAAAGAACATTAAAAACGGGGCTTGGGTGCACTTACTATTGAGCTTGAAAATGTTGAAAACCCTAGCTATGGAGTCCCTTGAAGTTTCGCCAGCATGGAGAAGAAAAATGAGCTGATTTTGATTCATTTTTCCCATTTTATTTCATTAATATGTTAAATGACCAAAATGCCCTTAAGCCCTTTCTTTAAAATTTCATCCATGCAAGCCCATTTTTGTCCAAAAACTTAGAAATTGGGCAAATTCTAAGACCTTCTAATTTATAATGTAAAGCAATTTCATATAAATTGCTTCTAAAATCCAAGTTTTGTAATTTATTCAATTTAGTCCCTAATCTCCAATTGGACACCTTACTCAAAGAATTTCTTCATGAAATCTTAACGCATGCATATTTTCATATTCTAGACCTCATAATAATAATAAAATAAATATTTTAAATGTCAGATTTGTGGTCCCGAAACTACTATTTCGACTAGGCCTTATTTCGAGATGTTACAGGTTGCCTTCCGAGAAGCATTTATTTAAAGTCTAAAGCTTGACTTCCCTTTGTAACACATGATGGATTGGGATCTTGGAGTTGAAACTCCTTTTTCCCATTATCAACATTACTACCAAGATAGAGTTTGAGAGGATGACTATTTACCTTAAATGTGTCATATTTAGGATGTGTTACCTCAATTTGTCCATATAGAAATATGTGTTTTATCGCAAATAGACCCGTCCATTTTGACTTAAGCTTTCTAGGGAACCTTCGTAGCCCCGAATTGTATAACAACACTTTATCTCCAACTATGAATTACTTTGTTCTCTTTAAATGAGCATCATGATGTTACTTTGTTACTTCCTTGTACATTATTGAGTTTTCATAAGAATTTGCTCACTATTCATCTAACTCATTGAGATGCAACATTCTTTTCACTTGTCATTTGGCATCTATCACCTTGAACAAGACACAATTCTGATGTGTCTTTATAAGTAATTTCTTATAATGAATGTTGAACTGCATGATCAATAGAATCAACAGAATAACAAGTATCATCTTGCTCATTAGAAACTCGCATAACATCACGTGTTTGAAGAGTAACCTCTTCATCACTTTCCTGAAGATAAGTTTACCATTACCAACATTAATAACAACTCTAATAGTGGCTAAAAACGGCCAGCCTAAAATCAAAGGTACCTCAACATCCTCATCCATGTCAAGTATCACCAAATCAATAGGGAACATAAATTTATCTACTTTAATAATCACATCCCCAACAATACTCCTAGGATACTTAATTGATCTGCCAGCTAGTTGAATACTCATCCTAGTAGGTTTTAGTTCCCCTAAACCAAGTTGCTTAAACAATTTATAAGACATTAAGTTGATGCTAACACTTAAATTAGCTAAAGCTTTCTCAATAGACAAACTACCAATAAAATAAAGGATAGTAAAACTCTCTACACCCTTAAGCTTTATAGGTAGTTTGTTTTGGAGGATGACTGAACATTCCTCATTAAGCTTCATAATGGGAAAATCCTCTAACTTCCTTTTATTTGTCAAAAGATCCTTTAAGAGTTTTGCATACTTGGGCATATGCGAAAGAGCTTCAACAAAAGGTAAGATAATATACACTTGTTTAAAGAGTTCAAGACCAAATTGTTCATTTATGCGGTCTTTCTTCAACTTTGCTGGGAATGAGATTGGTGGCATGTATTCTCTAAGAACTAGTTTTTGCTCTTTCTTACCATCCTCAACCCCATTATCTTTCTCAACAACTTCTCTTCAAGCTCGGTTAACACCTTTACACTTCTTAAAATAGTTGTATTAACTTGCTCTTTTGGGTTAGTTTTAGTGCTACCAAGTAAACTACCTTAGAGTTTTTCTGAAACCAATTTAGCAAATTGACCAATCTAATTCTCAAAACCCTGAATAGATACCTGCTGATTCCTCAAAGTTGCTTCAGTGTTCTAAATTTAGTTCCAGAAACTGAAATTAATTTAAATATAATCTAACTTCTTCTTTTGCTGGTGAGAATGCTAAAAGCCTAGGGAGATTGTGATATTTGATTCCCTTGACCACCCTAAGAGAAGCTTGGATGATTCCTCTATATTGGGTTATAGGTGTTGTTATAAGGGTTATTGTAAGATTTGGAATTATTACTCATAAACTTCAAAATTAAGTATTCTTGACTAATCATATCCGCTCCAGTCACATCATATTACATCATAAGAGTCACCTGCTTCCCTAAACTCAAACCATCTATTTTTCTACCAAGACCTTCAACCTAACTCGCCAACATAGTAATTGCATCTACATCATAAACACCAGTTGCCTTGGTAGGCTTTGCTCTTGTAATTTGCCATTGATGATTATTCGGTGCTATCTCCTCAATAAACTCTTGAGATGCTTCAGGTGTTTTGTTATTTAGTGTCCCCTTAGCTACTGCATTAATTATTTGCCTAATGATAGATTTAAACAATTATAAAATGTTTAAACTTGTAGCCAGAAAAGTAAACCATGATAAGGGCATCTTTTTAAAAGATCCTTAAATCTCTCATGCGTTATAAAGTGTCTCAAGATAAAATTGGGCAAAAGAAAAGATATCATTCCTCAACTTGGCTATCTTGGCTGGTGGAAAATACTTTAACAAGAACTTCTCTGTCATCTGAGCCTAAGTAGTGATAGAACCCCGTGAAAGAGAATTCAACCACTGCTTTGCTCTATTCTTTAAAGAAAATGGAAACAACCTTAAACGTATGGCATCATTAGAAGCACCATTGATCTTGAAAGTATAACATATCTTTAATAAATTTGCTAGATGAGCATTTGGATCTTCATCTTGAAACTCATCAAATTGGACATACTGTTGCACCATCTAAATTGTATTCGGTTTGATCTCAAAGTTATTTGCAGCAATATTCGGTCTAATGATACTAGATTTAGTCTTAGTCAGAGTTGGCATGGTGTAGTCATACACAGTCAATAGAGGATCGACCATTTCTTCAATAATGTCTTTTTCTTCTTGATTGTCTATAATAGTCCGATGTTGATCTTGTCTTACTTCTTTAACCTCTCTTTGATTTCTACAAATAGTTCTTTCAATCACACTAAAAAAATTATTGGTTCCAATGGGTTGCCTCAAGTCATAAACTAAAAGAACCTTTCACAAACCAAATGAAAGCGAATTAACATATCAAAATTAAATTAAAAACAAAACAAAAATAAAATAAAATAAAAATGGTTAAATTAACATAAATAAGATTTTCCTAATATCCTAGTCCCCTAGCAATGATGCCAAAAACTTGACGTCCACTAAACTAACTAATAAATTGACTAAGGCAAGTACATTTATCAATTAATAGTACAACTATGGTGAGCATAGATATCATTGCCTCGATGACTACAATTACTAGTAATTATCACATTTCTATTATTTAACCTAATAATTCAAAGGATTGATTAAAAATAAAATAAACTATCTAAATTAACTAATGAACGCATCAGAGGATAAAATAAAATAAAAAACAATCAAATATCAACTAAGTGACAAAATAATACCTAAATAAGAATCCACCTAAATTTCATCTATCATTCTCAATCTAATTTATGCAATTTCTTTATTTTTTTAGCTCTTTTATCTGTAGAAATCCTTAATTTATGCTAATATTTCTTTCGAGCATAAGAGCAACTAACTCTAGGTTGATTAATTGAATTTTCTTTCTAATTAAAACCCTTATTATTGCATTAATTCACTATATGAACCCCCTATTAGATTTGACTCTAATTCGGTAGATTTATGTCGTCCTATTTCTAGGATTGCATGCAACTCTATTGAATTATGTAAGATCTAATCATAAGAAGAGTCTATTCAACTTCAGACTTATGCACATCAAACATAGATTAACACTCTAGAATTATCAACTCAAGAATAATTAAGCATTCATAATTGAAAACAAAGAAACTAATGCTTTATTGCATAAAACTAGAAATCAAACAATAGAATTCATCCTAGGGTTCATAATTGATTTTGTTTGTCGTTGTTCATGGATTTCCAATTGGAATAATTCTTCTTTCAAAAGTTGTTATTTGTTAAGGATAATTTTACGAATTTTTTATTTTTTCTATTTTGTGTAACAGAATAGCCAATTCTAAGAGATAAGAATACTCTACTAAATTGGCATTCAGTGTTGTCAGCAATAACGTTTGAATGATGACTTCGTCAAATGGCCAATCTAACAAACCAAACGCACAGATTATTATGACAAGACAAACCCATACCACTTAACCAAACAGATAGTAACTTTTTAAGTGTAGACTTGCATGTAAAAAAAAGCTTTTAAAAATCAATAAAGTTATTGTCAATAATTAAAATAATCAATTAAATTTCTCTGTTAATGGTTGCCATCATTAACTACGTTGACTTGTTAAAATATATTAACGACTCAATCAGATGGTAACACATGAAAACTTATAGTTTAATATAATATTTTTCCATAAAAAATATTAAAAAATCATAAGAAATTATAAGGGATTAAAATTTTTTGAAAATTTGAAAAAATATAAAAATTATTAAATCTTAAAAAATATGAAAATCGATATAAAATTATAAAAATATAAAAATATAAAAAATCTAATAAATTATTAATAAAACATTTAAAATTTTATAAAACCTATTTAAAAACTATACAAATCATAAAAATTATAAAAAAATATTAAAAGTATGAAAATTGATATAGATTTATAAAAATTATTAAAAAAACATAAAGACTTGAATTGGATCGGATCAATCGATTGGACTAATTAGATTGAAATCAATAAGGGTATAGGTCCAAAGAAAAACATTAGACCGGTTGACCTAGGAATCAAAGGGTTCAAGCGATTTTTTTATGTATTATTTAATTGAACGAGATGAATTAGTTAAACAGGCAAATCGATGGCCTGATCGATTCGCCTATCGATCCAGTGCTAGAAACATTGATTAGAATATTTCATTCTAACATATGCTAATAGTTGGATAATAAAATTTTAGTTTGATAAAAATATTAAAAAAAATCGTTTCAATTGTCTAGTTCCCAAGTCTGATGGTTTTCCCCATATTAGTACCTTTGTCTATTTCGGGCCAATCAGTCCTATTCAAAATTTTAAGATTTTTTTAATAATTTTTATAAGTTTATATAAATTTTAATATTTTAGTATTCTTTTTATAATTTTATAATTATTTTAAAGAACGCTAATAAGTTTTTTTTTTAATTTTAAATATTTTAAATATGTTTTACTAATTATATATGAATAACTTTTTTAGATTTTTATAATACTTATAAATTTTTATAATATAAAATTTTAATAAATTTATATCAATTTTAATATTTAATATTTTTATAATTTTTATGATTTTTTTTTATCATTTTTATGAAAAATATTAGATTAAAACCAAATTTATTAGGTATCACAATTAGAATGATCCATCAATTTATTAAAAGGTCAATGTAATCAATCATAAAAACCATTAAAAGAGAATAACTTAATTGATTATTTTAATTAATGGTAATAACTTTGAGTGCGAGTTTTTATTTATTTATTTTTTTGCATTTTCTTAAGTGTCGATCGAGCTAATTTTTTACTCAGTAAGCAAGACATGATTTTTAGGTAATTGAACCTAAAAATCCCTAAAAACGAGAATCGTGTACTCACTTTAAAAGTAAACCTCAATGGAATTACCACCTTAATCATGTAAAATAAAAAGAATCAGCAAGTATATAAATGCTAGTTACAGCCGTTGGTCATAGAAGTAGTAATAAAAGTGCTATAAACACATAAGAAAATATACTCAAACTACCAAGCAATAGCAATGGCAAGCGATGGACCAAACAATATGCAGGCAGGGGTACTAGAAGACAGCAGCAGCGCCAACTCAGCTAAGCAAATAAATGAAGTTTTAAGATAGAAGCAACGCAATAGTGATTGGAGAAAAATATGACACAGTAAGGTCCAAAGCTTTATCTCCCTTTCATTGCTGCAAAGTGAGCGGCCAAATCATCATAATCTGGTAACTTTGGATGCACATGCTGGGCTGCACTCGACCTATCAGACTCGAATGAGCTAGCACGAGCATAAACTTTGGTTCCTTTTGATTCAGCTGTTTGTGCAGGAGGGAGAGATATTGATCGGGCTGGACAGGAAATGGTCTCGGACATATCATCGGATGTATCCCTACTTGATTTCTGAGGAGCTTCACCCACATCACTTCCCATATGATGTGCATGACGACTTTTAGACTTTCTTCTTATCTTTCCCTCTTCACCAGATGGCGGTTTCTTACTGTAATGTATCAACAGCTTGTCAATTATCCTTTCCTCCTCCTCATCTTTATGCTGCTCATCATCGAATAAAATTTGCAGACCTCGTCTTGAGTCATCTCTTCTCCTGCTTCTGTGTTTTCTCCTTGCAGATTCAGTATCTTCAGCATTATCAACTTCAGTAAGACCAGAAGTTGATTTCAAATGTCGCCTTCTCGATGATCTTCGTCTTGGTACAGGGGCATCACTTGCATCATGATTATAGTAATAATCTTTCTCACGATCACGATCATGACTGTTCACTCTAAGAGGCGGAATTATCTGCTCTTCTTTACCAGGATGATCTAACCCTTCCTTGTACTTATCTGTCCTATTAACCACATATGCCCTGTCATGTGTCGAAGGATCATCGGACACCCCATTGCTGTCAAAACCAGCAAGTGAAGATCCCACATTGGCATCATGCCTGTGATCCTTTGGTTTGGTACTTGGCTTAACATAAGGAGGAGGGATGCCACTCTTAAAGTGGGACTTCCACTTCGGTTCATCTTCTTCATCAGTTTTTCTTGTTGCATTTGGAAAACCATACTGGTGACCAGAGTTATCAGCAGTGAATTCCTCACCCTTTGACCATGAAGCTGCATAACTAGGATTTAGATCATGCTTTCTCTCAAGTAGAACATCTTGGTTATATAATTTAGGCGTACCATTCTGCCTACCATCTTGTAGTTTGGCTCCATCATCAGTTCTTTCCATTATTTTTCCATGAGAAGAACTGCTCAATCTTGCTGTTTTGAAGGCAACATCATCCTTCCCATTCCAAAATTCAACCTTACCAGCAAATACTTCCTGTTTTTGCCATGATGGAATGTTGAGATCATTCTTCCTTGCAGAAGCTTGCTCCCTGCCATGATACCCCTCAACAGCAAATTCCTGTTTAGGCGGAAAGATGATCTCATCCCTTTTTGAGACATTATCCTCCTTGCAGTTGCCCCGTCTACGCTCACCCTTACCTACTTCGTGTTTTTCTTTAGACAAAACTTTAACTTTATCGTCTTGTGAACCAGCACTTCTTCCATCTTTTGATTTATGATTATGACCATTGACATGGGAAGGCCCATAACTTTTAGGTTGGTCCTATGGAACAATTACAGAGATCACAAGAGTTCCACTTTGAGGACACGGTATGGATAACCTCAAGAAGAATACTTACAAAGTAAAGATCAAACAAATGAAGCATACCTGTGGAATCACGGTAGGTTTAGACATTCTTCGCTGAAAAGCTTCGGAGTCCCATTTTATGGAAAACTCTGATGCTATATCATGCATTACCTTGACTTTCTTCTCCATTGTGAAAGAATTTGAAGCTGAATTCTCGACAAGCTATCATCAAATTTTATAATGTTGGTCATAGAAAGCACTGATGGGACCATAGATTAATCTCTTTTATAGCAGATTATCAGAAATTACCTGCTTATTGACAAATAATTCCAGGGAATTTCCATATCTTTCATGAAATATTTGCCTAAGATCGCGTAACTCTGGCAAATCAGAGAATCTTGCAGCTGCAAACATCAGAGATGAAACAGCTTCCCTGCAATCTTCAGGGCAGTCACTGTGCATTGATTGACAAGTATAAGCAACTGTTTTTATCTGCTTATTAATGATAATTTCAGGGAAAAAAGTTCACAGTCCCTCCGCCATCTGTGCTAATATGCTCATATGTCTTCTACTCTTCCCCAGCATAAACTTAAAATTCTATAATTTTACCATTGCCTATAAAACCTAGTTCCTTGCGACAACCCATCATCTTATGTCCCCTGAAAGCTGGAAAACCTTCAATGCTGAAGCATAGTTCGAATATACTATCTGGCATATGCTAATATGCTCATATGTCTTCCACAGCATAAACTTAAAATTTTATAATTTAGCCATTAGATGATAAAACCTAGTTCCTTGCTACTCTTCTGTATTTTGCAGCATAGTTGAATGCTAATCTTATTCAGACTTCCTTTTCAATTTCACCCTCATTCATTACAGAGACAATGTAAACATAAAGTCTACCAAAGTGAAATAAATAATACAGCCACATATACCTCAGTTTTTGCATAAGTGAAACATGCTTCGACACGAACTCGCAGCATTTCTCAACAAAATCGTAGCAAGAGGAAAGGACCAATTCAGCTATATATCCTTCCACCTGTTGCACCACCTCGCAAAAATTTAACACAAAATTCATTTTAATTTCACGTCCATAAATATTCATTTTATTAAAAAAAAATAACATTTTGAAATATTCAAACAAGTCAGTCAATATATATACAAATTTCAAACCTTCTTCTTCCGCTATTAAACATTCAAAAAATTAAAGGAAAAAAAGATACATTTAAGTCGGTTTTTTGAATTTGACCTCTTTTCCTATAATTTCAACACCGAATAAAAGGATTAAAAATAGGAATAATAATTTTTAAAAGAAATTACCCTGCCATAAGCATTAATATCAAGGCCATTAGCGAGCAGATCAGCTATGTCTTTCTTCAAAAACTTAAGCGTCGCACCCCTCTTCCTCCTTATTACATCGATCCGACTCTTTATTAGTTTTATCAATGACTTACTGCCAGAAAAACGAGAGGAAAAAAATTATCGTCAATTTAATTTTTTATAAAAAAAAAAGGAAAAAAGAGAACAAGAATAATGCATCTATTGTAATAGAAAATATAAACCATTTGGAGGCAAAACCACGGCCTAAGATTCCGTCCAGCATCTCCGATGACTTCCTAATTCAACTCAGCAGAACAATTAAACTCAGTTAAGTCACAAACGAGGCCGTAAACTCAAAATGCAAATCAAGAAAACGAAAGATCTGCCATTAACGAAGAAGAGAAAAGGCTCTTTGCTTAAAGCTTCTTCACTGCCGTTTCTCGGACACCCTTAATTTTATTTTTTTTCCTTGAGAAGCACTAATTTACAGGTTTTTTCCAGCAGTGAACTAAAAACACGGGCACCATGGTGATTTACGATCATAGCCTTACTGTTTCCATTGAATGAATGGAACTCTCAACCGGTCGATCATTTAAACGTTAGAAGGGTAATTTAGTAAAGTAGAAAAGCTATTGATTTGGTACGGATAAAGCGGTAGGTAGGATTGATCTTGACCGTTAGATGAGGGCAGTGGGTGGCGAAAATGGACGGTGTGATGGGAGTGTTATCTTTTTCTCTTAGGTTAAGGGAATCGTGATTGGAGGGAATCTGATGAGCTGGATCGCATAATTAAGGTTATTAATAAAATGCTTAAAACTCATTAATTAATGTTTTATGATGACGAGTGACTTTTGGACAAATTTTCGGGGGTCTTCGTTTGTGTCCAAGGAGAATCAAACGGACGTTATTAACTGTTTTAACTGGAAGTATTTTATAATTCAATAAATATTAATATGTGTTTATTAACAAGAATTTTATGAATTAAAAAGAAGAAGATAAAATTTTAATAGTATGAATATTCTAATAATTATTAGATCAATATATGGAACTCATGTGCTGATTAACATTGTTAAGCTCATGTTTATAAAATTAAATATTTTATCACGATTTATAAAAGCATAGTTTTTAACCTACCTTTATCAATTGGATTCATGTAAATATGTTTGTAAAAATGTTTTTCTTATAAACATTATTATTATTATTATTATATTATCATAAAAATTTAAAAAATAAAATGAAGTTTTAGCTTGTTGCCGGCTCAAATCCGCTGTGATTGACAATAATGATGGGGTAGATATATTATTACAACTAATTTAATTATTTTCTTACCCAACGAATCAACCTGCCAAATGTTGTTTGTAGAATATGAATTAGTGTTACAAAACTGAATGAGAAAATTGTTATTTATTTATTTATAGAGAATTGGTTAAGAATTGTAATTCATGGATATTAGTTGAACGAGTGGTTTATACCATTACTATTTAAAGAAATGTAATTCTTTTTTATTCTTATTTTTTTATGAAATAAAAATAAAAGGTTAATATAATTTGATTTTAACAGTTCCATTTTTTATTCTAATTTAAAATCTGAATTTAATTTTAATATTTAATTTTTTCAATTAAATATCTATTTTTTTACAAAAATACATGTGTTAAATATTTATCCATTATAATTATTCTCAATATTAAATTAAACTTTAAAATCAAATTTAAATATTAAATAATATATTAACTCAAAATAAAATAAAATATTTGTTTTCTTTTTCAAAGCAAGAAAAGACTTAGCGTCAAGTTCATAAAAAAAAAAGAAAAAAAAAGAAAAGAAAAGCTTAGCATAAGCATGGTATATTTTTAAAAATAAAATATTAAAAAGTGAGTTTTAGATTGTGATTTTCAAAGGGAGGGAGAAGAGGGGTTAGTCAAAAGAGCCCATGTTATTAAAAATGACTTTAACATGTTGGGATTAGTTAATAAGTCAGAGATTCTATCACCAACAGCTTTACACGACACCCAAATATTATCATAATTGTAAAGCAACTAAGAAAGTTAAAAAGTGAATTTAGATTGTCATTTCCAATGGATTTTTTTCTAAATTAAAAGAAAATTAATAAATTAAGAGTAGATTTAAATGGGCGGTAAGATATGACATAGTATGTTTAGTTAATTTTTATTTCACATTATAATATCGTTATAATATTTAATTTCATTGTCACCATTATTTTTAAATTAACTGCAGATAAACACACCGTCCATCCAAACTCAAGCTGAATTTTTTTTTAATATAAATAAAGCATAAATTTTGAAAAGTAGATTGGGTTTTAGTTTGATTGACATAGGTACTATTTTTAATATAGGAATATGTGGATTCGAGTGTATTGAAGTGCATTATTCTTCTATTTATGAGGTAGATAGAGACTATCAATAATTTTAAACATTGTGTCCAAAAAATAAATATAATTAAAAACTAAAGATGCGAGAAAATGTTATTATATAATTATTAGCAACGCATTTAAAATCCAAAAATTTTGAGTAAATATAAATTTGTGTGTAAAATAAAATAATGTCAAATAAAAAAATAGTATTAGTGTCATGTAATTAATTTTACAGGTATTATTTTGATACAAGCGATGTGTGGGTTGTTGTTAGTCAACATGAGAAATTATCATTTAAATTACATGACTATAATCAACCAAACGACTAAAATCATCATGCGAGACTCACAAAGCTATCTACACTAAGTACATGCTATTTACAAATCAACCACAAAAGAAATAATACAAACATTGGGTTGAGCAAAGGTATAAGGTTTTGGATGCTGCTGGAGTCTCATAATCTAATCAAAATCTACTTGATACATATGTATGAAAACAAATTCATCTGTAAGTTGAGCATGGAAAGTTTAGTGATGTTAACATAATTTGATTTTAATATATAAAAGTATTAAGTGGAGAAGTGTATACTATAAAGCATTAAAATACATAATTAAACCAAATTCCATACTATTCGACAATGGATACATAGTATTATTGTTGGAGTGCCAGTATACCTTGTGACATAGTAAAAAAATAATTTTAGCAATCACAACCCATGAATCCATATACAAGGAACGAATTCAGTTTGAGAAAATGTTAAAAGTATACATTTAACGATATGTGAAAACAATACTGCTACGCGGTTGATTCCTTTGTCAATGTTGCAAACCTTAGTCACAATAAAACGTCCCGACCTCTACATGATCCACCCGACAAAACGATCGAAAATTCTCTCAAAAACCTTTTTGAAGAGTTTTTGCTCAAAAATCGAAATCACACACTACTAGTTGTGTATCTATTCGGGTAAGTAATAAGGTGGACTTAAAGATAGGCATCCTTTCTATTTTTGTTCAAAATGTTTTGAATGCAGGATTAAATGATTGATATCCTTTCCTTTTATTCAAAAAAATGTTTTGAATGCACACAATCACACATAAAAATTATTAAGAGATTTTCATAAAATTATATTCATTCTAAAAAAGTATCAGTATTTTAAAATTCTTAAAATAATCCTTAACTGAAAATCCCTAATTATTTAATTAGTAATTTCATTAATATGATTTACCCAATTTAAAATTATGTGAAGCCCAGTTCACACTATTTAAATAGAGTTGTCTATATGTGTATATCAAGCATGCACATTCATTGTGTTTTGATATTTGACTTTATCGAATTAAATTAATTATGTGAACATTTCTATAATTAATATTATTCGAGAATCAAGTTAAATATAACCAAGTCTTTCTACATATTTCAATTGTTTTAACCATATTATGTGATCCTGTAGGATCTTGCAATGCTGGCAATAATATTAGAATATTTCTAATGTTACAAATAATGAGAGACATCTATCAATGCATCACTGCTACCCAAGTTACAAGAAGGCGTGGTTTAACATAACCTTTCTATGATAATGTCATCATATAGTATATCACTTTGTCCTTGATATCTAGATTGAATACAAGTCATGAAACAATTACATTTGTATAGCTCAATCTCTTGTTTCTTGGTTTCCAGAGTAAACTGAGATAAACAAATTAGTGTGCTATCTCATATAAATTCATTAGAGCATGGTCATGTCTTTCAAGTCTCATGCAAGCAAGAAGCTTGATATATCACTCCCATTATGTAGAAAATACAAATCTTATCTTAATCATTCACATCCCACTACACAAATTATGGCACACCCAACATCAATCTTTATAGTACAACCATTTACGAAAGACATTTGACTGTGTCAAAGTATATGACTCATGATGTTGGAACAATGATGACCTCAAGTCTAAGGATTATACTTACAATTATCACCATAAGGAAATGTCGTGACTGTTACATAATAATCCGAGAAGCATTCTCATGGTGGGTCAATCTAATATATTGTTCTTTAACATATACTTATATGCTAACTTGACAAATCCATAACAACACTTGTTGTAACACCCTTAACCCACCTCCGTCGTCGAATTAGGGTCACGGGCATTACTAACCGATCAGAACATTTAATTTCAGCATAATCAAAGGTGAAAGCTAACTATTAACATTCATATTATACAGAGAGTAGAACAAGCTAATCTAATACTTTCATATTATTATTATTATCTTTTACAATAGAGTAATGAGATATGCTATGCAATGCTAAACTTAGTCTTACACAATTTACATTTTGATAACTATTTATCCTCTCTTGAATCCTAGAAGTTGGATACCTAACAATACTATTCCAATTATTAGCATCAGAATATTGGATTATACTCTGACTATCTACATCCGATGATATTAGTAGAATGACCTACTTCACCCAGTTAAGGTTCGCTACTTCATTTAAAATTTGTGTAAAAATACTCTTACAGTCTTTAATATGAGTTTACGGGACTCTAAAAATAATCAGAAAACAAATAGGGACTAATTTGAAATAATTCAAAAGGGTTTGGGGAAATTTTCAAAATTTTTAGAATTAGGGGTCATACGACTGTGTGATATGCCTCAGGCCGTGTGGCTTTCGAAGTTAAGACACACGGTCGTGTTTCAGCCTGTGCCTTTACCCCTATAACTCACCGACTTGAGACACACAGTCGTGTCCTAGCCCGTATCTTTGCCTATGTAACTCACTGACTTGGGTCACACGGCTGTGTGCCAGACTGCGTGAAACCTAAACTAAAATTCACAAGACACATGGCTATGTGACAGACCGTGTCTCAGGCCGTGTGTACCAAACTGCACCTTAAAACTCAAGTTTACCAAATCATGCTTACTTGGACACTAAACAACCCAATTCCCAACCATTTAACCTATTCAAAACGCAATTAAACATGCTTAAAACATGCCAAAACATCTATCTTAAGTGTCTAACCACTGTACCCTCATTGGTACCACATTTTTATATTTCCAAACATATAATAAGACATCAATCATCCAAACTGTAACACCCCTAACCCGTATCCATCATCAGAATAGGGTTTCAAAGCATTACCGGACTTATCAATTAAACAATCATACAATTCTCATATCCAAACAAACATCATTCAAATACAATCATATAGTCCCTAATATGAGCCCTCAAAGCCAAAACAAGCATTAGAAGTGGTTCAGTACTAAACTGAGAACTTAGGAAAATTTTGGAAAACATAGAAAATTTTTCAAAATACAAGGGACACACGCCCATGTGGCCTGGCCGTGTGGACATTTGAAATGGGATCACATGGCCTTGTCCTAGCCTGTGTCCGACCCCATGTAACTCCCTGACTTGGGTCTCACGGCCAACCACACACCCATGTGACTAGCCCGTCTACCATTCGAAATGACCTCACACGCTCGTGTGCCAGGCTGTGTGCTAGGCCATGTGCTAGGCCGTGTTAAAACTAGACGGTATACTGACTTATGCCATATGGCTAGGTCACACGCCCATGTGCTAGACCGTGTGGAGATACTGACTTGGTTTCAAATTAAGTACTAGGGGACACACGGCCATGTCACCTAATCGTGTGTCACTCACGACTGAGACACACGCCTGTGTCTATGCCCGTGTGGACAAAAATAGGCTATTTTTCAAGCCATCTTTCTCACCCAAACTTGCATTCACCTACATATACCAAATAACATATAAACATATCATTACTAGGCATTCAAACCAATCTCAACCAAGCCCAAATAATGCTATTCCAATACCAACAACCATAATGCTCATAGCATCATAATTTGTCAATTCAAAACATACCAATAACATCTTTAAGAATTCACCTAATTGGTTACTTTCAAATATGCATTATTTGCCTAATACTTAGCATGCTAATTCATTCTCAATTTCACCAATTTGCTACCTTCATTAATAATTCTTAACAAGGCATTCACAAGGCAAATATAAACCACATAACAAAAGACAATTAAAACATATATACATAACCAATTTTACCAAAATGAGCCAAATCACATGGCTATAGCCATAACTAAAACATACATCATTTACAAGCCAAATCAATTGGCTAAATATATTACCAACATATAGATCATATTAACTACAACATCTATACATACTATATAACCAAATACATAAGTTCAAAAGTACCAAAACGACGGTTGGATAGTGTGATGAGATCTCTGACAACTCCCAATCCGAGCGAGCTTTGAAATCGCTATAAACACGGAAAAGTAACCAGAGTAAGCTATAAAGCTTAGTAAGCTCGTATGGTTAACAAGTATAACTTACCATTCATTTACAATTTAAGTAATTTAAACATAATATATTACAACTCAAATTAATCACAAGGCTAACATATATTCATCTACATAGTAAATCATGAAACTCATAAATTTTATGGATTCAATGCATACATGGTCTACGTACATACCTGCACTAATACGTATCAATCTCATACCCTTTCATATCATCAATATACCCATTGAACCATTTGGAATAATATCGAATACTCTTGAATCTCGTACCCTAAGTGCCAATACATAGTCTATAACACCCCTTACCCGTATTTAACGCCGGAATAGGGCTCGAGGTATTACCAGACTTTTATCACAAAAAAGGGACTAAACCGAGAACTTTAGAAATTTTTACAAAACTTAATTTTTTTTGCTATAAACAGGGGTTACACGCCCGTGTGGTTTTGGGACACGCTCGTGTGGGCAGGCCGTGTGGTCACACACGCCCGTGTCCCTAACCCGTGTAACTCTCTGTTTTGTAATGCACGAACAAATTGAGATCACACGGCCAAGTCACACGCCCATGTGCTAGGCCGTGTGGTTAATTTAATTTTCAGAAAATAGGTGGAGACTTCACATGTAACTCCCCAAACCTGGCCTAGACGTTATGGCCGAATCTAACGAAGTTACATGAGAATGTGTTTAAAACCGTGTTTACCCAAAAATCATTCCAGTTACCACCTTTTACTTAATTCAGAAAACATATATTGATTAATTTGCTTGAAAACATTTCTTAGTTTGCGAAAGCTCTAAAACAAATAAAGTTACAGTTCCAAAATCCATAAACAGTATTTCAAAATTCTGAACTTAAACCTAACAGTCTAAAACCAGAAATTTCATAATTACTCCCAACTATAACAATTAAAATAATAAAAAAACATTAAAAAATCTTTAAAACCAGAGTGTATATGGCAATGGTCACCGTCGAGCCCTCAACTGCACCAATCCAACTACTGCTGGGGATTACCTGACAGATAATAAAAATAAGGGGTGAGTTTTCGCAAACTCAGTGTGTACATCCCCACAGTAAAGTATGCATGTAAACAGATAGCAGTCAAACAGTCATGATCGAGCCTCAGCTATTAACAGAATCAGTGTCGGACTTAGCCCACTCAGAACAGTTGTAACACCCTAAACTCGGCCCAGACGTATGACCGGATCCAGCGTGTCACGTTGAAGTGTTTTATCGAAAACCTTGTTTTCATTGAAAACCCTTCAAAAGAGAATATTATGTAACTTTCAGTTGTGGAAGCTTCAGTTAAAACAGATGATATATGAAAACTTGTTATTTTTAAATTAAGTTGCGGAAACATATTAAAAACAATTATGGATTAGGAAAACCATGTTCTACTTCTAGCAAGTATAAAGCATAAAAATAATAATAATCCTAGTTTGAAAAAGATATCGATCGAATAGGCCTTATTACAATCCAAACTGAAATAAATTAAAATACTAGAAATGATATGCTTTAAAAAAAACAAGTCCCAGTCATCTTACTAGTTGGCCACCTCGGAGTCCCTCCAATCATCGAACCTCCTACTGAGCATCACCTAAGAAAAATAAAAGAGGGGGGTAAGTTTTCGAAAACTCAGTGTGTACAACCCTCAAAGAGTGTTAAGCAATCAACAATCACCATAATATCATACATGCAATGCTGTGCAACCCACCTCAATAATCCAACCGCTATACACCAACTCCGTCCCCCGGTACACATCATGTGAAGATATAAATATCGACCCACCAATCCGATACACATCAATGGTAGCCCGATTGCGGTACTACCTTCATTGCAGCAAGCTGCTAATCACATATTGGGCTTAATAGCCGTCGGTGGATCCACGGTCGTCAAGCAACCATGCAATCCTCATATACTTCCTCCGTTCCATAATTCCCAACCTATATGCAACCTAAACAGGATTTCATATGAATGCAGCAGGTATACATGTAACGTCCATAAGTCTTACTTTCAACACATAGGGGTATTTTAGTCATTTTTCGCCCTTAGGGGTATTTCGATAATTTCTCTCTATTATGGGTTATTTACTTACCTTGGCCAGTTAACAAGTCCTCGTTGGCTAAAGTGAACAGATACTATGCACCAGGTAGGATTCTAGAGAAGAGGAGGTGAGCCATTAAGACCGCTTAAGTACCAAGCTTTCCCTAGATCTAATCCTAGACATGCATATACCCATTGCCACACCTTAACCATATGACTTGTCCACAGTCGCAATTAATTATTCATTTAAGTTTTATTTCTATTTAAGAAGTTATTAGATACTAGGCCCAAAACCCCTTACAAAGCCCAAACAAGTCTACATACTTGCATATGGCCTACTAGGCCAAATCTCATTCATATGGCCCATTAGGCCCAATCACATTCATATGGCCCATCAGGCCCAATCGCATTCATATGGCCCATCAGGCCCAATCACATTCATAGCCATACAATCATATGCTTTTTCATCACTTAGCATCAAATTGTCAATTTTGCCTATTATGGGCCCTACAGCCTATCGACCTATTTAGCCCATTCTGGCCCGGTTGGTCAAAACACGGCCCAAGACTACGAGATCGCTTATGGGGCCTCTGATAATGTATCGATTTTCCCCTTATGAGTGTTCGCGCACTCGCAAGACTACTGTAACCAAACTTTCAGTTTTTCGGCATTTCAGCATTTCGGTATTTTGAGATTTGTCGATCTATTGTGTGCAGTGTATGTACACACCTGGTACTAAGACGTGATGCGATCTCCTTAGCCACGAACCTACAAATGATGTCATTCAATGATTAATCACACACTTATCAAATACGATCACCAAAAACTGAAAATCTCACATTTGCCTTACCTTGAACGACAAGCCTTATCAGCCCTTCCTTAATCACTAATCACGAGTATTTCTTAAATCTGCATCCATCTTAATCATTAAAACCTAAACAACAAGTGACTCACAATCATCTTAAGTCACTCTTAAATCATCCATGACCATTCGGCCAACTTTAACCAATAAATTAGGAACACTTACCCAAAACCCCAAGACGCCTAAGGAGCGATTCGACAGAGATCTGAACTCTGAGATTCGATGCTAATCCCCTACCAAAACTGATTTAGAAAAGGTAAGGGAGAGAAGAAATTGGTACTAGGAAAACCGACTGAAAGAGCAAGCACTTACACAAGAATCGTCCGAAGAGAGGGAGTAGTGGCGGCACAGAGGGTTTTCAGCCAATGGGGTACTCGACTTTTGAGATTTGTATGGTGAAAGAGGTTATTTGGCACAAATAAGAAGAAGAGAAGAAGAGAAGAAGGAATCAGCTAAAACCAAAGGTGAATCAAAAGAGAATTGAGTAGAGAAAGAATGGAAAATCAGCATAAAATAAAAAAAGGAAGAACAAGGGATTTTGGCTTTTAGATCTTTGGAGAGAAAAGTGTTTTCGGTAACACAGAGAGGAAGAATTCGATGTAGCCTAGAATCCCCACAATTGGCTCGTATAAATAGACTATAGTCGAATTTCCTATCCCTAAATTCCCAATTCGGCTCCACTTCTCTACACCCCTCACCTCTTAACTTTTCTTCCTGATAACTCCTTAATCCCTTCCTTAAATTTCTTCTCTGATCACTCCCTTTAGAGTTCACATCCAACGCCACTACTAGCCATTCATTGAGCAAAAATAAATCTTTCTTTTGAACAAGGAAGGATTCGAACCCTAAACCTCCTTGCCATGCATGTGACGCCACCTCTAAGCCCCATATGTGACGCTTCTTGCCACTCCAACACAAGACTCCTTGTGTCCAATTCCTCCTTCATTTATTTAAAAACCAACCTACTTGCTATCAAGGTTCTTTTAATTATTCAACTATAATCTCCTTCACCCCAAAGTTTGAACTCAAAACTTAACCAAGGCCTATTATCACATAAATAACACTTGACTAGGAATATTAAGCACATCTTTTATCAAAACTGAAAAAAAAAGTTCAGGATTTTTGGGGCGTTACAACTCTACCCCTAAAAAAAATTTCGTCCTCAAAATTTTACCTTATCCAAATAGTTAAGGATATTGATGTCGCATCATTTCCTTAGGTTCCCAAGTAGCCTCCTCAGCCTTGTGATTACGCCAAAGCACTTTAACTAATGGGACGAACTTCCTTCTCAGTACCTTAACATCACGACCAATTATTTATATGGGCTCTTCCTCGAAAGTTAGGTCTAGCCTAACCTCGATCTCCTCAACTGACACGACATGTGAAAGATCCGAGCGATACTGTCTTAGTATGGAAACATGAAACACGTCGTGGATTTGGCTTAGTTCAGAAGGTAATTCCAGCTGATAAGCAACAGACCCAATCCACCTCACAACCCGATATGGCCCAATGAACCTTGGACTTACCTTCCCTTTCCGTCCAAACCTTAATACCTTCTTTCACGAAGAGACCTTAAGAAAAACTAAGTCGCCCACTGCATACTCTATCTCTCGAGGCTTAAGGTCAACATACGACTTCTGCCTACCCTAGGCCTCTTTCAACCGATCTCGAATCAATTTTACCTTACCCTCAGTATTTGCTACTAACTCAGGGCCCAAAACTCTCTGTTCGCCCAATTCCATCCAACATGTTGGAGTTCGACACCTTTTCCCATACAGTGCTTCATACGGAGCCATCCTAATACATGCTTGATAACTATTATTGTACGCGAATTCGGCCAACGATAAAAAGTCTTCCCAGCTACCTCAAAACTCAATTATACATCCCTTCAACATATCTTCCAAAACATGGATCACCCTTTCCGACTGTCCATCAGTTCGAGGGTGGAATGCCGTACTGAAGTTCAACCTAGTGCCAAACGCCTCGTGCAACTTTTTACAAAATCGCGGAGTGAAACGTGGGTCCCTATCAGATATTATGGACACTGGCACTCCATGTAATCTTACAAACTCTGCCACATACAACCTAGCTAGCTTTTGTAACGAGTAATCGGTGCGGACTAGTACAAAATAGGCAGACTTGGTTAACCGATCCACTATAACTCATATCGAGTACTAAGAATTTGAGCAAGTACTCTGTTGGTAGCTATAGTCGTGGTCGAATTTGGGGATATAATAAAAGAATATTATATCTATTGGTAGCTATAGTCGTGGTCGAGCAGGACATGGCAGTCGTGGAGAACCTTTCCCGGTGTAGTTTTTAGTTCCTATGTGAGGATAAGCTTAGGAGCTCTTTTATAGCTGTGACAAAATCAGGAACTTTTTAAGAAATGTAAGGAAACAAAATTACTCGTAACGGAATAGCTGAAGTTGGTTATTGTAAAATAAAAATTCTAAAATCAAATAAAGATAAGCGTAAAGAAAAATAAAAAGGAGTCTGAAGATAAAATAAAATTAAAAACATAAAATAAAATAATTAATAAAAGTTTTTAAACATCTTCATCGCTAGATGGTTCGCGAGGTAGGTGTGGCGATGAGATGTGAAGATGCTGACAAATCTGATGTAGAGTCGCATCAATGTGATCAAATCGTTGAAAACATTACTGCTCAAATCGTGTGAGGCGCTCAGAGATGTCAGCGTATGAAGCCGCTGCATGAACTGGACGAGAGGGGCATGGTGGCTGAGATGGTGGGTCCTCGTGCTGTGGTGGGACAACATCAGTAATGTCCTCAGGGGCCTCCTCCTCGGTAGATTGGGCGAGACGATATTGAAGAGGAAAAGTTCCTCGATGTTTCTCGATCATCCTCATGCTTAGCATGCTCGAGATGCCTTGTGGAGACATCTAGCCAATGAGGGTCAAGGATAATTCTTGGGCTGCGGTATTGAGAAGCCCAAAATTCCG
Source organism: Gossypium longicalyx (assembly GCA_025698465.1). Taxonomy (NCBI): domain Eukaryota; kingdom Viridiplantae; phylum Streptophyta; class Magnoliopsida; order Malvales; family Malvaceae; genus Gossypium; species Gossypium longicalyx. Next base: position 10,803,820 of record CM047000.1, read on the forward strand.
TGCCAGTCGAGTCACGTAGGGGAAAATGGAGATGACCCCCTTCGATGTCGCTCTGTCTGGTGGCGAATGGCAAGAGATAGAAAGTAGGCGAGGTCAAAGATGTGCCTGTGCAACATACACCATAAGTAGTAGACGTCATTGGTGGTGATGACACCAGTGCTCTCTCTTTGCCCTGTTAGGGTGTGTACCAAGATTGCGTGTAGGTACCTCAAGGAGGGAGAGAGAGCTGATGCCTTTGAGCAGCTCGGGTCGTAGGTGTTTGAACCAGGGATTAAATCATACCAGCACTTCGAGGGAGAGTAGCGGATGTGGCGATGGAGAGTGTCGAGGTCGTTCTTGTCCATGAACTCCTCTATGTATAGGCCCAAAGCTATACCGAACTCAGGTACACTCAACTGGCGGACTAAACCGTCAAGACGGAACTGGACCGTGCCGGGATCATCGTAATTTGTCATTACGATTTAAAGATGGAACATTAAGCATAGTTCCATTGTAAGCTCGAGATATGTCGGCTCGATGATCCCAAAGAAAAGCTCTCAAGAGTCGGTGGTTAGGAGGGCCCGAATCGCCTCAGCCAACAAACTTGTTCTACTACAACCCAGTCGATACAGTGGCCCGCAGTTAAAGGTCGGGCCCGTAGTATTTGGTAGAGTTCTTCTTGGGGCCCAATGGGGAACTGCAGAAAAGGGTGGCGGATTTTCGCGATAGGACCCGAGGAAGATGACGCCCCTTTCCTTCTCTTTGAAGCGGCGATGGCGATTTTCTTTCCTCGTGAAGACGACATGGTACCTGCAATCAAAACCATCAATTCATCTTGAGGAATGGTCAAAGTAAAATGAAGATAAAAATTAAAATAGTATAAAAAAATTAATCATAATTTTAGCCACAACTACTAAGACTAACAACTTAACCAAAGTAATCAATTTTATGGCATAAAAATGGCAGAGAATTCCATGGAATGCAATTATACTTGACAGATGAAACATGTCAACATAAAATGCATGAGTATGTTTGTTATTCTAATCATGAATACTTACTTTAAACTAGTCAAATGGGGCATGGAAATCATGTAATGAGTAAGAATTTCACATGAAAAGATGATAACTACTCTAGATAATGAATTTTGAGTGATAAAAAGATAAAAATAACATATAAAATGTAGATTGTTATGATAACTAGCATAAAGAATGAGTGCAATAAAAGGGCAAAGAGTAAACAAACGCTAGAAAGTGGAGAATGAGCGTAAAAAAGGGGCTGGAAGCGGCGCACGGCATGGCGGGGCGGGCGTGTGGATTTGCAGCGGCTAGGTTTAGGGATTTTTGGGTGAAGAAGACAATGATTAGTGCAGCCTATATATAGATTTTGGGGTCACACGGCCAGGGAACACGCTCGTGTTCCTCAATTTCAGCCCGTGTGATTCGCAGATTTTGAATTTGAGTGCGTCTAGCATTCGGCCCACGCCCGTGTATTTTGGGTGTGTGGGTGCACACGATCGTGTCTGGCTTCGTTCACTTCTCCCACGCCTGTGTATTAAGCTCTACACCCGTGTTAATTTGACAGGTTCAGCTACGGGTGCTAGACACGAGCGTGTCGAATGCCCGTGTTATTTTTTCAGTTTCAAACACGGTTCTAAGGCATGGGCATGTTGAACGCCCGTGTTATTTTGGCAGGCTCGCCCACGGCCATATCGCACGGCCGTGGCATTTTATTGTAGCCAGTGTTTGGGAAAAATTTTTGCCCTGTTTCCACACGGTCTTCAGCACGCCCGTGTACCTGGCCGTGTCTATGTGAAAAACCTGTATTCAAGATCTGAGTTAGTAAGTTAGGTGTCAAATACTAAAATTTAAAGAAATTAATATTGTTAGTGCTCGGGTTGCCTCTTGAGAAGTGCTTTTTTATAGTCTAAGCTCGACTTACCTCTCCATTGAATGGTCATGGTGGTTCGAAGAGTTTATACTCCTCATTCCTGCTATCAATCTCACGAAGAGGTTTTAGACGAGTATTGTTTACCTTAAAAGTGCCGAACTTGGGATGACTTACCTCGACTGTACCGAATGGGAAAATGTTAAGTACCATAAGAGGGATTTCTTCATTCGGTTTGGTAGTGACAATTTGAGGATCTTCGGCATCTAATAAAACTTTATTTCCAACCTTAAGTTGATTTGGAGAGGTATTGAGCTCGACCTGGCATGGTTTTAGTTTATCGTGTTTTCTCGTTCTATGTGTCTGCCATTCATCTAGCTCCTCAATCTGTAGCCTTTGTTCTTCATGGATAGGTCCTCTACTATTGCCTGAGAATGGCTCATGGACTTCCTTTAGACTCATTTCCTGCAAAGTAGGTTGCATCATATTGTCAGTTTTTGTAGAATGGTTTAGACGATCACCTTCAATTTCCGATGGGTTGTTAGAATTGGGAGCTTGAAGGGTGATTGTTTCGTCTCCTACACGAAGTGTAAGCTCACCTGTGCCAACATCAATAATTGTTTTAGCAGTTGCCAAAAGAGCCTTCCTAAAATCAAAGGAGTGTTGCTATCCTCCTCTATGTCTAGAACAGTGAAGACAACGGGAAATATAAATTTATCAATTTTAACTAGCACATCTTCAATAATACCCCTAGGAAATCTTATAGTTTTATCTGCTAATTGTATGCTCATCCTAGTCTGTTTCGGTTTCCCAAAACCTAATTGTTTAAACATTTTGTAGGGCATGACGTTAATACTAGCCCCTAAATCAACTAATGCATTATTAACATCTAAACTACCAATTAAACAAGGAATTGTAAAACTCCCTGGATATTTTAATTTGTTGGGTAGCTTATTCTGTAGAATAGCTGAGCAAACTGCATTTAGCTTCAAATGCGACGCCTCGTCCAACTTCTGCTTATTTGCTAAAAGCTCCTTTAAAAATTTCATTGCGTTTGGCATCGGTTTCTGTTCTTTGTGGTATACCTCACCTTTATCTTTGCTTGTCTCAGTATCTTGCCTTGGTTCTGGTTCAGGTGTGACTAACCTTTCCTCATCTCGACTAGTAATCGCGTTGAGTTGCTCCCTTGGATTCGATTCTGTGTTGCTTGGCAAGCTACCTTGTGGTCGTTCAGAAATCAACTTGGCAAGCTGTCTAATCTGAGTTTCGAGCCCTTAGATCGATGCTTGTTGATTCTTAAGTGCTATCTCGGTATTCTAAAAATGAGTTTCTGACACTGATATAAACTTTGTGAGTATCTCTTCAAGGTTTGACTTCTTCTCTTGTTGGTAGGGTGGTTGTTGGAAGCCTAGAAGGGGTCTCTGATTGCCTTGGCCTCCCCATGAGAAATTTGGGTGGTTCCTCCAACCTGCATTGTAAGTGTTACTATAAGGATTTTTTTGAGATCGAGGATTATTACCCATGTAATTTAATTGCTCATAGTCCATGTTGTGACCATATGGCGAGTATTCTGAACTGCTCGATCCACCTCTATTTGCTTCGCACTGCATTACTGGGTGAACCTGTGAAGAAGTAAGAAAACTATCAATTTTCTTATTCAAGAGTTCTACTTGATTAGAGAGCATGGTGACTGAGTCGACGTTATAAACACCGGCTATTTTCGTTGGTTTTGTCCTCATGACTTGCCATTGATAGTTATTTAGTGACATCTCCTATATAAATTCATAGGCAGCTTTAGGTGTTTTATTGTTGATGGTTCTGTCAGCAGCTGTGTCAACCATTTGTCGAGTCGAAGGATTCAGGCCATTATGAAAGGTTTGAACTTGTATCTCTCCCATGGTGAGGGCATCTTCGCAAAAGATCTTTGTATCTCTCTCATGCATCGTAGAGTGTCTCTAAATCTATCTACACAAAAGAAGAGATATCATTGCATAATTTAGCCGTTTTAGCTAGCAAAAAATATTTTAATAAGAACTTTTCGGTCATTTGTTCCCAAGTAGAAATTTTCCTTCGTGGTAACGAGCTCAACCACATTTTAGCTTTGTTCCTCAATGAAAAAGGGAATAACTGAAGACGAATGGCTCGTCAGAAACGTCATTAATTTGAAATGTATCACAGAATTCCAGGAAATTTTCCAAGTGAGTGTTTGGATCCTCATCCTACAAACCATCAAACTGAACAAATTGCTGTATCATCTGAATAGTATTAGGTTTTAGTTCAAAATTATTCGCAGCAATGGCAGGTCTAACTATACTTGATTCAGTTCCTGTTAAAGAAGGTTTAACATAATCATACATAGTGCGTGGAGCAGGATTCTGATTTACTGGATTAACAGCAATCGTAGGAGGTATCAGGTTTTTCTGATTTTCAGCCATCTCCTCGGTTGTGGCTTGTATATTGTCCTCTTGCTCTTCCTCTATGTATCTTAGACTTCGCCTTATTTCTCTTCGGTTTTTGCGAACTGTGCGATCGATTTCCTCGTCAAAAAGTAGTGGTCCTGACGGGTTTCTTCTAGTCATAAACTATAAAAACTTGCCAAGAGAAAGAAAAAGTAAATTAATAAATGATAATAATAATAAAAAAATTAAATTGCAAGGAAAATAAATGGCTAAAGTAATAAAAATTGAGTGTTCGTAATATCTTAGTTCCCCGGTAACGACGCCAAAAACTTAATCGTGTTATGTTGTGACAGGTTTTAAATATTTATAATTACTCGTTCTTGGAACTAACTATTATCACGATGTAGGCAAGTGTACCTATCGAACAGTAGTATAGTTTTAGCAAGACTGGATTGTCGAACCCAAAGGAACTAAAAGTACTAGTAATGACTGTCTTTTTATTATCTAGCCTAAAAATAAGGGGGTTTGTTTTAACTAACTAATTAACTAAACTAAGAATTCACAGAAATAGAATTGGGGGATTACTTTCGGAAAACGATTGAATTAAGACAATACCCAAGGAAGAATCCACCTAGACTTTACTTGTTATTCTGGCTTCGAATCAGACGATTTATTCATTTGACCTGATCCATAGAAATCCCTAAGTTATATTATTATCTCTCTCGAGAATAACAATGTCTAACCCTAGGTTGAATAATTGAAATCTCTTTCTAATTAACTTCCTATGGTTGCATTAACTCGATATATGGATCCCCTTATTAGGTTTCACCCTAATCTGGTAAAATCTTGTCACCCTATCTCTAGGCGCGCAATCAACTCCGCTTAATTATGACAAATGTACTATTAGACAGGGTCTATTCCTCCTCTGAATAAGAGCGTAACTTGAATCAATATCTTGGAATATCAAAACAAGAATTAAGAGCACATAATTAAGAACAAGTCAATTATTTATCATACAATTCAGAAAATAATAACAAGATTTATCTTAGGTTTCATCTCCCTTAGGTATTTAGGGGATTTAGTTCATAATTAAAAGGGAAAACATCTCAGAAGAATAATGAATACAAAACACAAAAAAAACCCAAAACTCTTGAAGGGAAATTGAGGGGAGATCTTCAGTCTTGACGATGAATCCGGCTTTTGAGATGGATCAATCGACTTTCCTTGAGAAATTTCTTACTTCCTCCTCTGTGTCCCCTCTCTTTTCCTCCTCTAAGGTATATTTATAGGCTTTAGAATGCCTAAAAGCCCTCAAAATTAGCCTTTTTCGAATTGGACTCAACTTGGGTTCGGCAGGGACACGCCCGTGTCTGATTTACTTCAGGCTGTAGTTAAGCCTATTAGAATGGCACGACCGTGTGGGATTACTTTAGGCCGTGTTCGAGCCTGTTAGAATGGCACGGCCGTGTGGTCTACTCGTGTGAGTCGTGCTTCGATTCTGCCAAATTGACACGGCTGTGTAGTTTGCCCGTGTGAGGAAGTCCAGGTCGTGTTGATCTCGTACATTGGCCTATTTTCTCCGTTTTTGGCCCGTTTCTCGTTCCTTTTACTCTCCTATGCTCACCTAAGTATAAAATATAAAATTAAGGCATTAGGAGCATCGAATTCACCAATTCTAAGGAAAAATCATCCATAAAATGCGCTAAGCATGGGGTAAAAATATGTACAAATGACGGTTTATCAAATACCCCCACACTTAAGCATTTGCTTGTCCTCAAGCAAAATTCTCAACTCATAGTTCAAATAAATTCTTCTCAACTTATAATTTCTATCGATAATATCTCAAAGTAATCCATAGGTAATCATACATTGAACATTTAACTGAAAGAACATCAAAGTCTCGAACATTCCAAGTTGAACATTTTATCATGAAAACATAGGTGTCTCCCCTCATCTAAATAATTACCTTAGATTCAAAATCTCACAGAGTTTCATATCCTCACTAAATATTCACTCAAATCACTCGAGGTGTTTAAGAACAATAAATGAAGCACTCAATAGTCAATAATGAAAAGTAATTACCATAGGCTTGCATGAAAATCAAATCTCCACCACTACAAATTGAGATAAAACATCAATCAAGTAACGTGGCTTTGGTTAAAGGGTGTGGTCACAAGCTGAAAGCGAGGGTTAGAATCGAGATTGAATTGAAAAGTTGCCTAACTAGAAAAATGACTAGTCATCAGTTGCGTACAACAAAGCTTTTTTCTCGGAATATGGAATGTAACCACTTTAGCTCAAAAGATCACTACTACCTATATGTATACATTTTTTTAAAGAACAAGTCAAATACAAAATAAAATAAAACATAGCTAAACAACTATTCCAACTCAAATCTCGACAAAAATAGGGACCAAATTAATTTAGGGGATTTCAACAATAATGAGTTATGGGTTAATATTGAGGGTATATCAATGAATGGGTTGTTAGGCTCAAGGGGGTTCATTAAGGGTTAATTGTGAAGGTAGGCTTTTCATGGCATGAGTGTATTAAACCTAAGTGCCTTTATCATTTTGACATATCAAATCAAATGGTGTGGTTTTGACATGCATAATCAAGCAAGTTCTAGAATAACAGTTCAATATTGGCTCACTCATAATGAAAGTGAGCATGGAAGAAATAATAGATGCTCTTGAAGGCTCAAAATCTCACAAAGATTATGGTTTTTTGATGTTTAAACTTGTGAATTCCAACTCAAGATAATACCTAGACTTAGAGAAACTACCTAGAAGTTTTTAATTCTTCAAAAATCAACTTATCATGCTTGATTCCCTAATGTTTTAAAGTTTAAACCATCAATGCATAAATGCCTATGTTTTAATTCAAGACATATCAATAAAAATCATGAGTTAATTAAAATTCATTCTAATAGAGATATGAGTAATTCACGTGAGAATAAGACATATAAAAGCCCCCCACACTTCAGATGTACATTGCCCTCAATGTACAAAGATAGATATATTGAAAAAGATAAATTTATGATCATAAGATAAGAAGAGAAGTGAAACTTCCTGAATGATGAATGAATTCCTTGAACTGGAGTTTTAAGAGAATAAATGGCGTGAAAGTGGAGGAGGATACTCCGGTAGTGGTAGAGGTTCATTACTCCATAAGTCCTGCGCCAAACGAATATTATATCTGTTGGTAGCTATTGTCGTGGTCGAGCAGGACATGACAGTCGTGGAGAACCTTTCCCGGTGTAGTTTTTGGTTCCTATGTGAGGATGAGCTTAGGAGCTCTTTTATAGCTGTGACAAAATCAGGAACCTTTTAAGAAATGTAAGGAAATAGAATTGCTCGTAATGGAATAGCTGAAGTTGATCATTGTAAAATAAAAATTTGAAAATCAAATGAAGATAAGCGTAAAGAAAAATAAAAAGGAGTCTGAAGATAAAATAAAAGTAAAAACATAAAATAAAATAATTAATAAAAGTTTTTAAACATCTTCAACGCTAGATGGTTCGCGAGGTGAGGGTGGCGATGAGATGTGAAGATGGTGACAGATCTGATGTAGTGTCTCATCAATGTGATCAAATCGTTGAAAACATTGCTGCTCAAATCGTGTGAGGCGCTTAGAGATGTCAACGTATGAAGCCGCCGCATGAACTGTACTAGAGGGGCGTGGTGGCTGAGACAGTGGGTCCTTATAAACTAGTCAAATGGGGCATGGAAATCATGTAATGAGTGAGAATTTCACATGAAAAAGATGATAACTACTCTAGATAATGAATTTTGAGTGATAGAAAGATAAAAATAACATATAAAATGTAGATTGTTATGATAACTAGCATAAAGAATGTGTGCACTAAATGGGAAAAGAGTAAACAAATGCTAGAAAGTGGAGAATGAGCATAAAAAACGGGGCTGGAAGAGGGATTTCTTCATTCAGTTTGGTAGTGACAATGTTAAGATATTTGGCATCTAATAAAACTTTATTTCCAACCTTAAGTTGATTTGGAGAGGTATTGAGCTCGATCTGGCGTGGTTTTGGTTTATCGTGTTTTCTCAATGAAAAAGGGAATAACCGAAGAGGAATGGTATTGTTAGAAACACCATTAATTTTAAATGTATCGCAGAATTTCTGGAAATTTGCCAAGTGAGTGTTTGGATCCTCATCCTGCAAACCATCAAACTGAACAAATTGTTGTATCATCTGAATAGTGTTAGGTTTTATTTCAAAATTATTCGCAGCAATAGCAGGTCTAACTATACTTGATTCAGTTCCTATTAAAGAAGGTTTAGCATAATCATACATAGTGCGTGGAGCAGAATTATGATTTACTGGATTAACAGCAATCGTAGGAGGTATCAGGTTTTCCTGATTTTCAGCCATCTCCTCGGTTGTGGCTTGTATATTGTCCTCTTGCTCTTCCTCTATGTATCTTAGACTTCGCCTTATTTCTCTTCGGTTTTTGCAAACTGTGCGATCGATTTCCTCATCAAAAAGTAGTGGTTCTGACGGGTTTCTTCTAGTCATAAACTATAAAAACTTGCCAAGATAAAGAAAAAGTAAATTAATAAATGATAATAATAATAAAAAAATTAAATTGCAAGGAAAATAAATGGCTAAAGTAATAAAAATTGAGTGTTCCTAATATCTTAGTTCCCCGACAACGGCGCCAAAAACTTGATCGTGTTATTTTGTGACAGGTTTTAAATATTTATAATTACTCGTTCTTGGAACTAACTATTATCACGATGCAGGCAAGTGTACCTATCGAACAGTAGTATAGTTTTAGTAAGACAGGATTGTCGAACCCAAAGGAACTAAAAGTACTAGTAATGACTGTCTTTTTATTATCTAGCCTAAAAATAAGGGGGTTTGTTTTAACTAACTAATTAACTAAACTAAGAATTCACAGAAATAGAATTGGGGGATTACTTTCGGAAAATGATTGAATTAAGACAATACCCATGGAAGAATCCACCTAGACTTTACTTGTTATTTTGGCTCCGAATCGGACGATTTATTCATTTGACTTGATCCGTAGAAATCCCTAAGTTATATTATTATCTCTCTCGAGAATAACAACGTCTAACCCTAGGTTGAATAATTGAAATCTCTTTCTAATTAACTTCCTAGGGTTGCATTAACTCGATCTATGGATCTCTTTATTAGGTTTCACCCTAATTCGGCAAAATCTTGTCACCCTATCTCTAGGCGCGCAATCAACTCCGCTTAGTTATGACAAATGTACTCTTAGACAGGGTCTATTCCTCCTTTGAATAAGAGCGTAACTTGAATCAATATCCTGGAATATCAAAACAAGAATTAAGAGCACATAATTAAGAACAAGTCAAATATTTATCATACAATTCAGAAAATAATAACAAGATTCATCTTAGGTTTCATCCCCCTTATGTATTTAGAGGATTTAGTTCATAACTAAAAGGGAAAACATCTCAGAAGAATAATGAATACAAAACATAAGGAAAAACCCAAAACTCCTGAAGGGAAATTGAGGGGAGATCGTTAGTCTTGACGGTGAATCTGGCTTCTAAGATAGATCAATCGGCTTTCCTTGAGAAATTCCTTGCTTCCTCCTCTGTGTCCCCCCTCTTCTCCTCCTCTAAGGTATATTTATAGGCTTTAGAATGCCTAAAAGCCCTCAAAATTAGTCTTTTCCAAATTGGACTCAACTTGTGTTCGGTAGGGACACGCTCGCGTGACACGCCCGTGTACGATTTACTTCAGGCCGTGGTCAAGCCTACTAGAATGGCACGGCCGTGTGGCCTACCCATGTGAGTCGTGCTTTGATTCTGCCAAATTGACACGGCCGTGTGGTCTGCCCATGTGAGGAAGTCCAGGCCGTGTTGATCTCGTACGTTGTCTCATTTTCTTTGTTTTTGGCCCGTTTCTCGTTCATTTTACTCTCTTATGCTCACCTAAGTATAAAACATAAAATTAAGGCATTAGGAGCGTTGAATTCACCAACTCTAAGGAAAAATCATCCATAAAATGCGCTAAGCATGGGGTAAAAATATGCATAAATGACGGTTTATCACGAACTTACCTCGACGAGTTTACGTAGATACGAAGGCGACTAATCTGATATTTTTCCTTTGCCTCGGTCTAACTCCGTACTAGGTTTAATCGGATCTATACAAATGAATTTAACTCAATTCCATATAATTCATATTCAATTTAGTCCAACACATATTTTGGCAAAATTACTATTTTTCCCCTATACTTTTAATTCATTGCAATTTAGTCCCTAGGCTCGGAAAATGAAATTCACACAATTTAATCCTTACTCAAGCCTAGTTGATTTTTATACCTATTAATAACAGCCCATATATTTCATAAAATTCATAAATTTTACTATAAATTTATCATCTTTTCAATTTAATCCCTAATTGATAATTTCATCAAAATTCTCTTTATAAAAGTTATTTATCTAACAACCTTTCATTTTTTATCATAAAACTTCAAAATTCAAGAACACTCATCAATGGAAAAACCCTAATACTTTAACAGTTTTGCAAATTAATCCCCGAACTAGCTAGATTAAGCTACTACGATCTCGAAAATATAGAAATAATTAAAAACGAGACAAAAATACATACCTAATTGAGTAGAATAAGCTTGCTAATATTTCAAGCTTCCATGGCTAGGTTTTCTCTCTTTTATTTTTTATTTTTTTATTTTGGTGGTAGATGATGATAGTATATGATATTTGCTTATTTTATTAATTTATTAAAATTTTAATCACAACTTTTTAAAATTAACCTTATTATTTTATTAAATTTCTAATGATGACTATTCATACTTATCCACTAGTGGTCTATTTACTATATAAGGACTACCAATTTAAAATTTTATAGTTATTTAATACTTTTAGCTATTAGAACTCAACTTTTGCACTTAATGCAATTTAATCATTTTTATCAAATTAAGCATGTAAACAGTAAAATTTCTTAACGAAATTTTTATACGGTATTTACATCATACTATAAACCATATAATAATAAAAATAAATTATTTTGACTTCGAATTTGTGGTCCCCAAACCACTATTCTGATTTAACTGAAAACGGGCTGTTACAACTCTCCTCCTAAAGGAATTTTTGTCCTCGAAAATCTTACTATTAAAGAGGTTCGGATATTGCTTTCTCATAATTTCCTCGTGTTCCTAGGTAGCTTCTTCTATTCCATGTCACTGCCAAAGAACTTTTACTAAAGCTACAGTTTTATTTCTCAATTCTTTCACCTCTCGTGCCAGAATTCTAATCGGTTCTTCACTGTATGCCATGTCAGGTTGGATCTCAACATCCATCGGGGAGATAACATGTGAAGGGTCAGATCGGTACTGTCGTAACATAGACACATGAAAGACATTTTGAATCTTTTCTAGTTTTGACGGTAAAGCTAATCGATACGCAACAGGTTCGATTCTCTTAATAATCTCATATGGCCCGATAAATCGTGGACTCAGCTTTCCTTTATGACCGAATCGAAGAACTTTTTCCAGGGTGAAACTTTCAAAAATACTTTGTCACCAACTTGAAACTCTATATCTTTATATTTAAGATCTGCATAAGAGTTCTAACGATCTAAAGCTATTTTTAAGCTATCTCAGATCACTTTTACTTTTCCCTCAGTCTCATGAATCAAATCAACCCCATGTATCTGTTTCTCACTGAGCTTAGTCAAATACAACAGAGTTCGACAGTTGCGACCATACAGAACCTCATATGGTGCCATTTTTATGCTTGACCGAAAACTATTATTATATGCGAATTCGACTAGCAGCAAATATTTCTCCCAATTGCCTTCAAACTTTAAAACAGAACATCAAAGCATATCTTCAAGAATCTGAATCACAAGCTCAGACTGACCATCAGTTTGAGGGTGAAATGCGATGCTAAAATGTAATTGCGTACCCAGAGCTTCCTATAACTTTTTCCACAATTGTGATGTCAACCGTGGATCTCTATCTGAAATAATGGAGACTAGCACTCCGTGTAACCTGACAACCTCCGAAACATATAACTCTACTAATTTGTCAAGTGAGAAATCTGTATGTATCGGAATAAAATGTGCAAACTTCGTCAAACGATCGAAGATAACCCAAATGACATCTTTCTTTTTCAGAGATAGGGGTAATCCCGATACAAAATCCATAGTAACTCTATCCCATTTCCACTCTGGTATCATCACTGGTTGTAACAGTCCTGAAGGTACTTAATGTTCAGCTTTAACTTGCTGAGATATCAAACATCTAGATACAAACTCAGAAATATCGCGCTTCATTCCCGGCTGTCAGTACACCTGTCCTAACTCATTGTACATTTTATTACTCTATGGATGAACGAACAAGCTACTACTATAAGCTTTGTGCAAAAGTTTCTGTATAAGCTCTGAATTCTTCGGTACACAAACTCTACCTCTGGATAACAAACAATCATCGGGTCCTATCTAAAATTCTGAATCAGAAGCCGACTTACACTGTACTCGTTTAGCTCGCAACTCATTATCACATTTTTGAGCTTCGCAGATTTGCTGTAAAAATTTCAGTTTCGCTTTTAACTCAGCTAAGATCGAGCCATCATTAGATAATGACAATCGAATATTCATCGCCCGCAAAACAAACAAGGATTTTCTGATCAAAGCATCAGTAACTACATTTGCTTTTCCCTAGTGATAACCAATAACTAACTCATAATCTTTCAATAGTTTGAGCCATCTACACTGTCCCAGATTCAAATATTTCTGTGACATGAGATACTTTAAACTCTTGTGATCGGTAAATACATGACATTTTTCATTGAACAAATAGTGTCACCAAATTTTCAACGTAAAAACAATAGCTGCCAACTCTAAGTCATGTGTCAGATAGTTCTTTCCATGTGGCATTAACTGTCTGGAAGCATAAGCTATTACTTTACCTTTTTGCATCAAAACACAGCCTAAATCGTTCAATGACACATCATTGGAAATCACAAATTCCTTACCCGATTCAGGCTGAACTAGAACTAGTGCTTCGGTCAATAGTACTTTCAATTGGTCAAAACTTTGCTAACATTTATTAGACCATTCAAACTTCACATCTTTTTGTAATAGTTGTGTCATCGGCGTAGCTCTCATCAAAAACCCTTTTACAAATCTTCAGTAAGAACTAGTTAATCCTAGAAAACTTCAAACTTCAGATACGTTTCTCGGTGGTTTCCAGTTAACAATCATTGAAATTTTATTCGGATCAACCCTGATACCTTCAGTCGATACTATGTGTCCTAGAAAACTAACTTTCCGAAGCCAAAACTCACATTTGCTAAATTTAGCAAACAATTGTTTATCTCGAAGGTTTGCAGAACAATTCTCAAATGCTCGGCCTGTTCAGTTTCATCTCAGGAATATATCAGAATATCATCAATAAATACCATGACAAATCTATCTAAATATGGTCTGAAAATTCCATTTATCAAATCCATAAAACTGCAGGTGCGTTTGTAACACCCCTAACCTGTATCTATTACCGAAACAGGGTTACGGAGTATTACCAGAGTTTACAAAATAATTTCATATAATTCATTTCATTTACTATTCATATCCAAAACTAATCATATTTTCATTGGCCATCAAGGCCCAATTTAAACATTAGAATCAAGTCAAGACTAAATCGAGAACTCGAAAAATTTTTCACAAAATTTCAAAATTGTTCTTATATACAGGGGTCACACTCTCGTGTGAGTAGGCCTTGTGGTTCACACAGCCAAGTGACATGCCCATGTCTCAGGTTGTGTGGGCATTCGATGTGAGGCACATAGTCGTGTCCCAGCTCGTGTCCTTACTTGTGTAACTCTCTGACTTGTGCCAAATGGCTAGCCACACACCCGTGTGCTAGGCCGTGTGGTCAATTTAATTTTCAAAAATTAAGTGCAGGGTTCACACGACCAAGACACACGCCCATGTTCTGGGCCATGTGTCACACATTGCTGAGACACACGCTCGTGTTTCTGGTCGTGTGCCCAATTCTGAGCATTCTGTTTCTCAATTTTTAAGATGCAAGGGACACAAGGTCAAACCACATGCCTATGTGCCAGACCGTGTGTCACACACGGTCAAGACACACACCTGTGTGGACAAAATAAGACCATTTCCTAGCCTTATTTCTCACCCAAATTTAACCTTCAACCTACAACAACATTTGCATATATTTTTCAACCAATTCAAGTCAAATAAGTTTACTATTTTCCAACCTATACATGCCATTATACCAAAATAAGTTTACTATTTTTACCAAAATAAGCTGGTGGATAGTGTGATGATACTCAAACCAATCTCCAACCTTTGCGAGCTTCTGAGCATTATAAAATAGAGAAAATAAAACCTAGTAAGCATTTAATGCTTAGTAAGTTCGTATAACGGGAAGTAAACCTACCGATCATATTAATTTAAATAAGCATAACAATATCATGTTTTCCAGCAAATTAACAAATTTGCCTAATCACATACACTCAAATAAGCAAGTTAATTACATAATTGACATGTACATCAAGTAAGCATGGATGAGCTCATCTTGCTTTAAACCTTCAGGTATTTCAGAATCATTCAAGCTATAGTTCTCTTAGTCTCACAATTTCTCATGTCAGGAATTTATTCCGTTGAATTATTAAAATATCGATGGATATTCAGGTAGTACACTCAAGATGTACAAAGCTGTAAACCATCAACTCATAATCAAGGGTTCCCATTAGGGCACTTACTTAGAGAGCACACTCTCGAGCCAGATATTAGGATGCTTAGATGAGCTATGTAACAGGACACTTATCCGGGCTAAGCAGGAAACTCATAAGAGTTTTACTTAGGGAGCTCATAGAGCTTAAAAGATAACTCTAGAGAGTTAATATCAGGGAGCACTAGATAAGGTAATAGAGAGTTCAAGGCCTGTGTGAGTAGGCCATGTGGCTCATACGGCCAAGTGACATGCCCATGTCTCAAGCCGTGTGGGCATTCGATGTGAGGCACACAGTTGTGTCCCAGTCCATGTCCTTACCCGTGTAACTCTTTGACTTGTACCACACGGTTAGCCACACACCTGTGTGCTAGGCCGTGCGATCAATTTAATTTTCAAAAATTAAGTACAGGGTTCACACGCCCAAGACACACGCCCGTGTTCTAGGCCATGTGTCACACACGGCTGAGGCACACGCTCGTGGCTCTGCCCGTGTGCCCAATTCTGAGCATTCTGTTTCTTAATTTCTAAGATGCTGGGGACACACGGCCAAACCACATGCCCATGTGCCACACCGTTTGTCACACACGGTCAAGACACACGCCTGTGTGTCTACCCGTGTGGACAAAATAAGACCATTTCCTAACCTTATTTCTCACCCAAATTTAACCTTCAACCTACAACAACATTTGTATATATTTTCCAACCAATTCAAGTCATATAAATCAAGCAAACATCAATAACATGTATGAAATAACATCACATACATTCATATGATCAAACTTACCTTTTAGTAATGACTTATATTTTATCATAATTCAATCTAACCAACCACATACATATATATTAATCATGATATATATAACCTCATAATTATATACCAAAACAAACCATTATTAGCCATTCCAATGGCTAGATTACAAACATCTATTTACAAGCCATCAATTGGCCAAGTTAATCTATACATGCCATTATACCAAAATAAGTTTACTATTTTTACCAAAATAAGTTGGTGGATACTGTGATGATACTCCGACCAATCTCCAACCTTTGTGAGCTTCTGAGCACTATAAAATAGAGAAAAATAAAACCTAGTAAGCGTTTAATGCTTAGTAAGTTCGTATAACAGGAAGTAAACTTACCGATCATATTAATTTAAATAAGCATAATAATATCATGCTTTCCAACAAATTAGCAAATTTGCCTAATCACATACACTCAAATAAACAAGTTAGTCACATAATTCACATGTACATCAAGTAAGCATGGATTAGCTCATCTTACTATAAACCTTCAGGTATTTCAGAAGCATTTGAGATAGATTTATCTTAGTCTCCCAATTTCTCATGTTAGGAATTTATTTCGTTGAATTATTAAAATATCGATGGATATTCAGGTGGTACACTCAAGGTGTACAAAGCTGTAAACTGTCAACTCATAATTAGGGGTACCCTTTAAGGTACTTACTCAGAGCGGACACTCTCGAGCCAGATATCAGGATGATCAGATGAGCTATGTAGTAGGACGCTTATCCGGGCTAAGTAGGAAAGTCATAAGAGTTTTACTCAGAGAGCTCATAGAGCTTAACAGATAACTCCGAAGAGTTAATATCAGGGAACATCAGATAAGTTAATAGAGAGTTCAAGTGAGCCATGTTAGGAAGCCCATAAGAGCCTATATCAGGACGCTCATATAGAGCTGCGTTCATGTTCGCATTATATGCTGGACTACAACAGATCTAATCATGTAATAGGACGCTCACACAGAGCTACGGTAGTGCACAACACATGCATAATCACTACCGATCAGGATGCTCGCAAGAACTATTTAACAGGATGCTCGAGCGGGCTAAAATAGGATTGCTCATCGAGAAATCACATATATCCATCGAATTTCATTATTCAAATGGAACTTAACATTTTTCAAACTTGATTGAATATGTGATTACTTCATTTATTTATAACATTTATATAATTTATACAATCACATACAACATTCATTTCAAGCATGAAAATAAACACAATGTAACAGCCCGTTTTTGAGTCAAATCAGAACAGTGGTTCTGGGGCCACAAATTCAAGGTCAAAAAATTATTTTAATATTACTTTATGTGTTTATAGTATGACTACATGTATGTGTGAAAATTTCGTGAGCTAATTTTATCGTTTAATTTCTCAATTTGAGAAAATGACTAAATAGCGTAAAATGCAAAATTTATGTTCTCATAGTTTAAAGTGCCTTTTTTTCTATGAAATTTAAATGTGGAAGATTTATGATGAAATTAGACCATTTATAGTGGTAATGGACATAAATGGGCATGTGTTAGGTAATTTTATAATGGTTTCATTAAGGTTATAATAGTAAAATTGTAAATTAAGGTAATTAAATAAAACAAAACCATTTTTAATTCATTATTTTTCCATCTTTTTCAACCGAATTAAGGAATAAAAAGAAATCTTTGGAAGCATTCTAGGGTTCGGCACTTTGAGGGATCAATTGGTGTGTGATTTCAGCTCGATTTTTGATGATTTTTATGTTTTTATAATCGTTGCAGCTCAATTTAGCTAGCCCGTACCTTAGATTTTGAATTTTTTAAATATCTTGATAGTTGCCATTGTTGAATCTATGAGTTATTTGATGTTTAAAGATGAAATATGAAAGCTTGATGATAGATTTTAATGTTTTGTAAAGTGATTTTTGACAAAAATGTCAAATAGGGATTAAATTGTGAAATGTGCAAATTGAGGGGTTTAAATGTGAAATAAATAAAAGTTTTGGGCTGTTAGGGACTCATGTACAAATTGTTTAAGCATGAGTTAAATTGAATTATATGAATATTGTATATTTGTGAAATAGGGACTAGATTGTTAAAATGTGAAAGTTTAGGGGCTAAAGTGCAAAGCCCAAATGTGTATTTTTGGACTAAATTGAATGAGTAGGTGATTAAATGGGTTAATTTTGAATACATGTAGATCAAGAAAGAAAAAATTCAGATTTAGATTGGGGGAAAAGCAAGGTTATCGAGTAATCGACCCGATCTGTCAATTCCGAATACGAGGTAAGTTCGTACAATTGGATTTGAATGAATTTCTATTTTTATTTGATGTATGAATTTGAGATAGTATATATTCTATTGGATAAATGTTGAAATAGTAAAGGAAATGTGTGGATTGAGTAAGGCAAGTTACCTAACAAGACCATAGCTGGGCTACGGCAAACGAATAATAAGACCATAACCGGGTTATGGCATGTGAAGGAAAGACCACGGCAGGGCCTTGGCAATGTATATATGAAAGACCATAGTTGGAATATGGCATCAGAAAATCAACAAAACTGTATTGTAAGCAATTGTGAACCGAAGTGGTTCGATAAAAGTATTGATGCGAAATAGAAATGTCTCGGTACAGGTATGTACGGAAAACTATTCGAATATCAAACTAGTGAAAGCTGAGAATTGATGAATGATGATATGGATAAACCTTATATTAGCTTGTGAATTAATGACTTAAATGTCTATGATACAATTTATTTTGAATTGTTAATGAATGTTGTGATTCTTTCATGTTAACGTACGAACTTACTAAGCTTTATAGCTTACTCTGTTTAATTTTCAATGTTTTATAGATTTACGAAGCTAGCTCGGATCTGGGAATCGTCAAAGACTTCATCGTACTATCAATCATCTATTTTGGTACTTTTGAAGTTATGTATATATGGTATATGACATGTATAGGCTTGAGTCACTTTGGTATGTTTGATGTATATGTATTTTTGCCATTTGAGTTAGCATAAAATGATGAACTTGATGATGCTTATGAATGTGTAAATGGATATAATTATAATGTTTGGTAATAGACCTATAATGAATGAATGGGATTGAATTGGTATGAATGTTTGGATTAGTTTTGTCTAATGAATTATACATGTGAACTATGCTTAGAAAAGCAAGTTAAATAGCTTGATATTTGAATAGGTAAATAATATGGATTTGAGTATTGAAATGGTTGATATGGATTTGGTATGTTTGTGTATTGATTGATGAACTTTGGCTGCATATTTGTGACTTAAAATGATACCATATGAGCTTGTGTAGGTATGTGCAAAATGGGTGACAAATTGGCTTTGCAAATGGCCTAATTTTGTCCACACAGGCAGAGACATGGGCGTGTGTCTCAGCCGTGTGTGACACACGGTCATGCTACACAGTCATGTGTCCTCTGGTGTTGAAATTGAATTGAAGTCAGTATGCTCCACACGGTCTCACACAGGGGCGTGTGGCTGGCTGTGTGGTATAAGTAAGTATACACCCTAAATGGCACACATCCTAGCACATGGGCGTGTATGGCCATTTCGTATGGCACACGGGCTGGACACACGGGCGTATGGTTGGCCGTGTGACCCAAGTCAGTACACCCTCCAGTTTTCGTACGGCTTGGCACACGGGCGTGTCCTCGGCCGTGTGATACAAGTCAGTATGTATGCCCTATTTCCACACGGCCTAAGACACGGGGTGTCTACTAGTCATGTGAGGCACACGACCTATTCAACGGACGTGTCTACTAGTCGTGTGAGGCACACGGTATATTATCGGTTTAATCCCGAACCATTTTTAAAGCATGTTTAAGGCCTCATAGGCCCTCATAAAAGACAATGTGATTGTATTGAATGATGTATAAGAATGATTGCTTGAGGTTGATAAATGTAAGCTATGTGTTATGTTTTGATCAGTAATACTTTGTAACCCTATTCCGGCGATGGATAAGGGTTAAGGGTGTTACACACAATTTGGTTACACGAACTTACCTCGATATTTGTTCGTATTTTTAAAAGTCTACTAATTTGGCATTTTTTCTTTCCCTCGATCTAGCTTCGAATTTGAGTTATTTGGATCTATATAGATGAATTTTATCATCAATTTAATCCATTTCATACTTAATTGGATTCAATTTACACCCTAGGCAAAATTACCATTTTGCCCCTAAACTTTTCATAAATTTTAGTTCCGTCCCTAGGATCGGAAAATGAAATTCATGCAATTTAATCCTTATTCCAAGCCTAAATTAAATTTTACATTTCTTAATAACAGCCCATGAATTTCTTAAAAATCAAAATTTTTCCATGGGTTTTACAATTTTTCAATTTAGTCCCTAAATCATAATTTCATCAAAATTCTCTTTGTAAAAGTTGTTTATCTATCAACAACCTTTCATTTTCTACCATAAATTTCAAAATTTCAGCATATTCATCCGTGGCAAAACTTTGTTATTTTGATACCTTTTCAAATTAATCCCCAAAATAGATAGATTATACTATCCCGATCTCAAAAATATAAAAATTACTAAAAACGGGACAAAAAAAACCAAATTAAGCTAGATTAGTTTCCTTTCTCTCTCCTAGGTTTTCCATGCAAATTTTGGGGAAGATGATGAAAAATAAGATGATATTTTCTATTATCATCTTTTAATTAGTTTGATTTCCAATTTAGTCCTTAGCCTTTTCTAATTTTTCCATGGATGAATCACCAAAAATATCTACTAATTTTTCTTTAATGGTCTAATTACCATTTAAGGACCTCAGGTTTTGAATTTTATAGCTATTTGATCCTTCTAGCTACTAGAATTCAAGTTTTGCATTTTATAGAATTTGGTCCTTTCTATAATTAAACACATAATCAGTAAAATTTTCTTATCCGAATTTTCATATAACATTCTTATCATAATACGGAGCATACAATAGTATTAAAATAAATTTTCTTTCTGACTCGGATTTGTGGTCCCGAATCCACTGTTCCGATTTCACTGAAAATGAGTTGTTACAGCATTAGTTAAACCAAACGACATCACAAGAAATTCATAATGTCCGTACCTGGTTCTAAATGTCATTTTCGGTACTTCAGAATCTTTCACTTGTAACTGATAATAACCAGAACGAAGATCAATATTCAAGAACACTGTGGCATCTTTCAACTGATCAAACAAATCATCAATGCAAGGTAGTGGATATTTATTCTTGATTGTAACTTTGTTGAGTTGACGGTAGTCAATTCATAATCTCATCGATCCGTCCTTTTTCTTAACAAAGAAAACCAGAGCACCCTAAAGTGAAAAATTAGGTTGAGCAAAACCCTTATCAGTCAACTCTTGCAACTGTACTTTCAACTCTTTTAACTTAGTAGGAGCCATTCTGTATGGTGCTATCGATATCAGTGTTGTTTTGTTCTCGGTACAAGTTCTATTGCAAATTCAACTTCTTTGACTGGCGGTAATCTAGGTAATTCCTTTGGAAACACATCAGGATACTCACAAACAATTGGCTCTGACTCAATCTTTAATTCAGACACTTTAGTATCCAATACATAAGCAAGGTAAGCATTACAACCTTTTCTCACATATTTCTTTGCTGACATAGCTGATATCATATTAGGTAACCCATTCAATTTATCTGATTCAATATAAAGCATCTCACCATTCTGAAATTTCAATATGATATGCTTTCGTCTACAATTCACTACAACATCATGTAGAGTTAGCCAATCCATGCCCAATATCACATCAAATTCATCAAACGGTAATAGCATCAAATCAGCTGAAAAAAAGTAACCCTGAATCATTAACAGACAGTTCTTGCAAACTTTATCAACTAACACATATTGGCCTAGAGGGTTCGATACTTTAACCACGAATTCAATGGACACAACAAGTAAATTTTTACTAGACATTAATTTTGTGCAAACATATGGATGAGTCGATCTGGGATCAATTAAAGTAATTACATCAGTATCAATAAGAGAGAAAGTACCGGTAATAACATCTGGTGCAGAAGCATCTTCACGCGCACAAATAGCATAAGCCCTAGCTGGTGTTTGTGCCTCATACCTTACAGTAGAGTCTTTCATCACACCATGGCTACCACTCATATTTCCAGGATTATGAGGTGGTCTACCTATTGCAGTTGTGTTGCTCAGCCTCAAAGTTTGAATATTATCTTTTTCAGATTTCTCCAGGCAATCTCTAAGATAGTGGTCAAAGGAACCACATCTAAAGCAAGCTCCACTCTTTATTCGACACTTACCAAAATGTAGCTTGTTACAGTGCTTGCACTTGGGTCTGGTGTTTCTAGCACTACCTATACTCGCTATAGATGTAGCCTGAGACTTAGGATTGGAGTGTTGGATACCTCTGTTTCTATCGGAGTATCCCGCAAAAGTAGTAGAACGGTTGTGATATTTTTTGATTTCTTCGATGCTGTCTGGTATAACTTTCCCTTCAATCTATTACTTGAATCTCTAGCTTCAATTTTAGCGTGTTTTTTCTCTTGACTCAGCTCTTCAGCTTTATATGCTCGATCAACTAGTACATAAATTCTTTCAACTCGAGGATTTCGACTAATAGTTTTATATCTTCGTTTAAGCCATCTTCAAACCACTTACACATTGTAGTTTCAGTCAGAATACATTCTCAAGCATATTTGCTCAATCGAAAAAATTCCTGTTCATATTCGGATACTGTCATAAAACCTTGTTTAAGCTTTAAAAATTCTTTACATTTCTGGTCGAGAAACCTCTGACTGATGTATTTTTTTGGAACCTGGTTTGAAAGAATTCCCAAATGACTCGATCTCTTGGCACTACAGAAATCAACGTATTTGACCACTGATAAGTTGAATCTTTTAATAGAGATACCGCACATTTAAGACATTCAACCTGTGAACAAGATAATTCATCAAAAACTCTGATGGTATTTTCTAACTAGAACTTAGCTCTCTTGGGATCACCTTCTGCTATAGCTTGGAATTCTTCAGCACTGTACTTACGGATCTTAGCAATAGGAGGCTTACCAACTCTAATAGGTTCTGTACTTTGAGGAATAACATGAACCAGTTGAGAAACAGGAGGGGGTGGAGGTTGTTGAGCAACCGGGTTCGTTCGTACAAACTTGGTGAACCATTCATTCATCATCTAGAAGAAGGCTTATTTAGCCTCTCCTCCTTGGCCCTCAAATAAGGGCCTCTTACCACTCGAAGCTACTCCTTGAACGGAGGCTTGAGCGTTACTCTCTACTTCATCGGAATTAGCTCATTTGGATGTCATTGCTATATAAAAATGTTTTAAAACGGTTAGGAGATATCACACTATCATAGGTTATATAATGGCATGTATAGCTAGACTCGTGTATGTTACGTTAATTCGAGAATCAACTAAATTGTAGCTCTGATACCAATAAATGTAACACCCCTAACCCGAATCCATCGACCGAATAATGTTATAGAGCATTACCGGAGTTTACAGAACAAATAGACAGAAATTTCAATAATTTCACATCATATAATATTCATATCATAAACTAATCGAAATCAAACATATTGTCCATTATATGAGCCCTCGAGGCCCAGAATATGTATTAGAAACAAGTCGAGACTAAACTGAATGCTTAAAGAATTTTTCGAAAAACACTAAAATTTTTCAAGCTGCAGGGGTCACACGGCCGTGTGATTCACATGGCTAAGAGACACACCCATGTCTCAGGCAGTGTGGGCATTCGAAATAGGGACACACGACCGTGTCTCAACCTGTGTCCGTGCCTGTGTAACTCTCTGACTTGGGCCACACGGTCAAACCACATGCCCGTGTGCTAGGTCGTGTGAGCATACTAACTTGTGCAATTTAAAAGATACAGGGGACACACGGCCGTGTCTCTGCCCGTGTGGACAAAAATAGGCCAATTTCCAAGCCACATTTCTCACCCAACTTGACATCAACCTAACCCAACATTTTTGCACATCAACTAGCCATAACAAGGCATTCAAAACAACCCAAAATCAAGTCTTAAACATGAAATATCATCACATAAAACCAATATGCCCTTAGGCACTTCAAATGACAACTTGAAGGCATATCAACCAAGTATCTCAACTTACCTAAATGACCAAATTCATATATGCATATTCAAGCCACATTTTACTTTCTTTCATTCTACTATATCAATCACACATCAAACATGATAAGGTCACATATATACCCATTAAAATTTACCAAAAACAAGCCATATACATGGTTAACCTCAACAAAACATTTATATGCCATCATTGGCCAAAATAACCTATACATGCCATTATATTCAAGGTTAATTTATTGAAAGTACCAAAAAGACTGATGGATAGTGTGAAATAACTCCGACCAACTTTCAACCTGAACGAGCTTCCAAATTACTATAAAATATAGAAAAATAACACAGAGTAAACATTTAAGCTTAGTAATTTCGTATAACACGGAATTTAACTTACCATATATCCATACAATAGGTAAGTAAACATAGCATATCTCAACCAATTTGGTCAAAAGCCTAAATACATGATCACCAACATATTAGCCATGAAAATCGCATATAAGATCCAACACATATGGTTGAATTCATCAAATAATCACATTTCATGTCTTTCATATAATTACCAATAATAGTTCATATCGAACTCATATAATTTCATAACAGGACTGTGCTCGTTGAACCATTTAGAATATCGTTGGATACACGGGTAGTACACACGAGGTGTACTGAATTGTAATTCGTCAATTCATATACATGTATGCTCATACGAGTTGTAAACAATAAGCTCTTTCAAGTTGAATAACGGGAAGCTCATGCAAGCTGAATAATGGGAAGCTCATGCGATCTGAATAACGGGAAGCTCATAAGAGCTGAAATCGATGACCCTAATGACATGTCATTTGTATCCTACGGATTCTTAAGGTTCAAACGGGGCTCAGTAATTGTTGAATATACATCCAGTATTTATTCATGAAAATTGTACAATTCAAAAACAATAATTCAATTTAACACATATAAATGTACAATTTAATTACATGAACTTACCTCAACGAGTTTAAGTAGATATGAAGGCGACTAATCCGATATTTTTCCTTTGTCTCGATCTAACTCCGTACTAGGTTTAACCGGATCTATACAAATGAATTTAACTCAATTCAATATAATTCATATTCAATTTCGTCCAACACACTTTTTGGCAAAATTACTATTTTGCCCTATACTTTTAAGTCATTGCACTTGAATCCCTAGACTTGGAAAATAAAATTCACACAATTTAATCCTTACTCAAGTCTAACCGATTTTTATACCTATTAATAGCAGCCCATATATTTCATAAAATTTAAAAATTTTACCATAAATTTATCATCTTTTCAATTTAATCCCTAATTAATAATTTCATTAAAACTCTCTTTACAAAAGTTGTTTATCTAACAACAACCTTTCATTTTTTATCATAAAACTTCAAAATTCAAGCATACTCATCAATAGCAAAACCCTAATACTTTAACAGCTTTACAAATTAATCCCCGAACTAGCTAGATTAAGCTATTACGATATCAGAAACATAGAAATATTTAAAAACGGGACAAAAATATATACCTAATTGAACAAATAAGCTTGCTAATATTTCAAGCAAAATAACCAAAATAACCTTTTTTTTATTTTGGTGGTAGATGATGATAATAGATGATATTTGTTTATTTTATTAATTTATTAAAATTTTAATCACAAATTTCCAAAATTAACCTTAATATTTCATTAAATTTCCAATGATGACTATTCATACTTATCTACTAACCACTTTAATGGTCTATTTACTATATAAGGACCTCCAATTTAAAATTCTATATCTATTTAATACTTTTAGCTATTAGAACTCAACTTTTGCACTTAATGCAATTTAGTCAATTTTTTTTTCAAATTAGGCACGTAAACGGTAAAATTTTTTAACGAAATTTTTATACGGTATTTCTATCATACTATAAACCATATAATAATAAAAATAAATTTTTTCTGACTTTGAATTTGTGGTTCAGAAACCACTGTTCTGATTTAACTGAAAACGGACTGTTACATTGCCACAGATTTAGCGCTCAGTCGAGACGTACCACTTGAACGACCTCGACCGCGACCATAAGCAAATCGAGAAACTTGATCGGAACAAAAAGACTGTGATGAAGGTTGACTGTTATAGGCAAGAAGCGACGGAGTGTCTTTCTTAATTACAACAAGATTTACAAAAACATGAACTTGAGAGAAAGGAGCTTGGTGTCGAGCCTCAGCATCCAATAAGGCTATTGTAATCCCTTATAAATCAAAAGGCACTTGACTGGTGGTTATAATAGACACAACGTGATTGAACTTAGGTGAAAAGCCGTTAATAATCGTGTAACACCCCTAACCCATATCCGTCGTCGAAACAGGGTTTTAGAGCATTACCAAAACTTTCAGAAGATTTTACAAATACTTTACGTAAATTACTATTCATTATCTGAGATCATTTGAAACGTCCCTTAATTGGACTCTTAAAGCCCAATACGAGCATTAGAGTCAAGTCGGGACTTAATCGGGAACTCTAAGAATTTTTCGCAACATTTCAAAAATTTTCCAAGGTGCAGGGGTCACACGCCCGTGTGGTCTAAAGGACATGCCCGTGTGACCCTAGGACATGCCTGTGTGACACTAGGACACACCCGTGCTGCAGGCCATGTTCGACCCGTGTAACTTTCTGACTTGTGCACACGACCATGGCACACTCCCGTGTGCTAGGCCATGTGGTCAATTAATTCATTTTGAATTTAGATGCAGGTTTCACACAGCCAAGACACACTGTAATACCCTAAAAAATTTTACAATAAGATATTATATTTGATATAGTAAAATAAGGAAATAAAGTGACAAAAAGGGAAATTTGATTTATGTCAACATTGGGGAGTATATTATAATACATTAATTCAAGAAAGGACTAAATCATAAAAGTGAGAAAAGTTTTGTTGCACAAGAGTAAATACTTAAAATTTGAGGGTTAAAGTGTAAATATGACAATTTTAAAGGACTAGTAGTGTAAATATTTTAAGGGTGGAATGATTTAAAAACTAAGGAAAATGAATAAATTAGGACCAAATTGAATAGGTGAAGAATTATGAGGGACTAAATTATAATTTTACCAAATTTAAATGATGACTCAAGGATGGAATTTTAAAAGATCATATAGGGCAAAATGGTCAATTAGAAGGAGAGAGAAATCTAGAAGGTAATGATGATGTTGAAGATATTTTAGATTAAATAAATAAATAAATATTAGTTTATTAATATTTTAATTTGATTTTTAAATGATATTTTATTATTTTATTATTTTATTATTATTCTATTTAGTATATATAAGGAAAGAAAGATGAAGAGCCATCATCTTTTTCCCATGCACCCAACGTATGAAGAGAAAAGAAAGAAAGAAACTTTCTTTTCTTTACAATTTGGTCCTTTCACCAAAAAATCCACCATTTTCACTTAGAAATCAAAAGAATTTCCATAGCCATCAAGAGAGAAAGATGACAAGGAGATTATGGGGAGATAGAATATCAAGTTAAATTCAAGAAATAGAAGCTAGAGGAGAGAGAAAATTAAGTTAAAGATTGAAATCAATAGAACAAGGTAAGAATATCAAGCTTTCAATATATTTTTAAGTGTAATATTATTGAAAAAGCATGGAAATGATGTGGATGTAGAGTTTTCTTATATAAAGTTTTATGTTCTTGATATGTTAGTGAAGGAAAATAAGAGAAAGTGATGGAAACTATTGTAGAGAAAGGAAATAAGGGTGTTATAAACTTGGTAATCAACATTTTGTACTAAAATAGTTTTGGACAGCAGCAGTGGTCTAAATTTGAAAACTGACCAAAAATTCTGGAAATCAAATTAGAGGCTGAATAAAATATGAAATTAAATTTTATCGAGTCTAGTTTTTCATAGAAGAAACGGTGTAAGCAATGGAATCGTAAATTGTGAGATATAATAAATTTAGTGAGACAAAGTCAGAACGATTTTGGGTTCCCCTATTCTGACTTTGGAAAAATAATTAAAAATTGTATAAAAATAATTAGGGCCTTAAATTTATATTTTCAAATCCTTAATGAGTCTATTTTCAAGAAAAATAAATAGGAACATCATCTGAATCCCGTACTAAGAGAAAATTAATTTTTAGTAAAGAAAGGTTGAAGTTGTCAAACAGCAAAACATGGATAAATTTGAAGATTTTACTGTACTTATTGGCTAAATTATAAGTTCTAGAATTTTTATGGTATAAATATATTTGAGTCTAGTTTTTAAAACAACAAGCGGATCTTGATTTAGAATTCTGTAGCTCAAGATATAAATAATTTAGTTACAATGACTCAAGTGGACAGCTTGATATGAGTATATAAGCATATAGTGAAATTATGTACATATCAAGGATGTTGAATGGAGAGGAGGAGGAGGAAAATATATGTTAATATTCAGTTAACATGGGTTTACATTAAAAATGACTATTTTGCATGTTGTAGGCTCAAGTATTAAATTGAATAAAAGTAAAACTTTAGGGGTAATTTTGTAAAAATGTCAAAAATGACCAAATTGCATGAAATGAATTTTTTTATTATTTAAATTAATAAATTGAATGGAATTATCAATTTAAATAAATATCGGGTGGAAAATAGAGAAAAATAAAAAATTTCTAAAATGCCCCTGAATTTTGATATTTCTACAATTTAGCCAAGTAAGTTCATATGGTCGAACTTTTATGATTATTTGCTAAATTAGGACTGATATAATGTATTATTTCATATGTTTGCTATTGAATTGTGAATATTGTTAAATTAGAGAAATCGGATCAAAAGTTCAAATTGAGCATAACGCTGAATTAAGTATGACCATTCAGTGATCAGTGATGAATTGACGGATAAGACCATGGCTGGGCCATGGAAATATATGTGTAAGACCATAGCTAGGCTATGACATCCTGATGATAATACCATACCTGGGATATGGCACCACAAGTGTAAGACCATGACTAGGCCATGGCAATACATGTGTAAGACCATAGTTGGACTATGACATCATACCAGAAATGAGTAAGACCATAGCTGAAAGATACTATGGCAATATGACAAGAAATGAATAAGACCATGGTTGAAAGATACCATGGCAACATGATAGGAAATGAATAAGACTATGGTTGAAAGATACCATGGCAACATGACAGGAAATGAATAAGACCATGGTTGAAAGATACCATGGCAATGTGACAAGAAATGAATAAGACCATGGTTGAAAGATACCATGGCAACATGACAAAAAATGAGTAAGACCATAGTTGAAAGACACTATGGCATCATGTCGAAGATAAATAAGACCGTAGATGGGAGACGCTATGACATCTGTTGAACAATTGATATTCAGGTAATATATATTAGATGATGAGTGGTTATATGAATTGGTTGTACAAAATGGTTGTGTGAAATGTTTACAATTATTGGTCATATGGAAATATATGTACAAAATAGTTGCATGAAATAATTATGAAGATAAATAAATGAAATAAGTATAAGTACATGGAATATAATTTATTTTAAGTTTGATATGAACTATTACCGGAATAAATATACATAAAATATATGGAAATGATGGTGCATGAAATATTGATATAATGAAATGAATGATATATACTTATGAAGAAACGGTAAGTATTTAATTGAAATTTTTGTTAAATGATATGTAAATCCTAGTAATGCCCGAAACCCTATTCCGGCAATAGATACTAGTTAGGGCCCGTGTTCTAGGCCGTATAGCACACACGGCTGAGACACGCCCGTGTCTCTGCTCGTGTGCTCAATTCTGAGCATTCTGTTTCTCAAAATTTAGGTGCAGGGGGCACACAACCTAACTACACGCCCATGTACTCGGCCATGTGTGACACACGGTCTAGACACACGCCCGTGTGGACAAAATAAAGCCATTTCTAGCTTCATTTCTCACCCAAAATTTCACCCCAAGACCTGCAATTGAAGCACACATCAATACCAACCATTCCAAGCATTCAAATTAAACAATTCCATCATTCATCATGGCATACCATTGCATGCATATGTGTTTATAAACTTACCTTGGATTAACTTAGGTATTAACATCATTTGATCACATATACTTAACATATCACATATGATTATATCATAATAACCTACTTAATCATACCAAAATAACCATTACTAGCCATTCCATTGGCTATATTACAAGCATCATTAACATGCCACTAATGGCCAAGTTGTCCTATACATGCCATTATACCAAAATGATTTTACTATGTATACCCAAAATAAGTCAGTCGATAAAGTGACGATGCTCCAATGATCTTCTAACCTTCGCGAGCTTCCGAGCACTATAAAATAGGGAAAATAAAACGGAGTAAGCATTACATGCTTAGTAAGTTCGTATAATGGAAACTAAACTTACCAATCCCGTTTATTAAATCTAAGTATACAATATCATGTTTACCATCCATTAACAATATTTCCTAAACACATGCATTCAATCAAACATGTTAGTCACTAAAATCTTCATACCAATCAAGTAAATATAGATAAGCTCATCATGCAATATTCTTTCAAGTCATTATCATTTCATCTCAAAATTCTCATACCATGTCAAGAGTTGTGTCTGTTGAATCATTGAAATTCCAATGGATGCTCAAGTAGCACACTCGAGGTGTACGGTTCCATAATCTGTCAATTCTTATTCGAGGGTACCCATTAGGGCACTTAATCAAGGAACACACTCTCGAGCCACATATCGTATAACAGGATTTCCAGTCCATGCTAAATCTTTTATATAACGTATGCTCAAAACAGCTCAATTGGGATTACCACTTCAGGCTAAACCCTAATCGTAACGTATACTCGAGAGATATTATATCAGGATTACCTGTCTGGGCTAAATATTTTTTATAAAAAGGTTGATAGGATTACTCGTTTGAGCTAAATCCCGTTCACAACAAATGCAGAACCTTATTCGTTGTAGGAAATCGCATATAATCATCGGAATCTAATATTCAATCGGGATTTAACCCTTTTTCACCATTTCAAGCATGTATTAAAATTTTCATTATAGCATTCAAATAATGTACATCAATATAAGTCACATTCCATACAAACACAACATTCAATTGAACATATTTACAAGCTCGATTAAGTTACACGAACTTACCTCGACACTTGTTCGCATATAAAATCTACTAATCTGAAACATTTTCTTTTCCTCGGTCTAGCCTCGAATTTGTGTTGTCCAGATCTATATAAATAGCTTTAATCATCCATTTCACATATTTCATATTTCTTTGGACACAATTTACATCCTAGGTAAAATTACCATTTTGTCCTTAACTTTTCCATAAATTCCAATTTCATCCCTAGGCTTGGAAAATGAAACTTGTGCAATTTACCCCCTATTCCAAGCCTAACCAAAATCCCATTACAAATTTTACAACACATGTATTCATAAAAAATTATAATTTTTCATCAAATTTCACAACTTTACATTTTAGTCCCTAAATCATATTTTCATAAAAAATCACTTTGTAATAGTTGTTTATCTATCAACAACCTTTCATTTTCTA
Organism: Gossypium longicalyx; assembly: GCA_025698465.1. Lineage (NCBI taxonomy): Eukaryota > Viridiplantae > Streptophyta > Magnoliopsida > Malvales > Malvaceae > Gossypium > Gossypium longicalyx. The sequence goes on from CM047000.1 coordinate 10,835,286, forward strand.
CCATAAATTTCTAATTTTCAGCATATTCATCCATGACCCAAATTTCATACCTTGATAACTTTTCAAATTAATCCCCCAAATAGATAGGTTAAGCTATCTTGGTTTCAAAAATATCAAAATTACTAAAAACGGGACAAGGAAACTTACCTACTTAAGCCTTGAAAGTTTCTTCTCTCTCTCCTAGGGTTTCCATAAAATTTTAGGGTTGAAGATGACAAAATAAGATGATATTTTATTTTTATCATTTTTAATTAATTAATTATTTCAATTTTCAATTTAGTCCCTACTCTTTTCTAATTTTTCCATGGATGAGTCACCAAAAATCTACATACTTTTCTTTAATGGTCTAATTATCATATAAGCACCTCTATATTTGAATTCCATAGCTATTTAATCCTTATAGCTACTAGAATTCAACTTTTACATTTTATGCGATTTAGTCCTTCTCGTAATTAAACACTTAATCGATAAAATTTTCGCATCAAAATTTTCACACGACATGTATATAATAAAATAAAAATAAATTTTATTTTTGGGTCGAATTTGTGTCCCAAAACCACTATTCCGATTTCTCTGAAAAATGTGCTGTTACAAATTGTGTACTTAGCTAGCCTATAAAAAGGATTCATCATTGTTCATTAGGGACACAATTGTTTTCATTAAAAAAGTTTTGAAGTCTAAGGGTTAGTTTATTTGTGCAAGATTTCTTTCTTGTGATTTTTTAGAAGTAGTTTTCTTCTTGATTTTCTTCAAGAAGTCGTGGAAATTCATTATTCATCCTGTAATTTTCCAAAGATTATTTCTTGGAGGTTTGATTAATTCATTATTCATCTTGTAATTTTCCAAAGATTATTTCTTGGAGGTTTGATTAGAGTTGTTAATTGAGTTTTTTGGGATTTGTAACAGTCCAGTTTTAGCTAAACCGGAACAGTGGTTTCGGAACCACAAATCCAAGGTTGGAAAATTATTTTTAATATTATCATTTTTGGTGTTTATGGAAACACAAAAATTTATATATTTTTTCATACCCATTTTTACTTAAATTCGTGCAAATCCGGTTAAATTCTTGTCGAAAAATAATTAAATATTATGAAATAATTAAATTGTGTTAAAAATATGAACATGGTGAATTTTAGTTAATTTTATTTTGATTAATTTTGACTATTTTCAACAGATTCGCGCAAAGGGCTAAAATTGGTTCGGCTGACACTGCTAAAAGTACAAAACCGAGAAGCAATTTGAAGTATCGAGGCACATTAATTTCCAGTCTAAGACGGTCCAAAAATGTGTATTAATTCATAATTTAATTAATTTTAATTTATTCCCCATTTAATTTGGGTTAAATAAATTATTTTTAATTAATTATGGAGAAAGGGTCCAGTTGAACCGCACTGGTCGAACCAAATTGAGTGAACCGAACCAGCCAACTAATTGGGCAGCCCAGAACCGTCCATATGCTGACCCAAATTAGCGTTTTAACTGATTAAATATGCTTGCAAAAAGGCCCTTGAAAGACTTCCAAATTGCATTCAAACCCCACCTTTAATTATGGCTTTGTAGATTTGCCCCAGGCTATTTTTAGCAAAGTTGAAAGTCTCAACTTTTGCCAAGTAGATGGCCGGCTATAGGGGATTCTAGAATTTTCTATTTTTATCAGCCACAATCATCTATAAAAGCCACCCCTTGCTGATCATTCAAACCATCCCTCAATCCCACAAAATTCTCTCATTCTCTCTTCCCCTCTCTCACTTTTCTCTCCATTTTTTCCATCCCATTTCCCTTTTTGTTCAAGTGCCGATTTCTTCTCTTGGGAAAGAGGCTCTCATCAGCCATTTTGGAACAACAATTAGGTGTTCATAAGCCACCTTGATAGCCAAGGGCAATGAAGAATGAAGAATGAAGAACGGAGCAACTAGTCAAGCCACGGAGAAACACCAGATTTGCTTCTTGTTCCCTATCTCTTTAATTTTTGTTGTTCTTTTGACAAACATGTTTATGAATATTTATGCTATTGAAATGGTTATTTTAATCAATTTAGCTTAAATTAAGTTTGTGTTGGGTTGATTATATTCTGTCTGCTTGAATTGTTAAAATGATGTTTATGTTGTTATCGGCCTCGGTAAATTGCTTGGTTAAGTAAAATCATGCCTAAGTTATTCTGGCAATATAATTGTTAAATAACTAATGAATTAATTATTAAATCTTATTGAAATTATAATTAATAGACACAATGTTTAATCAGTGCATGTTTATTCTTTTAAGGTAGCTGAAGTTTAAATTAGCATTGTATTCGACGATACATATGCCTTGCATAACTTGCAAGATTTTTGTGATTAAACTGTTTCAAGGTAGAAATACCCTGTTACCTCACTTAATATTTTATATGTTTGTGAAGATTGATTAATCGCTTGGATTGACATTGAAAAATGTTCAAGAGATTGATTAATTTCATAAGTATGTATGAGCAGTAGTTAGCAAATTACCGAGTTGCCGTGAATTTATTCGTAGCAATATAAACATCAGTTTAATAATTCTAAGTCAAAGAATTGTAATTAATCCAACACAAGTATGTTATCTTGATTAAATCTTATTTGAAATCATGCATTAGAACTCCTTTATTTCAATTATTTACTTAGTTTTTTAAAATAATTTTTGACCTCTTTTAAAACCAAATTATTTTTACCTCACCAAAGTGTTTTACAATTAATTTCATAAATAATTCTTTTTACAGTCCCTGTGGGTACGATAACTCGACATTTACTTGTCACTTTATTACTTGTTACGATTGTTTACACTTGCACATTTTCGTTGTTCCAGTTTACAGCATGTGATTGTATATGTGTGAAAATTTCGTGAGCTAATTTTATCGTTTAATAGCTCAATTTGAGAAAAAGGACTAAATGGCGTAAAATGTAAAAGTTGCATTCTACTTGTTAAAAGTGTTTAATTGCCATGGATTATTAAATGAAAGGTCCTTATGTTGTAATTACACCATGGTTAGTGGATATGGACATAAATGGCCTTGAATTATATGAATTATAATGTTTTAAATAAAGGTTAAAATGGTAATAATAGAATTAATGTATAATTAAAATAAAACAAACATGAAATTAGTCCATTATCATCATCTTTGCACCGAATTTGAAGAAGAAAAGAAAGCTTGAATGTGTTTAGGGTTTTGACAACTTGAAGCTTTAATTAAGGTATGATTTTAGCTCAATTTTAATGGTTTTTATGTTTTTGTGATCGTTGCTTTGAGTACTACCTATCTCGTACCTTAATTTTTGAGTGTATGCTAGTGACTTTGAAAATTTTCATAGATGAATCCATGAGTTTTATGATGTTTGATGATGAATTATGCAAGCTTGGTGTTTGATATACATGTTTTGTAAAGTGATTTTTGACAAAAATGTCAATTAGGATTAAATTGAGAAAAGTGTAAATTGAGGGGTTAAATTGTGAAATAAATGAAAAATATGGGCTGCTAGGGACCTATAGAGAATTCGGCTACGCAGGGGTCATATTGAATTTTGTGAATTTTGTGTATTTATAAAATATGGACTAAATTGAATAAATGTGTAATTTTAGGGGCCAAAGTGCAAAAATGCCCAAATATGTGTTTGTAGAGAAAATTGAATGTGTTGATGAATAAAAGAGTTAATTTTGAATGCATATAGATCAAGAACAAAAGAAATCGGATTTAGATCGGGGAAAATCCAAAGTTATTGAGTAGTCAATCCAGTTCCTCTATTTCGACTACGAGGTAAGTTCATATGCAAATAAATGTCTTTAAATAGAATTATATATGTTTTAGTTGTCATTGAATTGTTATTAATGTGGAACGAGCAAATACGAGCAAGAAACAATGAAGTTTCGATATCCTAAGGTCCCGTACGAACCTTAGGAATAATATAGGATACGAATGTCATGACATTAGGTTATCGAGATGTGATTACATGTAAGATCATGTCTGGGACATTATCATTGTATTGAGATTACGTGTTAGACCATGTCTGGGACATTGGCATCGTTAATCGATTTCGTGTAAGACCCTGTCTAGGTTAGTGGCGTCGATATGTGATAACATCTAAGACCATAGTGATATATGTGATGTTTATAAGTTACCATGTGTTTTGGCATGTTTGCCATGGTTGTTGGTATGGCTAAGTAGTTGCTCATTTGGTTAGCTATTAGTTGATATATTAATTCTTAAGAAATGGTATATTTTGGTATGATTTATAGATAATGAAATGGTATGTTTGAGAAGCATGATTTGGTTGATAGAAAGGTGAGAAAATTCATTTAGGAGATATGTAAGTTTTTATGATTTTGGTATATTGATTTGGTAAGTTTTTTTATTATAGAATTGAGTAGTTGAAATGGTTGATGATAGATAGCATGATATGTGTGTGAATTGGCATGTGTTGGCTGCCTATATATGTATTAAAATGATACTATTTTGATGGCTAGGTGTGCATGAGAAAATGGTGGCAAATTGGCTTTGCAAATGGCCTATTTTTGTCCACACGGGCAGTAACACAGGCGTGTGTCTCAACCGTGTGTGACACACGGTCATGTTATACGATCGTGTGTCCCCTGAGGTACCCTTTCGAATTAATGCAGTATACCTTACAGTTTTGAGACGACCTAGACACATGAGCGTGTCTACTAACCGTGTGTGGCACACGGGCTGACACATGGGCGTGTGGTCAGCCGTGTGACCCAAGTCAGTAACCCCTTCAGTTTTCCCAAGGCCATGGCACACGAGCGTGTCTCCGGTCGTGTGGTACAAGTCAGTATGTATGCCCTGTTTTCACACGGCCTATGACACAGGCGTGTCTGGTAGCCGTGTGAGGCACACGGCCTGTTTACACAGGCTTGTGTGTGTGTGTGTGTGTGTGTGTGTGTGTGTGCGTGCGTGCGTGCGTGTGTGCGCGCGTGTGTATGCGCGTGTGTGTGCGCGTGTGTGTACGTGCGTGTGTGTGTGTGTGAATTCTCATTAGGGACCTTATACTTTCTTTCTTACATAATTTCGTGACAATTTTTACATCTATTCAATTTGATCCCTAATGTAGCAAAGTTAACAAATAAGCCAAACTAACTTAATAATCATGAAATTATGTAGGAATCAAAACTAGCTTGTTTGAAAAAGACCTAAATGTAAATTGAATAAATTTTAGCAACCCTAACCCTCCAAGTTAAAAATTAGGATTCAAATTGAATAAATGAGGAACCAAATTGGGGACGTTACACTTCTTCCCTCCACCATACTTTCTTAGCAGCCCTAATCGTTCCAAGGGTGGCTGAGTTCAACGCTGGAATCTCAATGTCCATCACCAAATTTTTGCAGCCGAGTAACGTAGTATTCAAAAGTTAAATCGTTAGATTTTAATCTTCTAGATGTGAAAAAGTGATAAGAGATTTACAGAAAACAAATTTAATGTTTTGGTTGGATGCATGATGGAAGTAAAACTTTTAAGAATATAATAACAAAAACAAATATTACTAACGCAAAGCCCTGTACAGACCCTAATCAAAAGTTTCAGTCATACACATCTCTATATTGACTTTATTTCCTGATACAAAATTGCTTCGAAATGCTTGAATCGAAGGTGTCATTACTCATTAGTACACAATATTTTCTTTTAGAGAAAATAAAATTACTCAATCACCAAAATGAACAAACAATTACAGCTATCCATGAAACGGAGATGAGGCACTTGAAATCTTGCCTTTCTGCTTGAGAAGTAGTGGTGTGGTGGTAATCATAGTCTAACAAAAACATCTCAAGAAGTTGACGAGGAAATGGAACAAGTAATTCTCTCGGTCTAACATTTCATGTCGAACCAGTCTTTCCCAGATGATGTTCTGAGGCAGATTATCACTGTAATATAGCAAGGTTGTGACAGAAGCTGCAGGCTCGGTGAGTAACGACATCAATAGCCGCAATAGAGACCGAAACAAAAGGGGCGTCAGAGACTGCAACAAAGAAGGAAATACAAGTATAGGGTGAGCCTTATCTATCTATACACACGTGTATGAATGAATATTGATTTTATGATGATAAAGAACGATGAAAGAAGAGATGGCCAAGGAAAAGAAGCATATACCATGGATTACTGTGGAGTTTGGAGAGCCTGAAAGAATGCAGGAAATAGGAGCTTGGAACAGGTAGTCAAAGAAAGTTTGGGCCATTGGGTTTGGGTTCTTTAACTGCCAATCTTACGACCAGCTGACATTCAGACCTAACTTTCCTTGTAGTTACCAGGAACCATGAAAAAAATTGGGAACTGGTAGCTAGAAGGGGTCAAACCGTTGTACTATACTTGTGAAATATATAATCTTTTGATTGCCTATTAGTACAAGCGACTTCCTCCCTCCCTGGCCATTTGGGAATCATGGGTTTAACGGTTTGGTTCAGTACTATACATTATTTTCTTTGTTCAATGCTATCGGGGTACCATTCTCAATCAACTCTAACAGTCAATTATTGAAAATTTGAATATGAACCAAGTTAGATTTCTGGGTTGTTACATACAATGCAAGAAGAGGAGAAAATGCGTTTACTACGTAGATTTTCTTCCTGTTTTCCAAGCCTTCCATCTAATTTAATTTATTCTCTCTTCCACTAACTGCCACATTTCACGTTTACAATATGTATATATATATTCTGGATTATGAGTAATATACCGAGATTGGAAAACTAGTAATTTTTTCTTGATGATGATGATGTGAACCCTAAATATCAGATTTTGGAATGCCAAGAATATTTCGTCACAATCGAGTCCATGATACAAATAGCGTGAGTTGGCACATAGTAATATAAACGAAAAAGCTTGACATAACATTTACTATATTTTGGGCCTAAATTTCTACAAGAACCAAAAGAACCTGCATATGCTACTAAAACTGAAACAAGGGTAACATTTCCTGATACTGAATCAGGCAACCTTTCGGCAAATATCGTCCATATATCCATGATAGAAGCTAACTACAGATATGTATTCCTTTTTCCGTCCAAAATTTCTAGCTAATCATGTCTATAGTTATGTATTTTGGGCATGTTTAGCATAAAATCCAATCATATTGTATTTCTTCATTGTGATTATATGTTCAGAAGCGCAGACACCCCATCCATGATGCCTTTTGAGAGAAGATGAAGCTAAGTGCTGCTGCTCACTGTGATGATCCTCGTCATTTTCATCAAATTCCAACTACAAAAAATGTTCTTTTAAAAAAACAAAAATGTATGAACTTTAGAAGGGGACCCGGAAGTTTGATAAATAGTTATGAAGCAACTCTGTTCTGGGGATCTGGCTGTAAGCAAAGATCATCTCTGTTTATTCCTCTTGTGGATCTTGCAAGAGAAGACTTAAATCATAAGATGAGGGTTAATGAGAGCTAATACAAGAGGATATCAAAGATTCAAGTCATAGATGCAATAGAAGTAGCTTCACAATGAGAATCAAAATCCGCTCATCCTCTCATCAAGATAACCAACAATGAAACCATGAAGTTCTAACCCTTATATTGCACTCTGGATTTTTCAGAACAAATGAACAAGAAAACAGCAGCTAAGAACAGAGTAGCCAAAAGAAACTAGTATATTCCATTTCGGAAAGACTTGTAACTTATTATGCTCCGAAAATAGGAACTTAGACGACCTAACTTAGCCTATATTAGCCTGAGGAAGATACTCCAAAAATGGATGACTCTTGCATCCACTCAAATATGCTAAGCAAATAAGCAAGTTGGAACCACCATTCAGTACTACAAAAAAAAGTGAGGCAGACTAGTATTTTCAGGTTCACAACCAAGCAAATTCTAACTATTGTTTATCAGGATTCTCGGGTTCTTCTTCCTTTTCAGGGTCTTCCTCCTCTTCCTCTTTCTTTTCTTCCTCTTCTTCATCTTCTTCCGGAGGATCGTATGGCATTGGTGGTGGTAATGGTGTCTTCATAGGGCTAAATTGAGGAAATATATCAGGTCTACGCCCGGGTTTAGGCCTCTCCCACTCCTGCCATTTAAACAAAGGAAAAAAAACACAATGAAAACATGTTTCTCAAATGATTGATTTATCTAAGCCAAACTGCCACTACCCATTAATCAAACACAATAAAACAGAGTATTACAGCAACAAAAAAAATCATCTTAACTATTACTGCATAACCTTTTTTTGTTCACAAAAGCTGACCACAGGTATCGTATCATGTAGTTTGGGATTGCCCCGACTGCGAAAAACTTGAAATTTCCCTATCCCATTAGCAAGGAAATAAAAGATTAGTTACAGACTATAAAGGACTTACAATGGGGAAATCGAGGGGATTGCGGCGAGTCAATTTCTCTTCCTCGGGAGCCATACAAACCACATGACGTGTCTTTCTCCTGCTCCGTTGATGGCCATTAGAGACTCTAAAGGCGAGGGGGTATCTGCATATGACACCCGTGGAAGTGTAAGAAGAAGAGGTGGAGGTGGTTGAGGGCGGCGCTAGGGTTATGGACGGCGGGGATAAGGAGATGCAAATGAAAGATGCCATGGTATTTGGTGGGGTGCACTGCTTCCCCAGTTGGGGCGAAACAGAGTTAAGAAAGGGTCTTATACAAATCCGACCGCCTTTTCTCCAAGTCGGGCGCTACTCAAGAGTGGGTTTCTCAAACAATGACCATAACTCCAATTTCTGGTGGCTCAGCCTTACCCCCTAAATAAAAACTAACTGATAAGTTCACTTTTTTGTCGTTTAACTTAAAAAAAAATTCAGAACTCTTTCTACTTTATTTAAATATCTTCAAGTTGTATTTTTCTTGTATTTTCGTTTTTGGGATGCAATAGGAGGTAATAAGTTTTTTCATTTCTACATTAGAGAGTTATTACCAAATGGCGTTCTACATCAACAGACTAATTTTAATCAAAACCAGTTTTTCTGATGAAAATGCAAAATCTCTACTTTAAGATTCTATTGTCCATAGAACCATGGACCATGTTATATACCAAAGAGTCTTTAACACTTTTAAAAGCTTCATTCAATAAAGCATCCATGCAAATACACCAAAGAACCCAAATAGTACTAGAGAAAGCTATAACTATTTGATTCAAGCCTTAAACTCTCCACCTCCCAAGGCGCTTCCTAGCTGCTAGTGGCATTCTCGTCCTCAATGGGGCAGTCTGCTTTTCCCCCTCGCTGTCTTCACTATCTAGCACTACTACCTTTTCAGATATTGAAGATTCTTGTTCCATTTCTTCTGCTCCTTTCTCCTTTACCTCCACATCAGCTTGAATACTTTGAACAACTTGATGAGACTGCGGCTTCTGGTCACCCCTGCATCCCTGTTGCAGTTGTTGTGTTGAAGGAATTAAAGATAGCTTACGACCAAGCCCCTTTCTTTCAAGAGTTTGGGGATTTGAATATGGCAAGTTTTGAACCGGCATCACATTCTCTTTGTTGTTCACCTGTTGTCTATGTGATGAGCCTTTGAGTCCCAGTGAAAGCTTCTTACCTACTGAACTAAGCTTCTTAGTTTTTTTATTGGCAGAGATGTTTTCGGTTCTGTCAACATGACTCTCTTCAACTGTCCCAAGAATTTTCACTTTTTCAAATGTTTGCATTGGTTCCATAGACCCAAATGGACCTTTCTGGCTTTGGCATAGCTTTGAACTGCTCTTTGTGCTGCTGTTTGCTGAATTACCATCTTCATGCTGGTCAAGTTGTTGATTGTGGCAAGATTGAGAAAATAAGGATTCAGAGGAAGCTTGATGTTGGTAGAGTGATGATAGGTAATTTGGGTCCACATTCTCCTTGTTATCAAAATCGTCCTTGTACTGACCAGACACTTTCGAAGATGATTTCCGCCCCTTTCCATTAACTTTTTCATGGTTAAGATTGTATTCGCTCAACACATCATTTTCCTTCTCTCTTTTTCGCTTACATTCCATTTGAGTTCCCGATGCCGAGAGAAATATGTTGTGATTAGGCACCTTCTGGTCAGCATCTTTTTTCTTGTTTAAGATTGTAGATTCCAGTGATAACTTTTGGCTAATGCCATGTGTTCTTTTATTGCTAGGACTAAGCTCCAGAGCACCATGGTTTGATGCTTGGTCCAATCCTTGAACATCCACCTGCAATCAAAAGAAGTATGAAGAATAACGAATCCAAAACAAACAACATAAAAATCAAATAAATTAACTGCTAATACCATCGTTGAATCAACTTTAGTTTCAGTGCATTGATAGCTACAACTGCTTTCTCCAGCTCCAGCCTTGGCATATTTTTCAGTCATTGATCGTGCTTTTTGGTCAAAAGCTTGTCTATTATATTTGTATTCCCTACTCTGTAGATTCATTAACATATCAAAAGCAAAGGGAAAACATGGAAAAGAAAAGAAAATCAATTTATCTTGAGAGAAAGTCTACTTACTGCTTCACACATTAGGCCATCATCAGGATTTGGCTCGCTGAGCAATAGCCTTATACTTGTAAGCACCGTTGAAATGTTCAATGATGGTTGCCATGCCCCCTGTTTAGATGAGGACCGTACTCTTCATGTCATATATCATATATCAGATACTTTAAAGAAGCAAAACTTCCATTTTAGAAGTGAAATAGAAGAGAAATCAATGAGGCAAACATGGTTTTTTAGCATAAAATTTTCAGTGTCCTCTACTAACTAAAAAAGAAACTTAAACATCAGACACAGTCTATTCTTCATGTTTAATGGTCCCTGTAAACAATTGAAAGTTCAATAACCTTAAACTTGATTCCACTCGGATGAAGATCAAGGATCCATTATATTGCACATACGGTCAACAACATTCTTTGAGTGAATATAAATCTAAAGTTTTAAAGTTAGAAACTTAAACGCAACAATTGAGTCCTTCCAACCATCAGTTTAAAAGTTTTTGAAATAATCGTTTCACTGTCTCTTCAAATATAATAAAAGCATACAAAGGAAATTATGCAAGATAAATACTTAGTATCACTAGGAAATTATGCAAGATAAATACTTAGTATCACTACAATTTTCTTGGGGACTAAAACAAAACTAACCTTGGGAGGAAGATTGAGAATGTCAAGGCAAATTCGACCTCCATTATCGATGTTCGGGTGATAAATTGGCGTCGCAAAAGTCACAATCGGAGGCTGAAGCGGATACCTTTAAGGCGAAAAAAAACAAAACCCTCCTCCTTTTAATAAAAGAAAATGCAAAAGAAAAATTGAAATTCATTGTGCAACTTAGATATACCTTTCAGGTATCTGAATCTTAATCTTGAAGATTCCTTTGCTATAAACAGTTTCTTCAGGACCTTCTATTTCTGTTAAACATCATCCAGATTTTGGATATTAATTATTTTAAATAACTTTTTTGGGTGAATCAAAAGCGAGAGGGAGAATGAACATACGGGCGTGGATGGAAGAGAGATCAGTAATATCAGATTGTGAAGAGAGGGTAGGAAAGGAAGCGCCATGAGGAGGATCGACAAGAAGGAGCTTCAGCTCCTTTTGCATTCTCAGTTTTAGCCTTGCTTCTTGAGCCATTTACTTCTTCTTCTGGTTTGACCTTTTGTTTTCTGAGCTTTAAAGAAATATTGGGGGCTTCTGATTTTTGAGCGGGCGGCCAAACATTTTCAAATGTGTTTTTTTTTTCTTTCCTTTTCTTTTCGTGTTTTAACCTTTTAAATCTCCCTCGTAAAAATAAGGAAAAACAAGTTGAAAATTATATACAGACACAGTAATAAGTGTTCAACAAAGACTGGCTTATACCTTTATATCCTTTTAGCCCAATTTCATTGTTAGTTTTCAACTCTAAATTATTACCGTCTTATATCAAAATATTTAATTTTAAAACTTGGAGTTCAGACTTAAATATTTTGGGCTTTAGCCCATTAGTCTTAAATTTATATATTGTTGAGATGATTTTTAGAACATTATAAACCAATTTTTACACTAAAAAAAATCTTGGCCACATATTATGAATTTTGACTTGTTAAGTTAATTTTTTTTGGTAATTTAAATTGTTAAAAGGTTGGGAAAAGGGGTAAAGCCCTTCATTATATATCCTTACCAGTTGACCATATTGTAGAAAAACTTTTATCTATTTTTTTTTATCCTTCTCTATTCATTTTCTCTTCAATTTTCACCATTTTCTTGCAAAATTGACTCCATAAAAGCCTTTATTTAGTCATTCTCCTCATCATCTTCATCACCCACTCATTTAGGATTTGAACTCTAGTGTGAGAAAGTGTAGTCTTATTAAGGGTTCTTGATTTTTTCCTAACACTTTATCATCTCATTTCATGTTTATATACTTCTATTTGGTTGTTGAGCCATTCATATGGCTATTTCATGTTAGTCTCACGTTCTCTTGATATATATTTTGCTTATTATGTTTCTTGTAGAAAAAGTTGTTACAGAAAGTTCTACCAAAGAAAGGAGAAAACTGTGGAGTGAAGGCCTTGGAGGATATTTCCTTCATGTTGTTTTGAAATATAAGTTCTCATGAAACTTATAATGGTTTCCTTGTTAAATGTATGAATTAATGTATTCTAAATATGTTATAGTTGCTTATAAATGTGAGAAGAACATAGTTCATTTAGAATTTGGTTTCGTATGTGTGTTACTTAAGATAGGTTGGGTTACCATGTTTCAAGGAGTTATATGATTTGTTATTTGAGACTTTGAGTAATATGTGACAAAAACTACTCATGTGATCTTATTCAATCAAGCTTGAATAGTGTTATGGAAAATTTAACATGTTATTTTATAATATTGGCATGAAAGTGTGTAATTATGGCTATGACTGTAAGATATAATTTTTTTTTTTTTTTGGTTTTAAGAGGTTGTATGATCCTTTTTGATGAAAATGTGAAATTGTATTTCATTTTCAGTTTGGCTCTAAAAATACTCTTTATAAGAAAAAAAATATGATTCTCTACTCTGTTTAGTAAGTAATCTTGATAAAGAGAACATTATGTCATTTGTGCCCATGTAAACTTGGTAGAAGACTAGGATACGGTTGGCATGCTAATTAAGATCATATGCGCATTTTTGTATGGGTTTAGAGCGTTTGGAGTTCTATAACACCCCTAACAAGAAACCGTCACTGGAACAGGGTTATAGAGCATTACCAGAACTAACAGATTAAATAAACAGATATTCTACACCATACAGTATTCATGTTTGAAATCAATCATAAAGTCTCTTATATGAACCCTCGAGGTCCAAAACATGCATTAGAAACGAGTTAAGACTAAACAGGGCACTTAGAAAATTTCTTGCAAAATCTCAAAATTTTTCTTAGATGCGGGGTTACACGCCCTTGTGGTCAGGCCGTACAGTTCACACGGCCAAGGACACGCCTGTGTCTCAGAGCGTGTAACTCTCTGACTTGGGTCGCACGGCCAATCCACATGCCCGTGTGCTAGGTCGTGTGTGGGTGTAGGGGTCACACGACCAATCCACACGCCCGTGTGCTAGGCCGTGTGTCACACATGGCTGAGACACACTCCCGTATGGACAAAAATAGGCTATTTTTCGAGCCACATTTCTCACCCAATTGGTCTTCCTCTTACACCAATACTTAAACATATTTACAAGTCATTTTAAAACAATTAATTCAAGTCAAAACCAAGTCTCATGCATGACATATCATCACATACAACTAATGTGCTCTTAAACACCTCAATTGACACTTTACCATCATATAATTAAATATACAAACTTACTTAACTTATCGAATTCACCTATATGCATATTTTATCAAATATGTTAGAATTAATTTTCAATACGCCAACATAATTTCTATCAATCAATCATTTAAGCACACACCAAACATGTTATAGCCTCATTTATACATATCAAAACATGTTCATCACAAGCCATTCCAATGGCTAGTTATAACCCAAACATTTACATGCCAACATTGGCTAATTAACCTATACATGCCATTATAACTATAAGTAATTTACCATATATATCAAGATGGCCCGATGGATAGTGTGAGTGATCCCCACGGATGCTTCCAATCCAATGAGCTTCCGAATTACTATAGAACAAGGGAAAATAAAATAGAGTAAGCATGAAATGCTTAGTAAGTTCGTATAACATGGTAAATAACTTACCATATATTTATGTTCAAAATAAACATGTAAGACACTATCAACCAATTTTATCACAAGCCCTAAACACATATCCTCATCATGTAAGCCAAGTAATCACATATAATAGTCCTTAATCATGGATGAACAAAAGTCATCAAGCATGATCCACATTTATGTAACAACCAATTCATGCATCATTATATCAGGTAATGTCATTTATATGTACTTCATGTACATATGGGTAATAGTTCGTTTCTAAGGCATACTATCTCTTATAAACATCAAGAAACATGTATGGGCTCAATAACAACCAAATTCCCATATACATATACTTTCCACATCATGAATTCAAATAATATATATAATTCACACGCATGTATTTCAAGTACATTTTCATAATATTTTGTCACAAGTTCAGATTATTTCATGTCAGGATTTTGCTCATTAAATCAATTAAAACATCAATAGAAACCTAGGAAAATATACTTAAAGTGTACAAATCTATAATCTTAGATGAACATATTCATCAAACAAGTTCCATGTTCATATATCACCATCTCATATTTCCATATATCATGAATCATCATTTTCATATATTTCAGGCTGATACATGTAATAATTCATTTTGTGTTCATATTTTCTTATGTCAAGATTTTGCTTGTTGAATTTATATGAAATATCAATGGATACACATGTAGTACACTCGAAGTGTACAAATTAGAAATCGTCAATTCATATTCAAGGGTACCCTTAAGGGCACATAATCAGGAATCACACTCTCGAGCCATATATCAGGATACTCATATGAGCCATGTAACAGGAAGCTTATTCGAGCTATACTAGGAAACTCATAAGAGTCTATGACTGTAAGTTCACAAAGAACTTTTAACCAGGAAGCTCACGAAGAGCCTATTAGGAATACTCACAAAGAGCTATGTAACAGGAGCTCTAGATAGCATAATAGGAAGTTCAAGCGAGCCATATTAGGAAGCTCATAAGAGCCTATATCAAGACGCTCACAAAAAGTTGCGTTTGTGTTTGCAATAAATGCTGGATCACAACCAATCGAATCATATAACAGGACGCTCACAAAGAGCTGCGGTTGTGCACAACACATGCAGAATCACTACCAATTAGGATGCTTGCAAGAACTATATAACAAGACGCTCAAGAGGGCTTACAACAGGATTGCTCGTCTGAGCTATATTCTGTCCGCAATATATGAAGGACCACATTCAATACGGGAAATCATGTATCCATCGAATTTCATTATTCAAATGGAACTTATCATTTTCTGAACATTATCGGGCATGTGATTATTTCATACATTTATAACATTTATATAATTCATATAAACACATACCACACTCAATTCAAGCATAGAAATAAACACAATTTAGTTACACGAACTTACCTCAATAAATGTTCATGTACGTAAAATCTACTAATTCGACACTTTCTCTTTTCCTCGCTCTAACTCTAAATTTGATCTATCTAGATCCAATTAAGCCAATAAAGCTTGCTTTCTCTTTCCTAGGGTTTCCATGTATTTTTGGGGAAGAAGATGATAAAATTGATGATATTTTCATTTTTTTTATCATTTATCGTCTTTTATTATTTCACTTTCCAATTTCATCATTTTCTTTATTTTATTTTCCATGGATGAATCATCATACTTAACAATAAGCATTTCTAATGGTTTATTTACCATTTAAGGACTTCAAATTTTGACTTCCATAGCTATTTAGTCCCTTTAACTATTAGAACTCAATTTTTACACTTTGTGCAATTTGGTCCTTTATCAAATTAAACATATAATCAGTAAAATTTCTTTATGAAATTTTCATACGACATTATTATCATATAGTAGATCATAAAATAATATTAAAATAAATTTCCTTTTCGTAATCAGATTTGTGGTCCCAAAATCACTATTCCGATTTTACTAAAAACGGGCTATTACAAGTTCTACTATGTGACCTTATGGTTGGGCACTTTATGGGACCATTCAGTGAACACTATCTCTTTGGAGATTTTATTGATATTTTTGGAGGTTTTGCACTTAGGTGCGTTCTTTGTTGCCTTTGGATATTGCACTTATGTGCACTCTGGTATGTTCTAGAGAATTAAGTTCTTACAAGCTCTTTGGGGTGTTCTAGTGGTTACCCGTGTGCCCAAGTTCAATTTTACTAAGGTTACAATGGGTGAGTATCCTTAATTTTGATAATAACCAACAAACTAAATTTAGAATATGACTATAGTATGTGTGGGCCTTATGAATGTTGAAATTATGCTTTTGATTGGCTAGATGGAAAGTTATGTTTTAATTCTTGAAATGTGGAATGAGAATGAATGTGTTAATAACCATTGTATGCATTAGAGCCATGTGAAATTTGATATGTTTATACTTGTTTTGAATACTTTAATCTTAGCATCCCTTTTGTTTTAGCTTAATTTATTATTGCAACAAATATATGTTGGTATGCTCACATCAACGCAAGGTAAGTATAATGATTTCCATATGAAATTACTAAGCATTTTATGCTTATACATTGTCTTCTTTGCATGTAGATTTCACTTTTGGATTCTTGAAGCTTAGCTCAATTCTTGGATCTCCACATTATCGTTAAGACATTTGAGATTGGAATTGTTGAGTTGGGGATTCCTTTGATGATTCTTTACTATTGAGATGTATGAAATATTTCGCAAGCATGCATGCATTCATTCAACTATTTTAATTTGGGCTATTTGTGGATGTGTGTTTTTTGTGTTTTTCACTCTAGAAGCTTTTAAAAGATGGCTAAATGTTTTCGTGATGATTTTGTTTAGTGTATGTTCAGAAGTGTTTGAGATTAATATTTTATACCTTGAATTTATCTTTGTGATGGTTTTATGTAGGTGTTGTTTAAGGGTGTTTTGGAGTGTGTTTGAGGTGTTTTTTAAGTGCAATTTCGGTTCCCCTACATCAAAGGTTTGGTAGCCATATTATTTGTATTGACACTTTGTAAGTCAATGGCCAAAAAGTTAATCCTACGAATCTAGGGTCTGATACCCTTATTTAGTATTGGACCCGGAGTTGATAGATAGGGTTGAGTAAGAAAAACCAAAATACTAAAAACTGATCTAAACCAAGGTGTTTGAACATTTTATAGAATGCAAGTAATTGTACCAAATTCTTTTTTATTTAATATATAATTAATTTTAATTTTTAATGATATAAAAATAAATATTTTATATTTAAAATAGTGAAAATAATTTAAAATTTCTTGAAAATAATATTATTTTTTAGAAATATTTATGAAAAATACTTTCAAATTTTGTCAAATAATATTCAAAATCCATAAAAACACTCATTTTGTCAAAATAAGCCTAAAGAAAACAAAAAAAATAATATGCAAAAATCGAGAGCCGAATCGAATTATGATGGACGGTTCAAAAAATCCAAAAAATCTAACTGAATTGAACCGATATTGCTCCTATTGATAGTAGTTAAAAAGCTACAGTACTTGGGTCCATGTGTCGATACTTGGCACCCAAGTACCGATACCTTGCCCTTGGGTATCGAAAAATGGGGCTGGGGTATCGATACCCAACCCTTGGGCAGTGCCTCTTCACTGTTTTGGGTATTTTGGGCCTACTGAAGCCCGTTTCGGTCCTAGACATCTCCAACTACCGAATTATTTCTAAATGATTTCAACTTGATTTTGAAACCTCTAAAATGATTTTATTCCATTCATATGAATTTATTTGATTTATTTAAAATCTTTAAAATTTAAGTATTTTTCAAAATGTTCTTTTGAGTTGTGCTTCGGTTACACCTTCCATCCAAACCAATCATCGAGATGGGTGTGGGTGTGTTACATGGTCTTAATTGAATAATCGGTGATGATTTGATTACTTTGAGGATATGATGAAATCGAAAGATGTTGCGAAATTTTTATGAGAAGGTATGATACGAAATCTTGAACATTAGTACCATATTTAGTGAATGGAAAATTAGCTAAAAAGGATCGGAGCTTGAATGACTTCTTGAAAGATTTAGGATCAAAATCTAGGAAATTGAAGAATTTAAAGTTATAATATAAACCAATAAAATAATAATTAAATATTAGAGGTGGAACAAAGGAAAAAGAAGAAGAGAATTAAGCCCAAGGCTTTGAATTCTTGAAGTTGTTTTGAATTAAACAATGGTAAAATCAAGAATTAAGAGCAAATTCAATCAAATTAGAATTAAATAAGATCAAATATAGAATTGAAAAGATTCAATATAAATTTGATGTTGTTCCTATTCTCTCATTGAGTTTGTTAATAAAGTAATTTTTGGACACTAACCAATTCCCTAGGATGAATGAGGTTGTTGCCATCTTAAAGAAGAAATAATAACTAAATCTGAAAAAAAAACCTTGCTATGAGTAAATTTTATTAATAAAGGAAAAATCTGAATCTTTACATCCTAAGGGTCGTCTTTGCTTAAATAAGCAAGTTTAAAACTTTAAAATTTGAATCCTAATCTAAAAAAAACTCCTAAAATATCGGTTATGTGAAGTAGCTTTTTGTTATACCTGGTGTAGTGAACCTCCCAGAACACCTGTAAAGAGCTTGACATGTGTCTTTCAATGGAACCAACAATATCACGAGCCCATAGATAGTTTGTGAACCACAATTTGATGAACTTTAGAACTATGCACCTCTGCTGATAGAATATGAGAACCACGTGGAGACTAGAGTAATTGATTGCTATTCGTCCTAACATGTCTCATCCTAGGACGTTGTATCACCGTCACTACATAGCTATCAAATTGAACTTCCATGTCAATAATCTTAGGACATGTAACTAAGTTTGTTCCCAACTATAAAAGGATCACGCAAACAACTCACGTAGGTTTATTTTCACATACTTTCCTAATTGAACCTCAAAACTATCTCCACAAAACCAAAGTTTCCTTTCAACCTTCACACTCCTTCCTTCTTCATCAGATCAACATCTTCTTCCCTTTGTTCACCTCATTGGTTAACAATTGGTGCGGTGAGCGTGGATAGACATGTCAAATTTAGGTGTCAATGTTCCTCCTATTACAGAGTTTGACCCCGCCAATAACCAAGTTACTGATCCTATCGGTCATAACATAGAAGAAAATGTTAACCAAACTAGAACAACCCAGCATTCAAACTCATTGCATGGCAACCAAAACACAATACCAAAAAATTAAAATAACCTACAAAGCCAAAATCAACAAAATCCCTACCAAAAAAATCCATACCAATATCAGAAGCAAAATCCCAGGCATAGAAGGAAAGAATCCAACCATTCCGGGCAGGATCGATAGGATGCAGACAAAGGTAATGAGAATTTAATAAATAAGGATGTTGATATGTTTGATAGAGATGATAGTTATGACAAGGATTATGATGATAGTTATAACGGTGCTAGTCAAAATATTTTAGAATAAAAAATAGAGAAGCTAGAAAAACATTTACAGGATTTTAAGAAAAATGGAATCCTTTAGATTAGTGAAGAAGTATAAAAATGAGCCCCTAGCTAAAAAAATATTGCGACATCATGTTTCCCCAACATTCATTTTTCCTAAAATGTTGTATGATGGTCGAGGAGACCCTAAAGAATATTTAGGATATTATATGAATAATATGAATTTATTTGGGGCTTTAGATGAAGTTAAGTGCAATGCAATTTCAATGACACTCAAAGATTCAGCCCATGCATGGTTTTTACAATTGCCACAACATTCCAATACAAGTTTTGAGTAGTTGGTAGACCTGTTTATGAGCAATTTCTTGGAAAACAAAACATTGAGGCTATCTCTTGCTTACTTCATGTCTATTAAATAATGTGAGGATGAACCTTTAAGGGATTTTGTGTAAAGGTTCAACGTAACATCTATGATAAAAAAAGATGACCTAAAGAGTTCGCTAGTCAAGCTTTCATGTCTGGAACAAGTCATCAATTTTTGAAATATAATTTAATTGATAAACCCCTAACTAACTTGTCAGAATTATATGAGAAAGCTCATGTTTTTGCTGAAAATGATGAGTAAGAAAAAGCTAAGCTGCAAGGTAATGAACTAATGTACAAACCTCAGGAGACTTCCATAATTCTCTTAGAGGTAGACGCCCATTGCATGATAAGGTTGGGAGAAATTATTCTCAACATTCATAATTGGAAGGGGAAACAAGGGTATCATTTCAATGACTCTCGAAATTATCAACGGTAAATAGAGGTTATCAACAAATTCATTAAGGAAACAAAGGGCTTTTTATAATCAATTTCAATTCTATCATGTTTTGACAACGACTCTAACACAAATTTTAAGTCAAATAGAGCATCACGAAATTTTGAGACCTTGACTGCCTATAAACATGTTATCATTTATAGAATAAATGTCACACCAAAAATATAATAATTGAGAACAGCGGTGTCCACAAGCATGCGGATCAAATTGTAATATAGTATATGTTACAACAGAACACCGGTAAGTATTCCAAGGATCATACCCAAGGGATTGTGATTGGAGAAATTAATATTAAATTAATTACAAAAAATAATTACTAATCTAATCAAGTCACGAATTAGTAGTGCGAATCCAAATTAATATTTTAAATAAACTAAATAGTTTAACTACCATAAATTAACCTAATGGACTTTTCTATTCCTAGTGTCAATAATGTGAGCCTCTAGCCTATGATCGATTAAATCCCTAATTATCTAATTAAATAATTAATTATCTTAGATTGAGTTATTTAACACCCTTAGCTAAGACTACCCTCCCAGTTCATCTTTACTAAGGATTGCCACCTAAGTCACTCTTCCGATCTCTTCCTAGGCATATAGATACCCTTCTGGTCTCACATGTCTCGATAATCTATTAGGGGCATCACTCCCTAATATACTAAGTACCCTTGAATAAATAATCAATTTTAGATAAATAATTATTTAACAAATAAATTAGTTTAATAATCGAATCATGCGAAATATAAATAAAGTACAAGAAATTATTCTAATATTCATACAACAATTAATTGATCAAGTTAACAAAGCATAAATAAAAGAATAAAGAAAAAGATAGGAGACTGCTCATGAATACTATTGAAGCTTGATGTTGAAGCAATCTCTGGTCATTATTGTCTTTACAACGGAATAGAAAAGTTCCGACTAAAACATAAAAGAAAGGAAAACTAGAAAAACTATGTTTGATGAATGGGTTGATTGATGCCCTCATTTTTGTATAGAAGCCTTTTATTTATAGGCTAAAATATGCACACTTTATGCCTAATATGCCCTCGATACTTTGGGTGCAAGTAAGAAATAAAATCTCTAAGAATCTACCAAAATATGGTTGTAGATGTCATCCTTGCTTGTAACCCACTTTCAGGCTTTATGGCTCAAAATAGGTTGATGTGGCTTAATATAGGGTTGATGTGGCTTAACACAAGGCTACATGTTGCAACACAGACATTGTGTGTCGTGCCACACACATTGCATGTAATAGCCTGTTTTAGGGTGAAGTCAAAATAGTGGTTTCGAGACCATAAATTTGAAGTAGAATTGTTAATTTTATTATTTCTTTAAGGTCTAAAATATGATTAAATGATTGTGTGAAAATTTCGTTAAGAAATTTTATCGATAATGTGTCTAATTTGACTAAGAGGACTAAATTGTAATAGGTGTAAAATGTATGTTCTAGAAGCTAGAGATGTCTAATTACTATGAAATTTTAAATTGGAAGTCCTTAAATGGTAATTAGACCATTATACTTTAAGTTGGACAAAAATGGACATGGTAGGGTAAAATTTCAAAGTTTGGCGTTAACGACATTTTGGTCATTTGGGTAATAAAGACAAAATTAAACACATAAAAGATGTCATCTTCCCAATTTCATCCTTCCATGGCTGAAAATCATAAGAGAAGGCATAGCTAGGGTTTTCCAAACTTTCAAGCTCGATTGCAAGTCCTTTCTAGCCCTATTTTTAATGATTTTTATGTTGTTGAGATCCATGTAACCTAATCTAGCTTTTCCAAGGACTATTTTGAAGTTTTGTCAAAGTTTAAAATTTTACCCATGTTATACATTTATGTATTTTGATGTCTAATGGTAGAAAATGAATGTTAGTTGTAAGATAAACAACTTTTGCTAAGTGATTTTCGATAAAAATGTCAAAAAGGACTTACTTGTAAAAGTTATAAAATGAGTAGTAAAAGTGTGATTAAGTGGAAAATGTGGGCTGGTATGAGTATGAAAATGGTTCAGCTAGGCTTGGGTGTTGAAGAAGTTGAATACATTTCATTTTATGAGCCTAGGGACTAAATCGTAAAAATGTGAAATATTAGGGGCAAAAATGTAATTTTAGCCATAATATGATTTTTGGGCCAAATTGAATAATGTGAGTATTAAATGAGTTAAATTTTTTATTATAGATTAAGAAAAATGAGGTTCAGATCTAGATCGGGGGAAAAATAAAATGTTTGACGATTAGGTCCAATTCTACTATTTTTGTACTGAGGTAAGTTCGTATGTAAATAATGCAATGTTATATTTATGTTTTAAATGCTTTAATATTGCATGAATTGTGTGATTGACTCTTTGGATGTATTCGACAAAGTTTTAACAAGCGAGAAATCTTAATTGAACCTTAGGAATAGAATAGGATATGAGTGACATGCCATTAGGAACCCATGTATATATGCGTTTATGTGATCAGGGTGTTGGTCTTGTATGTCCTACCAGTGGCTAGGTATTCCGGCATATGTTGCAAATACCTGACAGCTTGTGTGAGCAGCACTGTGTAGCTACGTCCTGACCGACAACTTGTGTGAGTAGGCCCGTGAATAGCTCGAGAGCGAGCCTATATGTGTTATGAGATATGAGGTAGCTTTGGCTACATATGTGGCACTTATGTGCAAGATTTTCTGAGTATCCGATAATATTTCAAGTTTTTAATGGGAATGCCAAAGATGTGAAAGGATGTGGTTATGTTACGAGTTAGTATAGGTATGTACGTAAAACTCATAAGTAATAAACTCGGTATGTGATGAACTCGTGGTAAGGTTGTAATTGATACAAGTTATGGCTATGAGATTTTAGTAGCATTAATGTTATCCCACTTTATATAAATTGTATGATTGAAGTGTGGTTAAGATGCTTATTATTTGCATATGAACTTACTAAGTTATATAGCTTATTCCCCTTTCTTTCCCTTGTCTTATACACACCGAGCTAGCTCGGGTTCGGAGACTGTCGGAGATCCATTCACACTATCAACAATTATTTTGTTATTAATGAAATCAACATTTTGAGTTATGGCATATATAGGGGACTTGGTCATTTTGTTACGTGTCATAATTGATTTGGCCAAATATGTTGGCTTATATTGGTTAGAAGTTTATTTTGTATAAGACCATTGGAAATGGGCTAATATTGGTTATAAGTATATTCATATAATGATGCCTTTCATGAATGATGTGTTGATGTCTTGGTTATGGATGTTTGGTTGTATGTATATGCTTAGATTGATGCTATGTTATGTTGTATAGGTGTGTGCATTAAAGGGTGGCAAAATGGCTTGGTAAATAGCCTTATTTTTGTCCACACGGGCATGTGTCTCAGCCATGTGGACGACACGGTCTTGAACACGGGCGTGTGCCCTAGCCGTGTGAAGTCTGCACCTATTTTATGAAAATTAATTATCCCCACAGCCTAGCACACAGGCGTGTGACTTGGCCATGTGATTTGAATTTGTTCATTGGTTACAAGTCAATGAGTTACATTGGGTCGAGACACAAGCGTGTGTAGCCACACGGCCTGCCCACATGAGCGTGTCCTAAACCACATGGGCGTGTGACCCCTATTTATGGCAAAAGTTTTCTAAGTTTAGTAAAAATTTCCTAAGTGCTTGGTTTAGTCCTAGACTACTTCCAAAGCATGTTTCGGGCCTTGTAGGCTCATGCTAGGGACTTTATGATTGAATGTGAATGGTTTTAATTTGAACGTAAATTTATAACCTAAAATTGTATATTTGTTCGTGTGATAAGTCTGGTAATGCCTCGTACCTTGTTTCGATATTGAATATGGGTAAGGGATTGTAACACCCAATTTTCGGGTTTTCTGTGTTTCTGTGTTTTTTTTAAATTTGGGTGTGTTCTGGTTGGTTAAAATATATATTTTAGTAGGTTAGTGGGCCTTTGGAAGGCCCAAACTTAAGTTAAATCCGTGGTAGTCTTCGAAATTTTGTTTTTAAGAACAAGTGATGCAATTGGTGTTTGGGCTTTTAAGAGTAAAGGGGTAAAAGATGACACAAAAAGGAGTGTGGTGTAGTGGCAAGGTAGCGCCACTTAGGGGACAAGGAAGTGACGCCATAGAGGAAGCAAGGGGTCCAAGGTTCAAGTCTGGCTCTTGCAATTTATTTTGGTTTTTCTTTTCAATAAATCTGGAAGCAAGTAGGTGCGCTTTAAAGTTTAATGTGTTGGACTTATGACACAAATGAGTTGATGGCCTAGTGGTGGTGGCGTGTTTTGGCATGTGAAAGGACTTTGGTTTGAATCCCTTGGCACGCAAAGGTTGATTATTTTGCTATGTTGGGACGGCAAGAGTTGGTGTTGGTTTTAAACTCTGATGTTGGAGGGATCCCACATCGGGAAGCTAACATAAGAGTAGATGGAGAGCTGGCTTTAAATAGAGCAAACCATGAGGAGAGTTGGCATACCCTTCTGGGCTGATCCCTTTCGCTTGGTGGCGTGCTCGTTTGGGTTGGGCGTCAGCTAAGAGTGTGGGAGCGCGGATTAACTGCAGTCTCCTAACAGGTGTGTATTTCTCATTACTCTAGCAGTAGGACGGCTATTTCGGGCCGCGATGGGCTGAAATGGGTCGTGTAGTCCCAATGGTTCCGTAGGCCCAAGTGGATAAGTTGTAGAATTACTAAAATACCCCTGTAGGGTAGGACTACCGATTTACCCCTGGAGGGTAAAATGACTATTTTGCCCCTCGTGCGTAAATGACTAACTTGTGTGATGATTGGGTTAGTTGACGTGGATTTATGATAGTTATCATTAATTCGTAAGTCTAATGTGTTAGTGATCGTCGTAGGATTATCGCATGGGAGATATCGTCATCAATCGTCATCAACCGGGTGTGTAAACGACACCCTCCCTTAGACTGAATCGGTAAAAGCCGAAATACCGAAACGTTGGTATTTTGTGAACTCGTGAGTGTGCGAGTGCTCATGAGACAGTTGTTAATGAATATGGTGCATTTGGATGATTAGAGTGCAGAGTGTGCATTTTCGTGCACAACGGTATATTTGGGCATAATGGGCCGAAAACGAGCCAATGGGCCAACAGACCCACTTTGGTAAAAAGACGAGGTAAGTACTTCTGATTACTTGGTAAACGTTAGAATGAGCATGAAACCCTAGCAATAGGTAATAATTACTGAAATACCCTTATACATGAAAAATTACAATTTTACCCCTAGGGATATTTTATTTTATCTAAAAAGCATGATGTTCTGTTTTTGTGTACGTATGCAATGACATATTATTCTGTTGCATGGGACATGGGTTTATATTGATGGAGGAAGCGTTCGCGACCTCATTTGCAATCCGTGGCCTCGCCACATATATATCTGATTCCGTGACTTCGTCACAATATCCGCGACCTCGCTGCAATCCGTGGCTTCGCCACATATATAAACATATATATATTCTGCTCTGGTGGCTCGCCACAATATCTCAGATCCGTGGCTTCATCACAATATCCGCGTGACCTCGCCGCAATTTACGTGGTGTGTAGCGGTTGGGTGGGTCGAGTAGTCTCCCCACATGGTGTAAGGTCGTGTACGGGATGTTATGGATGGCTCTGGGTTGGGATTTCTACATTCATGATATATTTGTTTCAGTATCTGCTATGGGCCTATGAGTTTCATTCGATTTTCATCTTTGGGCCAAGGCCCGGATAAGTCCGACTCGAGGTTTGATCTGTTTTGGGCTATGGTTGGGTTATGTTACACACATCGAGTTTACCAAACTCACCCTTTATTTTCATCTCTGAGGGAAATCCCCAACCATAGTGGGCTTGAGGCGTGAGGGATTCTGAGTGGCCACATCATCTGCAAAGTTGGTTTTTCTAACTTAGTTTATTTTTTATTATTTTTATATTTTGATTTAATTTTGGGTTTTAAGTTGTAATAAGGCCGCTATATAAATTTCTCTTTCCGCTATGGTTTTTATTTTCTGATTATATTTATACTATGTCGAAACTGCTAGTGTTAGGCTGCGCGGGTTTTCAAAATTAATGAACGTTTTCAAGACTCAACAAGCACGACAAATGGATAGCCTAAAGATTGATAAACCAGCCTTTCATTCAATTGCTGAAGACCACCCTAATCACCTAAACCAACGAATGCATACTAAGTCGTAAGTCCATGTGACACGTCAGATCTGACCATAACGTCTGGGCCGAGCTTGGGGTGTTACAGGGATGTTACATTTAGTGGTATCAAAACTACGGTTTAGTCGATTCTCAAACTAACGTAGCGTGTGTAAAAGTCTAGCTATACATGCCATGAACAAACTGTGATATTGTGATGACTCCTGACAATTTTAAACTGTGTTTTCATATAGTAAATGGATCCAGATAGAGCTGTAGCTGATGAGGTAGAAAGTAATGTGCCAGCTCCTACTCAAGGGGCAGCGCCATCTGAAAGTAGACCTCCCATGGTTAGTCAGGGAGGAGGGGCTAGGGAAGCCTTCCTCCACATGATGAATGAGTGGTATTCGGAGTTTGTTCGAACAAATTCGACTGCTCAACATCCTCTACCCCCTCCTTATCCCCAACCGATTCTCGTAGCTCCTCAAGGTGTGCAATTAGTAAGACTGAATAAGCCTCCGGTTGATAAGATTCGTGTAACACCCTAAATTTGGGCCTAGAAGTTTTGGGCCTTGAGCATGGGAGCGGTTGAAGGCAGCTTATAATATTTTGTTGTGCATGTAAATTTCGTTAATGAAGGCTTGTTTTAGTGGTTAAGTGTGCTGAGATGTGTTGGAGAAGTCTTAGGTTCAAACCTGGACTCTAGCAAAAATTTTGGTTTAAGGTGAATCAAACCCTGGGTGTAGTAGGTAGGCCTTAAGAATATTGTTGGAGAAATTGTGCCACAAAAAGCCTTGTGGTCTAGTGGCAAAGTAGCGCCACATAAGAGGCAGGAAGGTGGCGTTATAGAGTTGGCAAGGAGGTCCAGGGTTCGAAACTCATGGCAATCAAAGAGTATTTATTTTGCTAACAGGGGGCGGCAAGAGTTGGTGTTGAATTTAAACTCTGATGATGGAGGGATCCCACATCGGGAAGCTAACATAAGAGTGGATGCGAAGCTGGTTTTAAATAGAGAGAACCATGAGGAGAGTAAAGGTACCTTGCTTGGCTGATCCCTTTTGCTTTATGGCGTGCTCGTTTGGGTTGGGCGTCGGCTAAGAGTTCTCGGAGCGCGGATTAACTCCAGTCTCCTATCAGGTGTGTATTTCTCACTACTCTAGCTGTAGGATGGCTACTTCGAGCCGCGATGGGCAGAAAGGGGCCATGTGGGCCCAATGGGCCTACGGGCCCAATTGGATAAGTTGTTTGATTGTGTAGTAAATATTGGACTAGGCTAGGTGAATCTCATATCTGTGGCTAGATTTGGGCTAAAAGGGCCACCCGAGTGTGTGGGCCCATTTGGGCTGAGAATGGGCTTTAGGCCATTCGTATTGTTATCCCTGTTTAGAATACTTTAGAATTACTAAAATACCCTTGTAGGGTAGAATTACTGAAATACCCTTGTAGGGTAGAATTACTGAAATACCCCTGTAGGGTAGAATTACTAAAATACCCCTGTAGGGTAGAATTACCGAAATACCCCTGTAGGATAGAATTACCGAAATACCCTTGTAAGGTAGAATTACTGAAATACCCATGTAGGGTAGAATTACTAAAATACCCTTGTAGGGTAGAATTATCGAAATACCCTTGTAGGGTAGAATTACCGAAATACCCTTGTAAGGTAGAATTACCGAAATACCCTGTAGGGTAGAATTACTGAAATACCCCTATAGGGTAGAAATATCGAAATACCCTTGTAAGGTAGAATTACCGAAATACCCTTGTAGGGTAGAAATACCGAAATACCCCTGTAAGGTAGAATTACTGAAATAACCTTGTAGGGTAGAAATATCGAAATACCCCTGTAGGGTAGAATTACTAAAATACCCTTGTGGGGTAAAATTACCATTTTGCCCCTGGGGTGTTAAATAACTGTTTTACCCTTATGGGCAAGTGACGAACTTGGACTGTGTGGATTTGATTGTGAATATATGTTGGTGATATGAATGACTTGACTGTGATTGTTTGATTCAAATATGGGCATGACATTCTGCATACATGACATGTTGCATGGGTTGGGTTATATAAATGGAGGAAGTGCTTAAAGGGCTTTGCCCCAGTTTATCAAAAAGGGCTTTGCCCCAGTTATTAAAAGAGGCTAGGCCTCCAGTTATATGATAAAGCAGCTATGCTGCCAGTGGAGAGTTTGGTTGGGTGGGTTGAGTTATTCCCTACATAGAGAGCTTGGTTGGTACTGGTGGAGAGTAGCGGATGGTGGGTTGAGTAGTCTCCCCAAATGGGCTTGCATACATTCATTGGTATTACATGTGATATTGAAATGGGCCTTTGGGCCATACCATTTCTGAAGAAAGGCTTGGCCTAGTGATATGATTTATGAAAAGGCTTCTACCAAGAATCAGATTAAACAAAAGGCTTCGCCCAATATGCTCGATATTAATTTGGGCTTTAAAAGGGCTGTTGCACATCGAGTTTTCGTAAACTCACCCCGTTTATTAACCTTTCGTAATTTCCACCTTAGACGGATCGAAGTCGCGAGGGGCTCAAGGAAGCCGCACACATTGTTTATGTTACAGTTTTGATTATTACTTTTAAATGTTTTTATGTGGGTTGTAGTAAAGCCGTTGTAATTTTCTGGATTTTAAATTTGGAATTTTATTTATTGTTCTTATAATTGCTAGTATTAGAACACGGTTTTCCAAAGCAACTACTGTTGTTCAAAACATCACGTATCCGTAATTATTTTTAAATTAAGCTTCCGCAACTGCCAAGATTTTTATAAAGTTGTTAAGAATGTTATTCAGCTAAGGTTTTCTAACAAGGTTTAAAAAGGGTATAAGTTTTTAATTATTAAGAAGGGTTTTTAATGGAAATATGGTTTTCGAAAAACACTTCAATGTGATACGCCAGATTTGAGCCAAACTTCCAGGCTGGGTTTGGGGTGTTACAATTCGAAAGCAAGGGGATGAAGAATTTAGAGTAAATATAGATGATGACCCCGAGAGAGCCGAGTTTTGGCTTGAGAATACTATCAGGGTATTTGATGAGTTATCATGTACACTCGACGAATGCTTAAAATGTGCTATATGATTATTGAGGGACACAACATATCACTGGTGGAAGACACTAATATCTGTGGTACTGAGAGAGAGGGTTAGATGAGAATTCTTTCAAGAGGAATTCTGAAAGAAATATATTAGTCAGTGGTTTACCAATCAGAAACGTAAAGAATTTCTTGAGTTGAAATAGGGCCGAATGTTAGTGACATAGTATGAGCCAGAATTTGTCAGGCTTAGTAAGTATGCCTGAGAGTGTGTTTCCTCTGAGGCTATTATGTGAAAAAGGTTCGAAGATGGGCTGAATGAGGATATCAAACTGTTACTTGGAATCTTAGAACTAAAAGAATTTGTTGTATTGGTTGAACGAGCTTGCAAAGCCGAAGAACTAAGCAAAGTGAAAAGAAAGGCCGAGAGTGAGGCTAGAGATGCAAGAAAAAGGCCGATGAGTAAGTCATTTCAATCTTAGTAAAAAAATCAAAAGAAATGTATTCTCGTTCAAATGTTTCAGCTGGGTATTCACACAGAGACTGCATGAAACAATATTCGGGTCCTAAAGCTCAAGCTACTTCAATGCCAAGTGTGGGTAATTTTAGGTCTAGCAGACCTGAATGTCAGCATTGTGGTAGACGTCATCCCGGCAAGTGTAGGATGAATGACCGAGCTTGTTTCAAGTGTGGTTCTCAAGAGCATTTTATCTGAGATTGCCCTAAGATGGCTGAGGAAGAAAAATTTCAGAGTACAAGGCTGAGTAATACTACCAATAAAGGTAGGCCACAGAGAAATAATCGGAATAAAACTAGTAGGAAAGGTGTGACAAAAGATTCAGCTGTGAGATTCGAAGCTAGAGCACCTGCTAGAGCTTATGCCATACGTGCTCGTGAGGAAGTGTCATCTCCCGATATGATTACTAGTACATTTTCTCTTTACGATACTAATGTTATTGCATTGATCGATCCTGGATTGACTCATTCTTATGTTTGTGTGAATTTGGTATCTAGTAAGAATTTGCCTGTTGAGTTTACTAAGTTTGTGATTAAAGTGTCAAACCTCTTAGGCAAATATGTGCTAGTTGATAAAGTTTGCAAGAATTGTCCTTTGATGATTCGAGGTCACTATTTTTCGGTTGACTTAATGTTGTTGCCATTTGACGAATTCGATGTTCTTTGGGTATGGACTGGTTGACACTGCATGATGCCATAGTAAATTGTAGATAGAAAACTATTGAATTGAAATGTGAAAATGGTGAAGTTCTTTGGGTTGAAACCAATGAATCAAATGAATTGCTTATTGTGATTTCGTTTATATTTGCTCAGAGATACGTAAGGAAAGGTTGTGAAGCTTATCTTGCTTATGTGTTGAATACAAAGATGTCTGAATTAAAAATTGAATTAGTGCCAGTAGTCTGTGAATATCCAAATGTATTTCCAGAAGAGTTGTTGGGGTTACCTCCGATCAGAGAGGTTGAGTTTGCCATTGATTTAGTACTTGGGACTTTACCGATATCGATTGCTCCATATAGGATGGATCTGACTGAATTGAAAGAATTGAAAGCTCTGTTGCAAGAGTTGACAGATAACGGTTTTGCGAGACCGAGATTTTCTCCTTGGGGTGATCTAGTATTATTTATAAAGAAGAAAGACGGATCTATAAGACTTTGTATCGATTACCAACAGCTCAATAAGGTGACTATAAAGAACAAGTATCCTTTGCCGATGATTGATGACTTGTTTGATCAGTTAAAAGGAGCAACGGTATTCTCAAAGATTGATTTGAGATCTGGTTACTATCAGTTGAGAGTTAAAGAATCGGATGTACCAAAAACCGCTTTCAGGACAAGGTATGGGCATTATGAATTTCGTGTTATGCCTTTCGGACTAACTAATGCTCCTGCCATTTTTATGGACTTGATGAATCTAATTTTCCAACCGTATTTAGATAAGTTTGTGGTTGTATTCATTGATGATATCCTGATTTATTCTCGCAATGAGCCTGAGCATGCCGAACATTTAAGAATTGTATTGCAAACTTTGAGAAATAAGGAATTGTTTGGTAAATTCAATAAAAATGAGTTTTGGTTCCAAGAAGTCAGATTTTTGGAATAGTTCGTTTCAGGTGATGGTATTCGGGTTGATCCAAACAAGATTTCAGCAATTGTTGATTGGAAATCGCCAAGGAATGTATCTGAAGTTAGAAGCTTTTTGGGTTTAGCCAATTATTACCGACTTTTTTCAAAGGATTTTCGATGATTGCTAGCCCTATGACCAAGTTGTTGCGAAAAGATTTTAAATTTGAATGGTCCGAAAAATGTCAGCAAAGTTTTGAGAAATTAAAAGCATTATTGGCTGAGGTGCCAATTTGACTACAACCTGAATCGGGTAAAGAATTTGTAATTTATAGTGACGCTTCATTGAATGGTTTGGGTTGTGTGTTGATGTAAGAGGGCAAAGTGATAGCTTATGCCTCGAGACAGTTGAAACCACATGAGAAGAATTATTCGACGCACAATTTGGAACTGACCGCCATTGTTTTTGCCTTGAAAATTTGGCATCATCATTTGTACGGTGAGAAATGCCATATCTTTACCGATCACAAAAGCTTAAAGTATTTTGATGACTCAAAAGGATTTGAACTTGCGACAACAGAGATGGCTCGAGTTACTGAAAGATTATGCATTAGTGATTGACTACTATCCGGGAAAGGCGAATGTAGTCGCAGATGCCTTGAGCAGAAAGTCCTTATTTGCTTTGAGAGCTATGAATACGAAACTGAATTTGTCTAATGATGGTTCAATTTTGGCTAAGATGAGAGCTAGACCAATATTTCTTCGACAAATTTGTGAAGCTTAGAAAAATGATAGTGAATTGCAAGCCAAAAGAGCTCAGTGTGAATTGGGTAGTGATTCAGACTTTCAGATCGATTCAGGTGATTGTTTAATGTTTCGAGATAGAGTATGTGTACCAAAAAATGATGAACTTATTTAGAAAATTTTACACGAAGCACATAGTGGTTATTTATCAATTCATCCGGGTAGTACGAAAATGTATAATGATTTGAAGAAATTGTATTGGTGGTCAGGTATGAAACGATATATTTTGGAGTTTGTCTCGAGATGTTTAATTTGTCAACAAGTAAAATCTGAACACCAAGTGCCTTCGGGTTTACTTCAGCCAGTGATGGTACCCTAGTGGAAATGATATAGGATTACGATGGACTTCGTAACGGGTTTGCCTTTGACTCCGTAAAAGAAAGATGTTGTCTGGGTTGTTGTTGACAGATTGACAAAATCAACTCATTTTATTCCAGTACATACTGACTATTCACTTGATAAGCTAGCTAAATTGTACATTGTTGAAATTGTGAGATTACAAGAAGTGCCTTTTTCCATTATTTTGGATAGAGATCTGAGATTTACTACACAATTTTGGAAGAAGTTGCAAGAAGCTTTGAGTACAAAGTTGAACTTTAGTACCGCATTTCATCCGCAAACTGACAGCCAATCTGAAAGAACGATTCAGATTTTCAAAGATATGTTTTTCTGTTGTGTTTTAGAGTTCGAAGGTAGTTGGGAGAAATATATACCTTTATTTGAATTTGCTTATAACAATAGTTTTCAGTCGAGTATAAAGATGGCACCATATGAGGCATTGTATGGCCACAAGTTTCGAACTTCGTTGTACTGGACCGAGCTCAGTGAGAGACAGATTCACGGGGTTGATTTGGTTAGAGAAGCCAAAGAGGAAGTGAAAGTGATTCGTGATTGTTTGAAAGCCGCTTCAGATAGACAGAAATCGTATGCGGATTTGAAACGGAAAGAGATTGAATTTCAAGTCAGTGATAAGTTATTCTTGAAAGTGTCTCCATGGAAGAAAATTCTTAGATTTGGTCGCAAGGGTAAACTCAGTCCATATTTTATTGGTCCGTATGATGTTATTGAAAGAATAAGGCCAGTGGCGTAAAGATTAGCTTTGCCGTTAGAATTGGAAAGAATCTACAATGTGTTTCATGTATCTATGTTGTAAGGATATCAATTAGATCCATCACATGTGATTTCACCAACAGAAGTCGAGATTTGACCTGATATGACTTATGGTGAAGAACAAATTAAGATTTTTGCACAAGAAGTTAAACAGTTGAGAAATAAAAGCATAGCCCTAGTGAATTTTTTTGGCAACGACATGGGGTCGAAGAGGCTACGTGGGAACCTGAGGAAGCTATGAGAAAATAGTACCCAAACCTATTTCCTGGTAAGATTTTCAGGGACGAAAATCCCTAAAGGGGGGAGAGATGTAACAGCCCGTTTTAAGGTTAAGTCGAACAATGATTTTAAGACCACAAATATGAAGTAGAAATATTAATTTTATTATTTCTTTAAGGTCTACAGTATGATTGAATAATTGTGTGAAAATTTCGTTAAGAAATTTTATCGATAAGGTGTCTAATTTGACTAAGAGGACTAAATTGTAATAAGTGTAAAATGTATGTTCTAGAAGCTAGAGGTGTCTAATTGCTATGAAATTTTAAATTGGAGGACCTTAAATGGTAATTAGACCATTATACTTTAAGTTGGACAAAAATGGACATGGTAGGGTAAAATTTCAAAGTTTGGCATTAAGGGCATTTTGGTCATTTGGGTAATAAAGACAAAATTAAACACATAAAAGATGTCATCTTCTCAATTTCATCCTCCCATGGCTGAAAATCACAAGAGAAGGCATAGCTAGGGTTTTCCAAGCTTTCAAGCTTGATTGTAAGTTTGTTCTAGCCCCATTTTTAATGATTTTTATGTTTTTGATATCCATGTAACCTAATCTAGCTTTTCCAAGGACTATTTTGAAGTATTTTCAAAGTATTAAATTTTACCCATGTTAGACATGCATGTATTTTTATGTCTTATGGTAGAAAAGGAATGTTAGTTGTAAGATAAACAACTTTTGCTAAGTGATTTTCGGTAAAAATGTCAAAAATGACTTATTTGTAAAAGTTATAAAATGAGTAGTAAAAGTGTGATTAAGTGGAAAATATGGGCTGGTATGAGTATAAATGGTTCGGTAGGCTTGGGTGTTGAAGAAGTTGAATATATTTCATTTTACGAGCCTAGGGACTAAATCATAAAAATGTGAAATATTGAGGGGTAAAAATGTAATTTTAGCCATAATATGATTTTTGGGCCAAATTGAATAATATGAGTATTAAATGAGTTAAATTTATTATTATAGATAAAAAAACGAGGTTCAGACCTAGATCGGGGAAAAAGCAAAGTGTTTGACGATTAGGTCCAATTCTACTATTTTTGTATCGAGGCAAGTTCGTATGTAAATAATGCAATCTTATATTTATGTTTTAAATGCTTTAATATTGCATGAGTTGTGTGATTGAATCTTTGGACATATTCGACAAAGTTTTAACAAGTGAGAAATCCTAGTTGAACCTTAGGAATAGAATAGGATACGACTGACATGTCATTAGGAACCCATGTATATATGCGTTTATGTGATTCAGGTGCTGGTCTTGCACGTCCTACCAGTGGCTAGGTATTCCGGCATATGTTGCAGATACCTGACAGCTTGTGTGAGCAGCACTGTGTAGCTATGTAACAACCTAATTTAGACCCTAATCGAAACGGTGGTTTCAGGACCACGAATCCGAGTCAGAAAAATATTTAAAAATTATATTCTGTGTTTATTTTGTGTGAATTTATATCTGTGAAATTTTCGTGATTTAATTTTGTCGTTTGAATGTCCGATTAAATAAAAGGACTTAATCGCGTAAATTGAAAATTTGGTAGTTTAATGTATAAAGGGCCGACATGCTATTGGATTTTTAAATGGAAGCCTTTAGGTTACAAATAGACAATTGGAACTTGTAATGGCCGGTTGTGCCCTTATAATATGTGTTTTAGTTGTTTAATTTAAAAGGGTAAAATTGTAAAATAGTTAATAAACATATATTAGTTAAAATTAAGTTAACATATTCATATTATTTTTCTTTGTTCTTGCACCGAAATAAGAAACAAAAGAAAAGAAATAAGCGAAGCTAGGTTCCGCCATCTTTCTCAACTTGATTCAAGGTAAGTTCTAGCTCAGTTTTTGATAATTTCTATGTTTTTGAGATCGTTGCTTCGAGTACTACAAAACCCATGCTTGAATTTTTGATTTTGATGAATATTTTGAGTTATGCCATTGATGAGAGCTTGTGATTTTTGTTTTTTGATGATGAAATATGAAAGATATGTTTTAGATTAACATGTTTTGTATTGGAGTTTTTGATGATTTTGAGTAATTACGACTAAATTGCAAAAATAATAATTTGAGGGACTAAAATTTGAAATAAATGAAATATATGGACTTGTATAAGCATGGGTAAAATTTGGCCCAACATGAGTATAGGGAAGTTTTTCATATTGTGTTTTGTGCAATAGAGACTAAATTGTAAAAATTGTAAATGTTAGTGGTAAAATGGTAATTTACCGATTTATGTGTTTTTGGATTAAATTGAATGAAAATATGTTTGAATGAGCTTAATTTAAATATGTTTAGATCAAGAACCAAATAAATTGGATTTGGATCGGGGGAAAGTAAAAGTTGTTGATTAGCTGCCTTCTTCCGTTTTGTATCGTCCGAGGTAAGTTTATATGCAAATAGATGTACTTAATTTCAATTAAACGCAAAGCATATATGCTGAAGTGAAATATATGAATTAATATATGCTAATGCCGAATGTGTATAAGTATGGTAACTATGTTCATGCAATCGTTTCGACCGAGTTACGACGTCTGAAAGCCCCATATGAACCTTAGGAATAGTTAGGATACATATGTCATGACATAGGATTCCAATATATGTGTGCGAGTAAGACCCTGTTTGGGACAGTGGCATCGATATGTGGTTACATGTAAGACCACGTTTGGGACGTTGGCGTTGTATGATATGTGTGATTATCCAAGTGTCCTATCCAATTCTGAATGGTTCATCGGGCAAAGGTAAATTGAGTTCGAATGAGTAATACGAGCTATATGCCAGGTTTGAATTAACTTGTTACCTACTTGTAGTAAGGTAAGTAAACATCTTGGCTATTTGTTACAAATCTTGTGAAATGCAAATAAAGAAATTATGTGTATATGATATGTGTATTTAACTTTGTGAATAAGTAGTAAACATATTATGAATAGTTCTTATATATGTGTACATATGATGAGATATATTCGATTATATAATTAGTATGTGTATGTGAAACCATATTGTGACACACAAACTTATGTGTTTATGGTATGTGAACTAGGTTTGTGATGATTATTTGGTTGTGAAAGTTAAATAGTAAATTGATAATTTAGTACATGAGCATTCAGCCAAGGTGATATTTAAGAATTATTGTGCATATAATATGAATTTTATATGTTGGATTTAAATGTGTTATAATATTATAAGTTGGCTTGGCTTAATTCGGTTATTAATGTTATTGAGTTGTTTATTTGCTTATGACTTACTAAGCTATAAAAGCTTACTCTGTGTGTTCATATTTCTTTGTTTATAGATTTTTGGAGTCAAGCTACGAGCTCGGGGACTGTCAACAAAGTTCATCATACTATCAGCTATTTTGGTACCTTTATAAGTTAAACTTGAATTATGGCATGTATAGGCTAGAATGTGTTTCAAAAAGTAGAACTTTGGTTTGTATTATCTAAGCCATGCGAAAATGGCTTAACTTTCATGCTTTAATTCGGCTTTGTGGACTATGCTTGAGTTCTTTTTGGTTATTATGACATGTGTTTTGAATGGAATTTACATGTGATATATATATACACATATATTTTAAGCGTTGAAGTTGCTTGGTAAATTTCAATGTGTGTATTAGGTTGGTTCGGTTATGGTATTCATATATAAGTGATTATTTGTACCTTGACTATTGTATTTGGTCAAAGTGTCGTATATGAGTTGGCATTAAAAGTAGTTTGGTTATGTCCGAACATGTTATAAGATCGTTTTGATATGTTCGTTATAAAATGAAGACATTCGAAATAGTTTTGATCAACTTGTGATTTGGCGTTTGACTATATAAATAATTATGCATAAGGAATTGATTTGATATGTATTTTATCTTAAGGTATATATATATATATATATATATATATAAACATGATGATGTTTAATGATGTACATGATGATGTTTAATGATGTGTTTCAGTTATGTATGAATAGGGAATGTATATTGTGTTATAATGAGTTATGCATAAATAAGTTTAAAATGCATGTTATTTATAGGAGAAATATTGGGTGTATGTTTAATATGCATATTAAAATAGGTATTGATTTATAAAATGGGTGAATAAGGTTGGAAGTGAGCAATTGTTAAGCATAATGGATAATGCATTTATATTCGGCTAAATGAAATTAAAATGACAAATTGAATGGTAACTTGTACAATAGTAAGTGAATGTTGAGTAGTCAGTGTGTATGTCTTTTAATTATAGTATAAGTTTACAGAATATGTACTATTTTTAAAAATCGATTTTGACATGGTAATATTGGAATGATTTGGAGTACTTGATTTTGTGAGTTCTATTTATATATGAATTTTTAATTTGTAATTGAGGTATAATGTTGATTGTATATTTTGTATAATCAAAAAGTTGTATCCATATTACATTTGGTTATGTGATGTTAATAAATAAATTGACTATTTATACTAATAATGAATAGTTTATAAGTTTGTATAAGTATATGCATGTGATTGTTCGAATCTGTGTTTTGACTGGTAATACCTCGTAACCCAGTCCGACGATGGATACGACTTACGGGTGTTACATTTTATTGGTATCAGAGCTATAATTTAGTCGGTTTTAGGGATAACGTAGCATGTGTGAGTCTAGCTATACATGCCATATTATATACTACGATAGTGTGATGACTTCTGACATCTGAAAATGTGTTTTCATATAGTAAATGGATCCCAACAGAGCTATAGCTGAGGATGTCGAGAGTGTAGCGCCTGCTCCCGCTCAAGGGACAGCACCGACTGATTCTCGACCGACTTCGAGTAATCAAGAGGGTGAGGCTAAACAAGCCTTCTATCAAATGATGAATGACTGGTTTACTCAATATATTTGAACTAACCCGGCTACACAACAACCTCCACCCGGACTAATCCATCTTCGATGCCTGCTGTACCTCAAGTAAGTGATCCGTTGAGATTGTATAAGCCACCTGTTGATAAAATCGGAAAACATGGGGCTGAAGAGTTTAAAGCTCCTGATGATGATGATGCTGAGCGGCTGAGTTCTGGCTTGATAATACCATTCGTGTGTTTGATGAGTTGTCTTGTACCCCAGATGAATGTTTGAAATGTGCCATATCATTGCTTCGAGATACACCATATCACTGGTGGAATACCCTAGTATTGGTAGTTCTGAGAGAGCAGGTGACTTGGGAATTCTTCTAGACTGAGTTCTGTAAGAAGTATATCAACCAGAGATTTATTGATCAGAAGCGAAAAGAATTTCTGGAGCTGAAACAGGGTCAGATAACTGTGACAGAGTATGAGCGAAAATTTGTAAGACTCAGTTGGTATGCCTGATAGTGTGTTTTTGCTGAAGCCATAATGTGTAAAAGATTTGAAGATGGGCTGAATGAAGATATTAAACTGTTAGATGGCATACTTGAGATAAAAGAGTTCGTGGTATTGGTTGAACGAGCTTGCAAAGATGAAGAGCTCGGGAAAGAGAAAAGAAAAGCTAACTTTGAAGCTAGAGATACACATAAAAGAACATCCGATAAGTCATTTCAGTCGACACCGAGGAAGTTTTGAGACGATTTTAGCCGTTCTAAAGCCACTTCGAGATATTCTAGACGGGATCAAAATAGACCACCAGTGAGCTCGAGAGCTACCTCAGTAGCGAGTGTGGGTAATGTCAGATCAAATCAACCTGAGTGTAAACACTGTGGTAAATGGCATCCCGACAGTTGCAGATTGCATGATCGGGCCTATTTTAAATGTAGATTGACAGACCATTATATTCGAGATTGCCCTGGGTTAGCTGAAGAAAATCTAGTACAGAACACGAGATCGGGTAATACTGCAGCTCAAGGTAGACCACCGAGAAATACGGGTAATGCGAGTGGCAGTCAGAGAAGAATTAAAGATACAACAATCAGATCTGAGGCTCGTGCACCTGCCAGAGCCTATGCTATTCGTGCACGAGAGGAGGCTTCATTCCTAGATGTCATTACTGGTACATTCACTCCTTATAATACTAATGTAATTGCATTGATTGATCTTGGTTCTACTCATTCTTATGTGTGTGAGACATTAGTATTCAACAAGACTCTACATGTTAAGTCTACTGAATTTGTGATTAAAGTGTCAAAACCTTTGGGCCGGTGTGTTATGGTTGATAAAATGTGTAAGAATTGTCCTTTGATGGTTCGAGATTCGTGCTTTCTGGCTGATTTGATGTTGCTACCATTTGATGAGTTCGACACAGTTCTGGGTATGGATTGGTTGACATTACATGATATTTTTGTGAACTGCAAGAGAAAGACCATTGATCCATGGAGATAGAATGATGAGGTTATTCAGATTGAATCTAATGATCTGAATGGGTTACCAGCAGTGATATCATTGATGTTAGCTCAGAAATATGTGAGAAAAGGCTGCGAAGCTTATTTTGCATATGTGCTTGATGTTGGAACGCCGGTGCCTCCAAGGCGCAGCGGAAAAATAAAATAATTAAAAACATTCCGGCGATCCAAACCATGGACCCATGTGTAAGGAACGTATCGGGTGATAAAAGGTTTCGAAATTACCGAAACTTCAATCTGAGTAGACAGCGATGCCTAGGCAACGGGAATCCTGAACTACTATCGAACCAAGCCGCAACCTTTCCGATGTCGGCCTCTACGTAGTCCACCTAGTTGACAATGAACGGTAGAAAAATCGCAGAAACTATTTCAGTGGTTTTTATGCTTGACGGCTGCTAGACTCTTTAGCATAGTTTCGGGCTTATTTATATATTATCTCTTTAGGGTTTTTACCCTTGCCATATATAACACCCTTTTAATTGGTATATTTTTTAATGAATATTAATTCATTATAATTAATCTAAACATAATAGTCATCATTAAAATAAATATAATAATGTTTAACCGAAAATTATAATTACATTAATTATAATAAAGATTTCGGTAAACTATATTTATTTAAACTTATATACGAACCAAATTCATATACTAATGAAATTATGTTCTGATTATGTGTACAACATCCTTGTACGTATAGTATGTTCAACAATTTGATTGCCCAATTAAATTAATTCTATAATTAATTTAATTCATCTGACAATCAGAATACAATACCAACTGTGTTTTACTCCGTTTATTTCAACCATAGGGTGTGACCCTATAGGTTCTTGTAACGTTAGCAGTAATATTAGAACGATTCTATTGTTACAAACAATGAGTGGCATCTAGCAATGCATCATTGGTACCTAAGTTACGAGAAGTCATGATTCGACATAACCTTTTGTGATTAACCTTTCATGCATTAATCTTTAAGTCCTATACCTTTGGAATGGACACAAGTCATGGAATAGTCAAACTTGCATAGTCCATCCCATGTTTCTTGATAATTTAAGTGAACTATGATACACAAATAAGTATGACATCTCATATCAACTTATTTGAGCATGGCCATGCATTTCTAGTCTCACACAATCAAGTGGCCTAAGATATTACTCCCATTATGTAGGAGAGACTTATCCTATATTGATCAACCATATCCCTCTACATAGATTGTGGTATATCCAACATCAGTCTTTATAGAACAACCAGTTACGATGTTCGTTTGACTATATCAAAATATACAACTCACGATGTTGGGATAATGATGATCTCAAGTATGAGGATCGTATACATATTAATCACTATGAGTAATGTTGTGACAATTACATAATAATCCAAGAAACATACTCATAGTAGGTCAGTCCAATATGTTGTTATCTAACACATATATTTATGCATTGATTTTGACACTCCATATCAATGACAACTCTTTATCATCAATCAACTACATGTTAGTCTTAATGCATTATTATTGTCCTAGCCAACAATAATACTTGACTAAGGATCTTTTAAGAATAATCATATTATTCTCAGGACATTATTATAAAACAGTTTATTTATGTACACAGAAAAGAAACTGAAATAATAATGGCAACGCCTTATATCAATAAACATGATAAATCAAGTATGTTATTACAACCATCTCGTGATTGATCTTTGGGCATACTCTTACAATCTCCCACTAGCACTAAGACCAATCACTCATATATCTAATAGCAAGTGACTTAGTGTGACGATCATGCTTTTGCTGTGAGGCTTGGTCAAGGGATCAGCAATGTTATCATCTGTAGGTACTCTGCATATCTCTACATCCCCTCGATCGATAATCTCTCGAATAAGATGGTAGCGCCTAATTATATGTTTAGATCGCTGGTGAGATCTGGGTTCTTTAGCTTGTGCAATAGCTCCATTGTTATCACATCGAAGTTCTATAGCATCTGATATGCTAGGCACAACCCCTAGTTCAGTAATGAACTTTTTGATCCAAACAGCTTCTTTCACTGCCTCACTAGCTGCAATATACTCAGCCTCTTTTGTAGAATCGGCTACTGTATTTTGCTTTGAACTTTTCTAGCTCACAGCACCACCATTAAGGCAAAACACAAAACCTGACTGCGATCGAGAATCATCTCGGTTTGGAAGCTGGCATCAGTGTAACCTTTTACACTTAACTCTTCCTCACCTCCATATATTAGGAACGTATCCTTAGTTCTTCTCAAGTGCTTAAGGATATTCTTGACTGTGGTCCAGTGACCTTCACCGGGATCTACTTGGTACCTGCTCGTCATACTTAAGGCATATGAGACATCTGGATGGGTACATAACATGGCATACATGATAGATCCAATAACAGAAGCATATGGAATTTTACTCATTCGTTCTCTCTCTTGTGGAGTTGAAGGACACACTTCCTTCGAGAGTGAAATACCATGTCTCATAGGTATGAATCCTCTCTTAGATTCTTCCATATTGAACCTTTTCAATACTTTATCTATATATGTACCTTGACTTAGACCTAGTAGTCGTCTTGATCTATCTCTATAGATCTTGACTCCTAAGATGTAAGTGGCTTCGCCCAAGTCCTTCATAGAAAAACAAGTTCCTAACCAAGTCTTAATAGACTGTAAGGTAGGTATGTCATTGCCCATGATAAGTATGTCATCCACATACAGTACCAAGAATGTGATTGTGCTCCCACTAACTTTCTTGTAAACACATGGCTCATCTTTATTTTTGATAAAACCAAACTCTTTGATTGCATCGTTAAAATGAAGATTCCAACTTCGAGAAGCTTGCTTTAATCCATAAATGGATCTTTGTAACTTACATATCTTTCCAACATCCTTTGGATTGACAAAACCTTCAGGTTGTGTCATGTACACATCCTCTTCAAGTTTCCCGTTAAGGAAAGCTGTTTTGACATCCATCTGCCAGATTTCATAATCATGAAATGCAGCTATGGCGAGCA
Source organism: Gossypium longicalyx (assembly GCA_025698465.1). Taxonomy (NCBI): domain Eukaryota; kingdom Viridiplantae; phylum Streptophyta; class Magnoliopsida; order Malvales; family Malvaceae; genus Gossypium; species Gossypium longicalyx. Next base: position 10,878,393 of record CM047000.1, read on the forward strand.
AGATCCTGATGGATTTAAACATAGCTACAGGAGAAAAAGTTTCATCATAGTCAACACCATGAATTTGACGAAAACCTTTAGCGACTAATCGCCCTTTGTATGTTTGTATATTACCATCCATGTCTGTTTTCTTTTTGAAAACCCACTTGCACCCTATAGGTTTAACCCCTTCGGGTGGGTCAACCAAAGTCCATACTTGGTTTTCATACATGGAATCCATCTCAGATCTCATGGCCTCGAGCCATTTCTCAGAGTCTAGGCTCGCCACCGCTTCTTGATAAGTCCTAGGCTCATCTTGATCTATAAGAAGAATGTCACCATGTGTTGTAATGAGAAATCTATATCTCTCAGGTGCATGACGTTCTCTTAAAGATCTACGCAGTGGTTGTGTTTCTACAGCAGTTACTTGTTCCTCAATTTCTTGTGGAATTTGCTGTTGTTCTATCTCTGGTTCAATGGTATCTTGTGATTCTCGAATTTCTTCAAGTTCAATCTTTCTCCCACTTCCTTTTCTAGAAACAAATTCTCTCTCTAGGAAGACACCAGTCCGAGCAACAAACACTTTGTTCTCAGTGGGATTAAAGAAATAATATCCTTTGGTTTCTTTTGGATACCCCACAAAGATACACCTTTCAGATTTGGGTTCAAGCTTAGTAGACGTTTGACGTTTAACATAAGCTTTGCAACCCCAAATTTTCATAAAAGACATACTGGGACGTTTCCCAGTCCACATCTCATATGGCATCTTTTGAACCGATTTAGATGGAACACGATTTAGTGTGAAAATAGTTGTTTCAAGTGCATGTCCCCAAAAGGAAGTCGGTAGATCAGCATGACTCATCATGGATCGAACCATGTCTAATAGAGTTCGATTTCTTCTTTCAAAAACTCCATTCCATTGAGGAGTACCAGGAGGAGTAAATTGTGAGACAATCCCACATTCCTTCAAAAGATCATCAAACTCTTGGCTCAAATACTCTCCACCTCGATCAGATTGAAGTGTCTTAATAGTTTTGCCTAGTTGATTTTGTACTTCATTTTTGAATTCCTTGAACTTTTCAAGGGCCTCAGACTTATGGCGCATGAGATAAACATACCCATATCTACTGAAATCATTAGTGAAAGTAATGAAGTAATGAAATCCACCTCTGGCTTGTGTATTTATTGGTCCACATACATCTGAATGTATTAAGCCCAATAAATCACTAGCTCGTTCACTTTTACCAGTAAAAGGAGATTTAGTCATTTTTCCTAATAAGCAAGATTCACATACTTCAAATTGTTCAAAAACAAATAAATCCAAGAGACCGTCTTTATGGAGTTTGGATATGCGTTTCTCACTTATGTGGCCCAAACGACAATGCCAAAGATAAGTTTGATTTGAGTAATTTATTTTAGATCTTTTAGTATTTATGTTGTAAATGGGATTCATTTGATCTAAAATATAGAGGCCATTAATCAATTGTGCCGAACCATAGAAAACATTATTGAGATAAAATGAACAACAATTATTCTTAATTATTATCTCAAAACCAATTTTGTCTAAACAAGAAATTTAAATAATGTTTTTAGTCAAACTGGGCACAAAATAACAATCCTCTAAAATTAAACCAAGTCCACTAGGCAAAGATAAAGTATATGTTCCCACAGCTAATGCAACAACTCTTGCTCCATTTCCAACTCGCAGGTCCACATCTCCTCTAGCCAAAGTCCTACTCATTTGTAGTCCTGTACAGAAGTACAAATATGAGAACCACAACTAGTATCTAATACCCAAGAAGTAGTAGTTGATAAATTAATAACAATAACATAAATACCTGAAGCAGACGTTCCACTTGCTTTGGCCTTCTTGATTTCCTCAAGATAGACAGAGCAGTTCCACTTCAATGTCCAGTCACACCATAATGAAAACAGTTTCCTTCCTTAGACACTCCACCTTTAGGTTTCAGTGCAGCCTTTCCTTTTCCAAGATTGGGCTGACCTTTGCCCTTAGGCTTTGTCGGGACTTTGGCCTTTCCCTTGCCCTTATTGTTACAGACCATCAGTATGGGCTTGGGTCCAACCTTTTTCATGTTGCCTTCAGCAGTTCGTAATATGCTAAGCAATTGTGGCAGAGTCTTGTCAATTTCATTCATATTGAAATTGAGGACAAACTGGCTGTAGCTATCCGGCAACGATTGCAAAATAACATCAGTGGCCAACTCTTGGCCCAATGGAAACCCAAGCTTAGACAGGCTTTCAATATAACCAATCATCTTAAGGACATGAGGTCCTATTGGGCTTCCTTCAGCTAGCTTACATTGGAATAGGGCCTTAGAGATATCGAACCTCTCTTGCCTTGCTTGCCCTTGATATAGTTCTTTCAAGTGCTCGATCATATCATAAGCAACCATATCCTCATGTTGCTTTTGAAGCTCAAGATTCATAGTGGAAAGCATAAGACATCCAACGTCTACCATATCATCGAGATGCTTCTTGTAAGCATCTTTATCAGCCCTCGAGGCATTAGTAGGTGGTTCATTAGGAAGTGATTTTTCAATGACATATAATTTTCGTTCTTGTTTGAGGACAATCCTCAAGTTACGGAACCAGTCAAGAAAGTTCAAACCATTCAATTTGTCCTTCTCAAGGACCGATCGCAATGAGAGTGTATTAGTGTTTGCAGCCATAATATATCTACAATAATAAAATATGCGTGTGAATAAATTTACCAAGTTTATATCAATCATTAAAAGGACTTTATTATATGATGTTTCCCACTATTCTATTTCAAAATTAATAACCCTCATATATTAATTTCGAAAAGACTTTCTTGAAAGTATTCCTAGTAGGTCAAGGATCCATATTTCACCTCCTCCTAAGTCAGCTTTGGCTTTATTCTCAAGATTATGGTTATTTAGGTAAGCAACACTTGCTAATTACATCATATGTAACTCCTACAATTTGGTGAACAACTCTTGTTCTAATCATCTTATGATTTATCCAAATTACTTGCCTCTAGGTTTCTAATCCTATTAGAGTAACCTAGTTAAGTCATTAACCAATTTTTAACCAGCGAATATCACTTGTTTATTCTTCGAATGAAACCTCACGATTTGATAACTTTTATCAACAGAATCGTGTTTTTAGGATTTTAATCCTTGAGGTTTCGTATCGGAACAACCCTTTGTTCCACTGGCCAGTAAACTCTTACTGAAAATTGTAAAATCACCGCTACATCGTAACAGATTTATTAAGGTTTACAACAATAACATAAAACCGAATAGGCTATAACACCATGATTAACATTTAATCACTTATCGAAAGGAACAGTTATTAGATTCTGCTTAAACGATTTAAATAGAAAAACATAATAAAATTAAAACATGCATCTCATACAATTGCATCACCCAAGTATTTAAACCCAAGTCCGTATCACACGAGTGGCTCTGATACCACTGTTGGAATGCCGGTGCCTCCAAGGCGCAGTGAAAAAATAAAATAATTAAAAACATTCCGGTGATCCAAACCATGGACCCATGTGTAAGGAACGTATCGGGGTGATAAAAGGTTTCGAAATTACCAAAACTTCAATCTGAGTAGACAGCGACGCCTAGGCAACGAGAATCCTAAACTACTATCGAACCAAGCCGCAACCTTTCCGATGTCAGCCTCTACGTAGTCCACCCAGTTGACAATGAACGGTAGAAAAATCTCAGAAACTATTTCAGTGATTTTTATGCTTGACGGCTGCTAGACTCTTTAGTATAGTTTCGGGCTTATTTATATATTATCTCTTTAGGGTTTTTACCCTTGCCATATATAACACCCTTTTAATTGGTATATTTTTAATGAATATTAATTCATTAAAATTAATCTGAACATAATAGTCATCATTAAAATAAATATAATAATATTTAACCGAAAATTATAATTACATTAATTATAATAAAGATTTCGGTAAACTATATTTATTTAAACTTATATACGAACCAAATTCATATACTAATGAAATTATGTTCTGATCATGTGTACAACATCCTTGTACGTATAGTATGTTCAACAATTTGATTGCCCAATTAAATTAATTCTATAATTAATTTAATTCATCTGACAATCAGAATACAATACCAACTATGTTTTACTTCGTTCATTTCAACCATAGGGTGTGACCCTATAGGTTATTGTAACGTTAGCAGTAATATTAGAACGATTCTAATGTTACAAACAATGAGTGGCATCTAGCAATGCATCATTGGTACCTAAGTTATGAGAAGTCATGATTCGACATAACCTTTTGTGATTAACCTTTCATGCATTAATCCTTAAGTCCTATACCTTTGGAATGGACACAAGTCATGGAATAGTCACACTTGCATAGTCCATCCCATGTTTCTTGATACTTTAAGTGAACTATGATACACAAATAAGTATGATTTCTCATATCAACTTATTTGAGCATGGCCATGCATTTCTAGTCTCACACAATCAAGTGGCCTAAGATATTACTCCTATTATGTAGGAGGGACTTATCCTATATTGATCAACCATATCCCTTTACATAGATTGTGGTATATCCAACATCAGTCTTTATAGAACAACTAGTTACGATGTTCGTTTGACTATATCAAAATATACAACTCACAATGTTGGGATAATGATGATCTCAAGTATGAGGATCATATACATATTAATCACTATGAGTAATGTTGTGATAATTACATAATAATCCAAGAAACATACTCATAGCAGGTCAATCCAATATGTTGTTCTCTAACACACATATTCATGCATTGATTTTGACACTCCATATCAATGACAACTCTTTATCATCAATCAACTACATGTTAGTCTTAATGCATTATTGTTGTCCTAGCCAACAAAAATACTTGACTAAGGATCTTTTAAGAATAATTATATTATTCTCAGGACATTATTATAAAACAGTTTATTTATGTACACAGAAAAGAAACTGAAATAATAATGGCAACACCTTATATCAATAAACATGATAAATCAAGTATGTTATTACAACCATCTCGTGATTGATCTTTGGGCATACTCTTACACTTGACAGTAAAGTGGCTGAAAGAAACATGGAATTAGTACCTGTTGTATGTGAGTATCCAGATGTGTTTCATGAAGAATTACCGGGTTTTCCACCTATTCGGGAGGTAGATTTTGGTATTGAGTTAATGCCTTGGATGACTTCGATATCCATATCTCCATACAGATGGCACCTACAGAATTAAAAGAATTAAAGTATTGAGTTAATTACCTATAGAGGTTTCGCGCGACCGAGTTTCTCTCATTAGGGTGCACCAATACTGTTTGTGAAAAAGAAAGATGGAACTATAAGAATGTGCATTGATTATAGACAGCTCAATAAGGTGACTATAAAGAGTAAATACTCGTTGCCGCAGATTGATGATTTGTTTGATCAGCTAAGAGGGGCTACAGTGTTTTCAAAGATATACTTGAGATCGAGCTACTATCAGTTGTGAGTTAAAGACTCCAATGTGCCAAAGACTGCTTTTCGAACAAGGTATGGATACTATGAGCTTTTGGTTATGCCGTTCGGACTACTAATGCACCTACTGTTCTTATGGATTTGATGAATTGGATCTTCATACCTTATCTAGATCTGTTTGTGGTTGTGTTCATAGATGACATCTTGATCTACTCTCGTGATGAAATCGAACATGCTGAACATTTGAGACTTGTGTTACAGACTTTGCGAGACAAGCAGTTGTATGCGAAGTTCAGTAAATGTGAGTTTTGGTTAAGTGAAGTCAGTTTTCTGGGCCATCTAGTATCGACATTGGGTATTCGGGTTGATCCGAGTAAAAGTTTAGCTATTCTTGATTGGAAACCTCCGAGGAATGTATCTGAAGTCTAAAGTTTTCTAGGACTTACTGGTTATTATAGATGGTTCATGAAAGGTTTCTCTATAATTGCAGCTCCGATGACAAAGCTATTACAGAAAGATGTTAAGTTTGAGTGGTCAGAGAAGTGCCAGAAAATTTTTGATCAATTGAAAGCCCTTTTGACCGAAGCTCTAGTGTTAGTTCAACCAGAATCAGGTAAAGAATTTGTTATTTATAGTGATGCATCTTTAAATGGTTTGGGCTGTGTATTAATGCAGGAAGGCAAAGTTATAGCTTATTTATAGTGATGAACTCGTGGTAAGGTTGTAATTGATGCAAGTTATGACTATGAGATTTTAATAACATTTATGTTATCCCACTTTATATAAATTGTATGATTAAGGTGTGGTTAAGATGCTTATTATTTGCTTATGAACTTACTAAGCTATATAGCTTACTTTCCTTTCTTTCCTTTGTCTTATAGTGTCACCAAGCTAGCTCGGGTTCGAAGACTGTTGGAAATCCATTCACACTATCAACAATTATTTTGATATTAATGAAATCAACATTTTGAGTTATGGCATGTATAAGGGACTTGATCATTTTGTTATGTGTCATAATTGATTTGGCCAAATGTGTTGCCTTATATTGGTTAGAAGTTTATTTTGTATAAGGCCATTGGAAATGGGCTAATATTAGTTATAAGTATATTCATATAATGATGCCTTTCATGAATGATGTATTGATGTCTTGGTTGTATGTATATGCTTGGATTGCTGCTATGTTATGTTGTGTAGGTGTGTGCATTAAAGGGTGGTAAAATGGCTTGGTAAATAGCCTTATTTTTGTCTACACGAGTAAACTCATAGCTGTGTGGATGACACGGTCTTGAACACAGGTGTGTGCCCTAGCCGTGTGATGTCTGCACTTATTTTATGAAGATTAATTATCCACACAGCCTAGCACACGAGCGTATGACTTGGCTGTGTGTTCTTAATTTGTTTATGGGTTACAAGTTAGTGAGTTACACGGGGTCGAGACACGGGTGTGTGTAGGTACACGGCCTGCCCACACGGGCGAGTCCTAAACCACAAGGGTGTGTGAGCTCTGTTTAGGGCAAAAATTTTCTAAGTTTTGTAAAAATTTCCTAAATGCTTGGTTTAGTCCCGGACCATTTCCAAAGCATGTTTCAGGCCTCGTAGGCTCCTGCTAGGGACTTTATGATTGAATGTGAATGGTTTTAATTTGAACGCAAATTTATAACCTGAAATTGTATGTTTGTTCGTGTGATAAGTCCGGTAATGCCTCGTACCCTGTTCTGGCGTTGAATATGGGTAAAGGGTGTTACATTGCATGTTGCACCACGCAAGGGCGAAACTAGAAAATTTTTAGGGGGTCAGAATGAAATTGTATATTTTTACGATAGTAAAAATATAATTTCACCATTTTAATATCTATATCTTAATATTTTTTAAAGGATTAAATCAAAATTTTATCATTTTAGGGGGCCAAAGTGTAATTTTACTTTTATTAATTTAAATTTTTATAAATTTTAGAGGGGCCTTAATGGAAAATTTTCCATTTTAGGGGGCGAGGCCCTTGCCAGCCCCCTACACAAGGCAATTTGTGGCTTTGGACATTTTCTCATACTTTCATGACTCGAGAAGCTTGTGCATCTCTTACCCCAAGTTCCTACGTCAATTGGGCCTAAAATTCTCATTCAGATTTAAATACCCAAATTAAACCTACCTAAGGCCCGTGTCGACCTAGTAGGTCATCAACACTCAAGATTGTTTTAAAAATACTTATTTTTTATTAACTTTTAATCCTAAGCTACTAATTTGTCGTAATTCAGTGTAGCAGATTAAACTAGTTTTTGCACTTTGGGAGCTTGAATACAAGCATTTTCACTATGTTATAGTTATGTTTTCCTAATTTAGTTTGAATTTAATAAAAAGTGTAATTTGAGTCTTTTATTGACCTTAGAGGCCAAATGAGGCCTAAAGGTGAGCTAATGTACTTAGTGAGCGTGCAGGAGACCATCTGAGGGCATAAAACTTAATAGTGGTCATTGTGTTGCAATACAGGGAGTTTGATGTCGCAACATAGGGAGCAAAATGCAAGAATTCTGGGACTGCCTTTGGTGTCGCGACACACCCTTGAAGCCACCCTGAATATAAGCATACTACCTTCGGTGTCGCGACATAGGCTCTATGATGTTGTGTCATCGGTCTTGTCTGGGAAGCACTTACGAGCCAATTGCTTTTTGGTCTGCACAATCAAAAGTTATACAGAAGAGTGTCAGCTGACCTACGGTTGAGGAAGAAGACAACCCTAAATCTATAAATAGGCTCTTAAAACACTAATTGGGGGACTGCTTTTCATATTCTCAAATTTTCCCTGTAATTTAGTTTTTAATTTTTTACTTTCTTCTAGGGTTTAGATTTGTTTTTAGTTTTGTTCAGGGTTGCATTCTTCAAATAACTTGCTTTGTAAACATAATCAAACATTTAAGGATTATTGCACTTCATCAATCGAATACAAACAAGATTCTCTAAACTCTAATATTGATTTATTCTTTAAGCTTATCTTTATTGTCAAGTTTATGATGTTCATAAATTCCATGAGGAACTAATCCTTTTATGAGTGATTAACGAGTGGATGTGTGATTAACTAATTGTTATGTAGGGTTTTCTTAGCGGATCGACTGTTTGGGAAAGGAAGAACTTAAACCCTAGGCTTGACGACCTTACGAAGTCATTTAGGTGAGAATCAATCCAAAATTGGTATGGCCTATTCGTGAAAACCTTAGCCCTTAACTGGTCTGGACTGTAAGGTCAAAAGATCAGTAGTTCTTGCCGACTTGTTAGTTTAGTGGAAAATCAAGAGGTCCTACTAGGATAATGACTGGTTGATTAAATAGAAACTTGAAATAGGAATTAGTTATAATCACCAAAGCAAGCTAATCACCCATGTCTAGATCTGATTAAATTTATAAATCAAGTTTTCTGAAGTCTACTTTATTTATACATATTTTATTTCTTTATTTAGAAAAATCCAAATTTTTTTCTTTATGTTTCATTGTACTATAATTTATTTAAACTACTAATTAATTTTATTTATGTTTAGGTTAACATTAATTTATTACTCGCCTCCCTTGTGTACAATCCTTGGTGTACTTACCTATTTCATTGTAAAATATATATTACAACCTGACCCGTTTACTTGCTGACACCGCCTTAATTCTTTATCTTTTGTTGCAGTATTCATACTTTGGACGTTAATATATTTGGAGGTAGTCAAAATACAAACCATGAATTCCATATCTGGCAAAAGTGAAGCAAGACCACTGATATGCCGTAATTCGGTGTAGCAGATTAAACTAGTTTTCATATTTTAGGAGCTTTTACAAAAGCATTTTGGTTAAGTTTTAATTATCTTTTTGCAATTTTAGTTAAATCCAATAAAGTGAGTAATTTGAGTCTTTTATTGACCTTAGTGGCCAAATGAGGCCTAAGGGTGAACTAATATACTTTATGAGCTTGTAGGAGACCATTAGAAGGCGTGCTAACTTGATACTAGTTGATGTGTTGCAACATGGAATGCCAACATAAGGAGCAGAATAGAAGAATTTCAAGACTGCCTTTGTAATAGCCCATTTTTTAGTAGTGTCGGAAACAGTAGTTTTGGAGCCACCAAATCTGACAAGTAAGTTTGTAAATATTATATTTGATATTTACGAGTTAATTATGATTGTAAAAAGGTTTTTGATGCTGTGATTTTTGTTTTATAAGCAATTTATTAAGTTCAAATGGTATGACCCTAAGGTTAAGTGGTTTCAGAAGTTGAGGTATCAGGACCTCATTTTCTATAAATCGAGTCGTAAATATTTTTATAAATATTTACGAAGTGTAATTATGAAGTGTAATTAAGGTGGTATTAAAGTTTTTTTGAAAACTTTTATCGTTTCGATAGTTAATTAATTAAAAAGGATAAATTATAAAAGTTGAAAAAGTCAATCGCTATTAGTTTAAAGGTGTTAAATTGGTTAAAGAATTATAATTGGATGGCCTTAATGGATAAATAAACCATCCTTAAAATAGTGTGACGGTGGATGCTTTAATTTCTTTTAATTTTAAAGTTTTATATGTTATTTTATTATGAAAATAATGAAAAAAAAGGTTAACAAGTAATAAATTAATAAAAAGAAAAGCAAAACCCTATTTTGCTTATGTCTTTCTTCTTCAACCGTGAGAACTCCATTTTTGGAGCAAGGAGCATTTGACCAACCTTCAAATGTTGCATGTAGGTGATATTCTTAACCATTTTTAATAATTTTTATGTTTTTAAGATCGTTCCAACTAGGTCCAACTAGCCCATACAATCGATTTTGAAATTGTTAAAGATTTTGAACATTTCCATTGTTGAATCTTGTGATTTTTGATGTGAGATGATGAATTTGGAATGTTGATATATATATATATATAAGTATTTTGTTAAGTGATTTTGATGAATTTTTTGATTAGGGACTAATTTGTTAAATTAATAAAAGTACAAGGATTTAATGTGAAATTGTTGCATGAATGGGCTGTTTTGGATGCCATGAACATTTGGCTAAGCTCAATTTTGGGTAAAAATGGTTAATTTGTATCTTTTGGGTTCAGGGACTAAATTGAATAAAAGTAAAATATTAGGGGTAATTTTGTAAAAAAGTAAATAATAACCAAATTGTGTGAAATAAATTATTTTATTGTTTAAATTAATATATTGAATGAAATTATTAATTTAGATCAAGATTGGGTGGAAAAATCGAGGAAAATAGAAAATTACAAAAATGCCCCTAAACTTTGGTATGTCTGCATTTTAGCCTGGTAAGTTAGTATGAACTATACTATATATATTGTTGACTAAATTGAATGTTATTATATGAAATTTTATTGAAAAATGAATCGATATATATATGTGTTATTATACAATTTGGCTTATAACGAAACGAGGGAAATTCAATAACACACGACGACTATCGAGTCCTGTTTGAACCTTAGGAATATTTAGGATACAAATGAAATGTCATTACAGCTTACCATTTTTGGGGGCTTGTAACACCTCTAACCTGTATCCGTCGCCGGACTAGGGTTAAAGGCGTTACCGGACAAATCGAAACATTTAACATTCATTTCACAATCATCATAGCATCATAGTCATACATCAATACAGAGTCCATTACATAGGTCATCGAGACCTTAATCATGCTTTAGAAAGGGGTCGGGACTAAACTAAGCTCATACAAAATTTTTCAAAACTTAAACATTTTTCAAAGATGTACAAGTCACACGCCCGTGTGAACAGCCCGTGTGCCTCACACGGCTTTAGACATACCCATATGTCTAGGCCGTGTCAAAACAGGGCATGTATACTGACTTGTCCACACGGCCACAAGACACGCTCGTGTGCCAAGCCGTGTGAAAATTAGGGAGGCTACTGACTTGGGTCACACAGCCAGTCACACGCCTGTGTGTCTAGCCCGTGGTCGAAACTGACTTGGCCACACGGCCTATCACACGCCCGTGTGTGCAACCGTGTGGTCTGCCCAGGCTCATTTCGAAATGGCACTCGAGCAACACGACTGAGACACACGTCCATATCCCTGCCCGTGAGGACAAAAATAGGCCATTTGCATGGCCAAATTGCCACTCATTAAGAATCCTCCCTACAAGCATCAAATACACTTCAATTGCATAATATTTTCACCAATTCCAATCATCAAACATCTGTCATTCATGTCATATTACCAACATCTAAATTCATACTTATATTCCATACTAAAACATCCCAAGTCTTAAACTAAAAACATACCAAAACATATGATTTATAACCTCAAAACCTTTCATTCAATCTTATACCATGAACTTACCAAATTCTTCAAATAAGCACTAACCAAACTTACTAAATTGACCAATTCACTTGGCCATTCAAGAACACATCACACGTACCACTATTGCATCATATATCATATACCAAAATTAAACCATAAGTTCAACCATAATTAAGCCATATCACATGGCTAAATATACACTTTTCAAAACATATTCAACTAACTCTAGCCTATACATGCCATACTTCAAAATATACATTTTCAAAAGGTACCAAAATATAGTTCGATAGTGTGGTGACGATCCTCGACGATCCCCGAGCTCTCGATAGCTACGATATCTAAAAAAAGTTGAAAAACACACAGAGTAAGCTTTCAAAAGCTTAGTAAGCCATATACAAATAAACTTAACATTTAAATCATGTAAACATCATCAAATTACATTTACTTTGTAGCCAAATACTACTACCAACCTCTTGTTCATATGCATAACACATAATCTTAATTCATTTGCTCTTATAGCATAAATTCACATATTTAGATTATATATCACCATTTGCTCATATACTTACCTTTCATTCTCAAACATAGTATACAATTCAAACATAACTGAATCGGATACATATTCAATAGTCGTTCATTTACTCAGAATGCCTGTTGAACTGTTTGCAATCATAAGGATACGTGGATAGCTCGGAAAGCACATACAATGCCAACGTCCCAGACGTGGTCTTACATGTAATCAAACATCGATGCCATTGTCCCAGACAGGGTCTTACACGAAATCAAATACGATGCCGATGTCCCAGACATGGTCTTACACGTAAATCATAAGTCGATGCCAACATCCCAGACATGGTCTTACACGAAAATACATATTGGATCCTATGTCATGACATATGTATCCTAACTATTCCTAAGGTTTGCACGGGACTTTTTGGACGTCGGAACTTTGTCGATACATTCTCAGATATCTTATTTTTAACACATATAATCATTCAACATTATTCAAAAGCGTATAAACAATAATAATTCAATTCAAAATACATTTATTTGTATATCAATTTACCTCGTACGGAAATGAATGGAAACAAGCGACTAATCAACAACTTTCGTTTCCCCCCGATCTAATTCTGTTTTCTTTGTTTCCTTATCTATATAAATTCAAATTTAACTCTTTTATTTACCAAATCATTCAAATCAATCCAAAAACACATAATTAGGGCATTTTACAAATTATCCCTCATATTTTCACATTTTTTTACTTTAGACCCTAATCACAAAAATCACACAATACACAAAATTTCTTTGCACACATGCCTAGCTGGATTTTTATATATCTCATGTAAGCCTACATATTTCATTTATTTCATATTTTAGTCCCTCAAAATATCATTTTTACAATTTAGCCTAAAATACTCAAATTCATCAAAAATTCAAAGATAAAACATGTCAACCCAACATTAAGCTTCCATATACTATCATCAAACTTCATAAAACTCATAGTTTCATTAATGGCATAACTCAAAATCATCAACAAAATCAGAAATTGAGACATGGGCTTGATAGTATACAAAGCAACGATTAGAAAAACGTAAAAATTATAAAAAATCGAGTCAAAACCATACCTTAATCAAAGAAAATCAAAGCCGAACCCTACCTTGTATTTATTTCTTTTTATTTTGATGAATTCGACAACAACATGAATAAAATGGCTAATTTCATGCTTTTAATTTTATTAAACATATATTAATTCTTTAATTACCATTTTACCCTTGTATTATAATTATTTAAAACATTAACTTGTAAGGTCATAAATGTCCAATCATATGTTCAATGGTCAAATTGAATCATAAGGACCTCTCATTTACAAAGACAAATCAATTAAGCACTTTAACAAACAGCAGGCAACTTTTAAATTTTATGCGATTAGGTCCTTTTATCAAATTGAGCACACAAACGATCAAATTTTCATACGAAACTTTCACACATGCTAATTCACATATCATAAGCACGAAAAATAATATTAAAATATTTTTCTAACTCAGATTTGTTGTCTCGAAACCACTATTCTGACTAGGGTCTAAACCGGACTGTTACATTTCTCCCCCTTAGGGATTTTCGTCCCAAAAAATCTTACCATTAAGTAGGTTCGGATATTGCTGTCTCATAGCATCTTCTGGCTCCCACGTAGCCTTTTCGACACCATGTCGATGCCACATTACTTTTACTAACGAAATTTTCTTATTTCTCAATTCTTTAATCTCACGAGCTAAGATACAAATTGATTCTTTTTCATAGGTCATATCAAACTGTATCTCAATCTTAGACAGAGGAATTACATGCGAAGGATCAAATCTATATCGTCGAATCATCGATACATGAAACACATTGTGAATATTTTCTAGCTCAGGTGGCAACAATAGTTTATAAGCAACTGGCCCGATACGCTCGGTAATCTCACACGGCTCGATAAACCTTGGACTGAATTTGGCTTTTCTACCGAACTGAAGTACTTTCTTCCACAGGGATACTTTCAAAAATACTTTGTCGCTGATCTCAAATTCAATATCTTTTCGTTTCAAATCTGCATAAGATTTCTATCAATCAGAAGCTGCTTTCAGATGATCTCGGATCACTTTTACTTTCTGTTCAGTTTCTTTTATCAAATCAACCCCGTGTATCTTATTCTCACTGAGCTCAGTCTAATACAAAGGTGTACAAAACTTGCGACCATATAAGGCTTCGTATAGTGCCATTTTAATGCTCGATTGAAAACTATTATTATAAGCGAATTCAATCAAAGGCAAATACTGTTCCCACGTACCTTCAAACTCAAGAATGCAACATCTCAACATATCCTTGAGTATCTAAATAATCCACTTGGATTAACCATCCGTCTGCTGGTGAAAAGTAGTACTGAAATGTAATTTCGTACCTAAAGCCTCTTGCAACTTCTTCCAGAATCGCAAAGTGAATCTCGGATCTCTGTCTGATACAATAGATAATGGCACACCATGCAATCTCATAGTATCAGAAATATATAATTCAGCTAACTTATCAAGTGAGTAATCTGATCGTACCGGAATAAAATGGGTTGATTTCATCAATCGATCTACCACGACCCAAATAGTATCTTTCTTTTTCAGAGATAGAGGCAAACCCTAAACAAAGTCCATTGTCACTCTATCCCATTTTCATTCTGGAATCATAATCGGTTATAACAACCTAGATGGCACCTGATGTTCAGCTCTAACTTGCTGACAAATTAAACATTTAGAAACAAAGTCAGAGATATCTCTTTTCATTCCAGACCACCAGTAATGCTACTTCAGATCATTATACATTTTCGTACTACCCAAATGAATAAATAAACGACTGTTGTGAGCTTCGTTCAAAATCATCTGAATCAACTCTAGATTTCTCGAAACACAAATCCAATTTCTAAATCTTAAACAATCATCTTTATCAACTCTGAATTCTAAATTAGAATCTAAATCACTCTGAGCTCATTTTGCTATTATCTTATTACCAACCTTCTGAGCTTCGACAATCTGTTGTAAAAATAACGGCCTCGCTTTCAATTCAGGTAAAACTGAACCTTCATCAGACACAACCAAATGAGCATTCATCGCATGTAGAGCAAACAATGATTTCTGACTCAAAACATCAGTACCAACATTTGCTTTTCCCGGATGATAATCAATCACAAGCTCATAATCTTTTAGCAATTCTAACCACCTTCGTTGTCGTAGATTTAGATCTTTTTGAGTCATCAGATATTTCAAACTCTTATGATCAGAATATACGTGACATTTCTCACTGCACAGATAGTGGCGCCAAATCTTCAAAGCAAATACGACCATAGCTAACTCAAGGTTATGAGTCAGATAGTTCTTTTCATCCGGCTTTAACTGTTTTGAAGCATAAGCAATGACTTTGCCTTCCTATATCAAAACACATCCCAGACCCTTCAACGAAGCATCACTATAGATCTCAAATTCTTTACCCAATTCAGGTTGCACTAATACTAGAGCTTCAGTTAATAGAGCTTTTAACTGATCAAAGTTTTTCTGTCATTTTTCAGACCATTCAAACTTCACATCTTTTTGAAACAATTTCGTTAACGGAGTTGCAATCATTGAAAAGCCTTTTACAAATCTTCGGTAATAACCAGCAAGTCCCAGAAAATTGCAGACTTTAGAAACATTTCTCGGAGGCTTCCAATCCAGAATAGCCGAAATTTTACTCAGATCAACTCGGATACCTGATGCTGATACAATATGGCCCAGAAAACTGACTTCTCATAACCAGAATTCACATTTACTGAACTTTGCATACAATTGCTTATCTCGCAAAGTCTGTAGTTCTATTCTCAGATGTTCAGCATGCTCAGATTCATCACTCGAATAAATCAATATGTCATCAATGAATATGACAACAAATCCATCTAAATACGGTCTGAAAATTCTATTCATCAATTCCATAAAGATAGCAGGTGCATTAGTTAATCCGAAAAGCATAACTAAAAACTCATAGTGGCCGTACCTTGTTCTGAATGCAGATTTCGGAATGTTTGAGTCTTTCACTCGTAACTGATAATAGCCTGATCTCAAGTCTATCTTCCAAAAGACAATTGATCTTTTCAAATGATCAAACAAATCATCAATTCAGGGCAAAGGGTATTTATTCTTAATAGTCACCTAGTTAAACTAACGATAATCTATGCACATTCTCATCGTACCGTCTTTCTTTTTCACAAATAGAACAGGAGCACCCCAAGGTGAAAAACTCAGTCTCGCAAATCCTCTATCGGTCAACTCTTGCAACTGAGACTTTAATTCTTTTAACTCAGTCAGAGCCATTCTATACGAAGCTATCGAAATCAGAGTAGTTCCCAGTACTAACTCAATGCCAAATTCAACTTCTCGGATCGAAAGTAATCCTGAAAGTTCTTCAGAAAACACATCAGAGAATTCATAGACAACATGTACTGATTCAATTTTCTTTTCTGACATTTTCGAATCAATCACATAGGCAAAGTAATCTTCACAACCTTTTCTCACAATACTCAAAGCTTTCATCGAAGATATTACAGCTGGTAACCCATTTAATTCACTGGACTCAATTCGAACTATTTCATCATTCTTACATCTCAAATCAATAGTTTTCTGTTTGCAATTCACAACAATATCATGCAAAGTTAACCAATCCATACCCAAAATTATATCAAACTCATCAAAAGGTAATAACATTAGGTCGACCAAAAAATAAATGTCTTGAACATTAACAGACAATTCTTGCAGACTTTATCAACTAAGTTCATGCATATATAAGAATGTGTTGATTCTGGATCTATCAAAGCAGTCACAAAAGTATCATAAAGAGTAAAAATACCGTAATCACATTTGGTGACGAAGCTTCCTCACGAGCTTGAATTGCACAGGCTCTGGTAGGTGCGTAAGCCTCGGATTTAACAGCAGTGTCTTTTGTTCCCCTCTGACTGCCATTCACATTTCTCAGATTTCTAGGAGGTCTACCACGAGATGTATTACCAGTTGGCCTTAGATTTTGTACAATTTCTTGCTCGACAGACTCGAGGCAATCATGAATAAAATGGTCTAAAGATCCACATTTGAAACAAGCCTGATCATACAATATACAATTTCTAGAATTTTGTCTTACCACAATGTTTGCACTCAGGGCGATCAGATCTGACATTTCCAACACTAGCAACGGAAGTAGCTGGAGCTTTGAAGCTCGAATGCGATCTAGCACGATCTCTACTCGAATGTCCCATATTAGCCTTTGAATGGCTAAAATCATCTCAGAGCTTTTTTGATGCAGATTGAAATGACTTGCTTGCAGATCTCTTTTTCCTATCTCTAGCTTTAAAGGCAACTTTTCTTTTCTCTTTCCCGAGCTCTTCAACTTTACAGGCTCATTCAACAAGCACAACAAATTCTTTGATCTCAAGAATTCCGACTAACAAACAAATATCCTCGTTTAAACCATCTTCGAATCTCTTGCACATTATAGCTTAAGTTGAACTCATTCTCTAGCATATTGACTCAGTCTCACAAATTCTCACTCGTATTCTGTAACAGACATAGGTCCTTGTTTCATCTCAAGAAACTCTTTGCGTTTCTGATCGATGAATCTCTGACTGATGTATTTCTTTCGAAATTCAACTTGGAAGAAATCCCAAGTGACTCATTCCCTCGAAACCATAGATATCAAAGTCTTCCACCAGTGATACGTCGTATCTCTCAAAAGTGAAACCACACATTTTATGCATTCATCGGGATTCAATGACAATTCATCAAATACTCTTATCATATTCTCTAAGCAAAACTCGGCTCTCTCAGTATCATCACTAGAGGTAGCTCTAAACTCTTCAGCTCTATATTTTCTAATATCAACCGGAGGCTTAATCAACTGATTCAGATTATCTTGTGACATAGCAGGGACTTGTAAAGGATTGACCAGAGTTGGGGGTTGTTGTACAGCTGAATTAGTTCTAATGTATTGGGTGAACCATTTTCATCTGATAGAAGGCTTGTCTAGCCTCTTCATCATGGCTACTCGTAGCCAGTCTAGAGTCAGAGGGAGCTATCCCTTGCGCTGGAGTAGGCGCATTGCTCTTGACATCGTCAGTAACAGCTCATTTGGGATCCATTTGCTATATAAAAACACATTTTCATTGTCAGGATTCATCACACTATTGCAGTTCATAAATATGGCATGTATAGCTAGACTCACATACGCTACGTTAGTCCTAGAATCGACTAAATTGTATCTCTGATACCAACCAAATGTAATACCCCTAACCCGTATCTGTCACCGGACTAAGGTTAAAGACGTAACCGGACAAATCAGAACATTTAACATTCATTTCACAATCATCATAGCATCATAGTCATACATTAATATATAGTCCCTTACATAGGTCATCAAGACCTTAATCATGCTTCAGAAAGGGGTCAGGACTAAACTAAGCTCATACAAAATTTTTCAAAACTTAAACATTTTTCAAAGATATACAGGTCACACGCCCGTGTGAATAGGCCGTATGCCTCACACGGCTTTAAACACACCCGTGTGTCTAAGCCGTGTCAAAACAGGGCATACATACTGACTTGTCCACACGGCTACAAGACACGCCCGTGTGCCAGGCCGTGTGAAAATTAGGAAGGCTACTGACTTGGGTTACATGGCCAGTCACACGCCTGTGTGTCTAGCCCGTGGTCGAAATTGACTTGGCCACATGGCCTAGCACACGCCCATGTGTGTGACTATGTGGTCTACCCAGGTTCATTTTGAAATGGCACTCGAGCAACACGGCTGCGACATACGCCTTTGTCCCTCCCGTGTGGACAAAAATAGGCCATTTGCAAGGCCAAATTGCCACCCATTAAGGGTCCTCCCTACAAGCATCAAATACACTTCAATTGCATAATATTTTCACCAATTCCAATCATCAAACATCCATCATTCATGTCATATTACCAACATCTAATTTCATACTTATATTCCATACTAAAACATGCCAAATCTCAAACTAAGAACATACCAAAACATATGGTTTATAACCTCAAAACCTTTCATTCAATCTTATACCATGAACTTACCAAAATTTTCAAATAAGCACTAACCAAACTTACTAAATTGACCAATTCACTTGGCTATTCAAGAACACATCACACATACCACTATTGCATCATATATCATATACCAAAATTAAACCATAAGTTCAACCATAATTAAGCCATATCACATGGCTAAATATACACTTTTCAAAACATATTCAACTACCTCTAGCCTATACATGCCATACTTCAAAATATACATTTTTAAAAGGTACTAAAATATAGTTCGATAGTGTGGTGACGATCCTTGACGATCCCTGAGATCTCGATAGCGACAATATCTAAAAAAAAAGTTGAAAAACACACAGAGTAAGCTTTCAAAAGCTTAGTAAGCCATATACAAATAAACTTAACATTTAAATCATGTAAACATCATCAAATTACATTTACTTTGTAGCCAAATACTACTACCAACCTCTTGTTCATATGCATAACACATAATCTCAATTCATTTGCTCTTATAGCATAAATTCACATATTTAGATCATATATCACCATTTTCACATATACTTACCTTTCATTCTCAAACGTAGTATACAATTCAAACGTACCTGAATCAGATACATATTCACATAGTCATTCATTTACTCAGAATGCCCGTTGAACCATTTGGAATCATAAGGATATGCGGATAGCTTGGAAAGTACATACAATGCCAACGTCCCAGACGTGGTCTTACATGTAATCAAACATCGATGCCACTGTCCCAGACAGGGTCTTACACGAAATCAAATACGATGCCGATGTCCTAGACATGGTCTTACACATAAATTATAAGTTGATGCCAATGTCCCAGACGTGGTCTTACATGAAAACACATATCGGATCCTATGTCATGACATATGTATCCTAACTATTCCTAAGGTTTGTATAGGACTTTTCAGACATTGGAACTTTGTCGATACATTCTCAGATATCTTATTTTCAACACATATAATCATTCAACATTGTTCAAAAGCATTAAGCAATAATAATTCAATTCAAAATACATATATTTGTATATCGACTTACCTCGTACGAAAATGAACGGAAACGAGCGACTAATCAACAACTTTCGTTTTCCCCCGATCTAATTTCGTTTTCTTTGTTTCTTGATCTATATAAATTCAAATTTAACTCTTTTATTTACCATATCATTCAAATCAATCCAAAAACACATAATTAGGGCATTTTACAAATTAGCCCTCACATTTTCACATTTTTACACTTTAGTCCCTAATCACAAAAATCACACAATACACAAAATTTCTTTGCACACATGCTTAGCTAAATTTTCATATATCTTATACAAGCCCACATATTTCATTTATTTCACATTTTAGTCCCTAAAAATATAATTTTTACAATTTAGCCCAAATTACTCAAATTCATCAAAAATTCCAAGACAAAACATGTTAACCCAACATTAAGCTTCCATATATTATCATCAAACTTCATAAAACTCATAGTTTCATCAATGGAATAACTCAAAATCATCAACAAAATCAGAAATTGAGACATGGGCTTGATAGTATACAAAGCAACGATTACAAAAACGTAGCAATTATCAAAAATTGAGTCAAAACCATACCTTAATCAAAGAAAATCAAAGCCGCACCCTAGCTTGTATTTCTTTCTTTTTCTTTTGATGAATTCGGCAAGAACATGAATAAAATGGCTAATTTCATGCTTTTAATTTTATTAAACATATATTAATTCTTCAATTACCATTTTACCCTTGCGTTATAATTATTTAAAACATTAACTTATAAGGTCATAAATGTCCACTCATATGTTCAATGGTCAAATTGCATCATAAGGACCTCTCATTTACAAAGACAAATCAATTAAGCACTTTAACAAACAACAAACAACTTTTACATTGTAAGCGATTAGGTCCTTTTATCAAATTGAGCACACAAACTATCAAATTTTCATACGAAACTTTCACACATGTGAATTCACATATCATAAGCATGAAAAATAATATTAAAATATTTTTCTAACTCGGATTTGTGGTCTTGAAACCACTATTCTGACTAGAGTCTAAACTTGACTATTACATGCTAGTCCCATACGTTCTACAGGTGGTTGAGTTTTTCGGCATGTGTTGCGATTACTCGTCAGCTTGTGTGAGTAGCACTGTATGCTTATGTCTTGACCGTCAGCTTGTGTTAGCAGACCCAGTGATAGCTCGAGAGTGAGCATCTATATAAGATATGAGATAGAGATGGTTTCGACCATGTGTTGGCACATAGTGTGCAAGATTTCCCGCGTATATGATATTATTCTAAGTGGTTCAACGAGAAATGTGTTGTTATGAGATTATATGAGTTTGATATGAACTAATACAGGTATGTACATGAAATACATGGAAATGATGGTACATGATATATTGATATATTGAAATGGATGATATATGTATATAATGAAACGGTAAGATAATGATATGTATCATGACATGTACATATATAAATATCTTTGATATGTTGATACATGGTAATTATGTAAGTTGAGACGAGTAATGAACTCAAGTGTGACATGTTGAGAAAATAAGGTTATTAATGTTGAATTTATATGAAATATGTTCAAGTACGCTAACATGTGTTGCTGTTTGATGCTTAGGCAAGTGCCAAGCTGTTGTTTGAATGGTATTATGTTTACTTATAAGTCGTATTGAAATGGTGAGCACTTAAATAAAAATATGCTTGTACTCATGAAAAAGTGGTAAGGTTTAAATTATGCAAATTCTTATCATGTGATTAATTCTAAAAGAGCTATGTTTAAATGCACTAGCTTGTAGCCATGGTTGATGATATGCTTGTGTCTTATGTACTATGCATATGAAATGAGTGATGAAAAAAGGAATGATGAGTTGAATTGATGACGTTAATTAAGCTAAAGAAAGTAAATGTAATGGAAAGTAATGACATGCAAACTAAAGGAAGAAAATTTAAAGAGACTTAAAGTTTTTATAAAATCCTACTTTGTTAGGGATGATAGGTATAAGTAATGTTGTGGAATTATTCAATTTATGAATTGTTGAATTTGGTTTCAAGAATTGTGTGGTATCGGTATATGATTATTCTTGAATTGTATAAATTTCATATTTGAAATGGTTAGATATGATTAAAGTTTATACAAGCTTACTAAGCATTCATTGCTTACATAGTTATTTTTCTTTACTTTTCAGACTATTGGAAGCTCGATCAGGTTGGAAGCTCGTCAGAGATTTATCACACTATCCAGCGATTATATCAGTAGATGTTGATGTCTTGGTTAAGGTTATAATGGCATATAGGTATTTTGGCTAATGTTAGCCTATATGTTTTGGTTGTGGAAATGATCATTTGGTTAGTTTTCATTTTGGTCTTGTGTTGGTAAAATGTATATATTATAAGGTTTATTTAAGTAGCCTTGTAATGATTGATATATGACTTGTAATGGTTGATATATGACTTTTATGGTTGAATGATGGTAGATAGAAAAGTAGTTGAATATGCATATTAGATATGACATATAACTTGTTCTGAATTGGTGTTTTTCCATAGTAAGCATATATGTATTTGATGCTAATGATTATGTGGTTCAGTTGGTACCAAATGGTATGTTTTGGTAAGTGAGTTACATGTTGTGTAATGATGCAAACTTAGTTAAAAGTTAAACTATTATTTTGGCCAAATTGAGTACATGGTTATACATGTTTTAATGTTGTCATTTGAGGTGCCTTTGAGCATATTAGTTGGATGTTATCATACCATATGTGTTTGGTTTGATTATGCATGATTTTGGTGCCTTTTGAGGGCTTATGTATATGTGTAAAAGGGATTATAGGTACATATTGAAAAGGGTGAGAAAAATGGCTTGTAAAATAGCTTATTTTTGTCCACACGGGCAGAGACACGGCCGTGTGTCCCCTGTAGTTTTCAAAAGGTTACAAGTCAGGTTTTACACGGCCTGGCACACGGGCATGTGTTTTGGCCGTGTAACCCAGGTCAGTGAGTTACAAGGGTACAGGCACGGGCTGGGACACGATCGTGTTTCCCTATTTTGAATGCCTACACCGCTTAAGACACGGGTGTGTCTCTTGGCCATGTGAGTCACACGACCTAGCACACGGCTGTGTGACCCCTACAGTTGGTAAATTTTCATCTTTTCCCTAAAATTTCTATATGTTTCTGATTTAGTCCCGATTTGCTCCTAATGTGTTTTTTGGGCCTCAAGGGCTCGTATAAGGGAAAATATGTACGCTATTGATTTGTTTTGTTGTGATTGATGATATGAATTAAATGTTTTAAAATTTTTGATAGTTCTAAAATATAAACTCCGGTAATACTCTGTAACCCTATTCCGACGACGGATACGGGTTAGGGGTGTTACAGCCTTCGGTGTTACGACACAGCTTGAGGATGTTGCGACACACCCCTGAAGACACGCTAAAGATGAAACATACTGCCCTTGATGTAGCAACATAGGACCTAGTGTGTTGTGACATTACCTTTGTACATGAAATAATTATGAGTAAGAGGTATTTTGGTCCACACAATCAAACATTAAGCACGAAGACATCAGTTAACCTAGGGTTAAGGATGACGACCACTCTAAAGTCTATAAATAGACTCATTTAACACATGTTAGATGACTTTTGTATAATTTTGTTTCTAGTTTTAGTCTTTATTTTTTTCTCTTTTCTTAGGCTTTAGGTTTATTTCAGTTTTCGTTCTTTGATTTGTGATAGAAATCAAATTTGTGAAACATGGTTAAACTTTGTAAGGATTCAACATTTTATTCTAATATAAAATCAGGCTTCTTCTAAACTCTATACTCTTGAATTATTATTCATGTCTACTCTTTCTATCAAGTTTATATTGTTTATGAGATCTATGAGGAACTAATCCTCTTGTGGGAGATTAGCGAGTGGATGTATGATTAATTAACTTCTTTTTAAGGTTTTCTTAGTGGATTGACTATTTAGGAAAGAAGAGCCTAAACCCTAGGCCTGACAACCCTAAAAAGTCATCAATGAGGGAATTAACCCAAATTTGGTATGGCCTATCCGTGAACACCTTAACCCTGAATCAGTCTAAACTGTGAGGTCAAGAGATAAGTAGTTCTTGATGACTTGTTATTTTAGTGGAAGATCAGAAGATCCTACTGGGATAACGACTAGTTGATTGAACAAGAAAACCTGAAGCGATAGTTGATTATGAGTATCGAAGCAAGCTAATCACCTATACTCAAATTTGATAAATTTACTATTTGATTTCTCATTATTTCTTTAGTTATTTTTTCTTCTTATTATTGTTATTAAGAATATTAAAAACCTTTCTTTTTATTTGATCGTAATATAATTCATCTAAAGTTCTAATCAAATATATATATGCTTAGGTTAGAATTAATTTAGTGCTTGCCTCCCTTGAGTACGATCCTCAGAGTACTCATCTACTATATTGTAACTATATTACATCCTGACCTGTACACTTAGAGTACTCATCTACTCTGTTGCCTCCCTTTCATAAAATTTGTGCAGGATTTCTACTCTGGACCTTGGTACACTCGGAGGCAATCAATCGCATGAACGAACAATATGGTAAATTTCTTGAAATTTTGAAAAAATTACATATTAACTTACCTTTTGCTGTAGCCTTTTCGCAAATGCCAAAGTATACAAAAATTTTAAAGAAACTGCTAACAAATAAAATGAAGTTAGATGACTTGTCAACTATGAAGCTCAATAAGGATTGCTTGGCCATTCTCCAAAATAAAATACCGACCAAACTTAAAGATCCAGGGAGTTTTACTATTCCTTGTTTTATTGGTAGCTTAAATGTAGAAAAAGCTTTGGCTGATTTGGGTGCTAGTATAAATCTTATGCCTTATAAAATGTTCAAACAACTTGGTCTCAAGGAATCAAAACCCACTAGGATGAGTATTTAATTAACTGTCAGATCAATTAAGTATCCTAGGGGTATCATTGAGGATGTACTTGTTAAAGTAGATAAATATATATTCCCCGCTAATTTTGTTATATTGGACATGGATGAGGATATTGAGGTAGCCATGATCTTAGGTCGACCCTTTTTAGCCACTGTTAGAACTATTATTAATGTGAGTAATGGTGAACTTGTGTTAAGGGTAGGTGATAAAGAGGTTACTCTTCCAGCACGTGAATTTGTGAGAGTTTTTAGTGAGTGAGATGATACTTATTATTCTGGTAATGTTAGGAATCATGCGACTCAACATTCTTTGCAGGAAATCACTAATGAAAATGTGTTAGAACCATATCCTGTTCAAGGTGATAAAAATCAAGGGACGAGTGGAGAACAAATGGTGCAACTTGATGAATTAGATGAAAGGCGACCAAAGGTTTTTGAGAAACCGAGAAAGTACAAAGAAGTAACAAAACAACACCATAATGTGAATTTAAAGTGGGCAAATCAATTCAAAGTTGGAGACAAAGTGCTACAAGACAAGTCAAATCCACGAATGTTCCCTATAAAGGTTAAGTCAAGAGGGTCAAACCCATTTGTAGTACAGAACGTGTTCCCATACGGAACCATTGAGGGTGCATATCTTGAATACAACATATTTAAGGTAAACGTCATCGAATCAAACTTTATTTTAGTGGTGATATTGATAATGAGAGAAAGGAGCTTTGGCTCCAAGATTTGCCTTAACCGTTAACTGGGAAAGGAAAATTGAGCTTTGATTTTAAATAAGCGCTCCTTGAAAGGTAGCCCAAGTGTGTTTTTTATTTTATTTTAATTATGTTGCATGCCTAGTACACTTATTTTTTATTATTACTTGAAAAAATAAAATAAAATAAAATAAATTAAATTTGAAGAAATTTTTTTAAAAAAAAGGTCCACTTGGTCTAGGGTAGATCACATATCCGTGTAGGACACAAGGCCTAGACACATGAGCATGTCATGGACTGTGTGACCTACACGCCCATGTACATGGTTGTGGGAGAAGTGAACGACAATGACACTTGGTCTGGGGTGATCTACACGGCCTGATCACATACTAGTGTGTGACATACAACCTAGATACACGGGCATGTCACAGGTCGTGTAAACATTGGAGCAATTTTTAAAAGTTTTTAATAGGCCACACGGCCGTATGGCTGACATGGTCTAGCACATGATGATGTACCCTTTTTTTTTCCCTTTAAACCTAGTGTTTTTTTCTTTTATTTCCTTCCTACCCCAACCAAAGTGATTTTGTTTAGTTTTATGCTTTATTTATTTTATTTTATTTATTTAGATTTATATATTTTATTTTATTTTATTATGTATTTTTTTGTTTTTTCTTTGGCTTCTTTTCTATTTGTTTTTTCATCTTTTTATATTATTTATTTTGTTTATTTTCTTATTAGTTTTCTTAGAAACATTTACTTCATTTCGAATCGCTTATGATTCCAGATTTCACTATTTCAGCAAATTTAACCAAATTCAGGCATTTTCAATTCTCTCCCTCTCTTATGATATTTTGCTTATTCTGTTTATATCTGTTTGTACATTAATGACAATGTATATCTTAAGTGTGAGGAGGATGTTTATATGCTTAGGCGATGAAGTCTCTGAATTATTGTTTGTGTTTAAATAATTTTCTCATACCTATCAATAAAGTTGATTTTTTTTAATTTAGGGTTTTTATTTATTCTGTTTTGGAATAGTTTGTGGATTTTTGTGCATTATTTTAGAGTCAAGCATGATAAGCTGTTTGTAACGCCCTGATTTATTAAATTTTGTTTTTATGAATTCTATCATAATTAAGAATCTGTATCAGTGGTTAAGTGCCTTAATTTTGTGTCTGAGGTCTTGGGTTCAAGTCTCACTTCTAGAAATTCTAATATTTTTGTTCCTAGCCTTATTCTTAATTGCAGGACTTATACTATATTTTTGGTCAACTCATATTAGAATGAGTCTGTTGGTTCAAGTGGTAAGTGTTAACTTGCCTAGGATCTTGTGTTTGAATCCCCGAGTGTGCGTCTGGCAATAATTTTTGCTTTGGTATTTATGTGCTCAGTTTGTGTAGTAGAATTTGGATGGAATTGATATTCTGTGGTAGTTGGATGAGGTTTAATGGGTTGAATTTTGTGGGATTTGGTTGGTAATGAGGGTAGTGGAGAGGTGAGAAAATTATTTTTTTGAATTTTAATTCAGTTAAATTATTTTTTTGAATTTTAATTTATTTTTGAGTTATTTCAAAAAATTCTTTTTTTTGTTTTCTCACGTTTTGGTTTCCCTACAAAGTGTTTGTTGATGTTTTAGGGTCTATTTTCTTTTGCCTCTTTCTTCAATTCTGGCCTTCTATTGCTCGATTGAATCTTCCTTTTGTTGGTTATTCTTCCGATTTGGTAAGTACGGTTTATGTGTGTTCGCTTGGTTTAAAGAGTTTTGGGAGTGACGAAGTTGTGGTAAAGGTTTTGTATCGAGAAATTAACAGTTGTGGATTTGATTTTTTAGGTGAGGATTGAGAGTTTAACGCTCCTACGACGAATTAATCCTCATAAGTAAGTGTTGTTCGTTCAAGGGTAAGTGATTCTATCAATTTAGTTTGGTTGCGGTTGTTGAAGTTTTGTTTCTTTTAAAAGTTGAAGAACTTTAGTTCGTAAATTAGAGTGTTTGTAGGGAATAATTGGTTAAATTTGTGATGTTTTTAGGTACTGGTTTTCTAGTGTGGACTTTCCGATCAAATCTAGACCAGGTGTGTAATGAGAAACCTGAAAAACAACGATCGACGAAAGTCAAAATTAGGGCCTGTCGACGTGCTTGGCCGTGTGTAACACATGGCCTAGGCCATCTTAGGCCATGTGGGCTACACAGGCATGTGTGCTACACAGGCATGTGTGGGCTAGGTGCCAGGCTGTGTGGGCTATACGGGCTAGGCCATTTTAGGCATGTGGGCCCACATAGGTAAGCAATTTTGGGCCGCATGGGCTCAAAATTCAAAAATTTTCCCTAGGGTCGTACATGTCATCCCGATTGACTGTGGGCCTTCCGTGGAGTCAGTATATGTTTAAATAAGCTATTGAGCATGAAATCTGATAGTCTAATAGTGTGAAACATGATGCAAATAATGTCTAACATGTATGATCTGTTATGTACCAAGCATGTTCTGTTTTTGTTTTATGAGTATGTATGTTATGTATATCCGAAAATCTATTATGCACTGTTTCTGTCTGATTAGGGGGTGAGATATGTATTATGTAGAGAAAGTGTTTTGTGTGAGGCGATATCTCGCAATTATACTAGCAGCATAGGTGTGATTATTTTGAAAAGTGTCGTATGGACACTAAGTGGTATGTAGGGCTGGGTGGGTGTTTTATACCCCACGTGGTGTGCTGGGATGGTCAGAGCTGGTGTGTAGAGGATGAGGGTAGGATTTTATATACATATCTATTTCTGTATTACTCTGCTCTGATTCTGATTCTGATATGAAATAAGTTTGTATCTGATCTGTCATGTAACTGAATTTGAGATTCTGTTTTTGTGAGGTGCACACTAAGTTATAAAACTCATTCTCTGTTTGTCTGATAATTTCAGGTAACCCTTAGACTTAGGCGAGTAGGTACGATGGGAGCTCGGTTATGTCCACATTGCCATAAAACTATATTTACTTAAATTTGGCTTACTTCAATTTCTGTTCTGAGAGTTTTGTATAATTTGGACTCTCCAGTCTTTTGAGACTGTTTTTTGGTTTCGAATTTTTATTTTGGTTTTCTAGCATGACAATTGATAAAATAGTTTTTTATGAAAACGATAGTTTTTCTAAAAATAACTGTTTTCAAGGAACAAATCAATTTACCAAAATATAACTTTTTAAGAAACTTCGCTGTAAAATATTCGATTTATTTGAAAAATGTAAACGAACACAAATTTTAAATTAAATAAGTACAACAACACGCTTTCCAAACAAATTAGGCTTACTAAGTAACAATGGTTTACGATGATTTCAAAAGAAGGAAGTCAGATTTATAACTTTTTCTTCGTAACACTTCCAAATTCGACCGTAACGTCTAGGTCGAGTTTGGGGTGTTGCACTGTTTTTCAAAAAATATTATTTTAGGTTGTCTCCCTGAATTGAAATATTATCTTGAAACTTTAAATTTGCAAGTTTGACATCAAAACCATAATTTTTTGTGAGTTTTTGAGCCTATAGAACATATATTTTTTGTTCTCATTTTATTTTTGGTTGTGAGTATGTCAACTTGATTTGTTATTCTAGAACTTGCTTCGGTTATACAAATCGAGACCACATTATTGATTTGATATATTGAGATGATAGAGGCACTTAGGATTTACCCCACCTAACCTTTAAACAACTTACCTGTTAAATCAACCCTTAGTAAACCCCATTGATCTTAACACATTTTTTTAACCCATTAATGTTAATCCGTAACCCATATTAATGTTGTAAATCATTTTTCTTATTGACTCCCTTTTTTGTTGAGATCAGATTTGGTTAGTTGTCTGATTATATTTCATCACTGTATTGCTGAATTTTATTTTTACTCTAAAAAATAAAAATTAAAAAAAGAAGAAAAAAATGAATAAAAAAATTAATTTAGCTTGAATGGTTAGTTGTCTGATTATATTTCATCCCTTATTTTATTTCTTGTTGATATAAATTCTTTTAATTCAACAACTGATTTTTTTTCTAGTTTGAGAACTTATCAATTCGATTCTCGATTGTATGACCTTTTCCATACCCTTAACCTAAGCTCCATTACAACCTTGCAAAGACCTATTGGTTGTTGTGTCATTTCATCTTTTATAGTGGTGGACATTTGATTTTCAAGCAAGCGTATGGTAATAGCATTTCTTAGTGAGGTGTTAAATCTTGTTGAGTTTGGATTTCAGGTAATTATTGAGATAGGGGAGATGCTTATTTTTTTTTTTGTACTTTAAAAATCCCTACTTGGATTGCTTGTATTCTTTAGTGCCATTTTAGTTTGAGTTTCCAATGCATGATTATCTGTAAATTATCTTAAGACATTATCAGTGAGAATAATAAATTAAGGGAGGTTAAATTGAATTGGGGTTGAGGATTTTGCTTAAGGACAAGCAAACGCTTAAGTGTGTGGATATTTGATAAATGCTAAAAGTAACATATTTTAATCTCGTTCTTAATGCATTTTTGGGTTATTATTTAATATAAATTTTGCATTTTATGCTCCTAATCTTTTAAATTCATGTTTTTATAATTAATAGAGCATTTGAGAGCAAAAGGAGCAAAAAATGAGTGAAAACTGAAAAATTGGAGCTGTATGGGCTGACCCTTTCTACTCGACTACATGACCCACATGGGCTACCACGCGGCCATGTGGGAGGCCGTGTTTGTAGATTTACACCCTAAATTACAAGAAATTACGTTGTTTTAGGTTTTTTAGGCATTCTAATACATATATATGATAAAAATAAGAAGATAGGAGGGAGCCGTCATAGAATACTCTAGAAAACAACTTGAAAAACACTATTGAAGCCGATTCTAAAACAGATTTTCGTCAATATTGAAGATCCCCAGTTGATTTCTTAGGAGATTATCACGAGTTTCTTTATTTCTTTTTGTTATATTATATCTTGTATATTTTTATTTTCAAGCATGAACTAATTTTCTAAATACCTAGGGAGATGAACCCTATGATGGATTTTGTTGTTTGATTTTTATTTTACGCAATAAATACTTGGATCTTGTTCTCAATTATGTGTGCTTAATTTCTTGGTTTAATATTTCTAGACGATTGATCCATGTTTGATGTGCTTAAATCTAAGGAAGAATAAACCCTGTTTAAGAGAAATCTTGTGTAATTGAGTGCAGTTGCATGCAATCCTAGAAATAGGACGAAATAAATCTACCAAATTAAGGTTAAATCTAGTAGGGGAATCCATAGATCAAGTAAATGCGATAATAGGAGTTTTAATTAGAAACAATTTTCAATTAATTAATCTAGAGTCAGTTGCTTTTACTCTCAAAAGAGATATTAGCATAATTTAGGGATTTTATAGATCAAGATGCTAAGTAAAGTATTTACGTAATTTAGATTGATAGTTACAGATGAAATCTAGGTGGATTCTTCCTAGGTATTGTTTCACTTCTTTGTTGTTAATCGTTTATTTTCTTGTTTTGTTCCTTTCCGTGTTCATTAATTAATTAAATTAGTTAATTTTAGTTTTTAATCAATCACTTAAATTTATCAGTTAAATAATAGAAAGAAGATAATTACTAGTACTATTAGTCTTCGTGGGAATGATACATGTGCTTACTGTTGCTATACTATTAATTAATAGGTGCACTTGCCTTAGTCAAATTTTTAGTTAGTTCACGATGCATCAATGAACTAATTTTCTAAATACCTAGGGAGATGAACCCTATGATAGATTCTGCCGTTTGATTTTTATTTTACGCAATAAACACTTCATTTCTTGTTCTCAGTGATGTGTGTTTAATTATTGATTTAATATTTCTAAACTATTGATCCATTTTTGACGTGCTTAAATTAGAGGAGGAATGGACCCTGTTTAAGAGTAGATCTTGCGTAATTGAGTATTATTACATGCAATCCTAGAAATAGGATGAGTTAATACGATAATAGGGGTTTTAATTAGAAAGAAATTTCAATTAATCAACCTAGAGTTAGTTGTTTTTACTCTTGAAATAGATATTTACATAATTTAGGGATTTCTACAAATCAGAATACTAAGTAAAGAAATTACGTAATTTAGATTCATAGTGACAAATGAAATCTAGGTGAGTTCTTTCCAGGGTATTGTTTTGCTTCTTGGTTATTACTCGATTATTTTTTTTTCTTTATCGTGTTCGTTAGTTAATTAATTTAGTTAGTTTTAGTTTTTAATCAATCACTCTAATTATCCAGTTAAATGATAGAAAAAATAATTACTAGTACTTTTAGTCTTTGTGAGAACGATATCTTTGCTCACTGTAGCTATACTATTAATTGATAGGTGCACTTGACCTAGTCAAATTTTTAGTTAGTTTACGACGCATCATATCTTGTACTAGCCTGTTAAATACCATAAACTTTTCTCCCTCTCCACAACACCTTCACCCATGCATCTGCTCAATCATCAGCCACCCTAGGAAATTGCTCCACTATTGCAGCCTTCATTCACCTAAGAAGCACCTTGCGCCCTCTCCCCACCTAGACACTGTAGCATTTTCCCATCATAATCAACAGTAGCCACACATCTCCCTTCAAACTTTCTCTTTCAACCACTAGCCACTCACCTTTAACCACTCCAAAATCTCTACCCCAAACACCCTTCCGTAAGCCATAAACCCTCACAGATCTACCACCCTTCCAATGCCACCAGTCGTCGCATCTCCCAACCCTACCATTCAAGCCACCGTAAGTCACCCTTTAACCCTAACCTGACACTACCTTGTTTCACCATCAATTTATTCTTCATGTTCTCATCAGTTATAAAAAAAGTGGTAAGAATTTTTTTCCCAAATTTTTAATTCAATTTGATTTGTTTAACTTTTCAATGTTATATGAATTGTTAATATTAATTTCTAATTAAATTTTGGGAAATTATCACTAGTTTCCATCTTATGTCAAGTTCAGATTGTATCATGTCTTGGGAAAGAACTCGAACCTTTGTCCAAATTGAAAAATCACAAAACAAGTTCCATTCTGAAGGAGTAAAAGCAAGATATGAAAGCATATTCAAGAAACAACAAATTCTTCTAAAAAGAGGATTTACTTTGAGAGAAAGTAATCCCACTAACTTCATGTTGAGCATTCGAAAAATTGCTAAAGCATTAAATTAGAAAGTGTTTTGTGACAAGAAACTGACCCCAGATCCTAAATTAGTTCAAGAATTCTATGCAAATCTAACATCATCTATTGCAATAGAAGTAATTGTCTGAGGAGTTAAGGTACATTTTAATTTGAAAACTATTAATGATCTCTTTGGCTTACCTAACTTTGAAGACAACAATTTCTCCTCTATAGTGAAAAATGTCGAAAAAGAGATGTTACAAGAAATTCTACATACACTTACATTTATTAGGTCTAAATGGACTGTGTCGAGATATGGGAGTCATACTTGTCGCAGAGAAATTTTGACTCCGTTAGCGAAAGTGTGGTTTTATTTCGTACGTTTTAGTCTAGTGCCTATCTCACATGGTACCACAATTTCTATGGAATGAATGGTTTTGTTATATTCCATTATGAAAGCAAAAACTATTAATGTGGGAAAGATTATCCTAAAGGAAGTTTGAGGCTATGTTGTAAAACGTTCTAGCTCAACATATTTCCTTTATATAATCACGAAACTATGTATGAAAGCTCGTGTCTGTCTAGCTCTAAAGATGGTAGGGTATAATCAAGGAACAATTATTGATTCGGACATTGCCAGAGTAGTAGGTGAGGCTATCTTTGAAAAGTAGTCTGACCTAGTTGGTGAAACTAAAAATGTGGAAATTCCTGCAGAACCAGAACCAACAGAGCCGATTGAAATTCCTGATGTGGCCAAAACTATTGAAATGATTCCTGAAATAGAGAGGGAAACTCCAACACTTAGAGTTCTTTCATCGAGTACCATTCCACAAAGTGAACAGTTGAATATAATGGACATTCTGCAGCACCTGCAATGGCAACAACAAGCTTTTTGGAGATACTAAAAAATACGAGATGATTCATTCAGAGATGAATTTAAGAAAATATTTCGTAATCTGTTTGTTTTTGTGTATGAATTTCTAGACTTTATGTTTGAACCATGGACTCCAATATCAAGGAAGGAACAAGATGACTCAAGCAAGAACAAGAATGGTGAAGTAAAATATGAGTCAGATACTGAAGGGTCTGCAAATAAATAAAAAGGGGGTGTTTACTTTTCTTTTCTTTTAGGATGTTTTAAGTTTATTATAGGTTATTTTTACTTTTAGTTTTATTTCTCGCATAATAAAAACTAAGTTTGAATCATTAATAAAATTGAATAAATTGCGCTTTATTTGTTAAAATTCTTGAAAAATAAGAAGTGTGATAATGAATATGTACATGTCTAGGATTGGATCTGTCCAGCAAAGGCTTGGTATTTAAGTAGTCAAATTTGACTTACCTCCCTTTCTTGGGATCCTACCTGGTGTACAGTATCCATTAACTTCTTTATTTTCGTTCCTTCTAGCTTTCATTTTTTTTACAGTGGGGATATTGTTTCACCTAAGTAGGGGGGACCAAAGATCAAAATATGAGATTGCTAAAATTGCACATTTTTCTAAGAATTTTGACGAAAATTAATTTTTCCATCAAATTTGTGATTAAGTAAATTTTGCTTGAAAATTTTAGAATTTTAACTGAATTATGTAAGCTTTCATTTATATAAAATTTCATTATTTAAATTATTTTTATGATAGCTTAAATTTTAAAAAAAATACTTGTCTTACTAAATTTGTATAAATCAATGAGGAAATTTTCTTCCGTTAGTAAAATTAGGTATGCATGAAGGTTTAAGCATTTAGAATTGATTCAAGAACTTTCTTGAGGTGAAATCCTATTTATCCCTTGAAACCTATTTTGTTTGGATTTTTTGAGCCTTTTGAGCCTCCCTTATGAAAACCTATCCTTTGAAACCTATTTTTGAGCCAAATGACCTATTCTTTTTAATCCTTACATTAAAACAAACCATCCCTTAATTATGAAATTACTCATCTTGACTTTTCTCGTCGAAATTTATACTTAGCTTATTTTAGGATATTTTCTGTCTTTAAATCTGGGGGAGTTCAAAAGGAGTATTAGGGGTCCTAAAAAGCAAATGTTATGCTCAGAAAAAAAATATATGCCCATATTATATGTTGTAAAAAAAATCATCAGTTGTTGTGGAAAAAGGGCAAAACGAGCATATGGTTCCAAAATTTCGAAACAAAGAAGGGGGTAGTTGAAGGGGTGATTATGTAGTTTCGAAGGCCTAAGGTAAGTTAAGTTTTAAGGTATTTTAGCTAAGTTAAGTTTTAAGGTATTTTAGCCTAAAATGTCTATCTCTTTTTCCTATCTCGAAACCTAGTTCCATTATAACCTTTCAATAGACCTAATGATTTGAATTGCTATGTCTACTACATTAGTGGAGAGAAGTTGTTGAAATCAACATATAACGGAATCAATTAGACATAAGGATTGCTACTTAGCTAAATTAAGGGGAATGAATTGATTGAAAAAAAGGTTAAATATACATTAATTAAGAGAAGGCATTTAGTTCATCTTTTTGTTAGTATATTGATAATTGAAAATAATCGAATGACACATATATACTTAAGTTTCATAATAGCAAATTTCTTTTTGAGCATAATTTCACTAAATAAACAACTATGAGACAAATTGATTCTCTGAAAGGAATTTCTCAAAAATGATTTCTTAAATTTTTCTTGTAAGTTAGCATTACTCGAGACGAGTAATGAATTAAGTTTGGGGTGTGGAAACTCAAAATTTTATAAACTTTTTCAGCACTTTCTGACTAATAATTTTCCCAATTTTGAGCTCCTTTTAACATATTTTTGTAATTTTATTAAAAAATATATAAATTGGAAAAATTAGAAATAATTTTATATTTTTAAGTATTCTTATGCTAAACTTTCAAACTATTGACAATTTTTAGCAGTTTTACGCAAATGAAGAAAACCTAGTCTTAAAGGCACCTTGAGAAGATCGGATTGCTGAAGCATATTTTGAAGAATTTGTCATATGAGGATGGATGATTATTTAAAAGCCAGTGACACCTAATAAAAATTTGATTTGATCCAATAAAAATTCGTTGGATTAATTCTTAGTTTGATGTAGAGAAATAGGCCAGAATA
The DNA here is from genome assembly GCA_025698465.1 of Gossypium longicalyx. Classification (NCBI taxonomy): domain Eukaryota; kingdom Viridiplantae; phylum Streptophyta; class Magnoliopsida; order Malvales; family Malvaceae; genus Gossypium; species Gossypium longicalyx. The sequence continues at coordinate 10,914,560 of CM047000.1, forward strand.
ATTAACTTAAAGGGGACTGATCCACATGTGAGAGAGCAGCCCAAGCCAACCCAATTTGTTGTCCAAATAAGCTATTTAAGCTGAATTTAATAATTACAAAATAGCCCTTAAACCTTTCTCTCAATGTCATTCCAACCCCTTTCCTTTTCATGCCTTCTATTTCTAGCCACAAGCAAAAATAACAAAGTCATCCTAACCTCCTTTTCCCTTAGCATGGCGGCCACTTGAGGGAGATTTTTAAGGCTCCTAATTTCTATTTTTAGCCCTCACTCACTAGTATAAATAGATCCCTCAAGTGCCTTTCATAGTGACTCATTCATTCATCAAACATTCATCTCATTCACTCTCATTCTCTCTTCTCCTCACTAACTTTTTCTTTTTGCTTTTCATTTCCTCTCTTGAAAAAGAGCCTTTGCATAGCCTTGGGAGTAGCCTTAATCGTCTTTGATGGGAGCAATTTGCTTAGTTGGGGTGGCAACTCAGAAGAACGAGAGAAGGAATGTATGATTTTAATTTAGTTTTCTCTTCCCTGTCTAATCTTTTGTTTTGTTCAATTTATAAACATGATTTCAATTAAGTATTTGATTTTCAATAATATCATGATTGCTTAAATTTATTTGTGTTGGAATGATATGATTTCCTTATTTTGTTTTATTTAATTCTGTTAAGTGATGTTCTATGCTTTTTGATCTATTTATTCATACAAGTAAAATCACGAATAAGTTTTTGTTGCATTATTTTATATGCAGGAATGTATGAACTAATTAATTAATCTAATTTTAATTAATCGACACAATACTTATATGCTGTAATGTTTAATCATGTAGGGATTAAATCTGTAACAGTACCAAAACTATTATTACCTTACATAACCCTGTAAATTGTTTTACTTATGAAATTTTAAATCTATTAAACATAGAAATATGTGAGATAGGTTTAATAGTTAATTAAGTTAAATATTTTACTAAATGTGATTAGGTTTAATAAATGTTCGATTTAGTCACAAAATTTCCATAACATCTTTTAATAAATTGAATAATTCTAAACCAAGAAAGATGATTATTCTGACACTTATATGCTATTGTGATAAACTCTTAAGACTTGTCTAACTTTGTGTTTAATTTCATACTTAGATAATCTTTAGTTTATTAGTTTAGAATAATTAACTCATGTTTATTTGTTTACTTATATTTTTAACTCATATTATTTTACTTAAGCTTTGTGTAAATTCTAACTCTTCACAAAGAATTGCTTAAAGTCCTTATGGAGACGATAACTCGATATACTTATCACTTTATTATTTATTATGATTGTATACACTAGCACATTTTCATTGTTCCAACCCTCGAATGGTGTCCTGCACACTCACCGAATATGTTAGTTTATCGTTAGGCCTACTTTGGCCCCCAAGGTCATATAAATTACTAAAATTGCTCTTTTTATTATCTACATCCTAAAGATGACAACTAAATGAAAACATAACTAAATTCCTTTCCTACAAGCTCATTAAGTATGAAAAAATATTTCAATATGCTACAACATATTGCAACAGATCATAGAATTGATGATGCGTAATTTAGAAGCAAACAAATTGGCTACGCAAGAGGAAAGACGACACCAACTTGGTAGGGCCCATACAAAGTCATAGATGTTCTAGGCTTTGAAGCTTATAGATTAGCTAAAATGAATGATAAAATTGTACCTCGCACATGGAATGCGAGACATTTAAAGAAATATTATGTTTAATTTTACAAATAATTTTCAAACAGACTCATCAATATATATACATATTCTATTATTACCTTAAAGAGGTAAAGCCATATAAAAGAACTGTGCTATTTAAGTTTGCTTAGTGTTACCTTAAAGAGGTAAAGCCACTTTTAAGAAGTGTGCTATCTAAGTCTGCTTAAAAGAAGCATGTTTCCTGTAACAGTCTGGTTTCAACCCTAGTCGAAATAGTAGTTTCGGGACCACAAATCTGAGTTAGAAAAATATTTTAATATTATTTTTCGTGCTTATGTTATGTAATAATCCGGTTTAGACCCTAGTTGGAACAGTGATTTTGGGACCACAAATCCGAGTCTAAAAAAATATTTTAATATTGTTTTCTGTGTCTGTGATATGTGAATGTATATCTGCAAAATTTTTGTGATTTAATTTGTCTGTTTATGTGCTTAATTTTGATAAAGGACTAAATCACGTAAAATGCAAAAGTTGAATGCTAATTGCTAATGAGGTCAATTGGCATTGGCTTTTAAAATAAGAGTCCTTGCATGTAAAATATACCATTAATGTTAATGGTGGAAAATTATGGACATGTAGTTGGTGAATTTTTAATGATTATAATAAGATTAAAATGGTAAAATGCATATTAATGTATATTATAATAAATCAAAAACATGTTAATGGATGAATTATTCATCCATACTTGCCGAAAATCAAAGAAAATAGAAAGAAGAAGACCATCCTAGGGTTTGGTCATTGATTTGGTTGATTAAGGTATGTATTTTGGTCCGTTTTTGATAATTTCTACGTTTCTGTGATCGTTGCTTCGTGTTCTTCAAAACCCATGTCTAAATTTCTATTTTTGTTGAAGAATATGAAATTTTCCATTGATGATTATATGAGCTTTGTAATGTTTTTATATGGATTATGAAAGATATATGTGAGATTATCATGCTTTGTTCTTGAATTTTTGATGGAATAGAGCAATTTGGGCTAAATTGTAAAGATGTTATTTTTGAGGGACTAAAATGTGAAATAAAGGAAATTTTTAGACTTGTATGAGAGCTAGGAGAATTCAGCTAAGCTTGTGTATATGCAAATTATGTGTATTTTGTGATTTTGTGAATTAGGGACTAAAGTGTCGAAATGTGAAAATGTGAGGGCTAGTTTGTAAAATGCCCTAAATATGTGTTTATGGATTGAATTAAATTAATTGGTGAATAAAAGGGTAAATTTTGAATACATATAGATGAAGAAAGGAGTAATTCAGATTTAGATCGAGAGAAGTCGAAGATTATCGAGTAGACAATTCAAATCGACAATTCTGAGTACGAGGTAAGTTCGTACATGATAAATGATGTTAAAGTTATGATTTAATGTGATGATAATACATAAATTGCATAGATATTTGATTATAGTTTGAGTATGATGATATTCAACTATGTTTGGCACTAAGTGTGCGGTTTAATATAACTCCGGCTACAAATGACACTAAGTGTGCAAGATGGAATAGCTTTGGCTATATAAGGCACTAAGTGTACGTTACCGACTTAGTTTCAGTTAATTATAATGGCACTGAGTGTGCAGAATCATTTTAGTTTTGGCTAACCTTTGTGGCACTAAGTGTATGAATGTTTAAGTGTTTATAATTGACGGGAATTTTTGATATACTTGAACAAGAGGTGAGAACGAAAGTGAATAAATAAGGGAAGATCCAGGTATGTACGATACCTTTGTGGTAGATGATTTATATAGATGAAGTTTATTGATTTGTTAGGAACACATGGATTGGACTGGAATAGATTTGAGGATGATTTGAGAAATTCATAAATACTTATGTGCTGATGTTTTATGTTTTATATACTGTTAATGATTATAGTACGAACTTACTAAGCTTTTGAAAGCTTACCTTGTGTGTGTTTGCATTGTTTTATAGATATCGAAGCTACTACAAGCTCAGAGACTGTTAAAGATCGTCACCACACTATCGAACCTTAATTTGGTACTTTTGAAAGTGTAAATATTTTTCAGCATGGCATGTATAGGCTAGAATGTCTATGTATTTAAGCTTTGGTATGAATATATGTTATGTCGTGAGAGTTGGCTAACAAATGATATATTTGTGCTTAGTTTTGGTAAATGATTGTGATGCCAAATTGTGAATGCATGTAATGGTTATATGACCTTATATGTGGCGATCATTTTGAATATGCCAAGTTGAAGAAATGGTAAGTTTAAGCATGAGTTAGAAAGTGTCATAAGTGAACTATGAAATAAGCATTATGGCATGTTGTTGTAATGAGATTTTAATTTGTTTTGATATGAATTTGAATAGGTTATAAAATGATGATGATTTAGTTATAATGAAGCATGTTTTGAGCATGAAATTGGCTGAAAATTTTGGTATAAATGTTGTTTAATATTGCTTGTAGGAATGACCCAAAAAGGGGTGGCAAGTTGGCTTAAACCAAGCCTGCATTGTGTCACATGGTCAGGGACCACGGGCAGGCCTTGTGGCTATGTATGCAAAGCAATAACTTCTTAAGATCACACGGTTAAGACACATGGGCGTGTCATATGGCTGTGGGCTCAAGTCAGTAGCTAGCTAAGTATCACACGGCCATAGCACACGGGCGTGTATGTTGGCCGTGGGTGAAAGTCAGTTTATATACTCTGTTTTGGCACGGTTGGATCACATGGGTGTATCTGGATCCCATGTGAGGCACACGGCCTAGTTACACGAGCGTGTGACCTCAATAGATTTGTAAACTCTTTCTAAGTTCTGAAACTTTTGTATATTATCAATTTAGTCCTGAATGCATGTTTAAGCACTGCATACTCAATTATATGTGAATATTGAATGTGAATGAATGAATTCTTTTAGTAATGAGATAATTTTTGATGTGTGGTGGTTTTGATTTCAGTTGTGAGTCCGGTAATGCCTTTTAAACTATTCCGACGACGGTTTCAGGTTAGGGGTGTTACATTTTATTGGTGTCAGAGCTACGGTTTAGCCGGTTTTAGGACTACCATAGCGTATGTGAGTCTAGCTATACATACCATATTTATGAACTGCGATAGTGTTATGAATCCTGACATTGAAATGTGCTTTTATATAGTAATGGATCCCAATAGAGCTGTAGCAGATTATGTTGAAAGCAATGCGCCTGCTCCCGTACAAGGGACGGTGCAAGTTGATTCTCGACCGGCTACGAGTAGCCGTGATGGTGAGGCTAAACAAGCCTTCTATCAGATGATGAATGATTGGTTCACCCAATACATTAGAACCAATCCGGCTGTACAACAACCTTCACCCCCGGTTAATTCTCCTCAAGCTCCTGTTATGCCACTAGTAAATCCGATACAATTAAGTAAACCACCAGTTCATAAGATTAGAAAACATGGTGCTGAAGAGTTCCGAGCTACAACAAAGGATGATGCTGAAAAAGTCGAGTTCTGGTTAGAGAACACAATAAAAGTGTTTGATGAGTTGTCTTTGAGCCCTGAGGAATGCATAAAATGTGTTGTTTCTCTTTTGAGAGATACGACGTATCATTGGTGGAAGACTTTGACATCCGTGGTTCTAAGTGAACGAGTTACCTGGGATTTCTTCCAAGCTGAATTCCGGAATGAATATATCAGTCAGAGATTCATTATTAGAAACGTAAAAGAGTTTCTTGAGCTTAAACAAGGCCGAATGTTTGTCACGGAATACAAGCAAGAATTTGTAAGTCTTAGTCAATATGCTCGTGAATGCGTATCTACGGAAGTAGTAATGTGTAAGAGATTTAAAGACGGCTTGAATGAAGATATTCGTTTGCTAGGTTGGATCCTGGAAATCAAAAAATTTGTAGTGCTTGTTGAACGAGCATGTAAAGCTGAAGATCTCAGGAAAGAGAAAATAAAGGCTGATTTTGAAGCTAGAGAGGTACGAAAGAGATCTTCGGGAAAATCGTTTCAATCTGGATCCAAGAAGTTTAGAGATGATAGCAGTCGTTTAAAGACTAGTATGGGACCTTCGACCAGAGAACGTGTTAGATCGCAATCTAATTTCAAATCTTCAGCTACATCTGTTGCCAGTGTTGATAATGTAAAGAATAAAAAGCCTGAGTGTGATCAGTGTGGAAGAGGACATTTTGGTGAATGCTGGGGAAAAAGTATTAACCGAGCTTGTTATAGTTGTGGTTCAAGAAGTCATTTTATAAAAGATTGCCCAAATTTAGTTGAAAAAGATAATGTTCAGAATCTAAGGCAGAGTGGTAATGTTTCTCAAAGTAGACCTTCCAGAAATTTGAGAAATGTGAGTGGTAGTCAGAGAGGAACGAAAGACACAGCTGTGAGGTCTAAGGCTCGTGCACCTGCCAGAGCCTATGCTATTAGAGCTAGTGAGGAAGCTTCATCGCGAGATGTGATTACGGGTACATTTACTCTCTATGATACTTCTATGATTGCTTTGATAGATCCTGGATCGACACATTTATATATATGCATGAACTTAGTGAACAGTAAGACTTTGCTTGTAGAGTCTACTGAATTTGTAATTAGAGTTTCGAACCCCCTAGGCAGATGCGTTCTAGTGATAAAGTTTGCAAGAATTGTCCGTTAATGTTTCGAGATAATTATTTTTTGGCTGATTTGATGGTATTTCCTTTTGATGAGTTTGATATAATTTTGGGTATGGATTGGTTAACTTTGCATGATGCTATGGTGAATTGCAAATGGAAAACTATTGATTTGAGGTGCAAGAATGATGAAATAGTTAGAATTGAATCTAGTGATTTGAATGGATTATCTGCTGTGATATCTTCGATGAAAGCTTTAAGTATTGTGAGAAAGGGTTGTGAAGCTTATTTTGCATATGTGATTGATCCGAGAGTGTCAGAAAAAAAGGTTGAATCTGTGCCTGTTGTTTGTGAGTTCCTTGATGTGTTTCCTGAAGAACTTTCGGGATTACCTCCAGTTAGAGAGGTAGAGTTTGGCATTGAATTGGTACCTGGTACTACTCCGATTTTTATAGCTCCATATAGAATGGCCCTGATTGAACTGAAAGAATTAAAGTCTCAGTTGCAAGAGTTGACCGATCGAGGATTTTCCAGACCGAGTTTCTCACCTTGGGATGCTCCGATTCTATTTGTGAAAAAGAAAGACGATACAATGAGAATGTGTATTGACTATCGTCATTTGAATAAAGTGACTATCAAGAATAAATATCCCTTGCCCCAAATTGATGATTTGTTTGATCTGTTGAAAAGAGCTGCTGTGTTTTCAAAAATAGATTTAAGAACAGGCTGTTATCAATTGCGAGTGAAAGACTCAGATATTCCGAAAACTTCTTTCAGAACAAGGTACGGTCACTATGAATTCTTAGTTATGCCTTTCGGATTGACTAACGCGCCTACTATTTTCATGGATTTAATGAATAAAATTTTCAGACTGTATTTAGATCAATTTGTTGTGGTATTCATTGATGACATATTGATTTATTCACGTGATGAATCTGAACATGCCGAGCATCTAAGGTTAGTATTGCAGATTTTGAGAGATAAACAGTTGTATGCAAAATCCAATAAATGTGAGTTCTTGTTGCGAGAAGTTGGTTTCCTGGGTCATATTGTATCAGCCTCTGGTATTCGAGTTGATCTGACCAAAATTTTCGCTATTTTGGATTGGAAACCTCCGAGGAATGTATCTGAAGTCCATAGGTTTTTGGGACTTGTGGGTTATTATAGAATATTTGTGAAAGGTTTTTCGATGATCGCAACTCCGTTAACAAAACTGCTTCAGAAAGATGTGAAGTTTGAGTGGTCTGAAAAGTGTCAGAACAACTTTGATTAGTTGGAAGCTTTGTTGACTGACGCTCCTGTATTAGTACAACCTGAAGTGGGTAAAGAACTTGTGATTTACAGTGATGCTTCATTAATTGGTTTGGGATGTGTTCTAATACAAGAAGGAAAAGTCATTGCTTACTCTTCGAGACAGTTAAAGCTGTACGAAAAGAACTATCCGACACATGATCATGAGTTAGCTATGATTGTGTTTGCCCTAAAGATTTGGCACCACTACTTGTTCGATGAGAAATGTCACGTGTATTCAGATCATAAGAGTTCGAAGTATTTGATGACTCAGAAAGATTTAAATCTGCGTCAAAGAAGATGACTTGAATTACTAAAAGATTACGAACTTGTGATTGATTATCATCCGGGAAAAGCAAATGTTGTCGCTGATGCTTTAAGTCAGAAATCGTTGTTTGTTTTGCATGCAATGAATTCTCATTTGGGTCTGTTTGATGATGGTTCAGTTTTAGCTGAATTAAAAGCAAGACCTTTGTTGTTACAGCAGATTATTGAAGCTCAGAAGATTGATAATGAGATTTTAGCTAAACGAGCTCAGTGTGATGTAGGGTCTGATTCAAAATTCAGAGTTGATAAAGATGATTGCTTGAGATTTCAAGATCGAATTTGTATTCCAAGAAATCTAGAGTTAATTTAAATGATTCTGAGTGAAGCTCACAGTAGTCGTTTATCTGTACATCCGGGTAGTACGAAAATGTATAATCATTTGAAACAGCATTATTAGTGGTCTGGAATGAAAAGAGATATCTCTGATTTTGTTTCTAAATGTTTGGTATGTCAGCAAGTTAAAGCTGAACATCAGGTGCCATCTGGTTTGCTACAAACGATTATGGTTCCAGAGTAGAAATGTGATCGAGTGACTATGGACTTTATTTCAGGTTTGCCCTTGTCTCCGAGAAAGAAGGATGCAATTTGGATTGTCGTTGATCGTTTGATGAAATCAGCTCATTTTATTCCAATTCGATTTGATTACTCACTCGATAAATTAGCTGAGTTATATATTTCTGATAACGTGAGACTGCATGGTGTGCCATTGTCAATAGTGTCAGATAGAGACCTAAGATTTACATTGCGATTTTGGAAGAAATTGCAAGATGCTCTGGGTACTAAATTGCATTTTAGTACAGCTTTTTGTCCGTAAACGGACGGTCAATCCGAGCGAATTATTCAGATACTCGAGGATATGTTGAGATGTTGCATTCTTGAGTTTGAAGGTACGTGGGAACAATATTTACCTTTGATTGAATTTGCTTATAGTAATAGCTTTCAATCGAGTATTAAGATGGCACCGTACGAAGCCTTATACGGTAGAAAGTGTAGAACTCCATTATATTGGTCTGAGCTCAGTGAGAATAAGATTTACGGTATTGATCTGATAAAAGAAACATAATAGAAAGTGAAAGTAATCCGAGATAGTCTGAAAGTTGCCTCTAATCGTCAGAAATCTTATGCAGATTTAAAACGAAAAGATATCAACTTTGAGATCGGTGATAAAGTGTTTCTGAAAGTATCTTCGTGGAAGAAACTGTTCCGATTTGGTAAAAAGGGGAAATTGAGTCCGAGGTTCATCGGACCGTATGAAATCATCGAGTGAGTTTGACCGGCTGCTTATAGATTGAGGCTACTATCTGAGTTAGAAAAGATTCACAATGTGTTTCATGTATCGATGCTTCGACGATACAGATCTATTCCTTCGCATGTAATTTCACCATCTGAGATTGAAATTCAGCATGATATGACTTACGAAGAAAAGCCGATCTGTATTTTAGCTCGCGAGGTTAAAGAGTTACAAAATAAGAAAATTCCATTAGTTAAAGTGATGTGGCATCGACACGATGTTGAAGAGGCCACTTGGGAGTCTGAAGATGCTATGAAATAATAATATCTGAATCTATTTAACGGTAAGACTTTCGGGGATGAAAATTCCTAGAGGGAGAATTGTAATAGTCCGGTTTAGACCCTAGTTGGAACAGTGGTTTCGAGACCACAAATCTGAGTCCAAAAAAATATTTTAATATTATTTCCTGTGTTTGTGATATGTGAATGTATATCTGCAAAATTTCTGTGATTTAATTCGTCTGTTTCTGTGCTTAATTTTGATAAAGGATTAAATCGCGTAAAATGCAAAAGTTGCATGCTAATTGTTAATAAGGTTAATTGGCCTTGGCTTTTAAAATAAGAGTCCTTGCATGTCAAATATACCATTAATGTTAATTGTGGACAATTATGGACATGTAGTTGGTGAATTTTTAATGATTATAATAAGGTTAAAATGGTAAAATGCATATTAATATATATTATAATAAAACAAAAACATGTTAATGGATGAATTATTCATCCATACTTGCCGAAAATCAAAGAAAATAGAAAGAAGAAGAACATCCTAAGGTTCGGTCATTGATTTGGTTGATTAAGGTATGTACTTTGGTCCATTTTTGATAATTTCTATATTTTTGTGATCGTTGCTTCGTGTTCTTCAAAACCCATGTCTAAATTTCTATTTTTATTGAAGAATATGAAATGTGCCATTGATGATTATATGAGCTTTGTAATGTTTTTATATGGATTATGAAAGATATATGTGAGATTATCATGCTTTGTTCTTGAATTTTTGATGGAATAGAGCAATTTCGGCTAAATTGTAAAGATGTTATTTTTGAGGGTCTAAAATGTGAAATAAAGGAAATGTTTGGACTTGTATTAAAGCTAGGAGAATTCGGCTAAGCTTGTGTATATGCAAATTATGTGTATTTTGTGATTTTGTGAATTAGGGACTAAAGTGTCGAAATGTGAAAATATGAGGGCTAGTTTGTAAAATTCCCTAAATATGTGTTTACGGATTGAATTAAATTAATTGGTGAATAAAAGGGTAAATTTTGAATACATATAGATGAAGAAAGGAGGAATTCAGATTTAGATCGAGGGAATCGAAGATTATCGAATAGACAATTCAAATCGACAATTCTGAGTACGAGGTAAGTTCGTACATGATAAATGATGTTAAAGTTATGTTTTAATGTGATGATAATACATCAATTGCATAGAAAGTTGATTACAGTGTGAGTATGATGATATTCAACTATGTTTGGCACTAAGTGTGCGGTTTAATATAACTCCGTCTACAAATGGCACTAAGTGTGCGAGATGAAATAACTTTGGCTATATAAGGCACTAAGTGTACATTACCGACTTAGTTCCGGTTAATTATAATGGCACTGAGTGTGCGGAATCATTTTAGTTTCGGCTAACCTTTGCAGCACTAAGTGTATGGATGTTTAAGTGTGTATAGTTTACGAGAAGTTTTGATATACTTGAACAAGATGTGAGACCGAAAGTGAATAAATAGGGGAAGATCCAGGTATGTACGATACCTTTGTGGTAGACGATTTATATAGATGAATTTTATTGATTTGTTATGAACACATGGATTGGATTGTAATAGATTTGAGGATGATTTAAGAAATTCATTAATACTTATGTGCTGATATTTTATGTTTTATATACTGTTAATGATTATAGTACGAGCTTACTAAGCTTTTGAAAGCTTACCTTGTATGTGTTTGCATTGTTTTATAGATATTGAAGCTACTGCAAGCTCGTAGACCGTCAATGATCGTTACCACACTATCGAACCTTAATTTGGTACTTTTGAAAGTGTAAATATTATTCAGTATGGCATGTATAGGCTAGAATGTCTATGTATTTAAGCTTTGATATGTATATATGTTATGCCGTGAGAGTTGGCTAACAAATGGTACATTTGTGCTTAGTTTTGGTAAATGGTTGTGATGCCAAATTGTGAATGCATGTAATGGTTATATGACCTTATATGTGGTGATCATTTTGAATATGACAAGTTGAGGAAATGGTAAGTTTAAGCATGAGTTAGAAAGTGTCATAAGTGAACTATGAAATATGCATTATGGCATGTTGTTGTAATGAGATTTTAATGTGCTTTGCTATGAATTTGAATAGAATATAGAATGATTGTAACGCCCCAAAAAAATTCCGAAATCCAAAAATATCGAAATCCTGAATTTTTTTTATTCTCGATTTTGATAAAAAATTGTTTTTAATATTCTTATCCAAGTGATAATTTTAGTAGGTCTTAGCTAAGGTTGAGTTCGAATTAAGGGGTAGAAGAAATTATAATTTAATTATTAAAAGAATTAGAACTGAAAAGTAGGTGGGCTTTTGAATAAATGAAGAAACAATTGGACAGAAAAAGAGCCTGTGGTGGAGTGGCTAAGTGACGCCACATAAGGTTTAGTAAGGTGGAGTTAGTAGCTAGCAAGGGGGTCCAAGGTTCGAATCCTAGCTTAGTATTTTTAGAGTTTAATTTTGGCCTTCTATAAGGATGGAAGTAGCTTGAAGATGGACTCTAAGGGGAGTGTTTAGGAGAGAAAATTAAGGAAAAGATCAAGGGGTTATCAGGGAGAAAAACGAGGAGATGAGAAGGGAAAAGTGATGGAGCCAAATTGGGAATTGGGCATGGAAAATTCGGCTATAAGGGCTATAAATAGGGGCCGAATACAAGGTTGCTAGGCTACTGCCGAAATTCTTCTTCACCTTGTTGCCAGAAAACTCTTTCTCCAAAAGCCGAAAACCCTTTTGTTTTTTTTCTTTCTTTTCTTTCTGCCGATTTCTATTCTGCTCTATACAATCTTCTTTGTTGATTTCTTCTTCTACTCTTCTTCTTGAATCTGTTCCAAATAAACCTTATTCACCATACTAAGTTTGAATAGCCGAAAAGTCGAATCTTCCAAGTGACGACTACCTTTGACCGAATCTAGTGTAAGTGTTGCTCTTTCAATCGGATTTCTTTGCTAGTTATCGATTATTGTCCCTCACTTTTTTCTAATCGACTTTGGTAGGAAATTAGTGTTAGATCTCGATTTCGGATTCCTGTCGATTTACTTTTTAGATTTGAGAGATATACGTGATTAGTGATCAAAGTAGAAGCTAGTAAAGGCTTGGCGTTCAGGTAAGGTTAAGGTGAGATTCCGGCTTTTGGTAAAGTATTTGATAAGTATGTGTGATTAATCTTTGAGCGATATTGATTGTAGGTTTAGGCTAAGGAGATTGCATCACGCTTGCTTACCAAATGTGTACATACACTGCACACACACAATGAATCGGCAAAAGCTGAAAAGCCAAAAAGTCGAAATGTTGAAAAGCCAAAAGTTTGGCTACGGTAGTCTTGCGAGTGCACGAACACTCGTAAGAGGGAAACCGATAGGTTGCCTGAGGCCTACGGGCGATTCCGTGGACTTGGGTTGTGATTTGGCCATATAGGCCAGAATGGGCAAAATGGGCCCAATGGGCTGTTAGGCCCATAATAGGCAAAAACTGAGTATTGATGCTATGTGATAGGAAGTGTAACGCCCCAAATTTCGGGACTTCTGTGAATTTTGGACAAATTTTAGAAGATCTGTGTTTTGACTGCTTGGCGTAGGTCTAAGTATGTTAGTAGGCCTCTAGAAGGCCCAAGTTTAAGATAAAATCCAAAAGTTTTAGCTAATTTTAATTCTTAAGGGAAAAGGGGTTCTGTTAAGTTGGGCTTTTATGTTTTAATGGGTTAAATAAGCCACAAGAAGGCATGTGGCAAAGTGGCATGTGACGCCACTAGGGTGCTAAAAAAGTGGCGTGTGGATGACTAGGGAGAGCTAAGGTTCAAGTCACAAGGTAAGCAAATTATAGTATTAATTTTTATGTACAGAAAGGGGATGTGATGGAACTCAAGAGGAACTCTGTTGGGAAGAGTTTGAGCTGCTTAGGAGATCGAGTAAGGAGGGGATAAGGGAGAAGATTTAGGAGCTGATTAGGGAGTGTAGTATTGGCCGAATGGTGGACCCTTGAGGAGCAAGAGTTGGCTGGCCAAGGGTTTCTGTAGAGGGCAAAATTCGGCTAGGTCTATTGATAGTTGTAATTTTGGCATTTGGGAAAAAGTTGTGCCGTTTCTGATCATTCTTCCTCTTCTTCTCTTCTCCTCTCTTCTCCTATTCTCTTTTCTTCTTCTTTTTCTCTATAGCCGAATCTTTCTACCATTTTTCTCAACTTTACTTCCTTACCATTTGTTCCTAAGCCTTATAGCCGATTGCCATAAAAGCTGAAATCTCGAAAGCCTGTTTTTCTTCTGTGCCAATTTCTCCTAGCCAAACCCTCTAATTCTTCTCCATCTTTTTGGCCTATTCTCTCATCCTCTGAACTGCAAAGTCCTTTCGACAAAACCACCGCAAAACCCTCATATTTCATCTTTCTCTTCACTATTTTACAAAGCCGAAAACCCCATAGTCTTATAGGCATAGCCAAATCTTTAGACCTTTAAAGATTTGATTTCCGCTAACATTTGAGGGTTTAGATCTGCATCAGAATCATATAGGAACTAAAGTGGAATCGTTGACTGAAGGAACTAGTGGTAAGTTTTCGAATCTATTCTTTATTTCGGGTTTTAGAAAAGCCGAAGCCCTTAAAGGCTTAGAAAGGCTGTCGATTGGGCCCTATGGCTCTAAGGGTTGTGAAAATTGTTTTATTATGATGTTAGTGTGATCTAGAGTCTGCTGATCGAAGGCTTGGACAAGTGGAACGATCGGATCTAAACCTAGTCGTTAGTTTCGACAAAGATAGGATCTCTAGTGTCTAAAGTGTTAATGGCCGACTGTTGGTAAGGAGATTTGTATACAAGTTGTTATGAATTCGTAGTTAACGTATTAGTAATTGACTATAGGCAACTCGCGTGTGGAACTCGTCAGCGTTTCGTCGCAAGCAGGTGTGTAACTGACACCCTCTCATAGACTAGATCGGCAAAAGCCAAAAAGCTGAAATGCCGAAAGACCGGTATGTTGTGAACTTGCGAGTGTGCGAATGTTCGTGAGGTAGATCGATTAACGTATTTGGTAAACTACAGCGGTAAGACTACAGAGTGCACGATTTTGTGACTTTCGATATTTTTGGGGCTTAATGGGCAAAAAATTGGGATCATGGGCCAACGGGCCCAATTCGGTAAGAACACTCGGTAAGTGTTTCTATTAATACGTGAATGGTGGAAATATGCATGAAAACCCCAAAATAGATTAATTACTAGAATACCCTTAAGTATGAAAATTACCGTTATACCTTTAGGTGTAAAATGACCATTATACCCCTAGGGTTAATTTGACTGAAAAGCATGATGATTTGATTCTGTATGATGTATGCCATGATTTATATATCTGTTGCATGGGGACATGGGTTATATTTATGGAGGAAGCGTCCTGGTGGCTATGCCACAATTATTTGTTCTGGTGGCTTTGTCCACAAATATTCAGATCCGTGACTGTCACACTATCTGCTCGCGACCATACTGCAAATTCTGTGGCATGTAGCGGTTGGGTGGGTCGAGTAGGCTCCCCACATGGTGTAAGGATGGTACTGGGGTGTATACGGTTGGATATGGTTGGGTTTTTGCATAAACATGTAATTTTCGCTCATTCGTCATGGGCCTATGGGCTTTATTCTCGAAATTTGTTCGGGTGAGGCCAATTTAATTGTTCCTGTGGTTTGAACTGGTTTAGACTATGGTTGGGTTATTTTACACATTGAGTTTCCCAAACTCACCCCTTATTTTCATCCACGCAGTAATCCCCAACCATAGTGGGCTTGGAGTCAGTGTGAGGATTCGGAGTGGCCACTGCTCGCAAATTTGGGTTTTTTTCTGGTGAATTGGACATCTTTTTATTTACTTTTATGATTTGGGTTTTAAGTTGTAATAAGGCCATTTTAATGATTTGTAAATGGTTTTAATAGGTTCTACTAGAATAGGTATGATATTATCTTAATCGCTGAAACTGATTAGCTTTAGAGCGCGTTTTCAAATACAATAACTAATTTTAAAATATCACGACAACAAAGCAAAACTTCTGCAATGAAAATGTTTTCCAAAATTAATTACTTTTGCTTAAACTGGACTTAATTGAATTGGTTTCCTAGGAACATACGCTAAGTTAAGGTGTGGCAATGGTGGTATGCATGTCTAGGATTGGATCCGAAGGGAGCTTGGTACTTAAGCAGTCCGATGGGCTCACCTCCTCTTTTCTAGTTTCCTACCTGGTGCACAGCTTCCATTCACTTTAAACCATAATGAAATCATCCTTTGAACACTAAGCCCGATTTTCTGGACTAAATATAGAAAATGTTTTTGCGCCTCGATGTGGCACGTCGGATCCGATCATAACGTCTAGGCCGGGTTTGGGGTGTTACATTTAGTGGTATTAGAGCCTGGTTGCAACAACTCGGCTGTGGAATGGGTCTATAAAAATAAGGATTTTTGAAAATAAAATTTTTACAAAAATTATGAAACTCGATTTTCAAATTTGGATCCTTAAAAAGGTGGCACCCGTATCTCCGGCCCAAGTCTGTAAGTATTATTCTGAACTTTTCTAAAATATTTTTTCCTAAATTATCTGTCTATATTAAAACCCTATTAGGATAATCTAGTGGGATGGTACTGAAACTATAGGAAATTTTGGTAATAGACTGAGACTGAAGCTAGACTTCAATTCTGCGGAAAACAAACTCTGAATTGCTGTCTGTTCATAAAAAATTGTAATAAGCACTGGAATATTTGATTGTTGCATAAAATTCGTAATCAGATAATACAATATGAGTACGAGAGCAGCTCGTGGAAGAGGCCGTGGACTTGGCCGAGGTAGTGCCCGAGCAGGAACTTCGTCTTCAGGGCATATGCCGACAGTAGAGGCACCGGTACCACCGGCAACAGAAGTGGAGTCTCATGATCGTGGTGCCGGGGATGATGCCCTGTCCCAGGCAATGCTTCGTGTTTTGGAAAGGGTTGCTGGGGCAAGTATGGGTAACGGAATTCGAGTATCTATTTCTGAGCGACTCCGGGCTAACAGAGCGGAGATCTTTAGGGGTGTATCTGGTGTAGCCCTGAATGTGGTAGAATATTGGTTGGAGGCCACGGAATGGATTATGGATGACTTGGACTGCTCAGTGAAGCAGAAGCTGAAGGGAGCCGTATCGTTACTACGAGACGAGGCTTATCAGCGGTGGCTCACGGTGAGAGATGGGACCCCAGCTGATAGGGTAACTTGGGAGTTGTTTAAGGCATTCTTCAAAGGGAAATATGTTGGGGCGAGTTATGTGGACGCCCGCAGGAGGGAATTCTTGAATCTGGTGCAAGGAGGTAAAACAGTTGCTGAATACGAGGCTGAGTTTCTGAGGCTGAGCCGGTATGCCGTGGGAATAGTCGCTACGAAATATGAGTGTAGTGTGCGCTTCGAGGATGGTCTTAGAGATGAACTTAGGGTGTTGATTACTCCGCAGAGGGAGCGTGACTTTGCAGTCTTGGTGGAGAAAGCTAAGATAGCTGAGGAAGTAAAATGTGCTGAAAATTAGAATCGTGAGAAGGATCAGAACCGTTTCTGGAGGTATTCAGGACCTTCGGGTGGTGCAAGTAGGAGTGTCAAGAGAGCAAGAGTGGAGGAGCCAATTCGGGCAGTTTCGATAATGTGGTTAGCACCGGGCGAGTGTAGGAAATGTTCCGGTGCCTGTTTCCGATGCGGATCTATTTGACTCTCCTCAGAAAACGGATCAGGTTCAAGTTGCTAAGTAGAGGGTTGCTCAACCAGTGAGAGGTGGGCCACAACCACCGAGAGGACGTGGGCAAGGTATGGGCGAAAATGGTACTGGTCGAGGACGAGGGGCACCTGGCAGGGGTGTCGGAAATGCTGAGGCTCGACAGCCAGCGTTGGTGTATGCAGCTCATTGTCGAGAGGAGGGCGATGTACGTGACGTCATAACTGGTACATTCTTGGTTTCTAGCATGTTGTATACTGTGTTGGTGGATATTGGATCTACTCATTTCTATGTTGCATGTTCCATATCTGAGTCGTTGGGTGTGCACTCTGAGGAGATAGTGAGTGGGGTAACTGTACTAAGTCCTTTGGGTCACTCGGTTAAAGTAGACAAACTGTATAGGGATGTGCCTTTAGAAACCCAAGGTAATATTTTCTTTGGAGACTTGATAGAGTTACCATTTGGAGAATTCGACCTCATTCTGGGAATGGACTGGCTTGTTAAGCATAGGGTGACTCTGGATTGTGCTGCTAAACGAATGGTGTTAAGGACCATGGAGGGAGAAGAGGTTATGGTAATAGGTGAGCGAAGGGATTATTTGTCCAATGTGGTGTCGGCATTGAGAGCCAAAAAATGGATTCGTAAAGGTTGTAAGGCCTATTTGGCATTTCTAAGTCAAGCGGAAGATGAGGGACTGACAGTGGATAAGGTTAGAACCGTTAAGGAGTTCCAAGATGTTTTTTCGGAGGAGCTTCCGGGACTGCCTCCGAACCGAAAAGTCGAGTTTGGAATCGACTTGCTGCCTAGAATGACACCAGTGTCCATCGCACCGTATAGGATGGCATCGAAGGAGTTAGTGAAGTTAAAAGCACAAATTCAAGAGTTGTTGGATAGGGGCTTTATTAGGCCAAGTGTGTCTCCGTGGGGAGCACCAGTGCTATTCGTGAAAAAGAAGGATGGGACGATGCGGATGTGTATTGATTATCGGCAGTTGAACAAACTGATGATTAAGAATAAGTACCCTCTGCCAAGAATCGACGATCTGTTTGACCAACTTAGAGGAGCTTCGGTATTTTCCAAGATCGACCTTCGATCTGGATATCATCAGTTAAGGGTCAAAGAGGCAGATATCCATAAGACGACATTCAGAACTCGATATCGTCATTACGAGTTTCTAGTTATGCCATTTGGACTAACGAACGCTCCTGCAACGTTTATGGATCTGATGAATCGTGTATTCCAACCATTTTTAGATCAGTTTGTAGTCGTCTTTATTGACGATATTCTGGTATATTCTGAAACTGAAGTGAAACATGATGAGCATCTCCGCATTATGCTGCAAGTGTTAAGGGAGAAAGAACTTTATGTGAAATTCAGAAAATGTGAATTCTGGTTGAGGGAGGTAACCTTCTTAGGACATGTTGTCTCTGCTGAGGGGATTAAGGTGGACCCACGAAAGATTGAAGCAATTTTGGAATGGAAGCCACCTAGATCGGTGTGGGAAATTTGGAGTTTCCTAGGGTTGGCAGGATACTACAGGAGGTTTGTGGAAGGTTTTTCTGTAATGGCAGTGCCTTTGACAAAACTCATAAGGAAAGGAGTACCGTTTGTTTGGACAGAGAAGCAACAGGAAGCTTTTGAGAAGTTGAAGAAACTTCTAACTGAAGCATCTGTGTTGATTCAGCCGGAGTCTGGAAAGGATTTTACCTTGTACAGTGATGCATCACATGTGAGTTTGGGCTGCGTGTTGATGCAAGAGGGTGAGGTGGTTGCTTATGCATCACGACAGCTTAAGCCTCACGAAGGAAACTATCCTACTCATGATTTGGAATTGACAGCAGTAATCTTTGCACTTAAGATTTGGAGACACTACTTGTTCGGAGACAGGTGTATTATATACACAGACCATAAGAGTCTCAAGTACTTGCTGACTTAGAAAGAGCTGAACCTTAGGCAAAGGAGATGGATAGAGTTGCTTAAAGATTATGATTGTATGATTGAGTACCACACAGTCAAGGCTAACGTAGCAGCCGATACTCTAAGTCGAAGAGCTGTATCTGATCTGAAAGTAATGTTTACTCGTCTGAGTCTGTATGATGATGGTAGTCTGTTGGCTGAGTTGCAAGTAAGGCCAACCTGGGTGGATCAGATTAAAGAAAAGCAGTTGAGAGATGAGTCTTTGGTTGCTCATTTCCAGCAGGTTAAGAAAGGGGAAACTTCTGAGTTTGGGTTAAATAATGAAGGAGTTCTGTGTTTTCAAGGGAGAATTTATGTTCCGAAGGACTCTGACTTGAGGCAGTCAATATTGAAGGAGGCTCATGGGGGACTTTGTGCCATGCATCCTGGAGGGAAAAAGTTGTATCACGACTTGCAAAAATTGTATTGGTGGCCTGGGCTTAAGCGGGAAGTAACGGAAGTTGTGGGGAAATGTTTGACATGCTAGCAAGTGAAAGCTGAGCATCAACTACCTTCTGGGCTTTTAGCAGCCAGTGAAGATACCACTTTGGAAGTGGGAGAGGGTAACCATGGACTTTGTGAGTGGGTTACCCTTGACACCAACAAAGAAAGACTCGGTTTGGGTGATCGTGGATAGGTTGACAAATTGGCTCATTTCATACCTGTCCACACTGACTTTTCACTTCAAAAGTTAGCCAAGTTGTATGTGGCGGAGATCGTACGACTTCATGGTGTCCCAGTTTCAATTATTTCTGATTGGGATCCCAGATTTACATCTCGATTTTGGCAAAAGTTGCATGAGGCGTTGGGAATGCGATTGAATTTTAGTACGGCTTTCCATCCCCAGACTGATGGTCAGTCGGAAAGGGTTATTCAGATTCTGGAGGACATGTTGAGGGGATGCGTTATTGACTTCCGAGGTAGTTGGAAGGATTACTTGCCGTTGGTGAAATTTGCGTACAACAAAAGTTATCAGGTGAGTATTCAAATGGCACCGTATGAAGCGCTGTATGAACGAAGGTGTCGTACCCCTAGTTGTTGGACCGAACTGGGAGAGCGGCGGGTTCTTGGACCCGAGTTGGTAGCTGACACTGAGGATAAGGTCAGAGTAATCAGAGATCGGTTAAAGAAGCTGCTGATAGGCAAAAGTCATATGTAGATTTGAAGTGCTAGGAGATTGAGTACTCAGTAGGTGATATGGTCTTCTTAAAGGTTTCTCCTTGGAAGAAGATATTAAGGTTTGGTAAGAAAGGCAAGTTGAGTCCGCGGTTCATTGGGCCTTATCGGGTTTTGAAGCGAGTAGGACCAGTGGCATATCAATTGGAATTACCTCCAGAGTTAGACAGGATTCACGATGTTTTTCATGTCTCCATGTTAAGGCGTTATCATTCTGACCCTACTCATGTCGTGCCGGTTGCAAAGATTGAGGTGCAGCCTGATTTGAGTTTCGAGGAAGAGCCTGTGCAGATATTGGACCTAGATGTCAAGGTGTTAAGAAGGAAATCTGTTCCTTTAATAAAGGTGCTTTGGCGTAATCACGGCAGGGAGGAAGCTACTTGGGAGCCAGAAGAGGCGATGCGACAACAATACCCTCATCTGTTTGGATCATGTAAATTTCAAGGACGAAATTTCTTTAAGGAGGGTAGAGTTGTAACGTCCCAATTTTCGGGACTTTTTTGAATTTTGGGCGAATTCTAGAAGATCTGTGTTTTGACTGCTTGGCGTAGGTCTAAGTATGTTAGTAGGCCTCTAGAAGGCCCAAGTTTAAGATAAAATCTGGAAGTTTTAGCTAATTTTAATTCTTAGGGGAAAAAGGGGTTTTGGTAAGCTGGGCTTTTACGTTTTAATGGGTTAAATAAGCCACAAGAAGGCATGTGGCAAAGTGGCATGTGACGCCACTAGGGTGCTAAAAAAGTGGCGTGTGGATGACTAGGGAGAGCTAAGGTTCAAGTCACAAGGTAAGCAAATTATAGTAATAATTTTTATGTACGGAAAGGGGATGTGATAGAACTCAAGAGGAACTCTGTTGGGAAGAGTTTGAGCTGCTCAGGAGATCAAGTAAGGAGGGGATAAGGGAGAAGATTTAGAAGCTGATTAGGGACTGTAGTATTGGCCGAATGGTAGACCCTTGAGGAGCAAGAGTTGGCCGGCCAAGGGTTACTGTAGAGGGAAAAATTCGGCTAGGTCTATTGATAGTTGTAATTTCAGCATTTGGGAAAAAGTAGTGTCGTTTCTGATCATTCTTCCTCTTCTTCTCTTCTCCTATCTTCTCCTATTCTCTTTTCTTCTTCTTTTTCTCTATAGCCAAATCTTTCTACCATTTTACTCAACTCCACTTCCTTACCATTTGTTCCTAAGCCTTGTAGCCGATTGTCATAAAAGCCGAAATCTCGAAAGCCTGTTTTTCCTCTGTGCCAATTTCTCCTAGCCAAACCCTCTTGATTCTCTCATCCTCTGAACCGCAAAGTCCTGTCGACAAAACCACCGCAAAACCCTCATATTTCATCTTTCTCATCACTATTTCAAAAAGCCGAAAACCCCATAGTCTTAGGGGCATAGCCAAATCTTTAGACCTTTAAAGATTTGATTTCTGCTAACATTTAAGGGTTTAGATCTACATCAGGATCGTATAGAAACTAAAGTGGAATCGTTGACTGAAGGAACCGGTGGTAAGTTTTCGAATCTATTCTTTATTTCGGGTTTTAGAAAAGCCGAAACCCCTAAAGGCTTAGGGAGGCTGTCGATTGGGCCCTATGGCTCTAAGGGTTGTGACAATTGTTTTATTATGATGTTAGTGTGATCTAGAAGTTGCTGATCAAAGGCTTGGACAAGTGGAACGACTGGAGCTGAACCTAGTCGCTAGTTTCGGCAAAGGTAGGATAGTGTCTAAAGTGTTAATGGTCGACTGTTGGTAAGGAGATTTGTATACAAGTTGTTATGAATTAGTAGTTAACGTATTAGTAATTGACTGTAGGCAACTCGCGTGTGGAAGTCGTCAGTGTTTCGTTGCAAGCAGGTGTGTAACTGACACCCTCTCATAGACTAGATCGGCAAAAGCCGAAAAGCCGAAATGCCGAAAGATCGGTATGTTGTGAACTTGCGAGTGTGCGAATGCTCGTGAGGTAGATCGATTAACGTATTTGGTAAACTACAATGGTTAGACTGCAGAGTGCACAATTTTGTGCCTTTCGATATTTTTGGGGCTTAATGGGCAAAAAATTGGGATCATAGGCCAACGGGCCCAATTCGGTAAGAACACTCGGTAAGTGTTTCTGTTAATACGTGAATGGTCAAAATATGCATGAAAACCCCAAAATAGATTAATTACTAGAATACCCAGAAGTATGAAAATTACCGTTATACCCCTAAGTGTAGAATGACCATTATACCCCTAGGGTTAATTTGACTAAAAAGCATGATGATCTGATTCTGTATGATGTATGCCATGATTGGTATATCTGTTGCATGGGGATATGGATTATATTATGGAGGAAGCATCCTGGTGGCTATGCCACAATTATCTGTTCTGGTGGCTCTGTCCACAAATATCTGTATCTGGTGACTCTGTCACATTATCTGTTATGGCAGCCATGCTGCAAATTCTGTGGCGTGTAGCAGTTGGGTGGATCGAAGAGTCTCCCCACATGGTGTAAGGATGGTACAGGGGTGTATACGGTTGGATATGGTTGGGTTTCTGCATAAACATGTAATTTACATTGCTCGTTTGTTATGGGCCTATGGGCTTCATTTCTCGAAATACATTCGGAAAGTGAAGCCAATTTAATTATTCCTGAGGTTTGAACTGGTTTAGACTACGGTTGGGTTATTTTACACACTGAGTTTCCCAAACTCACCCCTTATTTTCATCCACGCAGGTAATCCCCAACCATAGTGGGCTTGGAGCTGTGAGGGATTCAGAGTGGCCACTCGTTCTGCAAATTTGGTTTTCTTCTGGTGAATTGGACATCTTTTTATTTACTTTTATGATTTGGGTTTTAATTTGTAATAAGGCCGCTTTAATGATTTGAAAATGGTTTTAATAGGTTCTACTAGAATAGGTATGATATTATCTTAATCGCTTTGGCCGATTAGCTTTAGTAGCGCTTTCAAATACAGTAACTAATTTTAAAATATCACGACAACAAAGCAAAACTTCTGCAACAAAAATATTTTCCAAAATTAATCACTTTTCCTTAAACTGGACTTAATTGAATTGGTTTCCTAGGAACATAAGCTAAGTTAAGGTGTGGCAATGGTGGTGTGCATGTCTAGGATTGGATCCGAAGGGAGCTTGGTACTTAAGCAGTCCGATGGGCTCACCTCCTCTTTTCCGATTTCTTACCTGGTGCACAGCTTGCATTCACTTTAAACCATAATGAAATCATCCTTTGAACACTAAGCCCGATTTTCTAGACTAAATATAGAAAATGTTTTTGTGCCTCGATGTGGCACGTCGGATCCGGTCATAACGTCTAGGCCGAGTTTGGAGTGTTACAAGATGTTTGTATGTGAGCATGAATATGAATGTGACTGGGCCTAATGGGCCATATACAGGTGATTTGGGCCTAATGGGCCATATGAATCTGATTGGGCTTCATGGGCCAGATACAGGTATGTGAATTTGTTTGGGCTTTGTAAGGGGTTTTGGGCCTAGTATATGATATCCAAATAAAACTTAATTAATATATTGTGACAGTGGACAAGTCAAAGGGTTAATATGTGGCAACGGGTATATGCATGTCTAGGATTGGGTCTAGGGAGAGCTTGGTACTTAAGCGGTCTTAATGACCCACCTCCTCTTCTCTGGAATCCTACCTAGTGCATAGTACTCGTTCATCTTAGCTCACGGGACTTATTGACGGGCCAAGATAGTGGAAACCGTAATTAAGGGAAAATTACCGAAATGCCTCTAAGGGCAAAAATGACCAAAATACCCTTAGGTGTTGAATGTAAGTTTTGTGGATGCGACATGCATACATATGATATTCTGCTTAGGTTGCATATGGGTTGGGAATTATGGAACGGATGAAGTATATGAGGATCGTATGGTTGCTTGACAATCGTGGGTCCACCGACGGCTTTTAAAGCCCAATATGTAAATGAAGGTAGTTTCACAATCGGGCTACCATGGTGTGTGGGTTGGGTGGGTCGATATTTATATCCCCACATGGTGTGACGGGGGACAGAACCGGTGTGTAGCGGATGGATAATTTGGATGGGATTGCATTGCATGATTGATGAATGATGTTTTTTTTGAATGCTTGTTTTTGTCGAGGGTTGTACACACTGAGTTTCCGAAAACTCACCCCCTCTTTTATTTTATTTTCAGGTGATGCTCAGTAGAAGGTTCGATGTTTGGAAGGACTCTGGGTGGCGCAAGATGTTTTGTACTTGGGTTTTTAATTTCAAGCATTTAAGTTTTTACTTCTTTTTAAGTATTTTCTAGACCAGATTGTAATAAGGTTTTCATTGTGTTATTATTACTTGAGTTATTATTATTTTCAATGTAATTACAAGAAGTTGAACATGGGTTTTCTAAATTATAGTATGTTTTCTACGTTTCTGCAATTAAATTTTTAAATGATAAGTTTTCTTAAATCAAATGTTTCAACAAGGTTTTTGCAATTGAAAGGTGTGTTTTTTTTAAGTTAATTAAGGTTTCTTTCATTTTAAGAAGGGTTTTCAATGAAAACACGGTTTTCGCTAAAACATTTCAATGTGACACACCAGATTCAGGCATAACGTCTGGGTCAGGTTTGGGGTGTTACAATGATGATGATTTAGTTATAATAAAGCATGTTTTGAGCATGGAATTAGCTAAAAATTTTGTTATAAATGTTGTTTAATATTGCTTGTAGGAATGACCCAAAATGGGGTGGCAAGTTGGCTTAAACCAAGCCTGCATTGTGCTACACGGTCAGGGACCACGGGCGTGCCTTGTGGCCATGTATGCAAAGCAGTAACTTCTTAAGATCACACGGTTAAGACACATGGGCGTGTCATATTGCCGTGGGCTCAAGTCAGTAGCTAGCTAAGTATCACACGGCCATAGCACATGGGCGTGTATGTTGGCCGTGGGTGAAAGTCAGTTTATATACTCTGTTTTGGCACGGTTGGATCACATGGGCGTGTCTGGATCCCATGTGAGGCACACAACCTAGTCATACGGGCATGTGACCTCAATAGATTTGTAAACTCTTTCTAAGTTCTGAAACTTTTGTATGTTATCAATTTGGTGCTGAATGCATGTTTAAGCACTGTATGCTTAGTTATATGTGAATATTGAATATGAATGAATGACTTCTTTTAGTAATGAGATAATTTTTTATGTGTGGTGGTTCTGATTTGAGTTGTGAGTTCGGTAATGCCTTTTAACCTATTCCGGCGACGGTTTTAGGTTAGGGGTGTTACATGTTATATGAATTAGCATGTGTGAAAGTTTCGTACGAGAATTTGATCAATTGTGTGCTTAATTTGATAAAAGGACCTAATCGCATAAAATGTAAAAGTTGCCTGCTGTTTGTTAAAAGTGCCTATTTGATTTGGCTTATTATTTGAAAGGTCCTTATTTGGTTAATATGCCATTTATATGGTTAATGGACATTTATGACCTTGATATTCATGTTTTAATAGTTTTATAACAAACGGTAAAATGGGAATTTAATTAATGTGTTAATAATAAAACAAATGCATGAAAATGGATCATTTTATGTTCATCCTTGGCCGAAGATATAAGAAAAGAAAAGAGAAAAGTTTGCTTAGGGTTCGGCACTTGTAATCTTTGATTAAGGTATGTGCTTTGATCGATTTTTGATAATTTTTACGTTTTAATAATCGTTGCTTCGAATACTATCAAGCCCATGTCTCAATTTCTGATTTTTTTTAATGACTTTGAAATGTGCCATTGATGAAACTATGAGTTTTGTGAAGTTAGTTATTGATAAATGGAAGATATGTTTTGGGTTAACATGTTTTGTCTTTGGATTTTTGATGAATTTGAGTAAAATGGGCTAAATTGTGAAAATTGTAAATTGAAGGACAAAAATGTGAAATAAATGAAATGTGTGGACTTGTATGAGAGCTATGAATATTCAGCCATGTACATGTCTAATGAAATTATGTGTATTTTTTGATTTTGTGAATTAGGGACTAAAATTTCAAAATGTAAAATTGTTAGGGCAAATTTGTAAAATACCCTAATTATGTGTATATGGATTGATTTGAATGATTTGGTGAATAAAATGGTTAAATTTGAATACATATAGATTAAGACAAGAGGAATTCAGATTTAGACCGACGGAAGTCGAAAGTTATAGAGTAGTCAATCCGAGTCGGCAATTTCGAATACGAGGTAAGTTCGTACGTGATACATGATGTTACAAGTATATTTTTTTGATGCTTTAATTATACATAAATTGTGTATATTTTTTATTATGTTTTGAATACGATGATAAAACAACTGCATTCGGCACTAAGTGTGCGATTCAAAATAGCTTCGGCTATAAATAGCACTAAGTGTGCGAATTGGTATAGCTTCGGCTATAAATAGCACTAAGTGTGCGATACCAAGATAGCTTCGGTTAATTGAGATGGCACTAAGTGTGTGGAATCGTTCTAGCTTCAGCTAAACCTTAAAGCACTAAGTGTACGGATGCTTAAAGCGTGAATAATCTTCGAAAAGTCTTAAAATATCTAGACGAGAGGTGAGAATGAAAATGAATAAGTACGGGAAGGTTCAGGTATGTACGATACTTATGTGGTAGATGATATTACGCATATGAAGTTCGTGGATTGGTCCAAACATATGAATTGTGTTGGCATAGAATTGATAGATGAATTGAGAACTAATAAGTGTTTATGTGTTGGTGTTTTATATTTTATAAGCTGTTGATGATATTTAATACGAGCTTACTAAGCTTTGGAAAGCTTACTTTATGTGTGTTTGCATTGTTTTATAGATAACAAAATTGCTTTGAGCTTGGGGATCGTCGAGGTTCGTCATCTCACTATTGAATCTCATTTTGGTACCTTTTGAAATTGTATATGATAAAGTATGGCATGTATAGGCTAGAAGTTCTTTGGATAGGTTTTGTAATGTTTATATTTAGCCATGTGATATGGTTTGATATGGTTGTGTTTATGTATTGATTTTAGTATATGAAATATGATGCAAGATGATCTATTTGATGTGTTCATGAATAGTTAAGAGAAATGGTAAGTTTGGTAAGTTTTGGTATGAGATTTGGTCATGAGTTTAGAGATTATGAAACCATATGTTCGATATGATTTGGTCTTATGTTTTAGCACAATTGAGTTTAGTTTATGAGCATGTAAATGGTTGATAATGTTATGGCATGAATGATGTATGATTTGGTATTGAAATTGGTTGAAATTGTTGGGCATATATACTTAGTTTGGTGCTTGTAGGTTTGACCTAATTGGGGTGGCAAGTTGGCTTTTCAAATGGCCTATTTTTGTCCACACGGGTCGAGACACGGACATGTATCTCAGCTGTGTGTGACACACGGCTATGTTGCACGACTGTGTGTCCTCTGGGGTACCCTACAATTGTAAGTCAGGCTCGAGCACTGCCAAGGCACACAGATGTGTGGCTAGTCGTATGGCCCAAGTCAGGCTCGACCTCGGCCAAGGCACACGGGTGTGTCTTGTGGCCGTGTGAGCAAGTCAGTATGTATGCCCTATTTTGACACGGCCTAGACACACGGGTGTGTCTAATGCCGTGTAAGGCACACGGCTTGTTCATACGGGCGTGTGACCTGTACTTCTTTGAAAATGTATAAGTTTTGGAAAAAAAATTTGTATGTGTTCGGTTTAGTCTCGAACCTTTTCTGACGCATGTTTAAGGTCTCGATGACCTATATAAGGGACTCTATATTGATGTTTGATCTCTGATGTTAAAATGTTTATGAAATGATTGGTAAATATTTCGATTTGTCCGGTAATGCCTTTAACCCTAGTCCGACGGCAGATACAGGTTAGGGGTGTTACATTCCCTTAAAGAGGTAAAGCCACTTTAAAGAAGTATGCTATCTAAATCCTCTTTAAAGAGGTGTGTTACCTTAAAAAGGTAAAGTCATTTTAAAGAATTGTGTTTGTAGCGTGGTTTGTGTAAGTATACATAGTCGTTCAAGTAATAAGTAAGTAAAATGAGTTATTGTCTGTGTATGTTAATCGATTATTGGTAAAACTACAAGTTCACAGTTTGATATAAAAACTTAATAATTTGAATGGTGATGTTTATGTTAAGTGAACTTAACTAGATGCAAAGATTGATCCTTAATGTAATTAAATCTAAATGCAAATGATCTAAATTTATGAATGAATGGATTTAGCAACAAAAACAATCAATATAAAATAGGCTAGGATAATTATATTAATCATATCAATCCATTTCCATCATGATTAACAATGTTCGAAAAACATTCCATGCTAACTCGATCTTTCACGAGTTCGGGAACCAAATTAAGTCCTTTTGGATCTTTTACTTAGTGAAATATGCATTTTACTGATCATATTAAACTAAGGGTTTCTTAATATTTATGCGAGATAACAGAGACATTTACGTTTGAAACAATTTAATCACATAAACCTAAAAACTATGCAAGATAATAGAGCTAACTAAAGATATTATGAACCTCTAATTTGTCAGGTTTAACGATCTAAATTGAGCATTGCACTTTTCAAATATGTGTCTACTAGCTGTCTTTTGGTTAAGATCGTTCAGCTAATCTGAATGCACCCAATCACGTATGAATGAAATACATCTTGATTTTAATTGAAAACATGATTGACTGAAGGCAAAAACATGTTAAACATGAATCAATGAATATTATTGAATTAACATAATCATCCCAGCAAATGGAATTAAACTAACATTGTTGATGTCAAGAACAATAAATACATAACAAACATAATTAAATTAAATAACAAAAAGGAAAGAGTAAACTATAATTCAATTCAGTAACCTTTCAGATCTTTTTGATTGATGTGTTCTTCTATTCTGCTCATTGTTCTTTTACTATGGTTTCTTAATGTGACCTGTAACAGCCTGTTTTTAGTCAAATCAGAACAGTGGTTTCGGGACCACAAATTTGAGGTCAAAATATTTATTTTATTATTATTTTAATGTTTACAGCATGAATATATGATGATGTGAAATTTTCGTTAAGAAATTTTAGCATTTGGTTGCTCAATTTGATAAAAAGGACTAAATTGCGTAAAATGCAAAAGTGTTGTTCTATTAGCTAAAGGTGTCAAATAGCTATAGAACCTTAAAGTTAAGGTCCTTATGTTGTAATTAGACCATTATATTAGTGAGTGGACATTTATGGACATGTTATAAATTATTTTAAAGGTTAATTAGTAAGGTTAATTTAGTAATTGGATAAATAAATAATAATTAAATAAAACAAAAGCCAAAATTGGTGTTCATCTTCTTCCTTAACTGAAAATAAGAGAAGAGTACACCATTTTTGAGCTTTAAAGGTTCGACCATGGTTCCTTATGCATGGTATGTATTTTTCATTCGATTTTTAATGATTTCTATGTTTCTGTGATCGTTACAACTAGTACTAGCTAGCTCAGGGACTATTTTGCAAAATTGTTAAAGATTTTGAATTATGCCATTGATGAATACATGTGTATTTTGAAATTTCTTGATAGATTATGAATGCTTGTTGATAGATATACAAGTTTTGTTAAGTGATTTTTAGTGAAATTTCAAAATAGGGATTAAATTGAGAAATGTTGAAAATTTATGGATAAAATATGGGCTTCTAGGGGCATAATAGTAATTTGGCTAAGCATGGATGCTTTGAAATTTGCATGAATTTGTGATTTTGTGTAATAAGGACTAAATTGTAAAAATGTGAAAATTTTGGGGCAAATGTGTAAAATAACCCTAATGTTTGTTTTGGATTAAATTGAACAGAAATATGATTAAATAAGTTAATTTTTAATATATTTAGATCAAGAAAAGCAAAATTCGGATCTAGATAGAGGAAAATGAAAGTTATCGACTAAACGACTTATTTTGTCGCTTCCACATTTGAGGTAAGTTCGTATGTTATAAATTTCAATACAAATGTATTTCATATGCTTTGATATTGCATAAATTGTGAATACGAGATTGTGGATATGAACGATAGTGATTCGACGATGATTCGACGTTCAAAATCCTAGTTGAACCTTAAGAATAGTTTAGGATGCTAGTGACATGTCATTAGGGGATACATTGAGTTGGCTTCGGGCCATGATATAGCACTTCAGGTGCGAGTTATACTGATTTGGCTTCGGGCCATGCATATTGGTTGATTTGGCTTCGGGCCATGATATCAGTACTTCAGAGATAAGTTACCTTGATTTGGCTTTGGGCCATGGTATAGGTACTTATCATGTGAAAACCTTGAGTATCCGACTTCTATTCTGAATGGTTCAACGGGTATATGAAAGAGGTGGATGAGTATGAGATTGATGTTAAATGATACAGATACATACATTAATTATATAAGTTTCAAATTGAAGAAATTTGTGAAGGTAGTGTATAATCTCACAATTGAGAATTGGAAAGGTTTGTTAGCTAATGTAAGCTGCATATTGTTGTATTCAAATTATTGAGTTGTATTTATGTGATTACGTTAAGTTTATTTCATATGAGCTTACTAAGCTTTATAGCTTACATCGTTTATTTTTCTATGTTTTATAGTGAATTCAAAGCTAGCTCGGATTTAGGATTGTTAGAGATCTCTTTACACTTTCCATTTATCTTTTGGTACCTATAAACTTTGGTATTTTTACTATATGGCATGTATAGAAACTTGGTCTTTTTGGTATATGTGTTGCTATGAATTTGGCCATTTGTGTTGGCTTATAAAAGTTGTGTTTATAATGTTGTAAATGGCTATGTAAGTTGACCTATTTGGCTTGGTTGGTGATGTATGTATATAGTTGTGTTAATGCCATTTTGTGATGTGGTTCATATTGCTTGTGCAAGGGTTGATTATGAATTATTGGTTGGATTAGCTAATGGTTGAATTGGAAATTTGGTATGTTTGTGGTTCTAGATAAATGAATGGTTGAAATGCTTGAAAGTATAGATCAAATAATGCATATTGGTAAATGGTCATTTTGATGATTTGAGAAGAGAAAGATTGGTATGAACTTAGATGACATATTTTGGTATTTATGTTTTGTATTGATGGGTAATGAAATGATATGGAATATGCTTGGTATGAGATTAATTTAATGCTTATTATGCCTTCAGTTGGTGCCTTTGAATTGTGGTGTAGGTATATGAAATTTGGGTGACAAAAATTGGCTTCGCAAATAGCCTATTTTTTTCCACACGGGCAAAGACATGAGCGTGTGTCTCAGCCATGTGTGACACACGGTCAAGTACACGGCCGTGTGTGTTCCCTAGTGTTGATTTTGAAATCAAGTCAGTATACTCCACACGGCCTGACACACGGGCACGTGAGTTGACCGTGTGGCATAAGTCAGTATACCTTACAGGTTTGGCATGGCCTAGCACACGGCCTGGCACATGGGTATGTATTGCCATTTTTAGGGCACACGGGCGTGTATGTTGGCTGCGTGACCCAAGTCAGAGAGTTACACGGGGTAGGACACGAGCTGGGACACTGCCATGTGCTTCCATATCGAATGTCCACGCGGCCTGGTTACACGGGCGTATGTCCTCTATTTTGAGAAAAATTTTCAAAGTACATAAAAGTTTCTTAAGTTCTCGGTTTAGTCCTGAACCACTCCCAATGTATGTTTAGGGCCTTGTAGGCTCGTAATAAGGACAAATTGATTGAGATTGAATGATGATTGTATGTATTGATTAAATGTATGAGAAAAGTATGTTTAAATGAGTTGTAAGTTTGGTAATGCTCCGTAACCTTATTCTGGCGTTGAATATGGGTGAAGCGTGTTACATGACTGGCCAGGTAGTATCTTGACAAACCTTTTTTTGGCTAAAAAATGGAAAGGGAGACGAAATGACTATGCAAGGGGAAAAGGGAACAGGAGAGGAAATGAGAGAATCCTAGTGAATGAATGAATTAAGGGATTAAAGGATTATTTGAGAAGTGGGATTTGTATGGTATTTATAGGTGAAGGTAAGGGTGGAGTTTACTAAAATAGAATTTGAAATTCCTCCTTCTTCACTCATGCTTGGTCTGCCACAAATTGTTGAAAAGGGGTTGACTTGGTTGCTTCATTTTGAATTCAAACTTTTCTATAAATAGCCATAAGGTGGATCGTTTCAAAAGGTCAACTTGTGTGCTGATTCTGACATCTTTCCAACTATAGGGGCCTTCAACAAAATATCTCAAAGCTTATTCTTGGGCAACCATTTTCTTGTGCCGAAATTCAGCTATAATTCCTCCTTGTTGGATGATTTCTTAGTCCAATAATGTAGTAGCACTTTTATTGGGTCAAAATAACATCCTTATGACCTAGTTTTGCATGGTCTTACTGTTCAGATGAGGTGGATGTATGCATGTCCATACAATATTTATATTAATTTGATCTTCTATAGTCCTTCTGCATAGTGAAAATTCACATATTAATAATTAACATGAAATAATATAAATTATGCACAAAAAATCATGTAATAAAGCATAATTTCACATACTTTATAAATTCATGTCTAACATTAATATTTAAGTAAAATTCACTTAATTCAATAAAAATTGCTCAACATTAACATATTTACTAAGTCAAAAGATGGTAACAATATATAGAAAAATCCTATATAATTTTGAGTTTACACACCCCCAAACTTAAACCATTACTCGTTCCGAGTAATGTTCATGTGTAACACAACTTTTGCTGAGGCAATTTTGCAAAATGATAAAGTAACATCAATCTTTGAACATAATCATGCATTAACAAAATCATGCTTAAAAATGCTTTTTATAAATAAGCAGCTCGAATGCAAATATTATTTCCAAACTTTACACTAAGTACAACATAATGTCAACATGAGTCATAGTATGTATGCATTACCAAATCATATATAATATTCACCAATCAATACGATTTCCTTATATACTAAACATAGCAATCACAAGGTTTAATTAGTGGTCTTCATATGTTGAACTTAGCAATTCCTCTCCACTAATGTAGTTGGTATAATCATCAAATCAGTTGGTCTTTCATTAGGTTGTAATGAGGCTAGGCTAAAGGTAGGGATAAAGAGAAGTGAATTTTTAAGTTCAATCATCTTAACCCTAACTTTATCTTGAATCATTTTTTGTCACAACCTTCATACAAATGGGTCTTTGGAATACCCCCTAAACTTATTTCAAATTCATGCTCAACCTTTACTTTTCAAATTTTGTGTAACACCTCTAACCCGTACCCGTTGCCGGAATAGGGTTTCATAGCATTACTAGAACATTTAGAACATTTTCAATTCATTCATGCAAGTTACTATTCATTAACCAAGATTATTCATAACATCCCTTAATTGGACCCTCGAGGTCTAATACGAGCCTTAGGATCGAGTCGGGACTTAATTGGGATCTCTAAGAATTTTTTGTGAAATTACAAAATTTTTCCAAGGTGCAGGGCTCACACACCCGTGTGGTCTAAGTGTAACGCCCCAAAAATCCCGAAATCCCAAATTTTCTTTTTTTTAGTTCTGATAAAAAGTGTGCTTAGTACTCCTGGTTAAGTGTTAATTATGTGATAGTAAGTCTCGGGTAAGGTTTGAGTTCGAACCTAGGGCTTAAGAAAATTATGGGTTAATAATTAAAAAAACCTTGATGGCAAGTAGGTGGGTTTATGAATAAATGAAGGAAGAATTGGACGCAAAAAAGCTCTGTGGTGGAGTGGCAAGTGGCGTCACATGCAAGGCAAGGCAAGGTGGTATGGGGTTTGAATCCCACCTTGCTCAAAAGAAGGATTTATTTTTTACTTAAGAGTTGGACAGAGGTGGCGTTGGTTATGAACTCTGTAGGGAGTGATAAGATGAGAAATTTGAGGAGGTGATTGAGGGGTTATCAGGGAGAAAAACTAGGGATGAGAAGTGAGAAAGAGGTGGACCCGAATGGGGGAATTTAGGCATAGGAAATTCGGCTATAGAGGCTATATATAGGTTCCGAATGTGAGATTGCTAGGCTAATGCCCAATTCTCCTTCACCTTGTTGCCAGAAACCCTTTTTTTTCCTTTAAGATCTAAAAGCCGAAAACCCTTGTTCCTCTTTCTTTTTCTTTGTGCCGTTTTCCATTTTTCCTCTACTCAATTCTCTTTGATTCACTTTTAGTCTAGCCGACTTCTTCTTCTCTTTTCCCTTGGTGTCGAATAACCTCTTTTTTCCATACAAATCGCAAGGGCTGAACACCTCTTTGGCCGAATACCCTTGGTGCCGCCACTACTCTTTCTAATCGGTCAGTCCTAGTGTAGGTGTTTTGTTCTTCCAATTGGTTTTGCTAAGTGTCGATTACTCTGTTCCTCACTTCTTCTAATCGGTTTTGGTAGGATTAGTATCGAATCCCAGTCTTTTGGATCCCAGCCGATTTACTCCTCAGGTGTGAGACTTTGCTAAGTGTTCACTTCAGTAAGAGTTGGCCGAATAGGCTTTAGTAGAAAGGGTGACATATGTTGGATACAAGTCACCTATTATGTTTTAATGATAAAGGTTAATGCAGATCAGGGAAGTACTCGTGATTGGTGATCTAGGAAAAGCTATTAAGACTTGGCATTTCAGGTAAGGTTAAGGTGAGACTTCGGTTTTTCGTAAAGTATTCGATAATTATGTGAGATTAATCCCTGAGTGATATCGATTGTAGGTTCGTGGCTAAGGGGATCATAGCACGCTTTTTTTTCCAGGCGTGTACATACACTGCACACATATAATAGATCGGCAAAAGCCGAAATGCCAAAAATCCAAAATGCCGAAAAGCAAAAATGCCGAAAAGCTAGAAGTTTGGCTTTGGTAGTCTTGCGAGTGCGCGAACAATCGAAAGGGAGAAGCCGATAGGTTATCTGAGACCCCATGGGCGATTCCATGGACTTGGGCTGTGTTTTGGCCAACCGGGCCAGAATGAGCTAAATGGGCCGATGGGTTGTAGGGCCCATAATTGGCAAAACTGGTCATTGATGATTATGTGATGGAAAATCGTATGAAAGCATGACTGTGGATATGATTTGGCCCAAATGGGCAATATAAATGTGATTTGGGCCTAATGGGTCAAATGAATGTGATTTGGGCCTAATCTGTCATATGAATGAGATTGGGCCTACTGGGCTATATGCATGTATGTAGACTTGTTAGGGCTTTGTAAGGGGTTTTGGGCCTAGTATCTGATAATTGCTTAAACAGACATAAAACTTAATTAATTTATTGAGACCGTGGACAAGTCATAGGGTTAATGTGTGGCAACGGGTATATGCATGTCTAAGATTGGATCTAGGGAGAGCTTGGTACTTAAGCGGTCTTAATGACTCACCTCCTTTTATCTGGAATCCTTCCTAGTGCATAGTATTCCTTCATTGTAAGGAAGGCTTTTCAATGAAAACAAGGTTTTTGATAAAACACTTCAATGTGACGTTCCAGATTCGGCCATAACGTCTGGGCTAGATTTAGGGTGTTACATTTAGTGGTATCAGGGCCCAGGTTGCAAAACTCGAGCTGTAAGTGGGCCTTATTACTTAGTTTTCGTCTTTAAAAAAAATTCTGGATCACAATGTTTTAGAAAAAGGGAAGTCTTGCTGTGCGGCACATAGAGTCTCCGACGTCGAACCAAGTAAGTTCTTTTATTCTTAAGCCAGTTTAATTTGATATACTGTAGATAGCTAGTGGGCTACTTTAGATAATTATACTAAGGTTTTTAGATTGAAATTGAATCCCGTAAGATCTTGGAACTGTAGAGGAATTGTAAAAACAACCTTCTTTTAATACTTTCATAAAACATTGAAATAATTATTGAAACTAACTAAAACTTCATAAAATTTCTTAATTAGATAATACATGAATCAACGATGTGTCCTAGAAGAGGTGTGAGAGGCCGTGGCCGAGGTCGCGAAAGTACTAGAGCTGAGTCGTCAACATCGGGCCATATGCCCAATGTTGAAGTAGAAGAGGCTCTAGCCTCACCTGTGGCTAAGAATGGGCCGTATGATCGGGCCGCAGGGGACGATGCATTGTCGCAAGCAATGCTAAGGATTTTGGAGAGGGTCGCTGGGCCCAATAATGGCACAGGGAATCGGGGGTCCATTCCGGAGCGACTTCATTCAAATGGGGCTGAGATCTTTAAAGGCGTGGCTGGTGTGGCTCCTAACATGGCTGAATACTGGTTGGAGGCTACTGAAAGGATAATGGAGGATTTGGACTGTTTACCTGAACAAAAGGTGAAAGGGGTAGTGTCAGTGCTTAGGGAAGAAGCTTACCAGTGGTGGCTAATAGTGAAAGAGGGCACCCAACCGGAGTAGGTCACTTGGGAGTTCTTCAAAGATGCATTTCAAGGTAAGTATGTTGGTGCAAGTTATGTGGATGCTAGAAGGAAGGAGTTTCTGAACTTGACCCAGGGAAACAAATTTGTGGCAGAGTACGAGGCAGAATTCCTACGCCTTAGTAGGTATGCAAGGGTTATGGTGGCAACAGACTATAAGCGTTGCGTTAGGTTTGAGGATGGACTTAGATATAGCCTCAGAGTATTGATAGCTCTACAAAGGGAGCAAGTTTTCTCGGAGTTGGTGGAGAAAGCAAAGATAGCGGAGGAGGTAAAGCGCACTAAGCGCTTAAATCGGGAAAAAGAAAGGGGTAAGAATAAAAGGGAGACTGAGACTCTTGGTGTTGGACAGAGGCCTAGGGCTAGGGCCAGAGTTAATGGGCCAGTTAGAGCAGGGCCCCCTGCTGTTAATCCAGGGGTGCCACCTTGTGCTAATTGTGGGAAAGGTCATATAGGCGAGTGTTGGAAGAGGACAGGAGCTTGTCTAGCTTGCGGATCCATGGAGCATAGGATCAAGAATTGCCCTAAAATGCCAGCTCAGGTGCCAGTTGCGGGCTGGGGTGGTGTCTAGCCACCAAGAGGTGGTCAGTTGTCGCCAAGGGGTCGTAGGCAGGCTAGGGGCGATAATGGTAATGGATGTGGACGTGGAGCACCAAGCAAAAATGTAGGCCATGCTGCTCATCGTCGAGAAGACGGGGATGCCCCAGATGTGATAACAGGTATGTTCTTTATATATGAGTTACCTTACACAGCATTGATTGATATTGGATCGACGCATTCATATGTTGCATGCAATATGACCGAACCTTGGGCTGATATGTTTGAAATTACTGTGAATGAAGTTACTGTGATAAGTCCGTTAGGTCAATCAGTGGGAGTGAATAAGTTGTTTAGGGAGGTACCCTTAGTAGTCAAAGGGGTTACCTTTTTAACAGATTTGGTGGAGCTACCTTTTAGTGAGTTTGATTTAACCTTAGGTATGGATTGGTTGGTGAAACACCGAGCCACCTTGGACTATGCTGCAAAGTGCATGGTGTTAAGAACGGTGGAGGATAAAGAGGTGGTGGTGATTGGTAAACGCCGGAATTATCTATCGAATGTGATTTTGGCATTAAGAGCTGAGAAGTTGGTACAAAAGGGATGTGAAGCCCATTTGGCTTATATTAGCGACACGGAGGCTAAGAGCCCTACTGTTAAGGAGTTGAGAATAGTTAGGGAATTTTCTGATGTTTTTCCCGAGGAGCTGCTAGGATTGCCACCCAGCAGGGAAGTGGAATTTGGAATCGAGTTGTTACCTAGTACAGGTCTGGTGTCCATCGCTCCTTATCAGATGGCATCAAAGGAGTTGGTAGAACTTAAGGCATATATTCAGGAATTATTGGATCGAGGATTCATTGGACCAAGTGTGTCTCCATGGGGAGCACCAATGTTATTCGTAAAGAAGAAAAATGGGTCGTTACGAATGTGCATCGACTACCGGTAGTTGAACAAGTTAACTATTAAAAACAAGTACCATCTACCGAGAATTAATGATCTTTTTGATCAGTTTAGGGGAGCTTTCGTATTCTCAAAGATTGATCTGCGTTCGAGGTATCACTAATTGAGGGTTAAGGAGGTGGATGTTCATAAGATAGCTTTCAGAACTCGTTATGGGCACTACGAGTTCTTGGTGATACCATTCGGGCTGACGAACGCACCTACCGCTTTCATGGATCTCATGAATCGGGTCTTCCAACCCTACCTGGATCGGTTCATGGTAGTGTTTATAGATGACATTTTAGTGTACTCAAGAAATGAGGATGAGCATGATGCACACTTAAGGATTGTGTTGCAGATTTTGAAGGAGAAGCAGCTGTATGTCAAATTCAGTAAGTGTGAATTTTGGCTAAGGGAGGTTACCTTTCTTGGACATGTGGTGTCAGCTGAGGGGATTAAGGTGGATCCCCGGAAGATTGAAGTAGTGTTTGACTGGAAAACACCCAAGTCGGTATCAAAAATTCAAAGTTTTTTGGGTTTGGCAGGGTATTATAGGCGGTTCATTGAGGGCTTTTCAATAATTGTTGCACCTTTAACTAAGTTATTGAAGAAGGGAATACCGTTTGTTTGGACGGACAAGTAGCGAGAGAGTTTTGAAACACTTAAGAAGGTTTTAACTGAGGCCCCTATGTTGATTCAGCCAGTGCCTGGGAAGTAGTTTACAGTTTATAGTGACGCGTCACATGTGGGCTTGGGATGTGTATTGATGCAAGAAGGAAAGGTGGTTACGTATGTATCACGTCAACTTAAGACTCACGAGGTGAATTGCCCAACCCATGACTTGGAGCTAGCTGCAGTAGTCTTTACACTAAAAATATGGAGGCATTATTTATACGAAGAGAAGTGCATAATTTATTCAGACCACAAGAGTTTGAAGTACCTTCTTACCCAGAAGGAGCTAAACCTTAGGTAGCGTATGTGGGTGGAATTACTGAAGGATTATGATTGTACAATTGAATACCACCCTGGCAAAGCTAATGTGGTGGTCGATGCATTGAGTCGAAGGGTTAAGTCAGACTTGAGGGCTATGCTTGCTCGTTTGAGCTTGTTGGATGATGGTAGCTTGTTAGTTGAGCTTCAAGTGAAGCCGATGTGTGTCGAGCAGATAAGGAGTAAGCAATTAGTGGATGAGACCTTGGGTGCTCGTTTTACACAAGTAGAGAGTGGGGAGACATCGAACTTTGGGATAAATAGTGAAGGAGTGTTGTGTTTCCGTGGGAGAATGTGATACCAAAGGACGACGATCTAAGGCAGTCTATTCTGCAGGAAGCACATAACAGTCTCTATGCTATGCATCCTGGCGGAAACAAGATGTATCGAAATTTGTGTGAGCTTTATTAGTGGCCTGGACTTAAGCACAAGTTATGGAGTTCGTAAGCAAATGCCTAATTTGTCAAAAGGTGAAGGCGGAACATCAGTTTCCTTTGGGGTTGCTTCAGCCAGTAAAGATTCCACTGTGGAAGTGGGACAGGTTTACTATGGACTTTGTTAGTGGGCTACCCTTGACGCCTACTAAGAAAGACTTGATATGGGTTATAGTGGATCGGTTAACCAAGTCTGCCCATTTCGTGCCGGTTCGCACAAATTACTCGTTGCAAAAGTTGGCTAAGTTGCATGTAGCGGAGATTGTAAGATTGCATGGAGTGCCAGTCTCCATAATATCTGATAGGGACCCATGTTTCACTTCGCGATTTCGGAAGAAGTTTCATGAAGCGTTGGGTGCTAGGTTGAACTTTAGTACGGCATTTCACCCTCAAACTGGTGGACAGTCGGAAAGGGTGATCCAAGTATTGGAAGATATGTAGAGGGGATGCGTGATTGAGGTTCGAGGTAGCTGGGAGGACTACTTGCCGTTAGCCGAAGTCGCGTACAATAATAGCTACCAAGAGAGCACTGGGATGGCTTCGTATGAAGCGCTGTATGGGAGAAGGTGTTGAACCCCAACATGTTGGCTGGAGCTGGGCGAACAAAGAGTTTTGGGCCCTGAGTTAGTAGCGGATACTGAGGATAAGGTGAAGGTAATTCAGGATCGGTTAAAGGAGGCCTCTGATAGGCAGAAGTCGTATGCTGACCTTAAATGATGAGAGATAGAGTATGCAGTAGGGGACTTAGTTTTTCTTAAGGTCTCTCCGTGGAAGAAGGTATTAAGGTTTGGACGGAAGGGAAAGCTAAGCCAAGGTTCATTGGGCCATATTGGGTTGTAAGGCGGATTGGGCCAGTCGCTTATCAGCTGAATTACCTTATGAACTAAGCCAAATCCACGACGTGTTTCATGTCTCCATGCTAAGATGGTACCGCTCCGACCCTTTACATGTCATGTCAGTTGAGGAGATCGAGGTCAGGCTAGACTTAACCTTCGAGGAAGATCCCATACAAATAACTGGACGTGATGTTATGGTACTAAGAAAGAAGTCCGTTTCATTAGTCAAAGTGCTTTGGCATAATCACAAGGCTGAGGAGGCTACTTGGGAACCTGAGGAAGCGATGCGACGGTAATATCCTCAACTATTTGAATCAGGTAAAATTTCGAGGACGAAATTTCTTTTAGGGGGTAGAGTTGTAACGCCCCAAAAATCTCAAAATCCTAATTTTTTCGGTTCTGATAAAAAGTGTGCTTAGTATTCCCGATTAATTGTTAATTATGTGATAGTAAGTCTCGGTTAAGGTTTGAGTTCGACCTAGGGGTTAAGGAAATTATGGGTTAATAATTAAAAGAACCTTGATGGCAAGTAGGTGGGCTTATGAATAAATGAAGGAAGAATTGGACGCAAGAAAGCCTTGTGGTGGAGTGGCAAGTGGCGTCACATGCAAGGCAAGGCAAGGTGGTATTGGGTTCAAATCCCACCTTGCTCAAAAGAAGGATTTATTTTTTGCTTAAGAGTTGAACAGAGGTGGCGTTGGTTATGAACTCTGTAGGGAGTGATAACA
Organism: Gossypium longicalyx; assembly: GCA_025698465.1. NCBI lineage: Eukaryota > Viridiplantae > Streptophyta > Magnoliopsida > Malvales > Malvaceae > Gossypium > Gossypium longicalyx. Next base: position 10,955,614 of record CM047000.1, read on the forward strand.
GGAAAAATTTGAGGAGGGGATTGGGGGGTTATCAGGGAGAAAATCTAGGGATGAGAAGTGAGGAAGAGGTGGAGCCGAATGGGGAATTTAGGCATAGGAAATTCGGCTATAGAGGCTATATATAGGTGCCGAATGTGAGATTGCCAGGCTAATGCCGAATTCTCCTTCACCTTGTTGCCAAAAACCCTTTTTTTTTTCTCTAAGATCTAAAAGCCAAAAACTCTTGTTCCTCTTTCTTTTTCTTTGTGCCGTATTCCATTTTTCCTCTACTCAATTCTCTTTGATTCACTTTTAGTCTAGCTGACTTCTTCTTCTCTTTTCCCTTGGTGCCGAATAACCCCTTTTTGCCATACAAATCGCAAGGGCCGAACACCTCTTTGCCCAAATACCCTTGGTGCCGCCACTACTCTTTCTAATCGGTCAGTCCTAGTGTAAGTGTTTTGTTCTTCCAATCAGTTTTGCTAAGTGTCGATTACTCTATTCCTCACTTCTTCTAATCGGTTTTGGTAGGATTAGTATCGAATCCCAGTCTTTTGGATCCCAACGATTTTCTCCTCAGGTGTGAGACTTTGGTAAGTGTTCTTCACTTCGGTAAGAGTTTGACGAATAGGCTTTAGTAGAAAGGGTGACATATGTTGGATACAAGTCACCTATTATGTTTTAACGATAAAGGTTAATGTAGATCTGGGAAGTACTCGTGATTAGTGATCTAGGAAAAACTATTAAGACTTGGCATTTCAGGTAAGGTTAAGGTAAGACTTCGACTTCTGGTAAAGTATTCGATAAGTATGTGAGATTAATCCCTGAGTGATATCGATTGTAGGTTCGTGGCTAAGGGGATCGCAACACGCTTTTTTTCCAGGTGTGTACATACACTGCACATACAGAGTAGATCGGCAAAAGCCGAAATGCCAAAAAGCCAAAAGTTTGGCTTCGGCAGTCTTGCGAGTGCGTAAACACTCGAAAGGGGGAAATCGATAGGTTATCTGAGACCTCATGGGCGATTACATGGACTTGGGCTATGTTTTGGCCAACCGGGCCAGAATGGGCTATATGGGCCGATAGGCTGTAGGGCCAATAATTGGCAAAACTAGTAATTGATGATTATGTGATAGAAAATCGTATGAAAGCATGACTGTGGATGTGATTTGGGCCTAACAGGTCATATAAATGTGATTTGGGCCTAATGGGCCAATTGAATGTGATTTGGGCCTAATGGGCCATATGAATGAGATTGGGCCTAGTGGGCCATATGCATGTATGTACACTTGTTAGGGCTTTGTAAGGGGTTTTAGGCCTAGTATCCGATAACTGCTTAAACAGACATAAAACTTAATTAATTTATTGAGACTGTGGACAAGTCATAGGGTTAAGGTATGGCAACGGGTATATGCATGTCTAAGATTGGAACTAGGGAGAGCTTGGTACTTAAGTTGTCTTAGTGACTCACCTCCTCTTCTCTGGAATCCTACCTGGTGCATAGTATTTGTTCATCTTAGCTCACGAGATTTGTTAACGGGCCAAGGTAAGTAAAAACTCATAATAAAAGAAAATTACCAAAATGCCCCTAAGGGTAAAAATGACCAAAATACTCCTATGTACTAAAGGTAAGATTTATGGATGTTACATGTATATCTGCTGCATACACATGATATTCTGTTTAGGTTGCATCTGGGTTGGGAATTGCAGACCGAAGGAAGTATATGAGGATCGCATGGTTGCTTGACAACTGTAGATCCACCGACGACTTTTTAAGCCCAATATGTGATTGGCAGCTTGCTGTAATGAAGGTAGTTCCGCAACCGGGCTACCCTTGATGTGTATCGGTTGGGTGGGTCGATATTTATATCCTCACATGATGTGTACCAGGGGATGGAGTTGGTGTATAGCAGATGGATTATTGGGGTGAGTTGCATTGCACTGCATTGCATTGCATGTATGATTGGTGTTTGCTTAATGTTTGTTGAGGGTAGTACACACTGAGTTTGCGAAAACTCACCCCTCTCTTTTAGTTTTCTCAGGTGATGCTCAATAGAAGGTTCGATGCTCGAAAGGACTCTGAGGTGGCTAGCAAGACGACTTGGATTTGTTCTTTTTAAGTAATTTCAGACTGAAATGTATTAAGGCCTTCCCTTTTGTTATTGTGTGGATTATTATTTTTATGCATTGTAATCACGAGAAGTTGAACAGGGGTTCCCTAAGTCATAGATTTGTTTTTCTACGTTTTCGTAACTAAATTTATTTAAAACGACATGTTTTCATAGATCATATGTTTTAAACTAGCTTTCGTCATCGAAAGGAGTTTTATAAGTTAATGAAGGTTTTTCATTTTAAGGAAGGGTTTTCAATGAAAATAAGGTTTTCGATAAAACACTTCAATGTGACGCGCCAGATTCGGCCATAACGTTCGGGCCAGGTTTTGGGTGTTACACTAAGGGACACACCCGTGTGACCCTGGGACACACCCGTGCTAGAGGCCATGTTCGACCCCGTGTAACTCTCTGACTTGCATACACAGCCATGCCACACACCCGTGTTCTAGGCCATGTGGTTAATTAATTTAATTCGAATTAGGTGTAGGTTTCACACGGCTAGGACACACTCCCCTATTCCAGGCCGTATGGCACACACGGCTAAGAGACACGCCCGTGTCTCTACCTGTGTACCCAATTCTAAGCATTCTGTTTCTCAAAATTTAGGTGCAGGGGACACACGGCCTAACCACATGCACGTGTTACCAGGCTATGTGTCACACACAGTCTAGACACACGCCCATGTGTTTGCCCGTGTGGATAAAATGAAGCCATTTCCTAGCTTCATTTATCATCCAAAATCACCCAAAAACTTGCACATAAAACACTCAACCAATTCCAACCAATTCAAGTATTTAAAGTAAGCAATTTCATCATTTAACAGTGCATACCATTTCATGCATACATGATTACCAACTCACATTATTTTAACTTAGGCATTAATAACATTTGATCACATGAACTTAGCATAACACTTGTAGAAATATATATATGCCATAATAGCTTACTAATCATATCCCAAAATGAGCCATCACTAGCCATTCCAATGGTTAGGTTACAAAATGACATTTTAAGCCACTATTGGCCAAGTTTCCCTATACATGCCATTACACCCAAAATGATTTCACTAAATATACCCAAAATGCTAGGTTAATAGTGTGACGATGCTCCAACGATCTTCCAACCTTCATGAACTTCCGAGCAATATAAAATAGGGGAAAAATAAAAGGAGTATGCTTAGTAAGTTCGTATAACAAAAACTAAACTTACCAATCTTGTTTAATAAATCTAAGCATACTTAACATGTTTTCTATCCATTTGGCTAAATTGCCTAAACACATACAATCAATCAAACATGTTAGTCACTAAAATCTTTATATAAATCAAGTAACATAGATGAGCTCATCAAGCAATGTTCTTTCAAGTCATTATCATTTATCTCAAGACTTTCACGCCAAGTCAAGAATTATATGTCCAATGAATCATTGAAATTCTGATGAAGGCTCAAGTAGTACACTCAAGGTGTATGATTCATTAATCCGCCAATTCTTATTGAAGGTAACCCTTAAGGCACTTAACCAAAGAGCACACTCTCGAGCCATATGTCGTATGATAGGATTACCAGTCTAAGCTAAATCCTTTGTATAGCGTATGCTCAAAAAGCTTGATTAGGATTACCAGTCCAGGCTAAACCCTAATCTTAATACATACTCGAGAGGTATTGTATTAGGATTAGCCGTGTAACACCCCAAACCTGACCTGGACGTTATGGCCGAATTTGGCGTTGTCATATTGATGTGTTTTTCGTAAAGTGTGATGTCGTTGAAAACCCAATTTCTATTTAATCTCTTTGTATGATCTTAAAGCTAATTTGAAGACGTTTGTTCATTTTCAAAATGTGAGTTATTTGTCAAAAAGTTAATCATATTAAAATGTCTTTATTATCATTTTTATTGTAAAACATTACTACATGCGAAAGCTCTTTAAAACAGGTTTCGTATACATGGTGTCTTTGAAAAACATTTATCTTTTTGGAAACCCGTGTCTTTTTCCTACTACTAGCAGTTATAAGTTAAAACAAATATAAATTCAAAATTCAAAATAAAATCCAAAGAGGCCCTATTACAATAAAAATACCCAAAATAAATTACTTATAATTTAAAAATCAAATATGGAAGCATGTGCGGTTCTGTGGCCACCTTTGAGTCCCTCGTAGCACCGATCCGCCTAAGACTGTGGATTACCTGTGTAGATAAATAGAAGGGTGAGTTTATAAAAACTCAGTGTGTAATCCCTTATCAAGCAATCAGTCAATCATACAATGAGCAAATACAGTCAGGGCCTAAGTCCATTTTAGTAACGATTCAGTTTCAGTTAGGGCCTTAGCCCGTTATAGTATCAGTATCAGTGTGGGCCTAAGCCCATTTCAGTGACAGTAACAGTACAGATATGCAATCAGAAATCCTACCCAACTAGCCTCTACACTCCAACGCCGTCCAACCCTACACTCTATGTGGGGATATAATCAACCCACCTATCCCTACACTCGAAATAGTATCGGTTGCGGTACTAAACAGTATTTGCAATAGAATTGCCAGTACAGTACACTTCCTCTAATCATAATAAAACCCAACCCTATGCAACACATCATGCATCATGTCATGTCATGTCATAATATCATAAATGTACTCAGTATGTCTAAAATGGCATGCTTAACACAATCATACATCTCAAAGGAGTATAATGGTTATTTTATCACATAAGGGAATAATAGTCATTGTATCAATGTGGGGGTCTAGGTAAACTTACAAACCCAACAGTAAGTCCACAATCGTCTCGGGTGACCCGTGCAACCTTAACAGTCAAATAGTGAAAATATGCACCTGGCCCATATGGGCCCACACACCTATGTGGCCCACATAGCCCAGAAATGGCCTTGGCCGTGTGGATTACATAGCCTGGCCCAATATTCTCCACACGTTCATGTGGTTTAACTGTGTGGGACCTACATGCCTGTGGGGCCCATACGGCCCATTTTAGCCCAATATGGCCCAATACAACCTCGGCCCATGAAATCGCTCATGGCCGGCCTCAACGATCATACGTCCATGTTTAGTCATACAGACTATCACACGAGTGAGCGCACGCCCGTGTAGCGTCGTTGTTCACTTATTTCAGCTTTTGCTGATCTATGATTAGGGCAGTGTGTTTACACACCTGATAGGTTTTTGGTACGGAACGCTCCTGAGATACAACCCACCTCTATTGCTCTAAAAGAAATAGTTTAAGATTCTGCTAGTAAACTAAGTCCGTTGTGATTTGATGTTGTCATAATAACATTCGACAAAACAGAGGTTTAGGAGTCTAACACTATAACAAAAGAAATCTTCCCCAAATCAAATGGGCACAAAACCCCCTACCAACATACTTCCCAACTAAAGCAGCTACGTTGAACAAAAGTCACCAACAAAAGGGAAGTCAAGAATTCGGCTAAAAAACAGAGAGCAACCAATGGCAACTTTTCCTCTTTTTAGAGTGAAACCAAAAGGCAGGAGAGGGCTAGAGAAGAAATACTCGACAACAACACAAAGGAAGAAGAGAATCGAAAGGGGGAAAGGAGGTAGAGAGTATTCGGCCAAAGCAAATCGATTGAGGGAGGGAAGAAGGTGAGGTAATCATTCAAGGAGGAAAACTGATTGGGAAAGAGGGAATAATGAATATTCGGCCAAGGCAAAGAAACAAAAAGGATGACTACTAGAGGGGAGTCAATGATCAGCAAGTGAACTCGTTGGAAGTGCACACTCGGAATAACAACAAAAAAAATGAGAAGATACCCGAAAAGGTCTATAGCAATATTCGGCCCCCCAACCAAAAGTGAAATAAAAAAACCCAAAAAATATTGTCAAAAACCGAAAAAGAAGAGAGAAACCAACCAAAACTGAAATCTTGAATGTTGGGAGTTCAAAATCGACACCAACACTTCCACACTTTAAAATTCCTTAAATTTTCTCCCTAAATCACTCAAGGAAATAGCTCCTAAGATCACTCAACCACATCAACACTTATCCACATCCCTTAACAACCAAAATTCCCTCCAACAACCTTTTAAAATTCAACCACAACTCTCCACACTCCTCTAAACACTCAGTTTTGGTCAAACCAAAACACTTCCACGGCATCAGCAGCAAAATAAAACACTCATTTACATCGCCAAGACTCGAACTCAAGACCTTCAGTAACAGTAACACGCCACCTATCCCTTAGACCAGCAGGCCCATTCTGTCATGTTTTACTGACATTAATATAAAAGCCTACTGACTGGAGACAGAGGTTTATTCTTTAAAAACAAAACTTTTTGCACATGCTTAGGCTTGAACCCAAGACTTCTCAGACTCTTCCCAAGACACTTAACCACTAAAGCAGACAGATATTTTGTGTCACACAACTTAGAATTTTTGGTGTGTGATAACTCTACCCCTAAAAGAAAATTTCGGCCTCGAAATTTACCTGATCAGAACATATAAGGGTATTGTTGTCGCATCACCGCCTCAGGTTCCTACATGGCCTCCTCCGATCTATTATTACGCCAAAGAACCTTAACAAGCGGGATAGAATTCTTCCTTAAAATCTTTACATCACAATCCAATATTTGAGCTGGTTCCTCCTCAAAAGTCAGATCTAGTCTAACCTCAATCTTCTCAACTGAAATAACATGCGTGGAATCAGAGCAGTAGCGCCTTAACATAGAGACGTTGAACACATTGTGAATCCGGTCTAACTCTGAAGGTAACTCTAGCTGATAGGCAATCGGTCCCACACGTTTCAGTATGCGGTAAGGCCCAATGAACCTAGGGCTCAACTTGCACTTCCGCCCAAATCGAAGTACCTTTTTCCGTGGCGAGACCTTGAGAAAAACGAAGTCACCCACAGAATGCTCAATCTCTTTACGCTTTAGATCCGCATACAACTTCTGTCTGTCTAATGCCGCCTTCAGTCGATCCCAAATTAGTCTAACTTTGTCCTCGGAATCAGAAACTAGCTCGGGGCCCAGAACATGCTGCTCGCCCAACTCAGTCCAACATGAAGGTGTGCGACACCTACGACCATATAATGCCTCGTAAGGTACCATCTGTATGCTAGACTAATAACTATTATTATAAGCAAACTCTGTTAGCGGCAAGTAGTCCTCCAATTGCCTCAAAAGTCAATCACACAACTCCTTAACATGTCCTCTAGTATCAGAATCACCCTCTCTGACTGACCATTTGTATGAGGATTGAATGCGATACTAAAGTCCAACCTTGCACCCAGAGCTTCATGCAACTTCTTCCAGAACCAAGATGTGAAGCGAGGATCCCTATCAAATATTATGGAAACCGGTACCCAATGCAGTCTCACTATCTCAGACACATATAGTTTAGCCAGCTTCTGCAAAGAGTAATCAGTACGAACTAGTATGAAATGGGTAGATTTGGTCAGTCGATCCACAATGACCCATACTGAATCCTTTTTAGAAGGTGTTAGGGGAAGCCCACTAACGAAGTCCATAGTCACACTCTCTCACTTCCAAAGTGGAATTTTAACTGGCTGAAGTAACCCTGAAGGTAACTAATGTTCAGCCTTAACCTATTGGCAAGTAAGATATTTACCCATGAAGTCTGTAACTTCATGCTTAAAACCCGGCCACTAATATAACTCATGAAGGTCTCGGTACATCTTATTTCCACCAGGATGCATAGCTTAAGGACTACTATGTGCCTCTCATAGTATAAACTGCCTCAAATCAATATTCTTCGGTACATAGTCTCTTCCATGGGAACAAAGTACCCCTTCGTTATTCAGTCCAAAATCTGATTTTTTCCACTCTCAATCTGTCAGAATTGGAGACCCAATGACTCATCCTCCAACTATTCACCCTTAACTTGCTCAATCCACGTTGGTTTAACTTAGAGCTCAGCCAACAAGCTACCATCATCAAATAAACTGAGGCGAGCAAACATCACCCTCAGATCAGTCATAGCCTTAAGGTCAGTGCGTCTACCACCACATTGGCCTTACCAGGATGGTATTCAATCGAATAGTTATAGTCCTTAAGTAGCTCAATCCATCTGTGCTGCCTAAGATTTAGCTCCTTTTGAGTGAGGAGGTACTTGAGGCTCTTGTGATCCATGTAAATAATACCTTTCTCACCGTACAAGTAGTGCCTCCAAATTTGCAATGCGAAAACCACTGCGGCCAACTCTAAGTCATACTTCGGATAATTCACCTCTTGAGTCTTAAGCTGACGAGAGGCATATGCTACGACCTTACCATCTTGCATCAACACACATCCCAAACCGACGTGTGATGTATGGCTGTAGATAGTGAACTCTTTTCTAGACTCTGGCTATATCAAGACAAGGGCCTCAATTGTACCTTCTTGAGCTTCTCAAAGCTCTCTTGTTGCGCATCAGTCTAGTTAAAAGGCACACCCTTACGTAACAGCTTAGTCAGAGGTGCAACAATTAATGAAAACCACTCAACAAATCGTCTATAATACCTTGCCAGTCCTAGAAAATTGTGAATCTCAGATGCCGTCTTAGGCGGTTTCCAGTCCAAAATAGCTTCAATTTACAAGGATCAACCCTAATCTCTTTAGCAGATACCACATGGCCTAGAAATGTTACCTCTTGTAACTAGAACTCACACTTATTGAACTTGGCGTACAGTTGTTTCTCCCTCAGAATCTGTAGAACAACTCGGAGATGTGCATCATGTTCATCTTCAGTTCTCAAATACACTAGAATGTTATAAATAGAAATCACAATGAACCGATCTAGATAGGGCTGGAACACTCGGTTCATCAGATCCATAAAAGCTGTTGGTGCATTCGTCAATCCAAACGACATTAGTAGAAACTCGTAATGACCATGACGAGTCCTAAACACTGTCTTGTAAACATCAGTCTCCTTAACCCTCAGTTGATGGCACCCCGATCGGAGATCAATCTTAGAGAAAATCGAAGCTCCATGAAACTGGTCGAATAGATTGTCAATCTTCGGTAGGGGGTACTTATTTCTAACAGTCAATTTATTCAGTTGTCGATAATCGATGCACATACGCATGGATCCATCCCTTTTTTTCACAAAAAAACTGGTGTTCCCCATGGAAACACATTAGGTCGGATGAACCCTCAATCCAATAACTCTTGAATTTGAACTTTAAGCTCTACAAGCTCCTTTGGTGCCATTCTATAAGGGGCGATGGGCACCGAAGCTGTACCAGGCAGGAGCTCAATCCCAAACTCAACTTCACAGCTTAGAGGTAACCCAGGCAAATCATCAGGAAAAACATCCGGAGAGTCTTTAACTGTTCAGATATCTTTAACAGAAGAAACCTCAGAATATGAAACACCAATGTTGGCTAGACATGCCTCACAACCCTTACGAACCAATTTCTCGGCCCTTAATACAAATATCACATTTGACAAGTAATTCTGATGCTCACCAATTACAACTACCTCAAGATCCTCTGCAGTTCTCTGTACCATCCATTTGGTAGCACAATCCAATCTCACTCGATGCTTAACCAGGCAGTCCATTCCCAGAATTAAGTCAAATTCACCAAAAGAGAGTTCCATCAAATTCGCCAAGAAGATAATTCCTTGAACCTCCAAAGGTACATCTCTGAACAATTTATTTACCCTTACTGACTTCCCCAATGGACTCAACACCGTAACCTCACTTGCAGTACTCTCCACTAAGATACCCAAAGTCTAAGGCACATTACAAGCTATATAGGAATGAGTAGATCCTATATCTATCAGTGCAGTATAAGGTACATTATAAATAAATAACGTACCCATGATAACATTTGGAGCATCTCAATTCACTTGGTGACGTGCAGCATAAACCAGAGCTGGCTGCCTTACCTCAGTGTGACCAGCACCTTTGCCCGATGCCCTCTGACCACGGCCCATACCATTACCACCTCTGGCCTAACCACGACCTCTTGGTGGCTGCTGAACACCCCTTGGCAGCTGTACAGTACCCAAACCTATAGCTTGCATCTGCTTTGGCCTTCGCGGACACTCTCTGATATGGTGCTCCAATGATCTGCACCTCAAACATGCCCCAATCCTTTTCCAACACTCACCCTGATGGCGTCTCCCACAATCCGTATAGAGCTGCAGTCCAGTAGCAATAATAGGGGCCCCAACTCTAATCGGCCCATCAATTCTGGCCTTTTTTTTAGGCCTTAGCAAGGAACTTGAAGGCTCCGAATCCCTCTTGTTCCTACCTCTCTCTTTCTCATGGTTTTGGCGCTCAGTGCGCTTCATATCCTCGACGATCTTAACCTTATCAACTAATGCAGTAAAATCTCGCTCCCTCTGAGGAGCTATCAGAACCCGTAAACTATCCCTGAAATCATCTTCGAAATAATCACACCGTTCATACTCTGTTGCTACCATCTTACGCGCATAGCAGCTTACTTACAAAAATTCAGTCTCATATTCAGCCACTAATTTATCCCACTACGTCAAATTCAGAAACTCTCTCCTCCGGGCATCCACATAACTAGCACCCATATATTTTCCCTGGAAAGCAGTCTTTAAAAATTCCCAAGTCAGTCAATCGGGCTGAGTGCCCTCTTTAACCGTAAGCTACCACTGATAGGCCTCATCTCACAGCAGTGACACTACACCCTTTAGTTTCTGCTAGGGGTGCAGTCGAGATCATCCATGATCCTTTCTGTGGCCTCAATCCAATATTCAGCCACATTAGGGGTAACTCCAGCACTACCCCTAAAAATCTTAGCTCTATTAGATTGGAGTCGTTTCATAACCGACCTATGGCCTACAGTATCAGTATTGGGCCCAGCGACCCTCTCCAGAATCCGTAGCATGGCTTGGGATAGTGCATTGTCCCCAGCCGCACGATCGTGAGACCTAGTCTCAATTTCATGTGAAGTCGGTGCCTCATTAGTTTCTACATTAGGCATGTGGCTAGATGACGAAGACCCTGCCCGAGCACCTCCACGGCCTCCACCGCGGCCTCTTGTACCCCTTCCACGAGTACCTCTACTGCTCATTATTGAATTGAATTTTATCTGTATTAACAATTTTATGCATCAGTTTATAGTTCTAGTGTTTATTAACAGATATTTTATGAAAAATAGTATCAGTATTTCAGAGTTCGTTCTCGTAGATCAGTAGTCTTACTACAGTTTTTAGTTTACCCTAAATAGATTATTTCAGTACAGTCTATTACCTACAGTAGTCTCAGTATTTCACTTTAAACAAATAGTAGTTTCAGAAGACTTACGAAATCGACGCCGGAGACTCGGTGTACCATACATTCAATAAAACATTTTAAAATACTTCAAGTCATTTGAAACAGTTCTTTCTTTTTTAGAATTTCCATGTTTTAAAAGAAACCCAAATCCACAACCAAGTTTTGCAGCCTGGCTCTAATACCACTAAATGTAACACTCCAAATCTGGCCTGGACGTTATGGCTGAATCTAGCATGTCACATTGAAGTATTTTTCGTAAAATGTGATGTCGTTGAAAACCCAATTTCTATTTAATCTCTTTGTGTGATCTTAAAGCTGAATTTAAGACGTTTGTTCATTTTCAAAATGTGAGTTGTTTATAAAAAAGTTAATCATACTAAAAAATCTTTATTATCATTTTTATTATAAAACATTATTACATGTGGAAGCTCTTTAAAAAAGGTTTCGTATACGTGGTGTCTTTGAAAAGCATTTATCTTTTTAAAAACCCGTGTCTTTTTCCTACTACTAGCAGTTATAAATCAAAGCAAAAAAAAATCTCAAATTAAAAATAAAATCCAAAGAGGCCTTATTACAATAAAAATACCCAAAATAAATTACTTATAATTTAAAAATCAAATATAGAAGCATGTACAGTTGTGCGGCCACCTTTGAGTCCCTCGCAGCACTGATCTGCCTAAGACTGGGGATTACCTACGCAGATAAACAGAAGGGTGAGTTTATGAAAACTCAGTGTGTAATCCCTTATCAAGCAATCAGTTAATCATACAGTGTGCAAATACAGTTTCGGCCTTATCCCATTTTAGTAACAGTTCAGTTTCAGTTAGGGCCTTAGCCCATTACAGTATCAGTATCAGTGTGGGTCTGAGCCCATTTTAGTGACAATAATAGTACAGATATGAAATCAGAAATCCTACCCAACCAGCCTCTACACTCCAACTCCGTCCAACCCTACACTCCATGTGGGGATATAATCAACCCACCCATCCCTACACTCCAAATAGTACCGGTTGCGGCACTAAATAGTATTTGCAGCAGAGTTGCCAGTACAATACACTTCCTCCAATCATAATAAAACCATCCCCATGAACACATCATGTATCATGTCATGTCATGTCATAATATCATACATGTACTCAGTACGTCTAAAATGACATGCTTAACACAATCATACATCACATAGGGGCATAACAGTCATTTCATCACATAGGGGCATAACAATTATTGTATTAATCTGGGGGTCTAAGTAAACTTACTGACCCAACAATAGGTCCACAGTTTGTCTCGGGCAGCCCGTGCAACCTTAACAGTCAAATAGTGAAAATAGGCCCACGGCTCATATTGCAAGCCCATATTGGCCCCACGCTCGTGTGGCCCACATAGCCTAGAAATGGCCTTGGCCGTGTGGATTACACAGCCTGGCCAAATATTCTCCACACGTCCGTGTGGTTTACCCGTGTGGGGCCCACATGCCTGTGGAGCCCAAACAGCCCATTTTAGCCCAATATGGCCTAATACGACCTCGACCCATGAAATCGCTCATGGTAGGCCCCAATGATCATACGTCCATGTTTAGTCATATGGACTACCACACGAGCGAGCGCACGCCTGTGTAGCATTGTTGTTCACTTATTTCGGCTTTTGCCGATCTATGATTAGGGCAGTGTTTTTACACACCTGATAGGATTTTGGTACGCAACGCTTCTGAGATACAACCCACCCATATTGCTCTGAAAGAAATCGTCTACAATTTCATTGGTAAACCGAGTCCGTTGTGATTTGATGCTGTCATAATAACATTTAACACAACAGAGGATTAGGAGTCTAACACTATAACAAAAGAAATCTTCCCCAAATCAAATAGGCACAATCCCCCTTACCAACCTACTTACCAACTAAAGTAGCTACGTTGAACAGAAGTCACCAACAAAAGGGAAGTCAAGAATTCGGCCAAAGAACAGAGGGGAACCAATGCCAACTTTTCCCCTTTTCAGAGTGAAACCGAAAGGCAGGAGAGGGGGAGAGAAGAAGTACTTGGCAACAGCACAAAGAAAGAAGTGAATCGAGAGGGAGAATGGAAGTAGAGAGTATTAGGCCAAAGCAAATAGATTGAGGGAGGGAAGAAGGTGAGGTAATCAGTCAAGAAGGAAAATCGATTGGGAAAGAGGGAATAATGAATATTCGACCAAGGCAAAGAAACAAAGAGGATGACTGCTAGAGGAAAGTCAATGATCAGCAAGTGAACTCGATGGAAGTGCACACTCGGAATAACAACAAAAAAAAATGAGAAGATATCCGAAAAGGTCTATAGCAATATTCGGCCTCCCAACCAAAAGTGAAAAAAAACCCAAAAAATATTGTCAAAAACCAAAAAAGAAGAGACAAACCAACCAAAGCCGAAATCTTGAATGTTGAGAGTTCAAAATTGGCACCAACACTTCCACACATCAAAATTCCCTAATTTTTCTCCCCAAACTTGTCCACATCCCTTAACGACCGAAATTCCCTCCAACAACCTCTTAAAATTCGGCCACAACTCTCCACACTCCTCCAAACACTCAGTTTGGGTCAAACAACAACACTTCCACGGCATCAGTAGCAAAATAAAACACTCCTTTACATCGCCAGGACTCGAACTCAAGACCTTCAGTAATAGTAACACGCCACCTATCCCTTAGACCAATAGGCCCATTCTGTCATGTTTTACTAACATTAATATAATAGCCTACTGACTAGAGACAAAGGTTTTTTCTTTAAAAACAAAAATTTTTGCACATGCTAAGGCTTGAACCCAAGACTTCTCAGACTCTTCCCAGGACATTTAACCACTGAAGCAGACAGATATTTTGTGTCACACAAACATGCAAAAATAAATACTTAGAATTTTTGGGGCGTTACAACCCGTCCAGGCTAAATTCTTTATATAATAAGGTTATTGGGATTACTCATCAGAGGTAAATCCCGTCCGCAACAAATGTAGGACCTTATTAATTTCGGGAAAGCATATACATTCTTCAGAATTCAATGTTCAATCATGACTTAACCCTTTATCACCATTTCAAGCATGTATAAATTTTTCGTCATAACATACAAGTAAGGTATATTAACATAAATCATATTACATACAATACAACATTCAATTTACATAATTACATATCCAGTTAAGTTATATGAACTTACCTCGACACTTGTTCGCATAATAATCTACTAATCTAAAATCTTTTCCTTTCCTCGATCCAACCTTGAGTTTGTGTTTTTTGAATCCAATTAGGCGTTGAAAGCTTCTTTTCTCTCTCCTAAGGTTTCCATGTGTTTTTAGCTTGAACATGATGAAAATAAGATGATATAATTCTTTTTCATCTTTTAATTAATCATGTATTTTGGTATTTCCAATTTAGTCCCTTGTCTTTTTCTATAATTCCATGGATGAGTCACCATAAAAATCTACATAATTTTATTAATGGTCTAATTACTATATAGGGACCTTAAGTTTTGAATTCCATAGCTATTTGATCCTTATAGCTACTAGAATTCAACTTTCGCATTTTATGTGATTTAGTCCTTCTCGTAATTAGGCACTAAATCGATAAAATTTTCATATCAATATTTTCACATGTTATTTCTATCATATTACAGGCCATATGGTAAAATAAAAATAAAATATATTTTGGATAAGATTTGTGGTCCCGAAACCACTGTTCTGATTTCACTGAAAAATGGGCTGTTATATTTTGAGCAAACTTTTCTTTGCTTTTTATTCTTTTCAGCAAACTTACCTTTGTTCTTTCATCTTTTTTTTTTTAAACACGAGAAGAGCATGTACATATTTTCGTATTTTTCCTCAAACTTTGATCATTAAGATCAATTTAGTTAACATAGGTGCACAAAATAGGATAAAATTAAAAAGATGGTAATGTGGCTTATAATGTTGGTAATTTGCAATAAACATGCTGTTAAGCTCAAAAATAAAGTTTTAAGGGTTAATTTAACAAGGTTGGCTTGAAAGGCTCAAACGATCAAAAGAAAGTGTGCCTATATCATATTAGATTCGTATACCTCCTAGTATTTTGCCTTACGAAAGTTACTAAGCCATTTATAAAGAATTAAACCTTCATACATGTCTATTTCTAAAGAATTCAAATTTTCATGGCAAATACTATATAAGACTAAGACCATATAAGCATTCCATCACTTAAGATATGTAACAACCCAAACCCGACCTAGAAGTCTAAACCAAGTTCGGAATGCTACATTGACCACAGAAATGATCGTGAGAAAATCTTACAAAACTAGTCATTCCTAATTTGATTTCTGAAATAATTAATATCGAGTATTAAAAAAAACCAGAATAATAAAATGATTAAACTGTAAAATAGAATTATACCACAGTGTTAAAAACCTTATATTCAAAACTGAATATCCAATAAAAGTTTGAAACCACAAACTAATAACTTATTAGCCTCAAAAATGTCTGAGTCCTCTACATACCGAGTCCAACATCCAAAATCCCGAAATATACCTGAAAGGGGAAACAAAAGAGGGGGTAAGCTATACGAGCTTAGTGTGAGATCAAACTAACTAGCTACTGAAACAAAAATAGATACAGTAAACTTGAAAATAGTTCAGTAGCGAAACATACTTAAAGAGCGACTATAACAAAACAGACCATATGTAACATTACAGTCATATGGCTCGGTTAGACACAATATTAGAAATTCTCAGAAGTCACAAACTGGCCTAAGCCCTTTTTTCCAAAATCAGAATCAGTTGGGCCTTAGCCCATCACACAAGGTTTCTTTAGACACGAGTGCCTTTCGGTCAAATAGTACAATCAGACTTCTCAGTCAATCAGACAGTCAAATAATTCAGTCAGACAGTCAAATAGATATTGCAGTCATAGAATCACACAGATGCATATGAGTGCAAATGAATTATAAAATAACCCACCCATCCAACCAACACACCATCTCCATCCAACCCGACACATCTTGTGGGGATTTAATCAATCTACCCATCCCTGAACTCCGAGTAGGACCTCAAAAAGCCTATCCAACCTTATACTCCACAGAACGTCATCCTAGGTTGCTCGGCAATGATGATCATCAATATTGTCCTTGACTCTCAGGGAATTGGGACTGCCTATGACCCTCTGGGTATTAGGGCAATCAGTAAGTTGTACGGTGCCATGCGGAAGACCACAATACAGACATGCAATATAACTACCAGATTAGATGTGCTACGTAGCAAGGCTAGCGTATAAGCTGTACTGTGTAATACGGTGAACCGTGGTACAACGTGCAGTATAACTGCCAGATCAGATAATGGAAGGTAGCGTAGCTAACATACATACAGTACAGTGCAAGGCGATAAACTGCTATACCGTTATCAGTAATGTCCACGACCCTCAGGGTATTGGGACCACCCATGACCCTCTGGGTATTATTAAGGGCTTTCAGAATGCAAACAAACTACCAAATCGTAAATCTTCCTTCTCTTCAACATCCCACCCAAAAAGATTTATGCATATACATGTATGTATGCAGTCAGATGTCCACAATTCAGAATACAAATTCAGACAGTCAATCAAAAGTAGACATACGCATCCGGTCAATCAGTTACAGAATCAAACATGTGTACCTTTGTATCTTTAATCCAGTATCAACTTATCTTAAAACCAATCACAATTGCACACATATCAAGGCCAAATCAAAGTCATAGTTACCCCCAGTAAGACTTAGTCGGGGGTTGGAACACACAGAGTCGCATTTGCACTTGCATTTGACCTAAAACCCAAAGTTTGGCAAGATAAGGCAACACACCCGTGTGCTCTGGCCATGTGAGGGTCCAAACTCCCGTGTTAAGGGTAGCACACGGCTGTGTGATAGAGGCATACGCCCGTGTGGTGCAAAGGCACGGCCGTATGATCAGGCCGTGTAAGACACTGTCCTATTTCACTAAGTTCAAGTGCAGAGTAGACACGGTCGTGTGAGGGTCTCACATGCCTGTGTGGAATCCCTAATTCCCAAATCAGTCACACGGGCCAGGTCGTGTGACCCCAAATCTCAATCCCTAGTTTCCAAACTCACACACCCGTGTGGACCAAGGGACACGGCCGTGTGATTTCTGACAAAAATCCCCTAAATAGCCACACATCCGTGTGGCACCAAAATTGGTCGAAACCCTAATTTCCCAAATCCACACGGCCGTGTGCCATGACACATGCCCGTATGGCCATCGAGGAAGCCATGAAACCACTCTAGAACAGCCCCGGAAATACCACTTTGGCCACCAAACCGACCCTTAACTTTGGTACTATCAAAACCACATCAGAAAATAGAGTATCGCACTCTCTTTCAGACTTCAAAGCTCTGAAATTAAAGAATCAAAGCTTTCTCACAAAAACCTGAAACAACACTTGTAAAATAAAAGATAAGTAGATTAGTCAGAGTTGAGTCCCACACCTGTTTTGATGATGAAGAAGATGACAGGCGAGCAGAAAATAAAGGTCCTTCGACCCCACAACAGCACCGATTCCAAAAAGCAAAAAGAAGAACACAAGAACAAAACCCAAGAAGAAACAGAACAGTAAATAACGTGCCAAGTGAAAGCAAATAAAAATAAAAAAATTCATAATAACACTAAAGACAAATATATAAAATAATTATTTTAACTAAATTCAAGAATAACTAAAATGTTTTCTTAAACGCCCACACAGGGACTCGAAATCAGAACCCTGAGACAAACCAACACACTCACAACCATTAGACTAGCAGGCCCATTTTGCCACTAAACTGCACAACTTAACTTATGTGTGCAACCTTCCCACTATCCTTACACTCAGAGCCCAAAACTTCTAGGCCCAAAGTTCGGGGTGTTACAACTCACCCCTCCTTAAAGAAATTTCGTCCTTAAAATTTCCAACTAACAAAACAATGGTATAACACGAATCACACCACTACGCTCCCACTGTGCACTCTGTTCCAAAAATACTACCATACCAAACTTTAACTTGAAACCTCTCAAACACATCTAGAACACCTAACCACTGAAACATATACATATACAACACACACAATTTATATACCCAAATCAATACATCTAAACATTTCCAACATACTTGGCTCAAAATCGTCGAGGACAATCTCGAACCCGATGATTGTTAGATCCGCACTTGAGACACGCTCTTGACTTTCTCCAACAATTGCCCGCATGATGCCTCTTGCAATGCTTGCAAGACGGTACACTCACACCACCACTAGCACCACTAGTACCATCACTCAGACGCATCTTAACACGCTTCGTAGAACTAGGCTTCAACCTCAGAGAACTGCAATCTCTCTTCTTTCCATAATCCACGTATCTAGCTTGGAGTGTCTCACTAGAATCCCTCATTCTAGCCTCAATCACTCCCTCTAGCACTTCCCCCACTAATCGGGTCAGTGCCTCAGTGCCAAGCTTTGGGTTATCGCCATCTAAAGTCGGCAGACTAACACTATCCTTCAACTCCTGAACAGTCACCCGTTTCAAAGGAGCAGATGACTCATCACGATCACGCTCACCTTCGAAAGTCGTATCTAGCGTAGGGCTAACTTAGAAGGGCTGCAATATCAAAACACAGAAACAGTTGTAATAACATAGTCTATATTTCTAATTGTACAATTCTGAATTTTACCTGGACCACCATCGGAGTCTTAGACAAGTCATTGTCATGAATGTTTCCAAAACACAATCATTTTGGCTTACTGTGGTAAAGTTTTTCAAAAAATTCTTTTTAAAACTAACACGTACGCACACGAAAACATAGGAGCACAGGACGAGTTTTTGCAAACCTAACTCTGATACCACTAAATGTAACACCCTAAACCCGACCTAGAAGTCCAGACCAAGATCGAATGGCTACATTGACCACCGAAGTGATCGTGAGAAAATCTTACAAAACTAGTCATTCTTAATTCGATTTCTGAAATATTTAATATCGAGTATTAAAAAAAAATAGAATAATAAAATGATTAAACTATAAAACAAAATTATACCACAGTGTTAAAAAACTTATATTCAAAATTGAATATCCAATAAAAGTTTGAAACCACAAACTAATAACTTATTAGCCTCAAAACTGTTTGAGTCCTCCGCATACCGAGTCCAGCATCCAAAATCCCAAAATGTACCTGAAAGGAGAAACAAAAGAGGGGGTAAGCTATACAAGCATAGTGTGAGATCAAACTAACTAGATACCGAAATAGAAATAGATACAGTAAACCTGAAAATAGTTCAGCAGTGAAACATACTTACAGAGCGACTATAACAAAACAGACCATATGTAACTTTACAGTCATATAGCTCTGTTAGACATAATATCAAAAATTCTCAGAAGTCACAAACTAGCCTAAGCCCTTTTTCCAGAATCAGAATCGGTTGGGCCTTAGCCCATCACACAAGGTTTCTTTAGACACGAGTGCCTTTCAGTCAAATAGTACAATCAGACTTTTCAGTCAATCAAGTAGTCAAATAATTCAGGCAAACAATCAAATAGATATTGCAGTCACAGAATCACACAGATGCATATGAGTGCAAATGAATTATAAAATAACCCACCCATCCAACCAACACACCATCTCCGCCAACCCGACACATCTTGTGCGGATTTAATCAACCCATCCATCCCTGCACTCCGAGTAGGACCTCAAAAAGGCCATCCAACCTTATACTCCACAGAACGTTATCCCGGGTTGCTCGGCAATGATGATCATCAATATTGTCCTCGACCCTCAAGGAATTGGGATCGCCCACGACCTTCTGGGTATTAGAGCAATCAATAAGCTGTACAGTGCCATGTAGAAGACCGCGATACAGACATGCAGTATAGCTGCTAGATCAGATGTGCTATGCAGCAAGGCTAGCGTATAAGCTGTACTGTGCAATGCAGTGAACCGTCGTACAAACGTGCAGTATAACTGCCAGATCAAATAATGGTACATTGCATAGCTAACGTATATGCGGTACAGTACAAGGTGAAAAATCGCTATACCATTATCAGTAATGTCCACGACCCTCAGGGTATTGGGACCACCCATGACCCTCTAGGTATTATTAAGGGCTTTCAGAATGCAGACAAACTGCCAAATCGTAAATCTCCCTTCTCTTCAACATCCCACCCAAAAAGATTTATGCATATGTATGTATGTATGCAATCGTATGTACAAAATTCAAAATACAAATTCAGACAGTCAATCAAAAGTAGACACACACATCTGGTCAATCAGTTACAGAATCAAACATGTGTACCTTCGTATCTCGAATCCAATATCAACTTATCTTACAACCAATCACAATTGCACACATATCAAGCCCAAATCAAAGTCATAGTTACCCCCAGTAAGACTTAGTCGGGGGTTGGAACACATAGAGTCGCATTTGCACTTGCATTTGACCTAAAACCCAAAGTTTGGCGAGATAGGGCCATACGCCCGTGTGCTCTGGCCGTGTGAGGGTCCAAACGCCCGTGTTAAGGGTAGCACACGGTTGTGTGACAGAGGCACATGCCCGTGTGGTGCAGGGGCATGACCGTGTGATTAGGTCGTGTAAGACACTGTCCCATTTCACTGAGTTCAAGTGCAGAGTAGACACGGCCGTGTGTTCCAAGACACATGCCTGTGTGGAATCCCTAATTCCCAAATCAGTCACACAGCCGTGTGACCAGGCCGTGTGACCCCAAATCTCAATCCCTAGTTCCCAAACTCACACGCCCATGTGGACCAAGGGGCACGGTCATCTGATTTTTGACAAAAATCCCTAAAATAGCCACAAGGCCGTGTGCTACCAAAATTGTCTAAAACCCTAATTTCCCAAATCCACACCGCTGTTTGTCATGGCACATGCCCATGTGGCTATCGGGGAAGCCATGAAACCATCCTAGAACAGCCCCGAAAACACCACTTTGGCCATCAAACCGTCCCCCAACTTTGGTACTATCGAAACCACACCAGAAAACTGAGTATCGCACTCCCTTTCAGCCTTCAAATCTCTGAAACTAGAGAATCAAAGCACCTTCAAATCTCTGAAACTAGAGAATCAAAGCATTCTCACGAAAAGCTAAAACAACACTTGTAAAACAAAAGATAAGTAGATTAGTCAGAGTTGAGTCCTACACCTATTTCGATGACAAATAAGATGATAGAGGAGCAGAATATCAAGGTCTTTCGACCCCACAACACCATTGATTCCAAAAAGGAAAAAGAAGAACACAAGAACAAAAACCAAGAAGAAACAGAACAGAAAAAACGTGCCAAGTGAAAGCAAATAAAAAATTTCATAATAAAACTAAAGACAAATAAATAAATAAAATAATTATTTTAACTGAATTCAGTAATAACTAAAATGTTTTCTAAAACACCCACACAGGGACGCGAACTCAGAACCCTAAGACAAACCAACACACTCACAACCACTAGACCAGTAGGCCCATTCTGCCACTAAACTGCACAACTTAACTTATGTGTGCAACCTTCCCACTATCCCTACACTCAGAACCGAGAACTTTTAGGCCCAAAATTCAGGGCGTTACAAGATAACACGAGAATAACTTAGATAAAATCAGAAATAATGCTTGCATTTGAATACACTAATGAACAAAAATTCTTTCTGAACATTCATTTATTTCAGCATACTTATGCAAAAAGATTGAAACATACTTTAAAATTCATGCTAAATGTCTTACTCCCTTTAAAAAGAAGCAATGTCTTCATTGCAAAAACAAAGTAATGAATGAAAACTAAACACTATGTAGGGTTGTAAGAAAAGAGAGGTGAGTCATAAAGACTACTTAAGTACCAAGTTTTTTTCAACAATCCAATCCTAGACATGTTTATTTCCATTACTACATCACTTTGCTTTTCCTAATGAAGAGGCATATAGCTTATTTCATTCATGCTTGCTATTTATTATGCGAAATCAAAATTCTAACTAGGAAATTAAGATAAACACCTAAAAAAAATAAAAACTAAAGACAAAAAATTCCCCCTTTTATTTATTTGACTTATCCTGCTCGTCTTCCTCCTTTGATGTTTCATCCTCGCTTTCATTCTCATCTTCCTTCCATGACTCGAAGATATAACCTTGGAACTCACGAACAAAATTTTTAGAGATATTTTTGAAAGTATTTCGTACAGAATCATCTCTAGTTTTCCATATTTCCAAAAAGCCTATTGTTGGTTATGCATAAATTTCATCATATTTGTAACAGCCTATTTTCAGTGAAATTGAAATAATGGTTTTGAGATCACAAATTCAACATCAAGATATTTATTTTATTATGTATAAAATTTTGTTAAGAAATTTTACCGTTTACATGCTTAATTGAATAAAAAGGACTAAATCGCGTAAAGTGTAAAAGTTAAGTTCTAATAGCTAAAAATATTAAATAGCTATAGAACCTTAAAGTATGAGTTCTTAAGTGGTAATTAGACCATAAATGATGTTAGTGGAATGTGATGGCTTGGTATAAGTGAAATTATGAATGTTTTTAAAGGTTATAATAGTAATTTGGTAAATAAATGATAAATTAAAAAAAAAAACAAAAACTAAGTTATCTTCTTTAACACTTTCTTCAATCGAAAATACAAAGTAAAAAACATCCATGGAAGCTTGAACATTCGGCCTACCCTATTTTGAGTGCACGGCATGTATTTTTGTCCTGTTTTTATTGATTTCTATGTTTTCGGGTTCGTTGTAGCTTAATCAGCTAGCCCGGGGACTAATTTGTGAAACTGTTAAACTATTAGAGTTTTTACATGAATGAATGTGTATGATTTTTTATGGCTTATGGAAGAAAGTGGTTATTTGTTGATAGATAAACAACTTTCGTTAAATGATTTTTGGTGAAATTATCATAGAGACTAAATTGAAAAATAAAAAATTATACATGGTGAGATTGTGAAATAAATGAAATATAGGGCTTGCTAGGGACCTATATGAAATTTGGATATAATGGTTTTTGGGAAAATTGCATGAATTTCCATTTTTATGGGCTAGGGACTAAATTGAAAAGAAATCAAAAGTATAAGGGAAAAATTGTAATTTTGCTAAATTTTGAAATTGGATTAAATTGAATAGAATGATTATTGAATTGAGCTGAATTTATCTATTTAGATCAAGACAAACCTCATACGGCTTTAGATCGGCGTAAAGATAAAGTTTTGGATTAGTCGCCTGCATATCTACGTTTAATCGTTGAGGTAAGTTCGTGTAATTAAATTATACTTATATGTATTTAATTGAATTATACATGTATTGTGGATTGCCATATATATATACCAATCGCATATCCAACAATGTTACTCGACTACCGAGCCCCATTCGAAACTCAAGAATTCGTAGGATATGAATGACATGTCATTAGAGTTTACATGTTTCAGGTGCTAGTCATGAACATCTTTGTAACTGCCCGGTTTAGACCTTAGTCAAAAAAGTGGTTTCGGAACCATAAATTTGAGTCAGAAAAATATTTTAATGTTATTTTCTGTGTTTAAAGCATGATATGTGATATGTGTAAAAATTTCATGTGAAAATTTTATCGTTTGTGTGCTCAATTTTATAAAAGGACTTAATCGCATAAAATGCAAAAGTGGCATGCCATAAGTTAAAAGTGTTTATTTGCTATGGTTTGTTATTTATGAGGTCCTAATGATCGTATTAACCCATTTATAATGTTAATGGAAATTAATGGGCATTATATCATGAATATTGGTGGTTTTAATTAAAGGATAAAATGGTAATTGATGATTTAAGTTATATTAAATAAAATAAAAACCATTTTATGCTTAATTATCATCATCCATAGCTGAATAACAAGAGAAAAAGAAGAAGAAAAATGCTATTTTAGGGTTCAGCCTTTGTTGTTCTTGATTGAGGTACGTTTTTAGCTCAGATTTTAATGATTTTTATATTTTTGTGATCGTTGCTTCGTGTTCTAGCTAGCCCGTCTCTTAATTTTTGAATTTGTTGAAGATTTTGTGAAGTGCCATTGATGAGTGCTTGAGTTTTGGATGTTTAATAATGAAATATGTAACACCCCTAACCTATATCCGTCACCGGACTAGGGTTAAGAGGCATTACTGGACATATCAGAACATTTCGCAATCATTTCACAATCAAAAGTCATGCATTGTCATATCATATTCAAATATAAAAAATAAGTCCCTTTCTTAGGTCAATGAGTTAGACATGCATTAGGAAGAGGTCGAGACTAAACAGAACACATACAAAATTTTTCGAAACTAAACAAATTTTCTAAGTTACAAAGGTCACGCACCAGTGTGAACAGACCGCGTGCCTCACACGGCATTAGACACGCCCATATGTCTAAGCTGTGTCAAACAGAGCATACATACTGACTTGTCCACACGGCCACAAGACACGCCCATGTGTCAGGTCGTGTAAAAATTAGGGAGGCTACTGACTTGGGTCACACGACCAATCACACGCACGTGTGTCTAGCCCATGTTCGAAACTGACTTGGCCACCAGCTTGACGCAAGCCCGTGTGTGCAATCGTGTGGTCTACCCAGGCTCATTTTGAAATGGCCCTAGAGCAACACAACAGAGACACACGCCGTATCTCTGCCCGTGTGGGCAAAAATAGGCCATTTATAGGGCCAACTTGCCACCCTAATTTTCGGTCCTCCCTACAAGATCAAAACCAAATCATTTCATACCAAATTCCAACCAATACATAACCAAAACATATACCATTCATGCCATATAATTAACAACCAATTTCATGCTTATATCCATACCAAAATCATGCCAAATCATAAGCCAAAGTCATACCAAAACATATGTTTCATAACCTCAATTTACTATATTCAATCTCATGCCATAGTCTTACCCATTTCTTTAAATAAGTACATACCAAAATCTTACCAAATTGACCAAATCTCTTTGGCCATCCAAGAACACATCATATTAGCAATATTGTATCACATAGTTTATATTCAAAAGTCATTCATAAACACATCCAAAACCAAGCCATATCACATGGCTAAATATTCATAACTCAAAAACATATCTCCATTTATCTAGTCTATACATGCAATACTAATATTTACACTTTCAAAAAGAACCAAAGATAAGTTTGATAGTGTGGTGATGATCCTCGACAATCCCCGAGCCTCCAGTAGCTTCAATATCTAAAACACAATGCAAACACACACAAAGTAAGCCTTATACAAATAAACTTATCATTTTAAGCATATAAACATCATAAAATACATATATTCCATAGCCAAATACTATTACAAACCACATATTCCCAATTCATTGCATATATAGCATAATTTCTCATACCTATTTCACATATCATCACTTACACATATACTTACTTTTCATTCTCAATTATGATATACATTTTAAACGTACCTGAATCGAACACACAATTACATAGTTATCCATTTCTCGGAATGCTCGTTGAACCGTTCGAAATCATTAAGGATACTCAGATGGCTCGAAAAGCTCGTACAACGCCAACGTCCTAGACGTGGTCTTATATGTAGTTAAATATTGATACCACTGTATTAGACAGGGTCTTACACAAAATCAAATACGATATTGAAGTCCCAGACATGGTCTTACACGTAAATCTCAAATCGATGCCAATGTCCCAAACATGGTCTTACACAAAATCACATATCGGAATCCTATGTCATGACATATGTATCCTAACTATTCCTATGGTTTGTACAGGGCTTTCGGACGTCGTCACATTATCGAAACTTTCTCAATTTCACATATTCAACTTCTATAACCATTCATCACAATTCAATATCATATAAACATGAATAAATCAATACAAACACATTTATTTGTATATCGACTTACCTCGTACAGAAATGAACGAAAACAAACGACTATTCAACAACTTTTGACTTTCCCCGATCTAATTCTGTTTTCTTTGGTTCTTGATCTATATAAATTAAAATTTAACTCTTTTATTCAAAAAATCATTCAATTTAATCCAAAAACACATAATTAGGGCATTTTATAAATTAGCCGTCACATTTCACATTTTAACAATTTAGTCCCTATTTCATAAAATCACAAAATACACATATTTTCTTTATACACATGCTTGGCTCATATAAGCCTATATATTTCATTTATTTCACAATTTAGCCCAAAATACTCAAATTCATAAAAAATCTCAATACAAAACATAGTAATCTAACACATATATTTCATATTTCATCAACTATCATCACAAAGCTCACAAAAGCATCAATGGAATAATTCAAAATCATCATCAAATTCAGAAATTAAGACATGGGCTTGATAGAATACAAAGCAACGATCACAAAAACGTAGAAATTATCAAAAACTAAAACAAAAACATACCTAATTCAAAGCTTAATAGTGCTGAGCATGAAAGCTCTTCCAACCCTAAATTTTCGTTGTGATTTTGGCCAAAAAGGATGAATAATGAGCTAATTTTTAATGTTGGTTTTATTAAATTATCACTTATTTGATAATTTACTAATATGCCTTTAATGAATCATTAATAACCAACATATAATTCATGGTCATAAATGTCCATTAACCATTTAATGGCATAATAACCTTATAAGGACTTTCATAGAAACAAATCATAACAATTTAGTACATTAACAAATAGCAAGTCACTTTTGCATTTTATGCAATTAGGTCATTTTTCTAAATTAAGTACACGAACGATCAAATTTTCACACGAAACTTTCACAGATATCAATTCACATATTATAAGCATAAAAAATAATATTAAAATATTTTTGTAACTTAGATTTGTGGTCCTGAAACCACTATTACGACTAGGGTCTAAACCAGGCTATAACAAAATATGAAAGTTTAATGATAGATTTTAATGTTTTGTAAAGTGATTTTTGACAAAAATGTCAAATAGAGATTAAATCGAGAAAAGTATGAATTGAGGGGTTAAAATGTGAAATAAATGAAAAATATGGGTTGGTAGGGGCACTATGGTAATTCGGCCAAGCATGGGTTAAATTAATTTTTTCAAATTTCTTGTATTTGTGAAATAGGGACTAATTGAATAGATGTGAAAGTTTAGGGGCTAAAGTGCAAAAATGCCCAAATGTTTATTTTTGGATGAAATTGAATGAATAAGTGATTGAATGAGTTAATTTTGAATACACATAGATCAAGAAAAGAGGAACTCAGACTTAGATCAAGGCAAGAATAAAGTACTCGATTAATCGGCTAGTTTCGTTGCTTCTACGACCGAGGTAAGTTCGTAGGTGTTCATTTCATTATAAATGAATGTTATATGCTTTGATATTGCATTAAATGTGTTTATGAGATTGCGAATAATGTTTGAATTTTGAATAAGACTATACGAAAGTGTTCAATGATGAAATCAACAAGCGAAACTTCTCTGTTAAACTTTAAGTATAGTGATGATAATAATGTAATGTCATTAAGTTAATGCATTGGCTTCGGGCCATGATATCAGCACTTTAGGTGTGAATAATGCCTTGATTTGGCTATTGGCCATGGTATAGGTACTTCGGGATAAGTTACCTTGATTTGGCTATGGGTCATGGTATAGGTACTTATCAATTGTGATTCATGAGTGACCGATTTCTATCCCTAATGGTACAACAGATAAAATAATAACTTGTTTAAGGAAAAGATTAATACGGGGTGGTATAGTTACGTACGGAATGTATTTGAGCATTGCGTTGAGAAAGATCAATGAGATGTTAATAAATCATGTTTTAGGACATGATAGGAAGGTTTGTATTAATGAGATATTATTTTGGTAATGTGTATAAGATTGAATTATATTTATTTGATGAATTGAATTGCTTAATTACGAACTTACTGAGCTATGAAGCTTACTGTGTGTTATTTTTCTATGTTTTACAGATAATCAAAGCTAGGTTGGACTCGAGGATCATTAGGAGCATCATTACACTATCGTTCATTTGTTGGTACTTTTAAAGCTTGTATATATGGTATATGGCATGTATAGGCTAGTGTCATTTCGGTATGTTTTGAACTATGATGTTAGCCATGTGATTTGGCTTGTTAATGATGTAAATGTTGATATGTTTTAGCCAATTAAATTGGCTTAAGTTAAGTGCTTGATAAGTGATATATGTGATGCAAATAATACCTTTATATGTTGGCTTGTTTTGGTATGTTTGCCATAATGGTAGATATAGTTAAATGGATGTTGTTTTAGTTAGTTATCAATGTTTGAGTAATGGTAAATTGTGATGATTTTGGCATAATGATTTGGTATAATTTGAATATGGAATTGATTAGTTGAAATGGTTGATTATATATGGTATGTTATGTATATGTTTTGGTGGGTTTTGATCATTTATAAATGACTTAAAATGGTATCAAATAGGTTGATTCGTATGCATGATTGTAGGGTGGTAAATTGGCTTTTTAAATGGCCTATTTTTTACCATAGGGTCGTGTGTCTTGGCCATGTGTGACACACTGCTATGTTATACGGCCGTGTGTCCCCTGGGGTAGCCCTACAAATTTAAGTCAATCTCAAGCACGGGCTAGACACACGAACGTGTGGTTGGCCGTGTGACCCAAGTCAGTAAACCGTCCAATTTTCCCACGACCAAGACACACAGGCGTGTCTCCAGCCATATGGCGCAAGTCAGTATGTATGCTCTGTTTTCACACGGCTTAGGACACGGGCGTGTCTGGTAGCCGTGTGAGGCATACGGCCTGCTTACATGTACGTGTAACCTAGGAATGTAAAATTTTTCTAAGTGTTCAGAAATTTTTTTATATGTGATCAGTTTAGTCCCAAACCATTCTTAAGCATGTTTTAAGGTCTCGTAGAACCTTATAAGGGACAATGTGAATGTTTGCGAATGGTTTTTTATAATGAATGTATAAATGTATATGAATGGGATGTGTTATTCAGTAATGCCTTGTAACCTCTTTTCCTGCGACGGATACGAGTTAGGGGTGTTACATTTTATTAGTATCAGAGCTATGGTTTAGCTGATTCTATGACTAAGGTGGCATGTGAGAGTCTAGCTATACATGACATATATATAAATTGCGATAGTGTGATGATTCCTGACTGTTAAAATGTGTTTTTATATAGCGAATGGATCTCGAATGAGCCATAGCTGATGATGTGAAAAGTAATGCGCCTACTCCCGCTCAAGGGGCAGTGCCGGCAGATTCTAGGCCTATTCTAGTAGTCAGGGAGGAGAGGCTAAGCAAGCCTTCTTCCAAATGATGACTAAGTGGTTCACCAAATTCGTATGAATGAATCCGGTTTCTTAACAACCTCCACCCCCAGCTATTCCTCAACAAGTTCCAGTTTTGCCACAAGTGATAGATCCAATCCAATTAAGTAAGCCACCTGTTGATAAGATTCAAAAACACGAGGCTGAGGAATTCTGGGCTATAGTTTATGATGATGCTGAGAGAACTGAGTTTTGGCTTAAGAACAGTATCAGAGTATTCGATGAATTATCCTATACTTCGGAAGAATGTATCAAGTGTGTAGTATCTTTACTCAGAGATAATGCATATCACTGGTGTAAAATGTTGACATCGGTGGTTCCTAGTGAACGGGTCACCTGGGAGTTCTTTCAATCCGAATTCTAAAAGAAACACATAAGTCAAAGATTTCTCGACCAGAAACATAAAGAGTTTCTAGAGTTGAAATAGGGCCGAATGACTGTGACCAAGTACGAAAAAGAATTTGTACGATTGAGTAAATACGCTGAGAAATACATTTCTACTGAAGAGATTATGTGTAAGTGGTTTGTTGATAGGTTGAATGAAAATATAAAGCTATTAGTTGGAATTCTGGAAATTAAAGAATTCATTGTTTTAGTTGAAAGAGCTTGTAAAGTTGAAGATCTCAGTAAAGAAAAGAGGAAAGCATATTTAGAGGCTAGAGACACTAGAAAAGGATTGATGAATAAGTCGTATTAGTCTTCATCAAAGAAATTCAAAGTTTCGTATAATCATCTGAATGTTTCAATGGGATATTCAAACAAGGATCGTGTTAAACAACACTTTGGTTCTAAAGCTCAAGCTACATCAGTAGCTAGTGTTGGTAGTGTGTGAGACAATAAACCTGAATGTCAGTACAGTGAACAGTGACATTTTAGAGAATGTTAGAACAAAAGAAATAAAGCTTGTTACAAATGTGGATCATTGGATCATTTTATGTGAGACTGTCCAATGTTGATAGAAAAAGAGGAGGTTCAGAACATGAGGCCAAATAACACTATAGCTAGAGGTAGGCCACCTAGAAACACGGAAAATGTGAGTAGTGGTAGAGGTGTGACACGAGATACTGCTGCGAGATCTGATGCTAGAGTACCTGGCCGAGCCTATTTTTTTTGCGCTCGTGAAGAAGCTTCGTCACCAGATGTTATAACTGGTACTTTTATTCTCTATGATACTAAAGTTATTGCATTGATAGGTCTAGGATCAATTCATTCATATATATGTGTAAACTTAGTATCCAGTAAGACTTTGCCTATAGAGTTTACTAAATTTGTAATTAGAGTATCGAACCCCTTAGGCAGTTGTGTTTTGGTTGATAAAGTGGGCAAGAATTGTCCGTTGATGATTCGGAATAATTACTTTCTGGCCGATTTGATGTTGTTGCCATTCGATGAGTTTGATATAATCCTGGGTATGGATTGGCTAACATTGCATGATGTTGTTGTCAATTGCAAAAGGAAGGCGATTCATTTGAGATGTCAGAATAATGAGATTATCTTAATTTAGTCAGATGATCCTAATGGTTTTCCAGCAATGATTTCATCGATGCTAGCTTAGAAATATATAAGAAAGGGTTGCGAAGCTTATTTTTCTTATGTGCTTAATATGAAAGTGACTCAAGAGAAGATTGAAATAGTACTGGTAGTGTGTGAGTATCCAGATGTGTTTTCTGAAGAGTTACCGAGATTACCACCGATTTGAGAGGTTGAATTTGGCATTGAGTAAATGCCGGGTACAATGTCGATATCTATAGCTCCATACAAAATGGCTCCGACAGAGTTAAAAGAATTGAAAGCTTAGTTGCAAGAATTAACCGATAAAGGATTTGTATGACTGAGTTTCTCACCCTAGGGTGCTTCTGTGTTGTTTGTGAAAAAGAAAGACGAAACCATGAAAATGTGCATCAATTACTGATAGCTCAATAAAGTGACGATCAAGAACAAATATCCATTATCGCGAATTTATGATTTGTTTGATCAGTTGAAAGGGGCTACAATGTTTTCAAAGATAGATTTGAGATCAGTTACTACAGTTGAGAGTTAAAGACTCTGATGTGCCGAAACCTACTTTTCGAACGAGGTACGGGCATTATGAATTTTTAGTTATGCCTTTCAGACTGACGAATGCACCTGCTGTCTTTATGGATTTAATGAACCGAATTTTTAGACCGTATCTAGATTGATTTGTTGTTCTGTTCATAGATGATATCTTAATCTATTCGAGAAATAAAACTGATCATGCCGAGCATTTGAGAATTGTATTACAGACTTTGAGAGATAAACAGTTATATGGAAAGTTCAGTGAATGTGAATTTTGGGTTGAGTCAAGTTGGTTTTCTGGGGCATATTGTGTCAGCATCAGGTATTCGAGTCGATCCGAGCAAGATTTCTACAATAATTGATAGAAGCCTCCGAGAAATGTATCTGAAGTCTGCAGTTTTTTGGGACTAGCTGGTTACTACAGGTGATTTGTGAAAGACTTTTCGAGGACTGCGACTCCGTTGATGAGTTTACTTCAGAAAGATATAAAGTTTGAATGTTCCGAGAATTGTTAGAAAGGTTTTGATCAGCTGAAAGCTTTATTGACTGAAGCTCCGGTGTTAATACAACCAGAATCGGGTAAAAATTCGTAATCTATAGTGATGCATCGTTGTATGGTTTGGGCTATGTTTTAATGCAGGAAGGCAAAGTCATAGCTTATGCCTCGAGACAGTTAAAGCCACATGAAAAGAACTATCCGACACACGATCTGGAACCGGTAGCTATTATTTTTGCATAGAAGATTTTGTGCCATTATCTGTTTGGTGAGAAATGTCATGTTTATTCAGATCACAATAGTTTAAAATATCTGATGACTCAGAAAGATTTGAATTTGCGACAGCGTAGATGGCTAGAATTGCTAAAAGACTACGAGCTCGTAATTGACTATCATCCGGGAAAAGAAAATGTTGTTGCTGATGCTTTAAGCCAGAAATCTTTGTTTGTTTTGCATGCATTGAATACTCAGTTAGCTTTGTCTAATGATAACTTGATTTTAGCTAAGTTGAAAGCGAGACCGTTGTTTATACAACAAATTTGTAAAGCTCAGAAAGTTGATAATGAAATGTTAGCAAAACGAGCTCAGTGTGATTTGAAACCTGATTCAAAATTTCAGATTGATGCTAATGATAGTCTGAAATTTAAAGGTTGAATTTGTGTTCCGAGAAACTCAGAGTTGATTCGGATGATTTTAAATGAAGCTCATCACAGTTGGTTACTTGTACATCCAGGAAGAACGAAAATGTATAACGATTTGGAATAGCTTTATTGGTGGTCTGGTATGAATTGTGATATCTCTGAATTTGTTTTGAAATGTTTAATCTGTCAACAAGTTAAAGCTAAGCATCAAGTACCGTCTGGGTTACCTCAGCTAATTATGATTCCTGAGTGGAAATGGGATAGAGTGACTATGGATTTTGTGTCGGGATTGGCCCTATCTCCGAGTAAGAAAGATGCAATCTAGGTTTTTGTTGATAGACTGACCAAATCAACTCATTTCATTTCTATGCGTACAAATTATCCACTTGACAAACTCACTGAGTTGTATATCTTCGAGATTGTGAGATTGCACAAAGTACCTATTTCTATTGTTCCGAATAGAGACCCGATATTTACATTGCATTTCTGGAAGAAATTGCAAGATACATTAGGTACAAAACTACATTTCAGTACCGCTTTTCACCCACAGACGGCTGGTCAATCCGAGCGGATTATTCATATACTTGAGGATATGTTGAGATGTTGCATTCTTGAGTTTGAAGGTACGTGGGAACAATACTTACCATTGATTGAATTTGCGTATAATAATAGCTTTCAATCAAGTATAAAAATGACACCTTACGAAGCTTTATATTGGACTGAGCTCAATAAGAATAAGATACACGGGGTTGATTTGATTAAAGAAATTAAACAAAAAGTGAAAGTGATTCGTGATAGTCTGAAAGCAGCGTCAGATCGTTAGAAATCGTATGCAGACTTGAAACGGAAAGATATTGAGTTTCATATCAGAGACAAAGTGCTTTTGAAAGTCTTACTGTGGAAGAAAATACTCCGATTCGGTCGTAAAGGTAAATTGTGTCCTAGATTCATTGGGTCGTATGAGATTGTTGAGCGTATCGGGCCAGTTGCTTACGGATTGTTGTTGCCATTTGAGATAGAAAAGATTCATATTGTATTTCATGTATTGATGCTTCGACAATATAGATCAAATCCCTCGAATGTCATTTCCCCGACTAAGGTTAAAATTCAACCAGATTTATCAGACAGTGAAAAACCGATCTGAATTCTAGCTCACGAGGTTAAAGAATTGAGAAATAAGAAAATTTCATTAGTGAAAATTTCGTTAGTTGAAGAAGCTACATGGGAGCCCGAGGATGCTATGAAAGAACAATACCCAAACCTATTTGCTGGTAAGATTTTCGGGAACGAAAATCCCTACGGGGGGAGAGTTGTAACAGTCCAGTTTAGACCTTAGTTGGAACAGTGGTTTCGAGATCACAAATTTGATTCAAAAATATTTTAATATTATTTTTTGTGTTTACAGCATGATATGTTATATGTGTGAAAATTTCGTGTGAAAATTTTATCGTTTGTGTTCTCGATTTTATAAAAGGACTTAATCGTGTAAAATGCAAAAGTGGCATGCCATAAGTTAAAAGTATTTATTTTCTATGGTTTGGTATTTATGAGGTCCCTATGATGTTATTAACCCATTTATAATGTTAATGAACATTAATGGGCATTATATCATGAATATTGGTGGTTTTAATTAAAGGATGAAATGGTAATTGATGATTTAAGTTATATTAAATAAAATAAAAATGATTTTATGCTTAATTATCATCATCCATAGCCGAATAACAAGAGAAAAAGAATAATAAAATGCTATTTAAAGGTTCGGCCATTGTTGTTATTGATTGAGGTACGTTTTTAGCTCGGATTTTAATGATTTCTATGTTTTTGTGATCGCTGCTTCGTGTTCTAGCTAACCCATATCTTAATTTTTGAATTTTTTGAAGATTTTGTGAAGTGCCATTGATGATTTCTTGAGTTTTTGGATGTTTGATGATGAGATATGAAAGTTTAATGATAGATTTTAATGTTTTGTAAAGTGATTTTTGACAAAAATGTCAAATAGGGATTAAATTGAGAAAAGTATAAATTGAGGGGTTAATATGTAAAATAAATAAAAAATATGTGCTGCTAGGGGCACTATGGTAATTCGGCCAAGCATGGGTTAAATTGAATTTTTTGAATTTCTTGTATTTGTGAAATAGGGACTAAATTGAATAGATGTGAAAGTTTAGGGGCTAAAGTGCAAAAATGCCCAAATGTATATTTTTGGATGAAATTGAATGAATAAATGATTAAATGAGTTAATTTTGAATACATATAGATTAAGAAAAGAGGAACTCAGATTTAGATCGAGGCAAGAACAAAGTACTCGATTAATCAGCTAGTTTCGTTGTTTCTACGACCGAGGTAAGTTCGTAGGTGTTCATTTCATTATAAATGAATGCTATATGCTTTGATATTGCATAAAATGTGTTTTTGAGATTGCGAATAATGTTTGAATTGTGAATAAGACTATACGGAAGTGTTCAACAATGAAATTGACAAGCGAAACTTATCCGTTAAACTTTAAGTATTGTGATGATGATAATGTAATGTCATTAAGTTAATGCATTGGCTTCGGGTCATGATATCGGCATTTCGGGTGCAAATAATACCTTGATTTGGCTATGGGTCATGGTATAGGTACTCTGGGATAAGTTACCTTGATTTGGCTATAGGCCATTGTATATGTACTTATCGATTGTGATTTGTGAGTGACCGATTTCTATCCCTAATGGTACAATGGACAAAATAATGACTTGTTTAAGGAAAAGATTAATACGGGGTGGTACAAGTATGTACAGAACGTATTTGAGCATTATGTTGAGAAAGATCAATGAGATGTTAATGAATCATGTTTTGAGACATGATAGGAAGGTTTGTGTTAATGAGATATTGTTTTACTAATGTGTATAAGATTGAATTATATTTATTTGATGAATTGAATTGCTTGATTTCGAACTTACTGAGCTATGAAGCTTACTGTGTGTTATTTGTCTATATTTTATAGATAATCAAAGCTAGCTTGGACTCGAGGATCGTTAGGAGAATCGTTACACTATCGATCATTTGTTGGTACTTTTAAAGCTTGTATATATGGTATATGGCATGTATAGGCTAGTGTCATTTTGGTATGTTTTGATCTATGATGTTAGCCATGTGATTTGGCTTGTTAATGATGTAAATGTTGATATGTTTTAGCCAATTAAATTGGCTTAAGTGCTTGATAAGTGATATATGTGATGCAAATAATGCCTTTATATGTCGGCTTGTTTTGGTATGGTTGCCATAGTGGTAGATATAGTTAAATGGATGTTGTTTTAGTTAGTTATCAATGTTTGCGTAATGGTAAATTGTGATGATTTTGGCATAATGATTTGGTATAATTTGAATAGGGAAATGATTAATTGAACTGGTTGATTATATATGGTATGTTATGTATATGTTTTGGTGGGTTTTGGTTGTTTATAAATGACTTGAAATGGTACCAAATAGGTTGATTTATATACATGATTGTAGGGTGGCAAATTGGCTTTTCAAATAGCCTATTTTTGTCCATATGGGCAAAGACATAGGCGTGTGTCTCAGTCGTGTACGACACACGGCTTTGTTATATGGCCGTGTGTCCCCTAGGGTAGCCCTATGAATTTAAGTCAGTCTCAAGCACGGGCTAGACACATAGGCGTGTGGTTGGCCATATGACCCAAGTCAGTAAACCTTCTAGTTTTCCCATGACCAAGACACAAGGGCGTGTCTCCAGCCCTGTGGTGCAAGTTAGTATGTATGCTCTGTTTTCACACAGCTTAGGGCACGGGCGTGTCTGGTAGTCGTGTGAGGCACACAACCTGCTTTCACAGGCGTGTGTCCTAGGAATGTAAAATTTTTCTAAGTGTTAGGAAATTTTTTTATATGTGATCGGTTTAGTCTCGAACCATTCTTAAGCATGTTTTAAGGTCTTGTAGAACCTTATAAGGACTGCAATCCAATTTCTGCAACCCATCGTGGCAAAACCACCTGAATTTCTCCTGGAGTAACCAATGGGCTGGAACCAGTAACACTTACGCACAACCTAGACCAACCCAGCTGCCTAGTTTTTCCCAACAAGTTTAGAAACCTGTTTAAGCTGAATCATCCAATAGCTTAGAGAATCTACTGAAGGCTTACATGGCAAAGAATGATGCCTTAATTCAAAGCCAAGCAGCTACATTGAAGAACTTGGAGAACCAGATGGGCCAGCTTGCAACTGAATTCAGAAATCGACCACAAGGTGCTTTACCTAGTGATACAGAGAATCTGAGGAATCCGGGGAAGGAACATTGCAAAGCACTATCATTAAGGAGTGGAAAGATAGTAGAGCCCAACACTATCGGGTGTTGAATGAGCCAGCTGAGACTCAAGATTCAGAAGAAGCTCAACCGAGTGTTGAAATTCCAGTTTCACCAGAACCAGAACTTACAAAATCTGATAAGGTAACCTCAGTACCAGTTAATTCTGATCAACTAACAATTGTGTTAGATGCAGAATTGCCACCAAAGACAAATCAACAAGTACCAATTCTAGTAATGAAACATTCACCACCCTACTCTCAAAGGCTTCAGAAGCAGGAACAGGAAATTCAATTCAAGAAGTTCCTTGATGTACTCAAGCAACATCATATCAACATCCCGTTGGTTGAAGCACCTCGAACTACGTTAAATTCATAAAGGATATCCTGTCCAAGAAGCGAAGACTTGGAGAATTTGAGACTGTAGCTCTGACAAAGGAATGTAATGCTTATCTTTAAGACAAACAACCCCCAAAGCTGAAGGATCCTGGATGTTTTACCATACCTTGCAACATTGGAGCAACATATTGTGGTAAGGCAGTATGTGACTTGGGTGCAAGTATAAACTTGATGCCTATGTCAATATTTAGAAAGTTGGGGATAGGTGAAGCTAGACCTACTACGGTTACACTTCAACTAGCGGGTCGATCCTTAGGACATCCAAAAGGAAAAATTGAGGATGTATTGGTACGTGTAGATAAATTCATCTTTCCTGTTGACTTTATGATTCTAGATTTTGAAGCAGACAAAGAAGTACCAATTATCCTAGGAAGACCGTTCTTAGCAACCGGAAGGACCCTTATTGATGTGCAGAAGGGAGAGCTTACGCTGCGTGTTCAGGATGATCAGGTAACATTTAATGTTTTTAAGTCTATCCGATTTCCTGACGTGATTGATGATTGTTCTGTAGTATCCAACTTAGAGGATTTAATAGTGGAAAAGGACCTCAACTCTTTTGAGGATCCACTGGAAAGAATTTTGACATCAGACCCTCCAAATGATGAAGAGGAGGATGAGTACTTAGCTTTGCTAAAGGCTAATCAAAGGGGATTTAATCCGCAATCCCATTTTGAATCTTTAGAGTTATAGAAGAGGGAGTATGCCCAACCAAAAGCATCAATCGAGGAACCACCTAAATTAGAACTCAAGGTATTACCTTCACATTTAAAATATGTTTATTTAGGTAACGCTTCTTCTCTGCCTGTGATTAATTCAGCAGAATTGACTATTGAGCAAGAAGAGAAACTTATCTTAGTCTTGAAACAATACAAGAAGGCTATCGAATGGACCATAGTCGATATTCGCAGTATTAGTCCATCTGTATGCATGCAAAAGATTATCCTGGAAGATGGCGAAAAAGGGACGATTGATGGACAATGAAGACTAAGCCCCATCATAAAGGACGTG
Organism: Gossypium longicalyx; assembly: GCA_025698465.1. Lineage (NCBI taxonomy): Eukaryota > Viridiplantae > Streptophyta > Magnoliopsida > Malvales > Malvaceae > Gossypium > Gossypium longicalyx. Next base: position 10,994,077 of record CM047000.1, read on the forward strand.
GTGAAAAAGGAGATTATCAAGTAGTTAGATGCGGGTATCATTTATCCCATCTCAAATAGTTCGTGGGTAAGTCCAGTCCAGTGCGTGCCAAAAAAGGGAGGTATCACAGTTGTAGAAAATGAGAATAACGAGTTGATACCAACTAGAATAGTTACGAGATGGAGGATTTGCATCAATTACCGGAAGCTGAACAAAGTGATCTTTCCTTTGCCGTTATTGGACCAGATGCTGGATAGACTCACGAGGTGAGACTATTACTATTTTCTCGATGGATACTCAGGGTATAATCAGATTACAGTAGCACTGGAAGATCAACACAAGACAACGTTCACCTGCCCGTACGGTACATTTGCATTTAGATGCATGCCATTTGGTTTATGTAATGCACTTGCTTCATTTTGAAGATGTATGATGTCTATTTTTACTAACATGGTTGAGAAGTACTTGGAAGTTTTTATGGATGACTTTTCAGTATTTGGAGATACTTATGATGATTGCTTAGCCAATCTAGCTAAGGTACTAAGGCGATGTGAAGAAATGAACCTCGTACTTAACTGGGAGAAGTTCCATTTCATGATACGAGAAGGAATTATTCTAGGGCATTAGATAACGAGACATGGGATCGAGGTAGATAAAGCGAAGGTAATGTTATTGAGAAGCTTCCACTGTCAGCATCTGTAAAGGGTGTTAGGAGCCTTTTGGGCCATGCCGGTTTCTATCAAAGATTTATCAAAGACTTCTCCAAAATTGCTAAACCCTTATGCAAATTATTGGAGAAGGACACGATGTTCAAGTTCGATGATAAATGCTTAAGAGCTTTCAAGGATTTAAAGAGTCGATTAGTTACGGCATCCATAATCGTCACACCATATTGGGATTTACCATTTGAATTGATGTGTGACGCAAGCGATTTTGCGATAGGAGCTGTCATGGGCCAGCGAAGGAAAAAAAATTCATCCCATCTATTATGCAAGCCGGACTCTTACAGGAGCTCAACTGAACTATACAGTAACAGAAAAAGAGTTACTTGTTATTGTATTTTCTTTTGACAAGTTTAGATCTTATCTTGTAGGTACCAAAGTGACTGTCTATATGGACCACTTGGAAATTAAGTACTTACTTGCCAAGAAAGATACTAAGCTGAGATTGATTCGATGGGTGCTTCTACTTTAAGAGTTTGATCTAGAAATTCAACATCAAAAGGGAGTATAAAACCAAGTAGCAGATCACTTGTCCAGATTGAAGCCGCAAGAAGGGAATTCTCTTATTATACCAATTCAGAAAGCGTTTCCAGATGAACACATACTGAAGGTAAGCCATGTCCATAATACCCCTTGGTTTCCTGATATTGCTAACTATTTAGCTTGTTGTTTCATGCCAATTGATAAGACATATCAACGAAGGAGAAAGTTTCTTCACGATGTGAAGTATTATTTCTGGAAGGATCCATATTTGTTTAAAAAGTGTCTAGATCAGATGATTAGGAGATGCATGGCAGAAGATGAAGTACAAAAGATTTTATACCATTGTCACTCAGCTCCGAGTGGGGGACACTTCGGAGGTACTCGTACGGAGGCCAAAGTATTGCAAGCCTAATTCTTTTGGTCAACACTATCCAAGGATGCATATGCATACGTAAAGAGCTGTGACCGATGTTAAAGGGTCAGAAATGTCACCAATAGAAATGAGATGCCTCAAATAAACATCATTGAGGTAGAATTATTCGATGTATGGGGTGTTGACTTTTTTGGTCCTTTCCCTTCTTCTTTTGGTCGCAAGTATATATTGGTAGCAGTAGACTATGTGTCCAAGTGGGTCGAGGCTGAAGCTTATCTGACAAACGATGCGAAGGTTATAATCAAGTTCTTGTAGAAACACGTGTTCACAAGGTTTGGAACCCCAAGAGCTATCCTTAGTGATGAAGGGTCCCACTTTTTGAACAAGTGGTTAAAATGGTTAATAGACAAGTACGGAGTGAAATACAAGGTTGCAACAGCTTACCATCCGCAGACGAATGGGCAAGCTGAACTGGCAAATAAGGAGATTAAAGGCATACTTGAGAAGGTAGTTTGCCCGAACCGGCGAGATTGGTCCAAAAGGCTGGATGATGTTTTGTGGGCTTACGGAATAGCATACAAGACACCTTTAGGGATGTCACCCTACAGGTTGGTCTTTGGGAAAGCCTATCATCTACCGTTGGAGTTAGAGCACAAAGCTTACTAGGCTCTTCAACAGCTTAATTTGGATCCTAAGCTCGCGAAAGAGAAACGTATGTTCCAACATACTGGGTTAGAAGAGTTCCAAATGTTCTCATATGAAAATGCCAAATTACTTAAAGAAAGACTGAAGAAATGGCATGACAAACACATCCGAGTTCGATAATTTGAAGCAGGTCAGCAAGTCTTGTTGTTCAATTCCAGATTAAGGTTCTTTCCAGGTAAGTTAAAATCACGTTGGTCCGATCCATTTACGATTCATCAAGCTATCCATATGGAGTTGTTGAACTCCAAGGTAAGGGAGGTAATTTTCGAGTTAATGCTCAGCGCCTGAAACATTATTGGGGAGATAAAATTGAATGGGGTAAAATCTCGTTCATTTTATCGGATACTTAATTTCTCGTTTTTATTTTTGAATAAATGATTTAGGGTATATTTTCGGGTTTAGTATGTTTAAATAAATTTTGTCTAGGAGGTTGGAACTTAAGCGGAACCGCTTGTGACCCCTCCAATCTTTCATGGGAATTTATTTTAACATAATTTCCTAAGAAATTATTCCCTAAATAGAAAAATAAATTTTTAGTTTTTCAAATAAAAGGGTCATTTTTTATCCACGTTTTAAATGGCAACTCAATTTTAAATTTTCATTAAGTCTAAGGACTTAATTGAATTATTTTTAAAATTTGGTTGCTCTTTTTGTAAATAATAAAAATAAGATGCCTCTTTTTGTAAATATTTTCAAAAGGCTTCTAGAATAAAAATTCTTAATTTAACAAAAAAGGTGGTAAGACCTAATTTTCTCGTAATTTTTAATTTTTTAAATTAATTAATTATTCAATTCATTGAATTATTAATAAATTTTTGAGAAAATAATTTTTCCATCTTATGATCAGGTTAAACATGCCTCCCAAGTGAACTCGTGCTTCTACTCAAATTGATGAAACACAAAACAAGTTCCACTGTGAAGAAGCCAAAGTGAGATACGAAAGTATCTTCAAAAATCAACAGATGTATCCAGAGAAAGGCTTTACATTAAAGGAAAGCAACTACAGAGACTTTATGGCACATATTCGTCAAGTTGCTGAAACCCTCAATTGGGAACTATTTTGTGAAAAGAGACTTAGTGTGGATGAGGAGCTAGTTCGTGAGTTCTATGCGAATTTAACTTCAAGGCGAGATGACAGAAGTTCCAGTTCGTGGAATCAAGGTACTGATAAATTCAAATGCTATTAATGAGTTATTTGAATTACCTGATTTTGAAAATGATGAATATTCCATATTAATGAGCAATATCAAGCCTGAGAATTTGCAAGAAATTCTCGAGGAACTAACAGTTCAGGGTTCTACTTGGACTGTGTCAAAACAAGGAATCCACACTTATCAAAGAGAATATTTGACGGCACTCACGAAGGTATGGTTTTACTTCATCTGATTTAGCCTTATGCCCAGCTCATATGGGACTACAATCTCGTTAGAGTGAATGGTCTTATTGTAATCGATCCTAATTGGTAAGACCATTGATGTGGGAAAGATCATCTTGAGGGAAATACGAAATTGTGCCGTTAAACGCTTTGGCCCTGCTCACTTCTCGTTTACAATAACAATTCTTTGCTTGAAAGCTAAAGCAAATGTAAGGAAGACAAGGTGTAGCCAACGCACAATCACAGATTGGGACCTCTACCGAGTAGCTGGAGACTTAGTTCTACAGCAACGAGTTGAAGGAAGTGAGGAACCTGAGTACCCTGATGAAGAAGAAGATCCCACGATGCAATCATTTGAAGTCCCTGATAAGGTAGAATCAGTGGAGCCGGAAGCTAAACCTAATGCTGAAACATCAATGTTTAGAGCTCAACCACCTAGCCCAGACCTTCGAGATGAGCTATCAAAATTGATGGACTTAATGCAACAATGCAAAGGCAGCAACAAGCCTACTGAAGATACTAAAAAATAAGGGATTACTCGATGAGAAGTGCTTTTAAGAAAATATACAATAACCCATTTATTTTTATGTCTGAGTTCCCATATTTCATGAAAAGGCAATTATGATAGAGCAAAAGATGAGTCCAATTCAGAAGGATCTACAAATAAATAAAAGGGAGGGATCTTGACTTTACTTTATTTTTGTTCGTAGATTATTTTTATAATTAAGTTTAATTAGGAATTTTTATTTTTGTATAATAAAACAAGAGATGGATATTATGAGTAAATATGAACAAGTCACAAAATATAAAGTGTGGCAATAGATATATACATGTCTAGGATTGGATTCAGAGAGGGCTTGGTACTTAAGTAGTCAAATTGACTCACCTCCTCTTTTCTGGAATCCTCCTAGTGAATAGTATTTATTCACTTTAAACAATGAGGACATTGTTCATTTTAAGTTGGGGGCACCGAAATTTCCACTCAGAATAAAAAATTTCTTCTAATTATGATTAGGATATATTTTGTTCAAAAATTTAAATTTTGTTAAGTATGCTAAACTTGAGTATGAATAAAGTTCTATTATTTCAATAAATTATTATGTTAGCTTAATAATGACCTGAATGTATTTTTAAATAAAGCATGAAAATTCGTGCCATAAAATTTTTAGTTCTTTAGGAAAGTTAGGTATGCATGAAAGTTTACGTCTTTAGAATTGACTTAGTAGTTTCTTGAGGCGAAATTCTAGGGAGCATGGAACGTTGGAAATAATTTAAGCAACTATTGTTTGGACCGTTTGAGCCTTTCAAGCCCACCATGGTAAATTTTATCCTTTGAAACCCAACTTTGAGACTATATGGCCTAATTTTATTTCGACCCTTGCAATATTTAGCCATTACTTTTCGCTTAATGATCTTAAAATTGTCCCAAACACTAGACTCAGTACTATTCAAAATGTTCTTTGAAAATAAGTTTAGGGGAGTTGAAAAGAAGTATCAAATGCTCGAGAATTACAGTACACAAAGTAAGTGCTCGGGTTATTTTAATAAAAAAAAATGAGCACATGTATTTGAAAGAGATGTACAAAAGAGCATATGAAAGTCAAGTTGGTGTATCGAAGGTAAAAATTTCGAAGGTTCGATTGACTGTGAGTTTAGGGTTTTAAGCCAAAATATATCCATCTTTCACCTACCCCTAGCCTAGCCACGTTACAACCTTGATAAAGACCTATTGATTCAAAGTCCTAATGCTACCTACATTAGTGGAGAGAAATTGCTACGATCAACATATGAAGACATAAGTTAAGCTTAATGATTGCAGCTTAGTCTTGAATAAAGGAATATAAATCAAATTGGTAAGGGTTAACTGTCTTTGTTATAAAAGCATTTAGTCTAAAATTTGCTATTATAATAAGTTGTTAATCTAATCTGAAAGTTATACTTTAGTAGCATAACTATCATATTTCTTGTTTTTTAGCATGAGTATATCAAATTCATAATTTTAGGGAGAATGTTGTTCTGAAGGAGTTTTTTAAAAGTGTTTCCGATAATTTTTTTTCAAAATTTGTGCATTACTCGGGACGAGCAATGAATTAAGTTAGGGGGTGTGGAAACACAATAATTTATATACTTTTTCATACCCATTTTTACTTAAATTTGTGCAAATCCGATTAAATTCTTGTCGAAAAATAATTAAATATTATAAAATAATTAAATTGTGAAATACGAACATGGTGAATTTTAGTTAATTTTATACTTAATTTTGATTAATTTTGACTATTTTCAATAGATTCGTGCAAAAGGGCAAAAATTGGCTCGGCTGACACTGCTGAAAGCACAAAATCAAGAAGCAATTTGAAGTATCAAGGCACATTAATTTCCAGCCTAAGACGGTCCAGAAATGTTTATTAATTCATAATTTAATTAATTTTAATTTATTCCCCATTTAATTTGGGTTAAATAACTTATTTTTAATTAATTATGGAGAAAGGGTCCAGTTGAACTGCACTGGTCGAACCAAATTGAGTGAACCGAACCAGCCAGTAATTGGGCAGCCCAGAACCGTCCATATGCTGACCCAAATCAGCATTTTAGCTGATTAAATATGCTTGCAAAAAGGCTCTTGAAAGACTTCCAAATTGCATTCAAACCCCACATTTAATTGTGGCTTTGTAGATTTGCCCCAGGCTATTTTTAGCAAAGTTGAAAGTCTCAACTTTTGCCAAGTAGATGGCCGGCAGTTGTAATATCCCGAATTAGGGCCTAATCGGAATAGTGGTTTCGTGACCACAAATTCAAGATAGAAATAATTATTTTATAATTATTTTGAGGTTTATGATATGATTGCCTGATTGTGTGAAAATTTTGTGAAGAAATTCTATGCATAAAATGCTTAATTTGAAGTTAGGGACTAAATCGAAAAAGTTGCAAAACTTGCATTCTAGAAGTTTTTAGTATGAAATTGCTTTGAAATATTAATTAGGAGGTCTTAAATAGCAATTTGACCAATTTTTAAAATTTTGGACAAAAATGGGCTTGTACATGAAAATTTTCAAAGAAATGTATTAAGGGCATTTTGGTCATTTAGATAATTAATGAAATAAAATGGGAAAAATGACACAAAATAGTCATCTTCCCCATTTAGTTGCTGCCGAATGCTCTATCTCACCATAGCTAGGGTTTCTTCAACTTTCAAGCTTCATAGTAAGTGATTCTAAGCCGGGTTTTTAATGATTTTTATGTTTTTGAGATCCCGGTAGCTCGATTAAGCTTATGTTAGCAATAATTTAACCTAGGGTTTATATTTGGAAAAATACCCATAGGTGAAATTTGTGTATCTTGATGTTTTATGATAGAATATGAAGTTTTAAATTATGTTAGACAACTTGTACTACTCGATTTTAAGCAAAAACGAGTAAAAGGGCTTAATCGGTAAAAATACCTAATAGTCACAAGTACATGTTAGAGTGAGAATTTGATGTTGCCATAGAAGAGAAAAGTGATCAGCATGTTATAAAACATAAGAATAAGGAATAAATTTTAATCCCGAGCCTAGGGGAAAAAATGTAAATATGCAAAAGTTTAGGGGTAAAATTGTAATTTTGTCAAAATTTGAAGTAAGGATTAATTTGATAATGTGAGTATTAAATAAGCTAAATGTGTTATTTTAGATCAAGAAAGACGTGGAAACGACCCCAATCGAGGAAAAGAAAAGATTGTGGACTAAATTGCAAAATCTTTGTATTTTGGTACCAAGGTAAGTTCATGTGTAAATAATGTAGCATAATTGTTATTTTTAAGTCATTGATGTCAATTATGTGATATGCTGATTTTTATCATGAAAAATATGCTTTGTGGTTATTTTCGAATAAAATGTAAACTATGTAAGTTATTTGTTAAATATAACTGTTACCGAGTATTGGTTCCGGCATTCTACGGAAGACGGCAAGGGTATGTATTCGAGGAAAATCTCGTTTGAACCTTAGGAATATATTAGGATACAAGTGACATGTCACTAGGATGGTTGAGCATCCGAACTCGTTGAGTTGAGTCCGAGTTCACTTATGGATGCAAATGTCCGAACTCGTTGAGTTGAGTCCGAGTTCGTGAGATGTAACTAGGCATCCGAGCTCGTTGAGTTGAGTCCGAGTTCACTTATGGATGCCAACGCCCGAGCTCGTTGAGTTGAGTCCGAGTTCGCTTATGGGCGGGTTACATAGTAGCTTGGCTACATATGTGGCACTTATGTGCGAAGTTATCCATGTATCCGAATTATATTCCGATGAGTTCAACGGGTAAAGTTCTACTCAAATGGAGGAATACTTGAGATGAAAAGAGACGTATTACTAAGTGATGCGAAATGGATACTTCAGACAGGTATGTACTTAACTCTTGGGTTGAGTATTGATACAATAACGATAAGGTAGTAAAATGATGAATGATGATTAGAAATGAGATTCATGTTTTGGTGATACCATGCTAATGTTGTTTGGTATGATTGCTTTGTTATGTTACTTATTATTTGCATATGAACTTACTAGGCAATTATGCTTACTCCCTCCTTCTTACTCATTGTAGTTTTGGACAAGCCAGCTCAGGAGTCGGGATAGGTCGAAGGCTCGGTCACACTATCCGGAAGACTTTTGGTAAATGGCTTGTAAATTTAAGTATGGCATGTATAGCAATATACCTATTTTGTGTAAATGATCTTATGGTATGGTGATGAAATGGTTGAGAAAATGCTTGATAATGATAAATTATGGAAATGGTTAGTTTAGATTATGTTTGATGTTGTGGAAAGCTATTAGGATATCCAATTCATGAAAACCCATAAAAAGGGGTGAAATTTGCCATAAACAGAATATTGCAGCAACACTGATGTGAGTTTGAAAATTTACTAAAAATCATAGAAATTGAATTTGGTGATGTATTAAATATCAAATTGAAGCTTATTATGTATAGTTTCACATGAAATAAATGAAACGGGTAAAGGAATTATATATTAGAAGATATTTGAATTTTAGTGAAATAGGGTCAGAGCAGTTTCTGAATCCCCTGTTTCAACTTTAAAAATTCACCATAAATTGTACAGATATAATTAGGTGGTGTATTTTATATTCTAAGAATCCTTATTGAGTCTAGTTTCAGGATAAATAAACCTCATAATCATATAAATTTTTTACAGAGAGAAATGTGGTTCGTAGTAAACAGAGGTCAGTCCAGTCAAGTTCTATAACAGGGGTAACTTTAACTAATAAACTGTACTAATTGGCCCATCCAAAAATTCTAGAAAAAAATTAGTAGATAGGTATATGAGTCTAGATTCAGGGAAAATTTACGGATCTTGATTTTGAATTTTTTAACTCGGGATATGATTTTTCTTGTGATTGTGATGCAAGTAGCTTAAAAGCTGTGAATGTAAAAACAAGTAATCCAAAGTTCTAAAAATGTTAAATTAAGCTTAGTAACACCTCATACTCGACTCCGGCGACGGTCTCGGGCGTGGGGGCTTTACATTTAGTGGTATCAGAGCAGGTTTAGTCGGTTCTCGGACTACGTGTTGTATGTACGGATTTTGCTATACATGCCATATGTATAAATTGTGATAGTGTGACGACTTCTGACCTTTTTAAATGATTTTTTTTATAGTAAATGGATCCCGATCCAGCTGTGGCAGATGAAGTAGAGAGTAATGCGCCAGCTCCGGCTGAAGGAGTAGCGCCGACTGAAAATCCACCTCCTACTGTTGGTCAGGGAGGAGGAGAAAGGGGTCGGGAAGCCTTTCTCCAAATGATGAGTGCATGGTACACCCGAGTTCGTTCGTACAAACCCAAATGTACAACCTCCCCACCTCCCCAATTCCTCAACCTGTACACCCGATGCCTCAAGGTATGGATCGATGAAATTTCATAGAACTCCGGTTGATGAGAATCCAAGCAAGCAAGGGGCTGAAGAATTTAAGGCAAATATTGATGATGATGCCGAGAAAGCGAGTTTCGGCTTGAAAATTCTATCCGGTATTTGATGAATTATCTTACACACCAAGAATGTTTGAAATGGGCTATATCTTTGTTGAGGATTCAGCTTATAATTGGTGGAAGACTTTGATTTTTGGTGGTACCGAAAAGAGAGAATAACACGGGAATTCTTTCAAGAAGAGTTTGGAAGAAATATATTAGTGAAAGATTTATTGATCGTAAGCGTAAAGAATTTCTTGAGTGAAGCAAGGTAATATGACGATTCTGAGAATATGAAAGAGAGTTTGTTCGATTAAGTAAGTATGCTGAGAGTATGTTCCTACGATGGCCAAGATGTCTTGACGATTTGAAGACGGGCTCAATGAAGACATCAAGGTATTTGTTGGAATTCTTGAATTAAAAGAAATGGTAGTAATCTTGGTTGATCGAGCTTGCAAGGCCGAAGAACTACTTAAAGAAAAGAAAAAGGTAGAGGCCGAGACTAAAAATTGGAAGAAAAGACCGATGAGCGGTTCATTTTCACAAAGCAACTGGAAAATCAAGGAATATGAATCCTCGTTCCCAAACTTCATTTGGGCAATCATATGGAAATTATAAGAAGCAAAATGTGGGTCCTAAGTCCCGGACTACTTGGCGACCGTGTAGGAACTCGAGATTTGTTAAACACGAGTGCCGGTGTGGTAGAAATCATTTTGGTCCGTGCGAGCAAATGAATGTTTTCGATGTGGTTCTCCGGATCATTTTATTAGAGATCGCCAGAGAGAGCTGAAAAAGAAAAATTTCAGAATACAAAAACAAGTGGGGTGGATTCGAGAGGAAGATATCCAAGAAAAGCTGGGAGCGAAGCAAGCGGTAAGAATGTAGCCAGAGATGCACCGAGTTAGACTGAAGGAAGGGCTCGGCTAGAACTTATGCTATTAAAGCGCGCGAAGATGCTTCCTCACCGATGTGATTACCGGTACATTTCTCTCTATAATGTTAATGTTATTGCTTTGATTGATCCCGGTTCTACTCATTCATATGTGTGCATGAAATTGGTGTCTAGTATGAATATACCGTTGAGAACACGTAATTTATGATTAGAGTGTCGAATCCATTAGGCAAATGTGTGATTGTTGATAAAGTATGTAAGAAATGTCCTTTAATGATTCGGGATCATTACTTTCCGGCCGACTTGATGTTGTTGCCGTTTGATGAGTTTGATGTTATTTTGGGTATGGATTGGTTGACATTGCATGATGCTAAAATAAATTGCAAAGAAAAGGTTATAGAATTAAAGTGTGAAAATGGTGAGACTCTGCAGGTTGAATCAGATAAATCAGAGGCATTGCCTAGTGTGATTTCTTCAATGTCGGCTCAAAGATATTTGAGAAAGGGTTATGAAGCTTATTTGGCGTATGTAATTAATACAAAAGAAGTTGAAAAGAAAGTTGAATTAGTGCCGGTTGTGTGTGAATTTGCGGACGTATTTCCAGAAGAATTGCTGGGTTTGCCTCTAGTCAGGGAAGTAGAATTTGGTATTGATTTGATACCGGGAACAACTCCAATCTCGATTGCTCCGTATAGAATGGCACCAGCAGAGTTGAAGGAATTAAAGTCGCAGTTGCAAGAATTGACTGATAAAGGCTTTGTGAGACCGAGTTTTTCACCTTGGGGTGCTCCCGTGTTATTTGTGAAAAAGAAGGATGGTTCTATGAGGCTGTGTGTTGATTATCGGCGTGATTAAACAAGGTGACAATCAAAAACAAGTATCCGTTGCCAAGAATTGATGATTTGTTTGATCAGCTAAAAGGAGCGACATGGTTTTCAAAGATTGACTTGAGATCCGGGTATTATCAACTACGGGTAAAAGAGTCGGATGTGCCTAAAGCGCTTTTAGAACAAGGTATGGTCATTATGAATTTTTAGTTATGCCATTTGGGTTGACAAATGCTCTCTTTGTGTTTATGGATTTAATGAATTGCATATTCCACCATACTTGGACAAATTTGTTGTGGTGTTTATAGATGATATTTTAATTTATTCAAAAGATGAGACAGAGCATCTTTGAGCATTTGAGGATAGTTTTGCAAACTTTGAGAGATAAGCAACTGTATGCTAAGTTTAGTAAAAGTGAATTTTGGCTCCGGAAGTCGGATTTTTGGGTCATATTGTTTCAGGTGATGGTATACGGGTTGATCCTAGTAAAATTTCAGCCATTGTTGATTGGAAACCACCGAAAAATGTAACTGAAGTTAGAAGTTTCTTGGGGCTAGCTGGGTATTATCGACGGTTTGTAAATGGATTTTCTATAATTGCTGCTCCTATAACTAGGCTACTCCGAAAGGATGTTAAATTTGCATGGACGGAAGAATGTCAGTAGAGTTTTGAAGAATTGAAAAAGTTACTAACAGAGGCACCAGTGTTAGTACAGCCCGAATCAGGTAAAGAATTTGTAGTGTATAGTGATGCTTCTTTAAATGGTTTGGGGTGTGTGCTCATGCAAGAAGGAAAAGTGGTGGCTTATGCTTCGAGGCAGTTAAAACCTCATGAGAGGAATTATCCTACTCACGATTTGGAATTGGCTGCGGTGGTGTTTGCTTTGAAAATTTGGCGACATTATTTGTATGGTGAAAAGTGCCGGGTATATACCGACCATAAAAGTCTTAAGTACTTGATGTCACACAAAGACTTGAATTTAAGACAGCGAAGATGGTTGGAGTTACTGAAAGATTACGAGCTTGTTGTTGATTATCATCCGGGAAAAGCGAATGTAGTAGCCGATGCTTTGAGCAGAAAGTTGTTGTTTGCATTGAGAGCTATGAACACTCAGTTGAAAATGTCAGATGATGGTTCGATTCTAGCAGAGTTAAGAGTAAAACCGACGTTTTTACAAGAGATTTCTGAAGCTCAGAAAGATGATCAAGATTTGCAAGCCAAGAGAAAGTAGTGTGAAGTTGATACAGAGTTAGATTTCAGAATTGGTTCTGATGGGTGTTTAATGTTTAAAGATCGGATTTGTGTACCAAAGAATGAAGAATTGATTCAAAAGATCCTACAGGAAGCACATAGTGGTTGTTTCTCGATTCATCCGGGTAGTACGAAAATGTATAATGACTTGAAGAAAATGTATTGGTGGAATGAAATGAAAAGGGATATATCAGGGTTTGTGTCCAAATGCTTAACTTGTCAACAGGTGAAAGCTGAACACCAAGTGCCTTCGGGATTACTTCAGCCTATTATGGTTCCTGAATGGAAATGGGATCGGATTACTATGGATTTTGTTTCAGGATTGCCATTGACTCCAAGAAAGAAAGATGCCATCTGGGTAATAGTTGACAGGTTAACTAAGTCGGCTCATTTTATCCCGGTACGTATGGATTATTCTCTTAATAAGTTGGCTGAACTGTATGTTAGAGAAATTGTTAGACTACATGGAATACCATTGTCGATTATTTCAGATAGAGATCCAAGGTTTACCTCGCGGTTTTGGCAAAAGCTGCAAGACGCGTTAGGTAATGCTGAAGTTAAATTTTGATCGCTTTTCATCCACAAACTGATGGACAATCAGAGAGAGTAATTCAGAATCTTGAAGATATGCTCAGATGTTGTGTATTGGAATTTCAAGGAAGTTGGGAAAGATATTTACCATTGGTAGAATTTGCTTACAATAATAGTTATCAGACGAGCTTGAAAATGGCACCTTATGAAGCATTGTATGGTCGTAAGTGTCGTTAACGCCTTTGTATTGGGTGAACTCAAGGAAAATCAGATTTATGGAGTTGATCTAATAAAAGAAATCAAGAAAAGTGAAGGTAATTCGAGATTGTTTGAAAGTTGCTTCAGATAGACAGAAATCTTATGCAGATTTAAAACGAAAGGACATTGAATTTCAAGTTGGTGATAAAGTATTTTTAAAGGTGTCTCCGTGGAAGAAAGTTCTCAGATTTGGACGGAAGGGCAAATTAAGTCCGTGTTTTATTGGGCCATATGAAATAATTGAAAAAGTTGGACCGGTAGCATATCGGCTAGCTTTACCACCTGAATTAGAGAAGATTCATGATGTGTTCCACGTATCTATGTTACGTCGGTATCGTTCGGATCCTTCACATGTAGTTTCACCGACAGAAATTGAACTACAACCAGATATGACTTACGAAGAAGAACCAATTAAGATTTTAGCTCGAGAGGTCAAACAACTAAGAAATAAAAATATTGCACTTGTGAAGGTGTTGTGGCAAAAGCATGGAGTAGAATAAGCTACATGGGAATCTGAAGAAAATATGAGAAATCAATACCCACATCTCATTTATGGTAAGATTTTCGAGGACGAAAATCCTTAAAGGGGGAGAGTTGTAATATCCCGAATTAGGGGCCTAATCGAATAGTGGTTTCGTGACCACAAATCCGAGATAAAAATAATTATTTTATAATTATTTTGAGGTTTATGATATGATTGCATGATTGTGTGAAAATTTTGTGAAGAAATTCTATGCATAAAATGCTTAATTTGAAGTTAGGGACTAAATCGAAAAAGTTGCAAAACTTGCATTCTAGAAGTTTTTAGTATGAAATTGCTTTGAAATATTAATTAGGAGGTCTTAAATAGCAATTTGACCAATTTCTAAAATTTTGGACAAAAATGGGCTTGTACATGAAAATTTTCAAAGAAAGGTATTAAGGGCATTTTAGTCATTTGGTTAATTAATGAAATAAAATGGGAAAAATGACACAAAATAGTCATCTTCCCCATTTAGTTGCTGCCGAATGCTCTATCTCACCATAGCTAGGGTTTCTTCAACTTTCAAGCTTCATAGTAAGTGATTCTAAGCCGGGTTTTTAATGATTTTTATGTTTTTGAGATCCCGGTAGCTCAATTAAGTTTATGTTAGCAATAATTTAACCTAGGGTTTATATTTGGAAAAATAACCATAGGTGAAATTTGTGTATCTTGATGTTTTATGATAGAATATGAAGTTTTAAATTATGTTAGACAACTTGTACTACTCGATTTTAAGCAAAAACGAGTAAAAGGGCTTAATCGGTAAAAATACCTAATAGTCACAAGTACATGTTAGAATGAGAATTTGATGTTGCCATAGAAGAGAAAAGTGATCAGCATGTTATAAAACATAAGAATAAGGAATAAAGTTTAATCCCGAGCCTAGGGGCAAAAATCTAAATATGCAAAAGTTTAGGGGTAAAATTGTAATTTTGTCAAAATTTGAATTAAGGATTAATTTGATAATGTGAGTATTAAATAAGCTAAATGTGTTATTTTAGATCAAGAAAGACGTGGAAACGACCCCAATCGCGGAAAAGAAAAGATTGTGGACTAAATTGCAAAATCTTTGTATTTTGGTACCAAGGTAAGTTCATGTGTAAATAATGTAGCATAATTGTTATTTTTAAGTCATTGATGTCAATTATGTGATATGCTGATTTTTATCATGAAAAATATGCTTTGTGGTTATTTTGAATAAAATGTAAACTATGTAAGTTATTTGTTAAATATAATCATTATCGAGTATTGGTTTAGGCATTCTACGGAAGACGGCAAGGATATGTATTCGAGGAAAATCTCGTTTGAACCTTAGGAATATATTAGGATACAAGTGACATGTCACTAGGATGGTTGAGCATCCGAACTCGTTGAGTTGAGTCCGAGTTCACTTATGGATGCAAATGTCCGAACTCGTTGAGTTGAGTCCGAGTTCGTGAGATGTAACTAGGCATCCGAGCTCGTTGAGTTGAGTCCGAGTTCCCTTATGGATGCGAACGCCCGAGCTCGTTGAGTTGAGTCCGAGTTCGCTTATGGGCGGGTTACATAGTAGCTTGGCTACATATGTGGCCCTTATGTGCGAAGTTATCCATGTATCCGAATTATATTCCGATGAGTTCAATGGGTAAAGTTCTACTCAAATGGAGGAATACTTGAGATGAAAAGAGACGTATTGGTAAGTGATGTGAAATGGATACTTCGGACAGGTATGTACTTAACTCTTGGGTTGAGTATTGATACAATAACGATAAGGTAGTAAAATGATGAATGATGAATGATGATTAGAAATGAGATTAATGTTTTGGTGATACCATGCTAATGTTGTTTGGTATGATTGCTTTGTTATGTTACTTATTATTTGCATATGAACTTACTAGGCGTTTATGCTTACTCCCTCCTTCTTACTCATTGTAGTTTTGGACAAGCCAGCTCAGGAGTCGGGATAGGTCGAAGGCTCGGTCACACTATCCGGAAGACTTTTGGTAAATGGCTTGTAAATTTAAGTATGGCATGTATAGCAATATACCTATTTTGTGTAAATGATCTTATGGTATGGTGATGAAATGGTTGAGGAAATGCTTGATAATGATAAATTATGGAAATGGTTAGTTTAGATTATGTTTGATGTTGTGGAAAGCTATTAGGATATCCAATTCATGAAAACCCATAAAAAGGGGTGAAATTTGCCATAAACAGAATATTGCAGCAACACTGATGTGAGTTTGAAAATTTACTAAAAATCATAGAAATTGAATTTGGTGGTGTATCAAATATCAAATTGAAGCTTATTATGTATAGTTTCACTTGAAACAAATGAAATGAGTAAAGAAATTATATATTAGAAGATATTTGAATTTTAGTGAAATAGGGTCAGAGCAGTTTCTGAATCCCCTGTTTCAACTTTAAAAATTCACCATAAATTTTACAGATATAATTAGGTGGTGTATTTTATATTCTCAGAATCTTTATTGAGTCTAGTTTTAGGATAAATAAACTTCATAATCATATGAATTTTTTACAGAGAGAAATGTGGTTCGTAGTAAACAGAGGTCAGTCCAGTCAAGTTCTGTAACAGGGGTAACTTTAACTAATAAAATGTACTAATTGGCCCAACCAAAAATTCTACAAAAAAATTAGTAGATAAGTATATGAGTCTAGATTCAGGGAAAATTTACGGATCTTGGTTTTGAATTTCGTAACTCGAGATATGATTTTTCTTGTGATTGGGACGCAAATAGCTTAAAAGCTGTGAATGTAAAAATAAATAATCCAAAGTTCTAAAAATGTTAAATTAAGCTTAGTAACACTTCATACTCGACTCCGGCGACGGTCTCGGGCGTGGGGGCGTTACACCATAGGGGGACTCTTTGGCTGCTGGAATTTGCTATCTTTAGCAGCCACAATCAGCTATAAAATCCACCCCTTGCTGATCATTCAAACCATCCCTCAATCCCACAACATTCTCTCATTCTCTCTTCTCCCCTCTCACTTTTCTCTCCATTTTTTCCATCCCATTTCCCTTTTTGTTCAAGTGCCGGTTTCTTCTCTTGGAAAAAAGGCTCTCATCAACCCTTTTGGAGTAGAAATTAGGTGTTCATAAGCCACCTTGATAGCTGAGGGCAACGAAGAACGAAGAACGGAGCAACTAGTCAAGCCACAGAGAAACACCGGATTTGCTTCTTGTTCCCTATCTCTTTAATTTTTGTTGTTGTTTTGACGAACATGTTTATGAATATTTATGCTATTGAAATGGTTATTTTAATAAATTTAGCTTAAATTAAGTTTGTGTTGGGTTGATTATATTCTGCCTGCTTAAATTGTTAAAATAATGTTTATGCTATTATAGGCCTCGATAAATTGCTTGGTTAAGTAAAATCATGCCTAAGTTATTCTAGCAATATAATTGTTAAATAACTAATGAATTAATTATTAAATCGTATTGAAATTATAATTAATAGACACAATGTTTAATCGGTGCATGTTTATTCTTTTAAGGTAGCTGAAGTTTAAATTAGCATTGTATTCGGCGATACATATGCCTTGCATAACTTGCAAGATTTTTGTAATTAAACTGTTTCAAGGTAGAAATACCCTGTTACCTCACTTAATCTTTTATATGCTTGTGAAGATTGATTAATAGCTTGGATTGACATTGAAAAATGTTCAAGAGATTGATTAATTTAATAAGTATGTATAAGCAGTAGTTAGCAAATTACTAAGTTGCCGTGAATTTATTCGTAGCAATATAAACATCAGTTTAATAATTCTAAGCTAAAGAATTGTAATTAATCCAACACAAGTATGTTATCTTGATTAAATCTTATTTGAAATCATGCATTAGAACTCCTTTATTTTAATTATTTACTTAGTTTTTTTACATAGTTTTTGACCATCTTTTAAAACCAAATTATTTTTACCTCACCAAAGTGTTTTACAATTAATTTCATAAATAATTCTTTTTACAGTCTTTGTGGGTACGATAACTCGACATTTACTTGTCACTTTATTACTTGTTGCGATTGTGTACACTTGCACATTTTCGTCGTTCCAAAACACTACAAGGCTATCACTCTTAGGAGTGGTAAACAAACTGGCGAGCCGACTACAAACTCTACTATAGCATCTTAAGATACTGGTGAAGTGATCCCTGGTGAGAAGGTTGAATCTGAAGAGTTTGTCAATGTACCTGTAACAGCCCATTTTCGATAAAATCAAAACAGTGGTTTCGGTACCACAAATCTGATTCTGGAAGGGAAATTTATTTTAATATTATTTTATGATCTATAGTAAAAAAATAATGTCGTATGAAAATTTTGTAAAGAAATTTTACCGGTTATATGTTTAATTTGATAAAGGACCAAATTACGCAAAGTGCAAAAGCTGAGTTCTAATAGCTAAAGGGATTAAATAGCTATGGAATTCAAAATTTGAGGTTCTTATATGAAAAACAGACCATTAAAAATGCCCAGTGGTTAAGGATGATGATTCATCCATGGAAAATTAATTAAAGAAAAAGATGAAATTGGAAAGTGAAATTTTAAAAAATGATAAATGATAAAAAAAATAAAAATATCATCATTTTTATCATCTTCTTTTCCAAATAAACCATGGAAATCATATTTAAAAGAAAGTTAGCTCAAGAAAGCTATTTTGGCTTAATTGGATTCGAATAGATCATATTCGGAGTTAGAATGAGGAAAAGATAAAGTGTCGTATTAGTAGATTTTATGTACATGAACATTTGTCGAGGAAAGTTCATGTAACTAAATTGTGTACATTCATATGTATGAATTAAATGTTATTTATGTGAATGTTGAATTGTGTAATTGTTATGTTTAAGAAATTAATCATAAATTTGAAAAATCCCGATAAATGTTAAATCCCGTTTGAATAATGAAATTCGATGGATATAGGATTTCCTAAACGGTTTGTAGTCCTACATATGTTACGGACACAACATAGCTCTTATGAGCATCCTAATATTGTTCCTCTCGAGCTTCCCGTTACATGGTTCCTATGAGCATCCCGATCGATATTGATCCTGCATGTGTTACGGACATACCGCAACTCTTTGTGAGCATCCTGTTATATGATTGGTAGTGATCTTGCATGTGTTATGTATGAGATTCCCGTTATATAGCCTAGATATGCTTCCCATTACATGGCTCTCATGAGTTTCCTGTTATATAGATCGAGAGAGGATTTCTCGATTATGTGTTTTAAAGAACACTCTTGAATATGAATAAACAGATTCTAATTTTGTACACTTCAAGTGTTCTTCCTGTGTATCCGTTGAAGTTTTCAGTGATTTAATGGGAAAATTCCCGACATGAGAAAATATGAACATGAAACAAATCATTACACGTATCTACTTGAAATATATGAAAATGATGATACATGATATATGGAAATATGAGATGATGATATATGAACATGGAAATTGTTTGATGAATACTGTAATGCCCCAAAAATTTAGAAATCTGAAACTTTTTTTTTTTCAGTTTCGATACAAATTGTGCTTAACATTCCTAGTCAAGTGTTAATTGTGTTATAGTAGGTCTTGGTTCAGGGTTGAGTTTGAATTTAGGGGTAAAGGAAATTATAAGTTAATAGTTAAAAGAACCCTGATGGCAAGAAGGCTGGTTTTTAAATAAATGAAGGAGGAATTGGACAAAAAAAGAGCTTGTGCCAAGGAGGCAAGTGGCGTGTTGAGCTATTGAGGGGGGGCTTGGGTTTGAATCCCTCATTGCTCAAAAAGAGGATTTATTTTTGCTTAGCAGATGGCCAGTAGTGGTGCTGATTATGAACTCTATAGGGAGTGATAAGAAGAGAAATTTGAGGAGGGGATTAAATAGATATCAGGGAGAGAAATTAGGAGATGAGGAGTGCATAGAGGTGGAGTCGAATTGGGAATTTGGGCATGGAAAATTTGGCTATAGACTTTGTATATAGGTGCCGAATGTGAGGATGCCAAGTTAATGCCGAATTCTCCCTCTCCTTATTACCAGAAAACACTTTTTCTAAAAAAGTCAAAAATACCTTGTTCTTCCTTCCTTCTTTTCTGTCGATTCTCTATTCTTTCCCTATTCAAGATCTCTTTTTGATTCACCTCTAGTTTAAACGATTTATCTTTGTGTCGAATAACCTTTTTACCATACAAGTCGTAAGAGCCGAATATCCTCTGAGCCGCCAGGCCAATTCTAGTGTAAGTGTTTTGTTCTCTCAATTGGTTTTACTAGTATTGTTTACTCTGTCCCTCACTCCTTCTAATCGGTTTTGGTAGGATTAGTATCAAATCCCAGTCTTTTGGATCCCTGCCGATTTGCTCCTTAGGTGTGAGATTTTGGTAAGTGTTTTTCACTTCGGAAAAGGGTTGGCCGAATAGGCTTTAGTAGAAAAGGGTGACATATGTTGGATACAAGTCACCCGATAAAGGTTAATGCAGATCTGGGAAGTACTCGTGAATGGTGATCTAGGAAAAGCTATTAAGGCTTGTCGTTTCAGGTAAGGTTAAGGTGACACTTCAAATTTTGGTAAAGTATTCGATAAGTATGTCAGATTAATCCTGGAGTGATAACGATTGTAGGTTCGTGGCTAAGGGGATCGCAGCATGCTTTATTACCAAGTGTGTACATACACTGCATACACACAGTAGATCGGCAAATCCCAAAATGCTGAAAAGCTGAAAGTTTGGCTACGGTAGTCTTGCGAGTGCGTGAACACTCGTAAGGGGGAAACCAATAGGTTATCTGAGACCCCATGGGCGATTCCATGGACTTGGGCTGTGTTTTGGCCAACCGGGCCAGAATGGGCCAAATGGGCCGATAGATTGTAGGGCCCATAATCAGCAAAATTGGTAATTAATGTTATGTGATGGAAAATCGTATGAAAGCATGACTGTGGAAGTGATTGGGCCTAGTGGGCCATATAAATATGATTTGGGCCTAATGGGACAAATGAATGTGATTTGGGCCTAATGGGCCATATGAATGAGATTGAGCCTAGTGGGCCATGTGCATGTATGCAGATTTGTTAGGGCTTTGTAAAGAATTTTGGGCCTAGTATTTGATAACTGCTTAAATAGACATAAAACTTAATTAATTTATTGTGACCGTGGACAAGTCATAGGGTTAAGGTGTGGCAACGGGTATATGCATGCCTAGGATTGGATCTAGGGAGAGCTTGGTACTTAAGCGGTCTTAATGACTCACCTCCTCTTCTCTGGAATCCTATCTAGTGCATAGTATTCATTCATCTTAGCTCACGAGATTTGTTAACGGGCCAATGTAAGTGAAAACCTATAATAAGGGAAAATTACCGAAATACCCCTAAGGGCAAAAATGACCGAAATAACCCTATGTGCTGTATGTAAGATTTATGGATGTTACATGTAAATCTACTGCATACATACGATATTCTATTTAGGTTGCATCTGGGTTGGGAATTATGGAACAGAGGAAGTATATGAGGATCGCATGGTTGCTTGACAATCGTGGATCCACCGATGGATTTTAAGCCCAATATGTGATTGGCAGCTTGCTGCAATGAAGGTAGTTCCGCAACTAGGCTACCATTGATGTGTATCGGTTGGGTGGGTCGATATTTATATCCCCAAATGATGTGTACCGAGGGACGGAGTTTATGTGTATTGGTTGGATTATTTGGGGTGGGTTGCATTGCATTGCATTGCATGTATGATTTTATGGTGACTGATGAACGCTAGTTACTTGTCGAGGGTTGTACGCACTGAATTTGCGAAAACTCACCCCTTCTTTTATTTTTCTCAAGTGATGCTCAGTAGAAGGTTCGAAGTTTGGAGGGACTCGGAAGTGGCCAGCTACCAAGACGACTTGGATTTGTTTTTTTAAGTAATTTCAGACTGGAATGTAATAAGGCCTTCCCTTTTGGTTATCATGTGGATTATTATTTTTAGGCGTTGTAATTATGAGAAGTTGAATAGGGGTTCCCTAAATCATAGTTTTGTTTTTCTACGTTTCCGCAACTTAGTTTTATTTAAATGACAGGTTTTCATAAATCATCTGTTTTAAATAAGCTTTCGTGATTGAAAAGAGTTTTATAAGTTAATAAAGGTTTCTCGTTCTAAGGAAGGGTTTTCAATGAAAACAAGGTTTTCAATAAAACACTTCAATGTAATGCACCAGATTCGGCCATAATGTACGGGCCAGGTTTGAGGTGTTACATTTAGTGGTATCAGAGCCCAGGTTACAAAACTTGGGCTGTGAAGTGGGCCTTATTACTTAGATTTTTGTTTTTAAAAAAAATTTTAGGATCACAATGTTTTTGAAAAAGGGAAATCTTGCTGTGCGGCACACCGAGTCTCCGACTTCGAACCAAGTAAGTTCTTTTATTCTTAAGCCTATTTAATTTGATATATTGTAGGTAGCTAGTAGGCTACTTTAGATGATTATACTAAGATTTTTAGATTGAAACTGAAGCTTGTAGGACCTTTGAACTGTAGAGGAATTACAAAAACAATATCTTTTTTAATACTTTCATAAAACATCGGTTTAATTATTGAAACTAACTAAAATTTCATAAAATTTCTAATTCAAATAACACGATGAGTGTTAGAAGAGGTGCGAGAGGCTATGGCCGAGGCCGCGGAAGTGCTAGGGCTGAGTCGTCGGCATCGAGCCATATGCCCAATGTTAGAGTAGAAGAGGCTCCAGCCTCATCTGTGGCTAAGAATGGGCCATATGATCGGGCCGCGGAGGATGATGCATTGTCGCAGGCAATGCTAAGGATTTCAGAGAGGGTCACTGGGCCCAATAATGGCACGGGGAATCAGGGGTCCATTCCGGAGCGACTTCGTTCAAATGAGGCTGAGATCTTTAAGGGCGTGGCTGGTGTGGCTCCTAACATGGCTGAATATTGGTTGGAGACAACTAAAAGGGTAATGGAGGATTTAGACTGTTCACCTGAAAGCTGAAAGGGGCAGTGTCACTGCTTAGGGAAGAAGCTTACCAGTGGTGGCTAATAGTGAGAGAGGGCACCCAATCGGAGCAGGTTACTTGGGAGTTCTTCAAAGCTGCATTTCAAGGGAAGTATGTTGGTGCGAGTTATGTGGATGCTAGAAGGAAGGAGTTTCTAAACTTGACCCAAGGAAACAAATCTGTGGCGGAGTACGAGGCGAAATTTCTACACCTTAGTAAGTATGCAAGGGTTATGGTGGCAACAAACTATGAACGTTGCGGTAGGTTTGAGGATGGACTTAGAGATAGCCTCAGAGTATTAATAGCTCCATAAAGGGAGTGAGTTTTCTCGGAGTTGGTGGAGAAAGCAAAGACAGCGGAGGAGGTAAAGTGCAGTGAGCACTTAAATCGAGAAAAAGAAAGGGGTAAGAATAAAATGGAGGCTGAGATTCCTGGTGTTGGACAAAGGCATAGGGCTAGAGCCAGAGTTAATGGGCCAGTTAGAGCAGGGCCCCCTACTGTTAATCCAGGGGTACCACCTTGTGTTGATTGTGGGAGAAGCCATGGAGGCGAATGTTGGAAGAGGACGGGAGCTTGTTTAGCTTGTGGGTCTATGGAGCATAGGATCAGGAATTGCCCTAAAATGCCAGCTCAGGTGCCAGTTACGGGCCGAGGTGGTGTCCAGCCACCAAAGGGTGGTCAGCTGCTGCCAAAGGGTTCTGGGCAGGCTAAGGGCGGTAAAGGCAATGGACGTGGACGTGGAGCACCAGGCAGAAATATAGGCCATACTGAGGCGAGGCAACCAGCTTTGGTTTATGCTGCTCGTCGTCAAGAAGACGGGGATGCCCCAGATGTGATAACGGGTATGTTCTTTATATATGAGTTACCTTACATAGCATTGATTAATATTGGATCGACGCATTCATATGTTGCATGCAATATGACTGAACCTTTGGGTGATATGTTCAAAATTACGGCGAATGAAAATACTGTGATAAATCCGTTAGGTCAGTCAATGGGAGTGAATAAGTTGTTTAGGGAGGTACCTTTAGTAGTCCAAGGGGTTACCTTCTTAGCGGATTTGATGGAGCTACCGTTTAGTGTGTTCGATTTAATCTTAGGTATGGATTGGCTGGTGAAACACCAAGCCACCTTAGATTGTGCTACAAAGCGCATGGTGTTTAGAACGGTGGGGGATAAGGAGGTGGTGGTGATTGGTGAACACCGAAATTACCTATCGAATGTGATTTCATCATTGAGGGCTGAAAAGTTGGTACGAAAGGGATGCGAAGCCCATTTGGCTTATATTAGCGATACGGAGGCTAAGAACCCTACTGTTAAGGAATTGAGAACAGTTAGGGAATTTTCTAATGTTTTTCCCAAGGAGCTGCCAGGGTTGCCACCCAGCAGAGAAGTAGAATTTGGAGTCGAGTTGCTACCTAAGACGGCTCCGGTGTCCATCGCCCCTTATCGGATGGTACCAAAGGAGTTGGTAGAACTTAAGGCACAGATTCAGGAATTGTTGGATCGAGGATTCATTCGACCAAGTGTGTCTCCGTAGGGAGCACCAGTGTTATTCGTAAATAAGAAAGATGGGACATTGTGAATGTGCACGACTATCGGCAGTTAAACAAGTTAACTGTTAAAAACAAGTACCCTTTATCGAGAATCGATGATCTTTTTGATCAGTTTAGAGGAGCTTCCATTTTCTCGAAGAATGAGCTGTGCTTGGGGTATCACCAATTGAGGGTTAAGGAGGCGGATGTTCATAAGACAGCTTTCAGAACTCGTTATGGGCACTACGAGTTCTTGGTGATGCCATTCGGGCTGACGAACGCACCTGCCGCTTTCATGGATCTCATGAATCGGGTCTTCCAACCCTACCTAGATCAATTCGTGGTAGTTTTTATAGCTGATATTTTAGTGCACTCAAGAGATGAGGATGAGCATGATGCACACTTAAGGATTGTGTTACAGATTTTGAAGGAGAAATAGTTGTATGCCAAATTCAGTAAGTGTGAACTTTGGCTAAGGAAGGTTACTTTTCTTGGACATGTGGTGTTAGCTTAGGGGATTAAGGTGGATCCCCGAAAAATTGAAGTAGTCTTAGACTGGAAAACACCCAAGTCGGTATCGAAAATTTAAAGTTTTCTGGGCTTGGCAGGGTATTATAGGAGTTTTGTTGAGGGCTTTTCGGTAATTGCTACACCTTTAACTAAGTTGTTGAGGAAGGCGGTACCGTTTGTTTGGACGGACAAGCAACAAGAGAGTTTTGGAAAACTTAAGAAGGTTTTGACTGAGGCCCCTGTTTGATTCAGCCAGTGCTTGGGAATGAGTTTACGGTTTATAGTGACGCGTCGCATGTGGGCTTGGGATGTGTGTTGATGCAAGAAGGAAAATTTGTTGCGTATACGTCACGTCAACTTTAGACTCACGAGGTGAATTACCCAACCCATGACTTGGAGCTAGCTACGGTGGTTTTTGCACTAAAAATATGGAGGCATTATTTATACGGAGAGAAGTGCATAATTTATTCAGACTACAAGAGTTTGAAATACCTCCTTACCTAAAAGGAGCTAAACCTTAGGCAGGGTAGATGGGTGGAATTATTGAAGGATTATGATTGTACGATTGAATACCACCCTGGCAAAGCGAATGTGGTAGCCGATGGATTGAGTCGTAAGGTTAAGGCGGACTTGAGGGCTATGCTCGCCCGTGTAAGCTTGTTGGATGATGGTAGCTTGTTAGTTGAGCTTCAAGTAAAACCGGTGTGGGACAAGTAGATAAGGAGTAAGCAATTAGTGGACGAGACTTTGGGTGCTCGTTTTAGACAAGTAGAGAATAGAGAGACATCGGAATTTGGAATAAATAGCGAAGGAGTGTTGTGTTTCCGTGGGAGAATGTGTATACCTAAGGATAATGATCTAAGACAGTCTATCCTGTGGGAAACACATAGCAGCCTCTATGCTATGAATCCTGGCGGAAACAAGATGTATCGAAATTTGCATGAGCTTTATTGGTGGCCGAGACTTAAGCGCGAGGTTATGGAGGTTGTAAGTAAATGCTTGGTTTGTCAAAAAGTGAAGGCGAAACATCATTTGCCTTCAGGATTGCTTCAGCCAGTAAAGATTCCACTACGGAAGTGGGAAAGGATTACTATGGACTTTGTTAGTGGGCTACCCTTGACGCCTACTAAGAAAGACTTTATATGGGTTATAGTGGATCGATTAACTGAGTCTACCCATTTTGTACCGGTTCGCACCGATTACTCGTTGCAAAAGCTAGCTAAGTTGTATGTAGCGGAGATTGTAAGATTGCATGGAGTGCTAGTCTCTATAATATCTGATAGGGACCCACGTTTCACTTCGTGATTTTGGAAGAAGTTGCATGAAGCGTTGGGTACTAGGTTGAACTTCAGTACAACATTTCACCCTCAAACTGATGGACAGTCAGAAAGGATGATCAAGTGTTGGAGGATATGTTGAGGGGATGCGTGATTGAGTTTCGAGGTAGCTGGGAGGACTATTTGCTGTTAGCCGAATTCGCGTACAATAATAGCTCAAGCGAGCATTGGGATGGCTCCGTATGAAGCACTATATGGGCGAAGGTGTCGAACCCCAACATGTTGGACAGAGTTGGACGAACGAAGAGTTTTGGGCCCTGAGTTAGTAGCAGATACTGAAGATAAGGTGAAACTAATTCGGGAGCGGTTGAAGGAGGCCTCGGATAGGTAGAAGTCGTATGCTAACCTTAAACGACGAGAGATAGAGTATGCAGTGGGGGACTTAGTTTTTCTTAAGGTCTTTCCATGGAAGAAGGTATTAAGGTTTGGAAGGAAGGGGAAACTAAGCCCAAGGTTTATTGGGCCATATCGGGTTGTAAGGCAGATTGGGCCAGTTGCTTATCAGCTGAAATTACCTTTGAAACTAAGCCAAATCCACGACGTGTTTCATGTCTCCATGCTAAGATGGTATCGCTCGGATCCTTCGCATGTTGTGGAAGTTGAGGAAATCGAGGTCCGGCCAGACCTAACTTTCGAGGAAGAGTCCATACAAATAATTGGTCGAGATGTCAAAGTTCTGAGAAGGAAGTCCATTCCATTAGTCAAAGTACTTTGGCACAATCACAAGGCTGAAGAGGCTACTTGGGAACCTAAGGAAGCGATGCGACATCAATATCCTCAACTATTTGAATCAGGTAAATTTCGAGGACGAAATTTCTTTTAAGGGGTAGAGTTGTAACGCCCAAAAATCCCGAAATCCCGAACTTTCTTCTTTTTTTTTGGTTTCGATAGAAATTATGCTTAACATTCCTAGTCAAGTGTTAATTATGTGATAGTAGGTCTTGGTTAAGGGTTGAGTTCAAATTTAAGGGTAAAGAAAATTATAAGTTAATAGTTAAAAGAACCATGATGGCAAGAAGGTTGGTTTTTATATAAATGAAGGAGGAATTGGACACAAAAAGAGCTTGTGGCAAGGAGGTAAGTGGCGTGTTGAGCTATTGAGGGGGGCTTGGGTTCGAATCCCTCCTTGCTCAAAAAGAGGATTTATATTTACTTAGCAGATGGCCAGTAGTAGTGTTGATTATGAACTCTGTAGGGAGTGATAATAAGAGAAATTTGAGGAGGGGATTAAGGAGTTATCAGGGAGAGAAATTAGGAAATGAGGAGTGCAAAGAGGTGGAGCTGAATTGGGAATTTGGGCATGGGAAATTCAGCTATAGACTTTATATATAGGTGCCAAATGTGACGATGCCAGGTTAATGTCGAATTCTCCCTCTCCTTGTTACCAGAAAATACTTTTTCTAAAAAAGCCAAAAATCCCTTGTTCTTCTTTCCTTCCTTTGTGCCGATTCTCTATTCTTTTCCTACTCAAGATCTCTTTTTGATTCACCTCTAGTTTAAACGATTTCTCTTTGTGTCGAATAACCTTTTTATCATATAAGTCGCAAGAGCCGAATATCCTCTGAGCCGCCACTACTCTTTCTACTTCGGCCAATTCTAGTGTAAGTGTTTTGTTCTATCAATCGATTTTACTAGTATCGTTTACTCTGTCCCTCACTTCTTCTAATCGATTTTGGTAGGATTAGTATCAAATCCCAGTCTTTTGGATCCCTGTCAATTTGCTAGTTAGGTGTGAGATTTTGGTAAGTGTTCTTCACTTCGGTAAAGGGTTGGCCGAATAGGCTTTAGTAGAAAAGGGTGACATATGTTGGATACAAGTCACCCGATAAAGGTTAATGCAGATCTGGGAAGTACTCGTGAATGGTGATCTAGGAAAAGCTATTAAGGCTTGGTGTTTCAGGTAAGGTTAAGGTAAGACTTCGGCTTTTGGTAAAGTATTTGAAAAGTATGTGAGATTAATCCTGGAGTGATATCGATTGTAGGTTCATGGCTAAGGGGATCACAGCATGCTTGATTACCAGGTGTGTACATACACTGCACACAGAGAGTAGATCGGCAAATCCCGAAATGTCGAAAAGTCGTAATGCCGAAAAGCTGAAATGCCGAAAAGCTAGAAGTTTGGCTACGATAGTCTTGAGAGTGCGCGAACATTTGTAAGGGGGAAACCGATTGGTTATCTGAGACCCCATGGGCAATTCCATGGACTTGGGTTGTGTTTTGGCCAACCGGGCCAAAATGGGCTAAATGGGCCGATGGACTATAAGCCCATAATCGGCAAAATTGGTAATTGATGTTATGTGATGGAAAATCGTATAAAAGCATGGCTGTGGAAGTGATTGGGCCTAGTGGGCCATATAAATATGATTTGGGCCTAATGGGCCAAATGAATGTGATTTGGGCCTAATGGGCCATATGAATGAGATTGAGCCTAGTGGGCCATGTGCATGTATGCAGATTTGTTAGGGCTTTGTAAAGGGTTTTGGGCCTAGTATCCGATAACTGCTTAAACAAACATAAAACTTAATTAATTTATTGTGACCGTGGACAAGTCATAGGTTTAAGGTGTGGCGACGGGTATATGCATGTCTAGGATTGGATCTAGGGAGAGCTTGGTACTTAAGCGGTCTTAATGACTCACCTCCTCTTCTCTGGAATCCTACCTGGTGCATAGTATTCATTCATCTTAGCTCACGAGATTTGTTAATGGGCCAAGGTAAGTGAAAACCCTTAATAAGGGAAAATTATCGAAATGCCCTTAAGGGAAAAAATGACCAAAATACCCCTATGTGTTGTATGTAAGATTTATGGATGTTACATGTATATCTGCTACATACATACGATATTCTGTTTAGTTTGCATCTGGGTTTGGAATTATGGAACGGAGGAAGTATATGAGGATCGCATGGTCGCTTGACAACTGTGGATCCACCGACGGCTTTTAAGCCCAATATGTGATTGGCAGCTTGCTGAAATGAAGGTAGTTCTGCAACTGGGCTGCCATTGATGTGTATCGGTTGGGTGGGTTGATATTTATATCCCCACATGATGTGTACCGGGGGACGAAGTTGATGTGTATCGGTTAGATTATTTGGGGTAGGTTGCATTGCATTGTATTGCATGTATGATTTTATGGTGACTGATGAATGCTAGTTACTTGTCGAGGGTTGTTCACACTGAGTTTGCGAAAACTCACCCCCTCTTTTATTTTTCTCAGGTGATGCTTAGTAGAAGGTTCGAAGTTTGGAGAGACTCGGAGGTTGCTAGCAAGCAAGACGACTTGGATTTATTTTTTTTTAAGTAATTTCAGTCTGGAATGTAATAAGGCCTTCCCTTTTGGTTATCATATGGATTATTATTTTTATGCGTTGTAATTATGAAAAGTTGAATAGGGGTTCCCTAAATCATAGTTTTGTTTTGCGACATTTCCGCAACTAAGTTTTATTTAAATGACATGTTTTCATAAATCATCTTTTTTAAACAAGCTTTCGCGATTGAAATGAGTTTTATAAGTTAATGAAGGTTTCTCGTTCTAAGGAAGGGTTTTCAATGAAAACAAGGTTTTCGATAAAACACTTCAATGTAATGCGCCAGATTCGACCATAGCGTCCGGGCTGGGTTTGGGGTGTTACAAATACGTTCATCTATGATTATAGATTTGTACACCTTGGGTGTACTACCCGTGTGACATTGATATTTCAAATGATTTAATGAGAAAATTTTCGACATGCAATAATCTGAACTCGAGATGAATTATTATGAAAATGTACTTGAAATACAAGGATATGATTTGTATATGTTATATGAATACATGACATGGAATGTATATGTACATGGAAATCTAATTATTATTGAGCCTATACATGTTTCTTGATATTTATATGAAATATATGGCTAACAAGAGTGATGAGGATATGTGTTAGGGCTCATGATTAAATTGACTGAATGTGCCTTGCATGTTTATCTTGAATTTGAATGAGTGGTAAGTTAATTACCATGTTATACGAACTTACTAAGCATTTCATGCTTACTCTATTTTATTTTCCCCTATTCTATAGTAATTTGGAAGCTTGACGGAGATCACTCACATTATCCATCGGCCCATTTCGGTATATATGGTAAATAAATTATGGTTATAATGGCATGTGTAGGTTAATTGGTCAATATTGGCATATATATACTTTGGTTGTAACTAGCCATTGGAATGGCTAGTGTTAAGCATATTTTGATGTGAATATATAAGGCCTTATCATGTTTGATGTGTTTTGAAATCGTTATATGGTGGGAAGTATACAAACCTATTAATGAATGTTTTGAAATTAGCATAATTGATAAAGTATACCAATAAGCATAAATGTGATTTTGGTAATTTTAAACACTTGGTATTGTCATTGAATTGAGAAGTATGAATTGGTTTGTGAATGTGCTTGAATGATGTTGTAGGTGAAAGGTAAATTGGGTGAGAAAAAGTGGCATGAAAATTACCTATTTTTTGTCCACACGAGTAGAGAAACGGGCGTGTGTCTCAGCCGTGCGCACAGGTATATGGTTTGGTTGTGTGTCCCCTGTAGCTAATTATCAAAAATTAAATTGTCCACACGGCCTAGCACACGAGTGTGCTGCTGGCCATGTGACCCAAGTCAAAGAGTTACACGGGAATGGACACAGGCTAGGACACAGCCATGTGCCTCACATCGAATGCCTACATGACCTGGGACACAGGCATGTCACTTGGCCGTGTGAATCACATGGCCTGGCCATACGAGCGTGTGTCCCCTGCACCTAAGTAAAATTTTGAAATTTTGCGAAAATTTTTTTGAGTTCTTGATTTAGTCTCGACTTGTTTCTAATTCATGAGTTGGGCCTCGAGGGTCCATTTAAGGGACGATATGATTGAATATGTTTAGTTTCGGATATGAATAGTAAATGAAATGAATTAACTGTATTGGTTCTGTAAACTCTGGTAATGCTCCGTAACCCTGTTTCGATGACAAATACAAGGATCCATTTAAGGGATGATATGATTGAATATGTTTAGTTTTAGATATGAATAGTAAATGAAATGAATTAACTGTATTGGTTCTATAAACTTTGGTAATGCTTTGTAACCCTGTTCCGATGACAAATATAGGTTAGAGGTGTTAAGATAAAGAAGTTCCACAAATTGTCACTCATATGCCTAATGTCTGACCCTCAAAACTGATGACGCAATCAAAGGTGTCTGTGCAATTAGATGTATCTCCACCTTTACTTTTCCATAAAGATTCAAGGAGAATGAGTAGGATAAGCAGTACCAACAATTCATTAACACACTAAAGCAACTTTAGGTCAACATTCCTTTAGTAAATGCTCTTGTGCAAATTCTAAATTATGGGAAATTTATGAAGGAGCTCTTGTCTAAGAAGAAGAACCTCAGTGATATTGAAACTATTGCACTTACAGAATGCTGTAGTGCTATTTTGACAAATAAGTTGCCTGTAACGCCCTGTACCCGAGACCGTTGCTGGAGTCGAACACGAGGTGTTAACAGACTTAATTCATTGCTTAAACAGCTCAAACAATTTAATTTTAGAAATTCCAGACAAGCTGGTTAACTGCGTCACAGTCGCTTAAAAATTCATATCTCAAGTTCTATGCATAAAGTTATGATTACATGATTTTGAGGTAGAAAAATTTATTTTATTATTATTTTGAGGTTCATGATATGATTACATGATTGTACGAAAATTTCGTGATGAAATTCTATGCATAAAGTGCTTAAGTTGAGGTTAGGGATTAAATCGAATAATTTGCAAACTTGCATTCTAGAAGTTTTTAGTATGAAATTGTTTTGGAATATTAATGAGGAGGTCTTAAATAGAAATTTAACCAATTTTAAGTTCATGGACAAAAATTAGGACATGGAAGGAATTTTTGAAAGTTTAGTAAGGAGGGGCATTTTGGTCATTTGTATATTAAATGAAATAAAATGGGAAAAATAACACAAAATGGTCATCTTTCTCATATGGTTGCTGCCAAATTTTTCTCTCTCCATAGCTAGGGTTTTTCAATTTTCAAGCTCCATAGTAAGTGAGTCCAAGCCCCGTTTTTAATGTTCTTTACGTTTTCGGAGTCCCGGTAGCTCGATAAAGCTTATGCTAGCAATAATTTAAGTTATGGTTCATATTTGGAAAAATACCCATAGGTGAAAAGTGTTTACTTTGATGTTTTATGATAGAATATGAGTTCTTAGATTATGTTAGACAACTTGTGCTACTCGGTTTTAGGTAAAAACGAGTAAAAGGGCTTAATCGGTAAAATACCTAATAGTCATAAGTGCATGTTAGAGTATGAATTTGATGCTGCCATAGAAGGGAAAAATGATCAGCATGTCATAAAACATAAGAAAATAGGTTGGAGTTTAATTTACGAGATTTGGGGTAAAAGTGTAAATATGCAAAAGTTTAGGGGTAAAAATGTAATTTTTCAAAAGTTTGAGTAAAGGACTGTTTTGATAAATTTGAATATTAAATAAGTTAAATTTGCTATTATAGATCAAGAAGAACGAAATTCAGGAGTAGATCGGGGAAAAGAAAAAGTAAAGGACTAAATTGTAAAGTTTAGTCACATTTTGTATCGAGGTAAGTTTGCAGTAAATAAATGCAATATTCTTATATTTTACATTATTATTGTTAATTTCCAGCATTTATATACTTATTTTTTTTAGAATATTTAAAGTCGAATTAAAAAAGTAAGTAAGTAGAGAAAAAGCATTAGGAAGCCAGTTTGAACCTTAGGAATATTAGGATATTGGGGTTGTGGATGAGATAGAAATGAGCCATGTAAATCCATATCAGATATATGGCTTTGGAGACAGGAATGAGCCATGTAAGCCCATATTATATATATAAATATGACATTAGAGATAGGAATAATTCATGTAAGTCCATGTCGAAGACATGGCATTGGTAGGATATTGATAGGCAGGAATGACCCTAGTATCCTTAGTATTCCGAGTGTTCAACGGGCCATTGTATATGTTAAATCATAGTGAATTATCAGCAAAAAGGGAAGGTAGATTATATTTATGAATAGTGAAAGGTCAGGTAAGAAAGAAGGTAAGTGAGTAAAGAAGAAGGTAGAAAATGGGAAGTAAAGAAAGTTTATGAGGCTAGGTGACTTGATGTATATTTTTTCATTATGTTGAATGTTGTAATTTATTTGCTTGTAAGCTTACTAAGCCTAGTGCTTACTCTCTTACTTTCTTTTTCTTATAGTTTTTACCAAGCCACTTGGGGATCGAAGGAAACGTCGGAGACCCAATCACACTATCGAAGAAATTACATTGGTATAGTTAGACGTTTCGTTTTGTGTATGGCATGTATAGGAACTTGGTTTCTTTTGCTATGATATGATCAATGAATGATATGTAAATATTTTCTAGTGATTAGCTAATAGAGTGGCTGATGATATACATGTTTAATAGTATGTATGATTAACTAGTAACTATCACATGAAAATTATAAAAAAAATGTGAAAGTAACTTAAAAACGGATTCAAGTATCAGAAATAATGTGATTTTGAAAAATCACAAAAATTTGTAGAGACATGTTTTGATAGTGAATAATATATGAAATTAAATCTCATTGTGTCTATTTTCATATGGAATAAGCAAAGCAGGTAAAGGTTTTGTATTTTATAAGATATCTGAGTTTTAGTGAAATAAGGTCAGAGCAATTTCTGGATCCCCTGTTTCAAATTTAGAAATTCACCATAAATTTTATAAAAATAATTAGGTGGTGTACTTTATATGGTTAGAATTCTTATTGAATATAGTTTTAATAGAAACAAACGGTATTGTCATATGAATTTTTTACAGGGAGAAAAGTGGTTCATAGTATGTAGAGGGCAGTGCAGTCGAATTCTGAAACAGGAGTAACTTTAACTAATAAACTGTATTAATTGGCTTGACCAAAAATTCTAGAAAACAATTATTAAATATATATATGAGTCTATTTTCAGGGAAAATTTACAGAATTGGATTTCAAATTTCGTAACTCGAGATATAAATTTTTAAGCAACCATGACGCAGAAAAATAGTTTATTCCGAAAATTAATATAAGTAGTTAGAATTGTTTAAAAAGGTAAAATAAGATTAGTAACACCCCAAGCTTAACTCCGATGACGGTTTTGAGCGTGGGGCGTTACATTTATTGGTATCAGAGCAGGTTTAGTCGGTTTAGGCGTTACATTTATTGGTATCCGATGACGACTCAAACTTAACACCCTTTTGAAGAAATCTTGTAATGGGAGTGGCAATCATAGAAAATCCTTTCACAAACCGTTTGTAGTAACTAGATAAGCCCAAAAAGCTTCTAACCTCGATACATTCCTTGGCGGTTTGCATTCAATGATAGCAAAAATCTTGCTAGGATCAACTCGGATACCATCACCTGGAATAATGTGGCCCAAGAATTCAACTTCTCGAAGCCAAAACTCACTTTTCCTAAACTCGGCATACAATTGTTTGTCTGTTAAAGTCTGCAAAATAGTTCTCAAGTGCTCGGTATACTCTACCTAATCTATCGAATAAATCAGAATATCATCAATAAACACAACAAAAAACTTGTCCAAATATGGCCGAAATATTCAGTTCATTAAATCCATAAATACAACAGGAGCATTCATTAACCCAAATGGCATAACGAGAAATTCATAGTGGCCATCCCTCATTCAAAAAGTAGTTTTAGGCACATCCGACCCTTTAACTCGCAGCTGATAGTAGCCAGACCTCAAGTTTATTTTAGAAAACCATGACGCTCCTTTCAATTGATCAAACAAGTCATCAATTCTTGGCAAAGGATACTTGTTCTTGATTGTTATCTTATTGAGCTGTCAGTAGTCTATACACAATCTCATAGAACAGTCCTTCTTTTTCACGATTAATACTGGAGCACCCCACGGTGAAAAGCTCGGTCTCACAAAACACTTGTCGGTCAATTCTTGCAACTGTGACTTCAATTCTTTCAACTCAGTCAGGGTCATCCTATATGGAGCAATCGAAATAGGTGTCGTCCCTGGCATTACATCAATACCAAACTCCACTTCTCTAGTTGGGGGTAAACCTAGCAATTCTTCCAAAAAAATCCAAATATTCGCATACAACAAACACTAACTCAATTCTCAATTTAGACCTTTGGTATTCAACACATAAGCCAATTAAGCCTCACACCCTTTTCTCACATGTCTCTGAGCAAACATCGAAGAAATCACAATTGACAACCTACCTAACTCATCTGATTTAACTCGGAGAATTTCACCATTTTCACATTTCAATTCAATAACTTTTTGTCTACAATTTACTACAGCATCATGAAGTGTCAACCAATCCATGCCCAATATAATATCAAATTTATCAAACGGAAACAACATCAAGTCAGCTGGAAAACAATGACCTCTAATTATCAAGGGACATTTCTTGCATACCTTATCAACTAAAACATGCTTGCCTAATGGGTTTGACACTTTAATCATAAATTCCGTAGACTCAACAGGCATATTCATGCTAGATACCAATTTCATGCACACATACGAATGAGTAGAACCAGGGTCAATCAAGGCAATAACAGTAGTATCATAAGGAGAAAAAGTACCACTGATCACATCGGGAGAAGATGCGTCCTCACGCACAGTATGGCATAGGCCCTAGCTAGAGCTCTAGTTTCAGATCTCATTGTTGTATCCCTCGCTACACTTTTGCTACTAGCTCCATTATCTGTATTTCTCGAAGGTCTTCCTTTTCTAGCCGTACTACTCGGCCTTGTATTCTAAAATTTTTCTTTTTCTATCATCTCGGGGCAGTCCTTGATATAGTGGTCTTGAGAACCACATCTAAAACAAGAACTATCATTCATCCTACATGCACCAAGATGACGTCTTCAGCAATGTTGGCACTCGGATTTAAAAGGTCTAGCGTTACCCACACTAACCTTATAGGTAGCCTGAGATTTAAAACCTGAATTTTGCTTCCTACAATTTCAGTGCGAATGCCCAGCCGAAACATGAGAACGAGAATACATTTCTCTGGATTTCTTAGACTAAGAGGGGAGTGACTTGCTCATCGGCCTCTTTCTTCTATCTTTAGCCTCAACCTCAGCTTTTCTCTTTTTCTTGGTTAGTTCCTCAGCTTTACAAACCTGATCAACAAGCACAACAAATTCTTTCAGCTCAAGAATACCCACTAACACTCTAATATCTTCATTAAGTCCATCTTCAAACCTTCTACACATTTTAGCCTCGAAGGATACACACTCTCGAGCATATTTGCTGAGCTAGACAAACTTTCTTTTGTACTTGGTCACTGACATGCAGTCATGTTTCAATTCTAAAAATTCCTTGCACTTCTGGTCAATGAATCATTCACTGATGTACTTCTTAGAAGAATTCCAATGTAACCCTCTCTTGAGGTGCCACGGATACTAGCGTCTTCCACCAATGATATACTGAGTCTCTCAACAAGAAAATAACACTCTTCAAACATTCTTCGGGTCTGCATGATAGCTCATCAAATACCCTTATCGCATTCTCAAGTCAAAATTCTGCTTTCTCAGCATCATCCTCAGTATTTGCTTTGAACTCTTCCGTCCCTTGTTTTCAAATTTTATCAACAGGGGTTCTATGAAATCTCATAAAGTCCATACCTTGTGGCACTAGGTGTACGGGTTGAGGATTTTGAGAGGGTGGAGGGAGTTGAGTGTTCGGGTTAGTTCAAACGAACTCCGTATACCAAACATTTATCATGTGGAGAAACACTTCCCTAGCCTCTTTTCCTCCTACCTGACTCACGGTCATGGGTCTACTCTCAACTGGCACTGCCCCTTGAGTGGGAGTCGGCGCATTACATTCTACGTCATCAACTTCAACTCGATGGGATCCATTACTATACGAAAACACAATTTAAAAGGTTAGGAGTCGACACACTATCACAATTTATGTATGACATGTATAGCTTGACTCAAACATATGCCACATTAGTCTAAGAATCGACTAAACTGTAGGTCTAATACCACTAAACGTAACACCCCTTACCCATGTCTGACGTCGGGATAGGATACGAGGCATTACCGAACTTACCACAAGCAAACATACAAAACTGAGCCATAAAATTTTGTTTCAATCAAATTCATTCATACATATACAAATTATCCCTTATATGGGCCTACGAGGCCCAAAACATACATCGGAAGTAGTTTAAGACTAATCCAATAACTTTAGAAAAATTTGGGAAAACTTAGGAAAATTTTCATGAAATAGGGTTACACGCCCGTGTGGGTAGGCCGTGTCGTCTCACACGCCCATGTGGCT
Organism: Gossypium longicalyx; assembly: GCA_025698465.1. Lineage (NCBI taxonomy): Eukaryota > Viridiplantae > Streptophyta > Magnoliopsida > Malvales > Malvaceae > Gossypium > Gossypium longicalyx. Next base: position 11,031,626 of record CM047000.1, read on the forward strand.
TTGGACACGCCCGTGTCCTCAGCCCGTGTAACTCTTTGTTTATGATGTCATCAACACAATTAGGGTCACACGGCCAAGTCGCACGCCCGTGTGGTGAATTAAATTCCAAAAATTAAGTGCAGAATTGACACGGCCTGAGAACACGCCCATGTCCTGAGGCCGTATCCTTCACACGGCTGAGACACATGGTTGTGTCTCTTCCCCTATGTTTACTACTGGGCATTTTGTTTTGCCTAATTAGGGTACAAGGGACACACGGCCAGATCACACGCCCATGGGCAGACTGTGTGTCTCACACGGCCTAGACACATGCCTGTGTGTCTACCCATATAGACAAATTCTAGGCTAATTCCCAAGCCATTTGCCACCCTTAAATGCTCACTCACTTATACATTTTTGATGGCATGCAACATAGCATGTTTAGTCACTCAAATACTCACAATCATGATTAATCCATGACTTTGTAATGTCAACATATCACATGCTCAAACCATCATGCTTTCATATGGCATTCCACAACAAATTCATATTTATTCATCCTTATAAAACTACCTTCAATCTACTCAATTATACTATGAACATAGTCATACTTGTTAGTCCCAATTCATTCATTAAGCATATGTGTCATTTATCACATCCATTACCAATAAGCAACCACATCATAAAGAATAAACACATTGCATGCATGCATAAATAATTAGGGTTACAACCCGAGAAGCAAATATAAGCCACATTTCATGGCCTTATACAAAATGAATCATAATACCATCATGAGCCAATCAATTTGGGTAATCAATATGACACATAACAAAATGACCAAGTCCTCTATACATGCCATACTCAAAAGACTTAAACCATAAGTATACCCAAAGGATTGAATCGATAGTGTGATTCGAGCTCTGACGTCTTTTGATCCTCGAGCTAGCTTGATGACACTATAAAAGATGTAAAGCAAGAGGGTAAGCATTAAAGCTTAGTAAGTCCATATGCAAATAACATGCTATCTAAACAAGTATTTAACATAGATTTAGCATAATGAACACAATTTATAAATCATCAAATCATTTAAACTTACTCATCACATAAACAACTTTGTCATAAGTTCATCACATACCAAGGTATTACTCATGAGTTCGGTATACTTACCTGTATCAACTCATAACATAATCTTTTACTCATTCTTCGAATTTACTTACCCCTTGGGTCTTCTGTCAAGTTACTCGATAATTTACCCGTTGAACACTTGGAATACAATTGGATACACAGAAGGCTCGCACATAAGTGCCTCATACGTAGCTAAAGCTACCTCATATCACATAACACATAAAAGCTCATTCCTGAGCTATTCACGGGTCTGCTCACACTAGCTATCGGTCAGGACATAGCTACACGGGATGCTCACACAAGCTGTCAGGTATTCGCAACACATGTCGGACTACCCAGCCACTAGTAAGACGTACAAGACTAGCACCCGGGACCACATAAACATATCTCATGAGCTCATGAATCACATGATTCCTAGTGACATGTTACTTGTATCCTAAACTATTCCTAAGGCTCAAACGGGATTTTTCGATATCACATCTCTGTCAAGCTTGCTCGTAATATCGATCTTAATGTCCATAATACCCATCACTTACTCATGGAGCAATCAAAGCATAACTCATAATAGCATTAAAGATTTTGAATTCACATAATACTCAAGCATTAAAAATATAACATAACACTACATTATTTGTATATGAACTTACCTTAGTACAAAATGATAAAAACGAGCTTATTCTTTGTATACCTTATTTTTCCCCCGATCAAGACCTGAATCACATTTTTCTTGATCTATAATGTCAAATTTAACTTATTTAATACACGCATTGTTCAAATCAACCCATAACACATACTTTGGTAAAATTACCTTTTTAACCCTAACTTTTCACTTATTTACAAATTGGTCCTTAGGCTCGTAAAATGAAATGCATGCATTTTCTTCATTACCCAAGCCTAGCTGATTCATGTTCCTACTCCTAGCAACCCTTTCTTTATTTCACATATTTGCTACCCATTTTACAACTTATACAAATAGGCCCTTTTCATGCATTTCCATCAAAAATCACTTAGTAAAAGATGTTAAACACACATCAAACTTTCATATTCCTCCATTAAACATCAAAATACATGCATGTCACACATGGGTAAGTTTTTGAACATGAACCCTAGCTTAAAATAAGGGTAGATATAGCTAGATCATGCTTTAAGGATCTCAAAAACATAAAAAACATAAAAAATGGGGCTAGGATATACTTACTATTGAGCTTGAAAAGTTGAAAGACCCTAGCTATGGAACCCTTATGAATTTTGGCTATGGCATGGAGAAGATGAGAAAATTTTTGCTTGATTTTTCCCTTTTTATTCTTTTATTAACCAAATGACTAAAATGCCCATTAATGCCTTTCTTTTAAATTTTCCTATGCATGCCTATTTTTGTCCAAAATTTTAGAACTTAGTTAAATTACTATTTAAGGACCTTTAATTAATAGTCCATAGAAATTTCATGCTTAAAGCTTCTAGAACTCAAGTTTTGCAACTTATTCAATTTAGCCCTTAACTTCAAATTGGACACTTTAGGCATAAAATTTCTTCATGAAAATTTTAGACAATCATGCATTCATATCATGGATCATCAAATAATAATAAAATGATTATTTCTACTTTATACTTGTGGTCTCAAAACCACTATTCTGACAAGACCCTAATTCGGGATGTTACAGCTCCAAAGACAAAAAGTGCAAGAAGGAGGAGAAAAAGATGAGGAAAAAGAAACACCGTGCAACCACATCTATGGCTGAGGAAAATTGAGTTAGTGTATTTTTAGTTTTTTTAGTTGTAGTGTTCATGCATTGCACGTTGCTGTAATTTTTATTTTGTTAGTGCACATTGTAGTTGCATTTCTATTGTCATTGTAGTTTAATTTTAGTGCATTGAGGACAATGCAAACTTTAAGTTTGGGGGAATGCATATGGGGTTTGGAAATACACCAACATTTGAAAAAAAATTGAGTTTAATGAAGCATGCAAGGTTTATTTGTGGTTAATGCAAATGCATTTGAAAATTTTTGTTACATCCAATGCTTAATTCATGAATCATGTGAATTACCAATAAATGAGTTGGATAAATTTGACTGAATGTTGTATCTTCAATTCTTTGATGAATGATTTTGGTTGCATTAGTAATAGATGACTAGTAGCATTCCTTAAATCTTGAATGAATTTGCCTTTTACAGCTACTTATATATATAGTTATGAATAAGAGACATACTAAAGTGGGTGTATTGTGAAATGTTAAAGAGGGAACACTCCAATGCAAGCATTAGAAAAATGAATCTGACCAAAAGCTGCCGCTGCATGAGTATGTGTCGACATAATTACGTACTCATTGGGTGTTTGTTGCACTCCATCGTTACTTCTTAGGAACAAGGTTACAGTAATGCAACGATATCCCTTATTCACAAAAAAGGAGACATATATTTATGATCTTTATAGATACTTAGTATTGTACAATAAATACTGTATTGGTAGGTAGAATTTAGGATTTGAAGCATGATGCTGGTTTTGATGAAGTTGCAATCTTATTCATTCATACTTATGTATTGTAAATGCAATATTTTGTCATCTGAATGTGACTCATTCATTAGGATTTTAGGTGATTCAAGTTTCTAGAATGATCATTTGCCTTAGTGAATTCTTGTGTAGCCTTGCTAGTTTTTGTTTTACTTGAAGACAAGTAAAAACTCAAGTTTGGATGTGTGTGATAGTACTAGAAAGAACATATGTTTTCTCACTTCTTATTGGTTAATTTTCCCTATTTAGTTATCTTTAGCAAATATTTTAGCATTTTTAGTTCAGTAAATTGTATTTTATAACTCAGTGGATCTTAGCCTATTTATCCTTAATTTTGTCATATTTTGGTACCGATGTCGCTGCATGAGTAATTCTAGATTGTGCCTAGAATTGTCGCCGCACCTGACAGCTATCCGGATAAGAACAAAAATTTGTGAGCTATCCAGTCTGATGTAACCAACTTGTACGTACAGAGGCAGTATGAAAGGACACCTGTGCCATTTGGAAGAACATAAATATTCACGTGAATAGAAAAAAAAAGGAGGCTTTTTAGGGGGTATTATCTTCTTCAACCTATCTTTTGAAGCTTTTTGCCTATGGCAGTTTAAGTCTCATACGAGTGAACCGATGTAAAAGGGACGCAGATCAGCTCCTGATGAGGAGCCCTGAGTGCGTCACAAGAGGGAATGGAGAGATTCAATTCGAGATTGTCCAGGAATAGTATTCTCCACTTGTTTCTTTTATATTTCTTTTCTAAACGATGGTATTTACTTTTTATTTCATGTTTGTACGAAAGTAAACATGACTGGGTTAAATGTTATTTTATTCAATCTTGCTTTTATTGTTTTTATCTTTGGGTTTGAATGTTTTTAGCATGGAAGTGTTATTGTGGTTACTAACACTGAAAAGTGCAGCGACAGTTCAAGCTAACAAGCATGACAACAGAAGTTGCTTGAGCATTAGAGGAATTTAAACCACTTGTTCTTAATAGTGTTCCATTACCATCATCAGAAGGTGTGGTTAATGTGCATGTTTAAGTCTTAGATTAAATATAGAAGTTAAGTTTGGTAAGATATTCAGTGCAATTTATTGCATCGACAATCACCTATCCTTTTATACCTTGCGGGCACTTAGTATTCTGTTGAATATTCACATTGGAGATCCCAGTTTATCATTACCATATTTATCTAATTGTTTTCAAGTTATTGGTTCGACAACTACTCTCACAATTTATCTCGTTTCTATCTATTTATTGCATTAATATTGATAGACAAAAGACAACCATCCTCGTGGGATCGATATCTGACAGACTCATATCTGTCTACTGTACTTCATCGATAGTGTATGCTTGCACATTATTGCTGTGATGTTAAATAGTCGATCAGTACCATTAGGTGTTATTGATAGGTAAATCAAATGGTATATTTTTTTATGTAAAATTAGTTTGAAGTAAGTGAACATTTTGGAAAAATTGAGCATATGATTATGTAGGTGTAGTTGTTAAGATATAGGTGCCCTTTGAGCATATGGGTTGTATGCAAATGTACCATATTTGTATAAGTTGTTATGGCATTGTTTGGTGCACTTTGGAGTGCTTGTTTATATGTGGAAAATTGGTTGTAGGTGGATATATGTTTTGGTGAGAAAAATGGCTTGGAAGTGACCTATTTTTCATCTACATGGGCAGAAACATGGACGTGTGTCTCAACCTTGTGTGAAACACAACCATGTGTCCCTTATAGGTTTCAAAGAGATTCAAGTCAAGCTATTACACTACCTAGCACACGGCCTGGCACACGGGCGTGTGGCTTGGCCATGTGACCCAAGTTAGTGAGTTACACAGGCACGAACACGGGCTGGGATACGACCATGTGTCCCTACTTCAAATGCCCACACGGCCGTGTAACCTCTATAGTTCTGAAAATTTTCATTGTTTTCTAAAAATTCTATATGTTTCCTATTTAGTCCATACTTGTTTCTAATGTCTTTTTAGAGCCTCGAGGGCTCGTATAAGGGATGATATGCATATTATGGATAGTTTTGATATGATTAATGATATGAATTGAAATGGTTATAATTGTTGTCCGTTTTGAAATGAAAAGTCTAGTAATGTTCCATAACCCTATTCTAGCGATAGATACGGGTTAGGAGTGTTACAATATCCTTCATAATTGACAATTCTAATTTGTTCACAATTTTTGAAGAAATGGGCCTAGGAATGGTCAACTCAGGATTAACACTTGGTTCAACGGGCTCATTAGCATTCTCTTGGTTCAAAAATTTTGGTTCCTTTATCGGTTTTGGATTGTTTGGTTCTTATTTAGGTTTTGCTTCTTCTATCTCAGTAACTGAGTTAGCATTAACTTCAAATTTATTCGATGACTCTTCAATTTTTGATTCTGTTGGTTCACTCGATTTTTTAGTTGGGTTTAATTCATAGACATTCTCCACTAACCTTTCAAGATCATGGGTTGTGATGCAACCTTATACATATGGGCCTTTCAAATTTTCTTTTGTTTTAACTCGGGCCTTTAAGAAAAGTGAAGTTATCAATGATGGAAAGTAAACACTGTCGGTCTTCTTTCTAGCACAATCGTGGATTTCCTTGAGAATGATCTTCCTAACATTGATTGACCTTTTTGTCATAATTGCATGCAACAAATGTATTCTCTCCATCGAGATTGTGGCAGTATGTGAGATAGGCATGAAACTATATCGAACAAAGTAGAACCATACCTTAGCCAACGGGTTTAGATATTCCCTTTGGCAAGAATGACTAACATACTTCCTTATAATCCATTGGGCTCCCGAATTTGTCACAACATTAAACACTTGTTGAAGAAAATCTCAATTTATATTTGTCATCATGGCAAAGTACTCATCTTCTTCAACATCGGGTAGGTTAAACAAATCATTAATGGACTTAGAAGTTAAGGGTACCTTCTTCTTGAAAATAATAATTTTAGTAGCATCTAGCATAGTTAAACTGACATAGAACTCTCAAACTAACTCCTCCTCGGGTAATGATCGTGCATCGTAAAAATAGTTCCAATTGAGGGCATCAATCGTCTTTCAAATCGGCAAAGGCACAACCATATTATCATTGCTTTCTAAGTTGAAACCATTTTCTGGCACCATAGGTTGATTTTTGAAGATGGAATTAAACCTTTCTTTTGTTTCCTCATCTTGAACCACAATTGGATTTTTAGCAGAGGTTTTGGAAGATTTAGTTCTTTTGCGAGACATGGTGATTTTTTTGAAAAATAGGTAAAATTTCGACAATGGATAAAGTAAGGGATTTTGTGGCGGTAATAGACTTGCAGCAGCGATGGGTTTGCGGTGGCGCACAGCTTGCGACAGTGATAGGGTGCGACGATGATAGGAATTCAGCAATGATATGATTGCTCCGACAAAAGGCTTGTGGAGGCAATAGGCTAGGTTTTTGCGACAAGGGAAGGAAATTTAGGGAGATTCTTCGGGATTCAAGGCTGACGGTTAAGAGGAAAAAGAATGAATGGCTAGGGTTTAGGCTAGTTTCTTGAAGGGTTGTGAAAAATATGGTGGTAGATAAGGGTTTATATAGTGATGAATTAGGAAAAACTTGTAGCAAAAATTTAGCTACAAAAGGTCACTTGGGCAGCAAGTATAGAGGGAAAGATGTTGCGGAAAAATTAGGGTTTTTAGGCAACCTTAGGACGATAATGTGGGTGAATTTTCTCCTTTTTGTTGTTCCATGCCTTAAGCCCAAATTGTATTTACAAACTAGACTGCTTATGATAAAATAAATTAATTAGTACTTGGTTCAATTTGACCCCCTTATTAAACATAAACAAATAAAATTAACATTAAAAATAGAAATTAAAATGAAAAATAAAAATATTAAAATTAATTAGAAAATTTCTTCTCAAAATATTACATTAAGTTAATTCCTAGCAAAGATTGGAGGATCACAACGGTCCTACTTTAGTTCCAATCTCAAATAAAATTAATTAGATGTACTAATTTAAGAAAATAATTTCTAATTATTTATTAAAAAGTAAGATCATAAAGATTAAGGGTCTATTAATTTGATTGAGGTTTTAATTCGCTCAACTTCACCATCCTAATAGTGCTTGAGAAGTTTATCATTAACTTTAAAAGTACCTCCATGGTCATTGTACAATTCTATAGCTCTATATGGATAAACTTTGTAGATGGTATAAGGTCCTCTCTATCGGGATTTGAGCTTCCCAAGGAATAACCTTAGCCTCAAGTTAAACAACATCACTTTTTGACCTTCTCTAAATTCACGAGGTTGTATATAACTGTCATGCCATCTCTTAGAATTTTCTTTACACATCTTGGAATTTTCGTATGAAAATAACCTCAACACTTCTAACTCATCAGGTTGTAGCATCCTTCTCTCACTGGCTTGTTTAAGATCCAAATTTAATTGCTTCAAGGCCCAGTGAGCTTTATTTTCCAATTCAAGTGACAAATGACATGCCTTTCCAAAAACTCACTGATAAGGACTCATTCCTAACAGTGTCTTAAAAGCATTTTGATAGGCCCATAGAGCATCATCAAGCCTTTAATACCAATGTAACAGACCGATTTTGGCTAAATCAGAATAGTGGCTTTGGAACCACAAATCTGAGGTCATAAAATTATTTTAATATTATCTTTTATATTTACAGCATGAAATTAGATGTGTATGAAAGTTTCGTGTGCTAATTTTGTTGTTTAGATGTTTAAATTGACAAAAGGACTTAATCGCATGAAATGCAAAGTTAATGTTCTAATTGTTTAAGTGCTTAATTGCTATGATTCATTAATGGTGAAGTCCTTATGTTGTGAATAAACCATGAATAATGGAAATTTACTTTAATAGCCATTCATTAAATGATTTATGATGTTTTAAACAAAGGTTAAAATGGTAATAATAGAATTAATGTATAATTAAGTAATAAAAAATAAAAAATGGTTCCATTATCATCTTTTATGGCCGAATGAAGTAAAGAAAAAAGCTAAAATAGGGCTTTGATATTCGGCACTTGCATAGCTTGATTGATGTATGTTTTGAGCTCGATTTTTGATGATTTCTATGTTTTTGTGATCGTTGTTTTGAGTACTAGCTAGCCCGTGCCCTAATTTTTGAGTTTGTTAGTGATTTTGAAAAATGCCATTGATGAATCCATGAGTTTTATGATGTTTGATGATGGATTATGAAGGGTTGATGTTTGATATACATTTTTTTAAAGTGATTTTGAGTAAAAATGCATATTAGGGATTAAATTGAGAAAAGTGTAAATAGAAGGGTTGAATTGTGAAATAAATGAAAAATATGGGCTACTAGAGACCTATAGAGAATTCAGCCAAGCATGGGTCTTATTGAATTTTGAGTAATTTGTGTTTTTATGAAATAAGGACTAAATTGATAAAATGTTAAAGTTTAGGGCCAAAGTGCAAATTGACTAAAATTATGTGTTTGTGGATTAAATTGAATGAATTGGTGACTAAATGGGTTAATTTTGAATACATATAGATCAAGAAAGAAAGAATTCAGATTTAGATCGGGAAAAATCGAAGGTTATCGAGTAATCGATCTGATTCATCAATTCCGAGTACGAGGAAAGTTGTACGTGATAAACTTTGTTACAACTACGTTTTTAATGCTTTAATATTGCATAAATTGTATATATGCAACTACAATTGTATACGACGACAAACTGACTATGTTTGGCACTTAGTTTGCGTATCAAGATAGCTTCAACTATATAAAACACTTAGTATGCGAATCGGAATAGCTTCGGATATATATAGCACTTAGTGTGCGAGACTGAGATAGCTTCGGCTATGAAAGGCACTTAGTGTGTGAGACTGTGATAGCTTCGGCTTTGAAGGGCACTTTGTGTGTGAGATTACAATAGCTTCGGCTATGCTTTGGCACTTAATGTGCGAGATATCGAGTATTCAACAATATCACGTAAAGGTATGAGTTCGATATGAATTTGTACAGGTATGTACATAGAAAGCATGAAATCCAAATAGAAGAAGTTATGAACTTGTTTATAAACACTTGAGTAAGTATGAGGAAAGTTTGTTGGTCACTATGATATAGATATTAATTAGTTCAAATTGATGATTTGAATATTATGAACTGTTGAGTATATTTAATACGAACTTACTAAGATATGAAGTTTACTGTGTGTTATTTGTTTATGTTTTATAAAAAAATCAAAGCTAGCTTGGACTCGAGGATCATCACGAACATCATTGCACTATCAAACACTTAAGTTGGTACTTTTGAGATATGTATGTATGTTATATGGCATGCATAGGCTAGTTAAGGTACTTTGGTTGTGAATATGGTCATGAGATTTTGGCTTATAAATGTTTATGTTTGGAATGGTATGTACAGTCATGAATGATGGCTTATTTTGGTATGTTTTGGTATAAATATGGTCAAAGTTTCATAGTTGATAAATGGTTATGTTTTGTGTTTCGTAAAGATCTTTATGGTAAAATTGAAGTAAAGAAATTGAGAAGTTATGTGCTTTTGAATAGATATTTATGATATAAGTTTTGGATAGTTATTTGGTATTAATCGAGTATTGAATTTGATTGAATTGCATATTGTATAAATGATGCAATGAATGATGATTTAGGGTTACTTGTTTTATGATGAAATGGTATCATTTGGTTGTTAGGTATGTATGAAAAAAAAAGGGTGGCAAATTGGCCTTTCAAATGGCTTATTTTTGTCCACACGGGCAGAGACACAGACGTGTGTCCCCCGGGGTACCCTTTTGAATTAAGTTAGTATACCCTACAGTTTTGACACGGCCTAGGCACATGGGTGTGTCTATTGGCCGTGTGTGTGGCACACGGGATGGTACATGGGCGTGTGGTTGGCCGTGTGGCCAAGTCAATAACCTCTCCAATTTTCCCACGGCCATGGCACATGGGCATGTCTCCGGCCATGTGGTGCAAGTCAGTATGTATGCCCTGTTTTCACACGACTTTTGACACAGGCGTGTCTAGTAGCCATGTGAGGCACATAGCCTATTCACACGGGCGTGTGACCCTGAAATTAAATAAAATTTTCTAAGTTTCCCAAAGTTTGCAAATGTTATTGGTTTAGTCCCGAACCACTTCTAAGCTTGCTTTAAGGTCTCGTAGAGCCTTACAAGGGACATTGTGAATGTTTTTTAATGGATCTTGAGTATGAATGTATCAATGCATGTGAATGAGGTGTGTTATTTGGTAATGTCTCGTAACCCCATTCCGGCGATGGATACGGGTTAGGGGTGTTACAACCAATCTATTTTGTTAAGGTGAACCACTCTCTCAAGGATACCTGTGATTTCACAATTCACCCTTTCAACTTGCCCATTTGATTGTGGATGATAGGCAGTAGCAATTTTATGTTTCACATCGTATTTGTCAGGTAACCACTTAAGCCATTTATTTACAAAGTGAGATCCTTTATCTTTAATTAAAGCTCTAGGAGTCCCAAACTGTGTAAAAACATGCTTATGTAGGAATCGCATGTCTACCTTAGCATCATTTTTTGGGTATGCCTCAGCTTTAATCCACTTGGATACATAATCCGCAACTACCAAAATATATTTGTTCCCATAAGAAGAAGGAAACGGGCCTAGAAAATCAATGTCCTATACATCAAATTTTTCAACCTCTAAAATATTTGTCAAGGGCATCTCATTCCTTCTTGATATGTTTTTGGTTCTTTGGCATCTATCATAGTTTTTCACATATGCATAGATATCCTTAAACACTGTAGGGTAAAAAAATCTTGCTTGTAAAATCTTCGTTGCAATGCGGGAACCACCAAAGTGTCCCCCACTTAGAGATGAATGGCATTGGTGCAAAATCTCATCAATATCACTTCCAGCTACACACTTTTGGATTATGTTATATGCACATTGTTTAAATAAAAACGGATCCTCCAAGAAATAATACCTACTATCATGAAGAAATTTCTTCCTTTGTTGGTATGTCATTTCTCGTGGAATTATTCCACATGCTAAATAATTGGTAAAATCAGCAAACCAAGGTGTTTCATTAATTCAACTTACCTCAAAGATATGCTCATTAGGAAAATTCTCATTAATTAGAACAAGTGAAGAAGTTACCTCATTTTGTTCCAGCCTCAATAGATGATCAACTCCTTGAGTTTCAACACCTTTTCTATCTTGGATCTCAAGGTCAAATTCTTGGATTAAAAGTATCCAATGAATTAGCCTTGGTTTAACATCCTTCTTTGTGAGTAAATACTTAATAGCCACATGATCAGTAAATATTGTAACTTTGGTACCTATAAGATGTGAACTTAACTTGTCAAAAGCAAAAAACTATAGCAAATAGTTCTTTTTCAGTTACCATATAATTGAGTTGGGCTCTTGTCCAAGTTCTATTTCATAGTAGATAGGATGAAACACTTTGTTTCTTCTTTGACCCATCATAGCTCAAACAGCGAAATCACTTGCATCACACATTAACTCAAAAGGTTTGTTCCAATCAGGTGTAACAATTATTATGGATAAGATTAATTGGCTTTTTAATTCCTCAAAAGCTTTTAAACATGCTTTATTAAAATAAAATAAAAAAAATATCTTTTTCTAAAAGCATATACAAAGGTTTAGAAATTTTTGAAAAATCTTTGATAAACCTACGATAAAAACTAGCATAGCCTAATAAACTTCTAACTCTTTTCACACTAACTGGAGGTGGTAATCTTTCAATTACATCCACCTTTGCTTTATCCACTTGAATTCCATTTTTGGAAATTTTATGTCCTAAGTCAATTCCCTCATTAACCATAAAAGGACATTTCTTCCAGTTAAGGACAAGATTCTCCTCCTCGCATCTTTTTAGTACCTTAGCCAAATTACTCAAACAAACATAAAAAATGTTACCAAAAATAGAAAAATCATCCATGAAAGCCTCAATAAAAATTTCAACCATATTAGTGAAAATTGCCATCATACATTACTGAAATGTGGCAGGTGCATTACATAAGCCGATAGGCATTCGCCTAAAAGTAAATGTACCTTATAGGTAGGCAAAAGTAATTTTATTTTGGTCTTCTGGTGCTACAACTATTTGGGTGTATCTCGACTATCCATCTAAAAAGTAGTAAAATTCGTTACCTATCAGTCGATCTAACATTTGATTCATAAAAGGCAATGAAAAATAATCCTTACCTGTGGCTTTGCTCAATTTTACATAGTCAATACAGATTCTCCATCCTGTGATAGTTCTCATCGGAATTAACTCGTTACGTTCATTCTCGAAAATTGTGATTCACCTTTCTTTGGTACACATTATACTGGATTTACCCAAAAATTATCTAAGATGGGGTAGCTAATTCTCGCATCTAATCATTTGATCACCTTCTTCTGTACTACCTCTTTCATGATAGGATTAAGTCTCATTTGTCCATCGATTCTACCTCACTCACCTTCCTCTAAAATAATCTTATGCATATAGAAGGAAAGGCTTATACCTTGTATGTCAACTATGGTCTAGCCAATTGCCTTTTTAAATTCTTTAAAATAGCAATCAATTGCTCCTCTTAGTTTTCTATCAGTTCTGTTGAAACAATCACAGTAAAAGTATAACAGTTACCTAAATAAATGTATTTTAAATGGGACAAAAGTACCTTTAGTTCAAGCTTAGGCGGTTCCTCGATTGACAACTTGGGTTGTGTGAATTTCCAAACTTCTAACTCTAGCGGTTTGACCATAATGTTTGAACATAACTCCTCTGATTGGCTTACATCAAAGCCATGTTTCCATTACCTTTTTCATCTTCCAATGGTTGAGACCCTAAAGTGTTCTCTAACGAGTCTTCTTCAAAATTGCTCTTGCATTTTATATAAATTAAGGTTTCTAATTCCTCCATTATTGAACATTCCTCCATTGAATCGGGAAATTTCATGGCGTTTAGAACATTAAATGTTACTTGGTCATCTTGAACTCTCATTGTGAGTTCTCTTTTTTGCACATCTATCAATGTTATTCTCATGGTTAGGAAAGGTCTCCCTAGGATGATCAGGACTTCTTTATCTGCTTCAAAGTCTAACACAATAAAGTTAGTAGGAAAAATAAACTTATCAACTCTTACCAGAACATCCTCGATCTTTCCCTCAAGATATGCTAAAGATCGATCCGCTATTTAAAGTGTCACAGCAGTGGGTCTTACTTCACCTATTTGCAACAATTTGAAAATAGATTTGGGAATCAAGTTGATGTTTACTCCAAGGTCACACAAAGCTTTACCACAGTATAATTCTTCGATGTTATAGGGTATCGTAAATCTTCCAAGGTTTTTCAATTTTGAGGTAGCTTGTTCTATAAGAGCGCACTGCACTCCTTTGTCAAAGCAAGAGTCTCATACTCACTAATCCTTTCTTGTTAGACAAAATATCCTTCATAAAATTCTCGTAGTTGGGCATCTATTCTAAAGCCTTCACCAATGGGATGTTGATGTGAAGTTATTTTAGAACATCCAAGAACATTTTGAATTGTACCTCTTGTTTCTACTTATTCTTCTAAAGTCTTTGAGGATATGGAACCCTAGGTTGATACGGAAAACTTTTTTAATGAGGTAAATCTACAAAAGAAGGTGTTAGCTTCTCAGAATTCACTAGTTTAAGGTTTACCTCATCAGATTTCTCAGCATTTGATTTTTCTAGTGTAGGAACTTAAACTGTTGGTTGACTTTCCTCCTTTTTAGCAGGCTCATCTTCAATTACAACCCCCTTAGGTTCCAAAATCTTACCACTTCGTAATGCAACTACCTTTCAATTTTCCTTACCCAAACTCCTTAGATTTTCTGTATCACTCGACAAGGCTTCTTGTGGTCTACTTCGAAGCTCAGTAGCTAACTGACCCATCTAGTTCTCCAAATTTTTCAGTGTTGCTACTTGACTTTGGATCAAAGTGTCATTTTTTGCCATGTAGGCCTTCAACAAGTCCTCCAAACTATTTGATGACTTAGTTTGAGGTGATTTTGGAGCTTGTTGACTAAACCTTTGAGATCAATTGGGCCTATGTTACATATAAGTGTTCAGTCCATTTCCTTGGTTACTTTAGGGAAAGTTCGGATGATTCCGTCGTGATAGATTGTAAAAGTTGGACTGTAGTCCTTGTTCACTTCTATTTTGATACCAATTTCTTACATAATACACTGACTCGAGGTTCAAAGGGCAATTCTCGAAAGAATGACCATTCCTAACGACTAGCCCTACAATACACACAGGAAACAACATCATACTGACCTGGTAATTGACATGCAAAATTATTCAAACCATTAGTGATGAACTATTATAACATAGAGGAAATAGAAGATACCTGAGTAGAGAGTGAAGTTAGTGCGTCCACTTCATGCACTCCAGCTTCTCATCTTTCAGAAATTTCTCGATTTGTCGACCAATGGTAATTGTTGCTAGTGATCCTTTCGATGATTTTGTAAGCCGCGTTATAAGACTTAGAAAAAATCACACCATTTGCAGAAGCATCTACCATTAACCTGTAACATCTTAAAATAGGGCCTAGTCAAAATAGTGGTTTTGGGACCACAAATCCGATATTAAAATATTTATTTTTTTATTATTATGAGGTCTAGAATATGAGAATATGCATGTGATAGAGTTTCATGAAGAAATTCTATGAGTAAGGTGTCCAATTAGAAAATAAGGACCAAATTGAATAAATTTCAAAACTTGGATTCTAGAAGCAATTTGTATGAAATAGCTTTAGATTATAAATTAGAAGGTCTTGGAGTGCAACTTTCCCAATTTTTAAGTTTTTGCATAGATAAAAATTTAAAGAAATGGTTTAAGGGCATTTTGGTCATTTGGCATTTTAATAAAATAAAATGGGAAAAAGGAGGCAAAAATCAGCCATTCTTCTTTCTTGTCCAGTCGAAACTCTCAAGTCTCCATAGCTAGGGTTTTCAACATTTTCAAGATCAATAGTAAGTGCTCCCAAGCCCCTTTTTAATGTTCTTAGTATTTTTAAAATCTCGGTAGCTTATTCTTTCCATTTCTACCCATATTTTGAGTTAAGGTTCATGTTTGGAAAGTGACTCATATGTGACATGTTTATTATTAGATGTTTTATGGAGGAATATGGAAGTTGGATGTGTGTTAAACATCTTTTCCTAGGTGATTTTCACGAAAACCCCAAAAAGGACCTTTTTGCAAAAGGTGTAAAATGTGTGGTAGAAATTAGAAATAATGGAAAATGTGGGCTACCATAAGAGGAAAGAACATTTGGCTAGGCTTCGGTAATGTAGAAATTGCATGCATTTCATTATACGAGCCTAGGGACTAAATCGTAAAAATGAGAAAGGTTAGGGGCAAAACGGTCATTTGGATCGGGGGAAATTTAGACATGAAAAGTATAATGTGAGTTGTTAATGATTTATTTTTATTGTTATAGACCCCGAGGAATAAATTTCGGAGGTCGATCGAGGAAAATAAAAGGTTTTGGAATAACCGAAACACGATACCGAGACGAGTACCAAGTAAGTTTGGATAACTTAAAGTAAGCTCATAATATGCCTAATTGCATGATTTATGAATGTATGATAATTTCATTTTTTGATGGCATGAAAATACATGAAATGTATCCTTAATAACGACATGTTGATAAATAACCCGGTTGAGGTTGAAAGGAAGCTCGATGGATGAACCATGTTTACATTCAACTTGAGATCCTGCATGTGTTGCAAAAGGATTTAGCCCGGATGAGTAATCCATTGATCTCAAATATAAAAATTTGAAAGGAATTGGCTTATTTTGTAAGT
Organism: Gossypium longicalyx; assembly: GCA_025698465.1. NCBI lineage: Eukaryota > Viridiplantae > Streptophyta > Magnoliopsida > Malvales > Malvaceae > Gossypium > Gossypium longicalyx. Next base: position 11,048,056 of record CM047000.1, read on the forward strand.
AGGCTATGACCTACAAATTTATGCATGCTTATGTTTGCATTGGATGGCTTGACCATAATTGGCAACGAGTTATAATAATGAACCAATTTTAAAAGTGATAACGAGATATGGAAATCCTTAAAACTAAGGAAATAACCTAGCATGTGTTAAACCGATGATACAAGGTTTACAGGCAATGAGGTTTATTAAGGTTATTTGTAAGTGTACAATCATGTCTTGCTTTGTATTTTGGTAACCTTTAAGTATAAGTGATGTAGAGGGTGACCAAAGGCTTGGAAAATAGCCTAATAAGGTCCACACGAGTAGACACACGGGCGTGTGTCTAGGCCGTGTGTGACACAGAGATCGCCCCTATGGGCATGTGGTATGGTCGTGTGTCCCCTGCACCTAAAATTTTAAGTCAGTTTCGAGCACAGGCTAGACACACGGACGTGTGTCTTGGCTGTGTGCCCCTATATGCATGCCGACGTCATAAACAGAATGCTCGAGTTTTTGGACACGGGCTGCCACACTGGCGTGTCTAGGCTATGTGAAGGACACGGGCCAGGCACACGGGCGTGTGCACGACCGTGTGAAAAGCCCTATAGGTTCGAAATGAAAAATAATATTCATAAATTCAACACAAGTAAGGGACACGGGCATGTCCCAAAGCACACGGGCGTGTGCATTGCCTCCACACGGACGTGTGAGGCTTTACCTAGGAAAATTTTTATGAACTTTCGTAAGTTCTCGGTTTAGTCTCGGATCATTCTCATTGTATGTTTAGGGCCTCGTTGGCCCATAATAGGGACATTATGATGCAATTTGATCTATTTTATATTGGAATGAAATTTTATAACCTGTATTTCCTGAAAATGTTCAAGTTCATTTCTGGTGACGCCTCGTATTCGGTCCCGGTCTCGGGTACGAGTAAAAGGTGTTACATTTAGTGGTATTAGAGCTACAATTTAGTCGGTTCTAGGACTACCGTAAAGGGTATCGAGTTTCGCTATACATGCCATTATTCGAACATTGATAGTGTGACATCTCTTAACTGTTTAAATTATTTTTGAATATAGTAAATTTCTTCCAATCAAGCACAAGATGAGTCCAAGGGAGCTGAGAGCCATGCTCCAGCTTCCGTACGACAAGCTGTTTCTGGTAGTAGTAGAAGGCTTATGCCTGAAAGCCGGGAAGAGGCCAGAGCCACCTTCTTTGACATGATGGATGAATGGTTTAGGGATTATTTGAGGAATCGCCCCAACATACCACGACCTCCCCCGCCTCCTAACCAACCTGATAAGGAATTGCCACGAGGTATGGCACCGGTAAGAATTGGTAAAGCCCCTGTAGATAAGTTTAGAAAGTATGGGGCTGAGGAATTCAAAGCTAAGATCGATGATGATGCTGAGAAAGTTGAGTTCTTGCTCGAGAATACTACACGGGTACTAGATGAATTATCGTGCACACCTGAGGAATGCTTAAAGTGTGTTGTGTCTCTCCTGAAGGATACTGCATACCACTAGTGGAAGACCGTATCTTCAGTGGTGCCATAGGAAAACATCACTTGGGAATTTTTCTAAGCAGAGTTTAAGAAGAAATACATTAGTCAAAGGTTCTTAGACTCGAAGCGAAAGGAGTTCCTGGAACTCAAACAAGGAAACGAGACTGTAGCAGAATATGAAAGGGAGTTTGTAAGGCTAAGTCAGTATGCAACTGAATGGGTTCAAACTGAGTCAGAAATGTGTAAACGCTTCGAGGAAGGTCTGAATGAGGAAATCAAGTTGTTGATTGGGATTCTTGAAATATAAGAGTTCGCCGCATTAGTTGATCGGGTCAAGAAGGCAGAAGAGCTCAATAATGAAAGAAAGCAAGCAAAGAGAGAGGCTCGAGTTTCGAGCAAGAGATCTAGCGATAAAATGCTCTCGTTTCCCACAAAGAAATCAATGAGTTAACATGAACGCTTCACTTCTTCGGTAGGATATTCGGGTAGAGTGAGAGGCTCCAAACGACATAATCAGAAGTCTTTCTCCTCAATGGTGACTAGTGTGGGGAGTGTAGATAACCAAAAGCCGAAGTGTAAAAGTTGTAATAAATTTCACTTCGGAGAGTGCCGAATGAAGAGCAGTGCATGTTTTAGATGTGGTTCTCTTGACCACTTCCTCAGGGACTGTCCTGAGCAAAATGAAAAAGCAGCAGAAGTAGCCCCGAAGTCGAGTGCTCCCATGGCACGAGGTAGACCTCTGAGATATCCTAGAAGTGCTAGTGGTAGCTGAGTTGTGGCTAAAGATGCTGCAAAATTAGAGGCTCGAGCCTCGACAAGAACGTATACAATATGCGCTCGAGAGGAAGCCTCTGCTACTAACGTCATCACGGGTACATTTTCTCTTTTTAATATATGTGCTGTTGCCTTAATTGATCCGGGGTCGACGCATTCATACATTTGCATGAGATTGGTATCTAGTATGAACATACCCATTGAACCTACGGAATTTATTATTAGAGTGTCAAACCCATTAGGCAAATCAATTCTAGTTGATAAAGTCTGTAAGAATTGTTCTTTGACGATTCAGGGTCAATGCTTTCCGGTTAACCTTATGTTTTTACCATTTGATGAGTTTGATGTAATACTTGGTATGGATTGGTTAGCCCTGCATGATGTAATTGTAAACTGTGGTAGCAAGTATATTGAATTGAAATGCCTAGATGGTGAGATTTTAAGGGTTGATTCAAGAGAATTGGGTACACCGCCGATTGTAATCACAGCACTGGTTGCTCAGATATATATGAGAAAATGGTATGAAGCCTACCTTACTTTTGTATTGAACACTAAGGAAACGGAGTTGAAGATTGAGTCTGTGTCAATAGTATGTGAATATCCAGATGTGTTCCCGGAAGAGTTACTCGGGTTACCTCTTGAAAGGGAGATAGAGTTTTGTATTGAACTAATGCCAAGAATAGCTCTCATTTCTATTGCTCTGTACCGGATGGCGCCAACCGAGCTGAAAGAGTTAAAAGCACAGTTGCAAGAGCTGACAAATAAAGGTTCTACAAGGCCAAGCTATTCACCTTGGGGTGCTCCTATATTGTTTGTAAAGAAGAAAGATGGTTCAATGAGGCTATGTATAGATCATCAACAACTGAACAAGGTGACTATCAAGAATAAGTATCCTTTGCCAAGGATTGATGATTTGTTCAACCAGTTGAGAGGAGCCACCGTATTCTCTAAGATAGACCTGAGGTCTGGCTACTATTAGTTGCAAGTTAAAGAATCAGATATACCTAAGATAGCTTTCAGAACGAGGTATGGCCACTATGAATTTCTCGTCATGCCGTTTAGGTTAACAAATGCACCGGCCGTATTCATGGACCTAATGAATAGAATATTTCGGCCATACATGGATAAGTTCATCATTGTGTTTATTGATGACATTTTGATTTATTCCAAAGATGAGACAGAGCATGCGAAGCATTTGAGAACTGTGTGCTAAGTTTAGCAAGAGTGATTTTTGGCTCCAAGAAGTTGGGTTTTTAGGTCATATTGTTTCAGGTAAAGGCATCCGAGTTGATCCAAGTAAGATCTCTACTATTGTTGAATAGAAACCGCCTAAAAATGTAACTGAGGTTAGGAGCTTTTTGGGCTTAGCTGATTACTATCGAAGATTTGTGAAAGGATTCTCCATGATAGCGACTCCAATGACGAGGTTGCTATAAAAAGACGTTAAGTTTGAATGGATAGAAAAGTGTCAGTAGAGTTTCAAGAGGTTAAAGGCATTGCTGACTGAAGCTCCTATTTTAGTATTACCTGAGCTGGGAAAAGAGTTTGTGGTCTATAGTGATGCATCCTTGAATGGACTGGGTTGTGTACTTATGCAAGATGGCAAGGTGATAGCTTATGCTTCACGACAGTTGAAGCCACACGAGAAGAACTATCTGACGTACGAATTAAAGCTTGCTGACATTGTTTTTGCCATGAAAATTTGGAGGCATTATTTATATGGTGAAACTTGTCGTATATTCACAGGCCACAAGAGTTTGAAGTATTTGATAACTCAAAAGAATTGAATTTGAGACAGTGGAAATGGTTAGAATTACTTAAAGATTATGAGCTGATCATTGACTATCACCCGAGGAAGGCGAATGTGGTCGCCGACGCGTTAAGCAGAAAATCCTTGTTTGCACTGAGAGCCATGGATGCTCAATTAGCATTGCTTGATGGTGGTTCAGTTTTGGTAGAGTTAGAGGCTAGGCTAACATTTCTGTAGGAGATTTATAATGCTCAAACTAATGATAGTGACCTGCAAGCTAAAAGAACTCAATGTGAGTCGGGCATTGAATCAGATTTTTGGATCGGTCCTGATGGATGTTTGATGTTCAGAGATAAAGTTTGTGTGCCCAAAGATGATGAGCTTATTCGAAAAATCTTGCAAGAAGAACATGATAGCCGTTTTTCTATTCATCCAGGAAGTACCAAGATGTACAATGATTTGAAGAAAATGTACTGGTGGAACGGCATGAAAAGAGACATTTTCGAATTTGTATCGAAATGCTTGATATGTCAGCAAGTCAAAGCTAAACATCAAGTACCTTCAGGTTTGTTACAGCTTGTGATGGTCCCCGAATGGAAGTGGGACAAAGTTATTATGATTTTCATGATAGGACTACCGTTAAGCCCAAAAAAAAAGATGCTATATGGGTTGTGGTGGATAAGTCGACAAATTCGGCTCATTTCATTCCCATAAGAATAGATTTCTCTCTTGATAGATTGGCCGACTTGTATATATCTGAAATTGTAAGATTACATAGGGTACTGCTATCGATAATTTCAGACAAAAACCCAAGGTTCACGTCGAGATTCTAGAAGAAGTTACAAGAAGCCTTGGGTACAAAATTGAGTTTTAGTACAACTTTTCACCCGCAGACCGATGGTTAGTCTGAGTGGATGATTGAGATTCTTGAGGATATGTTGCGATGTTGTATCCTCAAATTTCAGGGTAGTTGGGAAAAGTACTTGCCATTGGTAGGATTTTCCTATAACGACAATTTTCAAACGATTTTGAAGATGGTGCCTTATGAGGCCTTGTATGGCAGAAAGTGCCGAACTCCATTGTATTGGACAAAACTTAAAGAGAGTCAGATCTACAGAATTGATCTAATCAAGGAAACTGAAGAAAAGGTTAAAGTGATATGAGACTATTTAAAAGTGGCATCGGATAGGCAAAAGTCATATGCTGATCTGAAAAGAAAAGAAATTGAGTTCCAAGTTGGAGATAGAGTATTCTTGAAAGTATCTCCATGGAAAAAGGTATTGAAATTTGGCCGGAAAGGCAGATTGAGTCCGCGATTTATCAGACTGTACGAGATCACCGAAAGAGTTGGACCATTAGCCTATGATCTGGCATTACCACCTAAATTGGAAAAGATTCATGACATTTTTCATGTATCCAAGTTAAGGCGATATCGATCAGACCCCTCTCATGTGATTTCACCAGTCGAGATTGAGATTAAACCGGATATGACTTATGGCGAGAAACCAATCAAGATTTTGGCTCATGAGATTAAACATTTGAGAAATAAAGATGTGGCTTCAGTAAAGGTTTTATGGAATAGACATGGTGTGGAAGAGGCTACATGGGAGCCGGAAGAAACCATGAGAACCCAATATCCAAACCTGTTTACTGGTAAGACTTTCGAGGATTAAAGTCCTTAAGGGGGGAGAAATGTAACATCCTGAAATAGGGCCTAGTAAGAATAGTGGTTTCAGGACCACAAATCCGATATCAAAATATTTATTTTATGATTATTATGAGGTCTAGAATATGAGAATATGCATGTGATAGAGTTTCATGAAGAAATTCTTTGAGTAAGGTGTCCAATTGGAAAATAAGGACCAAATTAAATAAATTTCAAAACTTGGATTCTAGAAGAAATTTGTATGAAATTTCTTTAGATTATAAATTAGAAGGTCTTGGAGAGCAATTTACCCAATTTCTAAGTTTTTGGACAAAAATGGGTATGCATGGATGAAAATTTAAAGAAAGGGCTTAATGGCATTTTGGTCATTTGGCATTTTAATGAAATAAAATGGGGAAAAGAAGGCAAAAATCAGCCATTATTCTTCCTTGTCCAGCCGAAACTCTCAAGTCTCCATAGCTAGGGTTTTCAACATTTTCAACTCAACAGTAAGTGCTCCCAAGCCCCGTTTTTAATGTTTTTCTTATTTTTGAAATCCCGGTAGCTTATTCTTTCCATTTCTACCCATATTTTGAGTTAGGGTTCATGTTTGCAAAGTGACCCATATGTGACATTTTATTCTTTGATGTTTTATGGAGGAATATGGAAGTTGGATGTGTGTTAAAAATCTTTTCCTAGGTTATTTTCATGAAAAACCCCTAAAAGGACCTTTTTTGCAAAAGGTGTAAAATGTGTGGTAGAAGTGAGAAATAATGGAAAATTTGGTTTGTCATAAGAGGAAAGAACATTTGGCTAGGCTTGGGTAATGTAGAAATTGCATACATTTCATTATACGAGCCTAGGGACTAAATCGTAAAAATGTGAAAGGTTAAAGGCAAAACGGTCATTTGGACCGGGGGTGAAATTTAGACTTGAAAAGTATAATGTGAGTTGTTAATGATTTATTTTTATTGTTATAGACCCCGAGGAACTAATTTCGGAGGACGATCGAGGAAAACAAAAGGTTTTAGAATAGCCGAAACACGATACTGAGACGAGTACCAGGTAAGTTCGAATATCTTAAAGTAAGCTCATAATATGCCTAATTGCATGATTTATGAATGTATGATAATTTCATTTGACGATGACATGAAAATACATAAAATATATCCTTAATAACGACATGTTGATAAATGTCCCGGTTGAGGTTGAAATGAAGCTTAATGGATGAACCATGTTTACATTCAACTTGAGATCCTGCATATGTTGCAGAAAGGATTTAGCCCTGACGAGTAATCCGTTGATCTCAAATATAAAAAGGATCTAGCTCAAACAGGCGTTCCTTGAGTGATCGAGCCTCCTAAAGAATCTTGCATTGTGGATTTAGCCCAGACGGGTAATCCGATTAGGGTATGAATTTAGCCTGGATTGGTAATTTAGATCCGAGCTCATTAGGGGTGTTTGTCACTGTAAGGGATTTAGCCTAGATTGGTAATCCTGACATCACCTTATGAGCCTGGACTGGTAATCCTGCCGTAAAATGTGAGGTTCGTGGGAGTACATACTTGAAATGATCATTCTTATGAATTGACGGTAAATGGATAATCCATCGGGATTTCCTAGAAACTCAACGGGATTAATATGATATATATAGATGAAATGATGAATGATGAGCTCATGTAAGACAAATTACATTGTGCGTTATTATTATGGCTAACTTGTTGATTGAGTGCATGTGATAGGGAAACCATTTCATTCTTGTTGATCTAATTGCTTAATATGGTTGTATGCTAATTACTCGGTAAGTTTGCTTTCCAGTTATTCGAGCTTACTAAGCATGTAAATGCTTACCCCTCTCTTTTTCCTATCTTACAGAGCATGAGGACTCGTAAAGATTGGAAGACGGTTGGAGAGTTGACACACTATCAACTAGTCTAGCTTTGGTATATAGATACTCTTATTTTGTCCAATGGCATGTATGGGGCTTTTGGTTTATTTTGTTATATATGTCATTTAATTTGCTAAAATAAAGGCATATAAAGATATACCTAACTTTTTGTATTTGGCCATGGAAATTGGCTTATTTTGAAGTAGGCTATGACCTACAAATTTATGCATGCTTATGTTTGCATGGGATGGCTTGACCATAATTTGAAATGAGTTATAATAATAAGCCAATTTTAAAAGTCTTAACGAGACATGAAAATCCTTAAAACTAAGGAAATAACCTAGCATGTGTTAAACAGATGATACGAGGTTTACATGCAATGAGGTTTATTAAGGTTATTTGCAAGTGTACATTCATGTCTTGCTTTGTATTTTGGTAACCTTTAAGTATAAGTGATGTAGAGGGTGACCAAAGGCTTGGAAAATAGCCTAATAAGGCTACACAGGTAGGCACACAAGCGTGTGTCTAGGCTGTGTGTGACACACGGATCACCCTTATGGGCGTGTGGTATGGCCGTGTGTCCCCTGCACCTAAAATTTTAAGTCAGTTTTAAGCACGGGCTAGACACACAGGCGTGTGTCTTGGCCTTGTGCCCCTATATGCATGCTGACATCATAAACAGAATGCTCAAGTTTTTGGGCACGGGCTGCCACACGAGCGTGTCTAGGCCGTGTGAAGGACACGGTCCAGGGACACAGGCGTGTGCTCGACCATATAAAAACCCCTGTAGGTTCGAAATGAAAAATAATTTTCATAAATTCAACACGGGTAGGGGACACGGGCATGTCCCAAAGCACACGGGCGTGCGCATTGCCTCCACACAGGCGTGTGAGGCTTTACCTAGGAAAATTTTTATGAACTTTTGTAAGTTCTCAGTTTAGTCCCGGATCATTCTCAATGTATGTTTAGGGCCTTGTAGACCCATAATAGGAACATTATGATGAAATTTGATCTATTTTATATTGGAATGAAATTTTACGACCCGTATTTCCTGAAAATGTTCAATTTCATGTCTGGTGATGCCTCGTATCTGGTCCTGATCTCGGGTGCGGGTAAGGGGTGTTACATAACCTTTTATGTGCATTGAGACCATTATAAAACATCTCCAACTGGATACAATGAGGAATCCCATTATGAGGACACTTAAAAGAAATTCTTTTAATCTTTCCTATGTCTCGTATAAGGACTTGTCATCCAATTGTTGGAAAGTAGTTATCTCATTTTGGAGCTTTGTGTTCTTGCTCGATGGAAAATACTTTACCAAAAACCTTTCTGCTAATTCTTGCCATGTAGATATTGAACTTGGTGGCAATGAATTCAGCCATGCTTGTGCTCGACCTCACAATGAGTATGGAAATAACTTCAACCTTAATGCATCTTTAGTCACACCAACTATCTGAAATGAATCCCTCACCTCCATCAATAATCAAAGGTGAAGATGTGGATCTTCCGTGGGCATACCACTGAACTAGCCCACCGTTTAGAGCATTTGAAACATCACTGGTTTCAATTCGAATTGGGGTGTCTCGATATTCGGCCTCCTAATTTCCGTATTTAACTCATTGAAGAGTGTCATAGCATATTGTTTAATGGCACGATCCCTATCATCAGCAATAAAGATTGGGTTGTGCGCATGATTGATTCCATTACCTTGTCCATCATTTTGATTTCCAAGGTCCATCTCGACTTGTCTTTGAGCAAATCTCTCGTGCCTTCTTTGTTTAAATGTTCACTCGATTTAAAGGTCTACAGGTGATAGATCAATGATTCGATCTATGCTCATAAACACCTAATAAATAAAACAAAAATAAAGAATAAACTAGTAAAGTTAGAAATTAAATAAAAACCAAACTGCAAAAATAATTTCACAAAGAATGATTATGGCAACAGTCCCCAGCAACAGTGCCAAAAACTTGTAACGTGGTTTGTGCAAATGTACACAGTCATTCAAGTAATAAGTAAGTAAAAATGAGTTATCATCTCCACAGGGACTGTGTATGTTAATCGATCATTTGAAAAATTATAAATTTACAATTTGATATAAAAACACAATAATTTGAATGGTGATATTTAGACTACGTGAAATTAACTAGATACAAATATTGATCCCTAATGAAATTTTAATCTAGATGCAATTTACCTAAATGTATGAATGAAAGACTGTAGGAAGAAAAACAATCAACATTAATTGGGCTAGGATAATTATATTAATCAACTCAATTCATTTTCATCATGCTTAACAATGTTTGGAAAATATTCCATGGCAACTCGATCTTTCATGAGTTTGGAAATCAAATTAAGTCCTCTCAGATCTTTTAGTTAATGAAATATGCATTTTACTGATTATATTAGACTCAGGGTTTCTTAGCATTTATGCAATGTCACAGGGACATTTACATTTGCAACACTTTAATCACATAAACCTAAAAAATATGCAAGATAATAGAGCTAACGAAAGATATTATGAACATCAACTTAGTTGGGTTTAATGATCTAAATTGAGCATTGCACTTTTCAATTCTATGTCTATTAGCCGTCGTCTGGTTAGGATCACTCAGCTAATCTGAATGCAGCCAATCACGTATGAATGAAATGCATCATGATATTAATTGAAAACATGATCGACTAAGGCCCAAACATATTAAATATGAATAAAATAAATCTTATTGAATTAACATAATCATTCTAGCAAATAGGATTTGAAATACCATAGATGATGTCAAAAATAATAAACTCAAAGCAAACATAATTAAAATAAATAATAAGAGAAAAGAGTAAACTGTATTCAGTTCGGCAGCCTTTTGGATCTATTCTAACTGATGCGCTCTTCTATTTTGATCGATGCTTCTTTTCTAAGGGTTTCAAGGCGGTCGGCCAAAGAATAATTTTGACAAAGCTCATGTTGGCTAAAGGATAGAAAGGGAGATGGTGGCTATGCAAGGGAAATGAGAGAGAATGATGAATGAAAGAATGAATGAGAGATGAGTGTTGAGGGATGCTTTGAGAAGTGGGATTTTTATGGTATTTATAGGTGAAGGTAAGAGGTAGAGTTTGCTAAAAATAGAATTTAAATTCCTTCCTTTTCTCTCACATATTGCCGGCCACAATTCATAGAAAACAGGACGACTTAGTCTTTTCATTTTGAATTCAAACCAAGGCTATTAAAAGCCATAGGGTGGACGGTTTCAACAACAAAGTTGTTAGGCTAATTTCTGATTATTGTCCAACTGTGAATGTAACACACTTAACTCGTATGTCGCTGAAATAGGGTTATGGAGCATTATCAAAAACTTTTAACATAAAAACATTCATTACATTCCATAAATCATATCATAATCCATGCAAAACACTAGCATAACGTCCCTTTTTAAGCCCCTGAGGCCTTAGAAACACTTTAGAAACGATTCGAGACTAAATAAAAAACATTTAGAACTTCATGGCAAAAGATAGAAAAACTCATACTACAGGGGTCACACGGCTGTGTGGCTAGATCGTGTGACTCACACGGCTAAGACACACGCACGTGTCTTAGGCCGTATAGGCATTCAAAGTAGGGACCCATGGCCGTGTCCCAGCCCATGTCTGTGCTCCTGTAACTCTCTGTAACACCCCTTACTCGTGTTCGACGCAGGAACAGGGTACGAGGCGTTACCAGACATAAACTCACACAATCATACAAAACCGAGACATGAATTTGTGTCCAAATTTAAAAATTTTCATTCACATACATAACATCCCTTATAAAGGCCCTCGAGCCCCAAAACATACATTAGGTGTGGTTCGGGACTATACCGAGAACTTTTCGAACTTTTACAACACTTAGAAGATTTTCTTATTTTGGGGAGTTATATGCCCGTATGGATAGGCCGTGTGCTCACACACACCCGTGTGACATGGGACACGCCCGTGTCCTCAGCCCATGTAACTCTCTGTTTATGACATCATCAGCAAAATATGGGCACACAGCCAAGTTGCACGTCCATGTGCTAAGGCCGTGTCCTTTACACGGCTGAGACACACAGCCGTGTCTTTGTCCGTGTGTTTACTATTAGGCATTCTGTTTTACCTAATTAGGGTGCAGGGGACACACGGCTGGATCAGACGCCCATGGGGCTGACCGTGTGTCACACACGGCCTAGACATATGCTCATGTGTCTACCCGTGTGGACAATTACAAGGCTATTTTCCAAGCCATTTGCCACCCTTATTTGCACAAACAAATACATGACTTTAAGGGCACTTAACATGGCATAATTGAGCACTTAAAACATACACAAACAATACATGATCATGATCATTCCATCTTTACTAATACATGCATAAAACTTCATACTTTGTCAAGCCAAATTTATAAATTTGAATGCACTAAGAGTTGAAGTTTACTTCCATTTAACATACTCATGTCTTAGTTATTATCATGCCACTCACTCACAATTCCATCATCAAACATCCATAGTCACATCCACAATTCATCCATGCCAAACAATTTTAACCACATCATGCATGACATTGGCACATGCATGCATATATGTATAGGTTTACAACCAAATATTCAATATGAACCATATCTCATGGCCATATACAAAATGAATCACCAAATCACTATAAGCCAACAAACTTGGCCAAATTAATAATGACATAATTAATCAAAAGATGAAGTCCCTATACATGCCATAAACTTAAAATACTTGTGTTCACTTATACCCAAATGATAGCTTGATAGTGTGATGGCATCTCCGGGGGTCTCTAATCCGAGCTAGCTAAATTTACCTATAAAACATGGGAAAGGAAGGGGAGTAAGCTTCAAAGCTTAGTAAGTTCATATGCGAATAATATACAACTGTTAACATTCATTTAATTTATCCATCTGTATACTATTATTACAATTTGCATTAAATCCCATGATTATCACTTACTCATTCATAATGCTTACTCTTTTATCTTACAAACACTAATTGTATGTCTTGGCATTAGACTAGCAACCATAATCTCCCCATTATAGCATATCACATTATTAGCACGTTATTTCAACTCACTTAACAACATGCACATCATTTACGAGTAATCATAATTTTCTCATAAAGCTTTACAATCTTTCACATATCTATTGAATCACAGCTTAAGTATATGCATCGTATTATATCACAATTCAATCAGGCTCATAAACCCAACACATGATTATTTTTCAATTCTTATCATATATCTATTCATCATAAATGTAGATCTTTAGTCACAAGGTTACCAATATTTCACAGCATAACTTCCTCGTATGCATTCTTACCACATATTCATCATTTACCAAATTCACTTCACATGAGTTCTATGTACATACCTATACCGCTCGCAATATAGTCGCATGCTTTATCGTTCTTAACATACCTGTTGAAATACAATTCAAGCATATAAACATATTAGATTACATTTCAATTCGGCCCAAAAGTCTAACACGTAATCATCACTTATATTTATCATATATCCAACATCACAAGTGTGTACACTATCAATCACAATGGATAATAAACAATTAATTCCACAATAATCATGAATTTACAATTATAGGCTTATGTACATGCCTATTCACTCGTAGTAATTTTATTCTCATACTCATCTTTGATTTACCCATTGAACCACATGGAATACTATCGGATACACGGAAAGTTTGCACATAGTGTTTTATACGTAGCCACATGCTACCTCACATCACATATCACACATTGCTCACTCTCGAGCTAATCATGGGCCTGCTCACACAAGCTGACAGTCAGGACGTAGCTACACGGGCTGCTCACACAAGCTGACAGGTACCCGCAACACATGCCGGGCTACCCAGCCACCGGTAGGACGTACATGACTAGCACCCGGATTCACATAGTCACATATACACATAATCTCATGAGCTCATAATCACATAGTTCCTAGTGTCATGTCACATTGTATCCTATATTATTCCTAAGGTTCAAACGGGATTTTTCTCGATATCACATATTCGTCGAACTCGTTCATAATGTCATGCTCATAGACTATACCATCGTTCATACACTTGTCATAATAATTAATCACAGTGACTCATACATTAATAAAATATTAAAACATGATATATCATTGCATTATTTACCCATAAACTTACCTCGACACCAAAAATAGCAAAGAAGGACCTAACCGTCAATTTCACATTTTTCCTCATTCTAGGCCCGAATCTCATTTTTCTTGATCTATAATATCAACTTTAGCTCACTTATTAGTCACATTATTCATTGTGACCAAAAAATCATATTATGGAAAATTTACATTTTTGCCCCTAAACTTTTACATATTTATACTTTTGCCCCTAGACGCGTAAAATGATTTTCATTCAATTTCTTTGTACTTTAAGCCTACCCGAACAAATTTCATAACTACAACAGCCCTAAATTTCCACTAATTCACACTTTTATGACAAATTTTATCACTTTTACAATTTAGTCCTTTTTATGTATTTTTACCGAAAATCACTTAGTAAAAGTCATTTCTCTAACCATAAACTCACATAATCTACCATTAAACATCAAAATACACACATATTTATCATGTTTCAAAACCCTAGACTTCAACCCTATCTCAAAATATTGGTAGGAATATATAGATCGAGTGATAACGACTTCAAAAATGTAAAAATCATTAAAAACGGGGCTAGAACGGACTTACTATGGAGCTTGGAAAGTTTGGAAAACCCTAGTTATGGTCCCCCCTTGCAAAATTCGGCCATGGCATGAAAAATGAAGAAGATGACATCTTTTTTTCATGTTATTTTGGCTTTATTAGTCAAATTACTAAAATACCCTTAATGAAAAACAATTTAAAACATACCTAACCATGTCCATTTTTGTCCACAACTCAAATAAAGGTCTAATTACCATATAAGTACCTCCAATTTAAAATTTCATAACAATTGGGCACCTCTAGATTCTAGAACTCAAGTTTTGCACTTTTTACGATTTAGTCCTTTTGACTAAATTGAGTGCCCAAACGTCAAAATTTTCAAACAAAATTTTCACGAAATCATTTTGTGAAATTATAGACCATAAAAATATAATAAAAATAAAATTTTCCTCCTGGGATTTGTGGTCCCGAAGCCATTGTTCCGACTAGGCCGAAAAATGGGTTGTTACACTCTCTGACTTGGTTCACACAGCCAAGCCAAACGCTTGTGTGCCAGGTCGTGTAATTCTTGAAATTCTAGCTATAAAAACTTACAGGGGCACCCGACTGTGTCGCGTGATCGTATGTCACACACGGCTGAGACACATGGTTGTGTCTTAGGCCATGTGGACGAGAAATAGGTTATTTTCAAGCCATTTCCTTCACCCTAATCATGCTCACACATACAAACCATTTGTACCTATTTCAAGCATTCAAAAATGTACCTAAAACATGCATAATGAAGCTAAATCAATTTGGTATCTATCCTTACAACCAATATGCCCAAATGCACCTCAATCACAAACACCAAACATGCTTATACATTGCATTAGCCATTAACCAACCATACATTTCTCATCTAATTTTCTTACCAAACTTACCACCATGAACACATGCCAAAGTCATATACAAACATACCAAAATGGTCATTAAAACATACATCAACTTGACCATTTTAACATCAACCTTGAAAGCACCAAAATGCCAAGATATCATCAATCATAAAATACCTATACATGTGTATATTTAACCATTTATCAATTAACTTGTTTCTATATCAAACATATCAAAATGACCTTACCATTGGAACCACTTCTCACATGCATCAAAACCATTTGAATGTCACTATTCTAGCTATTTCCAAATGGTTCCAACAACCAACATATATACATACCAAATTATGTCTAAATGGTCATAATCCAAACAAACATACTTGACTAAATTTCATATAAAAACATGCCCTAAATGATCACTTTGCAAACATGCCAACTCTTACCACTTTGGCCATAAAACCATGCAACAATTTGATCTTATACACACCAACAATTAAACATCAAAAAGCCAAAAGCACACCAACAATCAAGACATCAAAATAACATAAGTTTCACAAGTTCATAGTAACATTACATGCCATTATCATCAACTAAATAATAGACATATTCCACCTATACATGCCATTATAACCACGACCGAAGCATGAAAATCTACCAATAAATTCAATGGATAGTGTGATGGATCTTCGACTAGCTTTCAACCCAATCGGGCTTCCGATAATTTGTAAGGTAAAAGAAAATAACTACATAAGCAATGTATGCTTAGTAAGCTCGTATAAACTTTAAGCATAATATTACATTTCAATAATGAAATTATAGGTTAAAAATAAATCTATACCAATGCCTCAAGATTTATTACACTATAACCATCGACTCACAAATGAGTAAATTCATTAATGTCACATATATTTATAATTCATAACATAAATGGATGTTATGGGAGGTAATGTATAACCATCAATCTTTCTATAAGATTATACACCTTTCAATTTACTTACTTTCATTTCCATTTCCAATGCTTATCATAAGCTTAGAAAATATTATTAATTCTCAATTCAGAGTATTTATCCATGGCATAGATAGATTCATTCAAAGCATAAGCAATTTACTCACATATGACTACATCATTTATCTCATTAAACCTTTTTATAACATCATAATACATCCCGATTACATACTTATCGTATCATTCCCTTTTCTTACTCATTTCATATGCACAGTACAAGCATAATCATAAACATCAATCGTATCCACAAGCTTGGCATAAGCCTAAGCACATCAACAACACATGTTAGTTCATTTAAATATGATTCATATGAATTTGACATGGATAACCATTATACTTGAGCACAATTCATAGGCAATTAAATATGGATAGCTATTATACTTAAACATGATTCATTTGGATTTGTCATCCATTTCAACATAACATATTTTCCCTTGTAGTTCACCATTTCAAATTTTTTCATACATACATGTCTTGGTTCATATAGAACACTTATTATATCATTGTAAATTTCATGCCTGTTGAACCAAATATAATATCGTTAGATACGCGGGATAGCTCATACGAAGTGTGATAAACATGTAACTGTATTCTGTCCTTTCCTATACTTATATGCTCACACGAGCTGTGAAATGGGCCTGCTCACACGAGCTGTGGGTTGAAATGTAAGCTACACGATGCTACTCACATGAGCTGTGGAGTATCCGCAACACATGTCGAACCTCAACCTTTGGTAGGACATTCAAGACCAGCACTCGAAACATGTAAACCCTAATGACATTTCATTTGTATCCTATGAATTCCCAATATTCGAATGAGGCTCGATAATCGTCATGCGTCGTTGGATTTATGTCGTCTCATAACATGATAAATTGTTTAACAACATATATATATTGATTCATTTCCAATAAAATAATATATTAACATTCAATTTAATCAACATTATACATTATACAGTTCATACGAACTTACCTGGCTAAATTGTAGAATTGACAAAGTATAGGGGCATTTCGGTAATTTTTCATTCTCCTCGATTTTCCACCTGATCTTGATCTAAATTAATAATTTCATTCAATATATTAATTTAGACAGTAAAAAAATATATTTTATGTAATGTAGTCATTCTTGACATTTTTACAAAATTACCCTTAAAGTTTTACTTTTTTTCAATTTAGTCCTTGATCCTAAAACATGAAAATTAACTATTTTTACCCAAAATTGAGTCTATAAGAATACTTATGGAATCAAAAACAGCCCATTATTGCAAAAATTTCACATCAAATCCCTCTATTTTTACTATTTCAATAATTTAGTCCCTAATCGATAAATTCATCAAAAATCACTGAATAAAATACTTTTAAATAAAAACTAATATTTCAAATTCATCATTTAATATCTAAAATCACAAGGTTCATCAATGACAACATTCAAAATATTTAACAGTTTCAAAATCGAAGGTACAGGCTAGTTGGACCTAATTGCAACAATCTCAAAAACATAACAATTACTAAAAACGGGTAAGAATTACTTACCATGCAAAACTTTGAAATTGGCCAAAACCTAGCTTAGCATCCATGGAAGAATTCAATTGTAAAATTGGGAAGAAGATGACAACTATTCATATTTTACATATGTTTTTATTTTTATTTTAATTAATTTATCAAATTACCATTTTAACCTTGGTTAATAATTAAATAAAACACCAAAGTCAAGTACATATTTGTCCACTAACTCCTTAAATGGTATAATTCCATTTAATCCCCTTTTCCTTTATTCAATTAACCATTTAATCACTCAAATCAAATAGTGATCAAATTTTACATCTTTTACGATTTAGTCCTTTTTAATTAATTAACTATCAAAACGTTAAAATTTTTCAACGACACTTTAATACCACCTTAGTGAAACTCTATAAATATTTACGACTCGGTTTAGAGAAATAAGGTCTCGAAACCTTATTTTCTAAAACCACTTGATCTTAGGGTCATACCACTTGAACTTAATAAATCACTTATATAACATAAATTATCAAAATCAAAAACCTTTTTAAAACCTATTTGACTCATAAATATTAAATAATAATATTTACAAATTTACTCGTCAGATTTGGTGGCCTCGAAACCGCTGTTTCTAACATCACTAAAAAACATGCTATTACAGTAAGGACCTTTAATTAAATACCCCAAAGCTTGCTTTTGGGTAGCCATCTACTTGCTAGGCTTTAATTCCCCCTTTTTGGACGATTTCCTAGTCCAATAATTAATCAGACATGTCCATTTTTTAGTACATCTTTTACTGAGTCAAATTATCAACCTCATGACCCAGTTTGCATGGTCTTGCCATTCACATGAATTGATTTGTGCATGTCTATGTTTCATTCATATTAATCACATCTTCAATGGTCCTTCTACATAGTGAAAAATCACATATTAATAAATTAACATGAAATAATATAAAATATGTACAAAAAATCATGTAATTTTAGCACAATTTCACATACTTTATAAATTCATTTCCAATATTAATAATTAAGTAAAATTAATTTATTTTAATAACGATTACTCAATATTAACATATTTATTGAGTAAAAAGGTGGTAAAAATATATAGAAAAAACCCTATATAATTTCGAGATTACATTAGTCTTGACGAATTATTGTAAAATGAATTATTTGTATATAAGTTGAGTGTAGTTATACATAAGAGTATATGCTAGTTATATAATTTAATGAAACGTAAATATGTTATTTTGACCTGGTTAGAATATGGTTGTGAATGTGTTTTTAGTATGCTCTTGTTTAACCTCTATTATTGTGTATACTTTGTGGGTACTCCGACATTCACTGAGCTTGTTTAAGCTCACCTATTCTCTCTAAACATTGCAGATATTTAGCATTTGCAGTGTGAGCGGTGCAGAGATACCAAGGAAGTGGCCCAAGTTAGGCTTTAGTATTTGTGTAGGTGGTACTAATATTATTCTTTGAACTGTGGGGATAGGTATTATGGTGAGACTTTGATTGATTATTATTGTAGTCCTCATGATATTTTATGGGTTTTGTTCTCTAGCATTTTTTATGGATGTTATAATTATTTCATTGGTATTGTTTTGATTTGAAGATTTGCTACGTTGAAGTGCCATGAACTGTATGTATGATCAATGGACGTTGAATAATGTGGTAGAACTATTGCATAAGTGTTGCCATGATGTTTTGTTTATTTTATAGCTTATTAATTCTTAGAATTTATGGATATTGTTCTAGTTATGTAGCTTGGTTACTCGAACATGTTTCCGGTGATTGAACTATCATTGTGGTGATTTTGATGTTTATTTGAAGAGGTATTAGTTACCTACTGAATGGTTTATGATTGGGACGGATTATTTGCCTTATTATGCTATATTTTTTGTGTTTGAAGCAGAGGTATCGATATACGAATTTTAAAAATGATACCTCTGTGATATTTCGTTGTTCAGGAAGCTAGTATTGTAACTTGGTATCGATACCTTATCACGAGTATCAATACTCAGGGTAAAAAATAATCGATACTTTCATAAATATACCGATATTTTCTGGGATTTGATTGTTAGACGAGAAACAGAATGTTGTTTTGGTATTAATTTTCCAATCGGTATTGATTCCTTTGTTTCAGTATCGATACTCACGTAATTTATTTTGGAATTTTGCTAAGTGGCACTAATGCATGTTTAATATATGCTTGACTTAAAAATTTGTAAGAACGCTAATAAAGAGGACGATTGCCTACTAATGTGACATCCTGATATTCGGGCTCGGCGACTAGGCCGGGTATAAGGTGTTACAATAATTGATAAAGTAGATAAGCTTGAAGTTACATGTATTATGGTAGATATACTAGGGATAGAACCTACGAGAAAAGAATCAAAGTAACCTATTAGTTTTAAATAAAATTATGGGTAGAATAATCAAATGAATAATGCATAATAATAGACTTATCACTAGAAATATTTGAGGAAACAACGCCACTGAATAAGCTCTAGAACTTGAAGATATGCTAGCCAAAGGAGCAAAATTGTTGCATAAACTAGATGGAAAAGAAGAAATAGTAGGTGTAATTTGGCTAGAGCTACTTCAAAAAGCAATGAAAGAGGTCTGATTCTGTGTGGTTGAACTCTAAGAGCCAATTTTCTTTTGAGCAACAGTCTTTTGTTTCTTCTTTTGTTGTTGATCCTTAGGAGGAATAGGAGACATCTAATTTATGATTTCACTTTTCATAGCATTTAGACTCCGATTAATTGATTCCTTAATGCTTGAGTTTGAAGTGGCAAAAATTGGTGACTCGGAAGCAGCTAAGGCAAGAACAGTTAAAGTAAAGCTCTTTCAAGCAGGAAGAGAAACAAACATTTGAATTTTAAAAGAGGTTGAGGCAAGTGCAATGGATACGATGGGAACAGTAGATATATTAGGTACAAGGACCTCAAGGTTAATGGAAGTACCTTCATTACCTTCTGCATATGAACTTCCACCTCCATATAAGTCCCTTGCATGACAAGCAAACATTCAATACTACATTCTAGCAAACAAATAAGTAATAAAAGCAACACACACACACACACACACACACACACACGCCAAAACTACTACTAGATGACCAATTAAAACTTTCAATGAGAACTTTATCAAGAATCTCACAAATCGATAAAACACTCAAAGGATGAATCTAGGCTCCATATTCCTTACTATGGTTATTCATCTTTAATGAAAGTTCTTCACTAGGTTACAATAGTCCTCTTACCTAGAAAATACAAAAACCTGTAAAAAAATAAATGCAACAAATTAGAAAATCCAAAGTAATACCTCAAGAACTAGATTGTGCATCAGAGCCTACGCGAAACTTAGTATCCATCGCATCTTCGCTTAAGGGACCTTCACCAATAGAATGAAGAGAATGTCAATATGATCTATTATTTTATTTGTGCAAACCTTCAAATTAGGTCCTTCACTCTCTTCAGATGGTTGTTGAGTCATATAAAAAATTTTAACTCCTTGAATGGTTTTAGTAGCTTATGTAGCTTTAGTTACTTGCATAACTTTCTTCCCTTTTGTAGCTTTTAGAACCCTCAAAATAATACCATTACTTTCTTCTTTTTGGCTTCGGTAGTCCTATCTACGTTCTGTACAAAAGGCATACTCAAATAACCAATTTTTGGGTTTTTTGCATAATCCCAAAAGGATTTTCATTATTTCATTGTTATTCGTATATACCCAAGCCTCATTACATGACTTTATCCCATCAATTTAACCATTTGGACTTCTCTCTATTAAATAGAAATGTTGAATGATCTTCAAGCTATGAACTTGCTTATAGCTAATTGGCAGACTTATTTACAGTCTTTTTAATTGAGCCTTTTTTACAGCATTTAGAAAGCAAGGGTCCTAAGTGCTTCTTTTAGTGCAAGGTTTAACCCATGACACAGGAAAAGAGAATTCTCCACGAGTTTACTCAATTTTAATATATTTATCCTTTTTCAAAAGTAGGTTGCTGATGGTGTTATCTACAACAACTTTTCCTCCCCTTCAAGTGGCTAACATTACAAACCCCTTTTGATTACTTTCACTAGCAAGGGTTATAATGTATATTCTTCTGAACACATTTATAGAAGCTTCTACTCCATGTAGATGGGAATCTAAGAAGTATGCCATTAAAGTCCACCATAAGGAACCCATCAATGGCCAAGGAGCCACTCCACATGAATTTGATAAATCTACGAAAAAAGGATGCAGAGGCTGATGAGACCCTGCTTTAAAAACATATAAGGGCAAAGAAACCAACAATTTTCTCTATTATGATTGTTCACGTCACTTAGTTGATGCTTTCCCTTCAAAATATCAAATCTATATATGGAATTATTAAAACATGTAATTTCCCTACACTCCAACAGTCTCCACATCTCCTCTACAGATGTTGAACACTCAAATTCCTCACTTTCAGTAGGAACAATAAGCAATCTTGAAGTCATTTTTTGCTATCAATAAAAATGAAAATGGAAGAACAATATAAAGAAATTAAAGTAATTAGAACCTACCAAACTAAACTTCACCATGAACATAAATAAAAGAAGAATTGCATAAATTTAAAAAACTTATAAAGTAAATGGTAATGAGGCTAAAAAAGTTATCCCTATGTATGAACAAGATAAAACCCTTCGACTACTACGAAACTTCTTAGGTAAGTTATCACACGCACAAGCGTGCACCATTACCCATGCACAATAAATGGTTCCTTCAATCAACACATGACATGTGTATATAAATATTAAAGATAACAATGGTTCCATTGAGAATCCAACCAACACACCATAACACATTGCATATTTTTCCAAATTCATCATTTAACTCAAATGAATGAGCATATAACATTCATTTCTCAAGCTATAAATTTAAATAGTTTAAAAGTTTTAATTTTTAAAAATTTAAATCACAAATTTAAAAATATATATATATATATATTCAAACTTAAAATGAGAACCCCTATATAATGTATAACACTTCACCATAAACTTCAAGATGCTTCTATCACAAACACCCATATTGCTCCTTTTTCACCAGGCTCGCAAAGGTCACTTTATAACCTTCACTCGTCTAAGGGGTAGTTGTTATACCTTGTGGAGGGAACCTTGTGAACCTCATAGAACACCCATAAAGAGCTTGACATGTGTCTTCCAATGGAACCAATGATACCGCAAACCCACAACTAGTTCGCGAACCAGTAATTGGTTTACAAACCATAGCCTGACGAACTTTAGAATTGTGCATCTGTGCTAAGACAATATAAGGATCATGTGGAGATCAAAGTAATTGATTGCTAGTCGTCCTAACATGTCTTGTCTTAGGATGTCATATCACTATCACTACAAGAGGATCAAATACACTTTTATGTTAACAATATTAGAAAATGTAGTTAAGTTTGTTTCCCACTATAAAAGTATCATGTAAATAATTCACATAGGTTTATTCTCACATACTTCCTTGACTGAACCTCAAAACTATCTCCATGAGACCAAATTTTTCTTCCAACATTCAACTCCTTCCTTCTTCATTAGATCAATGATATATTGTAATTTGGTGTAGCAGATTAAACTAGTTTTCACACTTAAGGCGCCTGAATACAAGCATTTTCATTTCATTTTAGTTAAGCTTCTTTAGTTTTACTTATATCTAATAAAATGTGTGAAATGAGTCTTTTATTGACCTTAAGGGCGAAATAAGGTGTAAGGGAGATCTAACGTACTTCGTGAGTGTGAAGGAGACCACTAGAAGACATTTTAGGCCAATTTTGGATGCTATGTAACAACATGGGAGGTCCGATGTCACAATATAGAGAGCAGAATGGAGAAAGGATGAAACTACCTTCGATGTCGCGACACTGACTAAGGGTGTTGCGACGTACCCCAAAAGATATCCCAAGGAGGACCATACTGACTTCTATGTCGTGACACAATTTCTGGTGTGTCGCGACATCAACTCTGGGACGAAAACTAAACATGAAGCAGAGGCATTTTGGTTAGCACAATCAAAATTAAAGCTCGAGAAAGTCAGCTGACCTAGGGTTAAGGATGACGACCACCTAAAGGCTATAAATAGGCTCCTTTGGCACATGTTATGGATACCATTCCATTAACCTAGATTCTCTCTTTAAATTTAGTTTCGTTTTCTTTCTTTCTTAGGTTTTTTAGAGTTCAATTTATTTGTTCGTTGCTTTCCTTCAAGAGATCTAATTTGTAAAGACGATCAACTTTTGGGGATTCATGTTATTATTTATATAAATCAAGCTTTTCTTAAACTCTACACTTCAATTCTGTAACATCCGGAATTAGGGTCCAATCAGAACAGTGGTTTCGAGACCACAAATCTAAAATAGAAATAATTATTTTATGATTATTTGATGGTACATGATATGATTGCATGTTTGTGTGAAATTTTCATGAAGAAATTCTATGCCTAAAGTGTCCAATTTGACTCTAGGGACTAAATTGAATAAATTGTAAAAAAACTTCTAGAAGCTTCAAGCATGAAATTGCATTGGATCATTAATTAGAGGTCCTTAAATAGCAATTTTACCAAGTTCTAAAATTTTGGACAAAAATGGGAATGAATAGGAAAAATTGGAAAAAAAGGCCTTAAGGGCATTTTTGTCTTTTGGTAAATAAAAGAATAAAAAGAGAAAAATCAAGTCAAATTTGTGTCCATCTTCCTCCTTGTGTACTGAAATTTGCAAGGGTTCCATAGTTAGGGTTTTCAACTTTTCAAGCTTGATTGTAAGTGCTCCCTAGCCCTTTTTTATGTTCTTCGCATTTTTGAAGTCCTTGAAGCATGATCTATCCATTTCTAGCCATATTTTGAGCTAGGTTTCATGTATGAAATTTGACCCATGTGTGACATGTTTGTATTTTGATGTTTAATGGAGTAAAATGAAAGATTGATGTGTGTTTAACATATTTTACAAAGTGATTTTTTTATAGAAATGCATAAAAAGGACTTGTTTGTAAAAGGTGTAAAAATGAGTAGTAAAAATGTGAAATAAAGGAAAATGTGGGTTGATATGGGCATGGTATAGGTTCGGCTAGGCTTGAGTAAGGAAGAAAATGAACACATTTCATTTTACGAGCCTAGAGACTAATTTGTAAATATGTGAAAGTTTAGGGGCAAAATTATAATTTTTCCTAAATATGGTTTTTGGATTGATTTGAATAATGTGATGACAAAATAAGCTGAATTTGCTATTATAGATCAAGAAAAACAAAGTCTGGACCTATACCGGGGAAAGAACAAGATTTTGGACTAAATCGAATTAATTGTCCATGTTTTGTACCGAGGTAAGTTCGTGTGTAAATAAAGGAAATGTTATATTTATATATATTTATATATGTTTCATTATGCATAAATTGTATAAATGAAATGTGGATATGTTCGATGACGAAATGACAAGTGAGAAACCCCATTTGAACCTTAGGAATAGATTAGGATACGAGTGACATGTCACTAGGAACTATGAGATAATGAGCTCATGAAATTATATGTATATTTGATTATGTGAATCCAGGTGCTAGTCTTGTACATTCTACCGGTTGCTGGGTAGCCCAGCATATGTTACGGGTACCCTGTCAGCTTGTGTGAGCAGCCCGAGTAGTTACGTTCTGACTGTCATCTTGTGTGAGCAGGCCAGTGATTAGCTCGAGAGCAAGCAATATGTGACTGTGATATGAGGTAGCATGTCGCTACGCTTGAAGCACTATTGACAATTCTTCCGTGTATCCGATAGTATTCCGAGTGTTCAATGAGTAAACCTGTGAATGCAACACCCCTTACCTGTGTCTGACGCCGAGACAAGATACGAGGCATTACCAGACTTAATCACAATCACACATGCATAACCGGGCCATAAAATTTTGTTCAATTTAAACCATTTCATTCACATGCATATTGTCCCTTATATGGGCTTAAGAGGCCTAAAATATACATCGGGAGTGGTTCGGGACTAAACCGACAACTTTGGAAACTTATGAAATTTTCCCATAAATTAGGGCCACACGCCCGTGTGGATAGGGGCACGCTCGTATAGGTCAATCGTGTGGTTACACATGCCCGTTCCCTAACCCGTGTAACTCTCTGTCCATATATGTATGAACAAATAAGGTCACATGGCCAAGGCACACGCCCATGTGTTTAGGCCGTGTGGTGAATTAAATTCTTGAAATTAAATACAGACTTTACACAGCCTGGGCACCCGCCCATGTCCCATGACCGTGTCCCTTGGACGGCCAAGACACACGATTTCAAGGCTATTTTCCAAGCCATTTGCTACCCTCTTATGCCCACATACATACACATATCATAGGACACCAATTCAAGCATATTCTTACTATCGAACATCCACTACTAAGACATTAACATGTCAACCACATGCCATCATTTTCATACATACAACATCAAACTTAGTCACTCAACAACATAGCCACTTGGACACATTCAACCATCACTCATCAAGCAAATATAAGCCACCTCATAAGACATTGGCATACACATGAATAATAATAAGATTAACATAAGCCATCCTCATGGTTATATATGCAAATTGGAGTATTAAATTATCATAAACCAATACATATGGCTAAATAATATAACATATAAACAAAGTGACTTAGTCCCTATACATGCCATAAGCTTAAGAGGTTTGTATTCACTTTTACCCCATGATGATAATTTGATAGTGTGATAGCATCTCCGGTGATCTCCAACCCGAGCTAGCTTAGTAACCCTATAGGACATAGGAAAAAGAGGGGGTAAGCTATATAGCTTAGTAAGTCCGTATGAAAATAATGAGCAATTTATTAACATGCTTCTACTAATTCTCACAATATGATATCAAGGTAATACAAGCATAATTGCACTTTTTACTTATGTTCATGTCAAGTTGTTTTCTCGAGTCATAGTCACCAAATTATTTATAACTGGAGCTATGGAACTCCAAATTAAGATCCACTAATTTTTCCAGAAACTAGACTCGCATATAATCTTACCATATAATTTTTAGAATTTATAGTTCAGCTAATAAGTACAGTTTATTCTTCAAAGTCACCCCTATTTCGCTGTCTAATACCCTTCTTCACTAAAAAATTAATTATCTCCTCATACAAGATTTGGAAGATATTCTCATTTGTTTCCTTTAAAAATAGTATTCCCATTTGTTTCCTTTAAAAATAGACTCATTAAGGATTCTAAGAATATAAATTATAACCCATAATTATTTTTATACAATTTTTAATGATTTTCCAAAGTTAGAACAGGGGAACTCGAAAATCATTCTAACTGAAACAGTTAGATTTAGACCCTATTTGGAACGGGGGTTTCGGGACCATGAATTCGAGTCAGAAAAATATTTTGAATTTTTTTTCTATGTTTATTATGTGTGAATTTATATGTGTGAAATTTTCGTGTTTTGATTTTATCGTTTGAATGCCCGATTAAATAAAAGAACTTAACCTCGTAAAATGAAAATTTGGTGGTTAATTGTGAAAGGGCCAAATAGTTGTTGCTCTTTTAATATGGAGGTTTTATGTTGCAAATTAACCATTAGGATTAGTCATGGACGGTAATGACCATGATTTATAATTGTTTTATATTTTATTATAAGGGTTAATTAGGTAAAATGTATAATAACATATAATAAATAAAACAAAGCATTAAAATTATATGCATATTCATCATATTTGACCGAAACTAAAAGAAAAAGAAAGCTTTGGTTGGGTTTTAAGTTCGGCAACTTGAAGTTCAAAATAAGGTATGGATTTTGTTTGGTTTTTAATAATTTTTACGTTTTTGAGATCGTTGCTATGTTATCTACAAAGACCATGCTCGAATTTCTGATTTCGGTGAATATTTTGAGTTATGCCATTGATGAATATTTGAGTTTTGTGTTGTTAGTTGGTGAAATATGAAAGATATGTTTTGGATTGATATGTTTTATATTGGAATTTTTGATGATTTTGAGTAATTAGGATTAAATTGCAAAAATAATAAATTGAGGGACAAAAATGTGAAATAAATGAAATGTATGGACCTGTATGAGTATAAGGAAGATTCGACCTAAGTATGATATGTTGAAATTTTGCATATTTTGTGTTTTGTGAAAATTGGACTAAATTGTAAAAAGTGTAAAATGTTAGGGGTAAAATGGTAATTTGCCCAATTATGTGTTTTTGGATTAAAATGAGTGAAAATATGTTTGAATGAACTTAATTTGAATATGTTTAGATCAAGAACCAAAGAAATCGGATTTGGATTGGGGGAAAACTAAACTTGTCGACTAGCCGTTCCGTTCCCTTTTTCATCGTCCGAGGTAAGTTTATAAGAAAATAAGTGTTAATAATTTTGAATATATATGTTTTAAATGCTGAATTGAATTTTACGATTTTATATACTTAATGATCGAATGTGTATATGTTTGAGAATTAAGTTTACGAGTTCAATTCGATCGAGTTACGACGTCCGAAAGCCCTGTTTGAACATTAGGAATAGCTAGGATACATATGTCATGACATAGGATTCCGATATGTGATGTGCGAGTAAGACCATGGCATCGATATATGTGTGCGAGTAAGACCACGTTTTATACATTGGCATCGATATGTGACTCTGATATATGTGTACGAGTAAGACCACGTTTTATACATTGGCATCGATATGTGACTCTGATATATGTGTACGAGTAAGACCTTGTCTGAGACAGTGGCATCGATATGTGATTACATGTAAAACCACATCTGGGACGTTGGAATTGTACGGTATATGTGATTATTTGAGTGTCCTATCCAATTCTGAATGGTTCATCGGGCAACGATAAGTTGTGATTGAATGTGTAAAATGAGCTAAAATGACCAAGTATGAGTTAGCTTATTACCTACTTGAAATAAGGTAAGTAAGTTACTTGATATTTGTTGCAAATCATGTACGATGTAAATTTCGTATATTTGGCCATATAATATGTGTATATATATGATGTTATATTATGATTCATGAGCTTATGTATATGAGTGTAAGTATACTTGGTTATATAATGGCATATTGGCTTTGAAAGTTGAAAGGTATTTCGTTAATATAATTATATGAGCATTTGGCTAAGGTAACATTTATGTATGAAAGTATATATATTATTTATGAAATTGTAAGTTTGAGATTAAATGTGATAATGATATTATAATTTGGTTTAGTTTAAATGAGTTGGTTATATCATTGAATTGTTTATTTACTTATGACTTACTAAGCTATGATAGCTTATTGTGTGTGAATGTTGTCTTTGTTTTATAGATTTTGGATCAAGTTACAAGCACGGGAATCGTCAGCAAAGTCTATCACACTATCGACTGTTTCGGTACATATTAAGTTGAACTTGAACTATGACATGTATAGGCTAGTCTTGGAGTTGGATTATTTTGAATGTGTATGTATATAAAGCCATGGAAAAATGGCTAGTTTGATATATATATATATTTAAGAATTTTCTATCTTGATCATGTTTTTTGTGTGTGCTAAGATTCTGTGGTATGCTATGCTCAAATGATGATTTAAACTTGTTTGGGTTGAGTCGGCTATGGTACATATATAAGTAAAAAATTTTCTTGATATGTTACATATTATTTTATTTAGATTTGTTATATTTTCATGTAATTAGGTATCTTGGTTGTGGCTTGTGGTAATTGTAAGTTCTATATGCTTGCATTAAGTGAAGAAATCGTTATACATCATGTTACTAAGTTAGTCATGATTCGGCATTTATATATATGTGTGTGTGTGTGTGTATAAGTATATTGATTTAATTCCATAGAAGGTTATATGTGTATAAGTGATTGATTAAAAATGATGAAATTTTAATATTAAACAAAGTGAAAGTACTAAGCATGGTTATATTCGAATAATGTATTGAAAGATGACTAAATGAATAGTGATTTGTGCATTAGTAAATCAATAAGAGTATATGAGTTTTATGTGATGTATAAATGTCCGAATTGGTTAAAAATAGATTGGTTGTGTATATGCATTTTAGGCATGATAATTGGTATGTGAATTGAGTGCACTTTAAGTAGTTACTTGTGCTATAAAATGCTTAACTATATATAGATGATTTGGGTATAATTTTTAATATGTGAACTAAGCTTGTTATGTTTTATTATTAATGTTCGAAAATGGTCCAAGTTTGATATGGTTAAATGTGTATAAGGTTTTATTTGTTTAATGAAACATATTTGATCATTTGGTGAAATTATTAATGCCGTATATGCTGATGGACAAAATGCCATGTGATATATTTTATTGAATTTAATATGTACATGTATAGAGTTATGAATTAAAATGTTTGATGTTTATTAGATATTTGAATATCATTAAAATGTTGAATATATGATTTGTATATATATTACGAATTAATAAAATTATGATTAACACTTAAATAGGCATATGCTTATAAATATAACTTGTGTGAATATGTAAATGTTCGGAATTGTGCTTTTGTTCAGTAATGCCTTATGACCCTAATTCGGCGAAGGATACGGGTTAGGGGTGTTGCATTTGATTGGTATCAGAGCTACGGTTTAGTCGATTCTAGGACTAACGTAGTGCACGTGAATTTAGCTATACATGCCTTATTATATACTGCGATAGTGTGATGACTTCTGACATTTGAAAATGTTTTTTCGTATAGTAAATGGATCCCGACAGAGCTGTAACTGATGATGTCGAGAATATAGCACCTACTTCCGGTCAAGGGATAACGTCGGTTGATTCTCGATCAACCTCGAGTAACCAAGAGGGAGAGGCTAAACAAGCCTTTTACCAAATGATGAATGATTGGTTTACTCAGTATATGCGGATGAATCCAGCTGCACAACAACCTCTACCCCCGATTAATCTTTCTCGGATACCTACTATACCTCAAGTGAGTGATCTGTTGAGATTTCATAAGCCTCCTGTTAATAAAATCAGAAAACATGCGGCTGAAGGATTTAGAGCTACTGATAATGATGATGCTGAGCTTGCTGAATTCTGGCTTGATAATACTATCCGTGTGTTTGATGTGTTATCTTGTACCCCGAATAAGTGCTTAAAATGTGTCATATCTTTACTACGAGACACTGCATATCATTGGTGGAATACACTAGTATTGGTGGTTCCGAAAGAACGGGTGACTTGGGACTTCTTTCAGACTGAGTTCCGTAAGAAATACATCAGCTAAAGATTTATCGACCAGAAGCGCAAAAAATTTCTAGAATTGAAATAGGGTCACATGACTGTGACAGTATATGAGCGGAAATTCATGTGTCTCAGTCGATATGCCTGAGAATGTGTTTCGACTAAAGCTATGATGTGTAAAATATTTGAAGACAGACTGAACGAAGACATTAAATTGCTTGTTGGCATACTCGAAATAAAATAATTCGTAGTACTGGTTGAGCGAGCATGCAAGCCAAAGAGCTCGAGAAAGAGAAAAGAAAAGCTGACTTTGAAGCTAGTGATTCACGTAAGAGATCATCGAGTAAGTCTCTTCAGTCGGCATCAAAGAGATTTCGGGATGATTCTAGCCGTTCAAAGGCTACTTTGGGTTATTTTAGACGTGACCATGATAAACCACCTGTGAGCTCGAGAGCTACCTCGGTAGCTAGTTTTGGTAATGTTAAATCAAATCAACTAGAGTGCAAACATTATGGTAAACGACATCCCGGAAGTTGTAGATTGTACGACCAGGCCAGTTTTAAATGTGTATCGATGGATCACTTCATCCGTGAATGTCTTGAGTTGGTCGAGCAAGATATAGTGAAAAATACGAGATCGGGTAACACTGTAGCTCGAGGTAGACCACCCAGAAATACGGGTAATGTGAGTAGCAGTCAGTGAGGGTCTAAAGATACAGCAATTAGATCTGAGGCTTGTGCACCTGCCAAAGCCTATGCTATTCGCGCACGCGAGGAGGCCTCATCCCCAGATGTTATTATTGGTACATTCACTCTTTATGATACTAGTGTAATTGCATTGATTGATCCTAGTTTGACTCATTCTTATGTGTGTGAGACTTTAGTATTCAGTAAGACTTTGCCTGTTAAGTCTACTGAGTTTGTGATTAGAGTATCAAACCCCTTGGGCCGATGTGTTATGGTTGACAAAGTGTGTAAGAATTGTCCCTTGATGATTTGAGATTCGTGTTTTCCTGCTGATTTGATGTTGTTGCTGTTCAAAGAGTTCAATATAATTCTAGGTATGGACTAGTTAACTTTGTACGATGCTGTCGTAAATTGCAAAAGAAAGACTATTGATTTATGGTGCCAGAATGATGAGATTATTCAGATTGAATCTAATGATTTGAATGGTTTACTGGTAGTGATATTTTCGATGTTAGCTCAGAAATATGTGAGAAAAGGTTGTGAAGCTTATTTTTCCTATGTGCTTGATAGTAAAGTGGCCGAAAGAAAGATTGAATCAGTACCTGTTGTGTGCAAGTATCCAGATGTGTTTCCTGAAGAATTGTCAAGTTTGCCACCTATTCAGAAGGTAGAGTTTGGTATTGAGTTAGTACCGGGGACGACTCTGATACCGATAGCTCCGTATAGAATGGCACCTACTGAATTAAAAGAATCGAAAGCTCAGTTGCAAGAGTTGACAAATAGAGGTTTCGCGCGACCAAGTTTCTCTCCCTATGGTGCACCAGTGTTATTTGTAAAAAAGAAAGAAGAAACTATGAGGATGTGTATTGATTACCGACAACTCAATAAAGTGACTATAAAGAATAAGTATCCGTTGCCATGGATTGACGACCTGTTCGATTAGCTGAAAGGGGCTACAGTGTTTTCAAAAATAGATTTGAGATTTGGCTACTATCAGTTGCAAGTTAAAGATTCCAATGCGCCAAAGACTGCTTTTTGAATGAGGTACGAACATAATGAGTTTCTGGTTATGCCTTTCGGACTTACTAATGCACCTGTTGTTTTCATGGATTTGATGAATCAGATCTTCAGACAATATTTGGATTGGTTTGTGGTTGTGTTCATAGATGATATTTTGGTTTATTCCCATGATGAAACTGAGTATGCCGAACATCTGAGACTTGTGTTACAGACTTTGCGAGATAAACAGTTGTATGCGAAGTTCAGTAAATGTGAGTTCTGGTTACGCGAAGTCAGTTTTCTGTGCCATGTTGTATCAACATCGGGTATTCAGGTTAATTCGAGTAAGATTTCAGCTATACATAATCAGAAACCTCCGAGAAATGTTTTTGAAGTCTGAAGTTTTCTAGGACTTGCTGGTTACTATAGACGGGTCGTAAAAGGTTTCTCTATGATTGCAACCCCGATGATAAAGCTACTTTAGAAAGATGTTAAGTTCGAGTGGTTAGAAAAATGCCAGAAAAGTTTTGATCAGCTGAAAGCCCTTTTGACCGAAGCTCCAGTGCTAGTTCAGCCAGAATCGAGTAAAGAATTTGTTATCTATAGTGATGCATCTTTAAATGGTTTGGGCTATGTTTTGATGCAGGAAGGCAAAGTCATTGCTTATGCTTCGAGACAATTAAAATCGCATGAAAAGAACTATCTGACACACGATCTAGAATTGACAGCTATTGTGTTTGCATTGAAGATATGGCGTCACTATCTGTTCGGTGAGAAATGTCATGTTTATTCTGATCACAAAAGCCTGAAATATTTGATGACTCAGAAAGATCTGAATTTGACACAACGTCGATGGTTAAAGTTGCTAAAAGACTACGAGCTTGTAATTGACTACCATCCGGGTAAGGCTAATGTTGTTGCTGTTGCACTAAGCTGAAAATCACTGTTTTCTTTGCGTGCAATGAATGCGCATATGGTTATGTCTGATGATGGTTCAATAATAGCTGAATTAAAAGTAATACCGTTATTTATTTAACAAATTTGTGATGCTCAGAAAGTTGATGATGATTTGATAGTAAAACGAGCTCAATGTGATTCAAATGTTGATTCTGAGTTCAGAGTTGATGCTGAGGGTTGTTTGAGGTTCAGAAATTGAATATGTGTCCCGAGAAAT
The DNA here is from genome assembly GCA_025698465.1 of Gossypium longicalyx. Classification (NCBI taxonomy): domain Eukaryota; kingdom Viridiplantae; phylum Streptophyta; class Magnoliopsida; order Malvales; family Malvaceae; genus Gossypium; species Gossypium longicalyx. The sequence goes on from CM047000.1 coordinate 11,081,751, forward strand.
TTAGAATTGATTCAGATGATTTTGAATGAAGCTCACAGTAGTCGGTTATCTATTCACTCGGGTAGTATGAAGATGTATAATGATCTGAAATAGCTTTACTGGTGGCATGGTATGAAATGTTTAGTCTGTCAGCAGGTAAAATCCAAGCATCACATACCTTCTGGATTGCTTCAACCGATCATGATACCTAAGTGGAAATGGGACAGAGTCACAATGGATTTTGTTTCTGATTTGCCGTTGACACCGAGCAAGAAAGATGCAATCTGGGTTATTGTGGATAGATTGACTAAATCAGCTCATTTTATTTCGATTCGCACAGATTACTCACTTGATAAACTAGATGAATTGTATGTTTCTCAGATTGTGAGATTACATGGAGTGCCTATTTCTATTGTTTCGGATAGAGACCCGAGGTTTACATCGCGGTTTTGGAAGAAACTGCAAGATGCATTAGGTACAAAATTACATTTCAGCACAGCTTTCCATCCACAAACAGATGGCCTGTCTGGACAAATCATTCAGATACTTGAGGATATGTTAAGATATTGCATTCTCGAGTTCGAAGGTACTTGGGAACGATACTTACCTCTGATTGAATTTGTGTACAATAATAGTTTTCAATCGAGTATCAAAATGGAACCTTACGAGGCTTTGTACGGTCGTAAATGTTGTACACCATTGTATTGGACTGAGCTCAGTGAAAACAAGATATACGGTGTTGATTTGATCAGAGAGACTGAACAGAAAGTGAAAGTAATTCGTGAAAGCCTGAAAATAGTGTTAGATCGTCAAAAATCGTTTACGGACTTGAAACGAAAAGATATAGAATTTTAGATCAGGGACAATTTGGGACAGTGGCATCGATATGTGATTACATGTAAGACCACGTCTGGGACGTTGGCATTGTACAATATATGTGATTATCCGAGTGTCCTATCCAATTCTGAATGGTTCATCGAGCAACGATAAGTTGTGATTGAATGTGTAAAACGAGCTAAAATGACCAGGTATGAGTTAGCTTATTACCTACTTGAAATAAGGTAAGTAAGTTACTTGATATTTGTTGCAAATCATGTATGATGTAAATGAAGAATGTATGTGAATATGGAAAGTGTATTTGGCCTTTTGAATAAATAATATGAATATTCTTAAAATGATTCTTTAATATGTGTATATAAGATTATGTATATTTGGCCATATAATAAGTGTATGTATATGATGTTATATTTTGATTCATGAGCTTATGTATATGAGTGTAAGTATACTTGGTTTTATAATGACATATTGGCTTTGAAAGTTGAATGGTATTTTGTTAATATAATTATATGAGCATTCGGCTAAGTTAACATTTACGTATGAAAGTATATATATTATTTATGAAATTGTAAGTTTGAGATTAAATGTGATAATGATATTATAATTTGGTTTAGTTTAAATGAGTTGGTTATATCATTGAATTTTTTATTTACTTATGACTTACTAAGCTATGATAGCTTATTGTGTGTGAATGTTTTCTTTGTTTTATAGATTTTGGATCAAGTTATGAGCTCGGGAATCGTCAGCAAAGCCTATCACACTATCGACTGTTTCGGTACTTATTAAGTTGAACTTGAACTATGGCATGTATAGGCTAGCCTTGGATTTGGATTATTTTGAATGTGTATGTATATAAAGCCATGCAAAAATGGCTATTTTGATATATATATATATATATATATATATATATATATTTAAGAATTTTCTATCTTGATCATGTTTTTTGTGTGTGCTAAGGTTGTATGGTATGCTATGCTCAAATGATGATTTAAACTGGTTTGGGTTGAGTCGGCTATGGTACATATATAAGTAGAAAATTTGCTTGATATGTTACATATCATTTTATTTAGATTTGCTATATTTTAAGGTAATTAGGTATCTTGGTTGTGGCTTGTGATAATTGTAAGTTCTATTTGCTTGCATTAAGTGAAGAAATCGTTATACATTATGTTAGTAAGTTAGTCATGATTAGGCATTTATATATATATGTGTGTGTGTGTGTCTATAAGTATATTGATTTATTTCCATAGAAGGTTATATTGATTTAATTCCATAGAAGGTTATATACATATAAGTGATTTATTAAAAATGATGAAAGTTTAATATTAAACAAAGTGAAAGTATTAAGCATGGTTATATTCGAATAATGTATTGAAAGATGACTAAATGAATAGTGATTTGTGCATTAGTAAATCAATAAGATTATATGAGTTTTATGTGATGTATAAATGTCCGAATTGGTTAAAAATATATTGGTTGTGTATATGCATTTTAGGCATGATAATTGGTTTGTGAATTGAGTGCACTTTAAGTAGTTACTTGTGTTATAAAATGCTTAACTATATATAGATGATTTGGGTATAATTTTTAATATGTGAACTAAGCTTGATATGTTTTATTATTAATGTTCGAAAATTGTCCAAGTTTGATATGGTTAAATGTGTATAATATTTTATTTGTTTAATGAAACATATTTGATCATTTGGTGAAATTGTTAATGCCGTATATGCTGATGGACAAAATGCCATGTGATATATTTTATTTGATTTAATATGTACATGTATAGAGATATGAATTAAAATGTTTGATGTTTATTAGATATTCGAGTATCATTAAAATGTTGAATATATGATTTGTATATATATTACGAATTAATAAAATTATGATTAACACTTAATTGGACATATGCTTATATATATGAATATGACTTGTGTGAATATGTGAATGTTCGGAATTGTGCTTTTGTTCAGTAATACCTCATGACCCTAATCCGGCGACGGATATGGGTTAGAGGTGTTACACTAACCTTGTCTCACAGTAATTCAATTATCTCATAATATGAATTCCTTTTTGCTTACATCATTCCTTCTCTGTGAAACTAGGCTCAATAAGCTTTAATTTCATATTTTATTTACCCTCTAATTTGATTTCCACAATATTTGGTGGATTTTCAAAGTCGGAATGCTGCTGCTGTCCGTGACTGTATTAGTACACATTAATTTTGTACATTCACATTTCCAAGCATATAGCTTAACATCATTCAAATGTCCAAAAACTCTTATCTATCCATTCATTCATAACCATTTTTAATAGGCATTTACGCCGATCCTTTCCTCTTTTCGTTATTCATTAAACCACAAAATTAAAGGAATAAACACATATTATCTCAACTCGATTTGGCTTAAAAGCTTCACACATGATCATCAATTAAATTTACCATATATTTATACCTTATGAACATAGACCCATAACCACAAGGTCATCACAAAATCATTCTCATAAACATGACTTACTTATTTGTATCTTTACCAAAGGTGCATCTTAAACCGAATCATTTCTCATGAGTTTTGCGTACATACCTGTACTACATCATGACATAATGATTCCTTATCACAACTTTGATATAATCTTTGAATTACCCATTGAATCACTTGGAATACTAAAGGATGTTCAAAATCATCATGCACCAAATAGAGTGCCAAAGGCATGTCCCAGACATGGTTTTACATGGATCCACATGTCGATGCCATACCCCAGATATGGTCTTATACGAAATCTCATGTCAATGCCGATGCCATGTCCTAGACATGGTCTTACACTAGCATACATATCAGTGTCGATGCCATGTCCCAGACATGGTCTTATACTGGCTCACATATCAACGTCGATGACATGTCCCAGACATGGTTTTACACTGGCTCACATATCAACGTCGATGCCATGTCCCAGATATGGTCTTACACTGGCTCACATATCAACGCCGATGCCATGTCCTAGACATGGTTTTACACTAGCTCACATATCAACGCCGATGCCATGTCCCAGAGATGGTCTTACAGTGGCTCACATATCAATGCCGATGCTATGTCCCAGACATGGTCTTACACTGGCTCACATATTAACGCTAATGCCATGTCCCAAACATGGTCTTACACGGGACCTTATCTCGAAACTTTGTCGAATATCATCGAGTCATCGTGAATCCATTCCATAAAGAAAAATACATATTCATATATATTTCATGCAATATTTAAAAATTAGACATATAATAATAACAGTATGTTGCATTATTTTCAAACAAACTTACCTCGATACCAAAAATAGTGAAAAGGACTTAACCGTCAAATGTGCGTTTTTCCCCCGTTCTTGGTCCAAACCTCATTTTCTTTGATCTAAAATATCACATTTAACTTATTTATTGGTCGTATTATTCAATGCGATCCAAAAATCACATTATGGAAAATTTATTTTTTTTGCCCCTAAACTTTATCATATTTACACTTTTTCCCCTAGGCTCGTAAAATGATTTTTATTCAGTTTCCTCACTCTTTAAGCCTAGCTGAATCATTTTCATAACTATGGCAGCCCAAAATTTCCACTAAATCACACTTTTATGACCAATTTTATAACTTTTACAAATACGCCTTTTTATGCATTTTCACTGAAAATCACTTAGTAAAAGTCGTTTCTCTAACATCAAACTTACATATTCCTCCATTAAGCATTAAAATACATACATGTCACACATGGGTAAATTTTTAAACATGAACCCTAACTCAAAATAAGGCTAAAAATAGGTAGATCATGCTTCAAGGATCTCAAAAACGTGAAAATCATTAAAAACGGGACAAGAACGGACTTACTATTGAGCTTGGAAAGCTTTAAAAAAACCCTAGCCATGTATTTCATGGAAATTTCAGCCAAAGGTTGAAGATGAGCATAAATTTGGCTTTTATTTTCCCTTTTTATTATTTTAATTACTAAATGACCAAAATGCCCCTAACTTAAAAATATTCTATTTCACCCATTTCATGTCCATTTTTGTACAAAAAATTAGCCAATGGTCTAATTATTATATAAGTACCTCCAATTTAAAATTTCATAACAATTGGACACCTCTAGATGTAGAACTCAACTTTTGCACTTTTTACGATTTAGTCCTTTTGACTAAATTGAGTGCCCAAACGTCAAAATTTTCAAACGAAATTTTCACAAAATCATTTCATGAAATTGTATACCATAAAAATATAATAAAAATAAATTTTATTACGTCGTATTTGTGGCCTCAAAACCGCTATTCTGACTAGACCTTAAATCGGGATGTTAGATATTTGACAAGTAAGTCAAAGATGAGGAAATATGACAATTTGTTATGAGTTGGTACAGGTATGTATGAAAAACTCATATGAATAAGCTTGGTATGTGAGGAACTTTTGGTAAGATTGAAAATGTGTAAGCTATGTCTTCAAATTTAAGCTATACCTACGAATTTGTGATAACACATAAGTAAACTATGTTATGTCTATGGTATTTATATATATGATCATGTTGCTATTTAATTGCATGTGAACTTACTAAGCTTTATGCTTACTCCCCCTCTCTTTTTCATTTTCTTATAGTATTGCCAAGCTAGCTCAGGGATCGAAGGACATCGGAGGCTCGATTACACTATCAACTGGACATTGGGTATAGTTAGTCTCAACATTTTAAGTATGACATGTATAGGGACTTGGTCTTTATGTTATATGTCATATCGGTCTAGCCAAATGTGTTGGCTTATGGTAATATTTGATTCATTTTGTATATGGCCATGTGATATGGTTCATATTGATTATTTGGGTAGTAATTCTAATCAATTATGCATGCATGCAATGTGTTATGCTTGACGTCATTGCTTGTGGATGAGATGTCTGACGAATGGCACATGTGCTAAATGAATAAATCATGGCTAGTAGGTATGACCAAAACTATGGTATAATTGAGCAAATTGAAAGTAGGTTTAGCATGATGAATGAATATGAAATTGGTGTGGAATGCCGTATGAAAGCATGATGGTTTGGATAGGAGATATGTTATACAAAAGCATGGATTAATCATGTTTATGAGTATTTGAGTGACTAAATATACTATTTTGCATGCCATCAAAGATGAATGAGTGAATAAGCATTTAAAGGTATCAAATAGCTTGGAAAATAGCCTAAAAGTTGTCCACACGGGTAGACACACGAGCGTGTGTCTAGGCCGTGTGTGACACACAGTTTGCCCTATGGGCGTGTGATCCGGCCCTATGTCCCTTGCACCCTAATTAATGCAAAAACAAAATGCCCAGTAGTAAACACACGGGCGTGTGTCTCTACCGTGTGGGCACGGCCTTAGGACATAGGCATGTGCCTAGGCCATGTTAAGTCTGCACCTGATTTTGGAATTTAATTTGCCACACGGTCTGAGCACACGGGCGTGTGACTTTATTTTGGTTGATGACGTCATAGTCAGAGAGTTACATGGGTTGAGGATACGGGCGTGTCCCAAGCTACACGGGAGTGTGTGACCACACGGCCTACCCACACGGGCGTGTGACTCTCCAAAATAAGAAAAATTCTCTAACTGTCAAAAAGGTTCCAGAAGTTCTCAATGTAGTCACAAACCACTCCCGGTGTATGTTTTGGGCCTCGTAGGCCCTTTTGAGGGGCAAATTGTATGTGACTAAAGGGTTTCAAATTTGGATGAAATTTTATGGCATGAATTTATATGCTTGTTTACGTTTAAGTCCGGTAATGCCTCGAATCCTGTCCCGGCATCAGATACGGGTAAGGGGTGTTACAAATTCTTTCACCATTCTTTATTCTTCCATCTATTCCATATTGTTTATGAAAGCCATGAGGAACTAATCCTTCTATAGGGGATTAGCTATTGGAGGCATGATCTATTAACTGTTTTGTAAGGTTACTCAACGGATCAACTGTTTGGGAAAGGAAGAGAGTGGAACAAACCCTAGGCCTGACAACCCTGGAAAGCCATCAATGTAGGAATTAACCCAAAATTGATATTGCCTATCTGTGAACACCTTCACCCTAAGTCATTCTGGACTGTAAGGTCAGAATATAAGTAGTCCTTGCTGACTTGTTATGTTAGTGGAAGATCGGAAGATCCTGCTAGGGTAGTAACTATTTGGTTGACTAGAAACCTGAAACGACAGCTGATTGGGATTGTCGAAGCAAGCTAATCACTCATCATCAGATTTGATTCCTTCTACTTTTTCTATCTTTTGAGGTTTAGTTTTCATTTATGTTATTTTGTTTTATTATTAGTACTATAAAAATCCCTACAAATATCTTATTTACATTTCCGTACTATAACTTGATTAAAGTATTAATTAGATATTTTAGTGTGTAGGTTAAAATTGATCTAGCCTTCGCTTCCCTTGGGTACAATCCTTGGAGTACTCACCCACTCCGTTGTAAAATTATATTACAACTAGACCCGTACACTTGTGGATACCGCCTCGTAGTTCTATATTTTAACGCAGTATTCACACTCCAGGCGGTCAATCAACATTTTTTTTCTCTTTGTTTACCTTACTAGTTAACACTTTTATTAACAATGTTTATCAAATTCTTTTATTTATTAAGAAAATAAAGAAGGAACTCTAAAAGAATACCGTTATTTGAATCTTGATAAGGAATTCAACATGTATAATTGGTTTTATTAAGGATCCAGTTTTTTTTTTTACAAAAATAAAAATTGTATAAGAATAAGTCTAATTTAGAATTAAGGAGATTTAATTTAAATGAATTTTGAATTTTGACTATTTATTTTCCCTTAGCAAATCCTAAAAGAGTCACATTTATTTCTAGCCCATCAAAAGAAACCTCTTTTTTTTTTAATAATCACGTTATAAATTTTGATCATATCTATTATTTTTGGCATAATACCTAGAACTATTCATAGCCCCCCTCTCTAACCCATAAATAAGAGGATAATACGATTCAGCGCACTCGAACCCACATCCTCCTATATTAGCAACAATACTCATGCCGATTACTGATTGAGTCTTATATCACCCATAATTCTTTTCAAACCCTTAAAATGGAAACTAATATGCACTTAAGTGTGCTTGAATCCAAGTGGCCACGTTTTTTCTCATTGTTGTAATGACAACAGTGCCAGCTAAGTTAACCATATCGACAACTTTATCTAATATTCAAGATATCTTTCTAAATAGACCAAAGATAATCTTGTCTTAAAGTGATCTAAACCTGCCTTAATTAAATAAAAATTTGCCCAAAGCTGATCCAAAGCCCAAAACCTCGTCATTCTAGAGTTAATTTGTATAGAATTTTCTATCTACTAATGCTTAAGTAAAATGTTCATAATATGAGTTTGCGAAATTGGATTTACACGTTTTAAAATGTATTGAAAAGTTAGAATAAATTTTATGAGTCGTCTGTTGGTAACTCTACTGTTACTCGATATGTCAAGATCCCATCCAAAAATGTATTGCAAATTGATTGATGTTGCAGAGCTTTGAAAGCTTTGAAACAATAACTTTGGCATCCACATCGTTTGGTCTTTTTCTATCCATCATGTATCAAAGAACAAACCTACCATATGCCATCTGCAGAGGAAAAACTAAAATTTGATGTAGTGGATCCTTCCTCCTTTGATGATATAAATCCTTAGCCAGACTATAATTTGAGTGCCTTGATGAAAGTAACATCTACCAAGATGTATATATATCTGATTGTAAAATAAAATGTCTTGCTTGTCACTAGGAAGAGGAAGATCTTGTATTTGCTCGTTGGAGGCAAGTTGAGGACCAGATGCGGATTGTTAGGGAGGTAAATTACATTCTGACTGTTGCTCATACTATTCTCAATGGTTATTCCTCCACATCCCATTCCTTCCTTTTCTGAAATACTGAAATTATCTATAGAACAAAAGTAAAAAGTCATTTAAGAGTATCCTAATCTGTAATTTAGTATAATTTGTTCACGCCATTAGCATTAAGAGATTATATTTAATAAATTTGGATTCGTATTTTAATACTTTGAAATTCATGCCTTTATATTATTGGTAGCTTTCTGTATAAAACAAAAAAAGCTATATGGATATTCATTTTATGTTGGTTATTACATAATAAATACTAATGATATTTCTCATCGATGTTAACCAAAAAGAAAAAAAAAAAGAAGGAAAATTGGGAGGCCAATGTCTCCAAGTGTCATTCTAATGGGTCAATTACATTCACCCATAAAATGTAAAACCAAAAATTCCAACCCCCAACCCCATGCATCATCACATCAACATCAATTTCCTTTCTTTATTCGGCTTCTCCGGTTTCTTTTTAGCACAGTTGTGAAGCGGTCATTATTAACTGGGTCCAAATAATTCCAATATCAAATGGACAATAGGACAATGTCCACCACACCCAATTAAATGGGTCCAAATTTTCCTTAACTGTTTTTTATAAGTATTTATATTTTATCCGATAGCAGTAAACCGACTACAAAGAATTAAGAACAATAATGTTGTATACAACAAATCAAAGAATAAAAAAAATACAAATATCAATTCAACAAATTACAGTTCAAACAAAGTTGTATATTATAATGATTCAAATAATAAGTCTTTTAGTAAGATGACATCATGCCATTTTTCGAATTCTTGCGAACAGATGATCCACAGAAGTTGCAGGTCTACCAAATAATTTACCATTTCTTTCGCACCAGATGGAATGTACATAAGCATTTCAAGCCAACTTAAGAAGATATGAGATACGGGACTTACCCTTAAGATGAGTTACTGCCTAGCATAGTTCTTGATCCCACGAACCAACCATTCTCTCAATGCTACACAAATCCAGAATTTACTGCCAAGGCTTGCAAGAATATTACCATTCAAAGAAAATATGGTTTTGAGATTCATGACTAGAGGAGCATAGCAAATAGTTCCTTTTAGAAATAACCCCTTGAGAGAACAACTTATCCCGTGTTGATAATCTATTTAAAATAGTTATCCAGGGAATGATTGAATGTTTTGGCACATGGAGGGGGTTACCACAACAATCTGTTCCATGGAACCTTAGTTGCCTTCTTCTTTATATCCTCCGAAAGCATCCTAGAAGACACAATAGTTCCTATGGGAGACTCCTAACAAAGGTTGTTGCAAGCTCCTTAAGACTTAAAATCCTTTTCCAACTCCACATTTTAGTTGAATTTAGCTCAACTAACCAAAAAGAACTCCCTTTTAAAACATAATTCTGAACCCAAGCAACCCAAAGAGACCCTTATGAAGTAAGTCAAGAATGAACTAGTTGCAATATGCAAGCTGGGTTCCATTCCTCAATACATTTTAATCGCAGTTTTCCTTTAGACTTGGGTAAGCAGATATCCCTCCAACTAACCCTTGCACCAGTAGCTACTTATATAGGCATTTCGAGAAATTTCTTTATTAATTCATATGTTTAACTAATAATAGTAACCAAGTGAAATTTATGTAAAACATTTTAAACAAACAAGTCATTTAACAAATCAACATGTGGTTACATGAATTTAACAAAAAAAAAATAGATACTTTACATTTTAAATCATTGAATTTAATATCAAATTTCATTCAACTCATAATTTTTTTATTATTAAATGTTTAATGTGCCACAAATTCCAAAAGAATTTTTTATCACTTATACTAACCCTATTAAGTAATTCTAATGTAAAAACTATTTTAGCTTGTATATGTGACTTGTTTTATCAACAAAATCAACTTTGGGATTCTATGTTAAGTATGCATTTTAAACCAACATTTCCATGAGAAATACTTAACGAAGTTAGTATAATTGACTTAATTTATTAATAATATAAGTTGAGAGATATAATTTGATGAAATTGATTGCTTGAGACCATCAAGGTTGATGCTAAATAAGTGACCTAAAGTATAAATTACTCATAAAATTTGATTAAATGAATGCATGATCATTAAAATATAAAGTGTTTTAGTCTTCTTTTTGTACTCGGACAATGTTTTTCCTTTATATATATTATTTAATTCGTGGAGTTATTAGCAATTCAACTTTAATAAGTACCGGTTTGAGTGAGTTTGATATGCATTGCCTATTTGGCTGGTTTTCATTCAATATAAATATTTGTGGTCGTACTTCATTTTTTCCTTTTCTGCTTTTCAGTGTTTTTGGTGTCTCATAGCAAAGTACCATTTTTGGATCTATTTGTTCAAGCATAGCAAATTGGCACAAGCCAACAGGGCCAGATGGAATTCCAAGTTTTTTTATGATGTGTCCAAAGAAGAATGATGAATGTTTATTGCCACATTAATTGGACATAACAAGAAAAGTAAAGCAAATTAGCAGCGACGGAACACTTGTCCTAATTTAGTTACTCAAAGCAATCCAAAATTTGCTTGGAGTTACCCCCAACATGACAGTACACAAGTTTTCTAGTGTTATTTTTTCCCTAAGTTCACCTGTAAGGATGGATGATTCGACGTATCACTCCACCAAACGGAAAATGAAAAAGAAATATCAGTGTCAGTGACAAAGAAAATTATAATAAATAAGTCGCATTATATAAGGTAAAAATATGATGAAAAATTTTGTATTAAGAGTAAGATTGTAGGGTAAATTAATTCATGTATATTAGATTAAAATGTAAATTAATTATTTTTTTAAAAATTTTATTTATTTGTACCATTAAAAACTAATGTAGTTGACAAAATATCTAAACAGTAAAACTTAGTGTGTCACGTGTATATGACTAGTTTTTAACAGCAGAAATAGATAAAATTTTTAACAAAAAAATTAGTTTGCTCATTGATTTAACTTATTGAAATTAATTTGTTCATTTTTTTACTAGATGAGATAAAATACAATCTGACTCCTAGTACAAGAGTCTCCATGATATTTTTATCGATTATATATATAATATTTGACAAAATTAGTCTTACTACTATTAAATAGATTAATTTAATAATTTTAGTATTAAAAATAATCAAATAAGATCAAATTGTAATAGCATTTATGATTTAAAAAATGATATGAAATATTTTAAATTTCAATTCAATTTCAATTAAAAATATTTATTTATAAAACTATAAAAACTTTCAAAATATTATTTTTATCAAACAATAAATAACATTTTTAGAACAAATAAATATCAATTAAAATTTAATTTAATTTATTTTTTTAATAATATATTTAATAATTTAATTCAATCCCTATAATATAATAACAACTTATCTACTTTTACCTGCACTTAAAAAAAACTATCTACTTTTACGCTTAATTTATAGAAAAAGTAGCATTCTGACAAAAATTGATTATTGTTCTTTTGACGAGTATCAGCAGCTTGGACTTTAGGATTTCCAAACCCCCTTTTTTTAATTATGACTACGTGAACTTTTTCAGTCTTTTCTTCTTTCATTTTCTAAAGCTCAAAGTTACTGTTTTTAAAAATTGGTGCAGCCCTGGAAAGTGTATGCCTTGAATGGATTCCAATACCATACGGTCTCACGAATTTCTATTTCATATGAAATCCAAATGAAGAAACAATGAAAAAGCATTTTCCTCTGTATATATTTCAACTTTTAAAATTATAAAATTTCCAAATTCACTAACGAGAAAACAGTTTCTCAGGATGACACATACTTGTCGGGAGTATGTTCTTTAATCCTCCTATAAATGTAATCGATACCAACCACTCAATCGTTGAACGGTGCTTGTTATTCCAAGATAATAATTTAAAAATAAATCCCATACAAAAAATAGTCTAAAGAGTTTACTATAAAAACAAACAATAGGTGGCAATTAACGAGAGGACAACACAATTTTTTTAATCAATTAATAAATAGTTGTATTATAAAGATATAATTTTTACACGTAAAATTATCTTATAAAGATATAATTTTATGTAAAATTATTTTATAAAATATTATAATCATATGAAAGAATATTCCATTAGAATATATGACCTTATGAAGAGATATATTATGGAAATATACACCTATTGATGTCTATGTAAAGAATTTTTCTATTAATCATTTTTACTATTTTATTGAGTGTTGAGGGCTTTGTTGTATATTAAAAATATTTTTAAAGTCTTAAGGAAAATATTATACACGTGTTAAAACCATCTTATTCACTAACAATATTTTATTTTTTCTTGTTTCAATTTTTTTTCTAACATTAAGTATGCTAGAAGAAATAAATATAATCGAAGAAACAACATCTAAAAAGAGTTATGACCCCCTTCAAATTTATTTAGAGATCGCTCTTAATGATATCCTTTTTATCATAAAACTCTAAATTAAGTATTAAAGAGTGATCAAAGTGCTTACTTCGACTTTCTTAGTTGATTTTCTTGTAAACTTAGTTCAAGCCCATTCCTTGACAATTTTTTTCAAAATACTTTTCCGTCTTGAAAATGTACTAACATTTTTGGCACTGCTTCTGGGAAACAAAACAAAAAATTATGAGCACGACTATCGAGACAACCTTTGAACCAATTCCTTCTGCCTTAGTTGCTTCTATTGTAGCTGACACTTTTAGTTGCAACGTTAAGTCCCATGATATTCTAGCTTAATAAACTATATCGTCTGAGCTTCCACCTTTATAGGAGTAGTCTTTATTCTTTTTCTTAAAACACCAGAACCAAGACATTGTCCTTTTGTCCTTTTAACCTTTATCCCCTTTACACACCACACAATATTTCAACCTTTATAGTCATATGCAAACCTTCATTTTCTATAGTTCCTCTATTTTTCTTCTAACCTTTCAATAATTTGGGTTAACCCAAAATATCATATCCAAATTGTATCTTCATTCAATGTCGTGATGGCACAACATGAAATAATAACCAAAATTCAATGCATCTTAATCCTTCTACCAAATTTAGAAACGCAAATTAAATTCTTAATCATTGAACTCTTCCGAGTATCACATTCTCAAATCCAAAGGGCATACATTCCTCGTATGTTCAATTTTCATATCTCAAATCTAATACATAACATAATCAAATTCATTCAAGATCTCTAATTTCACATATAGTAAACATCTCAATTCTCAAGGCATTTCATATTGTCATTATGAATTTAATGTCATGCTCTAGCATAAATCCACATTCCATAAATATATGCAGACACACATATCAACACCATACTCCATATACTCTCTCAAACTCATAAAAAGTCTTAGTTTGATAATAATTAGTTACATCCTTAAGTCCATTTTCATAAAGACAATTCACATTTCATTTTTCAATAACAAATCAACCAATATTCTAAAATTTGACCATGCCATATTTTCATAAAAATTTATAACTAATTTTTTTAGTAATATCCACCAATTTAACACTTAACAAAGTAACATGCCAAGTTCCATGAGAACTTACCCGAAAAAACTAGTAAAAAATAAGAGAGCTACATGCCTTCTTCTTTTGCAATAAATAATTTTTTCTTTACATTTTTTACACACAAATTTTAAGTTAAATATTGACTTGAAAAATTTGGAATCAAATTTTTATTTATGAATTTTGAGAAAAGTTACAATCTCTAGATATTTCTTAATCACAAAGAAAAACCCCTTTGATTCTTCTCTTTAGTAGACCTTCGATCTAAGGGTCGTCTATACTTGATTTTAGAAGAATGTAGTTTGCTTTAAGGGTCATCGAGACCTGATCTTAAAGTTGATTTTTGTGAGATGTTTGCTTGTGTATTTGATTTGATTGGATTCAAGGGTCTTTTAGACTTGATTTTGAATTAATGATGTTTGCTTCAAGGGTCGTCGAGGCTTGATCTTGAAAACGGGTTTAGACCCCCTATCTTAATTTGAATTGGACTGAAAGGCGACTTTCTTTAAAAACAACTTTTGGCTTCCTCTCCTCGTTTGAACTAGATCAAAAGGTGACTTTTCTTTAGTAAGTGTATGATGTTCGTCATAATTTCTTCAAGTTCTTTAGTTTCTTCAAATATTTCTGAAGAGATTTACTAAACTTCTTGAACTTTTGAATGTATGTTGAATGGCTTGGAGCTAACCCCCTTTTATAGTGCCCGTCAATCAAGTGAAAGAGAGTTTATGTAAAATTTAGCTTCTTCATTTGAGTGTTCTGCAAGAGTTACAATCCTTTATCTATTATTTATATAATCTTTAAAGAACATGATTTCTTTATAAAAGAGTTTTAAAATGATTTAATTTCTTGATTTATCTCTTTATTAATTAAATTTAATTCAATTAGAGATAAACAATAATAACTGATGATGAATTTTGGTCGGTCCAAAAATTTTCCCTCTACACCTTTGCTAGTAGCTCCATTCTCAATTCTTTTATCTTAGATATACAATATATACACATCAAAACCTCAACATAAATGACCCACTGAGCCTTAGCTTGTTTGGCATTGACATTGTTGCTAGTGTAGGAAGATGTGGGTTTGAGTGTGCTAAAGCGTATTTATCCTCCTATTGAAGGGTTGAAAAAGAGGTAATGGTAGTTCTAGGAATCGCATAAAAAAATCTCAACATAAATTGTTATATTAATGGCTCTAACTACCAAATGAACATAAATGTGCAAAAACAAAAATGATGGTATAATGAAAACTTAAATATCTTACCTTATTTGACACTTTCTTTCACTATCCAAATTTTCTCACAATACAAAATCAAAACCTTAGTTAATGGGTGATGATGATAAAGAGAATGACTCATAAAGTTTGTTAAAGGTGGGTTTCAAAAGAATAGAAAAAAGGTAATGGAAATTTAAATAAGAAGTGATGGAAAATGATTTTTTTTTTTGAAAAGGATAGTTCGTCTCTCTTACAAAGAGGTGACCAATCAAAAAGAAGAAAATGGGGTTCATTCCCTCCTTTTGTCTTTCTTTTTTTTTGTAATTTAAAATGCAAAGTAAAGTCAAATGGTCAACTTTTTAAAAATTTGTGTGGTTACAAATTGATTCATCAACATGAAATTTGATGGTTCAAAAATTCATCTCATTTACTACATATATTTATAAATTTTAATATTTTAACATATGCATATGTGAAATGTCAAAAGTACCCTAATAAAACAAAAAATACTATTTTACCCTTTATATTAAATTTTTATCCCAAAACTCTTAGAGAGAATTATTACTATAACTTACGACTCCACTAATGTCTATACTCTACTAATTCTTAGTTAATAGTAATTCTCACATCAAATTTTTGGATGAAATTTTTGAATAAGTGTTACACTTTGACATTGGCAATAAAAAGAGAGAGGTAATAATAGCTTTAGAATCACTAGATTGGGAAAAGGACAAGAACAATAATATCATCTAATTTGTAAAGGATTACAAGATGAATCATGTTTACATGCCAGAATTCTTAGTTGCAAACTCATCTTTCTCAATTGTGTGAACAAGGGCTTGGAAAGTGTGGGCCTTGAAACAAAGACAAGAAATGGACCGACACCATCATAAGAAAATTGAAGTTAAATGGAAAATTAGCCCCACACTGAGTCACATTTAGGTTATGATGCGAAATTTTAAAATGGTGAAACTTGCCAACACAGATATATAGAACATGGAAAAAGTGATCTGCCATAATTTGATATGTCAAATTAGAATCCCTAGTATGCTTAAAGAGCTTGTTTTCGAGCAATTTATATGTTTTTGTTATGCTTTTACTTAGTTTTTGTTCTTTGCACAAATAAGTTACTAGTATGTATTTTATGTTATTTTGAGACCCGAGATGACCATTTGGCATTCGGGCATCTAACGAGGTTGATGGATGATGTAGGGAGCCCATGATGGCCCAAATAGAGTAAGAAGATCACTGAGAAAGGGGTATCACTATATCGAAGCATAGAAGTCGTGATACCCCTAACAATATTGAAATAAGGAAGCTTGAGCCACCAACACTGGTATCGTGATACTGGCCATAGGGTATTGAGATACCCAAGACTCCCAAGGACCCTCATTTTAAAACTGAAGTTGATATCGCGATACTGAGTTCTGGGTATCATGATATCTCTATCGAAGGAGACAAAAAATGACCACACGGGCAGTCATTGTCCAACATGTCTCCCAAACAAAAATCAACATTTAGGGTTAATTTGGTCAATATTTTTGTACGCGAACTTTATTGAAATAAGCCAAATTGGCTAAAACAAATGACACACTTTACATTTTTAGGTTTTTAAAACTGTTCTCTTCATCTTTTAGGGTTTAGTTTTCTTCTCCATAGTCTAGGGTTTCATTTCATGCTTATTTTCTGGTGTTTCTTAGTTTCTTGTACTTAGTTAAGTTAGTTACTACTGTAGTTATGATCTATTTACTTATCTAGTCCTTCAAACTCTCTTATAGTTACAATCTAATCCATTAATTGAATGCCATTTAACTTTGTTACATTTCATTTGTTAAAAATTACTTTTTTAGTGTTCTTGTTTGTTTTTCTTACTACCATTGTTATTCTATCCAAGCTTTTACAAGAAAGTTTGGATTTTTATTTATTTTCTTAGGGTTTAAGTTAATGTTATTTTCATTTAATTTCTTAATGATTATGGGTTTTAATACAAGCATGAATGGCTAAATACTTAGGGGTTGATTGATGGGAATGTTGGGTAATTGATTTTTGGGTTCGGAGACTAATGTGCAAAATTGGCCTAAATTGAATAGGCTTCAAATCATAGGGTTACGCCCATAAGGGAAAATCAAGATAAGTGAGACCGAGAGGAGATCTTATTGGGCACCAATTTGATAAGTCCTAGGTTAGTCGGTGAGGTCGAGAGGTAAACTAGACAAATTTGTCGAAATCGGTAATGTTAAGGTCGAGAGGTAAAATGGAGCAAATTTAGGAGTAATAGCAATTTAGATCCCTAATTAGGAATTCAACCAACCACATAGAAATCAATCAACCCCTCCCTATTATCATATTTGTTCGTATTTGATAGTTGTGTAGTTTTTTTTCCTTACAATTTAGTCATTTACAAATTTAGTTAGTTAATTGATATAATCAAACTCTTGAATGGCTTGTCGTACTATTGTATCTAGTGAGTAGTTGTTTAGACTCTTTATTTGCATGTTTATAGCTAGAATTCACTTAATCATCGATTCTTGTGGGTTCGATCCTCGAAGCACCCCTGTACCCCATTGTACAATTTATATTACAACTGACTTGTCACACTTAAAAACACTGCACATAATTATTTGATGGGCGATCAAAAACCGAAGGTTTAAGCAAGGAAAGCGAAGAATATGGATACATATTTTAACTACTCTTAATTAATTTTTGTCTTTTGATTTGTTAAAAAAAATTCAACAGACTGAGTTGATATTCTGGTTACAAAGATTCGATATAAATATCATGAGCTTGTAATAAGTTTGTAAGTTTCTTTTCTTAATAAACTTAAACTTAAATAAAAATATACATTTTAAATTAAGGGAAGACTTTTTTGCTTGCAATATGCAAACCAAGGTGTGCACGTGACATCCCCAAACATGCACAATTCTTCCCATGAGTCCAACTTCCTTGCATTTTTATCCAATACGTGGGTCGGGCATCCCCAAATCCTAAAATGATTAAGATTCAACTTCCTTCCATTCCATAATTCGTATGAGGTTTTTAATGCTAACTTAGTTGGCACATAATTCAGAATATAGCAAGTCGTTTGTACAACATATCCTAGAAAGAGATTGACAACTTTGAATAACTTAACATCGAACGTACCATGTCTAACAAAGTTCAATTTCTTCTCTCTGCCATGCTATTTTTTTTGTAGAGTGCCCAACACAGTTATTTGGGATAGAATCTTATTCTCTATGAGGTACCCTAAGACCTCATCAGAAAAATATTCCCCACCTCAATCAAACTGAAGTGCCTTTATGGGTAAGCCTAGTTGTTTCTCCATTTTTGCACGAAAACCTTTGAATTTATCAAAGGTTTCACTTTAGTGGTGCATTAGGTATACATACTCATATCTGGAATAGTAATCAATAAAGGTTACATAATACTCATAACCACCTCTTGCACTAACGCTTATGGGGCCAAATACTTCAGTGTGCACAAGTTCTAGGGTTTTTTCGAGCCTCATTCCTTTTGTATTAAAATATCGCTTGGTCATCTTACCTTCCAAGAAAGATTCACATTGTGAAATATCAACTTCTTGAAATGAACTTAAGGTGTCGTCTTTCAGAATCCTAGTAATTCTTTCTCGGTTAATATAACCAGGTTTCAAATGCCAAAGGTACGCTTAATTAGAGTGAGAAGTTTTAAGTTTTTTATTCGATATTTCAATCTCAAGCAGTGTGTACATCTTTAGTTTGATAAAATAGATATTATTTGACATCCATCTATTACAGATAAGACTGTGATTTCTAAATATTGGAATTCTATTATTAAAAGTCACGGTCAAGTCGTCTTTATATAAACATGCAACAGAAATTAAGTTTCTTTTGAAACTTGGTACATAGAAATTGTCTCTTACAATAATCTTCCTAAAATTATCAAATTAAAGATGTACATCTCCTACTGCCTTAGATGGAACACTTGTCTCGTTCTCGGTTCACAACAATAAGCTCTTATCTGTAAGATCTTTAGTCTCCTCAAACCCTTATAGAGAAACACAAATATGATTAGCAGCTCTTGAATTAGTGATCCAGTGGACTATTGAATCATCCACTAAACAAGCTTCTATCATAAAGAGTTTCATACCTTTTCCTTTGGTAGCTAGATATTCTTTCCACTCTTTTCAATTCGCCTTGAAATGCTCTTTTTTACTGTAGAAGAAGCATTTGGACTTAGATAAGTTTTTACACTTCATAGTTCTCTTCCTTTCCACTTATGGTGGCCCAAAGACCTCATCATTGCCTTTTTTAGCACGTTTTCCCCTCCCTTTTGAGGAATAACCGATGACTATATTTTCTTCTACACTTCGAATCAGCTGACCGTCGTTCAAAATCAACTCATAGGACTGTAGTTCCTTCATGAGTTGTGTAAGCCTCAGATTCTTGTTCCAAAGGTTATAAACGACCCAAAAACTAGCAAAATCCTTGGACAGAATTTTGAACACCATTTTTACTTGGGTGCATTGGTCCAAATTGGCCTCATTGTCTGCAACCTCAACAAAGTAGCCCATAAGAGAGTGATCATGTGGTCTTTAATCGGAGTGTTAGGCTTTTCTTAGGCATTTATCAAGCTAGTTATGGCAGACTATCGAGCCAAGGCAGCTTGGCCTCCAAAATGTCTTCTAGCTTATCTAGAATAGCCTTAATAGTCTTACAGCTCTCTAGTTGCTTATATAGAGTGTTGGTTACGGTTGACAGCATATAGCAACGAGCTATCTCATTAGACTCTTCCCAATGTTTTCTAGCCTCAGCTTGAGTGGCCAGAGGGCACTTAGTATGAAGAACTATTTTAAGTTTCTCACAGCTTAGGACAATTATCAGTTTCTTTTTCCATTCATTATAGTTATTTTCGTTTAGTTTGTTTTCAGTGAGTATGTTTAATAAGGGAGTAGGTGTTATTTTCAAACTAAAAATAAAATATTCATCTATTAATATCTTTATATAAGAAAATGTTCGAAAAATTTTGCAACATTACAATATACATTAAGATGATGCATGCGTTTTACAATTAACCTTGAAAAATATTTGTAAGTCGTTGCAACGATAATTCCCACATGCATTGAATCAAGCCACTGTAGGGTGATCATGATCAAATAGTAAGAACATGGATTTTCATCCAATTAGTACATGAACCTAATTCCTTAGGCATTCACACATACTAATAATTATGTAACGTTTGGCCATCATTCTAACTTAAGTAGAGCTCCATGGAGAGTTACTTAACTAGAATATATTGAGTGTATAACTATCAACTCAAGACCTATCACATCATGTACCACAAATGAGTCATTGTGGACAATCTCACAAAATAACTTACTTTAAATAGTTGTCCTCTTTATCGCATGAAAATGCATACTACAAGGGTCGGTCCAATTATCATTTGATCATAAGAGAATTATTCTTTCTTTTAAGAAATCTCCTTAGTGAAATCCACACAAAAATCCTGCCGTGGGGTAGTGCACTTGTCATGCCATCATAAAAGACTATTGATGAAGGTCGTATGTCTTGTTTAGGGATCTTCTCCCACTCAATATTTTTAAAACATGTTAGGTTTTTAATTTCTGATTTCAATCATGAATGATTAATATATGCATGACAAGTACATGTGGAATTCTTTCCTAAACTATATGGCATGTTTATCTCATATATACAAACATGCTATGACAATTTTATAATATTCACATTCATTTATTCATAAAATCAACAATTTTGATTCTTTAAGGAAAAAATAGAAGAAGTGATTTTGAACTATGCACCGTGCAGCAGGTAAGGTCCTTGGAAAGGGAGGTAAGTCATAATTGACCACTTAAAAACCAAGTCTTTCCTTGCCAGAGCCAATCCTAGACATGCATCTTTTCATTACCACACTTCTCACAGTAATCGAATAACATAAAAAAGTGAATGAAATAAAAAAATGCATGTATTTTCTCATTACCACACTTTTTATCTTTAATCGATCAACACTGGATCATATCAAACATATATGTCACAATTATATCTTTAACAATTACTAAACAAATATATAAGGAGATAGGTAATTAAAATAAAATTTCCAGCCAAAGTTTTCATGGTTCTATTTCTAGAATATAAATGTAAAACTAAAAAATACATAGTTTTTCACCACAATGCATTCCTTCTGTCTTTCAAACAATATCACTCCATCTTTTCCTCATCATGAAATTATTTTAGAAAAATTACATTTAAGTCCTATGTCCGTTTCTGACTCATAAGAATTCTATAAAAAAAATCCTATGTAGAGATGATAGTCCATGATCTATTTCCTAAGAACCACAACCTTGGCAAAAAACATAACAATTATATAAAAAATATAGAATATCACATTCATTCCCATATATTCCCCTAAACATGTGAATAATTATAAGAATGTCACATCTTATCAAATATCAATCAAATAAGATGAAGAGAGAGATTTGGTTTCGATTTACACTATAAACATAACACAACGTAGCGCTTTGATACCAATTATTGGAAAACTCCCGATATGAAAATGATTTTCTTACATAGCGAAAAATTAAAATTTTGAAAATCGACCCGGTTTGTGATATTTATAGCAATAAACCCTAATCGAATTCATAAATTTGTTTCAACTTAGTGGATATTTGTTGTTCCTAGCTTCCAGCTAAACAGTCTTCTCCATTATTCTCATTCCACAAACTACTTCGAGTGTGGGCTCAAACCAATTGAATCGAAATTCAGAAGTAGAAAAAAAATTATCTCTTTTATTTGGGGTGAAAACAATTTTTTTCTTGAATAGAAACCGATAGAATTCTTATTTTGGAAAAATATATTTGATGGTTTAGAATAAAATCTCTATATACAGGTTTACCGATGTCTTCTATTTATAAGAAAAGAAGTTAGAACACTTATTAAGTTGTAGTGGTTTATTTCAAATAGAAAAGCAACTTCCTATTAAGAGTAAGAGTAGGGTGGACGACACACCCTAGTATTTCTACTAAGGTTGTCGCCCCTTTAAGTTACATAAGAGGTTTTGATACTCTCTCACATCGGGTCCAATTACGAGTTCTTCCTGGTCCTTTTGACCTAATATTCTATAACGTGATTCAACTCGATTCGGTTGTTCTATTTCCTAAAATAAAATGTAATATTCTATATTAAATAATTTTCTCATCATTGTTTTAGCTACAGTAAAATTTTGACAATTTTACCCTAGGTAAAGTTTGATAATTTTACCCTTAGAAAAATTTGAAAAAATATGTTCAATAATTCATGACTCAACATGTTTACTGTGACCGAATGATTTATTTTCATTTTCGGGCTTCAAAACAGCTCAAAAAAATAAACTCATTTTTCTAATCATTTTTAAGTAATTCATATTGAATTGCAAATGAATCATTTCCATTTTTATAAACCAACATTCATTTCCAAATTATTCCATTTTTCCATTTCTAAAAAAAACCATAATCTTTCGTGAATGTTTTCCATTTCTCTTTTCCTATTCATTTTGTTCATTTCTATTTAAATCATAAATTCATATTTGGTTTCAATGAGCTAACGGAGGGACTGATTGGGCATATGTAATTAGGCCCCAAATAATTTATAATTAAGTTTTGGCTTTTCGCCTATTAATTATAAACTCATTTAGTCATGAAGTAATTCCACTATAGTATCGTGACTAAGCCTTCCCTAACAACATACCGTTACGAAAGCAACTACTCAGTACTCGTCAAATAACCTTGTCATAAGTGTGTTTGTAACCTCTCAAACCTGGCCTCGACGTTATGACTGAATCCCGAAGATTACATTAGCCATTAGAATGGCATAGAAAATCATTCCTATTTTAAATCACTCTTTAAAACCATTTGACTTTTTATTTAAAAATAGTGATGTCGATTATTTGCTTTATAGTTATGTGTGAAAAGATTAAATATTTTAAGAAGACCAAGTTGTATTTTGTTAAAAACAAGTTTTACAATATTACAGCGAAAAATTGTATTAAAACCATATTTTATTAAAAATCAATGTTTCTTACATATTCAATAAAATATCAGTGAACAATTTGAAACTTCAAATCATACGAAAATAAATTGAAAATTCCAAAATATAAAGAACCATGCCACAATCCATAAGAAAATTATTATAGTCCCCAAAATAACCATATAATAAAGTTTAAAGTATTTGAAAATGAAACCCATCCGAGAACTCCTCCGATGGTCGCGTCTAAGTCCTAACCTCAAGAACTATCTAAATTCATATCAGAAATTAAGGAGTGAGCTAATAAGCTTAGTATGAGTATTATTTCAAATATACAGTAATAACAGTAAAAGTAACACTCAAGCCAAAAATATATAAAGAATATTATGACAGTAAAGAATTCACCATATGTGCCATGCATGATCATTTAATGTATAATTTTCAGAATATTCCTACCCAACTCCACTACACACCAATATAAGAGTTTCCGAGAACTCATTCAAACAATAACACACCAATTTGTGGACAAGCCACCAGAATTGCCTACAAGCTGCAATAAATGTGGTCATGCCACCAGAATCTGCAGATCATTTAACTACTAGAAACTTCCTACTTTCAGTATAATCCCAACCCCATGTAATGTGATATGATGTATAGAAACAAATATATCTCAATAGACATTCTTAACATATGATCAGATTTTGTTAACAAAAACAGTAGGCCATGATTTATCATGATATCAAATTTACTTAATAAAAAACGTGCTATTTTATCGCATATCATTAGTGTTTAAACAAACATAAAAATTCATCCATCAACAGACAATTCAACAAAAAGTTCGTAGTCACAATACATACCTCAGCCCATTTTACAACACTACATAGCATAATCGGCCAACAAAGTTTTAAACTAATATTTAATATTAATAATATTCACATGATCAAAACTTCAACTATTTCATACATAAGAACATGAGGTAAGAAACACACTTCCTTTCGATCATCCAAAATCTCCAATCTAAATCGTGGTATTATATTGACCCAAATCTGAATATTTAAGATATGATAATCTTTTATTTATTACTTCATTGAATCCAATATTATGAGATTCGAATAGAAAACTGATTTTTTGTTAACACTTATGCTTCTACGATTTAATATAAACTCCACTCCTTAAATCACAAAAGACTACACGCTTTGACAACAATTCTTCAACCCAAAAATGCGAAGTTAGAATATAGTATTCATCCATCTCTTTAAGAGTGAAAAAAAAGTTGTTGACATCCAAGATTGAGAGTACTTACAATCTTGATAAACAAATAATCAAACACGGTGATAAGGATCACCGAAGATTTTGAGTGGCACCAATGATATATAATATATCATAGAACTAGAGAGAATTAATAGATTGTTATAAACATAAATAAAAATTAATGAGAAGAGAAAAAGAAAAAGGAAGAAAAACAATTGCTGTACGGTGGTTGACAATGGCGGATGACAGTGGTCATGGCAGCGGGTGGTGGTAGTGGCTAAGAAGGGTGGTGTAACGGTGGCTCAAAGAAGGAGGAGTGGCTTATGGTGGTGGAATAAATTAAAGTCACCAAAAAATAAAAGAAAAAGAAGAAAAAAAATGGTGGTAAGAAACAAAGAGGGGGTGGCACAAGGAGGTTGAAAGGGATGAGGAAAGATAGAAAAAAAAGTGTTATAAGAATGAAAAAAAAATGTATACTTTACAAGGATTGGACGACTATACCTAGTCAACACTCAACAATTTGGAAAGAAAGGGAAACAATGAGAGTAAAAAGTGGATCATGAAGTGGGACAAATGGAGTGGAAAAAGAAGTATGGAGGGAAAGTAGAGCAATACAATGGAGGAAAGAATCTCCCTTATAAGGCAACTAGGAGGGACATCAATAATGGGTTTGACTTAAATTTAAATGCAAAAATTTAAAAAAAAAATAAGGAGAAGGAATCGAACGTGGATCATAAGGGAAGCTTAGCTTGCTTTTAACCACTAGGCTAGAACTCACACTTGTTCAATAATTAATGATAACTAAATTTAGATGGGGTGTGACAATTCTACCTTTCTTAAAAATAACTTCTTCCTCAAAATTTACCTGATTAGAACATATGCGAATATTGTTGACAAATCGAGTCATTTGGCTCTCAGGTAGCTTCCTTAGTGCCACGATTTTGCTATACCACTTTTACCAGTGGAATCTCTTTTTTCCTTAATACCTTAACCTCACAATTTAAAATATGGACTATCCTTACTACCTTAACCTCACAATTTAAAATATGGACTATCTCCTCCTTAAAAGATAAATCTAGTCTCACCTTTATCTCCTCAATCGGAGCCATATGAGATGGGTCGGATTGGTACCACCTCAGCACATGGAACATGTCATGGATACGATCCAGCTCCAGAGGTAACTGTATCTTAAAAGCCACCGGTCCAATCCTCTTAAGGATCTTATAAGGTCTAATAAACCTTAGACTTAACTTGCCCTTCCAATCAAATCTTAGAACCTTCTTCCATGATGATACCTTAAGGAATACCTAATGTAACACCCCTAACCCATATCCGACGCTGGAATAAAGTTACGAGGAATTACCAATCAATACACATCATTCAAATACATAACACATACATTTATGCATTCATATATAAAACCCACCCAACACATTCATATTGTCCCTTATAAGGCTCTACGAGGCCTTAAAACATGCTTAGAAGAGGTTAGGGACTAAACCGATAACATTTGAAAACTTTGGGAAACTTAGAAAAATTTCTTGCATTTAAGGGTTACACGCCCGTGTGAACAGGCCCTGTGACACGCCTGTGTCACAGACCGTGTGAAAACAGGGCAAACATACTAACTTGTTCCATATGGACGAAGACATGCCCATGCGACATGGCCGTGGGAAAATTGGAGGGGTTATTGACTCAGGTCACACAGCCAGCCACATGCCTATGTGCCAGCCCGTTTGCTACACACGACTAGTAGACATGCCCGTGTGTCTAGACTGTGTCAAACCTGTAGGGTATACTGACTTAATTTCGAAGGGTACCCTAGGGTACACACGGCCGTGTAGCATGATCGTATGTCACACACGGTAGAGACACACGCCCGTGCCTCTGCCCATGTGGACAAAAATAGGCTATTTGCATAACCATTTTGCCATCCTATTTTCACAAGCATACACAAGTAAAATTTGCATCAATAATTCAACCCAATTGGCAGCCACTTCATAACATTTCATACACATATCATACCATTTAGAAACCATTCTCTTAACTATCAAATACATGGCCAAAACATACCAAATTAATAAATCAAAATCATCAAATTTGCATAACTTCTAAATGCATTTCTTCATCGTTTCAATTACTAATTCTTGTCACAAAATATACCATTTCATCATTTCAAAATCAAGCCACAACATGCTATCTTCCAAACATTAATACACCAATTATCAACTAGCTACACAACCAAACATATAACCATCACAAAATATGCCAACACATAAGGTCATATATATACACCACATATATCACCTATTAAACACATAATTTAAGCCAACTTCAATGGCCATACACATAACCATTTACAAGCCAAATATCATGACCAATATCATAACTCAAACCATATCAAAATGACACTAGCCTATACATGCCATATGCCATATAAGCAAATCTTCAAAAGTACCAACAAAATGATCGATAGTGTGATGATGTTCCTGATGATCCCTGAGTCCGAGCTAGCTTCGATTTATCTATAAAACAAGGAAAGAACACACAAAGTAAGCTTTAAAAGCTTAGTAAGCCATATAAAAATAAATTATCACATGAATCAATATCATTTCCATCAATAAGCAACTATGAATAAAGATTTATAAGATCACAAACCTTTCTCATAATACACATATTTAGTATCATAATTGAATTCATCAAATACTTCCCTTTCATTACTCGTATGAATCTCGTACGTACCTGAGCCATTTAACTCATTCACATATTCTTTCTCAACTTGACTTTTCCCGTTGAACCATTCGAAATTCGTTAAGGATACTCGAAAATCACATAAAGCTTGTACAATGCCATATCCCAGATATGGACTTACATGTTATCACATATCGATGCCACTGTCCAAGATAGGGTCTTACACGAAATCAAATACGATGCCAATGTCCCAGACATGGTCTTACACGTAATTACAATACAATGCCAATGTCCCAGACATGGTCTTACATGTAATCACATCTCGATAACCTAATGTCATGACATTTGTATCCTATACTATTCCTAAGGTTCGTACGGGACTTTCGGATGTCGTAACTTTGTCGATTATTGCTTGTATTTGCTCGTTCAACATTTATAGCAATTCAATGATAATGAAACATATATAATTCAATTCAAAAAAATTTATTTGCATATGAACTTACCTCGTAGTCGAAATAGAGGGACTAAATCGACTATTCGATAACATTCGATTTCCCTAATCTAAATCTGATTTCTTTATTTCTTGATCTATATACATTCAAAATTAACTCTTTTATTCATCAATTCATTCAATTTCACCCAAAACACACAATTTGGGGCATTTGACACATTAACCCCTATAATTTCACATATTCTCAATTTAGTCCCTATTTCATAAAAACACAAAATTCATGAAATTCAATTTAACCCATGCGTGACGAAATTTCATAGGGACCTCTAGTAGCCTAAAACTTTAATTTATTCACACTTTTAACCCCACATTTTATTCTTTTCACAATTTAATCCCTAATATGCATTTTTACTCAAAATCACTTTACAAAACATAGATATCTATCACTAAGATTTCATAATTCATCATCAATCATTCAAAAACACATGAATTCATTAATGGAAACTTTCAAAACATTAAGAAATTTCACAAAATAGTCCCTGAGCTAGCTAGTACTCAAAGTAGTGATCACAAAAACGTAAAAATCATAAAAAAATTGAGCAAATATGAACTTACATTTAGCAAGAGAAATGGCCGAACCTTCAAGCCCTAGCAATGGTGTTTTTCACCTCTTAATTTCGGCTAGATGATGATAATAAGAGGAAAATGACTTTTTATTTATTTATTTTATGATTAATTACTAAAGTACACATTTAACCTTAAATAAAAACCATTTGAAACATCCATTTAATACCTTTTTTTGTCAAATTCCATTATCAATGGTCTAATAACATCATAAGGACCTCTCATTTAATAAACCATAGCAATTAAGCACTTTAAACAAGTAGAATGCAACTTTTGCATTTTATGCGATTTAGTCATTTTTCTCAAATTGAGCTATTAAACGATAAAATTAGCTTACAAAATTTTCACACATATATAAGCACATGCTGTAAACACATAAAATAATATTAAAATAATTTTACAACATCAAATTTCTGGTTTTAAAACCACTATTCTGATTTAACTAAAATTGGGCTGTTACAACTCTCCCCCTTTAGGGATTTTCGTCCCCGAAAATCTTACCAGTGAATCGGTTTGGATATTGCTTTCTCATAGCATCCTCGGGTTCCCATGTAGCTTCTTCAACCCCGTGTCGATGCCATAAGGCTTTCAGTAATGCGATTTTCTTATTTCTCAACTCTTTGATCTCACGAGCCAAGATTCGGATCGGTTCTTCATTGTACGATAAATCTGGCTGAATTTCAACTTCGATCGAGGAAATAACATGCGAGGGATCAGATCTGTATCTTTGAAGCATTGATACATAAAAACATTGTGAATCTTCTCTAACTCGCTCGGTAAAGCTAACCGATATGCTACTGGACCTATTCTTTCAATGATCTCAAAAGGCCCGATGAATCTCGGACTCAATTTGTCTTTATGACCGAATCAAAGTATTTTCTTCCATGTAGATACTTTCAAAAACACTTTATCCCCGATGTGAAACTCAATATCTTTCCGTTTCAAATCTGCGTATGATTTCTGATGATCTGACGCTTTCAGACTATCTCGAATTACTTTCACTTTCTGTTCAGTCTCTTTAATCAAATCGACCCTAAAAATCTTATTCTCACTAAGTTCAATACAGTACAACAGTGTTTGACATTTTCGACCATATAAATCTTCGTACGGTGCCATTTTAATATTCGATTAAAAATTATTATTTTACGCGAATTCAATCAACGAAAAATACTTTTCCCACGTACCTTCGAACTCAAGAATGCAACATCTTAACATATCCTTGAGTATCTATGTAACTTGCTCAGATTGACCATCCGTCTACGGGTGAAATGCAGTACTAAAATGTAACTTTATACCTAGTGCATCTTGCAGTTTCTTCCAAAACCTCGATGTGAACCTCGGATCTTTATCCAAAATAATAGAAATAGGTACCCCGTGTAATCGAACAACTTCTAAAATGTACAACTCAGCAAGCTTGTCAAGCAAATAATCTGTTTGTATTGGAATGAAATGAGCCGATTTTGTCAATCTGTCAATATAACCTAGATTGTATCTTTCTTCATCGGAGATAAGGGCAATCCCGACACAAAATCCATAGTCACTCTATCCCATTTCCACTCGGGAATCATAATAGGCTGCAATAAACAAGAAGGTACTTTGTAACACCCCAAACTCGGCCCAGACGTTATGGCTGAATCCGACATGTTACATTGAAGTGTTTTAGCGAAAATGGTGTTTTCATTGAAAACCCTTATTAAAATAAAAGAAACCTTAATTAACTTAAAAAACACACATTTCAGTTGCAAAAACCTTGTTTGAAATATTTGATTTAAGAAAACTTATCATTTAAAAATTTTATTGCAGAAACGTAGAAAACATAATATAATTTAGGAAACCCATGTTCAACTTCTTCTAAATTACAATGAAAATAATAATAATAGTTCAAGTAATAATAACATAATGAAAACCTTATTACAATCTGATCTGAAACATACTTAATTCAATAAAAACTTATATGCTTAAAAAAAAAGTCCAAATTATCTTGCTAACTGGCCACCCAAAGTCCCTCCAAACATCAAACCTTCTATTGAGCATCACCTAAAAATAAAATAAAAGAGGGGGTGAGTTTTTGCAAATTCAGTGTGTACAACCCTTGGTAAAAACAAGCATACAAAAAAAAAAAAGAATCATCATACATCAAACATGCAATGTAATCCCATCCAAATTATCCATCCGCTACACACCGGTTTTGTCCCCCGTCACACCATGTGGGGATATAAATATCGACCCACCCAACCTACACACCATGGTAGGCCGGTTGCGGAACTACCTTCATTTACATATTGGGCTTTAAAAGTCGCTAGTGGATCCACGATTGTCAAGCAACCATGCGATCCTCATATACTTCCTCCGCTCCATAATTCCCAACCCATATGCAACCTAAGCAGAATATCATATGTATGCATGTCACATCCACAAAACTTACATTCAACATCTAGGGGTATTTTGGTCATTTTTGCCCTTAAGGGCATTTCGGTAATTTTCCCTTAATTACGATTTTCAGTTACCTTGGCCCGTTAACAAGTCCCGTGAGTTAAGATGAACGAATACTATGCACCAGGTAGGATTCCAGAGAAGAGAAGGTGGGTCATTAAGACCGCTTAAGTACCAAGCTCTCCCTAGATTCAATCCTAGACATGCATATACCCGTTGCCACACCTTAACCCTATGACTTGTCCACAGTTGCAATATATTAATTAAGTCTTATGTGGATATCATCTACTAGGCCCAAAACCCCTTACAAAGCCCAAACAATTTCACATACCTGTATCTGGCCCATTAAGCCCAATCATATTCATATGGCCCATTAGGCCCAAATCACCTTTATATGGCCTATTAGGCCCAAATCACATTTATATGGCCCGTTAGGCCCAATCACATTCATATTCATGCTCACATGCAAATTCCTATCACAAAGCATCAATATTTAGTTTTTTCCTATTATGGGCCCAACAGCCCATCGGGCCTATTTAGCCCATTCTGGCCCATACGGCCAAATCACAACTCAAGTCCACGGAATCGCCCGTGGGCCTCAGGCAACCTATCGGTTTCCCCCTTACAAGTGTTCGCACACTCGCAAGACTATCGTTGCCAAACTTTCGACTTTTCGGCATTTCAGCTTTTTGGCTTTTCGATTTTTCAGCTTTTACCGATTCATTGTGTGTGTGCAGTGTATGTACACAGCTGATAAGCAAGCGTGCTACGATTTTCGTAGCCCAAACCTACAATCGATATCACTCAAAGATTAATCTCACATACTTATCGAATACTTTACCAAAAGCCAGAATATCACCTTAACCTTACTTGAACGCTAAGCCTTTACTAGCTTCTACTTTGGTCACTAATCACGTATATCTCTCAGATCTGAAGAGCAAATCTGCAGGAATCCAAAACTGAGATCTGACAATAATTCCTTACCAAAGTCGATTAGAAAGAAGTGAGGAACTGCATACTCGATACTTATCAAAAACCAATTGGGAGAGTGAACACTTACATTAGAATCGACTGGGTGGAAAGAGTAGTGGCGGCACCAAGGGTATTCGGCCAAAGGATATTCGGCTCTTAGAGATTTGAATGGCAAAAATTGATTACTCGACACCAAAGAAGAGAGGAAGAAGAATCGGCTAAAGCAAAGAAAATATTAAGTAGAGGAGAAATAGAATTCGGCATAAGGATGAAGAAAAAGAAAAGAAGGCAGAGAGTTTTCGGCTTTTAGAGAAAAGAGTTTCTGGCAAAAGGGTGGAAGAAATTCGGCATTAGCTTTATACCCTAGCATTCGGCACCTATTTATAAGCCTTATAGCAGAATTTTCCCATGCCTAATTCCCCATTCGGCTCCATCAATTCTCCATTCTCATCTCCTCGTTTTTCTCCCTGATAACCCCTTAATCCCTTCCTTAATTTTCTCTCCTGAACACTTCCCTTGGAGTCCACTTTCACGCCACTTCCATTCTTCTAGAAGGCTAAAATTAAACTTCTAAAAACAATAAGCTAGGATTTGAACCTTGGATCTCCTTGCTAGCTAATAATGCCACCTCCCTACTCCCTAAGTGGCGTCACTTAGTCACTCATTTACAGGGCTTTTTGATGCTATTTTCCCCTAACTTTATCTAAAAGCCCAACTACTTGCCAACCCTGATTCTTTTAATAATTAAACTCTAATTCCATTTACCCCTAAGTTTGAATTAAGACCTACTATAATTATCACTGGGCCAGAAATATAAAACACAATTTTTATTAAAATCGAAAACAAAGAAAGTTTAGGATTTCGGGGTTTTTGGGTTTCAGGATTTTTGGGGCGTTCGTTCACTCGGAACCACGGATGTCAAAGTCTTCCACCAATGATATGCCGTATCTCTTAAAAGAGAAACAACACATTTTATGCATTCCTCAAGACTCAAAGACAATTCATCAAACACTCTTATTGTGTTCTCTAACCAGAACTCGGCTTTTTCAGCATCATCACTTCTTGTAGCTCGAAAATTTTTAGCCCCGTGTTTTCTAATCTTATCAACTGGTGGTCTACTCAATTGTATCGGATTTACTGGTGGCATAACAGGAGCTTGAGGGGAATTTACCGGGGGTGGAGGTTGTTGTGCTGCAGGATTGGTTCTAATATATTAGGTGAACCGATCATTCATCATCTGATAGAAGGCTTGTTTAGCCTCACTATCACGGCTACTCGTAGTTAGTCGATAATCAGCTTGCACCATCCCTTGCGCGGAAGCAGGCGCATTGCTTTCAACATCGTCTACTACAGCTCTTTCGGGATCTATTCGCTATATAAAAGCATATTTCAACGTCAGGATTTATCACAGTATCGCAATTCATAAATATGGCATGTATAGCTAGACTCACATACGCTATGGTAGTTCTAGAACTAACTAAATCATCGCTCTGATATCAACAAAATGTAACACCTCTAACCCGTAACCGTCGTCGGAATAGGTTAAGAGGAATTGCCGCACTTATAACTCAAATCAGAACCACCACACATCCAATATCATCTCATTACTACTAAAAGTCATTCATTCACATTCAATATTCACGTAAAATCGAGTATACAATGCTTAATCATGCATTTGAGATCAAATCGATAACATACGCAAGTTTCAAAACTTAAAAAAATTTCAGCTTCTAAAAGGTCACACGCCCGTGTGAACATGCTGTGTGCCTTCCACGGTCTAGACACGCCCGTGTTTCAAAACCGTGGAAAAATAGGGCATAGCTACTGACTTGCTCACACGGCCAGACCACACGCTCGAGTGTCCAGCCTGTGTGCTATGCACATGCCCGTGTCCTGGCCGTGTGCTAGGCTGTGCGAAAAATAGAGGGTATTCTCTTTGTGACGTCATCATACCAATTAGGGTCACACAGCCAGACCACATGCCCGTGTGTCTAGCCCATGTGCAAACCTGACATACAACTGTAGGATACCCTAGGGGACACACGACCGTATAACATGGTAGTGTGTCACACACGGCTGAGACACACACCCGTGTCTCTGCCCGTGTAGACAAAAATAGGCCATTAGAATAGCCAATTTGCCACCACAATTTGGTCATCCTAGAAGCCAAGGAAACAAGCATATTTATATCACCATTTCAGCCAATTTCAACTCCAAAACATGAATATTTCATATCATATAATAGTCACCAAAATTTATACTCCTAAACCTTATCAATTCATACCCAACATAATGTAATATCATACCAAGGCATTTCCTTCCATATATCATTCAATTCTCAAGTTAATCTTACCAAGATTTATCAAATAAAACATACCACAATTTCATATTAACATCACATACTTTAAGTCATTATCAACCATAAGTTCAAGCACAACTTAACCAAATCACATGGCTAAGCATAAATATCTCAAAATACCATTCCACAACTACTAGCCTATACATGCCATACTTCAAAAATATGTAATTTCAAAAGTACCTAATTAAGGTTCGATAGTGTGGTGACAATCCTTGATGGTCCCCGAGCTTGCAGTAGCTACGATATCTATAAAATAATGCAAACACACACAAAGTAAGCTTTCAAAAGCTTAGTAAGCTCGTACTATAATCATTAACAATATATAAAACATAAAACATCAACACATAAGTATTTATGAATTCTCAAATCATTTATCAAATCTATTCCAACCCAATCCATATGTTCATAACAAATCAATGAACTTTACCTATCTAAAATCGTCTACCATAAAGGAATCGTACATACCTGGATATTCCCATATTTATTCACTTTCGTCCTCACCTCTTGTTTGAGTATATCAAAACTTCCTGTAAATTATTCATACTTAAACATCCACACACTTAGTGCTGTAAAAGTTAGCCGAAGCTAAAATAATTCCACACACTTAGTGCCATTTCAATTTACCGAAGCTAAGTCGGTATCGCACACTTAGTGCCTTATATAGCCAAAGCTATTCCAACTCGCACACTTAGTGCCATTTGTAGCCAAAGTTATATATATTAAACCGCACACTTAGTGCTAAGCATAGTCGAATATCATCATACTCAAATTGTAATCAAATATCTAAACAATTTATGGATTGCAATCGCATTAAAAAATAACTCTAACATCATTTATCAAGTACAAACTTACCTCGTACTCGGAATTGTTGATTTGAATTGTCTACTCGATAACCTTCGACTTCCCTCGATCTAAATTCTAATTCCTCTTTTCTTGATCTATATGTATTCAAAATTAACCCTTTTATTCACCAGTTAATTCAATTCAATCCATAAACACATATTTAG
The DNA here is from genome assembly GCA_025698465.1 of Gossypium longicalyx. Classification (NCBI taxonomy): domain Eukaryota; kingdom Viridiplantae; phylum Streptophyta; class Magnoliopsida; order Malvales; family Malvaceae; genus Gossypium; species Gossypium longicalyx. The sequence continues at coordinate 11,116,910 of CM047000.1, forward strand.
GGCATTTTGCAAATTAGCCCTCACATTTTCACATTTCGACACTTTACCCTATTTCATAAAATCACAAAATACACATGATTTGCATATACACAAGCTTAGCCGAATTCTCTTAGTACTCATACTAGTCCACATATTTCATTTATTTCACATTTTAGTCCCTCAAATAACATTTTTACAATTTAGCCCAAATTGCTCAAATTTATTGAAAATCCAAAGACAAAACATGTAAACCCAACATCAACCTTTCATATTTCATCTACTAGCATCACAAAACACATAGTTTCATCAATGGCACTTTTCAAAATCATCACCAAAATTAGACATTGAGGCATGGGTTTTATAAAACACAAAGCAACGATCTCAAAAACGTAGAAATTATAAAAAACCGAAGCAAAAACATACCTAAATCAAAGCTTGTAAGTGCTGAACCCTAGCCAAAGCTTTTCTCTTTTCTTTTTCTCTTATTTTCAACTATATGAACATATTATGGCCAAATTTTATGTTTTATTTTATTATCATAACTTTAATAAACATTTTCCCATTTTGCCCTTTTATAAACAATTATAAAACCATTTAATGGATGGTTGTTTTAGTCCATTAACATTTTGAATGGACAAATAACAACATAAGGACCCTTGCTTTAAAGAGCAAATCAAATTGGTACTTTTAACATCTAGCATACAAATTTTACCATTTACGCGATTAGGTCTTTTTTGCAAATCAAGCACACAATCAGTTATATTTTCACACTAAACTTTCACACATGTTAATCCACTTATAAAAGGCACAGAAAATAATATTAAAATATTTTTATAACTCAGGTATGTGGTCCCGAAACTACTATTTCAACTAGGGTCAAAACTGGACTGTTACAACATGCCCCAAAAACATTACCTCTCGGAGCTAGAATTTTCACTTACTCAACTTAGTATAAACCTTCTTTTCACAGAGGATCTACAGAACAATCCTCAATTGTTCATCTTGCTTAGATTCAAACTTAGAGTAGATCAAAATGTCGTCAATTAAGACAACAACAATTTGATCTTGGTAAGGCTGAAATACCCAAGTTATTAGGTCCATAAAAGTAGCTAGAGCATTCGTAAGACCAAAGGGCATCACTAGGAACTTGTAGTGGTCATACCGAGCATTGAATACAGTCTTAGGCATATCAGATTCCTTCACCTTCAACCGATAGTATTTGAACCATAAGTCGATCTTGGAGAATACCATAACACCTCTAAACTGATCGAACAAGTCATATATCCTTGGTAGAGGATACTTGTTCTTTACAGTTAACTTGTTTAGTTGCCAGTAATCGATACAAAGCCTTATAAATCCATCATTTTTCTTTACAAACAAGACTAGAGCTCCCCAAGGTGAAACACTCGGTCTTACGAACACACGGTCCAAAAGTTCCTAAAGCTGAACCTTAAGCTCTTTAGGTGCCATGCGTTAGGGAGCAATGGACACCTAAACAGTCCAGGCAACAAATCTATCCCAAACTCAACCTCTCACTTCGGATTTAATCTAGGCAACTCTTCTAGAAAGACATCGGGAATCTCCCTTATAATACAGATGCATTCCATAGTTGATCCACTAACACTCCTTTCTAGAACATAAGCTAGATAAGCCTCGCATCCCTTATGTACCAATGTAACCCCTTAAACCCGGCCTAGACGTTATGACCGAATCTCAAAGATCACATTGGCCATGACAATGGCGTAGTAAATAAATTTAGAAGTTTGTCTTTAAAAACTATCTTCGTAAAACGTCTTTGAGTCTTGTTTTAAGTAAAACCAAACTTTAGTTGATATCATTTAACTTTATAAAAATTAAAGTATTGAAAGTGTTTTAGGAAAACGTCGTATTTCAATTAAAACATCGCAAAGGACAAATTTCTATATCTAAAGTTCATTTGTCATTTTGAAATCATAGAGTAACATGCTTATCATAAAATGTCAGTTTCGTGAGTAGATCGTGTCGTGTAATGGAAACTTAGTATTGATTTTTTTAAAACATCGTTTTCAGCTTTTTATTATTTTATATAAAATCCATCATAAATTGTTATTTTCGCAAATCCTTTATATGATAGTTTTTTTAAAACATAATCCATGTAGAAAAATCCTAATACAAAATCCAAAATAAAACCAAAGTCCAAGTCCAAAGTAATAAAACAAATCCAAGAATATCAAATATAAATAAATATAAAGTTTTTTTGAAAAATGATCGAGAGCACCTCCGTAGTCGAGGCCGTCCTAACCCCGATTATTTGAAAATCAAAATTTAAAAGGGGTGAGCTTAAAAAACCAAGTGTGGGTTGCCAATAATAACAATATCAGAATTTAACTCATAACAACATCAATTTAAGCAAATCATAACATACCAAATATTCGTTCACAAAATCAGATATGGCAGAATGCACAATGACGATGTCAATACAACACTTTTCAAAAATAGTGCAAATTTTTAGAAAATAGATCCTACCCAACTCTGCCACACACCATAAAGAGTTCCCCATAACTCATCCATCCAATAACACACCAATAATGTGGACTAGCCACCATATAGTGCAGTCAAACTACGAGAAAGAGAATAATGTGGTTGAACCACAAGATATTGCAGATTTACTTCCAAATACAGAATATTATGGACAAGCCACCAGATAATGCAGATTTACTGCCAGATACTTCCTACGTACATATTTTCCCATCCCCATGCATGTGATATGGCATACAAAATAGATTTTCAGTAGGCATGCTTTACATGCGAATCAGAATATCAGAATATAGCATGCTTAACATGCGGATCAGATCTCGTATATATTTTATCACAATGGCATGCTTAACATGCAAATTAGAATCAGAAATATGGCATGCTCAACATGCAAATCAAGATATCAGAATAGTAACAAGTTTTTCATGCGAATCAGAATATTGATAATCATATTTTCACATCATTTACACATACATAATCCAATAGCTATAAATCACATGTAACACCCCATAGTCGGCCTGGACGCCAAGCCGAATATTGAGATGCCACACCATCATCTCACTACTTGGTCATCTAAAACGACATGTTATTTCTCATGCCTCTTTTTTTTCGATTAATGACAACATATCATTATCATGAACTATAAACCATACATTCACTTTAAGTTGATAAACCAATCTAGGAATTCATAAAATAACATAACATGGGTGTTAATCATGCATTCGGACCACTTATCAAATTTTCCTAAAAATGTTACATAGGTATCGATACCGCCTCTATGGTATCGATATTTCCTTTAAGTGGTATTGATATCACATTGAAAATTGATACCAAACTAGCATTTTGTTTCTCGCCAAATTTTAAAACATCAAAAAAAATCAATACCTTTCTTAAGGTATCGATAATTACACCCCAAATATCGATACTCAGGCTAAGGTATCGATACCAAATTGGTATTCTGACTCCATGCACTTTTGAAAATATAGAGGTATCATTTTAAAAGCCTTAATATCAATACCTCTACTTTAGGTTACAAAAAATTAGCACATAAGAGCATTTAAATCATTCATACATAGTCCCTAAACATCATGTTTCATTCACCTAGTCACATAAGCATTAAAATTTCTAAACAATAAACCAAACACCATGTCTAAGTTCACAAGCTTCCAAACATACGTAATATACAAATAATCCCAAATACGTCCTAATAATTCGATATAAATGTCTACCACATTGCCTTTTTATTCCTTAGAACTAGAATAAGCAAAACACCTACTACAATGAATAAAAAAGGACTTGGATCAATCCCTCGCCACACTGCTTACACCAGGAACGCAACTACTCTGCAAATGATAAAATGGAGTGGGTGACATTAACAAGCTCAGTGAATGCATAGAACAACCACTACGCAAATAAGTTGTCATGCATCAACCAAACAACATACAAAATATTCCCAAAATGTCATTAACTAAGTGTCACAATTCACATATTTAGTCATATTCCAAGCATTCTTTTACACCTTATTTATACAAATGTTTAGGCATACATATATGATATTTTGAAACATATCAATCACATATAAGCACGTATAATTACATATAATCACATTTAGTCACAGTGTATAATAATTTCGCTCTTGACTTTATGAAACATAAAGTGGACTCTATCACCACTCGTCGAATACATGGATCTCCACCACACCACATATAGACTCGTAGAGTCAAACATATCCCATAATCAAATCATATAGCTAGCGCTCTCCAGCACACTACACATACATATCCTAGTGAATGGAGCTTGGCTCACACTCCCTTATCTCTCCAAAACTATATTTGGGCCTCAACGCCCCATATATCTTAACACAAATAAGTGACTACTCACAATCCTATTGTAACACCCCTAACCCGAAATTATCACCGGAATAGGTTAAAAGGCATTACCGGACTCACAACTCAAATTAGAACCACCACACATAAAAAATTATCTCATTACTAAAAGAAGTCATTCATTCACATTCAATATTCACATAAAACTGAATATACAGTGCTTAAACATGCATTCAGGACCAAATTGATAACATACAAAAGTTTCAAAACTTAGAAAGAGTTTATAAATCTGTTGAGGTCACACGCCCGTGTGACCAGACCGTGTGCCTCACATAGGATCTAGACACGCCCATGTGATCCAACCGTGCCAAAATAGAGTATATAAACTAACTTTCACCCACTGCCAACATACACGCCCGTGTGCTATAGCCATGTGATACTTAGTTAGCTACTGACTTGAGCCCATGACCATATGACATGCCCATGTGTCTTAACCGTGTGATCTTAAGAAGTTACTGCTTTGCATACACGGCCACAAGGCACACCCATGGTCCCTGACCTTGTGGCATAATGTAGGATTGGTTTAAGCCAACTTGCCACCCCTTTTTGGGTCATTCCTACAAGAAATATTAAAAAACATTTATACCAAAATTTTTAGTCAATTTCATGCTCAAAACATGCTTCATTATAACTAAATCACCATCATTCTATACCCTATTCAAATTCATATCAAAACATATTAAAATCTCATTACAACAACATGCCATAATGGTTATTTCATAGTTCACTTATGACACTTTCTAACTCATGCTTAAACTTACCATTTCCTCAACTTGGCATATTCAAAATGATCATCACATATAATGTCATATAACCATTACATGCATTCACAATTTGGCATCACAACCATTTACCAAAAGTAAGCACAAATATACCATTTGTTAGCCAACTCTCATGGCATAACATATATACATACCAAAGCTTAAATACATAGACATTTTAGCCTATACATGCCATACTAAAAAATATTTACACTTTCAAAAGTACCAAATTAAGGTTCGATAGTGTGGTGACGATTCTTGACGGTCCCCGAGCTTGCAGTAGCTTTGATATCTATAAAACAATATAAACACACATAAGGTAAGCTTTCAAAAGCTTAGTAAGCTCGTACTATAATCATTAACATTATATAAAGCATAAAACATCAACACATAAGTATTTATGAATTTCTCAAATCATCCTCAAATCTATTCCAATCCAATCCATGTGTTCATAACAAATCAATGAACTTCATCTATATAAATCGTCTACCACAAAGGTATCGTACATACCTGGATCTTCCCCTATTTATTCACTTTCTTTCTCACCTCATGTTCAAGTATATCAAAACTTCCCGTGAATTATACACACTTAAACATCCATACACTTAATGCCGCAAAGGTTAGCCAAAAATAAAATTATTCCGCACACTTAGTGCCATTATAATTAACCGAAACTAAGTCGGTAATGCACAGTTAGTGCCTTATATAGCCGAAGCTATTCCATCTCACACAATTTGTGCCATTTGTAGCCGAAGCTATATTAAACCGCACACTTAGTGCCAAACATAGTCGAATATCATCATAATCAAACTGTAATCAAATATCTATGCAATTTATGTATTATCATCACATTAAAACATAACTTTAACATCATTTATCATGAACGAACTGACTTCGTACTTGAAATTGTCAATTTTAATTGTCTACTCGATAATTTTTGACTTCCTTCGATCTAAATTCGAATCCCTCCTTTCTTGATCTATATGTATTAAAAATTTACCCTTTTATTCACCATTTAATTTAATTCAATCCATAAACACATATTTAGGGCATTTTGCAAACTATCCCTCACATTTTCACATTTCAACACTTTAGTCCCTAATTCACAAAATCACAAAATACACATAATTTGCATATACACAAGCTTAGCCGAATTCTCCTAGCTCTCATACAAGTCCAAACATTTCCTTTATTTCATATTTTAGCCCCTCAAAAATAACATCTTTACAATTTAGCCCAAATTTCTCTATTCCATAAAAAATTCAAGAACAAAGCATGATAATCTCACATATATCTTTCATAATCCATATAAAAACATTACAAATATCATATAATCATCAATGGCACATTTCATATTCTTCAATAAAAACAGAAATTGAGTCATGGGTTTTGAAGAACACGAAGAAACGATCACAGAAATGTAGAAATTATAAAAAACAGACCAAAGTACATACCTTAATCAACCAAATCAATGATCAAACCTTAAGATGGTCTTCTTCTTTCTATTTTCTTTGACTTTCGGCAAGTATGGATGAAAAATTCATCCATTAACATGTTTTTGTTTTATTATAATATACATTAATATGCATTTTACCATTTTAACCTTATTATAATCATTAAAAATTCACCAACTACATGTCCATAATTGTCCACCATTAACATTAATGGTATATTTGACATGCAAGGAATATTTTTTTCAAAGCCAAGGCCAATTAACCCCATCAACAATTAGCATGCAACTTTTGCATTTTACGCGATTTAGTCCTTTATCAAAATTAAGCATAGAAACAGACGAATTAAATCACAGAAATTTTGCAGATATACATTCACATATCACAGACACAGAAAATAATATTAAAATATTTTTTTCAGATTCAGATTTGTGGTCCCGAAACCACTATTCTGACTAGGGTCTAAATCGGATTGTTACAATTCTCCCCCTTGTGGGATTTTCGTCCCCAAAAATCTTACTGTTAAACAGATTCAGATATTGTTGTTTCAGAGCATCTTCAGACTCCCAAGTGGCCTCTTCAACATTGTGTCAATGCCACATCACTTTAACTAATGGAATTTTCTTATTTCGCAACTCTTTAACCTTGCGAGCTAAAATACGGATCGAATTTTCTTTGTAAGTCATATCAGGCTGAATTTCAATCTCAGACGGTGAAATTACATGCGAAGGATCAGATCTATATCATCGAAGCATCGATACATGAAACACATTGTGAATCTTTTCTAACTCAGATGGTAGCCTCAATCTATAAGCAACCGGTCCAACTCGCTTGATGATTTCATATGGTCCGATGAACCTCAGACTCAACTTCCCTTTTTTACCAAATCAGAACAGTTTCTTCCACGGAGATACTTTTAGAAACGCTTTATCACTGATCTCAAATTTGATATCTTTTCATTTTAAATCCAAATAAGATTTTTGACAATCAGAGGCAGCTTTCAGACTATCTCGGATTACTTTCACTTTCTGTTATGTTTCTTTTATCAGATCAATACCGTAAATCTTATTCTCACTAAACTCAGACCAGTATAATGGAGTTCTACACTTTTTACCATATAAGGGTTCGTACGGTGCCATTTTAATACTCGATTGAAAACTATTATTATGAGCGAATTCAATCAAAGGTAAATATTGTTCACACATACCTTCAAACTCAAGAATGCAACATCTCAACATATCCTCGAGTATCTGAATAATTCGCTCAGATTGACCATCCGTTTGCAGATGAAAAGCAGTACTAAAATGCAATTTAGTACACAGAGCATCTTGCAATTTCTTCCAAAATCGCGATGTAAATCTCGGGTCTCTATCTGACACTATTGACAATGGCACACCATGCAATCTCACGATATCAGAAATATATAACTCAGCTAATTTATCGAGTGAGTAATCAAATTGAATTGGAATAAAATGAGCTGATTTCGTCAAACTATCAACAACAACCCAAATTGCGTCCTTCTTTCTCGAAGACAGAGGCAAACCCGAAATAAAGTCCATAGTACTCGATCCCATTTCCACTCTAGAACCATAATCGGTTGTAGCAAACCAGATGGTACCTAATGTTCAGCTTTAACTTACTGATATATAAAACATTTAGAAACAAAATCAGAGATATCTCTTTTCATTCCAGACCACCAATAATGCTATTTCAAATCATTATACATTTTTGTACTACTTGGATGTACAGATAAACGACTACTGTGAGCTTCACTCAGAATCATTTGAATTAACTCTGGATTTTTTGAAATACAAATTCAATCCTGAAATCTCAAGCAATCATCTTTATCAACTCTGAATTTTGAATCAGACTCTACATCACACTGAGCTCGTTTAACTAAAATCTCATTATCAATCTTCTAAGCTTCAATAATCTGTTGTAACAAAAAAGGTCTCGCTTTTAATTTAGCTAAAACTGAACCATCATTAGACAGACCCAAATGAGAATTCATTGCACGCAAAGCAAGAAACGATTTTCGACTCAAAGCATCGGCGACAACATTTTCTTTTCTCGGATGATAATCAATCACAAGTTCATAATCTTTTAGTAATTCAAGCCATCTTCTTTGCCGCATATTTAAATCTTTCTGAGTCATCAAATACTTCAAACTCTTATGATCTGAATACACGTGACATTTCTCACTGAACAAGTAGTGGCGCCAAATCCTTAGGGCAAACACAATCGTAGCTAACTGAAGATCATGTGTCTGATAGTTCTTTTCGTACGGCTTTAACTGTCTCGAAGCGTAAGCAGTGGCTTTTCCTTCTTGCATTAGAACACATCCCAAACCAATTAATGAAGCATCACTGTAAATCACAAGTTCTTTACCCGCTTCAGGTTGTACTAATACCAGAGCTTCAGTCAACAAATCTTTCAATTGATCAAAGTTGTTTTGACACTTTTCAGACCACTCAAACTTCACATCTTTCTGAAGCAGTTTTGTTAACGGAGTTGCGATCATCGAAAAACCTTTCACAAATCTTCTATAATAGCCCGCAAGTCCCAGAAAACTACGGACTTTAGATACATTCCTCGGAGGTTTCCAATCGAAAATAGTGAAAATTTTGCTCGGATTAACTCGAATACCAGAGGCTGATACAATATGACCCAGGAAACCAACTTTTCGCAACCAGAACTCACATTTACTAAATTTTGCATACAACTGCTTATCTCTCAAAATCTGTAATAGTAACCTTAGATGCTCGGCATGTTCAGATTCATCACGTGAATAAATCAATATATCATCAATGAATACCACAACAAATTGATCTAAATACGATCTGAAAATTATATTCATCAAATCTATGAAAATAGCAGGCGCGTTAGTCAATCCGAAAGGCATAACTAAGAATTCATAGTGACCGTACCTTGTTCTGAAAGTAGTTTTCAGAATATCTGAGTCTTTCACTCGCAACTAATAATAGCCTGATCTTAAATCTATTTTCGAAAACAAGCAGCTCCTTTCAACTGATCAAACAAATCATCAATTCGGGGCAAGGGATATTTATTCTTGATAGTCACTTTATTCAACTGACGATAGTCAATACACATTCTTATTGTACTGTCTTTCTTTGTCACAAATAGAACCGGAGCACCCCAAGGTGAGAAACTCGGTCTAGCAAATCCTCGATCGGTCAACTCTTACAATTGAGACTTTAATTCTTTCAGTTCAGTCAGGGACGTTTTATATGGAGCTATTGAAATCGGAGTAGTACCAGGTACCAATTCAATGCCAAGCTCTACCTCTCTAACCGGAGGTAATCCCGAAAGTTCTTCAGGAAACACATCAGGGAACTCACAAACAACAGGCACAGATTCAACCTTCTTTTCTGATACTCTCGAATCAATCACATATGCAAAATAAGCTTCACATCCCTTTCTCACAATACTTAAAGCTTTCATCGAAGATATCACACCAGATAATCCATTCAAATCACTAGATTCAATTCTAACTATTTCATCATTTTTACATCTAAAATCAATAGTTTTCCGTTTGCAATTCACCACAGCATCATGCAAAGTTAACCAATCCATACCCAGAATTATATCAAACTCATCAAAAGGCAATACCATCAGATCAATTGGAAAATAATTATCTCGAAACATTAACGAAAAATTCTTGCAGACTTTATCAACCAGAATGCATCTGCCTAGGGGGTTCGAAACTCTAATTACAAATTCAGTAGACTCTACAGGAAAAGTCTTACTGTTCACTAAGTTCATGCATATATATGAATGTATCGATCCAGGATCTATCAAATCAATCACAGAAGTATCATAGAGAGTAAATGTACCCGTAATTACATCTGGCGATGAAGCTTCTTCACGAGCTCAGATAGCATAGGCTCTGGCAGGTGCACGAGCCTCAGATCTCACAGTTGTGTCTTTCGTTCCTCTCTAACTATCGCTCACATTTCTTAAATTTCTAAAAGGTCTACCTCGAGAAACATTGCCACTCTGCCTTGGATTCTGAGCATTATCTTTTTCAACTAAATTGGGCAATCTTTTATAAAATGATTTCTTGAACCACAACTATAACAAGCTCGGTTAATACTTTTTCCCAAGCATTCACCGAAATGTCGTCTTCCATACTGATCAGACTCAGGATTTTCATTCTTTACATTATCAACGTTGGCAATAGATGTAGCTGAAGATTTAAAATTAGATTGCGATCTAACACGTTCTTTGGTCGAAGGTCCCATACTAGTCTTTAAACGACTGCTATCATCTCAAAACTTCTTGGATCCAGATTAAAACGATTTGCCCAAAGATCTCTTTCGTACCTCTCTAGCTTCAAAATCAGCCTTTCTTTTCTCTTTCCCAAGATCTTCAGCTTTACATGCTCGTTCAACAAGCACTACAAATTCTTTGATTTCCAGGATCACAACTAGCAAACGAATATCTTCATTCAACTCGTCTTCAAATCTCTTACACATTAATGCTTCCGTAGATACGCATTCACGAGCATATTGACTTAGCCTTACAAATTCCCGCTCGTATTCCGTGACAGACATTCGGCCCTGTTTAAGCTCAAGAAACTCTTTGCGTTTCTAATAATGAATCTCTGACTGATATATTTCTTCTAGAATTCAGCTTGGAAGAAATCCCAGATAACTCGTTCACTCGGAACCACGGATGTCAAAGTCTTCCACCAATGATACGTCGTATCTCTCAAAAGAGAAACAACACATTTTATGCATTCTTCAGGGCTCAAAGACAACTCATCAAACACTCTTATTGTGTTCTCTAACCAGAACTCAACTTTTTCAGCATCATCCTTTGTTGTAGCTCGGAACTCTTCAGCTCAATGTTTTCCAATCTTATCAACTGATGGTTTACTTCACTGTATCAGATTTACTGAGGGCATAACAAGAGCTTGAGGAGAATTAACCGGGGGTAGAGGTTGTTGTACAGCCGGATTGGTTCTAATGTATTGGGTGAACCAATCATTCATCATCTGATAGAAGGCTTGTTTAGCCTCACCATCACGGCTACTCGTAGCTGGTCGAGAATCAACTTGCACCGTCCCTTGTGCGGGAACAGGCGCATTGCTTTCAACATCGTCTGCAACAGCTCTATCGGGATCCATTGCTATATAAAAGCACATTTCAATGTTAGGATTCATCACACTATCGCAGTTCATAAATATGGTATGTATAGTTAGACTCATATACGCGATGGTAGTCTTAGAACCAACTAAACTATAGCTCTGATACTAAAAAAATATAACAACCCTAACCCGAAACCGTCACTAAAATAGGTTAAAAGGCATTATCGGACTCACAACTCAAATCAGAACCACCACACATGAAAAATTATCTCATTACTAAAAGAAGTCATTCATTCACATTCAATATTCACATAAACTGAGTATACAGTGCTTAAACATGCATTCAAGACCAAATTGATAACATACAAAAATTTCAAAACTTAGAAAGAGTTTACAAATTTGTTGAGGTCACACGCCCGTGTGACCAAGCCGTGTGCCTCACATGGGATCCAGAAACACCCATGTGACCCAACCGCGCCAAAATAGAGTATATAAACTGACTTTCACCGACGGCCAACATACATGCCCGTGTGCTATGGTTGTGTGATACTTAGCTAGCTACTGACTTGAGCCCACGACCATATGACACGCCCATATGTCTTAACCGTGTGATCTTAAGAAGTTACTGCTTTGCATACATGGCCACAAGGCACGCCCGTGGTCCCTGACCGTGTGGCACAATGCAGGATTGGTTTAAGCCAACTTGCCACCCCTTTTTGGGTCATTCCTACAAGCAATATTAAACAACATTCATACCAAAATTTTTAGCCAATTCCATGCTCAAAACATGCTTCATTATAACTAAATCATCATAATTCTATACCCTATTCAAATTCATATCAAAACACATTAAAATCGTATTACAACAACGTGCCATAATGGTTATTTCATAGTTCACTTATGACACTTTCTAACTCATGCTTAAACTTACCATTTCCTCAACTTGGCATATTCAAAATGATCATCACATATAAGGTCATATAACCATTACATGCATTCATAATTTGGCATCACAACCATTTACCAAAACTAAGCACAAATATACCATTTGTTAGCCAACTCTCATGGCATAACATATATACATACCAAAGCTTAAATACACAAATATTCTAGCCTATACATGCCATATTGAAAAATATTTACACTTTCAAAAGTACCAAATTAAGGTTCGATAGTGTGGTGACGATCCTTGACGGTCCCCGAGCTTGCAGTAGCTTCGATATCTATAGAACAATGCAAACATACACAAGGTAAGCTTTCAAAAGCTTAGTAAGCTCGTACTATAATCATTAACAATATATAAAACATAAAACATCAGCACATAAGTATTTATGAATTTCTCAAATCATCCTCAAATCTATTCCAATCCAATCTATGTGTTCATAACAAATCAATGAACTTCATCTATATAAATCATCTACCACAAAGGTATCGTACATACCTGGATATTCCCCTATTTATTCAGTTTCGTTCTCACCTCTTGTTCAAGTATATCAAAACTTCCCGTAAATTATACAGACTTAAACATCCAGACACTTAGTGCCGCAAAGGTTAGTTGAAACTAAAATGCTTCCACACACTTAGTGCCATTATAATTAATCAAAAATAAGTCGGTAACGCACAATTAGTGTCTTATATAGCCGAAACTACTCCATCTCACACACTTAGTGCCATTTGTAGCCGAAGCTATATTAAATCGCACATTTAGTGCCACACATAGTCGAATATCATCATACTCAAATTGTAATCAAATATCTATGTAATTTATGTATTATCATCACATTAAAACATAACTTTAACATCATTTATCATGTACGAACTTACCTCGTACTCAGAATTGTCGATTTGAATTGTCTACTCGATAATCTTCGACTTCCCTCGATCTAAATCCGAATTCCTCCTTTCTTGATCTATATGTATTCAAAATTTTCCCTTTTATTCACCATTTAATTTAATTCAATCCATAAACACATATTTAGGGCATTTTGCAAACTAGCTCTCACATTTTCACATTTTGACACTTTAGTCCCTAATTTACAAAATCACAAAATACACATAATTTGCATATACACAAGCTTAGCCAAATTCTCCTAGCTCTCATACAAGTCCAAAAATTTCCTTTATTTCATATTTTAGTCCCTAAAAAATAACATCTTTATAATTTAGCCCAAATTGCTCTATTCCATCAAAAATTCAATAACAAAGCATGATAATCTCACATATATCTTTCATAATCCATATAAAAACATTACAAAGCTCATATAATAATCAATGGAACATTTCATATTCTTCAACAGAAATAGAAATTTAGACATTGGTTTTGAAGAACACGAAGCAACGATCACAGAAACGTAGAAATCATAAAAAAGGGACCAAAGTACATACCTTAATCAACCAAATCAATGACCGAACCCTAGGATGGTCTTCTTTTTTCTATTTCCTTTGATTTTTGGCAAGTATGGATGAATAATTCATCCATTAACATGTTTTTGTTTTATTATAATATACATTAATATGCATTTTACCATTTTAACCTTATTATAATCATTAAAAATTCACCAACTACATGTCCATAATTGTCCACCATTAACATTAATGGTATATTTGACATGCAAGGAATCTTATTTTCAAAGCCAAGGCCAATTAACCCCATTAACAATTAGCATGCAACTTTTGCATTTTACGTGATTTAGTCCTTTATCAAAATTAAGCACAAAAACAGACGAATTAAATCATAGAAATTTTGTAGATATACATTCACATATCACAGACATAGAAAATAATACTAAGATATTTTTTTCAGACTCAAATTTGTGGTCCCGAAACCACTGTTCCGACTAGGGTCTAAACCGGACTGTTACACATATGGCATCACAACTATATCCAATGGTTTCATTAAGTCACAAGGCTAAAATATCCATAATGTCATGAAATATTACTTACCGATTATCCGTATGTATTCACCACATAATCATATCATTAGCACATTATACACACTGTCACATGGCATGAATTACATACCCTCATATTTACTATCAAGACAGTCATCAGAACATGTTCATATTTCATCACATCATAATTCTCGTTATCACAATTCACAAACATATTTATCACATATATAGTATAGGTAAAAGAACACTTACACTCAAAATTTAGAGGAAGGATTTAAGCTACCTCTAAATTCATGAAATACACAATGAATTATCTAAGAGCATAGATTCTAAAACACTCACCAAGATATTCACTTTTTTCGAAAACTGAAAGCTTAGACAAGCTTCCCTTTGCCTTTATCTCTACTCGTTGAAGGTCCTATTGAATCCAACACTTCAACAAGATAATCCATACATATATTCAGTCAAAATTCAGTCAATAACTCACCTTAAATAGCCACAAATACAAGCCTAAGCTACTTTCTTTTCTAACCAAAACCTTTAGCACAACAAACTTAAAATTCGAATAACTTAGTCTACGCTTAATATTTTAGCATGAAACAAATTCCATTCATCTACATATTTATCTACAACTAATTCTCGACCTTTAAACTACACAAAACTACATGTTTTAAGGTATCAAAATTTTTCGATAAGTTTTTGCCTTTACAATAAAAATTCAATAAAACCCGAGAAATCCTTGACGAAACTTCAAAGTTACTTTAGAAAGATTCTAATTAGGTTAAAACTAATTGGAAAACATTTTAAAACCAATTTTTTATCCATAAACTTGAAATTCACCATTAAAGACTCGATTTTTATCTTTTAATCAAAACAGGCGACTTAACGGCTAAAAATTCAATTTCAAAGACCCAATAATATTAAAAACTAAGGAGAATGCGAACGGATACCTTTAATGAGAGGAATAACAAGTTTTCGATGCAAATTTAGAAAACCCACAAGTGGAGAAGATGATGAAATTGGTGAGATTTTTGGGTAATTTCTTGAAGATTTAGAGGGGTTTAATGCTTGGAAATGATAGAAATTCAAAATATTATAGTTTAGGAGTCAAAAATCAATTGAGAGAGTGAGAAATAGCAAGGAATGACAACACTAAGGAGGTGGGAAGAAACATTTGTGAAAATAATTGGGAATGGGGGTTTATTAGGTTGATTTTGAAAAATTGGTTTAATTGTTTCATAAAGCCTCACAGCTTCGACCCTTTTACAAATCAATCTCTTTTCTAAAATTAAAGACATTTAAAACTCGTTGCCAAAAATTAACTTAACTTTACGAAAACCAATATTGAAAACATTATCGAGTACCACCTTACGAAAGTCCAAACTCATATAGGCCAAAATTTCTAAAATACCCTTAAAACTCCAAGGCCTTATTTTGGGGTGTGAAATCACATATCATGAGTAGCAGAAATCACATAATACATATGTTATAGAAATCGACAAATCACAATCATTATCATAGATCTGAAGTTTCAAGAAATTACTTGATATCCTCTTTTATCGAATCTTAAATCAATCCTTAAGAACACTTTTGTGTTCATCTAATATTTCATTCTTCAAATAATAATATTAACAATAATATTTTATTACTTATAAAATTATTTTTATCAATATTATCATCAACCATCATTATTCAAAGTAAATCCCACACCTTGTAAACTTGATTACACAAATCTCGATTCCACTTTGAAAGGGGAGAGTTCAATTCTTGATCACTACGGTTTCAACCAAATACTTCTGTTAGTATTGATTTAATAAATAAATAAACAACCCTTGATTAAAAATGATTGTGATTTGGTGAAACTTATGCAATTGTTCGACAAATCACACACTTCTACAAATGGAATACAATTTTAGGATTTTTGAATGGTTACTAACATCCTAATCGAAATAATAGTACAAAAGAAAGTCATGAATCAGAGGATCTTCCATACTTATGTAATAACGGAGGAAAAATACTCGACAATATATCTCGAAAAACTGACTAAAGAAGAGGATTCAACACTAAAACACACAAAATAATGAGTTAGAAAGATAGGATAAGAAGTGATCTTTTACTAAATAAAATTTAGAATTGAGGAATTACAGAGATGAGTTTCGAATAGAGGAGAAGAAAAGAAGAAAAATGGAGAATTTTGGTGGTGGTCGACGGTGACAGCAGGGTGGCAGTGCAACGGCGATGGCAGAGATAGAGGAGAGGTGGTGGTGCGGTAGAGGCGTGACAGCCTTGTGTGGTGGTGTAGTGGAAGAGAAACAAGGAAAAAGGGACTTCTAATGTGGTAAAAAAGAAGAAAACGAGAGAAGAATGGAGGAGCAACGTGGTGGTGCGACTAAAGGAGAGGATGAGACAAAAAGGAAGGAAATAAAAATGAAATAGGGAGTGTCTAGGTTCAATGGCCAACCAAGGTAAGGTAAGGGAGAGGTTTTGGCAAGTTGAAGTGTAACATCCCGAATTAGGGTCTAGTTGGAACAGTGGTTTCGAGACCACAAATCCAAAATAAAAATAAATATTTTATGATTCTCATAAAGTCTATGATATGATTGCATGCTTCTGTGAAGGTTTCATGAAGAAATTCTATTGATAAAGTGTCCAATTTGACATTTAGGACTAAATTGCAAAAGTTACAAAATGTGAGTTCTAGAAGCTTTAGGCAAGAAATTGCCATGGATTATTGATTAGAGGTCCTTAAATAGTAAGTTGCCCAATTTCTATAATTATGGACAAAAATGGTCATGAATAGGAAAAATTTGAAAGAAAGGCCTTAAGGGCATTTTTGTCATTTGGTTAACAAAAGAATAAAAAGGGAAAAATAAGTCAAAATTGTGTTCATCTTCTCCATGCCATAGCCAAAATTCTCAAGCTCTCCATAGCTAGGGTTTTTCAACTTTTCAAGCTTGAAAGTAAGTCAATCCTAGCCTATTTTTGATGTTCTTTGCATTTTTGAAGTCCTTGAAACATGATATATCCATTTTTAGCTATATTTTGAGCTAGTGATCATATATGAAATTTGACCCATGTGTGACATGTTTTTATTTTGATATTTAATGGAGCAATATGAAAGTTTGATGCATGATAAACATCTTTTACTAAGTAGTTTTTCATGAAAACACCTAAAAAGGACCTTTTTATAAAAGTTTTAAAATATTTGGTTAAATTTCTAATTTGAAAGCAAATGTGGGCTGATATGAGTATGATACAAGTTCGGCTAGGCTTAGGTATCAAAGAAAATGAACACATTTCATTTTACCAAAGTATGATTTATGGACTATTTTTGAACAATGTGAAGATTAGATGAGCTGAATTTTCCATTATAGATCAAGAAAAACAGAGTCCGGACCTACACTGGGGAAAGAATAAGATTTTGGACTAAATCGAATTAATTGTCCATATTTTGTACTAAGGTAAGTTCATGTGTAAATAATGCAATGTTGAATCATGTTTTAATGCTTTATTAATGTATGAATTTTTATGTTTAATTATTATGATGAGTGTATGAATGACATCATGGTCAATGAGAACGACTTTGTGAACGAGTTCGATAAAGATGTGACATCGAGAAAATCCCGTTCGAACCTAAGGAATAGTTTAGGATACAAGTGACATGTCACTAGGAACTATGTGATTATGAGCTCATGAAATAATGTGTATATGTGATTATATGAATCTGGGTGCTAGTCTCGTACGTTCTACTGATGGCTGGGTAGCTCGGCATGTGTCGCGAGTACCTATCAGCTTGTGTGAGTAGCCCGAGTAGTTACATTCTGACTGTCAGCTTGTGTGAGGAAGCCCGTGATTAGCTCGAGAGCAAGCAATGTTTGATTATGATGTGAAGTAGCATGTGGCTACGTTTGAAGCACCATTTCCGTGTACTCGATAGTATTCTGAGTTTTCAATGGGTAAACTTGTGAGTTATTCGATAAGTAAGTCAATGATGTGGAAATATGAAAATGTGTTACGAGTTGGTACAGGTATGCACGATAAACTTATATGAATGAGCTCGATATGTGATGAACTTTTGGTACAATTGAAATTATGTAAGTTATGTCTACAAATTAAGCTATGCCTATGAATTTATGATAACACATAAGAAAACTATGTTATGTCAATGGTATTTATACATATGATTATGTTGCTATTTATTTGCATGTGAACTTACTAAGCTTTATGCTTACTGTAATAGCTCGATTTAGACCCTATTCGGAACAGTGGTTTCGGGACCACGAATCTGAGTCAAATTTTTTTTTTAAAATTTATTTTATGTGTTTATTATGTGTGAATTTATGTGTGTGAAAATTTGATTCAAAAATTTTATCGTTTGAGTGCCCGATTTAATAAAAGGGCTTAATCGTGTAAAATAGAAAATTTATGGTTTAATTTGTAAGGGTCGAATTGTTGTTGTCTTTATTGCATGAGATATTTAAGTTGCAATATTACCATATGAATTAGTGATAGACGGTTGTGGCCTTAATATATAAGTTTTAGTTATTAATTAATAAAGGTTAAAAATGTAAAATGTTAAATAATATATATGTTATAATAAAACATAAAATAAACACATGCATTCATCTTTTTTGACCATGACTGAATGTTAAAAGAAAAGAGAAAGAATAAAGCTTTAGGGTATTCGGCCATTTGATAGCTTGATTAAGGTATGTAACTACCTCTATTTTTTATAATTTTTACGTTTTTGAAATCGTTGCAGTGTAATGTACAAAGCCCGTGCTTGAATTTCTGATTTTGATGAATATTTTGAGTTATGCCATTGATGAATAATTGATCTTTGTGATGTTAGATGATGAATTAAGAAAGATATGTTTTGGATTAATATGTTTTGTATTGGAATTTTTGATGATTTTGAGTAATTAGGGCTAAATCGCAAAAATAATAAATTGAAGGACTAAAATGTGAAATAAATGAAATGTATGGACTTGTATGAGCATGGGTAACATTCGGCCTAAGCATGGTGTGTGAAAATTTTGCATGTTTTGTGTTTTGCGCAATTTGGACTAAATTATAAAAAGTGTAAAATATCAGGGGCAAATTTGTCCATTTATGTGTTTTTGGACTAAATTGAATGAAATTATGTTTTAATAGTTTAATTTGAATATGTTTAGATCAAGAACCAAAGAAATCAGATTTGGATCGTGGGAAAACCAAAATTGTCAAATAATTGTCTCGTTCCGAATTTCGTTGTCCGAGGTAAGTTTATAAGCAAATAGATGATATTTATTTGATTAGATACGAACTATATATGCTGAAATAAATAATGTGATAGTATATATGTGGAAATCGAATATGTATAAGCTTGAAAGCTATGTGTACGAGTTCGATTCGATCGAGTTACGACGTCCAAAGGCCCCGTACAAACCTTAAGAATAGCTAGGATATATATGTCATGACATAGGATTTTTGATGTGTGATTACGTATAAGACCACGTCTGGGACGTTGGCATAGATGTGTGATTATGTGTAAGACCATGTTTGGGACATCGGCATCGTATTTGATTCGTGTAAAACCCTATCTGGGCAGTGGCATCGATATGTGATTACATGTAAGACCACGTCTAGAATGTTGGCATTGTACGATATGTGTGATTATCTGAGTATCCTATTCAATTCCAAATGGTTCAACGGGCAATGATAAGTTGTGATCGAATTGTAAATCGAGCTAAAGTGATCAGGTATGTGATAGTTGATTACCTATTTGAAAATAAGGTAAGTTGGTTATTTGATAAGTAATGCAAATTATACATGATACTAATGTAAATATATGTGTATTTGTGAAGTATATTCGGCCACATGTTATGTATAAGTATGTGATATTAAAGTTTGATTCATGAATACATGCATATGGGTGTATATATATTCGGTTATATAATGATATTATGGCTTTGAAATTGAATGATACTTTGATAATAGATATATGTATGTTTGGCCAAGATAAAGTTTATATATGAAAGCATATGTTGTATATGAAACTGTAAGCTTGAAACTAAATGTTATTATGATAGATAAATTGGTTTGGTTAAATTGAGTTGACTATGTCATTAAGTTGTTTATTTGCTTATGACTTACTAAGCTGTGATAGCTTACCCTGTGTATGTTTGCTTTTGTTTTATAGATTTCGGAGACTAGTTACGGGCTCGAGGATCGTCAACAAAGTCTATTACACTATCGACTGTTTTAGTATTTTTTATAAGTTTGAACTTGAACCTATGGCATGTATAGGCTAGTATATATATTTGATTTTGGGATATGTAAATATGAGCCATGAGAAAATGGCTTATTATTTTGTTAAGCTTGGATTTTATGCTTTGATTAATTGATGGTTATGTTTGGTTTTGGTGTTTCGGCTATGGCTTATATATATAATTATATATATGTGAATCTTGTTTGATATGCTTTGTTAAGGTTTGGGTATTAAGGTAAATTCGGTTATGGCATATAGAGGAAGTGAAGTTGATATGGTTTGTTAATATTTGAGGTTTAGTATGTTTAATTATGGATGAGTTTATTTTGGTAAAAATGTTAAAGATATACGTGTTGATGAATGTATTCGACTAATGATAGATAAATTAAATAAATATGCATATGATATGTTTGTTTGCGGTTTTATATTTAAAGGTTAAGTTGATTAGTTTAATGTTTGATTTTTGTTATGTGCATAAAAGGTTAATGGCAATTATATAAGTAAAATGGTTACTTTGATTCGGTTACTTATTAGTAAATAATGACTATGTATTAGGTATGTTTTGTGAGCTAAATGGATAGTCATAAAGTGACAAGTTGACATTTGTATTCAGTTATGCAATGGTAAATTTAACTTAAGATTGACTGGTGGAATTGGTATGACTTTAGTGGTTAATTTTGATAACTGAATAGGTGAGAAATGAATTGGTTGTGTACTTGTAATTTTGTCTTGATGCTAGCATATAAATTTTGGTATGTTTCGATTTGGTAATTATGTTTAGAAATGGTTCATAGGTTGGTTGAATATATGATGGTTAGACATGTTATTTAGCTTGCGAATTAGGTATGATATGACTGGACATTTGTGTTAAAAAATGGTCAATATTGATATGGTAATATGTGCATGAACTTGCGATGTAAAAGAAGTATATTTGGCCATGTTGTAATGATAGCTATTATCTTTTATGTTAATGAATGTTATGCTGTGTGATATAGGGTGATATGGTATAATATGCGAATGTACATGGATATGTAAAATGGCATGTTTAGTATTTAGTCAAAGAAGTGAATTTGCACTAGTGGAAGTCTTATTGTAAGCTCGATTTATGAATTGAAATATGATTAATTATGACTTAGGTATTCGAATGTTATAGAATTGATGGCCATATAATTCGAACTTTGTAATTATGAAACATATGCAAATTTTGGTTTTGATGTATAATAGCTTGGTTCCAATATTTGAATAGGCTGACCATATTGACGAAATAGAATTATAAAGCATTATTAATTTTAATTGGTTAAATGGTTTACATGTGCACATTTGATTTATATGAATTAGTAAATGGTTGCTATTCGATTTTGAGAATTATTGGAAATAAGTTGATATGTCTTTGTTCATGTAATGTATTATATGAACGTATTGAGCTGTGTTTTGTCCAGTAATGCCTCGTAACGCTAATTCAGCGACAAATACGGGTTAGGGGTGTTACACTTACTCCTATCTCTTTTACATTTTTTTATAGTATTGCCAAGCTAGCTCGGGGATCGAAGGACATCGGAGGCTCGATCACACTATCAACTAGACATTTGGGTATAGTTAGTCTCAATATTTTGAGTATGACATGTATAGGGGCTTGGTCTTTTTGTTATATGTCATATTGGTTTAGCCAAATGTATTGGCTTATGGTAATATTTGATTCATTTTGTATATGGCCATGTGATATGGTTCATATTAATCATTTGGGTTGTAACCCTAATCAGTTATGCATGCTTGCAATGTTTTATGCTTGATATGATTGCTTGTGGATGAGATGTGTGATGAATGGCACATGTGCTAAGTGAATGAATCATGGCTAATAAGGATGACCAAAGCTATGGTATAATTGAGTAAATTGAAAGTAGGTTTAGCGTGGTGAATGAATATTAAATTGGTGTCGAATGCCATGAGAAAATGTGATGGTTTGGATGTGTGATATGTTGACATTACAAAGGCATGGATTAATCATGTCTATGAGTTTTTGAGTGACTAAATATATTATGTTGCATGCCATCTAAAATGAATGAGTAAATGAGCATTTAAGGGTGACAAATGCCTTGAAAAATAGCCCCAAATTTGTCCACACGGGTAGACACACGAGCGTGTGTCTAGGCCGTGTGTAACACATGGCCTGCCCTATGGGGGTGTGATCCGGCCGTGTGTCCCCTGCACCATAGTTAATGCAAACAGAATGCCCAGTAGTAAATACACGGGCAGAGACACGACCGTGTGTCACAGCCGTGTAAAGGGCATGGCCTTAGGGCATGGGAATATGCCCAGGTCGTGTGAAGTTTGCACGTAATTTTTGGAATTTAATTCGCCACATGGTCTAAGCACACGGGCGTGTGATGTAACAGCCCTAACCTGTATCCATGCCGGACTAGGATAAAGGAGTATTACTAAACATATCTAATCATCTAGTAATCATTAGATAATCATCATAACACCAAATATCATATATCAATATCAAGTCCCTTATATTAGGTCAACGAGACCTTAAACATGCTTTAGAAAGGGGTCGAGACTAAACCGAGTTCATACAAAATTTTCCAGCAACTTAATAAATTTTTCTAAGTTATACAGGTTACACACTCGTGTGAGCAGGCCATGTGCCTCAGACTGTATTAGACATGCCCGTGTCTCTAAGCCGTGGCAAAATAGAGCATACATACTGACTTCATCACACGGGCACAAGACACGCCGTGTGCCTTAGTCGTGGTCGAAACTGACTTGGGCCACGCGACTGACCACACATCCATGTGTCTAGCCGGTGTACCCTTCGAAATGGCCACACACGCCCATGTACCAAGGCTGTGTGCCTCACACAGCCACCAGACATGCCCGTGTGTCTAGGCCTTTCTCGAGACCGACTTGAATAACTAAATCACAACAGACACACGATCGAGACACATGCTCGTGTGCTCAACCGTGTGGGGTGAAATTAGGCTTCGTTTAAGCCACATTTCCGACCTATTTCAACCACAACAAAACCACAACATTTTTACATCATTTATAGGCAACCAAATCAATCATTTCATACATATTGCATAACATCCGAATACCATCCAATTCACTACTCAATTCCACAACCTAAATATACCAAAATCATTAAAACTCACATAAATTTCAAAAGTATTATCTCATCATCTTATCACCTATTTCATACCACAAAACTTGCCAATTCAACATCCCATATTTAAACTATCACATGAACATTATAAACATCACATTTCTTACTTATCAAACATACCAATTAGGCCAACTTAAGAGGTCATACATACCAATATTTACAAGCCAAGTCTCAGGGCTAACCACAACACAAAACATACCAAAATGACACTAGCCTATACATGTCATATACCATATATACAACTATCAAAATGCTACCAAAATAGATGTCCGATAGTGTGAGTGAGTCGCTAACGATCCTTGGATCCGAGCTAGCTTTATAAGACTATAAAACAAAGAGCATTTAACATAGTAAGCTTTTAAGCTTAGTAAGTTCATGATATAATACACTTAACTCATCAATCCACTAATTCAATCTCTTAACTAACAGTTAATATTACTCATCACACTACTCATAATTACTCAAAGCTATATCTTACTATCATACCATAATATCATCAACCACATAGGTTCCGTACATACCTATACCATCACATTCTTACCTATCACATTTATCACTTCAATGCTCAATGCATAATGTCATTCAATCATCTTTAGACGTTCTTTGAACTCGCACACTTAGTGCCAATTATTTAGCCAAAGCTATAATATTATCGCACACTTAGTACCATTTCATTAAACTGAACTTATATTGGTATCGCACACATAGTGCCATTTATTCAGCCATCACTATTATATTCTCGCACACTTAGTGCCATATTTAATAGCTGTAGCTATTTCATTTCTCGTACACATAGTGCCTCAAATTCAATTCACATTTCACATACTCCAACTTATCAATCTCATTTCTATTTATTTCATCACATACAAACATTATACAAACAAAATGTATTATACACTAACTTACCTCAGACGTAAAAACAATGATATTAGTCGATCAATCGAACACTTTGTTTTTGTCTCGATCTAAGTCTGAATTTATCCTTTCTTGATCTATATATATTAAAAATTAACTCATTTAATCACCAACACATTCAGTTTAATCCATAAACACATAGTTAGGGCATTTTACAAATTATCCCTCACATTTTCACATTTTAACACTTTAGTCTCTATTTCACAAAAACACAAAATACACATAATTTCAATGAACCCATGCATAGCTGAATATCATAAGGACCTTTAAGAGCCCAAAACATTCATTTATTTCACAATTCAACCCCTCAATTTACACTTTTCTAAATTAAATCCCTAATATTCATTTTTACTCAAAATCACTTTACAAAACATGTATATCAAACACTAAGCTTTCATAATTCACCATTAAACATCATAAAACACATGAATTCATCAATGGCATCTTTCAAAATCATCAACCAATTCAAAAATTTGGGCATGGGCTTGATAGATTACTAAGCAATGATCTCAAAAACGTAAAAATCATCAAAAACCGAGCTCAAAACATACCTTAATCACCAACCACAAGTGCTGAACCCTAGCTTGATCTTTTATTTTCTTTTTCCTTCAAATTTTTGGCAAAGATGGATGATAATGGACAAATTTTATGCATTTGTTTTATTAAATCAACGTTTAATTATCAAAATACTAATATAACCTTTTTAATTTCATTTAAAATCCACTAACTCATGTCCATTTATGTCATTTTAAGAATTCATTGGTACATTTGCAACATAATGACCTTTCCTTTATTAAGACATAGCACTTAGGTACTTTTAACAAATAGCTACCCACTTTTACATTTTACGCGATTAAGTCCTTTTATCAAATTAAGCACACAAATGATAAAATTTTCATACGAAACTTTCACATATGCTTAAACACATACTGTAAACACAGAAAATAATATTAAAATCTTTTTTTGACTCAGATTTGTGGTCCTAAAACCACTATTTTAACTAGGGTCTAAACCGGGCTGTTACATGTGACCTAGCCTTGTGACCTTAATTTGGTTGATGACGTCATAGTCAGAGAGTTACACGGGTTGAGGACACGGGCGTGTCCCAAGCCACACAGGCATGTGTGACCACACGGCCTACCCACACGGGCATGTGACTCTCCAAAACAAGAAAATTTTCTAAGTGTAAAAAAGATTCTAAAAGTTCTCGATTTAGTCCCAAACCGCTTCGGTGTATGTCAGGGGCCTCGTAGGGCCTTTAAAGGGAAAAATTGAATGTGATTGAAAGGTTTCAAATTGGATGAAATTTTATGACCCAATTTTGTGTGTTTGTTTACTTTTAAGTCCAATAATGTCTCGAACCCTGTCCTGGCGTCAGATACGGGTAAAGGGTGTTACATGAAGGGACAATGGCATCAAAAGTGGATCATGGGAGTAAAAAAAAGGAGAACTTTGGGAAGGTTGACCTTGTAATCAAGGAAAGAATCTTCCCTTGTATGGCAATATGTGTTGGACAACAAAAGTGTTCACACTAGCTCAAACTTGTCAAAAAAATTTAATTAAAAGATGTGTTTATGGAGGCTTGAACTTGAGACATTATGGAAACAATTAACACACTTAACCACTAGACCATTAATTCTCTTGTGACATAAATTAGCGCACATAAATAAATAAAATCTAGAGCATGACAACCAACTTCTCAGCTACTAAATTAGAGATCACATTAGATAAGTAATCTCTACACTCACCTACCATCACGATCTCCTTACCAACTGATCTCTTTTAAGTGACCCTCTTCGAAGCACAGTTTAAACTGACTTGGTGTTCCACCAACTAGTCCATACCCAAAATTAGATCAAATTCCCCAAAGGGCAACTTAATCAAATCTGCTGGAAATATTTCTCCCTAAACTTCCAAAAGTCACCTAACACGTGTAGTAACAGACTATCCTAAGGAACTGACTATAGTTACGTCACTAACATTTTATTCTACCCCAACCCGTAGTTTATCAGCCATCAAACAGTGAACATACGAGTGTGTAGACTCAACATTTTTCAAAGCAAAGTACTGGACAAAATTAATTGTAAAAGTACCTACTATGATGTTAGTTACATCACGATCCTCTTTATGTCTAGCTGTATAGATGAGTGCAGGTTGTCTGGCATTAGTTTGATTTGCACCCCGACCCGATGCTCGTTGTCCATGCCTAGCATTACCTACTCTATTCTGACCTTGACCTCTTTGAGGTTGTTGCCTAACCTTCTGATTCTGAACCCTATTCTGTACTAGAACTTGTATCTAACCCTTACGGCATGGACAACCCTTAATCTTTTAGCCCATAGACCCACATTGCAAACAGGCACCAATCCCTCTCCAATATTCATCTGGATGTTGCTTACTACAGTAAGCACAGTTCTGAGTCCTGCCTCCAGTACCAACTACCATAATGTTCTGCTAAGGTCTATCATCTCTGGCCCGCTTAATGGGTCGTGAAGCCATGGTAGTGGGACTTATATCCCTCTCAATAAGTGCCTTAGCCTTTTCTCTCCTCTCATGCTCAACACACTTAACTTCCTTAATAATCTTGGTTTTCTCGAACAAAGTTTCAAAAACCCTCTCTTGATGTAGGGGACTTGGACCATCAAATCATATTGTAACCCGTTTTAAAATTTGGCACACTTATCATGCTCAGGCACAACCATCCCTTGAGTATACCGACTGACCCTCAAGAATTCGGCCTCATACTCAGCCACAAACGTGTCTCATTGTTTCAACTCAATAAATTCAAGCCTTCAGGCCTCAACATATCTAGTACCCATGTATTTCTTCTAAATTACTTCTTGAAAATAGTCTCAAGTCAACCTTTGCCTATGTACCTCTCATGATGGACTTCCACCATTAGTAAGCCTCGTCCTTAAGCAACAATATTGAACCCTTCAATTTTTTCTTGGGGGTACAGTCCATGTTATCCAAAATTCTTTCCATAGCCTCCATCCAATACTCAACCATGATATGGGTCATCCCAACAATGTTCCTAAATAACTCGGCTCTATTAGATCGAAGCCTCTTAGCAATCGTCCCACTACTACTAGATTCAATTTGGGCTTCAGTCACTCATTGAAGCACCCTAAGCATGGCCTACAATATAGCATCATCAGTAGGCTTCTGATGACTACCCCAAGCATGGTCCAAGTACGTAGTTGAGACACAGATGATTCAATTTGGGTATTACGACCTTGTACTCCTCAGGCTCGCATATCATGGGTTCATACACCTTAGGTGTTCATTTCGTTATTGCGAGTCTAAGTTTTATGTATTATCTATAGTTCAAAAAAAAGTTCTTGTTATTAATCCTGAGTGTTTTTAGTCTAATAGTTTACTAAATTTCTAACATCCCTAACCTGTATTCATCACCGGAATAGGGCTACGAGGCATTATGAATCAAATCTCATTAATATTACATACTTTAAACATTTATAGTCATAATTATGAAAACACAATCATATTGTCCCTTACGAGACTCTTCAAGGCCTCAGAACATGCTTAGAAGTGGTTCGGGACTAAACCGGTAACATTTTCAAACTTAGTGAAACTTATAAAATTTCCAAACATTCATGGGTCACACGCTCATGTGTCTCACACGGCTACCAGACACGTTCATGTCTCAAACCGTGTGAAAACATGGCATACATATTGACTTGGGTCACACGGCCAACCATACGCCCGTGTGTCCAGCTCGGGTGCCCTTCGAAATGGTCACACATGCCCATGTGCTAGGCCATGTGCCCTTTAGAGGGTATACTAACTTATACCACACGACCGGTCACACGCCCATGTGTGAGACCGTGTGGAGTATACTGACTTCAATTTAATTTTAACATCAAGGGACACATGACTGTGTAGCATGACCGTGTGTCACACACGGCTAAGACACACGCCCGTGTCTCTGCCTGTGTGGACAAAAATAGACCATTTGCAAGGTCAATTTGTCACCCTTTTTCATGATCACCTAAACAACCACAATGGTACCAATTCATCATACAATTATGCAACCTAAACATCCATTTCAATACACATTATACACCATTTCAAAATCAAGCATTCATATACTCAAATCAATACCATTTATACATTCAAACGCATACCAACTAGCATGATTCATTCCTCATTACTCACCTATTCAATCATATACCAAAGTACATATCATACTTATCAATACAACCTATTTCAATATATATTTTTACTACCATCAATCACACACAAAGCTTGACTCATAAATTGTAACTCTCCGAATTTTGGGCCTAGATGAATTGGGCTTTGGGTCTAATAAAATTTTTAAGTAAGCAAGAAAATGACAAATGACATGTTGGCTATAAGGGTTTAAGGAATTTGGAGTGTCTGGGTATGTTGGAGAAGTTCTGGGTTTGAGTTTTATGGTGGAGGAATTTTAATTTAATTATTAAAAGAACCAGGGTTGGGAGTAGTTGGGCTTTTAAATAAAAATAGGGGAAAATGGCATAAAAAAGCCTTGTGGTGGAGTGGCTAAGTGAAGCCACTTAGGGTGTAGGGAGGTGGTGTTATTGGCTAGCAAGGGGATCCAAGGTTCGAATCCTAGCTTAGTATTTTTAGGAATTTAATTTTGGCCTTCTAGAAGGTTTAAAGTGGCGTGAAGATGGACTCTAAGGGAAGTGTTCAGAAGAGAAAATTTAGGAAATAGATTGGGGAGTTATCAAGGAGAAAAATGAGGAGAAGAGAAGGGGGAAGTGATGGAGCTGAATTAGGAATTGAGGGCCAGGCAATTTGGCTAGAGGTTATAAATATGTGCCGAGTTTGGGATCCTAGGCTAATGCCAAAATTTTCATTTTTTTCTTTAGTGCCGATTGGCTTTTCCATCTTTCCTAGCTGATTCTTTTGCCATTCTTTCTCTCTTTAGATCTCTTTTAATTTACCCTTTGGGTTAGCCAATTCCTTCTACTACTTTTCATCTTTATTTTGTGCCAAATAAACCTTATTAACCATATTAGTTTGAAAGCTGAATCTCCCAAGGGCCGAATACTCTTTGGTCGAATACTCTTGGTGCAATTACTACTCCTTCTACTTCGGTCAAATCTAGTGTAAGTGTTGTTCTCCCAATCAGTTTTGCTAAGAATCTATTACGTTGTTCTTTCCTCACTCTTTCTAATAAACTATGGTAGGGAATTAGTATCGAATCTCGGATCTTAGCCCTCTGCCGAAATTACTCCTAAGGTGTTTTATGATTTTGGTAAGTATTCCTCTCTTGTTGGCTAAGGTTGGCTGAATGGTCTTAAGTGAGATAAGGGGGTAAATTATGTTGGATGTGAGTCCCCTAGAATTTGGTTTTAATGA
This sequence comes from Gossypium longicalyx, assembly GCA_025698465.1. Lineage (NCBI taxonomy): Eukaryota > Viridiplantae > Streptophyta > Magnoliopsida > Malvales > Malvaceae > Gossypium > Gossypium longicalyx. The sequence continues at coordinate 11,147,200 of CM047000.1, forward strand.
GTAAGATTAATGCAGATCTAGGGAGTACGTGATCAAGGAAAAGCTATTAGGGATTGGTGTTCAAGGTAAGGTTAAGGTGAGGTTTCAGTTTTGGGTAAAATATGTGTTAAGCATATGATTAATTGAAGGGTGATACCGTTTGTAGGTTTGTGACTAAAGGAAATCGCAACGCACTCTATTACCAGGTGTGTACATACACTACACACACACAATGAGTCGGCAAAAGCCGAAATGTCGAAAAGCCACCGAAAAGTCGAAGGTTGCGCTATGGTAGTCTTGCGAGTGTGCGAACACTCGTGAGGAGAAAATCGATAGGTTATCTGAGCCCCATGGGCGATTCCATGGACTTGGGCTGTAAATTGGCCAACCGGGCCAGAATAGGCTTAATGGGCCTGACGGGCTGTTGGGCCCATAATAGGCAAAAATTGATAATTGATGCTATGTGATGGAAAATTCATATGTGAGCATGTATATAAATGTGATTTGGGCCTAATGGACCATATAAATGTGATTTGGGCCTAATAGGCCATATACAGGTGATTTGGGTTTAATGGGCCATATGAATATGATTGGGCCTAGTGGGCCATATACAGGTATGTAAATTTGACTGGGCTTTGTAAGGGGTTTTGGGCCTGGTATATGATGACTACATAAAACTTAATTAATTTATTGCGACCGTGGACAAGTCAAAGGGTTAAGGTGTGGCAACGGGTATATGCATGTCTAGGATTGGATCTAGGGAGAGCTTGGTACTTAAGCAGTCTTAATGACTCACCTCCTCTTCTCTAGAATCCTACCTGGTGCATAGTATTCGTTCATCTTAGCTCACAGGATTTGCTAATGGGCCAAGGTAAGTGAAAACTGTAAAGAAAAGGAAAATTATCGAAATGCCCCTAAGGGTGAAAATGACCAAAATATCCCTAGGTGTTGAATGTAAGTTTTATGGATGTGACATGCATACATTTGATATTATCCTTAGGTTGCATATGGGTTGGGAATTTTGGAACGGAGGAAGTATATGAGGATCACATGGTTGCTTGACGACCGTGGATCCACCGAAGGCTTTTTAAGCCCATTACATGATTAGTAGCTTGCTGCAATGAAGGTAGTTCCGCAACTGGGCTACCATTGAAGTGTATCGGTTGGGTGGGTCGATATTTATATCCCCACATGAAGTGTAACGGGGGATGGAGCTGAAGTGTAGTGGATGGATTATTGGGGTGGGTTGCATTGCACTGCATTGCATGTGTGATTTTATGATGATTGATGAATGCTTGCTGCTCGACGACGGTGTACACACTGAGTTTGCAAAAACTCACCCCTCTTTTATTTTTCTCAGATAATGCTCAATAGGAGGTTCGAGGTTTGGAGGGACTCTGGGTGGCCAGCTAGCAAGGCAACTTGGACTTGGTTGTTTTAAAAGCATTTAGTTCCTGATTTATTAAGTGATTTTAGACTGGATTGTAATAAGGCCTCCCCTTTTTGTTATTAATTGGATTATTGTTCTTATGAATTATAATTGCGAGAATTTGATTAGGGATTTCCTAAACCATAGTTTTTATATACTACGTTTCTGTAACCAAACTTTTAATTGATAAACTTTCTTAAATCAAATCTTTTAAACAAAGCTTTCGTAACTGAAAAGAGTGTTTTCATAAGTTAACTAAGGTTTCATATCTTAGGGAAGGGTTTTCAATGAAAATAAGGTTTTCAATGAAAACAAGGTTTTCGCTAAAACACTTCAATGTGATGCACCAGATTCGGCCATAACGTCTAGGTCGGGTTTGGGGTGTTACATAAATCATCTATTAGCCATTCATTTATTAAGTCCAAATTCATGCTTTTCCTAAGTAAATACTTATAATATATCAATTGACCAAATGATCATCTTTAACCATCACCAACCATACCAAATTATGCCATTACACAAGGCAAATTACACATCAAGCATAAGTCATTAATAAGCCAAGTAAAATGGCCAAATACATCACCAAAACCTTTATCAAAAAGACTCAGGCCTATACATGCCATATAACCAAGTCACAAGTGTATAAATACCGAAATAAAAAACCAGATAGTGTGATGCGATCTTTGCCGAATCACTATAAAACATAGAAAAATAACACAAATTAAGCTATAAAGCTTAGTAAGCTCGTATGGTAATAACTCATATTATTAAATAACTGCACTTAAAACCATTATTCAAAACATGATATAATACATATGTTTGCACCATTCTATCTCGAATTCATGCACATAGTTAATCAAGATTTTCATGAGTTTATTCATTCAAAACACATATGGTTTGAATACTTCTTATCAATTCATTCACATCTTCATATGCATAAGCAATTATATATATAAACTTTATCTAATTTAATTTCCATCACCTTTTCTTTAGCCAAGTGAATTATGTGAAATATCATCAAATAACGGTATTTCGCACATTATGTGCCATATGTATATTTAGTTAAAACAAATATAACTCATGTCTCACATATCATTCAATTCATACCTCATTATAGCCAAATAAACACATTTTGGCATGAAACATACTTATACATAAATCTTTCTCATTTCATATACATGATGCACTAAGAACTTACCAAATTACCTTCATTTGATTATCATATAGGTTCTGTACATACCTGTATCACTTAATTCTATTGTACTTTCATTCTCATCTTGACTTTGCTCGTTGAACCATTCGAAATCGCTAAGGATACTCAAAAATCACAATAGCTTGTATAATGCCATATCCCAAATATGGTCTTACATGTTATCACATATCGATGCCACTATCCCATATAGGGTCTTATACGAAATCATATAACGATGCCAATGTCCCAGACATTGTTTTACACGTAATCACAATACAATTCCAATGTCCTAGACATGGTTTTACACGTAATCACATCTCGATAATCCTAGTGCCATGACATTTGTATCCTATATTATTCCTAAGGTTCGTACGAGACTTTCGGATATTGTAAGTTTGTCGATTCTTGCTCATAATCATGACCATTCATCATTCAATTCAATTCAATAATAACTAAGCATTTATAACACAATTTAAATACGTTTATTAACATATGAACTTATCTTGTTCGCTGTAATGATGAATTAGGTTGACTAATCCGATACTTTGTTTTCCCCCATTCTAGATCTGAAGCTTATTTTTCTCAATCTATATAATAACAAAATTTACTTATTTAATCATCAATTCATTCAATTTAACACAATTTACACATTTTGGCAAAATTACACTTTTTCCCCTATTATTTCACATTTTTGTAATTTAGTCTTTATCACATAAAATTGCAAATTCATTCAATTAAGGACAAGCCCATGCTAGCCAAATTTTACCCAAACTACTAGCAGCCCATATTTTTAGTTTATTCACACATCTATCCATGAATTTTACATTTTTCTCAATTTAATCCTTAATTTGCATTTTTGTCAAAAATCATTTTATAAAACTTGTATATCTAGCTTCAAACATTAATAAACTATCATAAAACATCTAAATAACAAAGCATTCAACAATTGCATCATTCCAAATCTATAACAGTTTCGAAAATAGAGATATAGGCTAGCTAGATTAAGCTGCAACGAGCTTAAAAACGTAGAAATTATTAAAAACGAAGTTAAAATCATACCTATCTGAGCAAAAATACCATGGCCGAATGTCAAACTCTTCAATGGCTATTTTAAACCCCATTTTCAGTTGTAAATGGATGGAAGATGATGATATTTGGCTTTGTTTTATTTATTATTAACTTTAATTACCTATTTACCCTTTTACCCTTTAAAAACATTAATAATAACATCAATTTCCACTTCACTATCATCCACTATCTCATAAATGGGCTATTTACCACATAAGGACCTTCACTTTTAAGTTCTATAGCTATTTGACACCTTTAGCTTATAGAACACAACTTTTACACTTTAGAGATTGTCCTTTTTACTGAATTAAACACTTAAATGATAAAATTTATTTACAAAAATTTCACACAACTCTAATATCATGTTGTAAATATTAAAATAACAATAAAATAAATTTTTCGAAGTCAAAATTGTGGTCCCGAAACCACTGTACTGATTCCTAACCCGTATCTGTCGCTGGAATAGGGTTATAGAGCATTATCAAAGTTTGCGTTTCAAAACTACCAATGTAACACCCCTAACCCGTATCCGCCGCTGAAATAGAGTTTCAAAGCATTAACAAAACATTCAGAACATTTTACAATTAATTCATGCAAGTCACTATTCATTAACCAAGATTATTCATAACGTCCCTTAATTGGACCCTTAAGGTCTAATACAAGCATTAGAGTCGAATTGGAACTTAATCGGGACCTCTAAGAATTTTTCGCGACTTTTTAAAATTTTTCCAAGGTGCAGGGCTCACACGCCCATGTGGTCCAAGGGACATGCCCGTGTGACCCTGGGACATGCTCGTGCTAGAGGCCATGCTCGTACCCGTATAACTCTTTGACTTGCGCACACGACTATACCACACGCCCTTATACTAGGTCATGTAGCACACACGGCTAAGACACACGCCCATGTCTCTACCCGTGTGCTCAATTCTAAGCATTCTATTTCTCAAAATTAAGGTGTAGGGGTCACACGGCCTAACCACATGCTCGTTTTACCAGGTCGTGTGTGTAAAACCCAGTTTAGAGCCTAGTCAGAATAGTGGTTTTGGGACCACAAATCTGAGTCAAAAAATATTTTAATATTATTTTTCATGCTTAAGATATGTGAATTAATATGTGTGAAAATTTTGTATAAAAATTTGATCGTTTGTGTGCTTAATTTGATAAAAGGACCTAATCGTGTAAAATGTAAAAGTGGCTTTCTATTTGTTAAAGTGCTAAATTGCTATGTTTTATTAAATGTGGGGTCCTTATATTGTTATTAAACCATTAGCTTAATGGATGGCCAAATATGTCCCTAGTTGGTGGATTTTTAATTAATGTTCATTAAGAGTAAAATAGTATTTGGTGAATTAATATGTGATTAATAAAACAAAATGCATGAAATTAGCCATTTGTTCATCATTTTTCCGAAAAACACAAAGAAAAAGAAAGAAAAATACAAGCTAGGGTTCGACTATTGTTCACTTTGATTTAGGTATGTATTTTGTTCAGTTTTTGATAATTTCTACGTTTTTGTGATTATTGCTTAGTGTTCTATCAAGCCCATATCTCAATTTCTAAAATTGTTGATGATTTTGGGTTGAGCCATTGATGAAACTATGAGTTTTATGAAGTTTGATGATAGTGTATGGAAGCTTGATGTTGGGTTAACATGTTTTGTCTTTGAATTTTTGATGAATTTGAGTAATTTGGGATAAATTGTTAAAATAAGAAATTGAGGGACTAAAATGTGAAATAAATGAAATATGTGGGCTTATATGAACACTTTGAAAATTTGGCGAAGCATGGGTATATGGAAATTTTGTATACTTTGTGATTTTTGTGATTAGAGACTAAAGTGTTAAAATGTGAAAATGTGAAGGCTAATTTGTAAAATGCCCTAAATGTGTGTTTATGGATTGATTTGAATGATTTTTTGAATAAAATATTTAAATTTGAATTTATATATATCAAGAACAAAAGAAAATAGAATTAGATCGGGGGAAGTCGAAAATCATTGAGTAGTCGACTCCGTTCGTTCAAAACCGTACGAGGTAAGTCAATATACAAATAAATGTGTTTGAGTTGATTTATTTATGTTTATATGACATTGAATTGTGATGAATGACTATATGAGAGCTTAATATGTGATATTCGAGAAAGTTTCAATAATGTAATGATTTTTGAAAAGCCTCGTACAAACCATAGGAATAGTTAGGATACATATGTCATGACATAGGATTTGATATGTGTTTTAATGTAAGACCACGTCTGGGATGTTGGCATCAACTTATGATTTACTTGTAAGACTATGTCTAAGATATCGGCATCATACTTGATTTCGTGTAAGACCTTGTCTAAGACAATGGCTTCGATATTTGATTACATGTAAGACCACGTCTGGGACGTTGGCATTGTACAAGCTTTTCGAGCTATCCGAGTATCCTTATTGATTCCGAACAGTTCAACGGGCATTCTGAGAAATGAATGAATATGAGAATGTGTACCTAAATTCAGGTATGTTTGAAATGTACATTATGATTAAGAATGAAAGGTAAGTATATGATTATATGTGGACATATGAAATATGTATGAATTATATGAGTATGAAATGTGTTTTGTGTAAGTGACTTATGAACAATTGAGTTATATGAGAATTATGGATATGTGGTTATGTCTTGCCATGAACTACATGAATGAAATGGTTTAGAAATGTGTTATGTGATGAGTTTATTTGTATATGGCTTACTAAGCTTTTGAAAGCATACTTTGTGTGTGTTTGCATTGTTTTATAGATATCGAAGCTAATGGAAGCTCGGGAATCGTCGAGGATTGTCACCACACTATCGAACTCTATTTTGGTACATTTTGAAAATGTATGTATTGAAGTATGGCATGTATAGGCTAGAAGTTTGTGAATATGTTAGGTAATGTGTATATCTAGCTATGTGATATGGCTTGGTTTTGGTTATAATTATGAATGTCTTTTGAGCATAAACTATGTGATGCAATAATGTTCATATGATGTGTTCATGAATGACCTAGTTATAAATGGTCAATTTGGTAAGTTGGTAATGTGATTTAGTTGTGGAAATGTTATGATTTTGGCATGAGATTGGATGTGAAATATTGAGATAAGGATTTGTTAGAATGAATGAGTTTGCTATGTGATTTTTGGTGTATTTTGAAATGGTTAAAAAGGATGAAATTTGTTGTTAATGAAATGGCATGAATGATATATGTTTTAGTTTTAAATTGGTTGAGAATTTGGTATAAAATGATGTGGATTTGAAGCTTGTAGAGATGGTTCAAAATGGGTGGCAATTTGGCTTTGCAAATAGCCTATTTCTATCCACACTGGCAAAGACATGGGCGTGTGTCTCAGCCGTGTGCAACACACGGTTATGTTACACAGTCGTGTGTCCCCTGGGGTACCCTATGATTTAAAGTCAGTATACCGTACAGTTTTGACATGGCCTAGACACACGGGCGTGTCTATCGGTCGTGTGTGGCACACGGGCTAGCACATGGGCGTGTGGTCGGCCGTGTGACCTAAGTCAGTAACCTCTCTAATTTTCACACAGCCTGGAACACAAGCGTGTCTTGTGGCCGTGTGAATAAGTCAGTATGTATGCCTTGTTTTGCCACGGCCTAGAAACACGGGCGTATCTAATGCCGTGTGAGGCACACGGGGTGCTCACACTGGCGTGTGTCCCTTAACTTTGAAAAATGTTTAAGTTTCAAAAAATTTTGTATGAGCTCAGTTTTGTCCAAACCCTTTTCTAAAGTATGTTTAAGGTTTCGTTGACCTACGTAAGGGACTCTATAATAATGTGTGACTTTGATGCTATGTTGATTATGAAATGAATGCGAATTATTCTTATATGTCCGGTAATACCTCTTAACCCTAGTCTGACGACGGATACGGGTTAGAGGTGTTACAGTGTGTCACACACGGTGTAGACACACACCCGTGTGTCTGCTCGTGTGGACAAAATAAAGCCATTCCTAGCTTCATTTCTATAACACCCCTAACCCATATCCATCACCGATTTAGGGTTATGAGGCATCACCGATCATATCACAGCTCATACAGATATTTATTACACTTCATCTTCTTAAAATTTATTCATATCAATGCTCGTAAGTTAATTAAATATTGAATCTTTAAATTAAATCATTCACAAAATTTTAAAAAAAATAATACATAATCCAACACATATCAAAATAAATTACACAACAAAGAAAAAGGTCTCAATTCTAACCTTTTTATTCATTTATGCAGCATTAATATAATAGTCAAAATGGGATTTACATGTTTTGTACATTAACGCAATTTAAAAACATACATTCGGTTATAAATACAAATATAAATATATACTTTATCACATTTAACTAAAGCATTACGGCAAGTCACATTTACGATTTAGTGCACAACCAAACATAATAGAGGAGCTAACAAATATTGTAACGCCCTAAATTTGGGCTTAGAAGTATTGGGCCTTGAGTATGGGTCCATAAGGAGGTTGTATATAAGTATTTAATTGTGCAAGGAAATGACACAATTAAATTTCTACTCAAGTGGTTAAGGGTCCTGAGAGGAGTTGGAAAAGTCTTGGGATCAAACCTGAGCTTTAGCAAAAATTTTGGTTTTAAGTGAATAAAACCCTGGATGCCTGGATGAAGGCCTTTTATATTATTAAAGATAAAATATAACACAGAAAGAGCCTGTGGTGGAGTGGCAAGGTGGCGTGTTGTACAACTATGAGTTCTGAGGTTCAAGTTTTGGGATGTGCAATGGAGTATTTATTTTGCTACTTGAGCTGTGTAGGAGGTGAAGTTGGACTGGAACTATGTGGTTGAAGTGGTCATAAGAATTTGAATTGAATTTGAATGGGAAGTTGGAGTGATTTGTGGAGGAAATCAAGGAGAGGATTATGGAGGGATTTTAGGAGGGGAAAGGGGAGTTTAAGAGTGAGTAAGTTTGTGCCGATTCTACTTGGGGGAAAATTGATAATTTAAGCTTTGGGAAGGGGAGTGTTCATTTTTGACAATTGAGAGCCTGTAAGGGGAATTGTAGAGCAATTTCGGCTTTAGTGGTCCTCTCTTGACATTTCTATTTCGGGTTTTCTGCACTTTCTATGTTGGAGTAGCCGATTTGGCACCATTCAGGTATTTTTGTTTATGGGTTCTACTCTTCTTCTGTCCTTATTGATCGATTCTTTTCTGTCCCCTACTCTCTTCATAAGTCAATTCTCTTCCCTTACTCAAGATTGGTGTTAGCCGAATTCACCATCTCTCCTCTCTCCCTATTCTTTCGGCTTTCTTTCCCTTGTAGCCGATTCTCTTTCTGCTCTCACTCTTATTTCTTGTTTCTTTTGATTCAACATCTTTTGTTTTGATTGAGTGACGGACTTCTTTTCTTCTCTCTGCATTCACAGTGTCCCTTTAACTCTCTCTTTTTCTCTTCTGTAAGTTTGGCCAAATATCATTGCTCCTCTCCCTCACAACCCATTCAGTTTTCATTGTTAGCTGATTGTGCTTTCCTTTTTGTGAGTCGAATCTCTCTACATTTGGTTATCCATTGATCAAACTCGCGATGAGCAAAGGGGGTTCTAGTAATAAAGGGATGTCAATAGTGCCAAGTAGGAGTGGACACGTAGCCTCTGCCCCCAAGTTTAAGCGATCCGCCAGGTTGCGGAAGGGTGTCTGCACCAAACTTTGGATTTAGTAAGCAAATCACAGTTGACCAAGGCAAGTGGTAGTCGATCCTTTGGCTAGGGATTTTTGTTAAGATTCTTTTAACTATATTGATAACTGATTAACCGATGTTATGTTAAATATAGGTTCTAGCTATAACACCCCAAACCCGGCCTAGAAGTTAGACCCGAATCTAGCGTGTCACATTGAAGTGCTTTTCAAAAACAATGTTTTCATTAGAAACCGTTGATAAACTGTCATTTATATATATTTTTACCCCATGCTTAGAGCATTTTATGGATGATTTTTCCTTAGAATTGGTGAATTCGATGCTCCTAATGCCTTAATTTTATGTTTTATACTTAGGTGAGCATAGGAGAGTAAAAGGAACTAGAAACGGGCCAAAAACGGAGAAAATAGGCCAACGTATGAGATCAACATGGCCTAGACTTCCTCACAGGACAGACCACACGGCCGTGTCAATTTGGTAGAATCGAAGCACGACTCACACGGGTAGACCACACGGCCGTACCATTCTAACAGGCTCGAACATGGTCTGAAGTAATCCCACACGGTCGTGCCATTCTAACAGGCTTGACCACGGCCTGAAGTAAATCGTACACGGGCGTGTCCCTGCCGAACCCAAGTTGAGTCCAATTCAGAAAAGGCTAATTTTGAGGGCTTTTAGGCATTCTAAAGCCTATAAATACACCTTAGAGGAGGAGAAGAGGGGGGACACAGAGGAGGAAGCAAGGAATTGCTCAAGGAAAGCCGATTGATCCATCTCAAAAGCCAGATTCACCGTCAAGACTGAAGATCTCCCCTCAATTTCCCTTCAGGAGTTTTGGGTTATTCATTATGTTTTGTATTCATTATTCTTCTAAGATGTTTTTCGTTTTAGTTATGAACTAAATCCCCTAAATACCTAAGGAGGATGAAACCTAAGACGAATCTTGTTATTATTTTCTGAATTGTGTGATAAATATTTGACTTGTTCTTACTTATGTGCTCTTAATTCTTGTTTTGATATTCTAGGTTATTGATTCAAGTTACACTCTTATTCAGAGGAGAAATAGACCCTGTCTAAGAGTACATTTGTCATAATTAAGAGTACATTTGTCATAACTCTTATTCAAGTTACGCTCTTATTCAGAGGAGAAATAGACCCTGTCTAAGAGTACATTACTAGTACTGTTCGATAGGTACACTTGTCTGCATCGTGATAAGAGTTAGTTCTAAGAATGAGTAATTATAAATAATTAAAACCTGTCACAAAATAACACGATCAAGTTTTTGGCGTCGTTGCCGAGGAACTAAGATATTAGGAACACTCAATTTTTTTTACTTTAGCCATTTATTTTCCTTGCAAGTTAATTTTATTTTATTATTATTATCATTTATTAATTTACTTTTTCTTTCTCTTGGCAGGTTTTCATAGTTTATGACTAGAAGAAACCTGTCAGGACCACAACTTTTTTACGAGGAAATTGATCACACAGTTCGCAGAAACCGAAGAGAAATAAGGCTAAGTCTAAGATACATAGAGGAAGAGCAAGAGGACGATATACAAGTCACAACCGAGGAGATGGCTGAAAATCAGGAAAACCTGATACCTTCTATGATTGCTGTTAATCCAATAAATCAGAATCCTGCTCGACGCACTATGTATGATTATGCTAAACCTTCTTTAACAAGAACTGAGTCAAGTATAGTTAGACCTGCTATTGCTGTGAATACTTTTGAACTAAAACCTAACACTACTCAGATGATACAACAATTTGTTCAGTTTGATGGTTTGCAGGATGAGGATCCAAACACTCACTTGGCAAATTTCCTGGAATTCTGCGATACATTTAAAATTAATGGTGTTTCTGACGATGCCATTCGTCTTCGGTTATTCCCTTTTTCATTGAGGAACAAAGCTAAACAGTGGTTGAGCTCGTTACCATGAGGGTCAATTACTACTTGGGAACAAATGACCGAAAAGCTCTTATTAAAATATTTCCTTCCGGCTAAAACAGCTAAATTACGTAATGATATCTCTTCTTTTGTACAGATGGATTTAGAGACACTCTGCGATGCATGGGAGAGATACAAGGATCTTTTACGAAGATGCCCTCACCATGGGTTACCACTCTAGCTACAGGTTCAAACCTTTCATAATGGCCTAAATCCTTCGACTCAACAAATGGTTGACGCAGCTGCTGGCGGAACTATCAACAATAAAACACTTGAAGCTACCTATGAATTTATAGAGGAGATGTCACTGAATAACTATCAGTGGCAAGTCATGAGGACAAAACCAACGAAAATAGCCGGTGTTTATAATGTTGACTCGGTCACCATGCTCTCTAATCAGGTAGAACTTTTGAATAAGAAAATTGATGGTTTTCTTAGTTCTTCACAGGTTCACCCAGTAATGCAGTGCGAAGCAAATAGAGGTGGATCAAGCAGTTCAGAATACTCGCCATATGGTCACAACATGGACAACGAGCAGTTAAATTACATGGGTAACAATCCTCGATCTCAAAACAATCCTTATAGTAACACTTACAATACAGGTCGGAGGAACCACCCAAATTTCTCATAGGGAGGCCAAGGCAATCAAAGACCCCCTCTAGGCTTCCAACAACCACCCTACCAACAAGAGAAGAAGCCGAACCTTAAAGAGATGCTCACAAAGTTTATATCGGTGTCAGAAACTTGTTTTTAGAATATCGAGACAACACTTAAGAATCAACAAGCATCGATCCAAGGGCTCAAAACTCAGATTGGACAGCTTGCCAAGTTGATTTCTGAACGACCACAAGGTAGCTTGCCAAGCAACACAAAATCGAATCCAAGGGAGCAACTCAACGCGATTACTAGTCGAGATGAGGAAAGGTTAGTCACACCTAAACCAGAACCAAGACAAGATACTGAGACAAGCAAAGGTAAAGGTGAGGTATACCACAAAGAACAGAAACCGATGCCAAACGCAATGAAATTTTTAAATGAGCTTTTAGCAAATAAGCAGAAGTTGGACAAGGCATCGCATGTGGAGCTAAATGCAGTTTGCTCAGCTATTCTACAGAATAAGCTACCCAAAAAATTAAAAGATCTAGGGAGTTTTACAATTCCTTACTTAATTGGTAGTTTATATATTAATAATGCATTAGCTAATTTAGGGGCTAGTATTAACGTCATGCCCTACAAAATGTTCAAACAATTAGGTCTTGGGAAACCCAAACAGACTAGGATGAGCATACAATTAGCAGATAAAATTATAAGATTTCCTAGGGGTATTATTGAAGATGTGCTAGTTAAAATTGATAAATTTATATTTCCCGTTGACTTCATTATTCTAGACATAGATGAGGATAGCAACACTCCTTTGATTTTAGGAAGGCCCTTTTTGGCAACTGCTAAAACAATTATTGATGTTGGCACAAGTGAGCTCACACTTTGTGTAGGAGACGAAACAATCACCCTTCAAGCTCGCAATTCTAGCGACCCATCAGAAATTAAAGGTGATCGTCTAAACCATTCTACAAAAACTGACAATATGATGCAACCTACTTTGTAGGAAATGAGTTTGAAGGAAGTCCATGAGCCATTCTCAAGCAATAGTAGAGGACCTATCCATGAAGAACGAAGGATACAGATCGAGGAGCTAGATGAATGGTGGACACATAGACCCAGAAAATGCGATAAACCAAAACCATGCCAGATCGAGCTCAATACCTCTCCAAATCAACTTAAGGTTGGAAATAAAGTTTTATTAGATGTCGAAGATGCTCACATTGTCACTACCAAACCGAATGAAGAAATCCCTCTTACGGTACTTAACGTTTTCCCATTCGGTATAGTCGAGGTATGTCATCCTAAGTTCAGCACTTTTAAGGTAAACAATACTCGTCTAAAACCTTATCTTGGTGATTTGATAGCAGGAATGAGGAGTATAAACTCCTCGAACCACCATGACCATTCAATGGAGAGGTAAGTCGCGCTTAGGCTATAAATAAGTGCTTCTCGGGAGGCAACCCAAGCACTATCAAATATTACCTTCTTTAAATTTTAGTATTTAACACCTAACTTATTAACGGAGATCTTGAATACAGGTTTTTCACACAAACACGGCTAAGCACACGGGCGTGCTGAAGACCGTGTAGAAACAGGGCAGAAATTTTTTCCTAAACACAGGCTACGATAAAATGCCACCGCCGTGCGATATGGCCGTGGACGAGCCTGCCAAAATAACACGGGCGTTTGGCACGCCCATGCCTTAGAACCGTGGTTGAAACTGAGAAAATAACACGGGCGTTCGACATGCCCGTGTCTAGCACCCGTGGTCGAACCTATCAAATTAACACGGACGTGGAGCTTCATACACGGGCGTGGGAGAAGCGAATGAAGCCAGACACGGTCGTGCAACACGATCGTGTGCACCCACACGCAAAAAGAACACAGGAATGGACTAAATGTCAGACGTGCCCAAAAATCGCGAATCACACGGGCTAAAATTTGGGAACACGAGCATGTTCCATGGCCGTGTGCCCTAAAAAATTAAAAAAACTTTTATTAATTATTTTATTTTATGTTTTTACTTTTATTTTATCTTCAGACTCCTTTTTAATTTTCCTTACGCCTATCTTTATTAGAATTTATAATTTTTATTTTATAATGACCAACTTCAGCTATTCCATTACGAGTAAATTTGTTTCCTTACATCTCCTAAAATGTTCCTAATTCTGTCACAGTTATATAGAGCTACTAAGCTCATCCTCCCATAGGAACTAAAAACTACACCGGGAAAGGTTCTCATGACTGCCATGTCTTGCTCAACCACAACTATAGCTACGGACAGATATAATATTTTTTTGGCGCAGGACTTATGGACTAATGAACCTCTACCACCACCGGAGTATCCTCCTCCACTCTCACGCCATTTATTCTCCTAAAATTCCAGTTCAAGGAATTCATTCATCATTTAGGAAGTTTCACTTCTCTCCCTATCTTATGATCATAAATTTATCTTTTTCAATATATCTATCTTTGTACATTGAGGGCAATGTACATCTTAAGTGTGGGGAGTCTTTTATATCACCATTGGAATATGTCTTATTCTCACTCGAATTACTCATATCACTATTAGACTGGATATTAATTAACTCATGATTTTTATTTATATGTCTTGAATTAAAACATAGGCATTTATGCATTGATGGTTTAAACTTTAAGACATTAGGGAATCAAGCATGATAAGTTGATTTTTGAAAAATTAAAAACTTCTAGGTTGTTTCTCTAAGTCCAGGTGTTATCTTGAGTTGGAATTCACAAGTTTAAACATCAAAAAGCCATAATCTTTGTGAGATTTTGAGCCTTCAAGAGCATCTATTATTTCTTCCATGCTCACTTTCATTATGAGTGCGCCAATATTGAACTGTTATTCAAGAACTTGCTTGATTATGCATTTCAAGACCACACCATTTGATTTGATATGTCAAAATGATAAAGGCACTTAGGTTTAACCCACTAATTCCATGAAAAGCCTACCTTCACAATTAACCCTTAGTGAACCCCCTTGAGCCTAACAACCCATTCATTGATTTACCCTCAATATTAACCCATAACTCATTATTGTTGAAATCCCTTAAATTAATTTGATCCCTATTTTTGTCTAGATTTGAGTTTGAATAGTTGTTTAGCTATGTTTTATTTTATTTTGTATTTGACTTGTTCTTAAAAAAAAACATGTATACATATAGGTAGTAGTGATCTTTTGAGCTAAAGTGGTTACATTCCATATTCTGAGAAAAAAGCTCTATTGTACGCAACCGATGACTAGTCATTTTTCTAGTTAGGAAATTTTTCAATTCAATCTCGATTCTAACCCTCATTTTTAACTTGTGACAACACCGTTTAACCAAATCCACGTTACAACCCTCTAAAGACCTTTTGATTAATGTTTCATCTCAATTTATAGTGGTGGAGATTTGATTTTCATGCAAGCCTATGGTAATGACTTTTCATTATTGACTATTGAGTGCTTCATTTATTGTTCTTAAACACCTCGAGTGATTTGAGTGAACCTTTAGTGAGGATGTGAAACTCTGTGAGATTTTGAATCAAATGTAATTATTTAGATGAGGGGAGACACCTATTTTTTCATGATAAAATGCTCTACTCGGAATGTTCGAGACTTTGATGTTCTTTCAGTTAAATCTTCAATGTATGATTATCTATGGATTACTTTGAGATATTATCTATAGAAATTATAAGTTGAAAAGAATTTATTTTAACTGTGAGTTGAAGATTTTGCTTGAGGACAAGCAAATGCTTAAGTGTGGGGGTATTTGATAAACCGTCATTTATACAAATTTTTACCCCATGCTTAGCGCATTTTAGGGATGATTTTTCCTTAGAATTAGTGAATTCGATGCTCCTAATGCCTTAATTTTATGTTTTATACTTAGGTGAGCATAGGAGAGTAAAAGGAATGAGAAACAGGCTAAAAATAGAGAAAATGGGCCAACGTACGAGTCAACACTGCCAGGACTTCCTCACACGGGCAGACCACACGGCCGTGTCAATTTGACAGAATTGAAGCACAACTCACACAGGTAGACCACAAGGCCATGCCATTCTAACAGGCTCAAACACGGCCTGAAGTAATCCCACACGGCCGTGCCATTCTAACAGGCTTGACCACGGCCTGAAGTAAATCGTACACAAACGTGTCACACCGGCGTGTCCCTACCGAACCCAAGTTGAGTCCAATTCAAAAAAGGATAATTTTGAGGGCTTTTAGGCATTCTAAAGCCTATAAATATACCTTAGAGGAGGAGAAGAAGGGGGACACAAAGGAGGAAGCAAGGAATTGCTTAAGGAAAGTCATTGATCCATCTCAGAAGCCAGATTCACCGTCAAGACTGAAGATCTCCCTCAATTTCCCTTCAGGAGTTTTGGGTTTTTCTTTATGTTTTGTATTCATTATTCTTCTAAGATGTTTTCCCTTTTAGTTATGAACTAATTCCCCTAAATACCTAAGGGGGATGAAACCTAAGACGAATCTTGTTATTATTTTCTGAATTGTATGATAAATATTTGACTTGTTCTTAATTATGTGCTCTTAATTCTTGTTTTGATATTCCAGGATATTGATTCAAGTTATGCTCTTATTCAGAGGAGGAATAGACCCTGTCTAAGAGTACATTTGTCATAATTAAGCGGAGTTGATTGCGCGCCTAGAGATAGGGTCATAAGATTTTGCCGGATTAGGGTGAAACCTAATAAGGGGATCCATAAATCGAGTTAATGCAACCCTAGGAAGTTAATTAGAAAGAGATTTCAATTATTCAACCAAGGGTTAGACGTTGTTAGTCTCGAGAGAGATAATAATATAACTTAGGGATTTCTACGGATCAAGTCAAATGAATAAATCGTCCGATTCAGAGCTAGAATAACAAGTAAAGTCTAGGTGGATTCTTCCTTGGGTATTATCTTAATTCAATCATTTTCTGAAAGTAATCTCCCAATTTTATTTCTGTGAATTCTTAGTTTAGTTAATTAGTTAGTTAAAACAAACCCCTTATTTTTAGGCTAGATAATAAAAAGACAGTCATTACTAGTACTTTTAGTTCCTTTGGGTTCGACAATCCAGTCTTACTAAAACTATACTACTGTTCGATAGGTACACTTGCCTGCATCGTGATAATAGTTAGTTCCAAGAATGAGTAATTATAAATATTTAAAACCTATCACAAAATAACACGATCAACCCTTCATATTTAAAACGTAGTACATTGAAAACTTCTTAATTTTATTTCCAAAATTCATTTTTACTTTGCAGAAGCTAATTCTAAAAGTAACCGATTTACGAAAATGTGATGTTTAAAAGTTAAGTTGTGAAAGTATTTTGAAAATGCTGCGGAAACGTAGTGTTTGAAAACAGTTCTTGTTTTGGAAAATCGTGTCCTACTTCTAACAAATATTAGACATACTAAATAAACTTTCTAAATAAAAAGTTAAGGAAATAAAGAGGCCTTATTACAACCCAAATCAAAAACCAAAGTGATTAACTAAATGAACGAAATAGAAAAACATGTGCAGTTGTGTGGTCGTTTCTGAGTCCCTTTGCGACACCGATCCACCTAACGCTGGGGATTACCTACACGGTTAATAAATGGGGTGAGTTTACAAAAACTCAATGTGTAATCCCCTTACTAAAGTAACAGTCAGTATACAGAAACAGAAATAGAAATAGTCTAGGCCAGAGCCCGTTAACAGTAACAGTACAGTCTAGTTCAGAGCATATGTAGGCCAAAGCCTATTACAATGTCATTTGGGTCACAGCCCATAATAGAATCAATTGGGCCCAGCCCATACCAATAATAGAACAGAATGTGTGAATGCATGGATGCATGCTATCCCATCCCAATAATCCGACTGATACACATCAACTCCGTCCCCCGGTACATATCATGTGGGGATATAAATATCGACCCACCCATCCGATACACATCAATGATAGCCCAGTTGCGGTACTACCTTCATTGCAGTAAAACTGCTAATCATATATTGGGTTTAAAAAACCTTCAGTAGCGGTATTATAATTGGCACAAAGCCATCGGTAACTGTATTATGTATGGCACATAGCCATCAGTGACGGTAATATAATTGGTACACAGCCTTGGGTAAATATGATCCACACAGAGTCATCCATAAGTATGTTAGGCACATAGCCACAGGTAAATACGATTAGCACAAAGCCATAGTCAAGATGGCACAAAGCCATTTTTAGGTTGGCACAAAGCCACAATCAAAATAATTGGCTTTAAGCCATCAGTACCTATTTCATGTTAGGCACATAGCCATCAGCGACGGTAATATAGTCGGCACACAGCCTCGAGTAAATATGATCGACACAAAGTCGTCAATAATCATATATTGGGCTTAAAAGCCACCGGTGGATCCACGGTCGTCAAGCAACCATGCGATCCTCATATACTTCCTCCGTTCCATAATTCCAACCCTATGCAATATGTCGTGTATGTCATGCTCAATCATCACACGTGTATGCAAAATGGCCATGCTCAGTAACAACCATTTAAACATATATTAAAAGCATACCAGTTTTACAACCACAGTCAAGTCAGTTAAAACACAGTCATACAATCATAGTCAATCAGTCAAATTCATAGTCCAAGTCAGTCATCTACCCACAAGGGCAAAACAGTCATTTTATCCTATAGGGGTATTTAAAAAATTATACACTACAAGGGTAATCCGATAATTTTTCAAACTGGGGGTATTTCGGTAATTTTACAAACTGGAGGTATTTCAGTAATTTTACAAATCGGGTGTATTTCAGTAACGGGGATATTTTAGTAATTTTACAAATTAGGGGTATTTCAGTAATTTTACAAACTGGAGGTATTTCAGTAATTTTACAAACCAGGGGTATTTTGATAATTTTACAAATCGAGGGTATTTCGGTAATTTTACAAACTAGGGATATTTTGGTAATTTTACAAATCGAGGGTATTTCGGTAATTTTATAAACCAGAGGTATTTTAGTAATTTTACAAATCGGGGATATTTTGATAATTTTACAAATCGAGGGTATTTTGATAATTTTACAAATTAGGGGTATTTTGGTAATTTTACAAATCGGGGGTATTTCGATAATTTTACAAATTAGGGGTATTTCGGTAATTTTACAAACCAGGGATATTTCGGTAATTTTACAAATAAGGGGTATTTTGGTAATTTTACAAATCGGGGGTCTTAACGACCCAATAGAAGGTCCACCGTCTCCTCGAGCAACTTAAGTAACCTAAACAGACCTAACGGCGCAAAAGGGCCTAAGGCCCATTACTCAACCTAAGTGGGCCTACACGCTAGTATGGCCCATTTAGCCCAACTACTTCCCACCTAACAATTAGATTTACACAAGCGGCCCATAGGCCCATTTGGCCTAGTATAGTCTATCGCCCATGGTTTGTGGGCTCGATTACCACACGAGCGATCGCACGCTCGTGAAGCCTCAAATGCTGAAGTTTCGGCTTTTCGGCTTTTGTCGACTTCTAACAAAGAAGGGCATGAATACACACCTGTTTATGAGAACGCGCCGATGTCCACGACGCCGATGTCCACGATCACCAACCTTGGCACATCCTGCATTGAGTCTTCCTCCCCAACTCATCTAGTTCGCTCTATTTAAAGCCAACTTCTCACCAATTCTCATGTTAGCTTCCCGATGTGGGATTGCTTTCAACCACTAGGAAAAATTCCTCATTCTTATGACCACTTCAACCATAGAGTTCCAGTCCAACTCCAACTCCTACACAGCTCAAATAGCAAAATAAATACTCCATTGCGTATCTTAAGACTTAAACCTCAGACCTCACAGTTGCACAACATGCCACCTTGTCACTCCACCACAAGCTCTTTCTATGATAAAAATGTCCATAATTAACTTTAAGACATATGTGCCAGCGTCCAGATTCACTTAAGAGAAAAACCAAAATGAAATGTAAGAGCCAAGACTTGAACCCAAGCTCCCTTGCGACCTTAATGATGCCACAACCACTAGACCACAAGCTTCCTTGTGTCATTTATTTAACACAATAATTTAAAAAGCCATCATCCAAGCATCTAGGGTTTTATTCACTTAATACCAAAATTTTTGCTAAAGCCCAGGTTTGAACCCAAAATTTCTCCAACACTTCTCAGGGCAATTAACCACCCAAGTAGAAATTTAATTGTGTCATTTCCTTGCACAATTAAATACTTATATACAACCTCCGTACAGACCCAAACTCAAGGCCCAATACTTCTAGGCCCAAATTCGGGGCGTTACACTGGCGATCGTGAATTCTTAGTACTCTACGTGATCAGGTGTGTAATCGGATACCTTGTTCGATACCCATCTAAAAAGCCGAAAATGTGCGTGATGTTCACTCTACTATGACTGTAGATCGACAAAATGCCGAAAAGCAGAAAACATGGCGTATGATGCCACACTAGCATGTGATCGCACGTGTGGTGAACCAAGCCCACGAAACGTGGGTGTACGACAGAAAAGGCCGCCATGAACGGATTCATGGGCTTAGGCCATAATGAGCCGTATGGGCCCAATAGGCCCGTGGGCCCGCGTGGGTAAATTTTGCTGTTAAGTAGAAAGTAGATGGACTGGTCATGTCGCACACATGACTTAGGTTGTTTTGGGCCTCGATGGGCCAAAATGGGCCGTATGGGCCTAATGGGCTTGTGGGCCCACACGGCTAAAATATACGGTAAGTGACTATTAATGAACCGGGTTATGGTGTACACATAGTTGTATCTGATTTTGGGCTAAATGGGCCACACGAGCATGTGGGCCCACTTAGGCCGAGTAATGGGCCTTAGGCCTATTTGCACCGTTTTGTCTGTTTAGGTTACTGAAGTTGCTTGAAGCGACGGTGGACCATCTGATGGGTCATAAATACCCTCGATTTGTAAAATTACAAAAATACCCCTTGTTAGTAAAATGACTATAATACCCCTATAGGGTAAAATGTCTGTTATGCTCTTATATTATGTATGACTGGTTTGCTATATAATTTATATATGAAAATGATTGAGCATGACATTCTGCATTCACATATGATGTTATGACATGAAATTATGCATGGGGATGGGTGATTATTGACGGAGGAAGTGTATGGCTTGTAGCCGTTCTGTTCAAGGCTTACTGCCTTTTTGCTTATGGCTTATAGCCGTTCTGTTTACGGTGTTGAGCCATTTTGTTGACTTAGTGCCGCAACCGGTGCTAAACTTGGTGTGTTGGTTAGGTGGGTCATTTCATCCCCACATAGTGTATTGGTTGGTATGGGTGGTGTGTTGGTTGGACTGGACTAGGTATCTGTCTGCATATCTACATCTGATACTGATTCTGCACTGAGCTTAGGCCCACTTGATTCTGTTAATGGGTTGGGCCCAACTGCTACTGATTTTGAGAATGGGCTAGGCCCAATTGATTCTGATGAGGGCTGAGACCCAAGTGAAATTGTACTATGCTTTGGCCCACTCACATTGTTCTGTTACTATAATGGGATCCGGCCCAGACTGGTTCTAAATTCTGTCGGCTTACTAACTGTTTTAGTTTAGGAGGGGATTACACACTGAGTTTTCATAAACTCACCCCATTTATTAACTGTGTAGGTAATCCCCAACATTAGAAGGATCGGTGCTGCGAGAGACTCGGAGGTAGCCACACAACTGCTATTGTTTTCGATTTTCTTTTAAGTTATCTATTTACAAGCACTTATATTTGATCTGGGTTGTGATAAGGCCTCTTTTAATTTCTGGCTCTAAATTTGGAAATTTATATTTTGTTTTATAACTGCTGGAGTAGAACATGGTTTTTCCAAAACAATAACTATTTTTCAAAATATCACATTTCCGCAACTGTTTAAATTAAGCTTCCGCAGCAAATAAAGTTTTAAAGGTAATAATGTTTTACAAGAGATTGACTTTTAATAAACCAACGTAAATTGAGGTTTTCACAAGTTTTAAAATGGCCAGAGGTTTTAAATAGTAAGAAGGGTTTTTAATGAGAACATGGTTTTTGAAAAACACTTCAATGTGACACGCTAGATTCGGGCCTAAATTCTAGGCCGGGTTTGGTGTGTTACAAATATTACCAGTTTCAAGCACAATTCACCGTATCCTCATTAACCATTACGCAATCAAGCATATATTCATCATTTTTCCCATTTCCAATTCTTGCGCATTTTATTATAACCACATTTTAGCTTTTGAACACAAATAACATTTAAATGTATACCTAATTTGCATATAATAATAATAAAACTTAAACTTCATGTTTCAACCTATTAACTAATCTATTATTCGGTTATCAAATCCAACCTCAATCGGTCTCACCATTATCAAATCACATGCTTACCATAATGAACCATATACCAAGCTAAATTTACTACTAAATATAGATATATAACACTTATGGTATACAATCATTTCACTAGCAACTTGACCTTTATATACAAACCATAATCAATATGTCATAAACATATGCATATGTTTTGCCTATCACTAACCGATTATAAAGGCTCATCATTTTCTACCTTCAAGCCAATTCACAAGACAAATTACACATCCTAAATAAGTTAATATAATAACTAAATTCACATGTACTTCTATCCATGCATAACCTCATCACTATTAGCATTATAATCAACCATAATTCACATGAAAATATATATAAGGCTGAATCACCAAAATCACAACCAAGCATAACCATCATCAAAACGAAGCATTAAACCCAAGCATAACAAAGTATTAAGCCATTTTTGCATGGCTCAAGATTACATTAACCAAAATCAAACATTTCAAAATATAATCCAACCTATACATGCCATAGTTCCAAAAATTCAACTTATAATATACCGAAGATAGTCGATAGTGTGATAGACTTTGCTGACGATCCCCGAGCTTGTAACTTGATCCAAAATCTATAAAATAGAAACAAACATACACATACAGAGTAAGCTTTTATAGCTTAGTAAGTTATAAGAAAATGAACAACTTAATTTAACTAAACCAAAATTATAATAACATAACCACATTTGATTTCAAGCTTTAAGTTTCATATATAAATCGTGTACTTTTATAAATGAAAATAATGTTGGCCAAATATACATATTGCTATACCAAAGTATCATACACTTTTAAAATCATATTATCAATGCATAAAACCGTATCTTTAAACACTTGTTTACATATACTCATGTATCAAACCTTAATATCACATTAATACACTTAACTTGTGACCGAATATACTTCACAATTACTCAAAAATTCAAACTAACATCATACATATGTTTTGTATCATGTATCAAATAATCAACTTACCTTATTTTCAAATAGGTAATCAACTATCACATACCTGGTCACTTAGCCTGATTTATACATTCGTACATAACTTATCTTTGCCCATTGAACCATTCGAAATTGGATAGGATACTCGGATTATCACACATATCGTACAATTCCAACGTCCCAAACGTGGTCTTACATGTAATCACATATCGATGCCACTGTCCCAGACAGGGTCTTACTCGCACACATATATCAGAATCACATATCGATGCCAAAGTATTAAATATGATCTTACTCGCACACATATATCGAAATCACATATCGATGCCATGGTCTTACTCGCTCATCACATATCGGAATCCTATGTCATGACATATGTATCCTAGCTATTCCTAAGGCTACTACGGGGCTTTTGGACGTTGTAACTAAGTCGAAACGAATTCATAAACATAGTTGCCAAGCTTGTACACATTCGACTAA
Source organism: Gossypium longicalyx (assembly GCA_025698465.1). Taxonomy (NCBI): domain Eukaryota; kingdom Viridiplantae; phylum Streptophyta; class Magnoliopsida; order Malvales; family Malvaceae; genus Gossypium; species Gossypium longicalyx. The sequence continues at coordinate 11,170,890 of CM047000.1, forward strand.
TACATGTATTTATTCACATATTCATTTCAGCACATATAGTTCACATTTAATTGAAATTAACAACGTCTATTTGCTTATAAACTTGCCTCAGATGATGAAAAATTGGAATGGAACGGCTAGTCGACAACTTTAGTTTTCCCCCGATCCAAATCTAATTTTCTCTTTTCTTGATCTAAATTAATATAAATTAAAATCATTTAATCAAATATTCAATCAAATTCATCCAAAAACACATAAATGGGCAAATTACCATTTTACCCCTGACATTTTACACTTTTTAGAATTTAGTCCAAATTGCACAAAACACAAAACATGCAAAATTTGCACACACCATGCTTAGGCCGAATACTCCTAGTGTTCATACAAGTCCATACATTTCATTTGTTTCACATTTTAGTCCCTCAATTTATTATTTTTGTAATTTAGTCCTACTTACTTAAAATCATCAAAAATTCCAATACAAAACATGTTAATCTATCACATATCTTTTATTTTCTACCATCAAACAACAAAAATCACAAGCTTTCAAAAATGGCATAACTCAAAATATTCACCAAAATAAAAAATTCAAGCATGAGTCTTGTAGACAACTTAGCAACGATCTCAAAAACGTAAAAATTATCAAAAACTGAATAAAAACTAACCTTGAATCAAGCTTAAGGATGGCCGAATATCTCAAAGCTTTTGTTTCTTTTTCTTTTCTTTAGTTTCGGTGATGAGAATAAAAATATAAACTTTGGCTTTTAATTATATGTTTTATGATAACATATAACTTATTTATTAATTTACAAATATAACTTTTATAATAAAATTATAAAACCATTATATATAAGGTCACTACTATCCACATTTTTAATCAATGGTCTAATTGCAACATAAGTACTTATTATAAAGACAACAACAATTAAGCACTTTCACATTTAACCATCAAATTTTTAATTTACGCGATTAAGCCCTTTTATTAAATCGGGCACTCAAACGACCAAATTAAATCACGAAAATTTCACATATATAAATTCACACATAATAAACACAGAAAATAATTTTAAAATATATTTTTGACTCAGATTCGTGCTCTCGAAACCACCGTTCTGATTAGGGTCAAAATCGGGCTGTTACAATTTCTCACCCCAATCTTTTCCTTAATCCTACACTACATCTTGCATTCATAACCTAACAAATCAAAGCATTTTATTCAAGTTAATTCCATCATTTAACATTGTTAGAATTAAATGACCCAAATCCTTATTTAAATAAAATACAATGGTAAAATAAAATAAAAGAAGAATCCATATAGAATTACACTTCTTTTATTTTATTTTAGAATAAGTTTTTTTAAACCTTATTAAATTCCATATATTTGATATTGATTATAATAATGTAACACCCTGTACCCGAGACCGTTGCCGGAGTCGAACACGAGGTGTTAACAGACTTAATTCATTGCTTAAACAGCTCAAACACTTTAATTTTAGAAATTCTAGACAAGCTGGCTAACTGCGGCACAGTCGCTTAAAAATTCATATCTCGAGTTTTGAAACTCAAAATCCAATTCCGTAAATTTTCCCTGAAACTAGACTCATATATCTATTTACTAATTTTTTTCTAGAATTTTTGGCTAGGCCAATTAGTACAGTTTATTAGTTAAAGTCTCCCCTGTTTCAGGGTTCGACTGCTCTGACCTCTGTGTATTACGAATCAGATATCTCTCTGTACAGAATTTCAATGACTACGAAATTTCTTTCTATTAAAACTAGACTCAATAAGAAATCTGTACATATAAATTATGACTTCTAAATATTTTTATACAATTTATGGTGAATTTCCAAAGTCAGAACAGGGGATCCAGAAATCGCTCTGGCCCTGTTTCACAAAAATTTAAACATCTCATAAAATATAACTCATATACCTGTTTTGTTTCTTCCATATGAAAATAGACTCATAATTCTTCAATTCCATATTTTATTCATCATCTAATTATATCTCTACTATTTTTAATGATTTTTCAAATTCACGTCACTACTGCTGTCTGAATCTATTTTATGGTAAATTTTACCTATTTCATGGTTTTCATGGATTAACTAGCAATTTGACATACATAACACCAAAATGATCATAATTAGCCATTCCAATGGCTAATCATTACCAAGCATTTTTATACTACTCAATAACCATATCATAATACCATATATACAAAATGATTATAATGCTATACATGCCATACTCAAAATATACAAGTCATTATGCCAAGATGGTATACGGATAGTGTGAGCGTGCCTCCGACCGTTCCCGATTTCCGAGCTGGCTTGTCAACACTACAAGGAATGAAAAGGAGGAGTAAGCATAAATGCTTAGTAAGTTCACATGCAAATAGCAAGTAACATAACCATATAAGCAAACATAAAACATCATTTGCATAATCATCACCAAGACATTCATATCATATTTTCATTTATCATCTTATCATATTGTTGTTATATCGATTTTTCAACCCGAGGGTTAAGTACATACCTGTTCAAATTATCCATTTCACAACACTTACCAATACGTCCCTTTCATCTTCAGTATTCCTCCATTTGAGTAGAACTTTACCCGTTGAACACATCGGAATATAATTCGGATACATGGAAAGTTTGCACATAAGTGCCACATATGTAGCCAAGCTACCATGTAACCCGCCCATAAGCGAACTCGGACTCAACTCAATGAGCTCGGGCGCTCGCATCCATAAGTGAACTCGGACTCAACTCAACGAGCTCGGATGCCTAGTTACATCTCACGAACTCGGACTCAACTCAACGAGTTCGGACATTTGCATCCATAAGTGAACTCGGACTCAACTCAACGAGTTCAGATGCCCAAATATCCCAGTGACATGTCACTTGTATCCTAATCCATTCCTAAGGTTCAACGGGACCTTTTTCCCAATCATGTGTCTCAACCATCTTCTACGGAATACCGATACCGATACTCGGTAGTATTTCACATTTTCCAAGTATATCACATAATTTGACATATTATCAAACAATTATCACGAGTATAATATTTCATAATAATTATCATATCATTTAAATAACATAAAAACATTTAAAATAATAACTATGTTACCAACATTTACATATGAACTTACCTCGTATGCGAAAATGGCTACTTTTACCATTTCGTCCACAACTTGGTATTTTCCCCATTTTAGCCTCGAATTTCAGTTTTCCTTGCTCTATCATTTAAAATATAGTCTAATTAGGACTCACATTATTCAAATTGACCCAAAATCATATTTTGGAAAAATTATAATTTTGCCCCTAAACTTTTGCATATTTACACTTTTGCCCTAAAGCTCAGTAAATTAAACTTCAGCCTATTTTCTTATGTTTTATGACATGCTGATCATTTTCCCTTCTATGGCAACATCAAATTCTCACTCTAACATGTACTTATGACTATTAGGTATTTTTACCGATTAAGCCCTTTGCTCGTTTTCACTTAAAACCGAGTAGCACAAGTTGTCTAACATAATTTAAAACCTCATATTCTATCATAAAACACCAAAATACACAAATTTCACCTATGGGTATTTTTCCAAATATAAACCCTAGGTTAAATTATTGCTAGCATAAGCTAAATCGAGCTACCAGACTCCAAAAACGTAAAGAACTTGAAAAACGGGGCTAGAATGGACTTACAATCGAGCTTGGAAGCTTGAAAACCCTAGCCATGGTTTCTCCTTGCTATATTCGGCCATGGGGTTGAAGATGAGCAAAATTGGCTTTTAATTTTGTATTTTAATTCATTTTACCCCTAAATGACCAAAATGCCCTTACTACTAAACTTTCAAAAAATTCCATCCATATCCAATTTTTGTCCATAAACTTAGAAATTGGTCAAATTGCTATTTAAAACCTCCTAATTAATATTTCAAAACAATTTCATACTAGAAACTTCTAGAATACAAGTTTTGCAAATTATTCGATTTAGTCCCTAATTTCAATTTAAGCACTTTAGGCATAGGATTTCATCACGAAATTTTCACACAATCATGCAATCATATCATAAACATCAAAATAATTATAAAATAATTATTTCTATCTCGAATTTTATGGTCACGAAACCACTATTCCGACTAGGCCCAAAATCAGGATATTACAAATAAGGTGTTTCAGTCTTACTAGAATATGGTTTTACAAGCCTATAAATAGACATAGTCTATTCCTCTTGTAATAATTTGAATTCGACATAGTGAATTTTCTGCTCCTCTGCCTGTGGTTTTTTTCCCGAAAGGATTTCCACGTAAAATCTATGTGTTCTTTATTTTATTTTTCCTTTATTATATTTTATTTTATTTTTCATAAATTAGTATCAGAGCTTCTAGATTGTTCATCTCGATCACGGTAATGATGTCTTTGAAGTATGAAATTTCACTATTGGATCGCAACACCAGATTTGCGTTGTGGCAGATTAAGATGCAAGCAGTTCTTGCGCAGATGGATCTGGAGGATGCCCTGCTAGGGATAGATAAGATGCCTTTGACTTTAACAGATGAAGAAAAGAAGCATAAGGATCGAAAGGCGTTAACACAATTACATCTGCATTTGTCCAACAAAATTTTACAGGATGTAATGAAAGAGAAGACCACCGCTGCATTATGGAAGAGGCTAGAACAAATATGTATGTCGAAAACTCTAGCAAGCAAGTTGCATATGAAGCAGCGTCTTTATGCTCATCGTTTGGAGGAAGGTGCGTCTGTACACGAACACTTAACAGTGTTTAAAGAAATTCTCTCAAACTTGGAGTCTATGGAGGTTCAGTATGATAAGGAAGATCTAGGGTTTATTCTACTTTGTTCGTTGCCCCTTCTTATTCAACCTTTAGAGAAATGGTTTTATATAGTCGTGAGTCTCTCACAGTTGATGAGGTTTATGATTCTTTGACCTCATATGATAAGATGAAGCATCTTGTGGTTAAACCTGACTCTCAGGGAGAGAGTCTCATTGCTCATGGGAGACAAGATCAGAATGCTGATAATGATCGTGGAAGGACACAGGAACGGAATCCTCGCGGTAAATCTAAGGGTAGATAGAAGTCTTCAAACAGAGGTAAAACTTGTAACTTCTGCAAGAAGAAAGGGCACATTAAATCTGAGTGCTATAAGCTACAGAACAAGATTAAAAGGGAGGCTGCGAATCAAAAGGGAAAACAACCAGAAAATTCTGTAAAGCTGATGTTGTGGAAGACTACAACGATGGTGAACTTCTAGTCGCTTCTGTCAATGATTCTAAAGTAAGCGAAGAGTGGATACTTGATTCAGGCTGCACTTTCCACATGAGTCCCTGTAACACCCCTTACCCATGTTCTAAACCGGAACAAGGTACGGAATATTACAGATCACAAAAACATGAAATCACACATTTACCTGATCTTACATAATTAATTCCTCTAGCTTGAAGAAAATAGATAACATTAACAGATCTACATAAGTACAAGTAAATTATCAAATTTTGAAAAGTAATATTTTAAAACAAATTAATTATGACATATAACAAAATGATTCAGCCCTCTTTACATGCCATAATTCCAAAATAGTTTTTACAAAGTACCAAAAAGTATTGATAGTGTGGATGGGTCTCCAACGATCTCCAAATCTCGAGCTGGCTTAGTAATTCTATAAGACAAGAAAAAAGAAAAGAGGTTAAGCATATAGCTTAGTAAGTAAGTACGAAATTGATATTCAATTTATCAAAGTAAAACAATCATACTAGTATATAATCACATATTCAGGACAGGTTGTTTTCTGGAGTCTCGGTTTAAAAAAATCATATCTCGAGATAAAAAAACTCAAAATCCAATTCCGTAAATTTTTCTTGAAACTAGACTTGTATGTCTACTTACTAATTTTTTTCTAGAATTTTTGGTTGGGACAATTAGTACATTTTATTAGTTAAAGCCTCCCCTGTTTCAGGGTACTACTACTCTAACCCCTGTGCACTATGAACCAAATTTCTTCCTATACAGAATTCCAATGACCATGCCATTTGTTTCCCCTTAAAACAGACTCAATAAGGAATCCATGCATGTAAGGCATTACTCTTAATAATTTTTGTACAATTTATGGTGTATTTCTAAAATCAAAACAAGGGATCTCAAATTCATTCAGACCCTGTTTCATAAGAATTCAAATATCACATAATATAGAATTCTTTTGCTTTCTCTGTTTCTTTTATGTGAAAATAGACTCATTAAGCTTTATTTTCATATATCATTTGCATTTTTATTCAACTTCCACGATTTTTGGTAAATTTTTAAAATCATGTAACTGCTGTTATCCAACACTATTTTATTTCTAACATTCACTCTTGCATAATTTCACCTAGTCCTTTTTGTTATACCAGAATTCACTCAATTATCGAGTACATAGCTCCTAACTTTTCATAAACATAAATTTGTACATATCCACCTTATAATAACTTTCACATATTACCACTTTATCAATTTTTTCCCGTTGAACTCAACGGAAAAATAACAAATATACTATTGTTTACACAAATTTCCCCCTTTCCACACTTATAGCCGAAGCTATTTGATACGCATAGTAGCCTGCACTTAGTACTACACATGCGACCAACAATCCGGTACACGTAGTAGCCTGCACTTAGTACTACACACGTGACCTCACCATCTGATACATGTAGTAGCCTGCACTTAGTACTACACACGTGATCGAGGTCATTGAGTACGCATAGTAGCCTGCACTTAGTACTACACACGTGTATTCACAATGGGTCATTCGTATTGTTCCTGTTCCGAAGGTTCAACCGGAAAATTCTTTCCTTTTTCACTGTTAACACTTATTCATAATCTAATTAAATTTGCAAATTTCCATCATTTAATCATTCTATGGACAGTCACCAATTCATATGATAACAACACAAAATAACATAAAAAATCGATAAATTATTCATGTACGAACTTACCTCGGTGCAAACTTTAGAAATATTATAATTTAGTCCGAAAGCTTTTCTTTTCCCCGATCACGATCGATTCCATGTCTTTCTTGATCTATAACAACACATTTAGCTCATTTAACACTCATACTATTTATTTCAATCCAAAAATCACATTATGGAAAAATTATGTTTTTGCCCCCTAACTTTTACAAAATTATGATTTTTCCCCTAGGCTCAGAAATTTAATTTCAGCCCTTATTCTTATGTTTTATGACATGCTAAATATTTTTTTCTTCTATGGAAACATCAAATTCTCACTCTAACATGTACTTATGAACATTAGGTATTTTTACCAATTAAGCCCTTTTACTTGTTTTCACTCAAAACCGAGTAGTACAAGTTGTCTAACATAATTTAAAACCTCATATTCTATCATAAAACACCAAAATACACAAATTTCACCTATGGGTATTTTTCCAAATATGAACCCTAGGTTGAATTATTGCTAACATAAGCTAAATCGAGCTTCCGGGATTTCAAAAACATAAAAATCATTAAAAACAGGGCTTGAAATCACTTACTATGAAGCTTGAAAGTGGAAGAAACCCTAGCTATGGAGGAGAGAAAAATTCGGCAGCAACTAATTGAGAAGATGACCATTTTTGTGTTATTTTTCTCATTTTATTTCATTTAATATACAAATGACCAAAATGTCCTTACTACTAAACTTTCCAAAAATTCCATCCATGTCCTATTTTTGCCCATAAACTTAGAAATTGGTCAAATTGCTATTTAAGACATCCTAACTAATATTCCAAAGCAATTTCATACTAAAAACTTCTAGAACACAAGTTTTGCAAATTATTCGATTTAGTCCCTAATCTCAACTTAAGCGCTTAATACATAGAATTTCATCACGAAATTTTCAATCAATCATGAAATCATATCATAAACCTCAAAATAATTATAAAACAATTATTTCTATCTCAAATTTATGGTCATGAAACCACAATTCCGATTAGGCCCTAATTCGGGTTGTCATAGTCCCAATCGGGATTGGTTTACAACTTACGAAACAGTGTCTGAACGTGTTGTTTTGATGGGAAATAATGCTTCGTGTAAAATCATAGGTGTTGGAACAATTAAAGTTAAGATGTTTGATGGAGTTGTCAGAACACTTAGTGACGTGCGACATGTTCCAGAATTGAAAAAAAATTTAATTTCGTTAAGTACTCTTGATTCAAAAGGGTACAGATACATAGCTGAAAGTGGGGTTTTAAAGATTTCCAAAGGTTCCCTTGTTGTGATGAAAGGGCAAAGAAAGACTGCCAAGTTATATGTTTTGTAGGGTTCTACTATTACTGGTGATGCAGTTGTCGTTTCCTCTTCCTTGTCAGATGATGATATTACTAAACTTTGGCATATGCGCATAGGGCATATGAGTGAGAATGGCATGGTAGAATTGAGCAAAAGAGGACTTCTTCATGGGCAAGGAATTTGCAAACTAAATTTCTGTGAGCACTGTGTTTTTGGGAAGCAAAAGAGAGTTCGATTCACTAGAGGAATCTATAACACGAAGGGAACGTTGGAGTATATTCATTCTGATCTGTGGGGGCCATCCAGAGTGCCTTCGAGAGGTGGAGCTAATTATATGCTAACCTTTATTGATGGTCTTTCCAGAAAAGTTTAGGCATTCCTTCTAAAGCAGAAAAGTGATGTGTTTTCTGTATTTAAGTCTTGGAAGATTATGATTGAAAAATAGACAAGAAAATAAATAAAATACCTCCGCACAGACAATGGCTTAGAGTTATGTTCTGATGAGTTTAATAGATTGTGCAAGTCAGAAGGGATCGTGAGACACTTGACAGTTCGCCATACTCCATAGCAAAATGGTGTTGCAGAACGAATGAATAGAACGATCATAGAGAAGGTTCGATGTATGTTGTCAAATGCCAACTTACCAAAGTCATTTTGGGCAGAAGCAACCTCTACTGCATGTTTTTTTATTAATCGATCTCCATCCGTTGCCATTGAGAAAAAGACTCCACAAGAGGTATGGTCTGGTAATCCTGCTAATTATTCTAATTTAAAGATCTTTGGGTGTCCTGCGTATACTCATGTTGATAATGGAAAATTAAAACCAAGATTCATTAAATGTGTTTTTCTTGGTTATAATGCTGGTGTAAAAGGGTATAAGTTATGGTGTCCTGAAAGTAGAAAAGTTGTGATTAGTAGAGATAATGTTTTTGATGAAACTGCTATGCTACCTAACTTATCTCTTAAAGACTCTTCCAATAAAGAAAATCAAAAATGGTGGAGCATCAGATTAATACAGAGTCGACTCCTCAAGCTAGTACAAAAATTGAGAATAGAGTTGCTTCTTCAGCACAATATTCTATTGCCAAAAACAGAACTAGAAGAGAAATTAAACCTCCGAAGAAGTATGCCGAGGCTGATCTAGTTACTTATGCTTTAAATGTGGCTGAAGATATAGATGCAAACTAGGAGCCATCTAATTATTCTAAGGCAGTTAGCTGTGAAGACTCAGAAAAGTGGGTGTTTGCTATGCAAGAGAAGATGGAATCACTTCACAAAAACAGAACATGGGATCTTGTAAAACTTCCTAAAGGTAAAAAGGTTGTTCGTTGTAAATGGGTATTTAAAAAGAAAGAAGGGACTCCAGGAGTTGAAGAACCCACATATAAAGCAAGGCTTGTTGGAAAGGGTTACAGTCAAATTCCAGGAGTAGACTTCACAGATGTGTTCTCCCCAGTTGTGAAGCATAGTTCGATTCGAGCTTTGCTTGGTATTGTGGCCATGCATGATTTGGAGCTTGAGCAGTTAGATGTAAAAACTGAATTTTTGCATAGAGAACTTGAGGAGGACATTTACATGCAACAACCAGAGGGTTTTACAGTTTTAGAAAAAGAGGACTATGTTTGCTTGCTGAAAAAGTCCCTTTACGGTTTGAAACAGTCACCAAGACAGTGGTACAAGAGGTTTGATTCCTTTATGACTTCTCATGATTTCAAAAGAAGTAGTTTTGATAGTTGTGTTTACTTTAAGAAAAACAGTGTTGGTTCTTTTGTGTATCTACTTCTTCATGTTGATGACATGTTGATAGCAGCAAAAGATAAAGGAGAAATAAGAAATGTCAAATCCCAACTAAGTGAAGAATTTGAGATGAAAGATTTGGGACCAACAAAGAAGATACTTGGTATAGAGATTCTCAGAGATAGAAAAGCAAGTAAATTGTACCTAATTCAGAAGGGGTACATTGAGAAAGTTTTTTACAGGTTCAATATGCAAAGTGCTAAGCCTATTAGTACTCCTTTAGCAGCCCATTTCAGACTTTCATCGGCTTTATCTCCACAATCAGATGATGAGATTGAGTACATGTCACATGTTCCATACTCTAGTGCAGTGGGATCTCTCATGTATGCTATGATTTGTTCACGTCCAGATTTATCATATGCAGTCAGTGTAGTTAGCATATATATGGCAAATCCCGGTAAAGAACACTGGAAAGCAGTTTAGTGGATTTTAAGATACTTACAAGGTACTACTGATGTTTGCTTACAGTTTGGAAGAACTGAAGATGGAGTCATTAGGTATGTTGATGTTGATTTTGCTGGAGACCTTGATAGAAGAAGATCTCTCACAGGTTATGTCTTTACAATCGGAGATTGTGCAATCAGTTGGAAAGCAACTTTCCAAACTACAGTCGCTTTGTCTACCACTGAAGCTGAGTACATGGCGATTACTGTAGCTTGTAAAGAAGCTATTTGGTTGAAGGAACTCTTTAGTGAGCTCAATGAAGACCTTCAAATCAGCATAGTATTTTGTGACAGTCAGAGTGCCATCTTTCTTACAAAAGATCAAATGTTTCATGAGAGAACAAAACACATTGATGTTCGGTATCATTTTGTTCGTGATATTATTGCTCATGGTGATATTGTTGTGAGCAAAATTAGTATTCATGAAAGTCCTGCAGATATGATGACTAAGTCACTTCCTATAACCAAGTTTGAGCATTGCTTAAACTTGGTTGGTGTTCATTGTTGAAGTTAAACCCTTAAGGGGTTTTATAGAAGAGGTCGAAAACTTGTTCGTTGAGAGTTCGCGATGAAGAACTTGTTCATTGAGAATTCGTGTCAAGGTGGAGATTGTTAGAATTAAATGACCCGAATCCTTATTTAAATAAAATACAGTGGTAAAATAAAATAAAAGAAGAATCCATATAGAATTACACTTCTTTTATTTTATTTTAGAATAAGATTTTTTAAACCTTATTAAATTCCATCTATTTGATATTGATTAGAATAAGGTGTTTCAGTCTAATAGAATATGGCTTTACAAGCCTATAAATAGACATAGCCTATTCCTCTTGTAATAATTTGAATTCGACATAGTGAATTTTCTTCTCCTCTGCCTGTAGTTTTTTTCCCAAAAGGGTTTCCACATAAAATCTATGTGTTCTTTATTTTATTTTTACTTTATTCTATTTTATTTTTATTTTTCACAAACATGATATATCATAACATACCATTACTAACCATTTAAGCATTTTAATCAAGCATGATCCATCCATCATCATGGCATAACATTTTATGCATACATGTTTACAATCTTACCTTGGTTATGTTCTCGTGTTAGATATAATTTGATCACTACTTAACATATATGAGGTTAACATAATATGACATTACAAGTATATAAAAACAATCGTTACTAGCCATTCCGATGGTTAGATTACAAGCATCTTTTACATTTTCATGCCAATATGGCCAACATATTCTATACATGCCATTACAACTGCAATTGAATTACCACACTATACTGACATGGGCCGATGGATAGTTTGAGTGATCTCCGCCAAGCTTCCAATCCAACGAGCTTCTAATTACTCTAAAATAGAGTAAGCTTAAAATGCTTAGTAAGTTCGTATAACACGGTACTTAACTTACTATTCATCCTATTTGAGGTAATTAAGTAAGGTATAATCAACCACTTTGATCTCAAGCCCTAACACACATCCTCATTGCCCTTATTAGTCATATATTCCATAGTAATATCAAGACATGTATGGGCTCAACAATAATCAAGTTTCTAAGCACATACGCTTTCCACATCATGTATTCATTCAACATACATAATTCATCTCATTATTTCGAGTATAATTTCATAATAGTTCATTTCGAGATCAGATCATTTCGCGTTAGAACTTTACACATATTACTCGGAATATCAAAGTCACGATTTGTATACTCTAGGTGTACAAGTCTATAATCAAGAATTAATATTCTCATCAAATAGTTTCCATATACAAATTTCATCATCTCATATTTCATATATCACTTGTCATGTATCATCATTTTCTTGCATTTCATTTAATTTTCTTTCAAGTCATATTTCCATATCATATACACGACTCCATGTCAATTTGTCTTAAATTTATATTTGCCCCTGCCAGAACCTTGCCCGTTGAATTTATTTGAATTATCGATGGATACATAAGTAGTGCACTCGAGGCATACGAATCAGGATCCGTCAATTCATATTCAATGGTACCCATAAGGTACTATTTCAGATAGTACACTCTTGAGCCATATATATATATACTACAGGATTACCAGTCTAGGCTAAATCCTTTTTATGACATATGCTCTAAAGAGCTTGGTCTAGATTACCCGTCAATGCTAAATCCAGTCCATAATATATGCTCGAAAGGACTTATATCAGGATTTCCCTTTCGGGTTAAATATTATCAGAATTGAGGTCGAAGGATTACTCATCCAAGCTAAATCCTATCCGCAACAAATCCAGGACCTCTTCCTTCTTGGGAAATCACATATCCATTGATTTTCCATTTATTCAACCGGGGTTTAAACATTTTTCAAGCATTATCGAGCATTTGATTATTTCATACCTCCGTAACATTTCTGTAATTCGAGGAAAACACATTCCACATTCTTGTCAAGCATACAAGTAAATTTAACATCAATTTTTATGACATTAATAAAATTCACAAACACAGCATTTAAATCAAGCATAAAAACATATATAATTTAGTTACACGAACTTACCTCGACAAAGGTTCGTGCACGTAAACTCTACTAATCCGACATTTTCCTCATTCCTCGTTCTAACTCTGAATTTGGTTTATCCAGATCTATACGAGTAAATTTAACATCAATTTATCACATTCTATATTCATGTGGACTAAATTTTCATCCTAGGAAAAATTACCAATTTGCCCCTAACTTTTTCATAAATTATCATTTTGTCCTTAGGCTCAAAAAATGAAATTCATGAAATCCGATCCTCTACCCAAGCCTATTCAAATTATACACACAACTTTTACAGCACATGAATTCCACAAATTTTAGCATTTTCCTTGGATTTTCACCATTTTTCATTTTAGTCCCTAAATCAAGTTTTCATGAAAAATCACTTTGTAAAAATTGTTTATCTTCCATCAATCTTTCATTTTCCACCATAAATTTCACATTTCCAGCATATACATCCTTGATCCAATTTTTATAGCATGATAACTTTTCAAATTAATCCCCAAATAGATAGTTTAGGCTATCCCGATTTCAAAAATATCAAAATTACTAAAAACAGGACAGGGAAACTTACCCAATTTGGCCATGAAAGTCTCTTCTCTCTCTCCTAGGGTTTTCATGTTTATTTGGGTGAAGAAGGTGAGAAAATATGATTTTTATTTTCTTTTCATCTTTTTAATTAAATAATATTTTCACTTTCCAATTTAGTCCCTAGCCTTTTTCTCATTTTCCATGGATGAATCATCTAAAAATATCTACATACTTTTTATTAATGGTCTAATTACCATATAAGGACCTTAAGTTTTGAATTCTATAGCTATTTGATCCTTCTAGCTACTAGAATCCAGCTTTTGCATTTTATGCGGTTCGGTCCTTCTCGTAATTAAGCACATAATCGGTAAAATTTTCTTTTCAAAATTTTCACACGACATTTCTAGTATAATATGGATCATATAATAAAATAAAAATAAATTTTATTTTTTGACTCAGATTTGTGGTCCTGAGACCACTGTTCTAATTTCACTGAAATTGGGCTGTTACAACTCTCCCCCTTAAGAAATTTTCGTCCTCGAAAATTTTACCAGTAAGAAGATTTAGGCATTACTTTCTCATGTTTCTACCCGGTTCCGAAATAGCTTTCTCTATATCATATCATTGTCCAAGAACTTTCACTAAAGAAACCTTTATACTTTTCGTTTCTTTCATTTCACATGCCAGAATTTTAACTAGTCACTTGTTGTAAGTCATACCATGCTGAATTTAACATTTATCAAAGCAATAACAGATGATGGGTCTGATCAATTTTGTCATAACACATATACTCATAAAAACATTATGAATTTTGTAGAACTCTAATAATAATACCAATTAATATGAAACAAGTCCAATTCTTTTCAATAATCTTTATGACCTGATAAACCACATACTTAATTTGCCTTTACGGGCAAACTGGGGAACTTTCTTTCATGGTGAATTTCCAGAAATACTTTGTCACCATCAGAAACTCTATTTCTTTTCATTTTAGATCCACATCGGATTTCTGACTATAACCATCTTGAAAATTTCATCCTTATCTAGCTGGTACATCCATCATTTAAGTACAATTTAAGAAATACCACATTTTATTTCCGAGCTACTAATACATCTTTTTTCAAATCATTATGCATTTTTATCATTCTCCTGATAAACAGGCATTCTACCACTATGATCATTCATGTAAAATTTTTAATACAAGTTCTAATTTCTTCAATACATAGACTCTGTCTCTGAATAACAGACATTTACCGAATCTATTCTAAAATTATAATTCAGAAATTATTTCACACTGTACTCATTTAACTCCCAACTCTTTATCACTTTTCTAAGTTTTACTGACCTGTTGTAGAGACACTGATTTAGCTCTATACTAGCTAAAATTAAGTTATAACTAGACAATTATATTCGATATCCATGGCTTGAAAAATATACAGAGATTTTCTACTCAGAACATCTTTAACCACATTCATTTTTTCCAAGTGATGTACAATTATCAAGTCATAATCTTTCAACATTTCAAACCATATATGCTATCTCAGATTCAAATCTTTTAGCAACACTGGACACTTCAAACTTTTATAATCGGTGAATATACAACATTTTTCACCAAACAAGTAATGTTATCAGATTTCAATACAAAATCAATAGCTGTCAATTCTAGATCATATATTGGGTAATTCTTTCCATGTGGGTTTTAACTGTCTAAAAGTACAGGCTATTTCTTTGTCTTACTGCATCAAATCACAATCTAATTCCATTCATTATTTCATTACTGTAATAACAAGTTCCTTACCCAATTCAGGCTGAATCAGAATCAATACTTTGATCAACAAAGCTTCCAACTGGTCAAAACTTTATCGACATTTATCGGTCTATTCAACTCTTACATCTTTCTGTAATATCCTTATCATTGATGTAGCTATCATAGAAAACACTTTCATAAGAATTAAAAAGGATATCGAAGCTTTACATTATTCAAAGTTCACAATCATTAGATAGGTTAAAACCATAATACTATAATAAATTTGACGTTTCCACCATGCAAATGGAACAATACTTCAATCTCAATAATATTTTTCAAATAAAAGAGGAAAACCAAAGGTGGCTCCAATATCAACTAGTGCAATAGTACAGTTTCTATAATCTGTGTTCCATATTACCAAACTCCCATACTCAAGTCAGAGTTCATAACAATAGTAAGTATAGTCACTATTGACCAATGAATATCTTTCATAAGTAACTCGTGTTTATATAATAAAGACATTGATGATGTCTCAGAAAAATTTAGAAGGGTAGTATCACGTATACTCAGCAGAAACAATTGTGATATAGACAATGTGACTTGCACATTCGCAATTCAGAGCTTCAATCAGTAAAAACAAAAAATGATATCACATGAACCTTACCTTCAAATCTTATATCAATCATGATAAGTTAGAAAACCTGAGTATGATAGAGTAATACCGCTCATGAGTCAACCAGACTTCAGTAATTCTATTTATCATAATTTACTAGCCTTTCAATATGATAAATACTGCATCTGTTCATGCACAGTTTCATATGCCTCTGAAAATAACAGAACAGATAGAATACCTAGAAGGGATTACTATAATATATACCCGATTATAAGAGTTGTATTCAATAATTTTGCAATTTCATTACTATTCCACTAACATATACAGTCATCAATAATCTCACATCATTCAGTTCACCCACGAAGCTTATTCGAAAGAAATTTTTAGCTAACCCATTCTGTAGATACCATATCTGAATAAATCAATTTCTTATAAATAACTTCTTTCTTTAATAGGCATTGTGTATCCTAAACAGTTTTCAAAAAAATCTGATATCTCTCTTCAGAACCCATCTTTATTTACTAACCTATTCTCGGTTCTAACTACACTATTAATCATTTAGGCTTTGAACTTTTTAGTTTCACATTCATGAGTTTAATCCATATAGATCTTGTGAATTTCATTGTATAATACTATACTGGTAAGGGGGTAGAGATCGTAAGCCTCAAAATTTAACTTCCACATATACATATATGCTCATACACATATAACATAACATTCATCATTCTCATGTACTATAAATCATCTATCCTTACATTTTCGAATTCTATTTCATCATGAGTAACATTTTCACTCAAGCACGTGAGTATCACTTTTAGCAGTATCAGAATTAGCTCAATTGGAAAACATCTCTGTCTATTTGTAAGACAATTTTCATCAGAGCCGAAAGATATCACACTATCACATGTTATATAATGGTACGTATTTCTAAACTCCAAATATGCTACGTTCAGTCTGAGAACTGACTAAACCATAGCGCTCATATCACTAAATGTAACACCCCTAACCCGTATCTGTCACTGCAATAGGGTTTCAGAACATTACTGGAACATTTAGAACATTTTACAATTAATTCATGCAAGTCACTATTCATTAACCGAGATTATTCTTAACGTCCCTTAATTGGACCCTCAAGGTCCAATACGAGCATTAGAGTTGAGTCGAGACTTAATTGGGACTTCTAAGAATTTTTTGTGACTTCTTAAAATTTTTCCAATATGCAGGGCGCACACGCCTTGTAACACCCCAAACCCGGCCTGGACGTTATGGCCGAATTTGGCGCATTACATTGAAATGATTTATCAAAAACCTTATTTTCATTGAAAACCCTTCCTTAGAACTAGAAACCTTTATTAACTTATAAAACTCCTTTCAATCGCGAAAGCTTGTTTAAAACAGATGATTTATGAAAACCTGTCATTTAAATAAAACTTAGTTGCGGAAACGTAGAAAAACAAAACTATGATTTAGGGAACCCCTGTTCAACTTCTCATAATTACAACGTATAAAAATAATAATAATCCGTATGATAACCGAAAGGGAAGGCCTTATTACATTCCAGTCTAAAATTACTTAAAAACAAATCTAAATCGTCTTGCTAGCTGGCCACCTCCGAGTCCCTCCAAACATCGAACCTTCTACTGAGCATCACCTGAGAAAAATAAAAGAGGGGGGGGGTGAGTTTTCGCAAACTCAGTGTGTACCACCCTCAACAAACATTAAGCAAACATCAACCATACATGCAATGCAATGCAGTGCAATACAACCCACCCCAATAATCCATCCGCTATACACCAACTCCATCTCCCGGTACACATCATGTGGGGATATAAATATTGACCCACCCAATCGATACACATCAAGGATAGCCTGGTTGCGGAACTACCTTCATTGCAGCAAGCTGCCAATCACATATTGGGCTTAAAAAGCTGTCGGTGGATCCACAGTTGTCAAGCAACCATGCGATCCTCATATACTTCCTCCGGTCCGAAATTCCCAACCCAAATGAAACCTAAACAGAATATCGTATGTATGCAGCAGATATACATGTAACATCCATAAATCTTACCTTCAACACATAGGGGTATTTTGGTCATTATCGCCCTTAGGGGCATTTTGGTAATTTTTTTATCACGGGTTTTCACTTACCTTGGCCCGTTAACAAATCCCGTGAGCTAAGATGAACGAATACTATGCACCAGGTAGGATTCCAGAGAAGAGGAGGTGAGTCATTAAGACCACTTAAGTACCAAGCTCTCCCTAGATCCAATCCTAGACATGCATATACTCGTTGCCACACCATAACCCTATGACTTGTCCACGGTCTCAATAAATTAATTAAGTTTTATGTCTGTTTAAGTAGTTATCGAATACTAGGCCTAAAGCCTCTTACAATGCCCTAACAAGTCTACATACATGCATATGGCCCACTAGGCCCAATCTCAATCATATGGCCCATCAGGCACAAATCACATTCATTTGGCCCATTAGGCCCAAATCACATTTATATGGCCCATTAGGCCCAAATCACATCCATAGTCATGCTTTCATACGATTTTCCATCACATAATCATCAATTACTAGTTTTGCCAATTATGGGCCCTACAGCCCATCGACCCATATAGCCTATTCTGGCCTGGTTGGCCAAAACACAGCCCAAGTCAATGGAATCGCCCATGGGGCCTCAGATAACCTATCAGTTTCCCTCTTACGAGTGTTCGCGCACTCGTAAGACTATTGAAGCCAAACTTTTGGCTTTTTGGCATTTTGACTTTTGTCGATCTACTATGTGTGTGCAATATATGTACACACCTGGTAATAAGGCGTGTTGTGATCCCCTTAGCCACGAACCTACAATCGATATCACTCAGGGATTAATCTCACATACTTATCGAAAACTTTACCAAAAGCCGAAGTCTCACCTTAACCTTACCTGAAACGTCAAGTCTTAATAGCTTTTCCAAGATCACCAATCACGAGTACTTCCCAAATTTGCATTAACTGTTATTGTTAAAACATAATAGGTGACTTCTATCCAACATATATCACCCTTTCTACTAAAGCCTATTCGGCCAACTCTTACCGAAGTGAAGAACACTTACCAAAGTCTCACACCTGAGGAGCAAATCGGCTGGGATCCAAAAGACTAGGATTCGATACTAATCCTACCAAAACCGATTAGAAAAAGTGAGGGATAGTGTAATCGACACTTAGCAAAATTGATTGGGAGAACAACACACTTACACTAGGACTGACCGATTAGAAAGAGTAGTGGCGGCACCAAGGGTATTCGGCCAAAAAGGTGTTTGGCCCTTGTAATTTGTATGGCAAAAAGGGGTTATTCGGTACCAAGGGAAAAGAGAAGAAGAAGTTGGCTAGACTAAAAGTGAATCAAAGAGAATTGAGTAGAGAAAAAATGAAAAACGGCACAAAGAAAAAGAAAGAAGAACAAGGGTTTTCGGCTTTTAGATCTTAGTGAAAAATAGGGTTTCTGGCAATAAGGTGAAGGAGAATTCAACATTAGCCTAGCAACCTCACATTTGGCACCTATATATAGCCTCTATAGCCAAATTTCCTATGCCCAAATTCCCAATTCGGTTCCACCTCTTCCTCACTCCTCATCTCCTAGTTTTTCTCCCTGATAACTCCTTAATCCCCTCCTCAAATTTCTCCTCTTATCACTCCCTACAGAGTTCATAACCAACGCCACCTCTGTCTAACTCTTAAGCAAAAATAAATCCTTCTTTTGAGCAAGGTGGGATTCGAACCCCATACCACCTTGCCTTGCCTTGTATGTGACGCCACTTGCCACTCCACCACAGGGCTTTCTTGCGTCCAATTGTTCCTTCATTTATTCATAAGCCCACCTACTTATCAAGGTTCTTTTAATTATTAACCCATAATTTTCTTAACCCCTAGGTTTGAACTCAAATCTTAACCGAGACTTACTATCACATAATTAACACTTAACCAGGGCTACTAAGCACACCTTTTATCAAAACTGAAAAAAGAAAATTTGAGATTTCGGGATTTTTAGGGCGTTACAACTCTACCCCCTAAAAGAAATTTCATCCTCGCAATTTTACCTGATTCAAACAGTTGAGGATATTACCGTCGCATCGCTTCCTCAGGTTCCCAAGTAGCCTCCTTAACCTTGTGATTACGCCAAAGCACTTTGACTAATGGAACGGACTTCCTTCTTAGTACCTTAACATCAAGGCCAATTATTTTTATAGGCTTTTCCTCGAAAGTTAGGTCCAGCCTGACCTCGATCTCCTCAACCGACACGACATGTAAAGGGTCCGAGTGGTACCGTCTTAGCATGGAGACATGAAACACGTCGTGGATTTGGCTTAGTTCAGAAGGTAATTCCAGCTGATAAGCGACTGGCCCAATCCACCTTACAACCCGATATGGCCTAATGAACCTTGGGCTTAGCTTTCGCTTCTGTCCAAACCTTAATACCTTCTTCCACGGAGAGACCTTAAGAAAAACTAAGTCCCTCACTGCATACTCTATCTCTTGTCGTTTAAGGTCAGTATACGACTTCTGCCTATCTGAGGCCTCCTTCAACCGATCCCGAATCACCTTCACCTTATCCTCAGTATCCGCTACTAACTCAGGGCCCAAAACTCTTCATTTACCCAACTCCATCCAACATGTTGGAGTTCGACACCTTCACCCATATACAGTGCTTTATACGGAGCCATCACAACACTTACTTGATAGCTATTATTGTACGCGAATTCGACTAACGGCAAATAGTCCTCCCAGCTAGCTCAGAACTCAATCACACATCCCCTCAACATATCTTCCAACACTTGGATCACCTTTTTCGACTGTCCATCAATTTGAGGGTGGAATGCCGTACTGAATTTCAACCTAGTACCCAACGCTTTATGCAACTTCTTCCAAAATCGCGAAGTGAAACGTGGGTCCCTATCAGATATTATGGACACTGGTAGTCCATGTAATCTTACAATCTCCACCACATACACCCTAGCCAGCTTTTGCAATGAGTAATCGGTGCGAATCGGCACAAAATGGGCAGACTTGGTTAACCAATCCACTACAACCCATATCGAGTCTTTCTTAGTAGGCATCAAGGGTAGCCCACTAACAAAGTCTATAGTAATCCTTTCCCACTTCCACAGTGGAATCTTTACTAGCTGAAGCAATCCCGAAGGCAACTGATGTTCCGCCTTCACTTTTTGACAAACCAAGCATTTACTTACAAACTCCATAACCTCGCGCTTAAGTCCAAGCCACCAATAAAGCTCTCGGAAATTTCGATACATCTTGTTTTCGCCAGGATGCATAGCATAGAGGCTGCTATGTATTTCCCGCAGAATTGACTGTCTTAGATCATTGTCCTTAGGTGTACACATTCTCCCACGGAAACACAACACTCCTTCACTATTTATCCCAAATCCGATGTCTCCCCACTCTCTACTTGTCTAAAACAAGCACCCAAGGTCTCATCCACTAATTGCTTACTCCTTATCTGCTCGACCCACACCGATTTTACTTAAAGCTCAGCCAACAAGCTACCATCATCCAACAAGCATAAACGGGTGAGCATAGCCCTCAAGTCCGCCTTAACCTTACGACTCAACGCGTCGGCTACCACATTCGCTTTGCTAGGGTGGTATTCAATCGTACAATCATAATCCTTCAATAATTCCACCCACCTCCGCTGCCTAAGGTTTAGCTCCTTTTGGGTGAGGAGGTATTTCAAACTCTTGTGGTCTAAATAAATTATGCACTTCTCCCCGTATAAATAATGCCTCCATATTTTTAGTGCAAAAACCACCATAGCTAGCTCCAAGTCATGGGTTGTGTAATTCACCTCGTGAGTCTTAAGTTGATGTAATGCATACGCAACCACCTTTCCTTCTTGCATCAATACACATCCTAAGCCCACATGTGACGCGTCACTATAAACTATAAACTCCTTCCTAGGCACTAGCTGAATCAACATAGGGGCCTCAGTTAAAACCTTTTTAAGTGTTTCAAAACGCTCTCGCTGCTTGTCCGTCCAAACAAACGGTACTCCCTTCCTCAATAACTTAGTTAAAGGTGCATCAATTGCTGAAAAGCCCTCAACAAACCGCCTATAATACCCTGCCAAGCCCAGAAAACTTCAAATTTCTGATACCAACTTGGGTGTTTTCCAGTCTAACACTACTTCAATCTTCTGAGGATCCACCTTAATCCCCTCAGTTGACACCATATGTCCAAGAAAAGTAACCTCCATTAGCCAAAATTCACACTTACTGAATTTGGCATACAACTGCTTCTCCCTCAAAATCTACAACACAATCCTTAAGTGTGCATCATGCTCATCCTCATCTCTTGAGTACACTAAAATATCATCTATAAACACTATCACGAATCGATGCAGGTAGGGTTAGAAGACCCGATTCATGAGATCCATGAAAGCAGCAGGTGCGTTCGTCAGCCCGAATGGTATCACTAAGAACACGTAGTGCCCATAACAAGTTTTGAAAGCTATCTTATGAACATCCGTCTCCTTAACCCTCAATTGGTGATACCCCAAACGTAGATCAATCTTCGAGAACATGGAAGCTCCCCTGAATTGATCAAAAAGATCATCGATTCTCGGTAGAGGGTACTTGTTTTTAATAGTTAACTTCTTCAACTGCCGGTAGTCGATGCACATTCGCAACGACCCATTTTTTTCTTTACGAATAACACCGGTGTTCCCCACGGAGACACACTTGGTCGAATGAATCCTCAATCCAACAATTGCTGAATCTGTGCCTTAAGTTCTATCAGCTCCTTCGGTGCCATCCGATAAGGAGAGATGGACACCGGAGTCGTACCAGGTAAAAACTTGATTCCAAATTCTACTTCCCTGCTGGGTGGCAACCCTGGTAGCTCCTCAGGAAAAACATCAAGAAATTCCCTAACTGTTCTCAATTCCTTAACAGTAGGGCTCTTAGCCTCCGTGTCGCTAATATAAGCCAAATGGGCTTCGCATCCCTTTCGTACCAACTTCTCATCCCTTAATGCCGAAATCACATTCGACAGATAATTCTGGCATTCACTAATCATCACTACCTCCTTATCCTCCACCGTTCTTAACACCATGCGCTTTGCAGCACAATCTAAGGTGGCTCGATGTTTCACCAGCCAATCCATACCTAAGATTAAATCGAACTTACTAAACGGCAGTTCCATCAAATCTTCTGAAAAGGTAACCCCTTGGACTACTAAGGGTACCTCCCTAAACAACTTATTCACTCCCACTGACTGACCTAACAGACTTATCACAGTAACATCATTCACAGTAATTTCAAATATATCACCCAAGGGTTCGGTGATATTGCATGCAACATATGAATGTGTCGATCCAATATCAATCAATGATGTGTAAGGTAACTCATATA
The DNA here is from genome assembly GCA_025698465.1 of Gossypium longicalyx. Lineage (NCBI taxonomy): Eukaryota > Viridiplantae > Streptophyta > Magnoliopsida > Malvales > Malvaceae > Gossypium > Gossypium longicalyx. Next base: position 11,194,202 of record CM047000.1, read on the forward strand.
TAAAGAACATACCCGCTATCACATCTGGGGCATCCCCGTCTTCTCGATGACGAGCAGCATAAACCAACGCTGGCTGCCTCGCCTCAACATGGCCTGCATTTTTGCCTCGTGCTCCACGTCCACGTCCATTGCCCTTACCACCCCTAGTCTGCCTACGACCCATTGGTGGCAGCTGACCATCCCTTGGTGGCTGGACACCACCCCAGCCCGCAACTGGCACCTGAGCAGGCATTTCAGGGCAATTCTTGATCCTATGCTCTATAGATCCACACGCTAGACAAGCTCCCGTCCTCTTCCAACACTCGCCTACATGACCTTTCCCACAATCAGCACAAGGTGGCAACCCTAGATTAACAATAGCGGGCTCTGCTCTAACTGGCCCATTAACTCTAGCCCTAGCCCTAGCCCTTTTTTTCCCGATTTAAGCGCTCAGTGCGCTTTACCTCCTCCGATATCTTTGTTTTCTCCACCAACTCCGAGAAAACTCGCTCCCTTTGTAGAGCTATCAATACCTTGAGGCTATCTTTAAGTCTATCCTTAAACCTAACGAAACGCTCATAGTTCGTTGTCACCATAACTTTTGCATACCCACTAAGGCACAAAAATTTTGCCTCATACTCCACCATTGATTTGTTTCTCTAGGACAAGTTTAGGAACTCCTTCCTTCTAGCATCCACATAACTCTTACCTACATACTTTCCCTAAAACACAGTTTTGAAGAACTCCTAAGTGACATGCTCAGGTTGGGTGCCTTCTTTCACTGTCAGCCACCACTGGTAAGCTTCTTCCCTAAGTAATGACACTGCCCCTTTCAGCTTTTGTTTAGGTGAACAGTCTAAGTCCTCCATTACCCTTTCAGTGGCCTCTAACCAATATTCCGCCATGTTAGGAGCTACACCAGCCACACCCTTAAAGATCTCAGCCCCATTTGAACAAAGTCACTCTAGAATGGACCCCCGATTTCCAGTGCCATTATTGGGCCCAGCGACCCTCTCTAAAATCCTTAACATTGCCTGCGACAATGAGTCATCCCCCGCGGCCTGATCATACGGCCCATTCTCAGCCACAAGTGAGGTTGGAGCCTCTTCTACTCCAACGTTGAGCATATGGCCCGATGTCGATGACTCAGCCCTAGCACTTCTGCGGCCTCTCGTACCTCTTCTAGCACTGATTGTGTTATCTGAATTAGAAATTTTATGAAGTTTTAGTTAGTTTCAATAATTAAACTGATGTTTTATGAAAGTATTAAAAAGTAGATTGTTTTCGTAATTCTTCTACAGTTCCAAGGTCCTACGGGCTTCAGTTTCCATCTAAAAACCTTAGTATAATCATCTAAAGTAGCCCACTAGCTATCTACAGCATATCAAATTAAACAGGCTTAAGAATAAATGAACTTAATTGGTTCGACGTCGGAGACTCAGTGTGCCGCACAGCAAGACTTCCCCTTTTCCAAACATTGTGATCCAAAAAATTTTTTAAAGATGAAATCCAAGTAATAAGGCCCACTTACAGCCCGAGTTTTGCAACTTGGGCTCTGATACCACTAAATGTAACACTCCAAACCTGGCTCGAACGTTATGGCCGAATCTGACGCATTAAATTGAAGTGTTTTATCGAAAACCTTGTTTTCATTAAAAACCCTTCCTTAGAATGAGAAACCTTTATTAACTTATAAAACTCCTTTCAATCACGAAAGCTTGTTTAAAATAGATGATTTATAAAAACCTGCCATTTAAATAAAACTTAGTTGCGAAAACGTAGGAAAACAAAATATGATTTAGGGAACCCTTGTTCAACTTCCCATAATTACAATGCATAAAAATAATAATCCATATGATAACCAAAAGGGAAGGCCTTATTACATTCCAGTCTAAAATTACTTAAAAACAAATCCAAATCGTCTTGCTAGCTGGCCACCTCCGAGTCCCTCCAAACATCGAACCTTCTACTGAGTACCACCTGAGAAAAATATAAGAGGGGGTGAGTTTTCACAAACTCAGTGTATACCACCCTCAACAAACATTAAGCAAACATCAACCATACATGCAATGCAATGCAGTACAATACAACCCACCCTAATAATCCATCTGCTATACACCAACTCCTTCTCCTGGTACACATCATGTGGGGATATAAATATCGACCCACCCAATCGATACACATCAAGGGTCAGTTGTGGGACTACCTTCATTGCAGCAAGCTACTAATTACATATTGGGCTTAAAAAGCCGTCGGTGGATCCACAGTTGACAAGCAACCATGCGATCCTTATATACTTCCTCTGGTTCGTAATTCCAAACCCAGATGCAACCTAAACAGAATATCGTATGTATGCAGCAGATATACATATAACATCCATAAATCTTACCTTCAACACATAGGGATATTTTGGTCATTTTCGCTCTTAGGGGCATTTTGGTAATTTTCTTTTATTACGGGTTTTTACTTGCCTTGGCCCATTAACAAATCTCGTGAGCTAAGATGAACGATTACTATGCACCAGGTAGGATTCTAGAGAAGAGGAGGTGAGTCATTAAGATCGCTTAAGTACCAAGCTCTCCCTAGATCCTATCCTAGACATACATATACCCATTGCCACACCTTAACCCTATGACTTGTCCATAGTCTCAATAAATTAATTAAGTTTTATGTCTGTTTAAGCAGTTATCCGATACTAGACCCAAAGCCCCTTACAATGCCCTAACAAGTCTACATACATGCACATGGCTCACTAGGCCCAATCTCATTCATATGGCCCATCAGGCCCAAATCACATTTATTTGGCCCATTAGGCCCAAATCACATCCACAGTAATGCTTCCATATGATTTTCCATCACATAATCATCAATTACCAATTTTTCCAATTATGGGCCATACAACCCATCGGCCCATTTAGCCCACTTTGGCCCGATTGGCCAAAACATAGCCCAAGTCCATGGAATCGCCTATGGGGCCTTAGATAACCTATCGGTTTGTCCCTTACAAGTGTTCACGCACTCGCAAGACTACTGAAGCCAAACTTCTAACTTTTCGGCATTTTAACTTTTCGACATTTCAGCTTTTCGGCATTTCAGCTTTTGCCGATCTACTGTGTGTGTGCAGTGTATGCACACACCTGGTAATAAAGCATGCTGTGATCCCCTTAGACATGAACCTACAATCGATATCACTTAGGGACTAATCTCAGATACTTATCGAATACTTTACCAAAAGCCGAAGTCTCACCTTAACCTTACCTGAAATGCCAATTCTTAATAGCTTTTCCTAGATCACCAATCACCAGTACTTCCCAGATCTGCATTAACCTTTTATCGTTAAAACATAATAGGTGACTTGTATCCAACATATGTCACCCATTCTACTAAAGCCTATTCGGCCAACTCTTACCAAAGTGAAGAACACTTACCAAAGTCTCACACCTGAGGAGGAAATCAGCTGGGATCCAAAAAACTGGGATTCGATACTAATCCTACCAAAACCAATTAGAAGAAGTGAGGAATAGAGTAACTGAAACTTAGCAAAACTGATTGGGAGAACAACACACTTACACTAAGACTGACCGATTAGAAAGAGTAGCGACGGCACCAATGGTATTCGGCCAAAGAGGTGTTCAGCCCTTGCGACTTATATGGTAAAAAGGGGTTATTCGGCACCAAGGGAAAAGAGAAGAAGAAGTCAGCTAGAATAAAAGTGAATCAAAGAGAATTGAGTAGAGGAAAAATGGAAAACGGCATAAAGAAAACGAAAGAAGAACAAGGGTTTTTGACTTTTAGATCTTAGAGAAAAAAAAGGGTTTCTGGCAACAAGGTGAAGGAGAATTCGGCATAAGCCTAACAACCTCACATTCGACACTTATATATAGCCTCTATAGCCGAATTTCCTATGCCCAAATTCCTAATTCGGCTCAACCTCTTCCTCACTCCTCATCTCCTAGGTTTTCTCCCTGATAACTCCTTAATCCCTTCCTCAAATTTCTCCTCTTCTCACTCCCTATAGAGTTCATAACCAATGCCACCTCTGTCCAACTCTTGAGCAAAAATAAATCCTTCTTTTGAGCAAGTGGGATTCGAACTCCATACCACATTGTCTTGCCTTTCATGTGAAGCCACTTGCCACTCCACCACAGGGCTTTCTTGCGTCCAATTCTTCCTTCATTTATTCATAAGCTCACCTACTTGCCATCAAGGTTCTTTTAATTATTAACCCATAATTTCTTTAACCCCTAGGTTCGAACTCAAACCTTAAACGAGACTTACTATCACATAATTAACACTTAACCGGGAATACTAAACACACTTTTTATCAGAATAAAAAAAATTTGGTATTTCGAGATTTTTGGGGCATTACACGCCTGTGTGGTCTAAGGGACACGTCCGTGTAACCCTAGAACACGCCCGTGCTAGAGGCCATGCTCGACCCCGTGTAACTCTCTAACTTGCACACACGGCCATACCACACGTCCGTGTACTAGGCCGTGTAGCACACACGGTTGAGACACATGCCAGTGTCTCTGCCCGTGTGCTCAATTCTGAGCATTTTGTTTCTCAAAATTAAGGTCCATGAGACACACGGCCTAACCACATGCCCATGTTACCAAGCTGTGTGTCACACACGGTATAGATACATGCACGTGTGGACAAAATAAAGCCATTCCTAGCTTCAATTCTCACCCCAAACTTTTCCTTAATCCTACACTACATCTTGTATTCATAACCCAACAAATCCAAGCATTTTATTCAAGTTAATTCCATCATTTAACTTGATATATCATCACATACATTTACTAACCATTCAAGCATTTTAGTCAAGTAGGATCCATCCATCATCATGGCATAACGTTTTATGCATACATGTTTACAATCTTACCTTGGTTATGTTTTCATATTAGATATAATTTGATCACTACTTAATATATATGTGGTTAACACAATATGACATTACAACTATATCAAAACAATCATTACTAGCCATTCCAATGGCTAGATTACAAGCATCGTCTCCATTTTCATGCCAATATGGCCATCGTATCCTATACATGCCATTACAACTGCAATTGAATTACCATACTATATCGACATAGACCGATGGATAGTGTAAGTGATGTAACGCCCAATTTTTGGGTTTTCTATATTTCTGTGTTTTTTTTAAATTTGGGTGTGTTCTGGTTGGTTAAAATATATATTTTAGTAGGTTAGTGGGCCTTTGGAAGGCCCAAACTTAACTTAAATCCGTGGTAGTCTTCGAAATTTTGATTTTAAGAACAAGTGATGCAACTGGTGTTTGGGATTTTAAGAGTAAAGGGGTAAAAGATGACATAAAAAGGAGTGTGGTGTAGTGGCAAGGTAGCGCCACTTAGGGGACAAGGAAGTGACGCCATAGAGGAAGTAAGGGGTCCAAGGTTCAAGTCTTGGCTCTTGCAATTTATTTTGGTTTTTCTTTTCAATAAATCTGGAAGCAAGTAGGTGCGCTTTAAAGTTTAATGTTTTGGACTTATAACACAAATGAGTTGATGGCCTGGTGGTGGTGGCGTGATTTGGCATGTGAGAGGACTTTGGTTCGAATCCCTTGGCATGCAAAGGTTGATTATTTTGCTATGTTGGGATGGCAAGAGTTGGTGTTGGTTTTAAACTCTGATGATGGAGGGATCCCACATCGGGAAGCTAACATAAGAGTAGATGGAGAGCTGGCTTTAAATAGAGCAACCATAAGAAGAGTTAGCATACCCTTCTGGGCTGATCCCTTTCGCTTGGTGGCATGCTCATTTGGGTTGGGCATCAGCTAAGAGTGTGGGAGCGCGGATTAACTGTAGTCTCCTAACAGGTGTGTATTTCTCATTACTCTAGCAGTAGGACGGCTATTTTGGGCCGCGATGGGCTAAAATGGGCCATGTAGTCCCAATGGGTCCATAGGCCCAAGTGGATTAGTTGTAGAATTACTAAAATACCCCTGTAGGGTAGGACTACCGATTTACCCCTAGAGGGTAAAATGACTATTTTGCCCCTCGTGCGTAAATGACTAACTTGTGTGATGATTGGGTTAGTTGACATGGATTTATGGTAGTTATCGTTAATTTGTAAGCCTAATGTGTTAGTGATTGATCGTAGGATTATCGCGTGGGAGATATCGTGATCAACTAGGTGTGTAAACGACACCCTTCCTTAGACTGAATCGGTAAAAGTCGAAATACCGAAACGTTGGTATTTTGTGAACTCATGACGCGCGGCGCTGCGTGAGAGACGATTGTTAATGAATATGGTGCATTTGGATGATTAGAGTGCAGAGTGTGCATTTTCGTGCACAACGGTATATTTGGGCTTAATGGGCCGAAAACGGGCCAATGGGCCAACAAGCCCACTTTGGTAAAAAGACAAGGTAAGTACTTTTGATTACTTGGTAAACGTTAGAATGAGCATGAAACCCTAGCAATAGGTAATAATTACTGAAATACCCTTATACATAAAAATTACGATTTTACCTCTAGGGATATTTCATTTTCTCTAAAAAGCATGATGTTCTGTTTCTGTGTACGTATGCCATGACATATTATTCTGTTGCATGGGACATGGGTTTATATTGATGGAGGAAGAGTTCTGGCAGCCTCGCTGCAATCTGGTGGCCTCGCCACATATATATCTGTTCTGGTGACTTCGTCACAATATCTGGTAGCCTTGCTGCAATCTGGTGGCTTCGCCACATATATAAACATATATATCTGTTTCCGTGCCTCGCCACAATATATCAGATCTGGTGACTTCGTCACAATATCCGCGACCTCGCTGCAATTTCTATGGTGTGTAGCGGTTGGGTGGGTCGAGTTGTCTCCCCACATGGTGTAAGGCTGGTACGGGGGTGTTATGGATGGCTCTGGGTTGGGATTTCTGCATTCATGATATATTTTTTCTGTATCTGCTATGGGCTTATGAGTTTCATTCTGATTTCTGTACTAGGCCAAGGCCTAGATAAGTCTGACTCTAAGGTTTGATCTGTTTTGGGCTATGATTGGGTTATGTTACACACTGAGTGTACCAAACTCACCCTTTATTTTCATCTCTGCAGGAAATCCCCAACCATAGTGTACTTGGAGTTGTGAGGGATTCGGAGTGGCCACATCATCTGCAAAGTTGGTTTTTCTAAGTTAGTTTATTTTTTATTATTTTTATATTCTGATTTAATTTTGGGTTTTAAGTTGTAATAAGGCCGTTATATAAATTTCTCTTTCTGCTATGGTTGTTATTTTCTGATTATATTTATACTATGTCGAAACTGCTAGTGTTAGGCTGCACGGGTTTTCAAAATTAATGAACGTTTTCAAGACTCAACAAGCACGACAAATGGATAGCCTAAAGATTGATAAACCGACTTTTCATTCAATTGTTGTTTTTACAAAGACCACCCTAATCACTTAAACCAATGAATGTATACTAAGTCATAAGTCCATGTGACACGTCAGATCTGGCCATAACGTCTGGGCCGGGTCTGGGGTGTTACATTTTGTGGTATCAGAGCCAAGTTACAACAACTCGGCTGTGGAACGGGTCTAAAAATGAGAGTTTTAAAGAAACATTGAATAAAGTTTTTTGAAAATCATTTTTTTTAGGAACTTGATTATAAATTTTTTTCGAGAATGTTTCCAATATTTTCTCTTTACAAATAGATGATTTTAAAGATTAAAATCTGTTTTCTAAAATTAGTTTTTTTAGAAGGTGGCACACCGAATCTCCGGCCCAAGTCTGTAAGTTTTCTGAGCCTTTCAGATTGTTTCTGAAATATCTGTTATATGCTTGTTCAAAACCTTATCATGGTACTTTAGTTAGGGTAACACTGGAACTATAGAAACTCTGATAAGTAGACTAAGACTGTAGCTAGGCTACCGCGAAAGAAAACAAACTCAAACTCTGAATTACTATTATTCATAAGACATCTGTAATAAACACTAAAATATTAAACTGATTCATAAAATTCTTAATCAGATAATACAAAATGAGTACACAAGCAGCTCGTGGAAGAGGCCGTGGACGTGGCCGAGGTAATGCTCAAGCTGAAACTTCGTCTTTAAGACATGTGCCGGTAGCAAATGCACCTGTACCACTGGTAACGGAGATAGAGTCTCATGATCGAGGTGTCGGGGACGATGCTCTATCCCAGACGGTGCTCCGAGTTTTGGAAAGGGTTGTTGGGACAAGTACGGGAAACGAAATTTAGGGGTCTATTTCTGAGCGGCTCCGGGCCAATGGAGCAGAGATATTTAGGGGCGTATCTGGTGTAGCTCCGAATATGGCTGAGTATTGGTTAGAAGCCACAGAGCAGATTATAGATGATCTGGACTGCTCTGTGGAGCAGAAGCTAAAGGGAGTCATACTAGAAATCAGTGGTGGCTCACGGTGAGAGATGGAACTCCTGCTGACAGTGTGACTTGGGAGCTGTTTAAGACAGCCTTCAAAGGAAAGTATATTGGGGCTAGTTACGTGGACGCTCGCCGGAAAGAATTTCTGAACCTGGTGCAAGGGAGTAAGTTAGTGGCTGAGTATGAGTTTGAGTTTCTAAGACTGATCCGGTATGCTTCTGGGATTGTCGCTACAGAGTATGAGCGTAGCGTACACTTCGAGGACGGTCTGAGAGATGAACTTAGGGTGCTGATTGCTCTGCAGAGGGAACGTAACTTCACTACTTTAGTGGAGAAAGCTAAGATAGCTGAGAAAGTGAAGCGTACAGAAAGACAGAATCGTGAGAAAGATCGGAACCGTTTTAGGAGAGATTCAGGACTTTCAGGTGGAATGAACAGGAATGTTAAGAGAGCAAGGGTAATGGAGCCAGTTTGAGCAGTACCGATAAATGCTGTTAGACCGCAGGGTTGTAGAAGTTGTGGGAAGATACATATGGGTGAGTGTCAAAAATGTTCTAGTGCTTGTTTCCGATGCGGATCTATGGAGCATAGGGTTAAGGACTGTCCTCAGGAACCAGATCAGGTTCAAGTTTTAGAGCAGAGGGTCGTTCAACCAGTGAGGGGTTGGCCACAGTTTCCGAGAGGATGTGGGCAAGGCAGAGGTGGTAATGGAAATGGTCAATGAAGAGGAGCGCCTGGCAGGGGTGCTGGATTTGCTGAGGCTCGTCAGCCGGTGTTGGTGTATGCAGCTCGTTTCCAAGAGGAGGGTGATGCACCTGACGTCATAACTGGTACGTTTCTGATTTCTAGTATGCCATACATTGCGTTGATAGATGTTGGATCTACCCATTCGTATGTTACATGTGCTATATCTGGGTCGCTGGGTGTGCGCTCTGAGGTGACCGTGAGTGGGGTATCTGTACTAAGTCCTTTGGGTCACTCGGTTAGGGTAGATAAACTGTATAGAGATGTGCCTATAGAAACTCAAGGAAAAGTTTTCTCTGGAGATCTGATGGAACTACCTTTCAGAGAATTCAATCTCATTTTGGGAATGGATTGGCTTGTTAAGCATAGGGCTACTTTGGATTGTGCTACTAAGCGAATGATGTTAAAGACCACAAAGGATGAGGAGGTTTTGGTGATAGGCGAGCGTAAGGATTATCTGTCTAATGTGGTGTCAGCATTGAGAGCCGAGAAGTGGATTCGAAAAGGATGTGAGGCTTATTTGGCATTTGTAAGCCAATCAAAAACTGAGGGTCTGACAGTGGATAAAGTTAGAACCGTCAAGGATTTTCAAGATGTTTTTCCAGGGGAGCTTTCGGGTTTGCCCCCGAACTGAGAGGTTGAGTTTGGAATCAACTTGTTGCCTGGAACGGCACCGGTGTCCATTGCACCTTATAGGATAGGACCGAAGGAGTTGGTGGAGCTGAAAGCCCAAATCCAAGAGTTATTGGATAGAGGCTTCATTAGACCAAGTGTGTCTCCGTGGGGAGCACCAGTGTTGTTCGTTAAGAAGAAGGATGGGTCAATGCGGATGTGCATCGATTATCGGCAGTTGAACAAACTGACTACTAAGAACAAGTACCCACTGCCGAGAATCGATGATTTATTCGATCAACTTAGAGGAGCTTCAGTATTTTCCAAGATTGATCTTCGATCTGGGTATCATCAGTTGAGGGTTAAGATGGTGGATATTCACAAGACGGCATTCAAAACTCGGTATGGTCACTATGAGTTCTTGGTTATGCCATTTGGGTTGACGAACGCACCTACAGCATTTATGGATCTGATGAATCGAGTGTTACAGCCATACTTGGATCAATTCGTAGTCGTCTTTATCGATGATATTCTGGTTTATTCTAAAACTGAGGAGAAACATGATGAGCATCTTCGTATTGTGCTGCAAGTGCTGAGGGAGAAGGAGTTTTATGCGAAATTCAGTAAGTGTGAGTTCTGGTTGAGAGAGGTAACTTTCTTGGGGCATGTTATCTCTGCTGAAGGGATCAAGGTGGACCCCCGAAAGATTGAAGCGATTCTGGAATAGAAGCCAACGAGGTCAATGTCAGAAATTTGAAGTTTTCTAGGATTAGCTGGGTACTATAGAAGGTTTGTGGAAGGATTTTCTGTGATGGCAGCGCCTTTGACAAAGCTTATAAGAAAGGGAGTACCATTTTTTTGGACTGAGAAACAACAAGAATCTTTTGAGAAGCTGAAGAAAGTTCTGATCGAGGTACCTGTACTGATTCAGCCGGAGTCTGGAAAAGATTTTACCATATGCAAGTGATGCATCACATGTAGGGTGGGGTGTGTCTTTGATGCAAGAGGGTAAAGTGGTTGCTTATGCATCGCAATGTGCTTAAACCACATGAAGTTAACTATCCTACTCATGATCTGGAGTTGGCAGCGGTAATCTTTGCGCTTAAGATTTGGAGACATTACCTGTACAGAGAAAGGTGTATTATATACACAGATCATAAGAGCCTTAAGTACTTGCTGACTCAAAAGGAGCTGAACCTTAGGCGCGGAGATGGATAGAGTCGCTTAAGGATTATGATCGCGCGATTGAGTATCACCTGAGCAAAGCTAATGTGGTGGTGATGCCCTAAGTCATAGAATCAGATTCGATCCCGAGAGCCATGTTTGCTCGTTTGAGTCTGTATAATGACGGTAGTCTTTTAGCAGAACTGCAAGTTAGGCCGACCTGGGTGGATGAGATTAAGGAAAAATAGTCAAGGGATGAGTCCCTGGTTTCTCGATTCCAGCAGGTTAAGAATGGGGATACTTCTGAGTTCGGACTGAACAGTGAGGGAGTTCTGTGTTATCGAGGTAGAGTTTGTATTCTGAAGGACTCTGACTTGAGGCAAGCAATTCTGAAAGAAGCTCATGAAGGTCCGTGTGCTATGCATCCTGGAGGGAATAAAATGTATCGCGACTTAAAGGAGTTGTATTGGTGGCCTGGATTAAAGCAAGAGGTAACGAAATTTGTGGGAAAATGTCTGACTTGTCAGCAAGTGAAAGCTGAACATCAATTACCTTTCGGACTTTTGTAGCCAGTGAAAGTACCACTTTGGAAGTGGGAGAGGGTAACCATGGATTTTGTGAGTGGGTTACCCTTGACTCCGTCAAAGAAGGACTCGATTTGGGTAATTGTGGATAGGTTGACCAAATCTGCTCATTTTATACCTGTCCGTACTGATTATTCACTTCAGAAGTTAGCCAAATTGTATGTGGCAGAAATAGTACGACTTCACAGGGTGCCAGTGTCGATTACCTCTGATCGAGATCCTAGATTCACATCTCGATTTTGGCAAAAGTTGCATGAGGCATTAGGTACATGGTTGAACTTTAGTACAGCCTTTCATCCTCAGACTGATGGTCAGTCGGAAAGGGTTATTCAGATTCTGGAAGACATGTTGAGGGGATGCGTTATCGACTTTCGAGGCAGTTGGGAGGATTACTTACCATTGGCAGAGTTTGCATATAACAACAGTTATCAGGAAAGTATTCGAATGGATCCTTATGAGGCAATCAGATGATGGGCGAAGATGTCGTACACACTGGTTGTTGGACCGAGTTGGGTGAGCAGATGGTTCTTGACCGAATTGGTGTCGATCATCGAGGATAAGGTCAAGTTGATTAGAGACCGATTGAAGAAAGCATCTGATAGATAGAAGTCATATGCAGATTTGAAGTGCAAGGGAATTGAGTACTCTGTGGGTGATATGGTCTTCTTGAAGGTTTCACCTTGGAAGAGAATATTAAGGTTTGGGAGGAAAGGCAAGTTAAGTCCGCGGTTCATTGGGCCTTATCGGATTCTTAAGCGAGTGGGTCCAGTGGCTTATCAGTTGGAGCTACCTCCAAAGTTGGATAGGATTCATGATGTCTTTCACGTCTCCATGTTAAGGCGGTATCGTTCTGACCCTACTCATGTTGTACCGGTTGCAGAGATCGAGGTCCAAACAAACTTGACTTTTGAGGAGGAGCCTGCGTAGATTTTGGATCGAGATATTAAGATTTTGAGGAGGAAATCAGTTCCGCTAGTAAAGGTGCTATGGCGTAATCATGGTAGAGAGGAAGCTACTTAGGAGCTAGAAGTTGCGATGCGTCAACAATATCCTCATCTGTTTGATTCAGGTAAAATTTCGAGGACGAACTTTCTTTAAGGAGGGTAGAGTTGTAACGCCCAATTTTCGGGTTTTCTGTGTTCCTGTGTTTTTTTAAAATTTGGGTGTGTTTTGGTTGGTTAAAATATATATTTTAGTAGGTTAGTAGGCCTTTGGAAGGCCCAAACTTAAGTTAAATCCATAGTAGTCTTCAAAATTTTGATTTTAAGAACAAGTGATGCAATTAGCGTTTGGGCTTTTAAGAGTAAAAGGGTAAAAGATGACACAAAAAAGAGTGTGGTGTAGTGGCAAGGTAGCGCCACTTAGGGGACAAGGAAGTGACGCCATAGAGGAAGCAAGGGGTCCAAGGTTCAAGTCTTGGCTCTTGCAATTTATTTTGGTTTTTCTTTTCAATAAATCTGGAAGCAAGTAGGTGCGCTTTAAAGTTTAATGTGTTGGACTTATGACATAAATGAGTTGATGGCCTAGTGGTGGTGGTGTGATTTGGCATGTGAGAGGACTTTGGTTCGAATCCCTTGGCACACAAAGGTTGATTATTTTGCTATGTTGGGACGGCAAGAGTTGGTGTTGGTTTTAAACTCTGATGATGGAGGGATCCCACATCGGGAAGCTAACATAAGAGTAGATGGAGAGCTGGCTTTAAATAGAGCAACCATGAGGAGAGTTGGCATACCCTTCTGGGCTGATCCCTTTCACTTGGTGGCGTGCTCGTTTGGGTTGGGCGTCAGCTAAGAGTGTGGGAGCGCGAATTAACTGCAGTTTTCTAACAGGTGTGTATTTCTCATTACTCTAGCAGTAGGACAGCTATTTTGGGCCGCGATGGGCTAAAATGGGCCATGTAGTCCCAATGGGTCCGTAGGCCTAAGTGGATAAGTTGTAAAATTACTAAAATACACCTGTAGGGTAGGACTACCGATTTACCCCTGGACGGTAAAATGACTATTTTGCCCCTCGTGCGTAAATGGCTAACTTGTATGATGATTGGGTTAGTTGACGTGGATTTATGGTAGTTATCGTTAATTCATAAGTCTAATGTGTTAGTGATCGATTGTAGGATTATCGCGTGGGAGATATCGTCATCAATTGTCATCAACCAGGTGTGTAAATGACACCCTTCCTTAGGCTGAATCGGTAAAAGCTGAAATACCGAAACGTTGGTATTTTGTGAACTCGCGAGCGTGCGAACGCTCGTGAGACAGTTGTTAATGAATATGGTGCATTTGGATGATTAGATTGCAGAGTGTGCATTTTCGTGCACAATGGTATATTTGGGCTTAATGGGCCAAAAACGGGCCAATGGGCCAACGAGCCCACTTTGGTAAAAAGACTAGGTATGTACTTCTGATTACTTGGTAAACGTTAGAATGAGCATGAAACCCTAGCAATAGGTAATAATTACTGAAATACCCTTATACATGAAAATTACGATTTTACCCCTAGGGATATTTTATTTTATCTAAAAAGCATGATGTTCTGTTTCTGTGTATGTATGCCATGACATATTATTCTGTTGCATGAGACATGGGTTTATATTGATGGAGGAAGCGTTCTGGCAGCCTCGCTGCAATTTGGTGGCCTCGCCACATATATATCTGTTCTGGTGACTTTGTCACAATATCTGACAGCCTCGCTGCAATCTGATGCCTTCGCCACATATATAAACATATATATCTCTTCTGGTGGCCTCACCACAATATCTGTATCTGGTGACTTCGTCACAATATCTGGCAGCCTCGTTGCAATTTCTGTGGTGTGTAGCGATTGGGTGGGTCGAGTTGTCTCCCCACATGGTGTAAGGCTGGTACGGGGGTGTTATGGATGGCTCTGGGTTGGGATTTCTGCATTCATGATATATTTGTTCTGTACCTGTTATGGGCCTATGAGTTTCATTTTGATTTCTGTACTGGGCCAAGGCCCAGATAAGTCTGACTCTAAGGTTTGATCTATTTTGGGCTATGGTTGGGTTATGTTACACACTGAGTTTACCAAACTCACCCTTTATTTTCATCTCTGCAGGAAATCCCCAACCATAGTGGGCTTGGAGCTGTGAGGGATTCGGAGTGGCCACATCATCTGCAAAGTTCGTTTTTCTAAGTTAGTTTATTTTTTATTATTTTTATATTCTAATTTAATTTTTGGTTTTAAGTTGTAATAATGCCGCTATATAAATTTCTCTTTCCGCTATGGTTTTTATTTTCTAATTATATTTATACTATGTTGAAACTGCTAATGTTAGGCTGCGCGGGTTTTCAAAATTAATGAACGTTTTCAAGACTCAACAAGCAGGACAAATGGATAGCCTAAATATTGATAAACCGACTTTTCATTCAATTGCTGTTTTTACAAAGACCACCCTAATCACTTAAACCAACGAATGCATACTAAGTCGTAAGTCTATGTGACACGTCAGATCTGGCCATAACGTCTGGGCCGGGTCTGGGGTGTTACAAGTGATCTCCGCCAAGCTTCCAATCCAACGAGTTTCCGATTACTCTAAAACAGGAGAAAATTGTAAAACCCCATACCCGTGTTCAATACTAAAACAGAATATGAGTATTACTAGAATAATGTACGTATAATTATAGTAAATCAAGACATAAAATGAATATATAAATTTGAATCCGTCAATTGATCACTCATCTTTTAAAAAAAAAATTAATTTCACATATGTCATAAACTTATAATGTAACTAACATTAGATCATACCGATAACAAAATAAGAGTGAAATATCTAATGTTAGAATTCAACTTTTAAAGTAATATTACTAAAATTTATAACAAAATACTCAAGCCTTCTATACATGCCATATGTCCAAAATGTGTTTACAAAATACCAAAAGGAAGGATGGATAGTGTTGGTGAGCTTCCGACAACTTTTCCCCAAATCACGAGCAAACTTGATTTCACTATAAAATAAAACAAGGAAGAGAAAGCAAAGTAAGCTAAAAGCTTAGTAAGTAATATGTAAATAATAAAGATAACAAACTAATAATGGAATTTATAGATCCCAAAATATGTATCCATAATTACACAAAGTTTTTTTCTCATATGCATTTATCATTTATTTTAGTTCAGTACAAGTTGTCCATTCGAGTCCCAATCACTAAATTATTTTTAACTGGAGCTATGGAACTCCAAATTAAGATCCATAAATTTTCCCAGAAACTAGACTCATATGTCTTCTTACCATAAAAATTTCAGAATTTTTTTGGTTGGGTCAATTAATACAGTTTATTCATTGAAGTCTCCCCTGTTTCACGGTTCAGCAGCTCTGACCACTCTTCATTAAAATTTAATTATATTTTTCCACCAAATTCAAATGAGGTTATGGTTTCTTTCTTCTGAAAATAAATTCAATAAGGAATTCAACCATATAAATTATGTTCCTTAAATATTTGTTTACAGTTTTTAATGATTTTTTCAATTCAGAATAGGGGATCATGAAATCAGTCTGAACCAGTCTTACAAAAATACAAATATCTCAAAATACAGAATTCGTTTGTTTTCTCTGTTTCTTTTATATGAAAATATATTCAATAAGCTTTAATTCCATATCTCGTTCCACTTCTAGTTCAACTTCTCCCATTTTTTGGTGATTTTTCAAAGTCACTCCTCTGTTGCTGTTTTAGACTGTTTATCCCAAATTTCATTCCTTCACTAAAATTTCTTATTATCAACTTTCAAGATAATACTTATCCATATTCATCTTATCAAAAATTCAATCACATATCTAACTCATAATTCAAAACTCATATATTCATATTCCAGTATTATCCTACATATTTTTTTTCACGTTAAATTTCATTTAGCAAACTTGTTTCTTCAGGTGAACACTTCGGAAAGTAACAATATTCGGTGGTTTTAGCACATAGCACCACCTTCTGTAATTAATGCCCAACTTAGTGGTATATGCACACAATAGCACACTATTGGGCTAACATGTAATTGTGGCATACACACTTAGCGCCACTTTTCAAATTAACATGTATAACCATGGCATGTCCACTTAACACCACGTTACATGTTTAACCGTGGTATATCCACTTAGCACCATGTTAATGAATCAATATATGTAACCATGGCATATCCACTTAGCACCACGTTAATGAATCAATATATGTAACTATGGCATATCCAGTTAGCACCACATTACATGTATCAATATGTGTAATCCTGGTATATCCACTAAACACCGCGTTACACGTATAACTGTGGTATATCCACTTAGCACCACGTTACACGTATAACTGTGGTATATCCACTTAGCACCACGTTTTTCCATTCCGAAGGTTCAACCGAGATTTCCTCATTAATCTCAATTCATCAACCACAAATCACCGCTTGTGTCCATTAATTGAACAATACTAAAACTTATTCACATGTCACAAAATAAAATATTTTAACATAATAAAACAATACATTATTTACATATAAACTTACCTCGGTGCAAAATAAAGAAATTTTACAATTTAGTCGACAATTTTTTCCTTTCCCCGATCAAGGTCGATTCCATGTCTTTCTTGATCTAAAATAACACATTTAGCTGATTTACTACTCACATTTATCAAAATAGTCCTTAACCCTAACTTTGGAAAAATTATGATTTTGCCCCTAAACTTTTGCATATTTACACTTTTTCCCCAAAGCTCGAAAATTAAAATTTCCAAAAATTATTATTTTTTATGTCATGCTGATCATTTTTCCCTTCTATGGCAACATCAAATTCTCACTCTAGCATGTAGTTATGAACATTAGGTATTTTTACCGATTATGTCGTTTTACTCATTTTCACGTAAAATCGCTTAGCAAAAGTTGTTTAACACAATTTAAACCTTCATATTCCACCATAAAACATCAAAATAAACACATTTCACCTATGTGTATTTTTCCAAATATAAACCCTAGGTTAAATTATTGCTAAAATAAGCTAAATCAAGTTACCGAGACTCTAAAAACGTAAAGAACATTAAAAACGGGGCTTGGAATCACTTACTATGGAGCTTGGAAGCTTGAAACAAACCATAGCTATGGAGAACCTTTAAATTTCATCCTAATGAAGAAGATGAACATATTTTGCCATCTTTTTCCTTTTTTTTAATCTTTTAATTACCAAATGACTAAAATACCCTTCATTAAAAACTTTGGTTATTTCTACCTATGTATGTCCATTTTTGTCCATGAAAACCTAATGGTATAATTACCATTTAAGGACCTCTACTTCAATTATGCTCTTCAATTAAATCCTTTGACATCTAAAACTCATATTTATCAACTTTTGCAATTAAGTCCTAATAGGCAAATTAGACATGCAATTCATGAAATTTTCTATCAATATTCTAACACATGCATCTAATCACTCGATAAATTATAAAAATTAATCGGAATAAATTTTTCTACTTCAAAATTGTGGTTTCGAAACCACTATTTCATTTAGGCCCTAATTCGAGTTGTCACAAAAATAAATAGAGTAAGCATAAAATACTTAGTAAGTTCATATAACACGGTACTTAACTTACCATTCATCCTATTTGAGGTAATTAAGTAAGGTATAATCAACCACTTTGATCTCAAGCCCTACACACATCCTCATTGCCCTTGTTAGTCATATATCCCATAGCAATATCAAGACATGTATGGGCTGAACAATAATCAAGTTTCTAAGCACATACGCTTTCCACATCATGTATTCATTCAACATACATAATTCATCTCATTATTTCGAGTATAATTTCATAATAGTTCATTTCGAGATCAGATCATTTCGCGTCAGAACTTTACACATATTACTCGGAATATCAAAGTCACGATTTGTACACTCTAGGTGTACAAGCCTATAATCAAGAATGAACATTCTCATCAAATAGTTTCCATGTACAAAAATCATTATCTCATATTTCATATATCACTTGTCATGTATCATCATTTTCTTGCATTTCATTTAATATTCTTTCATGTCATATTTCCATATCATATACACCACTCCATGTTAATTTGGCTTAAATTTATATTTGCCCCTGTCAGAACCTTGCCCGTAGAATTTATTTGAATTATCAATGGATACATATGTAGTACACTCGAGGTGTACGAATCAGGATCCGTCAATTCATATTCAATGGTACCCATAAGGTACTATTTCAAATAGTACACTCTCGAGCCACATATATATATACTACAGGATTACTAGTCCAGGCTAAATCCTTTTTATAACATATGCTCTAAAGAGCTTGATCTGGATTACCCGTCTGGATTAAATCCAGTCCATAATATATGGTCGAAAGGACTTATATTAGAATTACCCGTCTGGGCTAAATCCTATCATAATTGAGGTCGAAGGATTACTTACCTGAGCTAAATACTATCCGCAACAAATGCAGGACCTTTTCTATCTCGGGAAATCACATATCCATCGATTTTCCATTTATTCAACTGGGGTTTAAACATTTTTCAAGCATTATCAAGCATTTGATTATTTCATACCTCCGTAACATTTCTGTAATTTGATTAAAACACATTCCACATGTAACACCCCTAACCCGTATTCGTTGCCAGACTAGGGTTAAAGGCATTACCAAACAAAACAGAACATTAACATTCATTTTATAAACATCATATCATTTTATTTCAAACATTAATATTAAGTCCCTTATATAGGTCATCGAGACCTAAAACATGCATTAGAAAGGGATTGGGACTAAATCGAGCTCATACAAAAATTTTCAGAACTTAAAAAATTTTCAAAGTTGAATAGGTCACACGCCCGTGTGAACAGGCCATGTGTCTTACACGTCGTTAGACACGCCCGTGTGTCTAAGCCATGTCTAAAAAGGGCATACATACTGACTTGCTCACACGGCCACAAGACACACCCTTGTGCCTTGGCCGTGGTCGAAACTGACTTGGGACACAGGGCTAGCCACACGCCTGTGTGCCTTGGCCGTGCTCAAGCCTGACTTACAATTGTAGGATACCCCAGAGGACACACGGCCGTGCAACATAGCCATGTGTCGCACACGGCTGAGGCACACGTCCGTGTCTCTGCCCATGTGGACAAAAATAGGCCATTTGAATAGCCAACTTGCCACCCCAATTGGGTCAAACCTACAAGCAATGAAACAAGCATATTTGTACACCAATTTCAACAAATTTCAATACCAAAACATACATTACTCAATCACATGCTTAAGCTTACCAAAACTTCTCAACATTGATCATTTCTTTTGGTTATTCAAAACATACCATATAATTTATATAACCTTTCCAACAATAAGTTCAAACATAAGTTAGCCATATCACATGGTATAATATATACATCACAAAACATATTCCCACAACTTCTAGCCTATACATGCCATACTTTAATATATACAATTTCAAAGTACCAAAATAAGGTTCGATAGTGTGGTGATGATCCACAATGATCCTCGAGCTTCAAGTAGCTACGATATCTATAAAACAATTAAATGACACACAGAGTAAGCTTATAAAAGCTTAGTAAGCCATATACAAATAAACTTAACACATTAAACATTAAGTCATCATCAAATCACATATAATTCAAGTCATAAACTATCACAACTTCCATATTCATATACCATTCATATCTTTCAATTTCCATGTCACATATAGCATAATTTCTCATGCTTTTACCACATATCATCTTTTGTTCATTAAAGAACATATACTTACCTTTTAATATCAAATATGATACTCATATCGAACGTACCTGTATCGGATTTACTTTTACATACTAATTCATTTTCTCAGAATGTCCATTTGAACCGTTTAGAAACATAAGGATACGCGGATAGCTCAGAAAACATATACAATGCCAACGTCCCAAACGTGGTCTTACATGTAACCAAATATCGATGCCACTGTCCCAGACAGGGTCTTACACGAAAATAAATACTATACCTACGTCCTAGACGTGGTCTTACACGTAAAGCATAAGTCGATGCCATCGTTCCAGACGTGGTCCTACACAAAAACATATATCGGATCCTATGTCATGACATATGTATCCTAACTATTCATAAGGTTCATACGGGGCTTTTTATACATCGAAAATTCGTCGATACTTTCTCAGATGTCCCAAAATTAAGGCATAAAGACATTCATCATAGTTCAATAACATATAAGCATAAATAAATCAATTCAAGTGCATTTATTTGTATATAGACTTACCTCATACGGATTCAGTTAGACAAAATTGGCTATTCGACGACTTTCGACTTTTCCCTATCTAATTTTGTTTTCTTTTGCTCTTGATCTATATAAATTCAAATTAAACTCTTTTATTGACCAAATCATTCAAATCAATCCACAAACACATATTTAGGGCATTTTACAAATTAGCCCTAACATTTTTACATTTTGACAATTTATTCATTTCTTTGCATATATGCCTAGCCGAAATCTCATAGTACTCATACAAGTCTACACATTTCATTTATTTCACATTTTAGTCCTTCAATTTTAAATTTTCACAATTTAGCCCATTTTACTCAAAATTATCAAAAATCCAAAGACAAAAGATATTAACCCATAATCAAACTTTCATATTTCATCATATAACAACATAAAGCTCATGAATTCATCCATGGCACATTTAAAAATCATCATCAAAATTAGAAATTGAGACATGGGCTTGATAGTATATGAAGCAGTGATTACAAAAACGTAGAAATTATCAAAAACCGAACAAAATCCATACCTCAATCAAGGAATTCAATGGCCGAACCCTAGAAAGCTTTTCTCTTTTCTTTCTTTTTATTTTTCAATGGATGAACACATAAAAATGGCTTTGTTTTATATTTTGTTTTCATATAATTAACTTAATAGGCTAAATACCAACTTTGCCCCTTTATTAAACCAAAAATGAATTATAACATAATGCCCATTTAAGTTATTTAATTCATTCAATGGTCAAATAACCTCATAAGGACCTCACAATTATAAATCCAAGTCAAATAGGCACTTTTAACAAGTAGCAACAACTTTTACATTTTATGCGATTAGGTCCTTTTATTAAATTAAGCACACAAATGATAAAATTTTCATACGAAATTTTCACACATATTAATTCACATATCATAAGAACAGAAAAATATTATTTAAATATTTTTCTAACTTGTATTTGTGGTCCCGAAACCACTATTCGGACTAGGGTCTAAACCGGACTGTTACACCACATTCATGTCAAGCATACAACATTTTATTCATTTACCATTTTATCAGGTATTTTCATTTATCGGGCTATATCGAGTAGGTGATCATTTTACATATTTATGACTTTAATAAAATTCAAAAAAACAACATTTAAATCAAGCATAAAAACATATATAATTTAGTTACACGAACTTACCTTGACAAAGGTTCGTGCACGTAAACTCTACTAATCTGACATTTTCCTCATTCTTTGTTCTAACTCTAAATTTGGTCTATTCGGATCTATACGAGTAAATTTAACATCAATTTATCACATTCTATATTCATGTGGACTAAATTTTCATCCTAAGCAAAATTACCATTTTGCCCCTAACTTTTCCATAAATTACCATTTTGTCCCTAGGCTCGAAAAATGAAATTCATGAAATCCAACCCTCTACCCAAGCCTAGCCGAGTTATACACACAACTTTTATAGCACATACATTTCACAAATTTTAGCATTTTCCATGGATTTTCACCATTTCATTTGTCCCTAAATCAAGTTTTCATGAAAAATCACTTTGTAAAAGTTTTTTATCTTCCATCAATCTTTCATTTTCTACCATAAATTTCATATTTCCAGTATATACATCATTGACCCAATTTTTATACCATGATAACTTTTCAAATTGATCTCTGAAATAGATAGTTTAGGCTATCCCAATTTTAAAAATATCAAAATTACTAAAAACGGGACAAGGAAACTTACCCAATTTGGCCATGAAAGTCTCTTCTCTCTCTCCTAGGGTTTCCATGTTTATCTTGGGGCAGAAGATGAGAAAATATTATTTTTATTTTCTTTTAATCTTTTTAATTAATTAATATTTTCACTTCCCAATTTAGTCCCTAGCCTTTTTCTCATTTTCCATGGATGAATCATCCAAAAATATCTACATACTTTTTATTAATGGTCTAATTACCATATAAGAACCTTAAGTTTTGAATTCCATAGCTATTTGATCCTTCTAGCTACTAGAATCCAACTTTTTCATTTTATGCAATTTGGTCCTTCTAGTAATTAAGCACATATTCGGTAAAATTTTCTTTTCAAATTTTCACATGACATTTCTAGTATAATATGGATCATATAAATAAATAAAAATAAATTTTATTTTTTGGCAAGGATTCATGGTCCCAAGACCACTGTTCTAATTTTACAGAAATTGGCCTGTTACAACCAAAACCTTCAATTCACTACATCAATCATAGCAAAATCAATCAAGAACATACATATTGTCCCACATACGAGCTCTCGAGACCCTGAAAGCACATTAGAAACAAGTCGGGACTAAATTGGAAATATATAGAATTTTTTAGGAAAAAGTGAAAATTTTCAAAACTGCAGTAGGTCATACGGCCGTGTGGCTAGGCCGTGTGACTCACACGACTGAGAGACATGCCCGTGTCTCAGATCGTGTGGACATTCGAAGTAGGCACACACGGCCGTGTCTCAGCCCGTGTCCGTGCCCATGTAACTCTCTGACTTTGGCCACATGGCCAAGCCACATGCCTGGGTGTCAGGCCGTGTAACTCTCAAAATGCAACCTCTTAAAAACTATAGAGGACACACGGTCGTGTCGCTTGGCTATGTGTCACACATGGCTGAGACTCACGCCCGAGTCTCTGACCCTGTGGACGAAAAATAGGCCATTTCCAAGCTATTTTTCTCACCCATTCTACACACTTTTATAACCAATTTACTGCATGTGATAAAGCATCCCAAAGTACACCAAACCATACAACAACAAGCTATCCAAATAAGTAAATATTCATACGAACAATATGCCCAAAAGGCACCTCAATCACAACAATTAAACATGTATAACTAAATGCTTAGTTTAGCCAAAACTTACAATTTTGTACACATATCAAATCCAAACTTATATGTATTTAATTTACCATTTAACATTTAGCATCATAAGCCATAAATACCAACAACATTTTTAATACTAAATACTTCCATCATCTAAGCATCATAAAGACTATAAAGTCATCCATCAAAAGGCCACATACATATATCCACATATCAACCATTTCAATCATTCAAAATACCAAATTTACAAGACAAAACATAATGGCTAAAACATCAACCAAAAACACCTATACATGTGCATATTTATCCAATTATCAATTAACTTGTTTCCATGCCAAAACATAACATAATTGCTACATAATCACCACGCCATATTAGATTCATGTCATATCTAGTTCAAAAACTTTCAAAGGCATACCATAACTTGACCATGTTGAGGTCAATTCATCATATATCACTTTAACCATTCAAACATGCTCTAACACATTATCAAATTAACACATATCAACAAGGCACCATATGTACCATGGCTATATCACCCAAAATGACATTTACATGCCAAACTCATTAACTAACATTAAATTATCATCAACCATAATAAAGTGCAAGTGTACACAATCGGAACAAGTAATAAAGTGACAAGTAAATGTCGAGTTATTGTACCCACGAGGATTGTGCAAAGAAAATATTTATGAAAAGAAATTAAAAACACTTTGGTGAAGGGAAATCTTTTGTTTTGAAAAAGGGTTGAATAAAACTAGATTTTAACTAAGTAAATTAAAAATAAGTTTAATCAATATGAAATAATTGTGTTAGATCAATTACATACAGACTTACAAAATTAACTAATCTCTTGAACATATTGCTTTGCCAATTCAAACAATTGATCAATTTTAATAAGCAAGAAAAAGATTACGTAAGGTAACAATGTATTTCCACCTTGAAACAATCTAATCACAATAATCTTGCAAGTTATGCAAGGCTAATGTACCGTTTAATACTGTCGCTAACTTAACTCTCAGCTACCTTAGAAGATTAAACATGCACTGATTAAGTATTATGTCAATTAATTACAATTTTAATGCGATTAATAATTAATTCATTAGTTACCTTACAATTGTAATGCAAGTATAACATAATCATGTTTTTACTCAATCAAACAATTTACCAAGACCTATAACAACACAAATATGATTTTAATAACTTAAGTAGGTGAAATGCAATCAACCTAACACGATTTAAATTTAAGTCATGTTAATTAAATTTAGAATAACAACATAACAAATATTCATAGACATGTTCATAACAACAACATAAAAATTAAAGGATACGAAACTAGAATCAAATCCAATATTTCTCTGAAGCTTGACTAGTCGCTCCACTCTTTCTCCACTCGTTCTGTTGAATCGAGGCTTCAACAAGCACTTGAATGCTACTACCCAATTCATTTCCAAGAGGAAAATTGGAAATGGAAATAGAAAGGGGGAAATGGGAAACAAAGGGAGGTTTTAGAAGGGAGAAAGTGAGTAAAAGAGAAAAAGATGTGTGGAATGAAAGGTGTTTTGAAATGAATAGGTGAATGGGCTATTTATAGGTGGGATTGGCTGCTAAAAAAAAAAAATCAGCAGTCATATACCCCCCGGTCGGCCACATATGTGGCAAGTTTGAATGTTTCAAATTTGCTAAATTTAGCTTGGGGTGAATCTTTAAGAGCACAGAAAGTGAAGGGGTTTGAATGCGATTTCAAGGAAACTTCAAGGGCTGATTTGCAAGTCAATAAATCAGCTATTTTGAGCTGATTGGATCAGCATGTTGGACGGTTTTGGTCAGCCCGATTGCTCAGTCGGATCAGTCTCTCGTATTAGCACAACTAGACCTCCTTTCATAATATAATTAATAATTATTTAACCCAAAACAAATTGGATAAAAAATTAAAATTAATTATATTATATATTAATATTCATAATTTGGACCGCCAAAGGCCAAAAAATTAATTTATCTCAATACTTTAAAAATCGCTTTACGATTTTATGCTTCTAGTAGTGTCTGCCGAGCCAATTTTCATCCTTTGTGCAAATTTGTCAAAAATAAATCAAAATTTATGAAAATTTATTATAAATTCAATTAAAATTCAATATGTTAATAATTTAAGTACAATTTAATTATTTTACAGATATATTATATTTTTCGACAATAATTACTACGAAACTGCATGAATTTGAGTTAAAAAGGGCATTAAAAAGTCTATATTTTCATCTTTCCACACCCTTAAAAGAATTTCTTGGAAACATCTTTGAAAAATTCCTTTAGAAACATTCTTTCCAAAATTATTAATTTAGTAAACTTATGCTCAAGAACAAAAATTTTGAGATTTATGCTACTTAAGTTTACATATCATTCAAATTAATCTTCATTATTATTATGATTAAAAAAAGTAGACTAAATGCTTTCTCAATAAATATATGTCAAATCCCTACCAATTTGATTTTATTCCCTTATTTAAGATTAAGCTACAATCGTCAAGTTTAATTTATGTCTTCAGATGTTGAACATGACAATTTATCTCCACTAATGTAGCTAGCATAGAAACTTGAATCAATAGCTCTTTTAAATAGGTTATAGCATGGCTAGGCTAGGGGTAGGTAAAATATGGATAAATTTAGGCTAAATACCTTAGACTCAGCTTGTATCGAACCTTTGGAATAATTACCTTGAATACACCAACTCAATTTTCTTTTACATGCTCCTTTATTTCTTTCGAGTACATATGTTATTTTTTTTACGAGCATTTGATACTTCTTTTCAACTCCCCCAAACTTATTTTCAATGAACATTATGAATAGTACTGAGTCTAGTGTTTGGGACAATTTAAGGATAATTAAGAGAAAAGTGATGGCTAAAAATTACAAAGGTTCTGTAACACAAACCCGGCCTAGAAGATAGGCCCGAACCTGACGTGTCACATTGAAGTGTTTTTCAAAAACCATGTTTTCATTGAAAACCCTTCTTATTCGAAAGCTTGAGTAAAATCCCAGTTATGTTAGTTTATTTTATTTTATAAAGTGGTACATTGAAAAGTTATTAACTCTATTCCCAAAATTTCTTTTAAGTTACAGAAGCTAATTTTAAAAGTAACTGATTTAGGAAAATGTAATGTTAAAAACTAAGTTGTGAAACCGTTCCGAGAATGTTGTGAAAACATAGTGTTCTTTAAAAACTGTTATAAATCGAAGTAACGAAAACCCAAAGTTAAAATCTAGAAAATTTAAGAGGCCTTATTACAAAAGTTGAAAACCCAAAACGGAATCTAAAACATAAATAAAGCCCAAAGGCAGTTTTGTGTTCATCTCCGAGCCCCTCGTAACACCGATCCACCTATCGTTGGGCATTACCTACACAGTGAAAAACGGGGTGAGTTTATGAAAACTCAATGTGTAATCGCCTAAAATAAAAATAGTCAGTATACAGAAACAGAAACAGTCTGGGCCAGAGCCCTTTACAGTAATAGTACAGTCTAGTTTAGAGCATACGTGGGCCAAAGCCGATTATAATATCGTTTGGGTCACAACCAATAACAGAATTAGTTGGGCCTAGCCCATCTCAATAACAAAATAGATTGTGCGAATGCATGGATGCATGCTATCCCATCCAACCCTGCACTTGCCTCTGTCCAACCCTGCACTACCTGTAGGGAATAACTCACCCACGCCATCCCTTCACTTACAATGTTAGCACCAGTTGCAGCACTAACCGAAATTGTGGCAAAGCTGCTAGAATATATACAGCTTTAAGCCTTCAGTAATGGTATTATAATTGGCACAAATCCATTAGTAACTGTAATAAGCTCGGCACGTAGCCATCAGCGACAGTAATAGAATCGGCACACAACCATGGGTAAATATGATCGACACAGAGTCATCAATAAATATGATAGGCACATAGCCACAGGTAAATACGATTGGCACAAAGCCCTAATCAAGATAGCACAAAGCCATAATAAGCAGCACTAAGCCGTCCTTCGGTCCACAGTCGTCTCGTGCGACCCGTGTGACCTTAACAGATCAATACTGGAACCACAATCGTCTCATGCGACTCGTGCGATCCTATTAGAACAGTACTTCCTCCATATCAATGTCCCAACCCCATGCAATATGTCGTGTATGTCATGCTCAATCATTACATGTGTATGCAGAATGGCCATGCTCAGTATCAATCATTTAAACGTATATTAAAAGCATATCAGTTTTACAACCACAATCAAGTCAGTTAAAACACCGTCATACAATCACAGTCAAATAAGTCAAATCATAGTCTAAGTCGGTCATTTATCCACAAGGGCAAAACAGTCATTTTACCCAATAAGGGTATTTCGATAATTTTACACTATAAGGGTATTTTGGTAATTTTACAAACAGGGGGTATTTCTATAATTTTACAAACCTAGGGTACTTTGGTAATTTTACAAATCAGGGGTATTTCGATAATTTTACAAATTGGGGGTATTTTTGATAATTTTACAAACTAAGGGTATTTCGATAATTTTATAAACTAGGAGTATTTTGGTAATTTTACAAATCGGGGTATTTTAGTAATTTTACAAATCGGGTTCTTAACGACCCAACCGAAGGTCCATCGTCACCTTGAGCGACTTAAGTAACCTAAAAAGACATAACAGTGCAAATGGGCCGAAGGTGCATTCTCAGCCCAAGTGGGCCCACACACTCGTGTGGCCCATTTAGCCCCGAAACAACCACAGCTATGCGAACATCACAGTCTAACCAACACTTACCACATCACATACATTTTATCTGTGAGGGCCGACAAGCTCACTGGCCCCACACGACCCATTGAGGCCCAAAATGGCCTATGCCATGTGCGCGACATGACAAGCCCCACTATCTTCCACCTAACAGTTAGATTTACACAAGCGGGCCCACTAGCCCATCAGGCCCATTTGGCCCAATATGGCCTAAGCCCATGAGTTCGTTCATGGCGGCCTTCCTTGTCGTACGCCTACGTTTTGTGAGCTCAGTTCACCAAACGCACGATCGCTCGCTCGTGTGGCATCATATGCCATATTTTCGGCTTTTTGGCATTTTTCTGATCTACAGTCATAGCAAAGTAAACGACACACACATTTTTTGGCTTTTCAGCCGATTATCAAAACAAGGCATATGGTTACACACCTAATCACGTAAAGTACTAAGAATTCACGATCGCCAGAACCTATATTCAAACATAACATTTAGTTAATCACTAATCAACAAAGTTAAAAGAACATTAACCAAATCCTTAGCCGAAGGATCGACAACCACCTGCCTTGACTCGAATGGTCAACTGTGATTCGCCTACTTAATCCAAAGCTTGGTGAAGACACCCTTCCGCAACTTAGGGGAAAGTCCCGAACCGTCGACACCCTACGACGCTTAAACTTGGGAGCAGAGGCTATGCGTCCATTCACAGTTGGCACCCCTCCTGATTTTCCCTCGGAATAGCTACCACTCGCCACCATTGGTATCTCAATAAGCAAACCACTACCGAAAACCCCCAAAAGTATGCCTTATAATTGAGGCACGAGATGGTACAATCACCCCTTAATGGAAAACGGCATCACAGGAAGAGGTTAGGTGCAGACTAATAGATAGAGAGGATAAAAGAGAAAAGAGAGCATAATCAACTAGTTGTATTACCACTTATGTCATGAGAGAGCACAGAAACAACGGTACAGAGGGGAAAGAATAAGTAATATTAACAATATGAAAAAGAGACAGGATCTGTTAATATAGAAAGAATCGAATGAGAGGGAAATAAGAGAATAGAAGAGGAGAACAATTGGTAGTAGAGTAAAAAGTTGCGAAAAGAACTGAGTGGTAGTAAGCCAGGTCTTTCGGTCAAAAAGGAAAACCAAAAGAGAGAAGGAGAGGAGAAAGCAATCGATCAACCAAAATAATTTTAGAGAACAAACCAATTCGAGAATAGACCAAAACAAGAAAAAACCCGAAGGAAGTAGTATTTCGGCACCAATGATTGAAAGAAAAGAATGAAAATGCTAGAGTCAGTAATCGAAAGTGAGAAGAAAGGAATCACTAGCCTTTAGTCGAATTTCTGATCAATTGGCACAACTCTTCCACTCTATTCAAATCCCACTTTTTCCTCCCTTAAATCTCTCCTTAAATCCCTCCACTGATCACTCCTTAAATCACTCTAACCTCCCATTCAAACTCTATTCAAACTCTCATGACCAATTCAACCTTAGATTCTCAGCCCAACTCCACTTCCTACATAGCTCAAATAGCAAAATAAATACTCCATTGCGCATCTCAAGACTTGAACATCAGACCTCACAGTTACACAACACGCCACCTTGCCACTCCACCACAGGCTCTTTCTGTGCCATAAATAATCCATAATTATTTATAAAGCCTACATGCCAGAGCCATGGTTTATTCCTTAAAAACCAAAATTCTACAAGAGCAAAGGCTTGAACCCAAGACTTCTTAGGCATTTCCCAGGACGCTTAACCACTGAAGCACGCATTTATTTGTGTCATTCACTTGCACAGCTAAATTCCAATTCCTCCGATACGCAAATCCCATTTCTTCTAGGCCCAAAATTCAGGGAGTTACAACTCTACCCCTTAAAGAAATTTTTTCCTCAAAATTTTCAACTATCAAAATAGTTGCGCATCCTAGTTTACCACGCTACGCTCTCACTACGCACTTTGATCCTAATAATACAAGCACACACCAAACTAGCTATCCATCGGAGCAGGTAGATATCACATGCATACCAATTCTAGAACATACATAGAAAAATACAAACTCTAGCTTTACGTGTAGCAACACTGTCTAATATTTAAGAAATCTCAGTATTACTATCTACTACTTTTCAATGAAAACAAACAACAGTTTCAGACACTTACGGATTCTGCGCCGGAGACTCGGTGAACCACACAGTAAAAATCGTTCAAAATGCTTCAGAATCGTTTGTAAATAACTTTAAAATCCAAAACTAAGGCCCATTTCCCACCCGAGTTTTGCAACTTGGCTCTTATACCACTAAATGTAACACGCCAGATTTAGCCATAACGACTAGGCTGGGTCTGGGGTGTTACATACCACTAAAGGTAACACCCCAAACCCGGCCTAAAAGTTAGGCCCTAATCTGTCGTGTCATATTGAAGTGTTTTTTGAAAACCATGTTTTTATTGAAAACCCTTCATATTTGAAAACTTGAGTAAAATCCCAATTACATTAGTTTATTTTATAAAGTGGTACATTGAAAAGTTATTAACTCTATTCCCAAAATTTCTTTTAAGTTACGGAAGCTAATTTTAAAAGTAATTGATTTAGGAAAACGTGATGTTAAAAACTAAATTGTGAAACGATTCCGAGAATGTTGCGGAGATGTAGTGTTGTTTAAAAACTGTTATAAATCAAAGTAACTAAAACCCAAAGTTAAAATCCAAAAACTTTAAGAGGCCTTATTACAAAAGTTGAAAACCCAAAATGGAATCTAAAACATAAATAAAGTCCAAAGGCAGTCATGTGGCCATCTCCGAGTCCCTCGTAGCACCGATCCACCTATCGCTGGACATTACCTACACAATAAAAAACGAGGTGAGTTTACGAAAACTCAGTGTGTAATCACCTAAAATAAATATAGTCAGTATACAAAAAGCGAAGCTTGAT
Organism: Gossypium longicalyx; assembly: GCA_025698465.1. NCBI lineage: Eukaryota > Viridiplantae > Streptophyta > Magnoliopsida > Malvales > Malvaceae > Gossypium > Gossypium longicalyx. Next base: position 11,225,422 of record CM047000.1, read on the forward strand.
GCGGGCTGTGAGAGCCCTTTACAAGAATCAGATAGTCCGATTCGAGAGCATACGTGGGCCAAAGCTCATTATAATATCGTTTGAGTCACAGCCCATAATATAATCAGTTGGGCCTAGCCCATCTCAGTAACAAAACAGAATGTGTGAATGCATGGATGTATGCTATCCCATCAAACCCTACACTACCTGCGGGCAATAACTCACCCACGCCATCCCTTCACTTACAATGTTAGCACCGGTTACAGCACTAACCGAAATCGCAGTAAAGTTTCTAGAATATATACGGCTTTAAGCCTTCAGTAATGGTATTATAATTGGCACAAAGCCATCAGTAACTGTAATAAGTTCGGCACATAGCCATCAGCGACGGTAATAGAATTGACACACAGCCATGGGTAAATATGATCGACACAGAGTCATCAACAAATATGATAGGCACATAGCCACAGGTAAATACGATTGGCACAAAGCCATAATAAAGATAGCATAGAGCCATATTTAGGTTGGCACAGTGCCATAATTAGAATAAGCGGCACTAAGCCGTCCATCGGTCTACAATCGTCTCTTGCGACCCGTGCAATCCTATCAGAACAGTATTTCCCCCATATCAATGTCCCAACCCCATGCAATATGTTGTGTATGTCATGCTCAATCACCACATGTGTATGCAGAATGACCATGCTCAGTAACAATCATTTAAACGTATATTAAAAGCATATCAGTTTTACGACCATAGTCAAGTCAGTTAAAACACAGTCAGACAATCACATTCAAATCAGTCAAATCATAGTTTAAGTCAAGGGCAAAATAGTTATTTTACCCTACAAGGGTATTTTAGTAATTTTACAGTACAAGGGTATTTTGATAATTTTACAAAATGGGGGTATTTTGATAATTTTACAAATTAGGGGTATTTCGATAATTTTAAAAATTAGGGGTATTTCGATAATATTCAAATCGGGGGTATTATGATAATTTTACAAACCAAGGGTATTTCGGTAATTTTACAAATCGAGGGTATTTCGATAATTTTACAAAACCAAGGGTATTTCAGTAATTTTATAAACTGAGCTCTTAACGACCCAAGCGAAGGTCCATCGTCGCCTCGAGCGACTTAAGTAAGCTAAACAGACAAAACGGGGTAAATGGGCCTAAGGCCCATTCTCGGCCCAAGTGGGCCTACACAGTCGTGTGGCCCATTTAGCCCCAAAATAGCCACAGCTATGCGAACATCATAGTCCAAACAACACTTACCACATCATATACATTTTATCCATGTGGGCCGACAAGCCCACTAGGCCCACACGACCCATTGAGGCCCAAAATGGCCTATGCCATGTGCGCGACATGACAAGCACCACTATCTTCCACCTAATAGTCAGATTTACACAAGCGTGCCCACAGGCCCAACGGGCCTATTCGGCCGAATATGGCCTAAGCCCATGAGTTCATTCATGGCGGCCTTCCTCGTCGTACGCCCACGTTTTGTGAGCTCGGTTCACCACACGCACGATCGCTCGCTCGTGTGGCATCATATGCCATATTTTCGGCTTTCTGGCATTTTGCTGATCTACAGTCATAGCAAAGTAAACAACACACACATTTTTGGCTTTTCAGCCGATTATCAAAACAAGGCATATGGTTACACACCTGATCACGTAAAGTACTAAGAATTCACGATCGCCAGAACCTATAGTCAAACATAACATTCAGTTAATCACTAATCAACAAAGTTAAAAGAACATTAACCAAATCCTTAGCCGAAGGATCGACAACCACTTGCCTTGACTCAAACGGTCAACTGTGATTCGCCTACTTAATCCAAAGCTTGGTGAAGACACCCTTCCGCAACCTGGGGGAAAGTCCCGAACCGTCGACACCCTACGACGCTTAAACTTGGGGGTAGAGGCTACGTGTCCATTCACTGCTGGCACCCCTCCTAATTTTCCCTCAGAATAGCTACCACTCGCCACCATTGGTATCTCACTAAGCAAACCACTACCAAAAACCCCGAAAAGTATGCCTTATAATTGAGGCACGAGATGGTACAATCTCCCCTTAATAGAAAATGGCATCACAGGAAGAGGTTAGGTGCAGACTAATAGATAGAAAGGATAAAAGAGAAAAGAGAGCATAATCAACTAGTTGTATTACCACTTATGTCATCAGAGAGCACAGAAACAACGACACAGAAGGGAAAGAAAGAGTAATATTAACAATATGGAAAAGAGAGAGGATCCGTTAATATAGAAAGAATCGAAGGAAAGGGAAATAAAAGAATAGAAGAGGAGAACAATTGGTAGCAGAGTAAGAAGTTGTGAAAAGAACTGAGAGGTAGTAAGCCAGGTCTTTCGGTCAAAAAGGAAAACCAAAAGAGAGAAGGAGAGGAGAAAGCAATCGATCAACCAAAATAATTTTAGAGAACAAACCAATTCGAGAATAGACCAAAACGAGAAAAAACCCGAAGGAAGTAGTATTTCGGCACCAATGATTGAAAGAAAAGAATGAAAATGCTAGAGTCAGTAACCGAAAGTGAGAAGAAAGGAATCACTAGCCTTTAGTCGAATTTCTGATCAATTTCGGTACAACTCTTCCACTCTATTCAAATCCCACTTTTTCCTCCCTTAAGTCTCTCCTCAAATCCCTCCACTGATCACTCCTTAAATCACTCTAACCTCCCATTCAAACTCTATTCAAACTCTCATTACCAATTCAACCTTAGATTCTCAGTCCAACTCCACTTCCTACATAGCTCAAACAGCAAAATAAATACTCCATTGCGCAACCCAAGACTTGAACGTCAGACCTCATAGTTACACAACACGCCACCTTGCCACTCCACCACAGGCTCTTTCTGTGCCATAAATCATCCATAATTATTTATAAAGCCTACATGCCAGAGCCATGGTTTATTCCTTAAAAACCAAAATTCTGCAAGAGTAAAGGCTTGAACCAAAGACTTCTTAGGCATTTCCCAGGACACTTAACCACTGAAGCACGCATTTATTTGTGTCATTCACTTGCACAACTAAATTCCAATTCCTCCGGTACGCAAATCCCATTTCTTCTAGGCCCAAAATTCAGGGAGTTACAACTCTACCCCTTAAAGAAATTTTGTCCTCAAAATTTTCAACTATCAAAACAGTTGCGCGTCCTAGTTTACCACGCTACGCTCTCACTACGCACTTTGATCCTAATAATACAAGCACACACCAAACTAGCTATCCATCGGAGCAAGTAGTTATGACATGTATACCAATTCTAGAACATACATAGAAAAATACAAACTCTAGCTTTACGTGTAGCAATACCATCTAATATTCAAGAAATCTCAGTATTACTATCTACTACTTTTCAATGAAAACAAACAACAGTTTCAGACACTTACGGATTCGGCGCCAGAGACTCGGTGAACCACACAATAAAAATTGTTCAAAATGCTTCAGAATCGTTTGTAAATAACTTTAAAATCCAAAACTAAGGCCCATTTCCTAGCCGAGTTTTGCAACTTGGCTCTTATACCACTAAATGTAACACGCCAAATTCAGCCATGTCGCCTAGGCTGGGTCTGGGGTGTTACATACCACTAAAGGTAACACCCAAAACCTGGCCTAGAAGTTAGGCCCTAATCTGTCGTGTCATATTGAAGTGTTTTTTGAAATCCAAGTTTTTATTGAAAACCCTTCATATTTGAAAACTTGAGTAAAATCCCAATTACATTAGTTTATTTTATAAAGTGGTACATTGAAAAGTTATTAACTCTATTCCCAAAATTTCTTTTAAGTTACGGAAGCTAATTTTAAAAGTAATTGATTTTGGAAAACGTGATGTTAAAAACTAAATTGTGAAACGATTCCGAGAATGTTGCGGAGATGTAGTGTTGTTTAAAAACTGTTATAAATCAAAGTAACTAAAACCCAAAGTTAAAATCCAGAAACTTTAAGAGGCCTTATTACAAAAGTTGAAAACCCAAAATGGAATCTAAAACATAAATAAAGTCCAAAGGTTGTCGTGTGGCCATCTCCGAGTCCCTCGTAGCACCGATCCACCTATCGCTGGACATTACCTACACAGTAAAAAACGAGGTGAGTTTACGAAAACTCAGTGTGTAATGACCTAAAATAAATATAGTCAGTATACAAAAATAGAAACAGTCTGGGCCAGAGCCCTTTACAGTAACTGTATAGTCCAGTTCAGAGCATACGTGGGCCAAAGCCCATTATAATATCATTTGAGTCACAGCCCATAATATAATCAGTTGGGCCTAGCCCATCTCAGTAACAAAACAGAATGTGTGAATGCATGGATGTATGCTATCCCATCAAACCCTGCACTACCTGCGGGCAATAACTCACCAACGCCATCCCTTCACTTACAATGTTAGCACCTGTTGCAGCACTAACCGAAATCGCAGCAAAGTTGCTAGAATATATACGGCTTTAAGCCTTCAGTAATGGTATTATAATTGGCACAAAGCCATCAGTAACTGTAATAAGTTCAGCACATAGCCATCAGCGACGGTAATAGAATCGACGCACAGCCATGGGTAAATATGATCGGCACAGAGTCATCAATAAATATGATAGGCACATAGCCACAGGTAAATACGACTGGCACAAAGCCATAATCAAGATAGCATAGAGCCATATTTAGGTTGGCACAGTGCCATAATTAGAATAAGCGGCACTAAGCCGTCCATGGGTCCACAATCGTCTCGTGCGACCCGTGCAATCCTATCAGAACAGTATTTCCTCCATATCAGTGTCCCAACCCCATGTAATATGTTGTGTATGTCATGCTCAATCATCACATGTGTATGCAGAATGACCATGCTTAGTAACAATCATTTAAATGTATATTAAAAGCATATCAGTTTTACAACCATGGTCAAGTCAGTTAAAACACAGTCAGACAATCACAATCAAATCAGTCAAATCATAGTTTAAGTCAAGGGTAAGATAGTCATTTTACCCTATAAGGGTATTTCAATAATTTTACACTACAAGGGTATTTTGATAATTTTACAAATCGGGAGTATTTTGAGAATTTTACAAATTGAGGGTATTTCGGTAATTTTAAAAATCAAGGGTATTTCGATAATATTCAAATCGGGGGTATTTTGATAATTTTACAAATCGAGGTTATTTCGATAATTTTACAAACTAAGGGTATTTTGGTAATTTTATAAACCGAGCTCTTAATGACCCAACCGAAGGTCCATCGTCGCCTCGAGCGACTTAAGTAAGCTAAACAGACAAAACGAGGTAAATGGGCCTAAGGCCCATTCTTGCCCAAGTGGGCTCACACACTCATGTGGCCCATTTAGCCCCAAAATAGCTACAGCTATGCGAACATCATAGTCCAAACAACACTTACCACATCATATACATTTTATCCGTGTGGGCCGACAAGCCCACTGGGCCCACACGACCCATTGAGGCCCAAAATGGCCTATGCCATGTGCGCGACATGACAAGCACCACTATCTTCCACCTAATAGTCAGATTTACACAAGCGTGCCCACAGGCCCAATGGGCCTATTCGGCCGAATATGGCCTAATCCCATGAGTTCATTCATGGCGGCCTTCCTCGTTGTACGCCCACGATTTGTGAGCTCGGTTCACCACACGCACGATCGCTCGCTCGTGTGGCATCATATGCCATATTTTTGGCTTTCTGGCATTTTGCTGATCTACAGTCATAGCAAAGTAAACAACATACACATTTTTGGCTTTTCAGCCGATTATCAAAACAAGGCATATGGTTACACACCTGATCACGTAAAGTACTAAGAATTCACAATCGCCAGAACCTATAGTCAAACATAACATTCAGTTAATCACTAATCAACAAAGTTAAAAGAACATTAACCAAATCCTTAGCCGAAGGATCGACAACCACTTGCCTTAACTCGAACAGTCAACTGTGATTCGCCTACTTAATCCAAAGCTTGGTGAAGACACCCTTCCGCAACCTGGGGGAAAGTCCCGAACCGTCGACACCCTACGACGCTTAAACTTGGGGGTAGAGGCTACGTGTCCATTCACTGCTGGCACCCCTCCTAATTTTTCCTCAGAATAGCTACCACTCGCCACCATTGGTATCTCACTAAGCAAACCACTACCGAAAACCCCCAAAAGTATGCCTTATAATTGAGGCACGAGATGGTACAATCTCCCCTTAATAGAAAATGGCATCACAGGAAGAGGTTAGGTGCAGACTAATAGATAGAGAGGATAAAAGAGAAAAGAGAGCATAATCAACTAGTTGTATTACCACTTATGTCATCAGAGAGCACAGAAACAACGGCACAAAGGGGAAAGAATGAGTAATATTAACAATATGGAAAAGAGATAGGATCCGTTAATATAGAAAGAATCAAAGGAGAGGGAAATAAAAGAATAGAAGAGGAGAACAATTGGTAGTAGAGTAAGAAGTTGTGAAAAGAATTGAGAGGTAGTAAGCCAGGTCTTTCGGTCAAAAAGGAAAACCAAAAGAGAGAAGGAGAGGAGAAAGCAATCAATCAACCAAAATAATTTCAGAGAACAAACCAATTCGAGAATAGACCAAAATGAGAAAAAACCCGAAGGAAGTAGTATTTTGGCATCAATGATTGAAAGAAAAGAATGAAAATGCTAGAGTCAGTAACCGAAAGTGAGAAGAAATGAATCACTAGCCTTTAGCCGAATTTCTGATCAATTTCGGCACAACTCTTCCACTCTATTCAAATCCCACTTTTTCCTCCCTTAAATCCCTCCTCAAATCCCTCCACTGATCACTCCTTAAATCACTCCAACCTCCCATTCAAACTCTATTCAAACTCTCATGACCAATTCAACCTTAGATTCTCAGTCCAACTTCACTTCCTAAATAGTTCACACAGCAAAATAAATACTCCATTGCGCATCCCAAGACTTGAACTTCAGACCTCACAGTTACACAACGCGCCACCTTGCCACTCCACCACAGGCTCTTTCTGTGCCATAAGTCATCCATAATTATTTATAAAGCCGACATGCCAGAGCCATGGTTTATTCCTTAAAAACCAAAATTCTGCAAGAGTAAAGGCTTGAACCCAAGACTTCTTAGGCATTTCCCAGGACACTTAACCACTGAAGCACGTATTTATTTGTGTCATTCACTTGCACAACAAAATTCCAATTCCTCCGATACGCAAATCCCATTTCTTCTAGGCTCAAAATTTAAGGAGTTACAACTCTTCCCCTTAAAAAAATTTTGTCCTCAGAATTTTCAACTATCAAAACAGTTGCACATCCTAGTTTACCATGCTACGCTCTCACTACGCACTTTGATCCTAATAATACAAGCACACACCAAACTAGCTATCCATCGGAGTAGGTAGATATCACATGCATACCAATTCGAGAACATACATAGAAAAATACAAACTCTAGCTTTACGTGTAGCAATACCGTCTAATATTTAAGAAATCTCAGTATTACTATCTACTACTTTTCAATGAAAACAAACAACAGTTTCAGACACTTACGAATTCGGCGCCGGAGACTCGGTGACCCACACAATAAAAATCGTTCAAAATGCTTCAAAATCGTTTGTAAATAACTTTAAAATCCAAAACTAAGGCCCATTTCCCAGCTGAGTTTTGCAACTTGGCTCTTATACCACTAAATGTAACACGCCAGATTCAGCCATAATGCCTAGGCTGGGTCTGGGGTGTTACATACCACTAAAGGTAACACCCCAAACCCGGCCTAGAAGTTAGGCCCTAATCTGTCGTGTCATATTGAAGTGTATTTTGAAAACCATGTTTTTATTGAAAACCCTTAATATTTGAAAACTTGAGTAAAATCCCAATTACATTAGTTTATTTTATAAAGTGGTACAGTGAAAAGTTATTAACTCTATTCCCAAAATTTCTTTTAAGTTACGAAAGCTAATTTTAAAAGTAATTGATTTAGGAAAACGTGATGTTAAAAACTAAATTGTGAAACGATTCCGAGAATGTTGTGGAGATGTAGTGTTGTTTAAAGACTGTTATAAATCAAAGTAACTAAAACCCAAAGTTAAATTCCAGAAACTTTAAGAGGCCTTATTACAAAAGTTGAAAACCCAAAATGGAATCTAAAACATAAATAAAGTCCAAAGGCGATCGTGTGGCCATCTCTCCGAGTCCTCAGTAGCACCGATCCACCTATCGCTGGACATTACCTACACCTGAGTAAAAAACGAGGTGAGTTTACGAAAATTCAGTGTGTAATCGCCTAAAATAAATATAGCGATATACAAAGCGAAAAGCGATCGGGCGAGCCCTTTACGAAGAATCAGTATAGTCGATTCAGAGCATACGTGGGCCAAAGCCCATTATAATATCGTTTGAGTCACAGCCCATAATATAATCAGTTGGGCCTAGCCCATCTCAGTAACAAAACAGAATGTGTGAATGCATGGATGTATGCCATCCCATCAAACCCTGCACTACCTATGGGCAATAACTCACCCACGCCATCCCTTCACTTACAATGTTAGCACCGGTTGCAGCACTAACCGAAATCGCAGCAAAGTTGCTAGAATATATACGGCTTTAAGCCTTCAGTAATGGTATTATAATTGGCACAAAGCCATCAGTAACTGTAATAAGTTTGGCACATAGCCATCAGCGACAGTAATAGAATCGACACACCGCCATGGGTAAATATGATCGACACAGAGTCATCAATAAATATGATAGGCACATAGCCACAGGTAAATACGATTGGCATAAAGCCATAATCAAGATAGCATAGAGCTATATTTAGGTTGGCACAGTGACATAATTAGAATAAGCGGTACTAAGCCGTCCATCGGTCCACAATCGTCTCGTTCGACCCGTGCAATCCTATTAGAACAGTATTTCCTCCATATCAATGTCCCAACCCCATGCAATATGTTGTGTATGTCATGCTCAATCATCACGTGTGTATGCAGAATGACCATGCTCAGTAACAATCATTTAAACGTATATTAAAAGCATATCAATTTTACAACCATAATCAAGTCAGTTAAAACACAGTCAAACAATCACAATCAAATCAGTCAAATCATAGTTTAAGTCAAGGGAAAAAAAGTCATTTTACCCTACAAGGGTATTTCAGTAATTTTACACTACAAGGGTATTTTGGTAATTTTACAAATCGGGGGTATTTTGATAATTTTACAAATTGGGGGTATTTCGGTAATTTTAAACATTAGGGGTATTTCGATAATATTCAAATCGGGGGTATTTTGATAATTTTACAAACCAAGGGTATTTCGGTAATTTTACAAATCGAGACTATTTCGATAATTTTACAAACCAAGAGTATTTCGGTAATTTTATAAACCGAGCTCTTAACGACCCAACCGAAGGTCCATCGCCACCTCGAGCGACTTAAGTAAGCTAAACAGACAAAACGGGGTAAATATGCTAAGGCACATTCTCAGCCCAAGTGGGCCCACACACTCGTGTGGCCCATTTAGCCCCAAAATAGCCACAGCTATGCGAACATCATAGTCCAAACAACACTTACCACATCATATACATTTTATCCGTGTGGGCCGACAAGCCCACTGGGCCCACACGGCCCATTGAGGCCCAAAATGGCCTATGCCATGTGCACGACATGACAAGCACCACTATCTTCCACCTAATAGTCAGATTTACACAAGCGTGCCCACAGGCCCAACGGGCCTATTCTGCCTAATATGGCTTAAGCCCATGAGTTCATTCATGGCAGCCTTCCTCGTCGTACGCCCACGTTTTGTGAGCTCGGTTCACCACACGCACGATCGCTCGCTCGTGTGGCATCATATGCCATATTTTCAACTTTCGGGCATTTTGCTGATCTACAGTCATAGCAAAGTAAACAACACACACATTTTTGGCTTTTCAGCCGATTATCAAAACAAGGCATATGGTTACACACCTGATCACGTAAAGTACTAAGAATTCACGATCGCCAGAACCTATAGTCAAACATAACATTCAGTTAATCACTAATCAACAAAGTTAAAAGAACATTAACCAAATCCTTAGCCGAAGGATCGACAACCACTTGCCTTGACTCGAACGGTCAACTGTGATTCGCCTACTTAATCCAAAGCTTGGTGAAGACACCCTTCTGCAACCTAGGGGAAAGTCCCAAACCGTCGACACCCTACGGCGCTTAAACTTGGGGGTAGAGGCTACGTGTCCATTCACTGCTAGCACCCCTCCTAATTTTCCCTCAGAATAGCTACCACTCGCCACCATTGGTATCTCACTAAGCAAACCACTACTGAAAACCCCCAAAAGTATGCCTTATAATTGTGGCACGAGATGGTACAATCTCCCCTTAATAGAAAATGGCATCACAGGAAGAGCTTAGGTGCAGACTAATAGATATAGAGGATAAAAGAGAAAAGAGAGTATAATCAACTAGTTGTATTACCACTTATGTCATCAGAGAGCATAGAAACAACGACACAGAGGGGAAAGAATGAGTAATATTAACAATATGGAAAAGAGAGAGGATCCGTTAATTTAGAAAGAATCGAATGAGAGGGAAATAAAAGAATAAAAGAGGAGAACAATTGGTAGTAGAGTAAGAAGTTGTGAAAAGAACTGAGAGGTAGTAAGCCAGGTCTTTTGGTCAAAAAGGAAAACCAAAAGAGAGAAGGAGAGGAGAAAGCAATCAATCAACCAAAATAATTTTAGAGAACAAACCAATTCGAGAATAGACCAAAACGAGAAAAAAATCGAAGGAAGTAGTATTTCGGCACCAATGATTGAAAGAAAAGAATGAAAATGCTAGAGTCAGTAACCGAAAGTGAGAAGAAAGGAATCACTAGCCTTTAGCCGAATTTCTGATCAATTTCGGTACAACTCTTCCACTCTATTCAAATCCCACCTTTTCATCCCTTAAATCTCTCCTCAAATCCATCCACTGATCACTCCTTAAATCAATCCAACCTCCCATGCAAACTCTATTCAAACTCTCATGACCAATTCAACCTCAGAGTCTCAGTCCAACTCCACCTCCTACACTTCTCAAATAGTAAAATAAATACTCCATTGCGCATCCCAAGACTTGAACGTCAGACCTCATAGTTACACAACACGCCACCTTGCCACTCCACCACAGGCTCTTTCTATGCCACAAATCATCCACAATTATTTATAAAGCCTACATGCGAGAGCCATGGTTCATCCCTTAAAAACCAAAATTCTGCAAGAGCCAGGGCTTGAACCCAAAACTTCTCAGGCATTTCCCAGGACACTTAACCACTAAAGTAGGCATTTATTTGTGTCATTCACTTGCACAACTAAATTTCAATTCCTCCTATACGCGAAGCCCATTTCTTCTAGGCCCAAAATTTAGGGCGTTACAGGTTCAAATAAAACTAGGCCATATAGTCTCAAAGTTAGGTTTCAAAGGATAAAAATTCATCAAGGGTAGCTTAAAAGCCTCAAACAATCTAAATAAAATTTTGCCTAAATTATTTTCAAAATTTCATGCTTCCTAGGATTTCGCCTCGAGAAATTACTAAGTGAATTCTAGAGACTTAAACTTTCATGCATGCCTAGCTTTCCTAAGGAACTAAAAATATTATGGTATGTTTACATACTTTATTAATAGTACATTTATGTCATAATTCAACTAACATAACAATCATTGAAATAATAGAACTTTATTCATACTGAAGTTTAGCATACTTAACAAAATTCTGAACTTTTGAACAAAATATAACCTAGCCATAACTAAAAGAAAATTTTATTCTGAGAGGAAATGATTTCAATTTTTCGGCCCCCTACTTAAGATAAACAATGTCCTCATTTTTAGAAGTGAATAGATACTATACACCATGTAGGATTCTAGAAAAGAGGAGGTGAGTCAATTTGATTACTTAAGTACCAAGATTTCTCTAGATCTAATCCTAGTCATGTACATATCTATTGCCAAACTTTGTACTTTGCAACTTGTTCATTTTTATGATTTCCATTTCTTACTTGATTATAAGAGAAATAAAAATCCTAATAGAACCTAATCCTAAAACATTAAATAACCTAAGAATAAAAATAAAATAAATTAAAGATCCCCTCTTTTTATTTATTTGTAGATCCCTCAGAATTCAAATCATCTTTTGCTCCATCGTCTTTGTTTTTGCATGAATCGCTCCATTCCCTCTACAATATTAGACTACATGGTTCAAGCATAAAATCTGGAAACTCAAGCACAAAAATAAATGGGTCATTGAACATTTTCGTAAGAGCATTTCTCATTAAGTCATCTCGTATTTTTGAATATCTCCAATAAGCTTGTTGCTGCCACTGCATATGTTGCATTATGTCCATCAACTTTGACAACTCATATTGGAGATTTGGGCATGTTGATTGACTTCTGAGTGTTGAGGTTGCCATGTTAAGCTCAGTTATTGGTTCCATTGGTTTTGCCTTATCAGCGATTTCAGCTGACTGAATTGGTTCGATCTCTATGGGATCTTCTTCTTCGGGATCCTCGCTCTCTTCAACTCGTTGCTATAGAATAGAATCTCCAGCTATTTGGTAGAGGTCCCAATTTGTGATTGTGCCCTGGCTATAACCTATCTTCTTTACATTTGCAAGAATTTTAGCTTTCAATCACAAAATTGTTATTGTAAAGAGGAAGTAAGTTCGGCCAGAACGTCTAGCAACACAATTTCACATTTCTCTTAGAATGATTTTTCCTACATCAATGGTGTTTACCGTTAAAATCAAGTATAACAAGACTATTCGCTCTAATGAAATTGTGGTTCTACGTGAAATATGCATAACGCTGAATCGAATGAAATAGAACCATACCTTTGCTGTTAGTGTCAAATATTCTCTATAACAAGTGTGAGTTCCATGCTTTGACATAGCCCAATTAGAACCCCAAACTATAAGTTCCTCGAGAATTTTTTGTAGATTTTTAGCCTCAATATTTCTCATTAAGGAAGAATATTCGTCGTCTTCAAAATCAAGTAATTCAAAGAATTCATTAATAGCGTTTGAGGATATTCGTACCTTGATTCCTAGAACAAAAACTTTAGTTAATTCGCTTGAGGTCAAATTTGCATAAAATTCACGAACTAACTCTTCATCTGCACTAGGTCTTTTTGCACAAAGCAAATCCTAATTGAGAGCTTCAACAATTTGTTGAATGCGTGCCATGAAATTGGTATAGATGCTTTCTTTCAGTGTAAAGCCATTTTAAGGGAGCATTTGTTGATTTTTGAAGATGCTACCATATCTCACTTTGGCTTTTTCACAGTGCAATTTGTTTTGTGATTCTTCAACTTGGACAGAAGCACGAGTTCTTTTGCGAGGCATGATTAACTTGAACATAAGATGGAAACAAATATTTTCTTACCACTTAAAATTTTAATAATTCATGAAATTTGAAAGGGTAAATAATTAAAATAAAATTTAAAAGAAAAATAATTTCTTACCACCTGTAAAGAAAAATAAGAACCTAATAATAGAAATTAAATTGGGAGAAAAATAATTTGAACGAGGGTTGGTTGGAAAGTGATCGTGATAATGGTAGCGGAGATTTTTAATGGTGATATGGTGTAAAGGTGACAAGGGACTTACGGTTTGTGCAAGGGTGGGCACAGGTTGAAGGAAGGGACGACAGTAGCACACGGGAGCAGTAATGATACGGGCAGAGCTAATGCGTAAATAAGGCATGAGCAGGGCAGGCGTGAGCGAGTAGTAGGGCTGGCGCACAAGTAGGTGCGCGAGCAACAGATAGGTTCGTCAGTTGGATCAGCAACTAGGGCAAGTCATAGTGTGCGGGAGCTGGTGTGGGAGTTGCTAGACAGGTGCATCAAGTGCGCGAGATGGGTGTATGCAGTTGGTGGCTGAACGGGAGCTGCTGGGCAGTGTCGCTGGCAATGGTTAGGAGCTACGACAGTAGGTAAGTTTAGATGCTAAGGTTGATGGTGGAATGGGTGTATAGGGAAGTTTAGATGAATGGTTTGAACAATGGATGAATGAGGTGGTATTTAAAGTGATAGAGAGTAAGAGTTCAATTAGAATTCTTAAAATATTATAATTCCTAATGTAGTATAAAGTTAATAACAATTAATAAATAATATAATGTATATTAAAATATTATTTACTATTACTTTATTTATTAAGATAAATTTTATTCAAAGATGATAAAATTTAAACTAATCCTAATTCTATACAAAGTTGATAATAATTAATATACATTATAATAAATATAATTATATATTAATTATTATCACCTTATTTATTAAAAATTAAATTAAAAACATTTATTTTAGCTGCCTTTAAAAATGTAACACCCCAAACCCAGCCTAGACGTTATGGTTGAATCTGGCAGTGTCACATTGAAGTGTTTTTTGAAACCATAATTTAATTGGAAAGCCCGTTATATATTAAAACCTTATTATATTATTAACAAAAATTTATAAATCATATTAGATTGTTATTCCACTTTAAAACTATGTTTGTTGCGAAAGCTTTAAAATTATATTAAGAAGACGTGATGTTTTTGAAAAACAGTTATCTTTTGAAAACGCGCCTTCTTCCTACAACTAGCAGTTTATATCAAAGCAAGTAAAAATCCCAAATTAAAAGTTAAAACCTTAGAGAGGCCTTATTATATAAATAAATATCCAATTCGAAATTTAATAGTAAATAAAAGTCAAATATAAAGCAGGAGCAGTAGTGTGGCCACCTTCGAATCCCTTGCAGCACCGATCCGTCTAAGGGTAGGGATTTCTTGTACAGATAAATAGAGGGGTGAGTTTACAAATACATATTGTGTAATCCCAGAATAAATAAACAATCAAACATATAGAGAGCGAAATACATTCTGGGCCTAAGCCCATATCACTAACAGTAATAGTCTAGGCCTAAGCCCATTTAAATAACAGTAGCAGTCCGGGCCTAAGCCTATCTCAATACAGAACTAGTCATATATTCGGGCCTTGGCCCATTACAATAACAGTAAATAGTGTAGTATCAATAAATAGTATGCAAGTCCTACCCAATCCAGCTCTACACACCATTTCCGTACCAGCCCTATACACTATGTGGGGATAAAATTGACCCACCCATCTCTACACTCCAAAATAGCACCGGTTGCGGCACTAAAATAGTATTGTAGCAAATCTGCTAGTAATATGAACGGCTTAAAGCCATCAGTAGGTCCACAGTCGTCTTGGGTGACCCGTGCAACCTTAGGTCCACAGTCGTCTTGGGCGACTCGTGCGACCATATAAGTACAGTACAGTTCCTCCAAAATAACAATCCCAACCTCATGCAACATGTCATGCATCGTATCATAATATCTTACATGAATGCAACATACATATAACGTGGCATGCTCAAATACAGTCATACACTTCGTAGGGCAAATCAGTCATTTTACCTTATAGGGGTATTACAATCATTTTACCCTATAGGGGTATTATAGTCATTTTACCCTACAGAGGTATTACAGTCATTTTACCTTATAGGGTTATTTCAGTCATTTTACCCTATGGGGGTATTTCGATCATTTCTCCCTATGGGGGTATTTCGATAATTTTACCTTATGGAGGCATTTCGATCATTTTACCCCATGGGGGTATTTTGGTCATTTTACCCCATGGGGGTATTTTGGTCATTTTACCCTATGGGGGTATTTCGATCATTTTACCCCATGGGGGTATTTCGATCATTTTACCCCATGAGGGTATTTCGGTCATTTTACCCTATGGGGGTATTTCGGTCATTTTACCCTATGAGGGTATTTCGGTCATTCCATCAAATTAGGGTCTAGGTATACCTATCGACCCAATAGTAGGTCCACAGTCGTCTTGGGCGGCCCGTGTAACTTTAACAATCAAACAGTGAAAATGGGCCCAAAGCCCATAATACGGCTCATGTGGGCCCACACGCCCGTGTGGCCCAATAAGCCCAAAAATGGCCTTGGGTGTGCAAACTACATAGCCTGGCCTATTAATCTCCATACGTCCGTGTGGCTCACCCGTGTGGGGCTCACGATCCTACAGGGCCCATATGGCCCATTTCGGCCCATCGTGGCCCAGAACGGTCTAAGCCAATGGAAACACTCATGGTGGCCTCTACGATCGAACACCCACGTTTTTTGCATCCGGTTCATCACATGAGCGAGTGCACGCTCATGTAGCGACACTAGCCATATTTTTCAGCTTTTTCCAAATTACGATTTAAGTTGTGTGATTACACACCTTGTTCACGAAGACATGCGAATAGCCCATGAGTACTCCACTTATTTCAATTACACGCTTCGGTTAATCACATACTAATCGAGTAAACAAAAACCCCCATGAAGACATTTATCCAAACTTACCTATCATTTGCTTTGATCGATCACCCTGGAACTATTGCAAAAGATCTAATCACAAGGCCTTAGAGGTTTCTTGAAGTCCAATAAACCATATCAACCATCAAACAACAGAACAGTTTGAACTAGTTGAACAATCACTTACCGAAAACGTAATGTCCAGACTAGAAGGAAGAATATTTGACGTACACCCACAAGAGTCGAAAGCACTCAATTGATAGCGGCAAAATGGAACATTTGTACACTTTAAACAACGGCAGCATAGGGAGACATTAGATGAAACTATAAGTGCGACAGAAGAGAGAAAGAGAGGGAGAAGGAATAACCACGTACCCTCACACCTGATTAGTTGAATAACAATAGTCTAGAAACGAAGGTATAGAGGAGAGAACAGGGTATTCGGCTACTATAACTAAGATAAAGAAAGGAACAAGAGAAAAAAGCAATCAGTCAAGGTAGTAATGTGAAAAGAGTGGGGATCTGTAAATACAGAAGAATCGAATAAAAGGAAGGAGCAAAGAAGACAAGGGAAAAGGTTTAGCTAAAGCAAATTGATTTTGAAGAGAAGAAGAAGAAGAGTGTTCGACCAAGGTTTGAAAGAGGAAGAGAAGAAAACAATCGGTAGCAAAAGACTTTAGGGAATATTTAACCCAAAATGAATTAGTTTGAGAAAAACTCTGATTGGTCTCTAGAAACAATTCGCCCCCAAAAGAAAGATATCGAGCAGAAAACCAAAAGTAGCAATTTGGCACCAAAAGCAAAAAGAACTAAAACGCCCAAAAGGAAAATGAGCATCAAAAATCGAAAATTTTGAGAGAATGGATAACTCAGCCGAAATTCCTAAGTAGCCACATACCAAAGCCGAATTCCCCTTGATTAGAGTACCAACTTGGCACAACTCTTCCACCAAATTCAAATTCCCCAATTTTCTCCTAAAAACCCTCCTGCTCACAAACTTCAACAACTGAAAATCCCCCTTTTCACTCCCCAAATTCAGCCAACAACAACCCCATTCAAACTCATTCAAACCCCTTGGTGTTTCGGTCAAACACAACTTCCTCCCATGGCCACCAGCAAAAATAATCTCAATTCACACAAGCAGGGATTCGAACCTTAAACCATTAACACACTCCACACGCCACTATCCACTAGACCAGTAGGCCCATTCTGTCATGTTTTTACCAAAATAAACTTATAACCCTACTGGCCAAAGATAGGGGTTTTATCCTTCAAAAGCAATTTTTTTGTGGAAGCCAAGGCTTGAACCCATGACTTCCCAGACACTTCCAGAGCACACAACCACTAAGTTAGACATACAATTGTGTCACTTTCTTGCACAACTAAACTTTTATGTGCAGCCTCCTAACTGTTCCCATGCTTAAGACTTAATACTTCTAGGCCCAAAATCGGGGCGTTACAAAAAATATTTGCAAAAAGAGAGCTAATTTTTAATATTTACAAAAATAACAACCAAAATTTTCAAATAATTCAATTAAGTACCTAAACTTAAAGAAAATTTGAAAATTGAGTTGCAATTAGAGCTTGGATGAAAATTGACCCTTTTATTTGAAAAACTAAAAATTTATATTTCCATTTAGAGAATAATTTATCGGAAGATATGTTAAAATCAATTCTTAGGAAAGATTGGAGGGGTCATAAGCAGTCCCGCTTAAGTTGCAATCTCCTAGAAAAAAATTTATTTTAACATGCTAATCCCAAAAATATACCCTAAATCATCTATTTAAAAGAAAACAAGAAAAATTAAGTATCTGATAAAATGGATGAAACTTTATTCCACTCAATTTTATCCTGTAGTAATATTTTAAGTGCTGAGCATTGACTCGAAAATTACCTCCCTTATCTTGAAGTTTGACAACTCTATATGGGAAAACTTGGTAAATCATAAATGGACTAAACCAACGTGATTTCAACTTACTTGGAATAAACCTTAATCTAGAATGGAACAACAAAACTTGCTAACCTACTTCAAATTCTTGAACTCGGATGTGCTTATTATGCCATCTCTTTAATCTCTCCTTAAATAGCTTGGCATTTTCGTATGAGAACATTCAGAACTCTTCTAACTCATTGAGTTGAAGCATCTGTTTTTCTTTAGCAAGCTTAAGATCCAAGTTGAGCTATTGGAGAGCCCAATAAGTTTTATATTCTAACTCCAAGGGCAAATGACCAGCTTTCCCAAAAACCAACCTACAGGGTGACATCCCTAAAGGTGTCTTGTATGCTGTCTTGTAGGCCCATAAAGTGTCATCCAGTCTTTTGGACCAGTCTTGTTGATTTGGACAAACTACCTTCTCGAGTATACCTTTTATCTCTTTGTTTGCCAATTCATCTTGCCCATTTTTCTATGAATGGTAAGCAGTGGCAACCTTGTGCTTCACTCCATTCTTATCGAGTAACTATTTTAACCATTTCTTCACAAAATAGGACCCCCTCAGCACTAATGACGGCCCTATGAGTTCCAAACCTTGTGAACACATGTTTTTGTAAAAATTTCATCACAAAATTGGCATCAGTTATTGGATATGCCTCAGCCTCAACCCATTTGGACATATAGTCTTCTCCTACCAATATATACTTGTGACCGAAAGACAGAGGGAAAGGACCAAGGAAGTCAATACCCCAAACATCGAATGATTCTACCTCAATGATGTTTTTTCAAGGCATCTCATTTCTGTTAGTGATGTTTCCAACCCTTTGGCACCAATCACAACTCTTTACGTAAGCATACGTATCTTTGAATAGAGTTGGCCAAAAGAATCCCGCTTACAATACTTTAGCTACAGTACGTATACCTCCGAAGTGTCCCCCACTCAGAGCTGTGTGGCAATGATATAAAATCTCATGTACTTCATCTTTTGCCACGCATCTCTTGATTATTTTATCTGCACACTTTTTGAACAAGGATGGTTCTTCCGAAAAATAGTACGTCACATCGTGAAGAAACTTTTTATTTTGTTGATACGACTTATCAATCAACATCAAACCAAAAGCTAAATAGTTAGCAAAATCATCAAACCAAGGAGTATTATGGACATGATTTATCTTAAGTACGTGCTTGTTTGGAAATGTCTCTTGAATAGGTAGAAGTGGAGAATTTCCTTCTTACAGCTCCAATTTAGATAAGTGATCTACTGCTTGATTTTCTACCCTTTTTCGATCTTGAATTTCTAAATCAAATTCTAGAAGTTGAAATACCTATCGGGTCAATCTCAACTTGGCATCTTTCTTGGCAAGTAAATATTTAATTGCTGAGTGATATTGATAAACTGTCACTTTTGTACCTACAAGAAAATATCGAAACTTGTCAAAAGCAAACACAATAGTAAGTAACACTTTTTTTGTTACCTTATAATTCTATTGAGCTCCCGTTCGAGTCCAACTTGTATAAGAGACGGAATAAAAAACTTCACTCATATCTATCGCTCTGTACAGAATGGCTCCGACAAAGTTGAAAGAGTTGACAGCTCTGTTGCAAAATTTAATTGTAACACCCCAAACCTAGCCTAGACGTTATGGTCGAACTTGGTGATGTCACATTAAAGTGTTTTCGTAAAGTGAGATATTGTTGAAAAAAATCCAGTCTCTATTTAAAATCTTTGTGCGATCTTAAAAACGTTTGTTTAGGTTCAAAATATGAGTTGTTTGCCAAAAGGTTATTCATATTAAAATGTCCTTATTATATTTTTGTAAAATATTATTCATTTGCAAAATATCATTTTTATAGCGAAAGCTTTTTAAAACAGTTGCGTACTTGCGTTCACTGTGTAAAAACATTGTTTTCTTGCAGTAGCTCTTAAAACCATTTATGTAATTGTGGTATTTTTGAAAAACACTTATCTTTTGAAGACCTGCGTCCTACCTCTAGTATATATAAATTAAAATAATAAAAACCCAAACTAAGGAATAAACTTAGAGAGGCCTTATTACATCAAAATATTCAACTAAATAACTTATGAAAGATAAGCAAATACGATAATAAATACGGTTGTGTGGCCACCTTCGAGTCCCTTGCAGCACTGATCCGCCTAAGACTGGGAATTACCTGTAAAGTTAAAACAGATGGGTGAGTTTATGAAAACTCAGTGTGTAATCCCATACTGAACATACAGACAATCATACAGAGAGCAAACAGTCTCAGCCTAAACCCATATCGATAACGATGAAGAACGGTGCAATAATAGTTATCGGTCGCATTAACCATGATCAATGCGAAGAATAAAGAATCGATAATGATATGCAAGTCCTACCCATCCAGCCTTTATACTCCACTCCGTCCAGCCATTCACTCTATGTGGGGATAAAATCAACCCACCCATCCCTACACTCCAAAATAGCACCGGTTGCGACACTAAACAGTATTTGCAGCAGAGCTGCCAGTATAATAGGCTTAAAGCCATCAGTAGGTCCACAGTCATCTTGTGCGACTCGTGAGACCATATCAGTACAGTACACTTCCTCCAAAATAACAATCCCATCCCATGCAATGCAACATAATATCATACGTGTATGTAGGAATGTCGTGCATTGTATCATAATATCTTACCTGGATGTACATACACATAACGTGGCATGCTCAAATACAGTTATACACATCGTGGAGCAAATCAATCATTTTACCTTACAGGGGTATTACAGTAATTTTACCCTATGGGGGTATTTCGGTCATTTTACCTTATGGGGGTATTTCAGTCATTTTACCCTATGAGGGTATTTCAGTCATTCTACCCTATGTGGGTATTTCAGTTATTTTACCCTATGGGGGTATTTCGGTTATTTTACCTTATGTGGGTATTTCGGTCATTTTACCTTATGGGGGTATTTCAGTCATTTTACCATATGAGGGTATTTTGGTCATTTTACCCTATGTGGGTATTTCGGTCATTTTACCCTATCGGGGTATTTTAGTCATTTTACCTTATGGGGGCAAAATAGGCATTTTACCTCATGAGGGCAAAATAGTCGTTTTACCTCATGAAGGCAAAATAGTCATTTTAACACATTGGGTTCTAGGTATACTTACCGACCCAATAGAAGGTCACAGTCACCTCGTGCGACCCGTGCAACCTTAACAGTCCAATAGTGAAAAATGGCCCAAGGCCCATTATGCGGCCCATGTGGGCCCACATGCCCGTGTGGCCCGCATAACCCATTTCGGCCCAAAAATGGGCTTGGTCGTGTAACCTACACAGCCTAGCCCAATAATCTCCACACGTCCGTATGGTTTGCCCATGTGGGGCCCACATGGCCCAACGTGGCCCAAAATGGTCCTAGCCCATGAAATCGCTCATGGTGGCCTCTATGCTCCAATGCTCATGTTTATGCGTTCAATTTACCACATGAGCGATCGCACGCTCGTGTAGTGTCAACAGTCATACTTTTCCAGCTTTTACCGATCTACATGTATAGTATTGTGGTTACACACCTGGTTGTGATAAATGCACGAATAGCTCGAGTGTTTTCCCCAAATCTATATTCAATCAAGATACACTATCAGTCCTTTAATCTAAGGGGTTAACAATCCCTTAAACAACTTTTAGCCAATGTAAAATTCATCACTTGCCTTGAAAGGACAAAAGACTCTTCCCACTTCAATTGATACAAAAGGATTATAGTAGGCTCTTACAGATCATCTACACTCAATCCGAAATCTATTAACCCTTATTAGCAACATTTGCAAAAATAGTTAAACCAACATATAGCTCTTACCAAAATTGCAACACCGATTTAAGGGGAGGACAACAAGCGGTCCTCATCTCACAAGAAACCCACACCACAGAGGCTAGGCTAGCCCCAACACGTCCCGATTGTTATAGAAGAATTGCAAGAACCAAACAATTAGAGAGGGAGCTAAGCCGAAGTTAGCCCAAGTATCTAAATAGAAAGAGAGGGAAAAAGGTGTAATCGGTTTAAAGGGAGAAGTAACCGAATAACGTAGTTACCACCAAATTTGACAGAGGGCCCTGAAGAATCGGCACAGTGGAACAAACTAAATAGCAATATTCGCTCAAGAGGAATAAACAAAGAGAGAGCAGAAGAGAAGAAGAGAATCGGTCAAGAATTAGGGGTTAAAACCGAAGAATTTGAGAGAGAAGAGAAAGGAATGTTTGGTGAAACAATGAAAAGTAAAAAAGGGGGAAAAGAATTGAGAGAGAGAATAATACATTCGGCTAAAGAAAAGAATGTAGAACCGTTATTAACACAAAAATAAAAGTCTTACCTAGCTTTCTTCACACAATTCGGCCTTCAGAAAACAAAGGAAAAATAACCCCCAACATTCTCACCAAAAACCAAAAATAGGGTCCTCAACTCACAAAAGGCGAATTTCCAAGTGCCCCAAAGTTCCCAAACGTCCCATTACTCCCTCTCACCATACTTTTCTTGATTTTCTCCTAAAGTCCCTCCTCATATCACTCCTCAACTCCCTTCTACAATCCCTCCATGACCCATTCAAACTCTACTCCCCTCTGCAGTGTTTCAGTCCACCTTTACTACCTTCCATGGCCATTCGTAAAAATAGTCACCATTTGCTCAAGCAGGGATTCGAACCTCAGACCACTTGCACACTCCACACGCCACTTACCACTAGGCTAGCAGGCTTCTTATGACATGTTATCCCTACAATTATTTAAAAACCTACTGCCTAGAGTCAGTGCTTATTCCTTTAAAAACAAAACTTTTTGCACCAGCTTAGACTTGAACCCAATACTTCTCAGGCTCTTCCCAGAACACTTAACCACTAAGACAAGCCTATATTTGTGTCACTTCTTGCACAATTAATTATTTATGTGCCGCTTCCTAACTGTTCCCATGCTCAAGACCTAACACTTCTAGGCTCAAATTTGGGGCGTTACAATTCTACCCTCCTTAAAGAAATTTCGTACCCGAAATTTCCCCACTATCAGAACAGTCATATAAAATAGACCATACCACTACGCTCCTGCTGCGCACTCTAGTTCCAAAACATTACCACACTTAACTTAAGTGTTTCCAGTACAGCCTATAGATAACTAGGATAGAGTGTCAATCCAATACTCGGCCACACTATCATGAAACCTAGCTCCAGCATCTCAATATCCTCCGCTGCAGCCTCTTGTACTACTTCCACGAGTACCTCTGGTGTTTACAATCGATTCGTGTTTTATCTTTATTAGCAGTTTTATGCATCAGCTTTATAGTTCCAGTGTTTATTAACAGATGTTTTATGGAAATAGTATCAAAAGTATAAAGTTTTATTTCCGCACAATGCAATGTATATTGGTTTACTATAGCTTCGGTATACACTACTAAAGAGTTTGCAGTACTACCTATAGTAGTCTTAGTAATCCTACTTATGTTAGTTAAAAATAGAATACAGTTTTTAGGGAGAACTTATCGGATCGGCTCGGAGATTCGGTGTACCACACATATAGTGTAACCTTTCAAAATAGTTAAAATCGTGTAACACCCCAAACTCGGCCTAGATGTTACGATCGAATCTGATGTGTCACATCAAAGTGCCTTCTAAAACTTAAACTTGTTAGTGAAAACCGATTTTAAGTTAAAACCCATTATTTTTTATTGCTTGAAAAAAACTCAGTAAATTCCGTTATTACAACTGAAATTAACTTACCAAAACGTTTGTTATCGTTGTTTTCTTAAATCGATTAAAGCCGTGAAAGCTTCTCTAGTTGGAAACCTTAAGGTTAAAAATGAATGTTTGCTTTGAAACCATTATTAGTTTTGAAAACTCGATGTTCCTACTCTAGCAGTTGAAAATATGAAATCAAAAGCCCAATAAAAGTTAAAAATTCCCCAAATGGCCTTATTACAAAATAAAAACCCAAATATAAGATCTTTAAATAAATAAGGTCATAATCATATCATCTGCGATCATATGGCCACCACTGAATCCCTCTCGGCTCCAAATCGTCTAAGGCTGGGGATTACCTGCATAGTTAAAAGAGAGGGTGAGTTTATGAAAAATCAGTGTGTAATCCCCTATTAGTCAAACAGTGAACAGTGTATTCAGTACGGTCTGGGCCTGAGCCTTATTCAGTAACGGTGTAGTTTGGGCCTTAGCCCTATACAGTGACAGTGTGGGCCTAAGCCCAAAATAGTATAAATATAGTGCAGGTATGCAAGCCATCCCAATCCAACCAACATACCACCCGTACCATCCAACACACTTTGTGGGGATTGAATCAACCCACCCAGCCAACACACCAATATCGCAGTGAAGTTGCTAACTGTAACGCAACCAAGCTGCTAGTAATAGTAAACGTAGCGTAGCCACTAATATCAGAATACGTGGCAAAGCCACCAGAACAATAAAACATGGTAAAACCACTAGTATAGTACTTCCTCCGGATCAGAATCCCAACCCTAATGCAGAATGGCATGTTATAAATATTACATGTATGCAAAGTTCCAACCCTAATGCAGAATGGCATGTCATAAATATTACATGTATGCAAGGTTTCATACTTAGATATAGTCATGCATATGTTATACACTCATCAATCAACCTACCTCTAGGGTATAATGGTCATTTCCATCCATTAGGGGTAAAATAGTAATTTTTACCCCTCAGGGGTATTTTGGTCATTTAACTAATTTTGGGGTCTCGATACAGATAACGACCCTTCAAAAGGTCTACATTTGTCTCGAGCAACTCAAATAACCTGTATGGCCAAAATAGTGTAAATGGGCCTAAGGCCCATTACTTGGTCCAAGTGGGCCTACACGCTCGTATGGCCCAAACAACCTAGTTTCAGTCGCGACTATGCGATCGTCATAGTCCACTCCATTATTTGTCACTTACCGTAAACTTTATTCGTGTAGGCCTACGAGCCCATTGGGCCCACACGGCCCATCTCGGCCCATAACGACCCAAGCCCATGAAAACGCTCGTGGCGGCCTCTATAGTTATTGTATTTGATCTGTGGGCCTAGTTTACCACACGGGCGTTCGTACGCTCGTGAGGCCTAAAAATCCTAAGTTTCAACTTTTCAGCTTTTCGACTTTTTTCGATTCACAATAACGTAATGGTGTGAATACACACCTTTGTCCATCGTTTTGGCAGTAGTAAAAATTTGGGTGTACGATTACACACCTTTTTGGAGAGGAAAACGGTAACCACCACACGCCCAACCTAAATCCAAAATAACAATCCAAAGTCAGCTTTCAGTTACTTGGATTAACCACACTCACAATATCTCCTAATGCCCTTCATATATACTACTTACCTTGATAGTACAAGTAGGGTTCAAACCACCCTTAATCCATGATCACTCACTTATTGGCCACAATCTGTATTAAAGTCCACTTTGTTACAACCTTAAACATAAACCACTTTAACCAGGTGTACTTCTTACCGAAACAAGGACTAAGAGAGAAGAGTAGCAGTATTCGGCCTACCCTTTAACAATAATTGATAAAAAGAAAGGGATGAGAGAGAGACTATTATAGTAGAGCAAAAAGAAAGAGAAGTGGCATAATCATGAGCCCACACATTGAAGATAGCAATGGTAAGGCTCAGCTAATGCTAGGAATTCGGCAATCCAAGAGGAAACTCAATTACCTTGATCAAACAGGGAGAGATTCGGCTAGGCAAAAGAGCATTCGGCTAACACAGAGAAAAGCCTAAATGAGTCGACATGGAGAGGAGGCAAGAGGGATTCGGTCAAAGAGATATTCGACCAACCAAACAAATGGGTGAGGGGAGAGGTGGAGTTCGGCCAAAGAAGAGTGTGACAAGGAGAAAATAAAAAATTGATAGTAGAGGAAGGAAGAATTCAGTAAAAGACTTAGAAGAAAAGAGAGGAGAAAGTCAGGTCATTCGGCACAAGGTGGAATCAAAAGAAAGAAATGAAGATAAGGAAATTCAGCTTAAATCCGAAAAGGCACAAAAGAGATCAGTACAAGGGAGAATGGTACCAAAAATGTCAAAAAGAACAAACCCAAAATAGAAGAGAAGGAATTCGGCAGCTACTCTCACACCAATTGCCAAAAATGCACTCCCCAAACCCCCTTGGCCGAAATTGCACTCACAAGCACCCCCATTCGGCTACAACTCATTCCAATCTCAAATTCCTTGAAAATCTCCAAGATTTTCTCCCCTTATCCCTGCTTGATACCCTCCATAACAACCTCTATGACCCATTCAAACTCTCCATCACTAGAGTTCAAATTCCATACAACTCTTGCCGTCCCCAGATAGCAAAATAAATGCTCATTGGTTGCTAAGGGGATTCGAACCCATGCCCTCTCAGATGTACCACACGCCACTTGCCACTAAGCCATAAGGCTTTTTTGTGACATAAAAACTCACACACTTAAACATAAGTCCTAACTGCTAACAGCCAGTTTCACTTAAGAACAAAACCAAAAATTTTGCCAAGGCCCAGACCGAACCCAAGCTTCTCAAACACTCCCAGACACATCGAAATCACTTAGCCAATAAATCAAACAAGAAATTTGTGCCAAAGCATGCAAAATTATAGACCCTACAATTTTGGGGCGTTACAAATCATTTAAAACAGTTCTTTTAGAATTTTAAAGTTTTGGAAAGAACCTAAAATCCAGAGTCAAGTTTTACAACCTGACTCTGATACCACTAATTGTAACACTCCAAACTCGGCCTAAATGTTATGGTCGAACCTGGTGATGTCACATTGAAGTGTTTTCATAAAGTGAGATATTGTTGAAAGAAAACCCAGTCTCTATTTAAAATCTTTGTGCGATCTTAAAGACGTTCGTTTAGGTTCAAAATGTGAGTTGTTTGCCAAAAAGTTATTCATATTAAAACATCCTTATTATATTTTTGTAAAACGTTATTCATTTGTAAAATATCATTTTTATAGCAGAAGCTTTTTAAAACAGTTGCATACTTGTGTTTTATAGCAGAAGCTTTTTAAAACAGTTGCATACTTGTGTTCACTTTGTAAAAACGTTGTTTTCTTGCAGTAGCTCTTAAAACCATTTATGTAATCGTGGAATTTTGAAAAACACTTATCTTTTGAAGACCCGCATCCTACCTCTAGAAGATATAAATTAAAATAATAAAACCCAAACTAAGGAATAAACTTAGAGAGGCCTTATTACATCAAAATACCCAACTAAATAACTTATGAAAGATAAGCAAATACGATAATAAATACAGTTGTGTGGCCACCTTTGAGTCCCTCGCAACACTGATCCGCCTAAGGCTAGAGATTACCTATTTGATCAGTTGCTGGAAATAGACAATTTGTTTGATCAGTTGAAAGGTGCAACAGTGTTTTCAAAGATTTATTTGAGATATGGCTATTATCAATTGTGAGTTAAAGACTTAGATGTGTCGAAAACTGCATTCAGAATGAGGTACAAACATTATGAATTCCTTGTTATGCCTTTTGGACTAACTAATGCTCCTGCCATTATTATGGATTTGATGAATCAGATTTTTAGACCGTATTTAGATAGATTTATTATTGTGTTCATTGACAACATTCTGATCTATTCTCGATATGAGACTGAGCATGCTGAGCATTTGAGGATTGTGTTGCAAACCTTGAGAGATAAACAACTATGTGCTAAATTTAGCAAATGTGAGTTTTAACTCTGGAAAGTCAAATTTTTGGGACATATTGTCTCGGCAGATGGCATTCGAGTGGATCCGAGTAAGATTTCTAAAATTATTGTTTGGAAACTACCTAGAAATGTATCCGAGGTCAGAAGTTTTCTGGGATTGGGTGGTTACTATCAACATTTCATTAAAGGGTTCTCGATGATTGCTACACCAATGACCAGACTACTATAGAAAGATGTAAAGTTTGAATGGTCCGAGAAATGTCAACAAAGTTTCGATCAATTGAAAACATTATTAACTGAGGCACCATTGTTGGTTAAACCTAAATCGGGTAAAGAATTTGTCATTTACAACGGCACATCATTGGACAGTTTGGGTTTCATATTGATGCAAGAGGGAAAAGCTATAGCTTATGCCTCCAGACAGTTGAAGCCACATGAAAAGAACTATCTGACGCACGATTTAGAGTTGGCTGCTATAGTTTTCGCATTGAAAATTTGGCGTCATCATTTATACGGTGAAAAATGCCACATCTTTACTGATCATAGCTTAAAATATATTATGACTCAGAAAGGTTTGAATTTGTGACAACAAAGATGGCTCAAACTACTAAAAGATTATAAGTTAGTAATCAATTATCATCCTGGGAAAGCGAACGTAGTCGCAGATGCTTTGAGCAGAAAATTGTTGTTTGCCTTGAGAGTAATGAATACACAGTTGACATTATCTGATGGTGGTTCGATTTTAGCTGACTTAAAGGCTAAGCCGATTTTTGTTCAACAAATTTGTGAAGTTCAAAAGTGTGATACTAAGTTGTAAGCTAAAAGAGTGCACTGCGAGTCGAATAATGATTCAGAGTACCAAATCGGATCTGATGATTGTTTGATGTTCCGAGATATAATTTGCGTACCGACAAATCCAAAGTTAATTTAGAAAATTTTACATGAGGCACATAGTAGTTGTTTATCCATTCATCCTGGAAGTACCAAAATGTACAATGATTTGAAGAAGTCGTATTGGTGGTCGGGTATGAAACGAGATATTTCTGAGTTTGTATCAAAATGTTTGATTTGTCAGCAAGTGAAAGCCGAGCATCAAGTGCCTTCATGTTTGCTTCAACCTGTGATCATATCAGAGTGGAAATGGGATTGTGACTATGGATTTCGTATTGGGATTACCACTGTCTCCGAAGAAGAAAGAAGTGATTTGGGTTGTCGTTGATTGACTGACGAAATCCACACATTTCATCCTAATATGTACTGACTTTTCGCTTGATAAATTGGTGGAGTTATATATTTATAAGATAGTTAGATTGCACGGAGTGCCAGTTAGAGATCTGAGGTTTACATCGCAATTTTGGATGAAATTGCAAGAAGATTTGGGTACAAAGTTGAATTTTAGTACAGCTTTTCATTCGCAATGTAACACCCTTAACCCGTATCCGTCACTAGAATAGGGTTACAAGGCATTACCAAAAATCACACATGATTCACATACATTCATACAATCATAATCAAAATCTATTCATATTGTCCCTTGTAAGGTCCCACGAGACCTTAAAACATGCTTAGAAGTGGTTTGGGACTAAACATATAACATTGACTAACTCTAAGAAACTTATAAAATTTTCTAACATTTAAGGGTCACACGCCCGTGTGAACAGGCCGTGTGCCTCACAGGCCCGTGTGAATAGGCCGTGTGCCTTACACGGACACCAGACACGCCCGTGTGCTAGGCCATGTGAAATCTAAGGGGGTAACTGACTTGGGTCACACGGCCGACCACACGCCCATGTGCCAGCCCGTGTGCCATACACGACCAATAGACATGCTCATGTGTCTAGGCCATGTCAAAACTATAGGGTATACTAACTTTAAATCATAGGGTACCCTAAAGGACACAAGGTCGTGTACCAAGGCCATGTGTCACACACGATCGAGCCATATGCCCGTGTGCTCAGCAGTGTGTAGTGAAAATAGACTTAAATTAAGTCACATTTCTCACCATCCCCAAGTATACCTAAAACACATCAAATTGCATCATTTTTAAACATATATGTGCAGTCAAAACATGCCAATTCACCACAAATTATACCATCTAATATCAACCATTTTGATTACTCAATTCCACAACCAAAACATGCATATTTCAATCCACAATATCGCCAATAAATTTCGTATCAAAGCATACCAATTTCATAGACGAAAAGCATACCAATTCATTTGTCTCAAACAACATTTAATCAAATTCAATATCATACCAAAACCTTACCATTTCAACTACCAAATCATACCAAGATGACCATTCATACAAAACCATATATATATCAATTACATCATTTTTCCATCACATAGTCTATACCAAAACCAATTCCATAATCTCAATCATCTTCATGCCATATCACATGACAAGAAATACACATAATACATATCATAACATCACTAGCCTATACATGCCATACATTAATATTTACAACTTCAAAAATACCAAAATATCGTTCAATAGTGTGACGACGATCCTTGATGATCCCCAAGCTTATGGCAGCTTCGATAATCTATAAAACAATGAAAAACACACACAAAGTAAGCTTTCTAAAGCTTAGTAAGCCATATACAAATAAACTTAACACATAAGATAAACTTAAACCAATTCTATCTTAGCAAGATCATACAAATCACAATTTCATTTCATAAATTACATTTATTTCACTTGTTCATAATTCACTTGCATATAATCAGATTTCATTCTCTTATAATTCATATGTCATCATTTATAACATACTCACTTTTCATTCTTAAATAACATGTACATTTCATATGTACCTGAATCGGATATTCATTCACATATTAATTCGTTCCTCAATAATGCTTGTTGAACCATTCAGAATTGATAAGGATACTCGGATAGCTCGTAAACTCATTCAATGCCAACGTGCCAGACGAGGTCTTACATGTAATCAAATATCGATGCTACTGTCTCAGAAAGGGTCTTACACGAAATCATATATGATGCCAATGTCCCAGACATGGTCTTACACGTAAATCTCAAATCAATGCCAACGTCCCAGACGTGGTCTTACATGAAATCACATATCAGAATCCTATGTCCTGATATATGTATCATATTCTATTCCTATGGTTCGTATGGGACTTTCAGACGGATGCTTTCTCAATTTCACATATTCATCTTCCATAGTCATACATTACATTTAAATATCATATAAACATGAATACATCAATTCAAATGCATTTATTTGCATATGAACTTACCCCGTAGTCGGAATAAACGGACGAAATCAACTACTCGTCAACTTTCGATTTCCCCCAATCTAAATATGATTTCTTTCTTTCAGGATCTATATGTATTCAAAATTAATCTATTTAATCATCAATTTAAACAATTTCATCTACAAATGCATAATTTAGCCAATTTTCACTTTGGCCCTAAACTTTTACATTTCTTTCA
Source organism: Gossypium longicalyx (assembly GCA_025698465.1). Lineage (NCBI taxonomy): Eukaryota > Viridiplantae > Streptophyta > Magnoliopsida > Malvales > Malvaceae > Gossypium > Gossypium longicalyx. The sequence continues at coordinate 11,256,796 of CM047000.1, forward strand.
ATTTAGTCCCTATTTTAAAACAACACAAAATACACAAAATTTCAATAAACTCATGTTAGGCAAAATTCTCTTTAGGTCCCTAGCAGCCCATAAATTTCATTTATTTCATAATTTAACCACACATTTTACACTTTTCACAAATTAGTCCTTTTTATGCAATTTCACTAAAAATCATTTTACAAAATATAGATATCTATCATCAAGCTTTCATATTTCATCATCAAACAACAAAATCTCAAGTTATCAATAATGGAAAATCACAAAATCCACAACCAATTCAAAAATTAAAGCATGGGCTAGCTAGTATTCGAAGCAATGATTACAAAAATGTAGAAATCATTAAAAACCGAGCAAAATACATACCTCAATAAAGAAAAATAAGTGTCAACCTTTAAAAGCCCTAAAATGATTCTTTTTCTCTTCAATTTTTGCCCAAAAGATGAAGAAGCATGGCCATTTTATGTTTTGTTTTATTTTAATAACTTTTATTTCATTAATTACTAATTTAACCTTAGTAATAACATTAAAATTCCACTATCTCATGTCCATCTATGTCCATTCATTAAAACCATGGTCTATTTACATCATAAGGACCTCACATTTATTAAGACATAGCAGTGTAGCACTTTAACAAATAGCTAGCCACTTTTACATTTTACGCGATTAAGTCTTTTTTCCAAATCGAGCATACAAATGGAAAAATTACTACATGAAACTTTCATACATATCAATTCACATACTATAAGCACAGAAAATAATATTATAATGTTTTGTTTTAGAATTTGAAGGCAACTGGGAGAAATATTTGCCCTAGTTAAATTTGCATATAATAATAGCTTTCAATTGAGTATAAAAATGGCACTGTACAAAGCTTTGTATGGTCGTAAATTTCGAACTCCATTGTACTAGACAGAACTTAATGAGAAATAGATTCACAGGGTTGATTTGGTTAGAGAAACCGAAGAAAAAGCGAAAGTAATTTGCGATTGTTTGAAAATAGCTTCAGATCGATAGAAATCGTATGTGAATTTGAAATGAAAAGATATTGAATTTCAGATAGGTGATAACGTATTTCTGAAAGTGTCTCCGTGGAATAAAATAATTTGATTTGGTTGCAAAGGCAAATTGAGTCCGCGTTTTATCGAGTCATATGAAATCATTGAAAGAATAAGGCCAGTAGCATATTGACTAGTTTTACCATCAGAGTTAGAGTTTCATGTGTCGATGTTACGCCGTTATAGATTAGATCCATCAAATGTAATTTCTCCATCAGAAATTAAAATTCAACCCGATATGACATACAACGAAGAACCGATCAGAATTTTAGCTCGAGAGATTAAAAAGCTGAGAACTAAACGCATAGCTTTAATGAAAATCTTGTGGAAACATCATGGTGTCGAAGAGGACATGGGAGCCTGATGAAGCTATGAGAAAATAGTACCCTAACCTATTCAATGGTAAGCTTTTCGGGGACGAAAATCCCTAAGGGGAGAGAGTTGTAACAGCGTGTTTTTATTTAAATCAGAACAGTGGTTTTAGAACCACAAATATGAGGTTAAAATATTTATTTTTTTATTTTTTTAAGGTCTATATCATTAATATATGATTGTGTGAAAGTTTCGTTTAGAAATTTTATCGTTTGAATGCTTAATTCGGTAAAAAGGACTAAATCGTGTAAAGTGTAAAAGTGGAGTTCTTTTAGCTAAAAGTGTTTAATAGCTATATAACCTTAAATTTAAGGTACTTATGTTGCAATTAGACCATTAATATCATGAGTGGAAATATATGGACATATATTAAGGTGTTTTAAATGATTTTATATAAGGTTAATATAGTAATTCTTTAAATAAAGGTTAAATTATTAAAACAAAATACAAAATTTTTCATTCATCTTTCTTCCAACCAAAATTAAGAAAGAAAAGAAGCCATGTATGAGATTTGAAGGTTCGGCTAATGCATGCTTCAATTGTAAGTGATTTTTGACTCGGTTTTTAGTGATTTTAATATTTTTGAGTTCGTTGTAGCTCAATCTATCTAGCCCGTACCTTCGATTTAAAAAATGTTAACATTTTTTAGAGTTTCCATTGATGCATATATGTGTTCTATGATGAATTATGATGAATTGTGAATGTTTGATGATAGATATATAAGTTTAGTTAAGTGATTTTTAGTGAAAATGCAAAATAGGGATTAGATTGAGAATTGTGTAAAGTTAGTGGTTAAAATGTGAAATAAATGAAAAATATGGGCTACTAGAGCATTAATAGTAATTCGGCTAGCATGGGTATATTTGGAATTTCATTAATTTGTGATTTTATGAAATAAAGACTAAATTGTGAAAATATGAAATATTAGGGGCAAAAGTGTAAATGTGTTTTAAAGTGTGTTTTGGACTAAATTGAATGAATAGATGATTAAATGAGTTAATTTTGAATATATTTAGATCAAGAAATGAGAAATACAAACTTGGATCAGGGAAAAGATAAAGTACTCGATTAATCATTAATTTCGTTGTTTATACATTCGAGGTAAGTTCGTATGTTATAATTTCATTTCAAATGTATTCTATATGATTTGATACAACATGAATTGCGATTATGTGACTACGGATAAGTTTGTAAATGATTCGACTATAATTCGACAGTTGAAATCCTGGTTGAACCTTAGGAATAGTTGAGGATACTAGTAACATGTCATTAGGGGATACAGTGAGTTGGCTTCGGGCCATGATATAGCACTTCGGGTGCAAGATAAACCGATTTGATTATGGGCCATGCATATCGACTGATTTGGCTTTGGGACATGATATCAGTATTTCGGAGATAAGTTACCTTGATTTGGCTACAGGCCATGGTATAGGTACTTATCGTGTGAGACCCTTGAGTATCCGACTTCTATTCCAAATGGTTTAACTGGTAAATGAAAGACGAGAATGTGTATGAGATTAATACGAGATGGTACAGGTATGTACATAAACCATATTAGCTTTGAATCAAAGAAATGGTGAAGAAAGTATATAGTTTAGTGAATAAGTTATTGAAAGGTTTGTTAGTTGATGTGAATTCTTATACTTGTGATCAATGGTTGAATTACGTGTTATGATTATATCAAATTTATGTCATATGAGCTTACTAATCTTTATAGCTTACTTCGTTTATTTTTCTATGTTTTATAGTGAATTCAAAGCTAGCTCGGGTTCAGGGATCATCGGAGACATCATCACACTATCCACTTATCTCTCAGTACCTATAAACTTGGTATTTTAAGTATATGGCATGTATAGGAACTTTGGCCATTTTGGTTATGTTTTGGTAATGACTTTGGCCAAATGAATTGGCTTGTAAATGTATATATTTTGGTTTGTATATATAATCATATGAGTTGGCTTAGGATGGTGAATTTGATGATGTATATAAGTGTGCAAATGACTTTTTATTTGAGTTGGTAAATGACATATATTGTGTGATTAAAGTTGGATTAATGATACTTGTTGTGAATAGGTAAATTGAATGTCAATAGGTGATGATTTGTGACTTGGTATATTTTTGAAATTAGACCAAATAATGCATTTTTGAGTTTAGTTATATTGATGTTGAAGTAATTGGTATTAGGTATGTTTTGAATGAGTAAAACATGAGTTTATAAGCATGTTGGTTGTTAGCATTGAAAATGGTATATTTTAGTCTTGGTTGTGGTTGATTTGGATGACCATATATGCTATGAATTTGTACCATTTGGCTTGTGTGGGCACATACAAGATTGGGGTAGAAAAATGGCTTGGTAAATAGCTTATTTTCGTCCCCACGGGAAGAGACATGGGCTTGTGTCTCAGCCATGTATGACACACGATTAAGTACACGGCTATGTGTCCCTTGGTGTTGAATTTGAAAATAAGTCAGTATGCTCTACACGGCCTCACACATGGGCATGCGACTTGGCCGTGTGACATAAGTCAGTATACCCTATAGGTTTGGCACGACCTAGTACACGACCTGGCACACGGGCGTATGTGGCCATTTTTAGGGCACACAAACTAGCCACATAGGCGTGTGTGTTGGCCGTGTGACCCAAGTCAGAGAGTTACACGCGGTTGGACACGGGCTGAGACACAGCCATGTGCTCCCATTTCGAATGTCTAAACGGCCTGTGACACGGGCGTGTCTGGTGGCCGTGTGAGACACACAGCCTGGCCACACTGGTGTGTGTCCCCTGTTTTGAGGAAAAATTTTCTAAGTTTCATAAAATTTCATAAGTTATCAGTTTAGTCCCAAACCACTCCGAAAGCATGTTTAGGGCTTCGTAGGCTCGTATTAGGGAAAAATTGATTGAGATTGAATGATGAATGGTTGAATTGAGAAAATGTTTGCTAAATAGTTGTTTAATTGATTTATAAGTTAGGTAACACTCCGTAACCTTATTTCGGCGTTGAATACGGGTGAGGGTGTTACAATAGAACTTTAAAGTAGAGGTCCTTATGTGGTAATTATACCATTTTTAATATGAGTGGAAAAATATGGACATTAATTAAGTGATTTTAATGGTTTAATGTTAAGGTTAAAAATGTAATTTAATAAAATAAATTAAGTAAAATAATTAAAAACAAAGTCATCATCTTTGTTATTTCCATTTTCCACCAAAAATCAACTAAGGAAACAACATGAATGAAGCTTGAAATTTTGGCTAGGATTCATCTTTGCATGTAAGTGCATTTTTGCTTGGTTTTTAATTATTTCTATGTTTTAGAGATCGTTGTAGCTTAATCTAGCTAGCCCAGGGACTAATTTGCAAAATTGTTAAAGGTTTAGGGTTTTACCATTGTTGAATATGTGTGTATTTTGATGTTTGATGATAGAAAATGAATAGTTTTTGTTAGATAAACAACATTTGTTAAGTGATTTTGGTTGAAATTTCAAGTTTGAGATTTATTTGTAAAATGTGTAAAATTCATGGTGAAATGCGTGAAATAATGAAAATTTTGGGCTAATATAGGTCTATATAAAATTCAGCTAGCATGGGTGTGGACTTAATTGCATGAATTTGCATTTTTATTAGCTAGGGACTAAATTGTAAAAGTGTAATTTTTCCATAATTTGATTTTTGAGTTAAATTAAATAGAATGATAATTAAATAAGTTAAATTTGATTATATATAAATTAAGAAAAGTGAAGTTTAGAATTAGATCGAGGGAAAAACAAGATAGTTGATTAATAACTCGGTTCTCTCCATATAAATCTAAGGTAAGTTCGTATGTTAATAAGCATTAATGTAATCGTGTTTTAAATGCTTTATAATTGTATTATTGATGAATACGATCTTACAGAAATGTTCGACGAAGATTCAGCAATGTGAAATCCTGGTTGAACCTTAGGAATAGATAGGATACAAATGACATGTCATTAGGGGTTATTGTGTTTGGGTGCTTGTCCGTACATTCTACCGGTGGTTGAGTTTTTTAGCCTGTGATGTGGATTCTCAAAAGCTTGTGTGAGCAGTATCGTGTAGTTATGTATTGACTGTCAGCTTGTGAAAGTAGACCCGTTGATAGCTCGAGAGTCAACATTACATATGAGATTTGAGATTGAGATGGTTTTGACCATGTATTGGCACTTAGGGTGTGAGATTCCCGAGTATTCAATATTATTCCAAATTTAGCAACGGGTATATCGATGAATTGGAAGAGTATGAAATTGATATGAATTAGTACAGGTATGTACGTGAACTATACAATCATTGAATCAAAGAAATTGATAAACTTCATGTCTAACCTTTGAATTGAATAAGTGTTAGGCTTTTGGATTTAAATTGAGTTGCATTATGTGATGTTTAAGTACTTGAATTATAATTGAATGGTAAGTTTTACTTATTAATCATACGAGCTTACTAAGCTTTAAAGCTTACTCTGTTTACTTTTCCATGTTTTATAGTGATTTTGAAGCTTGCTCAGATTGGGAGTTGTCAGAGATTTCATCACACTATCAAGTTGTCATTTTGGTACTTTTAAACTTATGTATTTAGTTATATGGCATGTATAGGAGTTGTAGTTGTTATGGTCTATATGTTGGTAATGGATTTAGCCAATTGATTTGTCTTGTAAATGATGAATGTTTGGTTATGTGTATAGCATGTGATTGGCTTATTTTAGAATATTTAGTTATGTATATATATGTGCAAATGGCCTTTTGTTATGTGATTGGTAATTGCTATGTGAATGCTTGTTGTGAATTGGTATTTTGAATACCAAATGGTTGAATTTTGAGATAGGTATGCATGTGGTTTTAGACAAAAATAATGCATAATTGGAAGTGACCATTTAGGTGATTTTGGATATGAAATCAGTATGAAATTGAATGGCTAATTGTGATACATATGTGCCTTGTGGTTATTGGTATTGATATAGCATGAATTGAACTTGGTTGAGATTGGTTTGAATTCTTATGGATGGTATGCTATATGCTATTTGGTATGTGTAGGTGAATGCATGTTTGGGTGAGAAAGATGGCTTGGAAAATAGCCTATTCTTGTCCACACGGGCATGTGTCTCAGTCGTGTGTGACATGCAGTCAGGTGACATGGCTGTGTGTCCCCTGATGCTTAATTAGAATCCAAGTTAGTATGCTCCACACGGCCCAACACATGGACGTGTGACTTGGCTGTGTGGCATAAGTCAGTATACCCTATAGTTTTGGCACAGCCTAGCATACGGCATGGCACACGGGTGTGTGAGGCCATTTCGAAGGGTACATAGGCTAGTCAAATAGGTGTGTGGTTGGCCGTGTGACCCAAGTCAGGGAGTTACACAAGGTCGAACATGGGTTGGGACATGGCCATGTGATCCCATTTCGAATGTCCACATGGCCTATGACACAGGCATGTCTTTGGCCGTGTCAGACACACGACCAGGCCACAAGGGCGTGTATCCCTGTACTTTGAAAGTTTTCTATGTTTTCCAAAATTTTTCCTAATTTCTCGGTTTAGTCTCGATGTAACACCCCTAACCCGTATTCGTCATCAGAACAGGATTTTGGAGCATTACCAAAACTTTTAGAAACATTTATAGATAAATCATGGAAATTACTGTTCAACTTCGAAAATCATTCATAACGTCCCTTAAATGAATCCTCGAGGTCCAAAACGAGCATTCGAATTGAGTCGAGACTTAATCAGAACCTCTAAGAATTTTTCGCAACATTTCAAAAGTTTTCCAAGGTGCAGGGCTCACACGCCAATGTGGTCCAAGGGACACGCCCGTGCTGGAGGCTGTGTTCAACCCCATGTAACTCTCTGACTTGTGCACACGATCGTGCCACACACCAGTGTGCTAGGCCGTGTGGTTAAGTAATCATTTCGAATTTAGGTTCAAGTTTAACACGGCCAGGAGACAGGTCTGTGTTCTAGGTCGTGTAGTACACACGGCTGAGACACACGCTCGTGTCTCTACCCGTGTTCTCAATTCCGAGCATTTTGTTTCTCAAAATTAAAGTGCAAAGGACACATGCCCTAACTACACGCCCATGTGCCCGGCCTAACTACACGCCCATGTACCCAGCCGTGTGTCACACAGAGTCTAGACACACTCCCGTATGGACAAAATAAAGCCATTCCTAGCTTCATTTCTCACCCAAAAACACACCCATGACCTTAACTTGAATCACATATCCAAATACCAACCATTTCAAGCATTCAAATCAAGCAAATCCCATCATTCATCATGGCATATCATTTCATGCATACATGTCTACAATCTTACCTTAGTTCAATCCATGTATTAAACATGATTTGATCAACTACTTTTACTTAACATATATGTAGCTACCATAGTTTGACATTACAAGTATATTTAAACAAACCATTACAAGTATATTTAAACAAACCATTTCTAGCCATTCCAATGGCTAGATTACAAGCATCATTTACATTTACATGCCAATATGGCTAATATATCCTATACATGCCATTACAACCATAATTGATTTACCATACTGTACCAACATGAGCCGATGGATAGTGTGAGTGATCTCCGCCATGATTCCAATCCAACGGGCTTCCGATTTACTCTAAAACAGGGAAATAAAACTAAGTAAGCATAAAATGCTTAGTAAGTTCGCATAACATGGTACTTAACTTACCATTCATTCTATTATGAGGTAACTATGTAAGACATATTCAATCAATTTGACTTTAAGCCCTACACACATTCTCATTGCCCTTGCTAGTCATATAATCCATAATAACATCAAAACATATATGGGCTCAACAACAATCAAGATTCCAAGCACATATGCTTTCCACAACATGTATTCATTCAACATGCATAATTTATCTCATTATTACAAGTATAATTTCATACCAATTCATCTCGAGTTCAAATCATTTCATATCAGAACTTTACTCATATTACTTGGAATATCAAGGTCACGACTAGTACACTCAAGGTGTACAAGTCTATAATCAAGAATGAACACATATTCATCAAATAAAGTCCATGTACAAATATCATCATCTCATGTTTTCATATATCATTTGTCATGTATCATCATTTGCTTGTATTTTAGATAGATACGTGCAGTAACTCATTTTATCATTCATATCTTCTCATGTCTAGAATTGTCACCCATTGAATTTATTCAGAATATCAATGGATACGCAGGTAATACATTCGAGGTGTACAAATCAGGATCCATCAGTTCATGTCCAATGGTACCCATAAGGTACTATATCAGAGAGTACACTCTCGAGCCACACATGTATACAATAGGATTACCAATCCAGGCTAAATCTTTTTTATGTCATATGCTCTAAGGAGCTTGATCTGGATTACCTATCCGGGCTAAATCCAATCCATAACATGTGCTTGATAGGACTTATATCAGGATTACCCATCCGGGCTAAATCCTTTCTGTAATGAGGTCAATAGGATTACTTGTCCGAGTTAAATCCTGTTAGCATTAAATGCAGGACCTCATTCATTTCGGAAAATCACATATCCATCAATTTTCCATTTTATTCAACTGGGATTTAAACAATTTTCTCAAGCATTACCGGTATGTGATTATTTCATACATCCACAACATCCATGTAATTCAAATAAACACATTCCACATTCATTTCAAGCATATAAGTAACATTCTCATCGTTTATCCTTTATCATCTATCGGGCATTATCATTTAATTCAAACATTTTCATTTATCGAGCTTGGTCGGATATGTAATCATTTTCACATATTTACAAAATTTATACAATTTACATAAACACAATCAATGCAAGCATGTAAATAAACACAATTTAGTTACACGAACTTACCTCGACGATTGTTCGTGTACTAAAAATCTACTAATCCGGCTTTCCTCTTTTCCTCGTTCTACCTCCAAATTTGGTCTATCCGGATCTATACGAGTAAATTTGACATCAATTTATCACATGTCACATTCATGTAGACTCAATTTACATCCTAGGCAAAATTACCATTTTGCCCCTATCTTTTCCATAAATTCCAATTTCATCCCCAGACTCGAAAAATAAAACTTGTGCAAATTACTCCCTATTCCAAGACTAACCAAAGCCCCATTACAAATTTTATAGGACATGTATTCATATAATTTCAGAATTTTTCATCAAATTTTACAACTTTGCATTTTAGTCTCTAAATCATGTTTTCATAAAAAATCACTTTGTAAAAGTTGTTTATCTATCAATAATCTTTCATTTTCTACCTTAAATTTATAATTTTTACATATACATCCATGACCCATTTTTCATACCTTGATAACTTTTGAAATTAATCCATCAAATGGATAGATTAAGCTATCCTAGTTTCAAAAACACCAAAATTACTAAAAACGGGGCTTGAAAACTTATCTAATTTGGCCATGAAAGTTTCTTCTCTCTCTCCTAGGATTTCCATGTATTATTTGGGGAAGAAGATGAGAAAAAAATAAGATGATAAATCTTTTATCATCTTTTTAATTAATTAATTTAATTTAATTCCAATTTAGTCCTACCCTTTTTTAAATTTTCCAAGGATGAGTTATACCAAAATATCTACATACTTTTACTAATGGTCTAATTATCATATAAGGACCTTAAGTTTTGAATTCCATAGCTATCTGATCCTTCTAGCTACTAGAATCCAACTTTTTCATTTTGTGCAATTTGGTCCTTCTCGTAATTAAGCACATAATCGGTAAAATCTTCTTATCAAAATTTTCACATGACTTGTCTATAATAATACGGGCCATAAAATAAAATAAAATAAAATATTTTTTCGGTTCGAATTTGTGGTCCTGAGACCACTGTTCTGATTTCATGAAAATTGGGCTGTTACACCCGAACCATTTCTAATGCTTGTTTTGGCCTCGAGGGCTCGTGTTAGGACTATATGATTGTATTTGTATGGTTTTTAATTGATATGAGAATTATAATTCAAATTGTACGATTGTTTATGAGATTAGTTCGGTAATGCTTCGTAACCCTATTCTGGCGACAAATACGTGTTAAGGGTGTTACACAACCATGTAAGTAAAAATAGACATAATACATCTTTGAAATGTAACAGCTGTATTACATAAACCAAATGGCATGCGTCTAAATGCAAATGTACCGTACGGGCATGTGAATGTTATTTTGTGTTGATCCTCTAGTGCAATTGTAATATGATTATACCCCGAGTATCCATCGAGAAAACAGTAATAGTCTCGCCCTACGAGTCTATCCAGCATCTGGTCCAAGAACGGCAAAGGAAAATGATCTTTCCTAGTCGTCTTGTTCAACTTCTAGTAATCAATGCAAATTCCCCATCCCGTAACCATTCTGGTCACTATTAATTTGTTGTTCTTGTTCTCAACTATCGTAATACCCCCTTTCTTTATCAAGCACTAGACCAGACTTACCCACGAACGGTCTGAGATGGGATAAATTTTACTCGTATCTAACCATTTTATGATCTCTTTCTTTACCACTTCTTTCATGATGGGGTTCAGTCTTCGTTGTCCATCAATTGTCCCTTTCTCGCCATCTTCTAGGATGATCTTGTGCATGCATACAGACGGACTAATGCCACGAATATCGGCTATGGTCCATCTGATAACCTTCTTGAATTGTTTTAATACTAGGATAAGTTTCTCTTCTTGCTCTTCGGTTAACTCTGCTGTAACAATCACAGGAAAAGTGGAAGCATTACCTAAATAAACATATTTTAAATGTGATAGAAGTACCTTCAGCTCTAATTTAGGTGGCTCCTTAATTGATGCTTTTGGCTGGACATGATCTCTACTCTCTAACTCTAGAGATTCAAAGTGGGATTGCAGATTAAATCCCTTTTGATTAGCTTTTAGCAAAGCTAAGTATTCCTCCCCTTCTTCATCACTTGGAGACTCTTATGTCAAAATTTTCTCCAATGGGTCCTCAACATAGTTGAGTTCCTTTTCCATGACTAATTCCTCTAACTCGGATACTGTAGAACAATCATTAACTGTGTCAAGAAATCACATAGACTTAAAAACATTAAATGTTACCTGGTCATCCTAAACATGCATAATAAGCTCGCCTTTCTACACATCAATAAGGGTCCTTCCTGTTTTTAGGAAAGGCCTTCCTAAAATGATTGGCACATCCTCGATTTTTCCTTCTAGATGTGCTAAGGGTCGATCTGTTAATTGAAGTGTAATTGTAGTAGGTCTAACTTCACCTATCCCCAACTTCCTAAATATGGACATGGGCATTAAGTTAATGCTCGCACTCAAATCGTATAGTGCCTTACCATAATACATTGCTCTAATGATGTAAGGTATGGTAAAATGTAATAGTCCATTTTTCAGTGAAATCGGAACAGTGGTTTCGGGACCACAAATTCGACATAAAAATAAGGTTTATTTTTATTTCATTATATGGTCCATAATGTAATAGGCATGTCATGTGTAAATTTTTATACGAAAATTTTATCGATTAAGTGTTTAATTACTAGAAGGACTAAATCGCATAAAATGAAAAAGTTTAATTCTAGTAGCTATAAGGATCAAATAGCTATAGAATTCAAAACTAGAGGTCCTTCTATGGTAATTAGACCATTAAAAAAAGTATGAATATTTTTCTTGGTGACTCATCCATGGAAATATAGAAAAAGGGCAAGGACAAAATTGAAAACAACAAAATACTTAACTAATTAAAAGATGAAAAGAAAATATATCAGCTTATTTTTGTCATCTTCAACCTAAAATTCTATGGAAACCCTAGGAGAGAGAGGAAACTTTCAAGGCCTAATTGGTAAGTTTTCTTGTCCCGTTTTTAGTAATTTTGATATTTTTGAAACCGGGATAACTTAATCTATCTATTTGAGGGATTAATTTGAAAAGTTATCAAGGTATGAAAAATGGGTCATGGATGTATATGCTAGAAATTAGAAATTTATGGTAGAAAATGAGATATTATTGATAGATAAACAACTTTTACAAAGTGATTTTTGATGAAAACATGATTTAGGGACTAAAATGAATAATTGTAAAATTTGATGAAAAATTATGAAATTCTATGAATACATGTGCTGTAAAATTTGTAATGAGGCATTGGTTAGGCTTGGAGTAAGGAGTAATTTGCACAAGTTTCATTTTCCGAGCCTAGGGACAAAATTAGAATTTATGGAAAAGTTAGGGGCAAAATGGTAATTTTGCCTAGAACGTAAATTGCTTCCCAATGAGTGTAAAATGAAAGAAATTAATGATTTAAGTTATTTATATAGATCCAGACAACTCAAATTTGAGGTTAAATCGATGAAAAGAAAAGATTTCGGATTAGTAGACTTTATACGCGAACAATTGTCGAGGTAAGTTCGTGTAACTTAATCGAGCATGTAATTATGTTAATTGAGTGTTGTATTGTATATAATGTGATTTATATTGATGTACATTACTTGTATGCTTTGTTGGAAATTTGAATGCATGCTTGAAATGGTTAAAAAGGGTAAGTCCCGATTGAATATTAAATTCCAATGATTATATACGCTTTCCCAAAACTAATAAGGTCTTGCATTTGTTGCGGATGAGATTTAGCTCAGACGAGTAATCCCATTAACCTTGTTATATAAAGGATTTAGCCCGGATGGGTAATCCCAATATAATATGTCTCGAGCATACATTATGATTAGGGTTTAGCTTGGACTGGTAATCCTAATCGAGCTCCTCTGAGCATACATTATATAAAGGACTGGTAATCCTATTATACGATATGTGGCTCGAGAGAGAGTTTCTTGGTTAAGTGCCCTAATGGGTACCCTCAAATAAGAATTGACTGATTATTGAATCGTACACACCGAGTGTACCACCTGAGTATTCATCGAAATTTCAATGATTCAACGGACATAAAACTCTTAACATGGCATGAGAATCTTGAGATGAAATGATAATGACTAGAAAGAATATTGCTTGATGAGCTCATCTATGTTACTTGATTGATATGAAGATTTTGGTGACAAACATGTTTGATTGAATGTTTGTGATTAGGCAATTTAGCCAAATGGATGGAAACATGACATTGTATGCTTATATTTAATAAGCAGGATTGGTAAGTTTGGTTTCCATTATACGAACTTACTAAGCATGTAATGCTTAATCCATTTTATTTTTCCCCTATTTTATAGTGCTCGGAAGCTCTTGAAGGTTGGAAGATCATTGGAGCATCGTCACTATCAACTAGTCTTATTGGGTATATATAGTGAAATCATTTTCGTATAATGGCATGTCTAGGACTACTTGACCAATAGTGGCTTGAAATGTTATTATGTAACCTAGCCATTGGAATGGCTAGTAATGGCTCATTTTGGTATGACTAAGTAGATTTTTATGATATATATATATACACATGTGTTATGTTAAAAATATGTGATCAATGTTGTGAATGCCTATGTTAAACTAAGGTAAGGTTGTGATCATAAGCATGTAATGGTATGCCATGTTAATTGATGAAATTGCTTATTTTGAATGCTTAGAATGGTTGGTATTTGTTCTGAGTTTCAAGTGCAGCTCTTGGGTGAAATTTTAGGTAACAAATGAAGCTAGAAATTGCTTCATTTTGTCCACATGGATAGACATACGGACATGTGTCTAGACTGTGTGTGACACACGGCCTGGTAACATGGGCATGTGGTTAGGCCGTGTGTCCCCTGCACCTAAATTTTGAGAAACAGAATGCTTAGAATTGAGCACACGGGCAGAGACACGGGCGTGCGTGCCACACGGCTTAGAACATGGATGTGTGTCTTGGCCGTGTGAAACCTGCACCTAATTTCAAATTGAATTAGTTAACCACACAGCCTAGCACACGGGCGTGTTGCATGGCCGTATGTGCAAGCCAGTGAGTTACACAGGGTTGAACACAGCCTACAGCACGGGCGTGTCCCTTGGACCATACGGGCGTGTGAGCCTTGCACCTTGGAAAAAATTTGTAACTCTGCGAAAAATTCTTAGAGGTCCTGATTAAGTCCTGACTCGATTCTAATACACGTATTGGACCTCGAAGGTCCAATTAAAGGACGTTTGAGTGATCTCGGTAAATGAATAGTAAATTATAAGAATTATCTGTAAAATGTTTTGAAAGTTCCAGTAATGTTCTGAAACCCTATTTCGACGACGAATACGGGTTAGGGGTGTTACATAAAACATCCAGGATCTTTCAACTTCGAGGGTAGTTTATCTTGAAGATATGCACTACATTCATTCGTCAGGGCCACTGTCTCAAATTCTCCTAGTCTTCATTTCTTAGACAGGATATTCTTCATAAATTTGACATAATTCGGTATTTTTTCAAGTGCTACGACCAACGAAATTGATATGAAGTTGCTTGAGTACATCTAGGAACTTCTTGAACTGGACTTCTTACTTCTGCTTTTGAAGTCTTTAAGGGTAAGGTGGTGGAGGATTCTTTACTGGAATTGGTTGATTCATCTTCTGTGGCAATTCTGCATCTAACGAAGTTGTTAGTTTATCAGAATTGGCTGGTTCAAAATTACCTTATCGGGTTTTGCATATTTTGGTTCTAGTGAAGCTGGAATTTCGACACTTGGTTGAATTTCCACTGAATCTTGAGCATCATCTGGCTCTTCTTCAACTTCAACAGTGTTGGATTCTAATTTCTTTCCGCTCCTCAATGCCAATACTATACAATGCTCTTTCCCCGAATTTCTTGGATTTTTCGTATCACTAGGCAGAGCACCTTGTGGTCGGTTCCTAAGTTCAGTAGCAAGTTGACCCACTTGATTGTCCATGTTTTTCAATGTGGCTACTTGGTTTTAGATAAAGGCATTATTTTTCACTATGTATGCCTTCAACAAGTTTTCTAAGCCATTGGAAGTTTTAGCTTGAGGTTGTTTCTAAACTTGTTGGGTAAATACAGGTGGCTGGGTCAGTCTATTAGGCATAAGTGTTACTAGGACTAGCCCTTTGGTTTCTCTAAGAGAAAAGAATGGTTTCCACAATATGGCTTATAAAAATTGGATTGCAGTTCTGTCCTTCCTCAATTCTAGTTCAGGTCACCCATGTAATACACGGATCCTGGGTTTGATGGACATTCCTTGAACAAATGTCCTTCCCCACAATAAACACATGCTACATTTTCATATTGATTGGGTTGCTGAGCTACAAAACTATTAAACCCATTAGTGGTAAAAATTTTAAACATTGACGAAATCGAATATACCTGATGTAACACCCCTTACCCATATTCAACATAGGAATAGGGTACGAGGCATTACCGGACTTATAACACAAACAATCATACAATTCCGAGTCATAAATTTGCGTCCAAATTAAAACCATTTGCATTTAATCAAAAAGTCCCTAATACGAGCCTACGAGGCCCAAAACATGCCTTGGAAGTGGTTTGGGACTAAACCGAGAACTTTAGAAACTTTTGCAAAACTTAGAAAAATTTTCCACTAAACAGAGGTCACACGCCCGTGTGGAAATGGGACACGCCTGTGTGGGAAGGCCGTGTGGTCACACATGCCCGAGTCCCAACCCCATGTAACTCTCTAACTTGTAACCCATGAACAAATTGAGATCACAGAGCCAAGTCACACGCCCGTGTACTAGGCCGTGTGGGAAATTAATTTTCATAAAATAGGTGCAGACTTTAGAGGGCCAGGGCACACGCCCATGTTCAAGTCCGTGCCATCCAAACGGCTGAGACACACGCCCGTGTCTTTGTCCGTGTGCTCAATCTTGAGCATTCTGTTTCTTAAAACTAGGTTGCAGGGGACACATGGCTAGAAAACATGCCCATGGAGCAAATCATGTGTCACACATGGCCTAGACACGCGCCCGTGTGTCTACCTGTGTGGACAAAATAAAGGCTATTCACCAAGCCATTTTTCACCCTTAATCACACATACACTTACACCAATTCAAAGGCATAAAACATAATATACTTAGGCAACCAAAACATCCACAAATATGACTAACTCATGCCAATACAAAACCATCATCTAACATACACATGACATTTTAACAAGCCAAACCAAACATACCATTTTTCTCATTCCTAAAATACAACTAAGACTAATATCAACTTGTATTCACTCATCAAGGTGATATAGCATATTAATAAACCAATTCATCCATTCCAAAACAAAGCATTGAACCAAAATAAACATATAGCAACCCATTACAAAACACATAAATAAAAAGGCATTAGCACATATACATATATAAATGGCTTACAACCATTTTAGCCAAAATAAGCCAACATGGCTAAATACCAAATCACTTTAAACAAATGCAAGCCAATACATTTGGCCAAATCAAATGATACATATAACAAAATACCAAGTCCTTATACATGCCATACATTCAAAATGCTAAGACCATTAATACCCAAAATGAGAGTTTGAGAGTGTAATCCGAATCTCCGACGATCTCCGATTCCGAGTTATCTTAGCCACACTATAAAAACATGGAAAATAAACGGAGTAAGCTATATAGCTTAGTAAGCTTGTATGTAAGAAATAAGCAACCTTACCATGCACATAACATTCAAATAATATAGCATAATTAAATGTAAACCAACCATAGTTTGATGATCATAACCTATTCCATCACAAAACTTACCTCATATTCCTCATTTCAGACATTTAATAATTATGAGCTTTCTGTACATACCTGAGCCATATCGAATTGAATTTACACATATTCTCATCTTTGACATACTTGTGAACCACTCAGAATAATAATGTCGGATAGTCAGGAAAATTTGCACACTAAGTGCCACATATGTAGCCAAGGCTACCTAAGTCTCATATCACATAATTGCTCACTCTCGAGCTATCAACGGGCCTGCTCACACAAACTATCAGTTAATACGTAGCTACACGGTGCTCTCACACAAGCTGTCAAGTATCTGCAACATATGCTGGTATACTTAGCCACCAATAGGACGTACAAAACCAGCACCCGGATCACATAATCACATAACCATAATGACCTTAGTGACATGTCACTTGTATCCTACCCTATTCTTAAGGTTCAAACGAGATTTCTACTTGTCGATTCATCGTCGAACTCGTTCGTAGGATTATACTTATTCTCAAAATCAAACATACAATTCATGCAATATTAAAGCATTTAAATACAATTATTCTAAAGCTTAATTTTAACATACAAACTTATCTAGGTACAAAATGGATAATTGGTCGATTTAGTCCACAACCTTGTTCTTTCCCTGGTCTAGGTCAAAACCTCATCTTTCTTGATCTATAATACCATATTTAACTTATTCAATCATCACATTATTCAATTTAATCCCCAAAACACCTTATGGTAATAATTATATTTTTGCCCCTAGCGTCTCAACTTTTTACATTTTAGTCCCTAGGCTCGTAAAATAATTTTCATTAAATTTCATCACACCCAAGCCTAGCCGAACCTGTTTCTGGCTTATAACAGCCCACATTGTTCATTTATTCACATTTTTACATACATTTTACATCTTTTACAAATAGGTCCCTATTTGACATTTTCATCAAAACTCTCTTGGTAAATGTTGTTTACCTAACATCAAACATACATTTTCTACCATTAGACATCAAAATACACAAATATTCAAGATGGTTAATTTTTTAGACTTTGATTTTCTTTCAAATTAGTCCTTGAAATAGCTAGATTAGGTTGAGACAACTTCAAAAACATAAAAATCAATAAAAACGAGGCAAGAACGGACTTACAATCGAGCTTGAAAGCTTGGAAAACCCTAGCTATGGAGACTCTTCAATTTCGGCACAAGGGGGATGAAATTAGAAAGATGAACCTCATTTATGTGTTAAATTTTGTCTTTATTATCCAAATGACCAAAATTCCCTTCTCTTAAAACTTTGAAATTTTATCTAACCATGTCCATTTTTGTCCAACTTAAAGTATAATGGTCTAATTACCATTTAAGGGCCTCCAATTTAAAATTTCATAGCAATTAGACACCTCTAGTTTCTAGGACACATATTTTGCACCTATTGCAATTTAGTCCTATTAGTCAAATTGGACACCCAATCGATAAAATTTCTTAACGAAATTTTCATACAATCACTCAATCCCACTGTAGACCTTAAAGAAATAATAAAATAAACATTTCTACCTAATATTCGTGTTCCCAAAACCACTGTTTTGATTTGACCTAAAAATGGGTTGTTACAACTCTCCCCCTATAGGGATTTTCATCCCTGAAAATCTTACCGAGTCACAAATTTGCATCCAAATTAATACCATTTGCATTTAGTCATAAAGTCCCTAATACGAGCCTATGAGGCCCAAAACATGCATTGGAAGTGGTTCAGGATTAAATTTAGAACTCTAGAAATTTTTAAAAAACTTAGAAAAACTTTCCACTAAACAAAGGTCACACGCCTGTGTGTATATAGGACATGCCCATGTGGGCAAGCCGTGTGGTCGCACACGCCCGTGCCCCAACCCCCTGTAACTCTCTGACTTGTAACCCATGAACAAATTAAGATCACACGGCCAAGTCACACGCCCGTGTGCTAGGCTGTGTGGAAAATTAATTTTCATAAAATAGGTGCAGACTTCACACGGCCAGGCCACACATCCGTGTTTAAGGCCGTGCCGTCCACACAGATGAGACACACGCCCGTGTCTCTGCCCCTGTGCTCAATTCTGAGCATTTTGTTTCTCAAAACTAGGGTGCAAAGGACACATGGCCAGAACACATGCCCATGGAGCAAACCGTGTGTAACCCACGGCATAGACATATGCCCCTGTGTCTACCCGTGTGGACAAAATAAAGGCTATTTACCAAGCCTTTTGTCACCCTTAATCACACATACGCTTACACCAATTCAGAGGCATAAAACATAATATACTTAGCCAAAACATCCACAAATATGACTAACTCATGCCAAAACCAAACATACCATTTTTCTTATTCCCAAAATACTACTAAGAATAATATCAACTTGTATTCACTCATCAAGGTGATATAGCATATTAATAAACCAATTCATCCTTTCCACAACAAAGAATTGAACCAAAATAAACATATAAAAACTCATTACAAAACACATAAAAAAAAAGGCATTAGCACATATACATATATAAATGGCTTACAACCATTTTAGCCAAAATAAGCCAATTACATGGCTAAATACCAAATCACTTTAAACAAATGCAAGCCAATACATTTGGCCAAATCAAATGACACATATAACAAAATACCAAGTTTATATATATGCCATAAATTCAAAATGCTAAGGCCATTAATACCCAAAATGAGAGTTTGATAGTGTGATCCAAATCTCCAACGATCTCCAATTCCGAGTTAGCTTGGCGACACTATAAAAACATGGAAAATAAACGGAGTAAGCTATATAGCTTAGTAAGCTTGTATGCTAGAAATAAGCAACCTTACAATACACATAACATTCAAATAATATAACATAATTAAATGTAAACCTACCATAGTATCATGATCATAATCTATTCCATCACAAAACTTACCTCATATTCCTTATTTCACACATTTAATAAGCATGAGCTTTATGTACATACCTGAGCAATCTCGAATTGAATTTACACATATTCTCATCTTTGACATACCTGTGAACCACTCGGAATAATAATATCAGATAGTCGGGAAAATTTGCACACTAAGTGCCACATATGTAGCCAAGGCTACCTAAGTCTCATATCACATAATCGCTCACTCTCGAGCTATCAACGGGCCTGCTCACACAAACTGTTAGTTAATACGTAGCTACACGGTGCTGGTCACACAAGCTGTCAAGTATCCGCAACATATGCTGGTATACTCAGCCACCAGTAGGATGTATAAAACCAGCACCCGGATCACATAATCACATAACCATAATGACCCTAGTGACATGTCACTTGTATCACACCCTATTCCTAAGGTTCAAACGGGATTTCTGCTTGTCGATTCGTCATCGAACTCGTCCGTAAGATTATACTCATTCTCAAAATCAAACATACAATTCATGCAATATTAAAGCATTTAAATACAATTATTCTAAAGCTTATTTTAACATACAAACTTACCTCGGTACAAAATGGATAATTGTTCGATTTAGTCCACAACCTTGTTCTTTCCCCGGTCTAGGTCAGAACCTCGTCTTTCTTGATCTATAATACCACATTTAACTTATTAAATCATCATATTATTCAATTTAATCCCAAACACACCTTATGGCAAAAATTATATTTTTGCCCCTAACTTCTCAACTTTTTACATTTTAGTCCCTAGGCTCGTAAAATGATTTTCATTCAATTTCATCACACCTAAGCCTAGCTGAACCTATTTCTTACTCATAACAGCCCACATTGTTCATTTATTCACATTTTTATACACATTTTACATCTTTTACAAATAGGTCCCTATTTGACATTTTCATCAAAAATCTCTAGGTAAATGTTGTTTACCTAACATCAAACATATATTTTCTACCATTAGACATCAAAATACACAAATATTCAACATAGGTAATTTTTTAGACTTTGATTTTCTTTCAAATTAGTCCTTGAAATAGCTAGATTAGGTTGAGACAACTTCAAAAACATAAAAATCATTTACTACGGGGCAAGAATGGACTTACAATCGAGCTTGAAAGCTTGGCAAACCGTAGCTATGGAGACTCTTCAAATACAGCACAAGGGGGATGAAATTATAAAGTTGAACATCTTTTATGTTAAATTTTTTCTTTATTAGCCAACTGACCAAAATGCCCTTCTCTTAAAACTTTGAAATTTTATCTAACCATGTCCATTTTTGTCCAACTTAAATTATAATGGTCTAATTACCTTTTAAGGACCTCTAATTTAAAATTTCATAGTAATTAGACACCTCTAGTTTCTAGAACACATATTTTGCACCTATTACAATTTAATCCTATTAGTCCAATTGGACACCCTATCGATCAAATTTCTTAACGAAATTTTCACACAATCATTCAATCATGCTGTAGACCTTAGAGAAATAATAAAATTAACATTTCTACCTAAGATTTGTGTTCCCAAAACCACTGTTCTGATTTGACACAAAAATGAGTTGTTACAACTCTCCCCCTATAGGGATTTTCATCCCTGAAAATCTTACCGAAAAAGAGGTTTGGGTACTTTTTTCTCATAGCTTCCTCAGGTTCCCACGTAGCCTCTTCGACCCTATGTCTTTACCATAACACTTTCACTAGGACTATGCTTTTTATTTCTCAACTGTTTAACTTCTCGAGCCAAAACCTTGATCGGTTCCTCACCATAAGTCATATTGAGTCGAATCTCGACCTCTGTCTGTGAAATTATGTGTGAAGGATCTAATCGATAATGGTGTAACATTGAAGCATGAAACACATTGTGGATCCTTTCTAACTCTAATGGTAAAGCTAACCGATATGCCACTGGCCCTATTCTCTCAATGACCTCATACGGGCCAATAAAGCGTGGACTCAGTTTGCCCTTACGACTGGATCTAAGGATTTTCTTCCACGGAGACATTTTCAAAAATACCTTATAACTGACTTGAAACTCAATTTCTTTTCATTTTAAATCCACGTGCGATTTCTGTCTATCCAAAGCTGCTTTGAAATAATCTTGAATTACTTTTACTTTTTCTTCGATTTCTTTAACCAAATTAACCCCGTGAATCTGTCTCTCACTGAGCTTGGTCCAGTACAACGGAGTTTGATACTTGCAACCATACAATGCCTCATACGGTGCTATCTTTATACTCGATTGAAAACTGTTGTTATAAGCAAATTCAACTAAAGATAGATATTTTTTTCCCAACTACCTTCGAATTGTAGAACACAACAATGAAGCATATCTTCAAGTACCTGAATGTCCTTTCAGATTGATCGTCAGTTTGCGGATGAAATGCCATACTAAAGTTCAACTTTGTACCCAAAGCTTCTTACAACTTCATCTAAAATCGAGATGTAAACCTCAGATCTGTATCCAAAATAATAGAAATAGGCACCCCGTGCAATCTAACAATTTTAGCAATGTATAGTTCAGTTAACTTATCAAGTGAATAGTCAGTATGTACCAAAATAAAATGAGCCAATTTCATCAATCTATCAACAACAAACCAAATAACGTCTTTCTTCTTCAGAGTCAAAGGTAACCCGATTATGAAATCTATTGTAATTCTATCCCATTTCCACTCGGGAATCATCACAGGCTGAAGCAAACCTGAACGCACTTGATGTTCGGCCTTCACTTGTTGACAAATCAAACATTTCGATACAAATTTAGACATATCTCGTTTCATACTTGACCACTACTACAATTTCTTCAAATCATTATACATCTTCGTACTTCCCGGATGAATAGACAGACAACCACTGTGTGCCTCGTGAAGAATGTTTTGAATAATCCTGATATCTCTCGGTACACAAATCCTACCTCGGAACATCAAGCAATCATCAGCCCCAATTTGAAAATCTGAATCACTAGTTGATTCGCACTAAACTCTCTTAGCTTGAAGTTCTGTATCACACTTCTGAGCTTTGCAAATTTACTGAAGAAATATCGGTCTAGCTATTAACTCAGCTAATCGAACCATCATCAGATAAAGTTAACCGTGTATTCATTGCCCTCAAAGTAAACAAAGTCTTTCTGCTTAAAGCATTGATGACCACATTCGCCTTTCTCGGCTGATAGTCGATCACTAACTCATAATCTTTCAATAGTACGAGCCATCTCCGTTATCACAAATTCAAATCCTTTTGAGTCATCAAGTACTTTAAGCTCTTCTAATCGATAAAGATATGTCATTTTTCATTGAATAAATGGTGTCACTAAATATTTAAAATAAACACAATGGCAACCAATTCCAAATCGTGCGTCGGATAGTTCTTCTCATACAGTTTCAACTATCTCGAGGCATAAGCTATCACATTACCCTCTTACATCAACACACAACCAAGACCGTTCAATAACACGTCACTGAAAATCACAAACTCTTTTCCTGACTCCGATTGAACTAAAACTGGTGCCTCAATCAATAATGCCTTCAACTAATCAAAACTTTTTTGACATTTCTCAGACCATTCAAACTTAACATCTTTTTGTAACAATCTTATCATAGGTGTTGCGATCATTAAAAATCCTTTGACAAATCACCGATAATACCCGGCTAAGCCTAAAAAGCTTCTAACCTCGGATACATTCCTTGGCGATTTCCAATCAATAATTGTCAAAATCTTACCCGGGTCAACCCTTATATCTTCCGCGGAGACAATATGTCCCAAAAATCTAACTTCTCGGAGCCAAATCTCACTTTTATTGAAGTTAGCAAATAATTTCTTATCTCTCAAAGTTTGCAACACAATTCTTAAATGCTCGACATGCTCAGTCTTATCCCGAGAATAAATCAAAATGTCATCAATAAATACAACCACAAACTTATCCAAATACGGTCGGAAGATTCGATTCATCAAATCCATAAAAATAGTAGGAGCATTGGTTAATCCAAAAGGCATAACAAGAAATTCATAGTGCCCATACCTCGTTCTGAATGCGATTTTTGACACATTCGAGTCTTTAACTCTCAGCTGATAATAGCTGGATCTCAAATCTATCTTCAAAAACATTGTTGCCCCTTTCAACTAGTTAAACAAATCATCAATCCTCAGTAACGGATACTTGTTCTTTGTCGTAACCTTGTTGAGTTAACGACAATCGATACAAAGTCTCATAGATCCATCTTTCTTCTTAACGAATAACACCGGTGCACTCCAGTGAGAAAAACTTGGTCTCACAAAACCCTTATCTATCAACTTTTGTAACTGAGACTTCAACTCTTTTAACTAGGTTGGAGCCATTCTATACGGAGCTATCAATATCAATGCAATCCTCAGTACCAAATCAATAGCAGACTTCACCTCTCTGACTGGTGGTAACCTTGGCAACTCTTCTGGGAACACATCCGGATATTCGCAAACTATCAATACGAACTCAATCTTCAATTTAGACACTTTCGTATTTAGTACATATGCAAGAAATGCTTCACAACCCTTTCTTACATACCTCTGAGCCGACATCAATGAAATCACAATAAGCAATTCACCTGACCCATCTGATTCAACCCGAAGAATTTTAGTATTTTGACATTTCAATTCAATAACCTTTTGTCTACAATTCACTACTACATCATGTAGAGTCAACCAATCCATTCCAAGAATCACATCAAACTCATCAAATGGCAAAACCATTAAGTCAGCCGAAAAACTGTGACCCCGAATCATTAAAGGACAACTTTTGCAGACTTTATCAACATAACATATTTGCCTAAGGGGTTCGATACTTTAATCACAAACTCAGTAGACTCAACAGGTAAATTCTTACTAGATAACAAATTCATGCAACTATAGGAATAAGTCTATATAGGATTAATTAATGCAACTACATGAGTATCATAAAGAGAAAATGTACCAGTTATCACATTAGGGGAGGACGCATCCTCGCAAGCACGGATGGCATATGCTCTAGCAGGTGTTTTAGCTTTCGATCTCACCATTGAAGCTTTCGTTACACCTCTGCTACTGGTTACATTTCTCGTATTTCTCACTGGCCTTCCTTTAGTAGCAGTGCTACTCGATCTTGCAATCTGAAAATTATCCTTTACAGCCATTTTAGAGAAATCCCGAATGAAGTGATCATGAGAGCCACATTTAAAATAAGCCCGGTTGTTCATCCTACATTCACAGTGTTGGCATTCAGGCTTATTAGATCTAGCATTCCTAACGCTTGCTACCCGGATATTATTTCCCACGATCCCTGTTGGGATACCCAGCTGAAGCATTCAAACGAGTATGCATATCCCTTGATTTATTTGACGAGGATTGAAATGTCTTATTCATCGGCCTCTTTCTCAAGTCCCTAGCCTCAAACTTAGCTTTTCTCTTTTCTTTGCTCAACTCTTTGGCTTTAAAGGCTCGTTCAACTAGTACAACAATTCTTTCAGCTCTAAAGTCCCAACTAACAGTTGGATGTCCTCATTTAATCCATCTTCGAATCTCTTACACACGATAGCCTCAGTTGAAAGACATTACCGAGCATACTTACTAAGTCTAACAAACTCTCGCTCGTATTCGGTCATAGTGATTCGACCTTGTTTCAGCTTCAAAAACTCTTTATGTTTCTGATCAATAAATTGTTCGCTGATATATTTCTTTCTGAACTCCTCTTAGAAGAAATCCCAAGTAACTCTTTCCCTGAGTACTACCGATACTAAAGTGTTCCACCAATGATATGTCGAATCCCTCAGGAGTGATATAGCACATTTCAACCACTCCTCTAGTGTGCAAGAGAGCTCATCAAATACCCGGATAGAGTTCTCAAGCCAGAATTCTGCCTTCTCAAGATCATCATTAACATTTCTCTAAATTCTACAGCCCCTTGCTTTCAAATCTTATCGACTGTAAGCTTGTTTAGTCTTACCAATTCCACACCTTGGGGAGCTACAGGAACCGGCTAAGGTTTAGGTGGGGTGGAGGATGTTGGGTAGCTAGATTTTTCTGAAGATGTAACACCCCAAACCCGGCCCAGAAGTTCGACCCGAATCTAGCATGTCACATTGACATGTTTTTCAAAAACTATGTTTTCATTAGAAACCCTTTTTATTTAAAATGTAGTACATTAAAAACTTCTTAATTTTATTTCCAAAAATCCTTTTTAATTTGGGGAAGCTAATTCTAAAAGTAACTTATTTACGAAAACGTGATGTTTTAAAAGTTAAGTCGCGAAAACGTAGTGTTTTGAAAACAGTTGTTGTTTTGGAAAACCGTGTCTTACTTCTAACAGATATTAGACATACTAAATAAACTTTCCAAATAAAAGGTTAAGGAAATAAAGAGGCCTTATTACAACCCAAATCAAAACCAAAGTGCTTAAATAAATAAACAAAATAGAAAAACATGTACAGTTGTGTGGTCGTCTCTGAGTCCCTCTGCGACACCGATATACCTAACGCTGGGGATTACCTGCACGGTTAATAAACGGGGTGAGTTTATGAAAACTCAATGTGTAATCCCCTTACTAGAGTAACAGTCACTATACAGAAACAAAAACAGAAACAGTCTAGGCTAGAGCCAGTTAACAGTAATAGTACAGTCCAGTTCAGAGCATACGTGGGCCAAAGCCTATTACAATGTCATTTGGGTCATAGCCCATAATAGAATTAATTGGGCCCAGCCCAAACCAATAACATAATAGAATGTGTGAATGCATCGATGCATGCTATCCCATCCCAATAATCCAACCACTATACATCAACTCCGTCCCCCGGTACATATCATGTGGGGATATAAATATCGACCCACACATCTGATACACATCAATGGTAGCCCGGTTGCGGTACTACCTTCATTACAGTAAAGCTGCTAATCATATATTAGGCTTAAAAAGCCTTCAGTAGCGGTATTATAATTGGCATATAGCCACAAGTAAATACGTTTGGCACAAAGCCATAGTTACAGAGCCATTTTTAGGTTGGCACAAAGCCAGAATCAGATTAAGCGGCACTAAGCCGTTGTCAATAATCATATATTGGCACATAGCCTTAGGCAAATACATTTGGCACACAACCATAATTGGGTTGGCACAGAGCCATATGTAGGTTGGCGCAAAGCCATAATCAGAATAATTGGCTTTAAGCCATCGATAGCTGTATCATGTTAGGCACATAGCCATCGGTGGATCCACGATCGTCAAGCAACCATTCGATCCTCATATACTTCCTTCGTTCCATAATTCTAATGCAATATGTCATGTATGTCATGCTCAATCATCACACGTGTATGCAAAATGGCCATGTTCAGTAACAATCATTTAAACATATATTAAAAGCAGTTGGATTATTGGGATGTTAACAATCACAGTCGTGCAATCACAGTCAAATCAGTCAAATTCATAATCCAAGTCAGTCATTTACCCACAAGGGCAAAACAGTCATTTTACCTTGCAGGGGTATTTTAGTACTTTTACACTACAAGGGTAATCCAGTAATTTTACAAATCAGGGTTATTTCGATAATTTTACAAATTAAGGGTATTTTGGTAATTTTACAAATTGAGGGTATTTAGGTAATTTTACAAATTTAGGGTATTTTGGTAATTTTACAAATTAGGGGTATTTCAATAATTTTGCAAACTGAGGGTATTTCGGTAATTTTACAAATTAGGAGTATTTCGATAACTTTACAAATTTAGGGTATTTCGATAATTTTACAAATTAGGGGTATTTTGGTAATTTTACAAATCGAGGGTCTTAACGACCAATGAGAAGGTCTCTCACAGTCACCTCGAGCGACTTAAGTAACCTAAAGCAGACTAACGGAGTAAATGGGCCTAAGGCCCATTACTCAGCCCAAGCGGGCCCACATGCTCGTGTGGCCCATTTAGCCCAAATTTAGTTACGGTTATATAGCCCAACTACTTCCCACCTAACAGTTAGATTTACACAAGCGGGCCCACGGGCCCATTGAGCCTATTCACTAAAAACAAATTTCAACACGGAGAACACTCGTGGCGGCTTCTAAAGTCTAATTCCCATGGTTTGTAGGCTTGGTATACCACACGAGCGATTGCACACTCGTAAGGCATCAAATGATGAAGTTTCGGCTTTTTGGCTTTTGCCGACTTCTAACAAAGAAGGGCGTGAATACACACTTGTTTATGAGAACGCGCCGAAGTCCACGATCACCAACCTTGGCACAATCCTGCATTGAGTCTTCCTCTTAACTCATCTGGTTCTCTCTATTTAAAGCCATCTTCTCACCAATTCTCATGTTAGCTTCCCGATGTGGGATTACTTTCAACCATTAGGAAAATTCCTCATTCTTATGACCACTTCAAACACAGAGTTTTAGTCCAACTCCACCTCTTACACAGCTCAAAAAGCAAAATAAATACTCCACTGTGCATCCCAAGACTTGAACCTCAGACCTCTCAGTTGCACAGCACGCCACCTTGCCACTCCACCATAGGCTCTTTCTGTGATAAAAACTTCTATAATTAACCTTAAGATATATGTGCCAGCATCCAGATTCACTTAAGTGAAAAACCAAAATAAATTGTAAGAGCCAAGACTTGAACCCAGGCTCCCTTGCAACCTTAATGACGCCACAACCACTAGAGGACATGCTTCCTTGTGTCATTTATTTAACATAATAACTTAAAACGCCATCTTCCAAGCATCCAAGGTTTTATTCACTTAATACCAAAATTTTTGCTAAAGCCCAAGTTTGAACCCAATATTTCTCCAACACTTCTCAAGGCCATTAACCACCAAAGTAGACATTTAATTGTTTCATTTCCTTGCACAATTAAATACTTATATACAACCTCCTTACAGACCCATACTCAAGGCCCAATACTTCTAGGCCCAAATTTGGGGTGTTATAATTCTACCCCCTTAAAGAAATTTCGTCTTCGAAATTTCCAACTATCTAAACAAGCGCTTAGCTTAACCTACACTACTACGCTCCCGCTGCGCACTCTAGTTCCAAACTACACTAATACACTTTTAACTTAATCTCAAAACCTCCACACCTAACCAAACGTCTAACCACTAAAGCAAACAGATATTTACCACACTTGCATATAATTTCTATATTAAAACATCACATCCAAAAAAAACACACCTGACTTAAAAGGAACTGTATAATTCTGAACCCGATGCTCCTTAGACCTGCATCTGAGACACGCTCCTGAATTCCTCCAGCATTCGCCTAGATGGCGCCTTTCCAATGCTCACAAGTCGAAAAGTTTGGACGCGTCTTAACGTGTTTCACAGAACGGGGCTCCTGCTTCAGAGGACTGTGATCCCTCTTCCTGCTGCACTCCAAGCGCCTAGCCTGAAGTGTTACACCTTACGCCTTAACTCTTCACTCGAACACTTCTTTCAGTACTTCCTTTACCAACCGGGTCAGTGCCTCTGTACCAAGCTCCAGGTTATTGTTACTCGAAGTTGGCGGACTTACCTTGACTATAGTTTCCTAAACCATCTCATGTTCCGCGGAGACGGGCAACTCCTCGCGACCTTGCTTGCCTTCGGAATCCATCACAGTACTGTTGGTAAAAAACAAATCTTATTTCCAGAACATACACTGAATAAATACAAAATCTAACTTTAAGTACAATCTAACAGAAAACTTATGGATTCGGCATCAGAGACTTAGTAACCACAGTTTCAGGAAAATATTCAGAAAAACATTTCAAATACTTCAAATCTTTTTGAACCTTTTTGAAACAATTCTTTCAGAAATTCAATTTTAAAACCCATTCCGCAGCCGAGTTTTGTAACTTGGTTCTGATATCACTAAATGTAACACCCAAAACCCGGCCGAGAAGTTAGACCCGAATCTGGCGTATCACATTGAAGTGTTTTTCGAAAACCATGTTTTCATTAGAAACCGTTCTTATTTAAAACGTAGTACATTGAAAACTTCTTAATTTTATCTCCAAAACTCCCTTTTACTTTACGGAAGCTAATTCTAAAAGGAACCGATTTACGAAAACGTGATGTTTTAAAAGTTAAGTCACGAAAACATAGTGTTTTGAAAACAGTTGTTGTTTTGGAAAACCGCGTCCTACTTCTAACAAATATTAGACATACTAAATAAACTTTCTAAACAAAAGGTTAAGGAAATAAAGAGGCCTTATTACAAACCAAATCAAAACCAAAGTGTTTAACTAAATAAATGAAATAGAAAAATATGTGCAGTTGTGTGGTCGTCTCTAAGTCCCTCTGCGATACCGATCCACCTAACGCTGGGGATTACCTATACGGTTAATAAACAGGGTGAGTTTACGAAAACTCAATGTGTAATCCCCTTACTAGAGTAACATGATCGAGATACGAAACAAAAAGCAGAAGCTTGATGCAGGCTAGAGCGATTAATGATAACATTAAAGTCCAGTTCAGAGCATACGTGGGCCAAAGCCTATTACAATGTCATTTAGGTCACAGCCCATAACAGAATCAATTGGGCCTAGCCTAAACCAATAATAGAATAGAATGTGTGAATGCATGGATGCATGCTATCCCAGCCCAATTGTAACACCCCAAACTCGGCCCAGTCGTTATGGCTGGATCCGACGTGTCACATTGAAGTTTTTAAGAAAACCCATGCCTCTTTCAATGTCCTTCTTAGTGTTTTAAAAGATATTTTTTTGCTAAGTAATCAAAGTGAATAGAAGCTATGCACCAGGTAGGTATCCGAAATAGAAGAGGTGAGCCATGTAGGCTGCTTAAGTATCAAGCTCTCGATTGGATCCAATCCTAGACATGCCCACAACCATTGCCACACTTTGATAAACGAGTTGAAGTTCATTCAAGTAGATATTTTTGATAAACCGATTAATTGCATCGTTGCATTATTTTAAAAACGAGCATCATTTAGAAAACGCGCCCTAAGTCTAGCCCATTTTGAATTATTATCAGAAAAATATAGAGTTATTAAAAATAAAAATAATCCTAGAAGAATAGTTAAAATGGCCTCATTACAACCCAAAAACAAATAATGTTAACAGTTAAGATAATACTATAATATAAAACCGTTTACTGATTTCAAAGTTCATAAGCGATCGTCATGGCCACTCTGAATCCCCTCAGGCTCCAAGTCTTCACATCAAGGCTCACCTGCAAAGATAAGGAAAGGGGGTGAGTTTGGAAACTCAGTGTGCAACAAGCCCCTTCCAAAGCCCAAACGAATACCAGCATACTGGGCCGAAGCCTTCTCATTAATCATGTTACTGGGCCAAAGCCTTTCGTTTAACGGTTACTGGGCCTTAGCCCTTGTTCATATATAAACTTACTGGGCCGAAGCCTTTTCATAATACAGATCACTAGGCCGAAGCCTTATTCTATAAATGGTATGGCCCACTTGCCCATTTTCATAACAATCAAATATATAAATCTCAATGCATGTATGCAAACCCATATCCATATGTGGGGAAACTATCAACCCACCCAACCGCTACTCTCCACCCGTACCAACCAAGCTCTCCATGTGGGGAATAACTCAACCCACCCAACCAATACTCTCCACTAGCAGCATAGCTGCTTTATCATATAATTGGAGGCCTAGCCTCTTTTAATAACTGGGGCAAAGCCCTTTTCGGTAAACTGGGGCAAAGCCCTTTTAGCACTTCCTCCGTTCATATAAGACCCGACCCATGCATATATGAATATATCATGGCATATCATGTGCATATCATGGCATATCATGTACAAAAATAGTATAACATGCATCTTAATTATAACATAACCCTACGGGTATAATGGTCATTTTCACCTAGAGGCAAAATGGTCATTTTCACATTATAAAGGTAATTTTATTATTTTATCAATTATTAGGGTTTTCAATGCTCATTATCAATTACCAACAATTTCAAGTGTTTAATCAGCGATTCTAGCCCATTCTAGCAAAATCGAGTTATTGGGCCAAAAACCCCTAATAGGCCCTACATAGTCGATTTAGTCATCTAGGCCCATTTAGCCTATATTCTATTACGGTATTATCTGTCTTAATGTGCAATTTATCTGGATTCCATTTCCTACCAAACTTACCCAAATGGGCCCGAAAGCTTATTGGGCCCGATTTCAGCCCCTCGAGGCCCAACTTACCGTGATGTAGGAAATCGTGCCCTTACCTGTTCCAACAATCTCGATCATCAAACTTAGCGTATCTAACTAACCTATCAGCATTTGCATGCTCACGAGTCCTCGAAATGTCGAAAATTTTGGCATTTCGACTTTTCGGCATATATCAAGTTAAGCTACGAAAGAGGGTTCGTTACACACCTGATTTGCGACTACCACCATGAGATCGTCTATGCGATGATTCATACAATCCACCACTTAACCGATTAAACTATGAATCCATGAAACCAATGCAAGAACTCTCTTACCATACTCGGCCAATACCTTAATGGCCATGCAACCTTACCTTTGTCGACTTAGATGCACTAGATCTAAATCTAGCTGCGCCCACACTTTTAATCCAACGCTCCTCGTTGATCACCTCCTTTGTAAACTAACACACACATACGAATCAATCCAAAATTATAATCAATTTAGACAAGTCGACAGCCTCCCTATGCCTTCAGAGATTTCGGCTTCTAAATCCCGAAATAATGAATAGACGAAAGTTTTGAGTGTTTACCAGATGACGGGATCGGTCACCACAAATAAAGAGAACAGGAAAGATACTGGTCTAAAAGCAAACGGCACAACCAATCTTCAAAGGTTTCGGTACTTGTGACTATTCCGCAAAGGTGATGAAAAGAAAGGAAGTATTGGTTTGGTTTTGGCAATAAAAAAGAAAGAAAACTGGATGAAGAGAGTGGTGATTTCGGCTAGAGAAGAAAAGGGAAGAAAAGAATAACTCTATGATGCTAAAACAGAAGAAAAATGGTACAACTAAGTCCCTAAATGCCGAAATACTAGCCAAATACTCCTCTGCCAAAATCCCCTCTCCAATTCCCACTATTCGGCCAACTCTTAGCTTCTCTCCAAATCCCCAAAATCTCTCCCCTTATCACTCCTTAATCCATACGTTTGACTGATTGAAACTCTCTCCAACAGAGTTTCATTCAACATCCAACTCCTGCCTGCTCAAGACCTAAAAAGAACACCACAATTGCCAGCTTAGAGAATCGAACCTTAGCTCTCCTCAACCACTTACACCCCACTTTTTTAGCTCCTTAGTGGCGTCACTTAGCCACTTTGCCAAGGGCTCTTTTGTGTTACATTTTTCCCTCGTCTTTTAATAAGGCCACCTATCCAACGCCCCTAACTCCTTAAGTCCAAAATTCAAAAATTCTTCTGGGTTTTGGCCAGCACGTGGGCCTTCCATAGGCCTATTTACATATTCCAACTATGAATTTTCACTTACCAAATACCAAATTTTAAAAACTTACCAAATTCTCAAAAATTACGAAAACCCGAAAATCAGGATGTTACACCAATAATCAAACCGTTACACATCAACTCCGTCCCCTGGTACACATCATGTGGGGATATAAATATCGATCCACCCATCCGATACACATCAATGGTAGCCGGGTTGCGGTACTACCTTCATTACAACAAAGCTGCTAATCATATATTGGGCTTAAAAAGCCTTCAGTAGGGGTATTATAATTGGCACAAAGCCATCGGTAATTGTATTATGTTTGGCACATATCCATCAGCGATTGTAATATAGTCGGCACACAGCCTTGGGTAAATATGATCCACACAGAGTCATCCATAAGTATGTTAGGCACATAGCCACAGGTAAATACGTTTGGCACAAAGCCATAGTCAAGATGGCACAGAGCCATTTTTAGGTTGGCACAAAGCCACAATCAGATTAAGCGGCATTAAGCCATCGTCAATAATCATATATTGGCACATAGCCTTAGGAAAATACGTTTGGTAGACAACCATAATCGGGTTGGCATAGAGCCATATGTAGGTTGGCGCAAAGCCATAATCAGAATAATTGGCTTTAAGCCATCGGTAGTTGTATCATGCTAGGCACATAGCCATCGGTGGATCCACGGTCATCAAGCAACCATGCGATCCCTCATATACTTCCTCTGTTCCATAATTTCAACCCCATGCAATATGTCGTGTATGTCATGCTCAATCATCACACGTGTATGCAAAATGGCCATGCTCAGTAACAATCATTTAAACATATATTAAAAGCAGTTGGATTATTGGGATGTTAACAATCACAGTCGTGCAATCACAGTCAAATCAGTCAAATTCATAGTCCAAGTCAGTCATTTACCCACAAGGGCAAAACAGTCATTTTACCAGTCATTTACCCACAAGGGCAAAACAGTCATTTTACCTTACAGGGGTATTTTAGTACTTTTACACTACAAGGGTAATCCAGTAATTTTACAAATCAGGGTTATTTCGATAATTTTACAAATTAAGGGTATTTTGGTAATTTTACAAATTGAGGGTATTTAGGTAATTTTACAAATTTAGGGTATTTTGGTAATTTTACAAATTGGGGGTATTTCAGTAATTTTGCAAACAGAGGGTATTTCGGTAATTTTACAAATTAGGGGTATTTCGATAACTTTACAAATTTAGGGTATTTCGATAATTTTACAAATTAGGGGTATTTTGGTAATTTTACAAATCGAGGGTCTTAACGACCCAATAGAAGGTCCACCGTCGCCTCGAGCGACTTAAGTAACCTAAACAGACCTAACGGTGTAAATGGGCCCAAGGCCCATTACTCAGCCCAAGCGGGCCCACATGCTCGTGTGGCCCATTTAGCCCAAATTTAGTTACGGTTATGTAGCCCAACTACTTCCCACCTAACAGTTAGATTTACACAAGCGGGCCCACGGGCCCATTGAGCCTATTCGGCCGAAAACAGCCTCAACACAGGAGAACACTCGTGGTGGCTTCTAAAGTCTAATTCCCATGGTTTGTAGGCTTGGTATACCACACGAGCGATTGCACACTCGTAAGGCATCAAATGCTGAAGTTTCGGCTTTTTGGCTTTTGCCGACTTCTAACAAAGAAGGGCGTGAATACACACTTGTTTATGAGAACGCGCCGAAGTCCACGATCACCAACCTTGGCACAATCCTGCATTGAGTCTTCCTCTTAACTCATCTGGTTCTCTCTATTTAAAGCCATCTTCTCACCAATTCTCATGTTAGCTTCCCGATGTGGGATTACTTTCAACAATTAGGAAAATTCCTCATTCTTATGACCACTTCAAACACAGAGTTTCAATCCAACTCCACCTCTTACACAGCTCAAAAAGCAAAATGAATACTCCACTGTGCATCCCAAGACTTGAACCTCAGACCTCTCAGTTGCACAACACGCCACCTTGCCACTCCACCATAGGCTCTTTCTATGATAAAAACGTCTATAATTAACCTTAAGATATATGTGCCAGTATCCAGATTCACTTAAGTGAAAAACCAAAATAAATTGTAAGAGCCAAGACTTGAACCCAGGCTCCCTTGCAACCTTAATGACGCCACAACCACTAGACGACATGCTTCCTTGTGTCATTTATTTAACACAATAACTTAAAATGCCATCATCCAAGCATCCAGGGTTTTATTCACTTAATACCAAAATTTTTGCTAAAGCCCAAGTTTGAACCCAATATTTCTCCAACACTTCTCAAGGCCATTAACCACCAAAGTAGACATTTAATTGTGTCATTTCCTTGCACAATTAAATACTTATATACAACCTCCTTATAGACCCATACACATGGCCCAATACTTCTAGGCCCAAATTTGAGGTGTTACAATTCTACCCCCTTAAAGAAATTTCGTCTTTGAAATTTCCAACTATCTAAACAAGCGCTTAGCTTAACCTACACTACTACGCTCCCGCTGCGCACTCTAGTTCCAAACTACACTAATACACTTTTAACTTAATCTCAAAACCTCTCACACCTAACCAAATGTCTAACCACTGAAGCAAACAGATATTTACCACGCTTGCATATAATTTCTATATTAAAACATCACATCCAAACAAAACACACCTGACTTAAAAGGAACTGTATAATTCTGAACCCGATGCTCCTTAGACCTGCATCTGAGACACGCTCCTGAATTCCTCCAGCATTCGCCTGGATGGTGCCTTTGCAATGCTCAAAAGTCGAAAAGTTTGGACGCGTCTTAACGCGTTTCACAGAACGGGGCTCCTGTTTCAGAGGACTGTGATCCCTCTTCCTGCTGCACTCCAAGCGCCTAGCCTGAAGTGTTACACCTTACGCCTTAATTCTTGCCTCGAACACTTCTTCCAGTACTTCCTTTACCAACCGGGTCAATGCCTCTGTACCAAGCTCCGGGTTATTGTTACTCGAAGTTGGCGGACTTACCTTGACTATAGTTTCCTAAACCATCTCATGTTCCGCGGAGACGGGCAACTCCTCGCGACCTTGCTTGCCTTCGAAATCCATCACAGTACTGTTGCTAAAAAACAAATCTGATTTCCAGAACATACACTGAATAAATACAAAATCTAACTTTAAGTACAGTCTAACAGAAAACTTATGGATTCGGCGTCAGAGACTTGGTAACCACAGTTTCAGGAAAATATTCAGAAAAACATTTCAAATACTTCAAATATTTTTGAACCTTTTTGAAACAATTCTTTCAGAAATTCAATTTTAAAACCCATTCCGCAGCCAAGTTTTGTAACTTGGTTCTGATACCACTAAATGTAACACCCAAAACCCGGTCGAGAAGTTAGACCCGAATCTGGCGTATCACATTGAAGTGTTTTTCGAAAACCATATTTTCATTAGAAACCGTTCTTATTTAAAACGTAGTACATTGAAAACTTCTTAATTTTATCTCCAAAACTCCCTTTTACTTTACGGAAGCTAATTCTAAAAGTAACCGATTTACGAAAACGTGATGTTTTAAAAGTTAATTCGCGAAAACATAGTGTTTTGAAAACAGTTGTTGTTTTGGAAAACCGCGTCCTACTTCTAACAAATATTAGACATACTAAATAAACTTTCTAAACAAAAGGTTAAGGAAATAAAGAGGCCTTATTACAACCCAAATCAAAACCAAAGTGTTTAACTAAATAAATGAAATAGAAAAATATGTGCAGTTGTGTGGTCGTCTCTGAGTCCCTCTACGATACCGATCCACCTAACGCTGAGGATTACCTATACGGTTAATAAACAGGGTGAGTTTACGAAAACTCAATGTGTAATCCCCTTACTAGAGTAACAGTCAGTATATAGAAACAAAAACAGAAACAGTCTGGGCTAGAGCCATTAACAATAACATTACAGTCCAGTTCAGAGCATACGTGGGCCAAAGCCTATTACAATGTCATTTAGGTCACAGCCCATAACAGAATCAATTGGGCCAGCCTAAACCAATAATAGAATAGAATGTGTGAATGCATGGATGCATGCTATCCCAGCCCAATTGTAACACCCCAAACTCGGCCCAGTCGTTATGGCTGGATCCGACGTGTCACATTGAAGTTTTTAAGAAAACCCATGCCTCTTTCAATATCCTTCTTAGTGTTTTAAAAGATATTTTTTTGCTAAGTAATCAAAGTGAATGGAAGCTATGCACCAGGTAGGTATCCGAAATAGAAGAGGTGAGCCATGTAGGCTGCTTAAGTATCAAGCTCTCGATTGGATCCAATCCTAGACATGCCCACAACCATTGCCACACTTTGATAAACGAGTTGAAGTTCATTCAAGTAGATATTTTTGATAAATCGATTAATTGTATCGTTGAATTATTTTGAAAACAAGTATCATTTTGAAAACGCGCCCTAAGTCTAGCCCATTTTGAATTATTATCAGAAAAATATAGAGTTATTAAAAATAAAAATAATCCCAGAAGAATAGTTAAAATGGCCTTATTACAACCCAAAAACAAATAATGTTAACAGTTAAGATAATACTATAATATAAAACCGTTTACTGATTTCAAAGTTCATAAGCAATCGTCATGGCCACTCTGAATCCCCTCAGGCTCCAAGTCTTCACATCAAGGCTCACCTGCAAAGATAAGGAAAGGGGGTGAGTTTGGAAACTCAGTGTGCAACAAGCCCCTTTCAACGCCCAAACTAATACCAGCATACTGGGCCGAAGCCTTCTCATTAATCATGTTACTGGGCCAAAGCCTTTCGTTTAACGGTTACTGGGCCTTAGCCCTTGTTCATATATAAACTTACTGGGCCGAAGCCTTTTCATAATTCAGATCACTAGGCCAAAGCCTTATTCTATAAATTGTATGGCCCACTTGCCCATTTTCATAACAATCAAATATGTAAATCTCAATGCATGTATGCAAACCCATATCCATATGTGGGGAAACTATCAACCCACCCAACCGCTACTCTCCACCCGTACCAACCAAGCTCTCCATGTGGGGAATAACTCAACCCACCCAACCAATACTCTCCACTAGCAACATAGCTGCTTTATCATATAATTGGAGGCCTAGCCTCTTTTAATAACTGGGGCAAAGCCCTTTTCGGTAAACTGGGGCAAAGCCCTTTTAGCACTTCCTCCGTTCATATAAGACCCGACCCATGCATATATGAATATATCATGGCATATCATGTGCATATCATGGCATATCATGCACAAAAACAGTATCACATGCATCTTAATTATAACATAACCCTACGGGTATAATGGTTATTTTCACCTAGAGGCAAAATGGTCATTTTCACATTATAAGGGTAATTTTATTATTTTCTCAATTATTAGGGTTTTCCATGCTCATTATCAATTACCAACAATTTTAAGTGTTTAATCAGCGATTCTAGCCCATTCTAGCAAAATCGAGTTATTGGGCCAAAAACCCCTAATGGGCCCTACATAGTCGATTTAGTCATCTAGGCCCATTTAGCCTATATTCTTTTACGATATTATCTCTCTTAATATGCAATTTATCTGGATTCCATTTCCTACCAAACTTACCTAAATGGGCCCGAAAGCTTATTGGGCCCGATTTTAGCCCCTCGAGGCCCAACTTACCGTGATGTAGGAAATCGTGCCCTTACCTGTTCCAACAATCTCGATCATCAAACTTAGCGTATCTAACTAACCTATCAGCATTTGCATGCTCACGAGTCCTCAAAATGTCGAAAATTTTGGCATTTCGACTTTTCAGCATATATCAAGTTAAGCTACGAAAGAGGGTTCGTTACACACCTGATTTGCGACTACCACCACGAGATCGTCTTGCGATGATTCCTACAATCCACCACTTAACCGATTAAACTATAAATCCATGAAACCAATGCAAGAACTCTCTTACCATACTCGGCCAATACCTTAATGGCCATGAAACCTTACCTTTGTCGACTTAGATGCACTAGATCTAAATCTAGCTGCGCCCACACCTTTAATCCAACGCTCCTCGTTGATCACCTCCTTTGTAAACTAACACACACATACGAATCAATCCAAAATTATAATCAATTTAGACAAGTCGACACCCTCCCTATGCCTTCAGAGATTTCAGCTTCTAAATCCCGAAATAATGAATAGACGATAGTTTTGAGTGCTTACCAGATGAGGGGATCGGTCACCACAAATAAAGAGAACAGGAAGGATGCTGGTCTAAAAGAAAACGGCACAACCAATCTTCAAAGGTTTCGGTACTTGTGACTATTCCGAAAAGGTGATGAAAAGAAAGGAAGTATTGGTTTGGTTTTGGCAATAAAAAAGAAAGAAAACTGGATGAAGAGAGTGGTGATTTCGGCTAGAGAAGAAAAGGGAAGAAAAGAATAACTCTATGATGCTAAAACAGAAGAAAAATGGTACAACTAAGTCCCTAAATGTCGAAATACTAGCCAAATACTCCTTTGCCGAAATCCCCTCTCCACTTCCCATTATTTGGCCAACTCTTAGCTTCTCTCCAAATCCCCAAAATCTCTCCCCTTATCACTCCTTAATCCATGCGTTTGACTGATTGAAACTCTCTCCAACAGAGTTTCATTCAACATCCAACTCCTGCCTGTTCAAGACCTAAAAAGAACACCACAATTGCCAGCTTAGAGAATTGAACCTTGGCTCTCCTCAACCACTTACACCCCACTTTTTTAGCTCTTTAGTGGCGTCACTTAGCCACTTTGCCAAGGGCTCTTTTGTGTTACATTTTTCCCTCGTCTTTTAATAAGGCCACCTATCCAACGCCCCTAACTCCTTAAGTCTAAAATTCAAAAATTCTTCCGGGTTTTGGCCAGCACGTAGGCCTTCCATAGGCCTATTTACATATTCCAACTATGAATTTTCACTTACCAAATACCAAATTTTAAAAACTTACCAAATTCTCGGAAATTATGAAAACCCGAAAACCAGGATGTTACACCAATAATCAAACCGCTACACATCAACTCCGTCCCCCGGTACACATCATGTGGGGATATAAATATCGACCCACCCATCCAATACACATCAATGGTAGCTGGGTTGCGGTACTACCTTCATTACAACAAAGCTGCTAATCATATATTGGGCTTAAAAAGCCTTCAGTAGGGGCATTATAATTGGCACAAAGCCATCGGTAATTGTATTATGTTTGGCACATATCCATCAGCGATTGTAATATAATCGGCACACAGCCTTGGGTAAATATGATCCACACAGAGTCATCCATAAGTATGTTAGGCACATAGCCACAGGTAAATACGTTTGGCACAAAGCCATAGTCAAGATGGCACAGAGCCATTTTTAGGTTGGCACAAAGCCACAATCAGATTAAGCAGCATTAAGCCATCGTCAATAATCATATATTGGCACATAGCCTTAGGAAAATACGTTTGGTAGACAACCATAATCGGGTTGGCATAGAGCCATATGTAGGTTGGCGCAAAGCCATAATCAGAATAATTGGCTTTAAGCCATCGGTAGTTGTATCATGCTAGGCACATAGCCATCGGTGGATCCACGATCGTCAAGCAACCATGCAATCCCTCATATACTTCCTCTGTTCCATAATTTCAACTCCATGAAATATGTCGTGTATGTCATGCTCAATCATCACACGTGTATGCAAAATGGCCATGCTCAGTAACAATAATTTAAACATATATTAAAAGCATATCAGTCGTACAACCACCGCCAAGTCAGTTAAATCACAGTTGTGCAATCACAGTCAAATCAGTCAAATTCATAGTCCAAGTCAGTCATTTACCCACAAGGGCAAAACAATCATTTTATCTTACAGGGATATTTTAGTACTTTTACATTATAAGGGTAATCTGGTAATTTTACAAATTAGGGTTATTTCGATAATTTTACAAATTAAGGGTATTTTGGTGATTTTACAAATCAAGGGTATTTTGGTAATTTTACAAACCAGGGGTATTTTAGTAATTTTACAAATTAAGGGTATTTCGATAATTTTACAAACTGGAGGTATTTCAGTAATTTTACAAACTGGGGGTATTTCGATAATTTTACAAATTAAGGGTATTTTGGTAACTTTACAAACTGTGGGTATTTCGGTATTTTTTGAAATCGGGGGTCTTAACGACCTAACAGAAGGTCCACCGTTGCCTCAAGCGACTTAAGTAACCTAAACAGACCTAACTGCGCTAATGGGCCTCAGGCCCATTACTCAGCCTAAGTGGGCCCACACGCTCGTGTGGCCCATTTTACCTAAATTTAGTTATGGCTATGTGGCCCAACTACTTCCCACCTAACAGTTAGATTTACACAAGTGGGCCAACGGGCCCATTGGGCCCATTAGGCCCAGAATAGCCCCAGCACACAAGAACGCTCGTGGCAGCCTCTACAGTCTATTGCCCATGGTTTCGGCTTTTCGGCTTTTGCCGACTTTTAACAAAGAAGGGCGTGAATACACACCTGTTTATGAGAACGCGCCGAAGTCCACAATCACCAACCTTGGCACAATCCTGCATTGAGTCTTCCTCCCAACTCATCTGGTTCTCTCTATTTAAAGCCAGCTTCTCACCAATTCTCATGTTAGCTTCCCGACGTGGGATTACTTTCAACCATTAGGAAAATTCCTCATTCTTATGACCACTTCAACCACAGAGTTCCAGTCCAACTCCACCTCCTACACAGATCAAATAGAAAAATAAATACTCCACTGCGTATCCCAAGACTTGAACCACAGACCTCACAGTTGCACAACACGCCACCTTGCCACTCCACCATAGGCTCTTTCTATGATAAAAACGTCCATAATTAACCTTAAGACATATGTGCCAGCGTCCAGATTCACTTAAGAAAAAAACCAAAATGAATTGTAAGAGCCAAGACTTGAACTCAGGCTCCCTTGCAACCTTAATGATGCCACAACCACTCGACCACATGCTTCCTTGTGTCATTTATTTAACACAATAACTTAAAAGGCCATCATCCAAGCATCCAGGGTTTTATTCACTTAATACCAAAATTTTTGCTAAAGCCCAGGTTTGAACCCAAGATTTCTCCAACACTTCTCAGGGCCATTAACCACCAAAGTAGACATTTAATTGTGTCATTTCCTAGCATAATTAAATACTTATATACAACCACCTTACAAATCCAAACTCAAGGACCAATACTTCTAGGCCCAAATCCGGGGTGTTACAGAACAAACTCGGTAAGCAACTCATTCAATCTTTGGAAGAAGGCTTCCCTAGCCTCTCCTCATTGACTAATCACCACAGGTCTAATGGTGCAGTCCCTTGAGCGGGAGCCGACGCATTACTTTCTACATCATCAGTCACTTCTCGGTCGGGATCCATTTACTATATGAAAACACAGTTTAAATTGTCAGGAGTCGTCACACTATAAAAATTTTTATATGGCATGTATAGCTAGACTCTTACACACGCTACATTAGCTGAGAATCGACTAAAGCATAGCTCTAATACCACTAGATGTAACACCCCTTACCCGTATTCAATGTCGGAACAGAGTACGAGGCATTATCGAACCTATAACACAAAAAATCATACAATTTCGAGTCACAAATTTGCGTCCAAATTAAAACCATTTGCATTTAATCATAAAGTCCCTAATACGAGCCTTTAAGGCCCAAAACATGCATTGGAAGTGGTTTAGAACTAAACCGAGAACTTTAAAAAATTTTAAAAAACTTAGAAAAACTTTCCACTAAACAAAGGTCACACGCCCGTGTGGATATGGGACATGCCCGTGTGGGCAAGCCGTGTGGTCACACATGCCCGTGTCCCAACCACCTGTAACTCTCTGACTTGTAACCCATGAACAAATTAAGATCACACGGCCAAGTCACACGCCCCTGTGCTAGGCCTTGTGGAAAAGTAATTTTCATAAAATAGGTGTAGACTTCACATAGCCAGCACACGTCCGTGTTCATGGCCGTGTCGTCCACATGGCTGAGACACACACCCGTGTCTCTGCCCCTGTGCTTAATTCTGAGGATTTTGTTTCTCAAAACTAGGGTGCAGGGGACACACGGCCAGAACACACGCCCATGGAGCAAACCGTGTGTCACCCACGCTCGTATGTCTATTCGTGTAGACAAAATAAAGGCTATTTACCAAGCCTTTTGTCACCCTT
Source organism: Gossypium longicalyx (assembly GCA_025698465.1). NCBI lineage: Eukaryota > Viridiplantae > Streptophyta > Magnoliopsida > Malvales > Malvaceae > Gossypium > Gossypium longicalyx. The sequence continues at coordinate 11,300,333 of CM047000.1, forward strand.
AATCACACATACACTTACACCAATTCAGAGGCATAAAACATAATATACTTAGCCAAAACATCCACAAATGTGACTAACTCATGCCAAACCAAACATACCATTTTTCTTATTCCCAAAATACTACTAAATCTAATATCAACTTGTATTAACTCATCAAGGTGATATAGCATATCAATAAACCAATTCATCCATTCCACAACAAAGCAGTGAACCAAAATAAACATATAGCAACTCATTACAAAACACATAAACAAAAAGGCATTAGCACATATACATATATAAATGGCTTACAACCATTTTAGCCAAAATAAGCCAATTACATGGCTAAATACCAAATCACTTTAAACAAATGCAAGCCAATACATTTGGCCAAATCAAATGACACATATAACAAAATACCAAGTTCGTATATATGTCATACATTCAAAATGATAAGGCCATTAATACCCAAAATGAGAGTTTGATAGTGTGATCCGAATCCCCGACGATCTCTAATTCTGAGTTAGCTTGTCGAGACTATAAAAACATGGAAAATAAACGGAGTAAGCTATATAGCTTAGTAAGCTTGTATGCAAGAACTAAGCAACCTTACAATGCACATAACATTCAAATAATATAACATAATTATATGTAAACCTACCATAGTTTCATGATCATAATCTATTCCATCACAAAACTTACGTCATATTCCTCATTTCACACATTTAATATGCATGAGCTTTATGTACATACCTGAGCCATCTCGAATTGAATTTACACATATTCTCATCTTTGACATACCTGTGAACCACTCGAAATAATAATGTCTGATAGTCGGGAAAATTTGCACACTAAGTGCCACATATGTAGCCAAGGCTACCTAAGTCTCATATCACATAATCGCTCACTCTCGAGCTATCAATGGGCTTGCTCACACAAACTGTTAGTCAAGACGTAGCTACACGGTGCTGCTCACATAAGCTGTCAAGTATCCGCAACATATGCTGGTATACTCAGCCACCAGTAGGACGTATAAAACCAGCACACGGATCACATAATCACATAACCATAATGACCCCAGTGACATGTCACTTGTATCCTACCCTATTCCTAAGGTTCAAATGGGATTTTTGCTTGTCCATTCGTCGTCGAACTCGTTCGTAGGATTATACTCATTCTCAAAATCAAACATACAATTCATGCAATATTAAAGCATTTAAATACAATTATTCTAAAGCTTATTTTTAACATACAAACTTACATCGGTACAAAATGGATAATTGTTCGATTTAGTTCACAACCTTGTTCTTTCCCTTGTCTAGGTCAGAACCTCGTCTTTCTTGATCTATAATACCATATTTAACTTATTCAATCATCACATTATTCAATTTAATCCCAAAAACACCTTATGGCAAAAATTACAATTTTGCCCCTAACTTATCAACTTTTTACATTTTAGTCCCTAGGCTCGTAAAATGATTTTCATTAAATTTCATCACACTCAAGCCTAGCCAAACTTGTTTCTTGCTTATATCAGCCCACATTGTTCATTTATTCACATTTTTACACATATTTTACATCTTTTACAAATAGGTCCCTATTTGACATTTTCATCAAAAATCTCTTGGTAAATGTTGTTTACCTAACATCAAACATACATTTTCTACCATTAGACATCAAAATACACAAATATTCAGCATGGGTAATTTTTTAGACTTTGATTTTCTTTCAAATTAGTCCTTCAAATAGCTAGATTAGGTTGAGACAACTTCAAAAACATAAAAATCATTAAAAATAGGGCAAGAACAGACTTACAATCTAGCTTGAAAGCTTGGAAAACCCTAGCTATGGAGATTCTTCAAATTCGACACAAGGGGGATGAAATTAGAAATGTGTTAAATTTTGTCTTTATTAGCCAAATGACCAAAATACCCTTCACTTAAAACTTTGAAATTTTAACTAGCCATGTCCATTTTTATCCAACTTAAAGTATAATGGACTAATTACCGTTTAAGAACCTCCAATTTAAAATTTAATAGCAATTAGGCACCTTTAGCTTCTAGAACACATATTTTGCACCTATTGCAATTTAGTCCTATTAGTCAAATTGGACACTCTATCGGTAAAATTGCTTAACTAAATTTTCACTCAATCATTCAATCATACTGTGGACCTTAAAAAATAATAAAATTAACATTTCTACTTCGGATTCATGGTCCAGAAACCCTTGTTCTGATTTAACCAAAAAATAGGCTACTACACTTGAGATGCAAGAGAAGTGAGTGGATCCACTTCATGTACTCCAGCAACTCATCTTCCTGACGCTACTCAATTGGTTGGCCATGGATAATTGTTGATGGCAATCCTCTTAATGATTTTATAAGCCTCATTATAATGCTTAGAAAAGAGAGTTCCATTAGTGCAACGTCTACTACCATTTTCATGTGAACATTGAGACCATTATAGATTGTCTCAAGTTGGATGCAATACGGAATTCCATGATGAGGGCACTTCTATAATAATTCTTTGTACCTTTCCCATCCCTCAAACAATTACCTGTCATCCATTTGTTAGAAGGTAGTAATTTCATTCTACAACTTAGCATTCTTGCTAGGTGGGAAGTACTTCATAAAAAATCATGGCAATGAGTTCAACCAAGCTCGAGATTTCTCCTTTAGCGAATATGGGAACAACTTTAATTGTAGTGCATATTCTAGTACTCCAGCTAGCTTGAAAGAATCGCTCACCTTAATAAACAATCTTAAGTGAAGGTGAGGATCTTCGGTAAGCATTCCACTAAATTCGCCCACTATCTAAAGTATTTGGAACATGAATGGCTTCAGCTCGAATTGTTGTGCCTCAATTTCGAGTCTCTTAATACCCAAATTAAGATCATGAAGCAATGGCACAGCATACTGTCTTAGAGCTTTATCCCTATCATCAACAATAAGGATAGGATTTTGAGCAGGGGTTGCTCCATTTTCTTAATTCTGGTTTTCAAAGTTCATCTCTTCGATCCTTCTCTGAATTGCTTGTATTCTTCATTGTCAAAAAGTTCTTTCAATTTCAGGATCTACGGGGAATAAATCAATAATTTGATCAATAATCATAAACACCTAAAACAATTACAGAAAAATTAATTAAGTTAAAATTGAACAGAAAAATAAACCAAAATGCAAAATTAACAAATTCACAAATAATGACTTTAAAAACAGTCCCCAGCAACGGCGCCAAAAACTTAGAATGATGGAAATGTGCAAGTGTACACAATCACAATAAGTAATACAATGACAAGTAAATGTTGAGTTATCGTACCCACGGGGACTGTGCAAAGAAAATATTTATGAAATGCAATTAAAAACAATTTGGTGAAGGGAAATCTTTGATTTGAAAAAGGATTGAATAAAACTAGATTTTAACTAAGTAAATTAACTAAGAAAAAATTTATAAGGTAGAATTTCCAAAGCATGATTTCTGAAAAATAAGTTTAATCAATATGACATATTGTCTAAGATCAATTACATTTCTTAACTTCATATTACTAAAACAATGTTTATGCTGTTACGAATAAATTCACGGCAACTTGGTAATTTGTTAACTATAGCACATACTGACTTGCAAAATTTACTAATCTCTTGAACATAATTCTATGTCAATTCAAAGAATTAATCAATTTTAATAAGCAAGTAAAAGATTAAGTGAGGTAACAATATATTCCTACATTGAAACAGTTTAATCAAAATAATCTTGCAAGTTATGCAAGATTAATATATCATTTAATACTGTCGCTAATTAAACTCTTAGCTACCTTACAACATTAAACATGCACTGATTAAGTATTATGTCAATTAATTACAATTTCAATATGATTAATAATTAATTCATTAATTACCTTACAATTGTAATGCAAGTATAACATAATCATGGTTTTACTCAATCAAAAAATTTACCAAGACCTATAACAATACAAACATGATTTTAATAACTTAAGTAGACGAAATGCAATCAACCTAACACGAATTAAATTTAAGCCATGTTAATTAAATTTAGAATAAAAAAATATCAAATATTCATAGGCATGTTCATAACAACAACAATAAAAGTTAAAGGATAGGAAACTAGAATCAAATCTGGTATTTCTCTAAAGCCTGACTAGTTGCTCCACTCCTCCTTCTCCACTCATTCTATTGAACTGAGGCTTCTACAAGCACTTGAATTCTTCTACCCAATATGGTTTAAGGGATCTTTTCCAAGAGAGAAATCAAAAATGGAAATAAAAGGGAAAAATGGGAAACAAATAGAGGCTTTGGAAGGGAAAAAATGAGTAAAAGAGAGAGTGATGTGCGGAATGAAAGCTGTGTTAAAATGAATAGGTGAAGAGGGTATTTATAGTTGGTATTGGCTGCTAAAATTAGTAAAAATATTTCCCCTTGGTCGGCCACATATGTGGCAAGTTTGAATGTTTCAAACTTGCTAAATTTAGCTTAGGGTAAATCTTTAAGAGCACAGAAAGTGGAGGGGTTTGAATGCAATTTCAAGGAAACTTCTATGGCTGATTTGCAAGTCGATAAATCAGCTATTTTGAGCTGATTGGGTTAGCATGTTGGACAGTTTTGGGTAGCCAATTGCTTGGTTGGATCAATCTCTCCTATTAGCACAACTGGCCTCCTTTCATAATATAATTAATAATAATTATTTAACCCAAAATAAATTGGATAAAATTAAAATAATTATATTATGTATTAATATTCCTAATTTGGACCGTCTTAGGCCAAAAAATTAATTCTCCTCGATGCTTCAAAAATCGCTTCACGAGTTTGTGCTTCTAGCGGTGTCTGTCAAGCCAATTTTCACCTTTTGTGCAAATCTGTCAAAAATAAATCAAAATTTATGAAATTTTAATATAAAATTAATTAAAATTAAATATGTTAATAATTTAAGTACAATAATTACTACGAAACTGCATGAATTTGAGTTAAAAAAGGGCATGAAAAAGTCTATATATTTTCGTGTTTCCAGCAACACATACATATCGTAAGTAAAATATTTCATAAATGTCATGAAAATAAAATCATGCATAATGAAATCCTACCTAAATCATCTGCTACACACCATGAGTTCGCCGAAGTCCGTCTACCAAACTCCAATCATTGTAAGCCAAGCTTGTTGTGGTTAAACCACCAAAATACATAATGCAGTCATACTACCATTTAACATAAAATGCAATATAATCATCGTTCTCCTCATTACTCTCGATGCAGTGCACTGACAACATATATGAGGACTTAATATGTCGTCATTACTCCACGGAACTCCTCTGTCAACCACAATATCCCACCCCATGCACATGCAATATGTCAAATAAATTTCAATCAAATGCACGTTTTATACATTTTTATTCAGTAGCATAATTTAAATGCCCTCATTATAATGTTCACTTATCAAGAGTTCAATTAAGCCATCATCATGGTGACATTCTATCGTACCATCATTCATTATCACTTTAGGAACTTTCCAGTGCATGCATAACAACTTTTCATTCAATACTTTTCATCGCATTTCCCCAACAAAGATTCCATACATTCAATATTTGTTTCCAAATTAATACATGCTATACATACAACCAGTCATGCATTACATTATCAAACCATTCATAAAAATACCAATCAATCAACAATTCAGTCAATCATGTAACCTTGCAAAAACATGCCATTTAGTTAGGCTCGCAATGTACCTGATTTGGCCACTATAAAATCATTTACTTAGCCATTCAACTAAGCCCGACCAGCAAGCTTAATGAACGTTACAACATTCAAAATATTATTAAAATATTTAAGTTTACATGTTAGGACCCACACCTTATTTTCGCACTACTGCAACACTACTTGCGAAGCTCACGATTTTCTCTTTAAAACCTTAAATTAGGCCTAAATTAAAATAAATAGGAATTCATTGAGTTAGGAAGCTAACAAAACCATCCCTAGAGCATAACCATAAGAATTTAATCGAATTGAAGTGTCCATAAAAATTCCAGATCCAAAACGCTTAAGTTATTTACACTGGTTTGATACGAAACCTATGCGCGAACGTCTAAAGGATTCATTGTTGGTTCGAGGTGTTTAAGTCAGCGCCTAACACGATTAAATACTAAAAAACCAGTATTTATTCAATCATTAAAAACCTTAATCCAATCAATTAACAATTTCCCCAACAATTAAGTTGAAACTATGCATTAACCCACAACCAATCGCACTTATGCTTCCCAAGTTGTCAAATCCGAGTTGTCGAACGATCAAGATCGAAATCCCTAAGCCATTTATGATTAAAGGCTGATTAGAAAAGGTTTTACAAGACCAAAAAATTTCTGGAAAAGATGATAAAATTTACAAAAATAGTAGCCCCCTTTTGGTGCTTCTAAGCAAGGTGCACCATCACCCATGGTGGCAAATCAGAGCTGATTTGAGAGCCTATTAAAATCACTTTTGAAGGCTGGAAAATTACCCATAAAATTATTAAAAATCACCTCAATTCCAACTCTAGAAAATTTGATATTTACTTGAAAGATTCGTCAAGAAAACAAAAGAAAAATGACACTTACACTTGCTAGAAGGAAGGGACGGTAATAGAGTTCCTTGGGCAGCAGTGGAGATCATTTTTATGTGTTAAAGATTGCATGTCTAAGGCTGGGAAACTATAGAAAATTTTCAACAAGAAGAAGAGGGGAATGGTGCAAGAACCCGTTGCAAAAGAAAGAAGAAAATATGGTGTATCTTGGTGGTTTAGGCGGCTGCAGACAAGGGAAAAGAAAAGAAAAATTGAAGATAAAATATGAGAGGAAGAGGGAGGGGTGGCTAGGGTGACAAATAAGACTGAAAAAAAATAAGAAGTGATATTTATACCTAGTTTTACTAGGTAGGGGTGGCACAATAATAGGGAGAAAGAATAATTTTAACTATTTTGCAAGGGAAAAGATTCAAACTTGGGACCTTGATTTAGTTACCTTGCTTCCTTATTTCCTTTTAACCACCGGGCTATTTACTTATCTTTGAAATGATTTCACAAAACTTTAAGCTAAATTTTGAGATGTTACAATAGAATTCACAATATGTGTCATGCATGATCATGTTAATGTAGAATTTTCAGAATATTTCTACCCAACTTCGTTACACACCAATATAAGAGTTCCCAGAACTAATCCAACCAATAACACCAATTTGTAGACAATCCACCAAAATTACAGACAACTAGAATTGTAGACAAGCTACCAGAAATGTGGTCATGCCACCATAATGTACAGATCATTAAACTGCCAAAAACTTCCTTATTTCTGTATAATCTCAGCCCCATGTAATGTGATATGGCATACAGAAATAGATATATCTTATTAGGCATCCTTAACATGTGATAAGATTTTGTTAATAGAAACAATAGGCATGTTTCATGCTTATCAAAATTGAAATAACAATATCCATGGTTTATCATGATACTGGATTTACTTAATCAAAAACGTGACATTTGATCACATATCATGAGTGTCAGAACAAACATATAAATTCATTCATCAACAGACAATTCAACAAAAGGTTTGTAGTCATGGTATATACCTTAGCCCATTCCAGAACATTACATTGACATAATCAGCCAACATAGTTTTAAACTAATATTTAATATTAATAATATTCACATGATCAAAGCTTCAACTGTTTTACACGTAAGAACGTAAGGTAAGACACACACCTCTTTTTCATCGTCCAAAATCTCTTATCTAAATCATGGTATTATATTGGCCCAGATATAAATATTTAACATATGATAATCTTTTAGTTATTACTGCACTTAATCCAATCTTATGAGATTTTAATAGAAATTGATTTTTTGTTAACACTTACGCTTTTAAGGTTTAATATAAACTCCACTCCTTAAATCACAGAAGATTGCATGCTTTGACAACAATCCTTCAACCCAAAAACACAAAGTTAGAATATAGTATTTGGTCATCTCTTTAAGATTCAGAAAATGTTGTTGACATCCAAGATTTAGAGTACTTACTATCTTTATAAACAAAGAATCAAATACGATGGTAAAGATCAGCGAAGATTTTGAATGATGCCAATGATATCTAATATGTCACACAACTAGAGAGAATGAATAGATTGAAGTTAGAAACATAAATAAAATTTGATATGAGAAGAGGAAAAGAAAAACTATTGGTGTACGGTGGTTGCCGGAGGTAAACGATGGTGGTCACGGTGGCAAATAGTGGTAGTGGCTAACGATCACGATGGTGAATGGTGGCTCAAAGAAGGAGGATTAGCGTATGGTGGTGTAATAAATGAAAATCATAACAAAATAAAAGAAAAAGAACCAAAAAGTGGTGGCGGGCAACTAAGAGAGGACGGCACAATGAGGTTGAAATGGAGGAGGAATGAGAGAAAAAAATAGTGTTACAAGAATGAAAAAAAATGTGCGTACATTACAAGGGTTGGATGACTACACCTGATCAACACACCACAATTTGGAAAGAGAGGGAAACAAGAGGAGTAGAAAGTGGATCATGAATGGGGAGGAATTGAATGGGAAAAGGAGTACGGAGGGAAAGTAGAGCAATACATAGGAGGAAAGAATCTCCCTTATAAGGAAACTAAGAGGGACGATAATAAGGGGTTTGACTAAAATTTAAATGCAATTTTTTTTAAATGAGGAGAGGGGAATCAACCTTGGGTTATAAGGGAATCTTAGCTTGCTCTTGACTACTAGGCTAGAACTCACACTTGTTCAAGAACTAAGGATAACTAAATTTAGATGGGGTGTGCCAGTGTTACCTTCATAAGATATCATTGATCTCTTTGGGATAAAATATGTTCTCCCAATTTGATCCTATTTTATCTCATGCTAATCATTACATCTTCCATCATGAAAATTCAATTACTATAAAATAGTAATTAAGTCATTCATCACAAAGATGAAAGATCCATGGTCATGTTTACTCTTTCATTAACCATGTAATGCCAATGAGAGGATATCATTTACCCATGTCTCGGGCCACGAATTTCACTGTTTTGAATGAAACTACATACTGTAGAAGTTGTACACCTAACGCACTAATTTTCGGTTCCTTATCTATTCGAACTCAAGCTTTTAGTTACATCAAAAAGTACAAGTCACACATACATAGTCTATCATTCACTCAGGATTTAGGTATGTCACACTATGAACATCACAAGTGAATAGATCGATAAATGGATTTAGGATCTATTCTACTTGGGTCCAATCTGATGTACTATCAGCCCAATCAGTCACATATATGTCTCTATCTTTTGGGAGTCATCCGCTTTGATGCCCAAGACAAAGCATTTCCCCAATTGAACTTGATACATGACATATTAGTCTTTCGATCAGTTTTCTCATTTCTAATTAGACTAAGGACATGTAACACCCCTAACCCATACCCGTCGCCGAAATGGGGTTATGAGTCATTACCAAACCAGACACAACTTCCGAACTATTACATAAACTCTTAGGCCATTACGAATACATACATAATAATTTATAAAACACATAGTAAAATTTTATGAAACATTAACATTAAACAAACATCTCATTTCATACTCGAACCCTGTCATATTCAAAAATAGTCATACGAATATAATGTATAACCATGCTTTGAAACATGTAGTAACAATTGTTAATTCGTAACTATTAAACATACAATAAATACTGCATTTATAAATCTCACAAATATCTTAAGCATAATTTCAAAATTTATAACATTATGAGCATGATATATATTAGTAGGAACCATTTGATTAATAATTTAAAATCAACATAATCAGCTTACTTAATTTGCACAAAAGCAATCATGATTTCTTATAATTTGAATTACTATTCATTTGGTCATTTTCCAATACCTTAGCGGAATATAAACTTGCTAAATGCATATACTTATTCAATGTCCACTTTCATTTTACTCAACCATATCACACACATGTAACATTGCATAAAATAAATTCCATACATCAACCATAATTTGTATTACATGTCAAGCACTTCACAAGTTTATATATATACATAATTTAACCAAACTCTCAAATCAAAAATAAACATATCAATAAAACATATAAATATAAACATGGTTGATATGCATAAAATTGAATATTAATCTTAGCCATTTATGAATGAACATTAATTTCTTAATTAATCTATTGCCGAATTACTAAGTCATTTACATCTATGTCTTATTTGTACACCACAAAACCAAATACATAGCTAAATACATATTTTCTCATACTTATTAATGAGCCTAACTACAACCAAACCTTCCATTATTATATTTCAACCAATTCGTTATACAAACATATCACTCAAATAATATGTATATATCAAACCAATACATCATATGCCTATATATATATATATATGTAAGTGTCGAATCATCAATCAAATATATCCATTACCTAAATTAAACATTTAGCTGAATACACTCGTCAACCAAATTAAACCATTACCATCAAATACAAGATATAACTGAATCATTTTATCTTTGAGTGAAATAACAAGCATAATTCATACTTATGTATACACCATAGCTTATTCAATCAAGCCAAATAAAATCATCACTTGAGCAAAGCATATGAACCAAACTTAATAAAATAAACAAGCCATAATATATATATATATATATACTTTAGTCGAATCAACCAAACCACATCCAAAATCACCAACCATTTTCAATGCATATGACACATACAAACTTGACTAAAATTTCATATACTTACATAACATATTAGCCATTTTCGTATGGCTTAATATATACACACAACTTCAAACTTAACCAAATATAATCTAGCCTATACATGCCATAGGTTCAAGTTCAAACTTATAAAGTACTGAAAATAGTTGATAGTGTGATAAACTTCGCTGACGATCCCCGAACCCGTAACTAGCCTCTAAAATCTATAAAACAGAAGCAAACATACACACACAAAGTAAGCTATAATAACTTAGTAAGTAATAAGAAAATAGAGAACTCAATGACATAATCAACTCAATTTAACCAAACCAATTTATGCTATTATAATCACATTCAATTTCAAGCTTACAGTTTCATATACAACATATACTTTCATATATAAACTTTATCTTGGCCGAATATACATATATCTATTATCAAAGTATCATTCAATCTTAAACCCATAATATTATTATATAACCGAATATATATAAACTCATATGCATATACTAATGAATCAAACTTTAATATCACATACTTATACATAACATGTGGCCGAATATACTACACAATTACACATATATTTACATTAGTATCATGTATAATTTGCATCACATATCAAATAACCAACTTACCTTATTTCTAAATAGGTAATCAACTATCACATACCTGATCATTTTAGCTCGTTTTACACATTCGATCACAACTTATCATAGCCCGTTGAACCATTTGGAACTGAATAGGATACTCAAATAATCACACATATCGTACAATGCCAACGTCCCAGGCGTGGTCTTCCATGTAATCACATATCAATGCCACTGTCCTAGACAGGGTTTTACACGAGAACACATATCGATGCCAACGTCCCAGACGTGGTCTTACACGAGAACACATATCAGAAATCCTATGTCATGACATATATATCCTAGCAATTCCTAAGGTTCATACGGGGCTTTTGGACATCGTAACTCAGTCGAATCGAACTTGTAAACATAACTCCCAAGCTTATACATATTCGGCTTCCACATATATACTATCACATTATTCATTTTAGCATAAATAGACTCGTATTTATTTAAAATTAACAACATCTATTTGCTTATAGACATACCTCGGACAACGATAATCGGAACGAGACGACTATTCAATAACTTTGGTTTTTCCCCGATCCAAATTTGATTTCTTTGGTTATTGGTCTAAACATATTCAAATTAAACTCATTCAAACATAATTTCATTCAATTTAGTCCAAAAACACATAAATGGGAAAATTACCATTTTACCCTTGACATTTCACACTTTTTACAATTTAGTCCAAATTGCACAAAACACAAAACATGCAAAATTTGAGTACACCATGCTTAGGCTGAATCTTCCTTATGCTCATACAAGTCCATACATTTAATTTATTTCACATTTTAGTCTCTCAATTTATTATTTTTGCAATTTAGCCCTAATTACTCAAATTCTTAAAAAATTCCAATACAAAACATATTAATCCAAAACATATCTTTCATAGTTCATCAACGAACATCACAAAGACCAATTATTAATCAATGGAATAACTTAAAATATTCATAAAAATCAGAAAGTCAAGCATGGGCTTTGTACATTACATTGCAACGATCTCAAAAACGTAAAAATCATCAAACCCCAAGCTAGTTACATACCTTGATTAAGCTACCAAATGGCCGAAACTTTCAAAGCTTATTTTTCTTTATTTATTTTTGTTATTCGGTCATAGGAAGAGAGATGAACAAATGGCTTTTAAATTTTATGTTTTATTTTATACTTATTATTACATATTTTACTAAATTAACCTTTGATATTTTATAACTAAAACTTATACTTTAAGGCGACAACCGTCCATCACTAATTCATATGGTAATATTGCAACTTAAATACCTCATGCAACAAAGACAACAGCAATTTGGCCCTTACAAATTAAACCATAAATTTTCCATTTTACGCGATTAAGCCCTTTTATTAAATTGGGCACTCAAACGACAAAATTAAAACACGAAAATTTCACACATATAAATTCACACATTATAAACACAGAAAATAATTTTTAAATATTTTTTTGACTCAGATTCGTGGTCCAAAAATCACCGTTCCGAATAGGGTCTAAATCGGGTTGTTACAACTCTCCCCTCTTAGGAATTTTCGTCCCCGAAAATCTTACCGGTGAATAGGTTCAGATAACATTCTTTCATTGTATCTTCTGGCTCCCATGTTGCCTCTTCAACTCTGTGTTTATGCCATAGTATTTTCACTAACGGAATTTTCTTATTTCGCAATTCTTTAACTTTGCGAGCCAAAATACGAATCGATTCTTCCTTATATGTCATATTAGACTTAATCTCAATCTCTGATGGATTAATCACATGTGAGGAATCAGATCGATATCTACAAAGCATTGAAACATGGAATACATTATGAATCTTTTCTAACTCAGGTAGCAACAACAGTTTATACGCAACCAGCCCGATACGCTCAATAATCTCGTATGGTCCAATAAATCTCGAACTCAATTTATCTTTACGATCGAATCTGAGAATTTTCTTTCACGATTTCACGATGAGACTTTTAAAAAAACTTTGTCCCCAATCTGAAACTCTATATCTTTTCATTTTAAGTTCGTATACGATTTCTGATGATCTGACGCTGATTTCAGACTTTCACGGATCACTTTTACTTTCTGTTTAGTCTCTCAAATCAAATCAACCACGTGTAACTTATTTTCACTTAGCTCAGTCCAATACAATGGTGTACAACATTTACAACCATACAAAGCCTCGTAGGGTGTCATTTTAATACTCAATTGAAAGCTATTATTGTATGCAAATTCAATCAGGGGCAAGTATCATTCCCACATACCTTTGAACTCAAGAATGTAACATCTCAACATGTTCTCAATTATTTGAATGATTCGTTCGGACTGACCATCTGTCTACTGATGGAAAGTAGTGCTGAAATGTAATTTCGTACCTAGTGCATCTTGCAGTTTCTTCTAAACCTGCGATGTAAACCTCGGATATCTATCCAAAACAATAGAAATAGGTACTCCATGTAATCTCACAATCAAAGAAACATACAATTCAGCTAGCTTATCAAGTGAGTAATCTGTGCGAATCAGAACAAAATGAGCCAATTTAGTCAATCTATCCACAATAACCCAGATTGCATCTTTCTTGCTCGGTGTCAATGATAAACTGGATACAAAATCCATCGTCACTCTGTCCCATTTTCGCTTAGGTATCATGATCTGCTGAAGCAATCCAAAAGGTACCTGATGCTCAGCTTTTACTTGCTGACAGACTAAACATTTCGAAACAAAGTCAGAAATGTCTCGTTTCATACCATGCCACCAGTAAAACTATTTCAGATCATTATACATTTTCGTACTACACAGGTGAACAGATAATCAACTATTATGAGCTTCATTCAAAATCATCTGAATCAACTTTGGATTTCTTGGAACACATATTTGGTTTCTAAACGTTAGACAACCCTCAGCATCAACTCGAAATTCTGAATCAACACTCAAGTCACATTGGTCCCGCTTTGCTAACAAATCATTATCAATTTTCTGAGCATCACGACTCTATTGAATATATAACGGTCTTACTTTTAACTCAGCTATAATTGAACCATCATCGGACATAGCCATATGCGCATTCACTACACGCAAAGCAAATAGTGATTTTCGGCTTAGAGCATCAACAACAACATTAGCCTTTCCCGGATGGTAGTCAATCACAAGCTCGTAATCTTTTAGCAACTCTAACCGTTGTCGCTGTCTCAAATTCAGATCTTTCTGAGTCATCAAATATTTTAGGCTTTTGTGATCAGAATAAATGTGATATTTCTCACCGAACAGGTAGTAGCGCCATATTTTCAACACAAACACAATAGCTGCTAATTCCAGCTCATGTGTCGGATAGTTCTTTTCATGCGACTTTAATTGTCTCGAGGCATAAGCTATGACTTTGCCTTCCTGCATTAGCACACAACCCAAACCATTCAAAGATGCATCACTATAAATAACAAATTCTTTACCTGATTCTGGCTGAAATAGCACTAGAGCTTTGGTCAAAAGGGCTTTCAACTGATCAAAACTTTTCTGGCACTTTTCTGACCACTTGAACTTAACATCTTTTTGTAATAGCTTTGTCATCGGGGTTGCAATCATAGAGAAACCTTTAATGAACTGTCTGTAGTAACCAGCAAGTCTTAGAAAACTTTTGACTTCAGAAACATTTCTTGGAGGTTTCCAATCGAGTATAGCCGAAATCTTACTCAGATCAACCCGAATACCCGATGCTGATACAACATGTCCCAGAAAACTGACTTGCTGATACAACATGTCCTAGAAAATTGACTTCACGTAACCAAAACTAACATTTACTGAACTTTACATACAACTATTTATCTCGTAAATTTTATAACACAAGTCTCAGATGTTCGGCATGTCCAGTTTCATCACGAGAATAGATCAAAATGTCATCTATGAACACAACCAAAAACTACTCTAAATATTGTTTGAATATCCGATTCATCAAATCCATAAAAACAGCAGGTGCATTAGTAAGTCTAAAAGGCATAACCAGAAACTCATATTGTCCGTACCTCATTCGGAAAGCAGTTTTTGGCACTTCAAAGTCTTTAACTCGCAACTGATAGTAACCTGATCTCAAATCTATCTTTGAAAATACTGTAGCCCCTTTCAGCTGATAGAACAAGTCGTCAATCCATGGCAACAGATATTTATTATTTATAGTAACCTTATTGAGCTGTCTATAGTCAATACACATTCTCATAGTTCCTTCTTTTTCACAAATAAAACTGGTGCACCCTAGGGATAGAAACTCGGTCACGCAAAACCCCTATCTGTCAATTCTTGCAACTGAGCTTTCAATTCTTTCAATTCGGTCGGTGTCCTTTATGTATAGAGCTATTGAAATCAGAGTCGTCCCTGGCACTAACTCAATACCAAACTCTACTTCTCGGATAGGTGGCAAACCCGACAATTCATCAGGAAGCACATCCGGATACTGGTACTGATTCAATCTTTCTTCCAGTCACTTTACTATCAAGCACATATGTAAAGTAAGCTTCACAACCTTCTCTCACATACTTCTGAGCTAACATCAAAGATATCACTGTCAGTAAACCATTTAGATCATTAGATTCAATCCAAATAATCTCATCATTCTGGCACAGTAAATCAATAGTCTTTCTCTTGCAGTTTACAACAGCATCATGCAAATTCAACCAGTCCATACCCAGAATTATATCGAACTCGTCAAATGGCAACAACATCAAATCAGCCAGAAAACATGAATCTCAAATCATTAAAGGACAATTCTTACACACTTTGTCAACCAGAACATAGCGGCCCAAGGGGTTCGATACTCTAGTCACAAACTCAGTAGACTCAACAGGAAAAGTCTTATTGAATACTAAGGTCTCACACACATAAGAATAAGTCAAACCAAGATCAATCAATGTAATTACACTAGTATCAAAGAGAGTGAATGTACCAGTAATAACATCTAGGGATGAAGCCTCCTCGCGAGCGTGAATGGCATAAGCTCTGGCAGGTGCACGAGCTTCAGATCAAACTACTGTGTCTTTAGTTCCTCTCTGACTGCTACTCACATTACCCGTATTTCTGGGTGGTCTATCTCAAGCTGACATGTTACTCGGTCTCGCATTCTGTACTGTGTTTTGCTCAGCTCACTTAAGGCATTCATGAATGAAATGATCCATCGATCCACAGTTAAAACTGGCTCGATCAAACAATCTACAACTGTTGGGATGTTGTTTACCATAATTTTTGCACTTTGGTTAATTTGATCTAACATTACCAACACTAGCTACTGAGGTAGGTTTTGAACTCACAGGTGGTCTATCCCAATCACGTCTAGAACAACTCGTAGTAGCCTTTGAACGAATAGAATCATCCCAAAATCTCTTTGATGCTGAATGAAATGAGTTACTCGATGGTCTCTTGTGTAAATCTCTAGCTTCAAAGTTAGCTTTTATTTTCTCTTTCCCAAGCTCTTCGACTTTGCATGCTTGTTCAACCAGTACTACGAACTCTTTTATTTCCAAAATGCCAACTAGCAAATTAAATTCAAAACAATAACCTCATTAAACGGAAATAACATCAAGTTAGCTGGAAAACAATAACCTCTAATTGTCAAAGGGAAATTTCTACAAACTAGGTCCACTAGTACATGTCTGCCTAAAGGATTGGACATTTTTATTACAAACTCAATGGACTCTACTAGCATACTCATAAAAGGTATCAATTCTATACAAATATAAGAGTGGGTAGATCCCGAGTCAATTAAAGCAACAATAGATATTTCAAGGATAAAAAAGGTACCCGTGATCATGTAGGGAGACTCTGCCTTTTCCCAAGCTCAAATAGCATAAGTCCTTGTAGGCGCTCTACCCTCGGACTTCACCGCAGCATCTTTTGGCGTGCCTCTACTGCTAGCCCCACTTTCGGGGTTCTTTTGTGGTCTACCTGTCAAAAGAGCACTACTCGCTTTCACATCTTGTTTTCTCTCTCTCTTGTCCAATTCAAAACAATTACGGATGAAGTGTTCCAATGATCCGCGCTTGAAACAACCCCTTTCATTCCCTCAGCACTTGCCAAAGTGACGCTTACCACATTGCGAGCATTCTAGTCTATTTGGCCAAGTGCTATCGACACTTGTGACCGAAGTAGTCTTGGCTTTAGAAGTTGTATTCTGTCGGTTCTTGTTCCTATTCGAATAGCTTACCGAAGCAGTCGATCGGGTAGTGAACTCTCTCGATCTTTTGTATGAGGACTGATGTGATTTTGCCATTTGTCTCTTCTTTGAATCCTGCGACTCAAAAGCCACTTTCCTCCTTTCTTTAATCAGCTCTTCGGCCTTACAGGCTCGTTCAACAAGTGCTACAAATTCTCGTAACTCTAAGAAGCCAACAAACACTCGGATATCTTCATTGAGGCTGTCCATAAACCTCTTACACATGGTGGCTTCTGTAGATATGCACTCCTACGCATAATTGCTAAGCCTCATAAACTCACGTTCATATTCCGTCACTAACGTTCGGCCTTGCTTTAGCTCTATAAATTCTTTCCTCTTTTGGTCTATGAATCTTTGGCTAATATACTTTTTTCGGAATTCCTCCTGGAAGAACTCCCAAGTGATCCTCTCTCAGTAAAACGGACACGAGAGTGTTCCACCACTAATAAGCTGAATCTCATAGAAGCGACACTGCACATTTCACGCACTCTTCAGGTGTGCATGATAGTTCATCAAATACTCTAATGCTATTTTCTAGCAAAAACTTTGCTCTCTTTGGGTCATCATCTATGCCAGCCCGAAATTTCTCGGCCCCTTATTTTCGAATCTTGTCTACCGAAGGCTTCTCTCTTCTAAACATGTCTGCGCCTTGCGGAGCTATCAGGGCATACTGAAGAATCGGAGGAGGTGGGAGAGGTGGAGTGTTCAGATTCGCACGAACAAACTCTGTGTACCAAACGTCCATTATCCGGAGGTAGGCTTCTCTATCCCCTCCACCTTGGCCCATAGTCACGAGCTCACTCTCAACTGGCGCGGTCCCTTCAGCGGGAGCCGGCACGTTACTTTCCACGTCATTTGCCACGGCTCTGTCAAGATCCATTTACTATATAAAAACATAATTTATAATCGTCGGAAATCATCACAATCAACATAATATTGTGGCATGAATAGCTAAACTCGTACTCTCACAAGGTTAGTCCTAGAACCGACTAAACCATAGCTCTGATATCACTAAATGTAACACCCTATACATGTAATCCACCCCAGGGCGGAGTATAAGGCATTACCTAACTTGATCTCATGCATACAACCAATCACAGTCACCGAGGCTCGGTCCAAATTAAAACATTTTCAATTTCTACTTTAAACTTCTTATTGTGGGCCTACGAGCCCCAATTCAACCATTGAAAACTATTCGGGACCATTCCGGGTCCTAAAACCAACCTTAAAAAATTTGCCTTTAAAACAGGGCACACGCCTGTGTGGAAGGGTAACACACCCGTGTGACCATATCAACATGGTCGTGCTAGTGCCCCGTGTGACTCACACGGCCTAAGTACTCTAGGGCATGCTCGTGTCCCACACCCTTGTAGAATTAATTTCTAATTCACACCTACAGGGGTTTTCACACGGCTAGACACACGCCAGCGTCAATGGCCCGTGTAGCTCACACGGCCACGACACACCCGTGTCCTAGACCGTGTGCAAAAACATGGACATTTTGTTTTTGATGTCAGCATACTCAAAATGTCACACGGCCAAGGCACAAGCCTGTGTGCTAGGCCGTGTCCTTCACATGGCTGAGACACACGGTCGTGTCTTTACCCGTGTGTTTATTACCATGCATACTGACTTGAAATTTTTTTATGTGCAGGGGACACACGGCCGGACTATACGCCCATGGGGCAGACCTTGTGTCAGACACGGTCTAGACACACGCCCGTGTGTCTACCCGTGTGGACAATATAAGGCTATTTACCAAGCCTCATTGCCACCCTTACATACCTATTTTCAAACAAATGCCAACCAATACCAAAACGGCTATAATTTCTAAAATCAAATCAGCCACAATAGACATGCATTCAACCATGATAATGCATCTTTTACAAATTCAAAATGAATGTTAGCCATCATTGAAAGCTTAATAGAAATTGAAGGGTTTCCAACCCAAGACAATAAATTTGGCCAATTCTCAAAGACACAAAATAATAAAGTCTAAGTCCTATACATGCCATATTCAAAAATATAAATCCTGCTATACTGAAAGCTTTGGTTGATAGTATGATTGATATCTCTGACTTCTCATGATCCTTGAGCTAGATAGGCGACACTGAAAGGAAATGGAAAGGAAAGGGAGTAAGCATAAAAGCTTAGTAAGTTGCATATAAGTAAGTATTCAACAACAATTTATCAATAATCCACTTGCTCATAATACCAAAGAAGGCATAAGCATAACTTACTCGTTACCATCCATACAAGTCACATATTATACAATGAGTTCATATCTCATACGTACCAATTAAGTACCTGTACCACTCACAAAATGGTTATACTCTCCTCATTAGTCAAGAACATAACGTTCACCATTAAACCATTTAGAACACTATTAGATATTCATTAAGCCTCAAATGTGGGTAAGGTGTCGATGCCATGTCCCAGACACGGTCTTACACTGGCTTATATCTCAAGTTGATGCCATGTCCAAGACATGGTCTTACACTGACTATCATCTCGTAGCTGATGCATGTCCCAAACATGTCTTACACTGGTTTAAGTCTCGAGGCCGATGCATGTCCCAAACATGTCTTACACTAGCTTTCATCTCAATACCGATGCCATGTCCCAGACATGGTCTTACACTGGCTCTCATAATGTGGCTGATGCATGTCCCAGACATGTCTTACACTAGCCAACAATAACCTATATGTCACGACATGAATAACTGATTTATCTCTATTATCATCATACCTTCCCAATTTCACAATCAAGCAATTCATGCTATATTAATTCAATACCTACATTAGCAATGTAGTTGTATTATTTACATACAACTTACCTCGGATTACAAAATGTGGCGACTAGTCGATTTAGTCAATTTGCTTGATTTTCCCTCTATCTAGGTTTGGATTTGGCAATTCTTGATCTAAAATAGTAAAATGCACTCATTTAATCGCTAAATAAAATTAAGAAATTAAAAATTTACATCTTCGGTAAAATGACCATTTTGCCCTTAGACTTTGTCAAAATAACCATTTTACCCCTATGCTCGAAAATCAATTTTTTTTATCAAATTTCTTTGCATCTTCAGCCTAGATGAAGTCTTTTTACTCTTATAGAAACCCCAAATTCTCTCTATTTCACACATTTATCAATTATTTTACAACTTGTGCAAAATAGTCCCTTTAGGTGTTTTCGTGGTAACACCTTTCACAAAAGTTGTCTATTACACAACTAAGACTCATTTTCTTCCATGAAAACTCAGAAAACATCCCGAATCATTTCATCACAAAACCCTAGACTCTTAATCATTTTGCAAAATAGTACCTTCATTTGAAAGCTCATGCTTCAAGGGTCTTAAAAATGTAAAAATCTTCAAGAAAACTCATTAAAATCACTTGCTTGTGAGAGGAATAAGTTTCCACAATTTTTAAAGCTCAAAACCATTAACCATGGCTGAAAAAATCAGTGGAATGAAGAGAGAATGAAAGGAAAAAGATGATAGTTGGGCTTAGGTATTATTATATTACACCTTATGTCATCAAATTTCACCTAATGTTGACTTTTCAACATTTCTATCTACTATGGCCGGCCATCACCTAATTAATGGCCCAATTTCACTTTAAAAACCCCCCAATTTATGATACATGACAATTTGGCACCCCTAGCTATCAATTTAAGACTTTTGCACTTTATGCGATTTAGTCCTTTTTCGCAATTGGGCTCATAATCGTCAAAATTAACTCACCAAATTTTTCATGTACTAATATAAACATGCTATGAATCCAAAATAAAAATAAAAATAATTTCTCCAACTTCGAATTTGTGGTCCCGAGACCACTATTCTGACTAGCCCCAAAATCGGGCTGTTATATTTCTCCGCCCATTAGGGATTTTTGTCCTCGAAAATCTTACCAGTGAATAAGTTCGAGTACTGATCTCTCATAGTCTCCCCGGGTTCCCATGTGGCTTCCTCGACTCCATGTCTATGCCACAAAACTTTCACAAGTGCTATACTCTTATTTCTCAACTATTTGACTTCCCGGGCTAAAATCTTGACTGGCTCTTCACCATAAGACATGTCTGGATGAATCTCAACCTCTAATGGCGTAATCACATACGAAGGGTCTAATCTATATCGACGTAGTAGGGACACATGAAACACGTTGTGAATCTTTTCCAACTCTGGTGGTAAAGCCAATCGACAGGCAACCGGTCCTACTCTCTCGATAATCTCATAAGACCCTATGAAACGAGAACTCAATTTACCTCTTCTACCAAATCTGAGGACTTTCCTCCACGGGGACACTTTTAAAAATACCTTATCACTGAATTGAAATTCAATTTCCTTTCGTTTCAAGTCCGCATAGGATTTTTGTCTGTCCGAGGCGGCCTTCAAGCAGTCACGGATCACTCTAACTTTCTCTTCCTTCTCCTTAATTAAATCGATCCCGTGTGTAACACCCTGAATTTGGGCCTTGAGCATGGGAGCGGTTGAAAGCAGCTTATAATATTTTGTTGTGCATGTAAATTTCGTTAATGAAGGCTTGTTTTAGTGGTTAAGTGTGCTGAGAAGTGTTGGAGAAGTCTTGGGTTCAAACCTAGACTCTAGCAGAAATTTTGGTTTAAGGTGTATCAAACCCTGGGTGTAGTAGGTAGGCCTTAAGAATATTGTTGGAGAAATTGTGCCACAAAAAGCCTTGTGGTCTGGTGGCAAAGTAGCGCCACATAAGAGGCAAGAATGTGGCGTCATAGAGTTGGCAATGAGGTCCAGGGTTCGAAATTCATGGCAATCAAAGAGCATTTATTTTGCTAACATGGGGCGACAAGAGTTGGTGTTGAATTTAAACTCTGATGATGGAGGGATCCCACATCGGGAAGATAACATAAGAGTGGATGTGAAGCTGGCTTCAAATAGAGAGTACCATGAGAAGAGTAAAGGTACCTTTCTTGGCTGATCCCTTTCGTTTTATGGCGTGCTCGTTTGGGTTGGGCGTCGGCTAAGAGTTCTCGGAGCACGGATTAACTCCAGTCTCCTATCAGGTGTGTATTTCTCACTACTCTAGCAGATGTGACGATGGCTCTTCGGGTCGCGATAATGAAGGGGCCATGTTGGCCCATGGGCCTACGGGCCCAATTGGATAAGTTGTTTGATTGTGTAGTAAATATTGGACTAGGCTAGGTGAATCTCATATTTGTGGCTAGATTTGGGCTAAAAGGGCCACACGAGCGTGTGGGCCTATTTGGGCCGAGAATGGGCTTTAGGCCATTCGTATTGTTATCCCTGTTTAGAATACTTTAGTTTACCGAAATACCCTTGTAGAGTAGAAATACTGAAATACACCTGTAGGGTAGAATTACCAAAATACCCTTGTAGGGTAGAAATACCAAAATACCCCTTTAGGGTAGAATTACTAAAATACCCCTGTAGGGTAGAATTACTGAAATACCCCTGTAGGGTAGAATTACTAAAATACCCCTGTAGGGTAGAATTACCAAAATACCCTTGTAGGGTAGAAATACCAAAATACCCCTGTAGGGTAGAATTACCGAGATACCCTTGTGGGGTAAAATTACCATTTTGCCCTTAGGGTGTTAAATGACTATTTTGCCCTTGTGGGCAAGTGACTGACTTGGACTGTGTGGATTTGATTATGAATATATGTTGGTGATATGAATGACTTGACTGTGATTGTTTGATTCAAATATGGGCATGACATTGTGCTTACATGACATGTTGCATGGGTTGGGTTATATAAATAGAGGAAGTGCTTAAAGGGCTTTGCCCCAGTTTACCGAAAAAGGGCTTTGCCCCAGTTTTTCAAAAAGGGCTTTGCTCCAGTTATTGAAAGAGGCTAGGCCTTCAGTTATATGATAAAGCAGCTATGCTGCCAGTGGAGAGTTTGGTTAGGTGGGTTGAGTTATTCCCCACATGGAGAGCTTGGTTGGTACGAGTGGAGAGTAGCGGATGGTGGGTTGAGTAGTCTCCCCAAATGGGCTTGCATACATTCATTGGTATTACTTGTGATATTGAAATGGGCCTTTGGGCTATACCGTTTATAGTAAAGGCTTCGGCCCAGTAACCGTTAAACAAAAGGCTTCGGCCCAGTATACTGATATTAATTTGGGCTCTAAAAGGGGCTTGTTGCACACTGAGTTTTCGTAAACTCACCCCGTTTATTAACCTTTTAGGTAATTTCCAGCCTTAGATGGATCGGAGTTGCGAGGGGTTCGGAGGAAGCCACACACACTGTTTATGTTACAGTTTTGATTATTACTTTTAAATGTTTTTATGTCGGTTGTAGTAAAGCCGTTGTAATTTTCTGGATTTCAAATTTGGAATTTTATTTATTGATCTTATAATTGCTAGATTTGAACACGGTTTTCCAAAGCAACTACTATTGTTCAAAACATCACGTATCCACAATTATTTTTAAATTAAGCTTCTGCAACTGCCAAGATTTTTACAAAGTTGCTAAGAATGTTATTCAGCTGAGTTTTTCTAACAAGGTTTAAAAAGGGTATAAGTTTTTAATTATTAAAAAGGGTTTTTAATGGAAACATGGTTTTCGAAAAACACTTCAATGTGGCACGCTAGATTCGAGCCAAACATCCAAGCTGAGTTTTGGTTGTTACACCGTGAATTTGACCCTCTATAAGCTCGGTCCAATATAAGGGCATTCGACACTTTCGCCCATACAAAGCCTCATAAGGTGACATTTTTAGACTTGTCTGATAACTATTATTATAGGCGAATTCAACCAACAATAGATACTTTTCCCAACTGCCTTAGAACTCAAGGACGCAACAACGTAACATTTCCTCTAATATCTGAATTACTCTCTCTAACTGACCGCCGGTTTGCAGATGGAAAGCTGTGCTAAAACTCAACTTTGTTCCCAAAGCCTCTTGTAACTTTTTCCAAAACCTCGAGGTAAATCTCGGGTCTCTATCTGAAATAATCGATATGGGCACCCCGTGTAGTCTCACAATCTCGGAAACGTACAAGTTGGCTAATCTCTCAAGGGAGTAGTCGGTACGCACAGGTATGAAGTGTGCCGACTTTGTTAGCCTATCCATAACAACTCGAACAACATCTTTTTTCTTTGGGGTTACCGGCAAACCCGTCACAAAATCCATAGTGATTCGATTCCACTTCCACTTGGGGACCATGATAGGCTGAAGTAGACCTGCAGGTACTTGGTGTTCAGCCTTCACTTGCTGACACACTAGGTACTTAAACACAAACTCTGAAATGTCTCTTTTCATACCTGACCACCAATACATTTTCTTAAGGCCGTTGTACATTTTCACGCTACCTAGGTGGATAGACAAGAAACCAATTTTTCTCTAGAATCTTCCGAATAAGCTTGCTGTCCTTGGGTACGCAGACTCTATTATTAAACATTATACATCCATCAGTGCCAATACGAAAATCTGTCTCAATGCCCGATTCACACTGAGTTCTTTTTGCTTGCAAATCACTGTCATTATTCTGAACTTCCTAAATCTTGTAGAAACATCAGTCTAGCTCTCAACTCTGCTAGAATTGAACCATCGTTAGACATAGTCAAATGAGTATTCATGGCCCTCAAGGTGAATAATGACTTTCTACTCTAAGAGTTGGCAACCACGTTCGCCTTTACGGGGTGGCAGTCGATAATCAACTCACAATCCTTTATTAATTCTAACCACTGTTGTTGCTTTAGGTTCAACTCCTTTTGAGTCATCAAGTACTTAAGGCTCTTGTGATCGATGAACACTCGATACTTCTCACCATACAGATGGTGTCTCCAAATTTTCAACGTAAACACGATGGCGGTCAACTCTAAATCATGCGTCGGGTAGTTCTTCTCATGTGGCTTCAATTGCCTTGAAGCATAAGCTATGACCTTACCTTCTTGTATAAGCACACACCCCAAACCATTCAAGGAGGCATCGCTATAAATCACAAACTCCTTGTCTGACTCTGATTGCACCAACACTGGGGCTTCGGTTAATAAAGCTTTTAATTTCTCGAAACTCTGTTAGCACTTTTCTATCCATTCGAACTTGACATCTTTTTGTAGCAGTCTTGTCATCAGTGTCGCTATCATAGAAAATCCATTTAAAAATCGTCTATAATATCCAGCCAAACCCAAAATGCTTCGGACCTCAGTCACATTCCTTGGCAGTTTCCATTCTACAATAGCCGAGATCTTGCTTGGGTCAACTCGGATCCTGTCTACCGACACAATGTGTCCTAGGAATTTGACCTCCTTAAGCCAAAATTCACTCTTACTGAACTTGGCATATAATTTCTTGTCTCTCAAGGTTTGCAACACAACTCTCAGATGCTCCACGTGCTCGCTCTCATCACGCGAATAAACCAATATGTCATCGATAAAGACGACGACAAACTTATCCAAATACGATCGAAAAACACGGTTCATCAAATCCATAAACACCTTCAGGGTATTAGTCAAACCAAAAGGCATGACGAGGAACTCATAATGCCCGTATCTTACTCGAAACGCAATCTTCGGCACATCTTGTTCTTTTACTCTTAACTGGTAGTATCTGGATATCATGTCAATCTTGTAATATACAGTGGCTCCCTTTAATTGATCAAACAGGTTGTCGATCCTTGGAAAAGGATACTTGTTCTTCATTGTTACTTTATTGAGCTGTCTATAGTCGATATATAACCTTATCGACCTATCTTTCTTTTTAACAAATAATACTGGTATACCCCATGGTGAATAACTAGGTCTCGCAAAACCTTTTTCTATTAACTCTTGCAGTTGTACCTTCAACTCTTTTAACTTCGTTGGAGCCATCCTATACAGAGCAATCGAGATAGGTGTTGTATCGGGGACCAACTCAATTCCAAACTCTACTTCCCTCACCAGAGACAATCCAGGTAATTCTTCGAGAAACACGTCTATGAACTTGCAAACCACTGGCATCGATTCAATCTTCAACTCAGACACTTAAGTATTCAATACAAAAGCTAGATAAGCCTCATATCCTTTCTGTAAATATTTCTCGGTAGTTAAAGACGATATTACTACAGGCAGATTATCTGACTCATCTAGTCCAACTCATAGAACATTCTCGTCTTCACATTTCAACTTAATTATCTTTTTCCCGTAGTCTACTATAACACTATGAGCAGTCAACCAATCCGTTCCAAGGATTACATCAAACTCATTAAATAGAAATAACATCAAGTTAGTTGGAAAATGATAACCTTTAATTGTCAAAGGGAAATTTCTACATAGTTGGTCCACTAGTACATGTCTGCCTAAAGGATTGGACACTTTTATTGCAAACTCAGTAGACTCTACTAGCATACTCATACGAGGTATCAATTCCATACTAATATAAGACTGGGTAGATCCCGGGTCAATTAAAGCAACAATAGATAATTCATGGATAGAAAAGGTACCCGTGATCACATCGGGAGACTCTACCTCTTCCCAAGCTCGAATAGCATAAGTCCTTGCAGGCGCTCTACCCTCGGGCCTCACTGCAACATCTTTTGCCGTGCCTCTACTGCTAGCCCCACTTTCGGGGTTCTTTTGTGGTCTACCCCTCAAAAGAGCACTACTCGCTTTCACATCTTGTTTTCTCTCTCCCTCATCCAATTCAGGACAATTACGGATGAAGTGTTCCAATAATTCACACTTGAAATAGCCCATTTCATTCCTCGGCACTCACCAAAATGATGCCTACCACATTGCGAGCATTCTGGTCTATTTGGCCGAGTGCTACTGACGGTTGCGACCGAAGTGGTCTAGGCTTTAGAAGTTGTATTCTATTGGTTCTTGTTCCTATTCAAATACCCCACCGAAGCATTCGATCGGGTAGTGAACTCTCTCGATCTTATGTTTGAGGACTGATGTGATTTCCATATCTGTCTCTTCTTTGAATCCCGTGACTCAAAAGCCGCTTTCCTCATTTCTTTAATTAGCTCTTCGGCCTTACAGGCTCTTTCAACAAGTGCTACAAATTCTCAAAACTCTAAGATACCAACAAACACTCAGATATCTTCATTGAGCCTGTCCTCAAACCTCTTACACATGTGGCTTCTGTAGATATGCACTCCCGCGCATACTTGCTAAGCCTCACTGGTCGTGTTGATTCGTGATAAGTTTTAATAAATTTATATTTGATCGTATTTGAAAACTAACTATTATCACGATAAAGCAAACGCACCTATCGAACAGTAGTATAGCTTATAGGAAGACCAGAATGTCGAACCTACAGGAACTAAATGTACTAGTATTAACCTTCTTTTTTATTATCTAGCCTAAAAATAAGGGGATTTGATTTATCTAAACTAATTTACTAAACTAAGAATGCACAGGAAGTAAATTAGGGAAATACTTTTGGGAAAACTGATTGATTAAGACAATAACCAAGGAAAAATCCACCTAGACTACACTTGTTATTCGACTCTGAATTAGACGATTTATTCACTTGACTTGATCCGTAGAAATCCCTAATTTATAATATTATCTCTCTTGAGACTAACAACATCTAACCCTAGGTTGATTAATTGAAATCTCTTTCTAATTAAAATTCCTAGTATTGCATTAACTTGATCTATGGATTCCCTTATTAGGTTTGACCCTAATTTGGTAGATTTATGATGTCTTATGTCTAGGATTGCATGCAACTCCGCTTAATTATGCTAGATCTTCTCTTAGATAGGGACTTTTTCTCCTCTGAATAAGCACATCAATACTTGAGTCAATATCCTGGAATATTAAAGCAAGAATTAAGAACACATAATTAAGAACAAATCAAGTATTTATCATATAATTCAGAAAATAATAACAAGATCCATCTTAGGTTTCATTCGCCTTAAGTATTTAGAGGGTTTAGTTCATATTTGTAAAAGAAAACATCTTAGAAGAATAATGATAACAAAACATAAAGAAAACCCAAAATTCCTAAAAGAAAATTAAGGGAGATCTTCTATCTTGAAGGAGAATCTGACTTCTGATATAGATCAATCGGCTTTCTTTGAGTAATTCCTTACCTCCTACTCCGTGTGTCGTTTTCATCCTCCTCTCTGGTGTTTAAATATGCTTCAGAATGCCTTTAAACCCTCAAGAGTGGCCTTTTTTCCGAATAGAACTCAACTTGGGCTCGACAGGGACACGCCTGTGGGACACGCCCGTGTTCGATTGCTCCAAACCGTGTTAGAGTCTGTTGAATAGACACGACCGTATGGTCTACCCGTGTAAGTTGTGCTAAATTCTGCTAAAAGGGCACGGGCGTGTGGTCTACCCGTGTGCGGAAGTCCAGGCCATGTTTATTTCCCACGTTGGCCCATTTTCTCTATTTTTGGCCCGTTCCCATTTCTCGCTCTTTTTACTATCCTATGCTTACCTAAGTATAAAATATGAAATTAAAGGATTAGGAGCATCAAATTCACCATATCTAAAGAGAATTCATCCATAAATGTGCTAAACATAGGATAAAAATATGTATAAATTGCGGTTTATCAAATATCCCCACACTTAAGCGTTTGCTTTTCCTCAAGCAAAATCCTCAACTCACAATCAAAATTAATTCTTCTCAACTTATAATTCTTATTAATGATATCTCAAAATAATCCATAAGTAATCATACATTGAGAATTCAACTAAAAGAACATCAAAGTTTCAAACATTCCAAGTTGCGTATTTTATCATGAGAATATAGGTGTCTCCCCTCATCTAGGTATGTACCATTGATTCAAAATATCACAGAGTTTCACATCCTCACTAGAGATTCACTCAAATCACTCGAGGTGTTTTAAGGACAACAAGTTTAAGCACTCGATAGTCAATATGAAAAGTTATTACCATAGGCTTGCATGAAAATCAAATCTCCACCACTATATATTGAGATGATACATTAATCAAAAGGTCTTTAAAGGGTTGTAACGTGGCTTTGGTTAGGGGGTGTAGTCACAAGTTGAAAGAAAAGGTTAGAATCGAGATTGAATTGAAAAATTACCTAACTAGAAAAACAACTAATCATCAATTGAATACATGTGAGCTTCTTCTCAGAATATGGACTTAAACACTTAAGCTCAAAACAAAGAATTACTACTAATATAAATATGTGTATTGTATTTTTTTTTTTTTTTTAGAATAAGTAGACTAGCTATCAAAGATAAAACTTAGCTAAGCAATTTATTCAAATCAAATCTCAACAAAAAAATAGGGATCAAATTAATTTAGGGGATTTCAACAATAATGGGTTATGGGTTAATATGGAGGCTAAATCAATGAATGGGTTATTAGTCTCAAGAGGGTTCTTCAAGGGTTAATTATGAAGGTAGGCTTTTATGGAGTGAGTGGGTTAAACCTAAGTGTCTTTATCATTTTGACATATCAAATCAAATTGTGTGGTCTTGACATGCATAATCAAGCAAGTTCTAGAATAACAAATCAAGATTGATGCACTCAAAGCAACAATAAAAGTGAGCATGAAAGAAATAATAGATGCTCTTAAAGGCTCAAGATCTCACAAAAATGATGGCTCTTTGATGTTTAAACCTTGTGAATTTTAACTCGAGATAATACCTAAACTTGGGGAAGCAACCTAAAAATTTTTTAATTCTCAAAAGTCAACTTATCATGCTTGATTCTCTAATTCCTTAAAGTTTAAACAATCAATGCATGAATGTCTATGTTTTAATTCAAGACATATCAATAAAAATCATAAATTAATCAAAATTCATTCTAATAATGATATAAGAAGATCACATGAGAATAAGACAAAATTTAGGGATTTTTCTAATAATGATATAGATAACCCCCCACACTTAATCTGTACATTGTCCTCAATGTACAATGATAGATATACGGAAAAATATAAAATCATAAGATAGGGAGAGAGGTGAAACTTCCTGAATGGAGAATAATCAGCCAAGGAAATGATGAGATTGGAGGAGGATACCCCGGTGGTGGTAAGGTTGGGTTCCATAACCATAGTGTCTAGTGAAGAGGTTATCGTGGTGGTCGGGTAGGACATGGTAGACATGGAGAACCTTTTCCGATGGAGTTGCAAGTTCCTAAGTGATGGTGAGCTTTGGAGCTCTTTCTAACTGTGATAAAATCAAGAACTCTTTTAGGAAATATAAAAAGTGAAAAAAAATAATAAAAATAATAAATAAAAAGCCTTTAAAAAAATTCTCATCGCCAGATGGTTCGCGAGATAGAGGTGGCGATGAGGATGAGAAAGTGGCCGGTGGCGTGTGATGGTTGGGATTTCAATAGTGAGAAAGAAAAGAGGATGAAGGGTGGCTGGAGGAAGAAAAAAATGAAGAGTAAAGGGAATAGAAAGGGGATTAGGGTTAGCGGTTATTTAATAAAGGGGCCATAGTTGTGTCGGCCTTGTTTTGGGCCACACGGCCGTGGCCCATGCCCGTGTTATAGTCTCCCCAGCCCGTGTTTTTTGTGTTTTCATAGTCCGATTTGCACACGGGTCATCAGACACTCTCATTTTCGAGTTTAAGCTTATGGGTTGATGTTCGAGTCAATGTCGCACACGGCCTGAGGACGCGCCCATGTCCCTGGGCCGTGTGACCCATATGGCCACATCGCGTCACACGGCCACATCGCATGGCTGTGTACTCCTTCGTTCGCTTCTCCCACGTCTGTGTTAGTTTGACAGTGTCGACCACGGGTGAATGGCACGGGCGTGTCGCACGCCCGTGTTCATTTCTCAGTTTCAACCATGGCCTCTAGACACGGGTGTGTCACACGCCCGTGTTGTTTTGGTAAATTCTCCCACGGTCATGTCGTATGGTCGTGGTAATTTATTGATTCTCGTGTTGGGAAAAATTTTATCTTATTTTCACACGGCCATTTCATATGGCTGTGTTGCCTTCCGTGGTATGGGCACGGCCTAAGGCACGCCCGTGTGCCTGGTTGTATGGTTATGGAAAACCTGTGTTCGGTGACTCAGTTAGTGAATTAAATGTTAAAAACTAAAATTTAAAGAAGTTAACAAAGTTAGTGCTTGGGTTACCTCCCAAGAAGCACTTATTTATAGTCTAAGCTCGACTTACCTCTCTGTTGCGTGGTCATGGTGGTTTGAGGAGTTTACACTCCTCATTCCTGCTATCGATTTTATCAAAATAAGGTTTGAGAGGAGTACTATTTTCCTTGAACGTATCGAATTTGGGATGAATTACCTCGACTGTGCCGTATGAAAAAATGCTAAGTACCGTAAGAGGGGTTTCTCCATTAGGTTCAGAGGTGGTAATACGAGGGTCTGCGGCATTTAGTAGTACCTTATCTCCAACCTTAAGTTGATTTGGTGAAGCATTGGGTTCGTCATGGCATAGTTTTGGTTTATCGTATGTTCTCGATTTTTGTGTCTGCCATTCATCTAGTTCCTCGACTCGTAGCCTTCGTTCTTCATAAATGGGTCCTTTGTTGTTACTTGAACGTGGCTCATGTATGCTTTTCGGATATGTTTCCTGCAAAGAAGGTTGCACCACATAGTCAGTTTTAGTGGTACGATTTGTACAGTCACCCTCAATATTCGATGTGTTACTTGAATTGTGAGCTTGAAAGGTGATTGTCTCATCACCCACACGAAGTGTGAGTTCACCTCTACAAACATCGATAATGGTTCTAGCAGTTGCTAAAAAGGGTCTTCTTAAAATTAGAAGCACGTCACTACCCTTTTTCTATGCCTAGAATAAAAAAATCAACTGGGAATATAAATTTGTCAACTTTAACAAGTACATCTTCAATGATACCCTTAGGAAATCTAATAGTTTTATCTGCTAACTAAATGCTCATCCTAGTTTGTTTGGGTTTCCCAAGACCTAATTGTTTAAACATTTTATAGGGCATGACATTAATGCTAGCCCCCAAATCAGCCAAAGCATTACTAACATCTAAGCTACCAATTAAACAAGGAATCGTAAAACTCCCTGGATCTTTCAATTTGTTCGCCAGCTTATTCGGTAGTATGGCTGAGCACACTATGTTTAATTCCACATGCAACACTTTATCCAATTTTCATTTATTTTCTAGAAGCTCCTTTAGAAATTTAACTGCGTTTGGCATCTACGAAAGAGCTTCAATAAACGATAAGTTAATATGTAGTTTTTTAATAATTTAAGGAATTTACTGAATTGTTCGTCTGTGTGGTCTTTCCTTGTCGCATTGGGGTATGGCACTCGAGGTTTGTACTCTGTACTTACCGGTTTCCGCTCATTGTGGTCTACCTCATCCTTACCTTTGGTTACCATAATTTCTTGCCTTGGTTCTGGTTCAGGTTCCACTAACCCTTCCTCATCTTGGACAGGATTTGTGTTAAGCTGCTCATTTGGGTTAATTTCTATATTACTCGGCAAGCTAACTTGTGGTCGTTCGGAAATCATCTTTGCCAACTAGCCTATTTGGCTTTTGAGCCCCTGAATGGATGCTTGCTGATTTTTAAGAGCTGTGTCGGTATTCTGGAAACGAGTTTCTGACACCGAGATAAATTTTGTTAGCATCTCCTCAAGGTTCAGCTTCTTTTCCTGCTGGTAAGGTGGTTGTTGAAAACTTGAGGGATGTTGTGGCTTTTGATTTCCTTGACCACCCCATTAGAAGTTGGGATGGTTCCTCCAACCTGTATTATAGGTGTTATTGTATGGGTTATTTTGAGATCTAGAATTGTTATACCCATATATTGAACTTGTTCTTCCTTGTCGCTAGGGTTGTAGGATGGATAATCTGCGTGTACTCCTCCACTTGAATCACACCTCATCACTGGATGTACCTGAGTAGAACCATTTAAACCATCAATATTTTTATTTAAAAGTTCTACCTGGTAAGAGAGCATAGTAACCACATCGAGGTTGAAAACACCAGCTGTTTTAGTCGACTTTGTCCTCATGACTTGCCACTAATAGTTATTTAGTGTCATCTCCTCAATGAATTCGTAAACTATTTCAGTTGTTTTGTTATTCAAAGTTCCATCGGCGGCTGCGTCGATGAGTTGCCTCGTTGAGTGGTTCACACCGTTGTAAAACGTCTGAACCTGTAGCCAAAGTGGTAACCCATGGTGAGGGCACCTTTTCAAAAGATCCTTGTATCTCTCCCATGCATCATAGAGTGTTTCTAGATCCATCTACACAAAAGAAGAGATGTCATTCCTCAACTTAGCCATTTTAGCCGGCAGAAAATATTTAAGTAAAGACCTTTCGATCATTTGTTCCCAAGTAGTGATTGACCCCTGTGGTAACGAGTTCAACCCCTATTTAGCTTTGTTCCTCAATGAAAAGGGAAACAATCGAAGGCATATGGCATCTTCAGAAATGCCATTAATTTTAAAAATATTGTAAAACTCTAGAAAATTTTCCAAGTGATTGTTTGGATCCTCATCCTGCAAACCATCAAACTGAACAAACTATTGTATCATTTGAATTGTGTTAGGTTTCAGTTCAAAATTATTTGCAGCAATAGCAGGTCTAACTATACTTGACTCAGTTCCTGTTAAATTAGGTTTAGCATAATCATACATAGTGTGTAGAGCAGGATTCTGATTTACTAGATCAGCAACAATCGCAGGAGGTAGCGGATTTTCCTGATTTTCAGCCATCTCCTCGGTTGTGGTGTGAATGTCGTCCTCTTGCTCTTCCTTTGTGTATCTTAGGCTTCGCCTTATTTCTCTTCGGTTTCTGTGAACTGGGCGATCAATCTCACTATCAAAAAGTAATGGTCCTGACAGGTTCCTTCTAGTCATAAACTATAAAAACCTTCCAGAAATAAAGAAAAAGAAGAATTAGTAAAGATAAGCTAGACTAAAATAATAAGTAAATTGCAATAAATGTAAAAATTGCTAAACTAATAAAAATCAAGTGTTCCTAATATCTTAGCTCCCCAGCAACGGCGCCAAAAACTTGATCGTGTTGATTCTTGATAAGTTTTAATAAATTTATATTTGATCGTACTTGAAAACTAACAATTATCACGGTAAAGGCAAACGCACCTATCGAACAGTAGTATAGCTTATAGCAAGACCAGAATGTCGAACCCACAGGAACTAAAAGTACTAGTATTAACTTTCTTTTTATTATCTAACCTAAAAATAAGAGGATTTGATTTATCTAAACTAATTTACTAAACTAAGAATGCACAGGAAGTAAATTGGGGAAATACTTTTGGGAAAAATAATTGATTAAGACAATACCCAAGGAAAAATCCACCTAGACTACACTTGTTATTCGACTCTGAATTAGACGATTTATTCACTTGACTTGATCCATAGAAATCCCTAATTTATATTATTATCTCTCTCGAGACTAACAACGTCTAACCCTAGGTTGATTAATTGAAATCTCTTTCTAATTAAAACCCCTAGTGTTGCATTAACTCGATCTATGGATTCCCTTATTAAGTTTGACCCTAATCTGGTAGATTTATGTCATCCTATGTCTAGGATTGCATGCAACTCCGCTTAATTATTCTAGATCTTCTCTTAGACAGAGACTTTTTCTCCTCTGAATAAGCACATCAATACTTGAGTCAATATCCTGGAATATTAAGGCAAGAATTAAGAACACATAATTAAGAACAAATCAAGTATTTATCATGTAATTTAGAAAATAATAACAAGATTCATCTTAGGTTTCATTCCCCCTTAGGTATTTAGGGGGTTTAGTTCATATTTGTAAAAGAAAACATCTCAGAAGAATAATGATAACAAAACATAAAGAAAACCCAAAACTCCTGAAAGAAAATTAAGGGAGATCTTCTGTCTTGAAGGAGAATCTGGCTTCTGAGATGGATCAATCGGCTTTCTTCGAGTAATTCCTTACCTTCTACTCCGTTTGTCATTTTCATCATCCTCTCTGGTGTTAAAATAGGCTTTAGAATGCCTTAGAACCCTCAAGAGTAGCCTTTTCCGAATAGAACTCAACTTGGGCTCGACAGGGACATGCTTGTGTTCGATTGCTCCAAACTGTGTTAGATTCTATTGAATAGACACGGCCGTGTGGTCTACCCGTGTAAGTTGCGCTCAATTCTGCTAAAAGGGCATGGGCGTGTTGTAATAACCTGATTTAGGGCCTAGTCAGAACAGTGGTCTCGAGACCACAAATTCAAAAATATAAAAATTATTTTTATTATTTTTATGAGGTTATGGTACTATTATATTAGTGCATGAAAAATTTGGTGAGTTAATTTTAATGTTTTCAAGCCCGATTGCGATAAAGGACTAAATCGCATAAAAGGTAAAAGTTGCATTTTAGTACCCAAATGTGTTATATAGCTAGAGAATCAAAACTTGGAGTATTTAAAGGAAAATTATACCCTTTTTAGAGTGCTTTGCCGGCCATGGGAGACAAATTGGTCAAAAAGTCCAAGTTTGGTTGGGTTTGGTGGCTAATTTGACTAAAATAGGAATAAAATAAGAAAAAGATGATATCACCTTCTCATTTTCTTCTCTATCACTGAAAATATCAGCAAAAATAGAGGTTTGAAAGCTCAAAAATCTGTAGCAACTTAAAGCACTCATAAGTAAGTGATTTTAATGAGTTTTCTTCAAGATTTTTATATTTTTGAGACCTTTGAAGCATGAGCTTTCAGATGAGGATGATATCTTACAAAATGGTCAAGAGATTAGGATTTTGCCATGGATGTATTTGTGATATATACTGAATTTTTATGGAATAATATGAGTCCTAGTTGTGTTATAAACAACTTTTGTGAAATGTGTTAGCATGAAAACACCTAAAGGGACTATTTTGCATAAGTTGCAAAATAGGCGGTAAGTATGTGAAATAATGATAATTTGGGATTGCTCTAGTAGTAAAAAGAGTTTAGCTAGGCTTGAATTATGAGGAAATTCGATAAAAATTGATTTTCGAGCATAGGGATAAAATGGTCATTTTGCCAAGGCCTAGGGGCAAAATGGTCATTTTACCAAAGTTGTGAATTTATGAATGCCTAATTGTGTTTAGTGACTAAATGGATGTATATTATTATTATAGATCAAGATTTTCCAAAATCGAGCCTAGACCGGGGAAAAGCCAAGCAATCCGAATAAGCCGACTAGTCAAGTACTTTTTGGAAACCGAAGGAAGTTGTATGTAAATAATACAACTACACTGTTAATACTTGTATTCATATTGTCATTGAATAGATATTGCATCATTGAATTGATATTGTACGAGTTGTTAAGTTATAAATTGAGAATGCCTTGTAATAATGAGATAGTAGAAATATTCTATTGAAAACTCAGGATATGAACTGGATATTTGTGCCAAGACATTGGGTGATTTGTGTGCCAGTGTAAGACATGTCTGGGACATGCTTCAGCCACATTATCAGAGCCAGTGTAAGACCATGTTTGGGACATGGCATCGGCACAGAGATGAGCGCTAGAGTAAGACATGTCTGGGACATGCATCGGCCTCGACAGAGATAGCCAGTGTAAGACGTGTCTGGGACACGCATCGGCTAGGAGTTGTGCTAGTGTAAGACATGTCTGGGACATGCATCAGCATGTATATATGAGAACCAGTGTAAGACCATGTCTGGGACATGGCATCGGCAATATATCCCATGTTGAACGTTCATGGAATATCCAGTAGTATTCCAACGGTTCAATGGTGAAAGTTGTAGTTCATTTTTGATAAAGAAAGGATGATCATGTTGTGAGTGTTACAGGTACCTATATGATAAGCATGAGTAACGAGCTTAATTTAGAAAATGAGACTCGATTAGATGATAATGAGTAAGTTATGTTTACCTTTGAGCTATAAGCATGATGGTAAATGGTGAGATTGTTGTATAGTTATTTATATGCAACTTACTAAGCTTTATGCTTACTCCCTTTCCTTTCTTTTTTCTTTTAGTGTCACCAAGCTAGCTTAAGGATCCCTTAAAGTCAGAGGTATCAATCACACTATCAGCCGCAATACTCGGTATAGCTCGATTTATATTTTTGAAGGTGGCATGTATAGGGCTAGACTAGGATGTTGGATTAAGAGAATTATTTATGTATTTTAGCTCAAGTCAAATGCCCTTCATTTTGTATCAAGCCTGGAATAATGGCTATTATTCGCTTTGATGAATGTATACAATGTTCTTTCTATGGATGAATTGGTGTCCATTATGATGAAATTTGTATATTGAAATGATCTTGTGTAGGTTGTGCAAAATGGGTGACAAAATGGCTTGGAAGATAGCCTAGTTTGTCCACACAGGTAAGACACACGGGCGTGTGTCTAGGCCGTGTGTGACACACAGCTCACGCCCATGGGTGTGTGTAGTGGCCGTGCGTCCCCTGCACTTAAAACTTTAAAGTCATTTTAGTACAAGGGCAAGCCACACGAGCATGTGCCCAGGCCGTGCCATAAAGTCAATATGCATGCTAGTAGTACACGAGCAAGAGACATGGCCGTGTGTCTCGGCCGTGTGAAGGACACGGTTATAGGGCACGGGTGTGTGCTTGGGCCGTGTGGTTTTGGCAGAATGCCCAGGTTTTCAACCACGGGTTCGGGACATGGGTATGTCCCTAGCACACGGTCGTGTGTTCTATACCCACACGGGCATGTGGTCTTGATGCATGAAACTTTTTTAACTTTTTCATGAGTTCTCGGTTGGGTTCTAAACCACCCCAGATGTATGATTTGGGCCTCGTAAGTCTGTATATGAGATAGATTGTATGTGAAAAGAGAAGTTTTTAAATTGTTTGAAAATTTTTTTATGGTTCGGTTTTGTATAGTTGGTTGAGTCAAGAAACGTAAAACCTTGACCCGTGTCCCGGCGTTGGATACGGGCGAGGGGTGTTACACGTGTGGTCTACCCGTGTAAGGAAGTCCAGGCCATTCTGATTTCCCACGTTGGCCCATTTTCTCCATTTTCGGCTAGTTTCTCGCTCTTTTTACTTTCCTATGCTCACCTAAGTATAAAACATGAAATTAAAAGATTAGGAGCATCATATTCACCATATCTAAAGAGAATTCATCCATAAATATGCTAAACATGGGATAAAAATATGTATAAATTACGGTTTATCACTCACAAACTCACATTCATATTTCGTCACTAACATTCGGCCTTGCTTTAGCTCTAGAAATTCTTTCCTCTTTTAGTCTATGAATCTTTGGCTAATATACTTTTTTCGGAATTCTTCCTGGAAGAACTCCCACATGATCCTTTCTCAGTACAACGGACACGAGAGTGTTCCACCATTGATAAGCCTAATCCCATAGAAGCGAAAATATTCATTTTACGCACTCTTTAGGTGTGCATGATAGTTCATCAAATACCTTAATGGTATTTTCTAGCCAAAACTTTGCTCTCTCCTAGTCATCATCTATGCTAGCCCAGAATTCCTTAGCCCCTTGTTTCCAGATCTTGTCTACCGGAGGTTGCTCTCTTCTAAACATGTCTGCGCCTTGCGGAGCTATCGAGGCATACTGAGGTATCGGAGGAGGTGGGGAAGGTGGAGTGTTCGGATTCGCACGAACAAACTCTGTGTACCAAACATCCATCATTCAGAGGTAGGCTTCTCTAGCCCCTCTGCTTTGGCCCATAGTTACGGGCTCACTCACAACTGGCGTGGTCCCTTCAGCGGGAGCTGGCGCGTTACTTTCCACGTCATTTGCCGTGGCTCTGCCAAGATCCATTTACTATATAAAAACATAATTTATAATCGTCAGAAATCATCACTATCAACATACAGTTATGGCATGTATAGCTAGACTCGTACTCTCGCTAGGATAGTCCTAGAACTGACTATATCATAGCTCTGATACCACTAAATGTAACACCCTATACCCGTAACCCACCTTCAGGCAGAGTACAAGGCATTACCTGACTTGATCTCATGCATACAACCAGTATCAAGTCATCGAGACTCGGTCCAAATTAAAACATTTTCAATTTCTACTTTAAACTTCTTATGGTGGGCCTACAAGCCCCAATTCAATCGTTGAAAACTATTTGGGACCATTCTGGGTCCTTAAACCAACCTTAAGAAATTTGCCTTTAAAACAGGGCACACGTCCATGTGGAAGGGTAACACGCCCGTGTGACCATATCAACATGGTCGTGCTAGTGGCCCGTGTGACGCACATGGCCTAAGTACTCTGGGACACACTCGTATCCCACACCCATTTAGAATTAATTTCTAATTCACACCTATAGGGGTTTTCACATGGCCAGACACACGCCCGTGTCAATGGCCCGTATCCCTCACACGGCCACGATAAGCCCGTGTCCTATCTTGTGTGCGAAAACATGGACATTCTGTTTCTGACGTCAGCATACTCAAAATGTCACATGGCTAAGGCACATGCCCATGTGCTGGGCCGTGTCCTTCACACGCCTGAGACACACGGTCGTGTCTCTGCCCGTGTGTTTATTACCATGCATACTGACCTGAAATTTTTTTATGTGCAGAGGACACACGGCCGGACTACACGCCCATGGGGTAGACCGTGTGTCACACACGGTCTAGACACATGCCCGTGTGTCTACCCATGTGGACAATATAAGGCTATTTACCAAGCCTCATTGCCACCCTTACATACCTATTTTCATACAAATGCCAACCAATACCGAAACAAATACAATTTCTATAATCAAATCAGCCACAATATACATGCATTCAACCATGATAATGCATCTTTTACAAATTCAAAATGAATTTTAGCCATCATTCAAAGCTTAATACAAATTGAAGGGTTTCCAACCCAAGCCAACACATTTGGCCAATTCTCAAAGACACAAAATAAAAAAGTCTAAGTCCTATACATGCCATATTCAAAAATATAAATCCAACTATATCGAATGCTTCGATTGATAGTGTGATCAATATCTCTGACTTCTCGTGATCCTTGAGCTAGATATAGGCGACACTGAAAGGAAATGGAAATGAAATGGAGTAAGCATAAAAGCTTAGTAAGTTGCATATAAGTAAGTATACAACAACAACAATTTATTAATAATCCACATGCTCATAATACCAAAGTAGGCATAAGCATAACTTACTTGTTACCATCCATACAAGTCCCATTTTATACAATGAGTTCATATCTCATACGTACCAATTAAGTACCTGTACCACTCACAACACGATTATACTTTCCTCATTAGCTTAAGAACATAACGTTCACCGCTGAACCATTTGGAACACTACCAGATATTCATTAAGCCTCAAACGTGGGTAAGGTGCCGATGCCATGTCCCAGACACGGTCTTCCACTGGCAAATATCTGAAGTCGATGCCGTGTCCCAGACATGGTCTTACACTGACTACCATCTCGTAGCCGATGCATGTCCCAGACATGTCTTACACTAGCTTACGTCTCGAGGCCGATGCATGACCCAAACATGTCTTACACTAGCTCTCGTCTCAATGCCGATTCCATGTCCCAGACATGGTCTTACACTGGCTCTCATAATGTGGTCGATGCATGTCCCAGACATGTCTTACACTAGCCAATAATAACCCATATGTCATGGCATGAATATCCGATTTATTTCCTAGGTTCAAACAGGGACTCTACTATCTCTATTATCATCATACCTTCTCAATTCCACAATCAAGCAATTCATGCTATATTAATTCAATACCTACATTAACAATGTAGTTGTATTATTTACATACAACTTACCTCGGATTACAAAATGTGGTGACTAGTCGGTTTAGTCAATTTGCTTGGCTTTCCCCTGATCTAGGTTTAGATTTGGCAATTCTTGATCTAAAATAGCAAAACGCACTCATTTAATCGTTAAATAAAATTAAGCAATTAAAAATTTACATCTTCGGTAAAATGACCATTTTACCTCTATGCTCAAAAATTAATTTTTTTATCGAATTTTGTTGCATCTTAAGCCTAGTTGAACTATTTTTACTCTTATAGCAACCCAAAATTCTCTCTATTTCACACATTTATCAATTATTTTACAACTTGTGCAAAATAGTCCCTTTAGGTGTTTTCATGGTAACACCTTTCACAAAAGTTGTCTATTATACAACTAAGACTCATTTTCTTCCATGAAAACTCAGCAAACATCCCAAATCCTTTCATGTCAAAACCCTAGACTCTTAATCATTTTGCAAAATAGTACCCTCATTTGAAAGCTCATGCTTCAAGGGTCTCAAAAATGTAAAAATCTTCAAGAAAACTCATTAAAATCACTTACTTGTGAGAGGAATAAGTTGATGCAATTTTTAAATCTCAAAAACCTTAACCATGGCTGAAAAAATCAGTGGAATGAAGAGAGACTGAAAGAAAAAAGATGATAGCTAGGCTTAGGTATTATTATATTACACCTTATGTCATCAAATTTCACCTAATGTTGACTTTTCAACATTTCCATCTACTATGGCCGGCCATCACCTAATTAATGGCCCAATTTCACTTTAAAAAACCCCCAATTTATGATACATGGTAATTTGGCACCCCTAGCTATCAATTTAAGACTTTTGCACTTTATGCGATTTAGTCCTTTTTTGCGATTGGGCTCATAAACGTCAAAATTAACTCACCAAAATTTTCATGTACTAATATAAACATGCTATAACTCTAAAATAAAAATAAAAATAATTTCTCCAACTTCGAATTTGTGGTCCTGAGACCACTATTCCGACTAGCCCCAAAATCGGGCTGTTACACACAGAGTAAGCTATCACAGCTTAGTAAGTCATAAGCAAATAAAGAACTCAATGACATAATCAACTCAATTTAACCAAACCAATTTATGTTATTATAATCACATTCAATTTCAAGCGTACAGTTTCAAATACAACATATACTTTCATATATAAACTTTATCTTGGCCGAATATACATATATCTATTATCAGAGTATCATTCAATCTCAAAGCCATAATATCATTATATAACCAAATATATATAAACTCATATGCATATGCTCATGAATCAAACTTTAATATCACATAATTATACATAACATGTGGCTGAATATACTACACAATTACACATATATTTACATTAGTATCTTCTATAATTTGCATCACATATCAAATAACCAACTTATCTTATTTCCAAATAGGTAATCAACTATCACATACCTGATCATTTTAGCTCATTTTACACATTTGATCAAAACTTATCATTGCCTGTTGAACCATTTGGAATTGAATAGGATACTCGGATAATCACACATATCGTCCAATGCCAACGTCCTAGGTATGGTCTTACATGTAATCACATATCGATGCCACTATCCCAAATAGGGTCTTACACGAGAACACATATCAATGCCAACGTCCCAGACGTGGATTTACATGAGAACACATATCAGAAATCCTATGTCATG
This sequence comes from Gossypium longicalyx, assembly GCA_025698465.1. Lineage (NCBI taxonomy): Eukaryota > Viridiplantae > Streptophyta > Magnoliopsida > Malvales > Malvaceae > Gossypium > Gossypium longicalyx. Next base: position 11,343,140 of record CM047000.1, read on the forward strand.
ACATATATATCCTAGCTATTCCTAAGGTTCATACAGGCCTTTCGGACGTTGTAACTTGATCGAATCGAACTCGTAAACCTAACTCCCAAGCTTATACATATTTGGCTTCCACATATATACTATCACATTATTCATTTCAGCATATATAGACTCGTATTTATTTAAAATTAACAACATCTATTTGCTCATAAACATACCTTGGACAATGATAATCGGAACGATACGACTATTAAACAACTTTGGTTTTTCCCCGATCCAAATCTGATTTCTTTGGTTCTTGATCTAAACTTATTCAAATTAAACTCATTCAAACATAATTTCATTCAATTTAGTCCAAAAACACATAAATGGGCAAATTATCGTTTTACCCCTAATATTTCACACTTTTTACAATTTCGTCCAAATTGCACAAAACATGCGAAATTTGAGTACACTATGCTTTGGTCGAATCTTTCTTATTCTCATACAAGTCCATACATTTCATTTACTTCACATTTTTCTCCCTTAATTTATTATTTTTGCAATTTAGCCCTAATTACTCAAGTTCATCAAAAATTCCAATACAAAACATATTAATCCAAAACATATCTTTCATATTTCATCAACTAACATCACAAAGCTTAATTATTCATCAATGGCATAACTCAAAATATTCATAAAAATTAGAAATTCAAGCATGGGCTTTGTACATTACACTGCAACGATCTCAAAATTTTAAAAATCATAAAAAACCAAGCTAGTTACATACCTTGATTAAGCTACCAAATGGCTGAAACTTTCAAAGCTTATTTTTCTTTCTTTATTTTTGTTATTCGATCATAAGAAAAAAGATGAACAAATGGCTTTTAAATTTTATGTTTTATTTTATACATATTATTACATATTTTACTAAATTAACCTGTGATATTTTATAACTAAAACTTATACTTTAAGGCCACAACCGTCCATCACTAATTCATATGGTAATATTGCAACTTAAATACCTCATGCTGTAACGCCCCAAATTTGGGCCTAGAAGTATTAGGCCCTGAGTATGGGTCCGTAAGGAGGTTGTATATAAGTATTCAATTGTATAAGGAAATGACACAATTAAATGTCTGCTTTGGTGGTTAATGGCCCTGAGAAGTGTTGGAGAAATCTTGGGTTCAAACCTGAGCTTTAGCAAAAATTTTGGTTTTAAGTGAATAAAACCCTGGATGATTGGATGAAGGCCTTTTAAATTATTGTGTTAAATAAATGACACAAGGAAGCATGTGGTCTAGTGGTTGTGGCGTCATTAGGGTTGCAACGGAGCCTGGGTTCAAGTCTTGGCTCTTGCAATTTATTTTGGTTTTTCTTTTAAAGAAACCTGGACTTTGGCCTATAGACCTTATAATTAATTGAGGATAAAATATGACACAGAAAGAGCCTATGGTGGAGTGGCAAGGTGGCGTGTTGTGTAACTATGAGGTATAAGCTTCAAGTCTTGGGATGTGAAATGGAGTATTTATTTTGCTATTTGAGCTGTGTAGGAGGTAGAGTTGGACTAGAACTTTGTGGTTGAAGTGGTCATAAGAATTTGAATTGAATTTGAGTGGGAAGTTGGAGTGATTTGTGGAGGAAATCTAGGAAAGGATTATGGAGGGATTTTAGGAGAGGAAAGTGGAGTTTGAGTTGGTGTGGTATTGTTCTGATTTTGCTTGGTGGAATTCATGAATTCGGTTTTTGGGAGGGGTGTGTATCATTTTCGGCCATTGAGAGCATTTTTGGGGTTTTTGGGGTTTTGGTTTTATTCTTTTTTGGTAGCTGTTCTCTCCTAATTTCTTTTCGATTTTCTACCCTTTCTATCGTGCTCATTCTTGTGCCTGGACCAAAAATCTCTTCTTCCTTACTTGTTTGGGCAGTAGCCATATATCCCTCTTCTCTTTGCATCTTTATTCTTTTCATTTCTAGTCAAGTGTTTCTCTCTTATAGTGTAAATTGTTTACATCTACTCTTCCCTTATTTCAGTTTATTTTCAAGTCTCTCGTCCTTCCAAGTTTGCAGATCAACAACATACTTCTCCTCTTTTCTTTTAGCTTGTTGTTAGCTAGTGAGAGTTCTCTGGCATTCGAGGAAGCGATTGTTGCAATTCGCCTCTACCATTCTTGGTATTTTCGACAAATTGGTGGGGGTGGCCGATTGTTCTTTTTCTCCTAAGTTGGACTCTGCGTTTTAAGTAAGTGGTTTTTCATCTAGTTCAATTATCCAGTTGTGGATGGATGATAAGTGTCATTGGAATGCAGATAACCCCCCTAAGGCCTATCAATCGGTCTCTTGCAAACGGATTCATCAAGTAAACCATATTGGCGGATCTATTCAAGTGAGGGGTAGGTTTGGGCAAGTCATTTGTGATGGGGTTTTTGGATAGATGGATTAATACACATTTAACTGAATCTCGTGTATGAATGTAGGTTGGAGTACTCGCGGATCCTTCGCACGTTTTTGTAAGCAGGTGTGTATTCACACCCTTCTCTACTGTAAATCGACAAAAGCCGAAAAGCCAAAATATAAGGTGATTGAGGCCTCACGAGCGTGCGATCGCTCGTGGGGTAAACTGAGCCTACAAACCATGGGTAATAAGTTGTAGAGGCCATCACGAGTGCTCTCGTAGACTTAGGCCTCGATGGGCCGAATGGGCCCGATGGGCCCGTGGGCCCGCTTTTGTCAAATCAGTTGCTAGGTGGAATATGGTTGGGCTTGTCATGTCGTATACATGGCATAGGCCATTCTGGGCCATGTTGGGCCAAGCTGGGTTGTGTGTACGTAATGGGCTTGTGGGCCCACACGGATAAAATGTATGTTATGTGGTAAGTTTTGGACTGGGCTACGTCGTTCATACAACTATGAGTAGTTCTAGGTTAAATGGGTCGTATGAGCCCAATGGGCTTGTAGGGCCGCCTGGGCAAATTTTGCTTTTAAGTGAAAAGTAGATAGACTTTTCATGTCGCGCACATGACTTAGGTTATTTTCGACCTCGATGGGCCTCGATGGACGTGTGGGCCCAATGGGCTCATTGGCCTACACGGATAAAATCTGCGATAAGTGACTATTAATGAATCAGGCAATGGTGTACACATAGCTGTACCTAAGTTTTGGCTAAATGGGCCACACGAGCGTGTGGGCCCACTTGGACAGAGTAATGGACCTTAGGCCCACTTGCACCATTATGTCTGTTTAGGTTACTAGGGTCGCTCGAGGCGACAATGGAACCTCGGTTGGGTCGTTAAGACCCCCAATTTGTGAATAACCATAATACCCCTGTAGGGTAAAATGACCGTAATGCCCCTATAGGGTAAAATGACTATAATACCCCTGTATGGTAGAATGACGATTATGCCCTTATGTTCCTTATGACTGATGTGCTTATTATTTACATATATGATTGTATGGAATATGACTTTGCATATACGCAATAGTTATGACATGACATATTGCATGGGGTTGGGTTATTATTGACGGTGGAAGTGTACAGCTTGTAGCCGTTTTGAACAAGGCTTTTAGCCTTTCTACGATACTTATGACTTATAGCTATTCTATTAACTGGTAATGTTGCTGCGATATTTATGGCCTTGAGCCGTTCTGTCTACGGCATTGAGCCTTTCTATTGACTTAGTGCTACAACCGATGCTAATCTTAGTGTGTTGGCTGGGTGGGTCGATTTCATCCCCACATGGTGTGTTAGTTGGTACAGGTGGTGTGTTGGTTGGGTGAAATTTGGGTATGCATCGCATATCTACATCGATCATCGATTTCAGACTAGGCTTAGGCCCACCTAATTCTGTTAATAGGCTAGGCCCAACTGTTACTGATTTTGAGAATGGGCTAGGCCCAATTGATTCTGATGAGGGCTGAGACCCAAGTGAAATTGTACTGGGCTTTGGCACACAAACACTGTTACTATAATGGGCCCCAGCCCAGACTGATTTTGAATTCTGTCGGTTTACTAACTGTTTTAGTTTAGGAGGGGATTACACACTGAGTTTTCATAAACTTACTCCGTTTGTTAACTGTGCAGGTAATCCCAAGCATTAGGAGGATCGGTGCTGCGAGGGACTCGGAGGTGGCCACACAACTGCTATTGTTTCATATTTTTTTTAAGTTATCTATTTACAAGTACTTATATTTGATCTGGGTTGTAATAAGGCCTCTTTTAATTTTTGGTTCTAAATTTGGAATTTTATATATTGTTTTATAACTACTAGAATAGCACATGGTTTTTCCAAAACAATAACTGTTTTTCAAAATATCACATTTCCACAACTGTTTAAATTAAACTTCTACAGTAAATAAAGTTTTAAAGGTAATAATGTTTTACAAAAGAATGACTTTTAATAAACCAACGTAAACTGAGGTTTTCACAAGTTTTAAAATGGCCAGAGGTTTTAAATAGTAAGAAGGGTTTTCAATAAGAACATAGTTTTCGAAAAACACTTCAATGTGACACGTTAGATTTGGGCCTAACTTCTAGGCTAGGTTTTGTGGTGTTACACATGCAATAAAGACAACAACAATTCGGCCCTTACAAATTAAACCATAAATTTTCCATTTTATTCAATTAAGCCCTTTTATTAAATCGGGCACTCAAAGGACAAAATTAAAACACGAAAATTTCACACATATAAATTCACACATTATAAACACAGAAAATAATTTTTAAATATTTTTTTACTTGGATTCGTGGTCCCGAAACCACCATTCTGAATAGGGTCTAAATCAAGCTGTTACAAGACATGCTTAGGTTCATCTATTAATACAAGTTGTCTTTTTGTATTATGATCTGACCACGTAATATCGTTTAGAATTAGTTAAACATTAGACAACCAATGAGCAACATTTGCTTCCATTTTGCTTGCATGCAAAAACTATTTTAAGGATAATAACACAGAGTATATTAATTGTAATAAATGAACTTGTTTTATTAACAATCCGTTTGAAAATAATTACAAGTGTATATTAACGAAAATACTACACTTAAGACACCAGATCCAACATTTAGTTGATATGGTATGAAGTTGATATGTGGTAAAAAGTTGGTTGAATGGTAAATTAGGCATTTAAGATAATGTCTATAATGGAATGTGTTAATTTTTTGGGTCTCTTAGACCACCTAAGATTGGATTTGGTAGGTTTGGGAAAAAGATGTAAAATTTAGAGGATCTTTCCTCATATTTGCAACATCCTTCTATTAGTGTCGTGACATTAAGCCTCTGTCCTCATGGTCATGGCATTCCCCTATTTGAAGTCACAACCCTCAGTCCACTGCCTTTAATGTCGCGACTTGCCTTTGCTAAAGTCGCGATACTAAACCCTCTGTCAACGATGTTGTAATGCTTCCCCTGCTGGAGTGGCGACATCGAATTACTGTCTTCATAGTCACAACTCAAAACTTTTGACGTCGTGACATAAAGTTTTTGTCTACAATGTCATGACACTTACTCATTAATGTCGTACAACATCTTCATGTTCTAATAGTTTTTATGTTTTGGTTCCTTAATTGTTACTAGAGTATCATGACAGCTTTTTTAAGCCTACATGTGACTCATATTTGAATAAATGATGTCATTTGAAGTATTAAATATCAACTATATTGTATGAATTGTCTCATTTGATATTGAAATGAAATTGTAGTTACTTCATTTATGAATGTGGCATCTCATATATTGGACCCAACGATCTGGTCAAAAGTGGGGTGTTATAGTATGTGTAAAAAATGGTTAGGGACTTTGATCTTAAAAAAAATCCTAAAATGGTATCTCAATACCGACTGATTAGTTGCTGTAATTTCGTCGACAAAATTATTGCTCAAATCCTTACTATGAGACTCAAGTCAATTCTTCCAAGCATTATTTCATTAACCCAATCCGCCTTATTCATGGGTAGAAAAATCCAAGACAACATCTTTATTGCCCATGAAGATTTCCATGCCCTTCAAAAAAAGAAAGAAGGAAATAAAGGATGCATTGATATGAAGTTGGATCTTGAGATGGCGTATGAAAAAGATGATTAGGTATTCTTGAAGAAATTACTTGTGTAGTTTGGATTCTGTGAATAATGGATTAAACAAGTTTTGTTATATTTTCAAGTACCAAATCTATTCATAAATTTTAATGGTGAATAAAAGGGGACAATTAAATCAAAAGGGAGCCTCGGCAAGATGATCCACTATTGCCTTACCTTTTTATTATTGCCAAAAATGTTCTCCAAACTCTTTTTAGATAATGATGTTCAAGAAGGAGAATTAGAAGGGTTCAAAATAAACCGAAGATGCCTTAATATCTCTCATCTTTTGTTTGTGAACAATTGTCTTCTTTATGCACATGTGTCTAAAAAAGATTGTGATTCTATTGAGAAAATTCTCTGTTTGTTTCATGAAGCAGTCGAGCACTCAGTAAACTTTGGAAAATCTGCCATTATTATTGTAATAGCCCAAATTTTCCCGGGCCCAATAAAAACAATAAACCAAAATACACAAAAAAATTAAATATTCAGTCCATTTACAAAGCCCACTGTTAATCCGACAGCCTAAACTACCTAGCAGCCCATTGCACCCTCAACCCAAAGATACACGGGTCCCAAAAGGCCCAAATCAGTTAGCAGGTTAGGAAACCCTAGGGTTTACAGAAGCTTCGCGCCGCAAGCACTCCAATCGTCACGCCCCTTCGTCTCGTGCAGTTCCAGTGACCCTTCATCGATGCCTCCATCGGCGCCATGACTCCAGCTCCATATCGCACCGTAATTGGTGCACGAATCAACACCAGCGCACTCACTGTCGTGATATCCTCGCTGGTACCTACAAAAGGAAGGAACCACAGCAGAAAAGAGAAGCAAACATGGAAAGAAATCAAAGATTTCTTTCCCAAAATGTAACAATTAATAGAAGGCTATAAAAGCCTCTTTTCTAATCTGTAAGGGGGGATTTTTCAGATATAAAAACACAGAGAAACAGATTATAGATTTTTTTTAGCTTTGCCAGAAAACAGAGGTGATTCTTCTTACTTTATTTTCTTTATTTTTCTCTTGGATACCTGTATTTCATACATTCAAAGTACTGTAAAAAATATAAGATGATTACCTCTCGATTCGCTGTGAAAAGTGAAGCTTTTCGAATCCTGACCGCCGTACGTGGCGGAGTCGGCAGCGACGCATGGGCGCGTGGGAGCCTGATGACGGAGGCTCGACAGAGCTCTGGGGGCCTGCTCTCTATCCTCTTTCAGAGTTTTTTTTTTAATTTTGTAAAATGGGTTAAAAATGAATTTCTGGGGCCAAAATTTGGCTTATATAGCCTTATGGAAACGGCGTCGTTTTGCTTAAAACGATAGGCTTCAAGACGGCGTCGTTTCAAAAGCAAGGAGGATCGTAGCGTTGACCCGTGACCGGGAAGGATCCGCGTGTTTTTGTTTAAAGGGCTAATTGCCCAATTGATCCTTCCGCATTTTTAATATTTATAATTTCATTTTATTTTTATTATAATTTGGTCCTAACCTTTTATTTTTGTTTCAATTTAGTCCTAATGGCCATTATAAAACTTATTTTGGGAACGACGTCGTTTTCGGAATTAGGGCTAATTGCCCAGTGAGTCCTTTGGATTTTAGCGCGCATTTCAATTAGGTCCAAATTTTTTGTTATTTTAAAATTAACCCTAGAGTTTTATTTTTATTTAAGTTTAATCCTTTTTAAATTTTTTATATATAATTTATTTATTTTAAATATTTTATATATTATTTATTTTTACTATAAACATTATTTATATATGTAAAAAATTTATTATATATATTATTTTTATTTATATATTATTTATATATTTTATTATAATTATATCATTTTATTATATATATTATTCATTATATTATTTTTATTTTATTATATATTATATTATTTTATTATTTATTATTTATTATTATGTATAATTTTAAAAATTTGTAAATTATTATTAAATAATACATATATCATTATTAAATATTTAGTATATTATGTAATATTCTAAAATTTACTATAAAGTTTTGTTCCTATTTAATATAATATTATTTTTATAAATATATATTAAATTATTATATCATATAGTATTTTTTATTAATTAATTAACCATTTTTTAAAAATTCTCCTTTATTATTTATATATTGTTTTAAATATTTTTAATACCTCATTTATTTTTTTAACGGTATTTAGTTTTCATCTTTATTTTTTTTTTTGACTTATTTTACATATGTTCATAATTTGTTTTCGTTTTTTTATTTAGTATTGTTTTAGTATGTTAATTTTATCTCATAAATTATTTGTATTTTTATGTTATTTATTGTTTTTATATATTTGTATGGAAATTGATCATTTATGTTGCTATTTTAGGTTATACTTGTATTAAATATTATTGTGCATACCATTTAATTTTATATTTTATGTTTATTATTTTCTATATTATATTTGCATGAAATGTTAAAGTATGTTTCATGTAGTTTATATTATTTAGTATTGATATCTTGTAATATGTTAAATGCATCATTGTTTTAAAAATTTATATTTCATTTAATCCAAAAGAATTTTTAAAAATAAGGCAATGTTTTTCGTATTTAGGAATTCGGGAAGTAGTGCCCTAACATGCTGGATTGTGATTTCCCGTTTGTCTAAATGCCTATCGTGTCCAATCATACTGGATGTGATGTTTGTACTCTTTTGGAGCGAAGGAATCTTGATTTTCAACTCAAATTATTTTGATTTTAAAAAGGGATCCTATTTTTAAATTCTTTCAAACTTTTGACATTAAGACAGAAAACTATTCAATTTGGTACCAATTTTGCGCGTTGCGAGGGTGCTAATCGTTCCTCGTACGTAACCGACTCCCAAACCTATTTTCTCATATTTTCGTAAGACCAAAATGTTTTATAAGATGATCCAATCACACCTAAAAAGGTTGGTGGTGACTCCCGTTTTCAAAATCTCCCACAAAAAAAATGGTTTCGACAATTATAACAGCTCGGTTTTAGCTAAATCAAAACAGTGGTTTTGAAACCACAAATCTGAGGTAGTAAAATTATTTTAATATTATTTTATGTGTTTACAGTATGTGAATATATATGTGTGAAAATTTTGTGAGCTAATTTTATAGTTTAATAGTTCAATTTGATAAAAGGACTTAATAGCATAAAATGCAAAAGTAGCATGCTGTAAGTTAAAAGTGCTTAAATGCTATGAGACATTAAATGAAAGGTCCTTATAATGATACTAGACCACGGATAGTGGGAATGGACATAATTGGGTATGTATTTGATGTTTATTAATGTTTTTAATCAAGGTTAATTTAGTAACTAAATAAAATAAGGTATATTAAATAAAACAAAAGATGAAAACATGTTCATCTTTATTTGTTTCAACCAAAAATTTGAAAAGAAGAGAGCTAAGAGATTAGGTTTTCCTTCGGCACTTGTAAAGCTTGATTAAGGTATGTTTTGAGCTCGGTTCTTTATGATTTTTACGTTTTTGTGATCATTGCACAAGTACTAGCTAGCTCGAGGACTAATTTGCAAAATTTCTGAATGATTTGAAAGTTTCCATTGATGAATTCATGTGTTTTGAATGTTTGATGATGAATTATGAAAGTTTAGTGATGGATATCTATGTTTTGTAAAGTGATTTTGAGTAAAAATGCATATTAGGGATTGAATTGTGAAAAGATAAAAATGTGAGGTTAAAAGTGTGAATAAATGAAATTTTTGGGCTACTAGGGGTCCCTATGAAATTTGGTCAAGCATGGGTTAAATTGAATTTCAGGAATTTTGTGTTTTTATGAAATAAGGACTAGATTAAAAAAAGTGAAATTATAGGGGTTAATGTGTAAAATGCCCCAAATTGTGCTTTGGATGAAATTGAATGAATTGAGGAATAAAGAGTTAATTTTGAATGAATATAGATCAAGAATGAAAGAAATCAGATTTAGATCGAGAAAAATCGAAGGTTTTCGAATAGTCAATTCAGTCCCTCTATTTCGACTATGAGGTAAGTTTATATGCAAATAAATGTCTTTAAATTGAATTATATATGTTTAATTATCATTGAATTATTATGAATGTTGATTAAGCAAGTATGAACAAAAAAAATAGACAGAGTTACGACATTCGAAAGTCCCGTACGAACCTTAGGAATAGTATAGATACAAATGTCATGACATTAGGTTACCGATATGTGATTACATGTAAGACCATGTCTGGGACATTAGCATTGTATTGTGATTATGTGTAAGACCATGTTTGGGACATTGGCATCGTTACTTGATTTCGTGTAAGACCCTGTCTAGGACAGTGGCATCGATATGTGATAACATGTAAGACCAAATCTGGGATATGGCATAGTACGAGCTTTATGTGATTTTGAGTATCCTTAACGATTCCGAATGGTTCAACGGGCAAAGTAAAATCGAGAAAGAATGTGTGAATGAGTTAAATGGCTCAGGTACATATGAGATTCATACAAGTAATGAAAGGGAAGTATTTGATGAATTCAATTATGATATTGAATATGTGTACAATGAAAAAGTTTTGTGATCTTATAATTGTTTATTCATGGTTGCCTATTGATGGAAATGATATTGATTCATGTGATAATTTATTTGTATATGGCTTACTAAGCTTTTAAAGTTTACTTTGTGTGTTCTTTCCTTGTTTTATAGATAATCGAAGCTAGCTCCGACTCGAGGATTGTCGAGAAACGTCATCACACTATCGATCAACTTATTGGTATTTTTGGATGTTTTGTAAATATAATATATGGCATGTATAGGCTAGTGAGTTGATGATATGTTTTGAGATATGATATAGCCATGAGATTTGGCTTGTTTTTTATGTAAATGTTGGTGTGTATTTTGGCCATTTGAGTTGGCTAGATGTATGAACTTGGTAAGTGATATGTGATGTATATATTGCCTTGTGTTTTGGCATTTTTGGTATGTTTGTTGTGATGTTTATTGATAAACCATAATATATATTTTTACCCCATGCTTAGCATATTTTTGGATGATTTATCATACGATTTAGTGAATTCGATGCTCCTAATCCTTTAAATTCATGTTTTATACTTAGCTGAGCATAGGAGGGTGAAAAGAGCAAGAAATGGGCCAAAACCGAACAAAATGGGCTTATCTCAGTATACCACATGGCCTAGGAACTCCCACACGAGTAAACCACATGCCCATTTGAGGCACACAGACAGGCCACACACCCGTGTGTCATGGCCATGTCGACTATAAACTAACTCAGAATTACACACAGCTTGAGCACCTTTACATGGGTGTGCCACACGGCCGTGTCCCTGTCGAGCCCAAGTCTAATTTTACTTGTAAAAGGCTAATTTTGAGGGTTTTGAAGCATTCCAAAGTATATATAAACACCCTAGAAGAGGATTAAAGGGGGACACGTAGAGGAGGAAGCAGAAAATATTCAAGGATAGCCATCGGAATCAGCTCGAAAGCAGGATCTACTTCAAGACTGAAGATCTCCATTCAATTTCCTTAGAAATTCTTTGGGTTTCTTTATGTTTTGTTATTTTCCCAATTTTGAGATGTCTTTCATTATTATGAACTAAACTCCCTAAATACCTAAGGGAGATGAAACCTAAGACGAATCCTGTTACTATTTGAATTATATGATAAATACTTGTTCTTATCTTTAATTGTGAGTTTTAACCCTTACTTTAATATTCCAAGATATTAATTTAGGTTTTTGATTTATTCAGTGGAGCAAAAGTCCCTGTTTAAGAGTAGATCATTCATAATTAAGCAGAGTTGCATGCAATCTTAGAGATAGGACGACATAAATCTGCCGGATTAGAGTCAAATCTAATAAGAGAATCCATAGATCGAGATATTGTGACAATAGAGGTTTTAATTAGAAAGAGATTTCAGTTAATCAACCTAGTGTCAGTTGTTTTTAGTCTCGAAAGAGATAATAACATAAATTAGGGTTTTCTATGGATTAAGTCAAGTGAATAAATCGTCTAATTCAGAAGTAATAAGTGAAGTCTAGGTGGATTCTTCCTTGGGTATTGTCTTCTCCATCGGTTTTCCAAATGTATTCTCAACTTTCTTCTCTGTCGTATTCTTAGTTAATTAGATAGTTAATTTTTAGTTTAAAAATATCCCTTTAATTCTTAGGCTAGATAATAAAAAGATAGTAATTACTAGTACTTTTAGTCCTTGTGGATACGATATTTCTGATCTCACCATAACTATACTACTGTTCAATAGCTGCGCTTGCCTTAGTCGAATTTTTAGTTAGTTTAGCGACCATCAAGTTTTTGGCACCGTTGCGGGGACTAAAATATTAGGAACGCTTGATTTTTATTACTTTAGCCATTTTTACTTTTATTGCAATTTACTTTTTGTGTTTGGTTTAATTTTTCTTTACTAATTTTTCTGTTCTTTTTCTCCTGGTAGGTTTTTGATAGTTTATAACTAGAAGAAACCCGTCAAGACCTCTACTTTTTGACACTGAGATCGAGAGCACAGCTCGTAGAAATCAAAAAGAAATAAGGCGAAGCTTGCAATGCATAGAGGAAAGGCGAGAGGACGATATCCATACTATAACCAAGAAGATGGCTGAAAATTAAAATAATTCGCTACCCTCTGTGGTTGTCGCAAATCCAGTAAATCAGAATCCTGCCCCTCGTACTATGTATGATTATGCTAAGCATAATTTAACAGAGACTGAATCGAGTATAGTTAGAACTGTTGCTGCTGCAAATAATTTTGATCTGAAACCTAACACAATTCAAATGATACAACAGTTTGTTCAGTTTGATGGTTTGCAGGACGAGGATCCAAACCCTCATTTAGCAAATTTTCTAGAAATCTGTGACACTTTTAAGATCAATGGCATTTCTAACGATGTTATTCACCTTTGGTTGTTTCCCTTTTCATTAAGGAATAAGGCTAAACAGTGGTTGAACTCGTTACCACGAGGGTCAATCACCACTTGGGAACAAATGACCAAAAAATTTTTGCTTAAATATTTTCCGCCGGCTAAAACGGCTAAATTAAGGAATGATATTTCTTCTTTTGTGCAGATGGATTTAGAAACACTTTATGATGCATGGGAGAGATACAAGGATCTATTGAGAAGGTGCCCTCACCATGCGTTACCTCTTTGGCTACAAGTTCAAACTTTCCACAATGGTTTGAATCCCTTGACTAGACAAATGATTGACGCAGCTGTTGGTGCAACTATCAATAACAAGACACCTAAAGAGGCTTATGAGTTCATAGAAGAGATGTCACTAAATAATTATCAGTGGCAAGTCATGAGGACAAAACTGACAAAAGTAACTAGCATTTTTAATGTCGATTCGGTTACTATGCTTTCTAATCAGGTAGAACTTTTGAATAGAAAAATTGATGGTTTACTTGGTTCTACACAGGTTCATCCAGTAATGCAGTGTGATGCAAGTGGAGGTGGAACAAGCAATTTAAAATATCCATCTTACAGACCTAACATGGAGAATGAGCAAATGAATTATACCAGTAATAATCCTCAGCCTCAAAATAATCCTTATAGTAATACTTACAATGCAGGTTGGAAGAAGCACCCAAATTTCTCATGGGGAGGCCAAGGCAATCAAAGACCACCACCCCCTCCAAGCTTCCAACAATAACCTTACAAGCAAGAGAAAAAGCCGAACCTTGAGGAGATGATGACAAAGTTTATTTCAGTAGCAGAGACTCATTTTCAGAACACTGAAACTGCACTTAAAAATTAGATAGTATCAATTCAAGGGCTTGAGAATCAAATAGGACAGCTAGCTAAGATGATTTCAGAGAGACCACCAGGGAGTCTACCTAGTAACACCAAACCCAATCCAAAAGAGCATGTGAAAGCAGTTACACTGAGGAGTAGGAAAGTGTTAGCTGATTCTAAAAAGAAGCTACCATAAGAAGCTGACAGAAATGAAAGAGAGGAGGTAGAACCCGAAAATAATGAAAAACTGATGTTAAGGAAATATAAACCACCAATCACGTACCCAGAAAAGTTGAAGAAAGACTAAATAGATGCACAATTCAGTAAATTTTTGAACTTTTTAAACAGTTACATATTAATTTATCTTTTGTTGAAGCTATCTCACAGATGCCTACATATGCAAAATTTTTAAAGGAGCTTCTGTAACAGTCCAATTTTGACCTTAGTCAGAATAGTGGTTTTGAGACCATATATCCGAGTTAGAAAAATATTTAAATATTATTTTCCGTGCTTATGATGTGTGAATTAACATGTGTGAAAGTCTCATGTGAAAATTTAACTTTTCGTGTGCTTAATTTGTAAAAAGCACCTAAACGCGTAAAATGTAAAAGCTGTGTGCTAGATGTTAAAAGTGCTTATTTACTTTGTCTTTATACTTGAGAGGTCATTATGTGGTTATTAGGACATTTATATGGCTAATGGACATTTATGACCTTGATAATTATGTTTTAATAGTTTTATAATAAGGGGAAAAATGGGTATTTGTTCAATAATTATATGTTAAATAAAACAAAGCATAAATAAAGCCATATTATGTGTTCATCCACCAAAATTGAAAAGCAAATAAAAGAGAAAAGCTCACCTAGGGTTCGGCACTTGGGATTAGTGAATTAGGTATGTGTTTTGCTTTGTTTTTGATAATTTCTACATTTTTATAATTGTTGCTTTGTGTTTTACTCAGCCCATGCCTCAATTTCTAATTTTGTTGATGATTTTGAAATGTTCCATAGATGGATTCAAGAGCTTTGTGATGTTATGTGATGAAATATTAAAGTTTGATGTTGGGTTTAAATGATTTGTCTTTGGATTTTTGATGAAATTGAGTAATTTGGGCTAAATTATAAAAATGTTATTTTTGAGGGGCTAAAATGTGAAATAAATGAAAATTTTGGACTTGTATGAGAGCTAGGAGAATTCGGCTAAGCTTGTGTATATGCAAATTATGTGTATTTTGTGATTTTGTGAATTAGGGACTAAAGTGTCGAAATGTGAAAATGTGAGAGCTAGTTTGTAAAATGCCCTAAATATGTGTCTATGGATTGAATTGAATTAATTGGTGAATAAAAAGGGTTAATTTTGAATACATATAGATCAAGAAATGAGGAATTCAGATTTTGATCAAGGGAAGTCGAAAGCTATCGAGTAAACAATTCAAATCGACAATTCCAAGTACGAGGTAAGTTCGTACATGATAAATGATGTTAAATTTATGTTGTAATGTGATGGTAATACATAAATTGTATAGATATTTGATTACGGTCTGAGTATGATGATATTAGACTATGTTTGACGCTAAGTGTGCGGTTTAATAGAGCTTCGGCTACAAATGGCAGTAAGTGTGCGAGTTGGAATAGCTTCGGCTATATAAGGCACTAAGTGTGCGTTATCGACTTAGTTTCAGTAAATTATAATGGAACTAAGTGTGCGGAATCATTTTAGTTTCAGCTAAACTTTAAAGCACTAAGTGTGCAGATGTTTAAAGCATTGGTGATCTTTAGAGAGTTTTAAAATATCCGAATAGAAGGTGAGAATGAAAATTAATAAGTACTGGAAGGTTCAGGTATGTACGATACCTATGTGGTAGATGATATTATTTATGTGAAATTCATTAAATTGGTATGAACATATGAATTGTGTTGATGTTTCACATTTTATATAATGTTTATGATTTTCAGTACGAGCTTTCTAAGGTATTGAAAGCTTACTTTGTGTGTGTTTGCATTGTTTTATAGATATTGAAGCTAATGTGAGCTCGGGGATCATCAAAGATCGTCACCACACTATCGAACCTTATTTTGGTACTTTGAAAATGTATATTTTGAAGTATGGCATGTATAGGCTAGTAGTTGTGGGATTATGCTTTGTGATGTGTATATTTAGCCATGTGATTTGGCTAGTTGGTGTTTTAAACTTATAGTTGATAATGCATTATGGCATGTGATGTTAATGTGCAATTGTGATATGTTTTAGTTGGACAAAAGAAATGGTAAATATTGGTAAGTTTTGATAAGTTTAGTATGAGTTTGAATGATGTATGGAAGGAAATGTTTTGGTATGGTCATACCTTAGGTTTGGCATGATTGGTAAGGTTTATGAGTAGGTAAATGGTTGATATTGTTATGGTTGGAATGATGTGTATTTTGGCATAAAAATTGGTTGAATTGGTTAAGCATATATGCTTGTTTCTATTGCTTGTAGGATGACCCAAAAAGGGGTGGCAAGTTGGCTTAAACCAAGCCTGCATTGTGCCTGTGATTAGGGACCGTGTATGGTCGTGTATGCAAAACAGTAAACTCATAAGATCACATGATTAAGACACATGGGCGTGTCATATGGCCGTGGGCTCAAGTCAGTAGCTAGCTAAGTATCACACAGCCATAGCACACAGGCGTGTCTGTTGGTCCTGGGTGAAAGTCAGTATATATACTCTGTTTTGTCACGGTTGAATCACATGGGATGTCTGGTGCCCATGTGAGGCACACGACCTAGTCACACGGGCGTGTGACCTCAACAGAATTGAAAAATTTTCTGAGTTCTGAAAATTCTAAAGGTGTTCGGTTTAGTCCCGACCTTTTCTAAAAGTATGTTTTAGGTCTCGTAGACCATCATAAGGGATGAATTGTTGATGATTGCTTATGTATTAATGTTATGTGATATCTGTGATTCTGAATTGGTTTGAAATGTTATGTCTATTTGGTAATGCCTTGTAACCCTAATTCGATGACGGTTACGGGTTAGGGGTGTTACATTTTGTTGGTATCAGAGCTACAGTTTAGTCGATTCTAGGACTACCATAGCGTATGTGAGTCTAGCTATACATGCCATAAATATGAACTGCGATAGTGTGATGAATCCTAACATTGAAATGTGCTTTTATATAGCAATGGATCCCGATAGAGCTGTAGCAGATGATGTTGAAAGCAATGCACCTACTCCCGTGCAAGGGACGGTGCAAGCTAATTCTCGACCGACTACGAGTAGCCGTGATTGTGAGGCTAAACAAGCCTTCTATCAAATGATGAATGATTGGTTCACCCAATACATTAGAACCAATCTGGTTGTACAACAACCTCCACCCCCGGTTAATCCTCCTTAAACTTCTGTTATGCCACCAATAAATCTGATACAGTTGAGTAGACCACCAGTTGATAAGATTAGAAAACACGGGGCTGAAGAGTTCCGTGCTACAACAAAGGATGATACTGGAAAAGCTGAGTTCTGGTTAGAGAACACAATAAGAGTGTTTGATGAGTTATCTTTGAGTCCTAAGGAATGCATAAAATGTGTTGTTTCTCTTTTGTGAGATACGGCATATCATTGGTGGAAGACTTTGACATTTGTGGTTCCGAGTGAACGAGTTACCTGGGATTTTTTCCAAGCTGAATTTCGGAAGAAATATATCAGTCAGAGATTTATTGATCAGAAACGCAAAGAGTTTCTTGAGCTTAAATAAAGCCAAATGTCTGTTACAGAATACGAGCGGGAATTTGTAAGGTTGAGTTAATATGCTCGTGAATGCGTATCTACGGAAGCAATAATGTGTAAGAGATTTGAAGACGGCTTGAATGAAGATATTCGTTTGCTAGATGGGATCCTGGAAATCAAAAAATTTGTAGTGCTTGTTGAACGAGCATGTAAAGCTGAAGATCTTGGGAAAAAGAAAAGAAAGGCTGATTTTGAAGTTAGAGAGGTACGAAAGAGATCTTCGGGTAAATTGTTTCAATCTGGATCCAAGAAGTTTAGAGACGATAGCAGTCATTTAAAAACTAGTATAGGACCTTCGACCAGATGTCGTGTTAGATCACAATCGAACTTCAAATCTTCAACTATATCTGTTGCTAGTGTTGAAATGTAAAGAATGAAAAGCCTAAGTGTGATCAGTGTGGAAGACGACATTTCAGTCAATGGTAGGGAAAAAGTATTAACCGAGTTTGTTATAGTTGTGGTTCAAGAAATCATTTTATAAAGGATTGTCCAAATTTAGTTGAAAAAGATAATGTTCAGAATCCAAGGTAGAGTGATAATGTTTCTCGAAGTAGACCTTCCAGAAATTTGGGAAATGTGAGCGGTGGTCAGAGAGGAACGAAAGACACAGCTATGAGATCTGAGGCTCATGCACCTGCTAGAGCCTATGCTATCAGAGCTCGCGAGGAAGCTTCATCGCCAGATGTGATTACGGGTACATTTAATCTCTATAATACTTATGTGATTGCTTTAATAAATCCTGGATCAACACATTCAAATATATGCATGAACTTAGTAAACAGTAAGACTTTGCCTGTAAAGTCTACTGAATTTGTAATTAGAGTTTCGAACCCCCTAGGCAGATGTGTTTTGGTTGATAAAGTCTGCAAGAATTGTCCGTTAATGTTTCGAGATAATTTTTTTCGGCTAATCTGATGGTATTACCTTTTGATGAGTTTGATATAATTCTAGGTATGGATTGGTTAACTTTGCATGATGCTGTGGTGAATTGCAAACGGAAAAATATTGATTTCAGATGCAAGAATGATGAAATAGTTAGAATTGAATCTAGTGATTTGAATGGATTATCTGTTGTGATATCTTCGATGAAAGCTTTAAGTACTGTGAGAAAGGGTTGTGAAGCTTATTTTACATATGTGATTGATTCGAGAGTATTAGAAAAGAAGGTTGAATCTGTGTCTGTTGTTTGTGAGTTCCTTGATATGTTTCCTGAAGAACTTCTGGGATTACCTTAGGTTAGAGAGGTAGAGTTTGGCATTAAACTGGTACCTAGTACTACTCCGATTTCAATAGCTCCATATAGAATGGCTCCGACTAAACTGAAAGAATTAAAGTCTCAGTTGCAAGAGTTGACCGATTGAGGATTTACTAGACTGAGTTTCTCACCTTGGGGTGCTTCGGTTCTATTTGTGAAAAAGAAAGACGGTACAATGAGAATGTGTATTGACTATCATCAGTTGAATAAAGTGACTATCAAGAATAAATATCCCCTTCCCCAAATTGATGATTTGTTTGATCAGTTGAAAGGAGATGTTGTGTTTTCGAAAATAGATTTAAGATCAAGCTATTATCAGTTGCGAGTGAAAGACTCAGATATTTCGAAAATTGCTTTCAGAACAAGGTACAGTCACTATGAATTCTTAGTTATGCCTTTCGGATTTACTAATGTGCCTGCTATTTTCATAGATTTGATGAATAGAATTTTCAGACCGTATTTAGATCAATTTGTTGTGGTATTCATTGATGACATATTTATTTTTTCACATGATGAATCTGAACATACCGAGCATCTAAGGTTAGTATTACAGATTTTGAGAGATGAACAGTTGTATGCAAAATTCAGTAAATGTGAGTTCTGGTTGCGAGAAGTTAGTTTCCTGGGTCATATTGTATCAGCCTCTGGTATTCGAGTTGATCTGAGTAAAATTTCCACTATTTTGGATTGGAAACCTCCGAGGAATGTATCTGAAGTCTAAAGTTTTCTGGGGACTTGCGGGTTATTATAGAAGATTCGTGAAAGGTTTTTTGATGATCGCAACTCCGTTAACAAAACTGCTTCAGAAAGATGTGAAGTTTGAGTGGTCTGAAAAGTGTCAGAATAGCTTTGATCAGTTAAAAGCTTTGTTGACTGAAGCTCCAGTATTAGTACAACCTAGATCGGGTAAAGAATTTGTGATTTAAAGTGATGCTTCATTAATTGGTTTGGGATGTGTTTTAATGCAAGAAGGAAAATTCATTGCTTATGCTTCGAGACAGTTGAAGCCGCACGAAAAGAACTATCTGACGCATGATCCTGAATTAACTGCGATTGTGTTTGCTCTAAAGATTTGGCTCTATTACTTGTTCGATGAAAAGTGTCATGTATACTCTGATCATAAAAGTTTGAAGTATTTGATGACTCAAAAAGATTTGAATCTGTGACAAAGAAGATGGCTTGAACTACTAAAGGACTATGAACTTGTGATAGATTATCATCTAGGTAAAACAAATGTTGTTGCTGATGCCCTGAGTCGAAAATCATTGTTTGCTTTGCGTGCAATGAATGCTCATTTGATTCTGTCTGATGATGGTTCATTTTTAGCTGAATTAAAAGCGAGACCTTTGTTTTTACAATAGATTATTAAAGCTCAAAAGATTGATAATAAGATTTTAGCTAAACGAGCTCAGTGTGATGTAGAGTTTAATTTAGAATTCAGAGTTGATAAAGATGATTGCTTGAGATTTTGAGATCGAATTTGTATTCCGAGAAATCCAGAGTTAATTCAAATGATTATGAGCGAAGCTCACAGTAGTCGTTTATCTGTACATTCGAGTAGTACGAAAATATATAATGATTTGAAACAACATTATTGGTGGTTTAGAATGAAAAGAGATATCTCTGATTTTGTTTCTAAATGTTTGATATGTCAGCAAGTTAAAGCTGAACCTCAGGTGCCATCTGGGTTATTACAACCAATTATGATTCAGGAGTGGAAATGGGATCGAGTGACCATGGATTTCGTTTCGAGTTTGCCCCTGTCTCTGAGAAAGAAAGACGCAATTTGAGTTGTAGTTGATCGTTTCATGAAATCAGCCTATTTTATTTCGATTCGATCTGATTATTCACTTGATAAATTAGTTGAGTTATATATTTCTGATATCGTGAGACTGTATGGTGTACCATTGTCGATAGTGTCAGATAGAGACCCGAGATTTACATCACAATTTTGGAAGAAGTTACAAGATGCATTAGGTACTAAATTACACTTTAGTACTGCGTTTCATCCACAAAAAGATGGTCAATCTGAGCGGGTTATTCAAATACTCGAGAATATGTTGAGATATTGCATCCTTGAGTTTGAAGGTACGTGGGAACAATATCTACCTTTGATTGAATTCGCGTATAATAACAGTTTTCAGTCAAGTATTAAAATGGCACCATATGAGGCTATATGGTCGCAAATGTCGTACACCTTTGTATTGGACCGAACTCAGTGAAAACAAGATTCACGGGGTTGACTTGATAAAAGAAATCGAACAGAAACTAAAAATAATCTGAGATAGTTTAAAAACAGATTCTGATCGTCAAAAATCATATGCGGATTTGAAAAGAAAAGACATTGAGTTTGAGATCGGTGACAAAGTGTTTTTGAAAGTGTCTCCATGGAAGAAAGTGCTTCAGTTTGGTAGAAAAGGCAAGTTGAGTCCGAGGTTCATCGGACCGTATGAAATTATCAATCGTATTGGGCTGGTTACTTATAGATTGTTGTTACCACCAGACTTGGAAAAGATTCACAATGTATTTCATGTATCGATGCTTCGACGATACAGATTCGATCCTTCGCATGTAATTCCTCCATCAGAGATTGAAATTCAATTTGATATGACCTACGAAGAAAAGTCGATCCGTATCTTAACTCGAGAAGTTAAAGAGTTACGAAATAAGAAAATTCCATTAGTTAAAGTGACGTGGCATCAACATGGTATTGAAGAGGCCACGTGAGAGCCTGAAGATTCAATGAGACAGCAATATCCAAATCTATTTAACGGTAAGATTTTCGGGGACGAAAATCCCTAAGGGGAAGAATTGTAATAGTCTGATTTTGACCCTAGTCGGAATAGTGGTTTTGGGACCACATATCCGTGTTAGAAAACTATTTAAATATTATTTTCCGTGCTTATGATGTGTGAATTAGCATGTGTGAAAGTCTCGTGTGAAAATTTAATTGTTCGTGTGCTTAATTTCCAAAAAGAACCTAAATGCGTAAAATGTAAAAGCTGTGTGCTAGATGTTAAAAGTGCTTATTTGATTTGGCTTTATATTTGAGAGGTCCTTATGTGGTTATTACGCCATTTATATGGTTAATGGACATTTATGACCTTGATAATTATGTTTTAATAGTTTTATAATAAAGGGAAAAATGGGTATTTATTTAATAATTATATGTTAAATAAAACAAAGCATAAATAAAGCCATATTATGTGTTCATCCACCGAAATTGAAAAGAAAATAAAAGAGAAAAGCTTACCTAGGGTTCGGCACTTTGGATTGGTGAATTAGGTATGTGTTTTGCTCGGTTTTTGATAGTTTCTATATTTTTATGATCGTTGCTTTGTGTTTTACTCAGCCCATGCCTCAATTTCTGATTTTTTTGATGATTTTGAAATGTGCCATGGATGGATTCATGAGCTTTGTGATGTTATGTGATGAAATATTAAAGTTTGATGTTGGGTTTAAATGATTTGTCTTTGGATTTTTGATGAAATTGAGTAATTTGGGCTAAATTGTAAAAATGTTATTTTTGAGGGACTAAAATGTGAAATAAATGAAAATTTTGGACTTGTATGAGAGCTAGGAGAATTCGGCTAAGCTTGTGTATATGCAAATTATGTGTATTTTATAGTTTTGTGAATTAGGGACTAAAGTGTTGAAATATGAAAATGTGAGCTAGTTTGCAAAATGCCCTAAATATGTGTTTATGGATTGAATTGAATTAATTGGTGAATAAAAAGGGTTAATTTTGAATACATATAGATTAAGAAAGGAGGAATTCAGATTTTGATCGAGAGAAGTCGAAGGCTATCGAGTAAACAATTCAAATCGACAATTTCGAGTACGAAGTAAGTTTGTACATGATAAATGATGTTAAAGTTATGTTTGAATGTGATGGTAATACATAAGTTGTATAGATATTTGATTACGGTCTGAGTATGATGATATTCGACTATGTTTGGCACTAAGTGTGCGGTTTAATATAGCTTCGGCTACAAATGGCACTAAGTGTGCGAGTTGGAATAGCTTCGGCTATATAAGGCACTAAGTGTGCTTTATCGACTTAGTTTCAGTTAATTATAATGGCGGAATCATTTTAGTTTCGGCTAATTTTTAAAACACTAAGTGTGCAGATGTTTAAAGCATTGGTGATATTCAGAGAGTCTTAAAATATCCGAACAGAAGGTGAGAATGAAAATTAATAAGTACTGGAAGGTTCAAGTATGTACGATACCTATGTGGTAGATGATATTATTTATGTGAAGTTCATTGAATTGGTATGAACATATGAATTGTGTTGGCATTGAATTGATAGATGATTTAAGAATTTATAATTACTTATGTGTTGATGTTTCACATTTTATATAATGTTTATGATTTTCAGGATGAGCTTACTAAGCTATTGAAAGCTTACTTTGTGTGTGTTTGCATTGTTTTATAGATATTGAAGCTACTGTGAGCTCGAGGATCATCAAGGATCATCACCACACTATCGAACCTCATTTTGGTACTTTGAAAATGTATATTTTGAAGTATGGCATGTATAGGCTAGTAGTTGTGGGATTATGCTTTGTGATGTATATATTTAGCCATGTGATTTGGCTAGTTGGTGTTTTAAACTTATAATTGATAATGAATTATGGTATGTGATGTTAATGTGCAATTGTGATATGTTTTAGTTGGACAAAAGAAATGGTAAATATTGGTAAGTTTTGGTAAGTTCAGTATGAGTTTGAATGATGTATGGAAGGAAATGTTTTGGTATGATCATACCTTAGGTTTGGCATGATTGGTAAGGTTTATGAGTAGGTAAATGGTTGATATTGTTATGGTTGGAATGATGTGTATTTTGGCATAAAAATTGGTTGAATTGGTAAGCATATATGCTTGTTTCTATTGCTTGTAGGATGACCCAAAAAGGGGTGGCAAGTTGGCTTAAACCAAGCCTGCATTGTGCCACACAGTTAGGGACCGTGTATGGTCGTGTATGCAAAACAGTAAACTCATAAGATCACATGATTAAGACACATGGGCGTGTCATATGGCCGTGGGCTCAAGTCAGTAGCTAGCTAAGTATCACACAGCCATAGCACACAGGCGTGTCTGTTGGTCCTGGGTGAAAGTCAGTATATATACTCTGTTTTGTCACGGTTGAATCACATGGGATGTCTGGTGCCCATGTGAGGCACACGACCTAGTCACACGGACGTGTGACCTCAACAGAATTGAAAAATTTTCTGAGTTCTGAAAATTCTAAAGGTGTTCGGTTTAGTCCCGACCTTTTCTAAAAGTATGTTTTAGGTCTTGTAGACCATCATAAGGGATGAATTGTTGATGATTGCTTATGTATTAATGTTATGTGATATCTGTGATTCTGAATTGGTTTGAAGTGTTCTGTCTATTTGGAAATGCCTTGTAACCATAATCCGTTGATGGTTACGAGTTAGGGGTGTTACAGCTTCTAACAAATAAAAAGAAGTTTGAAGAATTGTCTACAATGGAACTCAACGAAGAGTGCTCGGCTATACTTCAAAATAAACTACAAACCAAACTGAAAGATCCAGGAAGTTTTACTATTCCTTGCTTAATTGGTAGTTTAAATATTGAGAAGGCACTAGCTGATTTAGGCGCTAGCATTAATTTGATGACTTACAAAATGTTCAAGCAACTTGGCCTTGGGGAACCGAAACCTACTAGGATGAGTATTCAACTAGTTAACAGATCTGTTAAATATCCTAGGGGTATTATCGAGGATTTACTTGTAAAAGTAGATAAATTTATATTCCATGTCGATTTTGTTGTGCTTGACATGGATGAGGGTGTTGAGGCACGCCCATTTTTAGCCACTGCTAGGGCTGTTATTGATGTGGGTGATGGCAAAATTGTGCTTAGGGTAGGTGACGAAGAAATTATTTTTAAAATTTATGATGCCATGAGATTTTCTAGGGAACAAGATGACTCCTATTATTTTATTTACTCTATTGATCATGCTACTCAAGATTTTTTATAGGAAACCATACATAAGGACACGTTCGAACTGTGTCTTGTCCAAGGAGAGGAGGTAAATCATGATGATTCTACGATAGGTATGATAAAAGATGAACTAAATTCTAATGAACCTTCACTGAGACAGAAGAGCTATAAGGGTATGGAGGTAAACAATGAATTAAAACTAAAACCCTCTGTTGAAGAACCTCCTAAATTGGAATTAAAGCAACTACCAAATCACTTAGAATATGCGTTTCTTGGAAATAATTCAACATTACCAGTGATTATTGCTTCAGATTTACTGTAACACCCCTATCTTGTAATCGTCACCGAAATAGGAAAGGGGCATTACCAGACAGACAGAACATTACAGATCAATACAGAATCACAGATATCACATAATATTAATGCATAAGCAAATCAACAATTCATCCCTTATGGAGGTCTCCAAGACCTAAGACATATTTTTAGAAAAGGTCAGGACTAAACCGAACACATTCAGAATTTTTAGAACTTAGAAAAAAGATTTCAATTCAGTTGAGGTCATACATCCGTGTGACTAGGCCATGTGCCTTACACAGGCACTAGACACGCCTATATGATCCATCCGTGCCAAAACAGAGTACATATACTGACTTTTACACACGGCCAATAGACACGGCCGTGGCACACGGCCGTGTAATACTTAGCTGGCTACTGACTTAAGCCCATGGCCATATGACACGCCCATGTGTCTTAATCATGTGATCTTAAGAGGTTACTACTTTGCATACACGGCCACGAGGCACGCCCGTGTTCCCTGACCGTGTGGCACAATGCAGGCTTGGTTTAAGCCAATTTGCCACCCCTTTTTGGGTCATTCCTACAAGCAATATTAAACAACATTTATACCAAACTTTTTAGGCAATTCCATGCTCAAAACATGCTTTCATTATAACTAAATCATCATCATTCAATAACCTATTCAAATCCATATCAAAACACATTAAAATCTTATTACAACAACATGCCAAAAATGTTCATTCCATAGCTCACTTATGACACTTTCTAACTCATGCTTAAACTTACCATTTCCTCAACTTGGCATATTTCAAAATGACCACCTCATACAAGGCTACATAACCATTACAAGCATACACAATTCGGCATCACAATCCATTTACCAAAACTATGCACAAACATATCATTTGCTAGCCAACTCTCATGGCATAACATATTTACATATCAAAGCTGAAATACATAAACATTCTAGCCTATACATGCCATACTTCAAAAATTTACACTTTCAAAAGTACCAAAATGATTTTGATAGTATGGTGACAATCCTCAACTATCCCTGAGCCTTTAGTAGCTACAATAACTGTAAAACAGATAGAAATCACACAGAGTAAGCTACAAAGAGCTTAGTAAGCCAAATACAACTAGTCTAACTATTAAAGCATATAAAGTAAAAGTCAATAGTAAAAATTCATAGCCATTTCACAAAGTAAGTCATGAGCCTAACCATGCTCATTTGCTTGTATACATGTCATGTTTCATTTCCATGATTTCGTACATACCTCGCATTCATTATTTCACAGAAACAGAGTCTTTCATATTCAAAAATTTAGTATGATACAAACGTACCTGTATAGATTATACATTTCATATTTTCATTCCCATATCTCGTACTCTATCATCAGACGGTTCAGAAATGATACAGATACTCATAGACGGGTACAATGATGATGTCCCGGACGTGGCCTTACATGTAATTATTATCGATACCTCTGTCCTAGACAGGGTCTTACACAAAATTAAATATGATGCCGATGTCCCAGACATGGTCTTACACATAAATCTCAAATCGAGGCCTGTGTCCCAGACACGGTCTTACACGATATCTCAGATCGATGTCAACGTTCCTTTAGAAACATACAGAGCTTTTCAGATACTAACATATTATCAAAATTTACTCGGAATTAATTCATCAGGCTCTCACAACCATCCAATACAGATTATAACTAGTATATACAACATTCAATCGATTTAACACGTAATTGTATTTTGACTTACCTCGTACGGATTTCGGACGGAAACGAGTCGACTATTCAACTATTTTGGACTTCCCTCGATCTAAGTCTAATTTTCTTTGTTCTTGATCTAATACAATTCAAATTCAACTATTCAATCATTCAATTCATTCAAAACAATCCATGAACACATATTTAGGGCACTTTGCATTTTAGCCCTTACATTTTCACACTTTGACAATTTAGTCCATTTTTCACAAAATCACAAATATGCAAAATTCAGTAAGACTATAGTTTGTCCGAATATACATAGCTTTCATACAAGCCCAAATAACTTATTTAATTTACAATTTAGTCCTTCAAAACCTCATTTTCATAAATTAGCCGAAATATCTCTATTCCATCAAAAATTCAAGAACAAAGCATGATAATCTTACATATAACTTTCATAATCCATATAAAAACATTACAAAACTCATATAATCATCAATGGCACATTTCATAATCTTCAACAGAAACAGAAATTCAGACATGGGTTTTGAAGAACACGAAGCAACGATCACAGAAACGTAGAAATTATCAAAAACAGACAAATATTCATACCTTAATCAAGGATTAAGCTAGTCGAAACCTAAAATGGCTTTCTTCTTTTTATTTTCTTTGATTTTCGGTTATAATATGTGTTTATGAACACATGCATGCAATTTTTTTTCTTTAATTCATGTTAAAGCATGAATTACCATTGTATCCCTCATTAATAAACATATCAATTACATAAAACAAGGTCATTTATGACCACTCATAAATTCCATGGAGTTATTGCCACATAAGGCCATAATAATCTAAAGCCATGCCAATTAAACACATTGAATATATGGCATGCAAATTTTATCATTTACACGATTAAATCTTTTTTCATAATTAAACACAGAAACATACAATTTAAATCACAGAAACTTCACAGATATAAATTCACATATCACAGACACAGAAAATAATATTAAATTATTTTTTAGACTCGAATTTGTGGTCCCAAAATCACTATTCCGTCTAGGGTCTAAACCGGACTGTAACAATTCTCCCCCCTTAAGGATTTTCGTTCCTCGAAAATCTTACCGTTAAACAGATTCGGATATTGTTGTCTCATAGCATCTTCAAACTCCCACGTGGCCTCTTCAACACCGTGTCGATGCCACATCACTTTAACTAATGGAATTTTCTTGTTTCGTAACTCTTTAACCTCACGAGCTAAAATACAGATCTGTTTTTCTTCATAAGTCATATTAGATTGGATTTCAATATCAGACGGGGAAATTATATGCGAAGGATCGGATCTGTATCGTCGAAGCATCGATACATGAAACACATTATGAATCCTTTCTAACTCTGGTGGCAATGGCAATATGTATGCTACCAGCCCAATACGCTCGATAATCTCATATGGTCTGATAAACCTCGGACTCAACTTGCCCTTTTTACCAAATCGAAATAGTTTCTTCTATGGAGATACTTTCAGAAACATTTTATCAGCGATCTCAACTTTGATATCTTTTCGTTTTAAATCCGCATAAGATTTCCGACGATCAGAGGCAGCTTTCAAACTATCTCAAATTACTTTCACTTTCTGTTCTGTTTCTTTTATCAGATCAATACTGTAATTCTTATTCTCACTGAACTCAAACCAATACAAAGGTGTACGACATTTACGACCATATAAATCTTCGTATGGTGCCATTTTAATGCTCGACTGAAAATTGTTACTATAAGCGAATTCAATCAAAAGTAGATATTGTTTCCACGTACCTTCAAACTCAAGAATGCAACATCTCAACATATCCTCGAGTATCTGAATAATTCATTCAAATTGACCATCTGTTTGTGGATGAAAAGCAATGCTAAAATGCAATTTAGTACCCAAAGCATCTTGCAACTTCTTCCAAAATCGTGATGTAAATCTCGAGTCTCTATCTGACACTATCGACGATGGCACACCATGCAATTTCACAATATCATAAATGTATAACTCAGCTAATTTATGAAGCGAATAATCAAATCGAATCGGAATAAAATGAGTTGATTTTGTCAAACGATCAACTACAACCCAAATTGCATCTTTTTTTATCAGAGACAGGGGAAAACCCGAAACAAAATCCATGGTCACTCGGTCCCATTTCCACTCCGGAATCATAATCGGTTGTAGTAACCCAGATGGCACTTGATGTTTAGCTTTAACTTGCTGACAGATTAAACATTTAGAAACAAAATCAGAGATATCTCTTTTCATCCCGGACCACCAATAATGCTGCTTCAGATCATTATACATTTTACTACTACTCGGATGTACAGATAAACAATTACTATAAGTTTGACTCAAAATTGTCTGAATTAACTCCGGATTTCTCAGAACACAAAGTCTATTTTCGTATCTCAAACAATCATCAACATCAACTCGAAATTCAGAATCACACTGAGCTCGTTTTGCTATTAATTCATTATCAACCTTCTGAGCTTCGATAATCTGTTGTAAGAACAAAGGTCTTGCTTTTAATTCAGCTAAAACTAAACCATCATCAGATAGAACCAAATGAGCATTCATTACACGCAAAGCAAACAACGATTTCTGACTTAATGCATCAGTAACAACATTTGCTTTTCCCGGATGATAATCAATCACAAGTTCGTAGTCTTTTAGCAGTTCTAACCATCTTCTCTGTCGCAGATTCAAATCTTTTTGCGTCATTAAATACTTCACACTTTTATGATCAAAAAAACATGACATTTCTCACCAAACAGATAGTGACGCCAGATTTTCAGAGTAAACACAATAGCAGCTAAGTCCAGATCATGGGTCGGGTAATTCTTTTCATGCGGTTTTAGTTGTCTCGAGACATAAGCTATAATATTGCCTTCTTGCATCAGAACACAACCTAGTCTGTTCAACGAAGAATCACTGTAAACAATGAATTCTTTACCTAATTCAGGTTGCACATGTACTGGAGCTTCAGTTAACAGAGCTTTTAACTGATCAAAACCATTCTGACACTTTTCAGACCACTCAAACTTCACATCTTTCTGGAGCAATTTTGTCAACAGAGTCGTAATCATTGAAAAACCTTTTACGAATCGTCTGTAGTAACCGACAAGTCCTAGAAAACTACGGACTTCAGAACATTTCTAAGACGCTTCCAATCCAGAATAGCAAAAATTTTGTTCGGATGAACTCGAATACCCGATGCTGACATAATGTGGCCCAGAAAAACAACTTCTCGCAACCAGAACTCACATTTATTGAACTTTGCATACAACAGTTTATCTCGCAGAGTCTGTAGCACTATTCTCAAATGCTCGGCATGTTCAGATTCATCATGTGAATAAATCAATATATCATTAATGAAGACCATAACAAATTGATCTAAATACGGTCTGAAAATTCTATTCATCAAATCCATAAAGATAGCAGGTGCATTAGTCAATCCGAAAGGCATAACTAAAAATTCATAGTGGTCGCACCTTGTTCTGAAAACAGTCTTCGAAATATCTGATTCTTTCACTCGCAGCTTATAATAGCTTGATCTCAAATCTATTTTTGAAAACACAGTAGCACCTTTCAACTGATCGAATAAGTCATCAATTCTGGGTAGAGGATATTTGTTCTTTATAGTCACTTTGTTAAGCTGACGGTAATAAATACACATTCTCATTGTGCCATCTTTCTTTTTCACAAACAGAACAGGAGCACCTCATGGTGAAAAGCTCGGTCTAGCAAATCCTCGATCATTCAATTCTTGCAACTGAGATTTTAATTCTTTTAACTCGGTCAGAGCCATTCTATACGGAGCTATCAAAATTAGAATAGTACTAGGCACTAATTCAATGCCAAAATTGACTTCTCGAATCGGAGGCAAACCCGGTAGTTCTTTAGGAAACACATCAGAGAATTCACAAACAATAGGAACTGATTAAACTTTCTTATCATTCACTTTCAAGTCTAACACATAAGCTAAGTAGGCTTCACAGCCTTTCTTCACATATTTTTGTGCTTTCATTTCAGATATCACAACTGGTAGGCCATTCAGATCACTAGACTCAATTCGAATTATCTCATCATTCTTACACCTTAAATCAATGACTTTTCGTTTGCAATTCACAATAGCATCGTGCAAAGTTAACCAATCCATTCCCAGAATTATATCAAGTCCGTCGAAAGGTAAAAGCATCAGATAAGTAGGAAAACAGATATCTCGAATCAATAATGGACAATTCTTGTAGACTTTATCAACCAAGACACTTTTGCCTAAGGGGTTCGATACACTAATTAAGAATTCAATAGACTCTACAGGAAAAGTCTTACTATGCACTAAATTCATACAAATATAAGAATGCATTGATCCAGGGTCTATCAATGCAATCACAGAAGTATCATAAAGAGTAAAAGTACCAGTAATCACGTCTGGAGACGAGGCTTCCTCACGAGCTCAGATAGCATAGGCTTTGGCAGGTGCTCTGGCCTCAGATCTAACAGTAGTATCTCCAGTAGCACTTTGACCACCACTTGCATTTCTTGTTTTTCTGGAAGGTCTACCTCTAGCTGAGGTGTTGCTCGGTCTCGGATTCTATACATTCTCTTGCTCAGCAAGTTCAGAATAATCTCTTACAAAATGGTCCAAAGATCCACATCAGAAACAGGCTCGGTCATTCAATCTACAATTTCTCGGATGTCTTTTACCACAGTATTTACATTCAAGTTTCTCAGATACAACATTCTCGACACTTACAACAGAAGTAGCAGGAAATCTGAAATTCGAAAGTGATCTAGCTCGATCTCGATTCGAATGTCCTACCTTAGCCTTTGAAAAGCTATGATCATCTCAGAATTTCTTTGACACAGACTAAAATGATCTACTCGAAGATCTCTTTCTAACATCTCTAGCTTCAGAATCAGCTTTTCTTCTCTTTTTAGTTAATTATTCAGCTTTATAAGCTCACTCAACGAGCACTACCATTTCTTTAATCTCCAAAATCCAAACTAATAGACTAATACCTTCGTTTATTCCATCTTCAAACCTTTTGCACATTAATGCTTCATTTGATACACATTAATGAGCATACTGGCTCAATCTCACAAATCCACGTTCGTATTCAGTAAAAAACATACGACCTTGTTTAAGCTCGAGAAACTCTTTATATTTATGATCAATGAATCTCTGACTAATGTATTTCTTCCAAATTTCAGCTTGAAAGAAATCCTAGGTAACCCGTTCACTCAAAACCACAGATATTAAAGTTTTCCACCAATGGTATGCCGTATCTCTCAGAAGTGAAACGGTACATTTTACATATTCCTCCGGATTCAGATACATTTCATCAAACACTCGTATTGTATTTTCTAACCAGAATTCGGCTCTTTCAGTATCATCATTTGTTGTAACTCGAAACTCTTCAGCCCTATACTTTCTAATCTTATCAACTGGTGGTCTACTTAACTGAACCGAATTCACTGAAGGCATAACAGGAATTTGAGAAGTATTAACCAAGGGTGGAGGTTGTTGTACAGCCGGATTGGTTCTAATGTATTAGGTGAACCAATCATTCATTATCTGATAGAAGGCTTGTTTAGCCTCACCATCACGGCTACTCGTAGTCGGTCAAAAATTAGCTTGCACCGTCCCTTGCGTGGGAGCAGGTGCATTGCTTTCTACATCGTCAGCTACAGCTCTATCGAGATCCATTTGCTATATAAAAGCATATTTCAATGTCAGGATTCATCATACTATCGCAGTTTCAGATATATGGCATGTATAGCTAGACTCACATACACTATGGTAGTCCTAGAACTAACTAAACCATAGCTTTGATACCAACAAAATGTAACACCCCTATCCCGTAACCATCGTCGGAATAGGTAAGGGACATTACCAGACAGACAGAACATTATAGATCAATACAAAATCACAGATATCACATAATATTAATGCATAAGCAAATCAACAATTCATCCCTTATAGAGGTCTCGAAGACCTAAGACATACTTTTAGAAAAGGTCGGGACAAAACTGAACACATTCAGAATTTTTAAAACTTAAAAAAAAATTTCAATTCTGTTGAGGTCACAAGCCCATGTGACTAGGCCGTGTGCCTTACACGGGCACTAGACATGCCCATGTGATCCAGTCGTGCCAAAACAAAGTATATGTACTGACTTTTACACACGGCCGTGTAATACTTAGCTGGCTACTGACTTAAGCCCACAGCCATATGACACGCCCATGTGTCTTAATCGTGTGATCTTAAGAGGTTATTGCTTTGCATACACAGCCACGAGGTATGCCCGTGTTCACTGACCGTGTGGCACAATGCAGGCTTGGTTTAAACCAATTTGTCACCCCTTTTTGGGTCATTCCTACAAGAAATATTAAACAACATTTATACCAAACTTTTCAGGTAATTCTATGCTCAAAACATGCTTCATTATAACTGAATCATCATTATTCAATAGCCTATTCAAATCCATATCAAAACACATTAAAATCTTATTACAACAACATGCCAAAAATGCTCATTTCATAGCTCACTTATGAAACTTTCTAACTCATGCTTAAACTTACCATTTCCTCAACTTAGCATATTTCAAAATGACCACCACATACAAGGCTATATAACCATTACAAGCATACACAATTGGGCATCATAATCCAATTACCAAAACTATGCACAAACATATCATTTGCTAGCCAACTCTCATGGCATAACATATTTACATATCAAAGCTTAAATACATAAACATTCTAGCCTATACATGCCATACTTCAAAATTTTACACTTTCAAAAGTACCAAAATGAGTTTGATATTATGGTGACAATCCTCGACTATCCCTGAGCCTTCAGTAGCTACGATAACTATAAAATAAATAGAAATCATACAGAGTAAGCTACAAAGAGCTTAGTAAGCCAAATATAACTAGTCTAACTATTAAAGCATATAAAGTAAAAGTCAATAGTAAAAATTCATAGCCATTTCACAGAGTAATTCATGAGCCTAACCATGCTCATTTGCTTGTATACATGTCATGTTTCATTTCCATGATTTCGTACATACATCGCATTCATTATTTCACAAAAACAGAGTCTTTCATATTCAGAAATTTGATACGATACAAACGTACCTGTATAGATTATACATTACATATTTTCATTCTTATATCTCGTACTCTATCATCAGATGGTTCAGAAATGATACAGATACTCATAAACGGGTACAATGTCGACATCCCGGACGTGGTCTTACATGTAATTTAGTATTGATGCCTCTGTCCTAGACAGGGTCTTACATGAAATTAAATATGATGTAGATGTCCCAGACATGGTCTTACACGTAAATCTCAAATCAAGGCTTGTGTCCCAGACACGATCTTACACGATATCTCATATCGATGCCAACGTTTCTTTAGAAACATATAGAGCTTTTCAGATACTAACGTACTATCAGAATTCACTCAGAATTCATTCATCAGGCTCTCATATTCGTCCAATACAGATTATAACTCGTATATACAACATTCAGTCAATTTAACACGTAATTGTATTTTGACTTACTCTAAATGGATTTCGCATTTAAAACGAGTCGACTATTCAACTATTTTGGACTTCCCTCGATCTAAGTCTGATTTTCTTTGTTCTTGATCTAATACAATTCAAATTCAGCCATTCAATCATTCGTTTCATTCAAAATAATCCATGAAGACATATTTAGGGCACTTTGCATTTTAGCCCTTACATTTTCACACTTTGACAATTTTGTCCATTTTTCACAAAATCACAAATATGCAAAATTCACTAAGACTATAGTTTGGCCGAATATACATAGCTTCCATAAAGCCCAAATAACATATTTAATTCACAATTTAGTCTTTCAAAACCTCATTTTCTCAAATTAGCCCAAATAGCTCTATTCCATCAAAAATTCAAGAACAAAGCATGATAATCTTACATATATCTTTCATAATACATATAAAAACATTACAAAACTCATATAATCATCAATGGAAAATTTCATAATCCTCAACAAAAATAGAAATTCAGACATGGGTTTTGAAGAACACGAAGCAACGATCACAGAAACGTAGAAATTATTAAAAACAGACGAAAATTCATACCTTAACCAAGGATTAAGCCAGCCGAAACCTAAAATGGCTTTCTTCTTTTTATTTTCTTTGATTTTTGGTTATAATATGTGTTTAGGAATACATGCATGCAATTTGTTTTCTTTAATTCATGTTAAAGCATAAATTACCATTACATCCCTCATTAATGAACATATCAATTACATAAAACAAGGTCATTTATGACCACTCATAAATTCCATGGAGTAATTGCCACATAAGGCCATAATAATCTAAATCCATGCTAATTAATCACATTGAATATATGGCATGCAAATTTTATCATTTACGCGATTAAATCTTTTTTCATAATTAAGCACAGAAACAGATAATTTAAATCACAGAAACTTCGCAGATATAAATTCACATATCACAGACACAAAAAATAATATTTAATTATTTTTCAGACTTAGATTTGTGGTCCCGAAACCACTATTCTGACTAGGGTCTAAACTGGACTGTTACATTTACAGCCAACCGAAAAGGATGAATTACTTCAAGTATTGAAGAAGCATAAAAAAAGCTATAGCTTGGAAGGTTTCTGACATAAGGGGAATCTGTCCTTCTTTTTGCACACATAAAATCTTAATGGAAGATGAATATAAACTCTGTGTGCAAGCTCAAAGACGATTGAATCCTAACATGAAAGAAGTTGTAAAAGTTGAGGTAATTAAACTTCTAGATGTCGAAATTATTTATTCTATTTCTAGTAGTTCTGGGTGAGCCCTGTGCAGGTTGTTCCTAAGAAAGAAGGCATGACTATTGTGGCTAATGAGAAGAATGAACTGATCCCAAAGCGAACAGACATGGGAGGAGAGTTTGCATTGACTATAGGAAATTGAATGATGCCACAAGAAAAGATCACTTTCCCTTACCATTCATTGATCAAATGTTGGAAAGATTATCTGGGCATATGTGTTATTGCTTCCTAGGTGGACACTCTGGTTATTTCCAAATCCTAATAGCTCCTGAGGACCAAGAGAAAATGACATTTACGTGTCCATACAGTACATTTTCTTATCGATGAATGCCTTTTGGATTATGTAATGCTCCTGCTACTTTTCAACGATGCATGTTGGCTATTTTTGATGAACTCGTGGAAGACATTGTGGAGGTATTTATGGATGACTTCTCGGTCTTCTGTAACTCTTTCCATCTTTGCCTTAAAAATTTAAAACGAGTTCTAATGAGATGTAAGGAAACAAACCTTGTACTGAATTGGGAAAAATGTCGCTTCATGGTTCGTGAAGGGATTATGTTAGGCCACAAATTTTCCAGCAAGGGAATCGAGGTTGACAAAGAAAAAGTTGAAACTATTGAGAAACTACATCCCCTTAATTCAATTAAGGCTATTCGAAGCTTTTTAGGTCATGCTGGATTTTATAGAAGATTTATTAAAGATTTTTCTAAAATAGCTAAGCCTTTAACGAATTTACTAGAAAAAGATGTGCCTTTCAATTTCAGTCAAAAATGTTTAGAAGTATTTAATACTATTAAGGATAATTTAATTAATGCCCCAATTGTAGTTGCACCTGATTGGAATTTACCCTTTGAACTAATGTGTGATGCGAGTGATTTTATAGTAGGTGCGGTTCTTGGATAGCAAAAAGACAAGCACATTCAACCGATCTATTATGCTAGCAAAACTTTGACAACCGCACAAGAAAACTATACAACGACTGAGAAAGAATTGTTGGCTGTAGTTTTTGCATTTGATAAATTTAAACCATATTTAATATTATCTAAAGTTGTCGTTTACACTGACCATTCAGCTCTTCGATACCTCCTTACTATAACAGACGCAAAACCTCGACTAATAAGATGGATTTTATTGTTGCAGGAGTTCGATTTAGAAATTCAATATAAGAAAGGAGCAAAAAATCTTGTCGCAGATCATCTATCTAGATTAAAAAACCCACATCTCAAGGGACTTGACGAACATGAGATAAATGACTCATTCCCTAAAGAACAACTCTTTGCTATAACTAACTCTGAGGAACCTTGATTTGTAGACATTGCGAATTATTTAGCTACTAACATTACACCAAAAGGGTTGACACATCAGCAAAAGAAGTGATTCTTCACTGATGTGAAAAACTATTTACCTTTTCTTTTTCGTATATGTGTAAATCAAGTAATTCGAAGATACGTTACGAAGTCAAAAGCAATTAGAATTTTGGAACATTGGCACTCAGGACCGACTGGAGGACATTACAGTAGAACTAGGACCATACATAAAACACTTGAATCAGGTTTTTATTGGCCCACATTATTCAAAGATGCCAACAGGTATGCTACTTCTTGTGATAAATGCCAACGAATAGGTAATCTCTCTAAACGTGACGAAATGCCCCAAACGTACATACATTCATGTGAAATATTTGATGTATGGGGTATTGATTTCATGGGTCCATTCCCTAGCTCATTTGGAAATAAATACATATTAGTAGCCTTTGATTATATGTCTAAATGGGTGGAAGCCCAAGCCTTACCTACTAATGTTGCTAGAGTGGTGGTGAAGTTCCTTAAGAAACTTTTCTCTCGATTTGGAAAACCTAGAGTAATTATCAGTGATAGGGGTACTCATTTCTGTAATGCTCAATTTGATAAAACCCTTAAGAAATATGGAGTTTACCACAAAACAGCTACCCCATACCATCCTCAAACTAGTGGACAAGTCGAAGTCGCTAACTGAGAGCTTAAACATATCCTAGAAAAGACTGTAGAATCAAATAGGAAGGATTGGGCAAAGAAAATAGATGATGCTTTATAGGCCTATAGAACTGCTTTTAAGACCCCTATAGGAACATCTCCTTACAGAATTGTTTGTGGAAAGAGTTATCATTTACCGTTTGAACTAGAACATAAAGCATTCTGGGCTATAAAATTTTTGAACTTTGATCTCAAAATCGCAGGTGAAAAGAGATTAATGCAGTTGAACGAGTTAGATGAATGGCAAGCTAATGCCTATGAGAACTCACGATTATTCAAGGAAGCAACGAAGCGCTGCCATGATGCTCGTTTAAAGCAACACAAGCAATTTGAAGTTGGAGATCATGTCCTTTTATACAACTCAAGGCTCAAATTGTTTCCTGGGAAGCTTAAATCATGATGGCCAGGTTCTTTCGTCGTCCAAACCGTCTTTCCATATGGCACAGTAAAGGTAAGTCACCCAACCCAAGGCACTTTCAAGGTAAATGGACATCGTCTTAAACTTTATAACGGTAAGGACTTTATAGACAATGGAGAGGAGCTACGGCTCCACGAACCTACCTAAACATACCCACAAGGTAAAGTCGAGCTTAGACTCTAAATAAGCGCTTTTCGGGAGGCAACTCGAGTACTAACCCCACTAAGTAACCTTAGTTTATTTTTCCATTTGTTTTATAATCTAACTGCAAGTATTCTTGGCACACACGGCCTAGCACACGGGCGTGCCTTAGGCTGTGGGATCACAACGGGTAGGAGACACGGGTGTGTCCATGGCCGTGCTAAAATAGGACAAACATTTTCCCTAAGAAAGGATGACACACGGGCTGTGATAAATAGCTACAGCCGTGCGATACGGTCGTGTGCACCACACGACTAAGAGACATGGGCGTGTCCCAGACCGTGGTGAAACTGCACTTTAATTTCCCAAAAAAATCAGCAGAGGCATGGCATACGTTAAACCACTACGGCCGTGTGAGGCAGCCGTTGACGTTACACGGTCATTACCACAGGCGTGCTTGAGGTCGTGCGAAAACTTGCACAAATATTGAAACGTTCAACAAGTCAAGATAAAACACGGGCTGATGCCACGGTCGTGCTCGAAGCTGTGCAAAATCTTGACTACTAGACACGGGCGTGTTGAACCTACCACGAGCTCGGGAGAAACGAATGAACCACCACATGGCCGTGCGATACAGTCGTGTGGGCCACACGGCCTACACACACGAGTGTGTCCATAGGCCATGTGCGATACTAACTTAAATCATCAGACCATAAGCACAAGTCATGAACATGGGTGTTGTGTACCAAACATAGGAATGGGAGAAGCGAACGAATATGCACATGGTTATGTGATGCGGCTGTACGCACCACACGGCTTGGGGACACGGGTGTGTTGAAGGGACCATGTCTGACACTGACTTAAGATTTCACGAAAAACATGGGCTAGAACCACACCACACGGGCGTGGACCACGGCCGTGTGGTCCAAAATAGGGCTTGCACGACCGTGGCCCCCTTTTATTCCCCTCTCCTAACCCTAATTTTTCCCCCTTTCCTATTTAAAGCCCCTCTATCACTATTTATCTTCTCCACTCCGGCCACCATTCTCCGACGAACCTTCGGCAACCAACACCTCACTCTCCTTTCTTTTATTTCTTCCTCTCTTTCCTTTCCCTTTCTCCATCCTTGCTCAACCCCATAACCCCATCTTTTCTTCTTCCCTCACACAAAGCTCAACCCCACACCCCAACGTCAGCCGACCACCACCAGTTCCCATCTCCATTCGTTCTTTCCTTCTCACATTTAGTTATTTACATATTTATTTCTTGATTATTATTTCAAACCATTACTTTATATTTTGTAAAATAGAATATTTCCCATTATTTATGACATATTATGATTACTGGAACTTCTCTTTGATAGTGAGTTTACCGTTTGAATTTTACATATCTATACATTGAACCTCATTTTAGTGTTTTCTTAAATACAGCTCTTTATTGAAATATAGTTCATTGTTCCATCTAAGATTATTGTAACATCCCGAAATAGGGCCTAGTCGGAACAGTAGTTTCGAGACCACAAATCTGACATCAAAATATTTATTTTATGATTATTATGTGACCTATAATATGATATTATACATGTATTAAAGTTTCATGAAGAAATTCCTTGAGTAAGGTGTCTAATTGGAAATTAGGGACTAAATTGAATAAATTGCAAAACTTGGATTCTAGAAGCAATTTGTATGAAATTACTTTAGATTATAAATTACACGGTCTTAAAGAGAAATTTTCCCAATTTTTAAGTTTTTGAACAAAAATGGGCTTGCATGGATGAAATTTCAAAGAAAGGGCATAAGGGCATTTTGGTTATTTGGCTTTTTAATGAAATAAAATGGGAAAAAGAAGGAAAAAATCAGCCATTCTTCTTCCTTGTCCAGCCGAAAATTTCATGCTCTCCATAGCTAGGGTTTTCGAGTTTCCAAGCTCAACAGTAAGTGCTCCCAAGCCTTATTTTTAATGTTCTTTGAATTTTTGAAATCCTAGTAGCTTGATCTTTCCATTTCTACCCATATTTCATGCTAGGGTTCATGTTTAAAAATTTACCCATGCATGATTTGTTTGTATTTTGGTGGATTATGAAGGGGTATGAAAGTTGAAGGTGTGTTAAACATCTTTTCTTAGGAGACTTTCATGAAAAACCCCTAAAGGGACCTTTTTGTAAAAGTTGTTAAATATGTGGTAGAAATGTGAAAATAATGGAAAATGTGGGCTGCCATAAGAGAGAAAAATGTTCGGTTAGGCTTGGGTAAGATAGAAATTCTATGTGTTTCATTATATGAGCCTAGGGGCTAAATCGTAAAAATGTCAAAGGTTAAGGGCAAAACGGTCATTTAGACCGGGGGTAGAAATTAAACTTGAAAGGTGTAATGTAGTGAATTAATGATATAATTTTGTTGTTATAGACCCCGAGGAATAAATTTCGGAGGTCGATCGAGGTAAACGCAAGGTTTCAAAATAACGCAAGATTTGCCTAGTGAAAGCATGTGTATGGCCATGGGAATTGGCTCATTTTGAATAAGGTTATGCCCTACAAATCTATGCATGTTTATATTCATATGCGATGGCTTAGTTAGAATTGGCAATAAGTTATAATAACGAGCTAATCTTAATATGTCAAGCAGACATATAAACCATTAAATACAAGATAAGAATTAACTTAGCATGTATGAAACCAATGATTTAAGGTTCACATGCAATGAGGTTAATCAAAATTTCATGTTTATAAATGGATTTTGCCCAAATATGCACTATAGTAATTTATAAGTGTAATTGGCTAGTAGAGGGTGACTTAAGGCTTGGAAAATAGCCTAACAAGGTCCACATGGGTAGACACACGGGCGTGTGTCTAGGCCGTGCGTGACACACGGGCTACTCCTATGGGTGGGTGCTATGACCATGTGTCCCCTGCATCTGAAATTTTAATTCAGCATAGAGTACGGGATAAGCTTACGGGTGTGTGCCTTGGCCGTGTATATTTAACAGAATGGTGAGGTTGAAGTCAGTGTAGCACACAAGCTAAGCCCACGGGTGTGTGCCTTGGCCGTGTTGCATACTGGAAAAAGGACACGGGTGTGTTCTATGCCCCTTACACTTCAACTAAGGGAAAATTTCCTAAAGTGCCCCAAGTCTACCAGACAATTTCAGTTTTGTTCCGTACTACCCCTAGGAGTGTTTTTTTTTAGGCCTCGAAAGCCTGTATAAGAGACAAAGTGCACACGTTTGAAAAGTTTTAAATCACGAGCAAAATTCAGTAACCCGATTGAGTAAGTTAGTAAAGGTGAAATATCAGTAATGCCTCGAACCCTATCCTGGCGTCGGATACGAGCGAGGGGTGTTACAATTACTCTAGTTAGGATCTTGGATTTCTCTATTTAGATTCTTAAGCCAATAATGCCTATTTATGCACATATTTTCTTTATTGTTAGACCCACTTTAAGCATACTATTATGATTCATTATTTGGCATTTTCTAACTTAGTGGATTCACGTTACTCATATTTCCATTGACTTATCTCAGGATACTATGACAAACACTAGAGGCAAGAAAACTTCTGTCCCCGCCTCTAAAAAGTGAAAGGGATCAGCTGCGACCTCTTCGAGTGCCACCACTAAGATCCGCCATCCATTCTTTCAATTTCTACCACGGTCCTAGGAAGAATTATTTTAGATTCTACGTGCCCGACCCCTTGGTGTGGGTCGTTGCATCAATTAGGCCGCATTAGAGCAAGTCCACCTAGCTAATTCGGTTCGGGCTCTCCTCGCCACCGCTCTGTAGGACCACTTCTTTGACATTATCGAGCCGACGTATCGAGAGTTCACTATGGAACTATGCTCGACATTTCAATTGCAAACAGTTATGGCAGAGTACGACGACCCAGGAACAGTCCAATTCTGCCTTGGCGGTCTAGTACGGCAGTTGAGTGTCCCAGAATTTGGAGCTACCTTGGGACTCTATACAGATGATTTTATGGAGGCCCACAATTTCCCCCACCTCCACTGACACATCCATTATGCACCTTCATTGTATTGGGCAACCCTCATGCTTGCTATAGGCATTTATGACCCCAGCCGCTCAAAGGCATCAGCTCTAGCTCCAGCTCCAGCTCTACGATATCTCCACGCTCTTTTGGCACACACATTAATAGAGAGACGGAAGAGCACTGACGTCACTAACACTTACGATGCATACTTCCTGTGGAGCATGAGGCAAGGACATATTTTTTATCTTGCATACTTCATCGCCCTTGCCTTTCACCATCAGACAGAACGACGCCGAAAGGGAGTCATTGACATTAGCCCATATGTGACTCGTCTAGCTCAATACTTTGGGCTCCTAAATACAGTGGCGCAGTCCTCATCGCTCACACTCATCGGCCAGATGTCCCCACAGGGCATCCAAAGTATGCTCCTTATGAGGATGATAGAGCGTCATTGTGGGTTCGATCCTCCTCAATACCGACTAGCACGAGCTACCGATGAGGTTAACCCCGAGGATATTCCTGATGATATCCCTTCATTTCAAGAGGACCCACCTTCTCAGCCACTATCGAGTCATCGACCAGTTCATGCAGCTACTTCATTGACGAAAGTTTTTGACAACCTAAATCGCTTTGAGCAATATTGCACTCAACGATTCGACAGTATAGAGGCGACTCGACAATAAATTTGCCAGCATTTTCACATATTGCCTCCATCACCACCATTTTACGATTCAACTACCAATGAGGACTTTTGAGTCCATTTATTTTTCAATTTGTTTTTCTTTTTATTTTATTTTCATTTTTGCATTAGTATAGTTTAAATTTTCTTTTATCTAGTTGTTTCATTATAACTAACCATAACAACTCTATCAATATAACTTCCTAAAACATTACTGATGGCATCGTAGTTTCAAAAGGTTCAGTCGATTGGTGCTACTCAGGAATATACAAATAATCCTCCACGACTGTAATGTCCTGATCGACTTCGACCATAGCCACCACGACACCGACCACCACAATAACTTCTTCGCCGGGCGCTGTGATTGTGGAACCCAACCTCTACCACCACCTTCAATTCTGTCTACATGTCCATACACATTACTTCCAATGTCTTTAAACCCGTTTTCGCTATTCTGAGGATTTCTTCCAAAAATTTAGGGCAGTTTCGCTTCTCTCACTCTCTTATGATATTATGCTTATATTCTTATTATCTATCCTCGTACATTGAGAACAATGTACATCTTAAGTGTGGGGAGGTTATTTATATGTTTATTAGAAAATCCCTGAATTTTTATCTCGTTCTCAAATAATTTCCTCATACTATTATTAGAGTGAATTCTGATTTATTTATCATTTTTATTAATATGTTTTGAATTTAATCATATGGAATTGTGCATTGATTGTTTAAACTTTAAAGGCATTAGAGAATTAAGCATGATAAGTTGACTCTTGAGAATTAAAATTGCTAGGTTGTTTCCCTGAATTGAAGTATTATCTTGAAGTTCTGATTTCACAGGATTGACATCAAAAGCCATGATTTTTGTGAGATCTTGAGCCTTTAGAGCATATATCCTTTCTTGCTCACTTTTATTCATGCTTATGACTGTGTCAACATTGATTTGTTATTCTAGAACTTGCTCCGATTATGCATGTCAAGACCACACCTTTGATTTGATATACTGAGATGATAAAGGCACTTAGGTTTTAACCCACTTACCCTATAAAAAGCCTACCCACATAATTGACCCTTAGTGAACCCCTTTGAGCCTGAACCATTGTTTCTTGATTTTTCCCTTAATGCTAACCCACAACTTAACCCTTTTTGATTCATTAAGAATTTCTCTCATTTTATTGACCCCCTTTTTTTTATCGAGATTTGATTTGATCAGTTACCTAACTATTTTCGTTCATTTCAGTTGTTGAATTATTCTTTATTGTGTACTTTATATTTGTTCTTATTCTTAAAAAAAGTATATTTTTATTCATATTATAAAGAGCTCGGATTAGTTAAAGTTATTATAGTGAGAAAAAGCTCACTTCATTTGTTCCGAATGGTTTTGATTTTAGCACTTATTCGTAATTCAGTTTTCAATTTTATTTTTCTCTAATTTTGATAATTTATTAAATTAATCTCGATTCTAACCCTCTTTTTCAGCCTTTATCCACATATTTAACCCAAGCCCCATTACAACCCTGTTAAAGACCTTTTGGTTTGTGTATCATCTCATTTATAGTGATGGAGATTTGATTTTCATGCAAGCCTATGGTAATAACTTTTCATGTTTGACCATTGAGTGCTTAATTATTGAACCCTAAACACTTTGAGTGATTTGAGTGAATATTTAGTAAGGATATCAACCCTTGTCAATTTGGAATTAGAGGTAATTACTTAGATAAAGGGGGATACCTACGATTTTATGATTAAAATGCTCAACTTGGATTGTGTGAAACTTTAATGTTCTTTTAGTTAAACTCTCAATATATGATTACTTGTGGTTTACTTCAATACATTATTGATGAGAAATATAAGTTGAGAAGAATTTATTTTAATTGAGAGTAGAGAATTTTGCTTGAGGACAAGCAAATGCTTAAGTGTGGGGATGTTTGATAAACCATAATATATACATATTTTTACCCCATGCATGGCATATTTTTGGATGATTTATCATAAGATTTAGTGAACTCGATGCTTTTAATCCTTTAAATTCATGTTTTATACTTAGGTGAGCATAGGAGGGTGAAAAGAGCAAGAAATGGGCCAAAACCGGACAAAATGGGCTTATCTCAGTATACCACACAGCCTAGGCACTTCCACACGAGTA
Source organism: Gossypium longicalyx (assembly GCA_025698465.1). Taxonomy (NCBI): domain Eukaryota; kingdom Viridiplantae; phylum Streptophyta; class Magnoliopsida; order Malvales; family Malvaceae; genus Gossypium; species Gossypium longicalyx. The sequence goes on from CM047000.1 coordinate 11,388,126, forward strand.
AACCACATGCCCATGTAAGGCACACGGGCAGGCCACACGCTCATGTGTCATGGTTGTGTCGACTATAAACCAACTCAGAATTACACATGTCTTGAGCACCTTTACATGGGCGTGCCACACGACCGTGTCCCTGTCGAGCCCAAGTCTAATTCTACTTGGAAAATGCTAATTTTGAGGGCTTTGAAGCATTCCAAAGTCTATAGAAACACTCTAGAAGAGGATTAAAGGGGGACACGCAGAGGAGGAAGCAGAAAATACTCAAGGACAGCCATCAGAATCAGCTTGGAAGTAGGATCTACTTCAAGACTGAAGATCTCCATTCAATTTCCTTAGAAGTTCTTTGGGTTTCTTTATGTTTTGTTGTTTTCCCAATTTTGAGATGTTTTTCATTATTATGAACTAAACTCCCTAAATACCTAAGGGAGATGAAACCTAAGACGAATCCTATTACTATTTGAATTATATGATAAATACTTGTTCTTATTCTTAATTGTGAGTTTTAACCCTTATTTTAATATTCCAGGACATTAATTTAGGTTCTTGATGTGCTTATTCAGTGGAGCAAAAGTCCCTGTTTAAGAGTAGATCATTCATAATTAAGTGGAGTTGCATGCAATCCTAGAGATAAGATGACATAAATATGCCAGATTAGAGTCAAATCTAATAAGGGAATCCATAGATCAAGATAATGTGACAATAGGGGTTTTAATTAGAAAGAGATTTCGGTTATCAATATACAGTCAGTTGTTTTTAGTCTCGAAAGAGATAATAACATAAATTAGGGATTTCTACGGATTAAGTCAAGTGAATAAATTGTCTCATTCACAAGTAATAAGTGAAGTCTAGGTGGATTCTTCCTTGGGTATTGTCTTCTCCATCGATTTTCCAAAAGTATTTTTAGTTTTCCTCTCGTCGTATTCTTAGTTAATTAGATAGTTAATTTTTAGTTTAAAAACATCCTTTTAATTCTTAGGCTAGATAATCTAAAGATAGTGATTACTAGTACTTTTAGTCCTTGTGGATACGATATTTTCGGTCTCATCATAACTATACTACTATTCGATAGGTGCACTTGCCTTAGTTGAATTTTTAGCTAGTTTAGTGACCGTCAGTTATATAGTTGCTCAATTAGTAAATTGTCAATTGGTGTATTATTGTTGGGAAAAATGATATGTTGTGAATTGGCTTGATTTTGAGATGATGAAATGGTATGTTTTGAAGCATGAAATAGATGTTAAGATGATAAGGAAATGCATTTAGAAGTTATGTAAGTTTGATGATTTTGGCATATTGATTTAGTATGTTTTTGGTAGTGGAATTGAGTAGTAAAAAGGATGATGTATAAATGGCAAGAAATATGTATGAAATAGCATATTTTGGTTGCCTATGAATGTATTGAAACGATACCATTTTGGTTGCTAAGTGTGCATGAGGAAAAGGTGGCAAATTGGCTTTGCAAATAGCATACTTTTGTCCATACGGGCAGAAACATAAGAGTGTGTCTCAGCCGTGTGTGACACACAGTCATGATACACGGTCGTGTGTCTCTTGGGGTACCCTTTGAATTTAAGTCAGTATACCCTATAGGTTTGGCATGGCCTAGCCATACGGGTGTGTCTACTGGCCGTGTGTGGCACATGGGCTGGCACATGGGCGTGCGGCCAGCTATGTGACCCAAGTCAGTAACCCCTCAAGTTTTCCCATGACCATGGCACATAGGCGTGTCCTCGGCCATGTGGTACAAGTCAGTATGTATGCCTTATTTTCACACGGTCTGTGACATGGGTATGTCTGTGGCCATGTGAGGCACTCCGTGCAATCTCACAATTTCAACAATGTACAATTCAGCTAGCTTATCCAGTGAATCGTCAGCATGTACCGGAATAAAATAAGTCAATTTTGTCAATCTATAAACAACAACCCAAACAGTATCTTTCTTTTTAGGATTCAAAGGCAAACTTGTTACGAAGCCCATCGTAATCCTATCTCATTTCCACTCAAGTACCATCACTGGCTGAAGTAAACCCAAAGGCACTTGGTGTTCAGCTTTTACTTGCTGACAAATCAAACATCTCGAAGCAAACTCTGAAATATCTCTTTCATACCTGACCACCAGTACAATTTCTTCAAATCATTATACATTTTCGTACTACCTAGATGGACTGATAAACAACCACTGTGTGCTTCGAGCAAAATTTTTTGAATAAGTTCATTTTTCGGTACACTTACTCTATCTTGGAACATCAAACAATCATCTGACCCGATCTGAAAGTCTGAATCATTGCCCGATTCACACTGAGCTCTTTTAGCTTGCAATTCACTATCATTTTTCTGAGCTTCACAAATTTGCTAAATAAATATCGATCTAGCCTCAAATCAGCCAAAATTGAATCGTCATTAGACAAATTCAATCTCGTACTCATAGCTCTCAAAGCAAACAAGGACTTTCTGCTCAAAGCATCCCCGATTACATTCGCCTTTCCCGGATGATAGTCAATCACTAGTTCATAATCCTTCAGTAACTTTAGCCATCTCCATTGTCGCAAGTTTAGATCTTTCTAAGTCATCAAGTATTTTAAACTCTTATGATCAGTAAAGATATGGCATCTCTCACCGTACAAATGATGACGCCAAATTTTCAAAGCAAAAACAATGGAGACTAGTTCCAAGTCGTGCGTCAGATAATTCTTCTCATGCAGTTTCAACTGCCTCGAGGCATAAGGTATCACTTTTCCCTCTTGCATCAACACACATCCTAAACCATTTAATGAAGTGTCGCTATAAATTACAAATTCTTTTCCCAATTTAGATTGTAGTAAAATCGGTGCCTCAATCAGTAATATTTTTAATTTCTCAAGACTTTACTGACATTTTTCGGACCATTCGAATTTAATATCTTTTTGCAACAACTTGGTCATAGGAGTAGCAATCATCGAAAATCCTTTGACAAAATGTCGGTAATAACCGGCTAAACCTAAAAAGCTTCTAACTTTAGATACATTCCTTGGCAGTTTCCATTCAACAATTGTCGAAATCTTACTTGGATCAACCCAAATACCATCACCTGAAACGATATGTCCCAAAAATCTGACTTCTCGAAGCCAAAATTCACTTTTACTGAATTTAGCAAACAATTTATTATCTCTCAAAATTTACAACACAACTCTTAAATGTTTGGCATGCTCAGCCTCATCCTGAGAATAAATCAAAATGTCATCAATGAATACAACTACAAACTTATCCAAATATGGTCGGAAGATCCGATTCATCAAACCCATAAATATGGCAGGTGCATTAGTTAGTCCGAACAGCACAATAAGAAATTCATAATGCCCATACCTTGTCCTGAAAGCAGTTTTTGGGACATCCGACTCTTTAACTCTCAACTGATAGTAGCCAGATCTCAAATCAATTTTCGAGAATACCATTGCTCCTTTCAACTGATCAAACAAGTCATCAATCCTCAGAAAAGGATACTTCTTCTTTATAGTCACCCTGTTGAGCTATCGGTAATCGATACAAATTCTCATAGATTCATCTTTCTTCTTTACAAATAACACTAGAGCACCCCAGGGAGAAAAACTCGGTCTCGCAAAACCCTTATCTGTCAACTCTTGCAACTGAACTTTCAATTCTTTCAATTCAGTCAAAGCCATCCTATATAGAGTAATCGATATTGGTAAAGTCTCAGGTACTAAATCAATAGCAAACTCAACCTCTCTGATCAGAGGTAATCTAGGCAACTCCTCTGGAAACACATCCGGATATTCACAGACTACCGGCACTGATTCAATTTTTAATTTAGACATCTTTTTATTCAACACATAGGCAAGATAAGCTTCACAACCTTTCCTTACATACCTCTGAGTAGACATAGATGAAATCACAATAGGCAATTCACTATATTCATTGGTTTCAACCCGAAGAACCTCACCATTTTCACATTTCAATTCAATAGTTTTCTGTCTACAAATTACTATGGCATCATGTAGTGCCAACCAGTCCACACCCAAAATAACATCGAATTCGTCAAATGGCAACAACATTAAGTTAGCCGAAAAATAGTGACCTCGAATCATCAAAGGACAATTCTTGCAAACTTTATCAACTAGCACATACTTGCCTAAAGGGTTTGACACTTTAATCACAAACTCAGTAAACTCAATAGGCAAATTTTTACTAGATACCAAATTTACACAAACATAAGAATGAGTAGATCCAGGATCAATCAATGCAATAACATTAGTATCTTAAAGAGAAAATGTACTAGTAATCACATCGGGAGATATCGCATCCTCACGAGCATTGTAACAGTACGGTTTAGACCCTAGTTAGAGTAGTGGTTTTGGGACCACAAATCTGAGTCAAAAAAATATTTTAATATTATTTTACGTGCTTATGATATGTGAATTAGCATGTGTGAAAGTTTCGTATGAAAATTTAATCGTTTGTATGCCCAATTTGATAAAAGGACCTAATCGCGTAAATTGTAAAAATGGTCTTCTATTTGTTAAAGTTTTTAATTGATGTGTCTTATTAAATGTGAAGTCCTTAAGATGAAAATAGACCATTAGCTTAATAGATGGACATAAATGGTCTTATGTTTAATGATTAAATGGTTTTATATCAAAAGGTAAAATTGGTACTTGGTTAATATGATAATTAAAATAAAAAAGGCATGATAATAGTCATTTTATGTTCATCCTTGCCGAAATTGAAGAAGGAAAATAGGGTTTTAAATTCTTTAAACATTCGGCACTTGCAAGCATCAATTAGGCATGTGTTTTTGTTCGATTTTTGATAATTTCTATGTTTTTGTGATTGTTGCTTAGTGTACTATCAAGCCCATGTCTCAATTTCTGACTTTGTTGATGATTTTGAGTTATTCCATTGCTAAAATTATGAGTTTTTTGAAGTTTGATGATAGTATATGGAAGCTTGATGTTGGGTTAACATGTTTTGTCTTTGAATTTTTTTAAATTTGAGTAATTTGGACTAAATTATAAAAAGGAGATTTTGAGGGACTAAAATGTAAAATAAATGAAATATATGTACTTATATGAACACTATAAAAATTTGGCTAAGCTTATGTGTAAGGAAATTTTGTGTATTTTGTGATTTTGTGAATTAGGGACTAAAATGTCAAATTATGAAAATGTGAGGGCTAATTTTTAAAATGCCCTAAATATGTGTTTTTGGATTGATATGAATGAATGTGAGTTTGAATAAGTTAAATTGAATTTATTTAGATCAAGAGCCAAAGAAAACAAAATTAGATCGGGGAAAGTTGAAAGTTGTAGAGTAGCCAATTCTGTCTATCCGAATCCGTACGAGGTAAGTCTATATACAAGTAAATGTGTTTGAAATTATTTATTTATGCTTATATGCTATTGAATAATGATGAATAACTTAATGCATTGAATATGAGATATCCAAGAGAGTATCGACAAAGTTTCGATGTCCGAAAAGTTCCGTACGAACCATAGGAATAGTTAGGATACATATGTCATGACATAGGATTCGATATGTGTTTTCGTGTAAGACCACGTTTGGGATGTTGGCATCGACTTATGATTTACTTGTAAGACCACGTCTGGGACATTGGCATCATATTTGATTTCGTGTAAGACCCTATCTGGGATAGTGACATCGATATTTGATTACATGTAAGACCACGTCTGGGACGTTGGCATTTTATAAGCTTTCCAAACTATCCGCATATCCTTATGATTTCGAATGGTTCAACAAGCATTCTGAGAAATGAATGATTATATGAGATGTGTATCTGATTCAAGTACATTCGAAATGTATACTATGTTTGAGAATAAAAGGTAAGTATATGTACAAGTGATGTTATGTGTTATATGTATGAGAAAATATGCTACATGTGTAAATGAATTGGAATATGTGAAATGTATATGAACTATGTGGTTTAAGATATTATCTGGCCATGAAGTATATGGAATTTGATAATGCTTTCATGCTTTGAATGATAAGTTTATTTGTATATGGCTTACTAAGCTTTTAAAAGCTTTTGTATATGGCTTACTAAGCTTTTAAAAGCTTACTCTGTGTGTTTTTCAACTGTTTTATAGATATCGTAGCTACCTGGAGCTTGGGGATCGTTGAGGATCATCACCACACTATCAAACATCATTTTGGTACCTTTTGAAAATGTATATATTGAAGTATGGCATGTATAGGCTAGAAGTACTTTGATTATGTTTTGTGATGTATATATCTAGCCATGTGATTTGGCTTGATTATGATTGTGTATATAAATGAGTTCTTGGTATGAAATATGTGATGCAATATGATCAATATGATGTGTTTTGAATGGCTATATAAATTGGTCATTTTGGTAAGTATTGGTATATGTTTATTTGAGAAAGTGGTAAGTTTTGGTCATGAGATTGAATGATGTAAATTTGAAGTATTGAAACATATGCTTTGGTATGATTTTGGTTTTGATTTGGTATGATTTGGTTGGTGAATTGAGAATGGATTTTGTTGATAATTTAATGGCATGAATGGTGTATGATTTGGTTGTGAAATGGTTGATAATTTGGTATAAAATGTTGTGGTTTTGATGCTTATAGGGAGGACCCTTAATCGGTGGCAAATTGGCCTTGTAAATGGCCTATTTTTGCCCATACGGGTAGAGACACAGGCGTGTGTCTCAGCCGTGTTGCTCGAGGGCCATTTCGAAATGAGCCTGGGCAGACCACATGGTTGCACACACGGGCGTGTGATAGGCTGTGTGGCCAAGTCAGTTTCGACCACAGGCTAGACATACGAGCGTGTGGTCAGCTGTGTAGCCAAGTCAGTAGCCTCCCTAATTTTCACACGACCTAACACACGGGCGTGTCTTGTGGCCGTGTGGACAAGTCAATATGTATGCCCTATTTTGACATAGCCTAGACACACGGGCGTGTCTAAAGCCATGTGAGGCATACGGCCTATTGACACGGGTGTGTGACCTGTAAAACTTTGAAAAATTGTTTAAGTTTTGAAAAAAAAAATTGTATGTGTTCGGTTTAGTCCCGACCCCTTTCTAAAGCATGTTTAAGGTCTCGATGACCTATAAAAGGGACTCTATGATAATGTTTGACTACGATTGTGGATAATGTTTATGAATTATTTGTAAAATGTTCTATTTGTCTGGTAATGCCTTTAACCCTAATCTGGCGACGGATATGGGTTAGGGGTGTTACAAGCACGAAAGGCATAAGCTCTAACAGGTGCTCTGGCCTTAGATCTTATGGTTGTATCTTTTGTCACACTTTTACTACTAGTTCCATTCCCGGTATTTCTTGGTGGCCTACCCCTATTGGTAGTATTACTTGGCCTTGCACTCAGAAATTGTTCTTCCTCAGCCATCTTAGGGCAATCTCAGATAAAATGCTTTTGAGAACCACACCTGAAACAAGCTTGGTCATTCATTCTACACTCGTCAGGGTGTCTTCTTCCACAATGCTGACATTCAGGTCTGTTAGACCTAACATTACCCACAGTTGCCATTGAAGTAGCTTGAGTTTTCGAACCCAAATATTGTTTCCCGCGGTCTCTGTGTGAATACCCAGCTGAAACATTCGAACGAGAATACATTTCTCTAAATTTCTTTGACTGAGATTGAAATGACTTACTCATCAGCCTTTTTCTTGCATCTCTAGCCTCACTCTCAGCCTTTCTTTTCTCTTTGTTTAGCTCCTCGGCTTTGCAAGCTCGTTCAACCATTACAACAAATTATTTTAGTTCCAAGATTCCAACTAATATTTGGATGTCCTCATTCAGCCCATCTTCGAACCTTTTACACATAATAGCCTCAAAGGAAACACACTCTCGGGCATACTTACTGAGCCTGACAAATTTTCGCTCATACTCTATCACTGACATTCGACTCTGCTTCAGCTTAAGAAATTCTTTACGTTTCTGATCGATGAACGGCTAACTGATATATTTCTTTCGGAATTTCTCTTGAAAGAATTCCCATGTAACCCTCTCTCTCGGTAACACACTCTCGGGCATACTTACTGAGCCTGAAAAATTTTTGCTCATACTCTACCACTGACATTCGACACTGCTTCAGCTCAAGAAATTCTTTACGTTTCTAATCGATGAACGGCTAACTGATATATTTCTTTCGAAATTTCTCTTGAAAGAATTCCCATGTAACCCTCTCTCTCGGTACCACAGATACTAGTGTCTTCCACAAGTGATATGATGTGTCCCTCAATAATGATATAGCACATTTCAAGCATTCTTCGGGTGTACATGATAACTCACCAAATACCCTGATAGTATTCTCAAGCCAAAACTCGGCTCTCTCAGGGTCATCATCTACATTAGCCTTGAATTCCTCAGCTTCTTACTTTTGAATCTTATCAACTGAAGGCTTATTTAGTCTTACTAATTCCACACCTTGAGGAGCTACGGGAATTGGTTGGGGATAAGGAGGGGGTGGAGGATGTTGAGCATTCGGATTTGTTTGAACAAACTCCGAATAACACTCGTTCATCATGTGGAAGAAAGCTTCTCTAGCCCTTCCTCCCTAACTGACCGTGGGAAGACTATTTTCAGATGAAGCTGCCCTTTGAGTGGGAGCCGACGCATTACTTTCTACATCATCAGCTACAGCTCGGTTAGGATCTATTGACTATATGAAAACACAGTTTAAAATTGTCAAAAGTCATCACACTATCACAGTTCATATATGGCATGTATAGTTAGACTCTTACACACGCTATGCTAGTCTGAGAATTGACTAAACCGTAGCTCTGATACTACTAAATGTAACACCTTTTACCCGTATTTCATGCCGGAACAATATACGAGGCATTACCGGACTTATCACATGAATAAACATACAATTTTGGGTTATACATTTGTGTCCAAATTAAAACCATTCGTATTTAATCATAAAGTCCTTAATATGAGCCTACAAGGCCCAAAACATGCATTGGAGGTGGTTTGGGACTAAACCGAGAACTTTAAAAAATTTTACAAAACTTAAAAAAATTTTCACTAAACAAGAGTCACACGCCCGTGTGGATATGGGACACGCCCGTGTGGGCAGGCCATGTGGTCACACACGCCCTTGTCCCGAACCCATATAATTCTCTGTTTGTCACCCAAAAATAAATTGAAGACACACGGCCAAGTCACACGCCCATGTGTTAGGCCGTGTGGTCGATTTAAAATTCATGATTTTTCATTAATTAGGTGCAGACTTCACACGCTCGTGTCCAAGGTCGTGGCCCTCACACAGCTGAGACACACTGTCGTGTCTCTCCCCGTGTCCTCAATATTGGGCATTCTATTTTGTAAAAATTAGGGTGCAGGGGACACACGACCTAAACACATGCCTGTGGGGCAAGCTGTGTGTCGCACACGGCCTAGAAACATGCCCGTGTGTCTACCCGTGTGGACAAAAACAATGATATTTACCAAGCCATTTTGCCACCCTTTAATGCACACACCTACACAATATAACATAGCACCAATCCAAGCATATACATACAACCAACATCCACAACCAAGACATCAACACATTATTCATGAAAGGCATCATTATATAAATATACTTATAACCAATATTGGCTCATTTCAAATGGCCTTATACAAAATGAACTTCTAACCAATATAAGCCAACACATTTGGCCAACATAATTATGACACATGACAAAATAATCAAGTCCCCTATACATGTCATAACTCAAAATGTTGAATTCATTGATACCAAAATAATTGTTGATAGTGAGAGTGGATCTTCAAAGGTCTTCGAATCCTGAGCTAGCTTGGTGACACTATAAGACAAGGGAAAGGAAGGGGAGTCAACTATATAGCTTAGTAAGTTCCTATGCAAATAATAACCATTATAACCACATAATTAATATACAATTAACATGAAAAAGATTAGCATGAATGTTATCAAAATCTCGTAGCCATAACTTACTCAATCACAATCTTACCAAGAGTTCATCACATATCGAGCTCATTACTTATGAGTTTTACGTACATACCTGTACCAACTCGTAACATAACCATATCCTTTCACAACTTTGACATTCCTGTTGAACACTCGAAATATTAACGAATACTTAGAAATCTTGCACATAAGTTCCATATATGTAGCCAAAGCTACGTCATATCTCATAATACATATGGGCTCGTCTTCGAGCTATTCATGGGCCTGCTCACACAAGCTGTAAGTCAGAACGTAGCTACACAGTGCTGCTCACACAAGCTGTCAAGTATCTGCAACACATGATGAACTACCCAGCCACTGGTAGGACGTATGAGACTAGCACCCGGATTACATAATTTCATATACACATGGGTTCCTAGTGACATGCCACTCGTATCCTATTCTATTCTTAAGGTTCAATCGGGATTTTTCACTTGTCAAAACTTTGTCGAACACATCCAAAGAGTCAATCATAATCCGTACAATATTAAATAATTTAAAACATAAATATAACAATGCATCATTTACATACAAACTTACCTCGGTACAAAAATAGTAGAATTGGACCTAATCGTCAAACACTCTATTTTTCCCCCGATCTAGGTTCGAACCTCATTTTTCTTGATCTATAATAAAAAAATTTAACTCATTTAATACTCACATTATTCAATTTATCCCAAAAATCATACTATGGAAAAATTATATTTTTGCCCCTAATGTTTCACATTTTTATGATTTAGCCCCTAGGCTCGTAAAATGAAATGTATTTAATTTCTTCAAAACCCAAGCCTAGCTAAACCATTTTCATACTTATACCAGCCCACATTTTCCACTTAATCACACTTTTACTACTTATTTTATAACTTTTACAAATAAGTCCTTTTTTATATTTTTACCGAAAATCGCTTAGCAAAAGTTGTTTATCTAACACCAAACATGCATTTTCTACCATTAGACATCAAAATACACAAATATCTAACATGGGTAAAATTTTAAACTTCAGCTTTCTTTCAAATTAGTCCTTAAAATAGCTAGATTAGGTTACAAGGATCTCAAAAACATGAAAATCATTAAAAACGAGGCTAGAACAGACTTACAATCGAGCTTGGAAGCTTGAAAAATCCTAGCTATGTCTTCCTCTTGTAAATTTTGGCCAAGGGGGACTAAATTGATGAAGATGAAGACTTTTATTTAGTTATTTTGGCTTTATTTGACAAATGACCAAAATGCCTCTCATGCATAACTTTAAAATTTCACCTAATCATGTCCATTTTTTCCATCTAATTAACAAATGGTCTAATTACCATCTAAGGACCTTCAATTTAAAATTTCATAGCTATTAGACACCTCTAACTTCTAGAACACACATTTTGCACCTATTGTAATTTAGTCTTTTTAGCTAAATTAAGTGCCCAATCGATAAAATTTTCGAACGAAATTTTCACAAAATAATTTCATAAAACTATAGACCATAAAAATATAATAAAAATAAATCCTACTTTGTCGAATTCGTGGTCTCGAAACCACTATTCCAACTAGACCCAAAATCGGATTGTTACATGTCGACATCATGGCGTAAAGGTAAAATAGAAGCCCTTGAAAATTTTTATCGAATGAGTGCAATTGAAAGTTCAAAATTGGAAAGGGAAATTGTTATCTCAAGCTGGAAAGGGGGTGATAATAAAGGTTGTTTCTTCTACCATTCCTAATTACTCAATGCACCGCTTTCGACTTCTAATATGATGTAGACCCTCTTAGGAAATTCTAGTGGGGTGGTAGGGAAAATGAAGAGAGGAAAATCCGCTAGATGTCCTAGAGTAGTCTGGCTAAACATAATAAAGTTAGGATGTATGGGATTTTGGGATTTTTACGATATTAATGTTGCCCTTCTAACTAAACTAGCTTGGAAACTCTTTGAAAACCCAGATGCACCTTGGGCAAAGATCCTAAAGGTTGTGTATTTTCCAAGAACTGCAATACTCACATCTTCGATTCCGAAAATAAGATCCCAAAAACAATATGCTACTTAAATCATTAATTAACTTATTTAGATCCCCAAATTATTATTCTATAAAAGATTTAAATTTTTAACTTTCTTTACATATTCTTTTAAAATTTTATAATTTTTTAAAAAATATAAATTTTGGAACTTTTATAAATATTTTGAATTTTTGAAAAATTTTTTAAATTTTTTTTGTAATTTTTGTTGAGGGAGACCAATTTGTTCATTTTTAAAATTGACAGGAATCAAAGGGATATTTACACCAATCTATTATTCAAATTATTCAAACTATTCGAGTTGTAAAATTCAACTCGACTCAAACTCGAAACTCAATTTAATTAACTTGAAATTTAATTTTTATTTTTATTTTCCGAATCGAATGTAATTTTGCTCAACTCTAAATCTGGATATAATCTTCTAAGAGAGTGGAAGCACAGAAATGAAGACGACAGCTCTCACTTGAGGAATATTCAACAAAGCTCAAATTGGACCTCGATATGAAATACAAGGTACCTTAGAAAAATACATCAAAAATATAAAAAATTATTTAGATCAAATCATATAAGTTTCACGACAAAACTCTAAATCCGTTTCACAATTTATGGATACTAAATTTTTTGAAGTTTGCGGTTATCTCTCGTAACAAGTTTATCTTTAAAATTCGAATATGAATTTTCTTTCTGAAAGTGTAATGTGTCTTACTATTATATCAAATATTTATTGATTAATCATTTAATTTTATATTCTAATAAGCTAGTAATATACAAACCTTTTAACTTATACTCAATTATATAACATTCATCATGCATGTTAAAACTGTTTACGCAAAAACTATATTTATAGAAAATTTATGTAAAAAAACTAATGACGCATTAGTTGAAATCACTAATATAAAGCTTTAACGATATTTGTGTTATAGTTTTAAAGTTTAATTATGTGTAAAAAAAATTTTAGATTTATTTTCACATAGTAATGTTTATATATATATATATATATATATATTTGTTAGAGTTGTGTGACCAAAATTCTAAGTGATTGTTTGTAAGTCAAGTTAAACAAAATATATTTTCTTTCTAAAAGATTTAGTATTTATTATTATAATATATTTAGCATTTATTAGCATAGTTTATTTGACTTATTAATTTAGCCTATAAATAGAGTCTTTTACAACCTTAGAAAAATACACCCATTAAATATTAGAACTCATAACACATTTAGAGAATTTTGTGTTTACGTTTTGAGTGTTCTTTGTTTTTGGGTTTTTCGGGGTTTAGTTTTTTATCTCTATCTTTTGTACTCTTCGTTCTTTTGTCATTATAGTAAAATTATCTTTGTATGTGGTTTTTTTATCTTCTTTGGAGTGGTTTTTCTATGTTCAATTTCTCAATTTATTCCGTTATTTTTTTGCTTGTTGCTTAATTGGGTCAGTTCCTAACAAGTGGTATCAAAGCTAATTCAATTTTTATAGATAAGTCCGTTCAGAGATGGCAACAACCAGGTTTGAAATTGAGAAGTTCGATTTTGAGACAAATTTCAATCTGTGGCAAGTTCAGATGATGGCAATTCTAGTTCAAACTGGCTTGAAAAAGGTTGTTACCGGGAAAAAGCCTGAGAATCTAAATCAAATAAAATGGGAAGAGCTTGATGAAAAGGTCTTGTCTGCAATCCAGTTGTGCCTCGCGAATACGGTATTGCAGGAGGTATTGATGAAGAAGACCTCATCGGTCTTGTGGAAAAGGTTAGAAACTCTTTATGTGACTAAGTCTCTGGCTAACCATTTAGTGTTGAAACAATGTCTATTTACATTTCGCATGAACAAATGTGAGCTTCTTAGAGATCACATCAGTCAATTCACTACTCTTTTAAATGATTTAAAGAACGTTGAGGTTCATATTGACGATGATGATCATGCTATGCTATTATTGTGCTCTTTACCACCTTTATACAAGTCTTTCAGAGAGACTCTGATTTATGGCAGAGACAAACTCTCGTTCGAAAATGTAAAGGGTCATTTTTTGAGTTGAGATAAACTCGACAATGAGTTTGGTTTGGATAGTAAGGCGGATAGAAAAGCTTCCGTTTTGGTAGCATCAAAGAAACAAGACAAAAGGTGTCGCTATTGTAAAAAGTTAGATCACGTCAAAGCAGATTGTTATAAACTGCGAAATAAAAGAACTGCTGAGAGTAACGAGGAAGATGTAGCTAGTGCTAATTTGGTCGATGAAGGTGGTGATGATTTATTGTTAGTGTCAACGAACGATAACTTCAAGCTTACACCTGAGCGGATCCTAGATTCGGGATGTTCTTTCCACATGTGTCCCAATAGAGAATGGTTCTCCACATACAGTTCGGTTGAAGGTGGAGTTGTGTGCATGGGAAACGATTCATCTAGTAAGGTAATTGGTATTGGTACTATTAAAATTAGGATACACGGTAGGATGATTAGGACACTCTCAGATGTCAGGTATGTACTTGATTTACGAAAGAATCTCATCTTCTTAAGTATTTTAGACTTGAAAGGATGTAGAATCAACATCGAGTTGAGCGACATTAAAGTATCTTGTGGAGCTCTCATTTTGTTAAAAGGTAAAAGAACCGGCAGTCTTTATATTCTAGAAGGTTCTATAGTGACTAGTGAAATTGGATGTCCCTCGTCCATTACGGAGTCGAAGTCAACTCGTTTGGAGCGGAGGCAACTTGGTCATAGGAGGAAAAAAGGTATGACCGTTTCGTTGAAAAGAGGTTCTCTTTTAAATGCAGGTTTTGAAAAGTTAAGGCACTGTGTTCGTAAAAATCAGACCCGGGTTAGTTTTGATTTGGCAGTGCACAAGTCAAAGGCTAGAAGTCTTCCAGCTTCTAAGCACAAATTTGACCTAGTTAATTCCCTGCATAGTTCAAGATAGGCCCATGGCGGGCTTTGGCAAAGATGGCATTGTAAGAATTCGTGTCAAGGTGGAGATTGTTAGAGTTGTGTGACCAAAATTCTAAGAGATTGCTTGCAAGTCAAGTTAAACAAAATATATTTTCTTTCTAAAAGATTTAGTATTTATTAGTATAATATATTTAGCATTTATTAGCATAGTTTATTTGACTTACTAATTTAGCCTATAAATAGGTTCTTTTACAACCTTAGAAAAATACACCCATTAGAGATTAGAACTCATAACACATTTAAAGAATTTTGTGTTTACATTTTGAGGGTTCTTTATTTTCGCATTTTTTGGAGTTTAGTTTTTTATCTCCATCTCTTGCACTTTTTGTTCTTTTACCATTATAGTAAAATTATCTTTGCCCATGGTTTTTTATCCTCTTTGGAGGGGTTTTTCCACATTAAATTTGTGTATTAAATTTCTCAATTTATTCCGCTATTTTTTTTTACTTGTTGCTTAATCAAGCCGATCCTAACAATATTAGAAGAGTAGGGAAGGAGAGTTTTTGATTGGTGTAAGTGGTGCAAACATAGAAAGTCATATAACAATAATTTTAACAGTCAAATAATTAAAAAAAAACTTTTAAATAGTTCAAAGACAATTTTATAACTTTATAAAGTTGACTAACAAAATATAAAGTTACTAATAATTTAGTGACATTCAGTATAGTTTACCTTTTATTTTATAAATAAAACAATTCAAAAGTGTTAGTTCTAGTTACATGAGCAAGATTCAACTCCCGTGAAGGCTTGTTATTGTTTTATTAATGCATAATGATTTATATGGCCCTCTAACTTTATAAAAAAATCATTTTAGTTCTCCATTTAATTTTTTGTCTTTTTTAGCTCTAAACTTGTATTGTTTATCAAATCACCTCAAAATAGATGAAGAAGTTAACATATGTTAACTTTGTTGATGTGACATCCATGTAATAGTCCATGTGTATATCACATTAGCAATTAATTAATATTTTAAAAATTAAGAATATTAAAAAATATTTTTATATATTTTTAATAATTTTAAATTTTAAAAAATTTATCAATTGCTAACATGGCATTCACGTGTACACTACGTCAGTAAAGTTAACAAACGTTAACTTTTCCATTCATTTTAGTGTGATTTGACAAACAGTGCAATTTTAAGGGTTAAAAGAGGCAAAAAAAATAAATGGAGAGCTAAAATAATTTTTTAATAAAATTGGAAGGCTAAATAAGTCATTATGTCTTTTATTAACAAGATAAAGAGACCACTTATTCTATTTAAACAAGGAACTTACGTTAGTGCATTTTTGTTGCAAGTAAATTGTTCTTATTCTTTAGTTTACAATTAAATTTTTAAGGAGAAAATTTTAGTGAGTTGGATTTAAATCATGTCTTATACTTATTGATAAGACTTTGTAAACGTTGAAAATTTTCGAATTATGTAACCAAACTTTAGTTTTCATCTCTCAATTTATAACTATTTGTAAATTAATATAATTGCAACTGAACAGAAAAATGAAAAAACAAATCAACGAATCTTTTGTAAAAAATATATTTGGTACTATCAGTGTAATTTTTTAACTCCACAAGTAATTTTATAAATTTGCCACGTGTCTCATTTCCTTTATATATTGGAATAACATTTGGTTTATCGCTATAGGAGTTTTTAGACTCCACAAGTAGGGTGAGAGGATTGGCAAGTGTCTCATAAATGTATAATAAAATATTTTTAAAAAAATACATAAAAATTTTTTAATGCTATTTGTGGAATAAAAAAAATAATTCTAACCCTTATATTAATTTTTTAAAAAAAATTTATTATAAACTTGTCATTATCACAACCTACTTGTAAAATTTTTAAATTTTATTCACAATATAATAAATATTTTTAAAAATGATATATTAACCAATTTTCTTTCTTTTTTCAAAGATTTAGTAACAGTTTGTGTTTCTGCACTCGTATGTTTATCTTTCAGCTTAAATTAAAATTCAATTTAGGAACGTATATATTCATTTCTGGCCCACAAATCTAAGTAAATCACAATTACCCACCATAGAAGGAGTGTTTGATAGTGACAATTGAGACACTCCTACTACATTTATTATTTATTATTTCTAAGTCGGCTATGATGAAATCAAATCACATAAGATTGGCTATCTAATTGAAAAGAAAATGGAAAAATGAAAAAGTGTTGGACAATTAATTACTAGTCTAATCCAATAGCAAGTAGAGCATTTGTTTTGAGTTGTTTATCAAACTTAGACCCTAAGAAAATAAGCAAAATCCGAATCTAGATTTTCGAATTTACTTCAAACCAATTAATCACAACATTTAGCTACTATACTATGCCGTCACCACTAGTTCAAAGGTTCTTCTGGTGACAAGAAATGTCTTAATCTTAATTAATAGGATCAATATTAACTAGAACCTGCTTGATTAATAGAGATTCATTTACATCAAATGAGCTTTGGTTTTCACAAAAGATTCGGTCATTATTAAGAACGATGATAATATACATACGATATTGACTCTATTGCTACTTAATTACACCTAATTTTGTCACGGTGGATTTGCTTCTTTACTTTCATTAATTTGTTCACACTTGTTATTTATAAAATAGACTTTTATAGAAATATGAATCAAATTTTGGTTTTTTATAAAATTAAGGGTTGAAATTTTTTAAATATGTAAATGCTGCTTTACTTAGAAACATGAATAATAATGGTAATACACTAATTATTTCAAAATATGTAAAACCACAATTGAAATCTTACAATCTTTCCTTGTACTCCAAGGAATGCATGTTTAATTTGTTTATATAGTTTATAGTCATTATTTTTTTGGTAAGTGAGGGAGTTGATTCATGGTCCCATTAAGTCCTCATTTGGGTAAGCGAGGGACCTTTGCTTGCATAAAGAGGAAAAATAAAAGCAATGTAATGATTAGCATATGCTAGAATAAATTAATTTGATTATTTTTTTTAAAGTATTTATTGGAGTGAGCTTGGTAATTAATCTTTTGCATTTTGAGGTCCATTAAGGAGTAGATATTGGTCATAAGTTGTACAACAGCTCCATGCCTAAGGTGAGGATTGAACTCTCAACCACTAATTAAGGTAGGAAAAACCCTTATTATCTCACCCAACTCTCGTGGTTAATATGAGTTTTAAATATGTACAATTCAGCTTAATCACATTGATATTTAGCTGGATATGGAAAGCAAAGGTAAATATAACTTAAGGATAATGCAAGGAATAACATAACATATTGACCTAATAAATCACCTAATAAATCAGATGAAGGTTAAAAAAACGTCGCTAAAAATTAAAAAGAACGTCGCTATATCCTTGATTTCTTGTAGTGTTTTTACGACTTAATTACAAGATTATCATATTTAATTTTTCAATATATCCTTAAGATAAGTATTATACTTATTAATCTGTTAATAAAATATTATAAAATAAGATTTTCAAGTGTTGAAAAGGAAAAAGTGAATGGATTTTTTTTTTATTTATTTTTTGCATAGTGAACGGATTATATAAACTTTGTAAACTTTCAATTAAATTGATATATTGCGACTCCACATACCTAATTAACATGCACATTTTACGTAATTATCGACAAGAAGGTAGCAAATAATATTTTATGTTGTAATTTAAACGTGCTTTCGATTTTTTAAGATCACCTAATACCGACGACCCTTTAGTAATTTCAACACCCTAACTACCATAAATTATATAAAAACTTAAATTGGGGCATTCATTAAGTTATCCTTTCTTTCTTTTTTTAGAAAAAGTTAACTTCATATACCTAAAATAGTTATAAAAATAAAAACTAGTTTTTTATTGTAATATTCAATCAAGTGTAGTATGTGAAAAGTTTGAGATGAACTAAGATATAAATTACATTATAAATGTCGGAATCCAAAATAATCCACTGATCATAATATGTTGTCCCAAAATAATAACTGCATTTAACATTTTAAAAGTTTTTTTACATAGAACAAATAGTTAAATATTTTTAAATTTAATTAAAATTTGGCAAACATAATCTATATTAATAGAACATAAAATATGACTATCAAAATATTAATTATATAAAAAGTGTATATAAAATTTATTTTGTTTTATCTTTTATTCCTAATTAATGGACGGACTTGCTAATTTAAAATATTTTTTTGAAATATAATTTATTTTTGTTATGTAACTATTTTTACTCTAGAAAAACAACATCAAAAGAAATCAAAATATTTTTCAATTTTTAAAGAAGTACATATATTTCAATTTTAACAAATTATTTTAATAAAGGGTGTTTGATAAAATATAGAAAAAATTATTCCATTGAAAAATATTATTTTAAACATTTATTTTTTTTAAAAAAATACATTCCATAACCATATTAAATTTGTACTCAATACAAAATTTTCACCCAAAAAAATATGAATGGAATAAATTGATAGATAGCTACTTATTACTTAATGTTGAAAATGTTAAGTAGTTTTATTTTTCAAAAACAATTATATTTGAAATAAATTATTCTTTATTTTTGTTAAAACAAAGAAAATATTCAAATTGTTATATTTAACTTTTATACAAAACAATAAAAAATATTATCTTAATAAAAATAAAATTATAAAATGAATATCGAACTTAGAGAGGCACATTATAAGAAATATTCTCCATGTATGATAGCAATGTTGCATATAATAGTACACGAGATTGAGTTAGGACATGGTATGAATTGGCGTGGGATTAATTGATGCATTGCATGCACTATTGGTGTGGTAGAGGATATGTAACATCCTGAGTTTTTGGTTTAAACTTTGTAGAACTATGTCAAGTAATAAGTTTAGCTCAATGGTTAAAAGATTCCTTCTTTCCCTTAAGAACTCGAGTTTAATTCTCCTTGCTTGTACAAAATTTATTTTTTGTTTGTAATTTTTTTCTCCCTTCCTTAGGTCTGCCACCTATAACTAATAAAAACCCTAGGTTTAAATCCGAATTTTTAGCTCAAAAATCAGCCTTTTCATTTTATTCTTTTCTCCTTGCCGCCCTACCCTTTCTCCCTCTCTATTCATCTCCATTTTCCTTTTTTCCTTCCTTCCCTTTTACCTATCTCTGTTGTCACCACCCTTACATTCTATTTCTGCATTCTTCACGAATCCGTTGTCACAGAATTGAATTAGGAAGGGTAAGATTTCTAAGGTAGATTTGATTTTTGTTTTGTTTCCCTTCATTCTTTTCTTCTCTATGCTGATGGAATGCGATGTTGTGAATTAACTTTTGGCAAAGGTTCAGATTTGCATCCATTAGATCGTCAGTAAAGAAGGTGGTCGTTTGCATCTTTCGAGTGATTGAAAGTAGTGTAAGTGAATTGGTTGGTTTTCGTTCCGCTGTTAAGTTAAATTCGATAGAATATCCTAGGATTGTTGCTAAACGTTTAATTTCAGTGTTAGGTTTAGACCGGAGTTAGTTTTATTCGAATTTAGGGCTTTGGAGTGACGAATAACATCAATGATTTGTTATTCGAATTTAGGGCTTTGGAGTGACAAATAACATCAATGATTTGGATTACAGATTTTCTAAATATGTGTTCTAGCCAAAAGATGGCAAACCGAGTGTGGATTTTGGACCACACCAACAGTTGGCACGGTCGTGTGTCACTATTTTGTTAGGGTTAAAGTAAGGCCACACAAGCTAGAGAGGGTTACTCGACCTGGTACACGGCCGTGTGACCACTGTTGGGAAAAGTTATTGTTTTACACATGGTCACAGTGAGTAACACAACCTCCCCACAAGGACGTATGACCTCCTATTCCATTGTTTTCCCACTGTTTTGTGATATGTTTTGTTTTAGTCCCTGTGCAATTCCCAACATGTTAAAGCCCCTAAAATCATGTTTAAGACTACATTACTAATTAATTGATTATATGTTCGTAATTGGTATGAAATTGTTTGTATGTAAGCATGCCTTGATTGCTGTTGTTAATAGTGATTACTTGAAAATCATGTATCTAAAACTGTTAAACTAAAACATGTTGACTATGCAATTGATATTGTTACTGTTACTGTATTGACTAACATGTTGTGCTATATGATTGATATGATATTGTTACTGTTATTGTACTGTTTAGCATGATATACTACATGATTGAAATGCCATTATTTCACTGTATGGGGTTGGGTTTGTTGGTTGACGGAGGAGTTCTGTGGAGTATCGACGACAGTTAAGTTGGCATTATTTTTTTAATGTTATGCACCAAATTACTAAGGATATTGAGCAATTTAATCGTATTTACTGGTTGTTTTTATCTACAAAAATTGTTATGTATTCACAACAATTAGAAGTGTATTATCCTGCTTTACTTGTGGCTTAACCATAGCATTGGCAGCACTATTTGCACTTATACTGGCAATTAATATGCACTTCTATTACTGGTGGTTTAACTATTTCGAGCTTTAGCTCACACTGTTTGGAGTTTGGTAAATGAGTTTTTGGGGAACTCGTGGTGTGTAGTGGTTAGATTGGTAGGATTATTTCATCGTTTCACTGAGCATGTCATATACAAAAATTGTTATGGCGTTATGAACTGTATGAATTGTATAATGTGACTTTTATTATTCTAATGATTTGCATGTATACTTTTGCTTAGAATCACACTGAAATTTCTAAAGCTCACCCCTTAATTTCCTACTTCTCAAGTAATGCTCAAAACTAGGATAGGACTTGGCATGCAAATGACTCTCGGATATCAAATTGTTTTTACATTAAATATATACTTTTTACAATTTTTCTATTAGTTTTGGACTGTAATTTATTAAACTAGACTGTGGCTTGGTAACTTTTATTTTTGGGGAGTATTTTACACATGAATCATATGTTTGAATAGCTCGGACTTAATAATTGGTAAATGCATGCTATTTAGACTAAGTAAAAACTGACATGATTTATTTTCGTTGCAAAATGTATGTTCATGTTTTTTTTTTTTTGTATATGGAATGAGTTGACGATGATAAGATTTTACAAAGGCAATCACTTACATTAAAACAATGAATTCTAAGAAGGAAAGACCTATAAACTGAATTGACATACAAGTGTGATATTGTGGTAAAAATCTGGCAATAAATTTGAGATTGGTAATAGTATAAGTGATGTTGTAACTTAAATTGAAATTGGTAACATAAGAAGAGTATAAAACAAGTGTTAAGCTAATAGTTGTAATTAAAAATGGAAACATGTTTAATTATCCTAAAAGAATTAAGTGCCAATAAGTTACACGAAGATAAGATTTGGCAATGAGCCTAAAATGCACACAAGGATGAATTAATATTAAATGACTTGCAACATGATCTAATGGACTTGGATAAACAATAATAAGACAAGGGTAAAATGGAATTCATTATGAGCACCACTAAGCATATTGTGTGCTTAGCATATTGGACTTGTTTTCAATGTGTAGGTCAAGGACTAACATGAGAATATTGTTTTTGAGCTCTACATACTAGAGTCACATCCAAGCCAATGTATATACTTTATGTTTTATTCTATTATGGTTATGAACCTATGTTGGACTAGTTGGCATGAACTTACATTGTGTAGTAAAGCACTTTATGATACTGGCAAAAAACATTTCTAATTGGTAGGCACATAGTTGGCATGTTCCTAATGAATTGGTATGTTTGAGATGATATTATACATGTTACAGTATGGTATGTGTATATACGGTTAAAATGTGGTAATGTTATTTAAAATGAATATATGGTTGGTCTATTATGAGAGATTATGGTTAAGGATGACGTATTTATTATGGAAACTTATGTTAGCCAATAAACTGAGAATGTTTAAGAATGTTTGAGGTTGAATGGATGATGTTTAGGTTGCTCAGGAAGTGTTTAGGAGTTATTTTAGAGTTGTTTGCAACCAATTATATGTATCCAAAATAGAGGTATCAACACTTACAAAGAAAATATCTAAATGAAGTTTCTAGGGGGCTCTTGTATTAATACCTATGTAACAGCCCGATTTAGACCCTAGTCAGAATAGTAGTTTTGGGACCACAAATTAGAGTCAGAAAATATTTTAATATTATTTTTTGTGCTTATAATATGTGAATTTATGCCTGTGAAAGTTTCGTGTGAAAATATTATCGTTTGTGTGCTTAATTTACAAAAACGACCTAATCGCAGAAAATGCAATAGTTGCATTCTATTGATAAAAGTGTCTATTTGCTATGGATTATCAATTGTGAGGTCCTAAAAGTGTTATTAGACCACTGGAGGTGTAAGTGGACTATTATGGCCATTTATTTTATGTTTATAAAAGATATTCATTAAGGTTATAATAGTAAATAATATAATTTGTGATAGCCCTAATTTCACCCTAGTCGGAAAGTGGTTTCGGAACCACAGAACCGAGTCATAAAAATAATTAACTGTTATATTCTATGCTTATTGTATGTGTACATACATGTGTGAAAGTTTCATGCTTTAATTTTGTCATTTGTATGTGAAATTTATTAAATAGGACATATGTGAGACAATTGTGAAATGTGATACGTAATTTTAAAAGTGGTCTATTAATGCATGTTATAAAAAGATTGGACTTGCATGTCAAATATCCATTTTTGTTTATAGTGGCCGGCCATGATGATGCTTTATAAAAAATATATGTATTGATTATTAGTTAAATGGCTTTATATTTTATAATAGAGATGAATAAAATAAAATAATAATAGAAATAATGGTGAAGAAAACAAAGTCTCATCTTTGTTCTTCTTAGCCAAACTTAAAGAAAGAAAAAGAGGAGCAAGACATTCGACCATTTGAAACATAAGGAAGGTTAGTAAATTATGTTAGATTTTTGAAATTCTAGCTTGTTTTAGGTTAATCATCATGTTTCTTACTTAGCCCATGCCAAAACTTTGAATTTTGATGGATGAATTTAACATTCGGTTATGGTTGATAAGGAAGGAATTTGATTATTTCCTTTAAGTTTTGATGAAGAATTTGTTGATGAAAGAAGTTGATCTTGTTAAAAGTATGAATTGTTAATGCTCATATGTGTAATAGCCGAACATGGAGTTGCTTAATGTTTTGAACAAATGCCGTTTAGGTGTTTTGAATTGAGTAAATTAGATGTTTGAACAAATGTGAGTAATGTTATGCATAGGTAAGATTATTATGTTCAGTTTTGATAGAATATATGTATAATCAATCCATTTTGCTAATTATATTTATACGGTGATTAAAAATAAGATTTTTGATGACTTGTGTTTAATGGCATTCAGCCAAAGTCTATAGGTGCTTGTTAATTCGAGTTAAGTGTATAGGTGCTAATTACATTGTATTTGAAATTTTGAAGAATAAGTAGTAATTAATTAAAATGATGAAAACTAAATTTTGAGTTTGATTAAGTTGGACATTCGGCATTACCTATAAAAAATTGAATATGAAGGTTGAGCTGAGTAGTTAGAAATGAATGGATTATATATAGTAATCATTAATAGAATTGCATGCATATGAGTATGTATGTATTTGTGTGTGTGCGGCATTATTGATAAATAGTAAGTGGAAATGTGATAAATGTTCAATAAGTTGATATTGTATATATATGGTTGAATTCGTGCATAGGGTAGCATAATAAGTTAGGTAAATCTTTGTTTGTGCATGCGATTTAGATAGAGATTAAATAAGCATGAAATCGAGTCATGGCATGTTTTATAAAGCATAATATGCATTGAAATTATATGATTGTCAGATGTGACTATTAAAGAATTAAAGTTGAGTAAGTAATTAAACAAATTTATTTGTTTAAATTAAAGCTCAAGAGCAAAGAGGAACTAAATCCGATAGGGGAAAGGAGAAAGAAATCGAGTAGCCCATCCGCAACTGTTCAAACTATCCGAGGTAAGTTTTGAGTAATCGCCTTTAGTATAAAATTAACGACATCTTGATATGTATATACTAGATGAGTTTTGATCTTTTGGTTCTATTTGAATTAAGTTGTGTGGTAAATAATCTAAGTATATGGCCTATAATTGAATGGTCAATTCGGGTTAGGCTTGATGGATGAAAGGTATATGTGATATGTACGTATGAATTTTTAAACCGAAATGAAAATGATGGTGTTTATATGAAGCTTATGTTCGAATGTAGCAAATGGCTACTAATGTGAAATGTTCCATAAGATGTGTTAGTATATGATTAAATAAGCATGATATTTGATGGAATTGTATCCGAGCTTAAAGACCCGCAGGCTATATGCTGGATTTGTATCCGGGCATAAAGACCCGCAGGCTTCGTGCTGGAATGGTATTTGGGTTAAAGACCCGTAAGCTTGCGCTAGAAATGTGTTTCGAGTTCTAAGACTTGACAGGACTAATGCCAGTAAGTTAAGTAAAATTACGACATTGAATATCCGTGGTAACCATCGTCGATTAAGTACTACATATATATCATTTACATGTTAAGATACGTATTATGTACTCACATGTGAAATGATTTCGAAGTGAATTATTAGTTTCAAAGAACGATATATATATATATATATACGTGTGTGGATGAATACAGTATTTAAGAATAAGAGAATGACCTATTCGGTCAATATATGTCATTATATAAAAGTATGTGACTTATAGTAATTATATGAGCCATATAGTGTAGTGAAATATGTGCTGGAAATTTCTTGTGTATTCATATATATATTCGGCTAATAGGCCATATAACTAATGTACTTGTGTATATTCGGCCAAGTAAATTACAATTAGAATATGAGTTTTGTGATACTCAATGTTCAATTTAAATGACAAGCTTTAATTGTATGAAATGCTTAAAACTTACTAAGCCTCGAAAGCTTACTTTGTTTCTTATTTCTCTGTTTTATAGATTTTGATTTTGGCCACCGACTCGGGGATCGTCAGCAGTTCGTCATACTATCGATCTTGTTGGTACAGTTATATTTTGGTCTCGATATGGCATGTATAGGTTAGGCTGTTGACAAAATATGTTTTGTAATTGTAAATATTTTAGCCATATGAAAATGGCATTTATAACTCAAAGATCAATATGTATTCAACTCGATTTCTGCTTTGTTGATAGATTATGTTAATGAAAAATTAAATGTTTAGCTCGGTAATACCTTATAGCCTAAACCGGCGAGCGGACTCGGGCTAGGGGTGTTACATTTTATTGGTATCAGAGCTACGGTTTAGTCAATTCTAGGACTAACGTAGAGTGTTTGAGTCTAGCTATACATGCCATATAGTATTAATACGATAGAATGATGAATTCTGACAGTTAAAAATGTGTTTTCGTATAGTAATGGATCCCGATCGCAATCGAGCGGTAGCTGATGATGTTGAGAGTGTAGCACCTGTTCCCGCGCATGGGATAGTGTCGATGGACTCTCAACCTATTGCAAGCAATTAGAACGATGATGCTAGACAGGCTTTTTATAGTGTGATGAATGATTGGTTCAACCAATACATTCGAACTAATACGGCTGCTCCACAACCCCCACTTCCGAATAATACGCCCCCTGCACCCACGATGCCTCCGGTAATTGATCAGATGAGGTTGAATAAGCCTCCGATTGATAGAATTCGAAAGCACGGGGCTACTGAATTTAAAGCTACAGACAGTGATGATGCCGAGCAAGCTGAATTTTGGTTGGACAACACTATTAGGGTATTTGATGAATTATCTTGCACACCCGATGAATGCCTGAAATGTGCTATATCCTTGCTACGTGATTCTGCCTATTATTGGTGGAATACATTGGTTTCTGTTGTACCCAGAGAGCGGGTGACGTGGGAGTTCCTCCAGACTGAGTTTTAAAAAAAGTATATCAGTCAGAGGTTCATCGATCAGAAACAAAAAAAATTTCTTGAGCTTAAACAGGGTTCTATGTCAGTTACTGATTATGAATGGAAGTTTGTCAGACTTAGTAGATATGCTCGGGAATGTGTATCGTCTGAGGCTATTATGTGTAAACGTTTTGAAGATGGGCTGAATAAAGATATAAAAATGTTCGTTGGCATTCTTGAAATACGAGAGTTCGTAGTACTTGTCGAGCGAGCTTGCAAAGCCGAAGAACTTACTAAAGAGAAAAGAAAAGCTGATGTTGAAGCTGGAGAATTTCGTAAAAGATCTTCAAAAAAGTCTTTTCAGCAACCATCGAAGAAATTTCGAGATGATTCAGGCCGATCAAAGAACACTTTCTGTTTTTCCAGACGAGACTACGATTGACCCCCTATGAGTACACGAGCCACTTCAATTGCCAGTGTTGGAAATGATCGACGGGATAGGACCGAGTGCAAGTATTGTGGAAAATGGCATTCAGAGAGCTGTAGATTTCATGACCGCTCCTGTTATAAATGCGGATCAGTCGAACATTTTATTAAAGACTGCCCGAGATTATCCGAGCAAAATGTGAACCAGAGTGGGAAACCGAATACTAATTCAGCACGAGGTAGACCACCTAGGAATACGGGGAATGCTAGCGGCGGTCAGAGAGGGTCTAGAGATGCTACAACCAGATCTGAGGCTCGTGCTCCTGCTAGAGCTTATGCTATATGCGCACGCGAGGATGTTTCTTCGCCTGATGTTATTACCGGTACTTTCACTTTCTTTGATACTGATGTGATTGCTTTGATTGACCCTGGTTCTACTTATTCATATGTATGTGAGACTTTAGCATCCAGTAAGACTCTACCTATTGAGTCTACTGAGTTCGTGATCCGAGTGTCAAATCCATTGGGTCGATATGTGCTAGTTGATAAAGTGTGCAGGAAATGTCCCTTGATAATCCGAGGTTCCTATTTTTCGGCCGATTTGATGCTTTTACCGTTTAATGAATTTGATGTTATTCTTGGTATGGATTGGTTGACTGTGCATGATGCAGGTGTGAATTGCAAAAGAAAGACTATTGATTTGAGATGTGCAAATGATGAGATAATCCGAATTGAGTCTACTGATATGAACGGGTTACCAGCAGTGATATCCTCGATGTTAGCTCAAAACTATGTAAAAAAGGGGTGCGAAGCATATCTTGCGTACGTACTTGATAGTAAAGAATCATAAAAGAAGCTTGAATCAGTACCAGTGGTTTGTGAGTATCCAAATGTTTTTCCCGAAGAATTACCGGGATTACCACTTGTTCGGGAGGTAGAGTTTAGTATTGAACTTGTACCTGGGACTACACCAATTTCGATAGCTCCATACCGTATGGCGCCAACAGAATTGAAGAAATTGAAAACTTAGTTGCAAGAGTTGACGAATAAAGGTTTCGCTCGACCGAGTTTCTCACATTGGGGTGTACCAGTATTGTTTATGAAAAAGAAAGACGGAACCATGAGAATGTGTATTGACTATCGTCAATTAAATAAAGTGACAATAAAGAACAAATATCCGTTACCGCGTATTGATGATTTGTTTGATCAGTTGAAGGGAGCATCTATGTTTTCAAAGATAGATTTGAGATTGGGTTATTATCAGTTGCGAGTTCGAGATTCAGATATACCTAAAACTGCTTTTAGAACGAGATACGGTCACTACAAGTTCTTAGTGATGCCGTTTGGGCTCACTAATGCCTCTGCGGTATTTATGGATTTGATGAACCGAATTTTCAGACAGTATTTGGACCGGTTTGTAGTTGTGTTTATAGATGACATCTTGATTTATTCACGCGATGAAACTGAACATGCCGAGCACCTGAGAGTAGTATTGCAGATTTTACGGGATAAGCAGTTATATGTTAAGTTCAGGAAATGTGAGTTCTGGTTGAGAGAAGTTAGTTTTTTGGGACATGTAGTATCCGCATCGGGTATTCGAGTTGATCCGAGCAAAATTTCAGCCATACTTGATTGGAAGCCCCCGAGAAATGTTACTGAAGTTTGGAGCTTTTTGGGACTTGTCGGTTACTACAGATGGTTTGTAAAGGGTTTCTCGATGATAGCCACACCAATGACGAAGCTACTTCAGAAAGATATTAAGTTCGAATGGTCAGAAAAGTGCCAGAAAAGTTTCGACCAACTGAAAACTTATTTGACTGAAGCTCAAGTGTTAGTGTAACCCGAATCCGGTAAAGAGTATGTCATTTACAGTGATGCGTCCTTACATGGGCTGGGTTGTGTATTGATGCAAGAGGGTCGAGTTGCAGCTTACGCGTCGAGGCAATTGAAGCCACATGAGAAAAACTATCCGACCCATGATCTCGAATTAGCTGCCATCGTATTTGCTTTGAAAATATGGCAACATTACTTGTTTGGAGAGAGATGTCATGTATATTCGGACCATAAAAGCCTCAAATATTTGATGACTCAAAGAGATCTGAATCTACGACAAAGACGTTGGCTTGAATTGTTGAAAGATTATGAGCTCGTCATTGACTATCACCCGGGAAAGGCTAACGTAGTTGCCGATGCTTTAAGTAGCAAGTCACTGTTTGCTTTACGAGCGATGAATGTACACTTGTCCGTTTCATCCGATAATGTGTTAGTAGCAGAATTAAAAGCCAAACCGTTATTGATTCATCAAATATGTGAAACTCAGAAAGTCGATGATGAATTGGTTGCTAAACGAGCTGAATGTGTTTCAAATATGGATTCAGAGTTTCAAATTGACGATAACGATTGTTTGAGGTTCAGAAGTCGGTTGTGTGCTCCAAGAAATTCAGAACTTATTTCGATGATTTTGAATGAAGCTCATAATAGTCGAATGTCGGTCCATCCTGGTAGCACGAAAATGTACAACGATCTGAAACATCAGTTTTGGTGGCCTGGTATGAAACGAGACATTTCTGACTTTATTTTGAAGTGTTTGCTATGTCAACAAGTGAAAGCAGAACATCAAGTGCCTTCAGGATTACTTCAGCCGATCATGATACCCGAATGGAAATGGGATCGAGTCACGATGGATTTTGTGTCCGGGTTGCCATTGTCGTCAAGCAAGAAAAATGCGATCTGGGTTGTTATTGATAGATTGACAAAGTCGGCTCATTTTATTCCCGTACGTACGGATTTTTCACTTGATAAGCTAGCCGAGTTGTATGTTTCTTAGATTGTGAGGTTGCACGGGGTACCTATTTCTATTGTGTCGGATAGAGATCCGAGATTCACATCGCGATTTTGGAAGAAATTGAAAGAAGCATTGGGTACCAAGTTGTATTTTAGCACCGCTTTTCATCCCCAGACGGATGGTCAATCCGAGCGGATCATTCAGATACTCGAAGATATGTTGAGATGTTGCATCCTTGAGTTTAGTGGTTCATGGGAACGGTATTTGCCTTTGATTGAATTCGCTTACAACAATAGCTTTCAATCAAGCATTAAGATGGCACCTTACGAGGCTTTGTACGGTCGTAAATGCCGTACACCGTTGTTTTGGACCGAGCTTAGTGAAAGTAAAATCTTCGGGGTTGATTTGATTAAAGATGCTGAGCAGAAAGTAAAAGTAATCCGTGAAAGT
Organism: Gossypium longicalyx; assembly: GCA_025698465.1. Classification (NCBI taxonomy): domain Eukaryota; kingdom Viridiplantae; phylum Streptophyta; class Magnoliopsida; order Malvales; family Malvaceae; genus Gossypium; species Gossypium longicalyx. The sequence goes on from CM047000.1 coordinate 11,418,470, forward strand.
CTGAAAGCAGCTTCAGATCATCAGAAGTCGTATGCGGATTGAAAACGAAAAGACATTGAATATCAAGTCGGAGACAAAGTGTTTCTTAAAGTCTCACCTTGGAAAAAAATGCTCAGATTTGGTCGTAAGGGCAAATTGAGTCCGAGGTTCATCGGGCCGTATGAAATATCTGAACGAGTTGGGTCGGTCGCACACAGATTGATTTTGCCCCCTGAACTTGAAAAAATTCACAATGTTTTTCATGTTTCGATGCTTTGACGTTATAGATCCGATCCATCGCATATAATTAGCCCATCAGGGGTAGAGATTCGATCGAATTTGAGTTACGAAGAAGAACCGATTCGTATTTTGGCTTGTGAGGTAAAAGAACTACGAAATAAGAAAATCTCGTTAGTGATAGTACTGTGGCTTAAGCATGGGGTTGAAGAAGCTACTTGGGAACTGGAAGACTCTATGAAGGATCGATATCCTAAATTATTTATCGGTAAGATTTTCGGGGACGAAAATTCTTTATGTGGGGAGAGTTGTGACAGCCCTAATTTGACCCTAGTCGGAAAGTGGTTTCGGGACCACAGAACCGAGTCATAAAAATAATTAATTGTTATATTCTATGCTTATTGTATGTGTACATGCATGTGTGAAAGTTTCATGCTTTAATTTTGTCATTTGTATGTGAAATTTATTAAATAGGACTTATGTAAGACAATTGTGAAATGTGATAGGTAATATTAAAAGTGGTCTATTAATGCATGTTATAAAAAGATTGGACTTGCATGTCAAATATCCATTTTTGTTTATAGTGGCTGGCCATGATGATGCTTTATATAAAATATATGTATTGATTATTAGTTAAATGGCTTTATATTTTATAATAGAGATGAATAAAATAAAATAATAATAGAAATAATGGTGAAGAAAATAAAGTCTCATCTTTGTTCTTCTTAGCCGAACTTAAAGAAAGAAAAAGAGGAGCAAGACATTCGGCCATTTGAAGCATAAGGAAGGTTAGTAAATTGTGTTAGATTTTTGAAATTCTAGCTTGTTTTAGGTTAATCATCATGTTTCTTACTTAGCCCATGCCAAAACTTTGAATTTTGATGGATGAATTTAACATCCGGTTATGGTTGATAAGGAAGGAATTTGATTATTTCCTTTAAGTTTTGATGAAGAATTTGTTGATGAAGGAAGTTGATCTTGTTAAAAGTATGAATTGTTAATGCTCATATGTGTAATAGCCGAACATGGAGTTGCTTAATGTTTTGAACAAATGCCGTTTAGGTGTTTTGAATTGAGTAAATTAGATGTTTGAACAAATGTGGGTAATGTTATGCATAGGTAAGATTATTATGTTTGGTTTTGACAGAATATATGTATAATCAATCCATTTTGCTAATATATTTATACGGTGATTAAAAATAAGATTTTTGATGACTTGTGTTTAATGGCATTCAGCCAAAGTCTATAGGTGCTTGCTAATTCGGGTTAAGTGTATAGGTGCTAATTACATTGTATTTGAAATTTTGAAGAATAAGTAGTAATTAATTAAAATGATGAAAACTAAATTTTGAGTTTGATTAAGTTGGACATTCAGCATTACCTATAAAAAATTGAATATGAAGGTTGAGATGAGTAGTTAGAAATGAATGGATTATATATATAGTAATCATTAATAGAATTGCATGCATATGAGTATGTATGTATCTGTGTGTGTGTGCGGCATTATTGATAAATAGTAAGTGGAAATGTGATAAATGTTCAATAAGTTGATATTGTATATATATGGTTGAATTCGTGCATAGGGTAGCATAATAAGTTAGGTAAATCTTTGTTTGTGCATGCAATTTAGATAGAGATTAAATAAGCATGAAATCGAGTCATGGCATGTTTTATAAAGCATAATATGCATTGAAATTATATGATTGTCAGATGTGACTATTAAAGAATTAAAGTTGAGTAAGTAATTAAACAAATTTATTTGTTTAAATTAAAGCTCAAGAGCAAAGAGGAACTAAATCCGATAGGGGAAAGGAGAAAGAAATCGAGTAGCCCATCCGCAACTGTTCAAACTATCCGAGGTAAGTTTTGAGTAATCGCCTTTAGTATAAAATTAACGACATCTTGATATGTATATACTAGATGAGTTTTGATCTTTTGGTTCTATTTGAATTAAGTGTGTGGTAAATAATCTAAGTATATGGCCTATAATTGAATGGTCAATTCGGGTTAGGCTTGATGGATGAAAGATATATGTGATATGTATGTATGAATTTTTAAACCGAAATGAAAATGATGGTGTTTATATGAAGCTTATGTTCGAATGTAGCAAATGGCTACTAATGTGAAATGTTCCATAAGATGTGTTAGTATATGATTAAATAAGCATGATATTTGATGGAATTGTATCCGGGCTTAAAGACCTGCAGGCTATATACTGGAATTGTATCCGGGCTTAAAGACCCGCATGAGCTATATCTTTGGAATTGTATCAGGGCTTAAAGACCGCGAGCTATAATGCGAATTGTATCCGGGCTTAAAGACCCGCAGGCTATAAGCTGGAATTGTATCCGGGCTTAAAGACCCTCAGGCTATATGCTGGATTTGTATCCGGGCATAAAGACCCGCAGGCTTCGTGCTGGAATGGTATCTGGGTTAAAGACTCGTAGCCTTGCGCTAGAAATGTGTTTCGAGTTCTATGACTTGACAGGACTAATGCCAGTAAGTTAAGTAAAATTACGACATTGAATATCCGTGGTAACCATCGTCGAGTAAGTACTATATATATCATTTACATGTTAAGATACGTATGTACTCACATGTGAAATGATTTCAAAGTGAATTATTAGTTTCAAAGAACGATATATATATTTGTGTGGATGATTACAGTATTTAAGAATAAGAGAATGACCTATTCGGTCAATATATGTCATTATATAAAAGTATGTGACTTATTGTAATTATATGAGCCATATAGTGTAGTGAAATATGTGCTGGAAATTTCTTGTGTATTCATATATATATTCGGCTAATAGGCCATATAACTAATGTACTTGTGTATATTCGGCCAAGTAAATTACAATTAGAATATGAGTTTTGTGATACTCAATGTTCAATTTAAATGACAAGCTTTAATTGTATGAAATGCTTAAAACTTACTAAACCTCGAAAGCTTACTTTGTTTCTTATTTCTCTGTTTTATAGATCTTTGATTTTGGCCATCGACTCAGGAACCGCCAATGAGATTCATCATACTATCGATCTTGTTGGTACAGTTATATTTTGGTCTCGATATGGCATGTATAGGTTAGGCTGTTGACAAAATATGTTTTGTAATTGTAAATATTTTAGCCATATGAAAATGGCATTTATAACTCAAAGATCAGTATGTATTCAACTCGATTTCTGCGTTGTTAATAGATTATGTTAATGAAAAATTAAATGTTTAGCTCGGTAATACCTTATAGCCTAAACCGGCGAGCGGACTCGGTCTAGGGGTGTTACATAATTAAACAAAACATAAAATTTGGTTTATTATCATTCTTTGTTGCCGAAATTTAAGAAAGAAAAGCTAGGTTCTTATGCTTTGATATTCAGCTACTTCCAAGCTTGATTAAAGGTTTGTTTTTGTCCGTTTTTTGATAATTTCTATGTTTTTATGATCGTTGCTTTGTATTCTATCAAGCCCATGTCTTAATTTCTGAATTTGATGATGATTTTGAGTTTAACCATTGATGAAATTATGAGTTTTGTGATGTTAATGGATGAAAAATGAAAGATATGTGTTGGGTTAACATATTTTATCTTTGAATTTTTGATGAATTTGAGTAATTTCGGCTAAATTTTAAAAATGAGATTTTTAGGGATTACTAAGCTTTTGAAAGCTTATTTTGTGTGTGTTTCAACTATTTTATAGATATCAAAGCTACCGTTAGTGGGGGATCGTCGAGGATCATCACCACACTATCGAACTCTATTTTGGTACCTTTTGAAAATGTATATATTGAAGTATGGCATTATCGTCTAGAAGTTTGTGAATATGTTTGGTAATGTGTATATCTAGCCATGTGATATGGCTTGGTTTTGGCTATAATTATGAATGTCTTTTAAGCATAAATTATATGATGCAATAATGTTCATATGATGTGTTCATGAATGACCTAGTGATAAATGGTCAATTTGGTAAGTTGGTAATGTGATTTAGTTGTGGAAATGTTATGATTTTGGCATGAGATTGGATGTGAAATATTGAGATAATGATATGTTAGAATGAATGAGTTTGCTATGTGATTTTTGGTATGTTTTCAATTGGTTAAAAAAGATGAAATTTGTTGTTAATGAAATGGCATGAATGTTGTAAGTTTTGGTTGTAAATTGGTTGAAAATTTGGTACAAAATATTTTGGTTTTGATGCTTGTAGGGAGGACCTTAAGGGGTGGCATTTTGGCCTTGTAAATGGCCTATTTTTGCCTACATGGGAAGGGACATAGGCGTGTGTCACTGCCGTGTTGCTTAAAGGCCATTTTGAAATAAGCCTGGGCAGACCAGACGATCGCACACATGGGCGTGTGCCAGGCCGTCTGGCCAAGTTAGTTTCGAACACGAGCTAGACACACGGGCGTGTGACTGGCCGTGTGACCCATGTCAATAGCCTCTCTAATTTTCACACCACCTGGCACACGAGCTTGTCATGTGGCCGTGTGGACAAGTCATTATGTATGCCCTATTTTACCACGGCCTAGACACACGGGCGTGTCTAATGCCGTGTGAGGCACACAGCCTGTTCACACGGGCGTGTGACCCTTATAACTTTGAAAATGTTTAAGTTCTGAAACAAATTTTGTATGTGCTCGGTTTATTCCCGATCTCTTTCTAATGCTTGTTTAAGGTCTCATTGACTTAAGAAAGGGATTTAATATTGATACTTGATTATGATATGACGATGTTTGACTTTTGAATGTGAAATGTTTTTAAAATGTTCTGTTATGTCTAGTAATGCCTCTTAACCCTAGTTCGGCGATGGATATAGGTAAGGGGTGTTACATTTGGTTGGTATTAGAGCTACGGTTTAGTCGATTCTAGGACTAACGTAGCAGATGTAAGTCTAGCTATACATGCCATATTTATGAATTGCGATAGTGTGATGAATCCAGATAACAAAAATGTGATTTTATATAGTTAATGGATCCCGAACGAGCCGTAGCTGATGACGTCGAGAGTAATGTGCCTGCTCCCGCTCAAGGGATAGTGCCATCTAAATCTAGACCTACTACGAGTAGCCACGAGGGAGAGGCTAAGCAAGCCTTTTACCAAATGATGAACGATTGGTTCACACAATATATGGGAACTAATCCAGCTGTGTCACAACCTTTACCCTCGCTCAATCCTGCGCAAGTCCCTGTCATGCCACAAGGTAATCTGATTCAGTTGAATAAGCCTTCGGTTGACAAAATTAGAAAATATGGGGCCGAAGAGTTCCGTGGTACTACTAATGATGATGCTAAGAGAGCTGAATTCTAGCTTGAGAATACGATAAGAGTTCAATGAATTGTTATTGACTCCAAATGAATGCCTTAAGTGTGTCGTTTCACTTTTGAGAGATACGGTGTATCATTGGTGGAATCTGTGGTTCCGAAGGAACGAGTCACCTGGGATTTCTTTCAAGCTAAATTCCAAAAGAAATACATCAGTCAGAGATTCATCGATCAGAAACGTAAAGAGTTTCTTGAATTAAAATAGGGCTGTATGTCTGTTACAGAATACGAGCGAGAATTTGTGAGGCTGAGTCAATACGCACGAGAATGTGTCTTAACTGAAGCAATTATGTGCAAGAGATTCGAGGATGGCTTGAATGAAGATATTCGTTTGCTAGTCAGGATTCTGGAAATAAAAGAATTTGTAGTGCCTGTTGAACGAGCATGTAAAGCTGAAGAACTCGGGAAAGAGGAAAGAAAAACCGACTCAGAAGCTAAAGATGTGAGAAAGAGATCCGCAAGTAAATCATTTCAGTCTGCGTCAAAGCAATTTCGAGATGATTATAACCGTTCAAAGGCTAATGTGGGCCATTCGAGTAGAGATCGTTCTAGATCGCATTCAAGCTTTAGAACTCCAGCTACTTCTGTTGCAAGTGTTGGAAATGTCCGATCCGATCAACCTGAATGTAAACATTATGGTAGAAGACATCCTGGCAACTGTAGACTGTATGATCCGGCTTGTTTCAAATGTGGATCTTTAGATCATTTTATTCGAGATTGTCTCGAGTCTGTTGAGCAAGAGATTGTGCAAAATCCGAGGCCAAGTGGCAATGTAGCTCATGGTAGACCTCCTAGAAATACGGGAAATGTGAGTGGTAGTTAAAGAGGGACTAAAGAGGGACTAAAGATACTGCTATACAATCTGAGGCTAGAGCAGCTGCCAGAGCTTATGCCATTCGAGCTCGTGAGGAAGCTTCGTCTTCCGATGTTATAACTGGTACTTTCACTCTTTATGATACTTCTGTGATTGTATTGGTTGATCCAGGATCGACGCATTTGTATAGCTGCATGAATTTAGTATCCAGTAAGACTTTGTCTGTAGAGTCTACTGAATTTGTGATTAGAGTATCGAACCCCCTAGGCAGTGTGCTTTGGTTGATAAAGTCTGCAAGAATTGTCCGTTAATGTTTCGAGACATTTGTTTTTTGGCTGACCTGATGTTATTACCCTTTGATGAGTTTGATATAATTCTAGGTATGGATTGGTTAAATTTCCATGATGTTATTGTAATTTGCAAACGAAAAACTATTGATTTGAGATGCAAGAATGATGAAATAGTTCGAATTGAATCCAGTGATTTGAATGGGTTTCTGGCTGTGATTTCGTTAATGAAAGCTCTGAGTTATGTGAAAAAGGGTTGTGAAACCTACTTTGCCTATCTGATCGGTTCGAAAGTAACAGAAAAGAAAATTGAATTAGTGCCTGTTGTTTGTGAATTCCCTGATGTGTTTCTTGAAGAACTTCTGGGATTGCCTCCGCTTCAAGAAGTTGTGTTTGGCATTGAATTAGTCCCAGGGACTACTACGATTTCAATAGCTTCGTATAGAATGGCTCCAACCGAGTTAAAAGAATTAAAGTCTCAATTGCAAGAGTTGACCAATAAAGGATTTGCAAGACCGAGTTTTTCACCTTGGGGTGCTCCTGTTTTGTTTGTGAAAAAGTAAGATGGCATGATGAGAATGTGCATTGATTATCGTCAGTTGAACAAAGTGACTATCAAGAACAAATATCCTCTGCCCCGAATTTATGATTTGTTTCATCAGCTGAAAGGAGCTACCGTGTTTTCAAAGATAGATTTGAGATTAGGTTATTATCAGTTGCGAGTAAAAGATTCAGACATTCCGAAAACTTCTTTCTGAACGAGGTACGACCACTATGAGTTTTTAGTTATGCCTTTCGGATTAACAAATGCACCTGCTATCTTTATGGATTTGATGAACAAAATTTTCAAACAGTATATAGATCGATTTTTTGTCGTATTCATTGATGACATTTTGATTTATTCGCATGATGTTGAACATTTGAGAATAGTGTTACAGACTCCACGTCATAAACAATTATTTGCAAAGTTCAGTAAATGTTAGATTTGGTTATGTGAAGTTGGTTTTCTAGGTCATATAGTATTAGCATCAGGTATTCGAATTGATCTGAGAAAGATTTCAGCTATTTTGGATTGAAAGCCTCCGAGAAATGTTTCTGAAGTCCGCAATTTTTTAGGACTTGCCGGTTGTTATAGACAATTTGTAAAAGGCTTTTCGATAATTGCGACTCCGTTGACGAAATTGCTTCAAAAAGATGTGAAATTTGATTCGTATTGATCAGTTAAAAGCTCTATTAACTGAAGCTCCGATGTTAGTACAACCAAAATCGGGTCAAGAATTTGTGATCTATAGTGATGCTTCGTTGAACGGTCTGGGTTGCGTTTTGATGCAAAAAGGCAAAGTTATAGCCTATGCTTCGAGATAGTTAAAATCGCATGAAAAGAGCTATCCGACACACGATCTGGAATTAGAGGCTATTGTGTAACACCCCTAACCTGTATCTGTTGCCGGAATAGGGTTACGAGGTATTACAGTCAAGTCACAGATTCAAATAATCACAAGAATATACTTAAACAAATTTTTAAGCCATTTAATAAAAGTAAGAATAGTCAATTTATTCTTTAACATCACATAACCGAATCTAACATGGATTCAACTTATAGATTATACAAAATATACAATCAGCATTATACCTCCATTACAATCTGAAAATTTATTCATAAGTAGAACTCATAAAATCAACTACACCAAAACATTCCAATTTCACCACATCAAATTCGGCTCATTACAGTAGTACATATTTCGTCAACTTACTATAAATTCTTCTCTTGTAAATAACATGCATGTAATTTATTAATATATAACTTGTTATGACACAATATACGTTCCCTATCAATGCATATTCAAAACATATAATAAATCATCATCATATTTATATATGTACCTTAAGATAAAATACATATTAGGTCAATTTCTCATATGCATAAATATTTATAAAAGTATTTGTCGAATCACAAGTTAGGCAAAACCAACTCACATACTTTTATCTTATGAACTAATTTATAATATATTACTATATAATTTCCAGACCAACTCATATTACAAATTATACATCACAAGAATAAGACATTAACCATAATTAGACATACAATTAAAACTTGAGTATATCATGCCATGTAATAACCATATTTTAACAAGCAATTACACATGCAACTTAATATTTATTGACATGTCCGAATGTGCTATTATAGCTTGAATACATATTGTGTACTTGCCCTAGGTTTCAAGCCACACTTAACAATTGAATTTATAGCAAATAATGGACTAAAACTATCATAGAATATTCTCCTAACTCGACATCATGCATAGCCGAATCTAATTATTTAAATCGTATACACATCCAAATTTTTATCAAGTGTGAAAAGCTTTTATTAACAAGTGCTGAATCACAAATTGTAATATAAACAAAACATAATCTTGCATACCATATTATAACATATCAAAACATATTATATCAAATTCGGATATAGCTAAACAACCTTAGATACCAAATCACTTATAGCACATTGACTAAATACAATAACCTAATGCACATACACTTTTATTCATTCATATCATTGCCGAACTAGCCACACAATCAACCAAAACATTAACCATTTCCAAAACATATAATACCTATCTCAAACTCCATTTGTTCATATATCAAAACATTATAACCAAAACAATTTCAAATCACAATCAAACATGACCAAATTATCAACACCAAGCTTATTAAGCATTATAACCAAGCACACATATAAAACCAAGACTAAATATAACTAGCAAGCCATTTTTGCATGGCTTTAAATACATAACCAAATTCAACATTTAAAAAGTATGTTCCAGCCTATACATGCCATATTTCCAAAATGTAGCTTATAAAATACCGAATGCGGTCGATAGTGTGATAGACTTTGCTGACGATCCCTGAGCTCGTAACTTGAATCCAAAATCTATAAAATAGAAGTAAACATAAATACACAAAGTAAGCTAACTTAGCTTAGTAAGTCATAAGAAAATTAACCATTCAAAGGTGTAATCAAAGTATTTAAAACAAACCAAATTATAACATTTTTATTCCGCATGGTCTCAAACATACCATTTCATTTATTTATAACTTATACTTTCACACAAATAAGTTACTTTGGCCGAATGCTTATATATCTTATTTAGCATAATTTCATTCAACTTTCAAATCCAAATGACGTTATAACAAGTATGCTTACATTCATATGCACAAAGTCATGAATCAAAACTCAACATCATTTATATATGCACTTATATATAGCCGAACAAACTTTTCATATTTACTCACATTTTTCACTTACATCTTACATGACTTGTAATAAATATCAGGAAACTTACTTAGCTTATCTCAATTAAGTAAAAAACTAAATTCATACCTGGTCTTTTTAGCTCATTTTACACATCAGTACACGATTTACTTCCACCCGATGAACCATTCAGAATTGGATAGGACACTCGGATAATCACACAAATCGTACAATGCCAACGTCCCATACGTGGGGTTACATGTAGTCACATATCGATGCCACTGTCCCAGACAGGGTCTTACTTTTAGACACATATCAGGGTCTTACTTTTAGACACATATCAGAATCACATATTGATGCCATGGTCTTACTGGCACACATATATCGGAATCCTATGTCATGACATATGTATCCTAACTATTCCTAAGGTTCATGCGGGGCTTTCAGACGTCGTAACTCGGTCTAAACGAATTCGGAAATGTAGTAACCAATCCTTTTCACATTCGGCCATAACAAATATAAATTCATACATTTCATAACAGCATGTAGATCTAGCATTTAACTACAATTACACATGTCTATTTACTTATAAACTTGCCTCGAACGATGTAAAACGGAATAGGGCAGCTAGTCGACAATTTTCGCTTTCCCCCGATCCAAATTTGATTTCTTTGGTTCTTGATCTAAACATATTCAAATTAAGCTCATTCAAATATATTTTCATTCAATTTAGTCTAAAAACATATAAATGGAAAAATTACCATTTTACCCCTAACATATACATTTTTTACAATTTAGTCCCTATTACACAAAACACAAAATATGCAAAATTTCCCTATACCCATGTTTGGCCGAATATTACTAGTATTCATTCAAGTCCATATGTTTCATTTATTTCACATTTTAGTCCCTCAAATTATTATTTTTGCAATTTAGTCCTAATTACTCAAAATCATTAAAAACTCCAATACAAAACATGATAATCTAAAACATATTTTTCATTTTTCATCATCAAACAACAAAAATCACAAACTCTCAACAATGGCATAATCCAAAATATTCATCAAAATAAAAAAGTAAAACATGGGTCTTAAAGATTATTTAGCAACGATCTCAAAAATATAAAAATTATCAAAAACCAAGTAAGATCGAACCTTGAATTAAGCTCAACAATGGTCGAATACCTAGCTTTCTATTCTTTTCTTTCTTCTTTTATTTTCAGAAATGTAAAGAAAATATGAATTTGGTTTTATTATTTTATGTTTTATGATATAATATAACTTAACATTTGATTTACCTATTTACCCTTTTATAATTAAATAACTAAATCACATATAACAAGGAGTCAACCATCCATTACCTACTCAAATGGGTTATTTACAACATAAAAGCTCCAACTTAAAAAGCCACTAACAATTTGGCCCTTATGCTTTTAACTATCAAGTTTTTAATTTACGCGATTAAGTCTTTTTATTAAATCGAACACTCAAACGATAAAATTAAATCACGAAAATTTCACAAACATAAATTCACACATAATAAACACAGAAAATAATTTTTAAAATATTTTTCTTACTCAGATTCGTGGTCCCAAAACCACTGTTCTGATAGGGTCTAAATCGGACTGTTACAACTCTCCCCCTTAGGGATTTTCATCCCCGAAAATCTTACCGGTGAATAGGTTCAGATAGCGTTCTCTCATTGCATCTTTTGGCTCCCACGTTGCTTTTTCAACCCCGTGTTTACTCCACAGCACTTTAACTAACGAAATTTTCTTATTTCGTAACTATTTATTCTCGTGAGCCATAATACGAATCTGTTCTTCCTCGTACGTCATATCGAGCTTAATCTCAATCTCAGACAGACTAATCACATGTGAAGGGTCAGATCAATATCTATGAAGCATCAAGACATGGAATACATTGTGGATCTTTTCTAACTCAGGTGGCAACAGTAGTCTATAAGCACTGGCACGATACGCTCTATAATCACATACAGCCAAATGAATCTCGGACTCAATTTGCCTTTACGACCGAATCTGAGTATTTTTTCCACGGTGAGACTTTTAAGAAAACTTTATCTCCAATCTGAAACTCTATATATTTACGTTTTAAATCCGCATATGATTTCTGACGATCTGATGCTGCTTTCAAACTTTCACGGATCACTTTCACTTTCTGTTCAGTTTCTCTAATCAAATAAACCCCGTGTATCTTATTTTCACTGAGCTCAGTCCAGTACAATGGTTTACGACATTTACGACCATACAAAGCCTTATAGGGTGCCATTTTGATACTCAATTGAAAACTGTTATTATACGCAAATTCAATCGGAGATTGGTAACGTTCCCACGTACCTTTAAACTCAAGAATGCAACATCTCAACATATCCTCAAGTATTTGAGTGATTCGCTCAGACTGACCATCTATTTGCGGATGGAAAGCGGGGATGAAATGTAATTTTGTACCTAGTCTATCTTGCAGTTTCTTCCAAAACCGCGATGTAAACCTCGGATCTCTATCCAAAACAATAGAAATAGGCACACCGTGTAATCTCAAAATTTGAGAAACATATAATTCAGCTAGCTTATCAAGCGAGTAATCTGTACGTATCGAAACAAAGTGAGCTGATTTAGTCAATCTATCCACAACAACCCAGATTACATCTTTCTTGCTCGGTGTCAACGGTAAACCAGATACAAAATCCATAGTAACTCTGTCTCATTTCCACTCAGGTATCATAATCAGCTAAAGCAATCCAGAAGGTACCTGATGCTCGGCTTTTACTTGTTGACAGATTAAGCATTTCGAAACAAAGTCAGAAATGTCTCGTTTCATACCATGCCACCAATAAAGCTGTTTCAGATCATTATACATTTTCGTACTACTTGGGTGAATAGATAACCGACTGCTATGAGTTTCATTTAAAATCATCTAAATCAACTTTGAGTTCCTCAGGACACATATTTGGTTCTTGAATCTCAAACAGTCATCAGCATCAACTCGAAACTCTGAATCAGCATTTGAATCACATTGAGCTCATTTTGTTATCAACTCATTATCAACCTTTTGGGCATCAAAAATTTGTCGAACAAATAATGGTCTTGCTTTCAATTCAGCTATTATCGAATCGTCATCAAACATAGCCATATGCGTATTCATTGTACGCAAAGAAAACAGTTATTTTTGGCTTAAAGCATCAACAACAACATTAGCCTTTCCCAGGTGATAGTCAATCACAAGCTCATAGTCCTTTAGCAATTCTAACCATCGACGTTGTCTCAAATTCAGATCTTTCTAAGTCATCAAATATTTCAAACTTTTGTGATCAGAATAAACATGACATTTCTCATCGAACAGATAGTGGCGCCATATCTTCAATGCAAACACAATAGCTTCCAATTCTAAATCGTGTGTCGGCTAGTTCCTTTCATGTGGCTTCAACTGTCTCGAGGCATAAGCTATAACTTTGCCTTCCTGCATCAAAACATAGCCCAAACCATTTAAAGATACGTCACTAAAGATAACAAATTCTTTACCCGATTCTGGCTGAACTAGAATTGGAGCTTCAGTCAAAAAGGCTTAATCAAAGCTTTTCTGGCACTTCTCTGACCACTCGAACTTAACATCTTTCTACAATAGCTTTGTCATTGGGATTGCAATCATAGAGAAACCTTTTACAAACCGTCTATAATAACAAGCAAGTCTTAGAAAACTTCGAACTTTAGAAACATTCTTAGGAGGTTTCCAATCAAATATAGCTGAAATTTTGCTCGGATCAACTCGAATACCCTATGCTGATACAACATGGCCCAGAAAACTGACTTCACTTAACCAGAACTCACATTTACTAAACTTCGCATACAACTGCTTGTCTCACAAAGTCTGTAACACAAGTCTCAGATGTTTGGCATGTTCAGTTTCATCACAATAGTAGATCAAAATGTCATCTATGAACACAACCACAAACCGATCTAGATATGGTCTGAAGATCTGATTCATCAAATCTATAAAAATAGCAGGTGCATTAGTAAGTCTGAAAGGCATAACCAAAAATTCATAGTGTCCGTACCTCATTCGAAACGCAGTCTTTGACACATCAGAGTCTTTAACTCGCAACGGATAGTAGCTAGATCTCAGATCTATCTTTGAAAACACTGTAGCCCCTTTCAGTTGATCAAACAAATCATCAATTCATGGAAATGGATAATTATTCTTTATAGTCATCTTATTGAGCTGTCTATAATCAATACACATTCTCATAGTTCCGTCTTTCTTTTTCACAAACAACACTGGTGCACCCTAAGGTGAGAAACTCAGTTGCGCGAAACCTCTATCTATCAACTTTTACAACTGAGCTTTCAATTTTTTTAATTCTGTAGGTGCCATTCTGTATAGAGCTATGGGTATCGGAGTCGTCCTAGGCATTAACTCAATACAAAACTCTACCTCCCGAATAGGTGGCAAACTCGGTAATTCTTCAGGAAACACATCTAGATACTCACATACAACTGGCACATATTCAATGTTTCTTTTGGCCACTTTACTGTCAAGCACGTAGGAAAAATAAGCTTCACAACCTTTTCTCACATATTTCTGAGCTAGTATCGAAGAAATCACTGCTGGTAAACCATACAAATCACTATATTCAATTCGAATAACCTCATCATTCTGACTCCATAGATCAATGGTCTTTCTTTTGCAGTTCACAACAGCATCATGTAAAGTCAACCAGTCCATACCCAGAATTATGTCGAACTCATCAAATGATAGCAACATTAAATCAGCCGGAAAGCACAAATCTCGAATCATCAAAGGACAATTCTTACACACTCTATCAACCATAACACACTGGCCCAAGGGGTTTGACACTTTAATTACAAACTTAGTAGACTCAACAGGTAGAGTCTTGCTGAATACTAAAGTCTCACAGACATAAGAATGAGTTGAACCAGGATCAATCAATGCAATTACATTAATATCATAGAGAGTAAATGTACCAGTAATAACATCTGGGGATGAAGCCTCCTCACGTGCGCGTATAACATAGGCTCTGGCAGGTGCACGAGCCTTAGATTTGGCAGCTGTATCTTTAGTCCCTCTCTGACTGCCACTCATATTACCCGCATTTTTGGATGGTCTACCTCTAGCTGCAGTATTACCCGATCTCATATTCTGCACTGGATTTTCTTCAGCTAACCCTGGGCATTCTCGAATATAATGATCCATCGATCCACATTTAAAACAGGCCTGATCGTGCAATCTACAACTACCGGGATGTCGTTTACCATAATGCTTACACTCAGGTTGATTAGATCTGACATTACCCACACTGGCTACTGAGGTAGCTCTCGAGCTCATAGGTGGTCTATTCTGATCTCGTTGAGAGTAACTTGAAGTGGCTTTTGAATGACTGAAATCATCTCGAAACTTCTTTAGTGTCGACTGGATTGATTTACTGAATGATCTCTTACACGAGTCTCTAGCTTCAAAATCAGCTTTCTTTTCTCTTTCCTGAGCTCTTCAGCTTTGCAGGCTCACTCAACCAGTACTATGAACTCTTTTATCTCGAGTATGCCAACTAACAGTTTAATGTCTTCATTCAGCCCATCTTCGAATCTTTTACACAGTATGGCTTCGGTAGAAACACACTCTCGGGCATACTGACTGAGTCTCATAAATTTCTGCTCATACTCTGTCACGATCATCTGACCCTGTTCCAGCTCTAGAAATTCTTTACGCTTCTGATCAATAAATCTATGGCTGATATATTTCTTACGGAACTCAGTCTGAAAGAATTCCCAAGTCACCCACTCTCTCGAAACCACTGATACTAGGGTATTCCACCAGTGATATATTGTATCTCGAAGCAAAGATATGGCACACTTCAAACATTCATCTGGGGTACAGGACAGCTCATCAAACACACGGATAGTATTATCAAGCCAGAACTCAGCCTGCTCAGCATCATCATCAGTAGCTTTAAACTCTTCAGCCCTATGTTTTCTGATTTTATCAACAGGTGGCTTATATAATCTCAGTGGATCACTTACTTAAGGTATAGTAGGCATCGAAGACGGATTAGTCGAGGGTGGAGGTTGTTGTGCAGCCGGGTTAGTCTGGATATACTGAGTAAACCAGTCATTCATCATTTGGTAAAAGCCTTGTCTAGCCTCTCTTTCCTGGTTACTCGAAATCAGTCGAGAATCAACCGGTATTGTCCCTTGCGTGGGAGCAGGCGCTACACTCTCAACATCATCAACTACAACTCTATCGGGATCCATTTACTATATAAAAACACATTTTCAAATGTCAGAAGTCATCACACTATCGCAGTATATAATATGGCATGTATAGCTAGACTCACACACACTACGTTAGTCCTAGAATAGACTAAACCATAGCTCTAATACCAATAAAATATAACACCCCTAACCCGTATCCATTGCCGGACTGGGGTTACGAGGTATTACAATCAAGTCACAGATTCAAATAATCACAAGAATATACTTAAACAAATTTTTAAGCCATTTAATAAAAGTAAGAATAGTCAATTTATTTATTAACATCACATAACCTAATATAACATGGATTCAACTTATAGATTATACAAAATATACAATCAACATTATACCTCCATTACAATCTAAAAATTTATTCATAAGTAGAACTCCTAAAATCAAGTACACCAAAACATTCCAATTTCACCACATCAAATTTGGCTCATTACAGTAGTACATATTTCGTCAACTTACTATAAATTCTTCTCTTGTAAATAACAAGCATGTAATTTATTAATATATAACTTGTTATGACACAATATACGTTCCCTATCAATGCATATTCAAAACATATAATAACTCAACATCATATTTATATATATACCTTAAGATAAAATACATATTAGGTCAATTTCTCATATGCATAAATATTTATAAAAGTATTTGTCGAATCACAAGTTAGGCAAAACCAACTCACATACTTTTATCTTATGAACTAATTTATAATACATTACTATATAATTTCCGGACCAACTCATATTACAAACTATACATCACAAGAATAAGACATTAGCAATAATTAGACATACAATTAAAACTTGAGTATATCATGCCATGTAATAACCATATTTTAACAAGCAATTACACATGCAACTTAATATTTATTGACATGTCTGAATGTGCTATTATAACTTGAATACATATTGTGTACTTGCCCTAGGTTTCAAGCCACACTTAACAATTGAATTTATAGCAAATAATGGACTAAAACTATCATAGAATATTCTCCTAACTCAACATCTTGCATAGTCGAATCTAATTATTTAAACCACATACAAATCCAAATTTTTATCAAGTGTGAAAAGCTTTTACTAACAAGTGCCGAATCACAAATTGTAATATAAACAAAACATAGTCTTGCATACCATATTATAACATATCAAAACATATTATATCAAATTCGGATATAGCTAAACAACCTTAGATACCAAATCACTTATAGCACATTGACTAAATACAATAACCTAATGCACATACACTTTTATTCATTCATATCATTGCCAAACTAGCCACACAATCAACCAAAACATTAACCATTTCCAAAACATATAACACCTATCTCAAACTCCATTTGTTCATATCTCAAAACATTATAACCAAAACGATTTCAAATCACAATCAAACATGACTGAATTATCAACACTAAGCTTATTAACAGTATAACCAAGCACACATATAAAACCAAGACTAAATATAACTAGCAAGCTATTTTTGCATGGCTTTAAGTACATAACCAAATTCAACATTTAAAAAGTATGTTCCAGCCTATACATGACATAGTTCCAAAATGCAGCTTATAAAATACCGAAGGCGGTCGATAGTGTGATAGACTTTGTTGATGATCCCCGAGCTCGTAACTTGAATCCAAAATCTATAAAACAGAAGTAAACATAAATACACAAAGTAAGCTAACTTAGCTTAGTAAGTCATAAGCAAATTAACCATTCAAAGGTGTAATCAAAGTATTTAAAACAAACCAAATTATAACATTTTTATTACACATGGTCTCAAACATACCATTTCATTTATTTATAACTTATACTTTCACACAAATAAATTACTTTGGTCGAATGCTTATATATCTTATCTAGAATAATTTCATTCAACTTTCAAATCCAAATGACGTTATAACAAGTATGCTTACATTCATATCCTCAAACTCATGAATTAAAACTCAACATCATTTATATATGCACTTATATATACCCAAACATAACTCAACATCATTTATATATGCACTTATATATAGCCGAACATACTTTTCATATTTACTCACATTCTTCACTTACATCTTACATGACTTGTAATAAATATCAAGAAACTTACTTAACTTATCTCAATTAAGTAATAAACTAAATTCATACCTGGTCATTTTAGCTCATTTTACACATCAGTACACGATTTACCTCCGCCCGATGAACCATTCAGAATTGGATAGGACACTCGGATAATCACACAAATCGTACAATGCCAACGTCCCAGATGTGGTCTTACATGTAGTCACATATCGATGCCACTGTCCCAGACAAGGTCTTACTCGTAAACACATATCAGAATCACATATCGATGCGATGGTCTTACTCACACACATATATCAGAATCCTATGTCATGACATATGTATCCTAACTATTCCTAAGGTTCATACGGGGCTTTCAGACATCGTAACTCGGTCAAAACGAATTCGAAAATGTAGTAACCAAGCCTTTTCACATTCGGCCATAACAAATATAAATTCATACATTTCATAACAGCATGTATATCTAGCATTTAACTACAATTACACACGTCTATTTGCTTATAAACTTACCTCAGATGATGTAAAACGGAATAGGGCAGCTAGTCGACAATTTTCGCTTTCCCCAGATCCAAATCTGATTTCTTTGGTTATTGGTCTAAACATATTCAAATTAAGCTCATTCAAATATATTTTCATTCAATTTAGTCCAAAAACATATAAATGGTAAAATTACCATTTTACCCCTGACATTTATAGTTTTTAAAATTTAGTCCCTATTGTACAAAACACAAAATATGCAAAATTTCCCTATACCCATGTTTGGCCGGACATTCCTAGTATTCATTCAAGTCCATATGTTTCATTTATTTTACATTTTAGTCCTTCAAATTATTATTTTTGCAATTTAGTCCTAATTACTCAAAATCATCAAAAACTCCAATACAAAACATGTTAATCTAAAACATATTTTTCATTTTTCATTATCAAACAACAAAAATCACAAACTCTCATCAATGGAATATTCCAAAATATTCATCAAAATCAAAAATTAAAGCATGGGTCTTGAAGATTACTTAGCAATGATCTTAAAAAACATAAAAATTATCAAAAATCGAGTAAGAACGAACCTTGAATTAAGCTCAACAATGGCCGAATACCTAGCTTCCTATTCTTTTCTTTCTTCTTTTATTTTCGGCAATGTAAATAAAATATGAATTTGGTTTTATTATTTTATGTTTTATTATATAATATAACTTAACATTTGATTTACTTATTTACCCTTTATAATCAAATAACTAAATCACATATAACAAGGATTCAACCGTCCATTACCTACTCAAATGGGTTATTTACAACATAAAAGCTCCAACTTAAAAAGCCACTAACAATTTGTCCCTTATGCTTTTAACTATCAAGTTTTTAATTTATGCAATTAAGTCCTTTTATTAAATCGGACACTCAAACGATAAAATTCAATCAGGAAAATTTCACAAACATAAATTCAAACATGATAAACACAAAAAATAATTTTTTAAATATTTTTCTAACTCGAATTCGTGGTCCTGAAATCACCATTCTGATTAGGGTCTAAATCGGACTGTTACAATCTGTTCGGTGAGAAATTTCACGTTTATTCCTATCACAAAAGCCTGAAATATCTGATGACTCAGAAATATTTGAATCTACGATAGAAAAGATGGCTAGAATTGCTAAAAGATTATGAGCTTGTTATCGATTATCATCTGGGTAAAGCAAATGTTGTTGCTGATGCTTTGAGTCGAAAGTCATTATTTGCATTACATGTGATGAATACTTGTTTGGTTCTGCCTGATGATGGTTTGATTTTAGCCGAATTAAAAGCGAGAACATTGTTTTTACAACAAATTATTGACGCTCAAAAAATTGATAATGAGATAATAGCAAAACGAGCTCAGTGTGAATTGAATTTTGATTCTGAATTTCGAGTTAGCAATGATGATTGTTTGAGATTCTGAGATCAAATTTGTGTACCAAGAAATCCAGAGTTGATTCAGATGATTTTGAACGAAGCTCATAACAGTCGATTATATGTACATCTGGGTAGTTCGAAAATGTATAATGATTTGAAACAACATTATTGGTGGTCCAGAATGAAAAGAGATATCTCTAACTTTGTTTCAAAATGTTTGATTTGTTAGCACGTTAAATTTGAACATCAAGTGCCATCCTATTTATTACAGCCGATTATGATTCTGGAATGGAAATGGGATAAAGTAACGATGGATTTTGTTTTGGGTTTGCCTCTTTCTCCACGAAAGAAAGATGTTATCTGGGTTGTGGTTGACCGATTGACGAAATCAGCTCATTTTATTCTAGTATGATCTAATTACTCACTTGATAAATTAGCCGAGTTATACATTTATGATATTATGAGATTGCACGGTGTGCCATTATCTATTGTGTCAAATAGAGATCCGAGATTCACTTCACGGTTTTGGAAGAAACTACAAAAGGCATTAGGTATGAAATTACATTTCAGTGCTGCTTTTCACCTGTAGACGGATGGTCAATCCGAGCGGATAATTCAAATACTCGAGTATATGTTGAGAAGTTGCATTCTTGAGTTTGAAGTTACATGGAAACAATATCTGTCATTGGTTGAATTTGCTTATAATAATAGTTTTCAATCGAGCATTAAAATGGCACCATACGAAGCCTTATATGGTAGAAAATGTCGAACACCATTGTATTGGTTAGAACTCAGTGAAAATAAGATACACGGGGTCGATTTGATAAAAAAGACAGAACAGAAAGTGAAAACAATCCGAGAAAGTCTGAAAGTAGCTTCAAATCGTTAGAAATCATATGCAGGTTTGAAAAGAAAAGACATTGAATTTGAGATTGGCAACAAAGTTTTTCTGAAAGTGTCTCCATGGAAAAAAGTACTTAGATTCGACAGAAAAGACAAATTGAGTCTAAGGTTCATCGGGCCGTATAAAATTATCGAGCGTATCGGGCCGATTGCTTATAGATTGTTATTGCCACCAAAGTTAGAAAAGATTTATAATGTATTTCATGTATCGATGCTTCGATGATACCGATTTGATCCCTCATATGTGATTTCTCCGTCTGAGATTGAAATTCAATCTGATATGTCTTTTAAAGAGGAACCAATCCGTATCTTAGCTTGTGAGGTTAAAAACTACGAAATAAGAAAATTCCATTAGTAAAACTAATGTGGCATCGACATGGTGTTGAAGAGGCTACGTGGGATCCCAAAGATACTTTGAGACAACAATATTCGAATCTATTCAACGGTAAGATTTTTTGGGACGAAAATCCCTAAAGGGGGAGAGTTGTAACAGCCCGGTTTAGACCCTAGTCGGAATAGTGGTTTTAGGACCACAAATTCGAGTAAAAAATATTTTAATATTATTTTTCATGCTTATAATATGTGAATTTATGTCTGTGAAAGTTTCGTGTGAAAATATTATTGTTTGTGTGCTTAATTTGCAAAAAGGACCTAATCGCAGAAAATGCAAAAGTTGCATTCTATTGATAAAAGTGTCTATTTGCTATGGCTTATCAATTTTGAGGTCCTAAAAGTGTTATTAGACCATTGGAGGTGTAAGTGGACTATTATGGCCATTTATTTTATGTTTATAAAAGATATTCATTAAGGTTATAATAGTAAATAATATAATTAATATGTGTTAAATAAAACAAAACATAAAATTTGGTTCATTATCATTATTTGTTGCTAAAATTTAAGAAAGAAAAGCTAGGGTTCTTATGCTTTGATATTCGGGTACTTCCAAGCTTGATTAAAGGTTCGTTTTTGTTCTGTTTTTGTGATCGTTGCTTTGTATTCTATCAAGCCCATGTCTTAATTTTTAAATTTGATGATGATTTTGAGTTGAATCATTGATGAAATTATGAGTTTTGTGATGTTAATGGATGAAAAATGAAATATATGTGTTGGGTTTTGTCTTTGAATTTTTGATGAATTTGAGTAATTTGGGCTAAATTGTAAAAAATAAGAGTTTAAGGGACTAAAATGTGAAATAAATGAAATATTGGACTTGTATGAACTATATGAAAATTCGGTTAAGCATGTGTATATGGAAATTTTGTATATTTTGTGATTTTTGTGATTAAGGACTAAAGTGTCAAAATGTGAAAATGTCAGGGCTAATTTGTAAAATGCCCTAAGCGTGTGTTTATGGAATATTTTGAATGAATATGAGATTGAATAAGTCAAATTTGAATTTATATAGATCAAGAACCAAAGAAAACAGAATTAGATCGGGGAAAGTCGAAAGTTGTCGAGTAGTCGATTTCGTCCGTTTGAATCCATACGAGGTAAGTCAATATACAAATAAATGTGTTTGAGTTGATTTATTTATGTTTATATGACACTAAATTGTGATGAATGGCTATACGAGAGCTCAATATGTGATATCCAATAAAGTTTCGATAATGTAACGACGTCCAAAAAGCCCTGTATGAACCATAGGAATAGTTAGGATACATATGTCATGACATAAGATCTGATATGTGTTTTCGTGTAAGACCACGCCTGGGACGTTGGCATCGACTTATGATTTACGTGTAAGACCACGTCTGGGATGTTGGCATCGACTTATGATTTACTTGTAAGACCATGTCTGGGACATTGGCATCGACTTATGATTTACTTGTAAGACCATGTCTGGGACATTGGCATCGTATTTGATTTCGTGTAAGACCCTGTCTGGGATAGTGGCATCGATATTTGATTACATGTAAGACCCCGTCTAGGATGTTGGCATTGTACGAGCTTTTCGAGCTATCCGAGCTATCCGAGTATCCTTATTGATTCCGAACGGTTCAACGGGCATTCCGAGAAATGAATGAATATGAGAATGTGTACCCAAATTCAAGTATGTTTGAAATGTACATTATGATTAAGAATGAAAGGTAAGTATATGTTTATATGTGGACATATGAAATATGTATGAATTATATGAGTATGAAATGTGTTATGTGTAAGTGACTTATGAACAATTGAGTTATATGAGAATTATGGATATGTAGTTATGTTTTGCCATGAATTACATGAATGAAATGGTTTAGAAATGTGTTATGTGATGAGTTTATTTGTATATGGCTTACTAAACTTTTGAAAGCTTATTTTGTGTGTGTTTTCAACTGTTTTATAGATATCGAAGCTACCGGAAGCTCGAGGATCATCGAGGATCATCACCACACTATCGAACTCTATTTTGGTACCTTTTGAAAATGTATATATTGAAGTATGACATGTATAGGCTAGAAGTTTGTGAATATGTTTGCTAATGTGTATATCTAGCCATGTGATATGGCTTAGTGTTGGTTATAATTATGAATGTCTTTTGAGCATAAACTATATGATGCAATCATGTTCATATGATGTGTTCATAAATGACCTAGTGACATATGGTCAATTTGGTAAGTTGGTAATGTGATTTAGTTGTGGAAATGTTATGATTTTGGCATGAGATTGGATGTGAAATATTGAGATAATGATATGTTAGAATGAATGAGTTTGCTATATGATTTTTGGTATGTTTTGAATTGGTTAAAAAAGATGAAATTTGTTGTTAATGAAATGGCATGAATGTTGTAAGTTTTGGTTATAAATTGGTTGAAAATTTGGTAAAAAATGTTTTGGTTTTGATGCTTGTAAGGAGGACCTTAAGGGGTGGCATTTTGGCCTTGTAAATGGCCTATTTTTTCCTACACGAGCGTGTGTCACTTCTATGTTGCTCAAAGGCCATTTAGAAATGAGCCTGGGCAGACCACACGGTCGCGCACACGGGCGTGTGCCAGGCCATGTGGCCAAGTCAGTTTTGAACACGAGCTAGACACACAGGTGTGTGACTGGCTGTGTGACCCAAGTCAGAAGCCTCCTTAATTTTCACACGGTCTGGCACACGGGCGTGTCATGTGGTCACGTGGACAAGTCAGTATGTATGCCCTGTTTTGCCACGACCTAGACACACGAGTGTGCCTAATGCCGTGTGAGGTACACAGCCTGTTCACACGGGCGTGTGACCTTTATAACTTTGAAAAATGTTTAAGTTTTGAAAAAAGATTTTATATACTCGGTTTATTCCCAATCTCTTTCTAATACTTGTTTAAGGTCTCATTGACCTAAGAAAGGGATTTAATATTGAAATTTGATTATGATATGACGCTGTTTGACTTTTGAATGTGAAATGTTTTTGAAATGTTCTGTTATGTCCGGCAATGCCTCTTAACCCCAGTCCAGTGACGGATACGGGTAAGGGGTGATGTGATATTGATACCACAACTTAGGTACCAATACATGATCAGGATGCATCGATACCCACCTCCCTACTTGAATGATTTTGATTTTTGAAGTTCAAAATTGATTGATAATATGGTGTATTCATGTTTAAAATGATTAATTAAAGTTGGAATACATTTAATGAGTTTTGTTTAATGGGTTAAAGAGATCAATGATGTCTTCGAGCATCAAATGTAGCACTATTTATCCAAGATCGTCTGTGGTCCAAGTAAGGGGTATTACACTTCATCCCTTTTATTCTCGTCCAAGCTCATCTCAAAGGTATGAAAGGTTCTGATCAACTCGTCCAATCTCATAACATCAACATTTTAAGGTTTCTCAATGGCAGCTACTTTGATTGTAAATCTTTCTAGAAAATATATCAAAATTATCCTCACCATTTTAGCCTCCAAAATATTTCTTGATGAGAGCAAAATATTTGTTTGATAAATCACAAATTTGGCATTAAATTTTAAAATATATTCATTGTTAAGCATTCTAATATTTTCAAACATAGAAGTAAACATTTATAATTTTGATCTTCTTATTGTAAGCTTTTCATAAGTAGTTTCTAAGATAAGCCAAGCTTCTCGAGTTACACACAAGTGGAAATAAGCTTGAATTTGTTGGGATCTATTTCATTAAATATTGCATTTGGGAGCTATAGGTTATAATTTGCAAACTTGTCTTCATCAATCTTCCTTGTCTCCTCATACTTTGAAAAGCTTGTCCCATAATTATTAAGCTTTTTCGTCCATGACTTTCATTAGAGCTTATGAAATAGCAATAGTGATCGAAAAACTAATCCTCTTTTCTTCAAGAATTCTATAGTAAATAATCAAATAAAGGAAGGATCACATTGGAAATGTTTGGTAGTAAGCTCTAATACCAATTGGAAGATTTTGTTCTAAATACTTCCATTTATAATTTCCAATCAATTGCACAATCTTACAAGAATAATGTTCGAGATCTTCAAGATAAAAAAAAATTATACTTTTAATCTACCTATCTTCCCATAATTACATCCTATCTTTATCCATACATGGAATCAAAACAAATCCTACTAATTTAGGATTATAGATAATCTAGTTTTCCATTATAAATAAAATGTTTATATTTATTACAACTAAATCTCGAACTAAATAATAATAAAAAATTTCTTTGAATTAGACAAATGAAAAATATGAAAAATGGAAAGAAAAAAAAAACAAAAGTAGTTTGTGAATAAATAAAACTAAAGATGGGTAAAACACTAAAAAAATTTGAGAAACCGACAAACACAAAGAAAAGCATATATTAATATATAAAAATATAAAAGATGGAGACAAGCATAGATTTGGGAGTATTCAAATGTGCTCCCCAATGGACAAGCAGCAATCCTAAAGTAATAAAAAAATGGGTAGGCCTTAAGCGTGGACCAATAGGAAAGCAACACCTGCACTCCATAATAAAATAGTGTATTAGGCCAACGCACGGGAGCAGAGAACTCTTGTCAAATGGTCCAATAGCAAGAAAAGCCGAAAGCAAACCGGATTCCTTTCCTTAGCCATCCAACACAAGCCACTGTCCCCTTTCTCTTGCCTACTATTCCGTAAATCTTTGCGTGTATCCCACTCGCCTATGCTTAGCACGTGCTTTGTTTGGAAAACTACCGAGATTTTTTTTTAAGTAACCCACCGAGATTTATTTTTTTAATAAACCACCGTGATATTGTTTTCTTTAATAGAAAATTTTAACCACCAAGATATTATGAACAGGAGATTAGGGTTAAAATCTCTCATTATTTTAATTTCTATTTTTTAAGGGTAAGTTTTATTATTATTGTCTAAGTCTTAACTCAGTTCATATATGTATTATTAACATGAGTTTAAATGCGTTAAAGTATAATTATTTTTCTATTTAATGATAATAAAAAATTATATTTAATTTTAGATGGTGTATAAAAAAAGTAAGTTCTATTTATTCTATTAATTAAATATTTTTAATTATTATTTATAAATATAACTTTCCCTCATTTTATACGCAATAATAATATTATTAAAGATTATATTATTTTAAGATCAATTAAGGGAAGAAGTATTATGAAGGTCTTTGTATTAGGAGTTGGATTACATTTTGTCATTTTTACTCCAAAAATGGGCAAATTAGTCCATGTACATTAAATTAAAGAATAAACTAGTCCATTTGTTAAAAAATTCATCCAGTTTTGTTGTTAAAAGCTTGTCTCTATATATGTTAGCATGAGGTTCACATGTCACGCTACATCTCACTGATTAATTATTCTATCAGTCTCGCTAATTTTTAATAATACAAATAGATAAATTTTTTAACAGAAATGATTAATTTTCTTTTTAATCTAATGTAAGGGACTAATTTACCCATTTTTTAAATAAAGGGAGGGAAAATGTAATTTGACTTTTAATACAGTAACCTCCATGATACATTTACCCAATTAATAGTACATTGTAATTTTTATTTAAGACGGAAATTATGAGATTTAAATTAGAATAAAAAGTTTGATTTAGATATGATGAAACTCATACATGTAATCTCAAAGTTATTAGTATCTAAATTTTACCATAAAATCAATATCTCATTGTTATTTTTTTAATTGGATTAAGAAAATAATGAAATATAGCTCAATGCTTCGAATACATCCAGAGAAATGGCAATTAAAGCCTTACGTAGCATGTTTGTAGATTACATGATAATATTATACGTGGAGGTATTTGAAGTTTGTAGCTTTTACTTATTTGGTTTTTAAAATTCATTTTGGATGCAATTGGTATCAAAAGTTGGAAATCATAAGTAAAGCTGATATTATTTTAGGTACCTAACTAATGATAAATGATTGTATGAAATAATGACTCACATCATTTGTATTATTTTTCTAATAGTTTTATGTTACATCAGTATTTTTATTTTGAAAAAAAAATCAAAATCAAATTAAAATCATGAAATTCAAGATAAAATTATTGATGTGGCATAAAACATTGGAAAAGGATAATATTTCTATTTCATACAATCCTTTCTCTTTAACTAATACGATTAAAATACATTAACATGGCACTAGCAAATAGCATAATGATAACTGGTAGCTTCACATTTTGACACTTAACAGAATAAAATATATTTAAATTTTATAAAAATTATATTTTTTATACATAGGGAATGAATCTAGACAAATGATTGTCTAGTTCATCTAAATCTGGACACCTTTATGTCTTGATTCATTCCACACATGTTTTTAAGTAATTTTATGTAATTTTATTTTTCATCAAATAATATATTTTTATTATTATGAAATTAAAATATATAAAATATTATATTTATAAAATATAGTTTTCCAAATATATAAAATATACAAAAATATATAAAACATCAGATTTTATAAAATATCAATTTTATATATTTTTAATTTAATAATAATATAAAATATGATAATTTATAAAAAATTAAAAATATAAATTTACTAAATAAATATTTGAAATATATATAGATAAATAATGGTCTAAATTCAAATGTATCTGAAAAATTAAGTGTGTTCATTTATTCAAGTGTCAAATATTATAATTGCCTCATTGAAATACGTTAATTAGTTAAATGGTTGGTATAAATTAAGTTGTTATTTCAAGGTGTACTTTTGAAAAAAAAAAAGAAAAAGAAAAATAGTTCTCTCTCAACCTGTAAAAAGAAAACTTTTTTAGTGTTTTTATCGTATCGATAATAAACACCCTAATCAATTTATTAGAAGAAATAAAATTAATTTTTTTCTTTAAATATTTGAATGAAATTCGAATTTTAAAATTATTATTTTTTAGAGAATTTTATTTAAATTCCGTCTTAATCTTCAAATTGAGATGAGAACACTTATAATAATATTTAAAAGAAAGCATAACCCTCTCCTATCGTAAATTTATATTTTATCATTAGTATTTTAAAACGTAAGTTTAAAACATCCTCTCACAATACAGAAGGGTCAATATATAAAAGTTGCATCTTGGTATATAGCTTTCATATCTCAATGGATGAATTCAAGTACCAGTCAACTTTATTGGAGAATCTTTTACGTTTTTCAAATCCATCTCTTCCCCTTTAAACTTCTTATTTTTGTTTAGTCAAATTGTAATAAAATTAAATAGAAAATGTTGCTGAATTCTCCAAGTCAATCTCTAAGAAATACAGCGAGAGGAAGGGAAAAAAAGAGGAAAACAACATATAATTATTAGATTATGATATATTTGAATTTACTTACAGATTATGTTACTAATTTGTACAATTTGATATCTTGGGTTAAATTTTCATCATTTTATGAGTGATGTACTCTTGTGAGAACTAAAATGTAATTTCATCATTTTATTAGATTATATATTTATAAAATTTAAAGGATTAAATTATAATTTTATCATTTTTGGAATGGGTCAAAATGTAATTTGATCATTCGCTAATTTATTATTTTATAAAATATAAAGGGGCTAGTATGATATTTTCCCATTTTAAGTGGCCATGTCCCATTGGTGCCGCCCCTGGGTGACCATTTTGCAATCTTTCGTATCCTTTCTAGCCGGTCAACATTTTTAACCTTTTTGGGTACCGTTACGGATTGGGGAAGAGAATAGGTCAAATTTTGTTATTATATCCTATACTTTAACGTAAGTTGTAGATTTAGTATATATACTTTAATTTGGTTATTTTTAGTCTTTGTACTTTTATAATTAGAAAATTTTAGTATTAACCAAATAATAATTAATAAATTTATTAAGTTAAGTTTTGTTATTTTTAATATTTGATGTGTCAAACATATTGTAACATATGTAATGTTTTGTTGGTTTGTTATTTTCACATATTACTCACACACACACAAAAAAAAACAGTTAATAGATTTCATGAGTGTCATTTGCATTAAGACTAAAATTTTGAAATTAAAAAAATATAATTACTAAGAATGATCCAATTGATGAGTGTGGACTAAACCTATAACTTTTTGCATAATACAAGACTAATGACATAATTTAACCAAACAGATTTAATTGTTACCATTGGGTCAAGACTAATATTTCACTTTGAAAAGTATATGGACTAAAAATTAATCAACATTTTATAATTAAAGGGCTAATATATATAGAAGTACTTGAACTTGGCAACTCACACCTACTTTGTACTTAAACTATTTTTTGGACATAATTAGTACCTAAACTTGAAAATCATAAGCCAAATTGGTACTTTTTATTGGTATCTAACTAACATTAGAAGATTTGAGGTTGACAACCAATATAATGCTAACACGTGTCAATTTGAACTAAAAAATAGAAAATTTATTTTTTATTTTGAACCTGAATAACAATTTGTCCAAATCCATTCTAAATTTTTTTTAGTAATTTTATATTTTTTAAAATTTAAAAATAACTATACTTTTGAAAAAAATATACTCCTTTATTTTATAATTTTTATAATTTTAAAATTTTAGTATTTTATTTTTTTATTTCAAGTGCAAAATGAATCTAGACTAATTATTGTCTAGAAACAAATAGGTCTGGACAAACACTTGTCCAAGTCCATTTTGAACGTTTATTTATCTAGTAATTTTATATAATTTTATAATCTGAAAAAGTAAACTCCATGTTTTAAAATAAATTACAAATTTATTACTTATATAATTTATAATCATTTTAAAAGTTGGAATTTATTTTAAATTTATTACTTAAGTAATAAAAAAATATTTTAGAATGATTTATAATCATTATAATTTTTAAAAATATAAATATAAATAAAAAATTAAATTTATTTTAAAATGGTTTATTACTTAAGTACTAAAATTTAAATTTATTTTAAATTTGAAATTTATTTAAAAATATTTTTATATTATTATTTTGAAATTATAAAAAAATGTATAAAATTATTAGAGAAATATATGTTCAAAATGAAGATTGTTGTCTATGTTTAAATGAATCTAGATAACATTTTATCTAGGTTCATTTTGCATGCAAAATAAAAAAATAATTTACTAAATTTTTTATTTTTAGCAATAGTCAACATTTTATTGTTTGTCGGCTTAAAATCTAATGTCCTCAGTTTCAACCAATAAAAAATACCAACTTGATTTATAATTTATAAATTTAAGTATGTTAAAAAAATATAAGCACTAAATAAGCATAAATTGCAAATTTTAAATATCTTCATATATGTTAACACATAATTAAAGTATAAGAAAATAAATTTATCAATAATTAAGTGATTACTTATAGAATTTACCCTTTTATTTACTTGATTATCTTCTCCTTTTATGGTAAGTGGCTGTTAATCCCAACTATAGTTCACTTTGTCCTTTTAGCTAGAATTGTTTGCACCCACAAGGGGGACCACGTCACTAATTCTAAAGCATTGGCGCACTGAACCCACTCCAAAACGCGCGCGCGTGAAAGACACTCTGATAGAGTTGTTGGCAAAAAATATCTAAACCAATTGGGACCATGAGGTGTAGCAAAAAGAAGATAGAACCAGAGCCATGTGGGTCCCCATCTCATGAACCAAGGAAATATCAAAGCCGTCCTGATTCGAGCCACGACACCCCCTCTCCGTCACTGTAAATTGTCAAAGGCATCCATTATATATTACGGTTCTACCCCATAACTTTGTTTGGAAAAAAAGATTGAAAAGAAACACAGGTAAAGTGGTAAGGCAGCAAAACAAACCCAGCTCAGCCATTTCCCCCTCATATATTCTTTCTCTGCCTGCTTCTCCTTTTTTCAGCTCAGAAAGAAGGAAACCTTTTCTCCGGCAGAGAAACAAAGGGTCAGTTTCTATCTTTTTGATGAAATGGAGGCTGACAGTAATCCTAAAATAGTTGCGCCATTCGTTGCGAAAACTTACCAGATGGTTAATGATCCCATGACTGACGGTTTGATCACTTGGGGTAAAGCTAACAACAGTTTCATAGTCATCGACCCTTTAGATTTCTCTCAAAGGATCTTGCCTGTTTACTTCAAGCATAGCAATTTTTCTAGCTTCGTTCGCCAGCTTAATACTTATGTAAGTGGATACAATTCTTTTAAGTTGGACTTCAATTTTTTTATTTATATAATTATAATTCTTGGTATTGGTGTTTAGGGTTTCAAGAAGGTGGATCCAGATAAGTGGGAATTTGCGAATGAGTGGTTCCTGCGAGGGCAAAAGCATTTGTTGAAGAACATAGCGAGAAGAAAGCATAATAAAAATCCATTCATGCAACTGAAAGCTGAGGATTTAGAGGACGAAGAAATAGTGATGGAAATAGCGAGGCTAAAAGAGGAGCAAAAGTCGTTGGAAGAAGAGCTACAAGGGATGAACAAGCGTTTAGAAGCCACTGAGAGACGCCCGCAACAAATGATGGAGTTTCTTTACAAAGTCGTTGAAGACCCTGACCTCCTTCCTCGTATGATGCTTGAAAAGGAACGAACAAGACAACTTAACGCCGACAAGAAGCGACGGTTGACGATGATGCCCTCCAACTCATCATCTTCAAGCCTGGCCGTTTCTAATAATTCAGTCAAGTCCGAAGAGGAAGAAGATGGACATCCAGGAGTAATTTCGTCCCCAGAAACTGGATTCGATATGGAAAACAACTTTTATCGCTCAAGTTATCAATCATCGCCGTCGCCTGATCAGGACTCAAAAGAATTGTTGGGGCAAAATAGACTACATGAGGGGCAACTCATGAACTATGGTTGCGCCGCAGTAACAACTCAATTGCCGGCGGTGATGGTGGCTCCGTCGGTGATTGGGAACGGCATGGCGGTGTCTTCGTCGGGGACGACTAGTGTAGCAGGGTATGGTGATAAGAGCGGGCAACTGGGTTATTTCGGAGAAATGGCGGCGCCTTGGATGGAGGCGCGTCCACGACCGCCTTATCCATTTTCGCTATTAGAGGGTGGCTTTTAGTTGGTTGCGTCACATGATATATCTTGGATTCTATCTTTACTACTGATTTTTTTTTTTTTTAAGTTTTAGATTTTGCAAATTTCATTTCATATATCGGCTTTTGTATATAAAAATGATTTAATTATAAGGTTAACAAAAATCTTATTTTATAATGTTTAATCTCTAAAACAATTATGTTTTAATTTGAATAGAGTGACAGTTTAATTTTTTTTGTAAGACATTCATATTTAGCAAATGTTTCAATCGTCTTATCTTCATTCCTTTAATATTATATGAAAAATATAAAAAAACAATTACTTATTATTTTCTTGAAATAATATTTTTCATAAGAAAATTTGTTTTCATGTATGAATTGAGATATCTCACATTAGATGATTGTTTTATATATATATATATATATTATATTAAATAAAAAGATTAAACAATGTTAGAAAAATATTAAAGTTTACTAACAAGATGTTAATATTTATCGCTTTTTGTGTCCAATCATCATTTACCTCTTTCAAGTTATGGTTGACTCTTTCTCTCACTTTAACAATCTTCATATGTTTAGATTCTTGATGTTGATTGTGACATCCCTAACTCGAATTCGTCGCCGGAATAAGGTTATGGAGTATTACCAGAGTCTATAATTTAAACAGAAGGAAAATTTAAACATTTCATATCATATAGCATTCATGTCAGAAACCAATCAAAATCATGCATATTATCCCTTATACAAGCCATCGATGCCCAAAATACACATTAGAAACAAATCGGGACTAAATCAGAAACTCAGAAAATTCTTCGAAAACATTTAAACACTGCAGAGGTCACATGACTGTGTGGCCAGGCCGTGTGACACGCCCATGCCTTTGGCCATGTGGACATTTGAAATAGGGACACACGGCCGTGTTTAAGCCCATGTCCGTGCCAGTGTAACTCACTGACTTGGGTCACACGGCCAAGCCACACGCTCGTGTGCCAGACCGTGTACCCTTTTGAAGTAACCTCACACGCCCGTGTGCCAGGCCGTGTGCTAGGCTGTGTAACAGCCTGACTTGTAAACTTTTATAAAGCTATAGAGGAAACACGGTTGTGTCACTTGACTGTGTGTCACACACTGTTGAGACACACGCCCGTGTGGACGAAAATAGGTTATTTTACAAATCACATTTCTCACCCAATTTGGCACCAACCTAAACTCAACATTTTTGCATATACACAAGTCATAAATAGGCATCCAAAACAAGCCAAAATCAAGCATTAAACATGTAATATCTTCACAAACAACCAATATGCCCTTTGACACCTCAAATGACAATATGTAAACATGTATATTCATGTATACAATTTAACCAAATAAGCCAACAATTTACCAAGCCATTTTGCATCATTTTATGCCACATCTCTTACCTACCAAAACATACCATATAATCTATTTACCATAACACAACCATTTGATACTACAATACATTTCATAAACTATCATATTTGGACATACATGCCTCCCAAAACAAGATACCAATTCATCACCAATTCATCACATCACTAAAACACAAGTACAAGATGTACACTTAGCTATCATTTACCTTTTTATCATGTAACCATATCAAAAATATCATCAACCATGTTAAGGCCGCATATATATACATACCAAAATATACCAAATCACAAGCCAACTCAAATGGCTATAAACATAACAAAACATATAGGCTATCATTAGCCAAAACAACCTATACATGCCATTATAACCGAAATTAAACAACTAAAAGTACCAAAAGAGCTGATGGATAGTGTGATATAGCTCCGACAAGCTTCCAACCCGAAGAAGCTTCCGATTCACTATAAAACACAGAAAATAAACAGAGTAAGTGATTAAGCTTAGTAAGTTCGTATAATATAGAATTTAACTTACCATTTAGTCATAATTTAGGTAAGTAAACATAGCATATCCCAACTCAATTTGGCCAGATGTCTAAGCACATTTTCACCAACATGTTAGCCATGTAAAGTACATATAATATCCAATATACATGGATGAACTCAACCATTAATCAAATTTCATATACATTTATCATACATTTCATATATCAATATATCATGTAACATCATTTCATGTACTTCATATAAATACCTATAGTAGTTCATATCGAACTCATATATTCTCGTAATAGAACTGTGCCCGTTAAACCATTTAGAATATCGTTGGATACTCGGGTAGCACACACAAGGTGTACTGAACAGTAATCTATCAATTCCTGTACATATATGCTCATACAAGCTCTGAACCGATATGCTCTTACGAGCTATAAATGGTAAGCTCCTCCGCGCTGAATAACGGTAAACTCATGCGAGCTGAATATCAATAAGCTCTCTCGAGCCGAGAATCGGTAACCCTAATGACATGTCATTTGTATCCTACGAATTCCTAAGGTTCAAACGAGACTCATAATTTGTCGTACATTGTCGGATATGCAATCGGTATTCATTTGGCCCCTATACTTTTAATTTTTTTGTAATTTAGTCCCTAGGATCAAAAAACGAAATTCATGCAATTTTTCCTTTACCTAAGCCTAGCCGATTTCAATACATACTAATAGTAGCCCATATATTTCACAAATTTACAATTTTACCACGATATTTTCCATTTTTAATTTAACCCATAATTTATAATTTTATCAAAAATTCTTTTACAAAAGTTGTTTATCTAACAACAACCATTCATTTCCTATCATTAAACTTCAAAACTCAAGCATGTTCATCAATGGTAAAACCCTAACAGTTTTAATAGTTTCACCAATTAGTCCCCAGGATAGCTAGATTAAGCTACAACGATCTCGGAAACATAGAAATCATTAAAAATGGGACAAAAACACATACCTAATTGAAGGATTAAAGATTGGCCAAATGAAGCTTCAACACTGGCTTCTAGTTCTTTAACATTCAGTTGAAAAGAAAATAATAATGGAAGACGATAAAATTTTGTTTTATTTAATTTATCTTTAATTACCTTTTTACTAATATAACCTTTATAATATTTAATAATTACACAAAATGCCAAGCCATTAACATTCACTAACATATTAATGGTCTAATTTCCATATAAGGACCTCCATTTTAAATTCCTATAGCTATTTAATACCTCTAGCTATTAGAACTCAAATTTTGCATTTTATGCGATTTAGTCCTTTTTATCAAATTGAGCAAGCAAACGGTAAAATTTCTTAACGAAATTTTTATACAACAACACTATCATGCTGTAGACCATAAAATAATAATAAAATAAAATTTTTTGACCTCAAATTTGTGGTCCCGAAATCACTCTTCTGATTTCACTGAAAGCGAGCTATTACAACTCTCCCCCTAAAAGGATTTTGTCCCCGAAAATCTTACCAGTAAAGAAGTTCGGATATTGCTTTCTCATAGTTTTCTCGGGTTCCTAGGTGGCTTCTTCTATTCCGTGTCGTTGTTAGAGAATTTTCACTAAAGCTATGTTTTTATTTTTCAATTCTTTCACCTCTCGTGCTAGAATTCTAATAGGTTCTTTACTGTATGTCATATCAGACTGAATCTCGACATCCATCAGGGAGATAACATGTGAATGGTTAGATCGGTATCGTTGCAACATAGGCACATGAAAGACATTATGAATTCTTTCAAGTTCTGACAGTAAAGCTAATGGGTATGCAACAGGTCTAATCTTTTCAGTAATCTCGTACGGCCTGATAAACCGTGGACTCAACTTTCCTTTGCAACCAAACTGAAGAACTTTCTTCTAGGGCGATACTTTTAAA
The DNA here is from genome assembly GCA_025698465.1 of Gossypium longicalyx. Taxonomy (NCBI): domain Eukaryota; kingdom Viridiplantae; phylum Streptophyta; class Magnoliopsida; order Malvales; family Malvaceae; genus Gossypium; species Gossypium longicalyx. The sequence continues at coordinate 11,454,653 of CM047000.1, forward strand.
AATACTCTGTCGCCGACTTGGAACTCTATATCTTTACGTTTAAAATCCGCATGTGGTTTTTGATGATCTGAAGCTGCTTTCAAACTATCTTCGATCACTTTCACTTTTTCTTCAGTCTCTCGAATCAAATCAACCCTGTGTATCTTTTTCTCACCAAGCTCGGTCCAGTATAATAGAGGTCGATATTTATGACCATACAGAGCCTCATATGGTGCCATCTTTATGCTCGACTGAAAACTATTATTATATGCGAATTTGACTAACGATAAGTATTTCTCCCAGTTGCCTTCAAACTCTAAAACACAACACCAAAGCATATCTTCAAGAATCTGAATCACACGCTCGGACTGACCATCAGTCTGAGGATGAAATGCAATGCTAAAATGCAACTGCGTACCGAGAGCTTCCTATAATTTCTCCAAAATCACGATGTAAACTGCGAATCTCTATTCAAAATAATAGAGACTGGCACGCCGTGTAATCTGACATTCTTAGAAACATATAACCCAGCTAATCTGTCAAGGGAGAAATCTATACTACCGGAATAAAATGTGCAGACTTCATTAGACGATCAATAATAACCCAGATAACATCTTTCTTTTTCGGAGATAAGGGTAACCCCGATACAAAATCCATAGTAACCCTATCCCATTTCCACTCTGGTATCACCACCGACTGTAGCAATCCTGAAGGTACCTAATATTCAGCTTTAACTTTTTGACATGTGAAACATCTAGATGCAAAGTTAGAAATCTCGCGTTTCATTCTTAGCCACTAGTACATCTGTATCAAATCGCTATACATTTTATTGCTTCTCGGATGAACAGAAAAGCTACCACAATGAGCCTCATGTAAAATTTTCTATATAACCTCTGGATTTTTTGGTACATAAACTCTACCTCTGAACAACAAACAATCATCGGGTCCTATCTAAAATTCTGAATCAGAAGTCGACTCACAATGTGCCCACTTAGCTAACAATTCACTATCTCATTTCTGACTTCGCAGATCTACTGTAAAAACATCAGTTTAGCTTTTAACTCGGCTAAGATTGAGCCATCATCAAATAATGGCAGTCGAGTATTCGTCACTCGCAGAGCAAACAAGGACTTTCTACTCAAAGCATCAACAACTACATTTGCTTTACCCGGGTGATAATCAATGATCAATTCATAATCTTTCAATAGTTCGAGCCACCTACGTTGTCTCAAATTCAGATTTTTCTGCGACGTTAAATACTTTAAACTTTTGTGATCGATAAATATGTGGCATTTTTTACCAAACAAATGATGTCACCAAATTTTCAATGCAAATACAATAGCTGCCAACTCTAAGTCATGTTTTAGATAGTTCTTTTTGTACGGATTTAACTATTTGGAAGATAAGCTATTACTTTGCCTTCCTGCATCAAAACATAACCTAAACCATTCAATGATGCATCACTGAAAATCACAGATATTTTACCCGATTCAGGCTGAACCAGAACTGATGCTTTTGTCAACAATGCTTTCAATTGGTTAAAACATTGCTGACAGTTATCAGACCATTCAAACTTCACATTTTTCTATAATAACTGCGTCATTGGTGTAGCTATCATTAAGAACCCTTTTACGAATCTCCAGTAGTAGCCAACTAATCCCAAAAAACTTCTTACTTCGGATACATTTCTCGAAGGTTTCCACTCAATAACTGCTGAAATCTTACTCAGATCAACTTTGATGCCTTCAGCCGATACTATGTGTATTAGAAAATCGATTTCTCGGAGCCATAACTCACATTTGTTAAATTTAGCAAACAATTGTTTATCTCGCAAACTTTGTAAAACAATTCTCAAATGCTCAGCATGTTCAGACTTGTCTCGGGAATATATAAGAATATCATCAATAAAAACCAAAACAAATCTGTCTAAATACGGTGTGAAGATTCTGTTCATCAAATCCATAAACATTGTAGGTGCATTAGTTAAACCAAATGGCATCACGAGAAATTCATATTGTCCATACCTAGTTCTAAATGCAGTTTTTGGCACATCCGAATCTTTCACCCGTAACTGATAGTAACTGGAACGGAGATCAATCTTTGAGAATATTGTGGCACCTTTTAGCTGATCGAACAAATCGTCAATTTGAGGCAATAGATATTTGTTCTTGATTGTAACCTTGTTGAGCTGACGGTAGTCAATACATAATATCATCGACCCATCCTTTTTCTTAACGAACAGAACCGGTGCATCCCAAGGTGAAAAACTAGGTCAAGCAAAATCCCTATTTGTCAATTCTTACAACTGTGCTTTGAACTCTTTTAACTCGATAGGAGCCATTCTGTAAGGTGCTATCAATATCAGTGATGTTCCAGGTACAAGTTCTATAGCAAACTTGACTTCTTTGATCAGTGGTAATCTAGGTAACTCCTCTAGAAATACATCGGGATACTCGCAAACCAATAGTATTGAGTCAAGCTTCGATTCAGACACTTCAGTATCCAATACATAACCAAGGTAAGCATTACAACATTTTCTCACATATTTCTACGCTGACATAGATGATATCACAATAGGCAACCCACTCAAATTATCTAATTCAATACGAAGCATCTCACCATTCTGACATTTTAATACAATAAGCTTTCGTCTACAATTTACCACAACATCATGCAGAGTTAGCCAATCCATGCCCAAAATCACATCAAATTTATTAAACGGTAATAACATCAAATCAGCCAAAAACTGTAACTCTGAGTCATCAAAGGACAATTCTTGCAGACTTTATCAACTAGCACATACTGGCCTAGGAGGTTCAACACTTTAACCATGAATTCAATGGACTCAACAGGTAAATTTTTACTAGATACTTAATTTGTGCAAACATATGAATGGGTTGATCCCAGATCAATCAAAGAAGTAACATCAGTATCATAAATAGAGAAAGTATCAGTAATCACATCTAGCACAAAAGCATCCTCGCGAGTGCGAATAGTAGAAGCCCTAGTTGGTGCTCGTGCCTCAGATCTTACAGCAGTGTCTTTCGTCACGCCACAACTACCACTCACATTTCCAGGATTACGAGGTGGTCTACCTCTCGCAGCAGTATTACTCGACCTCGTGGTCTGAGCTTTCTCTTTCTTAGATTTCTCTGGGCAATCTCTAAGATAATGATCTAAGGAACCACACCTAAAACAAGCTCCACTCTTTACTCTACCCTCACCATAATGTGGCCTGTTATAGTGCTTATAGTAAGGTCTGGTGTTTCTGACACTACCCACACTCACTACAGATGTAGCCTAAGGTTTAGGACATAAGCGTCGGGTACCTCTATCTCTAGTAGAACATCCAACAGAAGCAGTGGTAGTGATGTTCTTTAGAATTCTTTGATGCTGACTGGTATGATTTTCCCTTCAATCTCTTTCTCGAACCTTTAGCTTCAAATTCAGCGTATCTTTTCTCTTTACTCAACTTCTTGGCCTTATGTGCTGTCAACTAACATAACGAATTCTTTCAACTCAAGGATCCCAACTAAAAGCTTTATATCCTCATTTAATCTATCTTCAAATTGCTTACACATTGCAGTCTCGGTCGTAATGACTCTGGAGCATATTTACTCAATCAAACAAATTCTTGTTCATATTCAGGCACTATCATACGACCCTACTTATGCTAGGGAAATTCTTTACATTTCTGATCCAGAAACCTCTAACTGTTATATTTTTTTTAGAACTCGACTTGATAGGATTACCATGTGACCCGTTCTCTCGGCACTATAGAAGTCAATGTATTTCACCACTGATAAGCCAAATCTTTTAGTAGAGATACTGCACACTTTACACATTCAGTCGGGGTATAAGATAACTCGTAAAAAACCCTGATGGTATTCTCTAACCAGAATTCAGCTCCTTCAGGATCATCCTCGGCAATAGCTCAAAATTCTTCAGCCTCGTACTTATGGATCTTATCAACATGAGGCTAACTAACTCGGATAGGTTTTATACCTTGAGGAATAATGGGAACCGGTTGGGGAACAGGGGGTGGAGGTTGTCAAACAACCGGGTTCATCCGTACGAACTTGTTGAACCATTCATTCATTATCTGGAAGAAGGCTTCCTTATCCTCTTCTCTTCGGCCTTCAGATACGGGCCTCTACCACTCGAAGCTACTCCGTGAACGGAGGCTTGAGCTTTACTCTCTACTTCATCGGAATCAGCTCAGTTGGATATCATTGCTATATGAAAACATGTTTTAAAACGGTCAGGAGATATCACACTAGCATATGTTATATAATAGCATGTATAGCTAGACTCGTACACGCTACGTTAAGTCCAAGAATCAACTAAACCGTAGCTCAGATACCAAAAAATGTAACACCCCTAACCCGAATCTATAACTAGAACAAGGTTACGGAGCATTACCAGAGTTTATAATTTATACGGACAGAAAATTTAAACATTTCATATCATATAGCATTTGTAACACCCCTAACCCGTACTCGTCGTTAGAATAGGGTTTCGGAGTATTACTGAAACATTCAAAACATTTTATAGATAATTCTTATAAATTACTATTCATTTCCCGAGATCATTCAAAATGTCTCTTAAATTGGACCCTCGAGGTCTAATACGAGCATTAGAATCAAGTCAAGACTTAATCAAAAACTCATAAATTTTTTTGCGACATTTCAAAAATTTTCCAAAGTTGCAGGGCTTACACGCCTATGTAGTCTAGGGACACGCCCGTTTGGTTAGGTCATGTACTACACATGCCCGTGTCCTAACCCGCGTAACTCTCTAACTTTTAAGGCATGAAGAAATTGAAGTCACACAGCCAACTCACACGCCCGTGTGCTAGGCCGTATGGCAAATTTTATTTTCGAAATTTAGGTGTAGTTTTCACACGGTCGTGTAACACGCCCGTGTCCAAGGCCGTGTCAACCACACGGCTGAGACACACGCTCGTGTCTCTGCCCATGTGCCCAATACTGAGCATTCTGTTTCTCATTTTTAAGATGCAGGGGACATACGGTCGGACCACATGCCATGGGACAAGCCGTGTGTCACATGTGGACAAAATAAGACCATTTCCTAGCCTTATTTGTCACCCAAAACTTACCATTTTCTTGCACCAAAACTCACAAGCATATACCCACCAATCGAACATCATATTCACGTAAAATTTGCCATCAATCATGTGGTATTATCTCATGCATCAAAGGATATAGACTTACTATTAACATAAACTTATATGCTAACATAATTCCAAAAAACTAACACATAATGAGCACTTATGTGATTACCAAAATATTACTTAAAAAATAACCAAACTTAGACTATCACTAGCCACTCCAATGGCTAGATTACAAAACCACAATTACAAGCCATCATTGGCCAAATAAGCTTATACATGCCATTATACCAAAATGAGATAGTGGATAATGTGATGACTGCTCCGACCGACTTCCAACCTTTGCGAGCTTTGAACACTATAAAATAGAGAATATTAAATGGAGTAAGCATTTTATGCTTAGTAAGTTCGTGTAACGGAAAGTAAACTTACTGATCATATTTATTAATACAAGCATACATAAATTTACATTCCATCGATTTTGGGTAAGTTACCTAAACACATACACTTATTCAACAAGTTAGTCACATAATCTTATATAAATATCAAGTAAACATAGATGAGCTCATCACATTACAAGCTTCCATTAATTTCAACTTTCCACACTTTAAGAATCTTTTCCGTCTAACTATTGAAATCTCGATAGATGTTCGTGTAATATACACATGTGCGAAAGTACCCATTAGGGTATGAAATAAAAAAGGCACACTCTTAAGTTGTACATTTTACAGTAGGATTACCAGTCCAGGTTAAATTCTATCCGTAGCATATACTTCAAAGAGCTTAATATGGATTACTTGTCCAGGCTAAATCCAATTTATAACCTAAACTCAAGAGGGTTTACATTAGAATTACCCGTCCAGGCTAAATTCTATTTGCAACATATGCACTATTATTCTTAACCTATCGAAATTTAACATTCGATCGGAACATGATAGTTTGTCCATATTTCACAACTTAAAACTATTTCATTATGTATATATCATCTCACACATATCAGCACAATCATACAATTCGATCTAGTTCCGTAGTTGGTCTTTCCAGATCTATAAATGGATAAATTTAACTATTAATCTATCACATTTCATTTACATTTGCATTCTATTACAACCTAGGCAAAATTACCATTTTTCTCCCATCTTTTTCAAAAATTTCGATTTCGTCCCTAAGCCCAGAAAATGAAATTCATAAAATTTTACCCTCTTTCCAAGCCTAGCCGAAATTTTTATATTACACTTACATCACATACATTTCACAAATTTTAGAATTTTCCATGGGTTTTATCACTTTTTCATTTTAGTTCCTAAATCAAGTTTTCATCAAAAATTGCTTTGTAAAAGTTGTTTATCTATGAATAATTTTTCATTTTCTACCATAAATTTCTAATTTTCAGCATATTCATCCATGATCCAAATTTCATACCATGACAAGTTTTCAAATAAATCCCTAAATAGAAAGATTAGACTATCCCGATTCCAAAAATATAGAAATTACTAAAAACGGGACTTGATTCCATACCTTATTAAGCTTGAAAAGTTTTCTTCCTCTCTCCTAGGGTTTTCATAGAAAATTGGGGAAGATGATCTCAAATTAGATGATTTTTTTCTTTTTAATTAATTATCATCTAATATTAATTTCCAATTTAGTCTTTACTCTTTTCTAATTTTTCCATGGATAAGTCATTAAAATATCTACTAACTACCTTTCAATGGTCTAATTACCATATAAGGACCTTAAGTTTTGAATTCCATAGCTATTTGATACCTATAGCTACTAGAACTCAACTTTTGCATTTTATGCAATTAGGTCCTTTCCCTAATTAAACACACAATCGGTAAAATTTTCATACCAAAATTTTCATCTGACCTTCCTGTCATGATACCAACCATAAAATAAAATAAAATAAAATAAAATTTTATTTTTGGCTCAGATTTGTGGTCCCTGAACCACTGTTCTTATCTCACCGAAAATGGGCTGTTACAACTCTCCCCCTTAGAAATTTTCGTCCTCGAAAATTCTTACCAAAAAAGAGATTAGGGTATTGCTTCCTCATAGTATCCTCTGGCTCCCAGGTAGCTTCCTCTAAACCATGCCGTTACCAGAGGACTTTTACCAATGCCACCTTTTTATTTCTTAGCTCTTTCGTCTCATATGCCAGTATTTTAATCGGTTCCTCACTGTAAGTCAATATTAAGCTGGATCTTAACTTCTATTAGAGTAATAATATGCAAAGGATCCAATCAATATTGTCGTAGCATGGACAAATGAAATACATTATGAATTTTATCAAGCTCCGGTGGTAATGCTAATCGATATGTAACATGCTTGATTCTTTCAATGATCTCATATGGCCCGATGAATCTTGGACTCAGTTTTCCTTTACAGCCAAATCGGAGAACTTTCTTCTAAAGTGACACTTTCAAGAATACTTTATCACCAACTTGAAATTCTATCTTTCTCTACTTTAAATCGGCATAAGACTTTTGATGGTTTGAGGCCGCTTTTAAACTGTCTCAAATTATCTTCACCTTTTCTTTGGTTTCCCAGATCAAGTCAACTCCGTGTATCTTTTTCTCACTTAACTTTGTCTAATACAATGGAGTTCTGCATTTACGACCATATAGAGCTTCATAAGGCGCCATTCTAATATTGGATTGATAACTGTTATTGTAAGCAAATTCAATCAAAGGTAAGTATTTTTCCTAGTTACCTCCAAATTCAAGTATACAACATCGAAGCATGTCTTCTAAAATCTGTATCAGACGTTTAGATTGTCCATTTGTTTGAGGATGGAATGCAGTAGTAAAGTGTAAACGAGTGCCCAAAGCTTCTTGCAACTTACTCCAAAATCAGAATGTAAATCGAGGATCTCTATATGAAATAATGGAGACGAGCACTCCATGCAATCTGACTATCTCAGAGACATATAATTTAGCCAATCTATCCAATGAAAAATCCATACGTACTGGAATAAAGTGTGCAAATTCGTTAAACGATCGACAATTACCCTGACGACATCTTTCTTTTTCGGTGATAAAGGTAATCTCGTTATATAGTCCATGGTAACTATTTCCCATTTCTATTCCCGTATTGTAATTGGCTGTAATAATCCTGAAGGTACTTGGTGTTCAGCCTTCACTTGCTGACATATCAAATACTTCGATACAAATTTAGAAATATCAAGTTTTATTCCCGACCACCAGTACATCTTTTTCAAGTCATTATACATTTTATTACTACCAGGATGGATAGACATGTTACCATTATGAGCTTCATTCAAAATCTTCTGTACTAGTTCTAAACTTTTCGGTACACATACTTTGCCTTTGAATAATAAACAACCATCGATCCTAACCTAGAATTCTGAGTCAGAAGTCGATTCACTTTGAATCCATTTTGCTTGAAACTTACTATCATTTTTCTGAGCTTCAGAGATCTGTTGCAAAAACATCAGTCTAACTCTTAACTCAGCTATGAGTGAACCATCATCAGATAAAGACAACTAGGTGTTCAATGCCTGTAAGGCAAATAAGGATTTTCGGCTCAAGGCACCTGCCATTACATTAGCTTACCCTGGATGATAATCAATAACGAGATCATAATCTTTCAATAATTCCAACCACCTATGTTGTCTCAAATTTAGTTCTTTCTATGTCATTAAATGCTTCAGACTTTTGTGATCCGTAAAGATGTGACATTTTTCACCAAAAAGATAATGCCACCATATTTTCAATGCAAAAACAATAGCTACTAATTCAAAATAATGTACCAGGTAATTTCTTTCATACGGTTTTAGCTGCCAAGATGCATAAGCCACTACTTTACCATCTTGCATCAATACACATCCTAAACCATTCAATGAAGCATCGCTGTAAATTATAAATTCCTTACCCGATTTAGGTTGGACTAATACGGGCGCTTCCGTCAATAAAGCTTTCAATCTATCAAAACTCTGCTGGCATTTATCAATCCACTCGAATTTCACTTTTTTTTGTAACAATCGAGGCATCGGAGAAGCTATAATTGAAAACCCTTTAACAAATCTCCAATAATATCCTACTAGTCCCAGAAAACTTTTGACTTTTGAAACATTCTTCGGTGGCTTCCAACTTACAATAGTTAAAATTTTGTTCGGATCCACCCGAATACCCTCTGTAGATGCAACATGTCCAAGGAAACTAACTTCCCGTAGCCAAAATTCACATTTATTGAATTTAGCATATAGCTGTTTCTCACGCAAAGTTTGCAATACAATTCTCAGATGCTCAACATGCTCATTCATATCCTGAAAGTAAACCAAAATATCATCAATAAAAATAACCACAAACCTATCTAGGTATGGTTTGAAAATTCTGTTCATTAAATCCATAAATAATGCTGGGGCATTAGTTAATCCGAATGGAATCACCAAAAACTCATCATGCCCATATCTGGTTTTGAAAGCTGTCTTCGGCACATCTGAATCTTTTACTCGTAGCTGATAGTAACCAGATCGTAGATCAAGTTTTAAAAATATAGTGGCACCTCTTAATTGATCAAACAAGTCATCTATACGAGGCAACGGGTACTTATTCTTTACTGTGACTTTATTAAGCTGTCTGTAATTGATGCATAATCTCAATGATTCATTTTTCTTCTTTACAAACTGTAACAACCCAATTTCGGTGAAATCTTAACAGTGGTTTCGGGACCACAAATTCTAGTCGAAAATAAAATTTATTTTTATTTTATTATATGGTCTGTATTATGATAGACATGTCATGTGAAAATTTTGATAAGAAAATTTTATCGATTAAGTGTTTAATTACGAGAAGGACTAAATCGTATAAAATGGAAAAGTTGAATTCTAGTAGCTAGAAGGATCAAATAGCTATGGAATTCAAAACTAGAGGTCCTTATATGGTAATTAGACCATTAAAGAAAATTTGTAGATATTTTGGTATGACTCATCCATGGAAAAATAAAAAAAGGCCGATGACTAAATTGGAAAGATAAAAAGTTATTAAATGGCAATTTAATTAAATCAAAAAGAAAAAAATTCATATCATCTTCCCCAAATATTTCCATGGAAACCCTAGGAGAGAGGAAGAAGACTTATGAAGCTTATTTGGGTAAGTAATCAACCCCGTTTTTAGTAATTTTGATATTTTTGAACCGAGATAGCTTAATCTATCTATTTGGGGAATCAATTTGAGAAGGTATCAAAGTATGGAAAATGAGTCATGGATGTATATGCTGAAAATTAGAAATTTATGGTAGAAAATGAAAGGTTGTTGATAGATAAACAACTTTTACAAAGTGATTTTTGATGAAAACATGATTCAGAGACTAAAACGTAAACTTGTGAAATTGAAGAAAAATTCTAAATTTTTATGAATACATGTGCTGGAAATTTTGTAATTGGATATTGGTTAGGCTTGGAATAGGGAGTAATTTGCACAAGTTTCATTTTTCGAGCCTAGGGACGAAATTGGAATTTATGAAAAAGTTAGTGGCAAAATGGTAATTTTGCCTAAGATAAAAATTGAGTCCACTTGAATATAAAATATGATAAATTGATGTCAAATTTACTCGTATAGATCCGAATAGACCAAATTCGGATCTAGAACGAGGAAAAGAGGAAAAAGTCGAATTAATAGATTTTTTGTACATGAACATTTGTCGAGGTAAGTTTGTGTAACTAAATTGTATATGTTTTTATGCTTGAATTAAATGTTGTGTTTGTGAATTGTATAAATGCTATAAATATGTGAAATGATCACATACTCGTTAAAGCCCGATCAATTATAATGCCCGACAAACGATAAATGATAAAAATGTTAAATTTTTTGCTTGAGTTGAATGTGAACATTTTAGTTGCATAAATGCATGAATATATGAGATTGGCCGCTTTCTTGATAATGCTTGAAAGATGCTAAATTCCGTTTGAATAAATGGAAAATCGATGGATATGTGATTTCCCAAAATGTATGAGGTCCTGCATTTGTTCTTGACGAGATTTAGCTCAGACGAGTAATCCTATTTACCTCATTACAGAAAAGATTTAGCCCGGACGGGTAATCCTAATATAAGTCCTTTCGAGCATATGTTATGATTATATTAAGCCCGTATGGGTAATCCAAATCGAGCTCCTTAGAGCATATGTCAATAAAAGGATTTAGCTTGGACTGGTAATCCTGTTGTATACATGTGTGGCTCGAGAGTCTACTCTATGAAATAGTACCTTATGGGTACCATTGGACACGAATTGACGAATTCTGATTTGTATACCTAGAGTGTACTACCTGTGTATCCATCGATATTTCAGATAAATTCAATGGGTAAAGGTTCTTGACATGAGAAAATATGAATAAGAAATGAGTTATTACACATATCGACTTGAAATACATGAAAATGATGATACGTGATAATTGATATATGGAAATATGAAATGATGATATTGTACATGGAATTTATTTTATGAGTGTGTACATCCTTGATTATAGACTTGTACACCTAGAGTGTACTAATCGTGACCTTGATATTCCAAGTAATATGAGTAAAGTTCTGATATGAAATACTCTGAATGAACTATTATGAAATTATACTTGCAATATAAAGAGATGATTTATACATGTTAAATGAATACATGTTGTGAAAATCATGTGCATGGAAACTTGATTGTTGTTGAGCCCATGTATGTTTGATGATATTATGGAATATATGACTAACAATGGCAATGATAATGTGTGTAGGGCTTGAGGTCAAATTGATTGATTATGCCTTACATAGTTACCTCAAAATAGAATGAATGGTAAATTAAATACCATGTTATAGGAACTTACTAAGCATTTTATGCTAACTTAGTTTTATTTCCCTATTTTAGAGTAAATCAGAAGCTCGTTAGATTGAAAGCTTGGCGGAGATCACTCACACTATCCATCGGCCCATGTTGGTACAATATGGTAAAGCAATTATGGTTACTATGGAATGTATAGGGTATATTGGCCATATTGGCATGTAAATGTAAATGATGCTTGTAATCTAGCCATTGGAATGGCTAGTAATGGTTTGTTTTAATATACTTGTAATGTCAAACTATGGTAGCTACATATATGTTAAGTAGTTGATCAAATTATGCCTAACTTGAGGACTTAACTAAGGTATGATTATGTACATGTATGCATGAAATGATATGCCATGATGAATGATGGAATTTGCTCGATTTGAATGCTGAAATGGTTGGTATTTGGATGTATGATTCAAGTGCAGGTTAAGGGGGTGATTTTGGGTGAGAAATGAAGCTAAGAATGACCTTTTTTTGTCCACACGGGCAGATACACGGGCGTGTGTCTAGACCGTGTGTGACACACGGCCTAGAACATGGGCATGTGGTTAGGCTGTGTGTCCCCTGCACTTTAGTTTTGAGAAATAGAATGCTCAAAATTGAGCACACGGGCGTATGTCTCGGCCGTGTGAAGCCTGCACCTAATTTCGAATTGAATTAATTAACCACACGGCCTAGCACAAGGTCGTGTGGCATGGCTGTGTACACAAATCAGATAGTTACATGGGGTCGAACACGACCTCCAGCATGGGCATGTCCTAGGGTCACACGGGCATGTCCCTTGGACCACACAGGCATGTGAGCTCTGCACCTTGGAAAATTCTTGAAATTTTGCGAAAAATTCTTAAAGGTTCCGTTTCGTGAAAAATTCTTAAAGGTTTCATTTAAGTCCCAACTCAATTCTAATGCTCATATTGGACCTCGAGGGTCCATCTAAGGGACATTACGAATTATTTCAAAATTTGAATAGTAACTTGCATGATTTATCTGTAAATGTTTCTGAAAGTTCTGGTAATGCTTTGAAACCCTATTCCAACGACGGATACAGGTTAGGGGTGTTACACAAACAATACCAGTACACCCTATGGTGAAAAGCTGGGTCAGACAAATCCTCTATTAATCAACTCTTACAGCTGTACCTTCAGCTCTTTCAATTCAGCAGGAGCCACTCTATCTGGTGCTATAGATATCGGCGTCATCCTTGGCACAAGGTCTATGGAAAATTCCACCTCTCTAGTTAGAGGGAAACTAGGTAGTTCTTCTGGAAATACCTCAGGAAACTCATAAACAACCAGAACCGACTGGATTTTTAACTCTGTTACTTTGGTATCCAGTACAATAGTAAGATAAGCTTCATACCCCTTTTTAATATATCTCTGTGCTAATATTGCTGAAATCACATTAGGCAACCCACCCGATTTCTCAAATTCAACTCGGAGTAACTCACCATTCTGATATTTCAATACAATGTTTTATGCTTATAATTTACCACTGGATCATGTTGGATTAACCAATCCATTTCCAATATTACATCAAAATCATCAAATGGTAACAACATCAAATTAGCCGGAAAACAATAACCCTATAATAGCCCAATTTTAGCTAAATCAGAACAGTGGTTTTGAAACCACAAATCTGATGTCAAAAAATTATTTTAATATTATTTTATGTGTTTACAGCATGATAACATGTATGTGTGAAAGTTTCGTAAAGAAATTTTACTGTTTGAATGCTTAATTTGGTAAAAAAGACTAAATTGCGTAAAATGAAAAAGTTACAAACTATTTGTTTAAAGTGCTTAATTGCTATGATTAATCAAATTAAAGGTCCTTATAATTTCATTAGTCCATGATTAGTGTAAGTGGACAATTATGGCCATCCATTATATGTTTTTATATGTTTATAACAAAGGTTAGTATGGTAAATTAGTAATTAAGTTATAATGTAATAAAAGAAAGCCAAAATGCATTTTCATTCATCCTTTAGCAACCGAAAATAGAAAAGAAAGAAAGGGTTTGAAGCTTTCTAAGGTTCGGCACACTCCTAGCTTGATTAAGGTACGATTTTAGCTCAGTTTTTGATGATTATTATGTTTTTGTAATCATTGCAGCTCAATCTAGCTAGCTCGTACCTTTAATTTCGAAACTGTTAAAGATTTTGAGAGTTGCCATTGTTGAATCTATGTGTTCTTTGATGTTTAATGTTGAAATATGAAAGCTTGATGATAGATTTTCATGTTCTGTAAAGTGATTTTTGATGAAAATGCATAATAGGGATTTAATTGTGAAATGTGCAAATTGTGTGGTTGAAAAGTGAAATAAATGGAAGTTTTGGGCTGCTAGGGATCTATAAATAATTTGACCAAGCTTGGGTTTATTGAAATTATGTGAATTTTGTGTTTTGTGAAATAAGGATTAAATTATTAAAACTGTGAAAGTTTAGGGGCTAATGTGTAAATAGGCCTAAATGTATGTTTTGGACTAAATTTAATGAATGGTTGATTAAAAAAGTTAATTTTGAAATCATATAGATCAAGAAAGAAAGAATTCAGATTTAAATCGGGGGAAAAGCAAGGTTATCGAGTAGTCAATTCGATCCGTCAATTTCGAATACGAGGTAAGTTCGTATGTGACGATTACATTATAAACGTATGTTAAAATGCTTCAATATTTTATAAATTGTTAAAACGGGATTATGGATAATGTATGAAGTGTGAAAACAACTTTACGAGTGTATTTAATGACAGAAACAAAAAGTGTGAAAGCCCGGTTGAACCGTAAGAATAGTTTTGGATCTATTGACATGTCAGTAAGTGATATGTTGAGTTGGCTTTAGGCCATGATATTAGCACTTCAGGCATGTATTTTATCGATTTGGCTTCGGGCCATGCATATCGGATGATTTAGCTTCGGGCCATGATAATAGTTCTTAAGATAAGTTACCTTGATTTAGTTACGATCCATGGTATAGGTACTTATCGTACAAGACTCCTGAGTATCTGATTTCTATTCCAAATGGTTCAACGGGTGAACGAATGAAGTGGTTGAGGAAGAGGTTAGTATGAGACGATACAGGTATGTACAGAACCTATTCGAGTATTAAATAGTGAAAGTTCGATGAGATGGTATTTGATCATGTTTTGAGACATGAGAAAGGTTTGTAGTTAATGTGTATATGGTTTTGTCATGTGTAATTGGTTGATTTGCATTGATTCGATGAATTAAGTTATTCACATACAAGCTTACTAAGCTATGAAGCTTACTTCAAGTTATTTTTCTATGTTTTATAGTGAATCAAGGCTAGCTCAGATCCAAGAGTCATCGAGAACATCACCGCACTGTCAAACATCTAAGTTGGTACTTTTGAATTATACATTTATGGTATATGGCATGTGTAACATCCCGAATAAGGACCTAGTCGGAACAGTGGTTTCGAGACCATGAATCCGATGTAAGAAAATTCATTTTTATTATATTTTTATGGTCTACAATTCTATGGAATTGTTTTTTTGAAAATTTTGTTCGAAAATTTTGACGTTTGGGCACTCAATTTAGTTAAAAGGTCTAAATCGTAAAAAGTGAAAAAGTTGAGTTCTACATGCTAGAGGTGTCCAATTGTTATGAAATTTTAAATTGGAGGTCCTTAAATGGTAATTAGTCCATTGATTAATTTGTTGGACAAAAATGGACATGAAATGGGTGAAATAGAATATTTTTAAGTTGGACATTTTGGTCATTTAGTAATTAAAATGAATTAAAAACAAAATTAAAAGCCAATTTTTGTCCATCTTCAACGCCATGGCTGAAAATTGCATTGAAAAGACATAGCTAGGGTTTTTTAAGCTACCAAGCTCGATTGTAAGTCTGTTCTAGCCCCGTTTTTAATCATTTTTACGTTTTTGAAATCCTCGTAACAAGATCTACCTATTTCTACCATTTATTTGAGTTATGATGAAGGCCTAGGGTTTGACCCATGTTAGAAACTTGTGCATTTTGATGTTTAATGATAGATTATGCATGTTTATGGTTGGAGAAATGACTTTTACTAAGTAGTTTTCGGTGAAAATGCTAAAAAGGACTAAATTGTAAAAGTTAAAAAAATTATCATAAAAGTGTGGTTTAGTGGAAATTATGGGCTACTATAGTTATGAAAATGATTTGTCTAGGCTTAAAGTGCAAAAAAATTGAATAAAGATCATTTTACGAGACTAGAGGCAAAAGTGTAAATATAATAAAGTTTAGGGGTAAAAATGCAAATTTGTAAAAGTATGATTTTTGGGTCAATTTGAATAATGTGAATAATAAATGAGCTATATTTGAAATGTTAGATCAAGAAAACCGAGATTCGGGCCTAAATCGGGAAAGTTCGACATTATGGGCTAAATTGGAATAGTTGGCCGTAATTGCATTTAAGGTAAATTCATGTGATTAAATAAGCATGATATTCATGTTATTGTTGTTACACTTGAAATCTATTTTTCTATGGTTGTATTAATTTATATGTTAATGATATTGTGTATGGGAACATGATGTATCCACGAAGTAATCGATAGCTCAAATGTCGATAACTTGTGATGGGATGATTGAATATAATGGAAATTTGATGGAACATGATATTTCTTTGAAACGAGTAAGTTTGTATGTAAATAATATATCGTTTTTACTTATGTTATAATATTTTGTTATTATATGAGATGGGGTTGTATATTGAATGATCACTTGATGTAAATTATGAATTTAAGTTGATTATGGATGAATTGGTAAAATGTTGAAAAGTGAGGAATTTCCCGGTTGGACCTTCGGAATAGAAAAGATACGAATGATCCATTGTGAGAACACATGTGTAGTACTATGTGCAAGCTACTATGTGTCTAAGACGGTTTTAGATCACGTGTGTAGTACTAAGTGCAGGCTACTACGTGTACCAGATGGCTAGGTTATATGTATAGTACTAAGTGCAGGCTACTATGCGTACCCGATAGCTTTGATCACATGTGTGGTACTAAGTGCAGGCCACTATGTGTAAGAGACGGTTTTGGTCACAGATGTAGTACTAAGTGCAGGCTACTATGTGCACCAAATAGCTTTGGTTACAAGGGTGGTAATATGTTCAGGCCACCGAGTATTTGTTATTATTCCGATGAGTGCAACGGGAAATTGACTAAGTGAAAATACATGTGATCATGTAATGAATAGTGTAATTGCATATGACTATGTGATAAATAAGTGCAGGTATATGTGTGTGAAAATTTATGAGCAATGTGCTCGATAGTTGAGCGAACTTTCGGAAAGATGGAATGAAGTAAGTGAGATTATGTAAGAGTGAACTTTGTAACAAAACAGTTTTGGAGAGCAGCAGTTGTGTGACTTTGAAAAATCACCAAAAATGGTGGAAATCAAATTAGAAGTTTAATAAGATATGAAATAAAATCTTATTGAGTCTATTTTCACATAAAAGAATCGGGAAATCAAAAGAATTTTGTATACTGTGATATTTGAATTTTCGTGAGACAAAGTCAGAATGATTTAGGAATCCACTGTTCTGATTTGAGAAAATCATTAAAAATTGTACAAAAATAATAATGGGTTATAAATTATATGATTAAAATACTTAGTGAGTCTATTTTCGAAGGAAACAAATAGGAACATTATCCAAATCTTGTATGAAGAGATGATTAATTTTTAGTGCAGAGGGGTCGGAACTGTCAGACAGCGAAATAAGGGTGACTTTATAGAATAAACTATACTTATTGGTTGGACCAAAAATTCTGAAAATTTTATGATAAGAAGAAATGTGAGTATAGTTTTAGGGAAAATTAGCGGACTGTGACTCGAGAAAACAGCTTAACTGGACTTTGAATAAATAGAGAGAAATTGAAACATAGCATGTTAATACATTGCTTATTATTTTTCATGCAAGTTACTAAGCGTAAAACTTACTCCCTCATTTCCATTTCTTTTAGTGTTGTTAGGTCGGCTCGGGGTTGGAGATCGTCGGAGGCAGCATCACACTATCAAGCCAATACCTGTGGAATATTGTTACATATGTTAGAATTATCAAGTGAGTGGCATGTATAAGGACCTAGTTTTATAACATGTGTTATTATAATTTGGCCAAATGTATTGACCTATATTAAGCTATTGATTATGGTTTGTAAATCTAGCTATTCATGTTATGTCTGATAATTGTGATGTGAATATGGTTGTTTGCCATGCATGGTTGGTAATATGTCATGTGTGTTGAATGCATGTTTTATGACCAATCAAGGTGTCATGACCAATTAAGGTGGTCATGACCATGAATTAAATGTGTAATATGGAAATAAAATGATAATGCCTTTAACATAGACGTATGATGGATAGTTTGGTAACCATGGAACAATGGTATAATGTGAAAAATAATAATAATGTTAAATTGAATATGGAATTGGTGTAGAATGTCTTAGTCAAGCATATTGTTTTATGCATGTGAAATGTGGATACGCTATAAAGACATAACTTGGCTAGAATATGTATGCTTAATGATAAGTTAGAATTAAAATTGCACAAAAATAACTATGGCATGACTAGTCTTGGTTTAATGTGAGAATGTGTAACACATGCATATTGATAGGTAAATGATATGTTTGTGTCATAATTGAGGATGTTAAATGCCATTGAATCCATGTATATGTGTGTGCATGTAAGGGTGACAAAAAGGCTTGGAAAATAGCCTAAGAGTTAGCTACACGGGATGAGACACGGCCGTGTGTCTCAACTATGTGAGGGACACGGCCTGGTGACACGGGCGTGTGACTCTCCAAACATGAAAACTCTCTAAGTGTTGTAAAAATGTTCGTGAGTTCTCGGTTTAGTCCCAAACCACTTTTAATGCATGTTTAGAGCCTCGAAGGCTCGTGTATGGGACATTTTGCATGTGATCGAATGATTCTGATATGATTGAAATTTTATGGCCCGGTTTTATATGTATGTGCATGTTTAAGTCTGGTAATGCCTCGTATCTTGTCTCGGTGTCGGACATGGGTAAGGGGTGTTAAAGCATGTATAGGCTAGATGTGGTATTTTGGTTGTGATTATAGCTATGAGATTTGGCTTGTAAATGATGTTAATATTGATATGTGTTTGGCTATTAGAAATGGTTTGTAAATGTATATGTTTTGGTTTGTATATTTATATAGCCATGAGTGATGGCTTATTGTGACAATCCGATTTTGACCCTAATAGGAATGGTGGTTTTGAGACCACAAATTCGAGTTAGAAAAATATTTAAAAATTATTTTCTGTGTTTATTATGTGTGAATTTGTATGTGTGAAATTTTTGTGATTTAATTTTGTTGTTTGAGTGTCCGATTAAATAATAGGACTTAATCGCGTAAAATGAAAATTTGGTGGTTAATTGTAAAAGGGCCAAATTGTTGTTGTCTTTCTTATATGAGGTATTTATTTGCAATTTGACCTATTGGTTATAGCATGGACGGTAATGACCATGAATTATAAAGGTTTTATATATTATTATAAAGGTTAATTTAGTAAACATGAAATTAAATATGTATTAATAAAACATAAAATAAAATAAAGTGCTTATACTTTTCTTTGCATGACGAAACTTAAAGAAAATAAAGGTTTAGAAAGCTTTGAACATTCGACAATTTGGAAGCTAAATCAATGTATGTTTTTGTTTCAGTTTTTGATAATTTTTACGTTTTTGAGATTGTTGCTTCGAGTACTATCTGACCCATGCTAGAATTTCTGATTTTGATGAATTTTTTGAGTTATTCCATTGATGAATATTTGTGTTTTGTGATGTTTGATGATGAAATATTAAAGATATGTTTTAGATTAACATGTTTTGTATTGGAGTTTTTGATGGTTTTGAGTAATTAGGACTAAATTGTGAAAATAATAAATTAAGGGACTAAAATGTGAAATAAATGAAATGTGTGTATTTGTATGTACTAGAGGAACATTTGGCCTAAGTATGTTACATGGAGATTTTATGTATTTTGTGTTTTATGCAATTAGGACTAATTTGTAAAAGTATAAAATATCAGGGTAAAATGGTAATTTACCATTTATGTGTTCTTGGATTAAATCGAATGAAGTTGTGATTTAATGAGATTAATTTGAAATTGTATAGATCAAGAACAAAAGAAATCGGACTTGGATCGGGGAAAAACAAAAATAGTCGAATAGTCGATTTACATTGTTCGTCGATATCCGAGGTAAGTCTTTAAGCAATTAAACATTGTTTATATTGAATGTAAAATGGTTTAATATGATGATTTAGAATTTATTGATTTATAGTAGAGTTAGTCGGATATGATTAAGCATGAAAATAATGTATTTGAGCTAATTCGACTGAGTTATAACATTTGAAAGTCCGTATGAACTATATGGTATATTTGGAATTTTTGATATATGAAATGATTATGAAACAACTTTATAATAGTGAAACTCAGGCTTTGAGCCTAGCAAGCCTTGTGCTGGTGAATTAAATCGGGCTTTATGCTTAGCAGGCTTATTGCCGGTGTATAAAATCAGACTTTGAGTCTAGCAGGCCTTGTGCCAGTATGTGATATAGGCTTAGACCTAGCAGGCTTTATGCCGGTGAATTATTATATAAGTGTATCCTAAAAGACTTTACGCTAATTTTGGCAATTGAATATGTTAAACAAGTTAAACCGATCAGATACGTGATAGTTGGATTACCTATTTGAAAACAAAATGTATTGATTTCTTGATATGTGATGAAAAAGGGTATATGAAGTTGATGTAGTACATGTGCTAATATGAGAAATTTATTTGGCCTTATTGTTGTTTATAAATGTAAAGTTAAACTTTGAGTGATGAATATATGTCTTTAAATATATATATATATTCGATTATACATGTAAATTCGGCCAAAGAGAAATTGTCCTTTGAAAGTATATGTTAGATATGTATGGAATTAAAAGTTTGAAAAATAAATGTGATTACATATACATAAGTTGATTTAGTTAATTGAAATAATTAGATAATGAGATATTATTATGCATTAATTATTTAATTTGCTTCTAACTTACTAAGCTATAAAAGCTTACTTTGTGTGTTTATGTTTACTCTGTTTTATAGATTTTGGATTCAAGTTACAAGCTCGGGGATCGTTAGCAAAGTTCATTACACTATCCATTGTTTCGGTACTTAATAGCTGAATTGGAATTATGGCATGTATAGGCTGGATTATGTTTTGAAATGATGAACTTTGGTTATGTATAATTAAAGCCATGTGAAAATGGCTTTACTTCTTAGTTTGGTTTCGATTATGTTTGGTCATGGTTTAAACTGCTTTGGTTATAATGCTATCAGATATGAATAAATGACATAGGTGATAGATGATATATGTGTTGGAAATGGTTTGATAGTGATATGAGTTTGTGCATTGAAGTTGATTAATGATTAGGTCATGGTGTGAAGAAATCGGTCATAATTATGATTGGTTTGCTATGGATGTATTCGGTAATTGAAATTGAGAATGAATAAATATGTTGCGAATATGGCTTAACTACTAAGTTTGAATTTAGTTATGCTTGGTTGTGGTTTGAATTCGTTTTAGTTAACATGTTAAGTACTCTGAATGAATGATGCTTGAAATAGGTGTTTTATGCTTTGAAAATGGCTTAACTCCCATGCTTAAATCCAGTTTTGTTGGATTCTGGTTTAAGTTCTTTTTGATTATTATGCAACATGTCACTGTTGATTGATACTTGTGATATCAATTTTGGGTGTCGATGTTGCTAGGTAATTTTGGACAAATACATTAGGTTGATTCGATTATGGTATTCACAAATAAATGATTATTTGAATTTTGATTATATAATTTAGTCAAAATGTTATATGTGATTTGGCCTTAAAGGTTAGTTGATTATGTCCATGTAACAACCCAATTTAGACCCTAATCGGAACGGTGCTTTAGGGACCTCGAATCCAAGTCAAAAAATATTTAAAAACTATATTCTGTGTTTATTTTGTGTGAATTTATATCTGTGAAATTTTCGTGATTTAATTTTGTCATTTAGGTATCCGATTAAATAAAAGGACTTAATCGCGTAAAATAAAAATTAGGAGGTAACTTGTAAAAGGGCCGAATTATTAATGGTTTTCTAATTTGGGGTATTTATGTTGAAATTATTCCATTAGCATGATGTTTGGACGGTAATGGACATATGTTATATGATTTCATTATTATTTCATTAAGGTTAATTAGGTAAATTAGTAATAAGTTAATATATGTTAATATATCATAAAATAAACTATGTTTTCTTTATTCATTCTCTTTAACCGAAACTAAAACAAAGACAAAGAAAGAAACCAAGCTAGGGTTCAGTTGGTTTTAAGCTCAATCAAGGTAAGTGTTCAGCTCGGTTTTTGATAATTTTTACGTTTTTGATATCGTTGCTTCGAGTACTACAAAACCCATGCTTGAATTTTTGATTTTGATGAATATTTTGAGTTATGCCATTGATGAGAGCTTGTGATTTTTTGTTGTTTGATGATGAAATATGAAAGATATGTTTTAGATTAACATGTTTTGTATTGGAGTTTTTGATGATTTTGAGTAATTAGGACTAAATTGCAAAAATAATAATTTGAGGGACTAAAATGTGAAATAAATGAAATATATGGACTTGTATAAGCATGGGTAAAATTCAGCCCAACATGGGTATAGATAAATTTTGCATATTTTGTGTTTTGTACAATAGGGACTAAATTGTAAAAATTGTAAATGTTAGGGGTAAAATGGTAATTTGCCCATTTATGTGTTTTTGGACTAAATTGAATGAAAATATGTTTTAGTGAGATTAATTTGAATATGTTTAGATTAAGAACCAAAGAAATCGGATTTGAATCGGGGAAAATGAAAGTTGTCGACTGGCTGCCCTATTCCGTTTTATAACGTCCGAGGTAAGTTTATAAGCAAATAGACGTGTTTAATTGTAGTTAAATGCTATATATACATGCTATTATGAAATGTAAGAATTTATAATGGTTATGGCCGAATATGAAAAGGCTTGACTAATACATTTCCGAATTCGTTTTGATTGAGTTATGACGTTCGAAAGCCCCGTATGAACGTTAGGAATAGTTAGGATACATATGTCATGACATAGATATGTGATTCCGACATATGTGTGTGAGTAAGACCCTGTCTGGGACAGTGGCATCGATATGTGATTACATGTAAGACCACGTCTGGGACGTTGGCATTGTACGATATGTGTGATTATCTGAGTGTCCTATCCAATTCCGAATGGTTCATCGGGTATCGATAAGTAGTGAACAAATATGTAAAATTAGCTAAGTGATCAGGTATGTATTAGCTTGGTACTTATTTGAAATAAGGTAAGTGAGTATTATGATATTAGTTATACGCATGTGTAACATGAATGAAAAGTATTTGTGAATATGACATGTGTATACGACCTTGAGAACAAGAAGTATGATTCTTGCTGAAATGATTTTATTATGCATATATATGTGATCTTGCATAATCAGCCATTTAGTTGTGTATGTAAATAAAAATTTTATCTTGATATAAGAACTTACGTGTACAAGTACATGTGCAGTAGGTTTTATAATGTCAATTTGGCTTTTGAAATTGAACAATGAGTGGATGACTTAACCTTGTGAATATTCGGCCAAGGTAATGGTTTTGTGTACAGGTATATTATTTCTGAAATTGCAAGTTGAAAATAAGCTTATATTGTTAATATAATTTGGTTGGTTTAAAATGAATTGTTTATATATTTGAGTTGTTTAAATTGCTTATAACTTACTAAGCTATAAAAGCTTACCTTGTGATTATGTGTGTTTCTGTTTTATAGATTTTGGAGTTACGCTACAAGCTCAGAAACTGTCAGCAAAGTTCATCACACTATCAGCTATTTTGGGTACCTTTATAAATATACTATAAAAACTATGGCATGTATAGGCTAGCTTAGAGTTGGTTTATTTTGGGAAATGGATGTATAAAGGCCATGCGAAAATGGCTTTGTTCTCATATTTAAATTTGGTTATGCTTGATTGTGGTTTGAGTTTGTTTTAGTTATATTGTTCAATGCTATGAAGGAAATGATGTTTATGTTATATGTTTAATGTTTTAGTATTGATTAATGGTTTTAGTTGGACATAGGATTGATTCGGCTAAGTATACAAAGAGTAAAATATATGTGATTGTGGTCAGTATATTTTGCCATTGTATTAAATATGATTCGGCCTCATAGACTCGACTAAGACCTAACATAGCTTAATTTAAATTAATATGGTCATTACATGGCAGGTAAAATTTGTGATTTGATTATATGTCTATTTGTAGTTCATGTCTTATTCTTGAAAGGTATAGATTGTAATATAAGTTGGTTTGAAAATAATATGATAATGCATTACAAATATTTAAGTGTATGATAAGGTGATTTGATTTGTTTGTATATGATATGTATGCTTTAAGTTTTAGGTATGTTCATATATATATATATGGATTGCGTTTTACAATGTTTGAAATAATTATTCTTAGTTGATAAGTATTTTCATTCAAACACTTTAAATTATGGTTGCATGTTTAGACTTGGTTATCATAATTAAGTTATTAAAGTTGAGTCTTAATAGTCAATGAGTAAACCAATGCTTAAGTTGACCGAATGTTAATTATTATTTGGCCTTTTGAGTATGTAATCTCAAACATATTGATTAGCATAAATATTTAGTGTACTTTTGGATGGTATGTGTACTCATAGAATGATTAAATTTACTAAGGTTAATTAAGCTTGTTTTAATGACTTGAGCAAAATTTCCTTTGTGACTTAATAATATGTTAAATTATGTATTCAATGATTAATGTTGTATATATATATCCATTATACGCAGTGAGTTTAAAGTTGAAATTTGACATGATCTGTGTTTAAAATGAGCAAAACATAATATGTTCTGAAATTTTAGTTAACTATATTTTATTTATAAATAAGTTTAACTTGGGTAAAAAATTATTAATGTTTGGTTGTGTGCTTTTAATTGGTAATGCCTCATAACCCTAATCTGACGACATATACGAGTTAGGGGTATTACATTTTGTTGGTATCAGAGCTACGGTTTAGTCGGTTCTAGGACTAACGTAGCATGTGTGAGTTTAGCTATACATGCCATATTATATACTGCGATAGTGTGATGACTTCTGACATTTGAAAATGTGTTTTTATATAGTAAATGGATCCCGATAGAGCTGTAGCTGATGATGTCGAGAGTGTAGCGCCTGCTCCCACGCAAGGGACATCGCCGGCTGATTCTTGACCAACTTCGAGCAATCAAGAAAGTGAAGCTAAACAAGCCTTCTATCAAATGATGAATGACTGGTTTACTCAATATATCCGGACTGACCCGACTGCACAACAACCTCCACCCCCGATTAATCCATCTTCGATGCCTGCTGTACCTCAAGTAAGTGATCCGTTGAGATTGTATAATCCACCTGTTGATAAAATCAGAAAACATGGTGCTGAAGAGTTTAAAGCTACTAATGATGATGATGCTGAGCGGGCTGAGTTCTGGCTTGATAATACTATCTGTGTGTTTGATGAGCTGTCTTGTACCCTAGATGAATGTTTGAAGTGTGCCATATCTTTGCTTCGAGACACAGTTTATCACTGGTGGAATACCCTAGTTTCAGTGGTTCTGAGAGAGCAGGTGACCTGGGATTTCTTTCAGACTGAGTTCCGTAAGAAATATATTAGCCAGAGATTTATTGATCAAAAGCGAAAGGAATTTTTGGAGCTGAAAGAGGGTCGGATGACTGTGACAGAATATGAGTGGAAATTTGTGAGACTCAGTCGGCATGCCCGAGAGTGTGTTTCCACCAAAACTATAATGTGTAAAAGATTCGAAGATGGGCTGAATGAAGACAGTAAACTGTTAGTTGGAAAACTTGAGATAAAAGAGTTTGTGGTACTTGTTGAGCGAGTCTGCAAAGCTAAATAGCTCGGGAAAGAGAAAAGAAAAGCTGACTTTGAAGCTAGAGATGCACGTAAAAGAACATCCGGTAAGTCATTCTAGACGACATCAAAGAAGTTCCAAGATGATTTCAGCCGTTCTAAAGCCACTTCAGGTTACTCCAAATGGGATCAGAATAGACCACCAGTGAGCTTGAGAGCTACTTCAGTAGCGAGTGTGGGTAATGTCAGATCAAATCAACCCGAGTGTAAATATTATGGAAAAAGACATCCCGACAATTGCAGGTTGCATGATCAGGCTTGTTTTAAATATGGATAGACGGATCATTATATACGAGATTGCCCAGGGTTAGCTAAAGAAAATCCAGTACAGAACACGAGATCGGGTAATACTGCGGCTTAGGGTAGACCACCCAAAAATGTGGGTAATGCGAGTGGCAGTTAGAGAGGGACTAAAGATACAGCAGTCAGATCTGAGGCTCGTGCACCTGCCAGGGCTTATGCTATTCGCGCACGAGAAGAGGCTTCATCCCCAGATGTTATGACTGGTACATTTACTCTTTATGATACTAATGTAATTGCATTAATTGATCCTGGTTCTACTTATTCTTATGTGTGTAAGACATTAGTATTCAGCAAGACTCTACCTGTTGATTCTACTGAATTTGTGATTAAAGTGTCAAACCCCTTGGGCCGGTGTGTTATGGTTGACAAAGTGTGTAAGAATTGTCCCTTGATGGTTCGAGATTTCTACTTTCCGGCTGATTTAATGTTGCTGCCATTTGATGAGTTCGACATAATTCTGGGTATGGACTGGTTTACATTACATGATGCTATTGTGAACTGTAAGAGAAAGACCATTGATTTACAGAGTCAGAATGATGAGGTTATTCGAATTGAATCTAATGATTTGTATGGTTTACCAGTAGTGATTTCTTCGATGCTATCTCAGAAATATGTGAGAAAAGGGTGTGAAGCTTATTTTTCCTACGTGCTTGACTGTAAAATGGCTGAAAGAAACATTGAATCAGTACCCGTTGTATGTGAGTATCCAGATGTGTTTCCTAAAAAATTACCGGGTTTGCCACCTATTCGGGAGGTAGAGTTTGGTATTGAGTTAATGCCTAGGACGACTCCGATATCTATAGCTCCGTACAGAATGGCACCTACCGAATTAAAAGAAGTGAAAGCTCAGTTGCAAGAATTGACAGATAGAGGTTTCGCGAGACCGAGTTTCTCTCTGTGGGGTGCACATGTGTTGTTTGTGAAAAAGAAAGACGAAACTATGAGAATGTGCATCGATTATAGATAGCTTAATAAGGTGACTATAAAAAATAAGTACCTGTTGCCACGAATTGATGATCTGTTCGATCAACTAAAAGCGGCTACAGTGTTTTCAAAGATAGATTTAGAATCACGCTACTATCAGTTACGAGTTAAAGATTCAGACATACCAAAGACTGCTTTCTGAACGAGGTATGGACACTATAAGTTTTTGGTTATGCCTTTCAGACTCACTAATGCACCTACTATTTTCATGGATTTGATGAATCGGATCTTTAGACCATATCTGGACTAGTTTGTGGTTGTGTTTATAGATGACATTTTGATATACTCTCATGATGAAGCTGAAAATGTCGAACATTTGAGACTTGTGTTACAGACTTTGCGAGATAAGTAGTTGTATGCGAAATCTAGTAAATGTGAGTTCTGGTTAAGTGAAGTCAGTTTTCTGGGTCATGTGGTATCA
Organism: Gossypium longicalyx; assembly: GCA_025698465.1. Lineage (NCBI taxonomy): Eukaryota > Viridiplantae > Streptophyta > Magnoliopsida > Malvales > Malvaceae > Gossypium > Gossypium longicalyx. Next base: position 11,482,314 of record CM047000.1, read on the forward strand.
ACATCGGGTATTTGGGTTGATCCGAGCAAAATTTCAGCGATACTCGATTGGAAACCCCCGAAGAATGTTTCTGAAGTCTGAAGCTTTCTGGGACTTACTGGTTATTATAGACGATTCGTGAAAGGTTTCTCTATGATTGCAGCCCCAATGATGAAGTTATTGCATAAAGATGTTAAGTTCGAGTGGTCAGAGAAGTGCTAGAAAAGCTTTGATCAGTTGAAAGCCCTTTTGACCGAAGCTCTAGTGCTATTTCAACCAGAATCGGGTAAAGAATTTATTATTTATAGTGATGCATCTTTAAATGGTTTGGGCTGTGTATTGATGCAGGAAGGAAAAGTTATAGCTTATGCCTCGAGACAGTTAAAGCCACATGAAAAGAACTATCTGACACACGACCTAGAGTTAGCAGCTATTGTGATTGCGTTAAAAATTTGGCGTCACTATCTGTTCGGTGAGAAATGTCATGTTTATTCTGATCACAAAAGCTTGAAATACTAGATGACTCAGAAAGATCTGAATTGAAGACAACGCTGATGGTTAGAATTGCTAAAAGATTACGAGCTTGTGATTGATTACCACCTGGGGAAGGCTAATGTTGTGGCTGATGCTTTAAGCCGAAAATCACTGTTTTCTTTGCGTGCAATGAATACGTATATGACTATGTCTAATGATGGTTCGATAATAGCTAAATTGAAAGCAAGACCGTTATTTGTTCAACAAATTTGTGATGCCCAGAAGGTTGATAATGAATTACTAGCAAAACGAGTTCAGTGTGAAACAGATGCTGATTTAGAATTCAGAGTTGATGCTGATGACTGTTTGAGAATCAGAAACCGAATATGTGTTTCGAGGAATTCAGAGTTGATTCAGATGATTTTGAATAAAGCTCATAGTACTCGATTATCTATTCACCCAGGTAGTACAAAGATGTATAATGATCTGAAACAACTTTATTGGTGGCATGGTACGAAACGAGACATTTCTGACTTTGTTGCAAGATGTTTAGTCTGTCAACAAGTAAAAGCCGAGCATCAGGTACCTTCTGGATTGCTCCAGCCGATTATGATACCAGAATGGAAATGGGATAGAGTTACGATGGATTTTGTATCTGGTTTACTGCTGACATCGAGCAAGAAAGATGCAATCTGGGTTTTTGTAGATAGATTGACTAAATTGGCTCATTTTGTGTAACACCCCAAACTCGGCCCGGACGTTATGGCCGAATCTGGTGCATTACATTGAAGTGTTATATCGAAAACCTTGTTTTTATTGAAAACCCTTTCTTAGAATGAGAAACCTTCATTAACTTATAAAACTCCTTTCAATCGCGAAAGCTTGTTTAAAACAGATGATTTATGAAAACCTGTCATTTAAATAAAACTTAGTTGCAAAAATGTAGAAAAACAAAACTATGATTTAGGGAACCCCTGTTCAACTTCTCATAATTACAACGCATAAAAATAATAATCCACATGATAACCAAAAGGGAAGGCCTTATTACATTCCAGTCTGAAATTACTTAAAAAAAACAAATCCAAGTCGTCTTGCTAGCTGGCCACCTCCGAGTCCCTCCAAACATCGAACCTTCTACTGGGCATCACCTAAGAAAAATAAAAGAGGGGGTGAGTTTTCGCAAACTCAGTGTGTACAACCCTCGACAAGTAACTAGCATTCATCAGTCACAATAAAATCAAACATGCAATGCAATGCAACCCACCCCAAATAATCCAACCGATACACATCAACTCCGTCCCCCGGTACACATCATGTGGGGATATAAATATCGACCTACCCAACCGATACATATCAATGGTAGCCCGACTACGGAACTATCTTCATTGCAGCAAGCTGCCAATCACATATTAGCTTAAAAGCCGTCGGTGGATCCACGGTTGTCAAGCAACCATGCGATCCTCATATACTTCCTCCGTTCCATAATTCCCAACCCAGACGCAACCTAAACAGAATATCGTATGTATGCAACAGATATACATGTAACATCCATAAATCTTACATACAACACATAGGGGTATTTTGCTCATTTTTACCCTTAGGGGCATTTCGATAATTTTCCCTTATTACGGGTTTTCACTTACCTTGGTCCGTTAACAAATCCTGTGAGCTAAGACGAACGAATACTATGCACCAAGTAGGATTCTAGAGAAGAGGAGGTGAGTCATTAAGACCGCTTAAGTACTAAGCTCTCCCTAGATCCAATCCTAGACATGCATATACCCGTTGCCACACCTTAACCCTATGACTTGTCCACGGTCACAATAAATTAATTAAGTTTTATGTCTGTTTAAGCAGTTATTGGATACTAGGCCCAAAACCCTTTACAAAGCCCTAACAAATCTACATACATGCACATGGCCCACTAGGCCCAATCTCATTCATATGGCCCATTAGGCCCAAATCATATTTATATGGCCCACTAGGCCTAATCACTTCCACAGTCATGCTTTCATATGAATTTCCATCACATAACACCAATTACCAATTTTGCCGATTATGGGCCTTACAGTCCATCGGCCCATTTAGCCCATTCTGGCCCGGTTGGCCAAAACACAACCCAAGTCTATGGAATCGCCCATGAAGTCTCAGATAACCTATCGGTTTTCCCCTTATGAGTGTTTGCACACTCGCATGACTACCGTAGCCAAACTTTCGGCTCTTCGGCATTTCAGCTTTCTGGCATTTTGGGATTTTTTGATCTATTGTGTGTGTGCAGTGTATGTACACAACTTGTAATAAAGCGTGCTGCGATCCCCTTAGCCACGAACCTACAATCGATATCATTTCATGATTAATCTCACATACTTATCGAATACTTTACCTAAAGCCGAAGTCTCACCTTAACCTTACCTAAAACGCCAAGCCTTAATAGCTTTTCCTAGATCACCATTCACAAGTACTTCCCAGATCTGCATTAACCTTTATCGTTAAAAACATAATGGGTGACTTCTATCCAACATATGTCACCCTTTTCTACTAAAACCTATTTGACCAACCCTTTACCGAAGTGAAGAACACTTACCAAAATCTCACACCTAAGGAGCAAATCGGCAGGGATCCAAAAGACTGGGATTTGATACTAATCCTACCAAAATCGATTAGAAGAAGTGAGGGACAGAGTAAACGATACTAGTAAAACCGATTGAGAGAACAGAACACTTATACTAGAATTGGCCGAAGTAGAAAGAGTAGTGGCGGCTCAGAAGATATTTGGCTATTGCGACTTGTATGGTAAAAAGGTTATTCGGCACAAAGAGAAATCGTTTAAACTAGAGGTGAATCAAAAAGAGATCTTGAGTAGGGAAAGAATAGAGAATCGACACAATGGAAGGAAGGAAGAACAAGGGATTTTCAGCTTTTTTAAAAAAAAGTGTTTTCTGGTAACAAGGAGAGGGAGAATTTGGCATTAACCTGGCATCCTCACATTCGGCACCTATATATGAAGTCTATAGCCGAATTTCCCATGCCTAAATTTCCAATTCAGCTCCACCTCTTTGCACTCCTCATCTCCTAATTTCTCTCCCTAATAACTCCTTAATCCCCTCTTCAAATTTCTCTTCTTATCACTTCCAACAGAGTTCATAATCAGCACCACTACTGGTCATCTGCTAAGCTAAAATAAATCCTCTTTTTGAGCAAGGAGGGATTAGAACCCAAGGCCCCCTCAATAGCTCAACACGCCACTTGCCTCCTTGCCACAAGCTCTTTTTGTGACCAATTCCTCCTTCATTTATTTAAAAACCAACCTTCTTGCCATCAGGGTTCTTTTAACTATTAACTTATAATTTCTTTTACCCCTAAATTCAAACTCAACCCTTAACCAAGACCTACTATCACATAATTAACACTTGACTAGGAATGTTAAGCACAATTTCTATCGAAACCGAAAAAAACGTTTGAGATTTTAGGATTTTTGGGGCGTTACAACTCTACCTCCTAAAAGAAATTTCATCCTCGAAATTTACCTGATTCAAATAGTTGAGGATATTGACATCGCATCACTTCCTCAGGTTCCCAAGTAGCCTCTTCAGCCTTGTGATTGCACCAAAGTACTTTGACTAATGGAACAGACTTCCTTCTTAGTACTTTGACATCTCGACCAATTATTTGTATGGGCTCTTCCTCGAAAGTTAGGTCTCGTCAGACCTCGATTTCCTCAACCGCCACAGCATGCGAAGGATCCGAGCAATACCGTCTTAACATAGAGACATGAAACACGTCGTGGATTTGGCTTAGTTCCGAAGGTAATTCCAGCTGATAAGGGACTGGCCCAATCCGCCTTACAACCCGATATGGCCCAATGAACCTTGGGCTTAGTTTCCCCTTCCTTCCAAGCCTTAATACCTTCTTCCACGGAGAGACCTTAAGAAAAACTAAGTCCCCCACTGCATACTCTATCTCTCGTCGTTTAAGGTCAGCATACGACTTCTACCTATCCGAGGCCTCCTTCAACCGCTCCCGAATCAGTTTCACCTTATCCTCAGTATCTACTACTAACTCAGGGCCCAAAACTCTTCGTTCGCCCAACTCCGTCCAACATGTTGGGGTTCGACACCTACACCCATACAGCACTTCACATGGAGCCATCCCAATGCTCGCTTGATAGTTATTATTGTACGCGAATTCGGCTAACAAAAAATAATCCTCCCAGCTACCTCGAAACTCAATCACGCATCCCCTCAACATATCCTCCAACACTTGGATCACCCTTTCCGACTGTCCATTAGTTTGAGGGTGAAATGCTGTACTGAAGTTCAACCTAGTACCCAACGCTTCATGCAACTTCTTCCAAAACGCGAAGTGAAATGTGGGTCCCTATCAGATATTATGGAGACTGGCACTCCATACAATCTTACAATCTCTGCTACATACAACTTAGCCAGCTTTTGCAACGAGTAATCGGTGCGAACCGGCACAAAATGGGAAGACTTGGTTAACCGATCCACTATAACCCATATCGAGTCTTTCTTAGTAGGCGTCAAGGGTAGCCCACTAACAAAGTCCATAGTAATCCTTTCCCACTTCTACAGTGGAATCTTTACTGGCTGAAGCAATCCTGAAGACAACTGATGTTCCGCCTTCACTTTTTGACAAACCAAGTATTTACTTACGAACTCTATAACCTCGCACTTAAGTCCCAGCCACCGATAAAGCTCATGCAAATTCTGATACATCTTATTTCCGCCAGGATGCATAGCATAGAGGCTACTATGTGTTTCTCGTAGGATAGACTGTCTTAGATCATTGTCCTTAGGTATACACATTCTCCCACGGAAACACAACACTCCTTCACTATTTATTCCAAAGTCCGATGTCTCCCCATTCTCTACCTGTCTAAAATGAGCACCCAAAGTCTTGTCCACTAATTGCTTAATCCTTATCTACTCGACCCACACCGGTTTTACTTGAAGCTCAGCTAAAAAGCTACCATTATCCAACAAGCTTAAACAGGCGAGCATAGCCCTCAAGTCTGCCTTAACCTTATGACTCAACGCGTTGGCTACCACATTCACTTTGCCAGGGCATAATCCTTCAATAATTCCACCCATCTATGCTGCCCAAGGTTTAGCTCCTTTTGGGTAATGAGGTATTTCAAACTCTTGTGGTCCGAATAAATTATGCACTTCTCTACGTATAAATAATGCCTCCATATTTTTAGTACGAAAACCACCGCAGCTAGCTCCAAGTCATGGGTTGGGTAATTCACCTCGTGAGTTTTAAGTTGACGTGACGTATACGCAACCACTTTTCCTTCTTACATCAATACACATCCCAAGCCCACATTCGACGCTTCACTATAAACCGTAAACTCCTTCTCAGGCACTGGCTGAATCAACACGGGGGCCTCAGTTAAAACCTTCTTAAGTTTTCCAAAACTCTCCTACTGCTTGTCTATCCAAACAAATGGTACCCCTTTTCTCAACAACTTAGTTAAAGGTGCAACAATTATCGAAAAGCCCTCAACAAAATGCCTATAATACCCTGCCAAGCCCAGAAAACTTCAAATTTCTGATACCGACTTGGGTGTTTTCCAGTCTAACACTGTTTCAATTTTTCGGGGATCCAACTTAATTCCCTTAGTTGACACCACATGTCCAAGAAAAGTAACCTCCCTTAGCCAAAATTCACACTTACTGAATTTGGCATACAACTGGTTTCCCTCAAAATCTACAACATAATCCTTAAGTGTGCATCATGCTCATCCTCATCTCTTGAGTACACTAAAATGTCATCTGTAAAAACTACCATGAACCGATCCAGGTAGGGTTGGAAGACCCGATTCATGAGATCCATGAAAGCGACAGGTGCATTCGTCAGCCCGAATGGCATCACCAAGAACTCGTAGTGCCCATAACGAGTTCTGAAAGCTGTCTTATGAACATCCGCCTCCTTAACCCTCAATTGGTGATACACCGAACGCAGATCAATCTTTGAAAAAATGAAAGCTCCTCTAAACTGAACAAAAAGATCATCGATTCTCGGCAGAGGGTACTTGTTTTTAATAGTTAACTTGTTTAACCGCCGATAGTCGATGCACATTCGCAATGTCCCATCTTTCTTCTTTACGAATAACACTGGTGCTCCCCACGGAGACACACTTGGTCGAATGAATCCTCAATCCAACAATTCCTGAATCTGTGCCTTAAGTTCTACCAACTCATTTGGTGCCATTCGATAAGGGGCAATAGACACCGGAGCCGTCCCAGGTAGCAACTCGATTCCAAATTCTACTTCTCTGCTGGGTGGCAACCCTGGCAGCTAATTGGGAAAAACATCAAAAAAATTCCCTAACTGTTCTCAATTCCTTAACAGTAGGGTTCTTAGCCTCCGTATCGCTAATATAAGCCAAACGGGCTTCGCATCCCTTTCGTACCAACTTTTCAGCCTTCAATGTCGAAATCACATTTGACAGGTAATTCCGACGTTCACCAATCACCACCACCTCTTTATCCCCCGCTGTTCTTAACACCATGCACTTTGCAGCACAATCCAAGGTGGCTTGGTGTTTCACCAGCCAATCCATACCTAAGATTAAATCGAACTCACTAAACGGTAGCTCCATCAAATCCGCTAAGAAGGTAACCTCTTGGACTACTAAGGGTACCTTCTTAAACAACTTATTCACTCCCACTGTCTGACCTAACAGACTTATCACAGTCATCTCGTTCGCCGTAATTTCAAACATATCACCCAAAGGTTCAGTCATATTGCATGCAACTTATGAATGCGTCGATCCAATATCAATCACTGCTGTGTAATGTAACTCATATATAAAGAACATACCTGTTATCACATCTGTGGCATCCTCGTCTTCTCGATGACGAGCAGCATAAACCAAAGCTGGTTGCCTCGCCTCAGTATGGCCTGCATTTCCTCCTGGTGCTCCACGTCCACGTCCATTGCTGTTACCGCCCCTAACCTACCCATGACCCCTTGGCAGCAGCTGACCATCACTTGGTGGCTGGACACCACCTCGGCCCGCAACTGGCACCTGAGTTGGCATTTTAGGGCAATTTCTGATCATATGCTCCATAGACCCACAAGCTAAACAAGCTCCTGTCCTCTTCTAGCACTCGCCTCCATGGCTTCTCCCACAATCAGCATAAGGTGGCACCCCTGGATTAACAGTAGGGGGCCCTGCTCTAACTAGCCCATTAACTCTGGCTCTAGCCCTAGGCCTTTCTCTAACACTAGGAGTCTCAGCCTCCCTTTTATTCTTACCCCTTTCTTTTTCCCAATTTAAGCGCTCAGTGCGTTTTGCCTCCTCCACTATCTTTGCTTTCTCCATCAACCTCGAGAAAACTCGCTCCCTTTGTGGAGCTATCAATACTCTGAGGCTATCTTTAAGTCCATCCTCAAACCTAACGCAATGCTCATTGTCTGTTGCCACTATAACCCTTTCATACCAACTAAGGCATAGAAATTTCCCTCGTACTCCGCCACATATTTGTTTCCCTAGGTCATTGTCTGTTGCCACCATAACCCTTTCATACCAACTAAGGCATAGAAATTTCCCTCGTACTCCGCCACAGATTTGTTTCCCTAGGTCAAGTTCAGAAACTCTTTCCTTCTAGCATCCACATAACTCGTACCAACATACTTCCCTTGAAATGCAACTTTGAAGAACTCCTCAGTGACCTGCTCTGGTTAGGTGCCCTCTTTCACTATTAGCCACCACTGGTAAGCTTCTTCTCTAAGAAGTGACACTGCCCCTTTCAGCTTTTGTTCAGGTGAACAGTCTAAATCCTCAATTACCCTCTCAGTGGCCTCCAACCAGTATTTAGCCACGTTAGGAGCCACACCAGCCACAACCTTAAAGATCTCAGCCCCATTTGAACGAAGTCGCTCTGAAATGGACCCCCAATTCCCCGTGCCATTATTGGGCCCAACGACCTTCTCCAAAATCATTAGCATTGCCTGCGACAATGCATCATCCCCCGCGGCCCAATCATGCGGTCCATTCTTAGCCACAAGTGAGGCCGAAGCCTCTTCCACTTCAACATTGGGTATATGGCCCGATGCCGATGACTCAGCCCTAGCATTTTCACGACCTCGGACATGGCCTCTCGCACCTTTTCTAGCACTCATCGTGTTATCTGAATTAGAAATTTTATGAAGTTTTAGTTAGGTTCAATAATTAAACCGAAGTTTTATGAAAGTATTAAAAAGGAGATTATTTTCGTAATTCCTCTACAGTTCCAAGGTCCTACGGGCTTCAGTTTCAATCTATAAACCTTAGCATAATCATTTAAAGTAGCCCACTTGCTATCTACAGTATATCAAATTAAACAGGCTTAAGAATAAAAGAACTTGGTTCGACGTCGGAGACTCGGTGTTTCGCATAGCAAGACTTCCCTTTTTCCAAAACATTGTGATCCTGAAATTTTTTTTAAAGACGAAATCCAAGTAATAAGGCCCACTTCACAGCCCGAGTTTTGCAACCTAGGCTTTGATACCACTAAATGTAACACCCCAAACCCGGCCCGGACGTTATGTCCGAATTTGGCGCATTACATTAAAGTGTTTTATCGAAAACCTTGTTTTCATTAAAAACCCTTCCTTATAACAAGAAACCTTTATTAACTTATAAAACTCCTTTCAATCGCGAAAGCTTGTTTAAAATAGATGATTTATGAAAACATGTCATTTAAATAAAACTTAGTTGCGAAAACGTAGAAAAACAAAACTATGATTTAGGGAACCCCTGTTCAACTTCTCATAATTACAACGCATAAAAATAATAATCCACATGATAACCAAAAGGGAAGGCCTTATTACATTCCAGTCAAAAATTACTTAAAAAAAACAAATCCAAGTCGTCTTGCTAGCTGGCCACCTCTAAGTCCCTCCAAACTTAAAACCTTCTACTGAGCATCACCTGAGAAAAATAAAAGAGGGGGTGAGTTTTTGCAAACTCAGTGTGTACAACCCTTGACAAGTAAGTAGCATTCATTAGTCACCATAAAATCATACATGCAATGCAATGAAATGCAACCCACCCTAAATAATCCAACTGATACACATCAACTCCGTCCCCCAGTACACATCATGTGGGGATATAAATATTGACCCACCCAACCGATACACATAAATGGTAGCCCGGTTGCGGAACTACCTTTATTGCAGCAAGCTGCCATCACATATTGGGCTTAAAATCCGTCGGTGGATCCACGGTTGTCAAGCAACCATGCGATCCTCATATACTTCCTCCGTTCCATAATTCCCAACCCAGATGCAACCTAAACAGAATATCGTATGTATGGAGCAGATATACATGTAACATCCATAAATCTTACATACAACACATAGGGGTATTTTGGTCAATTTTTCCCTTAAGGGCATTTCGATAATTTTCCCTTATTACGGGTTTTCACTTACCTTGGCCCGTTAACAAATCCCGTAAGCTAAGATGAAAGAATAATATGCACTAGGTAGGATTCCAGAGAAGAGGAGGTGAGTCATTAAGGCCGATTAAGTACCAAGCTCTCCCTAGATCCAATCCTAGACATGCATGTACCCGTTGCCACACCTTAACCCTATGACTTGTCTACGGTCACAATAAATTAATTAAGTTTTATGTCTGTTTAAGCAATTATCGGATACTAGGCCCAAAACCCTTTACAAAGCCCTAACAAATCTGCATGCATGCACATGGCCCACTAGGCCTAATCTCATTCATATGGCCCATTAGGCCCAAATCATATTCATTTGGCCCATTAGGCCCAAATCATAGTTATATGGCCCATTAGGCCCAATCACTTCCTCAGTCATGCTTTCATACGATTTTCCATCACATAACATTAATTACCAATTTTGCCGATTATGGGCCCTACAGTCTATCGGCCCATTTAGCCCATTCTGGCCCGGTTGGCCAAAACACAGCCCAAATCCATGGAATCGCCCATGGGGTCTTAGATAACCTATCGGTTTCCCCCTTACGAGTGTTCGCGCACTCGCAAGACTACCGTAGCCAAACTTTCAGCTTTTCGGCATTTTGGCTTTTCGGCATTTCGGGATTTGCCGATCTACTGTGTGTGTGTAGTGTATGTACACAACTTGTAATAAAGCATGCTAAGATCCCCTTAGCCACGAACCTACAATCGATATCAATCCAGGATTAATCTCACATACTTATCGAATACTTTACCAAAAGCCGAAGTCTCACTTTAACCTTACCTGAAATGCCAAGCCTTAATAGCTTTTCCTGGATCACCATTCACGAGTACTTCCCAGATCTGCATTAACTTTTATCATTAAAAACATAATGGGTGACTTGTATCCAAAATATGTCACCCTTTTCTACTAAAGCGTATTCGGCCAACCCTTTACCGAAGTTGAGAACACTTACCAAAATCTCACACCTAAGGAGCAAATCGGCAGGGATCCAAAAGACTGGGATTTGATACTAATCCTACCAAAACTAATTAGAAGAAGTGAGGGACAGAGTAAACGATACTAGTAAAACCGATTGAGAGAACAAAACACTTATACTAGAATTGGCCGAAGTAGAAAGAGTAGTGGCGGCTTAAAGGATATTCAACTCTTGCGACTTGTATGGTAAAAAGGTTATTCGGCACAAAGAGAAATCATTTAAACTAGAGATGAATCAAAAAGAGATCTTGAGTAGGGAAAGAATGGAGAATCAACATAAAGGAAGAAAGGAAGAACAAGGGATTTTTGGCTTTTTTTGAAAAAGTGTTTTCTGGTAATAAGGAGAGGGAGAATTCGACATTAACCTAGCATCCTCACATTCGGCACCTATATATAAAGTCTATAACCGAATTTCCCATGCCCAAATTCCCAATTCAGCTCTTCCTCTTTGTACTCCTCATCTCTTAATTTCTCTCCCTAATAACTCCTTAATCCCCTCCTCAAATTTCTCTTCTTATCACTCCCTACAGAGTTCATAATCAACACCACTACTGGCCATCTACTAGGCAAAAATAAATCCTCTTTTTGAGCAAGGAAGGATTCGAACCCAAGCCCCCCTGAATAGCTCAACATACCATTTGCCTCCTTGCCACAAGTTCTTTTTGTGTTTGATTCCTCCTTCATTTATTTAAAAACCAACCTTCTGGCCATCAGGGTTATTTTAACTATTAACTTATAATTTCCTTTACCCCTAAATTTGAACTCAACCCTTAACCATGACCTACTATCACATAATTAACACTTGACTAGGAATGTTAAGCATAATTTCTATCGAAACCGAAAAAAAGAAAGTTCAAGATTCCAGGATGTTTGGGGTGTTACATTTTGTTCCGATACGTACAGAGTACTCGCTGGATAAGCTGGCTGAATTGTATGTTTCTTAGATTGTGAGATTACATGGTGTGCCTATATCTATTGTTTTGGATAAAAATCTGAGGTTTACATCGCGGTTTTGGAAGAAACTGTAAGATACACTAGGTACGAAAGTACATTTCAATACTGCTTTCCATCCGTAAACAGATTGACAGTCTGAGCGAATCATTCAGATACTTGAGGATATGTTGAGATGTTGCGTTCTCGAGTTTTAAGATATGTGGGAATGATACCTACCTCTGATTGAATTTACGTATAATAACAGCTATCAATTGAGTATTAAAATGGCACCTTATGAGGCTTTGTACGCTCGTAAATGTCGTACACCACTACGCTAGATTGAGCTCAGTGAAAATAAGATACACGGGGTTGACTTGATCAGAGAAATTGAGCAGAAAGTGAAAGTGATCTGTGAAAGTTTAAAAGCAGCATCAGATCGTCAGAAATCATATACGGACTTGAAACGTAAAGATATAGAGTTTCAGATCGGGGATAAAGTTTTCTTGAAAGTCTCATCGTGGAAGAAAATACTCAGATTTGGTCGTAAAGGCAAATTGCGTCTGAGATTCATTTGGCCGTATGAGATTATAGAGCGTATCGGGCCAGTTGCTTACAAACTATTGTTGCCACCTGGGTTAGAAAAGATCCATAATGTATTCCATGTTTCGATGCTTCGTAGATATTGATCTGAACCTTTGCATGTGATTAGTCCATCTGAGATTGAGATTAAGCCTGATATCACGTATGAGGAAGAACCGATTAGTATTCTAGCTCACGAGATTAAAAAGTTGAGAAATAAGAAGATTACATTAGTTAAAGATCTATGGCATACACACAGAGTTGAGGAAGCAATGTGGGAGCTAGAAGATGCAATGAGAGAATGTTATCCGAACCTATTCATCGATAAGATTTTCAAGGACGAAAATCCCTAAGGGGGAGAGTTGTAACAGCCCAATTTAGACCCTAATCGAAACGGTGGTTTTGGGACCATGAATCTAAGTTAGAAAAATATTTAAAAATTATATTCTATGTTTATTTTGTGTGAATTTGTATCTATGAAATTTTCGTGATTTAATTTTGTCGTTTAGGTATTCGATTAAATAAAAGGACTTAATCGCGTAAAATAAAAATTAGGAGGTGGAACGATAGAAAAATGTGCAAGTGTACACAATCGCAACAAGTAATAAAGTCACAAGTAAATGTTGAGTTACCATACCCACAGGAACTGTAAAAAGAATTGTTTATGAAATTAATTGTAAAACACTTTGGTGAGGTAAAAATAATTTGGTTTAAAAAGGTGGTAAAAAACTATTAGAAACTAAGTAAATAATAAAACAAAGGAGTTCAAGTGCACGATTTCAAATAAGATTTAATCAATGTGACATACTTGTGTTGGATCAATTATATCCCTTTAACTTAGAATTATTAAACTTATGTTTACACTGTTACGAATAAAATCACGGGAACCCGGTAATTTTCTAACTTATGAACATACTTACATACCAAAATCCATTCATCTCTTGACATATCCCTATGTCAATTCAATAGACTAAACAGATTCTAGTAAGCAAACATGTTATTGCACATACATACTCATTAAATTGAACCAATCTCTTGCATATCCCTATGTCAATTCGAACAATTAATCAAATCTAATAAGCATATAAAAGACTATGTGAAGTAACAAGGCATCCGTACCTTGAAACAATTTAATCACAATAATCTTGCAAGTTATGCAAGGCAATAATATTGCCAGATACATTGCCAATTTAACCTTCAGCTACCTTAGAAGAATAAACATGCACTGATTAAGTACTGTGTCAATTAATTACAATTTCAATCCGTTTAAATAATTAATTCATTAGTTACCTCATAGTCATAACGCAAGAATAACTTAGGCATGATTTTACTTAATCAAGCATCTTACCGAGGCCTATAACAGCATAAACATCATTTTAACAATACAAGCAGGCAAAATATAATCAACCTAACACAAACATAATTTTAAGCTGAATTGATTAAAATAACCATTTCAATAGCATAAATATTCATAAACATGTTCGTCAAAAAAACAACAAAAATTAAAGAGTTAAGGAACAAGAGGCAAATCCGGTGTTTCTCCATAGCTTGTCTAGTTGCTCCGTTCTTCGTTATTCGTTGGCCTTGGCTATCAAGGTGGCTTATGAACACCTAATTTATGCTCCAAAATGGCTGATGAGAGCTTCTTTCCCAAGAGAAGAAATCAGCACTTTGAACAAGAGGGAAATGGGATGAAAAAAATAAGAGAAAAGTGAGAGAGGGAATGAAAGAATGTTGTAAAGTGAGGGATGCTTTGAATGATCAGTAAGGGGTGGCTTTTATAGCTAATTGTGGCTGCTAAAAATAGAAAATTCCAGTAGCCAAAGACCCCCCTATGGCTGGCCACACACATGGCAAAGTTGAGAGTTTCAACTTTGCTATTTTAGGCTTAGGGCAATTTCATAAACCCACAATTAAAGGAGGGGTTTGAATGCATTTTGAAAATTCTTCAAGGGCATTTTTTCAAGAATATTTAATCAGCTAAAATGCTGATTTGGGTCAGCATATGGACGGTTTTGGGCTACCCAATTAGTGGCTGGTTCGGTTCTCTCAATATGGTTCGACCAGTGCGGTTCAACTGGGCCCTTTCTCCAAAATTTATTAAAAATAATTTATTTTACCCAAATTAAATGGGGAATAAATTAAAATTAATTAAATTATGAATTAAAACACATTTCTGGACCGTCTTAGGCTGGAAATTAATGTGCCTCGATACTTCAAATTGCTTATTTGTTTTGAGCTTTCAGCAGTGTCAGCCGAGCCAATTTTCGTCCTTTGCGCGAATCTGTCGAAAAATAGTCAAAATTAACCAAAATTAAGTATAAAATTAAATAAATTCACTGTGTTCATATTTTTAACACAATTTAATTATTTTATAATATTTAATTATTTTTTGACAAGAATTTAATCGGATTTGCATGAATTTAAGTAAAAATGGGTATGAAAAAGTATATAATTTTTTGTGTTTCCACACCCCAAAACTGAATTCATTGCTCGTCCCGAGTAATGCACAAAATTTGAAAAAAATTTCTTGGAAACACCTTTGAAAATATTCCTTCAGAACAATATTTTTTCCAAAATTATGAATTTAAAAAACTTATGCTCAAAAACAAGAAATCTGATAGTTATGCAACTTAAGTAGGCATATTGTTCAAATTAAATTCAAAAACTTATTATAATAGCAAAATTTAGACTAAATGCTTTTGTAACAAAGACATGTTAACCCTTACCAATTTGATTTTTATTCCTTCATTCAATACTAAGATACAATCATTAAGCTTAACTTATGTCTTCATATGTTGATCCTAGCAATTTCTCTCCACTAATATAGGTAGTATGAGGACTTTGAATCAATAGGTCTTTATCAAGGTTGTAACGTGGCTAGGCTAGGGGTAGGTGAAAAATGGATAAATTTTGGTTTAAAACCCCTAGACTCAGCGTCAATCGAACCTTCGGAGTTTTTACCTTCGATACACCAACTTAACTTTCATATGCTCTTTTGTACATCTCTTTCAAATACATGTGCTCTCTTTACTTTTTTTTAACTAACACGAGCAATTACTTTGTGTACTGCAATTCTTGAGCAAATTTTCAACTCCCCCAAACTTATTTTTGAAGTACATTTTGAATATTACTGAGTCTAGTGTTTGGGACAATTTTACGATCATTAAGCGAAAAAGTAATGGCTAATTATTGCAAGGGTCGAAATAAAATTAGGCCATATAGTCTCAAAGTTGGGTTTCAAAGGATAAAATTTTACCACAGTGGGCTTGAAAGGTTCAAACGGTTCAAACAATAGTTGCCTAAATCATTTCCAATGTTCCATGCTCCCTAGGATTTCGCCTCAAGAAACTACTAAGTCAATTCTAAAGACTTAAACTTTCATGCATACCTATATTTCCTAAAGAACTAAAAATTTTATGGTACGAATCTTTATTAAAAATACATTCATGTCATTAATAAGCTAACATAATACTTTATTGAAATAATAGAACTTTATTCATACTCAAATTGAGCATACTTAACAGAATTCAAATTCTTGAACAAAAAATATCCTAATCATAATTAAAAGAAAAAAAATTATTCTAAGTGGAAATAATTCAAATTTTTGGTCCCCCAACTTAAAATGAACAATGTCCTCATTGTTTAAAGTGAACAGATACTATACACCAGGTAGGATTTTAGAAAAGAGGAGGTGAGTCAATTTGATTGCTTAAGTACCAAGCTCTTTCTAAATCCAATCCTAGACATGTATATATCTATTGCCACACTTTATGCTTTATGACTTGCTCACATTTTATTAGTGATTTTCCTCTCTTTTTTTATTATGCGAAAAAGAAAAGATTCCTAATTAAACTTAATCCTAAAAATAGTCTAAGAAAAAAAATAAAGTAAAGTCAAGATCCCCTCTTTATTTATTTGTAGGCCCTTCTGAATTTGACTCATCTTTTGCTCCATCACTATCACCTTTGCATGAATCGCTTCGCTCCTTCTTTGATAATGGACTCCATGGTTCAAATATGAAATCTGGAAACTCAGGCACACAAATAAACGGATCATTGTATATTTTTTTAAAAGCACTTTTCATCGAGTCATCCCTTATTTTTGAGTATCTCTAGTAGGCTTGTTGCTGCCATTGCATATGTTGCATTAAGTCCATCAATTTTGATAGCTCATCTCAAAGGTCTGGGCTAGGCGATTGAGCTCTAAACATTGAAGTTTCAGCATCAGGTTCAGCTTCTGGCTCCACTGATTCTACCTTATCAGGGATTTGAAATGATTACATTGTGGGATCTTCTTCTTCATCAGGGTCCTCCAGTTCCTCACTTACTTCAACTCGTTACTGTAGGACTAAGTCTTCAGCTACTCGGTAAAGGTCCCAATCTGTGATTGTGCCTTGGCTATACTCTGTCTTCCTTACATTCGCAAGAATTTCAGCTTTCAAGCATAAAATTGTTATTGTAAAGGGAAAGTGAGTAGAGCCAGAGCGTTTAATAGCACAACTCCGTGTTTCTCTCAAGATGATCTTCCCCACATCAATGGTCTTACCAGTTGGGTCGAGTACAATAAAACCATTCGCTCTAATGAGATTGAGTTGCAATTTAAAACGTGGGTCAAAACTGACCTTTTTATTTGGAAAACTAAAAATTAAATTTTCTATTTAGGGAATAATTTCTCGAAAAATTATGTTAAAATCAATGCCCAAGAAAGATTGGAGGGGTCACAAGCGGTCCTGCTTAAGTTCCAATCTCCTAAACAGAATTTATTTAAACATACTAATATAAAAAATATACGCTAAATAATTTATTAAAAAGGAAGATAAGAAAATTTTAAACATCAGATAAAATGAACAAAATTTCATTCCGTTCAATCTTATCTCCCCAAAAGTGTTTCAGGCACTGAGTGTTAACTTGAAATTTACCTCCCTTACCTTGGAGCTCGATAACTTCGTATGGGTAGACGCGATGAATCGTAAATGGACTGGACCAACGTGATTTTAAGTTACCTGGAAAGAACTTTAGTTTGGAATTAAATAACAAGACTCGCTAACCTGCTTCAAATTCTCGAAATATAATGTGCTTGTCATGCCATTTCTTAAGTCTCTCCTTGAGTAATTTGGTATTTTCGTAGGAGAATAGCCGGAGTTCCTCTAGCTCGTTGAGTTGGAGCATCCATTTCACTTTAGCAAGCTTAGGAGCCAAGTTGAGTTGTCGAAGAGCCCAATAAGCCTTGTGCTCTAACTCTAAGGGTAGATATCATGCTTGCCCAAAGACCAACCTGTAGGGTGACATCCCTAAAGGCATCTTGTATGCTTTTTAGTAAGCCCATAAAGCATCATCCAGCCTTTTGGACCAATCTCGTCAGTTTGGGCAAACTACCTTTTCAAGTATGCCTTTGATTTCCTTATTTGCTAGTTCAGCTTTCCCATTCGTCTGCGGATGGTAAGCTAATGCAACCTTGTGTTTCACTCCGTGCTTGTCTAATAACCATTTTAACCACTTGTTCATGAAGTAGGACTCTCCATCACTAAATATAGCTCTTGGGGTTCCAAACCTTGTGAACACGTGTTTCTGTAAGAACTTAATTACAACCCTAGCATCGTTTGTCGGATAAGCTTCAACCTCGACCCACTTGGACACATAGTCTACTGCTACCAATATATATTTGTGACTAAAAGACAGAGGGAAAGGACCAAGGAAGTCAATACTCCATACATCGAACAATTCTACCTCAATAATGTTTGTTCGAGGCATCTCATTTCTGTTGGTGACATTTTCGACCCTTTGACATCGGTCACAGCTCTTTACGTATGCATATGTATCCTTAAATAGTATTGGCCAAAAGAATCTGGCTTGCAATACTTTGGCCGCCGAACGAGTACCTCCGAAGTATCCCGCACTCTAAGTTGAGTGACAATGGTATAAAATTGTTTGTACTTTGTCTTCTGCCACACATCTCCTAATCATCTAACCTGTACACTTTTTAAACAAATATGGTTCTTCCTAGAAATAGTACTTCACATCGTGAAGAAACTTTCTCCTTTGTTGATAAGTCTTATCATTTGGCATCAAACCACAAGCTAAATAGTTAGCAATATTACCAAACCAAGGGGTATTATGGACATGGCTTACCTTCAGTATGTGTTCATCTGGAAATGTTTCCTGAATTGGTATATTAGGAGAATTCCCTTCTTGCGGCTCCAATCTGGACAAGTGATCTGCTACTTGGTTTTCTACTCCCTTTCGATCTTGAATTTCTAGATCAAACTCTTGAAGTAGAAGTACCCATCGGATCAGTCTCGGCTTAGCGTCTTTCTTGTACTTAATTACCGAGTGGTCCGTATAGACAATTACTTTGGTACCTACAAGATATGATCGAAACCTGTCAAAAGAAAATACAATGGCAAGTAACTCTTTTTCTATTATCGTATAGTTAAGTTGAGCTCCTGTAAGAGTCCGGCTTGCATAGTAGATGGGATGAAAAACTTTGTTACTTCCCTGGTCCATGACAACCCCTATCGCAAAGTCGCTTGTGTCACACATCAATTCAAATGGCAAATCCTAGTCTGGTGTGACGATTATGGGTGCCGTAACTAATCGACTCTTCAAATCCTTGAATGCTCTTAAGCATTCACCATCGAACTTGAACGTCGTGTCCTTCAATAATAATTTGCATAAGCGTTTAGCAATTTTGGAGAAGTCCTTGATAAATCTTCGATAGAACCCGACGTGGCCCAAAAAGCTCCTAACACCTTTTACAGATGTTGGAGGTGGGAGTTTCTCGATAACATCTACCTTTGCTTTATCTACCTCGATTCCATGTCTCATTATCCGATGCCCTAGAACAATTCCTTCTTGCACCATGAAATGGCATTTTTCCCAGTTAAGTACTAGGTTTTCTTCGCATCACCTTAGTACCTTAGCTAGATTGGCTAAGCAATCATCGTAAGTATCTCTGAATACTGAAAAGTCATCCATAAAAACTTCCAAGTACTTCTCAACCATGTTAGTAAAAATAGACATCATACATCTTTGAAATGTAGCAGGTGCATTACATAAACCAAATGGCATGCGTCTAAATGCAAATGTACCGTACGGGCAGGTGAACATTGTCTTGTGTTGATCTTTCAGTGCTACTGTAATTTGATTATACCCCGAGTATCCATCGAGAAAATAGTAATAGTCTCACCCGACGAGTCTATCCAGCATCTGATCCAAGAGCGAGAACAAAAAGTGATCTTTCCTAGTCGCCTTGTTCAGCTTTCGGTAATCGATGCAAATCCTCCATCTCGTAACTGTTCTAGTTGGTATCAACTCGTTGCTCTCGTTCTCTATGAATGTGATACCTCTCTTCTTTGGCACGCACTGGACCGGACTTACCCACGAACTGTCTGAGATGGGATAAATGATACTCGTATCTAACCACTTGATAATCTCCTTTTTCACCACTTCCTTCATGATGGGGTTCAGTCTTCATTGTCCACCAATCGTCCCTTTTTCGCCATCTTCTAGGATAATCTTGTGCATGCATACAGATTGACTAATACCACAGATATCGGCTATGGTCCATCCAATAGCCTTCTTGAATTATTTCAAGACTAAGATAAGTTTTTCTTCTTGCTCAGTAGTTAATTCTGCTGAAACAATCACAAACAGAGTAGAAGAGTTACCTAAATAAACATATTTCAAATGTGAGGGGAGTACCTTCAGTTCTAATTTAGGTTACTCCTCAATTGATGCTTTTGGTTGGGTATAATCCCTTTTCTCTTTATCATTTGGAGGGTCTAATGTCAAAATTTGTTCCAACGGATAATCAGCATAGTTGAGCTCCTTTTCCACTATTAAATCCTCTAAATCGGATACTGCAGAACAACCATCAATTGTGTCAGGAAATCGCATAGACTTAAAAACGTTAAATGTTACCTGATCATCCTGAACACGCATAGTAAGCTCACCCTTCTGCACATCAATAAGGGTCCTTTCGGTTGCTAAGAACGGCTTTTGTAGGATAATTGACACTTCTTTGTCTGCTTCAAAGTCTAGGATAACAAAATCAGCAAGAAAGATAAATTTATCTACACGTACCAATACGTCCTTGATTTTTCCTTCCGGACGTGCTAAAGATCGATCCGCTAGTTAAAGTGTAACCGTAGTAGGTCTAACTTCACCTATCCCTAATTTCCTAAATATTGACATAGGCATCAAGTTAATACTCGCACCCAAGTCACATAGTGCCTTACCACAATACGTTGCTCCAATGTTGCAAGGTATGGTAAAACATCCAAGATCCTTCAACTTTGGGGGTAGTTCGTCTTGAAGATATGCACTGCATTCCTTCGTCAGAGCTACCGTCTCAAATTCTCCAAGTCTTTATTTTTTAAACAAGATATCCTTCATGGATTTGACGTAGTTCGGCATTTGTTCAAGTGCTTCAACCAACGGGATGTTGATGTGAAGTTGCTTGAGTACATCTAGGAATTTCTTGAATTGAATTTCATGCTTCTGCTTCTGAAGTCTTTGAGGGTAGGGTGGTGGCAATTTCTTTACCAGAACTAGTTGATTCATTTTTTGCAGCAATTCTGCATCTAACGGAGTTGATAGTTGATCAGAATTAGCTGCTTCTGGAATTACCCTGTCGGGTTTTTCAAATTCTGGTTCTTGTGAAATTGGACTTTCAACACTTGGTTGAACTTCCTCTGAGTCTTGAGCATCAGCTGGCTCCTTTTCAGCTTCGATAGCGTTGGGCTCTACTGTCTTTCCGCTCCTCAGTGTTAACCTTTGCAATGTTCCTTCCTCGGATTTCTTAGATTCTCCGTATCACTAGGTAAAGCATCTTGTGGTCGGTTCTTGAGTTCAGTAGCAAGCTGGCCCACTTGATTCTCTAAATTCCTTAGAGTGGCATCGTTTTTCACCATGTATGCCTTTAATAAATTCTCCAAGCTATTGGATGATTCAGCCTGAGCTTGTTGGGGAAAACTAAGCGGCTGAGTCGGTCTAGGTTGAGCGTAGTTGTTACTGGTTCCAACCCCTTGGTTACTCTAGGACAAATTCGGGTGGTTTCGCCACGATGGGTTATAGAAATTGTACTGCAGTCCTTGCCTTCCTCGATTTTGGTTCTGGTTACCCATGTAGTATTTTGATTCGGGGTTTGTTGGACATTCTTCGAATAAATGTCCTTCCCCACAATAAACACAGGCTATACTCTCAAATTGGTGAGGTGGTTGGGCTGCAAAACTGTTAGACCCATTAATGGTAAGATTCTTAAGCATTGAGGATATTAAAGATACCTGAGATGTGAGTGAAGTGAGAGCATCCACTTCATGTATTCCAGTGACTCGTCTTCTTGACACGGATCGATTAGCTAACTATTGATAATTGTTACTGGTGATCCTCTCGATGATTTCGTAAGCCTCAGTATAAGACTTAGAAAAGAGAGCACTATTAGCAGAAGCGTCCACTACCATCCTTGTGTGAGCATTGAGACCATTATAAAATGTCTCATGTTGGATGCAATATGGGATTCCATGGTGAGGGCATTTTTGTAATTATTCTTTGTATCGATCCCATGCCTCATACAAGGACTCATCATCCGTTTGTTGGAAGGCAGTGATCTCGTTCCTCAATTTAGCATTCTTACTTGGCGGGAAATACTTCAGAAGGAATCTTTTGGCTAACTCTTGCCATGTAGAAATTAAGTTTGGTGGCAATGAATTCAACTAGGCTCGAGCTTTGTCCCTTAGTGAATATGGGAACAGCTTCAATCGTTGTAACACCCCTTACCCGTATCTGTCGCCAGAACAGGGTACGAGGTATTGACAGATTATAGTATATACTATTAAATAAAACCCAACAAAAATATGGCGTGCAATTTGATCATTATAACATATGCTATTAACAATACAAACTAATTTCAAAGACTTCATACAAAATGATTAGTTTGATACTATAAGTAGTAATTTAAACCTAGACATTTATGACACGTAACAAAATAACTAAGTCTGCTATACATGCCATATTTCAAAATAGTGTTTACAAAGTACCAAAAAGTATTGATAGTGTGGATCGGTCTCTGACGATCTTCAATTCCCGAGCTGGCTTAGTAATTCTATAAGACAAGAAAAAGAAAAGAAGATAAGCATATAGCTTAGTAAGTAAGTATATAAATAACAAATAAGGAATCTAACATGTTTACAACATAACTCAATTATATCATATTTTTAAATTTTATTGTTTACTCCAATTTGATCAAGCTGTCCCTCCTGCGTCATGATCACTAAATAAATCATAACTCGAGTTACGAAACTCGAAATTCAAATCCGTAAAATTTCCCTGAATCTAGACTCATCAAAATTCTCACTAATTTTTTTTTTAGAATTTTTGGTTCAGCCAATTAGTACAGTTTATTAGTTAAAGTTTCCCCTGTTACACAGCTCAACTGATCTGCCCTCTATTCACTACAAATTGAATTTCTCTTAGTACACAATTCAAATAACCATGAAATCTATTTCATTTAAAACTAGACTCAATAAGGAATTTAGGCATGTAAACTATATTTCTTAATTTTTTTTTTACAATTTTTAATAATTTTTAAAAGTTGGAACAGGGGATCACATAGTCATCCTGAGCAAGTCACACACAATTGTAAATATCTCAAAATATAGAATTCCTTTGCTTGCTCTATTTCTTTTATATGAAAATAGACTTATTAAGCTTTAATTTCATATCTCATTCAACCTCTAATTAAATTCTTTCTATTTTTTGTGAATTTTCAAAATCACGTCACTGCTACTGTCCAAAATAGTTTTAATGCTAATTTCACTCTTTCACACATTCTTTATACTAATCTCATTTTAACTTACATATATATATCACCAATCATTTTCACCACATTTCATATGTCACAAGTGTAGGTCCATGACTACAATGTCATCACAAAACCATCCCGTTGAACAATTCGGATTAATCCTCAATACTTGATGGTTTCAGCACACAGCCCCACCATCATATTTCATTTAGTTCGGCTCTATTGTACACATGGTGAACACTTAGTACCACTCATGCGACCTAGCCGATTTGTCTCGTAGCTCTCTTGTCTACATGGTGTCCTTCACTTGGAATCACGCATGCGACCTAGCTACATTTATCTCTCACGTAGCTCTCTTGTCTACATGGGATACATCCCGTATCACACATGTGACCTAGCTACTACATAGTATCTCGTAGCTTTCTTGTACACATGATGTGCACTCGGCACCATACATGTGACCTTGCTACACTCCCTCTATTTTATTCGATCTTTCCGAATGTTCAACCGGGATCTCTCTTTCTATTACTTATTTCCATTCTTCCAATAGTCGATTTATACTTCAATATAAGAATGAAATATAAGAATGCAAATGAAATTAATGTATTATTTACATACAAACTTACCTCGGTGCAAAATATGGGAATTTTGCAATTTAGTCCTAAACTTTCTCCTTCCCCCGTTTGAGGTCGATTCCACGTCTTTCTTGATCTATAACAACATATTTAGCTCATTTAACACTCAAACTATTTATTTTAATCCAAAAATCACATTATACAAAAATTACATTTTTGCCCCCTAACTTTTAGAAAATTACAATTTTGCCCCAAGGCTCGGAAATTTAATTTCAGCCCTTATTCTTATGTTTAATGACCTACTGATCATTTTTCTCTTCTATGGCAACATCAAATTCTCACTCTAACACATAGTTATGAACAATAGGTATTTTTATCGATTATGCCGTTTTGCTCGTTTTCGTTAAAAATCGCTTAGAAAAGATCGTTCCCCTAACTTCAAACATTCATATTCTACCATAAAACAACAAAATACATGCCTATCATTCATGGGTAAATTTTTAAACATAAACCCTAACTCAAAATAATGGTAGAAATAAGTAAACCGAGCTACGAGGATTTCAAAAATGTGAAGAACATTAAAAACGGGGCTTGAAATCACTTATTATGAAGCTTGAAAGTTGAAGAAACCCTAGCTATGGAGGAGAGCAATTTTCGGCAGCAACTAATGAAGATGATAACCAATTTTGTGTTATTTTTCCCATTTTATTTCATTTAATATACAAATGACCAAAATGCCCTTACTACTAAACTTTCCAAAAATTCCTTCCATGTCCTAATTTTGTCGATGAACTTAAAATTTGTCAAATTGCTATTTAAGACCTCCTAATTAATATTTCAAAGCAATTTCATACTAAAAACTTCTAGAATGCAAATTTTGCAACTTATTCGATTTAGTCCCTACTTTCAATTTAAGCACTTTAGGCATAGAATTTCTTCACGAAATTTTTACACAATCATGAAATCATATCATAATCATCAAAATAATTATAAAATAATTATTTCTATCTAAGATTTGTGGTCACGAAACCACTATTCCGATTAGGCTCTAATTCGGGTTGTCACAATTCTTCCCCCCTTTAAAGATTTTCGTCCCCGAAAATCTTACCTAGAAAGAGGTTAGAGCATCTTTGTTTCCTCATAGCTTCCTCAGTTCCCATGTAGCCTCTTCTATCCCCATGTCCGTGCCACAATACTTTCACTAAGGTTATACTTTTATTTCTTAACTGTTTAATTTCTCGAGCCAAAATCTTTATTGGTTCCTCCTCATAGGTCATATCCGATCGAATCTCAATTTCTGTTGGAGAAATCACATGTGAAGGATCAGAACGATAACGTCGCAACATTGATACATGAATCACGTTATGAATTCTTTCTAACTCTGCCGGTAAGGCCAACCGATATGCCACTGGTCCAATCCTCTCAATAATCTCATACGGCCCAATAAAACGCGGACTCAACTTGCCTTTTCGGCTAAATCTCAGAATTTTTTTCCATGGTGACACCTTCAAGAACACTTTATCACCCACTTGAAATTCAATCTCTTTTCTTTTTAAATCTGCATATGACTTTTGTCGATCTGAAGCAGCTTTTAAGCAATCCCGAATTACTTTTATTTTCTCTTCGGTTTCTTTAACTAGATCAACTCCGTGAATCTGTTTCTCACTAAGTTTGGTCCAATATAAAGGAGTCCGACACTTACGACCATACAAGGCTTCGTATGGTGCCATTTGTATACTTGACTGATAACTGTTATTGTAGTCAAATTCAATCAAAGATAGATATTTCTCCCAACTACCTCCAAATTCTAAGACACATCATCTAAGCATATCCTCGAGTACCTGGATTACTCTTTCCGACTGACCATCTGTTTGTGGATGAAACACGGTACTAAAGTTCAATTTTGTACCCAAAGCTTCTTGTAACTTTTTCCAAAATCTCGAGGTAAATCTCGAATCTCTGTCTGATATTATTGACATAGGTACTCTATGCAACCTCACAATTTTAGCAATATATAATTCGGCTAATTTATCAAGTGAGTAATCGATACGTACTGGTATAAAGTAGGCTGACTTTGTTAATCTATCAACCACTACCCAGGCAACATCCTTCTTTTCAGGAGTCAAAGGCAAACTGGTCACAAAATCCATGGTAATCTTGTCCCATTTCCACTCAGGCACCATTATCGGTTGAAGTAATCCTGAAGGCACTTGATGTTCATCTTTTACTTGTTGACAGATCAAACACTTGGTTAAAATTCAGAAATGTCCCTTTTCATACCTGGCCACCAATACAACTTCTTTAAATCATTATACATTTTTGTGCTACCAGGGTGAACTGATAAACAGCCACTGTGTGCTTCATGTAATATTTTCTGAATCAATTCATCGTTTTTCGGTACACATATCCTGTCTCGAAACATCAAACAGTCGTCTGGTCCAACTCGAAAATCTGAGTAGTAACCTGATTCGCATTGAGTTCTCTTGGTTTGCAACTCACTATCGTTCTTTTGAACATTACAAATCAACTGGAGAAATAACGGTTTAGCCTTCATCTCTACTAAGATTGACCCATCATCAGACAATGCTAACTCCGTATTCATGGCTCTCAAAGTAAAAAGACATTTCCTGCTCAAGGCGTCAGCAACTACATTTGCTTTTCCCAGATGATAATCAATCACTAGATCATAATCCTTTAATAATTCAAGCCATCTTCGCTGTCGCAGATTCAAATCCTTTTGATTCATCAAATACTTCAAACTTTTGTGATCAGTAAAAATTCGGCATTTTTCACCATACAAATAATGTCGCCAAATTTTTAAGGCAAAGACAATAGCGGCCAATTCCAAATCATGTGTAGGATAGTTCTTCTCATGCAGTTTTAACTGTCTCGAAGCATAAGCTACCACTTTACCCTCTTGCATCAACACACATCCAAGGCATCGGTGATGCATCACTATAAATTACGAACTCTGTCCCTGGCTCAAATTTGTACTAAAATTGGTGCTTCAGTCAATCGTGCTTTCAACTTTTCAAAACTCTGCTGACATTTATCAGTCCATTCAAACTTAACATTCTTTTGGAACAACTTAGTCATAGGAGAGGCAATCATCGAAAATCCCTCAACAAAACGTCTATAATATCCGGCTAAGCCTAAAAAACTTCTAACCTCAGATACATTCTTTGGCGGTTTCCAATCAACGATCGCAGAAATCTTACTTGGATCCACTCGAATACCATCACCTGAGACTATATGTCCCAAAAATCTGACTTCACGGAGCCAGAACTCACTTTTACTAAACTTAGCAAACAGCTTTTTTTCTCTCAAGATCTGCAATATGGTTCTCAAGTGTTTGGCATGTTCAGACTTATCTCGAGAATAAATTAGAATGTCATCTATAAACACTACTACAAACTTATCCAAATATGGCCGAAAGATCCGATTCATTAAGTCCATAAATATAGCTGGAGCATTTGTTAAGCCGAAAGGCATCACAAGAAACTCATAATGTCCATACATTGTCCTAAAGGCGGTTTTTGGCACATCCGACTCCTTAACTCTTAACTGATAGTAACCAGACCTCAAATCGATCTTTAAAAACACTGTGGCCCCCTTTAACTGATCGAATAAATCATCAATCCTCTGTAATGGGTACTTGTTCTTTATAGTCACCTTATTAAGCTGACGGTAATCAATGCAAAGTCTCATTGAACCATCCTTCTTCTTTACGAATAATACAGGAGCACCCCAGGAAGAAAAACTCGGTCTCACAAATCTCTTATCTGTTAACTCTCGCAATCGAGCCTTCAATTCTTTTAATTCGATTGAGCCATTCTATATGGAGCAATCAAGATCGGTGCGATGCCGGCAACAAATCAATGGCAAACTCTATCTCTGTTGGAGGCAACCCGGGCAATTCCTCCGGAAATACATCCGGGAACTCACGGACTATCTGATGCGATTCAAACTTGATTGAGGCAATTCGGTATTCATTACATAAGCGGATAAGCTTCACACCCTTTCCTCATGTATTTACATGCGGACATATGCGAAATCACCATAGGCAATTTATTTGATTCATCTGTTTCAACCCATGAATTTCTCCATTTTCACATTTCAACTCTAGTTTTTTTGTTTACAATCTACCTTGGCATCATACAATGTCAACCGGTCCATTCCTAAGATAACGTCAAACTCATCAAATGGTAATGACATCAAATTAGCGGAAAAGCAGTGACCTTGAATCATTAATGGGCAATTCTTGCAAACCTTGTCAACTAGCACATATTGGCGAAAGGTTCGACACTTTAATCGTAAACTCGATAAACTCAACGGGTAACTTTTTATTAGATACTAAATTCATGCAAATATAAGAATGAGTGGACCGGGATCAATCAATGCAATAACAATAGTATCATAAAGAGAGAATGTACCAATAATGATATCGGAGATGATGCATCTTCTCGAGCACGTATAGCATAAGCTCTAGCAGGTGTTCTAGCTTCTAATCTTGCCATTGAATCTTTCATCACGGTTTTACTACTAGTCCCACCTCCGGTATTTCTCGGTGGTCTACCTGCGCTAGCGGTGGTATTCATCTGCAGCACTGAAATCTTTCTTCTTTAACTTTCTCTGGATGAGTCTCTAATAAAATGCTCATGAGAACCTTTGAAACAAGCTCGCTCGGTTCCCCAACACTCACCATAATGTTCCCCGCCACATTGCGACGACTCGGGCTTTCTAGGTTGCACATTACCCACACTTGCCACGAAGTAGCTTGAGCTTTAGACCGAATATGCTCTACCACGATCTCTGTGTGAATCCCCAGTTGAAACTGTCACTCCAAGGTTTGTCTCTTTGGACCTCTTTGATTGAGATTGAAATGGCTTGCTTATCGGTCTTTTTCTGACATCTCGAGCCTCAATAGCAGCTTTTCTTCTTTCTTTGTTCAATTTTTCGGCTTTAAGAGCTCGATCAACCAATACTACAAATTCTTTCAACTCCAAAATTCCTACAAGCACTTTAATGTCCTTATTTAGCCCATCTTCAAACCTTCTGCACATAATGGCCTCGGTGGACACACATTCCTGGGCATACTTGCTGAGTCTCACAAATTCGCGTTCATACTCTGCCACAGACATCTTGCCCTGCTTCAATTCAAGGAACTCCTTCCGTTTTTGATCAATAAATCGCTGACTTATGTATTTCTTTCTAAATTCTTCTGGAAGAAATCCCAAGTAACTCTTTCTTTTGGCACCATCTTGCTACCAAAGTCTTCCACAGTGGTAGGTCGAATCTCTCAAAAGTGATACAAACACACTTTAAGCACTCCTCGGGTGTACATGAGAGCTCATCAAATACACAGGTAGAATTTTCAAGCCAGAATTTCGCTTTCTCAGGATCATCATCGATCTTTGCTCTAAACTCTTCGGCCCCTTGTTATCGAATCTTGTCAACCGGAGGCTTGTTCATTCTTACCAAATCTATGCCTTGAGCAGCTCACGAGAATCGTCCGAGGTATAGGAGGGGTGGAGGAGGTTGAGCATTTGGATTTGCTCAAATAAATTCAGTATACCAATTGTTCATCATTTGGAGAAAGGCATCCCGAGCCTCATCTCCCTGTCTCAATGTCTCAGGTCTTTTTTCCACAGCGCGGTCCCTTGTGTGGAGAGCGGCGCGACATTACTAGCGACATCATCACCGCAGATTCCTTCAAGATCCATTACTATATTAAAACAAAACACGGTTTAGAATAATCGAGAGTCACCACACTATCACAATATTTTTATGGCATGTATAACTAGACTTTTACATACACTTTATTAGTCTGAGAATCGACTAAACCATAGCTCTGATACCACTAAATGTAACACCCCTTACCCGTATCCGTCGTCGCGGAGCAGAGTGCAGGTATTAACAAATTATAGTATATACTATTAAATAAAACCCAACAAAAATATGGCGTGCAATTTGATCATTATAACATATGCTATTAACAATACAAACTAATTTCAAAGACTTCATACAAAATGATTAGTTTGATACTATAAGTAGTAATTTAAACCTAGACATTTATGACACGTAACAAAATAACTAAGTCTGCTATACATGCCATATTTCAAAATAGTGTTTACAAAGTACCAAAAAGTATTGATAGTGTGGATGGGTCTCCGACGATCTTCAATTCCCGAGCTGGCTTAGTAACTCTATAAGACAAGAAAAAGAAAAGAAGATAAGCATATAGCTTAGTAAGTAAGTATATAAATAACAAATAAGGAATCGAACATGTTTACAACATAACTCAATTATATCATATTTTTAAATTTTATTGTTTACTCCAATTTGATCAAGCTGTCCCTCCTGCGTCATGATGACTAAATAAATCATAACTTGAGTTGCAAAACTCAAAATTCAAATCCGTAAAATTTCCATAAATCTAGACTCATCAAAATTCTCACTAATTTTTTTTTAGAATTTTTGGTTTAGCCAATTAGTACAGTTTATTAGTTAAAGTTTCCCCTGTTACACAACTCAACTGATCTGCCCTCTGTTCACTACGAATTTAATTTCTCTCAGTACAAAATTCAAATAACCATGAAACCTATTTCATTTAAAGCTAGACTCAATAAGGAATTTAGGCATGTAAACTATATTTCTTTATTTGTTTTGTACAATTTTTAATAATTTTTAAAAGTTGGAACAAGGGATCACATAGTCATCCTGAGCAAGTCACACACAATTGTAAATATCTCAAAATATAGAATTCATTTGCTTGTCTGTTTCTTTTATATGAAAATAGACTCATTGAGATTTAATTTCATATCTCATTCAATCTCTAATTAAATTTCTTCTATTTTTGGTGAATTTTCAAAATCACGTCACTGCTACTGTCCAAAACAGTTTTAATGCTAATTTCACTCTTTCACACATTCTTTATACTAATCTCATTTTAACTTACATATATATATATATCACCAATCATTTTCACCACATTTCATATGTCACAAGTGTAGGTCCATGACTACAATGTCATCACAAAACCATCCCGTTGAACAATTCGGATTAATCCTCAATACTTGATGGTTTCAACACACAGCCCCACCATCATATTTCATTTAGTTCGACTCTCTTGTACACATAGTGAACACTTAGTACCACTCATGTGACCTAGCCGATTTGTCTCATAGCTCTCTTGTCTACATGGTGTCCTTCACTTGGAATCACGCATGCGACCTAGCTACATTTATCTCTCACGTAGCTCTCTTGTCTACATGGGATACATCCCGTATCACACATGTGACCTAGCTACTACATAGTATCTCGTAGCTTTCTTGTACACATGATGTGCACTCGGCACCATACATGTGACCTTGCTACACTCCCTCTATTTTATTCGATCTTTCCGAATGTTCAACCGGGATCTCTCTTTCTATTACTTATTTCCATTCTTCCAATAGTCGATTTATACTTCAATATCAGCTAATATATATATATATATATAATAGGATGAAATATAAGAATGTAAATGAAATTAATGTATTATTTACATACAAACTTACCTCGGTGCAAAATATGGGAATTTTGCAATTTAGTCCAAAACTTTCTCCTTCCCCCGTTCGAGGTCGATTCCACGTCTTTCTTGATCTATAACAACATATTTAGCTCATTTAACACTCGAAATGTTTATTTTAATCCAAAAATCATATTATACAAAAATTACATTTTTGCCCCCTAACTTTTAAAAAATTACAATTTTGCCCCAAGGCTCGGAAATTTAATTACAACCCTTATTCTTATGTTTAATGACCTACTTATCATTTTCTCTTCTATGGCAACATCAAATTCTCACTCTAACACATAGTTATGAACAATAGGTATTTTTATCGATTATGTCGTTTTGCTCGTTTTCGTTAAAAATCGCTAAGAAAAGATCGTTCCCCTAACTTCAAACATTCATATTCTACCATCAAACAACAAAATACATGCCTATCATTCATGGGTAAATTTTTAAACATAAACCCTAACTCAAAATAATGGTAGAAATAAGTAAACCGAGCTACGAGGATTTCAAAAATGTGAAGAACATTAAAAACGGGGCTTGAAATCACTTACTATGAAGCTTGAAAGTTGAAGAAACCCTAGCTATGGAGGAGAGCAATTTTCGGCAGCAACTAATAAGGATGATAACCAATTTTGTGTTATTTTTCCCATTTTATTTCATTTAATATATAAATGACCAAAATGCCCTTACTACTAAACTTTCCAAAAATTCCTTCCATGTCCTAATTTTGTCCATGAACTTAAAATTGGTCAAATTTCTATTTAAGACCTCCTAATTAATATTTCAATGCAATTTCATACTAAAAACTTCTAGAATGCAAATTTTGCAACTTATTCGATTTAGTCCCTACTCTCAATTTAAGAACTTTAGGCGTAGAATTTCTTCACGAAATTTTCACACAATCATGCAATCATATCATAATCATCAAAATAATTATAAAATAATTATATCTATCTCGAATTTGTGGTCACGAAACCACTATTCCGATTAGGCTCTAATTCGGGTTGTCACAATCGTAATGTATCTTCGGGTACTCCAGCTAATTTGAAAGAGTCGCTCACTTCCATAAATAGTCTTAAATGAAGATGAGGATCTTCAGTAGGCATTCCACTGAATTAACCGACTGTCTGAAGCATCTGGAACATGACTGGCTTCAGCTCGAATTGTTGTGCCTCGATTTTGGGTTTCCTAATACCCCGATTAAGATCATTACATACAGGCACTACATACTGTCTTAAAGCTCTATCCCTATCATTAACAATAAAGATAGGATTTTGAGCAAGGTTTGCTTCGTTTCCTTGATTCATATTCTCAAAATTTATTCCTTCAGTCCTTCTATGGTTCACTTGTCTTCTTCGCTATTGAAAGGTTCGTTCTATCTCAGGGTCTACAGGGAGTAACTCAATAATCTGGTCAATACTCATAAACACCTGAAATTATCAAAGAAAAATTAATTGAGTTAAAAATTAAAAAGAAAAATAACCAAAATGTAAAACTAACAATTCACAGATAACGACTTTTTAAAATAGTCCCCGGCAACGGCGCCAAAAACTTGGAACGACAGAAAAATGTGCAAGTGTACACAATCGCAACAAGTAATAAAGTGACAAGTAAATGTCGAGTTATTGTACCCCCAGGGACTGTAAAAATAATTATTTATGAAATTAATTGTAAAACACTTTGGTGAGGTAAAAATAATTTGGTTTAAAATGGTGGTAAAAAACTGTTAAAAACTAAGTAAATAATAAAACAAAGGAGTTCTAGTGCACGATTTCAAATAAGATTTAATCAATGTGACATACTTGTGTTGGATCAGTTATATCCCTTTAACTTAGAATTATTAAACTTATGTTTACACTGTTATGAACAAAATCACGGCAACCCAGTAATTTGCTATCTTATGAACATACTTACATACCAAAATCCATTCATCTCTTGACATATCCTTATGTCAATTGAACCGACTAAACATATTCTAGTAAGCAAACATGTTATTTCACATACATACTCATTAAATTGAACCAATCTCTTGCATATCCCTATGTCAATTCAAACGATTAATCAAATCTAATAAGCATATAAAAGACTATGTGAAGTAACAAGGCATCCGTACCTTGAAACAATTTAATCACAATAATCTTGCAAGTTATGCAAGGCAATAACATCGCCAGATACATTGCTAATTTAACCTTCAGCTACCTTAGAAGAATAAACATGCACTGATTAAGTACTGTGTCAATTAATTACAATTTCAATCCGTTTAAATAATTAATTCATTAGTTACCTCACGTCGTAATGCAAGAATAACTTAGGCATGATTTTACTTAATCAAGCATCTTACCGAGGCCTATAACAGCATAAACATCATTTTAACAATATAGGCAGACAAAATATAATCAACCCAACACAAACATAATTTTAAGCTGAATTGATTAAAATAACCATTTCAATAGCATAAATATTCATAAACATGTTCGTCAAAACAACAACAAAAATTAAAGAGTTAGGGAACAAGAGGCAAATCCGGTGTTTCTCCGTGGCTTGTCTAGTTGCTCTGTTCTTTGTTCTTCGTTGGCCTTGGCTATCAAGGTGGCTTATGAACACCTAATTGATGCTCCAAAATGGCTTATGAGAGCCTCTTTCCCAAGAGAAGAAATCAGCACTTTGAATAGGAGGAAAATGGGATGAAAAAATTGAGAGAAAAGTAAGAGAGGGAATGAGAGAATGTTGTGAAGTGAGGGATGCTTTGAATGACCAGCAAGGGATGGCTTTTATTTCTGATTGTGGCTGCTAAAAATAGCAAATTCCAACAGCCAAGGATCTCCCCTATGGCTGATCACACACATGACAAAGTTGAGAGTTTCAACTTTGCTATTTTAGGCTTGCGGTAATTTCATAAAGCCACAATTAAAGGAGGGGTTTGAATGCATTTTGAAAGTTCTTCAAGGGCCTTTTTGCAAGCATATTTAATAAGCTAAAATTCTGATTTGGGTCAACATATGGATGATTCTGGGCTACCCAATTAGTGGTTGGTTCGGTTCTCTCAATATGGTTCGACCAGTGCGGTTCAATTGGACCCTTTCTCCAAAATTAATTAAAAATAGTTTATTTTACCCAAATTAAATGGGGAAGAAATTAAAATTAATTAAATTATGAATTAAAACACATTTTTGGGCCGTCTTAGGCTGGAAATTAATGTGCCTTGATACTTCAAATTACTTCTCGGTTTTGAGCTTTCAGTAGTGTCAGCCGAGCCAATTTTCGCCCTTTGTGCTAATTTGTCGAAAAATAGTCAAAATTAATCAAAATTAAGTATAAAATTAACTAAATTCACCATGTTCATATTTTTTTAACACAATTTAATTATTTTATAATATTTAATTATTTTTCGACAAGAATTTAACCAGATTTGCATTAATTTAAGTAAAAATGGGTATGAAAAATTATATAATTTTTTGTGTTTCTAGGAGGTAACTTGTAATGTAACACCCCAAACCCGTCCTGGAAATCTAGATCAAATTCAGAATGCTACATTGATGACTGAAGTGATCGTAGGAAAGAAAAATTTGCAAAACAATTTATCTTATCAAACCAAAACATTTAAAATGTTTATTAACAAATCAGTACAAATCTTTAAATAAAGTTAAATGTAAAACTAGTTCAAATTATAAGAATATAAACACAAATCAAAATTGTACCACAACACTATAAATCCTTACAGTTTAATCTTTAACCGAATAATGGATAAAATTGAAATTTAAAAAAAACCATAGTTTATCCACCAAGACTGTCCGAGACCTCCGTGTGCTGAGTCCAGTGTCCAGAATCCATAATTGTACCTGAAAGGGGAAACAGAAGAGGGGGTGAGCTACTTGAGCTCAGTGTGAGATCAAACATATATTCAATAGTGTGAAAAACCAGAAAACTAAAAGCAGTTCGAAAATAGAATATACTTTCAAACCGGCTAAATCAAATACATACCATATATAACTTTACAGTCATATGGCCCTGTCAAACACAGTAACGGTAGTTCTCAACAGTCACAATATGGGATTATGCACTTTTCAGAGTCGGTATCAGCCTCAGTTTGGGGCTTTAGCCTAACTTAGTACTGTAACAGTCAAGTACACAGATTACTATCAGGCACGTGTGCCTTTCAAGTGAATAGTCAAATACATTCTATCACACACACGTTCAGTCAATCAGATCAACCAGACATTGTAGTCCAATAACAGCAACATTCAATCAAAAAAATTTAGTCAGACGCATATGAGTGTGAATGAGTTATAAAACAACTCACCCATCCAACCAACACACCATCTCCGTCCAACCTTACACCTCTTGTGGGGATATAATCAACCCACCCATCCCTGCACTCCAATTAGGACCTCAAAAAGCCCGTCCAACCTTATACCCCCTATGGGGATTTAATTAACCCATCCATATGATGTCATCCTAGTTTTCCAGGCAATGATGATCATCTACATTGTCCATGACCCTCAGGGAATTAGGACTGCCCTCGACCCTCTAGGAATTAGGGTTATCAGAATGTAGATAGACTGCTAGTCACATATATTACGCGGCAAAGCTAGCGTATAAGCTGTATCGTGCAATGTAGTGAACCGTGGTACAGTCATGCGGTATGTTCTGCCAGATCAGATAAAGGTACGTAGCGTAGCTAACGTACATGCGGTGCAATGCAATGCGGTAAACCGCTATATCGATGGGTTGCAGTAAAATTGCCATATCAGATAATAACAATACGCAGTGATCTTTGCGTATTTATTTATCAGATCGCGGCAAAGGCGAAAACCCGCATAATCTGATTTAATCATCCACGACCCTCTGGGAATTGGGACTGTAGAATATAGTTAAATTTTCAAATCGTAAATCTCCCTTCTTTTCAAAATCCCACCCAAAAAGGTTTATGCAGATAAATGTATGCAAACATATGAATGCCGATGCACCGGTTCAGAACGCAATCTCAGACAGAAATTTAGAAACAATCGCTTGCAGTCAGTCAATCAGTTACAAAAACATGCACACTTGTGCACTCAGATTCGGTACATAACAGGTCACACTTCAATCACAAAAAATACATAAATTGAGGTTAGAACAGAGTCGTAATCACCCTCAGTAATCTTAGTTGAGAGGTTGCAACAAATCAATTTGTGTTTTAGATCAAGTTGGCGTAGATGTAGTATTTGGTGAGTTAGGGCCACACGTCCGTGTACTCCGGTCGTGTGGAGCAGTCTAGGCCGTGTGGGGGTCCAAACGTTCGTGTAAGGAGTAGCACACGACCATGTGACATAGGCATACACCCGTGTGGTGCAGAGGCACGACCATGGGAGTAGGCCGTGTAACTTACTATCCAAATCCACTAATTTCAGAAGTAGAGCAGACACGACCGTGTGAAGGTGTCACTCGTCCGTGTGGCAATCAGACACGACTATGTGTCCCATAACACACGCCCGTGTGGAAACCCTAGGCCCCAAATTTGCTACACGACCGTGTGTCTCGAAACACACGTCCTTGTATGAACCCTAAAATCCCCAAATTAGTCACACGGTCGTGTGACCCCAAAACTCAGAATCCCTAATTACCAAACCCATATGCCCATTTGCCCATGAGACATGCCCGTGTGGTTTTCGACAAAAATCTCCAAATCAGCCTCATAGCCATGTGGCACCCAATTTGGCCTAGAACCCTAATTTCCCAAATCCACACAGCCGTGTGCCTCGGCACACGCCCCTGTGGTCGTCAAGGAGGCCATGAAACCACCTCGAGTCAACCTTATTTTCATATATATTTTTCCACCGAAATGATCCCAAAACCTCACCCTATCGAAGAGGGGTGGTTTCTCAGCACTCCTATCAACTAAAGGCTCAGAAACGAAGGATTAACGCAAAAAGCCGTTAAGGAAAGGACTCGCGAATCAAGATACAATCGATTGAAGTAGGAAAGGATATAAAAATAGAAAGTAGAAGATCACTTTCGAATCCCACACCTATTTATTGTGATCTGAGATGGCGGCAGAGGAGCGAAAATCTTAAAACCCTAAGTTAGAACTGAAGATTCCTCAAAAAGAAAGGAAGAGGGAGAGAAGAGGAGAAGAGAATAGAAGAACGCCCTAAAAATAACCAAAACAGAGAATAAAATAAAAATAATAACAATAATCTAATTTCTTAACACAAAATTTAATAATTATAATTACATATAATTATTAACTAAAAAGGAATGAATCAAAAATGAAAAGGTTCTCTAAAACGCGTACCCCAAGACTTGAACCCAGAACCTCAAGGTACACTAACACTCCACTTATCCACCAGACCAGCAGACCCATTCTATCACTAAAGCGCACAACTAATCATTTAAGTGCCACCACCTCACTACCCCTATGCTCAAAACCCAAAACTTCTTGGCCCAAAATTTGAGGTGTTACAACTCACCCCTCCTTAAAAAAATTTCGTCCTCGAAACTTCCAACTATCAGAATAGTTGCATAACACAGTCTACAACACTACGCTCCCACTGCATACTCTAATCTAAAACACTACCACACTAAGCTTGATTGGGACCTCTCAAACATACCCAGAACACAGAACCACTGAAGTAGATAAATATCACACACATATAATTTCTATACTCAAATCAACACATCCTACATCTATAACCATACTTGACTCAGAAGCAAAGAGAACAATCTCGAACCCGATGCTCCTTAGACCTACATTTGAAACATGTTTTTGACTTTTTCCAATAATCGCCCGCATGGCAACTCTTATAGTGCTCACAAGGCGATACGCTTTTGCCACCACCAGCACTACCTTTATTACCAGTCAAATGCGTCCTAACACGCTTCGCAAGACGAGGCTCCAACCTCAAAGAATTATGATTCCTCTTTTTCTCACAGTCCACGCATCTAGCCTGAAGCGCTTCATAGTTCTCCCTTATCCTAGCTTCAAACACTTCCTCTAGCACATCCTTCATTAACCAGGTCAGTGCCTCAGTACCAACCTTTGTGTTATTGCTACCAAAGTCGACAAACTCACAACAACTTCCGTCTCCTAGACAGTCTCACATTCCAGAGAAGCAGAAGACTCCTTATGATCCTGCTTACCCTCCGGATCCATATCAGTAAAAATCTACACTTCCAGAAGACAAACACACAATCAGTACAAAACCTAAATTTTGAAGTAACACAGTTTCAATTTTTTTTACCTGGACCAGCATCGAAGTCTCAAACAGTTCATTTCTGTAAACTAATTTGAAACACAAATGATTTCAACCTTCTGTGGTACCGTTTTCCAGATGTTTTTTAAAATAAATTATTTGGGCACACGTTCACGTAGAAAACACAGGCTGAGCTTTTGCAAACCTGGCTCTGATACCACTAAATGTAACACCCCCAACCTTACTTGAAAGTCTAGACCGAATTCAGAATGCTACATTGATCACTGAAGTGATTGTAGGAAAGAAAAAATTGTGAAACAATTTATCTTATCAAACCAAAACATTTAAAACGTTTATTAACAAATCAGTACAAATCTTAAAATAAAGTTTAATGTAAAACCAGTTCAAATTATATGAATATAAACACAAATCAAAATTGTACCACAGCACTATAAATCCTTACTGTTTAATCTTTAATCAAATAATGGATAAAACTGAAATTAAAAAAAAACCATAATTTATCCGCCAAGACTGTCCGAGACCTTCGTGTATCGAATCCAGTGTCTAGAATCCATAACTTTACCTGAAAAGGGAAACGAAAGAGGGGGTGAGCTACTCGAGCTCAGTGTGAGGTCAACAGATATTCAATAGTGTGAAAAACCAGAAAACTAAAAGCAGTTCAAAAATAGAACATACTTACAAATAGAGTAAATCAAATACAGACCATATGTAACTTTACCGTCATATGGCCCTATCAAACACAGTAACGATAGTTCTCAACAGTCACAATCTGGGCTTATGCCCTTTTCAGAGTCGGTATCAGTCTCAGTTTGGGGCTTTAGCCTAACTTAGTACAGTAAAAGTCAACTACATAGATTACTATCAGGCACGTGTGCCTTTCAAGCGAATAGTCAAATACATTCTATCACACACGCGTTCAGTCAATCAGATCAATCAGACATTGCAGTCACACAATAACGGTAACATTCAATCAAACAAATTTAGTCAGATGCATATAAGTGTGAATGAGTTATAAAACAAATCACCCATCCAACCAACATACCATCTCCGTCCAACCTTACACCTCATGTGGGGATATAATTGACCCACCCATCCCTGCACTCCAATTAGGACCTCAAAAAGCCTGTCCAACCTTATACCCTCTATGGGAATTTAATTAACCCATCCATACGATGTCATCCCGCTTTGTCTGGCAGTGATGATCATCTATATTATCCACGACCCTCAGGGAATTAGGACTTCCCTTGACCCTCTAGGAATTAAGGCTATCAGAACGCAGATAGACTGCTAGTCACACATATTACGCGGTAAAGCTAGTGTATAAGCTATATCGTGCAATGCGGTAAATTACGATACAGTCGTGCAGTATGTTCTGCCATATCAGATAAAGGTATGTAGCATAGCTAACGTACATGCGGTACAGTGCAATGTGGTAAACTGCTATACGGATGGGTTGCATTAAAACTGCTAGATCATATAATAACAATACGCAACGATGCTAATGAATCTGCTGTATAGTGCAGTACGAAAACCCGCAGTATAGACGAATCATCCACGACCCTCTGGAATTGGAACTATAGAATATAGTTAAACTGCCAAATCGTAAATCTCCCTTCTCTTCAAAATCCCACCCAAAAAGGTTTATGCTGATGAATGTATGCAAATATATGAATGCTGATGCACCAGTTCAGAACGCAATCTCAGACAGACATTTAGAAACAATCACTTGCAATCAGTCAATCAGTTACAGAAACATGCATACTTGTACTCTTAGATTTGGTACCTAACAGGTCACACTTTAATCATAAAAAGTACATAAATCGAGGTTAGAACAGAGTCATAATCACCCTCAGTAATCTTAGTTGAGAGGTTGGAACAAATCAATTTGCATTTTAGATCAAGTTGACGTAGGGTTAGTATTTGGCGAGTTAGGGCCACACGCCTGTGTGCTTCGGCAATGTGGAATAGTCCAGGTCGTGTGGGGGTCCAAGCGCTCGTGTAAGGAGTAGCACACAACTGTGTACCACAGGCATACGCCCGTGTTGTATAGAGGAACGACCGTGGGAGTAGGCCGTATAACTCACTCTCTAAATCCACTAATTTCAAAAGTAGAGCAGACATGACCGTGTGAAGGTGTCAAACGTCCGTGTGGCAATCAGACACGACGGTGTGTCCCATAACACACGCTAGTGTGGAAATCCTAAAATTTCCAAATCAGTCACACGGCCGTATGGCCAGGCCGTATGACCCCAAAACTTGGAATCCCTAATTAACAAACCCACATGTCCATGTGCCCATGAGACACGCTCGTGTGGTTTCTGAAAAAAATCCCCAAATCGACCTCACGACTGTGTGGCACCCAATTTGGCATGGAACCCTAATTTCCAAAATCCACACGGCCATGTGGTCGTCGAGGAGGCCATGAAACTACCTCGAGTTAGCCTCATTTTCACTGTTTTTGCCACCAAAATGATCCCAAAACCTCACCCTATCGAAGAGGGGTGATTTCTCAGCACTCCGATCAACTAAAGGCTAAAAAATGAAGGATTAATGCAAAAAGCCGTAGGGAAATACAATCGATTAAAGTAGGAAAGTAAATAAAAAAAGAAAGTAGAAGATCAGTTTCCAGTCCCACACCTGTTTATTGCTATCTAAGATGGCGGCAGAGCAACGAAAATCTTGAAACCCCAAGTCAGAACCGAAGATTCCCCAAAAAAAAGGAAGAGGGAGAGGAGAAGAGCAGTGAAGAACGTCCCAAAAATAAACAAAACAGAAATAAAAATAAAATAATAACAATAATATAATTTCTTAACACAAAATTTAATAATTATAATTACTTATAATTATTAACTAAAAAGGAATGAATCAAAAATGAAAAGGTTCTCTAAAATGCGTACCCCAAGACTTGAACCCAGAACCTCAAGGTACACTAACACTCCACTTATCCACTAGATCAGCGGGCCCATTCTGTCACTAAAGCGCACAGCTAATCACTTAAGTGCCACCACATCACTGCCCTTATGCTCAAAACCCAAAACTTTTAGGCCCGAAATTCGGGGCGTTATATGTAAAAGGGCCGAATTATTAATGGTTTTCTAATTTGGGGTATTTATGTTGAAATTATTCCATTAGCATGATGTTTGGATGGTAATGGACATATGTTATATGATTTCATTATTATTTCATTAAGGTTAATTAGGTAAATTAGTAATAAGTTAATATATGTTAATATATCATAAAATAAACTATGTTTTCTTTATTTATTCTCTTTAACTGAAACTAAAACAAAGAAAAAGAAAGAAACCAAGATAGGGTTCAGTTGGTTTTAAGCTCAATCAAGGTAAGGGTTCAGCTTAGTTTTTGATAATTTT
Source organism: Gossypium longicalyx (assembly GCA_025698465.1). Lineage (NCBI taxonomy): Eukaryota > Viridiplantae > Streptophyta > Magnoliopsida > Malvales > Malvaceae > Gossypium > Gossypium longicalyx. The sequence continues at coordinate 11,524,216 of CM047000.1, forward strand.
TACGTTTTTGAGATCGTTACTTCGAGTACTACAAAACCCATGCTTCAATTTTTTATTTTGATGAATATTTTGAGTTATGCCATTGATGAGAGGTTGTAATTTTTGTTGTTTGATGATGAAATATGAAAGATGTGTTTTAGATTAACATGTTTTGTATTGGAGTTTTTGATGATTTTGAGTAATTAGGACTAAATTGCAAAAATAATGATTTGAGGGACTAAAATGTGAAATAAATGAAATATATGGACTTGTATAAGCATGGGTAAAATTCGGCCCAACATGGGTACAGAGAAATTTTGCATATTTTGTGTTTTGTGCAATAGGGACTAAATTGTAAAAATTGTAAATGTTAAGAGTAAAATGATAATTTGTCCATTTATGTGTTTTTGGAATAAATTTAATGAAAATATGTTTGTGTGAGCATAATTTGAATATGTTTAGATCAAGAACCAAAGAAATCAAATTTGGATCGGGGGAAAACGAAAGTTGTCGACTGGCTGCCCTATTCTGTTTTATAACGTCCGAGGTAAGTTTATAAGCAAATAGATGTGTTTAATTGTAGTTAAATGCTATATATACATGCTGTTATGAAATGTAAGAATTTATAATGGTTATGGCCGAATATGAAAATGCTTGACTAATACATTTCTGAATTTGTTTTGACTGAGTTACGACGTTCGAAAGCCCTGTATGAACCTTAGGAATAGTTAGGATACATATTTCATGACATAGGATTCCGATTCATGTGTGTGAGTAAGACCATGGCATTGATATGTGATTCTGACATATGTGTGCGAGTAAGACCCTGTCTGGGACAGTAGCATCGATATGTGATTACATGTAAGACCACGTCTAGGACGTGGCATTGTACGATGTGTGTGATTATTCGAGTGTCCTATCCAATTTCGAATGGTTCATCGGGCATCGATAAGTGGTGAACAAATATGTAAAATTAGCTAACTGATCAGGTATATATTAGCTTGGTACTTATTTGAAATAAGGTAAGTGAGTATTATGATATCAGTTATAAGCATGTGTAACATGAATGAAAAGTATTTGTGAATATGACATGTGAATACGGCCTTGAGTACAAGAAGTATGATTCTTTTTGAAATGATTTTATTTATGCATATATATGTGATCTTGCATAATCGACCATTTAGTAGTGTATGTATATAAAAAATTTATCTTGATGAGTTGTCCTATACCCTAGATGAATGTTTGAAGTGTGCCATATCTTTGCTTCGAGACACAGCATATCACTTGTGGAATACCCTAATATCAGTGGTTCCAAAAGAGCAAGTGATCTAGGAATTTTTTCAGACTGAGTTTCATAAGAAATATATTAGCCAAAGATTTATTGATCAAAAGTGAAAGGAATTTTTGAAGCTGAAATAGGGTCGGATGACTGTGACAGAATATGAACGAAAATTTGTGAGACTCAGTCGGTATGCCTGAGAGTGTGTTTCCACCAAAGCCATAATGTGTAAAAGATTTGAAGATGGGATGAATGAAGACATTAAATTGTTAGTTGGCATACTTGAGATAAAAGAGTTTGTGGTACTTGTTGAGTGAGCCTGCAAAGCTGAAGAGCTCGGGAAAGAGAAAAGAAAAGCTGACTTTGAAGCTAGTGATGCACATAAAAGAACATTCGGTAAGTCATTGCAGGCAGCATCAAAGAAGTTCCGAGATGATTACAGCCGTTCTAAAGCCACTTCAGGTTACTCTAGACGCGATCAGAATAGGCCACTAGTGAGCTCGAGAGCTACTTCAGTAGCGAGTGTGGGTAATGTCAGATCAAATCAACCCGAGTGTAAATATTATGGAAAAAGACATCCCGGTAGTTGTAGGCTACATGATCGGACTTGTTTTAAATGTGGATCGATGGATCATTATATACGAGATTGCCCAAGGTTAGCTGAAGAATATCTAGTGCAGAACACGAGATCGGGTAATACTGCGGCTCGGGGTAGACCATCCAGAAATGTGGGTAATGCGAGTGGCAATCAAAGAGAGACTAAAGATATAGTAGTCAGATTTGAGGCTCATGGACCTGCCAGGGCCTATGCTATTCGCGCACGAGAGGTGGCTTCATCCCCAGATGTTATTTCTAGTATATTTAATCTTTATGATACTAATGTAATTGCATTGATTGATCCTGGTTCTAATCATTCTTATATGCGTGAGACATTAGTATTTAGCAAGACTCTACCTGTTGAGTCTACTTAATTTGTGATTAAAGTGTCAAACCCCTTGGGCCGGTGTGTTATGGTTGACAAAGTGTGTAAGAATTGTCCCTTGATGGTTCGAGATTTGTGCTTTCCGACTGATTTATGTTGCTGCATTTGATGAGTTCGACATAATTCTGGGTATGGACTTGTAATGCCCCATAACCCTAATCCGGTGACGGATACGAGTTAGGTGTGTTACATTCCAAACATCATATAACTTTGTCTTAATATGTTCATTATATGGTATGGGAAAATGCATGTTTTGAATATATATTTATTATTTAAATGACTATGACTGAAGAAATGGAATTCAGTTATGAGATGGAAGTTATGAATATTATTTTTGAGTCACCTATGGTTCGACACTTGTCAGTATATGTGTAATGAAGTGGTTGAATGTATTATTTGAGTTGTATATTTACAAGATAAAAATACTGGAATTTGAGAATTTGGTTATGATCTATATTCATTGATAAGAATGAAATATATATATGTATTTAGTTATATGTATTCGGTTTCCATGACAACATTCATTTAAGTTATAAAAGTTAGTTTCATAAATGATTTATTACATGGTATTAGCATGAATAAATGTTTGAAATTCATTATGTGAATTATGTGTTAGTTTATAAAATAAATTTTGATAGATCTTCGAAACTTGTTCATGTGTATATATAATTGTTCAAAATTGTGTTCTTAGTTAACTAATGCCTCATAACCCTAATCTAGCGACGAATATGGGTTAGGGGTGTTACATTTTATTGGTATCAGAGTCAGGTTTAGTCGATTCTAGGACTAACGTAGCGTGTGTGAGTCTAGCTATACATGCCATATTATATATTGTGATAGTGTAATGACTACTGACAATTAAAAATGTGTTTTCGTATAGTATATGGATCCCGATAGAGCTGTAGCTGATGATGTTGAGAGCATAGCGTGTATCGTCCCAAAAATCCCAAACTTTTTTTTCGATTTTGATAAAAAGTGTGCGTAATATTCCTAGTCAAGTGTTATTTATGTGATAATGGGCCTTGGTTAAGTTTTGAGTTCGAACTTTTGGTTAAGTTTTGAGTTCGAACTTTGCGGTGAAGAAAATTATAGTTTAATAATTAAAAGAACCTTGATGGTAAGTAGGTTGGTTTTTAAATAAATGAGGGAGGAATTGGACACAAGGAGCCTTGTGTTGGAGTGGCAAAAAGCGTCACATGTGGGGCTTAGAGGTGGCGTCACATGCATGGCAAGGAGGTTTTGGGTTCGAATCCCTCCTTGCTTAAAAGAATGATTTATTTTTGCTCAATAAATGGCCAATAATGGCGTTGGATGTGAACTCTGAAGGGAGTGATCAGAGGAGAAATTTAAGGAAGGGATTAATGAGTTATTAGGGAGAAAAGTTAGGAGATGAGGGGTGTAGAGAAGTAGAGCCGAATTGGGAAGTTGGGGATAGCTAAATTCGGCTATAGTATATATAGGTGCCGATTTTGGGGATTCTAGGGTAATGCCAAAATTGCTTCTCTTCCTTTAGCCGAATTCCTCATTTTTGTGTTGCCGAAACACTTTTTCTCTCTAAGTGCTCAGAAGCCAAATTCCTTATTCCTTGCTTTCTGATTTTCCATTCTTTCTCTACTCAAATTCTCTTTTGATTCACCTTTGGTTTTAGCCGATTCCTTCTTGTCTTCTTCTTATTTGTGCCGAATAACCCCTTTCACCATACAAATCTCAAAAGTCGAGTACCTCTTTGGCTGAAGACCCTCTGTGCCGCCACTACTCCCTCTACTTTGGTCGATTCTTGTGTAAGTGCTTTGCTATTTCAGTCAATTTCCCTAGTACCAATTTCTTCTCTCCCTCACTCTTTCTAAATCGGTTTGTTAGGGGATTAGTATCGAATCTCAGAGTTCAGATCTCTATCGAATTGCTTCTTAGGTGTTTTGGGGTTTTGGGTAAGTATTCCTCTTGTATTGGTTAAGGTTGGCCGAATGGTCATGGGTGATTTAAGAGTGACTTAAGATGATTGCGAGTCACTTGTTGTTTAGTTATTAATGATTAAGATTGATGCAGATTTAAGAAATACTCGTGATTAGTGATCAATGAAGGGTTGTTAAGGCTTGTCGTTCAAGGTAAGACAAAGGTGACATTTTCGGTTTTTGGTGATTGTATTTGATAAATGTGTGATTAATCATTGACTGACATCATTTGTAGGTTCGTGGCTATGGAGATCGCAGCACGTTTTAGTACTAGGTGTGTACATACAATGCACACACATAGTAGACCGGCAAATCCCGAAATGCCGAAATGCCGAAAAGCTGAAGTGCCGAAAAGCCGAAATTTTAGCTATAATAGTCTTGCAAGTGCAGGAACACTCATAAAGGGGAACCGATAGGTTATCAGAGGCCTCATGTAACACCCCAAACTCGGCCCAGACGTTATGACCGAATCCGGCGTGTCACATTGAAGCATTTCTGCAAAAGTCATGTTTTAACTAACATATTTAAAGAGTATTTTGTTATAGATTAAAGTGAATGGGAGATGTGCACTAGGTAGGATGCCGGAAAAGAGGAGGTGAGTCAATTAGACTGCTTAAGTACCAAGCTCTCCACGGATCCACTCCTAGACATACACACCACCATTGCCACACTTTAACTGAGAGATTATTCAGTGAAAACCATTCCGTTTTAAACCATTTGAAATCACTTATTAGATTTTGAAAACGTTTTCATTGCGGAAGCTTTGTCTTGATTTGCGATGTTTTAAAATCAGGTAATCTTTTTAAAACGCGCCCTAGAGCTATTCAATTCCAAACATTTAAAACAATATCGTAACTAAGCTTATCAAAACATACTAAAAGCAATTAAAAATAATTAAAGCGGCCTTATTACAACTTAAAACCCAAAGCAATTAGAGTAAAGAAAAACTGATCAAAACACAAGTAGAAAACCGAGTATGCAGAACATGTGGCCACTCCGAATCCCTCCCAGCTCCAAGTGCACTATGGTTGAGGGTTACCTGCATGGATGAAATTAAGGGGTGAGTTTGGAAAACTCAGTGTGTAAAATAGCCCAACCATAGTCCAGATCAATTCAAACCACAGAAACAGATTAAGTTGGGCCTTAGCCCTATAAAAAATTCAGAATGAAGCACATAAGCCCTTAACAAATACAGAACAGATATATCATGTATGCAGAAGACCCAACCCATATCCATCTGTATACACCCCCGTGCCAACCTTACACCATGTGGGGAGACTACTCGACCCACCCATCCGCTACACGTCACAGAATTTGCAGCATGGCTACCAGAACAGATATTGTGACAGAGTCACCAGATACAGATATTTGTGGCAGAGCCACCAGGACAGATATTTGTGGCAAAGCCACCAGAACGCTTCCTCCATCAAAATAACCCTTATCCCATGCAACAGATATACATGTCATGGCATATTACAAACATAATTAGAATATCATGCAATTTAGTCAAAATTAACCCTAGGGGTATAACGGTCATTTTGCACCTAGGGTATAATGGTAATTTTCATACTTTAAGGGTATTTTAGTGAATTTACTATTTTAAGGTTTTCATGTATATTACAACCATCAACGTTTTAACAGAAACACTTACCGAGCATTTTTTTACCGAATTGGGCCCGTTAGCCCATTAACCCGTTTTTGGCCCATTAAGCCCAAATATACCGAAGTGCACGAAATTGCGCACTTTGCAATCATACTGCTTGAGATTACCAGGATTAACAAACAAACTATCTCACGAGCGCTCGCACGCTCGCAAGTTCACAAAATACCGGTGTTTCGGCATTTCGGCATTTCGGCTTTTACTGATCTAGTCCATGAGTGGGTGTCATTTACACACCTGATCTGTAACGATACGTTGGTGAGATCCACACACGAGTTGCCTTTCTTTCGAAATATGGACTAGATCTAGATGTCCAACCGAGTTAACCTTCAAGCCCTTCGCTGTATGCCCCCTTGTCCATGCTAGCGTATACAAAACCAAAAGGAACAGGCAACAATGCCCTTAGTCCCAATGTTAGCCACCCTTAAGGGGTTTCAGCCTTTCCTTAAAACATAAGTAACTAGCGAAAGTTGTTCGAATACTTACCAATAGTTGTTCTGCCCAAAAGAGTGCTCCTATATATGATATTAATCCCGATCTACCGTAGTTTAGAAGAAACAGGTTCAAGTAGCCAAAGATTCAACTTCTTAAACCACAGGTATGAAGGTTTCGGCTTTTTTAAAGAAAAAAGGAAAGGGGTTCGGCTATAGTAAGGTTCGGCCTCCTAGATGTAAAGAAAACAAATGAAGAGAAGAAGAGAAGAAAAGGGATGGTAGATTCGGCCACTTGAGAAATCAGTGGAGAAAAGAAATTGACGCAAGAAGCAAAAGAGGGGAGAATATAGGTTCGGCTATGAGAGAAAAAGAAAAAGAAAAGATGAAGGAAAGAGAGGGGAGAAGGGAAATAATATTCGGCAAGGGAAAAAAATGGTACATTGACCTAGCCGAATTACCTAAACTAAAGAGCCTTGGCCGGCCAACCCTTGCCCCTCAAGAGTCCAACATTCGGCCAACACTAAACTCCTTGATCAGCTCCTAAACTTCCTCCCTTATCTCATCCTTACCCAATCCCCTGATCAGCTCAAACTCTTCCACCGACTAGCAGTATCCTTATCCACCCCCTGCACCGCTTCAGCATGCTGCCAGGAGAGTCCAGATCAGACTCCAACTCCTTTCTCACTCGAGCAGCAAAAACCCAAGCCTTCCGTGCGCGAGGTGAGGCTCGAACCTCAAACCTCCGTCTGCCCTTGCGCCCTCGCCCATGCTGTTGGCAACTGCACCACGCTTCTTTCTTTACTAATTTAGGGTCATAATTAATCATAAAGCTTATCTATGATAGTCCCGATTCGTTTAAAGATAAAACAAAAACATCGCTCCTTACTAGACTCAAACCTCTACCCTTCAGCTACACTACCTGCACCTTACCACCACGCCACTTGCTCGATTGTGTCATCTTTCCTCCCGAGGTAATTATAAGGACTCCTTGCGACAATCCCTGGTTGTTAAAAGGAAATCCACATTTGCGCACACTGAGAATTGAACCCCAACTTCCCCTCCTACTGTCTTGCGTCTCTAACCACTGGGCCAGACACTTCCTTTATGCCTAGTTTCTGCCCAACTTACTTATAAGGCCTTACCTGCTGAAGCTTTGGTTCGTTTAAAAATGAAAGAAATTTGCCTTCGCAAGGACTTGAACCTGCACCCTCTCCGCGTGCCCAGCATGCTGCTCCCATTGCGCCACGATGCTCCTTGTGCTGGATTATGCTCGCAACTCCCCTTAAGCCCTATTTTAACCGCAACCTGAATACTGAAAAAAAACAACCATTTGCGCGCGCCGTGCCTTGAACCCAGGCACCTCCCACGCCCTCCTAACGTGCTTAGCCACTGGGCCAGGTGCTTGTTTGTGCTAAAGCTCAGCCCAAGTTATTAATAAGGCCTACTGCCCATATTCCCTTAAGAGGCAAAATTTAAGAATTTTGCTAATGCTATGGGCCGAGCCCCAGACTTTTTCCCTTCGTAATTATTTATTTAATTACTAAACTAAACATACTAAGTAATAATAATAATAATAATAATAATTTTATTTAAAACATCCAAATTATTCGGGCCGTCTTCTACCCGAACCCAGACTCAAGGCCCAATTCTTCTAGGCCTAATTTTTGGGGCGCTACAACTCTACCCTCCTTAAAGAAATTTCATCCTCGAAATTTACCTGATTCAAATAGATGAGGGTATTGTTGTCGCATTTCCTCTTCTGGCTCCCAAGTAGCTTCCTCTCTGCCATGATTTCTCCAAAGCACTTTTACCAAGGGAACTAACTTCCTTCTTAAAACCTTAACATCACGATCCAGTATCTGCACAGACTCTTCCTCGAAAGTCAAATCAGGCCGCACTTCAATCTCTGCAACTGGCACGACATGAGTAGGGTCAAAACGATATCACCTTAACATGGAGACGTGGAAAACATCGTGAATCCTGTCTAACTCCAGAGATAATTCCAATTGGTAAGCCGCAGGACCCACTCGCTTAAGAACCCGATAAGACCCAATTAACCGCGGACTCAACTTGCCCCTCTTACCAAACCTTAATATCTTCTTCCAAGGTGAAACCTTCAAGAAGACCATCTCACCCACTGAGTACTCAATCTCCTTGCGTTTCAAATCTGTATACGACTTTTACCTATCAGATGCTTCCTTTAACCGATCTCTGATTATTCTGACCTTATCTTCAGCATTCGCTACCAACTCGGGTCCAAGAACCTGTCATTCTCCCAGCTCAGTCCAACAACTAGGTGTACGACACCTACGTCCATACAGCGCTTCATAGGGTGCCATTCGGATACTCACTTGGTAACTGTTGTTGTAAGCAAACTCTCCCTCGGAAACACAGAACTCGTTCACTATTCAACCCAAACTCAGAAGTTTCCCCTTTCCTAACTTACTGGAATCGAGCAACCAAGGACTCATCCCTTAACTGCTTTTCCTTAATCTGATCCACCCAAGTTAGCCTTACTTGCAACTCAGCTAACAGACTACCATCATCATACAGACTCAAACGAGCAAACATTGCTCTCAGATCAGATACAACTCTACTGCTTAGGGCATCGGCTACCACATTAGCCTTGCCTGGGTGATACTCAATCGAACAATCATAATCATTAAGCAACTCTATCCATCTTCGTTGCCTAAGGTTCAACTCCTTCTGAGTCAGCAAGTACTTGAGACTCTTATGATCCGTGTATATGACACACCTTTCTCCGTACAAGTAGTGTCTCTAAATCTTAAGTGCAAAGATTACTGCTGCCAATTCTAAATCATGAGTAGGATAGTTTACTTTGTGAGACTTAAGCTGTCGCGATGCATAAGCAACCACCTTACCCTCTTGCATTAACACACAGCCCAAACCCACATGTGATGCATCACTGTACACGGTAAAATCCTTTCTAGACTCTGGCTGAATTAATACAGGTGCCTCGGTCAGAACTTCTTTCAATTTCTCAAAAGCCTCTTGCTGCTTCTCAGTCCAAACAAATAGTGCTCCTTTTCTTATAAGATTTGTCAACAGTGCTACCAACACAGAAAAACCTTCCACAAACCTTCTGTAGTACCCTGCCAAACCCAAGAAACTCTGAATTTTCGACACCGACCTAGGTAGCTTCCACTCTAGAATCACTTCAATCTTTCAAGGGTCCACCTTGATTCCCTTAGCAGAGACAACATGACCTAAGAAGGTTACCTCCCTCAACCAGAATTCACACTTACTGAACTTCGCATAAAGTTCCTTCTCCCTCAACACTTGCAGCACAATACGGAGATGCTCATCATGCTTCTCTTCGGTTTCAGAATAAACCAAAATATCGTCAATAAAAACGACTTCGAATCGATCCAAAAATGGTTAGAATACACGATTCATCAGATCCATGAATGTTGCAGGAGCGTTTGTCAGTCCAAACGGCATAACCAGAAACTCGTAATGACCATACCGAGTCCTGAATGCCGTCTTATGAATATCTACCTCCTTGACCCTTAATTGATGATATCCAGATCAAAGATCAATCTTGGAAAATACCAAAGCTCCTCTAATTTGGTCAAACAGATCGTCGATTCTTGGCAGAGGATACTTATTCTTAATCATTAGTTTGTTCAACTGCCGATAATCGATGCACATTTGCATCGTCCCATCCTTCTTTCTCACAAACAATACCGGTGCTCCCCACGGAGACACACTTGGCCTAATAAAGCCTCTATCCAACAACTCTTGAATCTGTGCTTTCAGCTCCACTAACTCCTTTGGTGCCATCCTGTATGGTGCAATGGACACTGGTGCAGTTCTAGGCAACAAGTCAATTCCAAACTCGACTTCTCGGTTTGGAGGCAATCCCGGAAGCTCCTTTGGAAAAACATCTGGGAACTCCTTAATGATTCTAGCCTTATCCACTATCAAACCTTTAGTCTCCGACTGACTTACAAATGCCAAATACGCCTCACAGCCCTTACGAATCCACTTCTCGGATCTCAATGCTGACACCACATTGGACAAATAATCCCCTCGCTCACCTATAATCACAATCTCCTCACCCTCAGCGGTCTTTAACACCATACGCTTAACTGCACAGTCTAGAGTTGCCCTATGCTTAACCAGCCAATCCATTCCTAGAATGACGTCGAATTCTCTGAACGGTAACTCCACCAAGTCTCCAGAGAAAATCTTCCCTTGAGTTTCTAAAGGCACGTCTCTATACAATTTGTCTACCCTAACCGATTGGCCTAAAGGACTTAGTACAGATATCCCACTCACAATATCCTCAGAGCGCATACCCAATGACCTCGATATGAAACATGCAATATACGAATGAGTAGATCCAATATCTATCAAAGGAGTGTACGACATGCTAGAAATCAAGAACATACCAGTTATGACGTCGGGTGCATCACCCTCCTCTCGACGAAGAGTTGCATACACCAACACTGGCTGACGAGCCTCGGCATTTCCGGCACCCTTGCCAGGTGCTCCTCGACCCTGACCATTCCCATTACCGCCCCTACCTTGTCCACGTCCTCTCGGTGGTTGTGGTTCACCTCTCACCGGTTGAGTAATCCTCTGTTCTTCAACTTGAACCTGATCTATTTTCTGAGGACAGTCCTTGACTTTATGCTCCACAGATCCGCATCGGAAACAAGCACCAGAATGTTTCCTACACTCGTCCAGATGTACCTTACCATAGTCCCCACAAACTTGTGGTCTAACAACATTCATCGAAATCGCTCGAACTGCTCTTCTACCCTTACCCTTTTAGCACTCCTATTTGCACCACCCGAGGGTCTCGAATCCCTCTGAAAACTGTTTTGATCCTTCTCACGATTCTATCTTTAAGTACGCTTCACCTCCTTAGCTATCTTAGCTTTCTCCACCAAAGCAGCAAAGTCACGCTCCCTTTGCGGAGCAATTAGCACCCAAATTTCATCTCTAAGACCATCCTCAAAGCGCCCACTACGTTCGTACTCTGCAGCGACTATCCCCACGGTATACCGGCTCAGCCTCAGAAACTCAGCCTCGTACTCAGCGACTGTCTTACCCCCTTGTACTAGATTCAAAAATTCCTTCCTGCGGGCATCCATATAACTCGCCCCAATATACTTTCCCTTGAAGACCGTCTTAAACAACTCCTAAGTCACCTTGCCAGCAGGGGTCCCATCTCTCACAGTGAGCCACCACTGATAAGCCTCATCCCGTAGCAATGATATGGCTCCCTTCAGCTTTTGCTCTACGGAACAGTCTAAATCATCCATAATCCATTCCGTAGCCTCTAACCAATACTTAGCCACATTCGGGGCTACTCCAGATACGCCCCTAAAGATCTCCGCTCCATTAGCCCGGAGTCGCTCGGAAATGGAGCCCCGAATTCTGTTATCCGTACTTGCCCTGGCAACCCTTTCCAGAACATGAAGCATTGCCTGAGATAGAGCGTCATCCCCGACACCTCGATCATGATACTCCACTTCTGTTGTTGGTGGTACTGGTGCATCTATCGCCGGCATATGTCCTGAAGACTAAGTTTCAGCCCGTGTACTACCTCGACCACGTCCACGGCCTCTTCCACGAGCTGCTCTCGTACTCATGTCGTATTATCTGATTATGAATTTTATGTATCAATTAAATATTTCAGTGTTTATTACCGATGTTTTTTGAACAGATAGTAATTCAGAGTTTGGTTTTCGCGGAATCGTAGCCTAGCTACAGTCTCGGTCTAGTTATCAAAAATTCCTACGGTTCCAATATCACCTTAACTGGAATATCATAATAGGGTTTCAGTACAGGCATGCAGCTAATAATTTCAGAAACATTCAAAAATTCAGAATGATACTTACAGACTTGGGCCGGAGATTCGGTGTGCCACCTTCTCAAAATCCAAATTTTAAAATAATGGATGTGCAATCTTTGAAATCATCTATTATAGAAAGAAAAATCTTAAAAAAAAAATTCAAAATTTTTTTAACACATTCCACAACTAAGTTGTTGCAACCGGGCTCTGATATCACTAAATGTAACACCCCAAACCCGGCCCAGACGTTATGGCCGAATCCGGCGTGTCACATTGAAGTGTTTCTGTAAAAGTCATGTTTTAACTAACATCTTCCTTAGTGTTTAAAGAGTATTTTGTTATAGATTAAAGTGAATGGAGCTGTGCACCAGGTAGGATGCCGGAAAAGAGGAGGTGAGTCAATTAGACTGCTTAAGTACCAAGCTCTCCACGGATCTACTCCTAGACATGCACACCACCATTGCCACACTTTAACTGAGTGATTATTCAGTAAAAACCATTCCGTTTTAAACCATTTTGTAATAGTTAAAATTTAATGATATATGCCATGGATAAAATAGTAAAATAATTAATAATGGTTATTAAATAAAGAAAACAAAATGAAAGCAGCCAAATGTTGAAGAAGAAAGAAAACCATTTTAGGTTTTAAACATTCAGCACTTTGAAGATCAATTAGGTATGTGTTTTTGATCGGTTTTCGATAATTTTTGTGTTTTTGAGATCGTTGCTTTATAAATTAGCTAGCCCATGCTTTAATTTTCGGAATTTATGAAGAATTTGTGATTTTCCATTATCGATAGCTTGAGTTTTTTGTGTGTGATGATGAAAAATAAATGTGTTAATAGATTTTCATATTTAATTAAGTGATTTTTAGTAAAAATGCCTATTTGGGATTAAATTATAAATTTTGTAAATTCAGGGGTCAAAATATTAAATAAATGAAAGAAATGGGCTGTTAGAGACCTTAGTGAAATCCGGCCAAGCATGGGTGTGGTCAAATTTTGAATATTTTTGTGTTTTGTGAAATAGGGACTAAATTGTAAAAAAGTGAAATGTCAGGGGCAAAAGTGTAATTAGCCCATTTATTTGTTTTGGGATGAATTTGATTGAATATATGATTAAATAAGTCGAATTTGTATTGAATTAGATCAAGAAATGAGGAAATTGGATTTGGATAGGGGAAAGTAAAAAATTATCGAATAGTCGTTCCAGTCCGTTCGTGTTAGTACAAGGTAAGTTCATAAGTAAATAAATGTTGTTAAATTGAAATGTATGTGCATAATATGTACTGAATTGAGTTGTAAAGAAATATATATGTGACTATGGTTTAAGTACGATGATAAATCGACTATGTTTGGCACTAAATGTGCGTTTCAAAATAGCTTTGGCTATAAATAGCACTAAGTGTGCGAATTGAAATAGCTTCGGATATATGAGGCACTAAGTGTGTGATACCGAGATAGCTTTAGTTTATTGAGATGGCATTAAGTGTGTGAGATCAATTTGGCTTTGGCTAATCATTGATGCACTAAGTGTGCGAATTCTTAGAGAATTAAAAGGTTCTTGAACGAATTAATGTATTGAACAAAGAGGTGAGAAAGAAATGAATAAATATAGGAAAGTTCAAGTATGTACGATACTTATGTGGTAGTTGATACTATGTGTATGAAGCTTGATGAATTTGTATATACATGATAAATGGTCAAAGGTTAGAATTGAATGATGTGTTATATACGCTCGTTATATGATATTGTGGTCCTATGTTTTGGACATGAGATTTATGAAACATGAAACATGGGTTTGACGTATGATTGCTTGGTTCGAAAACTTGAACTGATAATGAACTTAAAATGGTTGAGTTGTCTATATGATGCATGTATGCGAATTTGGTTTATGTGAATAAGGGAATTGTGGAAATTTGAGTTTGGAAGTGTTTATAAAGAAGTTAATATAAATTTAGGTACGATTTGTAATAAACTATCACGGTTTGGTTGGCGATGTAATGAATATGTATGAGCTTGATTTATATGATTGAGCTAACGGTTGTTATTCAAAATCGAAAGCGTGGTAATACGTTCATTGATAAATAAGATAAATGGAGTTATTTAATGTGGTTATATGAATTTACAAGTACAATGAATGTATATGTGATTGAGATTTATTAAATTTGGCTTTGTGATATTGGTTTATAAATACCATTGAAATGATTTATTTGCTTATGGCTTACTAAGCTTTCAAAGCTTACTTTGTGTGTTTTTCCTATGTTTATAGAGTTTTAGAGACTTGCTCGGATTGGAAGTCGTAGGAGACGTCATCACACTACCCGGTTATCGCTTCGGTAAATAAAAGTTTTGAGTTTTGTAAAGTGGCATGTATAGGCTAGTTTTGAGATGGTTCATTTTGATTTGTGTATTTATATAGCCATGTGAAAATGGCTTAATTATGATGTTAATATGGTGTATATTTGGTTATGTATTGAGCTCATTTTGGGAAGTATGATTCATGGGTTATATGTATGGTGTAATTGATTATATGATTTAGCTTGAGCATTGAGGTGAAACATTGGATGTATTTTCGACTTAAGGTTCATATTCCTATAAGTAAAATGATGAGTATAACATTGATGATGCATTAGTTATTTGAGTATGGTTTGAAAAGGCAAATAATGTGATATGTTTAGAGATATATATATGTATATTACCAAGTGAAATAGTCATTTTGGTATGTTCATGGTTAGGAATTTGGTAATGTTTAGTAGGTGATTTTAATATGCTTTGATATGGAGAATGAGTATGAAATTGTTTGATGATATTATGGATTGATTGATATATGTTTGGAGTTAAATTTGGCTGAAAATGTTGCATATATGATGCTTGATTTTTGAATTGTAGGGAGGACCCAAATGGGTGGCATATTGGCCTTGTAAATGGCCTATTTTTGCCCACACGGGCAGGGACACGGGCATGTGTCTCTGCCGTGTTGCTCGAAGGCCATTTTGAAATGAGCTTGGGTAGATCACACTGTTCCACACACACAAGCGTGTGCCAGATCGTGTGGCCAAGTTAGTTTCGGCCACGGACTATACACACGGACGTGTCTTGTGGTCATGTGGTTAAGTTAGTATGTATGCCCTATTTTTCCACGGCCTAGACACGGGCGTGTCTAATGCCGTTCAAGGCACACAGCCTGTTTACATGGGCGTGTGACCTTTGTAACTTAGAAAAATTGTTAAGTTTCAAAAAAAATTGTATGTGTTCGGTTTAGTCCCGACCTCTTCCTAATGTTTGTTTATGGTCTCATTGACCTAAGAAAGGGACTTAATGTTGATGTTTGACTATGATATGACAATGCATGACTTTTGATTGTGAAATGATTATGAAATGCTCTGATATATCTGGTAATACCTCTTAACCCTGGTCCAGCGATGGATACGGGTTAGGGGTGTTACAGGTGAATGGAAATGTCATCCATGTATTGATATTCCAACCTCCTTTGATCAAACAATAATGTTTCTTGAAGAAAAGATTTGGATTCAATTTCTGTGCACTAGAATAGCTCCTACTTTGAATGTTTCTAATGTCAATACTTTTTGAGCTATTTTGCTTTACGTTATTCTGTAAAAAAAAGGGTATGTATTAGAATGTGGATATACCAAAATATGAAGTGATGCGTTGGTGGCCAGAGAGTGGGAGTCTTCTTTCCCCAATTAGTGACAACCTTATGCGAAAAAGTAGGCATTCTGGTGGCATCTACAGAGCAATCAATGAAGCCATCTCGAAGTATAATTGACGACACTCTGTATACACAGTACACTGAGCTTCATGCTAATCAAATTAATGAGTGGAATAAATGCCAGCAGGAGATGATGGCTGCTCCAACTTCATCGTAAAAGAAAGTAAAATCGACCGCTCAATAAGAAATTGTTAAGTTTCAAAAATTTTTTGTATATGTTCGGTTTAGTCCCGACCTCTTCCTAATGCATGTTCATGGTCTCATTGACCTAAGAAAGGGACTTAATATTGATGTTTGACTATGATATGGCGATGCATGACTTTTGATTGTGAAATGATTACAAAATGCTCCGATATATCTAGTAATGCCTCTTAACCCTAGTCCAGCGATGGATACGGGTTAGGGGTATTACATTTAGTTGGTATCAGAGCTGTGGTTTAGTTGGTTTTAGAACTACCATAGCGTATATGAGTCTAGCTATACATGCCACATTTAACTTGCGATAGTGTGATATCTCCTGACTCTGACGAAAATTATTTTGATGAGATAGATAAGTTTTTCCAACCGAGCGAATTTCGATGGTACAGAATGGGTACTCAAATGTTTGAATGGAAATGTGTTGATTATGAGTTGAAACGCATAAAGGTATGGATCAAAGAGTATGACATTTTGTTATTAATAAATGTTATAATTATATGAGCATATGAGATGATATTTGAGTTATGATTGCTATCTGAAATGCTTTGATTGTGAATTAGTAATTTGAGTTGGCATATGAACAATGTGTTAAGAAAAAAAGTGATTAAAAGCAAAAGTTTATTAAATGATTTGAGAATGTGAAATTAGTAATGAACTGACTAATTGTGATTTTAATAACCCTAACCTGTATCCGTCGCTAGAGTAGAGTTATGAGGCATTATTGATCATATCACAGTTCATACAATTATGCATTACAATTTACAACTCGAAATTTTAATGACATTATTACTCATAACTTAATCTAATATTAAATTTAAAATCATATCATTCATAACACAGCATAATTTAAAACATGATCCAATATATGTTAAAACAAACTATATATATATACAAAACATATAACAAACTAACAATTTTATTAATTTTATATCAGACCTATTATATTTTATTTTAAGAGACTTGCATATGTGCAAATTACATGTCAAACAAAACAAGCTTCAATACTTCATTTATGCGGCATGATTACCTTAGTTAACATGAATTTACATATATCATACATTAATACAAGTTAATACATCCATTCGAATATATATATATAAAGGCACTTAATCACATTTGAAATAAGCTTTATAGTAAGTCACATTTATGGTTTAATAAGCAACCAACACTTAAGAGATGCAACTATGTTTCACCCAGCCCAAACACATTTCACAATATTGACATAAACCATTTTCGGACACATATAATAACTCAATACCAAACCATGCGCAAATTATTATATTCACAACCTAACTTTTAACCACAATTAACCTATCATTGTATACCTAATTTGCTTATATAATAGCACGTTTAAATCTTCATAACGCACATGTTAACTAATCCTTTGATCGGTTATCAAATATAACCTCATTCGGTCACACTAATACCAAGTCACATGCTTAATAAGTGAATCGCACACCCAAACTGAATTTACTACCACATATTTTTAGCACATATAATTATCAATCATTCCACCAGCAACTTGGCCCTTAATTACCGAACCACAAACATCATGTCATAGCATATGTATATATTTCACCCTTCACTAGTCGAATATAAAGGCACATCTTTTACTATTTTCAAGCTAACTTGCATGATAAAATACACATCCTATATAAGTCAATATGGCAAACAATTTCACATATTCTTCTATCCATACAAAATCTTAGCCGAACCATACTCATGTATATCTAAAGTCATCACCCACTTCAAACTTATAATACCTACCACAAATACTATGCATTCATAGTACATGACATCATAACCAAAATGCATATAAACCATAAGCAACATAACTAAATTCAAACGTAAAAGTTAAGCCATTTTGGCATGGCTTAGATTACACATAACCAAAATCCAACATTTCAAAAGTATGTTCCAGCCTATACATGCCATAATTCAAGTTCAACTTATTAAATACCGAAACAGTAGATAGTGTGATGAACTTTGCTGACGATCCCCGAGCTCGTAACTTGATCCAAAATCTATAAAACATAGCAAACATGAACACACAGAGTAAGCTATCATGGCTTAGTAAGTCATAAGCAAGTAAACAACCCAATGATATAATCAACTCATTTTAACTAAACCGAATTACATTATCAATACCATGCTTTCAAACTTACAAATTTCATAAATAATACATTTTCATAGACAATTTCTACCTTGGCCGAATGCTCACATAGTCATTTTGACATATTATTATTAAACTTTCATAGCCAAACAGTCATAATAAAACCTAGTCCACATACACTCAAATACATAAGCTCATGTATTAAAATATAACTTCATATACATATACTAGCTATGTGGTCGAATATACATGAACATATATGCACATAGTTAAGATTCATTTCAATAATATTCATAAGGCCGAATACATTTACCAAATTCACATATACTTTTTATTCGCATCACACACAATTTGTAATAAATATCAAGATACTTACTTACCTTATTTCCTATAGACAACAAGTTAATCCATACCTGGCCATTTTGCACGTTTTACACATTTGATCACAATTTATCTTTTCCAGATGAACCATTTGGAATTGAATAGGACACTTGGATAATCACACATATATCATACAATGCCAACGTCCCAGACATCGTCTTGCATGTAATCACATATTGATGCCACTGTCCCAGATAGGGTCTTACTCGCACACATATATCGGAGTCACAAATCGATGCCATAGTCTTACTCGCACATCACATATCGGAATCCTATGTCATGACATATGTATCCTAACTATTCCTAAGGTTCATACAGGGTTTTCGGACGTCGTAACTCGGTCGAAATGAATTCAGAAATATAGGAGCCAAGCTTGTATACATTCGGCTATTGTATTTATAAATTCACATATTTCATTTCAGCATATATAATTTGCATTTAATTAAAATTAAGTACGTCTATTTGCTTATAAACTTACCTCTGACGATGTAAAACGGAACGGGACGACTAGTCGACAACTTTCGTTTTCCCCCGATCCAAATCTGATTTCTTTGGTTCTTGATCTAAACATATCCAGATTAAGCTCATTCAAACATATTTTCATTCAATTTAGTCCAAAAACACATAAATGTGCAAATTACCATTTTACCCCTTACATTTTACACTTTTTACAATTTAGTCCCTATTACACAAAACACAAAATATGCAAAATCTCAACATACTCATGTTAGGCCGAATGTTCCTATTGTTCATAAAAGTCCATATACTTTATTTATTTCACATTTTAGTCCCTCAAATTATTATTTTTGTAATTTAGTCCAATTACTCAAAATCATAAAAAACTCCAATACAAAACATGTTAACCCAAAACATATCTTTCATATTTCATCATCAAACAAAAAAATTTACAAGCTTTAAACAATGGCATAACTCAAAATATTCATCAAAATAAAAAATTCAAGCATGGGTCTTGAAGATAACTTAGCAACGATCTAAAAAACGTAGAAATTATCAAAAACTGAGCTAAACACATACCTTAATCAAGCTTGTTTATGGCTGAACCCTAGCTTCTTTTCTTTTTTTTCTTTCTTATTTTGTTATTCGGTCAAGAAATAAAAGATGAACATGGCTTTATTTTTTTTATGTTTTATGATATTATATAACTTAACATTTAATTAAAACATTATATTATCACTTATATTATGTCCATTACCATCTAAATATAAAACCAATAGAATAATTGCATCATAAACACTTCCTTTTATAAAGACACATTCATTTTGGCCCTTTTATAATTAACCATCAAACTTTCATTTTAAGCGATTAAGTCCTTTTATTTAATCGGACACTCAAACGTCAAAATTAAATCACGAAAATTTCACACATAATAATTCACACATAATATACACAAAAAATAATTTTTAAATATTTTTCTTACTCAGATTCGTTGTCCCAAAACCACCGTTCCGACTAGGGTCTAAATCGAGTTGTTACAGTGATAGTATGTGTTATGTGCATTTGTGTGTAAGTTAAATTTGAGGCTTTACTACCCTCACCCCCTTATCAGTGAAATTTTAAAATGAAATCTGTAAGATTTGGTTGAATAAGTTCACAAGTGTGGAGTTATAGAAGCCCGTGTTCAGAAGATTAATAATATGGTTAGAAAAGTGAATAAACCAACAAATGGATATAGTACTAAAGAAGATATTGAAAAGTTCTGAAGACTATTCAAATTATGCAAAGTCACTGTTAACGAAGAAGTTGAATTCGATGAAATAAAAGTATTCAGGTTTGATATATAAAGAAAGGTATTAACTGAAAGTTCTTTTGAATTGATTTCTGTTATTGATGGGATAATATGGACTTATTGATGACAGAATTAGACAGTTGAATAATGTTTAAATTATATTGATGGCTGAGTGCAGTGGTTATAGTTGGGTAGTTACTATGACTTCTTTTGGACATTCTATGTGTACATTTATCTTCAGAAGTATATGTGATTGTTTAGTTTCAGAAAGAATTCTTATCGTATGAGAACATTAGCTAAACGTATTAATAGATGAAAGTATCATTGGTCTGTTTGGGTTATATTTGACATTGCTATGTCTTTCTCTGGTATTTATTCTCTTGTGCGGATATGAAAATTGACAGTAAAAAAAATATGTATGATGCTAATACTCTGTTTCTACTGGTTATTGTGCTGTTGAAAATATGTGAAGATTATATCGCTTCTGTTACTATGGATTCCAGTATTTATGAGTGATATTATTCTTTCTGGATATTTTCTGGGATATCATCGGGGTTGATATCATCCTATATGGGTTGTAATTTTTCGATAATCTGTGTAGCTTTAGATGTTGAAAATTTTGCTATTTTGGTTTTCTTATGATTCTATGTGATTATCTATAAGAGATATCTATTTGATGGAAATGGGTATATCTATTATAATCATAATTTCTATTCTAAAATTTGGGAAGTACTGCAGTACTGTTATCAGAGTTATAAAAGTTGTGCTTTTGCATTAGTTGCTGTTCAAATTATATTTGATTTTCTTCTAAGTTCAGATGCTTTATTAATAGTTGAGATATTATCTATATTACGGGTAAGACGTCAGTATTATTATGACATTATGATTTCTATTTGATGATTGTGGCATCTGTATAATGATATGTCTGGGTTATCCTTTTTAACGAGAAGAAAGGATTTCTTCAAAAAGACTGATTCAGTAGTTCAATCTGATCTGAAATTATTTGATTGAAAAGTTAACTGGGTTATATGTATTTGAATCTATTCATCGGATTGGAAATAAACTATGAACTCACTTGTGTGAATTGAAGGATAATCTGGAGGAAGAATTCGTATTCTTGAAGACTTGATACAGAATTATATCTATAGGAACAATTCTACCTGAGAAATTTTGTGGTAAAGTAAAGTTAGTTCAATTGTTGAAGTTTTCCTTTTTGCACGGAGATATTTTCAACTGAAACAT
The DNA here is from genome assembly GCA_025698465.1 of Gossypium longicalyx. Lineage (NCBI taxonomy): Eukaryota > Viridiplantae > Streptophyta > Magnoliopsida > Malvales > Malvaceae > Gossypium > Gossypium longicalyx. The sequence continues at coordinate 11,545,742 of CM047000.1, forward strand.
TAGTACTGATTCAGTCTAATTCGAAGAAAAAGTTTATGATCTTCAATCATGCGTCAATGAACGGTTTGAAGTGTGCTCTAATACTAGAGTATACAGAAATATCATGTGATTCTTTACAATTAATGTTGCATGAAAAGAGTTATGTGACATATTTGATGATTACAAGAGTTTAAAATGTTTAACGTTGCAGAGCGAGATCCAAACTTGGCACAGCAAAGCTAGCTCGAATCATTGAACAACTTTTGATTCTGTAAGTAAATATTATTATCCGAGGGAAATGATTATAGTTTCGAATGATCTGAATAAGAAACTTTTGTATGCTTTACAAGCGATGAATATGTGATTGATCTTATCAGAGGATGATTATATGTTAGTTGGATTAGAAGTTAAATTGATGCTTACTAAGTGAATTCGTGAAACTTAGAAATGTGTTATGAAATTATAAGTTAAAAAGGGGTTCAACATAAATTGATTTCTAATTCAGAACTTCAGATGTGGAATTGAAGATTGCTTGTTGCTTTGAAATAGAGTGTGTATACTAAGAAGCTCTAAGATTGTATAACCTTTGTTGCAAAAGGCTTACAGTGTCAGTTAGACTGTTCATACAGGAGTAACAAGATGCATGATAATCTAAGAAAGTGGTATTGATAATGGGTATAAAACGTAATATTTCTGACCTCCTGTTTAAATGTCTGAGCTATCAACATGTTAAATTTAATTATTAAGCATCTTTAGGATTAATTCAGTATGTTTTGATATCTGAGTATTGGTGAAATTGAATTTTGATGAATTTTGTATTGGGATTATCTCTTATCATTGAAAAAGATAGATGCTATCCGGATTATTGTTAACTGTTTGAATAAGTCTTTCCGTACGCATGGATTTCTCTTTTGATAAATCAGCTGAGTTATTTGTATTGAATTAGATCAAGAAATGAGGAAATTGGATTTGGATCGGAGAAAGTCAAAAATTATCGGATAGTCATTCCAGTCCGTTCGTGTTAGTACGAGGTAAGTTCATAAGTAAATAAATGTTGTTAAATTGAAATGTATGTGCATTATATGTGCTGAATTGAGTTGTAAAGAATTATATATGTGACTATGGTTTAAGTACGATGATTAATCGACTATGTTTGGCATTAAGTGTGCGTTTCAAAATAGCTTCAGCTATAAATAGCACTAAGTGTACGAATTGAAATAGCTTCGGCTATATGAGGCACTAAGTGTGCAATACTAAGATAGCTCCGGTTTATTGAGATGGCATTAAGTGTGTGAGATCAATTTGGCTTTGGCTAATCATTGATGCACTAAGTCTACAAATTCTTAGAGAATTGAAAGGTTCCCGAACGAATTAATGTATTGAACAAAGAGGTGAGAAAGAAATGAATAAATATAGGAAAGTTCAGGTATGTACGATACCTATGTGGTAGTTGATACTATGTGTATGAAGCTTGGTGAATTTGTATATACATGATAAATGGTCAAAGATTAGAATTGAATGATGTGTTATATACACTCGTTATATGAAATCGTGGTCCTATGTTTTGGACATGAGATTTATGAAACATGAAATATGGCTTTGACGTATGATTGCTTCGTTCGAAAACTTGAACTGATAATGAACTTAAAATGGTTGAGTTGGCTATATGATTCATGTCTGCGAATTTGGTTTATGTGAATAAAGGAATTGTGGAAATTCGAGTTTGGAAGTGTTTATAAAGAAGTTAATATAACTTTAGGTATGATTTGTAATAAAAGATCATGATTTGGTTGGCGATGTAATGAATATGTTTGAGCTTGATTTATATGATTGAGCTAACGGTTTTTATTCGAAATCAAAAGCGTGGTTATACGTTCATTGATAAATAAGATAAATTGAGTTATTTAATATGGTTATATGAATTTACAAGTACAATGAATGTATATGTGATTGAGATTTGTTAAATTCGGTTTTGTGATATTGGTTTATAAATACATTGTAACACCTCAAACCCGGCCTAGAAGTTATGGCCGAATCTGACGATGTCACATTAAAGTGTTTTTCATAAAACATGATATCGTTTGAAAAGCCCAGTGTTTATTTAGCCCATTTGTGTGATCTAGAAAATTATTTTAAAACTTGCGTCACTATTAAGAGTATTTACTTTAAAATATTATTTATCTCAAAATCTCGTTTATTGCGGAAGCTTTTGAAACAATTTTGCGCATTCGCGGTATTTTGGTAAATCATGCATATCTTTTGAAAACCCGCATCCTACTACTAGCAATTATAAATAATAAATAAATAAAACCCCAAAATTTAAAATTATAGAGGCCTTATTACATAACAATACCCAAATAAAACTACTTATAATTTAAAAACAAATATGGAAGCAAGAGCGGTTGTGTGGCCACCTTTGAGTCCCTTGTACCGCTTGAGGATTAGGGATTACTTGTACAATTAAAAAAAATGTGTGAGTTTACGAAAACTTAGTGTATAATCCCATATAAGCAAACAATCAGAGTAAACACAATTTGGGCCTAAGCCTATTCAGTTTTAGTTAGGGCCTTAGCCCATTCCAGTAACAGTATCAGTGGGGCCTAAGCCCATATCAGTAACAGTGGCAATATCAGTTTGGGCTTTAGCCCATATCAATACAGAAGCAATCATATACTCGGGCCTTGGCCGATTACAGTAACAATAAACGGTACAACAATAGTAAACAGTGTTATAGCAGTAACAGTATGTAGGTCCTACCCATCCAGCCTCTACACAGCATCTCCGTACCAACTTTACACACCATGTGGGGATAAAATCAACCCACCCATCCCTACACACTAGAATTAGCACCGGTTGCGGCACTAAACAGTATTTACAGCAGAGCTGCCAGTATAATAGGCTTAGAGCCATCAGTGATTTGTAGCAGAGCTGCCAGTACAATACACTTCCTCCAAATATATATAAGCCCATCCCCATACAATGCATTATGCAACATGTCATGCCATATCATAATATTAAACATGTATTCAATACAATGTACAAATAACATGCTAAAATATACACATACATCCCGTAGGGGCAAAACAGTCATCTTACCACCTAAGGGCAAAATAGTCATTTTACCACATAAAGGAAAAATGGTCATTTTACCTTACAAGGGCATTATTCATTTTATCCTACCAGGGTATTTCAGTCATTTTACCTTATGGGGGTATTTCGATAATTTTACCCTATAGGGGTATTTCGATCAATTTACCCTAAGGAGGTATTTCAGTCATTTTTAAGTAAATAAGGGTTCAGGCACTCTTACCGGCCCACCAGCAGGTCCACAGTCGTCTTGGGTGACCCGTTCAGCCTTAACAGTCAATCGGTGATAATGGGCCTATAGCCCATAGTGCGGGCCCATGTGGGCCCACATAACCTAAGATGGCCTTAGCAGTGTGATTCACATAGCCAACCCAATATTAACCACACTCTTGTGTGATTCTTTCCAAGTGAGGCCTACAGGCCCATTGGGCCTACATGGCCCAGTTCGGCCCAATATCGTTTCGGCCCATGAAAACGCTCATGGCCATCTCATGACTACACAACCATGTTTTGTTACACGGCCTGCCACACGGGCGCACACATGCCCGTGTAGTGTCGACAACCCACTTTTTGGGTTTTCAGCTGTAACACCCCAAACCCAGCCCGGACGCCATGGCTGGTTCTCGCGCGTCACAATGAAGTGTTTTAGCGAAAACCTTGTTTTCATTGAAAACTCTTCCTTAAGATATGAAACCTTAGTTAACTTACGAAAACACTCTTTTCAGTTGCGAAATCCTTGTTTAAAACATTTGACTTAAGAAAACTCATCATTTAAAAATTTAGTTGCGGAAACGTAGAAAAACATACTATGACTTAGGAAACCCATGTTCAACTTCTCGTAATTACAATGCATAAAAATGACAATAATCCAGATAATAACAAAATGGAAGCCTTATTACAATCAGGTCTGAAACATACTTAATAAAAAAGAAACTTATATGCTTTTAAAAGTAAAAAAAAAAAAAACACATCCAAGTTGTCTTGCTAGCTGGCCACCCAGAGTCCCTCCAAACATCGAACGTTCTACTGAGCATCACCTGAAAATAAAATAAAAGAGGGGGTGAGTTTTCGTAAACTCAGTGTGTACAACCCTCGACGAGTGACAAGCATTCAATAATCACCATACATCAAACATGCAATGCAATGCAGTGCAATCCCATCCTAATAATCCATCTGCTACACACGAGCTTCGTCCCCTGATACACATCATGTAGGGATATAAATATCGACCCACCCAACCAATACACATCCAAGGTAGCCCGGTTGTAGAACTACCTTCATTTACATATTGGGCTTAAAAGCCGTCGGTGGATCCACGATTATTAAGTAACTATGCGATCCTCATTTACTTCCTCTGTTCCATAATTCCCAACCCATATGCAACCTAAGCAGAATATCATATGTTTGCAGCAGATATGCGTGTAATATCCATAAAACTTACATTCAACACATAGGGGTATTTTGGTCATTTTTGCCCTTAAAGGCATTTCGGTAATTTTTCCCTTATTACAGTCTTCATTTACCTTGGCCCGTTAACAAATCTCGTGAACAAAGATGAACGAATACTATGCACCAGGTAGGATTCCAGAGAAGAGGAGGTGAGTCATTAAGACCGCTTAAGTACCAAGCTCTCCCTAAATCCAATCCTAGACATGCATATACCCGTTACCACACCTTAACCCTATGACTTGTCCACGGTCACAGTTAATTAATTAAGTTTTATGTAGTCATCATATACTAGGCCCAAAACCCCTACAAAGCCCAAACTCACATACCTGTATATGGCCCACTAGGCCCAATCACATTTATATGGCCCATCAGGCCCAATTCACATTCAAATGGCCCATTAGGCCCAATTCATATTCATATGGCCCATCAGGCCCGATTCACATTTACAGTCATGCTCACATACAATTTTTCATCACATAGCATAAATTATCAATTTTGCCTATTATGGGCCTAACAGCCCATCGGATCCATTAAGCCTATTATGGCCCAGTTGACCAATTCACAACCCAAACCCATGGAATCGTCCATTGGGCCTTAGACAACCTATCGGTTTCCCCCTTGCAAGTGTTCGTACACTCGCAAGACTACCGTAGCCAAACTTTCAGCTTTTCGGCATTTCGGCATTTCGGCTTTTGCCGATCTACTTGTGTGTGCAGTGTATGTACACTCCTAGTAAGCAAGCGTGATGCGATTCCCTTAGTCACCAACCTACAAAAAATATCACCCTTCAATTAATCGCATGCTTAATACATATCTTTACTAAAATCGAAACCTCACCTTAACCTGACCTTGCGCGACAAGTATAACAGCCCCTTCTTTAAACACTAACCACAATCAACTCCTAAATTTGCACCAATCTTAACTATTAAAACCAGAATAATAGGTGACTCGTATCCAACACAAGTCCCCTTACCTTAACTATGACCATTCGGCCAACCTTAGCCAATAAGAGAGGAATACTTATCAAAACCACAAACACCTAATGAGCAATTTGGCAGAAAGCTAAAACCCGAGATCCGATACTAATTCCTTACCAAAGTTGATTAGAAAGAGTGAGGGAGAGGAGTAATCGGTATTAACAATACTAGCTGAAAAAGAGATAAGGTACTTACACCAAAAGAGTAATCGGCCCAAGGGAGATTCGGCTTTTCGGCTTTCAAACTAGTATGGTGAATATGGTTTATTTGGCACAAATTAAAGAGGAAGAGTAGAAGAAGGAATCGGCTAACCCAAAAGTGAAACAAAGAAAATTTTGTAGAGGAATGATGGAAATCGGCACAAAGAAAAGAAAGTAAAACAGAGGGTTTTCGGCTTTTAGGGAAAAGGGTTTCTGGCAACAAGGTGAAAGAGATTTCGGCATTAGCCTGGCAACCTTTCATTCGGCACCTATTTATAGCCCTTATAGCCGAATTTCTCATGCCCAGGTTCCTAATTCGGCTCCACCTCCTCCTCACTTCTCATCTCCTCGTTTTTCTCCCTGATAACCCCTTGATCCTTTCCTCAAATCTCTCTTCTGAACATTCCCCTTGGAGTCCATCTTCATGCCACTTCCTACCTTCTAGAAGGCCAAAATTGAACTTCTAAAATACTAAGCTAGGACTCGAACCTTGGATCTGCTTGCTATCCACTAACGCCAGCTCCCTACACCCTAAGTGACGTCACTTAGCCACTCATCCACAAGGCTTTTTTTGATGCCATTTTCCCCTATCCTTATTTAAAAGCCCAACTACTTGCCATCAGGGTTCCTTTAATAATTAAATTATAATTTCTTCTACCCCTAGGTTTGAACTCAAACCTTGACGAAGACCTACCATCACGTAATTTAACACTTAATCGGAAATGCTAAGCACAAAAAGAAAAATTCAAGATTTCAGGATTTTTAGGTTTCGGGATTTTTGGGGCGTTACAATTCTACCCCCTAAAAGAAATTTCATCCTCGAAATTTTACCTGATTCAAACAGTTGAGGATATTGGCGTCGCATCGCCTCCTCAGGTTCCTACGTAGCCTCCTCAGCCTTGTTATTACGCCAAAGCACTTTGACTAATGGAACGGACTTCCTTCTCAGTACCTTAACATCACGACCAATTATTTGTATGGGCTCTTCCTCGAAAGTTAGGTCTGGCCTGACCTCGATTTCCTCAACTACCATGCATTGTGAAGGATCTGAGCGATACCGTCTCAGCATGGTGGATCTGGCTTAGTTCAGAAGGTAATTCCAGCTAATAAGCGACTGGCCCAATCAGCCTTACAGCCCAATATGGCCCAATGAACCTTGGGCTTAGCTTACCCTTCCGTCCAAACCTTAACACCTTCTATCACGGAGAGACCTTAAGAAAAACTAAGTCCCCCACTGCATACTCCATCTCTCGTCGTTTAAGGTCAGTATACGACTTCTTTCTATCCGAGGCCTCCTTCAACCGATCCCGAATCAATCTCACCTTATCCTCAGTATCGACTACTAACTCAGGGCCTAAAACTCTCCATTCGTCCAACTCCGTCCAACATGTTGGTGTTTGACACCTTCGCCCATACAGTGCTTCATACGGAGCCATCCTAATGCTTGCTTGATAGCTATTATTGTACGCGAATTCGGCTAATGGAAAATAGTCCTCCCAGCTACCTTGGAACTCAATCACGCATCCCCTCAACATATCTTCCAATACTTGGATCACCCATTCCGACTGTCCATCAGTTTCAGGGTGGAATGTTGTACTAAAGTTCAACCTAGTACCCAGCGCCTCATGCAGCTTCTTCCAAAATCGCAAAGTGAAACGTGGATCCCTATCAGATATTATGGAGACTGGCACTCCATGCAATCTTACAATCTCTGCCACATACAACCTAGCTAGCTTTTGTAACGAGTAATCGGTGCGAACCGGTACAAAATAGGCAGACTTGGTTAACCGATCCACTATAACCCATACCGAGTTTTTCTTAGTAGGCGTCAAGGGTAGCCCACTAACAAAGTCCATAGTAATCCTTTCCCAGTTCCAGAGTGGAATCTTTACTGGTTGAAGCAATCCTGAAGGCAATTGATGTTCCGCCTTCACCTTTTGACAAACCAAGCATTTTCCTACGAACTCCATAACCTCACGCTTAAGTCCAGGCCACCAATAAAGCTCCCACAAGTTCCGATACATCTTGTTTCCACTAGGATGCATAGCACAGAGGCTGCTATGTGCTTCCCGCAGAATAGACTGTCTTAGATCATCGTCCTTTGGTATACACATTCTTCCACGAAAACACAACACTCCTTCACTATTTATCCCAAAGCCCGATGTCTCCCCAGTCTCTACTTGTTTAAAACGAGCACCCAAAGTCTCATCCACTAACTACTTACTCCTTATCTACTCGACCCATACCGGTTTTACTTAAGCTCAGCTAACAAGCTACCATCATCCAACAAACTTAAACGGGCGAGCATAGCCCTCAAGTCCGACTTAACCCTACGAATTAACGCGTCAACTACCACATTCGCTTTGCTAGGGTGGTATTCAATCGTACAATCATAATCCTTCAAAAATTCCACCCACCTACGCTGTCTAAGGTTAAGATCCTTTTGGGTAAGGAGGTATTTCAAACTCTTATGGTCCGAATAAATTATACACTTCTCCTTGTATAAATAATGCCTCCATATTTTTAGCGCAAAAACCACCGTAGCTAGCTCCAAATCATGGGTTGGATAATTCACCTCGTGATTCTTAACCTGTCGTGACGCAAATGTAACCACCTTTCCTTCTTGCATCAATACACATCTCAAGCCCACATGCGACGCATCACTATAAAACGTAAACTGCTTCCCAGGCATTGGCTGAATCAGCACAAGGGCCTCAGTTAAAACTTTCTTAAGTTCTCCAAAACTCTCTTGTTGCTTGTTCGTCCAAACAAATGGTACCCTGAACGTAGGTCAATCTTCGAAAAATAGAAGCTTTCCTAAATTGATTAAAGAGATCATCAATTCTCGGCAAAGGGTACTTGTTTTTAACATTTAACTTGTTTAACTATCGATAGTCGATGCACATTCGCAATGTCCCATCCTTCTTCTTCACGAATAGCACCGGTGCTCCCCATGTAGACACACTTGGTCAAATGAAACCTCGATCCAACAATTCCTGAATCTGTGCCTTAAGTTCTATCAACTCCTTCGGTGCCATCCGATAAGGAACGATGGACACTGAAGCCGTACCAGGTAACAACTCGATTCCAAATTCTACTTCTCTGCTGGGTGGCAACCCAGGCAGCTCCCCGGGAAAGAAATTAGGAAATTTCCTAACTGTTCTCAACTCCTTAACAGTAGGACTCTTAGCCTTCGTATCGCTAATATAAGCCAAATGGGCTTCGCATGCCTTTCGTACCAATTTCGTAGCCTTTAATGCTGAAATCACATTCGACAAATAATTTTGGCGTTCACCAATCACTACCACTTCCTTATCTTCTGCCGTTCTTAACACCATTCACTTTACAACGTAATTTAAGGTGGCTCGGTGTTTCACCAGCCAATCCATACCTAAGATTAAATCGAACTTACTAAATGACAGCTCGAGCAAATCCGCTAAAAAGGTAACCCCTTGGACTTATCACAATCATCTCATTTAGAGTAATTTCAAACATATCACCCAAAGGTTCAGTCATATTGCATGCAACATATGAATGTGTCGATCCAATATCAATCTATGATGTGTAAGGTAACTCTTATATAAAGAACATACCTGTTATCACATCTGGGGCATCCCCGTCTTCCCGGCAATGAGCAGCATAAACCAAAGCTGGCTGCCTCGCCTCAGTATGACATGCATTTCTGCCTGGTGATCCACGTCCAGAGAAGAGGAGGTAAGTCATTAAGACCGTTTAAGTACCAAGCTCTCCCTAGATCCAATCCTAGACATGCATATACCCGTTGCCACACCTTAACCTTATGACTTGTCCATGGTCGCAGTTAATTAATTAAGTTTTATGTAGTCATCGTATACTAGGCCCAAAACCCCTACAAAGACCAAACTCACATACTTGTATATGGCCCACTAGGCCCAATCACATTTATATGGCCCATCAAGCCCAATTCACATTCATATGGCCCATCAAGCCCAATTCATATTAATATGGCCCATCAGGCTCGATTCGCATTTATAGTCATGCTCACATACAATTTTTCATCACATAGCATCAATTATCAATTTTGCCTATTATGGGCCCAAAAGCCCATCGGGCCCATTAAGCTTATTATGGCTCAGTTGACTAATTCACAGCCCAAACCCATGGAATCGCCCATGGGGCCTCAGACAACCTATCGATTTCCCCCTTGCGAGCGTTCGTGCACTCGCAAGACTACCGTAGCCAAACTTTTAGCTTTTCGGCATTTTGGCATTTCGGCTTTTGCCAATCTACTTGTGTGTGCAGTATATGTACACACCTAGTAAGCAAGCGTGCTGCGATTCCCTTAGTTTCCAACCTACAAATGATATCACCCTTCAATTAATCGCATGCTTAATACATATCTTTACTAAAACTGAAACCTCACCTTAACCTTACCTTGCGCGACAAGTATAACAACCCATTCTTTAATCACTAACCACGATCAACTCCTAGATTTGCACCAATCTTAATTGTTCAAACCAGAATAATAGGTGACTTGTATCCAACACAAGTCCCCTTACCTTAACTATGACCATTCGGCTAACCTTAGCCAATAAGAGAGGAATACTTACCAAAACCGCAAACACCTAAGGAGCAATTCGGCAAAAAGCTAAAACTCGAGATCCAATACTAATTCCTTACCAAAGTTGATTAGAAAGAGTGAGGGAGAGGATTAATCGGTATTAACAATACTAGCCAAAAAAGAGATAAGGTACTTACACCAAAAGAGTAATCGGCCCAAGGGAGATTCGGCTTTTTGGCTTTCAAACTAGTATGGTGAATAAGGTTTATTTGGCACAAATTAAAGAAGAAGAGTAGAAGAAGGAATCGGCTAACCCAAAAGTGAAACAAAGAAAATTGTGTAGAGGAAGGATAGAAATCGACACAAAGAAAAGAAAGTAAAACAGAGGGTTTTCGGCTTTTAGGGAAAAGGGTTTCTGGCAACAAAGTGAAAGAGATTTCGGCATTTAACACTTAATTTAACACTCAAACCTTGACCAAGACCTACCATCACGTAATTTAACACTTAACCGGAAATGCTAAGCACAAAAAGAAAAATTTGAGATTTCGGGATTTTTAGGGCGTTATATCAGCCTTTCGGCTTTTCAACTTTTCAGCCTTTGCAGTTTCACATTCAATGGTAGTGTTACACACTTGTTTACGAGAACGCGCTGAAAACCAAAAACACCAACCTATATTCAATCAAGGCCTTTGATTAGTTCTATAACCAAAAGATTAAACACCCTCTTATAAACACCCATCTCTAAAACATACCAATACTTGCCTTGATTGAATGAGTGTAGTTTTAGGCCATCCAAATCGCTGAAAAAGATTGCTAACAAACTCTTTGATGGTTATCTGCATATTAAGCAGATTTATTACTCAAGAATGCTTATACATATGGGTTGAATCCACGTTTATCAGCCTATAAAAAACGCAAACCCCAAAATAAGGAAAAGAAATATTCGGCCAATACCAACCCAAATCAACATATTCTAGTTCAGACCAATCACTACGAATAGTATTATATTTCGATCAAGAATGAACGAAAAGGTTCCAATCATTTCTGTAGCGCTATAAAACTCCTCCACTCCTCGCGAATCACTCAAACCCAGAAGAACACCATAACAAAAAGAAAGGAGAAGATAAGAATCGTCATTTAGAGAAATAGAGGAGATAAGCCGAAAGAGCAGAGTCACAGATACTTACCAACTAATATCTTGTAACGCCCCATACCCGACACCATTGCCGGAGTCTAACACGAGGTGTTAACAGACTTAATTCATTGCTTAAACAACTCAAACAATTTAATTTTAAAATTTTCAGTCAAGCTAGCAATCTGTGTCACAGTCGCTTAAAAATTCATATCTTGAGTTCTGAAACTCAAAATCCAATTCCATAAATTTTATTTGAAACTAGACTAATATATCTATTTTCTAATTTTTTTTCTAGAATTTTTGGCTGGTCCAATTAGTACAGTTTATTAGTTAAAGTCTCCCCTGTTTCAGGGTTTGACTGCTCTGACCTCTATGTATTACGAATCAGATATTTCTCTGTACAGAATTTCAATGCCTATGACGTTTGTTTCTCTTAAAACTAGACTCAATAAGAAATCTTTACATATAAAATATTACTTCTAATTATTTTTAGACAATATATGGTGAATTTCCAAAATCAGAACAGGGGATCCAAAAATCACTCTGATTCTGTTTCACAAAAATTCAAATGTATCATAAATTATAATTCATATACCTGTTTTGTTCAATCCATATGAAAATAGACTCATTAAGCTTCAATTTCATAACTTACTAATCATTTAATTCCAATTCTACTATTTTTAGTGATTTTTCAAATTTACATCACTGCTGCTGTCATATTCTGTTTTATGGCAAATTTCACTTTACTAAGGATTTTCATGGACTAAATATCATTTTAAACATACATAACAACAAATATGACTTGGATTGGCCATTCCAATGGCTAATCATTTACAAACCCTTTTCTTGCCAAACCATAGCCATATCATAAGATCAATTACACAAAGTGAGTATTTTGCCATACATGCCACATTCAAAATATACAAGCCATTTTACCGATTTAAGCCTTCGGATAGTGTGAACGAGTCTTCGACCTATCCCGATTCCCAAGCCGGCTTGTCAAAACTACAATGAAAGAAATGGAGGGAGTAAGCATAAATGCTTAGTAAGTTCACATGCAAATAGCAAGTAACATAATCACACAATCCCACATAAAACATCATTTACATTTAATATCTTTCTACGATTTCATCTTACCAAGTTTTCAACTCGAGGGTTTAAGCACATACCTGTCGAATTTTCTCATTTACCACACTTACCAACATGTCACCTTCGTTTTAGGCATTCTCCTTATTTTCTTAAGATCCACCCGTTGAACACATCGGAATATAATTCGAATACACGGAAAGTTTGTACATAAGTGCCACATATGTAGCCAAGCTACCATGTCGCCTATAAGAGAACTCGGACTCAACTCAATGAGCTCGGGCGTTCGCATCCATAAGTGAACTCGGACTCAACTCAACGAGCTCGGATACCTAGTTACATCTCACGAACTCGGACTCAACTCAACGAGTTCGCACATTTGCATCCATAAGTGAACTCGGACTCAACTCAACGAGTTCGAATGCCCAACCATCCTAGTAACATGTCAGTTGTATTCTAATCTATTCCCAAGGTTCAAACGGGCTTTTTCCTCGATTACACATCTTTTCCATCTTCCACGGAACATCAAAACCGATACTTGGTAGCAATTCATAATTTACATATAATTCAATAATAACTATAAAGCATAATAGTTCATGATATTAATCATCATATCACATAAATAACATTAAATTACTTAAAATGACAATTATGTTACTACATTTACACATGAACTTACCTCGGTATAAAATTATTAGCAATCGAGCCTATTCCTCGTAAACTTTGTTTTTCCCTTGATCGCGACTTGAATCTCGTTTCTCTTGATCTATAATGCCAAATTAATATTATTTAATACATACATTCATCAAAACAGCATTTAATACGAAATTTGGCAAAATTACATTTTTGCCCCTAAACTTTTGCATAATTACACTTTTGCCCCTAGGCTCAGGAATTAAACTTCATCCCTTATTCTTATATTTTATGACATGCTGATCATTTTTCTCTTCTATGGCAGCATCAATTTCACACTCTAACATGTACTTATGACTATTAGGTATTTTTACCTATTAAGCCCTTTTACTCGTTTTCGATTAAAACCGAGTAGTACAAGTTGTCTAGCATAATTTAAAACCTCATATTCTATCATAAAACACCAAAATACACAAATTTCACCTATGGGTATTTTTCCAAATATGAACCCTAGGTTAAATTATTGCTAGCATAAGCTAAATCGAGCTACCGGGATTCTAAAAACGTAAAGAACATTAAAAATGGGGCTTGGAATCACTTACTATGGAGCTTGGAAGCTTGAAACAAACCCTAGCTATGTAGAACCCTTTAATTTTTGTCCTAATGAAGAATATGGACATATTTTGCCATCTTTTTCCTTTTTTTAATCTTTTAATTACCTAATGACCAAAATACCCTTAATACTTTTCTTTGAAAATTTTCACGTACAAGCCCATTTTTTCCCAAAATTTTAGAAATTATTCAAATTGCTATTTAAGACCTCCTCACTAATATTCCAAAGTAATTTCATACTAAAAACTTCTAGAATGCAAGTTTTGCAAGTTATTTGATTTAGTCCCTAATTTCAACTTAAGAACTTTATGCATAGAATTTCATCACGAAATTTTCGCACAATCATGAAATCATATCATAAACATCAAAATAATTATAAAATAATTATTTCTATCTCGGATTTATTATCACGAAACCACTATTCCGATTAGGCCCTAATTCGGGATATTACAACTCTCCCCCCTTTAAGGATTTTCGTCCTCGAAAATCGTACCGATAAACAGGTGTGGGTATTGATTTCTCATAGTTTCCTCAGATTCCCATGTAGTCTCTTCTACCCCATGCTTTTGCCATAATACTTTCACTAGAGCGACACTCTTATTTCTTAGTTGCTTGACCTCTCAAGCTAAAATCTTAATCAGTTCTTCTTCATAAGTCATATCCGGTCGTAGCTCAATTTCTGTCGGTGAAATTATATGTGAAGGATCCGAACGATACCGACGTAACATAGATACGTGGAACACATCATGAATCTTCTCTAATTCAGGTGGTAATGCTAGCTGATATGCTACCGGTCCAACTTTTTCAATTATTTCATACGGCCCAATAAAACGCAGACTTAACTTGCCCTTCCGTCCAAATCTAAGGACTTTCTTCCATGGAGACACTTTCAAAAATACCTTATCACCAACTTGAAACTTGATTTCTTTTCGTTTCAAATCCGCATAAGATTTTCGCTCTATCTCAAGCGACTTTCAAACAATCTCGAATCACTTTCACCTTTTCTTCAGTTTCTTTTATTAGATCAACTCCATAAATCTGATTTTCCTTGAGTTCAGTCCAATACAATGGCGTCCGACATTTACGACCATACAATGCTTCATAAGGTGCCATCTTCAAACTCGTCTGATAATTATTATTATAAGCAAATTCTACTAACGGTAAGTACCTTTCCCAACTACCTTGAAATTCCAATACGCAACATCTGAGCATGTCTTCAAGAATCTGAATTACTCTCTCTGATTGTCCATCAGTTTGTGGATGAAAGGCAGTGCTAAAATTTAACTTTGTACCTAATGCCTCTTGCAACTTTTTCCAAAATCGTGAAGTAAATCTCAGATCTCTATCCAAAATGATTGACAAAGGTATTCCATGAAGTCTAACAATCTCACGGATATATAATTCAGCCAACTTATTAAGAGAATAATCCGTACGTACCGGAATAAAATGAGCTGATTTAGTCAGTCTGTCAACTATTACCCAGATGGCATTTTTCTTTTCCGGAGTTAATGGCAATCCTGATACAAAATCTATAGTAATCCGATCCCATTTCCATTCAGGAACCATGATAGGTTGGAGTAATTCCGAAGGTACTTGGTGCTCAGCTTTCACTTGTTGACAAACTAAGCACTTTGATACAAACTTGGAAATATCTCTTTTCATTCCACTCTACCAGTACATTTTCTTCAAGTCATTATACATTTTCATACTGCCCGGATGAACCGCCAAACAACCATTATGTGCTTCATGCAAAATCTTTTGAATCAACTCATTATTTTTCAGTACACAAATCTGATTTTTAAACATCAAGCAACCATCAGAATCGATTTTGAAATCTGACCCCGTATCAGCTTCACACTATTTTCTCTTGGCTTGCAAATCTTCATCGCTTTTCTGAGCTTCAGAAATCTCTTGTAAAAACATCGGTCTTGCTCTTAACTCTACTAGAATCGAACCATCATTTGATATCTTTAACCGAGTGTTCATAGTTCTCAAAGAAAATAGTAATTTCCTGCTTAAAGCATTAGCAACCACATTCGCTTTTCCCGGATGGTAATCAATAACAAGCTCGTAATCTTTCAATAACTCCAACCATCTTCGCTGTCTCAAATTCAAGTCTTTTTGTGACATCAAGTACTTAAGACTTTTGTGGTCGGTATATACTCGGCACTTTTCACCATACAAATAATGTCGTCAAATCTTCAAAGCAAACACTATAGCAGCTAATTCCAAATCATGAGTCGGATAATTTCTTTCATGAGATTTTAACTGCCTCGAAGCATAAGCCACCACTTTTCCTTCTTGTATAAGTACACATCCTAAACCATTTCGAGAAGCATCACTATACACCACAAATTCTTTACCTGATTTGGGTTGTACCAACACTGGTGCTTTAGTTAATAACTTTTTCAATTCTTCAAAACTCTGTTGACATTCTTCCGTCCATTCAAATTTAACATTCTTTCGGAGTACTCTAGTCATAGGAGCAGCAATTATAGAAAATCCATTTACAAACCGCCGATAATACCCAGCTAGCCCCAAGAAAC
Organism: Gossypium longicalyx; assembly: GCA_025698465.1. Classification (NCBI taxonomy): domain Eukaryota; kingdom Viridiplantae; phylum Streptophyta; class Magnoliopsida; order Malvales; family Malvaceae; genus Gossypium; species Gossypium longicalyx. The sequence continues at coordinate 11,561,986 of CM047000.1, forward strand.
TTCTAACCTCGGTTACATTTTTCGGTGGTTTCCAATCAACAATGGTTGAAATTTTACTAGGATCAACCCGTATACCATCATCTGAAACAATATGACCCAAAAATCCAACTTCCTGGAGCCAAAATTCACTTTTACTAAACTTAGCATATAACTGCTTATTTCTCAAAGTTTGCAAAACTATCTTCAAGTGCTTGGCATGCGCTGTCTCATCTTTCGAATAAATTAAGATGTCATCTATAAATACCACAACAAATTTGTCCAAGTATGGCCGAAATATGCGATTCATCAAATCCATAAACACAGCAGGATCTTTTGTTAACCCGAATGGCATAACTAAAAATTCATAATGACCGTACCTTGTTCTAAAAGCAATTTTAGGCACATTCGACTCTTTTACTCGCAGCTGGTAATACCCAGATCTCAAGTCAATCTTTGAAAACCATGTTGCTCCTTTTAGCTGATCAATTAAATCATCAATTCTCGGCAACGGATACTTGTTCTTGATTGTCACCTTGTTTAACTACCAATAGTCAACACATAATCTCATAGAACCATCCTTCTTTTTCACAAATAACAAGGGAGCACCCCAAGGTGAAAAACTCAGTCTCACAAAGCCTTTATCAGTCAACTCTTGCAACTGCGACTTTAATACTTTCAACTTTGCTGGTGCCATTCTATATGGAGCAATCGAGATCGGAGCTATTCTCGGTATCAAATCAATACCAAATTCTACTTCCCTGACTGGAGGCAAACCCGACAATTCTTCTGGAAATACGTCCGCAAATTCACACACAACCGGCACTGATTCAACTTTCTTTTCAACTTCTTTTGTATTAATTACATACGCCAAATAAGCTTCATAACCCTTTCTCAAATATCTCTGAGCCGACATTGAAGAAATCATACTAGATAATGCCTCTGATTTGTCTAATTCAACCCGCAGAATTTCACCACTTTCACACTTTAATTCTATAACCTTTTCTTTGCAATTTATTATAGCATCATGCAATGCCAACCAATCAATACCCAAAATAACATCAAATTCATCAAACGGCAACAACATCAAGTCGGTCGGAAAGTAATGACCCTGAATCATTAAAGGACATTTCTTGCATACTTTATCAACTATCACACATTTGCCTAACAGATTCGACACTTTAATCATAAATTTCGTGTTCTCAACGGTATATTCATACTAGACACGGTTTCATGCATACATATGAATGAGTAGAACCGGGATCAATCAAAGCATTAACATTAACATCATAAAGAGAAAATATACCAGTAATCACGTCGGGTGATGAAGCATCTTCATGTGCCTTTATAGCATAAGTTCTAGCTGGAGCTCTTGCTTGATTTATTCTTTGAATCTCTGGCTACATTTTTTTCGCTTATTTCATTTCCAGCTTTTCTCGAATATCTTCCCCTCAAGTCTGCACCACTAGCTTTTACATTCAGAAAATTTTCTTTCTCAGCTCTCTCTGGGCAGTCTCTAATAAAATGATCCAGAGAACCACACCAAAAACATTCATTCGCTCTACATGGGCCAAAATGATTTACGCCACACACGGCACTCGAAGCTTAACAAATCTCGTATTTCCCACACTAGTCGCAGAAGTAGTCTAAGATTTAGGACCCACATTTTGCTTCTTAACATTTCCATATGATTGTCCAAAGCGAAACTTGTGAACGAGGATTCATATTTCTAGATTTTTACGGATTCTTTGTGAGAATGAGCGCTTTCGTTGGTCTTTTCTTCCAATTTCTAGTCTCACCTCTCCGCCTTTTTCTTCTCTTTAAGTAGTTCTTCAGCCTTGCAAGCTCGATCAACCAACACTACCATTTCTTTTAATTCAAGAATCCCAACAAATACTTTGATGTCTTCATTGAGTCCGTCTTCAAATCGTCTGCACATTTTAGCTTCTGTAGGAATGTATTCTCTAGCATACTTACTCAATCTGACGAACTCCCTTTCATATTCAGTAACTATCATGTTCCCCTGCTTTAATTTAAGAAACTCTTTACGCTTCTGATCAATAAATCTTTCACTGATATATTTCTTCCGAAATTCTTCTTGAAAGAACACCCAAGTTACTTTCTCTTTCGGTACTACTGAAGTCAATGTCTTCCATCAAATACTCGACAATTCATCAAATACTCGAATAGAATTCTCGAGCCAAAACTCTGCTTTCTCGGCATCACCATCAATATTTTCCCTAAATTCTTCGGCCCCTTGCTTGCAGATTCTGTCAACTGGAGTTCTATGAAATTTCATCAGATCCACACCTTGAAGCATCGGGGGTACAGGTTGAGGAATCGGGAGAGGCGGGGGAGGTTGTGCATTCGGGTTCGTACGAACGAACTTTGTATACCAAGCATTCATCATTTGGAGAAAGGCTTCCCGAGCCCCTTCTCCTCCTCCTTGACCAACAGTAGGAGATGGATTTTCAGTTGGCACTGCCCCTTTAGCCAGAGCTGGTGCATTACTCTCTACATCATCAGCCACAGCTGGATCGGGACTCATTTACTATAAAAAAATCATTTAAAAGGTCAGAAGTCGTCACACTATCACAATATATCTATGGCATGTATAGCAAAACCCGTACATACAACACATTAGTTCGAGAACTGACTAAACCTGCTCTGATACCACCAAATGTAATACCCCGTACCCGAGACTATTTTCGGAGTCGAACACGAGGTGTTAACAGACTTAATTCATTGCTTAAACAACTCAAACAATTTAATTTTAAAATTTTCAGTCAAGCTAGAAATCTGTGTCACAGTCGCTTAAAAATTTATATCTCGAGTTCTGAAACTCAAAATCCAATTCCATAAATTTTTCCTGAAACTAGACTCATATATCTATTTACTAATTTTTTTTCTAGAATTTTTGTCTGGACCAATTATTACAGTTTATTAGTTAAATTCTCCCCTATTTTAGGGTTCGACTGCTCTACCCTTTGTGTATTACGAATCAGATATCTCTCTGTACATAATTTCAATGACTATGACGTTTGTTTCTATTAAAACTATACTCAATAAAAAATCTGTACATATAAAGCATGACTTCTAATTATTTTTATACAATTTATGGTGAATTTGCAAAGTCAGAATAGGGGATCCAGAAATCACTCTGACCGGGTTTCACAAAAATTCAAATGTCTCATAAATTATAATTCATATACCTGTTTTGTTCAATCCATATCAAAATATACTCATTAAGCTTCAATTTCATAACTTACTCATCAATTAATTCCATTTATACTATTTTTAGTGATTTTTCAAATTTACATCACTACTGCTGTCAGATTCTGTTTTATGGCAAATTTCACTTTACTAAGGATTTTCATGGACTAAATATCATTTTAAACATACATAACATCAAATATGACTTGGATTGGCCATTCCAATGGCTAATCATTTACAAACCCTTTTCTTGCCAAACCATAGCCATATCATAAGATCAATTACACAAAGTGAGTATTTTGCCATACATGCCACATTCGAAATATACAAGCCATTTCATCGATTTAAGCCTTCGGATAGTGTGAACGAGTCTTCGACCTATCCCGATTCTCAAACGGACTTGTCAAAACTACAATGAAAGAAAATGAGGGAGTAAGCATAAATGCTTAGTAAGTTCACATGCAAATAGCAAGTAACATAATCACACAATCCCACACAAAACATCATTTACATTTAATATCTTTCTACGATTTCATCTTACCAAGTTTTCAACCCGAGGGTTTAAGCACATACCTGTCGAATTTTCTCATTTACCACACTTACCAACATGTCACCTTCGTTTTAGGCATTCTCCTTATTTTCTTAAGATCCACCCGTTGAACACATCGGAATATAATTCGAATACACGAAAAGTTTGTACATAAGTGCCACATATGTAGCCAAGCTACCATGTAACCCGCCCATAAGCGAACTTGGACTCAACTCAACGAGCTCGGGCGTTCGCATCCATAAGTGAACTCGGACTCAACTCAACGAGCTCAGATGCCTAGTTACATCTCACGAACTCGGACTCAACTCAACGAGTTCGCACATTTGCATCCATAAGTGAACTCGGACTCAACTCAACGAGTTCGAATGCCCAACCATCCTAGTGACATGTCACTTGTATTCTAATCTATTCCCGAGGTTCAAACGGGCTTTTTCCTCGATTACACATCTTTGCCGTCTTCCACGGAACATCGAAACCGATACTCAGTAGCAATTCATAATTTACATATAATTCAATAATAACCATAAATTATAATAGTTCATGATATTAATCATCATATCACATAAATAACATTAAATTACTTAAAATGACAATTATGTTACTACATTTACACATGAACTTACCTCGGTATAAAATTATTAGCAATCGAGCCTATTCCTCGTAAACTTTGTTTTTCCCTTGATCGCGACTTGAATCTCGTTTATCTTGATCTATAATGCCAAATTAATCTTATTTAATACATACATTCATCAAAATAGCATTTAATACGAACTTTGGCAAAATTACATTTTTGCCCCTAAACTTTTGCATAATTACACTTTTGCCCCTAGGCTCAGGAATTAAACTTCATCCCTTATTCTTATGTTTTATGACATTCTGATCATTTTTCCCTTCTATGGCAGCATCAATTTCACACTCTAACTTGTACTTATGACTATTAGGTATTTTTACCGATTAAGCCCTTTTACTCATTTTCGCTTAAAACCGAGTAGTACAAGTTGTCTAGCATAATTTAAAACCTCATATTCTATCATAAAACACCAAAATACACAAATTTAACCTATGGGTATTTTTCCAAATATGAACCCTAGGTTAAATTATTGCTAGCATAAGCTAAATCGAGCTACCGGGATTTTAAAAACGTAAAGAACATTAAAAACGGGGCTTGGAATCACTTACTATAGAGCTTGGAAGCTTGAAACAAACCCTAAATATGGAGAAGCCTTTAATTTTCATCCTAATGAAGAAGATGGACATATTTTGCCATCTTTTTCCTTTTTTTAATCTTTTAATTACCAAATGACCAAAATACCCTTAATACCTTTCTTTGAAAATTTTCATGTACAAGCCCATTTTTGTCCAAAATTTTAGAAATTGGTCAAATTTATATTTAAGACCTCCTCATAAATATTCCAAAGTAATTTCGTACTAAAAAATTCTAGAATGTAAGTTTTGCAAGTTGTTCGATTTAATCCCTAATTTCAACTTAAGCACTTTATGCATAGAATTTCATCACGAAATTTTCGCACAATCATGCAATCATATCATAAACATCAAAATAATTATAAAATAATTATTTCTATCTCAGATTTGTGGTCACTAAACCACTATTCCGATTAGGCCCTAATTCGGGATATTACATATCTAGCCAACAAAAAATGATCGAATGAAAAGGAAGAGATGATAGAATCAAGAGAGAGATGATAGGGTACTCCACCAAGGCTTGAGAGAGAGGGACAGTAAACGAGAATCGGCAATGAAGGACTAGGGAAAGGATTGATGGAGCAAAACAATATTCGGCTACAAGGGAGGAAAATGTTTGGTTACACAAAATCGAATATGAATAAAGGTAAAGTACCAATAATATTCAAGAGGAGAAAAGTGAGGGAGAGAGAAGAAGTTGATCAAGCAAAGCACAATAATAGAGAGCAGAAAGAACCAAACTACCCGAATGGACACTAGTGGTATTTGGCTACCAAACAAACAATACTTAAAAGGTAAAAAAAATGAACAACAAGTGGTAATCGTTTCTAAAATGGAGAGCAAAACCACAACTTGGCAAAATCCCAAAATAAAAATGACCAATTACCATTACATAGCCGAATTTTACCCCAAAAGAACTCCCCAATTTCGTTGAACCTTCACACACTAAACACCTCCCCCAGCATCCCTTCACAACCGAAACACTAAGTGCCAGAGTTCAAACCCGGTAAGAATCTTCTCCAAATTCAAACTTGCTTGATTTTCTCCTTAATTTCCTCCCATCCATCTCTTCAAATTTGGATAAAAACCACCCCATTCAAATCTATTCGAACTCTTGGTGTTTCGGTCAAACACAACTTCCTCCCATGGCCTCTAGTAAAAATAATCTACATTTGCACAAGCAGGGAATCGAACCTCAGACCACTAGCACACTCCACATGCCACTATCCACTAGACCAGTAGGCTCTTTATGTCACACTTTACCAAAATATACTTATAACCCTACTGGCCAAAGATAGGGGTTTTATCCTCATAAAACCAAAATTTTGCGGAAGCTAGGGCTTGAACCCATGACTTCCCAGACACTTCCAGAGCACATAACCACTAAGCTAAACACACAATTGTGTCACTTCATTGCACAATTAAATATTTATGTGCAGTCTCCTAACTGCACCACTCAAGACTTAAAACTTCTAGGCCCAAAATTCAGGGTGTTACAACTTACCCCTCCTTAAAAAAATTTCGTCCTTAAAATTTCCAATTATCAAATCAGTCGCGTAACACAAACTACACCACTACGCTCCTGTTGTGCACTCTAAGTCCAAAACACTACCACATTTAACTTGAATGACTCCTGTACAGTCTATAGATAGACTGAAACAATGTATCAATTGAATACTCAGCCGTACGACCATGAGACCCAGCTTGAGCACCTCCATGGCCTCTGGCACAACCTCTTATACCCTTTTCGTGAGTACCTTCGATGTTCATAATTGAATTGTGTTTTATCTTTGTTAACAGTTTTATGCAGCAGCTTATAGTTTCAGTGTTTATTAATAGATATTTTATGAAAAATAGTATCAGTTGTTTAGAGTTTTGTTTTCGCAGATTGTAGTTTCACTACAGTTTCAATTTACCCTAGACAGAATATTTCAGTAAGTCTACTACCTACAGTAGTCTCAGTACTTCAAATTAAACAGGCAAAGGTTTCAGAGAACTTACAGAATCGGCGCCAGAGACTCGGTGTACCACACATTCAGTAAAACATTTCCAAATATTGAAAATAATTTAAAATAACCCATTTTTAAATTTTTTATTTTAAAAGGAACCCAAATCCACAGTCAAGTTTTACAACTTGACTCTGATACCACTAAATGTAACGCCCAAACCCGGCCTGGGCGTTATGGTCGAATCTGGCGATGTCACATTGAAGTATTTTTCGTAAAACATGATATCGTTTGAAAAGCCCAGTGTTTATTTAGCCCATTTGTATGATCTAGAAAATTATTTTAAAACTTGTGTCACTATCAAGAGTATTTACTTTAAAATGTTATTTATCTCAAAATCTCGTTTATCACAGAAGCTTTTGAAACGGTTTTGCGCATTCACGGTACTGTGGCCAACTCAGTTTCGACCATAGACTAGACACACAAGCGTATCTTGTGGCCGCGTGGTTAAGTTAGTATGTATGCCCTATTTTGCCACGGCCTAGACATGGGCATGACTAATGTCGTGCAAGGCACATAGCCTGTTTACACGGGCGTGTGACTTTTGTAACTTAGAAAAATTGTTAAGTTTCGGAAAAAATTTGTATGTGTTTAGTTTAGTCCCAACCTCTTCCTAATGCATGTTTATGGTCTTATTGACCTAAGAAAGGGACTTAATGTTGATGTTTGACTATGGTATGATGATGCATGACTTTTGATTGTGAAATGATTATGAAATGCTCTGATATACCAGTAATGCCTCTTAACCTTAGTCCGGCGATGGATACGGGTTAGTGGTGTTACAAGTGAATGGAAATGTCGCCCAGGTATTAATATTCTAACCTCTTTTGATTAAAAAATAATGTTTCTTGAAGCAAAGAATTGGATTCAATTTTTGTGCACTAGAATAGCTCCTACTTTAAATGTTCTAATGTTAATACTTTTTGAGCGGTTTTGTTTTACGTTATTTTGTAAAAAAAAAAAGGGTATGTATCAGAACATGGATATACCAAAATATGAAGTGATGTGTTGGTGGCCAAAGAGTGGGAGTCTTCTTTCCCCACTTAGTGACAACCTTATGCAAAAAAGTAGGCATTCTGGTGGCATCTACAGAGCAATCAATGAAGCCATCTCGAAGTATAATTGACGACACTCTGTATACAGAGTACACTAAGCTTCATGCTAATCAAATTAATTAGTGGAATAAACACCAGCAGGAGATGATGGCTGCTTCGATTTAATAGTAAAGGAAAGCAAAAATCAACCACTCAATAAGCAAAAATCCAAGCTAGGCTGGATGATATACTGGATGCAAGAGTCGGTCCCATTTTTTATAGGAATTTAGGCTGCAAAACAATATTAGGGTGCCTAATTATACACCAAATATGTTTGGATTGACACATCCAGAGTAGGAAGAGGTGGAAAAGGAGGGTGAAGAAGAAGGTGCTAAGGAGGGGGACGAAGATGATGAGATGGATTTTGATGAGGATGACTGAACTTTTAATTTTTGTTTTTATAGATTGTATTCATTTTTGGATGATTTTTAATTTTTTGTTTTATATTGTTAAGAGTAGGAGTAACAATAGAATAGTAGTTGTTTTGTGTTTAATTTTTCTACGTAGGAACCCCATATGGAAGAAACACAATGATTTTGAGCTTTTACTGATAAAAGGAGCAGACACCCACTAATATTCTACAAAACTATCACGATCAATTGAGTAACTTCTTTCCTTATCTTTTACTGGGATACACATTGAGGACTGTAATGCACCAAAAATGTAAATCTTGTAATTACGCATGTTATGACACAAGTTGCATGTTTGTTTTAATGGCTAGAAGTGTTTTGGGTGTGTTTGAGAGTATTAGAGAAGCTTGGGTTCAAGTCTTGGCTTTAGCAAAAATTTTGGTTTCTCCCTCGAATGAATCTGGACATAAGCGTGTGGACCTTATAAATAATTACAGTTGAAATGTGACACAAATGAGCTTGTCTAATGCCGGTCATAGAACATTTCTCTAGTGCCGAAATTGTATAGTTGTTTGCTCTCCTTTTTGATAGCCTTACATTCTTGTGTGCTTTTGCGTTTTTGTTTAAAACTAAGGTGACCATTTGGTATTTTTCTTTTCTTTTACTTTTCTGAACCTTCGCCATACACTTTTTCCCTCCTCATCTCTAATTCTTCAGTCGTCTTTAATCGTTCCTTGTTGCATTGCTAAGAAAGCAAATAGACATACTTAATTTTAAATAAATACAAATCTTATATGCTAAAATGAAATTTGTGAATTTATATATGCAAATGTCGAATATATATAAGCTTGGTAACTATATTCATGAATTTGTTTTGACCGAGTTACGACATCCGAAAGCCCCGTATGAACCTTAGGAATAACTAGGATACATATGTCATGACATAGGATTCCGGTATGTGATGTGCGAGTAAGACCATGGCATCGATATGTGATTATAGATTTTCTTATACATATATACTCCCATTTATGTCATGAATACATAAGTAGACCGAATGTATACTTTCACATAGACCGAATGTATACTTTTACATATGCATACATATAATTCACATTAACATGTAACATTTATATCATCAATTTATACATTCAACTTACCATAATTTCATAACTTAGTATGAATACATACCTGAGCCTTTTAACTCGATTTTCATTCGTCTTAACTTATTATTACCCGTTGAACCATTTGGAATTGAATAGGATACTCTGATAATCACACATATTGTACAATGCCAATGTCCTAGACGTAGTCTTACATCTAATCACATATCGATGCCAACGTCCCAGACGTGGTCTTACTCACACACATATAATTGGCCAAGTGACAAGTACATGTGATTTTGTAAATGAAATGTATGAGTTTTCATATTTGGGCAATTGTGAAGTATATTCGGTTATATATTACATATAAATATGTGCTATTAAGGTTTGATTTATGAAGATATGCATATAAGAGTTTAAATATTCGGTTGTATATACATTAATAATATGGCTTTTTGGGGCGTTACAACTCTACCCCCTAAAAAAAATTTCGTCCTCAAAATTTACCTGATTCAAACAGTTAAAGATATTGATGTCGCATCGCTTCCTCAGGTTCCCAAGTAGCCTCTTTAGCCTTGTGATTGCACCAGAGTACTTTGACTAATGGAACGGACTTTCTTCTCAATACTTTGACATCTCAACCAATTATTTGTATGGGCTCTTCCTTGAAAGTTAGGTCTGGCCGGACCTCGATTTCCTCAATTGCCACAACATGCGAAGGATCTGAATGATACCGTCTTAGCATGGAGATATGAAACACGTCGTGGATTTGGCTTAGTTCCGAAGGTAATTCCAGTTGATAAGCGACTGGCCCAATCCGCCTTACAACCCGATATGGCCCAATGAACCTTGGGCTTAGTTTCCCCTTCCTTCAAAACCTTAATACCTTCTTCCACGAAGAGACCTTAAGAAAAACTAAGTCCTCCACTGCATACTCTATCTCTCATCGTTTAAGGTCAGCATATGACTTCTGCCTATCCGAGGCCTCCTTCAACTGCTCCCGAATCAGTTTCACCTTATCCTCAATATTTGATACTAACTAAGGGCCAAAACTCTTCGTTTTACCAACTCTGTTCAACATGTTGGGGTTCGACACCTTCGCCTATACAGCGCTTCATACGGAGCCATCCCAATACTTGCTTGATAGCTATTATTGTACGCAAATTCGGCTAACGGTAAATAGTCCTCCTTGCTACCTCGAAACTCAATCACGCATCCCCTGAATATATCCTCCAACACTTGGATTACCCTTTCTGACTATCCATAAGTTTGAGGGTGAAATGTCGTATTGAAGTTCAACCTAGTACCCAACGCTTCATGCAACTTCTTCCAAAATCGCAAAGTGAAACATGGGTCCCTATCAGATATTATGGAGACTGGCACTCTATGGAATCTTACAATCTCTACTACATACAATTTAGCCAGCTTTTGCAACGAGTAATCGGTGCGAACCGGCACAAAATGGGCAGACTTGGTTAACCGATCACTATAACCCATATCGAGTCTTTTTTAGTAGGCGTCAAGGGCAGCCTACTAACAAAGTCCATAGTAATCCTTTCCCACTTCCATAGTGAAATCTTTACTGGCTGAAGCAATCCTGAAGGCAACTGATGTTCTGCCTTCACTTTTTGACAAAACAAGCATTTACTTATGAACTCCATAACCTGGCGCTTAAGTCCCGGCCACCAATAAAGCTCATGCAAATTCTGATACATCTTGTTTCTGCTAGCATACATAGCATAGAGGCTGCTATGTGTTTCCTATAGGATAGACTATTTTAGATCATTGTCCTTAGGTATACACATTCTTTCACGGAAACACAACACTTATTCACTATTTATTCCAAAGTCTGATGTCTCCCCATTCTCTACCTGTCTAAAATGAGCACCCAAAGTCTTGTCCACTAATTGCTGACTCCTTATCTACTCAACCCACACTAATTTTACTTGAACCTTAGCTAACAAGCTACCATCATCCAACAAGCTTAAACGGATGAGCATAGCCCTCAAGCCGCCTTAACCTTACGACTCAACACGTCAGCTACCACATTTACTTTTCCAGGGTGATATTCAATCGTACAATCATAATTCTTCAATAATTCCACCCATCTATGCTGCCGAAGGTTTAGCTCCTTTTGGGTAAGGAGGTATTTCAAACTCTTATGGTCCGAATAAATTATGCACTTCTCTCCATATAAATAATGCCTCCATATTTTTAGTGCGAAAACCACCGCAGCTAGCTCCAAGTCATGGATTGGGTAATTCACCTCGTGAGTCTTAAGTTGATGTGACGCATACGCAACCATATTTCCTTCTTGCATCAATACACATCCCAAGCCCACATGCGATACGTCATTATAAACTGTAAACTCTTTCCCAGGCACTGGCTGAATCAACACATGGGCCTCAATCAAAACCTTCTTAAGTTTTCCAAAACTCTCCTGCTGTTGGTCCGTCCAAAAAAACAGTACCCCCTTTCTCAAAAAATTAGTTAAAGGTGTAGCAATTACCGAAAAGCCCTCAACAAACCGCTTATAATACCCTGCCAAGCCTAGAAAACTTCAAATTTCTGATATTGACTTGGGTGTCTTCCAGTCTAACACTACTTCAATTTTTCAGGGATCTACCTTAATCCCCTCAGCTGACACCACATGTCCAAGAAAAGTAACCTCCCTTAGCCAAAATTCACACTTACTGAATTCGGCATACAACTGCTTCTCCTTTAAAATTTGCAACGCAATTCTTAAGTGTGCATCATGCTCATCCTCATCTTTTGAGTACACTAAAATGTCATCTACAAAAACTACCACGAACTGATCCAGGTAGGGTTCGAAGACCCGATTCACGAGATCCATGAAAGCAGCAGGTGCGTTCGTCAGCCCAAATGGCATCACCAAGAACTCGTAGTGCCCATAAAGAGTTCTGAAACCTGTCTTATGAACATTCGCCTCCTTAACCCTCAATTGGTGATACCCTGAACGTAGATCAATCTTTGAGAAAATGGAAGCTCTCCTAAACTAATCAAAAAGATCATCGATTCTCAGTAGAGGATACTTGTTTTTAATAGTTAACTTTTTTAACTGCCGATAGTCGATGCACATTCGTAATGTCCCATCTTTCTTCTTTAAGAATAACACTGGTGCTCCCCACGGAGACACACTTGGTCGAATGAATCCTCAGTCCAATAATTCTTGAATATGTGCCTTAAGTTCTACCAACTCCTTTGGTGCCATCCGATAAGGGGCGATGGACACTGGAGTCGTCCCAGGTAGCAACTCGATTCCAAATTCTACTTCTCTGCTGGGTGGCAACCCTAGCAGCTCCTTGGGAAAAAAATCAGAAAATTTCGTAACTGTTCTCAATTCCTTAACAGTAGGGTTTTTAGCCTCCGTATCGCTAATATAAGCCAAATGGGTTTCACATCCCTTTTGTACCAACTTTTCAGCCCTCAACGTTGAAATCACATTCGATAGGTAATTCTGGCGTTCACTAATCACCACTACCTCCTTATCTCCCGCCGTTCTTAACACCATGTGCTTTGTAGCATAATCTAAGGTGGGTCGGTGTTTCACCAGCCAATCTATACCTAAGATTAAATCGAACTCACTAAACGATAGCTCCATCAAATCCGCTAAGAAGGCAACCCCTTGGACTACTAACCCTAAACAACTTATTCGCTTCTACTGACTGACCTAACGGACTTATCACAGTTATCTCGTTCGTCGTAATTTCAAACATATCACCCAAAGGTTCAGTCATATTGCATGCAACATATGAATGCGTCGATCCAATATCAATCAATATTGTGTAAGGTAACTCATATATAAAGAACATACCCGTTATCACATCTAGGGCATCCCCGTCTTCTCGATGACGAGTAGCATAAACCAAAGCTGGCTGCCTCACCTTAGCATGGCCTGTATTTTCGCCTAGTGCTCTACTTTCACGTCCATTGCCATTTCAGCCCCTAGCCTGCCCACAACCACTTGGCGGCAGCTGACCACCCCTTAGTGGCTGGACACCACCTCGGCCCGCAACTAGCACCTGAGCTGGCATTTTAAGGCAATTCCTGATCCTATGCTCCATAGACCCACAAGCTAAACAAGCTCCCATCCTCTTCCAACACTCACCTCCATGGCTTCTCCCACAATCAGCACAAGGTGGCACCCCTGGATTAACAGTAGGGGGCCCTGTTCTAACTGGCCCATTAACTCTGGCTCTAGCCCTAAGCCTTTGTCGAACACCAGGAGTCTCAGCCTCCCTTTTATTCTTACCCCTTTCTTTTTCCCGATTTAAGCACTCAGTGCGCTTTACCTCTTCCGCTATCTTTGCTTTCTCTACCAACTCCGAGAAAATTCGCTCCCTTTGTGGAGCTATCAATACTCTAAGGCTATCTCTAAGTCCATCCTCAAACCTAACGCAACACTCATAGTCTGTTGCCACCATAACCCTTGCATACCTACTAAGGCATAGAAATTCTGCCTCGTACTCCGCCACAGATTTGTTTCCCTAGGTCAAATTCAGAAATTCTTTCCTTCTAGCATCCACATAACTTGCACCAACATACTTTCCCTGAAATGCAGCTTTGAAGAACTCCCAAGTGACCTGCTCCGGTTGGGTGCCCTCTTTCACTGTTAGCCATCACTAGTCAGCTTCTTCCCTAAGTAGTGACACTGCCCCTTTCAGCTTTTGTTCAACTGAATAGTCCAAATCCTCCATTATCCTTTCAGTGGCCTCCAATCAGTACTCAGCCACGCCCTTAAAGATCTCAGCCCTATTTAAACGAAGTCGCTCCGGAATGGACCCCCGATTCCCCGTGCCATTATTGGGCCTAACGACCCTCTCTGAAATCTTTAGCATTGCCTGCAACAATGCATCATCCCCCGCGGTTTGATCATATGGCCTATTCTCAGCCACAGGTGAGGCCGGAGCCTCTTTTACTCCAACATTGGGCATATGGCCCGATGCAGACGACTCACCCTAGCACTTCCGCGGCCACGGCCTCTCACACCTCTTCTAGCACTCATCGTGTTATCTGAATTAGAAATTTTATAAAGTTTTAGTTAGTTTCAATAATTAAACCAAAGTTTTATAAAAGTATTAAAAAGGAGATTGTTTTCGTAATTCCTCTACAGTTCCAAGGTCCTACGGGCTTCAGTTTCAATCTAAAAACCTTAGTATAATCATCAAAAGTAGCCCACTAGCTATCTATAGTATATTAAATTAAATAGGCTTAAGAATAAAAGAACTTACTTGGTTCAACGTCGAAGAATCGGTATGCCGCACAACAAGACTTCTCTTTTTGCAAAACATTGTGATCCTAAAAAAATTTTTTAAAGATGAAATCCAAGTAATAAGGCCCACTCACAGCCCGAGTTTTGTAACCTAGGCTCTGATACCACTAAATGAAACACCCTAAACTCGGCCCGAACATTATGGCCAAATCTGGCGCATTACATTGAAGTGTTTTATCGAAAACCTTGTTTTCATTGAAAACCCTTCCTTAGAATGAGAAACCTTCATTGACTTATAAAACTCCTTTCAATCGCGAGAGCTTGTTTAAAACAGATGATTTATGAAAACTTGTCATTTAAATATAACTTAGTTGCGGAAACATGGAAAAACAAAACTATGATTTAGGGAACCCTTGTTCAACTTCTCATAATTACAACGTATAAAAATAATAATCCACATGATAACCAAAAGAGAAGGCCTTATTACATTCCAGTCTGAAATTACTTAAAAAACACAAATCCAAGTCGTCTTGCTAGCTGGCCACCTCTGAGTCCCTCAAAACTTTGAACTTTCTATTGAACATCACTTAAGAAAAATAAAAGAGGGGGTGAGTTTTTGTAAACTCAGTGTGTACAATCCTTGACAAGTAACTAGCATTCATCAGTCACCATAAAATCATACATGCAATACAATGCAATGCAACCCACCCCAAATAATCCAACCGATACACATCAACTTCGTCCCCCGGTACACATCATGTGGAGATATAAATATCGACCCACCCAACCGATACACATCAATGGTAGCTTGGTTGCGAAACTACCTTCATTGCAGCAAGCTGTCAATCACATATTGGGCTTAAAAGCTGTCAGTGGATCCTCGATTATCAAGCAACCATGCGATCCTCATATACTTCTTTCATTCCATAATTCCCAACCCAGATGCAACCTAAAAAGAATATCGTATGTTTGCAGCAGATATACATGTAACATCCATAAATCTTACATACAACACATGGGGGTATTTTGGTCATTTTCGCCCTTAGGGGCATTTCGATAATTTTCCCTTATTACGGGTTTTCACTTACCTTGGCCCATCAACAAATCCCATGAGCTAAGATGAATGAATACTATGCACCAGGTAGGATTCCAGAGAAGAGGAGGTAAGTCATTAAGACCACTTAATTACCAAGCTCTCCCTAGATCCAATCCTCGACATGAATATACCCGTTGCCACACCTTAACCCTATGACTTGTCCACGGTCACAATAAATTAATTAAGTTTTATGTCAGTTTAAGCAGTTATCGGATACTAGGCCCAAAACCCTTTACAAAGCCCTAACAAATCTGCATACATGAACATGGCCCACTAGGCCTAATCTCATTCATATGGCCCATTAGGCCCAAACCACAATCATTTGGCCCATTATGCCTAAATCACATTCATTTGGCCCATTAGTCCCAAATCATATTTATATGACCCACTAGGCCCAATCACTTCCACAGTCATGTTTTCATACGATTTTCCATCACATAACATCAATTACCGATTATGGGCCCTATAGTCCATCGGCCCATTTAGCCCATTCTAGCCCGGTTGGCCAAAACACAGCCCAAGTCCCTGGAATCGCCCATGGGGTCTCAGATAACCTATCGGTTTCCCTCTTACGAGTGTTCGTGCACTCGTAAGACTACCGTAGCTAAACTTCTGGCTTTTCGGCATTTCGACTTTTCGGTATTTCGGCTTTTCGACATTTCAGGATTTCTCGATCTACTGTGTGTGTGCAGTGTATGTACACATTTGGTAATAAAGCATGCTGTGATCCCCTTAGCCACGAACCTACAATCGATATCACTCCAGGATTAATCTCACATATTTATCGAATACTTTACCAAAAGCCGAAGTCTCACCTTAACCTTACCTGAAACGCCAAGCCTTAATAGCTTTTCCTAGATCATCATTCACGAGTACTTCCCAGAACTGCATTAACCTTTATTGTTAAAAACATAATAGGTGACTTGTATCCAACATATGTCACCCTTTTCTACTAAAGCCTATTCGACCAACCCTTTACCGAAGTGAAGAACACTTACAAAAATCTCACACCTAAGGAGCAAATTTGCAGGGATCCAAAAGACTGGGATTTGATACTAATCCTACCAAAACTGATTAGAAGAAGTGAGGGACAGATTAAATGATACTAGTAAAACTGATTTAGAGAACAAAACACTTACACTAGAATTGGCCGAAATAGAAAGAGTAGTGGCGGCTCAGAAGATATTCGGCTCTTACGACTTGTATGGTAAAAAGGTTATTCGGCACAAAGAGAAATCGTTTAAACTAGAGATGAATCAAAAAGAGATCTTGAGTAGGGAAAGAATAGAGAATCGACACAAAGGAAGGAAGGAAGAACGCCGGATTTTCGGCTTTTTTAGAAAAAGTGTTTTCTGGTAACAAGGAGAGGGAGAATTTGGTATTAAACTGGTATCCTCACATTCGGAACCTATATATAAAGTCTATAGCCAAATTTCCCATGCCTAATTTCCCAATTAGGCTCCACCTCTTTGCACTCCTCATCTCCTAATTTCTCTCCCTAATAACTCTTTAATCCCCTCCTCAAAATTCTCTTCTTATCACTCCCTACAGAGTTCATAACCAGCTCCACTACTGGCCATCTGCTAAGTAAAAATAAATTCTCTTTTTAAGCAAGGAGGGATTAGAACCCAAGCCCCCCTCAATAGCTCAACACGCTACTTGCCTTCTTGCCACAAGATCTTTTTGTGTCCAATTCCTCCTTCATTTATTTAAAAAGCAACCTTCTTGCCGTCAGGGTTCTTTTAACTATTAACTTATAATTTCCTTTACACCTAATTCGAACTCAACCCTTAACCAAGACCTACTATCACATAATTAACATTTGACTAGGAATGTTAAGCACAATTTCTATCAAAATCGAAAAAAAGAAAGTTTGGGATTTTGGGATTTTTGGGGCGTTACAGGTGAAGTGAAATTTTGCATATTTTGTGTTTTGTGTAATAGGGTCTAATTTGTAAAAAAGTGTAAATCTAAAGGGTAAAATGGTAATTTGCCCATTTATGTGTTTTTGAACTAAATTGAATGAAAATATGTTTGAATGAGCTTAATTTGAATATGTTTAGATCAAGAACCAAAGAAATCAGATTTGGATCGGAGGAAAACAAAAGTTGTCGACTAGTTGTCCTGTTCCATTTTACATCATCCGAGATAAGTTTATAAGCAAATTGACATACTTAATTTTAAATAAATGTAAATCTTATATGTTGAAATGAAATTTGTGAATTTATATATGTAAATGCCGAATATATATAAGCTTGGTAACTATATTCGTGAATTCGTTTCGACTGAGTTACAATGTCCGAAAGCCCCATATGAACCTTAAGAATAGCTAGGATACATATGTCATGACATAGGATTCCGATATGTGATGTGCGAGTAAGACCATGGCATCGATATGTGATTTCGATATATGTGTACGAGTAAAACCACGTCTGGGATGTTGGCATCGATATGTGAGTACATGTAAGACCACATCTGAGACATTGGCATTGTACGATATGTGTGATTATCCGAGTATCCTATTTAATTTCGAATGGTTCAATAGGCAATAATAAGTTTAGACGATTGAAAATCGAGTTAAAAGGGTCAGGTATGTATTCATACTAAGTTATGAAATTATGGTAAGTTGAATGTTTAAATTGATGATATAAATGTTACATGTTAATGTGAATTATATGTATGCATATGTGAAAGTATACATTTCGGTCTACTTATGTATTCATAACATAAATTGGAGTATATATGTATAAGAAAATTTATAACTGGCCAAATGATAAGTATATGTGATTTTGTAAATGAAATGTATGTGTTTTCATATTTGGGCAATTGTGAAGTATATTCAGTTATATATTATTTATAAATATGTGATATTTAGGTTTGATTTATGAAGATATCCATATAAGAGTTTAAATATTTGGCTGTATATACATTGATAATATGGGTTTGAAAGTGTATGTTATTTTGATAATAGATACATGTATATTCGGCCAAGGTAAAAATTTGTACATGGAGGTATATGTTGTATATGAAATTGTGAGTTTGAAAATAAGTGTGATTATGATAGTATTAATTAGTTTGATTAAATTAAGTTAACATTAATATTGAGTTATTTATTTGCTTATAGCTTACTAAGCTCTCAAAGCTTATTCTGTGTGTTTTTCATATGTTTATAGATTTTTGGAGATCTATAAATTAGGAGGTTATAAGCTTAAACATTAGCCTTACAAGTAACATATTTTGGAAATATGATATGTGGTTTATTTTGTGTGTGGGATGATGATATGATTCGACTTGGTTAGATAAGTAGAATGATGAATATATCATTGATAATACATTGGTTAAATTGGTTTTTGAGATGTAAATGTTTAATGTGGGAATTTGGTTCATATTTATTTATAAGCCATGCGAAGATGGCTTGTTATTTATATTAGGTTGGGTTTCAAGTTGAATATACCATGGATATTTTGGTTGTGATCTTGATGATTTGGCCATTATATATGTTTATATGTGAACTAAGGTTAATATATATATTTGTTATTGTTAATGAAATTATGCCATGGTATTTGAGTTTGTATGATGTAAAATTGTGGTTGGATATTTTGAAGAGTGATATACTTAATATATAAGTGGAATATATATTAGGTAAATAGCTATGATTTGAAGAATTGATATTCGGTTATGTGACAAAGTAAGTATAAACAATATTTGTATGTTTTTGGTCTTAGATTGAAAACATTATTTTAAGTGTAATGAAAAACTTGTGACAAGACCATGTTTTCATTCGGCAAATAGATGATTTAATTTTTGGTGGATGTTAGATAATTTGGGTGATTTGTATTTGATATTAAAGTTAGATTATTTTGGCTATATGGTTAATTATATATATACTTAGCCAAATATGTGATTATTGAATTAGATTTGCTTATGACTTTTATTAAATGGCTTGTTAAGTTTTTAGTAAATGACTATATGAATAGTAACTTAAGTTTTTAATAAACAAGAGGATTGGATGCATGTTTAAGATGTGGCTTTATTATTGTGCTTTACTTATTAAGTTAATCTTATATGACATTTTGTGTATATTAACAGAATCTTAAATAAGTAGGTTGGTTTAGATAAAGTTTATAATAAGTTTGCATGTATAATTGGTATTAGTTAATGAGTAATGAGATGTTAAAATCAATATGCTTATATTCAGCTATTGATAATGATTATGGTTGAATGTTATTTAATTTATGTGTAACTGGTAATATTTGATTTGATTCAGTATATGTTCAAATGTGATGTATTAAGATGATTAAATTCTATGTGCATCTATGAATGTTTAAAAGTTGTGTTTCATTCAATAATACCTCATAACCCCTTTCTGGCAACGGATACGAGTTAGGGGTGTTACCTTGCGAAAATTAAACAATCTTTCGGTCAATTCGATATCTTTCTAGTTCATATGTGTACTTATCAACCCATTCTCAATATCGAATCATGCTTATAACCATTCTATCACTAAACTCTTTGGTTTCTTACCCAAGAACTCATTCAACACAAATCTCAGGAATTTCCATTATAAAACACCAATTTGGTAAGGGGGAGGGAGTCGTAGGGCCTCTGACTCGACTCTCATGTACATATGCATGTAACACAATTTTCATCACCATAGCAACATAATAATCATGTCATTCATTTCGGGTAAACTAACTTTTATATTGATTTTAAGCCCACTTTCTAGTTATCTCACTAAAACAAGTATACTTATGCATACATTCCATGTTTTCTGAATAACTTTACTTATCTATTCTGTAACACCCCAAACCCGGCCTAGACGTTAGGGCCGCATCTGTGATGTCACATTGAGGTGGGTTTTGGAAAAACACTGATATAGTAGAAAAGTTCATTTGCGTAAATAACCTTGTTTACGATTCTTTTGCAAAACCAACTTGTTTTGTCCACTTGCAAAAATATAGGTTCTTTTAGTAAAACAAGTTTCGTACTAGGTTTTTATATTACTTAGAACATTGTCGTTGTGGAAGCTTTTAAATCAGGTTACGTAGCTTGATAGTTGAAAATCTTTTACTTTTGTTTTTGAAAACCTGCATCCTACTTCTAATAGATACAAATAAAATCCCCAATTTAAAAATAAAAAACTTATAACGACCTTATTATATAAAATACCCTAAATAAAGATACTCTTACTAAAATTCATAACGAAATTTAAACAGTGGTGTGCTCGTGTCTGAGTCCCTCGCAGCACCGACCTGCCTAAGGATTATGAAACTCAGTGTGTATGAAACTCAGTGTGTAATCCCTATTTAATAAACAGTCACACAAATAGTGTTGAACAGTCTGGGCTTAAGCCCATATCAGTAGCATTATCAGTGTGGGCCTTAGCCCGATTCAGTACAGTATCAGTAATTCATAAAAAGATCCTACCCAACCATCCTCTACACTCCACTCCGTTTAGCCCTACACCCCGTGTGGGGAATAAATTGACCCACCCATCCCTACACTCCAGAATAAAGTACCGGTTTCAGCACTAATAGTAGTCACAACAGAGCTACTAGTAATAGGCTTATAGACTTTCAGTACACTTCCTCCAATAATATATATCCCACCCCATGCAATGCAACAAAATTCAAATGTACATACGATAAATATGGCATGCTCAAACAGTCATACATCACATAGGGGTATAATTGTAATTTACCTCATTGGGGGTATAACAGTCAATTCATAGTATAGAGTCTAAGTATACTTACCGACCCAACGTTAGGTCCATAGTTGTCTCATGCAACCTTAACAGTAAAACAGTATATATAGGCCCAAGCACATTGTACGGCCCATGTGAGCCCACATGCTCGTGTGACCCAAAAAGACCAAATAATGGCATTGGCCATGCAAAGTGTATGAAAACATTCATGGTGGCCTCTTCGATCGAATGCCTACGCTTTGATCATTCGGCTCACCACATGAGCGAGCATACGCTCGTGTAGCGTCAACAGTCCTACATTTTTGGCTTTTGCTGATTTACGCTAACGAAAGTGTGATTACACACTTGTTCTAGAGTCGTAGCTGAATTGCCCCCGAGAACGAGAACCTATGATCAACCATAACCTTTCATTAGTCTAACACCCTTGTTAATCCAAAACCATACTGCCATTGAATATAATATTTAAACCAAATCACTACTCACCAATCAACAATCGTAGCCCCTCTTTGCTCCACACTACGTATTCTCCCCAACACTTGACCCTTTACAAGAATAGTTAATCGATTAATAAGGATCTGTAAACCCATATAAACACATCTAGATCTTTAATGCTTACCAATGAAGGAGTATTCACTTGTAAAGGACAGCAATCGGCTCCTCACCTTGATTAAAGAGATTGAATCCCTAGCCACAGTCGCACAAAGAAGAGTGTTAAAACAAAAGAAAGCTCCCCATAACAAGAAGAAATAGTAACTATTTGGCCTAAGAGGAACACAAGCCGAACCTTTAAGAGGAAACTCAAATAAGGTTCAGCTAGGGAGCACTACCAGAACACAGGAAAATTTCGACAGCCCCACCAAGAAATGGTCAAGCACAGAGAAGAGACGAAGAGGAGATGAGAAGAAAAGAAGAACAAAAACAAAGCCTTGACAAGGTTTCGTCAATAGTAAAAGTAAAGATCAATCGATCAAGACAAATTCACAAAGGGCAAGAATGCAGAAAAGGAAAGATTCGGCTCCCCAAGCAAGGCTCAAACACGAAGCAAAGTTGTGTGAAGAGGAAACAAAGATATTCGGCTAAAAGGGTAAGTTACCAAAAGAAGAGGAGCAAAAAGATAGATAGAAATTGGTGTAGTAGGTTGAAGAGGCAGAGAAGAATCGAAGAAACAAAATGAAAATAAAGGAAAAGAACCAAAAGTTATTAAACCAAAAAGAATAGCAATTCCCCAAACAATTTCAGCACCTACTAACCTCTGACTAATTTTAGCACCAGAGAGTTTCACTTTCGGCAGACAACTACCACACCCTTCCACTCTCCTAAAATTGCTCCCCTTATCTCTCCCCAAATCCCTCAAACACCTATTCAAGCTCACTTTAAACTCTCTCCCAACAACCGACCACATACCACACTCCCCCAAACACTCCAACCAGTAGAGTTTCGGTCTACCCCAACCACCTACCTTGCTTGAGCAGCAAAATGAGACTCCCTTGCGCAAAGGGTAACTCAAACTCAAGACCCCTAGGTTTCCCCCTCAGGCCATAACCAACATACCAATAGGCATTTCATTACCATGTTTACTCATCTTAATTTAAAAGACCATCATCATAGGCAAGGGTTAATTCAACAATAAGAAAAAAATTTACTACAGCCTAGGTTTGAACCCAAGCCTTCTTACACTACTCAAGACCCTTAACCATCACAGCAAGCCAGACAACATGCCACAACATGTAATTAAAACTACTAAAGAATTGGGGCGTTACATATTCATTTAATCAGACAAGTCATGCACATAACATCATACAAGGGACAATAAACATGGATAAGTTTATCACAATCTTTTTTTTCACCTCGTACACAATCATTTAGACATATCATTACAATAATATAAATCAGTCCAAGCAATTTAACACGTTTACTTAAACTATACGAGCTTGTCAACCATAATCTTTCAAATAAGCATACGTGAATATGCATTCCATCTATATCTTTGGTAAGTTATCTAAACACATGCACTTATTCGAGCAATTCAGTCACATATATCATGGAATTACCAATCAATCACAAGTAAGTTCATTGTGCCATATAATCCTTTATCTCATTTCAATAATTCATTACAATCCATAAAATTTTTGATATCCAATCAGGTTAATGAAATTTTATCCATAACAGGGTATTGTGAATCTTATTCGTACCTTTCCAAGTTTCAACTCATCATGACTGTACTTTACTCAAATACCTCATTACCACAATTAATATGGTCAGATGTAGCTCGATTGGAGAGTACTTTTTTCTAAACTAAATAGCTCTCATACGCGTCAGGAGACATCACACTATCACAGATCGGTGGCATGTATAGCTAGACTCTCATACATATGCTAGTTTAGTTTTAGAATCAACTAAACCATAGCTTTGATACCACTAAATGTAACACCCCTTAGCCGTATCCAATGCCGGAACAGGGTTCGAGGCGTTATCGGACTTAAACGTACACAATTTCATAAAATCAGGCCATAAAATTTCATTCATATTTTTAATCATTCAATCACATGCACATATTCCCTTATTTGGGTCTACGAAGCCCAAAACATACTTTAGAAAGAGTTCGGGACTAAACTGAGAACTTTTGAAAGTTTTGTTACAAATTTCACTCTTACATAATCTCACTCATTCATCACATAGTCATATTCAATTACACTATTCATTACATGATCACATGTATTTTCACTTAGTCAATTTCCTCGTTGAACTCATTGAAATAATAACAGATACACAGTAGCCTGCACATATTACCACGCTTGTAACTGAAGCTATCTGGTGCACATAATAGCTTGCACATAGTACTACATCTGTGACCAAGACCGTCTCTTACACACAGTGGCCTGCACTTAGTACCAAACATGTGATCAAAGCTATCGGGTACGCATGGTAGCCTGCACTTAGTACTACACATACGACCTAACCATCTAGTACACGTAGTATCCTGCACTTAGTACTACACACGTGACCTAAAACCATTTTAAACACATAGTAGCCTGCACATAGTACTACACATGTGTTCTCACAACGGATCATTCGTATCTTTTATATTTCGAAGGTCCAACCGGGAAACTCCTCACTTTTCAACATTTTACCAATTCATCCATAATCAATTTCAATTCATAAATTTACATCAAGTGATTATTAAATATGCAAGCGCATCTCATATAATAACAAAATATTATAACATAAGTAAAAATGATATATTATTTACATGCAAACTTACTCATTTTATTTAAAATGTCATTTTCCATCAAATTTCCATTAACATCAAATCAATACAATCATAGCAAGATATATTTCATGTATAACAATAATAACATGAATAAAATTCTTATTAAATCACATGAACTTACCACGGCACCAAAATAGCAAAAAGGAACCTAACCGTCGATTTTCTATTTTTCACCCGATTTAGGTCCAATCCTCGTTTTTCTTGATAATCGAGCTTGGAAGGTTGAAAAACCCTAGCCATGGTTTATCCATGCATGTTTTGGCCAAGAGGTTGAATATGGAAAAAAATTGGCATTTAATTTTGTTTTTAATTCATTTTAAAAACTAAATGACCAAAATGCCCTTAATGAAAAACTTTGGAAACATGCCTAACCATGTCCATTTTTGTCCACCAACTTAACCAATGGTCTAATTACCAATTAAGGACCTCCAATTTATAATTTCATAACTATTGGACACCTCTAGCATGTAGAACTCAACTTTTGCACTTTTTACGATTTAGTCCTTTTGACTAAATCAAGTGCCCAAACGTCAAAATTTCTGGAAGAAATTTTCACAAAACAATCCCATAGAATTTTAGACCATAAAAATATAATATAAATGAATTTTCTTATGTCGCATTTGTGGTCTCGAAGCCACTATTCTGACTAGGCCCAAAATTAGGATGTTACATGGTGATTTTGGATGTGTATGTTTGGTTGATTTGGTTATGGTACATGCATAGATAAAAATATATGTGAAATTGGTTATTGTGATTGGTTACAGTACCAAAAATGGCTTATGGTAAGTTCTTCTTTGGTAAGTTTTATGCATAATATGCTATGTCTTTGTGAATGGATTTATAAATCAACTAGTAATGTAGTAAAATAATAATTATATAACTGATTATGTATTAGTCATTTTGGTTAAGTTTATAAAGGTAATGTATGTGCATATGTTATACTTGAATGGTTGGTGGAAGCAAATACTGAATATGTTATATAATAACTTTGGTGGATATATTTTGTTTGATGTTGGTAATGAAAGATTAAAATGCTAGGTTAAATATTTGAGTTGGAAATGTACCATATTATGGATTACAATTTGGTATGTGATAGATAGGTACTTTGGTATGATTTGTTTCGGTACTAGTGTATATAATTGATTAAATGATATTTGTGTGTGGTTAAATGAATATTTTGTTTGTGTATGATATTTTGGTATGATGTATAACTTGTGAAATCCGCATGTTTTGATTTGGCACTAATATTTATAAATTTGGTTTATTAAGTCATATAGAAATGGTATGAATTATTTGTATGTGTAATAATGACTGAATAGAAGATGTTTGAAAGGTTAGTATTATGCATATAAATTTTAGTATGTTTTGATTTAGTAATTGTGTTAAAAAATGGTCTATATTAATATGGTAACATGCGTATGAAATTGTAATGTAATAGAAGTATATTTGGCCATGTTGTAATGCTAGCTATTATCTTTTGTGATAATGAATATTATCTATGACATAAGGTGGTATGGTATAATATATGAATGTCTATTGATTATGTTTTTAAAAGCCAATGCTGCATATATTTTATATGACTTAGAATTTTTATTGATATTTGTTTTATGATTTTAAATTGTGTGTTTAATGTTTAAACATATTTATGTTTTAGATATGTGATATAACATATGTGTATATGTGAATGTTAGAAATTTTGTGTTTTTTCTGGTAATACCTCGTAACCCCATTCCGACGACGGATACGGGTTAGGGGTGTTACAGTATCCTGAATATTCGTCGAGGAAACAATAGTAATTGTGCCCTGCAAGTTTGTCTAGCCTTTGATCTAAAAATGACAATAGGAAATTATCTTTCTTAGTTACATTATTCCATTTATGGTAATCAATACAAATCCTCCAACTTGTGACTGTTTGGTTAGAATCAACTCATTATTTTCATTTTTTACAACTGTGTTGTTACCATTCTTTGACACACATTGGACTGGACTCACCTAGGAGCTATCCAAGATGGGGTAAGTGATTCTCACATCTAACCATTTGATGATCTCCTTCTTGACTACCTCTTTCATAATGTGATTTAACCTTATTTGGCCATCAATAGTGCCTTTTTCACCATCTTCCAAGATGATTTTGTTCATGCAAAAAGATGGGCTAATACCTTTGATATTAGATATAGTCCAATCGATTGCCTTTGTGAATTTCATCAAGAAATTAATCAGCTTCTCTTCTTGATTCCTGGTGAATTCAGCTGAAATAATCACAGGTAGAGTAGAAAAGTTACTTAGAAAAACATATTTCATGTGAGAAAGTAGTACCTTTAACTCTAACTTAGGCAGTTTTTCAGTTGAAGCTTTCAATTGCTTATACTCATGAGATTCTGACTCCAAAGACTCAAAATGGGGTTACAAAGTGATTCCCTTCAATTCGACTTCCAATTCAGCTTGATTTTCATCTTCTTCATCAGCACTTAGCATCTCTAGTGCTAAGAGTTGTTCCAACGGATCACCTATAGGAAATGACGATTTTGTCTCATCCATAGAAAAACATTCTTCTCCTACATCATAATATCTCATAGTTTTAAAAACATTAAAGGGTACCTTATCATCTTAGACTCTCATGGTAAGTTCTCCCTTCTGAACAATAATTAGTTGTCTTTCGGTTGCTAGGAAAGGTCTTCCCAAAATGATAGGGACTTATTTATCTGCTTCAAAATATAAAATAAGAAAGTCAACATGAAAAATAAATTTATCAACACGTACTAGAATATCTTCAATCTTTCTTTCAAGACATTTTATTGATCGGTCTGCTAGCTATAGTGACACTATTGTTGGTCTGACTTCAGCAATTCCCATTTGTCTAAACACAAACATGGGCATCAGATTTATACTAGCTCCCAAATCATATATAGCCATACCATAATAGGATTTATTAATGTTACACGGTATGGTAAAGCTTTTAGGATCTTTCATCTTTGGTGGAAACCTATTTTATAGGAATACAGATCACTTCTTAGTCAAAGACACTATCTCAAAATTTCACAATCTTCTATTCTTAGAGAAGATATCCTTCATGAATTTAAAATAATCCGACATCTATTCTAGAGCCTCTGCCAATGAAATGTTGATATGTAATTGCTTAAGTACATCTAAAAATTTCTTAAAGTGAACCTCTTGTTGTTTCTTTTGGAATCTTTGCGGGTAAAGAAGTGGTGGAGTTTTTACCTTAGTTGGATAACTTTTTAGAGGTTGTGTTGGTTCTGCATCTACCTTGGGTGTTGATTCTTCAAGACTACTCTATTACGATTGTGCCTCAATAGGGATCATAGGAAAAAGATTCTGCATTGTGGGAGGTTCAACTTCTGGTTGAACTTCCTTCTGATTGAGGTAGAAAACAGGCTTATCTTTCGAGTCAACAACCATTGGTTCAAACACCTTTCCACTCCTCAAAGTAACAGTCTTACACTATTCTTTTCCTGTGTTTTTGGGATTCTCCGTATCACTTTCCAAAGCAACCTGAGGTTTGTTTCTTAGCTTATTAGCTAATTATTCCATCTGGTTCTCTAGATTCCTTAGAGTCATATCATTTTTAGCCATATATGCTTTCAGTAGGTTTTCCAAACTATTTAAAGACTCGACTGGCTTAGGTTTCTACATCTGTTGAGAAAAACTTGACAAATAATTTGAACAAGAATGGATATAGGAATTACCTAACTAGTACCTTGAATACTCTAGGAGAAATTGGGACGGTTTTGCCATGAAGGATTATATTGATTTGATTGTGGACCTGGACCATTCCTATTTTTATGTTGGCGTCTGTAACATCCCGAATTAGGACCTAGTCAGAACAGTGGTTTCGAGACCACAAATCCAGTGTAAGAAAATCCATTTTTATTATATTTTTATGGTCTACAATTCTATAGAATTGTTTTTTGAAAATTTTGTTCGAAAATTTTGACGTTTGGGCACTCAATTTAGTCAAAAGGACTAAATCATAAAAAGTGCAAAAGTTGAGTTCTACATACTAGAGGTGTCCAACTGTTATGAAATTTTAAATTGGAGGTTCTTAAATGGTAATTAGACAATTGGTTAATTTTTTGGACAAAAATGGACATGAAATGGGTGAAATAGAATATTTTTAAGTTAGGGGCATTTTGGTTATTTAGTAATTAAAATGAATTAAAAACAAAATTAAAAGCCAATTTTTGTCCATCTTCAACCCCATGGCCGAAAATTGTATGGAGAAGACATAGCGAGGGTTTTTCAAGCTTCCAAGCTCGATTGTAAGTCCGTTCTAGCCCCGTTTTTAATGATTTTTATGTTTTTGAAATCCTCGTAACAAGATTTACCTATTTCTACCATTTATTTGAGTTATGATGAAGGTATAGGGTTTGAACAATGTTAGAAATTTGTGCATTTTGATGTTTAATGGTAGATTATGCATGTTTATTGTTGGAGAAACGACTTTTACTAAGTAGTTTTTGGTGAAAAAGCTAAAAATGACTAAATTGTAAAAGTTATAAAATTTATCAAAAAAGTGTGATTTAGTGGAAATTGTGGGATGCTATAGTTATGAAAATGATTTGACTAGGCTTAAAGTGCAAAAAAATTGAATAAAAATCATTTTACGAGCCTAGGGGCAAAAGTGTAAATATGATAAAGTTTAGGGGTGAAAATGCAAATTTGTTAAAGTATGATTTTTGGGTCAATTTGAATAATGTGAATAATAAAAGAACTATATTTGAAATGTTAGATCAAGAAAATTGAGATTCTGGCCTAAATCGAGAAAGTTTGAGATTATGGACTAAATTGAAATAGTTGGCTGTAATTGCATTTAAGGTAAGTTCATGTGGTTTAATAAGCATGTTATTCATGTTATTATTGATATACATGAAATATATCTTGCTATGATTGTATTGAATTTTATGTTAATGATATTGCGAGTGAGAAAGAGATGTACCCCATAAAGAAATCGAAAGCTTAATATGTCAATTACACATTGTGTGTTTATTGGGCATGGGAAAATAGATGGAACAAGAGATTCCATTGAAACGAGTAAGTTTGTATGTAAATAATATATCGTTTTCACTTATGTTATAATATTTTGTTATTATATGATATGTGGTTGTATATTGAATGATCACTTGATGTAAATTATGAATTGAAGTTGATTATGGATGAATTGGTAAAATGTTGAAAAGTGAGGAATTTCTCGATTGGACCTTCGGAATAGAAAAGATACGAATGATCCGTTATGAGAACACATGTGTAGTACTATGTGCAGGCTACTATGTGTTTAAGATGGTTTTAGGTCACGTGTGTATTACTAAGTGTAGGCTACTATGTGTACCAGATGGTTAGGCCGCATATGTAGTACTAAGTGCAGGCTACTATGTGTACCCGATAGCATCAATCACATGTGTGGTACTAAGTGAAGGCTATTATGTGTAAGAGACGGTTTTGGTCACAGATGTAGTACTAAGTGTAGGCTACTATGTTGTAACACCTCTTACCCGTACCCAAGACCAAGACTGGATACGAGGCGTTACCAGACAAGTACTAGAACATTTTTAGGAAAATACGGGTTATAAAATTTCATTTCAACATAAAACCAATCAATTTACAACTTAATGTCCCTATTATGGGCTTACGGGACCTAAAACATATGTTGAGAATGGTCCGGGACTAAATCGAGAACTTAGAAATATTTTAAGAAAATTTCTAGGTTAATACCTCACACGCCCGTGTGGAGACATAGCGCACGCCCATGTGCCATTGGGACACGCCCGTGTCCTTCACCCGTGTTGAATTTATGAAAATTATTTTTCATTTCGAACCTATAGGGGTTTTCACACTGCCAAGTACATGCCCGTGTCCCTGGCCTGTGTCCTTCACATGGCCTACACATGCCTGTGTGGTCGCCCGTGTCCAAAAACTCGAGCATTCTATTTATGATGTCAGCATGCATTTACGGGCACACGGCCAAGACACACACCAGTGTACTAGGCCGTTCCCTCCACACGGTTAAGACACGCAGCCGTGTCTCTACCCATGTGTTTACTAGCATGCATTCTGACTTAAAATTTTAGGTGCAGGGGACACACGGCCATGCCACACGCCCATGGGGAGATCCGTGTGTCACACACGGCCTAGACACACGCCCGTGTGTCTACCTGTGTAGACCTTATTAGGCTATTTTCCAAGCCTTTGGCCACCCTTTAATATCCAATTTTACTTATAGACTCCCATGATAATTAACATGGCCTGATTATAGTTCTAAACGGCCTTGATAAACCTCATTGCATGCAAACCTCATCTCATCGGTTTTACACATGCTAGGTTGTTCCCTTTATATTAAGGATTTCTATGTTTTATAACACTTTTAAGATTGGCTCATTATTATAACTCATTGCCAATCATGGTCCAACCATCCCATGTGATTTGATCACGTTCATGTGTCTAAATATGGAATACCATATTTAATCCTCACTAGAACAATTGAACATAAGCATGCATAAATTTGTAGATCATAACCTACTTCAAAATGAGCCAATTCCCATGGCCATATACAAGTGAATATGTATACCTTTACATGCATTCATTTTGGCAAATCAAATGACACATATAACAAAATAAACAAAAGCCTATACATGCCATTTGACAAAATAAAAGTGTCTATATACCAAAGCTAGACTACTTGATAGTGTGTTGACTCTCCAACCGTCTTCCAATCTTTACGAGTCCTTGAGCTCTGTAAAATAAGGAAAAGAGAGGGGTAAGAATTTACATGCTTTGTAAGACCGAATAATTGGAAAGTAAACTTACCGAGTAATTAGCATACAACCATATTAGGCAATAAAAACCAACAAGCATGGAGTGGTTTCCCTATCACATACATTCAACCATCAAGTTAGTAACATAACAATACACCATGTAATTTGTCTTAGATGAGCTCATCATTCAACATTTTCATTTACAAATATCATGTTAATTTCGTTGAGTTTTCTTGGAACTCTCGATGGATTATCCATCTACCGTCAGGTCGTAAGAGTGATCATTTCAGGTATGCACTCCCGCGAACCTCACATCTTACGGCGGGATTACTAGTCTAGGCTAAATCCCCCGTATCGTAAACTCATAAGGTGATGTCGAGATTAGCAGTCCAGGCTAAATCCCTTATGGCAACAAACACCCTTAATGAGCTCGGATCTGAATTACCAGTCCAGGCTAAATTTAGACCCTAGTCGGATTACCCGTCTGGGCTAAATCCACAATGCATACATATTCTTCAGGAGGTTCTATCACTCAAGGAACACCCTTTCAGGCTAGATCCTTTCAATATTTGAGATCAACGGATTACCCATCCGGGCTAAATTCTTTCTGCAACACATGCAAGATCTCAAGTCATGTAAGCCATGGTTTATCCATCGAATTTCCTTTTCAACCTCAACCGGGACATTTATTAACATATCAATATTATTGATACATTCCATGGATTTTCATGCCATCATCAAATGCAATTATCATACATTTATAAATCATGCAATTAGGCATATTATGAGTTTACTTTAAGTTATTCGAACTTACTTGGTATTTGTCTCGGTTTTGCGTTTCGGTTATTCTGAAACCTTTCGTTTTCCTCGATCGACCTCCGAAATTTGTTTCTCGGGGTCTATAATAATAAAAATAAATCATTAATACTTCACATTATTCCTTTCAAGTCTAAATTTCACCCCCGGTCCAAATGACCGATTTGCCTCCAACCTTTCACATTTTTACGATTTAGTCCCTAAGCTCGTATAATGAAATGCATGCAATTTCTACCTTACCCAAGCCTACCTGAATGTTCTTTCCTCTTATGGTAGCCCATATTTTTCCATTATTTCTCATCTTTCCACCCATTTTTACACCTTTTGCAAAAAGGTCCTTTTAAGGGTTTTTCATGAAAATCACCTAGGAAAAGATGTTTAACACACATCCAACTTTCATATTCCTTCATAAACCATCAAAATACAAGTAAATCATGCATGAGTAAATTTCTAAACTTTAACCCTAGCATGAAATATGGGTAGAAATAGAGAAAGTAAGCTATCGAGATTTCAAAAATACAAAGAACATTAAAAACGAGGATTGAGAGCACTTACTATTGAGCTTGAAAATGTTGAAAACCCTAGCTATGGAGGCTTGAGAAATTCGGCTGGACAAGGGAGAAGAATGGCTGATTTTTGCCTTCATTTTCCCATTTTATTTCATTAATTAGCCAAATGACCAAAATTCCCTTAAGCCCTTTCTTTAAACTTTTATCCATACATGCCCATTTTTGTCCAAAAACTTAGAAATTGGGAAAATTTCTCTTTAAGACCTTCTAATTAATAATCTAAAGTAATTTCATACAAATTGCTTCTATAATCCAAGTTTTGCAATTTATTCGATTTGATCCTTATTTTCCAATTGGACACCTTACTCATAGAATTTCTTCATGAAACTTTAACATATGCATATTTTCATATCCTACTGTTCTGACTAGGCCCTATTTCGGGATGTTACATATGTGCACCAAATAGCTTCGGTTACAAGGGTGGTAATATGTACAGGCCACCGAGTATCTGTTATTAATCTGATGAGTTCAATGGGAAATTGACTAAGTGAAAATACATGTGATCATGTAATAAATAGTGTAATTGAATATAACTATGTGATGAACAAGTGCAGGTATATGTGTGTCAAAATTTATGAGCAATGTGCTCGATAGTTGAGCGAACTTTTTGTAAGATGGAATGGAGTAAGTGATATTATGTAAGAGTGAAATTTGTAATAAAATAGTTTTGGACAGTAGTAGTTGTGTGACTTTGAAAAATCATCAAAAATGGTGGAAATCGAATTAGAAGTTGAATAAGATATGAAATAAAAGCTTATTGAGTCTATTTTCACATAAAAGAAATGGTGAAAGCAAAAGAATTTCTTATTCTGTGATATTTAAATTTTTGTGAGACAGGGTCAAAATGATTTTGGAATCTCCTATTCTAACTTGGAAAAATCATTAAAAGTCAGACAGCGAAATATGGGTGACTTGAAAGAATAAACTATACTTATTGGATAGACCAAAAATTCTGAAAATTTTATGGTAAGAAGATATGTGAGTCTAGTTTTTGGAAAAATTAGCAGGTCTAAATTTGGAGTTTCGCAGCTCTAGATATAAATAATTTAGTTACTATGCTCAAGAAAATAGCTTAATTAGACTTTGTATAAATAGAGAGAAATTGAAAAATAGCATGTTAATACACTACTTGTTATTTTCATACGAGCTTACTAAGCGTAAAGCCTACTCCCTCCTTTCCATTTCCTTAGTGTTCTCAGGTTGGCTCGGGGTTGGAGATCATCGAAGGCAGCATCACACTATCAAGCCAATACCTTTGGAGTATTGATACATAAGTTAGAAATATCAAGTGAGTGGCATGTATAGAGACCCAGTTTTATAACATGTGTTATTATAATTTGGCCAAATGTATTGGCCTATATTGAGCTATTGATTATGGCTTGTAAATCTAGCTATTCATGTTATGTCTAATAATTGTGATGTGAATATGGTTGTTCGCCATGCATGGTTGGTAATATGTCATGTGTGTTGAATGCATGTTTTATGACCAATTGAGGTGGTCATGACTATGAATTAAATGTGTAATATGGAAATAAAATTATAATGCCTTGAACATGGACGTTTTATGGATAGTTGGGTAACCATGGCACAATGGTATAAAGTGAGAAATAGTAATAATGTTAAACTAAATATGGAATTGGTTTAAAATGTCTTAGTCAAGCATATTGTTTTATGCTTGTGAAATGTGGATACTCTATAAAGATATGACTTGGCTACAAGGTGTTATCTTGATGATAAGTTAGAATTAAATGGACATGAAGATAATTATAGTATAAAAGTATAAGTGGTAAGGTATTTGGCAAAGCCAAATGAATAAGATATGGTGTGTCTAGACTTGGTTTAATGTGAGAATGTGTAACACATGTATGTTAATAGGTAAATGAAATGTCTGCATCATAATTGAGGATGTTGAATGCTTTTGGATCCATGTTTGTGTGTGTGCATGTAAAGGGTGACAAAAAGTCTTGGAAAATAGCCTAAATGTTGACCACACTGGCAGAGACACGGCCATGTGTCTCAGCCGTGTAGAGGACACGACCTTAGCACACGGGTATGTAACTTGGCTATGTGACCTTAAATGTTTGCTGATGTCATAAATAGAGAGTTACACGGGCTGAGGACACGGGCGTGTGAGACCACCTGGCCTATCCACATGGGAGTGTGACTCTCCAAACATGAAAATTTTCTAAGTGTTGTAAAAATGTTCGTGAGTTCTCAGTTTAGTCCCAAACCACTTTTAATGCATGTTTAGAGCCTCGAAGGCTCATGTATGGAACATTTTGCATGTGATCGAATGATTCTGATATAAATGAAATTTTATGGCCCAGTTTTACATGTATGTGCATGTTTAAATCCGGTAATGCCTCGTATCCTGTCCTGACGTTGGACACAGGTAAGGGGAGTTACAGCTTCCTACATAGTAAATAGATTCAAGATTGGATGGACATTCTTCGAATGCGTGACCATCACTACAATAAACACATACAATGTTCTCGATTTGACTTAGTTGTTGACCTGTAGCATTAGTGTTGCAACCATTAAAAGAAATATTCTTAAGCATGGAAGTCATAGTAGATACCTGAGCTACTAAAGATGTAAGAGCGCTGAGTTCATGAACTCCTGCCACTCTGCTTCCTATTGCTACTATTAGACCCTAGTCAGAACGGTGGTTTTGGGACCACAAATCTGAGTTAGAAAAATATTTAAAAATTATTTTTTGTGATTATTATGTGTGAATTTGCGTGTGAGAAATTTTCGTGATTTGATTTTGTCATTTGAGGGTCTGATTAAATAAAAAGACTTAATCGCGTAAAATGAAAATTTGGTGGTTAATTTTAAAAGGGGCCGAATAGTGGTTGTTCTTTTAATGTGGAGGATTTGTGTTGCAATTAGCCCATTGACATATTGGTTGGACGGTATTAGGCATATATTATATAGTTTTTATATTATTTCATTAAGGTTATATATGTAAATTAAACCTTAAGTTAATATAAGTTATAATATATATCTTAAAACATAAAATAAAGTTAATATATGTGTTTATACTTGTGTTCTTACCGAAACAAAATATAAGAAAAAGAAACTAGGGTTTGGCACTTTGCAAAGCTCAATCAAGGTAAGTTCTAGCTCGATTTTTGATGATTTTTATGTTTTTGAGATCGTTGCTAAGTTATCTTCAAGTCCCATGCTTGAATTTTTTATTTTGATGAATATTTTGAGTTATGCCATTGATGAGAGCTTGTGATTTTTGTTGTTTGATGATGAAATATGAAAGATATGTTTTATATTAACATGTTTTGTATTGGAGTTTTTGATGATTTTGAGTAATTAGGACTAAATTGCAAAAATAATAAATTGAGGGACTAAAATATGAAATAAATGAAATATATGGACTTTTATGAATATGGGTAAGATTTGGCCTAACATGGGTATAGGGAAATTTTGCATATTTTGTGTTTTGTGCAATAGGGACTAAAATGTAAAATGTGTAATTATTAGGGGTAAAATAGTAATTTGCCCATTTATGTGTTTTTGGACTAAATTGAATGAATATATTTTTGAATGAGCTTAATTTGAATATGTTTAGATCAAGAACCAAAGAAATCGGATTTGGATCGGGGGAAAACGAAAGTTGTCGACTAGTTGTCCCGTTCCATTTTATATCGTTTGAGGTAAGTTTATAAGCAAATAGACGTACTTAATTTTAATTAAATGCAAATTATATATGCTGGTATGAAATGTGAGAATATATACTTGCAAATGTCGAATGTGTATAAGCTTGTAACCATGTTCACGTGCCCGTTTCGACTGAGTTATGACGTCTGAAAGCCCCGTATGAACCTTAGAAATAGTTAGGATACATATGCCATGACATAGGATTCCGATTTGTGATGTGCGAGTAAGACCATGGCATCGATATGTGATTTCAATATATGTGTGCGAGTAAGACTGTAACACCCCAAACCCGGCCTAGACGTTATGATCGGATCCGACGTGCCACATTGGAACGTTAAAAACATTTTCTTTTCTTAGTCCAGAAAATCGTACTTAGTGTTCAAAAGATGATTTCATTATAGTTTAAAGTGAATGGAAGCTGTGCACCAGGTAGGAAACCAGACAAGAGGAGGTGAGTCCATCGGACTGCTTAAGTACCAAGCTCCCTTCGGATCCAATCCTAGACATGCACGCCACCATTGCCACACCTTAACTTAGTGTATGTTCTTAGGAAACCAATTCATTTAAGTCCAGTTTAAGAAAAAGTGATTAACTTTGGAAAACGTTTCCGTTGCGGAAATTTTGCTTTGTTGTCGGGATATTTTAAAATCAATTACTATTTTTGAAAACGTGCCCTAAAACTAATCAGTTTCAGTGATTAAGATAATATTATACCTATTCTAGTAAAATATATTAAAAATAATTAAAAATCATTAAAGTGGCCTTATTACAACTTAAAACCCAAATCATAAAAGTAAATAAAAACATGTCCAATTCCCCAGAAGAAAACCAAATTTGTAGAACGTGTGACCACTCCGAATCCCTCACAGCTCCAAGCCCACTATGGTTGGGGATTACCTGCGTGGATGAAATAAGGGGTGAGTTTGGGAAACTCAGTGTGTAAAATAAACCAACCAGAGCCCAAATTAGCTCAAGCTTTACTGGGCCTAAGCCCTATTCAGAAATCAGAGTTAATTGGGCCTTAGCCCATATCAATATTAATCTGGGCCACAGCCCCTTACAGTATCAGAGTATACTGGGCCTAGCCCATATCAGGATCAATCTTGGCCGTAGCCCTATTACAAGTAGAGATATATTGGGCCTTGCCCATATTAACACAGTTAGGCCCATTTCAAAATAGTATCATATGATTAATGCATGATAACCCCTATTCAACCCTGCACTTGCCTCCGTCCATCCCTACACTTCCTGTGGGGAATAAATCACCCACGCCATCCTTACACTTATAGTGTTAGCACCGGTTGTGGCACTAACTATAATTCGCAACAAAGCTACTTATATTAGAATATGTGGCACAACCACCAGAACGGGTTCTTCCTCCATAACAAAACCCAACCCCATGCAGTACGACATGTATACAGAATATACAGTCAGATTATAGCTTAAGAACAGTTATTTACCCTCGAGGGGCATAATCGTAAACTTACCCCTTTAGGGGTATTACAGTAATTCTACCTTATAGAGGTATTTTAGTAATTTTATCAGTCCTTTTAAGGTTTCATGCTCATTACAGTTATTAATGTATTAATAGAAGCACTTACTGAACGTTTTTACCGAATTGGGCCCGTTGGCCCATTAACCCGATTTTGGCCCATTAAGCCCAAATATACCGAAGTGCACGAAATTGCGTACTCTGCAATATTACCATTGAAGTTACCAAAATTATCAATACAAACAATCCCACGAGCACTCGCACGCCCGCAAGTTCTCGAAATGCTGGCTTTTCGGCATTTTGGCTTTTCGGCTTTTACCGATCTAGTCTACAAGTAGGTGTCATTTACACACCTGATCTATAACGATACGTTGGCGAGATCCACACATGAGTTGCCTATAATCGAGTTACTAAAACATCAGTCTACATATCAAAACAACTACATACTAGCCCCTTACCATATTCGGCCAACATTGCCTTAGACCCTAAAGTTCTTACCTTTCTGCCGAAATATGGACTAGATCTAGATGTCCAACCGAGTTAATCTTCAAGCCCTTTGCTGTACACCCCCTTGTCCACACTGGCGCATACAAAACCAAAAGAAAAAGGCAACAATGCCCTTAGTCCCAACGTTAGCCACCCTTAAGGGGTTTCGGCTTTTCCTTAAAACATAAGTAACTAAAGAAGGATTCGAACACTTACCTATATCGTTATGACACTACTCCCGATCACTGTAGATCCAACCACCGCCATGAGAAGGGAAGAATTATACTCAAGGATTCGGCTTCCGAAGTACCTCGGTGTAGAAAAGTTTCAGTTTTAAAAGAAATAATGAGAGGTTTGGCTTCAATGGAGTTTCGGCTAACCGATTCTTGATAAGGGTTTATGAGGGAGAGAAAAAGAAATATGAAGGATTTAGGTTTGGCCAAACTAAAATACCCTCACTAACCCAAAAAGAAAAAAAAAGAAAAAAATCCTAAAGGCCAAAGATATACGGCACTTATTAGCTATGGCTGAATGAGTGTATTTCGGCATAGGAATTCTTCCTAAATTCCAATTCCCCGAATTGCTCCTTGACTTGGCCAAATTCAATGTTTGAATTTTATTCAAACTCCTAACCGATCAGCCCACCGCTTGCACTACTCCAGCACGCTGCCAAGAGTCCTGATCAGACCGCAACTCCTTCTCCATGCGTGCAGCAATAATCCCAACCTTACGTGCGTGAGATGAGGCTCAAACCCCAGACCTCCGTCCGCCTTGCCCCCTTGCGCCTTCGCCCGAGCTGCTGGCCACTGCGCCATGTTTCTTCCTTTACTAATATATGGTCACAATTAATTTTAACCTTTAACCCGCTTCAGTTCTGGCCCGTTTCAAAATATAAAACAGAATTCACCTTCCCCTAGAATCGAACTCATAACCTCTTGGCAGGCCTGGCACGCTGCTGCCACTACACTGAAGCTCTTCTCATGATATAATCTACTCACAGCTAATTTTAGGACTTATCTGCAGCAGTCTCGGTTTGTTTAAAAATAAAACAAAATATCACTACTTACCAGACTCGAACCCCTAACCACATGCACACTCTTAACGCCTCCTTGCCACTTGGCCACGTGCCTCTTTTGTGTCACCTTTCCTCCCGAGAT
Organism: Gossypium longicalyx; assembly: GCA_025698465.1. Classification (NCBI taxonomy): domain Eukaryota; kingdom Viridiplantae; phylum Streptophyta; class Magnoliopsida; order Malvales; family Malvaceae; genus Gossypium; species Gossypium longicalyx. Next base: position 11,601,747 of record CM047000.1, read on the forward strand.
ATTTATAAGGCCTCCTTGCGGCAATCCTTGGTTGTAAAAAAAACAACCATTTGCGCACGCCGTGCCTTGAACCCAGGCACCTGCCATGCCTTTCTGGCGTGCTTAGCCACTGGGGCAGGTGCTCCTTTATACTAAAACTCAGCCCAAATTATTAATAAGGCCTACTGCCCAGATTCTCTTAAAAGGCAAAATTTGAGAATTTTGCTAAAGCTATAGGCCGAGCCTCGGACTTTTCCTACACTATAAGCCCTTCGTTATTTATTTAATTACTAAAATAAGCTAAACATAATAATAATAATAATAATAATAATAATAATAATAATTAACTAGAACATCTGAATTATTCGGGTCGTCTTCTACCCGAACCCAGACTCAAGGCCCAATACTTTTAGGCCCAAAAATCGGGGCGTTACAAAGACCTTGTCTGGGACAGTGGCATCGATATGTGATTACATGTAGGACCACGTCTGGGACGTTGCCATTGTACGATATATGTGTGATTATCCAAGTATCTTATCCAATTCCGAATGGTTCATCTTGCATTGATAAGCTGTGATCGAAAGTGTAAAATGAGTTGGAATGACCAGGTATGAGTTAGCTTGTTACCTACCTAAAATAAGGTAAGTAAGTAACTTGATTATTTGTTGCAAATCATGTGTGATGCAAATGAAGAATATATGTGATTATGGTATGTGTATTCGGTCTTATAAATGATTGATATTAATATTATGGAATTGGCTTTTGAATATATGTATACAAGACCATGTATATTTGACCATATAGATAGTACATGTACACGATGTTATATTATGATTTTGAGCTTGTGTATATAAGTGTATGTACATTTGGATATATATATTGACATTTTGGCTTTGAAGGTTGGATGATAATTTATATTTTTGATTATATGAGTATTTGGCCAAGGTAGTGTTTGAATATGAAAATGTATTACTTATGAAACTTGGTAATTTGAGACTAAATGTGGTAAAGATGATATATTATGGTTTTGTTTAATTGAGCTGATAATATCATTTGGTTGTTTATTTTCTTATGACTTACTAAGCTTAGATAGCTTACTGTGTGTATATTTGCTTCTATTTTATAGATTTTGGATCAAGTTCTGAGCTCGGGGATTGTCAGCAAAGTTCATCACACTATATACTATTTCGGTATTTAATAAGTTAAACTCGAATTATGGCATGTTAGGCTAGCCTTGGAGTTAGTTTATTTTGAAAGTACATGTACATTAGCCATGCGAAAATGGCTTAACTTCTATGCTTGAATTTGGTTTTGTTTGATTATGGTTTTAGTTCTTTTTGGATATAAAGCTATGTGCCATGGATAAGTTTCATACTAAGATAAAGTATATATGCGAATTTGCTTATTATGTTTAGACTTGGTCTTATATGTTCTTAGTCATAATGTTTAATGAGTTTAGTTTTGGTAATTCGGAGATGGAAATTTTGGATGTGTACGTGGGTTTAAGTAATATGATTCAGTTATGCAAGGTAATAAGTAATGAAAATGTTCCATGGATGTTTTGCTCAATTGTTTTGGTATGCATTCAAATGTTAAGTGTGGCCTTTAGTTTTAGGGTAAATGTGCACCATGCATACATGCATTAATAGCATGTTCGGCCATGTCATATTGTACTAAAGTTGCATATGTGTTTGCTTATTAAATTATGTAATATGTATTAAATTTGTTTTATTATGAGCTTATGCAGAAGTTGTTATTCATGAATAAATGTCAAATTGAGGATATAGTAAATTACTCATGATTTAGTATTGAGATGTTATTTGTTGTCCAAAAATGGTTTAAGTTAAAATGGTAATATGTGCTTAAGCTCAGTGGAACATGATGCATCTCTTATATGTTGGATGTTTATTAAACCGTAAATATGACTTACTATTAAGTTTATTTCAAATATATATTTAGATGCCTTTATTTATATATATACACATGTAATCGAATAGATGTATTAATTATATTTAATATATGAGATATGAAATTCATATTGATTAACATAGTAATGTTGCATAAATGAATGACAAGTTTGGTATTGAAATTTATTCCATTCGTGGTACAACATGCATGTGTGCAAGACTTTTATAAAATTTGGTTGATATTCCATTTACGAAGTTGTTGATTTGTTATATGTTCTATTTATAAATATATAATATGTTTTAATATATACTGAACTATGTTTTAAATATGTTATCGTATGAACGATGTGAATTTTAAGATTTGATATTTGATAATGTTGCGAGCACTGATGTATTTTAAAATTTTGAATTGTAAAATGTAATGCAGAATAGTATGAACTGTGATATGATCGATAATGCCTCGTAACTCTAATTCGGTGACGGATATTGGTTAGGGGTGTTATAGCTACTCAATGAGTAGGTCATTGGTAATTATTACTCAAAATTATTTAAAGAATCTCATATGCCTCATTGTATGAATTTGAAAGAAGGGATTCGTTAGTTGAAGCATCTACCACTATTGTGGTGTGTGCATTGAGACCATTGTAAAAGGTCTCTAATTGAATGTAATGAGGAATACCATGATAAGTGCATTTTCATAATAACTCCTTAAATTGTTCCCATGTCTCATACAAGGACTCATCATTGGATTGCTGAAATGTAGTAATTTCGTTTATGAGTTTAGAAATCTTACTTGGTGGAAAATACTTCATCAGAAAATGTTCTGCTAGTTCTTGCATTATGGAAACACAACGGGGTGGTAAGGAATTCAACAATGCTTGTGCACACTCTTGCAACGAATATGAGGAAAAAATAATCTTAAGCCATCTTCAAATACTCCTGCAAATGTGGATCTTCAACAAGCATCCCACTGAAATGTCCCATTATTTGCAACATCTGGAACATCACTGGTTTTAACTCAAACTGAGGGGCCTCAATCTCGGGTCTTACAATCCTTGGATTGAGTTCACTAAACAAAGGCATAAAATACTACCTAATTGCTCGATCTCTATCATTAGCAACAAGGATTGGATCCTGATTATTACAGGCTATGTCTTCTCTTGGCTTTTGATACATTTCTTTGAATTGACTTTGGGCTAATCACTCCTTCCTTCTTTGCTTAAAGGTATGTTAAATTTTTGGGTCAACTGGGAATAGATCTATAATTCGGTCTATGTTCATAAACCTTGAAAAATCACGAAAAATAAATAAGCTAAAATAAAAATAAAAATAGACCAAACTAAAAAATAAATATCTTCACAAGTAATGACAAATGCAGTCTCCGATAGTGGTGCCAAAAACTTGTCGTTGCGTGATTACGTACAAGTGTACACAATAGTACAAGTAATAAGTAGTAAGTAAAAAAGTATCGTCTCTGCAAAGACTGTTGAGCTAATTTGTCATTAAACAAAATAAAGAAGAAATATTGTTGAAGAAGTCGCAATTGTAAGTAAATAATGTAATCAGTTGTCAAATACCCACAAAATAAAACAATATGCCTTGCATGAAATAAACACAAGGAATAATATAATACAACATGAATAGACTAAAATAAAATATTTCACTTTAACAAGAATTTATTATTATTCATAAAAACAATATTACGAATGGTTCGTGGCAATATGAAAATTCATTAAACCCATTTAATTAAGGCATAGGCTCCTCCCAAAGTCCAATTTTGTTCCTAAGTTAATTTGCATATCCCTGTGTCAAAAAAATAACTTAAAAATCACCCTCTTGGGCATTTATATAGTTTATACATACAGTAATTATCTTCTGAAATCAACATGATATGCACCACTTAGGTCTTACGTCAATTAACTATTACCACTTCCTAGATTAAATAGTTAATTCAATTACCTACAAATGTTGGTCATACATTCACAAGTATAAACATGAATTAAACCTAAATGAATGAAATAACCATTTGCACAGAATATTAAAAAAACTAATACCAATGAACTAAAATCAAGATTCATATCCATTTTGAATAAATAAAATTAAGTCATGTCATATTAAACTGAGAATATAAAGATGAGATGCAATATTGTCTCCCGACATTGAAAACAATAATTTAATAGTAAAGAGAAGGGTAAGAATGAGTAACCGAGTGGGGCTATCTACGGCCATTTCACAATGCGAAGAGTAAGCAACTGAATGTAGGGGGGCATCTACGGTTGCTCCTTACGATTTCCCATGGTGGATTTCGTCCCCATATTTAAGTTAAAATCACCTAAACATCTTCAAGTCAACCTCCTAGTTGCTCTCATTTCGGCAAGTGATTGCCTTATTTTGTGGAATCAAAGTGTTCAGCAAGCAATGAGTAGTGTAACAACCAATTTTCGATCAAATCGAAGCAGTGATTTTAGAACCACAAATCTGAGGTCAAAATATTTATTTTATTATTATTTTAATGTCTATGGAATAACAGTATGATTGTGTGAAAATTTTGCTAAGAAATTTTATCGTTTGAATGCTCAATTTGATAAAAAGGACTAAATCGCGTAAATTGCAAAACTTGAGTTCTATTAACTAAAGGTGTCTAATAGCTATAGAACCTTAAAGTGGAGGTCCTTAAGTGGTAATTAGACCATTAGTATGTTAGTGGACATTTATGAGATTGGTATTGTTGAAATTTGATTTAAATTAAAAGGTTAATTTAGAAAATTGATAATTAATTAAATGTTCAGTAAAGAAAAAAGAAAAGAAAATGGCTATCATCTTTCTTATTTCATCTTTCCACAACCAAAATAGCCATTGTAGAAGAAGGGAGCTTCAGTTTTTCATTTTGCTACATGCATGGTACGTTTTAAATATCGTTTTTAATGATTTTTATGTTTTCGATATCATTGCAGCTTAATCTATCTAGCCCAAGGACTAATTTGTAAAAAATTTAAAGGTTTAGGGTTTTTCCATTGATGAATGTATGTGTATTTTGATGTTTGATGATAGAAATTGTATTATTGTTGTTAGATAAACAACATTTGTAAAGTGATTTTTGGTAAAATTGTCAATTAGGGATTAAATTGAGAAATGTGAAAATTTTTTGGGAGAAATGTGAAACAAATGAAAAATATGAGCTGCTATGTTAATAAGGGAGATTCGGCTAGCATGGGTAGGGACCTAATTGCATGAATTTGTATTTTTATGAACTAAGGACTAAATTGTAAAGATGTTGAATTATTAGAAAAATGTAATTTTGCCATAATGTGATTTTGGGCTAAATTGAATATAATTTTAATTAAATAAGTTAAATTTGATTACATATAGATCAAGAAAAGTGAAGTTCGGATCTAGATTGGGGAAAAAATAAAGTATTGGACTAGTCGATCCATTTCATCGTTTTTGTGATCAAAGTAAGTTCGTATGTTAATAGGCATTTATATAATTGTGTTTTAAATGCTTTATTATTGAATTAATTGTGTATACGACCTTACAGATATGTTCAACGAAGATTCAGCAATGTGAAATCTCAGTTGAACCTTAGGAATAGGTTAGGATACAAATGACATGTCATTAGGGGTTATGTGTTTGAGAGCTGGTCCGTACGTCCTATCGGTGGCTGAGTTATTTGGTATGTGTTGGGGGTCTCGTCAGCTTGTGTGAGCAACACCGTGTAGCTACATCTTGACTGTCAACTTGTGTGAGCAGACCTATTGATAGCTCAAGAGTGAGCATTATATGAGATATGAGATTGAGATAGCTTCGGCTATGTATTTGGCACTTAGGGTGCGAGATTCTCGAGTATCTGATATTATTTAAAATGGTTCAGTGGGTAAATTAAGGATAAGGATGGGTACGAGATTGATACGAGTTGGTATAGGTATGTACATGAATCATAGAAGCATTGAATCGAAGAAACTTGTGAATTTCATATTTAACCTTGTGAATGAATATGTGATAGTTTGTGGATCAATATGAGTTATATTATGATATGTTTAATTGTTTAACTTGTGCATGAATGGTAAGTTGAGTTTATTACTATACGAACTTACTAAGCTTTATAGCTTACTCTGTTTACTTTTCCATGTTTTATAGTGTTACCGAAGCTTGCTCGGATTTGGGAGTCGTCGAAGATTTCATCACACTATCCGCTATCATTTTGGTACTTTTGAACTTATGTACTTGGTTATATGGCATGTATAGGAATTATGGTCATTTTGGTATGAATGTTAGTAATAGATCTAGCCATTTGATTTGGCTTGTAAATGATAAATTTTTGGTTATGTGTATAGCCATGTAAATTGGCTTATTTTGGCATGCTTCATGATATATATATCTAGGTGCAAATGACCTATTGTTATGTGGTTGGTAATGGCTATGTGATGTTTATTATGAATTGATAATTTGAGTACCATATAGTTGAAAATTTGAGATTTGGTATGCATGTGATTTTGGGTAAGAAAGTGCACATATGAGGTTAATTAGTTATGTGATGTGTGAATGTGATTTTGGTATGATTTGAATTGGGAAAATATGATGTGATGAGTCATATAGTTCTTGGTATGGAAATAACATTAATTAGGCTTGGTTGAGATTGTTTTGAATGCCTATTTATGCCATGCTATATGCCTTTTGGTTTGGTGTAGGTGAATGCAATTTGGGTGAGAAGGATGGCTTGGTAAATAGCCTATTTTTGTCCATACTGGCAGAGACACGGGGCGTCTGTCCCTTGGTGTTTAATTAGAAATCAAGTCAGTATGCTCCACACGGCCCAGCACACGAGCGTATGACTTGGTCGTGTGGCATAAGTCAATACACCTTACAGGTTTGGCACAGCCTAGCACACAGCCTGGAATACAGGCGTAGGAGGCCATTTCGAAAGGCAGACGGGCTAGTCACATGGGTGTGTTTTTCGGTTGTGTGACCCAAGTCAGAGAGGTACACGGGGTCAGACACGGGATAGGACACGGCTATGTGATTCCATTTCAAATGTCCACACGGCTGGGCCATTTGGGCGTGTGTCAACTGTATTTTGAAAAATTTTCTAAGTTTTCCAAAATTTTCCTGAGTTATTGTTTTTGTCCCAAACCACTCCTAATGCATGATTTGGGCCTCGTAGGCTTATTTAGGACAATGTGATTGATTATGAATAAATTGTATTTAAAATTGATAATTGTATGAGAAATATATGTTCGTTTAAATAATAAGATCGGTAATGCTCTGTAACCCTATTCCAGCGATGGATACGGGTTTGGGGTGTTACAAGTAGGGCAAGAAACTTTAAGTAAGAATATGTAAAAAAAACAATTCGAGTAGAAATTTGTGCCCCTTAATGAATGAATAAAGGTCCTTTTCATAGTAGATGATCCCATGCCAAAAATAGTAAACGAGATCTCCCCATTATCTACTTGATCATGCCATCCCTTGTATGGTGGAAGAGTAAGTCTTTCTTGCTAAATTTAGCAAGGAAGTTACCTTAATCCCCTCTCATAGTTGTTGTTGTCCATTGGTGTGAGGAAGAATGAGTCTTCCTTGCAATTTTTAACAATAAAGTTACCTTTATTCTCTCATTGTGTGGCCGACCAATGAGTGGTCAAAAGGTTGTGGTTTTCAATTGTTATTTTTAGTAATAAGGTGGGTGGTTAAGGCTTGTTTCAAGGAGTAAATGTGCTGATTTTTTTACTTAGTAAATCTGGGGTCAAATGTGTGGATTTGGACATTGAATAGGTAGTTAAGGACTACTAAGTTTGGTAGTGAATTTTTCCAATTTATTTTCTTGTAAAATTGGGTAAATGGATGTGGTTTTGGGACTCCAATTTAAGCAATAGTGGGCCTCATTGGAATTTATTCTGGATTATCACCAATTGAAGTCCATGTGACTAAACATGTACCTATTAAAGACCCATATATAGTCAAAATTTTTCCATCCTTTCCCTTAGCCCAATTAATCCCAAAAAATAACAACATAACATGCATTCCAATGGAAAAAAAATTATGAAATTAAGTATAAACCACAGAAAGTGTTATATTTTTACTCGAAATTAGCAAATTTTATAAATAAAAGAGTGTTGAAATATCTATATATTTTGGAGTTTACAAAGGTGGATGACTAATCTGAGTGCAATGTCTGCTATCTTGGGTCTGGTTAATGATGGAGGTTTACTTGAAGAGTTGCAAGTTAAACCCGCCTTGGTTAATAAGATCAAGGAAAAATAATCTCTAGATGTTTCTTTGTTGCCTAGGGTTAAGCAAGTTGAGAACGGATCAACAACAGACTTTGCCTTTAATTTTGACGGTATTCTGTGCTTCTGAGGGAGATTTTGTGTATCAAATGATAAGGGACTGAGACATGTTATACTTCAAGAAGTGCATAGTAGCCCTTATGCTTGCATCTTGGAAGGAATATGATGTACTGAGATCTAACATAACTATATTGGTGGTTTGGTTTGAAGCGAAATGTATCAGATTTCATGGCTAAATGTTTGATGTGCCAGCAGGTGAAAGTTGAGCACCGATTTCCTTCTGGATTACTGTAGCCAGTTAAGATTCCTCAGTGGAAGTGGGAGCGAGTGACTATGGATTTCGTTAGTGGGTTACCAATGACACCCACGAAGAAGGATTCGATTTGGGTGATTGTGGACATATTGGCTAAGTCAACTCATTTCTTGCCTGTTCATACAAATTACTCATTGTAGAAACTGGCCAAGTTGTACATTTTTGAGATTGTGAGACTACATGGGGTGCATTTTTTGATAATTTCTAACTGTGATCCTTGTTTTATGTCTCGATTTAGTAAGAAGCTGTATGAAGTACTGCGTACTAGATTGGATTTTGGTACGACTTTCCATCCGCAAATTGATGGTTAATTGGAATAGGTTATTCAGATTTTAGAGGATAAGTTGAGGGGTTTTATTATTGATTTCAGGGGAAGTTTGGAGGAGAATTTACCATTGGCTAAATTTGCGTACAATAATAGTTTCCAGTCGAGCATACAAATGACACTTTATGAAGCTTTGTATGGTCGTAAATGTCAGACACCACTGTGTTGGACTAGGTGAAAGGAAAGTTTTGGGTCCTGAGCTAGTATAGGATTCTGAAGGGAAAATTTGATTGATACAAGATAGATTGAGAGCGGCCTCGAATCGACAAAAGTCTTATACGGATCTGAAAAGGAAAGATATACAATATAGTATAGGCGATCAGGTTTTCCTGAAAGTGTCTCTGTGGAGGGAGGTACTGAGGTTTGGGCAGGAGGGCAAGTTGAGCTCGATGATTATTGGTCCAGTGACATAGCAGTTGGAATTACCTCCTGAGATAAATCGTATTTATAATGCATTCCATGTTTCTATTCTATGGAAATACCAGTCTGACCTGTCACATGTTGTTTCTGTTGAAGAGATTGATGTGAGACTGAGTTCATCTCATGAAGAGGAACCTATACAGATTATGGATTGTGAGGAAAAAGTTCTGAGAAGAAAGCAAATTCTATTAGTTAAGGTGCTGTGACAAAATCATGGCACTGAAGATGCTACATAGGAGTAAGAATACTCGATGAGGCGACAATATCCTCATCTTTTTGGACCAGGTAAATTTTGAGGAAAAAATTTCTTTTAAGGAGGGGAGAGTTGTCACGCCCCAAAGTAAGGGTAAAATCTTTAGGATTTAAATTAATAAATTTTGAAATAGTTTTATTTTTACTATTTAGCCATATTATTGGGCATCTATTTGAAACTGTTAGAATAGGCTTCTTGTAACACCTTTAACCCGTATTCGTTGCTGGACTAGGGTTAAAGGCGTTACCAGATGAATCAAAACATTTTAGAAATAATTCATATTCATTATCCACAATCATCATAGCCTCATAGTCATACATCAATACAGAGTCCCTTACATAGGTCAACGAGACCTTAAACATGCTTTAGAAAAGGGTCGGGACTAAATCGAGCTCATACAAAATTTTTTGAAAATTGAACATTTTTTCAAAGTTATATAGGTCATATGCCCGTGTGAACAGGCCGTGTGCCTCACACGGCTTTAGACATGCCTGTGTGTCTAGACCGTGTCAAAATAGGGCATACATACTGACTTGTCCACATGGCCACAAGACACACCCATGTGCCAGGCCATGTGAAAATTAGGGAGGCTACTGACTTGGGTCACACGGCCAATCACACACCCGTGTGTCTAGCCCGTGGTCGAAATTGACATGGCCACACGGCCTAGAACACGCCTGTATGTACGATCATGTGGTCTGCCCAGGCTTATTTCGTAATGGCCCTTGAGCAACACGGTTGAGACACACGCCTGTGTCCTTACCCGTGTGGGCAAAAAAAAGGTCATTTACAAGGCCAACTTGCCACCCATTTTGGGTCAAACATACAATCAACAAAACCACAACATTTCTTACCAAATTCACAACCAATTCATAACCAAAACATAAACCATTCATGCTATATCATTGCAACCAATTTCATGCTTATGAACCTTACCAATTTATGCTAAAACATAAGACAAAATCATATCAAAACATATGGTTTATAAACCTTAATAAACAATATTCAATCTCATACTATGAACTTACCAAATTCTCAAGTAAGCACATAACAAAACTTACCAAATTGACCAACTCTCTTGGCTATCCAAAACACATCATACATACCAAAATTGCATCACATATCATATACCAAAACTCATATATGTACACCACCAAAATCAAATCATAAATCCAAACACAATCTAGCCATATCACATGGCATGATATAAACATTACAAAACATATCCAAAGTACATCTAGCCTATACATGCCATACTTCAATATATACATTTTCAAAAGATACCAAAATATAGTTTGATACCGGGGTGATGATCCTCAATGATCCCCGAGCTCCATGTAGTTACGATATCTATAAAACAGTTGAAAAACACAAAGAGTAAGCTTTTAAAAGCTTAGTAAGCTATATACAAATAAACTTAACATTTAAAACTTGTAAACATCATCAAATTACATATACTTTGTAGCCAAATACTACTACCAACCTCTTGTTCATATGCATATCACATAATCTCAATTCATTTGCTCTTATAGCATAAATTCACATATTTAGATCATATATCACCATTTGCACATGTACTTACATTTCATTCTCAAACATAGTAAATAATTCAAACGTACCAGAATTGGATACATATTCACATAGTCATTCATTTACTTGGAATGCCCGTTGAACCATTAGGAATCATAAGGATACATGGATAGCTCAGAAAGCACATACAAAGCCAACGTCCCAGACGTGGTCTTAGATGTAATCAAACATTGATGCCACTGTCCCAGACAGGGTCTTACACGAAATTAAATACGATGCCGATGTCCCAGACATGGTCTTACACGTAAATCATAAGTTGATGCCAACTTCCTAGACGTGGTCTTACACAATAACACATATCGGATCCTATGTCATGACATATGTATCCTAACTATTCCTAAGGTTCGTACGGGGCTTTTTGGACGTTGGAACTTTATCGATACTTTCTCGAATATCTCATATTCAACTCTCATATTATCATTCATCATTGTTCAGTAACATATTAGCATAAATAAACCATTTCAAATACATTTATTTGTATATAGACTTACCTTGTATGGATTCAGTTAGAGGGAATCAACTACTCGACGACTTTCGACTTTCCCCGATCTAATTTTGTTTTCTTTAATTCTTGATCTATATAGATTCAAAATTAACTCTTTTATTCACGAAATCATACAAATGAATCCAAAAACACATATTTATGATATTTTACAAATTAGCCCTCATATTTTTACATTTTGACAATTTAGTCCCTCATCACAAAAATCACAAAATACACATAATTTCTTTATACACATGTCTAGCTGAATTTTCATATAGCTCATACATGCCCATATATTTCATTTATTTCACATGTTAGTCCCTCAATTTACAAATTTCACAATTTAGCCCAAATTACTCAAATTCATCAAAAATTCAAATACAAAAAATTTGTTAACCCAAAACATATCTTTTATTTACTAACATCAAAATTCATAAAACTCATAGTTTCATCAATGCCTCAACTCAAAATCAACAACAAAATCAGAAATTAGGGCATGGGCTTAATAGAATATAGTGCAACGATCACAAAAACGTAAAAATTATCAAAAACCGAATCAAAACCATACCTTAATCCAAGCTCAAAGCGCCGAAACCTTATCTAGATCTTTTTCTTTATTTTTTCTTGTATTTTTGGTTGATGAACAAAGAAATAATGAATATGATGGGTTTTAGTTTTAATTTAATTAACATAATATACTAAATACCAATTTTACCCTTTTATTAAACCATTAATAAATCATGATATAATGCCCATTTAAGTTATTTAATGTAAGCCATGGTCAAATAACCACATAAGGACCTCACATTTAAAGAGACACATCAAATATGCACTTTAACAAACAGCAGGCAACTTTTACATTTTACGCGATTAGGTCCTTTTATCAAATTGAGCATACAAACGATTAAATTTTCATACGAAACTTTCACACATAGTAATCCACATATAATAAGCACGGAAAATATTGTTTAAATATTTTTTGACTCAAATTTGTGGTCTCAAAACCACTATTCTGACTAGGGTCTAAACCGGACTGTTACAATTCTCCAACTTTAGAGATTTTCGTCCCCGAAAATCTTACCGTCGAATAGGTTCGGATATTGTTGTCTCATAGCATATTTAGGCTCCCACGTAGCCTTTTCGACACCATGTTGATGCCACAATACTTTTACTAACGAAATTCTCTTATTTTTCAATTCTTTAATCTCACGAGCTAAGATACGGATCGGTTCTTCTTCATAGGTCATATCAGACTGAATCTCAATCTCAGACGGAGGAATTATATGCGAAGGATCAGATCTGTACCATCGAAGCATTGATACGTGAAATAAATTGTGAATCCTTTCTAGCTCAGGTGGCAACAACAATCTATATACAAGTGGTCCGATACGTTCGATAATCTCATACGGCCCGATGAACCTTGGACTCAATTTGCCTTTTCTGCCAAATCGAAGTACTTTCTTCCATGGGGATACTTTCAAAAACACTTTGTAGCCGATCTCAAATTCAATGTCTGTTCTTCTCAAATCTGCATAAGATTTCTGTCGATCGAAAGTTGCTTTCAGACTATCTCGGATCACTTCTACTTTCTGTTCAGTCTCTTTTATCAAATCAACCCCGTGTATCTTATTTTCACTGAACTCAGTCTAATACAAAGGTGTACGACATTTGCGACCATATAAGGCTTCGTACAGTGCCATTTTAATGCTCGATTGAAAATTGTTATTATATGTGAATTCAATCAAAGGAAAATATTGTTCCCACGTACCTTCAAACTCAAGAATGCAACATCTCAACATATTCTCGAGTATCTGAATAATCCGATCGGATTGACCATCCGTTTGCGGGTGAAAAGCAGTATTGAAATGCAATTTCATACCCAAAGCATCTTGCAATTTCTTCCAAAATCACGATGTGAATCTCGGATCTCTGTCTGACACAATAGATAATGGCACGCCATGCAATCTCACAATATTGGAAATGTATAACTTAGCTAACTTATCAAGTGAGTAATCGGATCGTACCGAAACAAAATAGGCTGATTTTGTCAATCTATCATCTACAACCCAGATTGCATCTTTTTTCCTCATAGATAGTGGTAAACCCGAAACAAATTCCATCGTCACTCTATCCCATTTCCACTCTGGAATCATAATCGGTTGTAACAAACCAGATGGCACCTGATGTTCAGCTTTAACTTGCTGAAAGATTAAGCATTTCACAACAAATTCAGAGATATCACGCTTCATAGTAGACCACCAATAAAGCCATTTCAGATCATTATACAGTTTCATACTACCTGGATGAACAGATAAACGGCTGTTGTGAGCTTCATTAAAAATCATCTGAATTAAATCTGGATTTCTCAAAACACAAAATTGATCTCGGAATCTCAGACAATCATCATTATCAACTCTAAATTCTAAATCAGAATCTAAAATACTGAGCTCGTTTTGCTATTATCTCATTATCAACTTTCTGAGCATCAATAATCTATTGAATGAATAAAGATCTTGCCTTTAATTCGGCTAAAACCGAACCATCATCGGACACAACCAAATGAGCATTCATCGCACGCAGAACAAATAGTGATTTTCGACTCAAAGCATCAACAACAACATTTGCTTTTCTAGTATGATAATCAATTATAAGGTCGTAGTCTTTTAACATTTCTAACCATCTTCACTGTCGCAGATTTAGATCTTTCTAAGTCATCACATATTTCAAACTCTTATGATCAGAATAAACGTGAAATTTCTCACTGAATAGATAGTGGCATCAAATCTTTAAAGAAAACACAATCGCAGCTAACTCAAGGTCGTGCGTTGGATAGTTCTTTTTGTGTGGCTTTAACTGTCTTGTAGCATAAGCAATGACTTTGCCTTCTTGCATCAAAACACATCCTAGACCATTCAACGAAGCATCACTATAAATCACAAATTCTTTACTCGATTCTGGTTGTACTAACACTTGAGCTTTAGTCAACAAAGTTTTCAACTGACCAAAGCTTTTCTGACACTTTTCGGACCATTCAAATTTCACATCTCTCTTAAGTAACTTTGTCAACGGAGTCGCAATCATCGAAAAGCCTTTTACGAATCGTCGATAATAACCACCCAGTTCCAAAAAACTACGAACTTTAGAAACATTTCTTGGAGGCTTCCAATCCTGAATAGCTGAAATTTTGCTCGGATCAACTTGAATACCTGATGCTGATACAATATGACCCAGAAAACTGACTTCTCGTAACCAAAATTCACATTTTCTAAACTGCACATATAATTGCTTATCACGGAAAGTCTGTAACACTATTCTTAGATGCTCGGCATGCTCGGATTCATCACGTGAATAAACCAATATGCCATCAATGAATACGACAAAAAATCGATCTAAATATGGTCTGAAAATCCTGTTCATCAAATCCATAAAGATAGCAGGTGCATTTTTCAATCCGAAAGGCATAACTAAGAACTCATAGTGGTCATACCTCATTCTGAATGCAGTTTTCAGAATGTCTGAGTCTTTTACTCGCAATTGATAATAACCCGATCTCAAATCTATCTTCGAAAACACAGTAGCTCTTTTCAACTGATCAAACAAATCATCAATTCAAGGTAGAGGATACTTGTTCTTGATAGTCATTTTGTTCAATGGAGGATAATCTATGCACATTCTCATTGTACCGTCTTTCTTTGTCACAAACAGAACAGGAGCACCCCAAGGTGAGAAACTTGGTCTAGTAAACCTTTTATCGGTCAACTCTTGCAATTGAGACTTTAATTCTTTTAACTCAGTCGGAGCCATTCTATACAGAGCTATCGAAATCGGAGTAGTTCTCTCTACTAACTCAATACCAAATTCAACTTCTCGTATCGGAGGTAATCCCGGAAGTTCTTCGGGAAACACATCAGGAAATTCACAAACAACAGGCACTGATTCAACTTTCTTTTCTGACACTTTTGAATCAATCACATAGGCAAAGTAAACTTCACAATCTTTTCTAACAATACTCAGAGCTTTCGTCGAAGATATTACAACTAGTAACCCATTTAAATCACTAGACACAATTTGAACTATGTCATCATTCTTACATTTCAAATCAATTGTTTTCCATTTGCAATTCACAACAGCATCATGCAAAGTTAACCAATCCATACCCAGAATTATATCGAACTCATCAAAAGGTAATAGCATCAAATCAGCCAGAAAATAAGTATTTCGAAACATCAACGGACAATTTTTGCAGACTTTATCAACCAAAACACATCTTCCTAGGGGGTTCGATACTTTAATTACGAATTCAGTAGACTCTACAGGCAAAGTCTTACTGGATACTAAATTCATGCATATATAAAAATGCGTCAATCTTGGATCTATCAAAGCAATCACAGAAGTATTGTAAAGAGTAAATATACCCGTTATAACATCAGGAGATGAAGCTTCCTCACAAGCTCAAATGGCATAGGCTCTGGCAGGTGCACGAGCCTTGGATCTAACAGCAGTGTCTTTTGTTCCCCTCTGACTGCCACTCACATTACCCGTATTTCTGGGAGGTCTACCACGAGATGCATTTCCACTTGGCCTCGGATTTTGCACAATCTCCTGCTCGATAGAATTAGGACAATCTCGAATGAAATGATCTAACGATCCACATTCGAAACAAGCCCGATTATACAATCTACAATTGTCGGGATGTCTTTTACCATAGTGTTTACACTTGGATCAATTGGATCTGACATTTCCAACACTGGCAACAAATGTAGCTGAAGCTCTAAAGCTCGAATGTGATCTAGCACGATCTCTACTCGAATGTCCCATATTAACCTTTGAATGGCTATAATCATCTTAGAATTTCTTTGACGTAGATTGAAATAATTTACTCACGGATCTCTTTCTCATATCTCTAGCTTCTGAATTAGCTTTTCTTTTCTCTTTCTTGAGCTCTTTAGCTTTACATGCTTGTTCAACAAGCACTACAAACTCTTTTATCTCAAGAATCCTGACTAACAAACGAATATCTTCATTCAAACCATCTTCAAATATTTTGCACATTATAGCTTCAGTTGAAACACATTCTCTAGCATACTAACTCAATCTCACAAATTCTCGCTCGTATTCTATAATTGACATACAACCTTGTTTCAGCTCAAGAAACTCATTGCATTTTTGATCGATGAATCCGTGAGTGATGTATTTCTTTCAGAATTCAGCTTGGAAGAAATCTCAAGTGACTCGTTCCCTCGGAACCACAGATATCAAAGTCTTCCACCAGTGATAAGCCGTATCTCTCAGAAGAAAAATGACACACTTTATGCATTCATCCAAAGTTAGAGACAGCTCATCAAATACTCTTATCGTATTCTCGAACCAGAACTCAGCTCTTTCAGCATCATTATTCGTAGTAGCACGGAATTCTTCGGCCCCATATTTTCTTATTTTATCAACAGGTGGCTTGCTTAACTGACCCAGATTCGCTTGTGGCATAATAGGGGTTTGTGGAGGATTATTTAGAATTGAGGGTTGTTGAACAGTCAGATTAGTCCTAATTTACTGACTAAACCAATCATTTATCATTTGATAGAAGGCTTTTCTAGCCTCTTCAACATGGCTACTCGTAGCCGGTCTAGAATCAGATGGTGCTGTTCCTTGTGAGGGAGCAGGCGCATTGCTCTCAACATCGTCAGCTATAGCTCATTCGGGGTCCATTTACTATATAAAAACACATTTTCATTGTTAGGATTCATCACACTATCCCATTTCATAAATATGGCATGTATAGCTAGACTCACAAACACTACGTTAGTCCTAGAATCGACTAAATCGTAGCTCTGATACCAACCAATTGTAACACCCTTAACCCGTATTCGTCTCCGGACTAGGGTTAAAGGTGATGAATCAAAACATTTTAAAAACAATTCATATTCATTATCCACAATCATCATAGCCTTATAGTCATACATCAATACAGAGTCCCTTACATAGGTCAACAAGACGTTAAACATGCTTTAGAAAAAGGTTAGGACTAAACTGAGCTCATACAAAATTTTTCAAAAATTAAACATTTTTTTCAAAGTTATATAGGTCAGACACCCGTGCGAACAGGCTGTGTGCCTCACACGACTTTAGACATGCCCATGTGTCTAGGCAGTGTCAAAACAGGGCATACATACTGACTTGTCCACATGGTCACAAGACACGCCCGTGTGAAAATTAGGGAGGCTACTGACTTGGGTCACAAGGCCAGTCACACGCTCGTGTGTCTTGCCTGTCGTCGAAACTGACTTAGCCAGACGACCTCGCACACACCTGTGTGTGTGACCATGTGGTTTACCGAAGCTCATTTCGTAATGGCCCTCGAGCAACACAGCTGAGACAAACGCTCGTGTCACTGCCCGTGTGGGCAAAAATAGGCTATTCACAATGCCAACTTGCCACCCATTTTGGGTCAAACCTACAATCAATAAAACCACAACATTTCTTATGAAATTCACAACCAATTCACAACCAAAACATAAACCAATCATGTTATATCATTGCAACCAATTTCATGCTTATGAACTTTACCAATTTATGCCAAAACATAAGACAAAATCATATCAAAATATATGGTTTATAAACCTTAATACACAACATTCAATCTCATACTATGAACTTACCAAATACTCAAATAAGCACATAACAAAACTTACCAAATTGACCAACTCTCTTGGCCATCCAAAACACATCATACATACCACAATTACATCACATATCATATACCAAAACTCATATATATACACCACCAAAATCAAATCATAAATCCAAGCACAATCTAGCCATATCACATGGCATGATATAAACATTACAAAACATATCCAAAGTACATCTAGCCTATACATGCCGTACTTTAATATATACATTTTAAAAAGATACCAAAATATAGTTCGATAGTGCGGTGATGATCCTCAATGATCCCTGAGCTCTCGATAGCTACGATATCTATAAAATAGTTGAAAAACACACAGAGCAAGCTTTTAAAAGCTTAGTAAGCCTTATACAAAAACTTAACATTAAATTCACATATTTAGATCATATATCACCATTTGCACATATACTTACCTTTCATTCTCAAACATAGTATACAATTCAAACGTACCTAAATCGAATACATATTCACTTAGTCATTCATTTACTCAAAATGCCCGTTGAACCGTTCGAAATCATAAGGATACGCAGATAGCTAGGAAAGCACATACAATGCCAACATTCCATACATGGTCTTACATGTAATCATACATCGATGCCATTGTCCCAGACAGGGTCTTACACGAAATCAAATATGATACCGATGTCCCAGACATGGTCTTACATGTAAATCATAAGTCGATGCCAATGTCCTAGACGTGGTCTTAATAGAATACAGTGCAACGATCACAAAAACATAAAAATTATCAAAAATCGAATCAAAACCATACATTAATCCAAGCTCAAAGTGCCGAAACCTTATCTAGCTCTTTTTCTTTTCCTTTTCTTGTATTTTCAGTTGATGAACCAAGAAATAATGAATATGATGGCTTTTAGTTTTAATTTAATTAACATAATATGCTAAATACCAATTTCACCCTTTGATTAAACCATTAATAAATCATGATATAATGCCCATTTTAGTCATTTAATGTAAGCCATGGTCAAATAACCACATAAGGACCTCACATTTAAAGAGACACATCAAATAGGCACTTTAACAAATAATAGGCAACTTTTAAATTTTACGTGATTAGGTCCTTTTATCAAATTGAGCACACAAACGACTAAATTTTCATACGAAACTTTCACACATAGTAATTCACATATAATAAGCACAAAAAATATTAATTAAATATTTTTTACTTGAATTTGTGGTCCCAAAACCACTATTCTGACTAGGGTTTAAACTGGACTGTTACACTTCTGAAACACTAAATTCCTCCTAATTTATTATTGTCATGTGGCACTCATGCTAAAGTTAAAACTTTAAGGTGTTGTGAACCCTAGATATAATTACATATTTTTCTTTGGCTGGCCATTCTTTTCTTTCCCTTGTTTCTTGTTGCTGCCCCCAGTTTCTTTAGTCTTTGATTTCTCTATTCTTCTCCCTTACACCACATTCTTTCTTTTTCTCTATCTTCCTTTGTTCTTTTATTCTCCTTTGTTCTCTTACTGTCGAACCTACCATCTCCTTTGGCTTTCAATTTCCTTCATTGTCTCATCACCATCTTACTAATCAAATTTCATTGGTGTTAGATCTATTCTTCATTACTTTCATTATGTATTGCTATTGTAACACCCCAAACCTGGCCCCAGAAGTTAGACTCGAATCTGGCATGTCATATTGAAGTGTTTTTTGAAAACCATGTTTTCATTAGAAACCCTTCTTATTTAAAACGTAGTACATTGAAAACTTCTTAATTTTATTTCCAAAATTCCTTTCTTAGTTTGTGGAAGCTAATTCTAAAAGTAATCGATTTACGAAAATGTGATGTTTAAAAGTTAAGTCGTGAAAACGTAGTATTTTGAAAATAATTGTTGTTTTGGAAAACCGTGTCCTACTTCTAACATATATTAGACATACTAAATAAACTTTCCAAATAAAAGGTTAAGGAAATAAAGAGGCCTTATTACAACCCAAATCAAAACCAAAGTGCTTAACTACACAAACGAAATAGAAAACATGTGCAATTATGTTGTCGTCTCCGAGTCCCTCTGCGACACCGATCCACCTAACGCTGGGGATTACCTGCACGATTAATAAACGGGGTGAGTTTACGAAAACTCAGTGTGTAATCCCCTTACTAGAGTAACATGCAGTATACAAAAACAAAAACAGAACCAGTCTGGGCTAGAGCCCGTTAACAGTAACAGTACAGTCCAGTTCAGAGCATACGTGGGCCAAAGTTTATTACAATGTCATTTGAATCAAAGCCCATAACAGAATCAATTGGGCCCAGCCCAAAACAATAACAGAATAGAATATGTGAATGCATGGATGCATGCTATCCCATCCCAATAATCCAACCGTTACACATCAACTCCGTCCCCCGGTACACATCATGTAGGGATATAAATATCGACCCACCCATTCGATACACATCAATGGTAGCCTGGTTGCGGTACTACCTTTATTACAACAAAGTTGCTAATCATATATTGGGCTTAAAAAGCCTTCAGTAGCGGTATTATAATTGGCACAAAGCTATCGGTAACTATATTATGTTTGGCACATAGCCATCAGCGACGGTAATATAATCGGCACACAACCTTGGGTAAATATGATCCACACAGAGTCATCCATAAGTATGTTAGGCACATAGCCACAGGTAAATACATTTGGCACAAAGCCATAATCAAGATGGCACAGAGCCATTTTTAGGTTGGCACAAAGCCACAATCAGGTTAAGCGGCACTAAGCCGTCCATCAGTCCACAGTTGTCTCGTACGACCCGTGCGACTTTAACCTATCAATACTGGATCCACAGTCGTCTTATGCGACCCGTGCAATCCTATCAGAACTTCCTCCGTATCAATGTCCCAACCCCATGTAATATGTTGTGTATGTCATGCTCAATCACCACACGTGTATGCAAAATGGCCATGCTTAGTAACAATCATTTAAACATATATTAAAAGCATATCAGTCTTACAACCACAGTCAAGTTAGTTAAAACACAATCATACAATCACAGTCAATCAGTCAAATTCATAGTTCAAGTCAGTCATTTACCCACAAGGGCGAAACAGTCATTTTACCCTAAAGGGGTATTTTAGTAATTTTACACTACAAGGGTAATCTGATATTTTTACATATTGGGGGTATTTAGGTAATTTTACAAATTGAGGGTATTACGGTAATTTTATAAATTGGGGGTATTTTGATAATTTTACAAATCAGGGATATTTCGATAATTTTATAAATCAGGGTGTTTCGATAATTTTATAAATTAGGGGTATTTTGATAATTTTACAAATTGGGGATATTTTGATAATTTTACAAATTGGGGGTATTTTGATAATTTTACAAACTAGGGGTATTTTAGTAATTTTACAAACTAGGGGTATTTCGGTAATTTTATAAATTAGGGATATTTCGATAATTTTACAAACTGGGGGTATTTCAATAACTTTACAAATCAAGGGTATCTCGATAATTTTACAAATCGAGGATATTTTGGTAATTTTACAAATTAGGGGTATTTCGATAATTTTACAAATCGGGGGTATTTCGGTAATTTTACAAACTTGGGGTATTTCGATAATTTTTCAAACTGAGGGTATTTTAGTAATTTTACAAATTGAGGGTATTTCAGTAATTTTACAAACTTAGGATACTTCGGTAGTTTTACAAATTGAGGGTATTTCGATAATTTTACAAATTAAGGGTATTTAGGTAATTTTACAAACTGGGGGTATTTCGATAATTTTACAAATCGAGGGTATTTCGATAATTTTACAAATTAGGGGTATTTTGGTAATTTTACAAATTGAGGGTATTTTTGTAATTTTACAAATCGGGGTATTTCGATAATTTTACAAATTAAGGGTATTTCGGTAATTTTACAAATTAAGGGTTTTCGGTAATTTTACAAATAGAGGGTATTACGATAATTTTACAAATTGAGTGTATTTAGGTAATTTTACAAACTAAGGGTATTTCGATAATTTTACAAATTATGGGTATTTCGATAATTTTATAAATCAGGGGTATTTCGGTAATTTTACAAATCGGGGGTCTTAACTACCCAACAGAAGGTCCACCGTCGCCTCGAGCGACTTAAGTAACCTAAACAGACTTAACGGTGTAAATGGGCCTAAGGCCCATTACTCAGCCCAAGTGGGCCCACACGCTCGGGTGGCCTATTTAGCCCAAATTTAGCGAGCCCACAGGACTGTTGAGCCCATCGAGGCCCAGAATAGCCCCAGCACACGAGAATGCTCGTGGCGGCCTCTACAGTCTATCGTCCATGATCTGTGGGTTCGATTTACGACACGAGTGATCGCACGCTCGTAAAGCCTCAAATGTCAAAGTTTTGGCTTTTCGGCTTTTGCCGACTTCTAACAAAGAAAGGCACGAATACACACCTGTTTATGAGAACGCACCGAAGTCCACGATCACCAACCTTGGCACATCCTGTATTGAGTCTTCCTCCCAACTCATCTGGTTCTCTCTATTTAAAGCCAGCCTCTCACCAATTCTCATGTTAGCTTCCCGATGTGGGATTACTTTCAACCATTAGGAAAATTCCTCATTCTTATGACCACTTCAACCACAGAGTTCAAGTCCAACTCCACCTCCTACACAGCTCAGATAGCAAAATAAATACTCCACTGCGCATCCCAAGACTTGAACCTTAGACCTTACAGTTGCATAACGCGCCACCTTGCCACTCTACCACAGGCTCTTTTTGTGTTATACTCTATCCTCAATTAATTATAAGGTCTATAGGCTAAAGTCCAGGTTCCTTTAAAAGAAAAACCAAAATAAATTACATGAGCCAAGACTTGAACCTAGGCTCCCTTGTACCCTTAATGACACCACAACCACTAGACCACATGCTTCCTTGTGTCATTTACTTAACACAATAATTTAAAAGGCTATCATCCAAGCATCCAGGGTTTTATTCACTTAATACCAAAATTTTTGCTAAAACCCAGGTTTGAACCCAAGATTTCTCCAACACTTCTCAGAGCCATTAACCACCAAAGTAGACATTTAATTGTGTCATTTCCTTGCACAATTAAATACTTATATACAAACTCTTTACGGACCCAAACTCAAGGCCCAATACTTCTAGGCCCAAATTCGAGGCGCTACAATTCTACCCCCTTAAAGAAATTTTGTCCTTGAAATTTCCAACTATCTAAACAAGCGCTTAGCTCAACCTCCACCACTACGCTCCCGCTGCGTATTCTAGTTCCAAACTACACTAATACACTTTTAACTTAATTTCAAAACCTTTCACACCCAACCAAACATCTAACCACAGAAGCAAACAGATATTTAACATACATGCATACAATTTCTATATTCAAACATCACATCCAAACAAAACAAACCTGACTTAAAAGGAACTGTGCAATCTTGAACCCGATGCTCATTAGACCTACATCTGAGATACGCTCCTGACTTCCTCTAGCATTCGCCCGGATGGCGCCTTTTGCAACGCTCGCAAGCCGAGAAGTTCGGACGCGTCTTAAAGCGTTTCACAGAACGGGGCTCCTGCTTCAAAGGACTGTGATCCCTCTTCCTGTTGTGCTCTAAGCGCCTAACCTGAAGTGTTTCACCATACACCTTAACTCTTACCTTGAACACTTCTTCTAGCACTTCCCTTACCAACCGAGTCAGTGCCACCGTACGAAGCTTCTGGTTATTGTTACCTGAAGTTGGCAGACTTACCTTGACTACAGTTTCCTAAACCATCTCATGTTTCAGGGAGACAGCCAACTCCTCGCGACCTTACTTGCCTTCGGAATCCATCACAGTACTATTGCTAACTTAAACAAAATCTTATTTCCAGAACATACACTGAATAAATACAAAATCAAACTTTAAGTACAGTCTAACAGAAAACTTACGGATTTGGCACCGGAGACTCGGTGACAACACTTTCAGAAAAATTTTCAGAAAAACATTTCAAATTCTTGAAATCTTTTTGAACCTTTTTGAACGATTCTTTCAGAAATCAAATTTTAAAACCCATTCCACAGCCGAGTTTTTCAACTTGGCTCTAATACCACTAAATGTAACACCCCAAACCCAACCCTAAAAGTTAGACCTGAATTTGGCGTGGCATATTGAGGTGTTTTTCGAAAACCATGTTTTCATTAGAAACCCTTCTTATTTAAAACATAGTACATTAAAAACTTCTTAATTTTATTTCCAAAATTCCTTTTTTAGTTTGCGGAAGCTAATTCTAAAAGTAACTGATTTACGAAAACGTGATGTTTTAAAGTTAGTCACAAAAACGTAGTGTTTTGAAAACAATTGTTGTTTTAGAAAACCGTATCCTACTTCTAACAGATATTAGACATACTAAATAAACTTTCCAAATAAAAGATTAAGGAAATAAAGAGGCCTTATTACAACCCAAATCAAAACCAAAGTGCTTAACTAAACAAACGAAATAGAAAACATGTGCAGTTGTGTGGTCGTCTCTGAGTCCCTTTGCGACACCGATCCACCTAACGTTGGGGATTACCTGCACGGTTGATAAACAGGGTGAGTTTACAAAAACTCAGTGTGTAATCCCTTTACTAGAGTAACGATCGGTATCTGTGAAGCAGAAATAAAGCTTGATGCGAGCGAGCCCGTTAATGTAAAAGCAAGTACAATCGATTCAGAGCATACGTGGGCCAAAGCCTATTACAATGTCATTTGGATCACAGCCCATAACAGAATCAATTGGGCCCATCCCAAACTAATAACAGAACAAAATGTGTTAATGCATGGATGCATGGTATCCCATCACAATAATCCAACCGTTACACATCAACTCTGTCCTCCGGTACACATCATGTGGGGATATAAGTATCAACCCACCCATCCAATACACATCAATGGTAGCCCGATTACGGTACTACCTTCATTACAGCAAAGCTGCTAATCATATATTAGGCTTAAAAAGCCTTCAATAGTGGTATTATAATTGGCACAAAGCCATCAGTAACTGTATTATGTTTGGCACATAGCTATCAGCGACGGTAATATAATCGGCACACAGCCTTGGGTAAATATGATCCACACAGAGTCATCCATAAGTATGTTAGGCACATAGCCACAGGTAAATACGTTTGGCACAAAGCCATAGTCAAGATGGCACAGAGCCATTTTTAGGTTGGCACAAAGGCACAATCAAATTAAGCGGTATTAAGCCATCCATCAATCTACAGTCGTCTCATGCGACCCGTACGACCTTAACCGATCAATACTGGATCCACAGTCGTCTCATGCGACCTGTGCGATCCTATCAGAACTTCCTCCGTATCATTGTCCCAACCCCATGCAATATGTCGTGTATGTCATGCTCAATCATCACACGTGTATGCAAAATGGCCATGCTTAGTAACAATCATTTAAACATATATTAAAAATATATCAGTCTTACAACCATAGTCAAGTCAGTTAAAACACAATCATACAATAATAGCCAATTAGTCAAATTCATAGTCCAAGTCAGTCATTTACCCACAAGGGCAAAACAGTCATTTTACCCTACAGGGGTATTTCAGTAATTTTACACTACAAGGGTAATCTGATAATTTTACAAAACGGGGGATATTTCAGTAATTTTACAAATTGGGGATATTTTGGTAATTTTACAAATCGGGGGTATTTCAGTAATTTTACAAATCGAGGGTATTTTAGTATTTTTACAATTAGGGGTTTTTTACTAATTTCTAACTGGGGGTTTTTCGATAATTTTACAAGTTGGGGGTATTTTGGTAATTTTACAAATCGGGGTATTTCGATAATTTTACAAACTGGGTGTGTTTCGATAATTTTACAGATTAAGAGTATTTCAGTAATTTTACAAATTAAGGGTATTTTGGTAATTTTACAAATCGGGGGTATTTCAATAATTTTACAAATCGGGGGTCTTAACGACCCAACAGAAGGTCCACCGTTGCCTCGAGCGACTTAAGTAACCTAAACAGACCTAACAGTGCAAATGGGCCTAAGGCCTATTACTTAGCCCAAATGGGCCCACACGCTCGTGTGGCTCATTTAGCCCAAATTTAGTTACGGCTATGTGGCCCAACTACTTTTCACCTAACAATTAGATTTACACAAGCGGGCCCACGGGCCCGTTGAGCCGATTGAGGCGTAGAACAACCCCAGTACACGAGAACGCTCGTGGTGGCTTCTACAGTCTATCGCCCATGATCTGTGGGCTCGATTTACCACACGAGCGATCACACTCTCGTGAAGCCTCAAATGTTGAAGTTTCAACTTTTCGGCTTTTGCCGACTTCTAACAAAGAAGGGCACGAATACACACTTGTTTATGAGAATACGCCGAAGTCCACGATAACCAACCTTGGCACATCCTACACTGAGTCTTCCTCCCAACTCATCTGGTTCTCTCTATTTAAAGCTAGCTTCTCACCAATTCTCATGTCAGCTTCCCGATGTGGGATTACTTTCAGCCCCTAGGAAAATTTCTCATTCTTATGACCACTTCAACCACAGAGTTCCAGTCCAACTCCACCTCCTACACAACTCAAATAGCAAAATAAATACTCCACTGCGCATCCCAAGACTTGAACCTTAGACCTCACAGTTGCACAACGTGCCACCTTGCCACTCCACCACAGGTTCTTTTTGCGTCATATTCTATCCTCAATTAATTATAAGGTCTATAGACCAAAGTCCAGGTTCCTTTAAAAGAAAAACCAAAATAAATTACAAGAGCCAAGACTTGAACCCAAGCTCCCTTGCAACCTTAATGACGCCACAACCACTAGACCACATGCTTCCTTGTGTCATTTACTTAACACAATAATTTAAAAGGCCATCATCAAGCATCCAGGGTTTTATTCACTTAATACCAAAATTTTTGCTAAAGCCCAAGTTTGAACCCAAGATTTCTCCAACACTTCTCAGAGCCATTAACCACCAAAGTAGAAATTTAATTGTGTCATTTCCTTGCACAATTAAATACTCATATACAACCTCCTTACGGACCCAAACTCAAGGCCCAATACTTTCAAGCCCAAATTTGGGGCGTTACAGCTATAGATTGGTAAGTCCTTTATTCGTTTAGATCTGAAAATAATATGCAATTGAGTGTAAGATCTAGACTTCCCTTTCGTCTGTTATTCTAAATTAGTTTATTTCGGATCTTGTTGAAATCCTTATTACCGAATGTTAATATGTTGTGTGCTTGCTATTTGAAGGACTAGATCTAATTGAATTGAATCAAATCTGAACATGTAGAATGCCGGACGGACTTGTGGTGAAAGGTGTGTGTCATTACCATTGGAATAGGTGGCAAATCGTGTGAAATCTATGGGTCACACGGCCTACCACACTGGCGTGTGACCCACACGATTGGTCGAGACAGCCATGTGCTACTGTAACTTTAGGGTATTATTATTGTTACACAACCATAGCTAGTTTCATTGCCTAGTCACACAGCCGTGTAACTATTATTGGAGAGTTTTGCTTTCTGATCACACGGTTGTGTACTTCAATATCACATGGCATCAGTCTTTCAAACGGTCTGGCCACATAGCCGTGTGACCTTTATTTTATATTTTTTCTTGAATTTTTGTGTAATGTTTCAGTTTAGTCCCCGTGCAATCCGAAACTTGTTCAAAGTTCTCATAAGCTCAATTGAGACCCTTTTTCTATATTTGTTTTGAAATCTGTGATTTGTTTGACTATGTGTTATATCTAAATTGCTATTGATGTATATTCACTACTACTGTTAAAACTACAACTGCTATTGTTTGCATGATAACCTCATGATCATATTGTTATCATTACTATTTTACTAAGCTATAAAAGCATGACATACTGGTTATATTAGTATTGAGTTTTGAAGGAGGAAGTGTTATTTGTGGTTTAGCCGGATATCTACTAATAGTTCATCCGCAAATCTATTGGCAGTTCATCTGCAAATCTACTGGTGGTTCATCCGCATTTCTACTGGTGATATATCCAAACTAGATTATGCTCCTGCTATTATGGTATGTAGGGTTTGACGAGTTCCGGGAAACTCTTACTATGGAGTATAGTGGATGGATGGTGACCTAATGTCAAATGTAGTAGTTTTTAGGTCATTTATGCATTTGACAAGTTTGTTTTCTAGCACGTTTATAATTAATTATTGCGTTTTTAATTTTAGTATGTTAAAAACTAAATATTAATAAACGAAGCATTTTTATATTTTTTTGCCATTTTGATGACCCGTAAGGACAGTTTAGGCCTCGTGAGTGACTAATGGATTGTTTAAGTGTGTTGGATGTCAACTCAAACTGCACTTGTTTCACTTCAGTTCTCATTGACTTCATCTCTCCCTTGATTCAATCCAATTTTTAACCACATACAGTATAGTCGTTTAGATTAGCCCTTTCCTAAGGTTTCGGTAGATATGAAGGTTCGTAAGTAATGTTTTGGTTGATAGAATTAAAACTGTTACCTCTTCCCAGATTGTCATCCCATATTAGATTTGGGTGATCTCTTCAGCCGGAATTATATGCATCTGAATAGGGATTGCCTCCCCTATTCCTGACCTTATTCACGTTCTCAGTTAAGTTCTTAGGATATTGACCAATATGTCTATCTCCGCCGTATTTCGAAGATCCACCAGATGTTTACTTTATCAGGTTGAGTCTATCCAAGATTTGTTGGTATTTATCGTCCTTCTAAACAACTTTCACCACAGATGGTCTCTGGCCAAAAATAAATTGTTTATTTGTCCCTAGCAGGAATTCATTGCCAAGTTTTCTATTATATCATATGTGTCCTCGTTTGTTTGGTTCATCAAGGCTCTTCCTACGACCCTATCTAGTCCTGGTCTTGTATTTGCATCCAACCCATTGTAGAACATCTACAATCGTAACCAGTCGAGCAAACCATCGTGTGGGTATCTTTGGACCAACGTCTAAAATCATTCCTAGTCTTCGTGAAAACTTTCTCCTTCTAGTTGTTTGAATGTTGCAGTCTCCCTCCTGAGTTGGACCATCTTACTAATAGGAAAGAACTTGTGTAGAAATTTCTCTGCAAGTTCATTCCATGTCGTGATAGATCCTACTGCCTACGAATCTAACCAAGAGAAAGCGTTATTTATTAAGAAGAAGGGAAACAACTAAAGATGAATTGCATCATCAATGACCCCATTAAATTTAAAAGTGTCACAAAGTTAGAGAAATCACTTTAGATGTTGATTTGGGTCCTCCGTCATTGTCCCTCTGAAATGTAGATGGCCAGTTTGATCTTAAATTATTTACCGTGATGGCTGGCCTGGCAATACTGCCGCGGATTGATCTTAAAATCTCTAATGGATTTCCTATTTACTTTTATGGATTGCCCCAAAGGACTATCTATAGAAATATCAGTAACGATTTCATCATTCCCAAATTCTTAATTTCACAAACACACAATTAACAACAAACATTTATGTAAAACCAAATTTTCAATCGATGCAAGTATGATTAGAATGGATCGTAAAAGTACCTTCATAGACACTCGATACGTCTTGATCTTCTCGATACTGATAAATCTTGAAAAGAGTTATATTTTATGCCTTTAGATCTATCTAATTGCCTGTATTTAGGTACATTTAGTTGCATTTGAGGACACTCAATTAGTATTTTTCTTATTTTAGCATTACATTAGGAGCTTGGAATATACTTACATATTAGTTATTTTTAATTGCTTGTGGAAGGGTTGTGTGTGGTGATGGATTGGCAACTACAGGATGAGGAAGAAGAAGTAAAGGAGTAAAGGTTTGTTAGGGCAAAGGGTTGGACAATTTGTCCACTCAAATGCCGTGGTAATATCGGGAAGATGTCCAGTCAGCACTCAAATCATACTGGTCTTAGGCCCAGTTGAACTTGTACCAGATATATCTACCTAAAAAAAATGGAAGAAAATCATAGACTATTGGATTTAACCTAGGAAAAACCATTATAAAAGAAAAAGGAAGAAACCCTAAAGGGGGCGGAAAAACAAACTTAAGCAAAAAATATAGGGTGGCAACTGAGTAGAGATGGGAAGAGGAAGACGAAGGTAGCCCCTCTTAGCCACCACAGGACACTGCATCACTGGAGTGTGGGATAGATAAACGAAAGCTATCTTCTCGAAGTTCTTCCATTATTTCTTAATTAATCTTCGTGAATTGATTTGATGAAGACGATGTTGAATGATACTTTGGATTTGAATTTTAATTGCCAACACATGAGCTAAATCTCATAGGGTTAGGGTTACTTGATGAAACTCTTATTTTCTTTAATGATTGAAGTGTAGATTTGCTTTAATACACTATTTTATTCAAATTTTTTTTATTACAAAATTGCATGTTTGCAAACTCTACACATAGATGGATGTACAACATGTTCATTAAACTAATCTAAAGTTGACAAGGTTAGGTTAATGAGATTACAATTTAATGGTATGAATAAGTGTTTGACTAGATACTTGTAGTAGCCTCTAGACATATAGTAGTGTTCATAAGGAAAGAAGACAAAACAGTGTAAGGTATTGTGCTAAAGGCCTATAGACATATATCGCTTAAGGCAAGGTAACTTTAGGTCTTGTTTTCAAAAGAAGCAGACCATTTTAGAAGTCTTCTAAGCAGTAGATTGAGTATGGGTTTGTCGAGGCATTACTGTCAGTAAAGGTAGATTCTTAGCAATCCCAACCTCCCAAATCAACAACATAGACCCTCTATCCTTTATCGTAGTATCTTCACTATAGCATTTTTAGAGGTTTACTTGTTTGTTAGCATATTATTCACTTAATTATTCTCAAATTTTCCATTACATTCTTAATCTTGACTTGTCATAGCATTTTCAATTATTTATTAGTTACACATTGCATACATCATTATTCCTTCAAATTACAACTACATTCTTATCGTTATTTTTGTCATAACATTAATCAGACTCGTTATAATAACTCAACCATTTTATACCTAACTGATCCCTATGGAGACGATCTCACTTATCACTTTATTACTTGATTCAATATGAATACTTGAAAATTCACATATTATTTCACGCGCGTCAGACACCTAGCAACATTAACTAGTCTCTAATTCTGTTTCTGAATCGAAGCTTGCATTTAAACAGGATAATGTCATAGAGAATCCATAACATAATGCTTCAAAGTCCCACTTCTCAGGCATGTTCCTGAATTTTTCCAACACTCGCTCGAATGGCGCTTATTACAAAACTTGCAAACAAATTTTCTCGTTGATCTAATAGAACTTCCTGTATTAACTTTTACAACACTTTCTTGTGGTCTATCCTCTCTAGCCCGCTTCAAAGGTCGTGAATTTGGGCCAGTAAGACTAGACTTCCTCTTATTTTGTACTTTGTTCTTTTCCTTTCTCTCGTGTTTCAATCACTTCCTTATAATTTTTGTCCTTCCCAACTGTAGTCTAAGAAATCCTTTCTAAAACTTTCAACATTGCTTGAGATATTGCCTCATCCCTAATCTCTTTATTTCTACATTTAATGATAGACACATTAATGATTCCATTTGTCTCAGGGTCAGACACAAGTCCTTGAAAAGCTAATGACTAATTTTGAGCTACTCAATATTACGCTCCTCGAAAATCACATACAACGAGTTCACATACCTCTGGCTTTCATATTCCTCGAGTTCTAACTTTGCGAGTACTCACTTTATGTTTTCATGAAATTTCTATCAATAGAGGTAAGTTTTTATGTTATCACTTGAATATTTTTAATTGAAGTTTCATTTCAATTTACACTTGTCCCACTATCTATTGTTTTCACTATCTAGAGTTTTCACAGTCTATAGTTATCTCAGTATATAGTTTTTCACAGTTTATAGTTATCTCAATCTATAGTTTTTAACAGTCTATAGTTTCAAATCTAAAGAACACTTAAATTGAATTGGCTTCGAGAGTCTCAGATTTTTTTCACCACAATTTTAACGTGTGGCATGTTCTTCCCAAAATACCCCTTTCTAATGCATGTATTTTTTTCAAAAATACTTTACCCATAGTCTGAGTTTTGAACTTGACTCTGATATCACTAAATATAACACCCCAAACCTAACCTAGTCATTACAGCTGAATTCAGAAAGCTACATTGTCCACCAGAATGGCCCAGAAAAACTTTCTTTATTTCAAGCATACTTATTTGAAAACCATTTGCGCAGTTCGTTCAAAACTTTATTTTCAATATCATTTGAAAAACCTTTTGTCCACAGAAATGACCAAAATAAACTTTCAGAATTTTGGAAAAAATATTTTAAAACTATTGGCTTATCAATTCAAAACAAATGAAATAAAGCGTTTATTTTAATTTCATAAACACCGTTCAAATTTCAGGAATCTAAATAAATAATATCTCAATGTTAAACATTCAATCATTTATTCAAAAGTATTTCAAGTTTTCAATCATACTTCTAAATCAATTGTCTTTTTATTCAAAATTGGAGAACTTGGTTATTCGTCATTATTTCGGAAATAAAAACATATTAACTTTATAAATCAAATGTCTTTAGAAAACACATTTGTAAGCATTAATAATTTTGAAAAATAAGTATAATTTTATTAAAAATTCTTTTTTCAGAAAAGCAACGAAAAAATATGTCATTGACAGATTCTATTTTAGAAATCGAGTTTCAAGCGAAATCTTATCAAATACTAATTTATGCAATTTTTAAAACTTAATGTCATGCAAGCAATTTATGCAAATTAAAATGAAAAATCCCAAAATAGAGTCCCATAAAGTTATTAAAACAAACCCAAATCAAATTCCATAAAAATTCATAAAATGAAATAAAGTCCATAATTTATTAAAAAGTTCACTTTCGAGAGCACCACCAAAAATCCACAGCTGAGTCCTAATTATGAGGATTACTTGAAACATACACATAAGATGGGTGAGCTTACAAGCTTAATATGAGATCATCACAAATATAATCACACACAAATCAAAATATCAATCTCAACATATAAATCATCATAATAATCACAAGTTCTAACACTGATACTTATGCATGAACATGTCGATGCATATTTTAAAATGATGCACGTTTTATAAAATTTCCTAGCCATCTTCGCTACATATCAATATCAAGTTCCCCAAAACCTGTCCATCCAAAAACACCATTTGTGGATAAGCCACCACATAATTGCCAATAAACGGCCACATAACACATTATGGACAAATTGATAACTCTTGAAAAGAGTTATATTTCATGGCTTTAGACTTCGTTAATTTCCTGTACTTAGGTAAGTTTAGTTGCATTTTAGGATTTTCCATTTGTGTTTTTAGGAAATTACATTAAAAGGTTTGGACTATGCTTAAATGTTATTACATGTTACTTCTAATTGTTAGCAGGAATGATTTGTTTGTTAAGTGGCAGGTGCAAAATAAGGAAAAGAAGTAAAGAAGTGAAGGCTTGTTGTGGTAAAAGGTTGGACAGTTTACCAACACGAATGTTGTCACAATGCCAAGAAGCTACCCAATCAAAACTTAACCATTATTAGCCCTATTGTACGTGTACCAAAAAAATTAGCCCAAAAAAGAGGAAAAAGATCATGGGATGATGGGTCTACCCTAAAGGAGGAGATATAAAACCCAAAAATAAAAATTTAAAAGGGGGTAGATAGTGAGGGAGTCAGTTTTGGAAGGAGAAATCCCTTAGACGAAAATAGAGGGTAGTTGTAACGCCCCAAATTTTGGGCCTAAAAGTATTGGTCCTTGTGCGTGGGAACTGCTAGTAGGCGGTTTATAAATATTTTAGTTGAGTAAGGAAGTGAAACAAATTGCATGTTTGGTGTGGTGGTTAAGTGATTTGGGCGTGTTTGGAGATGTCTAAAAAGTCCTGGGTTCAAATCTAGGCTTTAGCAAAATTTTAGTTTTTCCTTTAAGTGAACCTTGGCTTTAGCTTGTAGGCCTTATAAATATTACTGGTTAAATTTATCATAAGGAAGCTTGTAGTCTAGTGGCTGTGGCGTCATTAAGGTTGTAATACCCTAAAAATTTTTACAGTAAGATATTATCCTTGATATAGTAAAATAAGGAAATAAAGTGACAAAAAAGGGAATTTTGAGTTATGTCAATATTGAGAAGTATATTATGATATATTAATTCAAGAAAGGACTAAATTGTAAAAGTGAGAAAAGTTTTGTTGCACAAGAATAAATACTTAAAATTTGAGGGGTTAAAGTGTAAATATGAAAAAGTTAAAGGACCAATAGTGTAAATATTTTAAGAGTGGAATGATCTAGAAACTAAGGAAAATGGATGGATTAGGACCAAATTGAATAGGTGAAGAACTATGAGGGACTAAATTGCAATTTTAACAAATTAAATGATGACTCAAGGATGGAATTTTAAAAGATAATAAAGGGCAAAATGGTCAATTGGAAGAGAGAGAAATCTAGAAAGTAATGATGATGTTCATGATATTTTATGATTATATAATTAGATATATATTATTTTAATAAGATATTTTATTATTTTATTATTATTTTATTATTAATTATTTAGTATAAAAGGAAGGAAAGATGAAGAATTTTCATCATCTTTCCATGCATGCAACCAATGTTAGAAGAGAAGGAAAAGAAAGAAATTTTCTTTTCTTTACAATTTGATCCTTCCACCAAAAATTCACCATTTTCACCTAGAAATCAAAAGAATTTCCATAGCTACTAAGAGAGAGAAATGTTAAGGAGACCATGGGGAGTTAGAATATGAAGTTGGATTCAAGAATAGAAGCTGGAGGAGAGAGAAAATCAAGTTAAAGATTAGTATCAATAGAACAAGGTAAGTACATCAAGATTTCAATATGTTTTTAAGTTTGTTATTATTGACAAAGCATGGAAATAATGTTATAGTAGAGTTTTCTTACATAAGGTCCTATGTTCTTGATATGTTGGTGAAGATAAAATAAGAGAAAGTGATGAGAAATGGTGTAAAAAAAGAAAATAAGGATGTTATAACATGGTAATTAATATCTTGTACCAAAATAGTTTTGGACAGCAGCAGTAGTCTAATTTTGAAAAATCATCAAAAATTTTATAAATCTAATTATAGGATGAATAAAGTATGAAATTAAATCTTATTGAGTCTAGTTTCTTATAGAAGAAATTATGTAAGCAATGGAATTGTAAATCATGAGATATAATCAATTTTGTGAGAGAAGGTCAGAATGATTTCGGGTTCCCATGTTCTGACTTTTGAAAATCATCAAAAATTGGATAAAAATAATTATTGACTTAAATTTATATGTTTATAATCTTGAATGATTCTATTTTCATTAGAAATAAATGATAACATTATTCGAATTCTGTACGAGGAGATAATTAATTTTTAGTGAAGAAGGGTCAGGACTGTTAGACAGCAGAAAAGGGGTAAATTTAAAGAATAAACTGTACTTATTGGATAAACCAAAAATTCTGAAAATTTTATGTTAAGAAGATATATGAGTCTAGTTTCAGGGAAAATTAGAGGATCTTAATTTGAAGTTCTATAACTCCAGATATAAATAATTTAGTGACTATGACACAGATGGACAGCTTGAATATTTATAAAAGTAATTAATAAAAATTATGGATAATATTACTTACAAGTGTGTTAAATACATTAAGGATGTGGAATGGAGAGGAGGAGGAGGAAAATATGTATGAATATTCATCTGGCATGACTAATTTGCATGTTTTAGGCTCAGGGACTAAATTGAATAAAAGTAAAACTTTATGGGTAATTTTGTAAAAATGTTAGAAATGACCAAATTGCATGAAATCAACTATTTTATTATTTAAATTACAAAATTGAATGAAATTATTAATTTAGTTCAAGATCGGGGGAAAACATGTTTTAGGGATTAAATTGAAAAGTGTTGAAATTATGGAAAATTTTGATATTTTATAGAATTCATGGGATGTTATTAATATGCATGAGAATAATAGCTGGAAATAAGGATTAAAATTGCAAGAATTTTATTTTCCTGACCTTAAGGATGAAATCATCATTAAATAAAAGTTTAGGGGCAAAATGGTAATTTTGCCTAGAGCATTAATTTAATACATTAGAATATGAAATGAATGAAAATGATGATCAAATTTATTTATAAAGATCCGGACGACTCAAATAAGAGATTTGATCGTGGAAAAAAAATATCGGATTAATAAAATTATAAACACAAACAAGTAATGAGGTAAGTTCATGTAACTTGAATTATATTCTTAAATGCTTGAAATGCATGTTTTTGATATGAATATGATTTGAATCTTCATTATATGAAAATTTATGAAATACTGACATATTGATAAAAAGGGGAAGAAATCCCAGTTGAATGAAATGAAAATTCGATGGATCTCTGAAAAGGAATTGACGGTAAAAAGGATCTAGCCCAGATGGGTGATCCTATCCTGATATAGCCCTCCCGAAGAATATGTGGAAAATGGATTTAGCTCGGATGGGTAATCTGAATTAGGGTTTGAATTTAGCCTGGACTGGTAATTCAGATCCAAGCTCATTAGAGTAATTGTCGTTGCAGGGGATTTAGCCTGGACTGGTAATCCCGACAATACTCTATGAGTTTATATTACAGGGGATTTAGCCTGGACTGGTAATCCCACTATAAGGATGAGGTTTGCGGGAGTGTGCTCTCTGATATGAAATGTGTAAGACCATGGTTGAAAGATACCATGGCAACCTGATATGAAATGAATAAGACAATGGTTGAAAGATACCATGGCAATGTGATATGAAATGAACAAGACCATGGTTGAAAGATACCATGGCAACATGACAAAAAATGTGTAAGACCATAGTTGAAAGACACTATGGCATCATGTCAAAGATAAATAAGCCTGTGGATGGGAGACGCTATGACATCTATTAAACAATTGATATTCAGGTAATATGTATCAGATGACGAATGGTTATATGAAATGGTTGTGTGAAATATTTACAAGAACTGGTCATATAGAAATATATGTACAAAATAGTTGTATGAAATAATTATGAAGATAGATAAACGAAATAAGAATAAGTACATGGAATATAATTTATGTTAAGTTTGATATAAACGTTACCGGAATAAATATACATAAAATATATGGAAATGATGGAGCATGAAATATTGATATAATGAAATTATTGATATACACTTATGAAGAAACGGTAAGAGAATGATATGTTTCATAACATGTGCATATATGATTATCTTTGATATGTTGATACAAGGAAATTATGTAAGTAAAGACAATTATTAAACTCAAGTGTGACATGTCGAGAAAATAAGTATATTAATGTTGATTTTAGATGAAATATGTGCAAGTATACTAACAATGATGTTGTTTGACGCTTAGACAAGTGTTAAGCTATTGATTGAATGGTAACATGTTTAATTATAAGGAGCACTGAAATGGTAAGTACTTAGATGAAAATAAAATTTAAGATTTTGCGAAATTTTTTTTATGATCCCGATTTAATTCCGGTTGGTTTCTATTGTATGGTTGGGGCTTCGAGGGCCCAATAGCGAGACGTTATGATTATTTTCAAAATATGAATAATAAATGACTCAGAATTTTTTGAAAATGTTCAGTAAACTCCGGTAATGCTTCGTACCCTATTCCGGTAATGGATACGGGTAGGGAGTGTTACATTTAGTGGTATCAGAGCTATGGTTTAGTCGATTCTCGGGCCAAACGTAGTATATGTGAAGTTTAAAAAAAAAAAGAAAAAGGTATGAATAAATGTTTTATAATACATGTCAATGATAAATATTATGTTATATGTATTATTAAAAGCAAATTATATTACTACATAAAATATTGTGCTGATGACTAAATTGCAAAATATATAAAAGTAATATATGAAGTACATGATAAGGATTATTAGAGAATTATGAATGAATAGTGAATTCTAAAATATATTACATGTATTGAAGATACAGAAGATATAAGTATATGAATTATTGGTACAAGGATTAAATTGTAAAGCATGTAAAAGCATTATGCAAAAGGTGTAAAAGTGATATGCGTGCATGAAATAATTTGCCCAAGTAGACAAGATTAGAACTGCAAGGATGTTAAGGGACCTCAGCATGCACTCTGATTATTAGCACGCCAGTGCTCTCTGAATATTAGCACGTCAGTGCTCTCTGATTAGCACATTTGTGCTCTCTGATATTTAGCACATCAGTTCTCTCTGATTAGCACATTAGTGCTCTCCGTTCTATTATTAGCACGTTAAGTGCTCTCTGTTTAGCACATCGTGTGCTCTCAGTATAACTTGGTGCTCTCTATTCATTAGTGCATAATAATGCACCTCTGTATAAGTCCCGTATATCCGAAGTATTCTATCTAGTCTACTGGGCTTCTGCTAAGTAAAAAGTAAATAATTTTTGTTACGAGGTAAATGATTATCTCTGAGTAAAAATGTTAGTTATGATAAAGCAGAACTCATTAAAATACGGATAAATGTTTTATAGTACTTGAGAATGATAAATGTTATATGAGTAAATACATGAAAATTTAATTATGAGGCTTTACGATCTATATCCTTTTACTAATACAGTTATATGCAAGAAATTCATGAGATTTATATTGATTAAGTTCAGAAGCGGAAAGTGAAAAGCTCAATGGTTGAACAATTGATAATGCAGTCGGAACTGAGAATGAGTTAATAAGTAAAGATGGGTACTGAATAGATATATCAGATTTTTCTTAAACTAGTTGAGATATACAATATCACTGTTAAATAAAGAAGTTATTTATAGGAAAATCGATTTGTTCAAATATGGTATTTATAGAATGGTTAACTGAAAATTTCTTCCGAATTAGTTTCTTGAGTGAACTGAATGATGTGAAATTATTGATTACTATACTAGTCAATAGATTGGTGAATAAAATTGCAAAAATATTTGAATATAGTAGTTATAATTGGGTATATTATAGTAAAATTTTTGGGATTTTATATGGGTATCTTATATGTTCTAATATTTTCAGAAATATAGGGAACTGTTCATGTTTGGATGCTAAAATCAATATATGGAAAGGTTGGATAAATATGCTAATAGACAGAAATTATCGCAAGTCTGATTGATTCACAAGTGGTACTATTCTATCTTTCTTTGGTTTTCCAAGACAATATATGTGATAGAACACTTGATAATAAGATTCATATGATATTATTTTCTATTTCTGTTGGTAGAAGCTCTGAAAGGCAAATGTGAAATATTTTATTGAAAATAAATTGTGAAATGAAAGGATAAAGAATTGATATAAATGATAAACTGGGTAAATATGTACAGAAAGAAACTATAGAACTATAGAAATAATGAAATTCATGATCAAAAGGAAACAAGGAAATTTCGAGGACGAAATTTATTTTAAGGGGGAGAGAAATGTAATACCCTGAAAATTTTTACAGTAAGATATAATCCTTGATATAGTAAAATAAGGAAATAAAGTGACAAAAAAGGGAATTTTGAGTTATGTCAATATTGAGAAGTATATTATGATATATTAATTGAAGAAAGGACTAAATTGTAAAAGTGAGAAAAGTTTTGTTGCACAAGAATAAATACTTAAAATTTGAGGGGTTAAAGTGTAAATATGAAAAAGCTAAAGGACCAATAGTGTAAATATTTTAAGAGTGGAATGATCTGGAAACTAAAGAAAATGGATGGGTCAGGACCTAATTGAATAGGTGAAGAACTATGAGGGACTAAATTGCAATTTTACCAAATTAACTGATGACTCAAGGATGGAATTTTAAAAGATAATAAAGGGCAAAATGGTCAATTGGAAGAGAGAGAAATCTAGAAAGTAATGATGATGTTCATGATATTTTATGATTATTTAATTAGATATATATTATTTTAATAAGATATTTTATTATTTTATTATTATTTTTTATTAATTATTTAGTATAAAAGGAAGGAAAGATAAAGAATTTTCATCATCTTTCCATGCATGCAACCAATGTTAGAAGAGAAGGAAAAGAAAGAAATTTTCTTTTCTTTACAATTTGATCCTTCCACCAAAAATTCACCATTTTCACCTAGAAATCAAAAGAATTTCCATAGCTACTAAGAGAGAGAAATGTTAAGGAGACCATGGGGAGTTAGAATATGAAGTTGGATTCAAGAATAGAAGCTGGAGGAGAGAGAAAATCAAGTTAAAGATTAGTATCAATAGAACAAGGTAAGTACATCAAGATTTCAATATGTTTTTATGTTTGTTATTATTGACAAAGCACGGAAATAATGTTATAGTAGAGTTTTCTTACATAAGGTCCTATGTTCTTGATATGTTAGTGAAGAGAAAATAAGAGAAAGTGATGAGAAATGGTGTAGAAAAAGAAAATAAGGGTGTTATAACATGGTAATTAATATCTTGTACCAAAATAGTTTTGGACAGCAGCAGTAGTCTAATTTTGAAAAATCATCAAAAATTTTATAAATCGAATTATAGGATGAATAAAGTATGAAATTAAATCTTATTGAGTCTAGTTTCTTATAGAAGAAATTATGTAAGCAATGGAATTGTAAATCATGAGATATAATCAATTTTGTGAGACAAGGTCAGAATGATTTCGGGTTCCCCTGTTCTGAATTTTGAAAATCATAAAAAATTGGATAAAAATAATTATGAACTTAAATTTATATGTTTAGAATCTTGAATGAGTCTATTTTCAAGATAAATAAACGGGAACATTATTCAAATTCTGTACGGGGAGATAATTAATTTTTAGTGAAGAAGGGTCAGGACTGTCAGATAGCAGAACAGGGGTAAATTTCAAGAATAAACTGTACTTATTGGCTAAACCAAAAATTCTGAAAATTTTATGGTAAGAATATATATGAGTTTAGTTTCAGGGAAAATTAGAGGATCTTAATTTGGAGATCTATAGCTCCAGATATAAATAATTTAGTGACTATGACGCAGATGGACAACTTGAATATTTATAAAAGTAATTAATAAAAATTATGGATAATATTACTTACAAGTGTGTTAAATACATTAAGGATGTCGAATGGAGAGGAGGAGGAGGAAAATATGTATGAATATTCATCTGGCATGGCTAATTTGCATGTTTTAGGCTCAGGGACTAAATTGAATAAAAGTAAAACTTTATGGGTAATTTTGTAAAAATGTTAGAATTGACCAAATTGCATGAAATGAACTATTTTATTATTTAAATTATGAAATTGAATGAAATTATTAATTTAGTTCAAGATCGGGGGAAAACATGTTTTAGGGATTAAATTGAAAAATGTTGAAATTATGGAAAATTTTGATATTTTATAGAATTCATGGGTTGTTATTAATATGCATGAGAATAATAGCTGGAAATAAGGATTAAAATTGCAAGAATTTTATTTTCCTGACCTTAAGGATGAAATCGTCATTAAATAAAAGTTTAGGGGCAAAATGGTAATTTTGCCTAAAGCATTAATTTAATACATTAGAATATGAAATGAATGAAAATGATGATCAAATTTATTTATAAAGATCCGGACGACTCAAATAAGAGATTTGATCGTGGAAAAAAAAAGATATCAGATTAATAAAATTATAAACACAAACAAGTAATGAGGTAAGTTCATGTAACTTGAATTATATTCTTAAATGCTTGAAATGCATGTTTTTGATATGAATATGATTTGAATGTTCATTATATGAAAATTTATGAAATACTAACATATTGATAAAAAGGGGAAGAAATCCCGGTTGAATGAAAGGAAAATTCGATGGATCTCTGAAAAGGAATTGACTGTAAAAAGGATCTAGCCCAGACGGGTGATCCTATCCTGATATAGCCCTCCCGAAGAATATGTGGAAAATGGATTTAGCCCGGACGGGTAATCCAAATTAGGGTCTGAATTTAGCCTGGACTTGTAATTCAGATCCAAGCTCATTAGAGTAATTGTCGTTGCAGGGGATTTAGCCTGGACTGGTAATCCCGACAATACTCTATGAGTTTATATTACAAGGGATTTAGCTGGATTGGTAATCCCACCGTAAGGATGAGG
The DNA here is from genome assembly GCA_025698465.1 of Gossypium longicalyx. Taxonomy (NCBI): domain Eukaryota; kingdom Viridiplantae; phylum Streptophyta; class Magnoliopsida; order Malvales; family Malvaceae; genus Gossypium; species Gossypium longicalyx. The sequence continues at coordinate 11,644,016 of CM047000.1, forward strand.
TTTTGCGGAGTGTGCTCTCGATATGAAATGTGTAAGACCATGGTTGAAAGATACCATGGCAACCTGATATGAAATGAATAAGACCATGGTTGAAAGATACCATGGCAATGTGATATGAAATGAACAAGACCATGGTTGAAAGATACCATGGCAACATGACAGAAAATGAGTAAGACCATAGTTGAAAGACACTATGGCATCATGTCAAAGATAAATAAGACTGTGGATGGGAGACGCTATGACATCTATTGAACAATTGATATTCAGGTAATATGTATCAGATGACGAATGGTTATATGAAATGGTTGTGTGAAATATTTACAAGAACTGGTCATATAGAAATATATGTACAAAATAGTTGTATGAAATAATTATGAAGATAGATAAATGAAATAAGAATAAGTACATGGAATATAATTTATGATCAGTTTGATATAAACTTTACCGGAATAAATATACATAAAATATATGGAAATGATGGAGCATGAAATATTGATATAATGAAATGATTGATATACACTTATGAAGAAACGGTAAGAGAATGATATGTTTCATAACATGTGCAGATATGATTATCTTTGATATGTTGATACAAGGAAATTATGTAAGTAAAGACAATTATTAAACTCAAGTGTGACATGTCGAGAAAATAAATATATTAATGTTGAATTTAGATGAAATATGTGGAAGTATACTAACAATGATGTTGTTTGACGCTTAGACAAGTGTTAAGCTATTGATTGAATGGTAACATGTTTAATTATAAGGAGCATTGAAATGGTAAGTACTTAGATGAAAATAAAGTTTAAGATTTTGCGAATTTTTTTTTATGATCCCGATTTAATTCCGGTTGGTTTCTATTATATGGTTGGGGCTTCGAGGGCCCAATAGCGAGACGTTATGATTACTTCCAAAATATGAATAATAAATGACTCAGAATTTTTTGAAAATGTTCAGTAAACTCCGGTAATGCTTCGTACCCTATTCCGGTAATAGATACGGGTAGGGAGTGTTACAAAGGTTGTAAGCGAGCCTAGGTTCAAGTCTTGGCTCTTGCAATTTATTTTGGTTTTTCTTTTAAAAGAACTTGGACTTTGGTCTATAAACTTTTTAATTAATTGGGGATATTTTGTGACACAAAAGGAGCTTGTGGTCTAGTGGCAAGGTGGCGTGTGGAGTGGTGTTTAAGGTTTGGGGTTCAAGTGTGGAGTAGCACAATTGGGGTATTTATTTTGCTGTTTGAGCTGTGTAGGAGGTGGAGTTAGACTGGAACTCTGTAGTTGGATTGGTCATAAGAATTTGAATTAAAATTTGAATGGAAAGTTGGAGGTGGAGTTCGGCTTTGGTGAGGGGAGTGTCTATTTCGGCAATTGAGAGCCTTTAGGGGGGATCTTTCGGGTTTTATTCTGTTCTCATTTTCTTTCCATTTTCTTGGCAATTACTCTTCTTGTGTGCTATGCGGTTTTTGGGTTAAAACCAAGACGACCTTTTGGTAGGTACTTTTCATCTTTCTCTCTTCTTTGTCCCCTCTTCTCTAAAACCGAATACTTTTTTTTCCTGATTCCATTCTTCCCACTCCTCCATTCTTTGGCAAGCCAAATCTTCCCTCTTTTTCTTTGTTGGCAGAATATCCTCAATAGTGTTCATTTCTTCTTGTCCGCTCTTGAAACTGATCACCTTCTATCCCTGAGTAGTCGGAATTGTCAAGCATTGGTTACCTTCTCCCTTCTCTTCTTTTCTATTCGAATACTTGGGCCGATTTTTGTTTGCTCTTCTTACTCATAGCTGAATCTCTCAATGTTGATTAGGGGTGTTAGTGTAGGCCAAATACTGTTACCAACCTTTTTGGTTCCATGTGTCGGTAAGTGGTCTCACTTGGTTTATTATATTCGCATATATGGTTTGGGTTAACATGATGCAATCGTAATGCAGAGTTCTTCAAGGATCTAGAAGTTCATCCTAACTAGCGGTTTAAGGTAGATAGACCATCTTCGTCTTGTTGTAGTAGGTAATAGTTGCAGTTGAGATATAAGAGTTGTGAAGAGGGTATTAACCTTATTGAATATAGACTTATTATTTACTGTGTTTACTTGAAAGTTATGGTGCTCGTAGACTCGTATCGATCTTCGCAACCAGGTGTGTAATTGTTCACCACTAAATTACTGTCAAAGCCAAAAGAGGTGTGTAATCACACCCCTGTTAAGCTCTGATTCGGCAAAAGCTGAAAAGCCAAAATGTCGAAACGTTGGCATTCGAGGCCTCATGAGCGTCCGAAAGCACGTGAGGCAATCTGAACCCACAAAACGTGGGCGATAGGCTGTTTAGGCTGCCACGAGCGCTCTTGTGGACTTAGGCCTCGATGGGCTGAATGGGCCCGATGGGCCCGTGGCCTCGCTTGTCTAAATTTAACTGTAGGTGAGAAGTAGTTTGGCTTGTCATGTCGTGTACATGGCATAGGTCGTTCTGGGCCACGTTGGGCCGAAATGGGCTGTTTGGGCTCGATAGGCTCGTGGGCCCCACATAGATTAAATCCATGGTAAGTGATAATTATTGGATTGGGCTATGGTGTTCGCATAGCTGTGACTGAAATTGGGCTAAATGGGCCACACGAGCGTGTGGGCCTACTTAGGCCGTTTAATGGGCCTTGGGCCCATTTACACTGTTTTGACCATCTAGGTTACCTGAGTCGCTCGAGGCGACGATAAACCATCTATGAGGTCGTAATCTGTACTGGGACCCCAAAATTAGTAAAATGACCAGAATACCCCTAAAGGGTAAAATGATTATTTTGCCCCTCGAGGGTAGATGACTGATTTGTCTGTGATTTGTAAGGATGATTTTGTGCATGACATCCTGCATACATGACATACTGCTTGGGATTGGGATGTTGTTATGGAGGAAAAAACCTTATTGGTGGTTATGCCACATATTCTGATATTAGCAGCTTTGTTGCGACTCTAGTTATCATGGGTGGATATGGGCAGTGTAGGGATGGCGTGGGTGATTTATTCCCCACAGGTAGTGCAGTGTTGGACGGAGGCAAGTGCAGGGTTGGATGGGTTATCATGCATTATTCATATGGGTTTGTTATTGAAATGGGCTAGGCCCAACTGATATTGGTTCTGATATGGGCTAGGCCCAAATTGGTTCTGATATGGGCTAGGCCCAATTGATATTGGTTCTGATATGGGCTAGGCCCAAATGATATTGAGTTTTAGATGGGCTAGGCCCAATTGATACTGTGATGGGTTGAGACCCAAATGTTAATGAATCGGGCTTAGGCTTACATATATTCTGAGTTGGACTATTTTGTTACTGAATAGGACTCAAGCCTAAAATGGTTCTAAATTCTATTTTTGACTAACTGTTTGGATGCTAGGGGATTACACACTGATTTTTTGTAAACTCACCTTGTTTATTAACTGTGCAGGTAATCCCCAGCGTTAGGTGGATCGGTGCTGTGAGAGACTCGGAGATTGCCACACACACACTACTTATGTTTTCAAATTTATTTATTTACTGTTGAATATTTTTTATTTGGGTTGTAATAAGGCCTCTCTTAATTTTCTTAACTTTTTATTTAGGAAATTTATTTAGTATGTTTAATATCTGTTAGAAGTAGGACATGGTTTTCTAAAATAATAATTTTTTTCAAAACATTACGTATACGCAACTTAACTTTTAAACATCATGTTTTCGTAAATCGACTATTTTAAATTGAGCTTCCACAACAAACACCGTTTTAAATAGGAATAACTTTCCAGTGAACCATGTTTTGCAAAATAAAGCAACGTAAATAGAGGTTTTCACAAGTTTTAAAATGGCCAGAGGTTTTAAATGGTACGAAGAGTTTTCAATTGAAACATGGTTTTTGAAAAACACTTTAATGTGACATGCCAGATTTAGCCATAACGTCTAGGCTGGGTTTGGGGTATTATAGTAGCAGTTGTGACAAGGGCAGAAACGCAAAGGGGAAGACAAAGGTAGTCCCTTCTGGTCACCAGAAGACATTTCATAGTTGGAGTTGTGGGCTGGACAAGCGAAAGATATCTTCTTGAGTTCTACCTTTAATTCTTTATTTTATGTTCTGTAATATGATTTAAAGAAATGATGTTGATTACTATTTTGAATTTTGATTCTATTCACCAACCCATAAGCTAAATCTCATATGGTTGGGATTACTTGATGAAATGTAACGCCCCAAAAAACCCAAACTTTCTTTTCTTTCGGTTTTGATAAAAGGTGTGCTTAATATTCCTAGTCATGTGCTATTTATATGATAATAGGCCTTGGTTAAGTTTTGAGTTCAAACTTTGGGGTGAAGAAAATTATAGTTTAATAATTAAAAGAACCTTGATGGCAAGTAGGTTGGTTTTTAAATAAATTAAGGAGGAATTGGACACAAGGAACCTTGTGTTAGAGTGGCAAGTAGCGTCACATGTGGGGCTTAGAGGTGGCGTCACATGCATAGCAAGAAGGTTTGGGGTTCGAATCCGTCCTTGCTCAAAAGAAGGATTTATTTTTGCTCAATAAATTGCCAGTGGTGGCATTGGATGTGAACTCTGACGGGAGTGATCAGAGGAGAAATTTAAGGAAGGGATTAAGGAGTTATCAGGGAGAAAATTTAGGAGATGAGGGGTCTAGAGAAGTGGAGCTGAATTGGGAAGTTGAGGATAGGTAAATTTGGCTATAGTATATATAGGTGCCGATTTTGGGGATTCTAGGGTAATGCCGAAATTGCTTCTCTTCCTTTAGCCGAATTCCTCATTTTTGTGTTGCCCAAACACTTTTTCTCTCTAAGTGCTCAGAAGCCGAATTTCTTGTTCCTTGCTTGTCGATTTTCCATTCTTTCTCTACTCAAATTTTCTTTTGATTCACATTTGGTTTTAGTCAATTCCTTTTTTCTCTTCTTCTTATTTGTGCCAAATAACCCCTTTCACCATACAAATCTCAAAAGCTGAGTACCCCATTGGCTGAAGACCCTCTGTGCCGCCACTACTCCCTCTACTTCGGCCAATTCTTGTGTAAGTGCTTTGATTTTTCAATCGGTATTCCTAGTACCAATTTTTTCTCTCCCTCACTCTTTCTAAATCGGTTTGGTAGGGGATTAGTATCGAATCTTAGAGTTTAGATCTCTGTCGAATTGCTTCTTAGGCGTTTTAGGGTTTTGGGTAAGTATTCCTCTTTTATTGGTTAAGGTTGGCCAAATGGTCATGGGTGATTTAAGAGTGACTTAAGATGATTCCGAGTCACTTGTTGTTTTGTTCTTAATGATTAAGTTTGATGCAGATTTAAGAAATACTCGTGATTAGTGATCAAGGAAGGGCTGTTAAGGCTTGTCGTTCAAGGTAAGGCAAATGTGAGGTTTTCGATTTTTGGTGATTGTATTTGATAAGTGTGTGAGTAATCGTTGAGTGACATTGTTTGTAGGTTCGTGGCTAAGGAGATCGCAGAACGTTTTAGTACCAGGTGTGTACATACACTGCACACACACAGTAGACCGGCAAATCCTGATATGCTGAAAATTCAAAATGCCGAAAAGCCAGAAGTTTGGCTACAATAGTCTTACGAGTGTGCGAACACTCATAAGAGGGTAAACTGATAGGTTATCAGAGGCCCCATGAATGATTCCATGGACTTGGGCATTGGCCAACTGAGCCTGAATGGGCTAAATGGGCCCGATGGGCTGTAGGGCCCATAATAGGCAAAATTGGCAATTTGATACTAAGTGATGAAAAATCATATGATTGGATGACTATGAATGTGATTGGGGCTGATGGGCCATATGAATGTGATTGGGGCCGATGGGCCATATGAATGTGATTGAGGCCGATGGGCCATATGAATGAGACTGGGCCTAAAGGGGCCAAATGAATAAGTGTGGATCTATTAGTGTTTAGTAAGGGGTTGTGGACCTAGTTTTTTGGTAACTACTCAATCAGACATAAAACTGAAATAGTTAATTAATTGTGACCATGGACAAGTCATAAGGTTAAGGTATGACAATGGGTATATGCATGTCTAGGATTGGATCTTGAGAGAGCTTGGTACTTAAGCGGTCTTAATGACTCACCTCCTCTTCTCTAGAATCCTACTTGGTGCATAGTATCTGTTCAATTTAGCTAACGAGCACTTGTTAACGGGCCAAGGTAAGTAATAAACCCATAATAAAGAGAAATTATCGAAATGCCCGTAAGGGCAAAAATAACTAAAATACCCCTATGTGATGAATGTAAGATTTATGGATGATACATGTATATCTGCTGCATTCATATGATATTCTATTTAGGTTGTATATGGGTTGGGAATTATGGAACAGAGGGAGTATATGAGGATCGCTTGGTTGCTTGACGACTGTGGATCCACCGATGGCTTTTAAAGCCCAATATATGATTAGGAGCTAGTACTGCAACCGGGCTACCATTAGAGTGTATAGGATGGGTGGGTCGATATTTATATCCCCACATGTAGTGTATCGGGGGATGGAGATGGTGTGTAACGGTTGGATGGGTGGGGTTTGTGCATATTTGATTGCTTTACATCTGTGCTGATATTAAATTGGGCTCAGGCCAAAAAAGACTTGCTATTGCATGCTTTCCTGTTTGCCGAGGGGTGTACACACTGAGTTTTCAAAAACTCACCCCCTCTTTTATTTTTCTCAAGTGATCCTCAGTAGGTGGTTCGATAGTTGGAGGGACTCCGAGGTGGCCAACTAGCAAGACGACTTGGGCTTGTTTTCTTATGCTTATAATTTCTAGTATTTGAAGTTATTGCAGTCCAGATTGTAATAAGGCCTATTCGCTAGATATTATTTCAAACTAAGATTATTATTTATTTTTATGCTTTATACTTGCTAGAAGTAGAACATGGTTTTCCTAAACCATAACCGTTTTTAAATACTACGTTTCCACAACTCAATTTTTAAATGACAAGTTTTCATGGATCATCTGTCTTAAATAAAGCTTCCGCAACTGAAAAGAGATTTTCCTAAGTAATCATTGTCATACAAGAATGAATAATTTTTTAAATACACCTCGCTTTGAAAGCAACAAATACAAGCTGGGATTTTACTCAAGGTTTTTATTTTAAAGAAGGGTTTTCAATGAAAACAAGGTTTTCGAAAAACATTTCAATGTGACACGCCAGATTCAGCCATAACGTCTAGGCCGGGGTTTGGGGTGTTACATGAAACTTTTATTTCCATTATGGGTCATGACTTAGATTAGTTTTAATTTGCTATTTCATTCAGTGGTATTTATGAATAGCGTGTGTGTAAACTCTAGACATAGGTGAATATGCAACATGTTTATAAAATTAATCTAATTCTAACAAGGTTAGGTTTGGTCGATCGAAATTGAGTGATATGAGTGAGTACTTGAAGGAATGCTCGTAACAGACTCTAGACATAGAGCAACGTTCTGTACGGAAAGGAGAAGAACAATAGTAGGAACCTATAGACATATAGTGACCTAGGAGAGGTAACTTAAGGCCTAGCTCTCGAAATAAGCAAAACACGATGGAACTATTTCGAGTAGTTGTAAACTGAAAAATATATAGGATTTTTCCTATGTAATTTATCACATTTTTACTTAAATTCGTTGTTAAAACTAAGTAGTTGTTTAATAAATTAATATAATATGTGAAAATATGAAATTTGGATATAGAAATTATTAAAATATGATTTTATGCTTTATTATATAGTTTTCATGCATAAAATGGCTTATTTTATATTGATTTGAACATATTACATTTTTTAAGACATAAAATGGGTCATGCATGATTAAATTAAATAATAAAATATAAAGTTATATTTAATAAATCATTTTAATTATTTCATTAATAATTTGGGTTGTAATTAATTATTTAAATTGGATAAATTTTATTCTTTGGTCCTTTAACTTATTGATTTATTTTGGATAGGTCTGATAGCTTTGTTGGATTACAAAATTGTCCACATTGAAGACCAAGTCAACCCAAATTCGGCTACACATGGCTATCCTCTTAAACCACTTTTTGGTTTAATTACACAAGGTCCTTGCATTATTTAAGAAATTAGAGATTTGCCCAAAGATTTACATTTGGCCGAGTCTAAGTCCTGAGTTATTACGACATTTAAATTGTTTAAAAATCAAGCAAAATTGAGCTCAAATTCCACTAATTGTGGCCGCCCACTAATGGAAGAAGTTTGAAGAGACTAAACCAAGCTATTTTTAGCAAACTATCCACCTCGCTTCACCTATAAATAAGACCCCTTCATTCCCTCATTCATAATCCCTCATCCATCATCGTTCTTTCTTCTCTCTCAATTCCCTTAGCATTTCCATTCCCCACGCCTAGCATCATCTCTTCATAGAGATTTTAACAATTAAGCCTCTTAAAAAGCCTTTGGTCGGCCACCTTGGAGAGCCATTAGCAAAGGAGCAAAGCAAAGGAGTTAAGGAGCCTCGTCAGTCAGAGTCTTGAGTGACAGCCACTCTGATTTGGGTTTAATCTTTATTTTCTTTAATTTAATCTAAAAATGTCTGCTATGTGTTCTTTGCTCTTATTTACAACAATGTTAGCTTAATTTTATTTAGGATGATTGCTTTGATTAAAAAATATTTATTTGATTCATGCTTATAATGTTTGTACCTCAATCGATCATGTTTTCAATTAAAATCAAGTCTGTATTTCGTTCATACGTGATTGAAATGCACCTGAATTAGCTGAGCAATCCTAACCAGATGACGACTAGTGGACATATAATTAAAATGTGCATGTTCAAGTTCTGTTATCTACATAGTTTTTAGATTTGTGTGATTAAACTATTTCAAACCTAACATGTCCCTGTTACCTCACACGAATGCTAAGAAACCCTTAGTAAATAAGGATCAGTAAAATGCATATTTACTAAGTAAAGGATTTTGAAAGGATGTAATGTAGTTTTCAAACTCATGAAAGATCAAGTTGCCATGGAATGTTTTTCCGAATGTTATTAAACATGTTGATAATAAATTGAGTTTAATTAAAGTAATTGTCCTAGTTTATTTATGTTATAATTGTTACAAATTGTGTTTAATTTTGCTAAAATATATTTCATTCATATAGTTTGCATACTTAGGATTGTTTGCATTAGGGATCATTGCATTTAGTTTAATATATTTAATTTTAATCATCACTTCTCAATCATATTGTGTTTTTATTTACTAAGTTTTAGTATAATTTTACAAGTTAACACAAATACAATCCCTATGGAGACGATAACTCGATACTTATTTATTACATGATAAAGACTATGTACACTTGTAAAAACCTACGCATTACAAGTTTTTGGCGCCGTTGCTGGGGATTGTTAACTATTGCCATAGTCATTTTTTTGAAGTTATTTACTTCCAATTTGGTTTATTTCTAACATTACTAAATGATTATTTTTAATTTTGATTTTCTTTTCAGATGTTTATGAGCATAGATCGGATTATTGATTTACTCCCTGTAGACCTGAAATTGAGTGAACTTTCAGACAAAGAAGACATGAACAAACAGCTCAAAGACAACTCGAGAAGGACCTTAGAAATCAAAATCATTATTGTTGTAACACCCCTAAACCGTATCTGTAACGCCCCAAAAATCTCGAAATCCAAAAATCTCGAAATCTCAAATTTTTTTATTTTCGATTTTGATAAAAATTGTGTTTAATATTCTTATTCGAGCGATAATTTTAGTAGGTCTTAGGTAAAGTTTGAATTTGAACTTAGGGGAAAAGGAAATTATGCGTTAATAATTAGTAAGGAACCCTGATGGCAAGTAGTTGGGCTTTTAAATAAAAATAGGGGGAAAATAGCATCAAAAAGCCTTGTGGAGGAGTGGCAAAGTGATGCCACTTAAAGTGTAGTGAGGTGGCGTTAGTAGCTAGCAATGGGGTCTAAGGTTCAAATCCTAGCTTACTATTTTTAGAGTTTAATTTTGGCCTTCTAGAGAGATGGAAGTGGCGTGAAGATGGACTCCAAGTGGAGTGTTCAGAAGAGAAAATTAAGGAAAGGATGAAGGGGTTATCAGGGAGAAAAACGAGAAGATGAGAAGTGAGGAGTAAGTGGAGCCGAATTGGAAACTTGGGCTTGAAGAATTCGACTATAAGGCTATAAATAGGTGCTAAATGGAAGGGTTGAAAAGCTAATGACGAATTTCACTTCACTTTGTGCCAGACACCCTTTTCTCTAAAAAGCCGGAAACCCTTTTTTCTTTTCTTTCTTTGTGCCGAATTCTTTTCCCTCCTCTACTCAATATTTTCTTTACTTTAGCTGATTCTTCTTCCTCTCTTCTTTAGTGCTGAGTAATCAATCGTTTCCATTCAAATCTCTAAGAGCCAAATACCCTTGGTGCTGCCACTACTCTTCCCACCGAGTTGATTCTAGTGAAAGTGATCGCTTTCCCAATCGGTTTTTGATAACTATCGAGTATTCTGTCCCTCAATTCTTTGTAATCAAATTTGGTAGGGAATTAGTGTCAGATCTCGATTTTGGATTCCTGTCGATTTGCTCTTCAGATCTGAGAAATACGCGTGTTTAGTGATCAAAGTAATAGCTAGTAAAGGCATGGCGTTCAGGTAAGGTTAAGGTGAGATTCTGGCTTTTGGTAAAGTAATCGATAAGTACGTATGATTAATCTTTGAGTGATATCGATTGTAGGTTTGGGCTAAGGAGATCGCATCACGCTTGCTTACCAAGTGTGTACATACACTGCACACACAAAATGAATCGGCAAAAGCTGAAAAGCTGAAACTTTGGCTACAGTAGTCTTGCGAGTGCGCGAACACTCGTAAGCGGGAAACCGATAGGTTGCCTGAGGCCTACGGGCTATTCCGTGGACTTGGGTTGTGATTTGGCCACATGGGCCGGAATGGGCTAAATGGGCCTAATGGGCTATTGGGCCCATAATAGGCAAAAACTGAGTATTGTTGCTTTGTGATAGGAATTTGTATGTGAGCATGAATATGAATGTGACTGGGCCTAACGGGCCATATAATTGTGATTTGGGCCTAATGGGCCATATACAGCTGATTTGGGCCTAATTGGCCATATGAATAGGGTTGGGCTAAAGGGCCAGATGCAGGTATGTGAAATTGTTAGGCTTTGTAAGGGGTTTTTGGGCTTAGTATATGATATCCACATAAGACTTAATTAATATATTGCGACCGTAGACAAGTCAAAGGGTTAAGGTGTGGCAACGGATATATACATGTCTAGGATTGAATCTAGGGAGAGCTTGGTACTTAAGCGGTCTTAATGACCCACCTCCCCTTCTTTGGAATCCTGCCTGATGCATAGTATTCGTCCATCTTAGCTCACGGGACTTGTTAATGGGCCAAGATAAGTGAAAACCATAATTAAGAGAAAATTACCAAAATGCCCCTAAGGGAGAAAATGTCCAAAATACCCCTAGGTGTTGAATGTAAGTTTTGTGAATGCGACATGCATACATATGATATTCTACTTAGGTTGCATATGGGTTGGGAATTATCGAACGGAAGAAGTATGTGAGGATCGCATTGCTTGACAATCGTGGATCCATCAACAGTTTTTAAAGCCCAATATGTAAATGAAGGTAGTTCCGCAACCGGGCTACCATGGTGTGTGGGTTGGGTGGGTCAATATTTATATCCCCACATGGTGTGACGGGGGACGGAGCTGGTGTGTAGCGGATGGATAATTGGATGGAATTGTATTGCATGAATGATGAACGATGAATGATGTTTTTTTTGAATGCTTGTTTTTTTCGAAGGTTGTACACACTGAGTTTGTGAAAACTCACCCCCTTTTTTATTTTACCTTCAAGTGATGCTCAGTAGAAGGTTTGGAGGGACTCTGGGTGGCTAGCTAGCGAGATGATTTGGACTTGGGTTTTTTTTTAAGCATTTAAGTTTTTACTTCTTTTTAAGTATGTTCCAGACTAGATTGTAATAAGGTTTTTCATTGTGTTATTATTACTTGAATTATTATTATTTTCAATGTAATTGCGAGAAGTTGAACATGAATTTCTTAAATTGTAGTATGTTTTCTACGTTTTCGTAACTAAATTTTAAAATGACATGTTTTCATAAAATCATATGTTTTAAATAAGTGATTGCTAAGGAGTTTTTTTTAAGTTAATTAAGGTTTCTTTTATTTTAAGAAGGGTTTTCAATGAAAACACAATTTTCACTAAAACACTTCAATGTAACATGCCGGATTCGGCTATAATGTCTAGGTCAGGTTTGGGGTGTTACATTTAGTGGTATCAGAGCCAGGTTATAAAACTCGGGCTGCAAAGTTGGCCTTATTACTATTTGGTTTCTTTTTTTGTTTTAAAAAAAAATTGGATCACACCGCTATGGCAAAAGGTAAATCTTGCTGAGCGGTACACTGAGTCTCCGACGTCGAACCAAGTAAGTATTTTTTTTAAGTTTGTTTAAATTTTTATACAGTAGATAATTAGAGGGCTACTTTAGATGATTGTTAGAATGGAACTAAAGCTCGTAGGATCTGAAAATTGTAGAGGATTTTTGAAAACAATCTTCTCTTTAAATATTCTCATAAAACATCGGTGTAATTATTAAACTAACTAAAACTTCATAAAATTTTAATCCAGATAATACGCGAATCAACGATGAGTGCTAGAAGAGGTTCAAGAGGCTATGGCCGAGGCCACGAAAGCGTTAGGGCTGAATTGTCGGCATCGGGCTATATGCCCGATGTTGGAGTAGAAGAGGCTCCAACCTCACCGGTGGCTGGGAATGGACCGTATGATTGGGCTGCGAGAGAAGATGCATTGTCGTAGGCAATGCTAAGGATTTTGGAAAGGGTCGCTGGGCCCAATAATAGCAGTGAAAATCGAGGGTCTATTCCGGAGCGACTTCGATCAAACGGGGCTGAGATCTTTAAGGGCATGGCTGGCGTGGCTCCTAACGTGGCGGAATATTGGTTGGAGGCCATTGAAAGAATAATGGAGGATTTGGACTGCTCACCGGAACAAAAGTTGAAATGAGCAGTGTCACTACTTAGGGAGGAAGCCTACCAGTGGTGGTTGATAGTGAAAGAGGGTAGCCAACTGGAGCGGGTCACCTGGGAGTTTTTCAAAGCTACTTTCTAAGGGAAGTATATGGGTGCAAGCTATGTGGATGCTAGGAGGAAGGAGCTCCTAAACTTGACCCAAGGTAATAAATTGGTGGCAGAGTACGAAGTGAAGTTTCTACGCCTTAGTAGGTATGCAAGGGTAATGGTGGCAACAGACTATGAGCGTTGCATTAGGTTTGAGGATGGACTTAGAGATAGCCTCAGGGTATTGATAGCTCCGCAAAAGGAATGAGTTTTCTCGGAGTTGGTGGAGAAAGCAAAGATAGGGGAGGAGGTAAAGTGCACTAAGCGCCTAAACTGGGAGAAGAAAAGGGGTAAGAATAAAAGGGAGGCTGAGACCCCGAGTGTTGGACAGAGGCCTAGGGCTAGGGCTAGAAATAATGGGCCAGTTAGAGCAGGGGCCCCTGTTGCTAATCCAGGGGTGCCACCTTGTGTTGATTGTGGGAGAAGGCATGGAGGCGAGTGTTGGAATAAAATGGCAGCTTGTTTCGCTTGTGGGTCTATAAAGCATAGGATCAAGGATTGCCCTCGAACGCTAGGTCGAGAGCCAGTAGTGGGTCAAGGAGGTGCTCAGCCACCAAGGGGTGGACAGCTACCGCCAAGGGGTCGTGGACAGGCTAGGGGCAGTAACAGCAATGGACGTGGACACGGAGCACCAGGTAGAAATACGGGTCATGTTGAGGCGAGATAGCCAGCTTTGGTTTATGCTGCTCGTCGTCGAGAAAACGGGGATGCCCCAGATGTGATAACGGGTATGTTCTTTATATATGAGTTATCTTACACAGCCTTGATTGATATTGGATCGACGCATTCATATGTTGCATGCAATAAGACTGAGTCTTTAGGTGATATGTTTGAGATTATTGCAAATGAGATGACTGTGATAAGTCCGTTAGGGCAGTCGGTAGGAGTGAATAAGATGTTTAGGGAGGTACCCTTAGTACTCCAAGGGGTTACCATTTTAGTGGATTTGATGGAACTGCCGTTTAGCGAATTTGACATAATCTTAGGTATGGATTGGCTGGTGAAGCACCGAGCCACTTTAGATTGTGCTGCAAAGTGGATGGTGTTAAGAACAGCGGAGGATAAGGAAGTAGTGGTGATTGGTGAACGCCTGAACTATCTATCGAACGTGATTTCAGTGTTAAGGGCTGAGAAGTTAGTACGAAAGGGCTTATATTAGTGATACAGAGGCTAAGAGCCTTACTGTTAAGGAGTTAGGAGCAGCTAGGGAATTTTCAGATGTCTTTCCCGAGGAGTTGCCTGGGTTGCCACCCAATAGAGAAGTGGAATTTGGAATCGAGTTGTTACCTAAGATGGCTCCGGTGTCTATCGCTTCTTATCGGATGGCAACAAAGGAGTTGGTGGAACTTAAGGCACAAATTCAGGAATTGTTGGATCGAGGGTTCATATGACCAAGTGTGTCTCCATGGGGAGCACCGATGTTATTCGTGAAGAAGAAGGATGGAACCTTACGAATATGCATTAATTATCGATAGTTAAACAAGTTAACTGTTAAGAACAAGTACCCTCTACCGAGAATCGATGATCTTTTTTATCAGTTTAGGGGAGCTTCGGTGTTCTCGAAGATTGACCTGCGTATGGGGTATTACCAACTAAGGGTTAAGGAGGAAAATGTTCATAAGACAGCTTTCAGAACTTGTTATGGGCACTAAGAGTTCTTGGTGATGCCATTCGGGCTGACGAACACACCTCCCGCTTTCATATATCTTATGAATCGGGTTTTCTAACCCTACTTGGATCGGTTTGTGGTAGTCTTTATAGATGACATTTTTGTGTACTCAAGAGATGAGGATGAGCATGATGCACACTTAAGGATTGTGTTGTAGACTTTGAGGGAGAAGCAGCAGTATGCCAAATTCAGTAAGTGTGATTTTTGGCTAAGGGAGGTTACTTTTCTAGGACATGTGGTGTCAGCCGAGGGGATTAAGGTGGATCCTCGAAAAATTGAAGCGGTGTTAGACTGGAAAACACCCAAGATAGTATCGGAAATCTAAAGTTTTCTGGGCTTGGCAGGATACTATAGGCGGTTTGTTGAGGGCTTTTCCGTAATTGTTGCACCCTTAACTAAGTTATTGAGGAAAGGGGTACCGTTTGTTTTGACGGACAAGCAGCAAGAGAGTTTTGGAAAACTTAAGAAAGTTTTAACTGAGGCCCCTGTATTGATTTAGCCAGTGCCTGGGAAAGAGTTTACGGTTTATAGTGATGCGTCGCATGTAGGCTTAGGTTACGTATTGATGCAAGAAGGAAAGGTGGTTGCGTATGCATCATGACAACTTAAGACTCATGAGGTGAATTACCCAACCTATGATTTAGAGCTAGCTGTAGTGGTGTTCGCGCTTAAAATATGGAGGCATTACTTATATGGGGAGAAGTGCATAATCTATTCGGACCACAAGAGTTTGAGGTACCTTTTTACCCAAAGGAGCTAAACCTAAGGCAACGTAGGTGGGTGGAGTTGTTGAAGGATTACGATTGTACGATTGAATACCACCCTGACAAAGCGAATGTGGTAGCCGATGCGTTGAGTCGTAGGGCTAAGTCAGACTTGAGAGCTATTCTCGCCCGTTTAAGCTTGTTGGATGATGGTAGCTTGTTAGTTGAGCTTCAAGTAAAGCCGGTGTGGGTCAAGGAGATAAGGAGTAAGCAATTAGTGGATGAGACTTTGAGTGCTCGCTTTAAACAAGTGGAGAGTGGGGAGACATCAGACTTTGGGATAAATGGTGAAGGAGTATTGTGCTTCCGTGGGAGAATGTGTATACCAAAGGACGATGATCTAAGGCAGTCAGTTCTACAGGAAGCACATAGCGGTCTCTATGCAATGCATCTTGGCAAAAACAAGATGTATCAAAATTTGCGTGAACTTTATTGGTGGCCTGGACTTAAGCGCGAGGTTATGGAGTTCGTAGGTAAATGCTTGGTTTGTCAAAAGGTGAAAGCGGAAAAACAGTTGCCTTGGGGTTTGCTTCTGCCAGTGAAAATTCCACTCTGGAAGTGGGAAAGGATCACTATGGCCTTTGTTAGTGGGCTACCCTTGACGCCTTCTAAGAAAGACTCGATATGGTTTATAGTGGATCGTTTAACCAAGTCTGTCCATTTTGTACCGGTTCACACCAATTACTCATTCTAAGAAGTCGTATGCTGACCTTAAGTATCGAGAAATAGAGTATACAGTAGGAGACTTAGTTTTTCTGAAGGTCTCTCCGTGAAAGAAAGTGTTAAGGTTTGGACAAAAGGGGAAGTTAAACCCAAGGTTCATTGGGCCATATCGGGTGGCAAGACGGATTGGGCCAGTTGCTTATCAGTTGGAGTTACCTCCTGAACTAAGCCAGATCCACGATGTGCTCCAAGTTTCCATGCTAAGGCGGTATCGCTCAGATCCTTCACATGTCATGGTGGTGGAAGAAATTGAGGTTAGGCTAGACTTGACTTTCGAGGAAGAGCCCATACAAATAATTGGTTGAGATGTCAAAGTACTGAGAAGGAAGTCCGTTCCATTGGTCAAAGTACTTTGGCGGAATCACAAGGCTGAGGAGGCTACTTGGAAAATATCCTCAACTATTTGAACAAGGTAAATTTCGAGGACGAAATTTCTTTTAGGAGGTAGAGTTGTAATGCCCCAAAAATTTTGAAATCCAAAAATCCCGAAATCCCAAATTTTCTTTATTTTTTATTTTGATAAAAATTGGGTTTAATATTCTTATCCGAGTGATAATTTTAGTAGGTCTTAGCTAAGGTTTGAATTTAAACTTAGGGGAAAAGAAAATTATGCGTTAATAATTAGTAAGGAACCCTGATGGCAAGTACTTCGGCTTTTAAATAAAAATAAGGAAAAATGGCATCAAAAAGCCTTGTGGAGGAGTGGCAAAGTGACGCCACTTACGGTGTAGTGAGATGGCATTAGTAGCTAGCAAGAGGGTCCAATGTTCAAATCCTAGCATAGTATTTTTAGAGTTTAATTTTGACCATCTAGAAGGATGGCAGAAGGACACCAAGGGGAGTGTTCAGAAGAGAAAATTAAGGAAAGGATCAAAGGGTTATCAAGGAGAAAAACGAGGAGATGAGAAGTGAGGAGTAAGTGGAGCGGAATTGGAAACTTGGGCTTGAAGAATTCGGCTATAGTTCTACAAATGGGTGCCGAATGGGAGGGTTGAAAAGCTAATGACGAATTTCTCTTCACTTTGTGCCAGAAACCCTTTTCTTTAAAAAGCTAAAAACCCTTTATTCTTTTCTTTCTTTGTGTCGAATTCTTATCCCTCCTATACTCAATATTTTCTTTGCTTTATCTAATTATTCTTCCTCTCTTCTTTGGTGCTGATTAATCAATCGTTGCCATTCAATTCTCTAAGAGCCGAATACCCTTGGTCTTACCACTACTCTTCCCACCCATTCGATTCTAGTGTAAGTGTTCGCTCTCCCAATCAGTTTTTGGTAAGTATCGAGTATTCGGTACCTCACATCTTTCTAATCAACTTTGGTAGGGAATTAGTGTCAGATATCAGTTTTAGATTCCTATCGATTTACTCTTCAGATCTGAGAAATATGCGTGTTTAGTGATCAAAGTAACAGCTAGTAAAGGCATGGCGTTCAGGTAAGGTTAAGGTGAGATTTCGACTTTTGGTAAAGTAATCGATAAGTACGTATGATTAATCTTTGAGTGATATCGATTGTAGGTTTCGGCTAAGTAGATCGCATCAAGCTTGCTTACCAGGTGTGTACATACACTGCACACACACAATGAATCGGCAAAAGCCGAAAAGCTGAAAAGCCAAAATGCCAAAAAGTCGAAAGTTTGGCTACGGTAGTCTTGCGAGTGCGTGAAAACTCGTAAAGGGAAAATCGATAGGTTGCCTGAGGCCCACGAACGATTCTGTGGACTTGGGTTGTGATTTGGCAATATGGGCCGAAATGGGCTAAATGGGCTAGAATGGGCTAAATGAGCCCAATGGGCTGTTGGGCCCATAATAGGCAAAAACTGAGTATTGATGCTTTGTGATAGGAATTTGCATGTGAGCATGAATATGAATGTGACTGGGCCTAACGGGCCATATAAATGTGTTTCGGCCTAATGGGCCATATACAGCTGATTTGGGCCTAATGGGCCATACGAATATGGTTGGGCTAATGGGCCAGATGCAAGTATGTGAAATTGTTAGGCTTTGTAAGGGGTTTTTGGGCCTAGTATATGATATCCACATAAGACTTAATTAATATATTGCGACCGTGGACAAGTCAAAGGGTTAAGGTGTGGCAATGGGTATATGCATGTCTAGGATTGGATCTAGGGACAGCTTGGTACTTAAGCGGTCTTAATGACCCACCTCCTCTTCTCTGGAATCCTACATGTTGCATAGTATTCGTTCATCTTGTTAACGGGCCAAGATAAGTGAAAACCGTAATTAAGGGAAAATTATAGAAATGCCCCTATGGGCGAAAATGATCAAAATACCCCTAGGTGTTGAATGTAAGTTTTGTGGATGCGACATGCATACGTATGATATTTTGCTTAGGTTGCATATGGGTTGGGAGTTATGGAACGGAGGAAGTATATGAGGATCGCATAGTTGCTTGACAATCGTGGATCCACCAACGGCTTTTAAAGCCCAACATATAAATGAAGGTAGTTTCACAACTGGGCTACCATGGTGTGTGGGTTGGGTGGGTCGATATTTATATCCCCACATGGTGTGACGAGGGACGGAGCCGATGTGTAGCGAATGGATAATTGGATGGGATTGCATTGCATGAATGATGAACGATAAATGATGTTTTTTTTGAATGCTTGTTTTCTTCGAGGGTCGTACACACTGAGTTTGTGAAAACTCACCCCCTATTATATTTTATTTTCAAGTGATGCTCAGTAGAAGGTTCGATGTTTGGAGAGACTCTGGGTGGCTAGCTAGCAAGATGATTTGGACCTGGGTTTTTCTTTTTAAACATTTAAGTTTTTACTTCTTTTTAAGTATGTTCCAGACTAGATTGTAATAAGGTTTTCATTGTGTTATTATTACTTGAATTATTATTATTTTCAATGTAATTGCGAGAAGTTGAACATGGATTTCTTAAATTATAGTATGTTTTCTACGTTTCCACAACTAAATTTTAAAATGACATGTTTTTATAAAATCATATGTTTTAAACATGTGATTGCTAAGGAGTTTTTTTTAAGTTAATTAAGATTTCTTTTATTTTAAGAAGGGTTTTCAATGAAAACACTGTTTTTGCTAAAACACTTCAATGTAACATGCCGGATTCGACCATAATGTCTGGGCCGAGTTTGGGGTGTTACAGTATCCGTCATCGGACTAGGGTTAAAGGCGTTACTAGATGAATGGGAACATTTTACGAACAATTCAAAAACTTCAACCAAAATCGTAGTCATACATTATAATAGAGTCCCTTATATAGGTAATTGAGACCTTAAACATGCATTAAAAAGGGGTCAAGACTAAACCGAGCTCATTCAAAATTTTTCGATAACTTGAACATTTTTTTTCAAAGTTGTATAGGTCACACACCCGTATGAATAGGCCGTGTGCCTCACACGGCTTTGGACACGCCCGTGTCTCTAGACTGTGTCAAAATAGGGCATACATACTGACTTGTCCACACGGCCACAAGACAGGCTCGTGTCCCAGGTCGTGTGAAAATTAGGGAGGCTACTGACTTAAGTTACACGGCCAGTCACACGCTCATGTGTCTAGCCTGTGCTCGAAACTGACTTGGCCACATAGCCTAGCACACGCCCGTGTTTGTGACCGTGTGGTCTGCCCAAGCTCATTTTGAAATGGCCCTCGACCAACATGGTTAAGACACACGCCCGTGTCTCTGTCCATGTGGGAAAAAATAGGCCATTTACAAGGCCAAATTTCCACCCATTAAGGGTCCTCCCTACAAACAAAAAATAAGCTTCAAATGGATACCAAATGTTCAACCATTTCACAACCAATACATACACCAATTAAGCCATAACATTATCAACCAATTTCATGCTTAATAGTCATACCAAATTATGCCAAAACATAAGATAAACTCATATCTTAACATTTGTTTCATAACCTCATTTTACTTCATTTAATCACATGTTATAAACTTACCAAAATTAACCATTTCATTTGGACATTCATAGACACATCACATAAGCATATTTTGCATCACATATGATATACCAAAATCAAACCATAAGTTTAACCATAATTAAGCCATATCACATGGCTAATTATACACTTCACAAAACATGTTCAACTACTTCTAGCCTATACATGCCATACTCCAATATTTACACCTTCCAACTAGGGTCTAAATCAAGTTGTTACATTATCGTTTGTTGTTGCCACCTAAGTTAGAAAAGATTCACAATGTATTTTACGTATCGATGCTTCGACAGTATAGATCAGATCCACCACACGTGATTTCTCCATCCGAGATTGAAGTTCAGTCTGATATGACCTATGAAGAAAAACCGATTCATATTTTGGCTCGTGAGGTTAAAGAATTGAGAAATAAGAAAATTCCATTAGTAAAAGTGATGTGGCATTGACACGGTGTTGAAGAGACCACGTGGGAGCCCGAAGATGCTATGAGACAACAATATCCAAATCTATTCAACGGTAAGATTTTCGAGGATGAAAATCCCTAAGGGGGGAGAGTTGTAACAGTCTGATTTAGACCCTAGTTGGAACAGTGGTTTCGGGACTAAAAATCTGAGTCAAAAAAATATTTTAAAAATATTTTCTTTGTTTATTTTGTGTGAATTTATATATGTGAAATTTTCGTGATTTAATTTTGTCGTTTGGGTGCCCGATTAAATAAAAAGACTTAATTGCGTAAAAGGGAAATTTGGTGGTTATTTCTAAAAGGCGCCTAATTACTATTGGGTTTATTAATGGGAGCCTTAAAGTTTTAAATAGCCCACTTACATATTAGTTGGACAGTATTAGGCTTATATTATAAAGTTTTTATATTAATTCATTAAGGTTATATATGTAAATTAAACTTTAAGTTATAATATGTTATAATATATATCATAAAACATAAAATAAAGTTAACATAAGTGTTTATATTATTGTTCTTACTGAAACCAAATAAAAGAAAAAGAAACTAGGGTTCGGTTGTTTTCAAGCTCAATTAAGTTATGAGTTTAGCTCGGTTTTTGATAATTTTTACATTTTTGAGATCGTTGCTAAGTTATCTTCAAGACCCATGCTTGAATTTTTTATTTTAATGAATATTTAGAGTTATGTCATTAATGAGAGTTTTGGATTTTTGTTGTTTGATGATGAAATATGAAAATATGTTTTAGATTAACATGTTTTGTATTAGAGTTTTTGATGATTTTGAGTAATTAGGATTAAATTGCAAAAATAATAATTTGAGGGACTAAAATGTGAAATAAATGAAATATATAGATTTTTATAGGTATGGGTAAAATTCGGCCCAACATGGGTACATTGAAATTTTGTATATTTTATGTTTTGTGCAATAGGGACTAAATTGTAAAAAGTGTAAATGTCAAGGGTAAAATGGTAATTTGCCTATTTATGTGTTTTTGGATTAAATTGAATGAAAATATGTTTGAATGAGCTTAATTTGAATATGTTTAGATTAAGAACCAAAGAAATAGGATTTGGATCGGGGAAAAACGAAAGTTGTCGACTAGCTGCCCTGTTCTGTTTTGTATGCAACACCCCTAACCCGTATCCGTCGCCAGAATGGGGTTACGAGGTATTACCGGATGAGACACAAATTTTAGGACATTCACATATACACATATGTTATATACAGATAACTAAAACATAAATCTGTTTATACATTAATCACATAGTTTAAATCATAATACAAAATCAATGAAAACTCAAAGTCATATATAATAAAATTTTAAGTACATACAAAATTAAAACAAAACATATTTCATTTCATATATGATACCAAGCATCTATATTATAGCCTTCAATATCACGTATTTATTTCATTAATTAATTAGCCAAGGCACAATTAAAATTCTTATGTACATTCGAATTATAAGATCAAATAATACATATCGTATAGCTTATAAAACATACATACCTGAAAACAATTTTAAACATTACCAATTGGACAAATATATTCATATACTTTAATATTTCATAAGTAATCCACTATAAATTTTGTTTAATCATTTCGAACATCAAAGACATTTCAAAGCACCTAACCCCTATGCTCAATAACCAAACCAAACCTTATACCTAGCTATTTTAACTCATCACCTTAAGCACATATAACAACTAAAAGTACACCCATTTCACATACCAAATTATCATGAATAGAAATACATACACACAACTAATAATTTAATTACCTATTCGGTCATATAAGGTATCTTCAATACATCATATTTATATAATTTTTCCATACACCATACCACATATCAAACAAGCCGAAATTACTCTTACACATTATCTATTATTTCTAATCCAAGTGCCAAAGCCAGCATACTAATCCAAACTCTACATTAAACCCATTTATCAACCATATCCATTTTATCAATTATCTAAAATATAATAAAAATATGTTCTCTTCCATACTACCAAATCAATTGGCTAATTGGTGATTCGGCTATATATATATACTAACACCATGTTCGAAACAATTAATAGTCTTTAAACAAGTACATATAGTTATACCATTGCCGAATACATCATTTAAAAATCACATATACAACCAAATTTTCCATAGCGAATTATCATACCTAACACATCAAATATTTAACCTAAAAACATACTAGATCAAACTAATTATAATAATCATATTCACCTGCATACATATTAGTATAAAACATATCCAAACCAACCAAACATTCATCATGGCCAATTCATTTGTGCCACTTCCAAACTAGTAATCCACCTTTAATACTCAACCTCATATCATTACTCAATCATTCCAAATTATCTACTATTCATCACCTATGTTAATTATTCCCATTTCATAGCATAAAAACTAACACAATTTTAAACCACAATCAGGCACACTTAAAAGCCAAACTTAGAAGTAAGCCATTTTCGCATGGCTAATATATACATTCATTTTCAAAATAACTAACCCCAAAACCAGCCTATACATGCCATAATTTAAGTTTAGTTCAAAGGTACCAAAGCAGTAGACAGTGTGATGAACTTGGCTAACGATCCCGGAACTTGTAGCTTGACTTCAAAATCTATATAATAGAGTAAACATAACACAAGGAGTAATCTCTCAAAGCTTAGTAAGTCTTAAGCAAATAAACAACTCAATGACTTATTCAACTTATCTAAATTAAACTAGAATCATTATACCAATTCACATTTAATTCCAGGCACTTATATATCCATGTTACCTACATATAATCATATACATTTATATACAATTATATTATCACTTTATCCTAATGCTTATATGATAGAAATTTACAAATCATTATTTAACCTTCAGGGCCGAATAATCACTAGGTACTTAGTTCACATACTCATAAATACATAAACTCATAGATCATAATATAGTCTCAAGTGCTTGTATTAATCATTTGGGCAAATACACATAAATACACATACACAAAATTTACACTCATTCAATAATGTGCAATAGGCCGAATACACTTACCTTATTTTTGTTAATTATCGAACTAACTCATACCTGACCATTTAGCTCGTATTATACAATCCGTACACGATTACCTTTGCTCCATGAACCATTCAGAATTGGATAGGACACTCAGATAATCACATAAATCATACAATGCCAACATCCCAGACGTGGTCTTACATGTAACCACATATCGATGCCACTGTCCTAGATAGGGTCTTACTCGTAAACACATATTGGAATTACAAATCGATGCCATGGACTTACTCGCACACATATATCAGAATCCTATGTCATGACATATGTATCCTAGCTATTCCTATGGTTCATATGGGGCTTTTGGACGTCGTATCTCAGTCGAATCGAACTCGGAAGTGTCATAGCCAAATTTAAACATATTCGGCCAAAGCATATTTTAATCTTAACATTTCATAACAATATGTAAATATAACATTAAATTATCAATAAACACGTCTTTTTTATTTTATAAACTTACCTCGGATGTCGTAAAATGAGACGGAGCTGCTAGTCGACAACTTTCGTTTTTCCCCGGTCCAAATCTGATTTCTTTGGTTCTTGATCTAAACATATTCAAATTAAGCTCATTCAAACATATTTTCATTCAATTTAGTCCAAAAACACACAAATAGGCAAATTACCATTTACCCCTGACATTTATAATTTTTACAATTTAGTCCCTATTGCACAAAACACAAAATACACAAAATTTCAAAACACCCATGTTAGGCCGAATGGTACCCATGCCTATACAAGTCCATATATTTTATCAATTCCATATTTTAGTCCCTCAAATTATTATTTTTGCAATTAAGTCCTAATTACTCAAAATCATCAAAAACTCCAATACAAAATATGTTAATCTAAAACATATCTTTCAATTTTCATCATCAAACAACAAAAATCACAAACTATCAACAATGGCACAACTCAAAATATTCATCAAAATAAAAAATTAAAGCTTGGGTTTTGTAGTACTCGAAGCAACGATCTAAAAAACGTAGAAATTATCAAAACCGAGCTAAACTCGTACCTTAATCAAGCTTGAATACCACCGAACCCTAGCTTGATTTTATTTTCTTTTGTTATTTTGAAATTCAGCAGTAGGAAGTATGAACACTTAATATTTTGTTTTATTATTTTATGATATGTTTATATTATAACATTTTATCACATAAGTTACCATTTTAACCTTAGTATAAATCATTTATAATTCACCTATTAATGACCGAATGTGTCCATGAAAAAATCCAAGGGTATATTTGCATTATAAGTACCTCTACTAATAAAGACAACAACAATTAATCACTTTCACATTTAACCACCAAATTTTTATCTTATCCGATTAAGTCCTTTTATTTAATCGGACACCTAAATGACAAAATTAAATCACGAAAATTTTATAAATATAAATTCACAAAAAATAAACACAGAAAATAATTTTTAAATATTTTCCTGACTCGAATTTGTGGTCCCGAAACCATCGTTTTGATTAGGGTCTAAATCGGGTTATTACATTGTATCATCCGAGGTAAGTTTATAAGCAAATAGATGTACTTAGTTTTAATTAAATGCAAGGTATATATGCTAAAATGAAATATATAATTTTATTTATGCTAAAGCCAAATGTGAATAAGCTTGATTACTATGTTCCCGAATTGGTTTTGACTGAGTTACAACGTCTGAAAGCCTTGTATGAACCTTAGGAATAGTTAGGATGCATATGTCATGACATAGGATTCCGATACATGTGTGCGAGTAAGACCATGGCATCGATATATGACTCTGATATATGTGTACGAGTAAGACCCTGTCTGGGACAGTGGCGTCGATATGTGATTACATGTAAGACCACGTGTGGGACGTTGGCATTGTACAATATATGTGATTATCCGAGTGTCCTATCCAATTCTGAATGGTTCATCGGGCAAAGGTAAATCGTGTATGGATGTGTAAAACGACCTAAATGATCAGGTATGAGTTAGCTTGTTGTTTACTTGAGATAAGGTAAATAAGTAACCTGATATTTGTTACTAATTAAGTGTGATACAAATGAAGATTATATGTGAATTTGGCAAGTGTATTCAGCTTTGTAAATAAATGGTATGAATATTGTTGAATTGATTCTTATATATGAGTATATATGTGATCATGTATATTTGGCCATATAAGTGATATATGTACATGATGTTATAATATGGTTCTTGAGCTTATATAATTGTGTATGTGTATGTTTGATTATATTAAGACATTTTGGCTTAGAAAGTTGAATGATATTAGGTCAAATTGATTAAGTGAGTATTCGGCCAAGGTAGAATTTATGTAAGAAAATGTATTATTTATCTCATTTGTAGGTTTAAGGTTAAGCTTGACAATGATAATGAAACTTGGATTAGCTTAAAATGAGTTGATTATATCATTGGGATGTTTATTTGCTTATGATTTACTAAGCTATAATAGCTTACTATGTGTATACTTATTTATGTTTTATAAATTTTGGAGTCAAGCTACAAGCTCGGGGACTGTCAATAAAGTTAATCACACTATCAGCTGTTTTGGTACCTTTATAAGTTAAACTTGAATTATGGCATGTATAGGCTGGAATGTGTTTTGAAATGTTGAAATTCGGATATGTAAAATTAAAGCCATGCGAAAATGGCTTACTTCTATGTTTGGTTTTGATTGTGCTTGATTGTGGTTTAAAATGTGTTGGTTATTATGTTATGTAATGTGAATGACTGGCATAGGTGATGGATAGTATATGTTCTGGAAATGGATGAGTAGTGATATGAGTTCGAGTATTAAAGTTGGTTAATGAACTTGAAAGTGGCATAAATGAATTGGCTATAAATATATTTACTTGGTTTGGATGTGTTTTATATTAAAATAAGGTATATAAGTGAACATGCTTATTATGCTTAGTTTTGGCCTAGTATGTTCTCAGATTTAATGTTTAATAAGTTTAGTGTGATAATTCACTGATCGAAATTTTGGTGGTATATGTTGTTTAAATGATATGTTCAGTCATGGTACAAATATATGTACTTGTTCAAAAGTATATTAATTGATTCGAATATGGTATTTATATATATGTAATCGAATGAGTGATTAGTCAATTTTGTTTGGTTTGTATGGATGTGAAAATACATATATTATATTTTAAATAATTGATAAAATAGGTATGGTTGATGAATTGATTTAATAAAGTGTTTGGATTATATACTTGTAAGACAAAAATGTTTGGAATAAGGTGATTAGTAATTCGGATATGATTAGTAATTCGGATATGACCTACGTTCTTTGCTAGGTATGAAATATATGTATTTAGTTGTATAAATGTTCGGTTACCATGACAAAGCATTTCTTTAAGTCATAAAAGATAGTTTCATAAATGAACCATTACATGGTGTTAATATGCATAAATGTTCGACACTAATTGGGATAGTCACTTTGTAAATATATATAAAGGTATGTGTTTGAACAATGTTTTGACATGTGACTGTAAGTATAAATTCAATTGATATTAGATATTTAAATGATGCTTAAGTTTGAGTTGAGTAATGATATCATTAGTTAATATGGAAAGTCAATGTATACTTATGCTCATGTAATATAATAGTTGAATAATTATTTAGGTTTATATCAAATCTTTGTTAAAGTCCGTAAATGCTATAATATTAGAATGTTATAATTCATATTATTATATGTGAATGATATGACTGTATGTATATGTATGTAACACCCCAAACCCAGCCTAGACACTATGGCTGAATCTGGTGTGTCACATTGAAGTGTTTTAGCGAAAACCGTGTTTTCATTGTAAACCCTTTTTAAAATAAAAGAAACCCTAATTAACTTTAAAAAAACACCTTCAGTTATGAAAGCCTTGTTTAAAACATTTGATTAAAAAAACTTAGTTGGGGAAACGTAGAAAACATGCTATAATTTAAGAAATCCATGTTCAACTTCTCACAATTACATTGAAAATAATAATAATTCAAGTAATAATAACACAATGAAAACCTTTTTACAATCTGGTATGGAACATACTTAAAAAGAAATAAAAACTTAAATGCTTAAAAAAAACCCAAGTCCAAATCATCTTGCTAGCTGGCCACCCGGAGTCCCTCCAAACATCGAACCTTCTACTGAGCATCACCTAAAAATAAAATAAAAGAGGGGGTGAGTTTTCGCAAACTCAGTGTGTACAACCCTTCAAGAAAACAAGCGTTCAAAAAAAATCATTCATCATTCATGCAATGCAATCCCATCCAAATTATCCATCCGCTACACATCGGCTCTGCCCTCGTCACACCATGTAGGGATATAAATATCGACCCACCCATCTGTCACATCTATGGTAGCCCGGTTGCGGAACTACCTGCATTTACACATTAGGCTTAAAAGCCGTCGATGGATCCATGATTGTCAAGCAACTATGTGATCCTCATATACTTCCTCCGTTCCATGATTCCCAACCCCTATGCAACCTAAGCAGAATATCATATGAATGCATGTCACATCCATAAAACTTACATACAACCCTTAGGGGTATTTTGGTCATTTTTACACTTAGGGGCATTTCGATAAATTTTGGCCCGTTAAAAAATCCCATGAGCTAAGATGAACAAATACTATGCACCAGGTAAGATTCCAGAGAAGAGGAGGTGAGTCATTAAGACCGCTTAAGTACCAAGCTCTCCCTAGATCCAATCCAAGACATGCATATACCTGTTGTCACACCTTAACCCTTTGACTTATCTACAATCGTAATTAATTAATTAAGTTTTATGTAGTCATCATATACTAGGCCCAAAACCCCCTACAAAGCCCAGTCAAATCCACATACTTGCATATTGCCCATTAGGCCCAAATCACATTTATATGGCCCATTAGGCCCAAATCACCTGTATATGGCCCATTAGGCCTAAATCACATTTATATAGCCCATTAGGTCCAAATCACATTACACACATGCTCACATACGAATTACTATCACATAGCAACAATTATCAATTTTTGCCTATTATAGGCCCAAACAGCCTATCAGGCCCATTAAGCCTATTCTGGCCCGATTGGCCAAATCACAGCCCAAGTCCATGGAATCACCCACGGGCCTCTGAAAACCTATCGGTTTCCTTCTCACGAGTGTTCGCACACTCGAAAGACTACCGGAGCCCAACTTTCAATTTTTCGGCATTTCGGCTTTTCAGTTTTTCGGCATTTCGACTTTTGTTGATTCATTGTGTATGTGCAGTGTATGTACACACCTGGCAAGCAACCGTGCTGTGATTTCCCTTAGTCACCAACCTACAAATGATATCACCCTTCAATTAACCACATGCTTAATACATATCTTTACTAAAATCGAAACCTCACCTTAACCTTACCTTGCACGATAATATAACAGCTCCTTCTTAAATCACTAACCACGATCAACTCCTAGATCCGCATCAATCTTAAATATTAGAAAACAGAATAATAGGTGACTCGTATCCAACATAAGTCCCCTTACCTTAAGTCTGACTATTCGGCCAACAAAGATTAAGAGTACTTACCAAAGTCCCTTACCAGAGAAGCAAATTGACAGGGATCCAAAAACTGGGATTCGATACCTATTTCTACCCAAAACAGATTAGAAGAAGTGAGGAACAATAATCGATACTTTAGCAAAAACTGATTGGAAGAGCAAACACTTTCACTAGATTCGGTCAAAGAGTATTCGACCAAGAAAGTTTCTGCCCTTTGCAATTTTGTATGGTAGAAGAGAGTTATTCGGCTCCAAGGAAAAAGAAATAAAAGTCGGCAATGAAGTAAAGGAAGAATGGAAATCGGCACAAGAAATGAATGAAAGAAGTAAGGCTTTTTTGGCTTTTTGGATCTTGAAGAGAAAAGCGTTTCCGGTAACAAGGTGAAAAAGATTTCGGAATTAGCCTAGCAACCTTGCATTCGACACCTATTTATAGCCCTTATAGTCGAATTCCTCATGGTTAAATTCCCCATTCGGCTCGATCACTTCCCCCTTCTCATCTCCTTGTTTTTCTCCCTGATAACCCCTTGATCTTTTCCTCAAATTTCTCTTCTGAACACTCCCCTTGAGTCCATTTTCACGCCACTTCCAACCTTTTAGAAGGCCAAAATTAAACTTCTAAAAATACTAAGCTAGGATTCGAACCTTGGATCTCCTTGCTAGCCACTAACTCCACCTCCCTACACTCTAAGTGGCATCACTTAGCCACTTCTCCATTTGGCTTTTTGATGCCCTTTTTCCCTTATATTTATTTAAAAGCCCAACTCGTTGCCATCAAGGTTCCTTTAATAATTATACTATAATTCCTTCCACCCCTAGATTCGAACTCAACTCTTGACCCAGACCCACCATCGCGTAATTAACACTTAACCTGAATTGCTAAGCACAAAAAGAAAATTTTGAAATTTCTGGATTTTTGGGGCATTACAACTCTACCCCTCTAAAAGAAATTTCGTCCTCGAAGTTTTACCTGATTCAAACAGTTGAGGATATTGACATCGCATCGCTTCCTCAAGTTCCCAAGTAGCCTCCTCGGCCTTGTGATTTCACCAAAGCACTTTGACTAATGGAATGGACTTTCTTCCAGTTCTTTGACATCGCGACCAATTATTTGTATGGGCTCTTCCTTGAAAGTTAGTACTGGCCTAACCTCAATTTCTTCAATCGCCACGACATGTGAAGGATCCAAGCGATACCGCATCAACATGGAAACATGAAACACGTCGTGGATCTGGCTTAGTTCAGGAGGTAATTCTAGCTGGTAAGCGACTGGCCCAATCCACCTTAGAACCCAATATGGCCGAATGAACCTTGGGCTTAGCTTACCCTTTCGTCCAAACCTTAACACTTTCTTCCACGGAGAGACCTTCAGAAAAACTAAGTCTCCTACTGCATACTCTATTTCTCGACGCTTAAGGTCAGCATACGACTTCTGCCTATCCGAGGCCTCCTTCAACTGATCCCGAATCAATTTTACCTTTTCCTCAGTATCGGCTACTAACTCAGGGCCCAAAACTCTCCGTTCGCCCAACTTCGTCCAACATGTTGGGGTTCGACACCTTCGCCCATACAGTGCTTTGTATGGAGCCATCCCAATGCTTGTTTGATAACTATTATTGTACGCGAATTCGGCTAACGGTAAATAGTCCTCCTAGCTACCTCGGAACTCAATCACGCATCCCCTCAACATATCTTCCAATACTTGAATCACCCTTTCCAACTGTCCATCAGTTTGAAGGTGGAATGCCGTACTAAAGTTTAACCTAGTACCTAACGCCTCATGCAGTTTGTTCCAAAATCGCGAAGTGAAACGTGGGTCCCTATCCGATATTATGGATACTGGTGTGACAGCCCTAATTTGACCCTAATCCAAAAGTGGTTTCGGGACCATAAAACCGAGTCACAAAAATAATTAAATGTTATATTATATGTCTATTATATGTGAAATTGCATGTGTGAAAATTTCATGCTTTGATTTTGTCATTTGGATGTGGAATTGTTAAAAAGGACTTGTGTGATAAAACTTAAAAATGTGATAGGTAGAATTTAGAGGGCCGAATAATGCATGGTATATTACAAGGAGGACTTGCATGTCAAATGGACCACTATTAAATTAGTGGACGGCAATGATGATAGATGATAGTAACATATGTATTTTGTATTAGTAAAATAATAACTTAATGGATATTATATGCATTACATATTAGTATTATAATATTTAATGATTTTATAAGAGGAAATATATAAATTAATAAAAGTGAATAGGTGATGAAAACAAAGTTTTCATCCATTCTTTCTTTCATTTGCTGTAATCTAAAGAACAAGGTAAAACAAAAGGCTCTTGGATATTCGGCCTTGGTGAATCTAATTGGAGGTATGTTTGATTTTATTTCTTGATAATTTATGTGAAATTGAGTTAATTGCTAAGCTCCATTCATAACCCATGAATCAATTTTTGTTATTGGTTTGAAGTGATGCATTCGGCTATGGGTTGTTTGAGTGTCTTTGAAAGTGTTTGAGTTTTTGGTATTAAATGTGATGATAGATGAGTTGAGCTTGATGAATAAGGATAGTTGTGGTTAGATAGATAGATGGTAATCGGCTATTAGAGTATAATGCAAGAATTGTACATGGTAGTTTAAAATAAGGCTTGAATGGGAGATATAATTGCCAAATAATCAAATAGTCAATGAATTGAATAAGTGTTTAAAATGTTATTTGGGTATTGATGTTAAGTTGTAAAAATTCTTGTTAATTGTTGGAAGTATGTGTTTATTTGATAAATTAGCTTATTCCATGGTCGAATGTAATATTTGGTCAAGGAATGGTTTAATTGAATAAATAAAAGATGAGAGCATTCGACCATGGTGTTATGTGCTAGCATGAAATGTATATGTATGAGAGTTTTAATAGGAATTTCGTGTATTATGAAAGATGATGTATATATTTAATCATAGGATGGTCTTGGTAACCTTAGAAAAGAATGCATGAAAATTTAATAGGTTGCTCTCATGACCGAATATGCTAAAAGCTAATACATAGACTAGTTGATAAATATGTGTTAAAGAAATGTGAACAAATATCTACTTGATTGGTATTCGGCTATGGTTAATTGTATAATTAATTGACCGATTGTGGAGTAGTGAATCTATTTAAATTGTGAGTGCATGAATTGATTTTAAGGTGGCCAAAATTGTTTAAATGAAAGAAATGGATAAGTTAAGGTATAATTGAGTGTTCGAATGTGAATTACAAAGTACGTGAATTTGAAAATGAAATGGTGATAGATTTAAGTGGACAAATGATGCGAATGAATTAGCTTTTGAAATGTATATGGTTGCCGTACGTATGTGTTTGATTGAGAAGTTAAATTTGTTAATTTTAGATCAAGTGCATAGAGGGGCAAATTCGGATAAGGGAAAAGCTAAAGTAACTGAATAGCTGATCCGAGACTGTTGAAAATATTCGAAGTAAGTTTTGAGTAATCAAACATAGTTTATAATTGAATGTAATATGAAAAATGTATAATAGGAGAATTATGACATGATGATAAGGTGTGTGATATGTGCATTTATTCAAATGAAGGAAATAAATTATTAGTGCGTTTGTGCTATGTGAAATCAAGTAACATATGATTTGATATGCATGAAACTTGGTGAATTGATTATCGTATGATGAATTTGGGCCTTGAGCCTAGCAGGCTATAATATCGGTGAAATAATATCGGGCTTCGAGCCTAGCTGACGAAATGTCGATGAATGAACTCAGACTTAAAGTCTAGCAGGCTTCGTGCCGGTGATGAATTCGGGTTTAAAACCTAGCAGGCTTAATGCCGGTAATTTGATAAAAGTCTATGACTATAATACTTTGTGTTAGAACGAAAATTGAATACATTCAATATATTAAGTTGGCCAGGTACGTATCATGTACTTATATATGAGTTTGATTTGAATTAAATCATAAGTGTATAATGTGAAGCATATGTGAATAAGTGTTATAACTATATCTATGATCATGATACATTCAGCCAAAGTGTGAAGTTATGTGAAAATATTTGTTTTATTTATGTTATATGAATTCAGATTCAAGTGAAGTTAATATGCTAAATATGCGTTAAATGTTTGTATATATATTTGGCCAAATGGCAATATACCTAATAAATGTCACTTGAGAATTTGATTAATCGATTTATAATTGAATTTAATTGTTTGCATTGCTTAAAAATTACTAAGCTTATGGAAGCTTACTCTGTTTGTTATGTTTCTTTGTTTTTAGATCGTTGACTCCAGCCACTTGCTCGGGGATCGTCAGCAACTCGTCACACTATCTATCGTTTTGGTACTATTATGTTTTGGAATTCGTATTGCATGTATAGAATAGACTTAAGTGAATGATATTTTGAGATGTTGTTGTATATAAGCCATGTGAATATGGTAACTTTTGAATGACGGTATAAGTTTGAATTTCAAACTTTGATTTTGTTTGGCTATGCATATAATTGCTAATGAACTTATGTAGTGTTTTAGATTGGTAACTCTTTATAACCCACTCCGGCGACGGATACGGGTTATAGGGGTGTTACACTGGCACTCCATGCAATCTTACAATCTCCGCCACATATAGCGTAGCCAGCTTTTGTAATGAGTAATTGGTGCGAATCGGTACAAAATGGGCAGACTTGGTTAACCGATCCACTATAACCCATATCGAGTCTTTCTTAGTAGGCGTCAAGGGTAGCCCACTAACAAAGTCTATAGTGATCCTTTCCCACTTTCAGGGTGGAATCTTCACTGGCTGAAGCAATCCTGAAGGCAACTGATATTCCACCTTCACCTTTTGACAAACCATAAATTTGCTTACGAACTCCATAACCTCACGCTTGAGTCCTAGCCACCAATAAAGCTCTCTCAAATTCTGATACATCTTGTTTCCACCAGGATACATTGTATAGAGACTGCTATGTGCTTCCCGCAGAATGGACTGCCTTATATTATCGTCCTTTGGTATACACATCCTCCCACGAAAACACAATACTCCTTCACTATTTATCCCAAAGTCCGATGTCTCCCCACTCTCCACTTGTCTAAAACAAGCACCTAAGGTCTCATCCACTAGTTGCTTACTCCTTATCTACTCGACCCACACCGGTTTTACCTGAAGCTCAGCTAACAAGCTTCCATCATCCAACTAGCTTAAACGGGCGAGCATAGCCCTCAAGTCTGACTTAGCCCTGCGACTCAACGCGTCGGCTACCATATTCACTTTTCCAAGGTGGTATTCAATCGTACAATCATAATCCTTCAACAATTGCACCCATCTATGTTGCCTAAGGTTTAGCTTCTTTAGGGTAAGGAGGTACTTCAAACTCTTGCGGTCCGAATAAATTACGCACTTCTCCCCGTATAAGTAATGCCTCCATATTTTAAGTGCGAAAACCACCGCAGCTAACTCCAAATCATGGGATGGTAGTTCACTTCGTGAGTCTTAAGTTGCTGTGACGCATACACAACCACCTTTCCTTCTTGCATCAATACACATCCCAAGCCCACATACGACGCGTCACTATAAACCGTAAACTCCTTCATAGGCACTGGCTGAATCACCATAGGGGCCTCAGTTAAAACTTTCTTAAGTTTTCCAAAACTCTCTTGCTGCTTGTCCATCCAAACAAATGGTACCCCCTTCCTCAACAACTTAGTTAAGGGTGCAGCAATTACTGAAAAGCCCTCAACAAACCGCCTATAGTATCCTGCCAAGCCTAGAAAACTTTGGATTTCTGACACTGACTTGGGTGTTTTCCAATCTAACACTGCTTCAATTTTTCGGGGATCCACCTTAATCCCCTCAGCTGACACCACATGTCCAAGAAAGGTAGCCTCCCTTAGCCAGAACTCACACTTACTGAATTTGGCATACAGTTGCTTCTCTCTCAAAATCTGTAACACAATCCTTAAGTGTGCATCATGATCATCTTTATTTCTTGAGTACACCAAAATGTCGTCTATAAAGACTACCACGAATCGATCCAAGTAGGGTTGGAAAACCCAATTCACGAGATCCATGAAAGCGGCAGGTGCGTTCGTTAGTTCAAATGGCATCACCAAGAACTCGTAGTGCCCATAACGAGTTCTGAAAGCTGTCTTATGAACACCTGCCTCCTTAACCTTCAATTGGTGATATCCCGAACGTAGTTCAATCTTTGAGAAAACAGAAGCTCCCCTAAACTGATCAAAAAGATCATCGATTCTCGATAGAGGGTACTTGTTTTTAACAGTTAACTTGTTTAACTATCGATAGTCGATGCACATTCGCAAGGTTCCATCCTTCTTCTTCTTCACAAAAAACACCGGTGCTCCCCATGGAAACACACTTGGTTGTATGAATCCTTGATCCAACAAATCCTGAATTTGTGCCTTAAGTTCCACTAACTCCTTTAGTGCCATCTGATAAGGAGTGATAGACATAGGAGCCGTCCCAGGTAACAACTCGATTCAAAATTCCACTTTTCTGCTGGGTGGCAACCCAGGCAACTCCTCGAGAAAGACATCAGGAAAATCCTTAATGGTTCTCAACTCCTTAACAGTAAGGTTCTTAGCCTTCGTATTACTAATATAAGCCAAAAAGGCTTTGCATCCCTTTCGTACTAACTTCTCAGCCCTTAACGCCAAAATCATGTTCGATAGATAGTTCCGGCGTTCACCAATCACCACTACTTCCTTATCTTCTGTTGTTCTTAACACTATTCACTTTGCAGTGCAATCCAAGGTGGCTCGGTGCTTCACCAGCCAATCCATACCCAAGATTAAGTTGAATTCGCTAAATGGAATCTCCATCAAATCCGCTAAAAAGGTAACTCCTTGGACTACTAAGGGTACTTCCCTAAACAACTTATTCACTCCTACTGATTGCCCTAACGGACTAATCACAGTCATCTCACTTGTAGTAATTTCAAACATATCACCCAAAGATTCAGTCATATTGCATGCAACATATGAATGCGTCGATCCAATATCAATCAATACTGTGTAAGGTAACTCATATATAAGAAACATACTCGTTATCACATCTGGGGCATCCCCGTCTTCTCAGTGACGAGCAGCATAAACCAAAGCTGGCTGTCTCGCCTCAGTAGGGCCTGCTTTTTCGCCTGGTGCTCCATGTCCATGCCCATTATCGTTACCGCCCCTGGCCTGTCCACGACCCATTAGCGGTAGCTCACCTGTCCTTGGTGACTGAGCACCATCTTGGCCCACTACTGGCACTCGACCTAGCATTCAGGGGCAATCCTTGATCCTATGCTCCATAGACCAACAAGCGAAACAAGCTCCCATCCTCTTCCAGCACTCGCCTCTATGGCTTCCCCCACAATCAGCACAAGGTGGCACCGCTGGATTAGAAGTAGGGGGCCCTACTCTAACTGGCCCATTATTTCCGGCCCTAGCCCTAGGCCTCTGTCCAACACTCGGAGTTTCAACCTCCCTCTTATTCTCACCCCTTTTTTTCTCCCGATTCAGGCGTTCAGTGCGCTTTACCTTCTCCGCTATCTTTACTTTCTCCACCAATTCCAAGAAAACTCGCCCCCTTTGTGGAGCTATCAATACCCTAAGGCTATCTCTAAGTCCACCTTCAAACCTAATGCAACGTTCATATTCCATTGCCACCATTACTCTTGCATACCTACTAAGGCGTAGAAACTCTACTTCATACTCCGCCACCGATTTGTTTCCTTGGGTCAAGTTCAGGAACTCTTTCCTTCTAGCATCCACATAGCATGCACCCATATACTTCCCTTGGAACGCAGCTTTGAAAAACACCCAAGTGACCCACTCCAGTTGGGTGCTCTCTTTCACCGTCAACCACCACTGGTAGGCTTCTTCCCTAAGCCGTGACACTACTCCTTTTAACTTTTGTTCCGGTGAGTAGTCTAGGTCCTTCATTATCCTTTTAGTGGCCTCCAACCAATATTTCGCCATGTTAGGAGCCACACCAGCCACACCCTTAAAGATCTCACCCCTATTCGAACGAAGTCACTCCGGAATGGACCCCCGATTTTCAGTGCCTTTATTGGGCCCAACAACCCTTACCAAAATCCTTAGCATTACTTGAGACAATGCATCTTCTCCCGCGGCCCGGTCATACGGTCCATTCCCAGCAGTAGGTGAGGCCGGAGCCTCTTCTACTCCAACATCGGGTATATGGCCCAATACCGACGATTCAGCCCTAACACTTTCGCGACCTCGGCCACAGCCTCTTACACCTCTTCTAGCACTCATCGTCGATTCGCGTATTAACTGGATTAAAATTTTATGAAGTTTTAGTTAGTTTAATAATTACACCGATGTTTTATGAAAATATTTAAAGAGAAGACTGTTTTCAAAAATCCTCTACAGTTTCAAGATCCTACGGGCTTCAATTTCATGCTAACAAAATCATCTAAAGTAGCCTTCTAACTATCTACTATATAACAATTTAAACAAACTTAAGAATAAAAGTACTTACTTGGTTCGACGTCGGAGACTCGGTGTGCCGTTTAGCAAGATTTCCCTTTTTTCAAAACAGTTTGAAATTTTTTTTAAGTTAGAAAAAAGAAACAAAATAATAATAAGGCCCACTTCACAGCTTGAGTTTTACTGCCGGGCTCTGATACCACTAAATGTAACACCCCAAACCCGACCTAAATGCTATGGCCGAATCTGGTGTGTCATATTGAAGTGTTTTAGCGAAAATTGTATTTTTATTGAAAACACTTCTTAAAATAAAAGAAACCTTAATTAACTTTAAAAAAATACCTTCAGTTACGAAAGCGTTGTTTAAAACATTTGATTTAAAAAAACATAGCTGCGGAAACGTAGAAAACATATTATAATTTAAGAAATCCATGTTCAACTTCTCGCAATTACATTGAAAATAATAATAATTCAAGTAATAAATAACACAATGAAAACCTTATTACAATCTGGTCTGGAACATACTTAAAAAGAAGTAAAACTTAAATGCTTAAAAAAACCCAAGTCCAAATCATCTTGCTAGCTGGCCACCCAGAGTCCCTCCAAACATCGAACCTTCTACTGAACATCACCTGAAAATAAAATAAAAGAGGGGGTGAGTTTTCGCAAACTCAGTGTGTACAACCCTCGAAGAAAATAAGCATTCAAAAAAAAACATCATTCATCATTCATCATTCATGCAATGCAATCCCATCCAAATTATCCATCCGCTACAAACCGACTCTGTCCCCCGTCACACCATGTAGGGATATAAATATTGACCCACCCATCCGTCACATCTATTGTAGCTCGGTTGCGGAACTACCTGCATTTACATATTGGGCTTAAAAGCCATCGGTGGATCCACGATTGTCAAGCAACCATGAGATCCTCATATACTTCCTCCGTTCCATGATTCCCAACCCCTATGCAACCTAAGCAGAATATCATATGTATGCATGTTACATCCATAAAACTTACATTCAACACCTAGGGGTATTTTGGTCATTTTCACCCTTAGGGGCATTTCGATAATTTTCCCTTTCTTTACGGTTTTCACTTACCTTGACCCGTTAACAAATCCCGTGAGCTAAGATGAACGAATACTATGCACTAGGTAGGATTCCAAAGAAGAGGAGGTGAGTCGTTAAGACCGCTTAAGTATCAAGCTCTCCCTAGATCCAATCCTATACATGCATAGACCCGTTGCCACACCTTAACCCTTTGACTTGTCCACGGTCTCAATTAATTAATTAAGTTTTATATAGTCATCATATACTAGGCCCAAAACCCGTTACAAAGCCCAGTCAAATCCACATACCTGCATATGGCTTCTAGTCCCAATCACATTCATATGGCCCATTAGGCCCAAATCACCTGTATATGGCCCATTATACCCAAATCACATTTATATGGCCCATTAGGCCCAAATCACCTGTATATGGCCCATTAGGCCCAAACCACATTTATATGGCCCGTTAGGCCCAAATCACATTATACACATGCTCACATACGAATTACTATCACATAGCAACAATTATCAATTTTTCCCTATTATGGGCCCAAACAGCCCATTAGGCCCATTAAGCCTATTCTGGCCTGGTTGCCAAATCACAGCCCAAGTCTATGGAATCACCCATGGGCCTCTGAGAACCTATCAGTTTCCTCCTCATGAGTGTTCTTGCACTCGCAAGACTATCGTAGCCCAGCTTTCAACTTTTCAGCATTTCAGCATTTTAGCTTTTCGGCATTTCAACTTTTGTCGATTCATTGTGTGTGTGCAGTGTATGTACACACCTGGTAAGCAAGCGTGTTGCGACTTCCCTTGGTCACCAACCTAAAACAATATCACCCTTCAATTAACCACATGTTTTATACATATTTTTACTAAAATCGAAACCTCACCTTAACCTTACCTTGTGCGATAAGTATAACAGCTCCTTCTTAAATCACTAACCACGATCAACTCCTAGATCTGCATCAATCATAACTATTAGAAACTAGAATAATAGGTGACTCGTATCCAACACAAGTCCCCTTACCTTAACTCTGACTATTCGGCCAACTAAGATTAAGAGTACTTACCAAAGTCCCTTACCAGAGAAGCAAATTGACAGGGATCCAAAAACTGGGATTCGATACCTATTCCAACCCAAAACCAATTAGAAGAAGTGAGGAACAATAATCGATACTTTAGCAAAAATCAATTGGAAGAGCAAACACTTACACTAGATTCGGTCAAAGAGTATTCGACCAAGAAAGTTTCTGCCCTTTGCGATTTTCTATGGCGAAAGAGAGTTATTCGGCTCCAAGGAAAAAGAAAAAAAAGTTGGTAATGAAGTAAAGGAAGAATGGAAATCGGCACAAGAAATGAATGAAAGAAGTAAGGCTTTTTTGGCTTTTTGGATCTTGAAGAGAAAAGCGTTTCCGGTAACAAGGTCAAAAAGATTTCGGAATTAGCCTAGCAGCCTTGCATTCGACACCTATTTATAGCCCTTATAGTCGAATTCCTCATGGATAAATTCCCCATTCGGCTCCATCACTTCCCCCTTCTCATCTCCTTGTTTTTCTCCCTGATAACCCCTTGATCTTTTCCTCAAATTTCTCTTCTGAACACTCCCCTTGAGTCCATTTTCACGCCACTTCCAACCTTTTAGAAGGCCAAAATTAAACTTTTAAAAATACTAAGCTAGGATTCGAACCTTGGATCTCCTTGCTAGCCACTAACTCCACCTCCCTACACTCTAAGTGGCGTCACTTAGCCACTTCTCCATTTGGCTTTTTGATGCCCTTTTTCCCTTATATTTATTTAAAAGCCCAACTCGTTGCCATCAAGGTTCCTTTAATAATTATACTATAATTCCTTCCACCCCTAGATTCGAACTCAACCCTTGACCCAGACCCACCATCGCGTAATTAACACTTAACCTGAATTGCTAAGCACAAAAAGAAAATTTTGAAATTTCTGGATTTTTGGGGCATTACAACTCTACCCCTCTAAAAGAAATTTCGTCCTCGAAGTTTTACCTGATTCAAACAGTTGAGGATATTGACATCGCATCGCTTCCTCAAGTTCTCAAGTAGCCTCCTCGGCCTTGTGATTTCGCTAGATTCGGTCAAAGAGTATTCGACCAAGAAAGTTTCTGCCCTTTGTGATTTTCTATGGCGAAAGAGAGTTATTCGGCTCCAAGGAAAAAGAAAAAACAGTCGGCAATAAAGAAGAGGAAGAATGGAAGTCGGCACAAGAAATGAAAGAAAGAAGTAAGGCTTTTCGAATTTTTGGATTTTGAAGAGAAAAGGGTTTTCGGTAACAAGGTGAAAAAGATTTCGGCATTAGCCTGGCAACCTTGCATTCGGCACCTATTTATAGCCCTTATAGCCGAATTCCTTATGGCTAAATTCCCCATTCGGCTCCATCACTTCCCCCTTCTTATCTCCTTGTTTTTCTCCCTGATAACCCCTTGATCCTTTTCTCAAATTTCTCTTCTAAACACTCCCCTTGGAGTCTATTTTCACGCCACTTCCAACCTTCTAGAAGGCCAAAATTAAACTTCTAAAAATACTAAGGTAGGATTCGAACCTTGGATCTCCTTGCTAGCCACTAACGCCACCTCCCTACACTCTAAGTGGCGTCACTTAGCCACTCCTCCATTTGGCTTTTTGATACCCTCTTTTCCCTTATATTTATTTAAAAGCCCAACTGCTTGCCATCAGGGTTCCTTTAATAATTATACTATAAGTCCTTCCACCCCTAGATTCAAACCCCAGATTCGAACTTAGCTAACTTATCAAGTGAGTAATCGGGTCGTACCGGAATAAAATGGGCTATTTTCATCAATCGATCAACTACAACCCAGATTGCATCTTTCTTTCTTGGAGATAGGAACAAACACAAAACAAACTCCACTGTCACTCTATCCCATTTCCATTCCGGAATCGTAATCGGCTGTAACAAATCAGAGGGCATGTAACACCCCTAACCCATATCCGTCGTCGGATTGGGTTTACGAGGTATTACCACACATACTACAAATTAAACTGACCTTTCTCACCTTTCATACCATCAAGAATATCAAAACATTTAAAACTTATCAAACTCAAAATTTCACAATTTACTTAATTCAGTTTCGAATACATTAATCATAATCCTAATGCAGAAATGATCATACTTTGCTGAAGAGATATTGTAAATAAGCACATTCAAATTTTCAAATAATTCAATTCAAACAAATATCAAAACTCAAATGAACATGTTCCTTAATCACCAAGTTCGAACCAAACTTATATATATATAAAACTATGTTCACATATTTAAAATTCTCAAAGTTTGTTTCTCTATATCAATCACCTTAATGCCATTTTCATAATTAAATCATATTCCATCATAACACGTCACTTCATACATCAAATATATATGCCAATTTCCATTTCATTAATTGTATATCAAACAAATCAATTAACAACTTATGCACAAGCTCATAATAAAACCAGACGAAATCATATTGCATAATTTAATATGCAATTTCATATGCCACTTTAGTACATTATAACATAGCCGAATATACTAATATTTCATATATACATAGTATGCAATTTACCCTGAAATTATAGGCCATACTTAACATTTGAATACAAAATAAAACAATCAACAAAAACCATCATGAAACACATTCATTACTTACCATTTAACAACCGAACTTATCAAACTAATATACAATCATCTATCACCTTAATTATATCACATTTCATATTTCCATCATAAACTATTTATTATACCAAATACATATTTTACTTATTATCTTTCATAGCCGAATCATGTTACTTAAAACCACACGTACATCCAAAATTCCTATCACCGAATTACCAAAACCAAACCCATTAAACATTTTAACTAAGAACATATAATAATAAATTTTAGCATAATAAGCAAGCCATTTTCGCATGGCTTTAAATACATAGCCAAACTCAACATTTAAAAAGTATGTTGCAGCTTATACATGCCATAGTTCAAATTCAAATATATAAATACCGAAACTGTGGATAGTGTGATAAACTTTGCTGACGATCCCCGAGCTTGTAACGTGAATCCAAAATCTATAAAACAAAGTAAACATGTACACATATAGTAAGTTATCGTAGCTTAGTAAGTCAATAGCAAATAACAACTCAATAATATAGTCAACTCCTTAAATTTAAACTAAACCAATTTACTATATCAATGCCATATTTAGTCTCAACTTATTCATTCAAGAACCACACATGTTTAACATAACTATTACTTTGGCCAAATACTTATAAGGTTAAATTTTATAAATTTTCATTCAACTTTCAAAGCCAAATATCATT
The DNA here is from genome assembly GCA_025698465.1 of Gossypium longicalyx. Taxonomy (NCBI): domain Eukaryota; kingdom Viridiplantae; phylum Streptophyta; class Magnoliopsida; order Malvales; family Malvaceae; genus Gossypium; species Gossypium longicalyx. The sequence continues at coordinate 11,687,101 of CM047000.1, forward strand.
ACACATTCAAATATACTTCCACTCATTTAAACAAGCCTACAAAACAAGGATTTAACTTCATATTCATACATCACTTATTTGGCCGAATACACAAGATCATATATAAAATCACATATGTACATTACCTATATGGCTGAATATACATAATCACACATATATACATAGTGAAGAATTATTTCATTGATGTTCAAATTATTTAGTCACAAGGCCGAATACACATACTAATCTCACATATATTTTTCATTTCTATTATACATGATTTAACACAAATATTCAAAGTACTTACTTACCTTATCTCACATAGGTAACAAGTTAATTCATGCCTGGCCATTTAGCTCGATTTACTTACTCAAATACCACATCAGTATGAGGTCTTTTAGGCATAAACTTATAATAAATCATCGGCATAAAGCCTGCTAGTCCTAAGCCTGTATCACACACCAACACAAGGCCTGCTAAACTCAAAGTTTGATTTTATACACCAGCAGTAAGCCTGCTAGGCATAAAGCCCGATTTAATTCACCAGCACAAGGCTTGCTAGGCTCAAAGCCCGAATATCACTATTATAAAGTTGTCTCATAAACAATTCATATGTCGAAACTTCCAGATATTCCATATAATTCATACGGACTTTCAAATTTTAACTCAGTCGAATTAAACTCAAATACGTTATTTCCATACTTAATCATATTCGGTTAACTTTAGTAAAAATCTACGAATTCCAAATTAGCATATTAACGCATACATAATTAGAATTAATGATATCTATTTGCTTATAAACTTACCTCGGACGATGAAAAATCGGTACGGATCGGCTAGTCGACAACTTTAGTTTTTCCTTGATCTAAATCCAATTTTCTCTTTTCTTGATCTAAATTAATATAAATTAAACTTATTAAATCAATTATTCAACCAAACTCATCCAAAAACACACAAATGGGTAAATTACATTTTTACCCCTGATATTTCACATTTTCACAATTTAGTCCCTATTGCATAAAACAAAAAATACACAAAATCTCTATGTAACATGCTTAGGCTGAATGTTCCTCTAGTACATACAAATACACACATTTCATTTATTTCACATTTTAGTCCCCAAATTTATTATTTTCACAATTTAATCCTAATTACTCAAAATCATCAAAAACTCCAATACAAAACATGTTAATCTAAAACACATCTTTAATATTTCATCATCAAACATCACAAAACACAAATATTCATCAATGGAAAACTCAAAACATTCATCAAATATCAGAAATCCTAGCATGGGCTTTGTACATTACACTGCAATTATCTCAAAAACGTAAAAATTATCAAAAATCGAGCTAGTTACATACCTTGATTAAGCTTAACAAAGGGCTGAACCTTCAAACTCTTTTTTTATTTTCTTTCTTACAACATTCTACCATTAATAGATGAATGCATGGCTTATTTTAAATTTATGTTTTTATTATATACATATTATTACATCAATTACAAATTTAACCTTATAAAATTAATAAGTAAACCATATATTATAAACCCAAAACCATCCATGCTACCTTTTAATGGTTTAATTTCCTTTTAAGGACTCCACATTAATAAGACAGTAACAATTCGGCACTTACTCAATTAGCTAGCCACTTTTACATTTTATGCGATTAATTCCTTTTTATTAAATCGGGTATCCAAACGATAAAATTTTAAAACAAAAATTTAGCACACACAAATTCACACATTATAAACACCAAAAATAATTTTAAAATATTTTTTTCTGACTCAGATTCGTGGTCTCGAAACCACCGTTCCGATTAGGGTCTAAATTGGACTATTACAGGGCATTTGATGTTCAGCTTTAACTTGCTAACAGATTAAGCATTTCGAAACAAATTTAGAGATATAACACTTCATACTAGGCCACCAATAAAGCTGTTTCAGATCATTATACATTTTCGTACTACCTGGATGAATAGATAAACGACTATTGTGAGCTTCATTCAAAATTATCTGATTTAATTCTAGATTTCTCGGAACACAAATTCAATCTCGGAATCTCAAACAATTATCTTTATCAACTCTGAATTCTGAATCAAAATCTAGATCACACTGAGCTCGTTTTGTTATAATCTCATTATCAACTTTTTGAGCACCAATAATTTGTTGTAAAAATAATGGTCTTGCTTTCAATTCAGCTAAAATTGAATCATCATCAGACAAAACTAAATGAGCATTCATCGTACGTAAAGCAAACAATGACTTTTTGCTCAAAGCATCAGCAACAACATTGGCCTTTCCCAGATGGTAATCAATCATAGGCTCATAGTCTTTTAACAGTTCTAACCGTATTCTCTGTTCCAGGTTCAAATCCTTCTAAGTCATCAGATATTTCAAACTCTTATGATTAGAATATACGTGACATTTCTCACTGAACAGATAGTGGCACCAAATCTTCAAAGCAAATACAATCCTAGCTAACTCAAATTTCACATCTTTCTAAAGCAATTTTGTTAACAGAGTTGCAATCATTGAAAATCCTTTTACGAACCTTCAATAATAACCGGCAAGTCCAAGAAAACTACGAACTTCAGAAACATTTCTCGGAGGCTTCCAATCCAAAATAGCTGAAACTTTGCTTGGATCAACATGAATACCAGATGCTGATACAATATGGCGCAAAAAGCTGACCTCTCGTAACCAGAATTCACATTTGCTAAACTTCGCATACAGTTGCTTATCTCACTAGGTCTATAGCACTATTTTTAGATGCTCAGTATGCTCGAATTCATCACGCGAATAAATCAATATGTTATCAATGAATACAACAATAAATCGATCTAAATACGGTCTGAAAATTCTGTTCATCAAATGCATAAAGATAGCAGGTGCATTTGTTAATCCGAAAGGCATAACTAAGAACTCATAATGGCCATACCTCGTTCTGAATGCAGTCTTTTGAATGTCTGAATCTTTTACTCGCAACTGATAGTAACCTAATCTTAGATCTATCTTTGAAAACACAGTAGCTCCATTCATTTGATCAAACAAATCATCAATTCGAGGCAGAGGGTATTTATTCTTGAGAGTCACTTTGTTCAATTGACGATAATCAATGTACAATCTCATCTTACCGTCTTTCTTTTTCACAAACAGAACTAGAGCACCCTAAGGCGAGAAACTTGGTCTTGGGAATCCTATATCGATCAACTCTTGCAACTGATACTTTAATTCTTTTAACTCGATCGGAGCCATTCTATATGGAGCTATCAAAATCGGAGTAGTCTCGAGCACTAATTTAATGCCAAATTCAACTTCTCGAATTGGAGGTAATCCCGAAACTTCTTCAAGAAACACATCAAGAAATTCATACATAATAGGCACTGATTCAACTTTCTTTTCTGACACTTTCGAATCAATCACATAGAAAAAATAAGCTTCAAAACCTTTTCTCACAATACTCAGAACTTTCATTGACAAAATCACAGCCGGTAACCCATTCAAGTCACTAGATTCAATTTGGACTATTTCATCATTCTTGCATCTCAAATCAATAATTTTCCGTTTACAATTCACAATAGCAACGTGTAAAGTTAGCCAATCCATACCTAGAATTATATCAAATTCATCAAAAGGTAATAACATCAGATCAGTCTGAAAACAAATGTCTTGAAACATTAACGGACAATTCTTGCAGACTTTATCAACCGAAACACATCTGCCTAGGGGGTTCGATACTCTAATCACAAATTCTATAGATTCTACAGGCAAATTCTTATTGGATACTAAATTCATGTATATATACGAATGTGTTGATCCAGGATCTATCAAAGCAATCACCGAAGTATCGTAAAGAGTAAATGTACCCGTAATCACATCTAGAGACGAAGCTTCCTCACGAGCTCGAATTACATAGGCTCTACCAGGTGCTCTAGCCTCCGATCGAACAGCGGTGTCTTTAGTCCCTCTCTGACTACCACTCATATTTCCTATATTTCTAAGAGGTCTACCTCGAGCTGAAGTGTTACTAGGTTTTGAATTTTGTATAATTTCTTGCTCGATAGGCTCAGAACAATCACGGATAAAATGGTCTAATGATCCACATTTGAAACAAGCCCGATCATACAGTCTACAATTGCCGGGATGTATTTTACTACAGTGTTTGCACTCAGGGCGATCAGATCTGATATTTCCAACACTTGCAATAGAAGTAACTAGAGCTTTAAAGCTCGAATGTGATCTTGCACGATCTCTACTCAAATGCTTCACATTAGCCTTTAAACGGCTATCATCTTGGAATTTCTTGAACGCAGACTAAAATGATTTACTTGCAGATTTCTTTCTCACATCTCTAGCTTCTGAATCAGCTTTTTTTTCTCTTTCTCAAGCTCTTCAGCTTTACATGCTCGTTCAACAAGCACAACAAATTCTTTTATTTCTAAAATCTTGACTAACAATTTGATGTCTTCATTCAAGCCATCCTCAAATTTCTTACACATGATTGCTTTAGTTGAAACACATTCTCATGCATACTGACTCAGTCTCACAAATTCTCACTCGTATTCTTAACAAAGATACGACCTTGTTTAAGCTCATGAAACTCTTTACGTTTCTGATCGATGAATCTCTGACTGATGTATTTCTCTGGAATTCAGCTTGGAAGAAATCCCAGGTGACTCGTTCCCTCGAAACCGCAGATATTAAAGTCTTCAACTAATGATAGATCGTATCTCTCAGAAGCAAAATGACACACTTTAGGCATTCATCGGGATTCAATGATAATTCATCAAATACTCTTATCGTATTCTCTAACCATAACTCAACTCTTTCAGCATCATCATTTGTAGTAGCACAAAATTCTTCGGCCCCATATTTGAATTCACTGACCGGTGGCTTACTTCACTGAATTGAATTCACTTGTGACATATAAGGGACTTGAGGAGAATTAGCTGGGGTTGAGGGTTCTTGAACAGCTGGATTAGTTCTAATGTATTAACTAAACCAATCATTCATCATTTGATAGAAAGCTTGTCTAGCCTTTCCATCATGGCTACTTGTAGTCGGTCTAGAATTAGATGGCATTGTCCCTTGCACGGGAGCAGGCATATTACTCTCAACATCGTCAGCTACGGCTCGTTCGAGATCCATTTGCTGTATAAAAACACATTTACATTGTCAGGATTCATCACACTATCCCAGTTCATAAATATGGCATGTATAGCTAGACTCACATACGCTACGTTAGTCCTAGAATTGACTAACCGTAGCTTTGATACCAACCAAATGTAACACCCCTAACCCGTATCTATCGTCGAAATAGGGTTAAAGGCATTACTGGAAAATTTGAAACATTTTACGAACAATTCATAAACTTCAACCAAAATCGTAGTCATACATCAAAGTAGAGACCCTTATATAGGTCAACGAAACCTTAAACATACATTTAAAAGAGGTCGGGACTAAACCAAGCTCATACAAAATATTTCAATAACTTAAACATTTTTTTTCAAAGTTGTACAGGTCACACGCCCGGGTGACAGGCCGTGTGCCTCATACGGCTTTAGACACGCCCGTGTGTCTAGGCCGTGTCAAAATAGGCCATACATACTGACTTGTCCACACGGCCACAAGACACTCCCGTGTGCCAAGCCATGTAAAAATTAGGGAGGCTACTGACTTGAGTTACACGGCCAGTCACATGCCAGTGTGTCTAGCCCCTGCTCGAAACTGACTTGGCTACAATGCCTAGCACACGCTCGTGTGTGCAATCATGTGGTCTGTCCAGGCTCATTTTGAAATGGCCCTCGAGCAACACGACTGAAACACACGCTCGTGTCTCTGCCCGTGTGGGCAAAAATAAGCTATTTACAACGCCAAATTGCCACCCATTAAGGGTCCTCCGTAAAAGCAACAAATAAGCTTCAAACGTATACCAAATGTTCAACCATTTCACAGCCAATACATGCACCAATTAAGCTGTAACATTATCAACCAATTTCATGCTTAATAGCCATACCAAATTATGCCAAAACATAAGACAAACTCATATCTAAACATTTGTTTCATAACCTCATTTTACTTCATTTAATCACATGTTATAAACTTATCAAAATTGACCATTTCATTTCGAAATTCATAGACACATCACATAAGCATATTTTGCATCACATATCATATACCAAAATCAAACTATAAGTTCAACCATAATTAACCCATATCACATGGCTAATTATACACTTCAGAAAACATGTTCAACTACCTCTAGCCTATACATGCCATACTCCAATATTTACACTTCCAAAATGTACCAAAATAGAGTTTGATAGTGTGGTGATGATCCTTGACAATCCCCAAGCTCTCAGTAGCTTCGATATCTATAAAATAATGCAAACACAAACAAAGTAAGCTTTTGAAAGCTTAGTAAGCCATATACAAATAAACTTAACAATATAAACATATAAGCATCATAATATATATACTCCTTAGCCAAATGCTATTTGATATCCCAAATTAAGGCCTAATCAGAATAGTGGTTTCGGGTCCGTAAATCTGAGATAGAAATAATTATTTGATAACTATTTTTAGGTCTATGATATGATTGCATGATTGTGTGAAAGTTTTGTGAAGAAATTCTATGCATAAAGTGCTTAATTTGAAATTAGGAACCAAATTGAATAAGTTGCAAAACTTGCATTCTAGAAGTTTTTAGTATGAAATTGCTTTGGAATATTAACTAAGAGACCTTAAATAGAAATTTTACCAATTTCTAAGTTTTTGGACAAAAATTGGACATGGATGGAAATTTTGAAAGTTTAGTAAGGAAGGGCATTTTGGTCATTTGGATTTTAATGAATTAAAATGGGAAAAATCAAGAAAAAATCCATTCATCTTCTTCATGTTGCTGCCGAATTTTACTTGCTACTATAGCTAGGGTTTCTTCAACTTCTAAGCTCAATAGTAAGTCAATTCTAGCCCCGTTTTTAATGTTCTTTATGTTTTCGGAGTCCCGATAACTTGATTTAGCTTATCCTAGCAATAATTTAACCTAGGGTTTATATTTGGAAAAATACTCATAGGTGAAATGTGTTTATTTTGATGTTTTATGGTAGAATATGAAGCTTGATATTGTGTTAAACAACTTTTTCTAAGTGGTTTTACGTAAAAACAACTAAAATGACGTAATCGGTAAAAATACCTAATGTTCATAAATAAATGATAGAGTGTGAATTTGATGTTTCTATAGAAGGGAAAAATTATCATCATGTCAGAAAACATAAGAAAATAGGAAGAATTTTAATTTCCGAGCTTTGGGGCAAAAGTGTAAATATGCAAAAGTTTAGGGGCAAAATTGTAATTTTTCCAAAGTTAGAGTTAAGGACTATTTTGATAAATATGAGTATTAAATCAGCTAAATGTGTTATTTTAGATCAAGAAAGACGTGGAATTGACCTTGATCGGGGAAAAGAAAAGATTTCGAGTTAAATCGCAACTTTTAGACATTTTGTACCGAGGTAAGTTCATGAGTAAATAGGGTAACATAATTGTCGTTTTAAGTAATTTAATGTTGTTTATATGATATGATGCTTATTGTCATGAAATGTTATGTTTTGTGGTTATTGTTGAAAAATATGTAATTATGTGAATTACTTGATAAGTATGAACTATCACTGTAGTATCGATTTCGACATTTCGTGGAAAATGGCAAAGGAGTATGTTCGAGGAAAATCCCATTTGAACATTAGGAATAGATTAGGATACAAGCGACATGTCACCAGGAAATTGAGATCCGAACTCGATGAGTTACGTTTCGAGTTCGTGAGAATTATGAGGCATCCGAACTCGTTGAGTTGTGTTCAGAGTTCACTTATGGATGCAAGCATCCGAACTCATTGAGTTGTGTTCTGAGTTCATTATGGATGCGAACACCCGAGCTTGTTGAGTTACGTTTCGAGTTCATTATGGGTGAAATTATGGTAGCTTGATTTCGTGTATCCGAATTATATTCCGATGTATTCAACGAGTAAAGTTCTAGTGAAATGGAGAAATTCTCGAGATAAAAGTGACTTGTTGGGAAGTGTTGTGGAATGGATACTTTGTACAGGTATGTACTTAAACCTCAGGTTGAGACTTCAATAATATGGTAGGATCATGAATGAGAAATATGATTTGAATGTTTTGGTGATATTATGCAAATGTGGATTTTGTATTATTGCATGGTTATGTTACTTGCTATTTACATGTGAACTTACTAAGCATTTATGCTTACTCCCTTCCTTACTTTCCTTGTAGTTTTGACAAGCCGGATAGAGATCGGGACGGTCGTAGACACGTTCACACTATCAACGAACCACTTGGGTATAGTGGCTTGCATATTTTGGGTATATGGCATGTATAGCATTATAATCCTTTGTGTATATAATCTTATTATATGGTGAATGAGTGATGTGGAAATGTTTGTTGATGATTATCTGTTGGAATGGCTAATCAAAATTTATATTTAGCGTTATGTATGCTTAATGTATTACCTAATTCATGGAAAACAATAAAATGGTGAAATTGGCTATAAAATAGTGTCATACGGCAGCAGTGATGTGAATTTGAAAAATCACTAAAAATAGTATAAATTGAATTAGATGATGAATAAAATATTTAATTTAAGGTTAATGAATCTATTTTCATGTGGAAGAAGAAAAATAGTTAAAAGAGTTGTATTTTATGAGATATTTACTATTTGGTGAAATAGGGTCAGAGCAATTTCTGGATTCGCTGTTCTGACTTTAGAAATTCACCATAAATTGTGTAAAAATAAATAGGACTCAAACTGTATATGTATGGATTCCTTTTTGAGTCTATTTTTATGTGATACAAACAGCATAGTCATTGAAGTTTTTTACTAGAAGAAATTGGATTCGTAGTGCACAGGGGTCAGAGCAGCGAAACCCTGAAATAGGGGAGACTTTAATTAATAAAATGTACTAATTGGCCCAGTTAAAAATTATATAAAAAATTAATAAGTAGATATGTGACTCTAGTTTCAGGGAAAATTTACAGGATTGGATTTTGAGTTTTGTAACTCGAGATATGATTTTTTTAGCGACTGTGATCCAGATGGACAGTTTACTAGGAGAATTGTTTGAACTTGTTTAAATGCTAAAATAAGTTTAGTAATGTCTCATACTCGACTCCAGCGACGGTCTCGGGTAAGGGGGTGTTACATTTGGTGATATCAGAGCTACGGTTTAGTCGGTTCTCGGACTAACGTGGCGCATGTACGGTCTTGCTATACATGCCATATATATATTTTTGTGATAGTGTGACGACTCCTGACCTTTTTAAATGATTTTTTTATATAGTAAATGAATCCTGATCCAGTTATGGCTGATGATGTAGAGAGCAATGCGTCAACTCCTGCTGAAGGGACGGTGCCGACTGAAAGTCGACCTCCTACTGTTGGTCAAGGAGGAGGAGAAGGGGCTCGAGAAGTCTTTCTCCAGATGATGAATGCATGGTACACCAAGTACATTCGTACGAACCTGAATGCTCAACCTCTCCCACCTCCCCCGATTCCTCAACCAGTACCCCCGATGTCTTAAGGTATGGATTTGATGAAATTTCATAGAACCCCAGTTGACAGAATTCGCAAGCAAGGGGCTGAAGAATTTAGGGCAAATGTTGATGATGATGCCGAGAAAACAGAATTTTGGCTCGAGAATTCTATTTGGGTATTTGATGAGTTGTCTTGTACACCTGAAGAGTGCTTGAAATGTGCCATATCCTTGTTGAGAAATTTGGCTTATTATTGGTGGAAGACATTGATTTTAGTGGTGCCGAAAGAGAAAGTGACTTGGGAATTCTTTCAAGAAAAATTTCAGAAGAAATACATCAGTGAAAGATTTGTTGATCAAAAGTGTAAAGAATTTCTCGAGTTGAAACAAGGCAACATGACAGTTACTGAGTATGAAAGGGAGTTTGTTCAATTGAGTAAGTATGCTAGAGAATATATTCCTTCAGAGACCAAAATGTGCAGACGATTTGAAGATGGACTCAATGAAGATATTAAAGTAGTTGTGGGTATTCTTAAGTTGAAAGAGTTCGTAGTACTTGTTGATCGAGCTTGCAAGGCTGAAGAACTAATTAAAGAGAAGAGAAAGGCGGAGGTTGAGACTAGAAACTTGAAGAAAAGACCAATGAGTAGCACATTTCCACCAGAATCCAAAAAATCCAGAGATATGTATTTTCGTTCTCATGCATCGACAGGACATTCATATGGGGATCGTAAGAAGCAAAATATGGATTCCAGATCTCAAGCTACCTCTATGGCTAGTGTGGGAAATTTTAGACTTGTTGGACTCGAGTGCCAAAGATGTGGTAGAAGTCATTTTGGTCGATGTAGAATTAATGATAGATCTTGTTACCGATGCGGTTATCCAGATCATTTCATTAAAGATTGTCCGGAGATGAATGAGAAAGAAAAAATTCTGAGTGCAAAACTTAATAGTGCAGTTTCGAGAGGAAGATCTTCGAGAAGAGTTGGGAATAAGGCAAGCAGCAAGAATGTAGTCAGAGATTCAGCGATTAAATCTGAAGCTAGAGCTCCGGCTAGAGCTTATGCCATAAGGACGTGTGAAGATGCTTAGTCTCCTGACGTGATCATTGGTACTTTCTCTCTTTATGATGTTAATGTTATTGCTCTGATTGACCCTGGTTCTACTCATTCTTATGTGTGTATGAAATTGGTGTCTAATATGAATATACCTATTGAGTTTATGAAATTTATGACTAAAGTGTCGAACTCGTTAGGCAAATGTGTTGTGGTTGATAAAGTATGCAAGAAATGTCCTTTGATGATTAGGGGTCATTATTTTCCGGTTGACTTGATGTTGTTGCCGTTTGATGAGTTTGATGTTATTTTGGGTATGGATTTGTTAACATTGCATGTTTCTATAGTGAATTGTAGACAGAAAGTTATTGACTTGAAATGTGAAAATGGTAAAATTTTACGGGTTGAACTGGACGAATCAGAGGCATTGCCTAGTGTGATTACTTCGATATCGGCTCAGAGATATTTGAAAAAGGGTTATGAAGCTTATTTGGCGTATATGTTGAATACAAAAGAATCTGAGAAGAAAGTTGAATCAGTGCCGATTGTGTGTGAATTCGTGGATGTATTTCCAGAAGAGTTGTCGGGTTTGCCTCCTGTAAGAGAAGTAGAATTTGGTATTGAGTTGATACCGGGAACAACACCGATCTCAATTGCTTCGTATAGAATGGCACCAAAAGAGTTGAAAGAATTGAAGTCACAGTTGCAAGAGTTGACTGACAAAGGCTTTGTGAGACCAATTTTTTTGCCCTCCCGTATTATTTGTGAAAAATAAGGATGGTTCAATAAGATTGTGTGTAGACTATCGGTAGTTAAATAAGGTGACAGTCAAGAACAAGTATCCGTTGCCGAGAATTGATGATTTATTCGATTAATTGAAAGGAGCGACATGGTTCTCAAAGATTGACTTGAGGTCTAGGTACTACCAGTTGTGAGTAAAAGAGTCAGATGTGCCTAAAACTGCTTTTAGAACAAGGTATAACCATTATGAATTTTTAGTTATGCCATTTGGTTTAACAAATGCTCCTACTGTGTTTATGGATTTAATGAACCGCATATTTCGGCCATACTTGGACAAGTTTGTTGTGGTATTTATTGATGATATCTTGATCTATTCGAAGGATGAGACAGAGCATGTTGAGCACTTGAGAATAGTTTTGCAAACTTTGAGAGATAAACAGTTGTATGCCAAGTTTAGTAAAAGTGAGTTTTGGCTTCGAGAAGTCAGATTCTTGGGTCATATTGTTTCGGGTGATGGTATACGGGTTGATCCTAGTAAAATTTTGGCTATTGTTGATTGGAAACCGCCGAAGAATGTGACTGAGGTTAGAAGTTTCTTGGGTCTAGCTGGTTATTATCGACGATTTGTAAATGGATTTTCTATGATTGCTACTCCTATGACTAGACTGCTCCAAAAGGATGTTAAATTCGAATGGACGAAAGAATGTCAACAGAGTTTTGAGAAATTGAAAAAGTTACTAACTGAAGCACCAGTGTTGGTACTTATGCAAGAAGAAAAAGTTGTGGCTTATGCTTCGAGGTAGTTAAAACCTCACGAAAGGAATTATCCAACTCATGATTTGGAACTGGCTGCTATAGTGTTTGCTTTGAAGATTTGGCGACATTATCTGTATGGTGAAAAGTGTCGAGTACATACCGACCACAAAAGTCTCAAGTTCTTGATGTCACAAATAGACTTGAATTTGAGACAGCGGAGATGGTTAGAATTATTGAAAGATTACGAGCTTGTGATTGACTACCATCCGGGGAAAGCGAATGTAGTTGCTCATCCCTTGAGTAGAAAGTCGTTATTTGCTTTGAGAGCTATGAATTCTAGCAGAGTTGAGAGCAAGACCGATGTTTTTACAAGAGATTTGTGAAACTCAGAAAAATGATCAAGATTTGCAAGCCAAGAGAAAGCAATGTGAGGCTGATACGGGATCAGATTTCAGAATTGGTTCTGATGGTTGCTTAATGTTTAAAGATCGGATTTGTGTACCGAAGAATGATAAGTTGATTCGGAAGATCATGCATGAAGCACACAGTGGTTGTTTGTCAATGCATCCAGGTAGTGCAAAAATGTACAATGATTTGAAGAAAATGTATTGGTGGAACGGAATGAAAGAGATATTTCCGAGTTTGTATCGCGATGCTTGATTTACCAGCAAGTAAAAACTGAACACCAAGTGCCTTCAGGTCTACTTCATCCTATCATGATTCCCGAATGAAGTGGGATCGAATTACCATGGACTTTGTGTCAGGGTTACCGTTAACTTCGAAGAAGAAAGATGCCATTTGGGTAATAGTCGATAGATTGACTAAATCAGCTCATTTTATTCCAATACGTACTGATTATTCTCTTGATAAATTGGCTGAATTTTGTGTCAGTGAGATTGTTAGACTTCACGGAGTACCTTTGTCGATCATTTCGGATAGAGATCCGAGGTTTACCTCGCGATTTTGGAAAAATTTGCTAGAGGCTTTAGGTACGAAGTTAAATTTTAGTACTGCTTTCCATCCACAGACTAATGGAAAATCAGAGAGAGTAATTCAGATTCTTGAAGACATGCTCAGATGTTGTATATTAGAATTTCAAGGTAGTTGGGAAAGGTACTTACCGCTGGTAGAATTTGCTTACAATAACAGTTATCAAACAAGTTTGAAAATGGCACCTTATGAAGCATTGTATGGTTGTAAGTGTCAGACGCCACTATATTGGACCAACCTTAAAGAAAATCAAATCTACGGAGTTGATCTAATTAAGGAAATCGAAGAAAAATTTAAAGTGATTCGAGATTGTTTGAAAGCTACTTTGGACAGACAGAAATCCTACGCGAATTTGAAACGAAAAGAGATTGAGTTCCAAATTGGTGATAAAGTGTTTTTAAAAGTGTCTTCATGGAAGAAGGTTCTCAGATTCAGTCGGAAAGGTAAATTGAGTCCACGTTTCATTGGACCATATGAGATAATTGAAAGAATTGGACCGGTAGCATATCGGTTAACACTACCACTGGAATTAGAGAAGATTCATGATGTGTTCCATGTATCTATGTTACGTCGGTATCATTTGGATCCTTCACATGTGATTTCACCAATGAAAATCGAGTTGCAACCGGATATGACTTACAATAAAGAACCGATTAAAATTTTAGCTCGGGAGGTCAAACAACTAATAAATAAAAATATCGCTCTCGTGAAAGTATTGTGGAAAAAACATGGGGTACAAGAGGCTACATGGGAGCCCGAGGAAACTATGAGGAATCAATACCCACACTTGTTTACTGATAAGATTTTCGGGGACGAAAATCCCTAAAGGGGGGGAGAGTTGTGATCTCCCGAATTAGGGCCCAATTGGAATAGTGGTTTTGGGACCACAAATCTGAGATAGAAATAATTGTTTTATAACTATTTTGAGGTCTATGATATGATTGCATGATTGTGTGAAAGTTTCGTGAAGAAATTCTATGCATAAAGTGCTTAATTTGAAATTAGGGACCAAATTGAATAAGTTGCAAAACTTTCATCCTAGAAGTTTTTAGTATGAAATTGCTTTGGAATATTAATTAAGAGACCTTAAATAGAAACTTGACCAATTTCTAAGTTTTTGGACAAAAATTGGACATGGATGGAAATTTTGAAAGTTTAGTAAGGATGTTTTGGTCATTTGGATTTTAATGAATTAAAATGGGAAAAATCAAGCAAAAATCCATTCATCTTCTTCATGTTGCTGCCAAATTTTACTTTCTACCATAGCTAGGGTTTCTTCAACTTCAATAGTAAGTCAATTCTAGCCCCGTTTTTAATGTTCGTTACGTTTTTTGAGTCCCGATAACTTGATTTAGCTTATCCTAGCAATAATTTAACCTAGGGTTTATATTTGGAAAAATACCCATAGGTGAAATGTGTTTATTTTGATGTTTTATGGTAGAATATGAAGCTTGAGATTTTTTTAAACAACTTTTGCTAAGTGATTTTACGTAAAAACGACTAAAATGACGTAATCGGTAAAAATACCTAATGTTCATAAATACATGATAGAGTGTGAATTTGATGTTGCTATAGAAGGGGAAAATGATCATCATGTCATAAAACATAAGAAAATAGGAAGAAGTTTAATTTTCGAGCTTTGGGGAAAAAGTGTAAATATGTAAAACTTTAGGGGCAAAATTATAATTTTTCCAAAGTTAGGGTTAAGGACTATTTTGATAAATATGAGTATTAAATCATCTAAATGTGTTATTTTAGATCAAGAAAGACGTGGAATCGACCTTGATCGGGGAAAAAAAAAGATTTCGAGTTAAATTGCAACCTTTATACGTTTTGTACTGAGGTAAGTTCAAGAGTAAATAGGGTAACATAATTGTCGTTTTAAGCAATTTAATATTGTTTATACTATATGATGCATATTTTCATGAAATGTTATGTTTTGTGGTTATTGTTGAAAAATATGTAATTATGTGAATTACTTGATAAGTATGAACTATCACCGAAGTATCGATTTTGACATTTCGTGGAAAATGGCAAAGGAGTATGTTCAAGGAAAATCCCATTTGAACATTAGGAATAGATTAGGATACAAGTGACATGTCACTAGGAAATTGAGATTCAAACTCGTTGAGTTACGTTCCGAGTTCGTGAGAATTATGAGGCATCCGAACTCGTTGAGTTGTGTTCCGAGTTCATTATGGATGCGAACACCCGAGCTCGTTGAGTTGCGTTCCGAGTTCATTATGGGTGAAATTATGGTAGCTTGATTTCGTGTATCCGAATTATATTCCGATGTGTTCAACGGGTAAAGTTCTAGTGAAATGGAGAAATTCTCGAGATGAAAGTAACTAGTTGGTAAGTGTTGTGGAACGGATACTTTGTACAGGTATGTACTTAACCCTCGGGTTGAGACTTCAATATAACAATAATATGGTAGGATCATGAATGAGAAATATGATTTGAATGTTTTGGTGATATTATGCAAATGTGGATTTTGTATTATTGCATGGTTATGCTACTTGCTATTTACATGTGAACTTACTAAGCATTTATGCTTACTCCCTTCCTTCCTTTCCTTGTAGTTTTGACAAGCCGGATAGAGATCGAGATGGTCGGAGACACGTTCACACTATCAACGAACCACCTCGATATAGTGGCTTGCATATTTTGGGAATATGGCATGTATAACATTATAATCCTTTGTGTATATAATCTTATTATGTGGTGAATGAGTGATGTGAAAATGTTTGTTGATGATTAGTTGTTGGAATGGCTAATCAAATTTTATATTTAGTGTTATGTATGCTTAATGTATTACCTAATTCATGGAAAACCATAAAATGGTGAAATTGGCTATAAAACAGTGTCATACAGCAGCAGTGACGTGAATTTGAAAAATCACTAAAAATAGTATAAATAGAATTAGATGATAAATAAAATATTTAATTTAAGCTTAATGAATCTATTTTCATGTGGAAGAAATAAAATGGGTAAAAGAATTTTATTTTATGAGATATTTACTATTTGGTGAAACAGGGTCAGAGTAATTTTTGGATTCCCTATTCTGACTTTAGAAATTCACCATAAATTGTGTAAAAATAATTATGACTCACACTTTATATGTATGGATTCCTTACTGAGTTTATTTTTAAGTGAAATAAACAGAATAGTCATTGTATTTCTGTACAGGAATAAATTTGATTCATAGTGCACAGGGGTCAGAGTAGCTGAACCCTAAAACAGGGGAGACTTTAACTAATAAACTGTACTAATTGGCTCCGCCAAAAATTCTAGAAAAATTAGTAAGTAGATATATGAGTCTAGTTTCAGGGAAAATTTACAGAATTGGATTTCAAGTTTTGTAACTCGAGATATGATTTTTTTAACGACTGTGATACAGATGGACAATTTACTACGAGAATTGTTTGAACTTGTTTAAATGCTAAAATAAGTTTAGTAATGTCTCATACTCGACTTCGGCGACAGTCTCGGATAAGGGGGCGTTACATGCTATCACAAACCACATAGCTCAAATACATTTCACATATTCCAATTCATTTACTCATATAGCATATTTTCTCGTACTAATAATACATATCATCACTTGTACATATACTTACCTTTTATTCTCAAACACAGTATACATTTCGAACGTACCTGAATCGAATACGCATCTCATATAATCACTCATTTCTCAGAATGCCTGTTGAACCATTTGGAATCATAAGGATTCGCGGATAGCTCGGAAAGCTCGTACAATGCCAACGTCCCAGACATGGTCTTACATGTAATCAAATATTGTTGCCACTGTCCCAGACATTGTAACAATCCGAATTAGACCCTACTCAGAACGGTGGTTTTGGGACCATGAATTCGAGTTAGAAAAATATTTAAAAAATATTTTATATGTTTATTTTGTGTGAATTGATATCTTTGAAATTTTCGTGCTTTAATTTTGCCGTTTGGGTGCTCGATTAAATAAAAAGGACTTAATCGCGTAAAATAAAAATTTGGTGGTTAAATGTGAAAGTACTTAATTGAACTTGTCTGTATAATTTGGAACATTTATTATGCAATATAACCATTTTTAATATGATGGACGTTAATAACCATTGCTTATAATGGTTTAAAATTTTAACTAAAAGGTTAAATATGTAAAATAATAATAAACATGTTAATATAATAAAACATATAATAAGTTATCATGCATTTCTTTTTTCATTATTCATGATCGAATATGAAAACATAAAGAAAAGAAAAGGAAGCTTAGGTTTCGGCCATGGTTGATCTTGATTAAGGTATGTAACAAGCCTAGTTTTTGATAATTTTTACGTTTTTTGAGATCATTGCTAAGTCATCTACAAGACCCATGCTTGAATTTTTTATTTTGGTGAATATTTTGAGTTATGCCATTGTTGAAAGCTTGTGATTTTTGTTGTTTGATGATGAAATATGAAAGATATGTTTTGGGTTAACATGTTTTGTATTGGAGTTTTTGATGATTTTGAGTAATTAGAACTAAATTACAAAAATAATAATTTGAAGGACTAAAATGTGAAATAAATGAAATATATGGACTTGTATGAATATTAGAAACATTCAGCCTAACATGGGTGTGTTGAAATTTTGCATATTTTGTGTTTTGTGCAATTTGGACTAAATTGTAAAAAGTGTAAAATGTCAGGGGTAAAATGGCAATTTTCCCATTTATATGTTTTTGGACTAAATTGAGTGAAAATATGTTTGAATGAGTTTAATTTGAATATGTTTAGATCAAGAACCAAAGAAACTAGATTTGGATCGGGAGAAAACTAAAGTTGTCGATTAGTCGTTCCGTCTCAATTTTCATTGTCCGAGGTAAGTTTATAAGCAAATAGATGTTATTTATTTGATTAAATATGAATTATGTATACTGAAAGGTATGATGTGATAATATATATGTGAAAGCCGAATGGGTATAAGCTCGGAACCTACGTGTACGAATTCGATTCGACCAAGTTACGACGTTTGAAAGCCCCGTATGAACCTTAGGAATAGCTAGGATACATATGTCATGACATAGGATTTCAATATATGATGTGCGAGTAAGACCATGGCATCAATATATGTGTGCGAGTAAGACCACGTTTTATACATTGGCATCGATATGTGATTCTGATATTGTGTGAGAGTAAGACCACGTTTTATACATTGGCATCGATATGTGATTCCGATATATGTGTGCGGGTAAGACCCTGTTAGGGACAGTGGCATCGATATGTGATTACATGTAAGACCACGTCTAGAATGTTGGCATTGTACGATATGTGTGATGATCCGAGTGTCCTACCAATTTTCAATGGTTCATCAGCCATAGATAAATTGTGATCGAATGTGCAAAAATGAGCTAAAATGATCAGGTATGAATTGGTTTATTACCCATTTGAAATAAGGTGAGTAAGTTACTTTATATTTGTTGCAAAACATGCTTGAAGTAAAGCAAGAATATATGTGAATGTGAAAAATGTATTCGGCCTTGTGAATAAATAATATGAATATTATTGAAATGATTTTTGAATATATGTGCAATTGGTGGTATATTCGGCCATTGATATAAATATATATATATAATTGTTATACTTTGACTTACGAGTATATGCATATAAGTGTATGTGTATTTGGTATGATAAGGATGTTTTGGCTTAGCCATTGAATGATACTTTGTTAATGTATCTTTTTATATATATAAGTGTTCATTCGGTCATTGCTATGCTTATGCATAAGAAGCTATATTTTAATTCATAAGTATATATATATGTGTATACATGTACGTGGTTACTGAATGAATGAGCTTTGAAACCAAAAGATGCTTTGATAATAAATATATGTAAGTATATGTCCATAAATAAGTTATATGTGAAAGTATAAGATAAATGATAGATCATAAGATTGAAGTTTAATTTGATTATGATAGTATAATTTGGTATAGTTTAACTGTATGGATTATGTCCTTGAATAGTTTATTTGCTTATGACTTACTACGCTATAAAAGCTTACTCTGTGTGTGTATATTTGTTTTTTTTTTAGTTTTATAGATTATGGATTCAAGTTACGAGCTCGGGAATCGTCAGAGAAGCTTATCACACTATCGACTGTCCTCGGTATCTTTGAAGTGAACTATCGAATCTATGGCATGTATAGGCTGGATTTTACTTTTGAAATGTTTGATTTTGGTTAATGTAACCATGAGGCATGCGAAAATGGCTTAATAATTTATTATGTTCGGATTTAATGCTTCGTTTTGATGATGGTTGTGTTCGATTGTGATTTTCGTGGTTCGTCCTTATATTTTCTCATGTGAACCATGGTTGGATATAATGGTCATAAAATGAATTAAGGTATTTCATATGTTAGTTAGGTAAAAATAAAAAATATGTATATGGGGTATATACGGTGTTCTTTGATGGTCAATATTAATGATAGGTATAATTAAAGATTGGTTGTTATGGTTTAAGTTTATTTGGATAGAATGTTATGTGTCAAGGATGGGAGTTATTTGTCATATGTGTTTCATATTTTGAATGTGGTTGATGACTTTGGATATGATTAGATTGAATTGGTCATGGTATATCTACAAGTATGCTTTAAGCTTGATATGATATTTGTGGTTAAATGATTCGGATATAGTGCATGCATAGATAGACATGTATGTGATTTGGTACCTAAGAGTATTTGGGTATATTTTAATGTGAATAAAATTTATTTTGGTTTAGGTAATATGATGTGTTTATATTTGAGAATCGTTTACTAAATTTGGTTTTGTATTGAAGTGAAATGATCATGATATGTATATATGTTTGAATGGTTATTAGTTATTTAAATTCAGTTGCCATAGTAAGGTATAATCATATATACATATGTGCATAAGTCATGGTTATTATTATAATGACTTGGCTAAGTAGAGACAAGTTGGATATGCTAATTAGACTTATTTATATACTACTTTGTGGTACGACAATTGTGATTAAAATAGGTCACAATATGCCACTTGTATGCTTGTTTTATAATTATGGTTAAGTAATATGTATTATAAGGATTGGTAATATTTGATAAATGAATTGGACATTGTGATATATGTTATCTATATGAAGCAAAATGATATATGATTTTATTAATTAAAGTTGGTGCGTATAAATTGTAAGTTGATATATTAATTCGTATGTAAACCATTCATATACTTTTAATGTTAAGTTTGCATATATGATTTGAGTATGAAATGAATTATATTAGGTTATAAGCTAAGCATTTAATTTCTATGATTATTTATTTGTATTGTATTAGCAATAATTTGAATAATTAGATAAATGGTATGATCGGAACTTGTTAATTTGTTATTAATAATTTTATTAGATGGTTTACTTTGTAATGAAATTCTGTTATGAATTGTCTTATGAACAGTAATGCCTCGTAACCCCATTCTAGCAACGGATTCGAGTTAGGAGTGTTACAGACAGGGTCTTACACGAAATCAAATACGATGCCAACGTCCCAGACGTGGTCTTACATGTAAATCATAAGTTGATGCCAACATCCCAGACGTGGTCTTACACATCTAAGGCAAATGCAAGACACAGCAGTCGTGTGGCCACCGCCAAGTCCCTCACAGCACCAAATCGTCTAAGGTTGGGGATTACCTGTAAAGTAGAAAAGAAAGGGTGAGTTTACAAAAACTCAGTGTGTAATACCCTAACAGACAACAGAAATCAGAATATGCAAAACAGTCGAGGATGTAGCCTTATTCAGTAACAGAGCAGTTTGGGCTTTAGCCCAATAAAGTAGTAGAGTGGGCCCAAGCCCAAAACAGAATCAATACAGAGCAAATAAGTATCCCAACCCAATCCAACCAGCCCACCACCCGTACCAGCCAACACACCATGTGGGGATTCGATCGACCCACCCAGCCAACACACCAATAACACAGTGAAGCTACAAATAACAGAAAACGTTGTGGAGCCACTAGAATTAGAATACGTGGCAAAACCACTAGTACAAAACTTCCACTAAAACAGACCCCAACCCCATGCAGAATGTCATGTCATAAATATATTGTGTATACAAAAGATCATACTCATACACAGTCATACGTATACCAAATACTCATCAGTCAACCTACCTCTAGGGGTATAAAGGTCATTTTGACAATCAGGGGTAAAATGGTAATTTTACCCCTTAAGGGTATTTTGGTCACTTAGCTAATTTTGGTGTCTCAGTACATATTATGACCTCTTAGAGGGTCTACCATTGCCTCAAGTGACTCAGATAACCTACATGGCCAAAATAGTGTATATGGGCCCAAAACCCGCTATTGGCCCAAGTAGGCCCACAAGCTCGTGTGGCCCATTTAGCCCAAATTCAGCTACCGCTATGTGACCTACATATCCCAGTCCAGCATTGATCACTTACTGTGGACTTAATCTGTGTGGGACCCATGAGCCCATTAGGCCCACACGGCCCATTTCGGCCCAATGTGGCCCATAACAGCCGAAGTCTAAGGAGATGCTCGTGGTGGCCTTTACAGTCTATCACCCATGATTTGTGGGCTCGATTTACCCTACACATGATCGCACACTTGTGAGGCCTCAAATGCCGAAGTTTCGGCACTTTAGTTTTTCGGCTTTTGCTGATCTACAGTAAGGATGGGTGTGGTTACACACCTTTATCCCAGGTCGCACAATTAGCCCATGAATGTCGAACCTTGTAATGCCCTGAATTTTGGGCCTAGATGAATTGGGATTTCGGCTTTGGGTCTCATAAAATTTTTAAGTGAGTAAGAAAATGACAAATGACATGTTGGCTATAAGGGTTTGAGGAATTTGGAGTGTCTAGGTATGTTGGAGAAGTTCTGGGTTCGAGTTTTGTGGTGGAGGAATTTTAATTAAATTATTAAAAGAACCAAGGTTGGGAGTAGTTGGGATTTTAAATAAAAATAGGGGAAAATGGCATAAAAAAGCCTTGTGGTGGAGTGGCTAAGTGACGCCACTTAGGGTGTAGGGAGGTGGTGTTAGTGGCTAGCAAGGGGATCCAAGGTTTGAATCCTAGCTTAGTATTTTTAGGAATTTAATTTTGGCCTTCTAGAAGGTTGGAAGTGGCGTGAAGATGGATTCTAAGGGGAGTGTTCAGAAGAGAAAATTTAGAAAATAGATTGGAGAGTTATCAGGGAGAAAAACGAGAAGATGAGAAGGGGGAAGTGATTGAGCTGAATTAGGCATTGAGGGTCAGGCAATTTGGCTAGAGGTTATAAATATGTGCCGAGTTTGGGATCCTAGGCTAATGCCAAATTTTTCATTTTTTTTTCTTTAGTGCCGATTGGCTTTTCCATCTTTGCTAGCTAATTCTTTTGCCATTATTTCTCTCCTCAGATCTCTTTTGATTTACCCTTTTGGTTAGCCTATTTCTTCTACTACTTTTATTCTTTATTTTGTGCCAAATAAACCTTATTCACCATATTAGTTTGAAAGCTGAATCTCCCAAAGGCCGAATACTCTTGGTGTAATTACTACTCCTTTTACTTCGGTCAAATCTAGTGTAAGTGTTGTTCTCCATATCAGTTTTGCTAAGAATCTATTACAATGTTCTTTCTTCACTCTTTCTAATCAACTATGGTAGGGAATTAGTATCGAATCTCGAATCTTAGCTCTCTGTCGAAATTGCTCCTATGGTGTTTTGCGATTTTGGTAAGTATTCCTCTCTTGTTGGCTAAGGTTGGCCGAATGGTCTTAAGTGAGATAAGGGGGTGAATTATGTTGGATGCGAGTCTCCTAGTATTTGTTTTAATGAGTAAGATTAATGCAGATCTAGGGAGTACGTGATCAAGGAAAAGCTATTAGGGATTGGTGTTCAAGGTAAGGTTAAGGTGAGGTTTCGATTTTGGGTAAAATATGTATTAAGCATACGATTAATTGAAGGGTGATATCGTTTGTAGGTTTACGACTAAGGGAAATCGCAGCACGCTCTATTACCAGGTGTGTTTTTCTACCCTATGATAACTTGATATAAATCCGAAGGTGTGTACATACACTACACATACACAATGAGTCGGTAAAAGCCGAAATGCCGAAAAGCCAAAGGTTGGGCTACGGTAGTCTTGCGAGTGCGCAAACACTCGTGTGGAGTAAACTGATAGGTTGTTTGAGGCCCATGGACGATTCCATGGACTTGGGCTATGAATTGGCCAACTGGGCCAGAATAGGCTTAATGGGCCTGACGGGCTGTTGGGCCTATAATAGGCAAAAATTGATAATTGATGTTATGTGATGGAAAATTCGTATGTGGGCATGTATATAAATGTGATTTGGGTCTAATGGGCCATATAAATGTGATTTGGGCCTAATGAGCCATATAAATGTAATTTGGGCCTAATGGGCCATGTACAGGTGATTTGGGCTTACAGGGCCATATGAATATGACTGGGCCTAGTGGGCCATATACATGTATGTGAATTTGACTAGCCTTTGTAAGGGGTTTTGGGCCTGGTATATGATGACTACATAAAACATAATTAATTTATTGCGACCGTGGACAAGTTAAAGGGTTAAGGTGTTGCAACGGGTATATGAATGTCTAGGATTGGATCTAAGGAGAGCTTGGTACTTAAGCAGTCTTAATGACTCACCTCCTCTTCTCTGGAATCCTATCTGGTGCATAGTATTCGTTCATCTTAGCTCACGGGATTTGTTAATGGGCCAAGGTAAGTGAAAACTGTAAAGAAAGGGAAAATTATCGAAATGCCCCTAAGGGCAAAAGTAACCAAAATACCCCTAGGTGTTGAATGTAAGTTTTATGGATGTGACATGCATGCATATGATATTCTGCTTAGGTTGCATATGGGTTCCGAACTTTGGAATGGAAGAAGTATATGAGAATCACATGGTTGCTTGACGACTGTGGATCCACCGAAGGCTTTTTAAGCCCGTTATATGATTAGCAGCTTGCTGCAATTAAGGTAGTTCCACAACTGGGCTGCCATTGAAGTGTATCGATTGGCTGGGTCGATATTTATATCCCCACATGAAGTGTACCAGATGGATTATTAGGGTGGGTTGCATTGCACTGCATTGCATGTGTGATTTTATGATGATTGATGAATGCTTGCTACTCGACGAGGGTGTACACACAGAGTTTGCGAAAATTTACCCCCTCTTTTATTTTTCTCAGGTAATGCTCAATAGGAGGTTCGAGGTCTGGAGGGACTCTGGGTGGCCAGCTAGCAAGGCAACTTGGACTTGGTTGTTTTAAAAGCATTTAGTTCCTAATTTATTAAGTTATTTTAGACTGGATTGTAATAAGGCCTCCCCTTTTTATTATTAATTGGATTATTGTTCTTATGCATTGTAATTGCAAGAAGTTGAACAGGGATTTCCTAAATCATAGTTTTTATATACTACATTTTTGCAACCAAACTTTTAATTGATAAACTTTCTTTAATCAAATGTTTTGAAAAAAGCTTTCGTAACTGAAAAGAGTGTTTTCATAAGTTAACTAAGGTTTCATATCTTAAGGAATGGTTTTCAACGAAAACAAGGTTTTCGCTAAAACACTTCAATGTGATGCGCCAGATTCGGCCATAACGTCTGGGCCAGGTTTGGGGTGTTACAAACCTTCACCCAAATACGCATTTTAATCCACTTATGATGTTAATTGAAAGATATCTACACCCCTTCCTGCCGAAAGGTTGTATTAAACAAAAGAATCCATTAACATGAAACAATAGGCAGGAGGCTTATTCTGGTATCCACTTGTTTAAAGGAATCTTAAAACTAGAGACAAAAGAATGAGAATTTGGCCAAAATAAGTCCACTTATCCTGATTATTGATTGAATGCCAAAAGAAGGACTTGAATGCCTACGAACATTTGAGCACCCAAACACATGAGAAGGGTTAAAGAGTTAATAACCCTAAACTGAAACACTCGGCTTCATCAGAGAAGAAAACCATCATAAAAGGACCAAGAACCGAATCAAGAGCAAGAAATACTTACCCAAACTTAGCTGATAGGAATGGAATAATGTAGTAACAGTCGGCCACTGTCCGAGCCTAAATTCCTAAATAGACACAAACCCAATGCATTAAGAAGGGAGAAGTATTCGACCAACTTGAAAAGAAAATAAATAGTGGAAGGGTAAAGAAAAAATTTAATTCGGCTTAGTCAAACCTTAGGAACCATAGAAGAATTGTTGAGAAAAGGAAATAAAAGGTTCGGCTATGAGAGTAAAACCGAAAGAGTAAAAGAGGGGAAGAAGAAGAAAGGCAAAGTTCAGCCGAATGGTGAACTACAATTGAGGAGAGGCAGATACCAGATTCGGATTTTAGAAAAGAAAGTAGAAAGATAAATGTCCAAATAATCATAAAGGTAAAGCACAGAATTGCCAAAAGAAGGGAAAGAAACCAAAACAAAAAAAGGGAAAAACAACCCGAAATGCCAAAAAGAGAATTTGGCACCTATAAACTCTCAAGTTGCCGTACATGCACTCCCCAAACCCCTTAGTCGAGTTTGCACATACAAGCTACCTAATTCGACTACAACTCTCCAAGCTTCCAATTCCTTGATTCACTCCACCCTTTTTTCCATAATCCACTCCTTCAAATCCCCAACAACCAACATCCTATCCCTCGATCCCCTCCCCTTTTACCAAGTCCACAACCACTCAGTAGAGTTTTAGTCTACCACAAACACTTACCGCCCCAAGTAGTAAAATAAATATCCTTATGCATGCAATGGGACTCAAACCCAAGCCCTCTCAGTTGCTCAACACGTCACTTGCCACCAAGCCACAAGGCTCTTTTGTGACACATTTTACCCAGAAATATTTATAAGGCCTACAAGCTAAAGCCAAGGTTCACTTAAGGGGAAAAAACTAAAATTTTTGCAAAAGCCCAGACTTGAACCCAGGCTTCTCAAACACTCCCAAACACACCCAAATCACTTAGCCAATAAAGCAAACATGAAATTTGTGTCACTTTCTTGCTTAACTAAAATATATATGAGTAGTATCCTAACCGCTCCCATGCTCAAGGCCCAATACTTCTAGGCCCAATTTCGAGGTGTTACACTATGATTATTTATTTGTATTGTATTATCAATAATTTGAATAATTAGATAAATGGTATGATCGAAACTTGTTAATTTGTTAGTAATAATTTTATTAGATGGTTTACTTTGTAATGAAAGTCTATTCTGAATTGTCCTATGAATAGTAATGCCTCATAACCCCATTTCGGCAACGAGTTCGGGTTAAGGGTGTTACATTTAGTTGGTATCAGAGCTATGGTTTAGTCGATTCTAGGACTACCATAGTGTATGTGAGTCTAGCTATACATGCCATATTTAACCTATGATAGTGTGATATCTCCTAACTCTGACGAAAATTATTTTGATGAGACAGATAAGTTTTCAACTGAGCTAATTTTGATAGTACGGAATGTGTACTCGAATGTTTGAATGGAAATGTGTTGATGATGAGTTGAAACTCATAAAGGTATGGATAAAAAACTATGACATTGATGTTGACAAATGTTATAATTATGTGAGCATATAGATTATGATATTTGAGTTGTAATTGTTATCTGAAATGTTTTGATTGTGAGTTAATGATTTGAGTTGGTATATGAATTAAGTGTTAAAAACAAAAGTGATTAAAAGCAAATGTTTATTAAATGTTTAGACAATGTGAAATTATTAATGAATTCACTATTTGTGAAAGTATATGTGTTAAGTGTATTTATGTGTAAGTTAAATTTGAGGCTTCATTACCCTCACCCCCTTATTAGTGAATTATTACTATGAAATCTGTAAGAATTGGGTTGAATAAGTTCATGAGTGTGGAATTACAGAAGTATGTGTTTGGAAGATTAATAATGAGGTAAAAAAAAAGAGAGTAAATGAATCAGCAAATGAAGACAATATTAAAGGAGACATTGGATAGTTCTGAAGATTATTCAGATTATGTGACATCACTGTTAAGGAAGAAGTTATCTCCGATAAAATAACCTATTCAAGTATGTTATCTAAGGAAAATATTAGCTAGAATCTTTTCTGAATTGACTTCTGTTAGTGAAGGGATAATATGAAAATTCTGATGACAGAATTAGACAGTTGAATAATATTTGTAACAGTCCAGTTTAGACCCTAGTCAGAATAGTGGTTTTGGGACAACAAATACGAGTTTGAAAAATAATTTAATATTATTTTCTGTGTTTGTGATATGCGAATTTATATCTGCGAAGTTTTTGTGATTTAAATTCTCTGTTTCTTTGCTTAATTATGAAAAAGGATTTAATCGCCTAAATGATAAAATTTGCATGCCATATATTCAATGTGTTTAATTGGCATAGCTTTGCATTATTATGGCCTTACGTGGCAATTACTCCATGGAATTTATGAGTGGTCATGAATGACCTTGTTTTATGTAATATATATGTTTATTAATGAGGGATACAATGGTAATTCATGCTTTAACATGAATTAAAGAAAACAAATTGCATGCATGTGTTCATAAACACATATTATAACCAAAAATCAAAGAAAATAAAAAGAGGAAAGCCATTTTAGGTTTCGGCTAGCTTAATCCTTGATTAAGGTATGAATTTTGGTCTATTTATTTTATAATTTCTACGTTTCTATGATCGTTGCTTCGTGTTCTTCAAAATCCATGTCTGAATTTCTATTTCTGTTGAAGATTATGAAATGTGCCATTGATGATTATATGAGTTTTGTAATGTTTTTATATGGATTATGAAAGATATAGGTAAGATTATCATGCTTTGTTCTTGAATTTTTGATGGAATAGAGCTATTTGGGCTAATTTGTGAAAATGAGGTTTTGAAGGACTAAATTGTGAATTAAATATGTTATTTGGGCTTGTATGGAAGCTATGTATATTCAGCCAAACTATAGTCTTGGTGAATTTTGCATATTTCTGATTTTGTGAAAAATGAACTAAATTGTCAAAGTGTGAAAATGTAAGGGCTAAAATGCAAAGTGCCCTAAATATGTATTCATGGATTATTTTGAATGAAATGAATGATTGAATGGTTGAATTTGAATTGTATTAGATCAAGAACAAAGAAAATTAGACTTAGATCGAGGGAAGTCCGAAATAGTTTAATAGTTGACTCGTTTCCGTCTGAAATCCGTACGAGGTATGTCAAAATACAATTACGTGTTAAATCAATTGAATGTTGTATACACTAGTTATAATCTGTATTGGACAGCTGTGAGAGCCTGATGAATGAATTCTGAGTAAATTCTGATAATATGTTAGTATCTAAAAAGCTCTGCATGTTTCTAAAGGAACGTTGACATCGATATGAGATATCGTGTAAGATCGTGTCTGGGGCACAGGCCTCAATTTGATATTTACGTGTAAGACCATGTCTGGGACATCGGCATCATATTTAATTTCGTGTAAGACCCTATCTAGGACAGAGGCATCGATACTGAATTACATGTAAGACCGCATCCGGGATGTCGGCATTGTACCCATTTATGAGTATCTGTATCGTTTTTGAACCGTCTGATGATAAAGTACGAGATATGGGAATGAAAATATGAAATGTATAATCTATACAGGTACGTTTGTATCGTACTACATTTCTGAATATGAAAGACTCTATTTCTGTGAAATAATGAATGCGAGGTATGTACAAAATCATGGAAATGAAACATGACATGTATACAAGAAAATAAGCATGGTTAGGCTCATGAATTACTCTATGAAATGGCTATGAATTTTTACTATTGACTTTTACTTTATATGCTTTAATAGTTTGACTAGTTGTATTTGGCTTACTAAGCAATTTGTAGCTTACTCTGTGTGATTTCTGTTTGTTTTATAGTATTGTAGCTACTGAAGGATCAGGGATAGTCGAGGATTGTCACCTTACTATCAAACTCATTTCGGTACTTTTGAAAGTGTAAATTTTTGAAGTATGGCATGTATAGGCTAGAATGTTTATGTATTTAAGCTTTGATTTGTAAATATGTTATGCCATAAGAGTTGGCTAGCAAATGATATGTTTGTGCATAGTTTTGGTAAATTGATTGTGATGCCAAATTGTGTATGCTTGTAATGGTTATATAGCCGTGTATGTGGTGGTCATTTTGAAATATGCCAAGTTGAGGAAATGGTAAGTTTAAGCATGAGTTAGAAAGTGTCATAAGTGCGCTATGAAATGAGCATTTTTGGCATGTTATTGTAATAAGATTTTAATGTGTTTTGATATGGATTTGAATAGGTTATTGAATGATGATGATTTAGTTATAATGAAAAATATTTTGAGCATGGAATTGCGTGAAAAGTTTGGAATAAATGTTGTTTAATATTGCTTGTAGGAATGACCTGAAAAGGGGTGGCGAATTGGCTTAAACCAAGCTTGCAATGTGCCACATGATCAGGGAACACGGGCGTGCCTTGTGGCCGTGTATGCAAAGCAGTAACCTCTTAAGATCACACGGTTAAGACACATGGGCATGTCATATGGCCGTGGGCTTAAGTTAGTAGCCAGCTAAGTATTACACGGCCATGGCACACGGCCCTGTCTGTTGGCCGTGTGTAAAAGTCAGTATACTCTGTTTTGGCATGGCTGGATCACATGGGCGTGTCTAGTGCCCGTGTAAGACACACAGCCTGGTCACACGGACGTGTGACCCCAACAGAATTGAAAAAATTTTCTAATTTTTGAAGATTCTGAATGTGTTCGGTTTAGTCCCGACCTTTTCTAAAAGTGTGTCTTAGGTCTTAGAGACCTCTATAAGGGATGAATTGTTGATTTGCTTATGCATTAATATTATGTGATATCTGTGATTCTGTATTGATCTGTAATGTTTTGTCTGTTTGGTAATGCCCCATACCTATTTCAGTGACAGTTACGGGATAGGGGTGTTACATTTTTGTTGGTATCAGAGCTATGATTTAGTCGGTTCTAGGACTACCGTAGTGTATGTGAGTCTAGCTATACATGCCATACATTTGAAACTGCGATAGTGTGATGAATCCTGACATTGAAATGTTCTTTTATATAGCGAATGGATCCCGATAGAGCTATAGCTGACGATGTAGAAAGTAATGCACCTGCTCCAGCGCAAAGGACGATACAAGCTGATTCTTGACTGGCTACGAGTAGCCGTGATGGTGAGGCTAAACAAGCCTTCTATCAGATGATGAATGATTGGTTCACCCAATACATTAGAACCAATTCGGTTGTACAACAACCTCCAATCCCGGTTAATCCTTCTCAAATTCCTGTTATGTCCTCAATGAATCTGGTTCAGTTAAGTAGACTACCAGTTGATAATATTAGAAAGTATGAGGCTAAAGAGTTCCGAGCTACAACGACTAATGATACTAAAAGAGCCGAATTCTGGTTAGAGAATACAATACGAGTGTTTGATGAAATGTCTCTGAATCCCGAGGAATGTGTAAAAATATATCGTTTCACTTCTGAGAGATACGGTGTACCATTGATGGAAAACTTTAATATATGTGGTTCTGAGTGAACAGGTTACCTAGGATTTCTTTCAAGCTGAATTTCGGAAGAAATACATTAGTCAGAGATTCATCGATCAGAAACGTAAAGAGTTTCTCGAGCTTAAACAAGGTGGTATGTCTTTTACTGAATACGAACGTGAATTTGTGAGATTGAGCTAGTATGCTCGGGAATGTGTATCAAATAAAGCATTAATGTGCAAAAGGTTTTAAGATGGACTAAACGAAGATATCCGTCTGTTAGTTGGGATTTTGGACATTAAAGAAATGGTAGTGCTCTTTGAGCGAGCTTGTAAAGCTGAAGAATTAAGTAAAGAGAAACGAAAAGCTAATTTTGAAGCTAGAGATGTTAAAAAGAGATCTTTGAGTATATCATTTTAGTCTGTGTCAAAGAAATCCCAAGATGATCATACCTGTTCAAAGGCTATGGTAGGACATTCGAATCGAGATCGAGCTAGATCGCATTAAAATTTCAGAGCTCCTGCTACTTCTGTTGCAAGTGTCGGGAATGTCCAATCTGAGAAACTTGAATGTAAATACTATGGTAAAAAAACATCCAGAAAATTGTAGATTGAATGACCAAGTCTATTTTCGATGTAGATCTCTGGACCATTTTTTAGAGATTGTTCTGAACCTGCTGAGCAAGAGAATGTACAGAATTAGAGACTGAGCAACACCTCAGCTAGAGGTAGACCTTTCAAAAATATGGGAAATGCAAGTGGTGGTCAAAGAGCTACTAGGGATACTGCTATTAGATCTGAGGCCAGAGCACCTGCCAGAGCCTATGCTATCCGAGCTCGTGAGGAAAGCCAAATCTCTGACTTGATTGACATGGTACTTTTACTCTTTATGATACTTCTGTGATTGCATTGATAGACCCTGGATCAACGCATTCTTATATTTGTATGAGTTTAGTGCACAGTAAGACTTTGCCTGTAGAGTCTACTGAATTTGTAATTAGAGTGTTGAACCCCTTAGGCAAAAGTGTCTTGGTTGATAAAGTCTGCAAGAATTTCCCGTTATTGTTTCGAGATATCTATTTTCCTATTGATCTGATTCTTTTTACCTTTTGACGAATTCGGTATAATTCTGGGAATGGATTGGTTAACTTTGCACGATGTTATTGTGAATTGCAAATGAAAAGCCATTGATTTAAGGTGTAAGAATGATGAGATAATTCGAATTGAGTCTAGTGATCTGAATGGACTTCCAACTGTGATATCTGAAGTGAAAGCACAGAAATATGTGAAGAAAGGCTGTGAAGCCTACTTAGCTTATGTGTTAGACACGAAAGTGAATGATAAGAAAGTTGAATCAGTGCCTATTGTCTGTGAATTCTCTGATGTGTTTCCTGAAGAACTACCGGGTTTGCCTCTGATTCGAGAAGTCGAGTTTGGCATTAAATTAGTGCCTAGTACTACTCCGATTTCGATAGCTCCGTATAGAATGGTTCTGACCGAGTTAAAGGAATTAAAATCTCAATTGCAAGAATTGACTGATCGAGGATTTGCTAGATCGAGCTTTTCAGCATGGGGTGCTCCTGTTCTGTTTATGAAAAAGAAAGATGGCACAATGAGAATGTGTATTGATTACCGTTAGCTTAACAAAGTGACTATAAAGAACAAATATCCTTTGCCCAGAATTGATGACTTATTCGATCAGTTGAAAGGTGCTACTGTGTTTTGAAAAATAGATTTGAGATCAGGCTATTATCAGCTGCAAGTAAAAGACTCAGATATTTAGAAGACTGCTTTCAAAACAAGGTACGGCCACTATGAATTTTTAGTTATGCTTTTCGGTTTGGCTAATGCACCTGCTATCTTTATGGATTTGATGAATAGAATTCTCAAACCGTATTTAGATCAATTTTTTGTGGTATTCATTAATGATATATTGATTTATTCACATGATGAATCCGAACATGCCGAGCATTTGAGAATAGTGCTACAGACTCTGCGAGATAAATAGTTGTATGCAAAGTTCAGTAAATGTGAGTTCTGGTTGCAAGAAGTTGGTTTTCTAGGCCACATTGTGTTAGCATCAGGTATTCAAGTTGATCCGAACAAAATTTCTACTATTCTGGATTAGAAGCCTCTAAGAAATGTTTCTGAAGTCTGTAGTTTTTTGGGACTTGCCAGTTACTACAGACGATTCGTAAAAGGTTTTTCAATGATTGCGACTCCGTTGACAAAATTGCTCCAGAAAGATGTGAAGTTTGAGTGGTCTGAAAAGTGTTAGAACAGTTTTGATCGGTTAAAAGCTCTGTTAACTGAAGCTCCGGTACTTGTGCAACCTAAATCAAGTAAAGAATTCGTTGTTTACAGTGATGCTTCGTTGAATAGACTAGGTTGTGTTCTAATGCAAGAAGGCAAGGTTATAGCTTATGCCTCGAGACAACTAAAACCGCATGAAAAGAATACCCGACCCATGATCTGGAATTAGCTGCTATTGTGTTTGCTTTGAAAATCTGGCATCACTATCTGTTTGGTGAGAAATGTCACGTGTTTTCTGATCATAAAAGTCTGAAGTATTTCATGATGCAAAAAGATTTGAATCTGTGACAGAGAAGATGGTTAGAACTGCTAAAGGACTATGAACTTGTGATTGATTATCATCTGGGAAAAGCAAATGTTGTTACCGATGCCTTAAGTCAGAAATCGTTGTTTACTTTACGTGCAATGAATGCTCATTTGGTTCTATCTGATGATAGTTTAGTTTTAGCTGAATTAAAAGTGAGACCTTTGTTCTTACAACAAATTATTAAAGCTCAGAAGGTTGATAATGAATTAATAGAAAAACGAGCTCAGTGTGATTCTTAATTCTGAGTTGATGTTGATGATTGTTTGAGATACGGAAATAGACTTTGTGTTCTGAGAAATTTCGGAGTTAATTCAGACGATTTTGAGTGAAGCTCATAGTAATTGTTTATCTGTACATTCGAGTAGTACTAAAATGTATAATGATCTGAAGCAGCATTATTGGTGGTTCGGAATGAAAAGAGATATCTCTGATTTTGTTTCTAAATGTTTAATCTATCAGCAATTTAAAGCTTAACATCAAGTGCCATCTAGGTTACTACAACCGATTATGATTCCGGAGTGGAAATGGGACTGAGTGACCATGGATTTTGTTTCAGGCTTGCCCTTGTCTCTGAGAAAAAAAGATGCAATTTGGGTTGTAGTTGATCGTTTGAGGAAATCAGCTCATTTTATTCCGATTCGATCTAATTATTCGCTTGATGAATTAGCTGAGTTATACATTTTTTATATCATGAAATTGCAAGGTGTGCCATTGTCGATAGTGTCAGATAGAGACCCGAGATTTACATCACGATTTTGAAAGAAGTTGCAAGATGCTTTGGGTACTAAATTGCATTTTAGCACTACTTTTCATCCACAAATAGATGGTCAATCTGAACGGATTATTAAGATACTTGAGGATATGTTGAGATGTTGCATTCTTGAGTTTGAAGGTACGTGGGAACAATATCTACCTTTAATTTAATTCGCTTATAATAACAGTTTTCAGTCGAGCATTAAAATGGCACCATACGAAGATTTATATGATCGCAAATGTTGTACACCTTTGTATTGGTCTGAGCTCACTGAGAATAAGATTTACGGTATTGATCTGATAAAAGAAACATAACAGAAAGTGAAAGTAATTCGAGATAGTCTGAAAGCTGCCTCTGATCGTCAAAAATCTTATGCGAATTTAAAATGAAAAGATATCAAATTTGAGATCGGTGATAAAGTGTTTCTGAAAGTATCTCCGTGGAAGAAACTGTTTCGATTTGGTAAAAAGGGCAAGTTGAGTCCGAGGTTCATCAGACCGTATGAGATTATCGAGCGTATTGGGCCGGTAGCATATAGATTGTCATTGCCACCAGAGTTAGAAAAGATTCACAATGTGTTTCATGTATCGATGCTTCGATGATACAGATCCAATCTTTCGCATATAATTTCCCCATCTGATATTGAAATCCAATTTGATATAACTTATGAAGAAAAACCGATCCGTATTTTAGCTCGTGAGGTTAAAGAGTTACAAAATAAGAAAATTCCATTAGTTAAAGTGATGTGACATCGACATGGTGTTGAAGAGGCCACGTGGGAGTTTGAAGATGCTATAAGACAACAATATCCAAATCTATTTAACGGTAAGAATTTCGGGGACAAAAATTCCTAAGGGGGAGAATTGTAACAGTCCGGTTTAGACCCTAGTCGGAATAGTGGTTTCGGGACCACAAATCCGACTCTGAAAAATAATTTAATATTATTTTCTGTGTCTATGATATGTGAATTTATATCTGCGAAGTTTCTGGGATTTAAATTCTCTGTTTTTGTGCTTAATTATGAAAAAGGATTTAATCGCGTAAATGATAAAATTTGCATGCCATATATTCAATGTGTTTAATTGGCATGGCTTTGGATTATTATGGCCTTATGTGGCAATTACTCCATGGAATTTATGAGTGATCATAAATAACCTTGTTTTATGTAATTAATATGTTTATTAATGAGGGATACAATGGTAATTCATGCTTTAACATGAATTAAAGAAAACAAATTGCATGCATGTGTTCATAAACACATATTATAACCGAAAATCAAAGAAAATAAAAAGAAGAAAGCCATTTTAGGTTTCGACTATCTTAATCCTTGATTAAGGTATGAATTTTCGTCTGTTTTTTATAATTTCTAAGTTTCTGTGATCATTGCTTCGTGTTCTTCAAAACCCATGTCTGAATTTCTGTTTTTGTTGAATATTATGAAATGTTCCATTAATGATTTTATGAGTTTTGTAATGTTTTTATATGGATCATGAAAGATATATGTAAGATTATCATGCTTTGTTCTTGAATTTTTGATGAAATAGAGCTATTTGGGCTAATTTGTGAAAATGAGGTTTTGAAGGACTAAATTGTGAATCAAATATGTTATTTGGGATTGTATGGAAGCTATGTATGTTCGACCAAACTATAGTCTTGGTGAATTTTGCATACTTGTGATTTTGTGAAAAATGGACTAAATTGTCAAAGTGTGAAAATGTAAGGGCTAAAATGAAAAGTGCCCTAAATATGTGTTCATGGATTATTTTGAATGAAATGAATGATTGAATGGTTGAATTTGAATTGTATTAGATCAATAACAAAGAAAATTGGACTTAGATCGAGGAAAGTCCAAAATAGTTTAATAGTCGACTCGTTTCCGTCTGAAATCTGTATGAGGTAAGTCAAAATACAATTATGTGTTAAATCAATTGAATGTTGTATATACTAGTTATAATCTGTATTGGACAGTTGTGAGAGCCTGATGAATGAATTCTGAGTAAATTTCGATAATATGTTAGTATCTGAAAAGCTCTGTATGTTTCTAAAGGAGCGTTGACATCGATCTGAGATATCGTGTAAGACCGTGTCTGGGCATAGGCCTCAATTTGATATTTACGTGTAAGACCATGTCTGGGACAGAGGCATCGATACTGAATTACATGTAAGACCACGTCCAGGACGTCAGTATTGTACCCGTTTATGAGTATCTGTATCGTTTTTGAACCGTCTGATGATACAGTACGAGATATGGGAATGAAAATATGAAATGTATAACCTATACAGGTACGTTTGTATCGTACTACATTTCTGAATATGAAAGACTCTGTTTTTGTGAAATAATGAATGCGAGGTATGTACGAAATCATGGAAATGAAACATGACATGTATACAAGCAAATGAGCATGGTTAGGCTCATGAATTACTCTGTGAAATGGCTATGAATTTTTACTATTGACTTTTACTTTATATGCTTTAATAGTTAGACTAGTTGTATTTGGTTTACTAAGCTTTTTGTAGCTTACTATGTGTGATTTCAGTCTGTTTTACAGTTATCGTAGCTACTGAAGGCTCAGGTATAGTCGAGGATTGTCACCTTACTATCAAACTCAGTTTGGTGCTTTTGAAAGTGTAAATTTTTTAAGTATGGCATGTATAGGCTAGAATGTTTATGTATTTAAGCTTTGATTTGTAAATATGTTATGCCATAAGAGTTGGCTAGCAAATGATATGTTTGTTCATAGTTTTGGTAAATGGATTGTGATGCCAAATTGTGTATACTTGTAATGGTTATATAGCCTTGTATGTGGTGGTCATTTTGAAATATGCTAAGTTGAGGAAATGGTAAGTTTAAGCATGAGTTAGAAAGTGTCATAAGTGAGCTATGAAATGAGCAATTTTGGCATGTTGTTGTAATAAGATTTCAATATGTTTTGATATGGATTTGAATAGGTTGTTAAATGATGATGATGATGATTTAGTTATAATGAAACATATTTTGAGCATGGAATTGCCTGAAAAGTTTGGTATAAATGTTGTTTAATATTGCATTGTGCCACATGGTTAGGGAACACAGGCATGCCTCGTAGCCGTGTATGCAAAGCAGTAACCTCTTAAGATCACACGGGTAAGACACATGGGTGTGTCATATGGCCGTGGGCTTAAGTCAGTAGCTAGCTAAGTATTACACAGCCATGGCACACGACCCTGTCTGTTGGCCATGTGTAAAAGTCAGTATATATACTCTGTTTTGGCAAGGCTAGATCACATGGTCGTGTCTAGTGCCCGTGTAAAACATATGGCTTGGTCACACGGGCGTGTGACCTCAATAGAATTGAAAAATTTTTCTAAGTTCTGAAAATTCTGAATGTGTTCGGTTTAGTCCCGACCTTTTCTAAAAGTATGTCTTAGGTCTTGGAGACCTCTGTAAGGGATGAATTGGTGCTTTGCTTATGCATTAATATTATGTGATATCTATGATTCTGTATTGATCTGTAATGTTCTATCTGTCTGGTAATGCCCTTACCTATTTCGGTGGCGGTTACGGGATAAGGGTGTTACAATATTTGAATTGTATTGATGGCTAAGTGCAGTGGTTATAGTCGGGCAATTACAATGACTTCTTCTGAGTACTCTACGTGTACATTTATCTTCAGAAATATATCTAACTGTTTAATTCAAATGGAATTCTCACCGTAAGAGCACATTAACTAAATATGTTTATAGATGAAAACATCGTTGGTTTGTTTGGGTTATGTTCGACATTGCTCTGTCTTCCTCTGATATTTATTCCATTGTGTGTATATTAAAATCGACGGTAAAATCTGTATAATGCTAATAATCTGTTTCTACTGGATATTGCTATGTTGAAAATACGTAAAGATTATATTGCTTTCGTTACTACGGATTTCAATATTTATGAGCTATATTATTCTTTCTAGATCATTCCTAGAATATCATTGGAATTGATATTATTTCATATGGGTTATAATTCTCAAATATTTTGTGTGGCATCAGATATTAAAATTTTGTTATTCCGGTTTTCTTATGATCCCATGTGATTATCTGCAAGATATTTCTATTTGATGGAAATGGCTATATCTATTATAATTACAACTTCTGTTTGAAATTTGGGAATACTATAGTATCGTTATTAGAGTTATAAAGTTGTGTTTCTGTATTGGTTGTTGTTGAAATCACATCTGATTTTATTCTGGATTCTAACGCTTTATTAATAGTTGGGATATTATCTATTGTTAAGGTTAAGATGTCTGCCTTATTTATGACATTATAATTTCTATTTGATGATAGTGGCATCTGTATAATAATATGTCTGAGATATTCTTTAATGGGAAGAAAGAATTTCTTCGAAAAGACTGATCCACTGATTTAAACTGATCTGAATTATTATATTTAAAAGAAGATTTGGGTCATATGTGTTTGAATCTATCTACCGAACTGGTAATAAACTTTGAATGTACATATGTGATCTGAAGGATAGTCTAGAAGAAGAATGCTTATACAGAATTATGTCTATCGGAACAATTCTATTTGAGAAATATTGTGGTAAATTAAAGTTAATTTGATTTTTGAAGTTTCCCTTTTTGCACGAAGATATTGTTAACTGAAATATCAGCTCTAGTTCAGCTTAAGTTGAAGAAAAAGTTTATGATATTCATTTATGCATCAATGAACTGTTTGAAGTGTATTTTAATATTAGAGTATACAGAGATATTCTGCGATTTTATATAGTTTAAGCTGCATGTAAAAAAAAAGTTAGTTAAGTGACATATTTGATGGTTCGATTATAGCCGAGTTAAAAGCAAGACCGTTATATATTCAACAGAATTGTGAGGTTCATAAAGTTGATAATAAATTGTTAGCGAAGCGGGGCCAATATGATGCTGAAGGTTGTCTGAGATTCTGAAATTGAATATGTGTTCCATGAAATTCAGAGTTGATTCAAATGATTTTGAACAAAGCTTACAGCAGTCAGTTATCTGTTCACCCGAGTAGTACTAAGATGTACAATGATCTGAAACAGCTTTACTGGTAGCATGGTATGAAACTTGACATTTCTAACTTTGTTTCGAAATGTTTAGTCTTTCAGCAAGTAAAAAATGAGCATCAGGTACATTCTGGGTTGCTTTAGCCGATCATGATACCTGAATGGAAATGGAACAGAGTTAAAATGGATTTTGTATTCGGTTTACCATTGACACCGAACAAGAAAGATGTAATCTAGGTTATTGTGGATAGATTGACTAAATCGGCTCATTTTGTTCTGATTCGCATTGATTATTCACTTGATAAGCTTACTGAGTTATATGTTTTTTTTAGACTGTGAGATTACACGGTGTGCCTATTTCTAATGTTTTGGATAGATATTCGAGGGTACGTCGTGGTTTTGGAACAAACTACATGATGAACTATGTACGACATTACATTTCAACATTGCTTTCCATCCGCAAACAGATGGTCAATTTGAGCGAATCATTTAGATACTTGAGGATATGTTGAGATGTTGCATTCTCAAGTTCGAAGGTACGTGGGAATGATATTTACCTCTGATTGAATTTGCGTACAATAATAGCTTTCAATCGAGTATCAAAATGACACCTTTTGAGGCTTTGTACGGTCGTAAATGTCATACACCATTGTATTGGACTGAGCTCAGTGAAAATAAGATACACGAGGTTGACTTGATCAAAGAGACTGAACAAAAAGTAAAAGTGATCCGTGAAAGTCTGAAAACAGCGTCAGATCGTCAGAAATCATATGCGGACTTGAAACGAAAAGATATAGAGTTTCAGATTGGAGACAGAGTCTTTTTTAAAGTCTCACCGTGGAAGAAAATACTCAAGTTCAATTGAAAGAAAAATTGAGTCCGAGATTTATTGGACCGTATAAGATTATAAAGTGTATTGGGACGGTTGCTTACAGACTGTTATTGCCATCTGAGTTAGAAAAGATCCACAGCGTATTCCATGTTTCGATGCTTCGTAGATACCAATCTGATCCCTCGCATGTGATTAATTCGTCAGAGATTGAGATTAAGTCCGATATGACATATGAGGAAGAACAGATTCGTATTTTGGCTTGCAAGAGTAAAGAATTGCGAAATAAGAAATTTTCGTTAGTTAAAGTGCTGTAGCATAAACACGGAGTTGAAGAAGCAACGTGGGAGCTAGAAGATGCAATGAAAGAACGTTATCGGAATCTATTTACTTGTAAGATTTTCGGGGACGTATGTAATAGCCCAATTTAGACCCTAATAGGAACAGTGGTTTCGGGACCACGAATCCGAGTCAGAAAAATATTTTAAAATTATTTTCTATGTTTATTTTATGTGAATTTATTCGTGTGAAATTTTCAGAAATTAATTTTGTCATTTGAGTGTCTGACAAAATAAAAGGGCTTAATCGCGTAAAATAAAAATTTGATGGTTAATTGTAAAAGGACTAAAATGAATGTGTCTATGTAAGTGGAGGTATTTAAAATGTAATTTGACCTTAGTTAAATATCATGGACGGTTGTAACCATGCACTTAAATTGGTTTTATATTTTTATTATAAGGTTAAATATGTAAATTATGTAATAATAAGTAATAATAAAACATAAAAAAAAAAACGTGGTCTCATAATATTTGTTCTTGCCGAATATTAAAGAAAATAAAGAAAACAAAGCCTAGGTTATTCGACTATTCTCAAGCTTGATTCAAGGATAGTTTGGTTTTGATTTTTGATAATTTTTAGGTTTTTGAAATTGTTGCTTCGAGTACTATCCGACCCATGCTTGAATTTTTTATTTTGATGAATATTTTGAGTTATGCCATTGATGAGAGCTTGTGATTTTTGTTGTTTGATGATGAAATATGGAAGATATGTTTTAGATTAACATGTTTTATATTGGAGTTTTTGATGATTTTGAGTAATTAGGACTAAATTACAAAAATAATAAATTAAGGGACTAATTTGTGAAATAAAAAAATGTGAGGACTTGTATGTGTATGGGGAGTATTCGACTCAAACATGGCATAGGCAAATTATACTTGTTTTGTGTTTTGTGAATTTTAGATAAAATTGCTAAAAGTGTAAAATGTATGGGGCAAAAGTGCAATTTGTCCATTTATGTGTTTTTGAATGAATTTGATTAAATAAGTTTAAATTATGTCAATTTAGATCAAGAAAAGAGAAAATCAGACTTGGATTGGGGAAAAACAAAAATAGACGAATAGTCGATTTACATCGTTCGTCGATATCCGAGGTAAATCTTTAAACAATTAGACATCGCTAATTTTGAATGTAACATAGTTTAATATGCTGATTTGGGATTTATGGATTTATGGAATAGTTAGCCTAATGTGATAAAGCATAAAAATAATGCATTTGAGTTTGACTCGATTGAGTTATAACATTTGGAAGACAGTATGAATTATGTGGAATATTTGAAATGTTTGATATATGAATTGTTTATGAGACAGCTTTATAATAATGATATTCGGGCTATGAGCCTAGCAAGCCTTGTGCTGATGAATTTAATTGGCTTTATGCCTAGTAGGCTTATTGCCGGTGAATAAAATCAGACTTTGAGTCTAGCAAGCCTTGTGCCGGTGTGTGATTCAGGCTTATGCCTAGCAGGTTTATACCGGTGATTTATTTTTAAGCCTATGCCTATAAGACTTCATGTTGATATAGTAATTGAGCAAGTAAACTGAGCTAAATGATCTTGTATATTCGGCCACATAGGTATATACATATGTGATGTTATATTGGATCTTGTATATTCAGCCACATAGGTATGTACGTATGTGATGTTATATTGGATCTTGTATATTCAGCCATATAGGTATGCACGTATGTGATGTTATATTGGATCTTGTATATTCGGCCACATAGGTATGTACATATGTGATGTTATATTGGATCTTGTATATTTGGCCATATAGGTATGTACATATGTAATGTTATATTGGATCTTGTATATTCGGCCATATAGGTATACACAAATTGGATGTTATATTTGATCTTGTATATTCGGCCATATAGGTATGCACATATGTGATGTTATATTTGATCTTGTATATCCAGTAAAATGAGTGATGTTGGTATATGAAGTTGAATTTTGTTTTGTGAGCTTGTGTAAATTTGTAGAAGTATATTTGAATATATAATGATATTTGGCTTTGAAAGTTGAATGAAAATTTGTAAAATGTTAACCTTATAAATATTCGGTCAAGGTGGTAGTTATGTTAAACATGTGTGGTTATGGATTGATTAATTTGAAATTAAATATGACATTGATATAGTAAATTAGTTTATTTTAGATTTTAAGGAGTTGAATATATTATTGAGTTGATATTTGCTTATGACTTACTAAGTTATAAAAGCTTACTTTGCGTATATGTGTGTTTCTATTTTATAGATTTTGGATTCGAGTTACGAGCTCAGAGATCGTCAGCCAAGTCTATCACACTATCGACTGACTTTGGTATTTTAATAAGCGAACTTTCGAACCTATGGCATGTATAGGCTATATTATGTTTTGGAATATTGTATTTTGGTCTGTGTTAAATGGGAGCCATGCGAAAATGGCTTAATTACTATGCTTGAGTTCGGTGTTGTTTAAATTATTGTTTAAGTGTATTTTGATTAATATGCCATGTGCCATGGTTGATTATAAGTTATGTTATGTTCTTGTATTCGGAAGTGGTATGGATGAATTGGTTATGTTATATATGTTAGATCTTGGCTTGAGTTTATATTGAGAGTGTAACAAAATAGTATGATGTTTGTGAAGCCTGATATGTGATTCGGCCATATGGTATTTTATGGTTGTTAATTGAGCTAAAATAGATCAAGTGTTAGTTAGGTAA
The DNA here is from genome assembly GCA_025698465.1 of Gossypium longicalyx. NCBI lineage: Eukaryota > Viridiplantae > Streptophyta > Magnoliopsida > Malvales > Malvaceae > Gossypium > Gossypium longicalyx. The sequence continues at coordinate 11,729,895 of CM047000.1, forward strand.
AAATCATGATTTATGCATGGTGTGTATTCGATGTGTACTTATGAATTTAAGTATTAATGTGTATTAATATACGAAATGTGAAAACTCATATCGACTAATTGGAAAATGTTGTATAAATGAATGACTAGTTGGTATTGAAATTTATTTATTTGAAATACAATTTGTGCACATGCAAGATTATTATTAAAATGGGTTTGATATTCAATTTATGAATGTTTTAATTATGTTATCAAATGAATTATATGAAGTTTAAGATTTGATATTTGAAAATGATATTAGTATTGATGAGCTTATAACTTCGATTTGTTAAATGAAAAGCATATTTGTATGAACTATGATATGATTGGTATCGCCTCCTAACCCTAATTTGGTGACGGTTCGGGTTAGGGGTGTTACATTTAATTGGTATCAGAGCTACGGTTTAGTCGATTCTAGGACTAACGTAGCGTGTGTGAGTCTAGCCATACATGCCATAATATATATTGCGATAGTGTGATGACTTCTGACATTTAAAAATGTGTTTCCGTATAGTAAATGGATCCCGACAGAGCTGTAGCTGATGATGTCGAGAGTGTAGCGCTTGCTCCAGCACAAGGGACAGTGCCAGTTTAATCTCGACCTATCTCGAGTAGCCATGAGGGGGAGGCTAAACAAAGCCTTCTACAAAATGATGAACGATTGGTTTACGCAGTATATCCGGACTAATGCAGCTGCGCAACAACCTCAACCCCCGAATAATCCATCTCCAATACCTGTGGTACCTCTGATGATTGATCCAATGAGATTTAATAAGCCTCCTGTAGATAAAATCAGAAAACACGGGGCCGAAGAGTTTAAAGCTAATGATGATGATGATGCTGAGTGGGCTGAGTTGTGGCTTGATAATACTATCCGTGTGTTCGACGAGCTATCTTGTACTCCGGATGAATGTTTAAAGTGTGCCGTATCTTTATTACGAGACATCGCATATCACTGGTGGAATACAATAGTATCGGTGGTCCCGAAAGAGAGAGTGACCTAGGAATTCTTTCAGACTAAATTCCATAAGAAATACATCAGCCAAAGATTTATCAACTAGAAACGCAAAGAATTTTTGGAATTGAAACAGGGTCGTATGACCGTAACTGAGTATGAGTGGAAATTTGTGAGATTATGTCAATATACTCGTGAATGTGTTTCAACCGAAGCTATCATGTGTAAAAGATTCAATGATGGTTTGAACGAAGACATTAAATTGCTGGTTGGTATACTTGAAATCAAAGAGTTCATGGTACTTGTTGAACGAGCTTGCAAAGTCGAAGAACTTGGGAAAGAGAAAAGAAAAGTTGATTTTGAAGCTAGAGATTCCCGTAAAAGATCATAGGGTAAGACTTTTCACTCAGCATCGAAGAAGTTCAGAGATGATTCTAGTCGATCTAAAGCTACATCAGACTTTTCTAGACGAGATCAAGACCGACCTCCTGTGAGTTCACGAGCTACTTCGGTTGCTAGTGTTGACAATGTTTGGCAGAATAGACTCAAGTGTAAGCATTGTGGTAAATGGTATTCTGAAAATTGTAGATTGCATGATCTGTCTTGTTTTAAATGTGGATCGATGGATCATTTTATCCGAGATTACCCGATGTTAGCTGAGCAAAACACTGTTCTGAACGTGAGACTGAGTAATACTTCAGTACGAGGCAGACCACCTAGGCATTCATGTAATGTGAGTGGCAGTCAGAGAGAAACGAAAGATACAGCAATATGATCTGAGAGTCGTGCACCTGCCAGAGCATATGCTATACGCGCTCGTAAGGATGCTTCTTCCCCAAATGTCATTACCGGTACTTTCACTCTTTATGAGACTAGTGTTATTGCATTGATTGATCCTGGTTCGACTCATTCTTATGTGTGTGAAACATTAGTATCCAGTAAGACTTTGCCTGTTGAGTCTACTAAGTTTGTGATTCAAGTATCAAACCCCCTGGGCCGGTGTGTTCTGGTTGACAAAGTGTGTAAAAATTGCCCGTTAATGATTCGAGATCATGCTTTCCAACCGATTTGATGTTGTTACCTTTCGATGAGTTCAATATAATTTTGGGTATGGATTGGTTGACTTTACACGATGCCATTGTAAATTGTAAAAGAAAGACCATTGATTTGAGATGTCAGAACAACGAGATTATTTGGATTGAATCTAATAATCTGAATGGTTTACCAGCAGTAATATCTTCGATTTTAGCTCGAAAGTATGTGAGAAAAGGATGTGAAGCCTACTTTGCTTATGTGCTTGATAGTAAAGTGACTGAAAATAAGATTCACTCCGTACCAGTTATGTACGAGTATTCAGATGTGTTTCTCGAAGAATTGTCGAGTTTGCCACCTATCCGAGAAGTAAAGTTTGGTATCGAGTTAGTATCAGAGACAACTTCGATTTCAATAGCTTCGTACCGGATAGCACCTACTGAATTAAAAGAGTTGAAAGCATAGTTGCAAGAGTTGATAGATAGAGGTTTCACGCGACTGAGTTTCTCTCCCTGGGGTGCGCTTGTGTTATTTGTGAAAAAGAAAGATGGAACTATAAGAATGTGTATCGATTATAGACAACTTAATAAGGTGACTATAAAGAATAATTATACGTTGCCACGGATTGATGATTTGTTTGATCAGCTGAAAGGGGCTATAGTGTTTTTAAAAATAGATTTGAGATCAGGTCATTATCAGTTGCGAGTTAAAGACTTTAACAGGCCAAAGACTGCTTTCCGAACGAGGTACAGACACTACGAGTTTTTAGTCATGCCTTTTGGACTTACTAATGCACCTACTGTTTTCATGGATTTGATGAATCAAATTTTCAGACAGTATTTATATTGGTTTGTGGTTCTATTCATTGATGATATATTGATCTACTCCCGTAATGAAACTGAACATGCCGAGCATTTGAGACTTGTATTATAGACTTTGCAAGAAAAATAGTTGTATGCGAAGTTTAGTAAATGTGAGTTCTGGTTGCACGAAGTTAGTTTTTTGGGACATGTTGTTTCAGCATCAGGTATTCGGGTTGATCCGAGTAAGATTTCAGCAATACTTGACTTGAAACCTCTGAGAACCGTTTCTGAAGTCAAAAATTTTCTGGGACTTGTCGGTTACTATAGACAGTTTGTAAAAGGTTTTTCTATGATTGCAACCCCGATGACAAAGCTACGTCAGAAAGATGTTAAGTTTGAGTGGTCAGAAAAGTGCCAGAAAAGTTTTGATCAGTTAAAAGCCCTTTTGACCGAAGCTCTAGTGTTAGTTCAGCCAGAATCGGGTAAAGAATTTGTTATCTATTTTGATGCATCTTTAAATGGTTTGGGCTATGTTTTGATGAAAGAAGGCAAAGTCATAGCTTATGCCTCGAGATAGTTAAAACCGCATGAAAAGAATTATCCGACACACGATCTAGAATTGACAGCTATTGTGTTTGCATTGAAGATATGATGTCACTATTTGTTCGGGGAGAAATGTCATGTTTATTCTGATCATAAAAGTCTAAAGTACATGATGACTCAGAAAGATTTGAATTTGAGATAGCGTCGATGGTTAGAGTTGTTAAAAGATTACGAGTTAGTGATTGAAAATCACCCAGGAAAGGCTAATGTTGTTGCTGATGCTCTAAGCCAATAATCATTGTTTGCTTTGCGTGCAATGAATGAACATATGGTTATGTCAGATGATGGTTCCATAATAACTGAGTTAAAAGCAAGATCGTTATTTGTTTAACAGATTAGCGAAGCTCAAAAGTTTAACAATAATTTGATAGTAAAGTGGGCTCAATGTGATTCGAACGTTGATTCAGAATTTCAAGTGGATATCGAGGGATGTTTGAGATTCAGAAACTGAATATGCGTTCCGAAAAATACTGAGTTGATTCAGATGATTTTGAATGAAGCTCATAACAGTCAGCTATCTATTCACCCGGGTAGTACAAAGATGTATAATGATTTGAAACAACACTACTGGTGACAAGGTATGAAACAATACATTTTTGATTTTGTATCGAAATGTCTAGTTTGTCAGCAAATAAAAGCCGAGCATCAGGTAGCTTCCGAATTGCTACAGTAGATCATGATACCTGAATGGAAATGGGACAGAGTTACGATGGATTTTGTATCCAGTTTACCAATGACGTTAAGCAAGAAAGATGTAATTTGGGTTACTGTGGATAGATTGACTAAATCAGCTCACTTTGTTCTAATTCATACAGATTATTCGCTCAATAAACTTGCAGATTTATATATTTCTCAGATTGTGAGACTACACGGAGTACCTATTTCTATTGTATCGGATAGAGATTCGAGGTTTACATTGCGATTTTGGAAGAAACTGCAAGATGCATTAAGTACTAAACTGCATTTTAGCACTGCTTTTCATCCCCAAACAGATGGTCAGTCCGAGCAAATCATTCAGATACTTGAGGATATGTTGGGATGTTGCATTCTCGAGTTTTAATGTAGGTGGGAATGATACCTACCTTTGATTGAATTTGCATACAATAATAGTTTTCAATCGAGTAACAAAATGGTACCTTATGAGGATTTATATGGCCGTAAATGACGTACACCATTGTATTGGATTGAACTCTGTGAAAACAAGATACACGGGGTTGATTTGATCAGAGAAACTGAACAGAAAGTGAAAATAATCCTTGAAAGTCTAAAAGCAGCATCAGATCGTCAGAAATCATACACGGACTTGAAACGTAAAGATATAAGGTTTCAGATCAAGGATAGAGTGTTTTTGAAAGTCTCACTGTGGAAGAAAATACTCAGATTTGGTCGTAAAGGCAAATTGAGTCTGAGATTTATTGGGTCGTATGAGGTTATAGAGCGTATCGGGCCGGTTGCTTATAGACTGTTGTTGCCACATGAATTAGAAAAGATCCACAATGTATTCCATGTTTTGATGCTTTGTAGATATCAATCCGATCCTTCACACGTTACTAGTCCAACTGAAGTTGAGATTAAGCCCAAAATGTCGTGCGAGGAAGAACCGATTCGCATTCTAACTCGTGAGATTAAAGAGTTGCGAAATAAAAAATTCTGTTGGTTAAAGTAGTGTGGCATAAACACAGAGTTGAGGAAGCAACATGGGAGCCAGAAAATGTAATGAGAGAACGCTATCCAAACATATTTACCGATAAGATTTTCGGGGACGAAAATCCCTAAGGGGGAGAGTTGTAGCAGCCCAATTTAGACCCTAATCAGAATGGTGGTTTTAGGACCACGAATCCAAGTCAGAAAAATATTTTAGAATTATTTTCTGTGTTTATTTTGTGTGAATTTATGCCTGTGAAATTTTCGTAATTTAATTTTGTCGTTTAAGTGTCCGATTAAATAAAAGGGCTTAATCGCGTAAAATAAAAATTTGATGTTTAATTGTAAAAGGACTAAAATGAATGTGTCTTTGTAAGTGGAGGTATTTCAAATGTAATTTGTCCTTAGTTAAATATCATGGACGGTTGTGACCATGCATTTAAAATGGTTTTATATTTTTATTATAAGGTTAAATATGTAAATTACGTAATAATATGTAATAATAAAACATAAAAAAATAAAACATGATTTCATAATCTTTGTTCTTGCCGAATACTAAAGAAAAAGAAAGAAAACAAAGCCTAGGCTATTCGGCTATTCTCAAGCCAAGGTTAGTTTGGTTTTGGTTTTTGATAATTTTTATGTTTTTGAGATCGTTGCTTCGAGTACTATCCGACCCATGCTTGAATTTTTTATTGTGATGAATATTTTGAGTTATGCCAGTGATGAGAGCTTGTGATTTTTGTTGTTTGATGATGAAATATGGAAAATATGTTTTAGATTAACATGTTTTATATTGGAGTTTTTGATGATTTTGAGTAATTAGGACTAAATTACAAAAATAATAAATTAAGGAACTAATTTGTGAAATAAACGAAATGTGAGGACTTGTATGTGTATGGGGAGTATTCGGCTCAAACATGGCATAGGCAAATTATGTTTGTTTTGTGTTTTGTGAATTTTGGATTAAATTGCTAAAAGTGTAAAATGTATGGGGCAAAAGTGCAATTTGTCCATTTATGTGTTTTTGAATGAATTTGATTAAATAAGTTTAAATTATGTCAATTTAAATCAAGAAAAGAGAAAATCGAACTTGGATCGGGGAAAAGCAAAAATAGCTGAATAGTCGATTTACATCATTCGTCAATAGCCAAGGTAAGTCTTTAAGCAATTAGACATCGTTAATTTTGAATGTAACATAGTTTACTATGCTGATTTGGGATTTATGGATTTATGGTATAGTTAGCCGAATGTGATAAAGCATAGAGATAATGCATTTGAGTTTGACTCGATTGAGTTATAACATTTGGAAGATAGTATGAATTATGTGGAATATTTGAAATGTTCGATATATGAATTGTTTATGAGATAGCTTTTTAATAATGATATTCGAGCTATGAGCCCAGCAAGCCTTGTGCTGGTGAATTTAATCGGGCTTTATGCCTAGCAGGCTTATTGCCGATGAATAAAATCAGACTTTGAGTCTAGCAAGCCTTGTGCCAGTGTGTGATTCAGGCTTATGCCTAGCAGGTTTTATGCCGGTGATTTATTATCAAGCCTATGCCTATAAGACTTCATGTTGATGTAGTAATTGAGCAAGTAAACTGAGCTAAATGATCTTTTATATTCGGCCACATAGGTATGTACATATGTGATGTTATATTGGATCTTGTATATTCGGCCACATAGGTATGTACATATGTGATGTTATATTGGATCTTGTATATTCGGCCATATAGGTATGCACATATGTGATGTTATATTGGATCTTGTATATTTGGCCACATAGGTATGTACATATGTAATGTTATATTGGATCTTGTATATTTAGCCATATAGGTATGCACATATGTGATGTTATATTTGAACTTGTATATTTGGCCACATAGGTATGTACATATGTGATGTTATATTGGATATTGTATATTCGGCCATATAGCTATGCACATATGTGATGTTATATTTGATCTTGTATATTCGGCCATATAGGCATGCACATATATGATGTTATATTTGATCTTGTATATTCAGTCAATTGAGTGATGTTGATATATGAAGTTAAATTTTGTTCTGTGAGCTTGTGTAAATGTGTGGAAGTATATTTGAATATATAATGATATTTGGCTTTGAAAGTTGAATGAAAATTTGTAAAATGTTAACCTTATAAGTATTTGGTCAAGGTGGTAGTTATGTTGAACATGTGTGGTTATGGATTGAGTAATTTGAAATTAAATATGACATTGATATAGTAAATTGTTTATTTTAGATTTTAAGGAGTTGAATATATTATTGAGTTGATATTTGCTTATGACTTACTAAGCTATAAAAGTTGACTTGCGTATATGTGTGTTTCTATTTTATAGATTTTGGATTCGAGTTACGAGCTCGGGGATCGTCAGCCAAGTCTATCACACTATCGACTGACTTCGGTATTTTAATAAGCGAAATTTCGAATCTATGGCATGTATAGGCTATATTATGTTTTGGAATATTGTATTTTGGTCTGTGTTAAATGGGAGCCATGCGAAAATAGCTTAATTGCTATGCTTGAGTTCAGTGTTGGTTAAATGATAGTTTAAGTCTATTTTGATTATTATGCGTCTGCCATGGTTGATTATAAGTTATGTTATGTGCTTGTATTCGGAAGTGGTATGGATGAATTGGTTATGTTATATATGTTAGATCTTGGCCTGAGTTTATATTGAGAGTGTAACCAAATAGTATGATGTTTGTGAAGCTTGATATGTGATTCGGCCATATGGTATTTTATGGTTGTTAATTGAGCTAAAATAGATCAAGTGTTAGTTAGGTAAAAATCATAATTTATGCATGGTGTGTATTCGATGTGTACTTATGAATTTGAGTATTAATGTGTATTAATATACGAAATTTGAAAACTCATATTGACTAATTGGAAAATGTTGTATAAATGAATGACTAGTTGGTATTGAAATTTATTTTATTTGAAATACAATTTGTGCACGTGCAAGATTATTATTAAAATGGGTTTGATATTCAATTTATGAATGTTTTAATTATGTTATCAAATGAATTATATGATGTTTAAGATTTGATATTTGAAAATGATATGAGTATTGATGAGGTTATAACTTTGATTTGTAAAATGAAAAGCATATTTGTATGAACTATGATATGATCGGTATCGTCTCATAACCCTAATTCGGTGACAGATTCGGGTTAGGGATGTTACAACGAAAATCCCTAAGGGGGGAGAGTTCTAATAGTGCGAATTAGACTCTAGTTGGAATGGTGGTTTTGGGACCACGAATTCGAGTCAAAAAAAATTTAAAAATTATTTTCTATGTTTATTATGTGTGAATTTATATCTGTGAAACTTTCATGCTTTAATTTTGTCGTTTGGGTGCCAGATTAAATAAAAAGGACTTAATCGCATAAAATGAAAATTTGGTGGTTAAATGTGAAAGTACTTAATTGAACTTGTCTTTATAATTTTGAGCATTTATTATGCAATATAACCATTTTTAATATGATGGACGGTAATAACAATTGCTTATAATGGTTTAAAATTTAACTAAAAGGTTAAATATGTAAAATAATAATAAACATGTTAATATAATAAAACATATAATAAGTTATCACAAATTTTTTGTAACGCCCCGTACCCGAGACCGTCACCGGAGTCGAGTACGAGGTGTTACTAAACTTAATTTCATCAATTAAACAACTTAAACAATTTATTTTAGAAATTCCAGATAAGCTAGCTAACTGCATCACAGTCGCTTAAAAATTTATATCTCGAGTTTCGAAATTTGAAATTAAGATCTGTAAATTTTCCTTGAAACTAGACTCATATATCTATCTATTAATTTTTTTTCTAGAATTTTTGGTCAGGCCAATTAGTACAGTTTATTAGTTAAAATCTCCCCTGTTTCAGGGTATGACTGCTCTAACCTCTGTGTATTACGAATCAGATATCTCCCTGTACAGAGTTTCAATGACTATGTTGTTTGTTTCTATTAAAACTAGACTTTATAAGAAACCTGTAAAAATAAATAATGACTTCTAATTATTTTTATAAAATTTATGGTAAATTTCCAAAGTCATAACAGGGGATTCAGAAATTGCTCTGGCTCTGTTTCACAAAAATTTAAATATCTTATAAAATACAACTCTTTTACCTATTTTGTTCTATCCATATAAAAATAGACTCATTAAGATTCTATTCTATAACTTATTCATCATTTAATTTCATTTCTACTATTTTTAGTGATTTTTCAAATTCACGTCATTGCTGCAGCAATATTCTGTTTTATAGCAAATTTTACTTTACTATAAATTTTCATGGACTAAATAGCATTTTAAACATACATGGTATCAAATATGATTTAGATTGGCCATTCCAATGGCTAATCATTCACAAACTCTTTTCTTGCCAAAGCATAATCATATCGTAAGATCATTTACACAAAGTGAGTATTTTGCCATACATGCCACATTCAAGATACACAAGCCATTTTACCAATTTAGGCCTTCGGATAGTGTGAACGAGTCTTTGACCTATCCCGATTCTCAAGCCAGTTTGTCAAAAATACAATGAAGGAAAAGGAAGGAGTAAGCATAAATGCTTAGTAAGTTCACATGCAAATAGTAAGTAACATAATCTTGCAATTCCACATAAAAACATCATTTGCATAAACAACACCAAGACAGTCATGTTACATTTGCATTTAATATCCTGCTACGATTTCATCATACCATGTTCTCAACCCGAAGATTTAAGCACATACTTGTCAAATTTTCTCATTTACCACACTTACCAACATGTCACCTTCGTTTTAGGCATTCTCCTTATTCTCTTAAGATTCACCCGTTGAACACATCGGAATATAATTCGAATACACGGAAAGTTTGTATATAAGTGCCACATATGTAGCCAAGCTACCATGTAACCCGCCCATAAGCGAACTCGGACTCAACTCAACGAGCTCGGGCGTTTGCATCCATAAGTGAACTCGGACTCAACACAACGAGCTCGGATGCCTAGTTACATCTCACGAACTCGGACTCAACTCAACGAGTTCGGACATTTGCATCCATAAGTGAACTCGGACTCAACTCAACGAGTTCGGATGCCCAACCATCCTAGTGACATGTCACTTGTATTCTAATCTATTCCCAAGGTTCAAACGGGCTTTTTCCTCGATTACACGTCTTTTTCGCCTTCCACAGAACATCGAAACCGATACTCGGTAGCAATTCATAATTTACATATTATTCAATAATAACCATAAAGCATAATATTTCATGATATTAATCATCATATCACATAAATAATATTAAAGTACTTAGAATGACAATTATGTTACTACATTTACACATGAACTTACCTTGATACAAAATATTAGCAATCAAGCCTATTCCTCGTAAACTTTGTTTTTCCCTCGATCACGACTTGAATCTCGTTTCTCTTGATCTATAATGCCAAATTAATCTTATTTAATACATACATTCATCAAAACAGCCCCAAATACGAACTTTGGCAAAATTACCATTTTGCCCCTAAACTTTTGTAAAATTACACTTTTGCCCCTAGGCTCAGGAATTAAACTTCATCCCATTTTCTTATGTTTTATGACATGCTGATCATTTTTCCATTCTATGGCAACATCAAATTCTCATTCTAACATGTACTTATAACTATTAGGTAGTTTTACCGATTAAGCCCTTTTTTTCGTTTTCACTTAAAACCGAGTAGGACAAGTTGTCTAGCATAATTTAAAACCTCATATTCTATCATAAAACACCAAAATACAAAAATTTCATCTATGGGTATTTTTCCAAATATGAACCCTAGGTTAAATTATTGCTAGAATAAGCTAAATCAAGTTACCGGGACTCCAAAAATGTAAAGAACATTAAAAACGGGGCTTGGAATCACTTACTATGGAGCTTGGAAGCTTGAAACAAACCCTAGCTATGGAGAACCATTTAATTTTCATCCTAATGAAGAAGATGGACATATTTTGCCATCTTTTTCCTTTTCTTTATCTTTTAATTACCAAATGAACTAAATACCCTTAATACCTTTTCTTTGAAAATTTTCATGTACAAGCCCATTTTCGTCCAAAATTTTAGAAATTGGTCAAATTTCTATTTAAGACCTCCTCATTAATATTCCAAAGTAATTTCATACTAAAAACTTCTAGAATGTAAGTTTTGTAAATTATTCGATTTAGTCCCTAATTTCAACTTAAGCACTTTATGCATAGAATTTCGTCACGAAATTTTCATACAATCATGCAATCATATCATAAAACTCAAAATAATTATTTCTATCTCGGATTTTTGGTCACGAAACCACTATTCCAATTAGGCCCTAATTTGGGATATTACATTTTTTTCATTATTCATGACCGAAAATGAGAACATAAAGAAAGGAAAAAGAATTTTAGGTTTCGGCCATGGTTGATCTTGATTAAGGTATGTAACTAGCCCAGTTTTTGATAATTTTTACATTTTTGAGATCGTTGCTAAGTTATCTACAAGACTCATGCTTGAATTTTTTTTTATTTTGGTGAGTATTTTGAGTTATGCCATTGTTGAAAGCTTGCGATTTTTGTTGTTTGATGATGAAATATGAAAGATATGTTTTGGGTTAACATGCTTTGTATTGGAGTTTTTAATGATTTTGAGTAATTAGGACTAAATTGCAAAAATAATAATTTGAAGGACTAAAATGTGAAATAAATGACATATATGGACTTATATGAATACTAGGAACATTCGGCCTAACATGGTGTGTTGAAATTTTGCATATTTTGTGTTTTGTGCAATTTGAACTAAATTGTAAAAAAGTGTAAAATGTCAGGGTAAAATGGTAATTTTATCATTTATGTGTTTTTGGAATAAATTGAGTGAAAATATGTTTGAATGAGTTTAATTTGAATATGTTTAGATCAAGAACCAAAGAAATCGGATTTGGATCGGGAGAAAACTAAAGTTATCGATTAGTCGTTCCGTCCCATTTTCGTTGTCCGAGGTAAGTTTATAAGCAAATAGATGTTATTTATTTGATTAAATATGAATTATGTATGTTGAAAGGTATGATGTGATAATATATATATGTGAAAGCCGAATGGGTATAAGCTCGGAACCTACGTGTACGAGTTCGATTCGACCAAGTTACGACGTCTGAAAGCCCCGTATGAACCTTAGGAATAGCTAGGATACATATGTCATGACATAGGATTTCGATATGTGATGTACGAGTAAGACCATGGCATCAATATATGTGTGCGAGTAAGACCATGTTTTATGCGTTGGCATCAATATGTGATTCTGATATATGTGTGCGAGTAAGACCACGTTTTATACGTTGGCATCGATATGTGATTCTGATATGTGTGTGCGAGTAAGACCCTGTCAGGGACAGTGGCATTGATATGTGATTACATGTAAGACCACATCTAGAACGTTGGCATTGTACAATATGTGTGATGATCCGAGTGTCCTTTCCAATTTCAAATGGTTCATCGGGCATCGATAAATTGTGATCGAATGTGTAAAAATGAGCTAAAATGATCAGGTATGAATTGGTTTATTATCCATTTGAAATAAGGTGAGTAAGTTACTTTATATTTTTTGCAAAACATGCTTGAAGTAAAGTAAGAATATATGTGAATGTGAAAAATGTATTCGGCCTTGTGAATAAATAATATGAATATTATTGAAATGATTTTTGAATATATGTGCAATTGGTGGTATATTCGGCTTTTGATATAAATATATATATGATTGTTATACTTTTACTTACGAGTATATGCATATAAGTGTATGTCTATTTGGTATAATAAGGATGTTTTGGCTTAGCCATTGTATAATAGTTTGTTAATGTATCTTTATATATATATAAGTGTTCATTTGGTGATTGCTATGCTTATGCATAAGAAGCTATATTTTAATTCATGAGTATATGTATATGTGTATACATGTACGTGGTCACTAAGTGAATGAGCTTTGAAACCAAAAGATGCTTTGATAATATATATGTATGTATACGTCCATAAATAAGTTATATGTGAAAGTATAAGATAAATGTTAAATCATAAGATTAAAGTTTAATTTGATTATAATAGTATAATTTGGTATAGTTTAACTGTATGGAATATGTCCTTGAATAGTTTATTTGCTTATGACTTACTAAGCTATAAAAGCTTACTCTGTGTGTGTATTTTTTTTTATAGATTATGGATTCAAGTTACGAGCTCGGGAATCGTCAGAGAAGCTTATCACACTATTGATTGTCCTCAGTATCTTTGAAGTGAACTATCAAATCTAAGGCATATATAGGCTGGATTGTACTTTTGAAATGTTTGATTTTCAGTAATGTAACCATGAGCCATGTAAAAATGGCTTAATAATTTATTATGTTCAGATTTAATGCTTCGCTTTGATGATGGTTGTGTTCGGTTGTGATTTTGGTGGTTCGACCTTATATATTCTCATGTGAACCATGGTCGGATATAATGGTCATAAAATTAATTAAGGTATTTCATATGTTAGTTAAGTAAATATAAAAAATATGTATATGGGGTATATACGGTGTTCTTTCATGGTCAATATTAGTGATAGGTATAATTAATGATTGGTTGTTATGGTTTAAGTTTATTTGGATATAATGTTATGTGTCAAGGATGAGAGTTATTTGTGATATGTGTTTCATAAATTGAATGTGGTTGATGACTATGGATATGATTAGATTGAATTGGTCATGGTATATCTACAAGTATGTTTTAAGCTTGATATGATATTTGTGGTTAAATGATTCGGATATAGTGCATGCGTAGATAGACATGTATGTGATTTGGTACCTAAGAGTATTTGGCTATATTTTAATGTGAATAAAATTTATTTTGGTTTAGTTAATATATGATATGTTTATTTTTGAGAATGGTTTACTAAATTTGGCTTTGTATTGAAGTGAAATGATTATGATATGTATATATGTTTGAATGGGTATTAGTTATTTAAATTCAGTGGCCAATGTAAGGTATAATCATATCTACATATGTGCATAAGTCATGGTTATTATTATAATGAATTGGCTAAGTAGAGACAAGTTGGATATGCTAATTAGACTTATTTATATACTACTTTGTGGTACGGTAATTGTGATAAAAAGAGGTCACAATATGCCACTTGTATGCTTGTGTTATAATTATGGTTAAGTAATATGTATTATAAGGATTGGTAATATTTGATAAATGAAGTGGACATTGTGATATATGTTATCTATATGAAGCAAAATGATGTATGATTTTATTAATTAAAGTTGGTGCGTATAAATTGTAAGTTGATAAATTAATTCGTATGTAAACCATTCATATACTTTTAATGTTAAGTTTGCATATATGATTTGAGTATGAAATGAATTATATTAGGTTATAAGCTAAGCATTTAATTTCTATGATTATTTATTTGTATTGTATTAGCAATAATTTGAATAATTAGATAAATGGTATGATCAGAACTTGTTAATTTTTTATTAATAATTTTATTAGATGGTTTACTTTGTAATGAAAGTCTGTTCTGAATTGTCTTATGAACAGTAATGCCTCGTAACCCCATTCTGACAACGGATTGGAGTTAGGGGTGTTATAAACAGGGTCTTACACGAAATCAAATACGATGCCAACGTCCCAAACGTGGTCTTACATGTAAATCATAAGTCGATGCCAACATCCCAGACGTGGTCTTACACGAAAACACATATCGAATCCTATGTCATGACATATGTATCCTAACTATTCCTATGGTTCGTATAGGACTTTTCGGACATCGAAACTTTGTCGATACTCTCTCGGATATCTCATATACAATGCATTAAGCTATTCATCATTATTCAATAGCATATAAGCACAATTAAATCATTTCAAATGCATTTATTTGTATATAAACTTACCTCGTACGGGTATGAAAAGAAACAAACGACTATTCGACGACTTTCAACTTTCGCCGATCAAATTCCATTTTCTTTGTTTCTTGATCTATATATATTCAAATTTAACACTTTTATTCACCAAGTCATTCAAATCAATCAACAAACACACATTTAGGGCATTTTACAAATTAGCCCTCACATTTTCACATTTTGACATTTTAGTCCCTAATTCACAAAATTACTAAATACTCAACATTTCCTTATACATATGCTTGGAAAAATATTCCTATAGCTCATACAAGCCCACATATTTCATTTATTTCATATTTTAGTCCCTCAAAATCTCATTTTTACAATTTAGCCCAAATTACTTAAATTTATCAAAAATTCAAAGACAAAACATGTTAACCCAACATCAAGCTTCGATATACTATCATCAAACTTCATAAAAATCATATTTTCATCAACGGCATAACTCAAAATCATCAATAAAATCAGAAATTGAGACATGGGCTTAGTAAAACACAAAGGAATGATCACAAAAATGTAGAAATTATCAAAAATCGAACAAAAACGTACCTTGAATCAAGCTTGGACCATGGTTGAATGCTTCAAAAACTTAAACCCTATCTTATCTCTCTATTTTTGGTGGAAGATGGATAAATTAAATGAATTTTAACTTTTTTTTATTTAATTTAACTTCAATTACAAAATGACATTATTACCCTTAATGAATTAATATCAAAATTCCACTAACTATAGGCATATATGTCCATCCATTAATTCAATGGTCTAATTGCATCATAAGGACCCCACAATTAAGGAAACATAGCAATTAAGCACTTTAACAAATGGAAGACCACTTTTACACTTTACGTGATTAGGTCCTTTTTACAAATTAAGCACACAAATTATTGAATTTTCATACGAAACTTTCACAAATCTCAATTCACATATTATAAGCACGAAAAATAATATAAAAATATTTTTTAACTCAGATTTTTGGTCCCAAAACCACTATTTCGACTAGGGTCTAAACTGGACTGTAACAGTTACCGATGATAGGGAATGATGCATCAGACAATATGTTGTGCCACTTTCCAGTAAGTTAAATCCAGGAATTAAAAGGCCAGATATTGAGGCAACCCAAATTGAATTGAAACTAGTGATATTTCAAATGCTCCAAACGGTGGGCCAATTCAGTGGTGTGCCCACGAAAGATCCACGTCTCCACCTTCAATTGTTTATGGAGGTGAATGATTCATTCAAGATAGCGGATGTGACTAAAGACGCACTGAGGTTGAATTTTTTTCTGTACTCGTTACGAGATCGAACACGAGCATGGCTCAATTCATTGCCACCAAGTTCCATATCTACATGGCAAGAATTAGGAGAAATATTTTTGGTTAAGTATTTCCCGCCTAGTACGCTAATGTAACATACCGAAATAGGGCTTAGTCGGAGTAGTGGTTTTGGGACCACAAATCCACATCAAAATATTCATTTTATGATTATTAAGAGGTTTAGAATATGAGAATATGCATGTGTTAAGATTTTATGAAGAAATTCCTTGAGTAAGGTCTCCAATTGGAAATTAGGGACTAAATTGAATAAATTGCAAAACTTGGATTCTAGAAGAAATTTGTATGAAATTGCTCTAGATATCAAATTAGAAGGTCTTAGAGAGAAATTTTCCCAATTTCTAAGTTTTTGGACAAAAATGGGCTTGTATGGATGAAATTTTAAAGAAAGGGATTAAGGGCATTTTGGTCATTTGGCATTTTAATGAAATAAAATGGAAAAAAATGAACCAAAATTAGCTCATTTCCTTCTTGTTGTTGCCGAAACTTTAAGGTTTTCCATATCTAGGGTTTCCAAGCTTTTCAAGCTCAATAGTAAGGGTTCCAAGCCCCATTTTTAATGTTCTTTGTATTTTTGAAATTCCGATAGCTTACTCTCTCCATTTCTACCCATATTTCATGCTAGGGTTCATGTTTGAAAATTTACCCATGCATGAGGTACTTTTATTTTGATGGTTTATGGAGGAATATGAAAGTTGAAGGTGTGTTAAACATCTTTTCCTAGGTGATTTTCATAAAAAAAACCCCCTAAAGGGACCTTTTTGCAAAAGTTGTTAAGTATGTGGTAGAAATTTGAAAATAATGGAAAATGTAGGCTTCCATAAGAGGGAAAAGTGTTCGGCTAGGCTTGGGTAAGGTAGAAATTGCATGTGTTTCATTATACGAGCCTGTGGACTAAATCGTAAAAATGTGAAAGGTTTGGGGCAAAATGGTCATTTGGATCGGGGATGAAATTTAGGCTTAAAAATTAAATTTTGATGTGTTAATGATTTAATTTTATTGTTTTAGACCCTGAGGAACAAATTTTAGAGGTCAATCGAGGAAAACGAAAGGTTTCGGAGTAACCGAAACACATCACCGAAACGAGTACCAAGTTTGTTCGGATAACTTAAAGTAAACACATAATATGCATAATTGTATGATGTATAAATGCATGAAATGTCCTTGTTGATGGCATGAAAATGCATGGAATGCATCTTTGATAATGATTTGATAGATAATGTCTCGGTTGAGGTTAAAAAGGGAATTCGATGGATAAACCATGATTGATATGTGAATTGAGATCCTGCATGTGTTGTAGAAAGGATTTAGCTCGGATGGGTAATCTGATGATCTCAAGTATAAAAAAAGGGATCTACCTTGGACGGGTGTTCTTTGAGTGATCGAGCCTCCCGAAGAATATGTGTGCATTTTGGATTTGGCCCAGACGGGTAATCCGATTAGGGTCTAAATTTAGCCTAGACTGGTAATTCAGATCCAGGCTCATTAAGGGTGTTTGTCGCTATAAGGGATTTAGCCTGGACTGGTAATCCCGCCGTAAGATGTGAGGTTCGCGGGAGTGCATACTGAAATTATCATTCATATGAATTGACAGTGCTTGGATAACCCATCGAGATCTCCTAGAAACTCAACGAGACTAAAACAAAGTATATGTATAAATGACATGTTGAATGATGAGCTCATCTAAGATAAGTTACATAGTGTTTTGTTATGTGACTATCTCACTGATTGAGTGCATGTGATAGGGAAACCAATTTCATATTCGTTGGTTTCATTATCTAATAATGATGTATGCTAAATAATCGATAAGCTTACTTTCCAGTTATTCAAGCTTACTAAGCATATAAATGCTTACCCTTCTCTTTTTCCCCGTCTTCAGAGCTCGAGGACTTGTAAAGATTGAAAGACGATTGGAGAGTCTACACACTATCAACTAGTCCAGCTTTGGTATATAGACTCTTATTTTTTGTTCAATGGCATTTTTAGAGCTTTTGTGTATTTTGTTATATGTGTCATTTGATTTGCAAAAATGAAGGCATGTAAAGTTATACTTATCTTTTTGTTTATGGCCATGGAAATTTGGCTTATTTTGAAGTAGGCAATGACCTACAATTCTATGCATGTTTATGTTCACATATGATGACTTGTTTATAATTGGCAATGAGTTATAAAAAAGAGCCAATCTTAAATATGTCAAGTAGACATGGAAATCCTTAAATGCAAGATGAGAATTAACTTAGCATGTATGAAACCAATGACATGAAGTTTACATGCAATGAGGTTAATCAAAGTTTTATATATATAAGTGTATAATTTAGCTTTATCATGTGTAAAAGTAACCCATAAGTATGGAAGGTGATCATAGGCTTGGAATATGGCCTAATAAGGTCCACACGGGCGTATGTCTAGGCCGTGTGTGACACATGGCTCACCCCCATGGGTGTGTGGTATAGCCATGTGTCCCCTGCACTTGAAATTTTAAGTCAGTATAGAACACGGGCTAAATACACGGACGTGTGTCTTGGCCGTGTGCCTTTAACAGAATGATGAGGTTGAAGTCAGTGTTGTACACGAGCGGAGGGCACGAGCGTGTCCCAAGCCACACGGGTATGTGTGACCACACGGCCCCATCACACGGGCGTGTCACACTTCAAAGTAAGGAAAAAATTTCTAAAGTGCCCAAAGTTTATCGAATTTTTTGGTTGTGTCCCGTACTTCCCCTAGGTGTGTTTTAGGCCTCGAAGGCCTATATAAGGGACGAGAGGTACATGTTTGAAATATTTTAAATTTGGGCGAAGTTCGGTGACCCGATTTAATAAGTTTGTAAAGGTAAATTACCAGTAACGACTCGAACCCTATCCCAGAGTTGGATACAGGTGAGGGGTGTTACAGCTAAGTTGAGGAACGAGATCACAACTTTCCAACAATTGGATGACGAGTCTTTGTATGAGACTTGGGAGTGATTCAAAGAGTTACTTTGTAAGTGTTCTCATCATAGGATTCCTCATTGTATCCAGTTGGAGACATTCTATAACGGTCTCAATGCACATACAAGATTGATGGTAGATGCTTCTACAAATGGTGCAATTTTGTCTAAGTCTTATAATGAAGCTTATGAGATCATCGAGAGGATCGCGAGTAATAACTATCAATGGCCAACAAATCAAACAGCTTCAGGAAGACGTGTAGCCGGAGTTCATAAACTTGACGCCCTCACTTCATTATCAGCTCAGGTATCATCTATTTCCTATATGTTAAAACAATTTACCGCTAATAGTGCTAATAATTTTGCAGCTTAGCCACCAAGTATGTTTGAAGTAGTTTCCTGTGTGTACTGTGGAGAAGGTCATTCTTTCGAGAATTGTCCATCAAATCCCGAGCTAGTGTACTATGTGGGGAATCAACATCAAAATAGGAGTGGATAAGGACCCCAGTCCAACTTCTACAATCCTTTATGGCGTAATTATCCTAATTTTTCTTAGAGAAACCAAGGAAATGGACCGAATAATAAATTATTGCAGCATAGACCCAAACAATCTCAAGGGTTTAATCAGCAAGCTCCAAAACCACCTCAAGCTGAGGCATCAAACACTTTGGAGAACTTGTTGAAAGCATACATGGCAAAGAATGACGCTTTGATCCAAAGCCAAGCAGCAACATTGAAAAATTTGGAAAATCAAATGGGTTAGTTAGTTACGAAGCTTCGTAATAAACGACAAGGAACCTTGCTGAGCGATACTGAGAATCCAAGAAATTTGGGTAAAGAACATATCAAGGCAGTAGCATTGCGAAGTGGTAAAATTCTAGAACCTGGATTGATTGATGTAGAGGATAAGCCCGTTGAGAAGAATCAACCAACTGTTGAAATTCCTACACCAAAAGAGTCAGAATTTGCAAAGACTGACAAGGTATATCCTAACTTAGTGAATTCAGATACTTTAACATCTTCTTTGCATGCAGATTTACCTACTCAGAACAGTTATCCAATTCAACCGAAAGTTCCACCACCTCCATATCCGCAAATATTGCAGCAACACAAGTAGAAACAAGAGGTGCAATTCAAGAAGTTTTTGGATGTTCTAAAGCAGTTACCCATCAATATTTCGTTGGTGGAGGCTTTAGAACAAATGATGAATTATGTGAAGTTTATGAAGGATTTATTGTCCAAAAAGAAACGACTGAGTGAGTATAAGACTGTTGCCTTGACAAAGAAGTGCAATGCGTTCCTGCAGAACAAACTGCCACCGAAATTGAAAGACCTAGGAAGCTTTACTATACCCAGTAACATTGGTGAATCTTACTGTGGTAAAGCTTTGTGTGATTTAGGAACGAGTATCAACTTGATGCTTAAGTCTATTTTCAAGATGCCAGGGATAGGTAAAGTAAGACCTATAGCTGTGACGCTTCAGCTAATGGATCGATCTTTAGCGTATCCTGAGGGAAAGTCGAGGATGTTTTGGTAAGAGTCGATAAATTTATTCTTCCTACTAATTTTGTTGTCTTAGATTTTGAAGTAGATAAGAAAGTGTCGATCATCATTGGGAGACCTTTCTTAGCCACGGGAAGAACATTAATTGTTGTGCAAAAATGTGAACTCACTATGCAAGTTCAAGACGATCAGGTAACATTTAACATTCTTAAAGTGATGAAATTTCCCGATTCAACAAAAGAGTGTTCAGTTATGAAAAAGATAGAAACCTTGGTTTCTATGGAAAGAAATTTTGAAGAGGATCCATTGGAGAAAGCCTTTGATCTTGACCTTTTAGAGGATGAAAAAGGTGAAGAAAACATGGCTTTGATGGAAGCCAATTCGAGAAATTTTATTCAATCCACACAGTTTGAACCGTTGGAGTTAGAAGTCAGAGAATTTGTGCAACCCAAGTTGTCAATTGAAAAACCACCTAAACTCAAACTAAAGGTACTTCCTTCCCATTTGGAATACATTTATTTATGTGACTATTCCACTTTGCCTATGATTATTTCAACAGAACTGACGAATGATCAAGAGGAGAAATTAATTGATGTTCTAAAGAAATTTAAGAAAGCAATTGGTTGGACCATAGCTAATATTCGAGGTATGAGCCCTTCTTTTTGCATGCATAAAATTATTTTAGAAGAAGGTGAAAGAACTCAAATTCAAGGGCAAAGGACGCTCAATCCTATTATTAAAGAAGTTGTGAGAAAGGAAGTGATCAAATGGTTGGATGTAGGAATCATTTATCCTATTTCAGATAGTTCGTGGGTAAGTCTGGTGCAGTGTGTGCCGAAGAAAGGTGGAATCATGATTGTTGAAATTGAGCGTAATGAGTTGATTCCAATGAGAACTGTTACTGGTTGAAGAACTTGTATTGATTATAGGAAGTTGAATAAAGCCACTCGGAAGGACCATTTTTCTGTTGCCTTTTATGGATCAGATGTTAGATCGATTGGCAGGTAATGAATTTTATTATTTTTTAGATGGCTATTCGGGATACAATTAAATAGTTGTAGCTCTGGAGGACCAACATAAAACAACCTTTACTTGTCTATACGATACGTTTGCTTTTAGGCGAATGCCTTTTGGTTCATGCAAAGCACCTGCAACATTTCAACGATGTATGATGGCAATATTCACTGATATGGTCTCATGGACGATTTTTCTGTTTTTGGTAACACTTATGATATTTGTTTGAGTAATTTGGCTAAGGTACTGAAGAGATGCAAAGAGACGAATCGTGTCTTTAACTGGGAAAAATGTCATTTTATGGTTAAGGAAAGGATTGCCTTAGGGCACAAAATCTCAAAGAGAGGAATTGAAGTCAATAAAGCAAAGATGGACGTAATTGAAAGATTACCGGCCCCAATTAATGTGAAAGGTGTAATATCCCGAATTAGGGCCTAATCGAAATAGTGGTTTCGTGACCAAAAATTCTGAGATATAAATAATTATTTTATGATTATTTTTAGGTCTATGATACGATTGCATGATTGTGTGAAATTTTCGTGAAGAAATTTTATGCCTAAAGTGCTTAAATTGAAATTAGGGACTAAATCGAATAATTTGCAAAACTTGCATTCTAGAAGTTTCTAGTATGAAATTGTTTTGAAATATTAATTAGGAGGTCTTAAATAGAAATTTTACCAATTTCTAAGTTTATGGACAAAAATTGGACATGGATGGAATTTTTGGAAAGTTTAGTAGTAAGGGCATTTTGGTCATTTAGGGGTAAAATGAATTAAAATACAAAATTAAAAGCCAATTTTGCTCATCTTCAACCCCATGGCCGAATATAGCAAGGATAAACCATGGCTAGGGTTTTTCAAGCTTCCAAGCTCGATTGTAAGTCCATTCTAGCCCCGTTTTTCAAGTTCTTTACGTTTTTGGAGTCTCGATAGCTCGATTAAGCTTATGCTAGCAATAATTCAACCTAGGGTTTATATTTGGAAAAATACCCATAGGTGAAATTTGTGTATTTTTGTGTTTTATGATAGAATATGAGGTTTTAAATTATGTTAGACAACTTGTACTACTCGGTTTTAAGTGAAAACGAGCAAAAGGGCTTAATCGGTAAAAATACCTAATAGTCATAAGTACATGTTAGAGTGAGAATTTGATGTTTCCATAGAAGGAAAAAATTATCAGCATGTCATAAAACATAATAAAATAGGCTGAAGTTTAATTTACGAGCTTTGGGGCAAAAGTGTAAATATGCAAAAGTTTAGGGGCAAAATTGTAATTTTTCAAAAATATGATTTTGGATCAATTTGAATAATGTGAGTCCTAATTAGACTATATTTTAAATGATAGAGCAAGGAAAACTGAAATTCGGGCTAAAATGGGGAAAATACCAAGTTGTGGACGAAATGGTAAAAGTAGCCATTTTCGCATACTAGGTAAGTTCATATGTAAATGTTGGTAACATAGTTATTATTTTAAATGTTTTTATGTTATTTAAATGATATGATAATTATTATGAAATATTATACTCGTGATAATTGTTTGATAATATGTCAAATTATGTGATATACTTGGAAAATGTGAAATACTACCGAGTATCGGTATCGGTATTCCGTAGAAGATGGTTGAGACACATGATTGGGAAAAAGGTCCCGTTGAACCTTAGGCATGGATTAGGATACAAGTGACATGTCACTGGGATATTTGAGCATCCAAACTCATTGAGTTGAGTCCGAGTTCACTTATGGATGCGAATGTCCGAACTCGTTGAGTTGAGTCTGAGTTCGTGAGATGTAACTAGGCATCCGAGCTCGTTGAGTTGAGTCCAAGTTCACTTATGGATGCGAACGCCCGAGCTCATTGAGTTGAGTCCGAGTTCACTTATGGGCGGGTTACATAGTAGCTTGGCTACATATGTGGCACTTATGTGCAAACTTTCCATGTATCCGAATTATATTCCGATGTGTTCAACGGGTAAAGTGCTACTCAAATGGAGGAATACTCAAGATGAAAGGGACGTATTGGTAAGTGTTGTGAAATTGATACTTTGAACAGGTATGTACTTAACCCTCGGGTTGAAAAATCGATATAACAACAATATGGTAAGATGATAAATGAAAATATGATATGAATGTCTTGGTGATGATTATGCAAATGATGTTTTATGTTTGCTTATATGGTTATGTTACTTGCTATTTGCATGTGAACTTACTAAGCATTTATGCTTACTCCCTCCTTTTCATTCCTTGTAGTGTTGACAAGCCAGCTCGGAAATCGGGAACGGTCGGAGGCACGCTCACACTATCCGTATACCATCTTGGCATAATGGCTTGTATATTTTGAGTATGGCATGTATAGCATTATAATCATTTTGTATATATGGTCTTATGATATGGTTATTGAGTAGTATAAAAATGCTTGTTAATGATTAGCCTTTGGAATGGCTAATTATGATCATATTTGGTGTTATGTATGTCAAATTGCTAGTTAATCCATGGAAACTATGAAATAGGTAAAATTTACCATAAAATAGATTCAGACAGCAGTAGTGACGTGAATTTGAAAAATCATTAAAAATAGTAGAAATATAATTAGATGATGAATAAAATATGGAATTTAATAATTATGAGTCTATTTTTATATGGAAGAAACGAAACAGGTATAGGAGTTATATTTTATGAGATGTTTAAATTTTTGTGAAACAGGGCCAGAGCAATTTCTGGATCCCCTGTTCTGACTTTGGAAATTCACCATAAATTGTATAAAAATATTTAGAAGTCATAATTTATATGTAAAGATTTCTATTAAGTCTAGTTTTATGAGAAACAAACTTCATAGTCATTGAAATTCTGTACAAAGAGATATCTGATTCGTAATACATAGAGGTCAGAGCAGTCAAACCCTGAAACAGGGGAGACTTTAACTAATAAAATGTACTAATTGACCTAGCCAAAAATTATAGAAACAAATTAGTAAATATATATATGAGTCTAGTTTCAGGTAAAATTTACGGAATTGTATTTTGAGTTTCATAACTCGAGATATGAATTTTTAAGCGACTGTGATGCAGTTAGCCAGCTTGTCTGGAATTTCTAAAATTAAATTGTTTGATCTGTTTAAGCAATGAATTAAGTCTATTAACACCTCGTGTTCGGCTCCGGCGATGGTCTCGGGTATGGGATGTTACATTTGGTGGTATCAGAGCAGGTTTAGTCGGTTCTCGGACTAACCTAGCATTTGTAAAAGTTTAGCCATACATGCCACTGATCTGTGATAGTGTGATGTCTTTCGACGCGTATGAGTACCGTCTTATTTAGACACAGAGGTACTCCAACCGAGCTCATACGACCATGTTCAATGTTATGTGAAGGTATTTGAGTAAAATTATGATTATGATAAGTATCGGTTCAGAAAAGTATGAATAAAGGTTTATGATACATATGTGATAAATATTCATATTTGCTTAATGCTCATATGATGTAGTGTATATGGCTTACTTCATAAGATAAACGGAATAAATAAAAAGTAGTAGAGGTATGAATAAAAGTCATAATATTATGATACGAATGAAAATGTCCTTGTTTTGATTTGGACGTCGAATGTTGATGAATGCTAATGATATATAATTTTTATGAGATAAAGGATTATAATGAAATGAACTTATCTATGTTAAATTGTTGGACTGAATTATATGATTGTAATGATATGTACATGATGATGTACGAAATGAAAGTTATGATTGTGATGCAAATATCTATGTTTGTTTGGCCTTATATGATGTCATGAGCATGACTTAATTTAATTAAATGAATGGATAAGTAAAGCTATCTAGAAAACATAGAATGTATGCATAAGTATATTGTCTAAATGGGACAATAGGAAAATTGGTGTAAGCCAACATGAATGAATGACATGATTTTGATGATGTTGTTATGATGATGGAAGTTGTGTCATATGTGTATGTATAAGAAAGTCGAGTCAGAGGTCCTACAACCCCTCCCCCTTATCGAAATGGTACTTATAATGGAATTTCATGAGATTTGTATTGAATAAGTTTCCGGTTGAGAACCCAAAGAGTTTAGTAATAGAATAATTATAAGTATGATCAGAGATTGAAAATGAGCTGATAAGTAAAGTCAGAGACAGTAAAGTATTGGATTGACGTAAAGATTATTGGAGTTATGCACTGTTCCAGTTAGAAAAGGAATTCTCTTTGGTAAATCGAATTACTCAGGTGCAAGGTTGAGAAAAGTGTAAATCGAAAATTATTCAGAACTTTCTTTAGTGAATGGTTTAATATGAAATTTGTGACGGCAGAACTAGTTGGGGAAATGATATTTGAAATGTGAACTATCTGAGTGTGATAGTTATGATTAGACAGATTTAGCAGTCTCTTTTGAGATGTTCTATGTGTTTACCCGTTCTCAAAAATATTTCTATGGCTATTGATCTTCTAAAGAAATTCTTGTTATATGGGAATGTCTTTTAATCCTGGTGTTGGATGAAAGCATTGGTAGTCTGATTGGTTTATAATTTATATTGCTCTATTTCATCGGGTATTCTATTTCATTTCATTTGATAAAAATTGATGAGAGAATACATATGATATTATGATTCTGTTTCTTCTACTTGATGCTTCATCTGTTATATATGTATGGGAAGATATATTGTTCTTGTAATATTTGATTCCAGTGGGATTAAATGATGTTTTCTTTTGGACTTTCTTTCTTTGAAGAATTATCGGGGTATTCTGTATTTTCTCTATGAGTTTGGTTTTCGATTCTCCGGCATAGTATCGTATCTTGGGTTTCTTTATCCTGGATCTTTTTATTCTGGATTTCTTTATTCCGGGTTTCTCTATCTTAGATTTCTTTATTCGGTTTTCTTGTTATCTTTGTTCCATAATTTGTCAATTATGACTCGTGTTCGAAGTGCATTCTTCAGCTCATGATAATCATGTCAAATATGACTATACTTCTAATTTGATCTTGGTAATGTGGTGATTTTAGTATTGGGGTTTTTTTTTCTAATTTACGTGTAAGGATTTGACATCGTAAAGGCATAAGTGATAAAAGCGCGAGTTTTGATCGGTATGGTGAATTATCTATTTGAAAGATTTCATGCGACAATTATTTCAGGATTATTTTTTCCAAGTCTGATAATAGAATTTCATTTTGTACGGATAAAAAGAGTAAATAGACTGAACGAGAAGTGTATATTTATTAGAAAGAGTTTGATATTAGTTAAAGTCACTACGAATGATAAGGTTTTCATTTTGTGAAAGCTGAAAAGTTTATTACATGTTGACAAAGTTTGGATAGATGAGAATATTGGTAACCGAAGCGTCTAAACTAGACTAGTCTACATTGAGTAAAGACTTTCGACTTTCGATGAATGTCTTGTGGTATGAATTGTGATGTGTTTCAAGACGGTGAGGTAATGTGATAGTTTAGAGCATTCGATGTTACATAAAATCGGAGTTGTTAAAGGGTTAAAGCCGAGCATTGGGATCTATCAAAATTATCCTTGTCGAGTGTTGATATTGGGATGGAAATGAGAAGGATTATTCTTGAGGCCATATCGTAATTATTTCCATGGCGAGAAAGAGGAAAATGTGATGTATCCTATTGTTAAATGTTTGGCGAGATCTATAAATCATATCTCTGTATTGAATGAATTCCTACTCATCGATTCATGGAAATTCAGTCTCTTTGATTGTTGGATTTCTTGGAATTTCGCCTCCATTAATCAAGTTAAGATCCGGGTTTTATGTGATGATATCATGGGAAAGCGAGAAAGGTTGAAAATTTAAGAACAGTTGAGAGTTGAGACCTGTAAGCTTTCAGATCATATGAGAAATTAAAGAGATGTATTGGAGGTACAGTCTAAGTGAAAGTTCTTCGGCACCAAATATGAGATTAAAAGTGAAGACCACTTTTCTGGTAAGATTTTCGGGGACGAAAATCCCTAAAGGGGGGGAGAGTTGTAATATCCCGAATTAGGGCCTAATCGGAATAGTGGTTTCGTGACCACAAAATCTGAGATATAAATAATTATTTTATGATTATTTTGAGGTCTATGATATGATTGCATGATTGTGTGAAATTTTCGTGAAGAAATTTTATGCCTAAAGTGCTTAAATTGAAATTAGGGACTAAATCGAATAATTTGCAAAACTTGCATTCTAGAAGTTTCTAGTATGAAATTGTTTTGATATATTAATTAGGAGGCCTTAAATAGAAATTTTACCAATTTCTAAGTTTATGGACAAAAATTGGACATGGATGGAATTTTTGGAAAGTTTAGTAGTAAGGGCATTTTGGTCATTTAAGGGTAAAATGAATTAAAATACAAAATTAAAAGCCAATTTTGCTCATCTTCAACCCCATGGCCGAATATAGCAAGGAGAAACCATGGCTAGGGTTTTTCAAGCTTCCAAGCTCGATTGTAAGTCCATTCTAGCCCCGTTTTTCAAGTTCTTTACGTTTTTGGAGTCCCACAGCTCGATTAAGCTTATGCTAGCAATAATTCAACCTAGGGTTTATATTTGAAAAAATACCCATAGGTGAAATTTTTGTATTTTGGTGTTTTATGATAGAATATGAGGTTTTAAATTATGTTAGACAACTTGTACTACTCGGTTTTAAGTGAAAACGAGCAAAAGGGCTTAATCGGTAAAAATACCTAATAGTCATAAGTACATGTTAGAGTGAGAATTTGATGTTGCCATAGAAGGGAAAAATGATCAGCATGTCATAAAACATAAGAAAATAGGCTGAAGTTTAATTTACGAGCTTTGGGGAAAAAGTGTAAATATGCAAAAGTTTAGGGGCAAAATTGTAATTTTTCAAAAATATGATTTTGGGTCAATTTAAATAATGTGAGTCCTAATTAGACTATATTTTAAATGATAGAGCAAGGAAAACTGAAATTCGGGCTAAAATGGGGAAAATATCAAGTTGTGGATGAAATGGTAAAAGTAGCCATTTTCGCATACTAGGTAAGTTCATATGTAAATGTTGGTAACATAGTTATTATTTTAAATGTTTTTATGTTATTTAAATGATATGATAATTATTATGAAATATTATACTCATGATAATTGTTTGATAATATGTCAAATTATGTGATATACTTGGAAAATGTGAAATACTACCGAGTATCGGTATCGGTATTCCGTAGAAGATGGTTGAGACACATGATTGGGAAAAAGGTCCCGTTGAACCTTAGTAATGGAGTAGGATACAAGTGACATGTCACTGGGATATTTGAGCATCCGAGCTCGTTGAGTTGAGTCCGAGTTTACTTATGGATACGAATGTCCGAACTCGTTGAGTTGAGTCCGAGTTCACTTATGGATGCGAACGCCCGAGCTCGTTGAGTTGAGTTCGAGTTCGCTTATGGGCAGGTTACATAGTAGCTTAGCTACATATGTGGCACTTATGTGCAAACTTTCCATGTATCCGAATTATATTCCGATGTGTTCAACGGGTAAAGTTCTACTCAAATGGAGGAATACTCAAGATGAAAGGGACGTATTGGTAAGTGTTGTGAAATGGATACTTTGAACAGGTATGTACTTAACCCTCGGGTTGAAAAATCGATATAACAACAATATGGTAAGATGATAAATGAAAATATGATATGAATGTCTTGGTGATGATTATGCAAATGATGTTTTATGTTTGCTTATATGGTCATGTTACTTGATATTTGCATGTGAACTTACTAAGCATTTATGCTTACTCCCTCCTTTTCATTCCTTGTAGTGTTGACAAGCTAGCTCGGAAATCGGGAACGGTCGAAGGCACGCTCACACTATCCGTATACCATCTTGGCATAATGGCTTGTATATTTTGAGTATGCAATGTATAGCATTATAATCATTTTGTATATATGGTCTTATGATATGGTTATTGAGTAGTATAAAAATGCTTGGTAATGATTAGCCATTGGAATGGCTAATTATGATCATATTTGGTGTTATGTATGTCAAATTGCTAGTTAATCCATGGAAACTATGAAATAGGTAAAATTTACCATAAAATAGATTCAGACAGCAGTAGTGACGTGAATTTGAAAAATCATTAAAAATAGTAGAAATATAATTAGATGATGAATAAAATATTTAATTGAAGAGTTATGAGTCTATTTTCATATGAAAGAAACGAAACAGGTATATGAGTTATATTTTATGAGATGTTTAAATATTTGTGAAACAGGGCCAGAGCGATTTCTAGATCCTCTGTTCTGACTTTGAAAATTCACCATAAATTGTATAAAAATAGTTAGAAGTCATAATTTATATGTACATATTTCATATTAAGTCTAGTTTTATGAGAAACAAACTTCATAGTCATTGAAATTCTGTACAGAGAGATATCTGATTCGTAATACACAGAGGTCAGGGCAGTCAAACCCTGAAACAGGGGAGACTTTAACTAATAAACTGTACTAATTGGCCTAGCCAAAAATTCTAGAAACAAATTAGTAAATAGATATATGAGTCTAGTTTTAGGTAAAAATTACGAAATTGGATTTTGAGTTTCAGAACTCGAGATATGAATTTTTAAGCGACTGTGACGCAGTTAGCCAGCTTGTCTGGAATTTCTAAAATTAAATTGTTTGAGCTGTTTAAGCAATGAATTAAGTCTGTTAACACCTCGTGTTCGACTCCAGCGATGGTCTCGGGTACGGGGTGTTACAAAAGGAGTCAGAAGTTTCTTAGGCCATGTCGGTTTTTACCGAAGGTTTATCAAAGATTTCTCAAAAATTTCTAAACTGTTGTGTTTGTTGTTAGAGAAAGATACAATGTTTGATTTCAACAAAGCATATTTGGAAGCTTTTGAAGATCTAAAAAAGGGTTAATCTCAGCCCCAATAATCATTACACCTGATTGGAGCTCACCTTTTGAGTTGATGTGCGATGTAAGTGATTATGTCGTTGGAGCTGTGATGGGTCAAAGAAGAAACGAAGTGTTTCACCCTATTTACTATGCAAGTAGAACTTTGACGGGAGCCCAATTCAATTATACGGTAACTGAAAAGGAACTTTTTGCTATATTTTTTGCTGTTGACAAATTCCGCTCATATTTTATAGGTACCAAAGTTACAGTATTTACTGACCATGCGGCCATTAAATACTTGCTCACGAAGAAAAATGCAAAACCGAGGATAATTCGTTGGATACTGTTACTCAAAGAATTTGAACTTGAGATCCAAGATAGAAAAGGTGATCAAATAGCTGATCATCTGTCGAGGTTGGAGCAAGATGAGGTAACTCGATCATCTGTGCCTATCAACGAGGATTTCCCAGATGAATTCATGAAACACCTTGGTTTGCTGATTTTGCCAATTATCTTGCGTGTGGAATAATTCCTCGAGAAATGACATGCCAAAAAAGGAAAAAATTCCTTCATGATAATCGGTATTATTTTTGGGAGGATCCATTTTTGTTTAAATAGTGTGCAGATAATATAATCTGAAAGTGTGTAGCTGAAAGTGAGATTGCTGAGATCTTGCATCATTGCATTCATCTCCAAGTGGGGGACACTTTGGTGGTTCACGGACTGCAGCGAAGATTTTGCAAGTAGGTTTCTTTTGGCCTACACTATTTAAAGATGCTTATGCTTATGTTAAGAACTATGATAAATGCCAAAGGACTGGAAATATATCAAGGAGGAATGAGATGCCCTTGATAAACATTTTGGAGATTGAATTATTTTGCGTCTGGGGCATTGACTTCTTAGGCCCATTTCCTTCTTCGTATAGGAACAAATACATCTTAGTTGTAGTGGACTATGTATCTAAGTGGGTTGAAGCTGAAGCATACCCTACAAATGATGCTAAGGTAGTCATGCAATTCCTACATTAGCATGTGTTTACATGATTTGGGACACCAAGAGCTATTATTAGTGATGAAGGTTCTCACTTTGTGAACAAATGACTTAAGTGGTTGCTTTGAAAAATATAATGTGAAGCACAAGATTGCTACTACCTATCACCCCTAGTCTAATGGGCAAGTTGAAAGAATTAACCATGAAATCAAAGGTATCATTGAAAGGGTAGTACGCCCTAGTAGAAAGGATTGGTTTTGAAGGCTCAATGATGCATTATGGGCCTGTCGAACAACATTTAAGACACCATTAGAAATGAATCCTTATCGGTTAGTCTTTGGAAAGGCATGTCATTTTCCATTAGAGTTGGAGAATAGATCTCACTGGGCTTTGAAGCAATTGAACTTTGATCTTAAGTAAGCCGGTGAGAGAAGAATGTTACAACTTGATGAGTCGGAAGAGCTGAGGTTGTTTTCGTATGAGAATGCCAAAATGTGTAAAGAAAGATGAAAGAGATGGCATGATAGTGTAACACCCCTAACCCATATTCGTTGTCGGATTAGGGTCAAGAGGTATTACCGAACATATCGAAACATTTTATGGACATTTCACAAACATCATCCACAGATCATAGCATCATAGTTAAACATCATCATAAAGCCCCTTTCTTAGGTCAACGAGACCTTAAACATACATTAGGAAAGAGGTCAGGACTATACCAAACACATATAAATTTTTCAAAACTTAACAAATTTTTCTAAGTTACAAAGGTCACACGCCTATGTGTCTAGGCCGTGGCAAAACAGGGCATACATACTGACTTGTCCACATGGCCATCTGACACGCCCGTACGTTAAGCTTGTGCTCGAAACTGACTTGGCTACATGGCCTGGCACACGGCTGTACGTGTGACCTTGTGGCCTGCTCTGGCTCATTTCAGAACGGCCCTTGAGCAACACGACAGAGACACACGCTCGTGTCCCTGCTCGTGTGAGCACAAAATAGGCCATTTACAAGGCCAAAATGCCACCCAATTTGAGTCCTTCCTACAAGCATCTTTCAAGCATCAATATACCACATTTTCAGCCAATTTCAATCGTAAAACATACATCATTCAAGTCATGTTATCATCAGTCTATTTCATGCTCAATATCTATACCAAAACATACCAAAATCATAAGCCAAATTTATTCAATCATACATTACCAACATCTCAATTTCTTATCCATCTTCATGCCAAACTTATGCCAAATTTAACAATTAAAACATACCAATTTGACCATTTCATTTAGTCATTCATATGCATCAAATCATACCATTTTCTCATCACATAAACCATAACAAAACCAAACCATATTCACATCCATTATCAAGCCATATCACTTGGCAAAACATATATTTACATCTTAAAACATATTCACATACTTCTAGCCTATACATGCCACATAACCAAATCTCAAAACATTATTTACTGAAATGATAACCGGATTGTGTGATGACGTCTCCATCGACTTCTAACCCGAGCAGATCTCCAAAAATTTAAAAACATAGAAAAAATACACAGAATAAGCTTCGAGAGCTTAGTAAGCCATAAGCAAATAAATCTTCACAAGATCATGTATATAATTCAACTTTTCTTATATAATCCAACATCACTACATTAAGTAACTTCATTAAGCTTATTTATCGGTGAACATATAAACCATGCTTTCAATTTCAAATAACGACCCTTAGATCATTCATATAAATTAAGCTTACACAATTTCATTACATAACCAACCGAAACATGGTCATTTATTACATTTCAAGCATAAAAATATATCAATTTCTTTTTATGCATTTCAAAACCCGAATAACCATAACAAATCATACATCCAAACCATGTTCCATTTTTCATAATTCTCATGTCCGAAACATAGGACCACAATTTCATATAATGAGCATATGTAACACGCCGTTCATTATCATATATTTCACATATTGTCATTTGAATCATACCCACATTTCATATCAGAATTTCATATACAAATCACATGTACCTAAATCAGATATGGCAAAACACAATTACAATTCCACATTTCTCATATAATTCATTTAATCATAGTTCACTTACTAGTATCCAGATCTCATTTTCACATAGATCATATATCAACTGATCATAATCATACTCACTTTCATTGTTTAATTTCATATACATCGCAACATACCTGATTCGGGTGCACATACATATACTCATTTATTTCTCGAAATACCCGTTGAATTGTTTGGAATCAATAAGGATACTCGGATAGCTTTGGAAGCTCATATAATGCCAACATCCCAAACGTGGTCTTATATGTAATCAATATCAATGCCACTGTCACAGACAGGGTCTTACACAAAGTCAAATACGATGCCGATGTCCCAGACATGCTTTTACACGTAATCTCTAATCGATGCCAGTGTCCCAGACACAGTCTTACACAATATCTCAAGTCGATGCCAACGTCCCAGACATGGCCTTACACAAAATTATATCTCAGAATCCTATGTCATGACATATGTATCCTCTACTATTCCTATGGTTCGTACGGGGCCTTCAAACATCATAATTCTATCGATTCAAACTCGTAACTAGTTCTCTAACTCTCAATTCAATTCGGCATATACACATATATTTATTATAATTCAATTTATCACATATAACACATATACATTTGAATTTAACAACATTTATTTACTTATGAACTTACCTCATATGGACGCGAACGGACTAAAACGACTAATCGTTAACTTCCAATTTTCCCGATCCAAATTCGATTTTCACTTTTCTTGATCTAATTCAATACAAATTTAACTCTTTTATTCACCAAATCATTCAATTCAATCTATATACACATATTTAGGGCATTTTACAAATTATCCCTCACATTTTCACATTTTGACACTTTAGTCCCTATTTCACAAAATCACAAAATATGCATAATTCAATTCAATCATTGCTTGGCTGAATATTTCTACACTTCATATAAGCCCATACATTTCACTTATTTAACATTTTAGTCCCTCAATTTCTCATTTTGATAATTTAGCCCAAAATAGTCAAATTCATCAAAAATTCAAAGACAAAACATATTAATCTATCACATATCTTTCATATTCATCAACTATCATCACAAAGCTTACAAAATCCTCAATGGAATATCTCACAATCTTCATTAAATTTAGAAATTGGGACATGGGCTAGGTAAAAGACAAAGCAACGATCCCAAAAACATAAAAATCATTAAAAACCGTGCAAAACACATGCTCGAATTAAGCTCCTTAGGTGCCGAAATTAAACGCTTCATCCATGGCTTCTTTTCTACTCAACAGTCAGCCATGAAAGGATGAACACCACTATCTTATTGATTTGTTTTATTTATTACTAATTATTATACCAATTACAAAATTAACCTTTGTCATTTAACTAGGAAACCATATAGCTAATGTCCATTACCATCCATCAACCATAATAGTGGCATAATTACATTTTAAGGACTTAGAAATTAATAAACCATAGCAATTTAGTGCTTTAACAATTAGATTGCCACTTTTGCATTTTACGCGACTAAGTTCTTTTTCACAAATCAGCACTCAAACGATGAAATTTTTATACGAAAATTTCACGCATATCAATTCACATACTTTAATCACGAAAAATAATATTAAAATATTTTGTTTTGAATTAGAGTTGTGGTCCTGAAACCGCTGTTCCGACTAAGGTCTAAACCGGGATGTTATAGATAGTCATATACAACCTCGCGAGGTTAAAGAAGTTCAGAAGGTTTTGTTATTTAATTCAAGGTTGAAGTTATTTCCTGGGATGTTTAAATCTCAATGGAAAGGACCCTATACCATCTACCGAGTTTATCCTTATGGAGCTATTGAATTATACGATAATTACGGAGGTACGTTTAAAGTTAATGGTCAATGTCCCAAACATTATTGGGATAGTGAAGTTGAGCGAGTTGAATCCTCGTTCAAATTAATAGACACTTGATTTTTCATGAACTCATTTTGTAAATAAATAAATAATTATAACTTATTTTCTTAACTTATTACATTTAATTAATTATGTCGAAGGAGGTTGGAACTTAAGCGGGACCGCTGTGACCTCTCCATCCTTTCCTACAAATTAATTTAATGTAATATGTTAAGAACAAATTTTCTAATTAAGATTTAAATTTTTTATGTTAATAAAGAGGGTCAAATTTGGCCCAAGTACTAATCAATTTTTTTCTTGAGTAAGTTTATAAATACAGTCTAAGTTTGAGGCACAAGATAAAAAAAAGAAGGGAAAAATCAATACTTAGCCGCCACTCCCATTACTTGCCTCCCAAGTAACCCTAATGTAGCTAAATTTTAGCTACATGTTACCCTAATTATCCCCTATATAAACTCCTTTTCATTTTACTATTTTTCATATCCCTCAAAGCAATTTGCTTAACCCTAAAAATCCCTAAATCTCTCTCTTGTGCTGCTAGCCTCAAATCTCGAAAGAAACTCTAGTTTCTTTTCCTTTTTTGCCAAAATCACCTATTGTCACCGTAAGAAGATTGTTGAAGTACTAATGTTCCCACCACACCATCCTGCCTGTCACAAAATAGTCGTTGTAGCAAGTATTTACCAGCTGTACTGATTTCTCTTTCCCCATTGTGCAGAAACTTTGCGATATTCTCAAGAGAAGATACCATGTCTCGTAAAATAACTAGATCTTCAAAGACTACTCCTGAAAACTCAATTTTGATCGATGAAGAAATGAAAGAGAGATTTGATTCAATCTTCAAGCATCAACCAATGATGCCGAAAAAAGGTTTTAACTTGAAGAGTCATGATTTGATGGTTGTCCCTACACCGATTAGAAAGAAAATCAATGCTCTCAAGTGGGAACGATTTTGTGATGCTCGTTCACTTCTCGATGATGAACTAGTTTAAGAATTCTATGATAGTTTGACTATGCAAGATGCTACTGAGGTCATCATTTGAAAGAAAAAGGTACCTCTTACTTCTAAGTCCATCAATGATTTGTTTAACTTACTTGATGTTGAAGAAGATGAATACTACACTATGATGAACAATATCAATTAGGGTTTTCTTCAACAAGTGCTTGATGTTGTGACAAATCCGAGATCCCAATGGATTATAAAAAGTATGAAAGTCATTCTTGCCAAAGAGAATACCTAAAACCAGTAGCAAAGGTATGGTTGCCTATCTCACATAGTTCCACCATCTCGATGGAATGGATGCTCTTGTTATATGCAGTTTTGACATAAAAAGTCCATTAATGTTGGGAAAATTATTCTTAAGGAGATTCATGATTGTGCCAAAAAGAAGACAGGAAGTGCTTGTTTCCCATCATTAATCACTTCACTTTGCTTAAGGGCCTATGTCAAAACACATGCAAATCTGAAGGGGCGATATATTCAAGGGTACGTTAAAAATCATGATCTTGAAAGGTTAGTAGAAAAGATGCATGAGCTGAATCAAGGAGAGTAAGAAGAGCCAACTGAGCTACATACTGAGGAGTCAAAAAATGAAATTGAAACTGAAGCTAAGTCAGTTACAGACATTGAAGAAGAAGAATCTGACAAGGAACCGAACATTCCTAAACCAGTTGAAGGATCTGCAACCCCTGAACCAAGGGTTGAACCAGAAGAAGAACAAGTCAAGCTAAGTGTTGAACCTGAATCTACAACTCCTATGCCGACTTCTGCAAGTGCTTCAAAGAAATCGGAGTTGTCAATTTTGATGGATATGTGCAAATTCATGCACAATCAACAACAAACTTACTACAAATATGCAAAAATTAGAGATGACTCAATTCAAAATACTTTTAAGAATATCTCTAATACTTCTGTTCCTAAGTTCCCAGATGCTATCTTTGAGACATGGACGGAAGATTCTAACTATGCAAGCAGAGATGGAGCTAAAAAAGACAAGGGGAATGAGTCAAAAAAATAAAAGGGGGAGTTCTTGTCTCGTTATTTAATTATATTTAGATGTTTAGGAATTTATTTCTTTCATAATTAGGATTCAATTTCTGGAGTATAAAACATAGCAAGCATGAATAAACTTAACACTTCTTTAGAAAGAAAAAGACTAAGTTATATGGTAATAGGAATGAACATGTCTAGGATTGGGTTATTAGGAAAGACTTGGTATTTAAGCAGTCTTAATGACTCACCTCTCTTTCTTTACAACCCTACCTAGTGTTCAGTTTTCATTCATTACTTTGTTCTTGCAATAAGGACATTATTTCTTTTTAAAGGGGTAAGGCAAATAAATTGCTCAAATTTTTAAAAATTTTCAAGTATGTTTCAATCATTTCTTTTAATAAGTATGTTTTAATAAATGAATGTTTAAAGACATTTTTTGTTAATGAGATACTTTGTATGCAAGTATGAATGATGATTTTATCTGAGTGAAAGTATGTTATCATGAAGAATGGACTGCTTGTATGATCTTAGCCTTAGTAATATTGTCCATGAAAACTTAGTTTCTCTTGAGATTAGACATGTATGAAGGTTTATATCTTTAGAATTGACTTAGTAACTTTCTTGAGGTGAAATCCTAGGGGACATAAAAATCTAAAATGATATAGGCAACCAACCTATGATATTAGACCCTTGAGAATGTAATTTTGAGCTTAAAGACCTGTTTATTGTAATGAACCTACATTATAAGCCACATTACCATCTTTTAAAGTTACCCTAATTTTGTGCACCCATCTTAACTAAAGTTGTCTTGGTAATCAACATTTGAGGAAATTTTCAAAAAGATGTATGTGCTTATGCTTAAAAAAAGTGAAGGAAGAGCGAAGAAAAGTTTGCTCAGTCTCCAACAAGGAAAAATATATGAGCTTAAGTTCAAAATAAGTTTGGGGGTGTTCCAAAGGTTCATTTAAAGAAAAAGGCTATATTTCGAGAAATCCAAGACAAAGTTAAAGGTTAAGATTTTGAAACTGAAATGTCTCATCTCTTAAAATCCGTACCTTTAACCGAGCCACATTACAACCTTATAAAAGACCTATTGATTTGATAATTATGTCACCTACATTAGTGGAGAGGAAATACTAAGCTCAACATATGAAGATCATAAATAAGCCTTATGATTGTTTTCTTGATTGATAAGAAATTATGTTGAATGAAGAATGTTATCTGTGGCTGTAACATACATACAAACTATGATTCATGTTGGCATATTTTGAAACTTAGTATAAATTTCTATAAATGTTTGCATATGAATTACTTGTTAATAAAGAAGATCTATGAACATGAAGCTAGTAATGCATGATTATGGGATAAAGATTGATGCTTCTTGCACAGTTAGCAATTTTGCCTTAGCAAGACCTTTTTGCTGTGCATAAACGTTACTCTAGACGAGCAATGATTTAAGTTTGGGGGTGTGTAAACCAAAAAATATATAGGATTTTTCCTATGTGATTTATCACCTTTTTACTTAAATTCATTGTTAAAACTAAGAATTTGTTTAATAAATTAATGAAATATGTGAAAATATGAAATTAGGACATAGAAATTATTAAAATCTGATTTTATGTGTAACAGCCTGGTTTAGACCCTACTCAAAACAGTGGTTTCGAGACCACCAATCCGAGTCAGAAAAATATTATAATATTATTTTTGGTGTCTACAGCATGTTAATTTATATGTGTGAAAATTTTGTGTGAAAATTTTATCGTTTGTGTGTTCGATTTAATTAAAAGGACTTAATCGCGTAAAATGTAAAAGTGGCTAGCTAATTGTTAAAGTGCTACATTACTACTGTTTTTATAATGTGGAGTCCTTAAGATGAAATTTCACCCTTGGAACCATGCATGGACGGTATTGGACTTGATATATGTAGTTTGGTAATTAAATTAAAAAGGTTAATATGGTAAAAATGTAAATTAATAATGATAAAATAAAACAAAAATTAAAAAGCCATGCAGTTTTTGTTCATCTTAGCCGAAAGTTGAAAGAAAAAGAAAAGAAAAGAGAGTTCTTAGGTTCGGCCTTGTCCAAGTCCAATTAAGGTATGTATTTAGCACGGTTTTTGATAATTTTTACGTTTTTGAGATCGTTGTTTCGTGTTTTAGCTAGCCCATGCTTGAATTTATGAATTTGATGATGTATTCATGAATGGCCATTGTTGATAGCTTGATGAATTTTGTGTTTGATGATGAAAAATAAATATATGTTGTTAGATTGCAAATTTTGTAAATTTAAAGGTTAAAATGTGAAATAAATGAAAGAAATGGGCTGCTAGGGACCTTAGTGAATTCGGCCAAGCATAGGTATGGTCAAATTTTGAATATTTTTAGTTAAAATGCCTATTTAGGATTAAATTGAAAATTTTGTAAATTTAAAGGTTAAAATGTGAAATAAATGAAAGAAATGGGCTGCTAGGGACCTTAGTGAAATTCGACCAAGCATAGGTATGGTCAAATTTTAAATATTTTGTGTTTTGTGAAATAGGGACTAAATTGTGAAAAATATGAAATGTCAGGGGCAAAAGTGTAATTTGTTGATTTATGTGTTTTCGGATTAATTTGAATGAATGTGAGACTAACTAAGTCAAATTTGTATTAATTTAGATCAAGAAAAGAGGAAGTCGAAATTGGATCGGGGAAAATCTAAAGTTGTGGAATAGTCGTCCCGGTTCGTCCATCTTTGTCCAAGGTAAGTTCATAAGTAAAAAAATGTCGTTAAATTCGATTGTATATATCTTAATAGTGTCGAATTGAATTATTACCTGTGTATATCTATATGCCGAATTGAATTAAGCGTGGGAGCAATATTTACAAGCTTGAATCGATCGAGTTACGACGTCCGAAAGCCCCGTACAAACCTTAGGAATAGTTAGGATATATATGTCATGACATAGGATTCCGATATGTGATTTTGTGTAAGACCGCAACTGGGATGTTGGCATCGATTTGTGATTTACATTGAAGACCAAGTCTGGGACATTGGCATCGTATATGAGTTCGTGTAAGACCCTGTCTGGGACAGTGGGATCAATATGTGATTACATGTAAGACAACGTCTAGGACGTTGGTGTTGTACGAGCTTTTCGACTATCTGAGTATCCTTATTAATTCAAAATGGTTCAACGGGCAATATCGAGTTAAGATCGAATGTGAAATCGATCTAAAAGGTCAGGTATGTACTAAGTTAAATGATTGAATAGTAAGGTAAGTAAATACTTTATATGAATATATGCATATTCGACCAAGTGGAAAAATAATGCTAAAGTATATATATTGATATATGAAGTTGCAAGCTTGATAATTGTATATGTGGTTATGGTTAGTATGATTCGGTTTAATTAAATTGAATTATTAATGTCATTGAAATGATTTATTTGCTGATGACTTACTAAGCTATTCAAGCTTACTATGCGTGTATATGTTCTTTGTTTTCATAGAATTTGGAAGCTAGTTACGAGCTCGGGGATCATCAGAGACATCCATGACACTATCAATCACTTTTATGGTATTTTATAAGTTTGAACTTAAACCTATGGCATGTATAGGTCAGTTAATATGTTTGATTTTGAAGTATGTATATATTTAAGCCATGCAAAAATGGCTTGATTTCTATGCTTTAATTCGGTTATGTTTGATCATGGTTTAAGCTCATTTTGGTTAAAATGCTACATGAAATAATTGTTTATGTTTGATCATGGTTAAAATGCTTGGTATAAATATGTTCTGGCATGAAATAATTGTATATGGCTTATGATTAGTTCTTTTTTAAAAATAAGTTTGACATATATATGTTTGTGGTTGATGAATGTGTTTGGATTATGGATTGTTTATGTACTTATGTATTCAGTTAGGTGATAAAATATAAGTGATGGTTATGAGCTAGTTGTGATTCGACATTTATACTCATGAAATATGATGAATGGTTTGATATTTGATTCGGTTTAGTATGGTAAAGAATGTTTATACTTTAAATGTTATGTAAGGAAGTTATTAAGGACGTTTGAATATAATTGAAAGATGAATTATTTTGTATATGCATTATTGAGCATGAGAAGTAACATATGGATTGGGTATACTTATCATTGTTAAATGTGCTTAGAAGGGTTCATTTATAATATGGTCTTATGCACATAAAATATGTAATAAGAGAAGATGTACAATTGGTATAGTTTTAAAATCACTTTATGTGTAATATATAGGGATAAGTGTATATGTCTTGTATATCGTGTATGTGAAATAAAATGCTACTAAACTAGGTATATTATGAATCTATCAATTGTGATCGAAAATAGTGGTTGGTATAATAGTCAAATGGATGTAAATTATTGGTTAAATTGTTGGTTGTTTTAGTTAATAGTAGATGGATAATAATGGATATGACTTGTTCTTAAAGCTTGATTGGTGTTTTGGTTATGTGTTTGTATTTTAAATATGGTAATTTTTGGCATGTGAATCGACGTATGGTTTTGTAACTTAGATATATGTGTAAAGTATGTTTGTTCATAAAGACCATTATCAATGCCACTTATGATAATAGATATAAAGATTGATATGTGATTTGTTTGGTTTAATGAGTGCATGTATAAAAATTATGAAATAAAATGTTTGGTATTTACTTAGTATTCGAATACCATTATAACAATGAGCACATAATTTATGCATGTATTTTTAATGCATATTTATATGACTTTGAGGTATGAATTAAATTCGTGTACAATTTATAAAATAGGTTTAATTTTTAATTGGCCATATGCTTTATTTATGCTAATATGAACTATGAGAAAATTTGAACGTTCTGAAGCTATGTCTTGTTCAATAATGTCTCATAACCCTAATTCGGTGACAGATACGGGTTAGAAGGTGTTACATTTGATTGGTATCAGAGATACGGTTTAGTCGATTCTAGGACTAACGTAGATGCCGTATATTTTAAAATGCGATAGTATGATGATTCTTGACAATTAAAATGTGTTTTTGTATAGTAAATGGATCCCGATCGAGCTGTAGTTGATGACATGAAAAGTGATGCGACTGCTTTTGCTCAAGGGGCAGCGCCGGCTGATTCTAGGCCAATTTTGAGTAGTCATGAGGGAGAGGCTAAACAAACCATCTATCAGATGATGAACGACTGGTTCACACAGTATATTCGTACAAATCCAACTATTCAACAATCCCCATCCTTACCTAATCCTCCTCAGATACTTGTAATACCTTAAGTTATTGACCCGATGAGTTTAATTAAGCCCCCAGTTGATAAAATCAAAAAACATGGGGCTGAAGAATTCAAAGCCACTATTGATGACGATGCTGAGTGAGCTGAATTCTAGCTTGAAAATACTATTTATGTGTTTGATGAGCTATCCTGTACCCCTGATGAGTGTATAAAATGTGTTGTATCCTTACTTCGAGATTTTGCGTATCACTAGTGGAATACATTGATATTAGTAGTTCCAAAAGAACTGGTAACCTGGGAGTTATTTCAGACTAAATTCTATAAGAAATACATCAGTCAGAGATTCATTGATCAAAAACACAAAGAATTTCTTGAGTTGAAATAAGGTCGTATGACCGTAACAGAATATGAATGGGAATTTGTAAGACTTAGCAAATATGCCCGAGAATGTGTTTCAACTGAAGCTATAATGTGTAAAAGATTTTAAGACGGGTTGAATGAAGACATTAAGTTGTTAGTTGGGATACTTGAAATAAAAGAGTTTGTTGAACTAGTCGAACGAGCATGCAAAGCCGAAGAGCTCAGGAAAGAGAAAAGAAAAGCTAACATTGAAACTAAAGATTCACGAAAAAGATCATCGGGTAAAACATTTCAGTTGGCATCAAAAAGATTCCGAGATGACTTTAGTCGTTCAAAGGCTACTGTGGGCTATTCTAGACATGATCGAGACAGACCACCTGTGAGTTCGAGAGCTACCTCAGTAGCTAATGTTGGTAACATCTGACCGAACCAACCTGAGTGCAAACATTATGGTAAATGACATCCCGACAATTGTAGATTGAATAATCGGGCTTGTTTTAAATGTGGTTCGATGGATCACTTCATTTGTCAATGCCCTAAGTTGGTTGAGCAAGACATGAAGCAGAATACGAGGCCGAGTAACACGGCAGCTCGAGGTAGACCACCCAGAAATACGAGTAATGCGAGTGGTAGCCAGAGAGGAACTAAAGACACGGTTGTTAGATTTGAGGCTCGCGCACTTGCCAGAGCTTATGCTATCCGCGCTCGTGAAGAAGATGTGAATACCGGTACTTTCACTCTCTATGATACTAGTGTTGTTGCATTGATTGATCCTGGATCGACTTATTCTTATGTATGTGAAACTTTATTATCCAATAAGACTTTGCCTGTGGAGTCTACTGAGTTTGTGATTAGAGTATTGAACCCCTTAGGCCGGTGTGTTTTGGTTGATAAAGTATGCAAGAATTGTCCGTTGATGATTCGAGATTCATGTTTTCCAGCTGATTTGATGTTGATGTCATTCGGCGAGTTTGATATAATTTTGGGTATGGATGATCTGAATGGTTTACTGGCAGTGATTTATTCAATGTTAGCTCAAAAATATGTGAGAAAGGGTTGTGAAGCTTATTTTGCCTATGTACTCGATTCTAAAGTGACTGAAAAAAAGATTGAATCAGTACCAATAGTGTGCAAATATCCAGATGTGTTTCCTAAAGAATTATCGGGTTTGCCACCGATCCAAAAAGTAGAGTTTGGCATTGAGTTAGTGCCAGGGACAACTCCAATTTCGATAGCTCCGTACAAAATGGCACCGACTGAATTAAAAGAATTGAAAGCTCAGTTACAAGAATTGACAGATAGAGGTTTCATGCGACCGAGTTTTTCTCCTTGGGCTGCACCAGTTTTGTTTGTGAAAAAGAAAGACGGAACTATGAGAATGTGC
Organism: Gossypium longicalyx; assembly: GCA_025698465.1. Classification (NCBI taxonomy): domain Eukaryota; kingdom Viridiplantae; phylum Streptophyta; class Magnoliopsida; order Malvales; family Malvaceae; genus Gossypium; species Gossypium longicalyx. Next base: position 11,774,431 of record CM047000.1, read on the forward strand.
ATCGACTATCGACAACTCAATAAGGTGACTATAAAGAATAAATATCCTTTGCCATGAATTGATGACTTGTTCAATCAGTTGAAAGGGGCTACAGTGTTTTCAAAGATAGATTTGAGATTGGGTTACCATCACCTGTGAGTTAAAGACTCTGATGTGCTGAAAATTACTTTCCGAACGAGGTACGGGCACTATGAGTTTCTGGTTATGCCTTTAGGACTTACTAATGCACCTGCTATTTTTTATGGATTTAATGAATCGGATCTTTAGACAGTATTTTGATCGATTTGTGGTTGTGTTTATAAATGACATTTTAATCTATTCCCTTGATAAATCTGAGCACGTGAACATCTAAGAATTGTGCTACAGTCTTTGCGAGATAAATAGTTGTATGAGAAGTTTAGTAAATATGAGTTCTGGTTGCGTGGAGTTGGTTTCTTGGGACATGTTGTATCAACGTCGGGTATTCAGGTTGATCCTAGCAAGATTTTGGTAATACTAGATTGCAAGCCTTTGAGGGATGTATCCAAAATCTGAAGTTTTCTGGGACTTGCAGGTTATTACAGACAATTTGTAAAAGGCTTTTCATTGATTGCCACTCCGTTGACGAGATTACTTTAGAAAGATGTTAAATTTGAGTGGTTGGACAAGTGCCAGAAGAGTTTTGACCAGCTAAAAGCCCTATTGACCGAAGCTCCAGTGCTAGTTCAGCTAGAATAGGGTAAAGAATTTGTAATTTATAGTGATGCATTATGCCTCGAGACAGTTAAAGCCACACAAAAATAACTATTCGATACATGATCTAGAATTGGCAGCTATTGTGTTTGCGTTGAAGATTTGGTGCCACTATCTGTTCGGTGAGAAATGTCACGTTTACACCGATCACAAAAGCTTAAAATATTTGATGACTCAAAAAGATCTGAATCTACGACAGCGAATATGGTTAGAGTTGTTAAAAGATTACGAGCTTGTAATTGACTACCATCTGGGAAAGGCCACTGTTGTTGCGATGCTCTAAGTCAAAAATCTCTATTTGCTCTGCGTACGATGAATACGCATATGACTCTATCTGATGATGGCACGATTGTAGCTGAGTTGAAAGCGAGACCGTTATTTATGCAACAGATTTGCTAAACTCAAAAAGTCGATAATAAATTGTTAGAAAAACGGGCTCCATGTCATTCGAATACTGATTCAGAATTCTGAGTTGATGCTCAGGGCTGTTTGAGATTCAGAGGCCGAATATGTGTTCTGAGGAATTTAGAGTTGATTTAGATGATTTTAAATGAAGCTCATAACAGTCGGTTATTTGTTCATCTGGGTAGTACTAAAATGTATAATGATCTGAAATAGCTTTATTGGTGGCATGGTATGAAACGAGATATCTCAGAATTTGTTTCGAAATGCTTAATTTGTCAGCAAGTTAAAGCTGAGCATCAGGTTCTGCCTGGGTTACATCAGCCGATTATGATACCCGAGTGGAAATGGGACAGAGTCACAATGGATTTTGTATCGAGGTTGCCTTTGTCACTGGGCAAGAAAGATACGATCTGGGTTGTTATGGATAGATTAACTAAATCGACTCATTTCATTTCGATTCGCACAAATTACTCACTTGATAAGCTTTTTGAGTTGTCCATTTCTTAGATTGTGAGATTGCACGAAGTACATATCTCTATTGTTTCGAATAGAGATCCGAGGTTCACATCGCGGTTTTGGAAGAAACTGCAAGGTGCATTAGGTACGAAATTACATTTTAGCACTGCTTTCCATCCGCAGACAGATGGTCAGTCCGAACGAATTATTCAGATACTCGAGGATATGTTGAGATGTTGCATTCTTGAGTTTGATCGTACGTGGGGCGATACATGCCACTAATTGAATTTGCGTATAATAATAGCTTTCAAACAAGTATAAAAATGGCACCTTACGAGGCTTTGTATGGTCGCAAATGTCAAACACCTTTTTATTGGACTGAGCTCAGTGATTATAAGATAGACGGGGTAGATTTGATTAAAGAGACTGAACAGAAAGTGAAAGTGATTCACGATAGTTTGAAGGCAGCGTCAAATCGTCAGAAGTCGTATGCAGACTTGAAACGTAAAGATATTGAATTTCAGATCGGGGATAAAGTGTTTTTGAAAGTCTCACCGTGGAAGAAGATATTTTGATTTGATCGTAAAGGCAAATTGAGTCTGAGATTTATTGGGCTGTATGAGATTAATAAGCGTATTGGGCCGGTTGCTTACAGACTATTTTTTCGACCTAAGTTAGAAAAGATTCATAATGTATTTCATGTCTAGCTGCTCCGAAAATACTGATCCAATCCTTCGCATGTGATTTCTCCGTCTGAGATTGAGATTAAGCCTGACATGACTTACGAGGAAAAATCGATCCAGATTTTAGATTGCGAAATGAATGAATTTAGAAATAAGAACATTTCTTTAGTAAAAGTCTTATGGCATCGACATGGGATTGAAGAAGCTACATGGGAGGTTGAGGGTGCTATGAGAGAACGTTATCCAAACCAATTTGCCAGTAAGATTTTCGAGGAAGAAAGTCCCTAAGGAGGGAGAGTTGTAATAGCCCGGTTTAGACCCTATTCGGAATAGTGGTTCCGAGACCACCAATCTGAGTAAAAAAAATTAAATATTATTTGTGGTGTCTACAACATGTTAATTTATATGTGTGAAAATTTCGTGTGAAAATTTTATTGTTTGTGTGTTCGATTTAATTAAAAGGACTTAATCGCGTAAAATGTAAAAGTGGCTAGCTAATTGTTAAAGTGCTACATTGCTATTGTTTTTATAATTTGGAGTCCTTAAGATGAAATTTCACCCTCGGAACCATGCATGGACGGTATTGGACTTGATATATGTAGTTTGGTTATTAAATTAAAAAGGTTAATATGGTAAAAATGCAAATTAATAATGATATAATAAAACAAAAATTAAAAAGCCATGCATTTTGTGTTCACCTTACCGAAAGTTGAAAGAAAAAGAAAAGAAAAGACAGTTCTTAGGTTCGGCCTTGTCCAAGTCCAATTAAGGTATGTATTTAGCTCGGTTTTTGATAATTTTTACGTTTTTGAGATCGTTGCTTCATGTTTTAGCTAGCCCATACTTGAATTTGTGAATTTGATGATGTATTCATGAATGGCCATTGTTGATAGCTTGATGAATTTTGTGTTTGATGATGAAAAATAAATATATGTTGTTAGATTGTTAAATTTAATTAAGTGATTTTTAGTAAAAATGCATATTTAAATTGTGAATTTTGTAAATTGAGGGGTTAAAATGTGAAATAAATGAAATAAATGGGCTGCTAGGGACCTTAGTGAAATTCGGCCAAGCATGGGTGTGGTCAAATTTTGAATATTTTGTGTTTTGTGAAATAGAGACTAAATTGTGAAAAATATGAAATGTTAGGGGCAAAAGTGTAATTTTCCCATTTATATGTTTTTGGATTAATTTGAATGAATGTGAGATTAAATAAGTCAAATTTGTATTGATTTAGGTTAAGAAAAGAGGAAATCGAAATTGGATCAGGGAAAATATAAAGTTGTGGAATAGTCGACCTGGTTCATCCGTCTTTGTCTAAGGTAAGTTCATAAGTAAATAAATGTCATTAAATTCGATTGTATATATTTTAATAGTGTCGAATTGAATTATTACTTGTGTATATGTATATGCCAAATTGAATTAAGCATGGGAGCAATATTTACGAGCTTGAATCGATTGAGTTACGACGTCCGAAAGCCTCGTACGAACCTTAGGAATAGTTAGGATACATATGTCATGACATAGGATTTTGATATGTGATTTCATGGAAGACCACGTCTTGGACATTGGCATCGGTTTGTGATTTATGTGTAGGACCATGTTTGGGACATTGGTATCATATATGAGTTCGTGTAAGACCCTGTCTGAGGCAGTGGGATCGATATGTGATTACATGTAAGACCACGTCTAGGATGTTGGTGTTGTATGAGCTTTTTGACTATATAAGTATCCTTATTAATTCCAAATGGTTCAACGGGCAATATCGAGTTAAGATTGAATGTGAAATCGAGCTAAAAGGTCAGGTATGTACTAAGTTAAATGATTGAATAGTAAGGTAAGTAAATACTTTATATGAATATATGAAATGTGCATTATGAAAGTGAGAGTTAAATATGCTTATGAATATATGTGTATTCGGCCAAGTGGAAAAATAATGCTAAAGTATATGTATTGATATATGAAGTTGCAAGCTTGATAATTGTACACGTGATTATGGTTAGTATGATTCGGTTTAATTAAATTGAATTATGAATGTCATTAAAATGATTTATTTGCTTATGACTTACTAAGCTATTCAAGCTTATTGTGTGTGTATATGTTCTTTGTTTTTATAGAATTTGGAAGCTAGTTTCGAGCTCAAGGATCGTCAGAGAAATCCGTCACACTATCAATCACTTTTGTGGTATTTTATAAGTTTGAACTTGAACCTATGGCATGTATAGGTTAGTTAATATGTTTGATTTTGAAGTATGTATATATTTAAGCCATGCGAAAATGGCTTGATTTCTATGCTTGAATTCGGTTATGTTTGATCATGGTTTAAGCTCATTTTAGTTAAAATACTACATGCTATAAATGAATGGTATTTTTGATATGCTTGGTATAAATATGTTCTGGCATGAAATAATTGAATATGGCTTATGATTAGTTCTTTATTAAAAAATAAGTTTGACATATATATGTTTTTGGTTGATGAATGTGTTTGGATTATGGATTGTTTATGTACTTATGTATTCATTTAAGTGATAAAATATAAGTGATGGTTATGAGCTAGTTGTGATTCGACATTTATACTCATGAAATATGATGAATGGTTTGATATTTGATTCGGTTTAGTATGGTAAAGAATGTTTATACTTTAAATGTTATGTAAGGAAGTTATTAAGGACATTCGAATATATATATTGAAAGATGAATGGTTTTGTGTATGCATTATTGAGCATGAAAAGTAACATATGAATTGGGTATACTTATCATTGTTAAATGTGCTTAAAGGGGTTCATTTATAATATGGCCTTATGCCTATAAAATATGTAATAAGAGAAGATGTACAATTGGTATAGTTTTAAAATCACTTTATGTGTAATATATTGGGATAAGTGTATATATCTTATATATAGTGTATGTAAAATAAAATGCTAGTAAACTAGGTATATTATGAATCTATCGATTGTGATCGAAAATAGTCTTTGGTATAATAGTCAAATGGATGTAAATTATCGGTTAAATTGTTGGTTGTTTTAGTTCATAGTAAATTGATAATAATGGATATGACTTGTGCTTAAAGCTTGATTGGTGTTTTGGTTATGTGTTTGTATTTTAAATATGGTAATTTTTGGCATGTGAATTGGCATATGGTTTTGTGACTTAAATAAATGTGTAAAGTATGTTTGTTCATAAAGACTATTATCAATGTCGCTTATGATAATAGATATAAAGATTGATATGTGATTTGTTTGGTTGAATGAGTGCATGTATAAAAATTATGAAATAAAATGTTTGGTATTTACTTAGTATTCAAATACCATTATAACAATGTGCACATAATTTATGTATGTATTTTTAAAGCCTATTTATATGACTTTGTGGTATGAATTAAATTCTTGTTACAATTTATAAAGTAGGTTTAATTTTTAATCGGCCATATGCTTTATTTATGCTAATATGACCTATGTGAAAATGTGAACATCCTGAAGCTGTGTCTTGTTCGGTAATGTTTCATAACCCTAATTCAGCGACGAATATGGGTTTCTTCTAATCATAAGCTATAAGAACTTGCAAGAAGCAAACAAAAGAAAAATTAGTAATTAAAAATAAAACTAAAACAAAAATTAAATGTAATAAAAAAAATGGCTAAATTAATAAAAATCAAGCGTTCATAAAATCTTAGTCCCCGGCAACGGCGCCAAAAAATTGATGATCATTTTATGAAACACTCAACTAGACTATGATCACGACTAAGGCAAGCAGACCTATCGAATGGTAGTATATTTATGGTGAGTCCAGAGTATCGTATCTACAAGGACTAAAAGTACTAGTATTAACTTTCTTTCTATTATTTAACCTAAAATATAAGGGATTTTTTTAAATCTAAAATTAACTAAACTAATTAACTAATGAACGCGACAGAGAGTGAAGAAAATAATCGAATAAACCAATGATAAAGACAATACCCAAGGAAGAATCCACCTAGACTTCACTTATTATTCCGAATCTAAATCAAACGATTTATTCAGTTGCCTTGATCCTTAGAAATCCCTAAATTATGTTAATATCTCTTTCGAGACTATTAACAACTGACTCTAGGTTGATTAATTGAAATCTCTTTCTAATTAAAACCCCTATTGTTGCATTAACTCGATTTATGGATTCCCTTATTAGATTTGACTCTAATTCGGCAGATTTATGTCACCCTATTTCTAGGGTTGCATGCAACTCCGCTTAATTATGTGAGATCTACTCTTAAACAGGGACTTTTGCTCCACTGAATAAGCACATCAAACTTGGAATAATATCCTGGAAATATTAAGGCAAGAATGAATAACTCATAATTAAGAACAAGAACAAGTATTTTTTTTATTAAATTCAAAACTTTAAATAACAAGATCCATCTTAGGTTTCATTCTCCCTAGGTATTTAGGAAGTTTAGTTCATAATGTAGTAGGAAAACATCTCAAAAATAGGAAAATAACAAAACATAAAGAAACCCAAAAACTTCGAGAGAAATTGAAGGGAGATCTTCAGTCTTGAAGGAGATCCTGCGTCTGAGCTGAATCCGTTGGCGTTCTTCGAGTAATTCCTGTGTTCTACTCTACGTGCCCCCTTAGGTCTTCTTCTAGTATGTACTTATAGACTTTTGAATGCTCAGAAACCTTAAAAATTTGATTTTTTCACGTGTTTGGGGAACAGGGAGTTATATCGACACGGGCTAGCACATGGGCATGTGGCCTGCCCGTGTGGATCCTGAAAACTCCGGTTTTTCACTCCTTTTTCTCCCAAATGCTCTCCTAAGTATAGAAACATGAATTTAAGGGATGAGGAGCATCAAATTCACTAATTTACATCATTAATCATCGATAAACGCATTAAGAATGAGATTAAAATATGTTACATTTATAGTTTATCAAATATCCCCACACTTAAGCATTTGTTTGTCCTAAAGAAAAATCCTCAACTCACAATTAAAATTAATTCTTCTCAACTTATAATTCTCATCAATAATGTTTCGAAATAATTCACAAATAATCATGCATTGAAAATTCAACTAAAAGAGCCCTAAAGATTCAAACAATATAAGTCACACATTTTTTTAAGACATGAAAACATAGGTACCTCCCCTTATCTAAGTACTTACCTTCAATTCAAAATCGACAAGATTTTACATCCTCACTAAAGATTCACTCAAATCACTGAAAGTGTTTAAAGTTAAAAAATTAAGCATTCAAAAGTCAATTATGAAAAGTGATTACCACAGGCTTGCATGAAAATCAAATCTCCACCACTATAAAATGATATGATACACAAATCAAAAAGTCTTTAAAGGGTTGTAACAGAGCTTGGGTTAAAGGTGAGGATAAAGGCTGAAAAAGAAGGTTAGAATCAAGATCGAATAGATAAATTACCTAACTAGAAAAATAAAATAATACTGAATAATTACATCAATTGAAATTATTAAAGAATAACACGAGCTTCTTCTCAGAATATGAAATTAACTACTTAAGCACAAAAACATAGAACTAGTAATAATCAACATAGATATATTTTTTTTTAATTTTTTTTGAATGAATAATAAGATAAAATTAAACAACTCAAATAACAGAACATAGTTAGACATGTAACGCCCCAAAATTTAGGGTCTGGAAATTTTTGCTTAAGTTGGCACTAATTGCACGTTTGGTGGGTTGGTTAAGTGATTTGGGTGTGTTTGGGGGCTCTGAGAAGTCCTGGGGTCAAGCTTCGACTTTTGCAGCATTTTTGTTTTGCTCTTAAAAGAACCTGGTTAATGGCACTTGTGCCTTATAAATAATTGTGGTTGTGTTATGTCACAAAAAGTCTTGTGGCTTGGTGGAAGTGGCGTGACATAGCTATTGGGGAGAACAAAGGTTCGAATCCCACAGAAAACAAGGGGCATTTATTTTGCACTTGTGGACGGCAAGTGGTGGAGTTGGAGTAGACTTCTAAGTGGTGGAAGTTTGAATTGGTCTTGAGTTGTTGGGAGAAGATTATGGAGGATATCAATGAGGGTTTGGAGGAGTGTTTCAAGAAGTTTGAGAGGGGGTAGAGTTGTAGCCGAATAGGTAATTGGTTGGTGCAAAATTCGGCCAAGGGGTGTCTGGTTAGGCATTTCGGCAATTGGTGTTGAGGAGTAGGTGCCGAAGTCTTCTCTTTAACTTTTGGGTTTATTCTTTTTGTGTTACCCTTTTGTGCCGAATTGTTTGTGACTCTTTCCTCTTCTCAATTTCTATTTTTCTTCTCTTTAAGTCAAGATTGCTGAATCTTCTTTAGCTGAATATTGGTAACCTTTTCCTTATGTTGTCTCAAACGTCTCTTTCCTTGTTTCTAAAGTCGAAGAAACCGAACCCAACTTCTCCTTGTTCCTTTTCATTGTTTCCTTATCTTCTAAAGTTAGCCGATAATTTCTCTCCTGGTGTGACTGAAGTTGTAAAGGCCTAGCCGATTCTTGATCTTTTTAATTGAGGGGGGTCGTGACGTTACCCAAGGGGGTGGGCCGAATGCTATTGCCTTTTGTTTTAGTTCACGTCTTGGAGGGTGATCGTTGGATAAATGTGGTTTAAGCCCTACTTGTCTTCGCAAGGTTGAGCGTGCAGGGTATGACGTTTTTCTCTCCAAAAAGGTGTGTAACCGTAAACCATTTCTGTTACTGACCAAAAGCCAAAAGGTGTGTTTTCACACCTCTTCTTACTGTGAATCGGCAAAAGCCGAAAAGTTGAAACTTCGGTACTTGAGGCCTCACGAGCGTGCGATCGCTCGTGTAGTGACCCAAACCCACAAATCATGGGTGATAAACCATAGAGGCCACCACGAGTGTTCTCGTGGGCTTTAGGCCGTTATGGGCCTCGATGGGTCAAAACGAGCCTTGTGGGCCCAATGGGCTCATGGGCCCACACGAATTCAAATTCACGAAAAGTGATAAATATTGGACTGAGCTATGGAATTCGCATAGCCATAACTAATTTAGGCTAAATGGGCCACACGGGCCTGTGGGCCCACATGGGCCGAGTGTTGGGCTTGCGGTCCATTACACCATTTCAACCAATTGGGTTATCTGAGTCGCTCGAGGCGACTGTAGACCTTTGAAGAGGTCACTATTTGTACTGAGACCCCAAAATAAGTAAGATTATCAAAATACCCCTAAAGGGTAAAATTACTGTTTTACCCTTAATAGTTGGAAATGACCATTATACTCCTAGAACTAGGTTGATTGATGAGTGTATGATATTTGTATGATTGTACTAAGTATGATACTTTGCATACACGTAATATTTATGACATGATATACTGCATGGGGATTGGGATTTTGATTTGGGGGAAGTACTGTACTGGTGGCTTTACCACAAATACTGTTACCGGTGGCTTTGCCACATACACTAATACTGGTGGCTTTGCCATATTTACGGTTACTGATAGCTTTTTTTCCATATTGGTGTGTTGGCTGGGTGGGTCAATTTTGTCCCCACATGGTGTGTTGGTTGGTACAGAGTGGTGTGTTGGTTGGATTGCGATGGGTTGCATATTTGCACTGTACTAATTCTATATTGGGCTTAGGCGCACATCGCTTCGCATTTAGGGCTAAGGCCCGCATAAAGATTTATTCATGAGCAGGCTCGAGCCCAAAGCGCACTCTTGCATGCACGGTTTCCTATTATCTGAGAAGAGATTACACACTGGGTTTTCATAAACTCACCCTTTCTTTTAACTGTGCAGGTAATCCACCTCCTTAGATGATTTAGAGCTGTCAGGGACTCAGAGATGGCCACACTACGATTTTGGTTTCTTTTATTTGTAATTAGATTTTGTTTTGGGTTAAATGTTATGTAATCAGGCTGTTGGTGGGTTTTAAGTTTTAATTTGGATTTTGATTTCTTAAACTAAACTGCTAGTCTAGGAAAACACGATGTTTCAAAAATGGCACTGTTTTTCTAAAGAGCACGAGCTTTCAACAACAAAGTTTTCAAAATGCTTCCGCGGATTAAACTGAAGTAATATACCAAAGGCCAACAAATTGGTGAACGTATATCGAGAACTTTTGTCAAATATTGGTAAAAGGATTTAGATTCAGTAACGGATTCCAACCGAAAAGATCAATTTGTTTATAAATGCTATGATGTGGCACGCCAGATTCGACCATAACGTCTAGGCCGAGTTTGGGGTGTTACATTTAATGGTATCAGAGCCAGGTTACAAAACTCGGCTATGGTGTGGGTGGCAGAAAATTATCTTTTTTTCTTTCTAAAAATGGGGGTTTTTCTAAAATTTGGTTTTTGAAATTCTTTTTGTTTTTCTTTTCTTTTTCAACTGAACTTGACTTGTTTTTGAAATAATGTGGTTGGAAGTGTGGCACGCCGAGTCTCCGGCACCAAATCTGTAAGTTCTCTACTAATATCTATTGCTTTAAACTGTAATGTTATGCTGGAAAACTATTATAGGTAGTAGTACAGTACAGGAATTTAGAACAAACTGAGACTGTAAAAGACTGATAGTGGTGGTGGACTCTCGATCTACGAAAATAAAGCTCTAAATATTGTTTAACATAAAATATCTTTTAATAACAACGGGAATTATAAATTGATAGCATAAAATTTCTAAATTCAGGTAAAGCGTATCTCGTTTGAACACTAGAGGTACTCGTGGTAGGGGTACACAAGGCCGTGGTAGAGCTAAAGTTGGGTCTTCAGCGTCGGATCACATACCTACTAGGGAGACACCGACTTCACCAGTAACTGAGACTGGGTCGCATGATCGAGCAATTGGGGATGATGCCTTGTCTTAGGCGATGCTACGAGTTCATGAAAGGGTTGCTGGAGCAAGGACGAGATCAGTGGCCCGGGGGTCAATTTCTGAGCGACTTCGATCTAATGGGGTGGAGATCTTCAGGGTTGTTTCTGGTGTAGCCCCGAATGTGGCAGAATAATGGTTAGACACTACGGAGCTGATAATGGATGATCTTGACTGTACTGTGGAACATAAATCAAAAGAGGCAGTGTCGTTACTGCAAGATGAGGCGTACCAATGGTGGCTCACTATGAGGGAAGGTACACAAGCTGACCGTCTGACATGGGATTCCTTTAAGACATCCTTTCAAGGGAAATATGTAGGAGAAAGTTATGTGGAGGCCCGAAGGAAGGAATTTCTGAACTTGACCAGGAGAATAAGACTGTGGCGGCATATGAGGCGGAGTTTATGCGGTTGAGCTTTTATACTCGTGGGATAGTAGCGACTGAGTACGAACGCTGTGTGCATTTTAAGGACGACCTTCGTGATGAGTTGAGAGTTTTAATAGCTCCACAGAGGGAGTGAGACTTTGCTGCATTAGTGGAGAAATCAAAGATTACTGAGGATGTGAAGTGCTCGGAGCGCCAAAATTGTGAGAAAGATAGGGGCAGAAGCAAAAGGGATTTTTGGATCCTCAGGTTCTGTAAGTAGGCCTATTAAGAGAGCCAAGTTTGATGGGCCAGTCTGAGCTGGAGATCCTGTTGTTGCTACAAGACCGCAACCCTGTGCTGATTGTGGGAGATCTCATTTGGGTGAGTACTGGAAAAAGATTGGGGCGTGCTTCAGATGTGGATCTATGGATCATCAGGTTAGGAATTGCCCTCAAAGGCCTACTTAGATGCAAGCTACAGGACAAGGTCATGTTCATCCAGTAAGAGGTGGTCAGTCACTGAGAGGTCGTGGACAGGCCAGAGGTGGAAATGGGTTTGGATGAGGTCGTGGAGCACCAGGTAGAGGCATGGGTAATACCGAAGCGAGACAACCAGCATTGGTTTATGCTGCCCGTCATCGAGAGGATGGTGATGGCCTTGATGTCATAACCGGTACGTTCTTGATTTATAGTTCACCATTTGTGGCTTTAATTGATATTGGATCTACGCATTCATATGTTGCATGCACTGTGTCTGAGAAATTAGGTACTCAGCTTGAGAGCACTGCTAGTGAAATGACGGTGTTAACTCCACTAGGGCAATCAGTTAGGGTGGATAAGTTGTTCAAGAAAGTGCCCTTAGAAGTTCAAGGGGTCATATTTCCTGCAAATTTGATAGAACTGCCATTTGGGGAATTTGATATTATTTTAGGCAGAGATTGGCTAGTGAAGCATCGTGCAAAGTTGGATTGTGCTGCTAAGCGGTTGGTGTTGAGGACTTCGGAGGATTAGGAGGTGGCCATAATAGGGGAGCGAATAGATTACTTGTCTAATGTGATATCGGTGTTAGAAGCCGAGAAGTTGGTTTGCAAGGGTTGTGGGGCTTTTCTAGCATATGTTAGCAATTCAAGGACTAAGAGTCTTTCTGTTATGGATGTAAGAACTGTTAAGGAATTTCCAGATGTTTTTCCAGAAGAGCTTCCTAGCTTGTCCCTAGACCGTAAGGTTGAATTTGGAATTGAGCTCTTGCCTGGAACAGCTCCAGTGTCCATCGCCTCATATGGGATGGCACCAAATGAGCTAGTGGAGCTAAAGGCTCAAATTCAAGAGCTGTTAGACCGAGGATTCATTCGAATGAGTGTATCTCTTTGGGGAGCACCAGTATTGTTTGTGAGGAAGAAGGATGGGTCCATGCGCATGTGCATTGAGTATCGTCAACTAAACAAGCTAACCATAAAAAATAAGTACCCTTTACTGAGGATAGATGATCTGTTTAATCAATTGCGAGGAGCTGCAGTGTTCTCCAAAATAGATCTTCGATCTGGGTACCATCGACTAAATGTCAAGGAAGACAACGTTTAGGACTCGTTATGGTCACTATGAGTTTCTAGTAATGCCGTTTGGATTAATGAATGCACCAGCTGCTTTCATGGACATGATAAACTGAGTATTTCAACCGTACCTGGACCGAGGAAGAGCATGATGAACATATGCGGATTGTTCTTCAAATTCTAAGGTAGAAGCAGTTGTACATAAAATTCAGCAAGTGTGAATTTTTGCTGCAAGAGGTGATATTTCTGGGTCACATGGTGTCTGCCGAGGGGATTAGGGTTGATCCTCAAAAAATTGAAGCCATATTGGATTGGAAACCACTAAAGACTGTATCTGAGATTCGAAGTTTTCTGGGTTTAGCCGAATATTACAGACGTTTTGTGAAAGGGTTTTCAGTGATAGCTACACCCTTGACGAAGTTGCTACGCAAAGGGGTGCCATTTATTTGGTCCAGCAAATAGCAAGAGAGTTTTGAGAAATTGAAGAAAGTACTAAATGAGGCCCCTGTTTTGATACAACCATAGTCTGGGAAAGAATTTACTGTTTACAGTGATGCGTCACACATTGGATTAGGGTGTGTGTTGATGCAAGAAGGAAAGGTGGTTGCTCATGCGTTGCGGCAGCTTAAACCTCATGAGGCAAATTATCCCACTCATGATCTGAAATTGGCGGCGGTGGTGTTTGCACTAAAAATTTTAGGGCATTATTTATATGGGGAAAGAACGATTATTTTTACGGACCATAAAAGCCTCAAATACCTCCTTACTCAGAAGGAGTTGAACCTTAGGCAACGAAGATGGATTGAGTTGCTTAAAGATTATGATTGTTCAATTGAGTACCATCCAGGCAAAGCTAATGTAGCAGTTGACGCACTGAGCCGTAGAGTTGTCTCTGAGTTAAGAGCAATGTTTGCTCGTCTTAGCCTGTTTGATGATGGTAGGTTGTTAGCTGAACTGCAAGTGAGACCGACTTGGACTGATCAAATTAAGGAGAAACAGTTGTTGGATGAATCGCTAGTTTCTCGTTTTCGGCAAGTGGAAAATGGTACGACTTCAAATTTTGGGACTGAATGGGGAAGGGGTGTTACATTTCCGTGGAAGAGTGTGTATACCGAAGGATTCTAATCTGAGGCAGTCTATTCTGCGGGAGGTACATGGTAGTCCTTATGCCATGCATCCTGGTAGGAATAAGTTATACTGAGATCTTTGTGAGTTGTATTAGTGTCCTGGGTTAAAATGTGAAGTTACTAATTATGTGAGTAAGTTCTTGACGTGCCAGTAGGTTAAGGCTGAGCATCAATTACCCTCAGGATTACTGCAGCAAGTTGAGATTCCACTCTGGAAGTGGGAAAGGGTAACCATGGATTTTGTGAGTGGGTTACCCTTGACGCCTTCTAAGAAGGATTCAGTTTGGGTGATTGTAGACCGACTGACTAAGTCTGCCCATTTTATTCTGGTCTGCACTGATTTTTCATTGCAGAAGTTGGCCAAGTTGTATGTGGCTGAAATTGTAAGATTGCATGGTGTACTGGTTTTTATCATATCTGACAGAGATCCTAGGTTCACATCTCGGTTCTGGAAGAAATTACATGAGGCGTTGGGTACATGACTGGATTTCAGTACTGCGTTTCCTCCTTAGATGGATGGACAGTCTGAGAGAGTAATTCAGATATTGGAAGACATGTTAAGAAGTTGTGTATTGGAATTCAAGGGCAGTTCGGAGGATTATTTATCATTGGCGGAATTTTCATATAACAACGGCTATCAGTCCAGTATTCGAATGGCACCATATGAAGCGTTACATGGTCATAGGTGTCGTACTCCTACTTGTTGGACTGAACTGGGTGAGCGACGAATCCTAGGGCCGGAGCTAATTGCTGATATAGAAAACAAGGTGAAGCTGATTCGAGATCGGTTGAAAGAAGAGTTTAATAGGTAGAAATCCTATGCAGACTTAAAGCGTAAAGAGATCGAGTACTCTATGAGGGATTATGTCTTTCTTAAGGTATCACTGTGGAAGAAAATTATGAGGTTTGGACGGAAGGGCAAGCTGAGCCCTAGATTTATTGGGCCTTACCAGATACTTAAGCTCGTAGGATCGGTTGCGTATCAACTTGAGTTGCCTCTGGAGCTGGAGAGAATTCATGATGTGTTTCACATTTCAATGCTTAGGCGGTACCGCTCTGATCCCTCACATGTCGTGCCAGTTGAGGAAATTGAAGTTAGGCCTAATCTAACCATCTAGGAGGAACCAGTGCAGATATTAGAGCGTGATGTTAAAGTGCTAAGAAAGAAATTAGTTCCACTGGTCAAAGTAATTTGGCGTAATCATGGAGTAGAAGAAGCCACGTGAGAACCGGAAGAGTCAATGCAACATCAATACCCTCACCTATTCTGATCAGGTAAATTTCGAGGGCGAAATTTCTTTCAGAGGGGTAGAGTTGTAACGCCCCAAAATTTAGGGTTTGGAAATTTTTGCTTATGTTGGCACTAATTTCATGTTTCGTGGGTTGGTTAAGTGATTTGGGTGTGTTTGGGGGGGTCTGAGAAGTCTTGGGGTCCAGCTTCGGCTTTTGTAGTATTTTTGTTTTGCTCTTAAAAGAACCTGGTTAATAGCACTTGTGCCTTATAAATAATTTTGGTTGTGTTGTCACAAAAAGTCTTATGGCTTGGTGGAAGTGGCGTGACATGGCTATTGGGGAGAACAAGGGTTCGAATCCCATGGCAAACAAGGGGCATTTATTTTGCACTTGTGGACGGACAGTGGTGGAGTTGGAGTGGACTTCTAAGTGGTGGAAGTTTGAATTTGTCTTGAGTTGTTGGGAGATGATTGTGGAGGATATCAAGGAGGGTTTGGAGGAGTGTTTCAAAAAGTTGGAGAGGGGGGAGAGTTGTAGCCAAATAGGTAATTGGTTGGTGCAAAATTCGGCCGAGGGATGTGGGGTTAGGCATTTCGGTAATTGGTGTTGAGGAGTAGGTGCCGAAGTCTTCTCTTCAACTTTTGTGTTTATTCTTTTTGTGTTACCCTTTTGTGCCGAATTGTTTGTGACTCTTTCCTCTTCTCAATTTCTGTTTTTTTCCTCTTTGAGTCAAGATTGTCTAATCTTCTTTAGCCGAATATTGGTAACCTTTTCCTTGTGTTGTCTCAAACATCTCTTTCCTTGTTTCTAAAGTCGAAGAAACTGAACCCAACTTCTCATTGTTCCTTTTTATCATTTCTTGCTCTCCTGAAGTTAGCCGATTATTTCTCTCCTGGTATGACTGAAGTTGTGGAGGCTTAGCCGATTCTTAATCTTTTTAATTGAGGGGGGTCGTGACGTTACCCTAGGGGGTGGGCCGAATGCTATTGCCTTTCATTTTAGTTCACGTCTTGGAGGGTGATCGTTGGATAAGGGTGGTTTAAGCCCTACTTGTCTTAGCAAGGTTGAGGGCGCAGGGTTCGACGTTTTTCTCTCCAAAAAGGTGTGTAACCGTACACCATTTCTGTTACTGACCAAAAGCCGAAAGATGTTTTCACACCCCTCATTACTGTAAATCGACAAAAGCCGAAAAGCTGAAACTTCGACACTTGAGGCCTCACGAGCGTGCGATCGCTCGTGTAGTGACCCGAACCCACAAATCATGGGTGATAAACCGTAGAGGCCACCACGAGTGTTCTCGTGAGCTTTAGGCCGTTATGGGCTCGATGGGCCGAAATAGGCCGTGTGGGCCCAATGGGCTCGTGGGCCTACGCAGATTAAAATTCACGAAAAGTGATAAATATTGGATTGGGCTATGGAATTTGCATAGCCATGACTAATTTGGGCTAAATGGGCCACACGGGCCTGTGGGCCCACATGGGCCGAGTGTTAGGCTGTGGGCCTATTACACCGTTTCAACCAATTGGGTTATCTGAGTCGCTCGAGGCGACTGTAGACCTTTGAAGAGATCGCTATCTATACTGAGACCCCAAAATAAGTAAGATTATCAAAATACCCCTAAAGGGTAAAATTACTGTTTTACCCCTAATAGTTGGAAATGACCATTATACCCTTAGAGGTAGGTTGATTGATGAGTGTATGATATTTGTATGACTGTACTGAGTATGATACTTTGCATACACGTAATATTTATGACATGATATACTGCATGGGGATTGGGATTCTGATTTGGAGGAAGTACTGTACTGGTGGCTCTGCCACAATTTCTGTTACCGGTCGCTTTGCCACATACATGCGATCTGGTGGCTTTGCCACGTTTACGATTCATCGCGGCTTTCTTTGTGATATTGGTGTGTTGGCTGGGTGGGTCGATTTTTTTCCCACATGGTGTGTTGGTTGGTACAGAGTGATGTGTTGGTTGGATTGGGATGGGTTGCATATTTGCCTTGCATCGATTTCAGTATTGGGCTTAAGCGCACCTGCTTTACATTTAGGGCTAAGGCCCGCATAACAACTTCATTCTTGAGCAGGCTCAAGCCTAGATCACATCTGCATGCACGGTTTCCTATTGTCTGAGAAGGGATTACACACTGAGTTTTCGTAAACTCACCCTTTCTTTTAACTATGCAGGTGATCCAACGCCTTAGACGATTTGAAGCTGCGAGGGACTCGGAGATGGCCATACTACTGCTTCGATTTGTTTCATTTGCAATTAGAATTTGTTTTGGGTTAAATGTTATGTAATAAGGTCGTTGGTGGGTTTTAAGTTTTAATTTGGATTTTGATTTTGATTTCTTAAACTAAACTGCTAGTCTAGGAAAACACGAGGTTTCAAAAATGGCATGATTTTTCTAAAGAGCACGAGCTTTAAACAATAATGTTTTCAAAATGCTTCCGCGGATTAAACTGAAGTAATATACCAAATGCCAACAAATAGGTGAATGTATATCGAGAACTTTTGTCAAATATTGGTAAAAGGATTTAGATTCAATAACGGATTCCCACCGGAAAGATTAATTTGTTTAAAAATGCTAAAATGTGACACGCTAGATTCGACCATAACGTCTAGGCCGAGTTTGGGGTGTTACAAGACAACTAACCAAATCAAATCTCAACAAAAAGAGAGTCAATAAAAAGGGAACACCAAATAAAAAAAATTAAGTCACGGGTTAATATTGATGGGTGAATCAAGAAACGGTTTGTTAGGCTCAAAGGAGTTCACTAAGGGTTAATTATGAAGGTAGGCTTTTTATGGGATAAGTGGGTTCAAACCTAGGTGCCTTTAACATCTCAGTATATCAAATCAAATGTGTGGTCTTCACATGTATAATCGAAGCAAGTTGTAGAATAACAAATCAATATTGACACACTCATAACCAATAATAAAGTGAGCAAGAAAAATGTATGCTCTAAACGCTAAAAGTCTCACAAAAATTATGGTTTTTGATGTCAATCTTACAAATTTCAAACTTCGAGGTAATACCTCAATTTAGGGAAACAACCTAGAAAATTTTAATTTTGAAAATAGACTTATCATGCTTGATTCTCTAATGTCTTAAAATTTAAACAATTAATGCACAATTACCTATGAATTGAATCTAGAACATATCAGTAAGAATCATAAATCGAAGAAAAATTCATTCTAACAGTAATATGAGAAAATTACTTAAATACAAGACATAATTCAAAGATTTTCTAATAATCATATAAATAACCTTCCCACAATTAAGATATACATTGTCCTCAATGTATGAATATATATAATGACAGTATAAGTAGAATATCATAAGAGAGGGAGAGAAGTGAAACTGCCCTGAATTTTGGATGAAGTCCTCAAATTAGTGACTAGAGAAATTGTAGAGAAAGTTAAATGTAACTCATGATTCCGAGCAAACTAACAAGAAAATAAACATAAATAATAAAGAAAATTAAGGGGTTATAACTCGATTAAAAATAACCATAAATCTTTCAAAAGATAATAATGAAAATAAGTTGAAGCGAAAATAAAAATAAAAATAAAACAACTAAAACAAAATTAAAAAGAAAGATATAAATTAATAATAAAATAATAACAATAAACTCAATGATATCAATAAACTTAAAAGGTAATTGTAATGATAATAAAAAATACAAAAGAGAAAAGAAAAAAAATAGAAATAGCAAAAATTAATAATAATAATAATAAATAAAATATATATAAAAAATTAAAATATAAAAAAATTAAAATATAAGTATAAGAATAATTAATTAATTAATTAATTTGTAAAATAAAAATAAATAATATAACAATTAAAAATAAATAAAATAAAATAAAATTGGGGTGATTAACCCAGTTTTCACATGGCTATGGACATGCCCGTGTGTCCAGGCCGTGTGGATCATATGGCCATGTCACCAGGCCATGTGTGTTTTCCTTTGCTTTTCCCACGCCCATGTGAGATCTCACACACCTGTGTGGCCAGACCGTGTGCTCCACACACCCGTGTGGCCAGGCCGTGTAACTCTCTAATTTTGAAAAAAATTAGCTCTAGGTTTCAGACGGCTTAGGACACGCCCATGTGTCCAGGCTATATGGGTCACATGGCCATGTCGCCAGACCGTGTGTGTTTTCCTTCGCTTCTTCCACGCCCATGTGAGATCCCACACGCCCGTGTGGCTAGGCCATGTGGGTCAAAAACACACCTTTTTTTTATATTTTGAAAATTAATTAATTTTGAAAAAATCATGAAATAATGTTGAGAAAATTAGCAGTGTTGACACTCGGGTTACCTCCCGAGAAGCCCTTATTTAAAGTCTAAGCTCAACTTACCTCGTATTTTCACAATTACGGTGGTTCATAGAGTCGAGACTCATTTTTCTCACTATCAATTCTATTACCAACATAAGGTTTTAGCCGAGTAATATTTACCTTAAAAGTGCCAAATTTAGAATGATTTACCTCGACTGTACCATATGGGAAAATATTTAGTACCGTAAAAGGATTTGCTCCGTTTGCATTAAGCTCTAAAGTGGCGACTCGAGAGTCTATTTTATCCAACAATACCTGATTGCCAATCTTAAATTGGTTTGTCCCATCCTTAAGTTAGTTATGGAGTCGTTTTGGTTCATCGTGTATTCTAGTTTTTTCCTTGACGTGTGTCCGCCATTCATCTAGTTCATCGATTTGTAATCTTCTTTCTTCATGATTTATTCTATTTTTGTTATGTAAATTGGACTGCGGCTCTGTCACATTTTTTTGAGGTGTTTCCTGCAAAGAATGTTGAGCAACAAGGTTATTAACATTAACAGAACTCATAATATGATCTCAATCACTAGATATCCTAACAAAATCACGAGCTTGGAGTTTAATCGTGTCATCACCTACATGAAGTATTAACTCAGCTGCACCAACATCTATGATAGTTCTAGCAGATGCTAAAAATGACCGTCTTAAAATCAACGGTACGTCACTATTCTCATCCATGTCTAGAACAACAAAATCAACTGGGAAAATAAATTTATCAATTTGGACGAGTACGTCTTCAACGATACCGCTAGGAATTCTGATTGTTCTATTTTCTAATTGAATGCTCATTCTAGTTTGTTTGGGTTTACCAAGACCTAGTTGCTTAAACATTTTGTAGGGTATGACATTAATACTAGCCCTTAAATCAGCCAAAGCATTATTAACACTTAAACTACAAATTAAACAAGGAATAGTAAAACTCCCTAGATCTTTCAATTTGTTGTGTAGTTTATTCTGCAAAATGGCTGAGCACACTGCATTTAGCTCCACGTGCGACGAATCATCTAACTTCCACTTATTTGCTAAAAGCTCATTTAAAAATATAAAGAAATTTGGCATCTGCGAAAGAGCTTCAATAAACAGTAAGTTAATATGTAATTTTTTCAACAGTTTAAGGAATTTACCGAACTATTCGTTTGTGTGTTCTTTCCTTGTCGCATTTGGATATGGCACATGAGGTTTATACTCCTTAATGACTGGTTTTTGCTCGTTGTGGCTCACCTTAACCTTACTTTTACCTACCACATCTTCTTGTCTCGGTTTTGGTTCATCTTCAACTAACCCTTCTTCATCTCAAACAGTAATCACATGAAGTTGCTCCCTTGGGTTAGTTTTGATATTACTCGGTAAGCTACCTTATGGTCATTCTAAAATCATCTTGGCAAGTTGACCAATTTGATTTTTGAGCCCTTGAATTGACACTTGCTAATTTTTTAGTGCGGTTTCGGTGTTTTGGAAGCGAGTTTTTGACACCGAGATGAATTTCGTTAGCATATCCTTAAGGTTCGGCTTCTTTTTCTGTTGGTAAGGTGGTTGTTGGAAACCTGGAGGGGATTGTAGTTTTTTATGTCCTTGACCACCCCACGAGAAATTAGGGTTGTTCCTCCAACCTGCATTATAATTGTTACTATATGGATTATTCTGAGGTCTAGAATTATTACCCATATAGTAGATCTGTTCGTTCTCTGTGCTAGGGTCGCAGGCTAGGCGTTCTGTATTATTTATTCCTCCTTCACTTGTGTTACACTGCATCACCAAATGTACCTGCGTAGAAACACATAAACCATCAACCTTTTTATTTAAGAGCTCTACCTGGTTTGATAACATAATGTTCGTGTCGAGGTTGAAAATACCAGTAGCTTTTGTTGGCTTTGTCCTCATGACTTGCCACTGATAATTATTCAGTGACATCTCTTCAATAATCAAATAATCTTTTTTAGGTGTTTTGTTATTTAGGGTCCCGCCAGCGGCTGCATCGATTAACTGCCTAGTTGAGGGGTTCAAACTGTTGTAAAAAGTTTGAACCTATAGCCATAAAGGTAACCTGTGGTGAGGGCACCATCTCAATAAGTCCTTATACCTTTCCCATGCATTGTATAGGGTCTCTAAGTCCATCTGCACAAAAGAAGAGATATCATTCCTCAACTTTGCCATCTTGGCTGGTGGAAAATATTTTAACAGGAACTTTTCGGTCATTTGCTCCCATATAGTGATGGACCTTCGTGGTAGAGAGTTCAACCACTGTTTAGCTTTTTTCCTCAATGAAAAGGGAAATAACTGAAGGTGAATGGCATCATCAGAAATGCCATTAATTTTAAAACTATCATAGTACTCTAAAAAGTTAGCCAAATGAGTATTTGGATCCTCATCTTGCAAACCATCGAACTGAATAAACTGTTGGATCATCTGAATAGTGTTTGGCTTCAGTTCAAAGTTATTCGTGGCAATAGCAGGTCTCACAATACTCAAATCAGCCCCCACTAAATTAGGCTTAGCATAGTCGTACATAGTACGAGGAGCAGAATTCTGATTTACTGGATTCGCGGCAACCACAGGAGGTAGCAGATTATTCTGATTTTTAGCCATCTCCTCGGTAGTATTGGTATCGTCCTCGTGCTCTTCCTCAATATACTGTAGACTCTACCCTATTTCTCTACTATTTTTGTGAGCTATGCTTTCAATTTCACTGTCAAAAAATAGAGGTCCTAACGGGTTTCTTCTAGTAAAAAACTATAAGAACCTGCTAGAAGCAAACAAAAGAAAAATTAGTAATTAAAAATAAAACTAAAAAAATTAAATGCAATAAAATAAAATATGGCTAAATTAATAAAAATCAAGCATTCCTAATATCATAGTCCCTGGCAACAGTGCCAAAAACTTGATGATCATTTTATGAAACACTCAACTAGACTACGATCACGACTAAGGCAAGCGCACCTATCAAATGGTAGTATAGTTATGGTGAGTCCAGAGTATCGTATCCACAAGGACTAAAAGTACTAGTATTAACTTTCATTCTAGTATTTAACCTAAAATACAAGGGATTTGTTTTAATCTAAAATTAACTAAACTAATTAACTAATGAACGTGACAGAGAGTGAATAAAATAATCGAATAAACCAATGATAAAGACAATACCCAAGGAAGAATCCACCTAGACCTCACTTATTATTTCGACTCTAAATCAAACGATTTATTCACTTGCCTTGATCCGTAAAAATCCCTAAATTATGTTAATATCTCTTTCGAGACTAATAACAACTGACTCTAGGTGGATTAATTGAAATATCTTTCTAATTAAAACCCCTATTGTCACATTAACTCGATCTATGGATTCCCTTACTAGATTTGACTCTAATCTAGCAGATTTATGTCGTCATATTTCTAGGGTTGCATGGAACTCCGCTTAATTATGTGAAATCTACTCTTAAACAGGGACTTTTGCTCCACTGAATAAGCACATCAAACTTGGAATAATATCCTGAAAATTTTAAGGCAAGAATGAATAACTCATAATTAAGAACAAGAACAAGTATTTATCATTAAATTTAAAACTTTAAATAACAAGATTCGTCTTAGGTTTCATCCTCCCTAGTTATTTAGGGAGTTTAGTTCATAATGTAGTAGGAAAACATCTTAAAAATAAGAAAATAAAAAAACATAAAGAAACCTAAAAACTTCGAGAGAAATTGAAGGGAGATCTTCAGTCTTGAAGGAGATCCTACTTTCAAGTTGAATCTGTTGGCATTCTTCGAGTAATTCTTGTGTTCTACTCTGCGTGCCCCCTTAGGTATTCTTCTAGTATGTATTTATAGACTTTTGAATGCTCAGAAACCCTAAAAATTGGCTTTTCCCTCGTGTTTGGGAAACAGGGAGCGATATCGACATGGGCTGGCACATGGGCATGTGGCTTGCCCATGTGGATCCTAAAAACTCCGATTTCGGCCCCTTTTTTGCTCCTTTTGCTCCCAAATGCTCTCCTAAGTATAGAAACATGAATTTAAGAAATTAGGAGCATCAAATTCACAAATTTACATCATTAATCATCGATAAACGCATTAAGAATGGGATTAAAATATGTTACATTTATGGTTTATTAGCATTGTTGAAGAAATTAGAGATTTGCCCAAAGATTTACATTTGACTGAGTCTCAGTCCTGAGTTATTATGGCATTTAAATTGTTTAAAAATCAAGCAAAATTTAGCTCAAATTCCACTAATTGTGGTTGGCCACTCATGGAAGAAGTTTGAAGAGACTAAACCCAACTATTTTTAGCAAACTACCCACCTCTCTTCACCTATAAATAAGACCTCTTCATTCCCTCATTCATAATCCCTCATCCATCATCATTCTCTCTTCTCTCTCAATTCCCTTAGCATTTCCATTCCCTATTCCTAGCATCATCTCTTCATAGAGATTTTAGCAATTGAGCCTCTTAAAGAGTCCTTGGTCGGCCACCGTGGAGAGCCGTCAGCAAAGGAGCAAAGCGAAGGAGCGAAGGAGCCTCGTCAGTCAGAGTCTTGGGTGACAACCACTCTGATTTTGGTTTAATCTTTCTTTTTTTTTTAATTTAGTCTAAAAATGTTTGCTATGTGTTCTTTGCTCTTGTTTACAACAATGTTAGCTTAATTTTATTTAAGCTAGGATGATTTCTTTGATTAAATAATATTTATTTGATTCATGCTTATAATGTTTGTACCTCAATCGATCATGTTTTCAATTAAAATCAAGTCTGTATTTCGTTCATACGTGATTAAAATGCACCTAAATATATGAGCGATCCTAACCAGATGACGGCTAGTGGATATATAATTGAAATGTGCATGATCAATTTAGATCCTAACTCGATTAAATTATAGGTTACATAACAACTCTAATCAAGCTTTGTTATCTACATAGTTTTTAAAATTGTGTGATTAAATTGTTTCAAACCTAACACGTCCTTATTACCTCACACTAATGCTAAGAAACCCATAGTAAATAAGGATCAGTAAAATGCGTATTTACTAAGTAAATATTCCGAAAGGACTTAATGTGGTTTCCAAACTCATGAACGATCGAGTTGCCATAGAATGTTTTTCTGAATGTTATTAAGCATATTGATAATAAATTGAGTTAATTAAAGTAATTACCCTAGTTTATTTATGTTATAATTGTTGCAAATTCTGTTTAGTTTTGCTAAAATCTATTTCATTCATATAGTTTCCATACTTAGGATAATTTGCATTAGGGACCATTGCATTTAGTTTAATATATTTAATTTTAATCATCATTTCTCAAACATATTGTGTTTTTATTTACCAAGTTGTAGTATAATTTTACAATTAAGTGATTTAACATAAATACAATCCCTGTGGAGACAATAACTCGATACTTACTTATACTTGATAATGACTGTGTACACTTGCACAAGCCTACGCGTTACAATAGTAGAATAAGATTGATATTGTCGAGGCATTATTGATTAATGAGGGTAGATTCTTGGTAATCCCAACCTTAAGATTCAACATCGTATATCCTTTAACCATTGCTGTAGCATCTCTATTTTCACATCTTAGTTGTTACTTGCTTACATATTATTTGCGTAATTGCCATTGCATACTTACTCTTGTTTTTCCATAACATTTTCATTTATTTGATTTAATCCACATATTACACACATCAGTAATCCTTAATTATCTCTGCATTCTTATTACTGTTTTTGCCATAGCATTAAACATACTTCTGTATAATAACTTGACCAATTACTTGATTACTTGATCCGACGTGTACACTTGCACAATTCATTTAGCATATTCACACGTGAAAAGTTTTTGGCACCATTTTCAGGGATCGACAATTTGGTGAAATTTGGTTTTGTTATTTTCTTATCTAATTCCTTTAGTTTTATTTAACGTAGTTGTTTTTAATTTCTATAGGTTTGTTATCAATGCATGAGTAGAGGCATTCCTGCTAAAGAAGAGTATCCTTTTGACCCTGAGATTGAGAGAACTTTGCAAAGAAGGAGAAGAGAAGTGCATAACATGGCGAGGGATAGGAATGATCTTGGTCTGAATGATGTATTAAATCCAAATGGTGAGGATGTTGATTGTAACAACCCGTTTTTCAGTGGTACGCAAGAAAATAGTTTTGGGGCCACAAATCTGACGAGTAAGTTTGTAAATGTTATTATTTAATATTTACTAGTCAAATATGATATTTAAATAAATTTTTAATTGAAAAGCTATATGAATGATTAATAGGGTCCAAGTGGTATGACCCTAATGTTAAGTGGTTCTAAAAAATGAGGTATCAGGACCTCATTTCTATAAATTGAGTTGTAAATATTTTTATAAATAATTACGGAGTGTTATTAAGGTTGTATTAAAGTTTCGTTAAGAAAATATAATGTTTAGATAGTTAATTAATTAAAAAAGACTAAATCGTAAATGATGTAAAATTTGATTACTATTAGATTTGAGTGATTAAATGGCTTAGTGAATAAAGGTAAATGGACTTAAAAGGTAATTAAACCATTTAAGGAGTTAGTGGATAAATATGGACATGGATTTGGAGTGTTATTTAATTATTAACCAAGGTTAAAATGGTAATTTGATAAATTAAATAAAATAAAACAAAAGTTTTTATCATCTTTTCAAAGCCTTCATCACCGAATTGTAGAAGGGGGAAGAAGCCAGTTTTAAGCTTGGTGGTTTCAGCAAGTTCAAATGCTAGCATGGTATGTCGTTTTAGCCCTATTTTTAATAATTTTTATGTTTTTGAGATCGTTGCAACTAGGTCCAACTAGCCCATACCCTTGTTTTTGAAACTGTTAAAGATTTTTAATATTTCCATTGATGAATATTTGTGATTTTGGATGTTAAATGATGAATTTGAAGTATTAGTTGTTATTTATAAGTTTTTTGTTAAGTGATTTTGATGAATTTAATGATTAGGGATTAAAATGTTGAAATAGTAAAAAATACAAAGGGCTTGGTGTTAAATTGTTACAAATGTGGGGTGTATTGGATGCTATTAATATTCATTTCGTATGAATTTCCAATAAAATTGGTTTATTTGCATGATTAGGACATAGAGGCTAAGTTGAATAAAAATAAAAAGTTGAGGGTAATTTTGTAAAAATATAAAAAAGACTAAATTGCATGAATGAATTGGTTTTGCTTTCTAAATTAATGAATTGAATGAATTTATTAATTTAGATAAAGAACGAGTTGAAAATTGAGATGAAAGGAAAATTACCAGATAACCCTGTACTTTGACATTTCTGCAATTTAGCCAGTTAAGTTCGTATGAACTATAATCACTTAAATATTGATTAAATTGAATGTTTAATGTGTAGTTCTAATGTAAATGAATCAATATATATATGTTATTATGTAATTTATCATGTAAAGAAATGATGGAAATCCAACAACGTACGATAATTATTGAGCCCTGTTTGATCATTAGAATATATAGGATACAAATGACATGTCATTAGGGTTACCAAGTTTCGGGTGCTGGTCCTGAATGCCCTACCGATGGCTGAGTTCTAGTATTTGTTGCGGATACTCGTTAGCTTGTGTAAGTGGCATCTTGTAGCTATATTTCGACCGTCAACTTGTGTGAGCAGACCCATTTATGGCTTGAGTGAGCAATGATGTAAAAGAAAAGGAAAAGGAATGGTTTTAACCATATATTTAGCACACTTTGTGTGAGCTTTCCCGCGTATATGATATTATTCTAAGTTGTTCAACGGGCATTAAAGAGAAGGAACGATAAGTGTTCCAATCGACTATGTTATAAAATTATGGAAAGGTATGAAATGATATTGATCAAAGTACGTATAATAAAGTTTCATTGAATGTATGATATGTTAAGGAAAATGATGAATTCAAATGAATTAAGTTCATGTGTAATGGCTTACCTATGTTAAATTCATGTGAATTATGTTTGAATATGGTAACATGTGTTGTTGTTGGTGCTTAGGCTTGTGCCAAGCTTAAGGTTGGATTATATCATGCTTAATCTTAATGTTATACATTGAAATTGTAACACCCCTAACCCGTATCCATCACCGGACTAGGGTTAAAGGCATTCCCAGACAAATCAGAATAATTTGCAAACAATTCAACATTCATTTCACAAATATCAAAACATCAAAGATCAAACAACAATACAGAGTCCCTTATATAGGTCATCGAGACCTTAAACATGCTTAAGAAAAGGGTCGGGACTAAATCGGGCTCATATAAAATTTTTCAAAACTTAAACACTTTTCAAAGTTATACAGGTCACACGCCCGTGTGAACAGGCCGTGTGAGGCACACGGCTTTAGACACGCCTATGTGTCTAGGCTATGTCAAAACAAGGCATACATACTGACTTGTCCACACAGCCACAGGACACGCCCGTGTGCCAGGCAGTGTGAAAATTAAGGACGCTACTGACTTGGGTCACACGGCCAGTCACACGCCCGTGTGTCTAGCTAGTGGTCGAAATTGACTTGGCCACATGGCCTAGCACACGCCCATGTGTGTGACCGTGTGGTCTACCTAGGCTCATTTTGAAATGGCCCTCGAGCAACATGGCTGAGACACATGCCCGTGTCCCTACTCGTGTGGGCAAAAATAGGCTATTTGCAAGGCCAAATTGCCACCCATAAAGGGTCCTCTCTACATGCATCAAAATCACATCATTTTATACCAAATTTTTAACCAATTCACAAACAAAATATACACCATTTATGCCAATTCATTATCAACATATTTCATGCTTGAAACACATACCAAATCATATCATTCCATAAGCCAAATACATACCAAAACATATTATTTATAACTTTAATATCCATCATTCAATCTCATGCCATAATCTTACCTTTTCTCCAAATAAACACAATTCATAAACTTACCAATTTGGCCAATTTCTTTGGCCATTCATGAACACATGAAACATACCACTATTGCATCACATATCATATACCAAAATCAAACCATAATTAAGCCATATCACATGGCTAAATAGACACTTCACAAAACATATTCAACTACCTCCATCCTATACATGCTATACTTCAATATATACATATTCAAAAGGTACCAAAATATAGTTCGATAGTGTGGTGACGATCCTCGACAATCCCCGAGCTCCCGATAGCTACGATATCTAAAAAAAACAATGCAAACACATACAAAGTAAGCTTTCAAAAGCTTAGTAAGCCATATATAAATAAACTTAACATTCAAAACATGTAAACATCATCAAATTACATATACTTTGTAGCCAAATATTACTACCAACCTTTTGTTCATATATATATCACTTATTCTCAATTCATTTGCTCTTATAGCATAAATTCACATATTTAGTTCATATATCATCATTTGCACATATACTTACCTTTCATTCTCAAACATAGAATACAAATCAAACGTACTTGAATCAGATTCTTATTCACATAGTCATTCATTTACTCGGAATGCCCGTTGAACTGTTCAAAATCATAAGGATACACAGATAACTCAGAATGCTCGTACAATGCCAACAGCCCAGACGTGGTCTTACATGTAATCATATATCGATGCCACTGTCCCAGATAGGGTCTTACACGAAATCAAGTACGATGCAAACGTCCAAGACATGGTCTTACACGTAAATCATAAGTTGATGCCAACGTCCCAGACGTGGCCTTACACGAAAACACATATCGGATCCTATGTCATGATATATGTATCCTAAACTATTCCTAAGGTTCGTACTGGACTTTTCAGACGTCGGAACTAAGTTTATATTTTCTCGAATATCTCATTTTCAACACATGTAATCATTCAAAATTGTTCAAAGCATATAATCAATAATAATTCAATTCAAAATACATTTATTTGTATATCGTCTTACCTCGTACTGATTCAAATAAACAAGATCGGCTACTCGACAACTTTCGATTTTCCCTGATCTAATTTTGTTTTCTTTTGTTCTTGATCTAAATAAATTCAAATTTAACTTATTCAAACTCATATTCATTCAAAACAATCCAAAAACAAATATTTAAGGCATTTTATAAATTAGCCCTCACATTTTCACATTTTAACACTTTAGTCCCTAATTCACAAAATCATAAAATACTCGAAATTTCATTTTTACACAAGCTTAGCAGAATTTTCATATAGCTCATACAAGCCCAGATATTTCATTTATTTCACATTTTAGTCCCTCAAAATCTCTTTTTTACGATTTAGTCCAAATTACTCAATTTCATCAAAAATTCAAAGACAAAATATACTAACCCAAAACATGTCTTTCATTTTCCATCAACTAACTTCATAGAGCTTACAAAATCAACAACGGCATAACTCAAAATCATCATCAAAATTAGAAATTTAGGCATGGGCTTTATAGAATATCAAGCAACGATCACAAAAACGTAGAAATTATCAAAAACTGAGCAAATTACATACATTGATCGAGCAAAATGAGTGCCGAACCCTAAACTCCTTTTCTTATTCTTTTTTTCTTTACTAATTTCGGCTATATGAACATATAATGACTTATTTTCATGCTTTGTTTTATTTAATATTAACAATTTAATCAATTTTCAATTTTACCCTTGCATTATAAACATTTAAAACATTAATATCAAGGCCATTAATGTCCACTCATATGTTCAATGGTCTAATTGCATCATAAGGACCTCTCTTTTAATAAGACAAATCAAATAGGCACTTTTAACAAATAGTAGGCAATTTTTTTTATTTTACGCGATTAGGTCTTTTTAACAAATTAAGCACACAAACGATTAAATTTTCATACGAAACTTCCACACATAGTAATTCACATATAATAGGCACGAAAATATTATTTAAATATTTTTTTGACTTGAATTTTTGGTCCCGAAACTACTATTCCAAGTAGGGTTTAAATTGGTCTGTTACAGAAATGGTAAGTGTCCAAATGAAAATATGCTTATGTTCATGAAAAGGTCATAAGAATCAAAATATGTATTTTCTTATGAAACAGTTTATCATGTGGTTAATCCCAAAAGACTTATGTATAAATGCATTAACATGTGTATTGGTAATGATGTTTAGGCTTATGTCAAGCTTGTGATTATGGTTGATGTTTATGTGTATGTCATGTGTTATACAAATGAAATGGGTAAGAAAAGGTAATGAGACAGTAAGTTCATAATTGAGATGTACTATGGTGATAAAAGGATTTATGAGTTGAACGACATACTTATAAGTGAAAAATGTACTTTTGCTATAGATGAATTCACCAATGTCATGAATAAATAACTATTTCGTGAATTGATGATGTTATTTAAGTTTATGCTAAGTAAATGGAATGAAAAGTAAGTAAATGGAATTGTAACTAAGTAAATAGAATGGTTCTTCATCTTATGAAAAGATTAATGACTATGTAATATGTCTTATAAAATCTTATTATGTTAGGAATGATATGTATATGTGGTGTTGGTGGACTTAGTTATTTGTGAGTTGATGATTATATGGTTTGATAATCTTGTGGTGTTTGTATAGGTTTATAATTACCCTAAAAAGTTCATTATTGAAATGAAATGTTTTGTTTATCGTTTATACGAGCTTACTAAGCATTCATTGCGTACGTAGTTATTTTCCTTTACTTTACAGATTATTGAAAGCTCGATCAGTTTGGAAGTTCATTGGAGATCTATCACACTATTCAACGATTATATCGGTAGATTTTAATGTTTTGTTCAAGGTTATAATGGCATGTATAGGTGGACTTGTGTTTAAAGATCTAGTTATTATGTTTGGCATGTAAATGTTATTATGGTTGATGTACTTATGGTACTTGGATGCCTTGATGGTTAGTGTTATTATGGCTAAGTGGATGTATGTTTGAATGATCAATTGGGAATGTGATGGTGTAGTTTCAATGTGGTCAATTATGGTATAATTTGGTATGGAATTAAGTTAGATATGTAAGGATGAGTTATGGTCAAATACGTATAAGTTTATGAAACATCACAGTTTTAGCTTAAATCAGAATAGTGATTTCTGAACCACAAATTTGAGGTTGAAAATTTATTATAATATTATTTTATGTGTTTACAGCATGTGAATATATATGTGTGAAAATTTTGTGAGCTAATTTTATCGTTTAATAGCTCAATTTGAGAAAAAAAGACTAAATCGTGTAAAATGTAAAAGTTACATTCTACTTGCTTAAAGTGTTTAATTGCTGTGGTTTATTAAATGAAAGGTCCTTATGATGTTATTAGACCATTGATAGTGAAATTTGACATACATGGGCATATATTAGGTGATTTAATAATGGTTTTATTAAGGTTAAATATGTAAATTAATTAATTATGTTAGATTAAATAAAACAAAAGCCAAAACCATCTTTATTTTCTTCATCTATAACCGATTATTGAATAGAAAATAAAGCTTCCATGTCTATCTAGGGTTCGTCACTTTGAGGAATTAATTAAGGTACAGGACGAAGTTATGTTACCCGAAAGTCTCGTACGAACCCTAGGAATAGTATAGGATACGAATGTCATGACATTAGGATTACTGAGATATGTTTATTTGTAACACCATGTCTGGGACATTGGCATTGCATTGTGATGTGATAACATGTAAAACCATATCTGGGGTATGGCATTGTACGAGCTATGTGTGATTTTTGAGTATCCTTAACGATTCCAAAAGGTTCAACGGCCAAAGTTAAATCGAGAAAGGATGTGTGAATGAGTTAAGTGACTCAGGTACATACGAGATTTATACGAGTATTGAAAAGGGAAGTTTTTGATGAATTCACATGCGATATTGAATATGTTTACATTGGGAAAGGTTTGTGAACTTATATGTGCTTATTCATAGTTTGCCTATTTGATGAAAATGGTGTTAAATCATGTGGTAATTTTATTTGTATAAGCTTTTAAAGCTTACTTTGGGTATTATTTCCCTGTTTTATATATTATCGAAGCTAGCTCAGACATCGGGGATCATCAGGAACCGTCATCACACTATCGACTACTTGTTGGTATTTTTGGATGCTTTGTAATTATGGTATATGGCATGTATAGGCTAGTGTTAAGATGATATGTTTTGAGTTGTGATTTTAGCCATGAGAATTAGTTTGTATATGATGTAAATGTTGGTGTGTATTTGGCCATTTGAGTTGGCTAGATTTATGAATTTGGTAAGTGATATGTGATGTATATAATGTCTTATGTTTTGACAAGTTTAGTATGGATTCATGTGTTGGCTAGATAGTTAATTGATTTGGCTAATTATCAATGGTATGTCATGGTTGAGAAATGGCATGTTGTGAATTGGTTTAAGATGATAAATTGATATGTTTTGAGACATGAAATAGTTACTAAGATGGTGAGAAAATGCATATAGAATTTAAGGTTATGGCATATTGTTTTGGCATGATTTTGGTTATGGATTTGAGTAGTAAAATGGATGAAATTTAAATGGCATAAAATATGCATGAAATGGAAATTTTTGGTTGCCTGTTGTATGTGAAAATGATGCCAAATGAATGCTTTTAGGTACATGAATGAGAGGTGCGAATAATGGCTTAAATCAAGCCTATTTTCGTGCCACACGGTTGAGCACACAGGCGTGTGAATCGATCGTGCGATCCTTGAATCTTAGTTAAACAAGTTAGAGAGTTACACGGCTTAGACATATGGGCGTGTCTACTGGCCGTGTGTGGCACACGGGCTGGCACATGGGCGTGTGGTCGGTCGTGTGAAGTTAGTATACCCTCTAGTTTTCACACGGTCATGGCACATGGGCATGTCTCCAACCATGTAATGCAAATCAGTATGTATGCCTTGTTTCCACACGACCTGTGACACGAGCATGTCTGGTGGCCGTGTGAGGCACACGGCTTGCTCACATCGGCATGTGAACCCTGTATGCATGAAATTTTTTCTAATTTTTCTAAAGTTTTTAAATGTTATCGGTTTAGTCCCGAACCTTTTCCAAGCATATTTTAAGGTCTCGTAGAGTCTTATAAGGGACAATAGGATTATGTTTGATTAATGTTTATGTGATAATGGATTCATGTATGAGAAATGTATGTTGTATGCTGTATGCTGTATTTGATCAGTAATGCCTCGTAGCCCTATTTCAGCAACAGATACGGGTTAGGGGTGTTATATTTATTGATATCAGAGCTATAGTTTAGTCGATTCTAGGACTAACGTAGTGTGTAAGAGTCTAGCTATACATGCCATATATATAAACTGTGATAGTGTGATGATTCCTATCAGCTTAAAATGTGTTTTCATATAGTAAATGGATCCCAAACGAGCTTTAGCTGACGATGTAGAAAGTAATACACCTGCTCCCTCTCAAGGGGCAGCATCGGCTGATTCTAGGCTGATTTTGTGGTCACAAGGGAGAGGCTAAGCAAGCCTTTTTCCATATGATGAGTGAGTGGTTCACAGAGTCCGTTCGAACAAATCCAGCTGCTCAACAACCTCCACCCCCACCTGTTCCGCAACAAAACTTTACTATTCCTCAAGTTATAGATTTGACACGGTTGAATAAGCCGCCAGTAGATAAGATTTGGAAACACGGGGTTGAGGAGTTCTGGGCTACCGTTGATGATGATGCTGAGAGAGTTGAGTTCTGGCTTGAGAACACAATTCGAGTATTCATCGAATTGTCTTGTACTCTTAATGAATGTATCAAATATGTTGTATCTTTGCTGAGAGATAATGCGTACCATTAGTGGAAAACGTTGATATTTGGGGTTCCTAAAGAACGGGTTACTTGGGAGTTCTTTCAATCTGAGTTTCGAAAGAAGTACATAAGTCAATGATTTTTTGATCAGAAACATAAAGAGTTTCTAGAATTGAAACAAGGCCGGATGACTGTCACTGAGTATGAAAGAGAATTTGTACAGTTAAGCAAGTATGCCCGGAAATATGTTTCCACTAAAGAAATCATGTGCAAACGATTTGAGGATGGATTAAATGAAGATATAAAATTACTAGTAGAAATTCTAGAGTTGAAAGAATTTGTCGTTCTAGTTGAGAGGGCTTGTAAAGATGAAGATCTTAATAAAGAAAAGAGAAAAGCTAAATTTGAAGCAAGAGATTCGAGAAAGAGGTCAACTAGTAAATCATATCAGTCTGCACCAAAGAAATTTTGAGACTCGCTTAATCGTTCTAATGCATCAGTTGGACATTCAAACAGAGATCGTGAAAGACAAAATTCAAGCTTTAAAGTTCCGGCTAGTTCGATAGCTAGTGTTGGGAGTGTGAAACCAAATCAATTGGAATGTAGAAAGTGTGGAAAATGACATTTCGGTGATTGTAGATTGAATGATCGGGCTTGTTTTAAATGTGGATCGTTAGATCATTTTATCAGAGATTGCCCAAATTTAGCTGAAAAAGATAATGCTTAGAGTACGAGACCGAGTAACACTATAGTTAGAGGTAGACCACCTAGAAACACGGGAAATGTGAATAGTAGCCAAAGAGTGACTAAAGATTCTACTGTAAGGTTAGAGGCCAGAGCACCTGCATGAGCCTATGCTATTCGTGCTCGCGAAGAAGTGTCATCTCCAGATGTTATCATTGGTAATTTAACTATCTATGATACTAATGTGATTGCATTGATAGATCCAGGATCAACTCATTTGTATATATGTGTGAATTTAGCATCCAGTAAGACTTTGCCTGCAGAGTCTACTTGTAATAGTCCGATTTAGACCCTAGTTGGAATAGTTATTTCGAGACCACATATCCGAGTCAAAAAATATTTAAATATTATTTTTGTGTTTATAATATGTGAATGAGCATGTGTGAAAGTCTCGTATGAAAATTTGAATGTTTGTGTGCTTAATTTTAAAAAATGACTTAATTGCGTAAAATGTAAAAGTATCCTTATATTTGTTAAAGTACCTATTTGATTTGGCTTTCTAAACCAACGGTACTTATGTTGTTATTTGTCCATTGAAAATTTTAATGGACTTAAATAACCATCCATTAAATGGTTTTATAATGGTTTATAAAAGGGAAAAATAGGAAAATTATTTTTAAGGCATTATAATAAAAGAAAAACATGAATTAGGTGATATATTCATCACCATTGCCAAAATTCACAAAAGACAAAGAAAGAAATAAGCTTGCTAGGGTTCGGCTACCTATTTTGGTGATTGAGGTATGTGTTTTGCTCGGTTTTTGATAATTTCTACGTTTTTATGATCGTTGCTTCGTATACTATCAATCCCATGTCTCAATTTTTTATTTTGATGATAATTTTTAAATGTGCCATGGATAAATTCATGAGCTTTATGTTGTTATATGATAAAATATGAAAGTTTGATGTTGGGTTTATATGTTTTGTCTTTGGATTTTTGGTACTTTTGAGTAAAATGGGCTAAATTGTAAAAATTATAAATTAAAGGACTAAAATGTAAAATAAATGAAATGTGTGGACTTGTATGAGAGGTATGAAGATTCGGTCAAGCATGAGTATATGCAAATTATGTGTATTTTGTGAATTAGGGACTAAAGTTTCAAAATGTGAAAATGTGAGGGCTAGTTTGGAAATTGCCCTAAATATGTGTCTATGGATTCTTTTAAATGAATTTATGATTGAATAAGTTAAATTTGAATTTATATAGATCAAGAGTTAAAAAAAAATTAGATCGAGGAAAGTCAAAAGTTGTCTAGTAACCGACTCCATCCATCCGAATCCGTACAAGGTAAGTCTATATACAAATAAATGCACTTGAATTGATTTATTTATGCTTATATGTTATTGAACTATGATGAATGGCTTTATGCCTTGATTATGAGACATCTGAGAAAGTATCGACGAATTTTCGACGTCCGAAAGGCCCCGTACGAACCTTAGGAATAGTTAGGATACATATGTCATGACATAGGATCCGGTACTTATTTTCGTGTAAGACCATGTCTGGGACGTTGGCATTGACTTATGCTTTACGTGTAAGACCACGTCTGGGACATTGGTATCATATTTATTTTCGTGTAAGACCTTGTCTAGGGCAGTGGCATCGATATTTTATTACATGTAAGACCACGTTTGGGACGTTGGCATTGTATATGTTCTCCAAGCTATCCGCATATCCTTATGTTTCCAAATGGTTCAAACGGGCATTCCGAGAAAAATGAATCAGTATGTAAACATAAATTCGATTCAGGTACGTTTGATATGAGTATCATATTTGATATTGAAAGGTAAGTAAATGTTCTTTAATGAGCAAAGATTATATGTGGTAAAAGTATGAGAATTTATGCTATATGTGACATTGAATTTGGAAGACATGAAATGTATATGAATATGGAAGTTGTGATAGTTTATGACTTGAAGTATATGTGATTTGATGATGACTTAATGTTTAATGTGTTAAGTTTATTTGTATTTGGCTTACTCAGCTTTTATAAGCTTACTCTGTGTGTCTTTTAACTCTTTTTCAGATATCGTAGCTACTAGAAGCTCGGGGATCATTGTGGATCATCACCGCACTATCGAACTTCATTTTTGGTACATTTTGGAAGTGTAAATATTAGAGTATGGCATGTATAGGCTAGAAGTACTTTGAATATGTTTTGTGATGTATATATTTAGCTATGTAATATGGCTAATTTGTGTTTCAACTTATAGTTTGATAATGGTATATGATATGTGATGCTAATGTGAAATTGTGGTATGTTTTGGTTGGCCAAAAGAAATGGTCAATGTTGAGAAATTTTGGTAAGTTTTGAGCAATTGATTGAATGATTTATTGATCATATGTTTCGGTATGATTTTAGTTTAAGTTTTGGAATGAATTGATTGATAAATTGAGATTGAAATTTGTTGATAACGTAATGGCATTAATAATATATGTTTTGGTTTTAAAATTGGTTGAAATTGTGTTTGAAATATGCTTGGGTTGGTGCTTGTAGGTTTGACCTAAATAGGGTGGCAAATTGGCTATTCAAATAGTCTATTTTTTTCCGCACGGGCAGAGACACGGGCGTGTGTCTCAGCCGTGTGCGACATACGGCTATGTTCCCTATAATAGTAAGTTAGTCTCGACCACGGCCAAGGCACATGGGCATATATGTTACGCCCCAAGTTGCTTTTTGTATGTGGCTTGCTTGCTTTGTTGGTTAAGGGAGCTCTAAGAGGGGCGGAGGTCTTGGGTTCAAACCTAGGTTCTAACAAATTTTGTTTTTATGAGTAGCCCTTGTTTACTGCTAATGGACTCTTAAGTTAAGAAGAGTGGTGCAAGACATAAAGGGCGTGTTGGCCAAGTGGCTAAGGGTGTATGGAGTGTTCTTGTGGTCAGAGGTTCGAGGTTTAGCAATGCTTTTAGGTATTTTATTTTGCTAGGTGCCGTGGAAGTGTCCCAAGTTGACTGGAATTGTTAGGGTTTGAATGAGTTGTTGAGGGGTGTTTGTTGGAGGGAGTTGTGGACGGATAGGGGGAGTGTTTTGAGGAGTGATGAGGGGAGATTTTGTAGGGGTTGGGTTAGTGATCAGTTGGAGATAATGTAGGAGCCCAATAGGGGGGAGTTAGGAGTGCCGTTTGGGAAAAAAGATACCAATTGGTAAAAAAATTGGTCATTTTTTATTTGGGGAGTACCAAATTGACTCTTTTGGGAGCCTTGCTTTGGAGAACCGATTAGTGCCTAGGTTTGGTGGCTGGTTTCTTTTCGTTCGACGTTTGAAGACTCCTTGTGTTCGTTATTCTCCTTTTCTTTTCCTTCTTGGCCGAACATCTCCTTCCTTTCATCTTTTACCCTTTTGTTCTTCCTCTTTTGATCGAATACTCTATCTTCCTCTCTTTTGACTCTCTTATTTGCTAAAGTTTGATTGATTTATCTAACCTTAGAAGCCAAATATTCTTCCCCTTGTTGTGCGAGTTGGTGTTGCTCTTCAACATTTTGGTAAGTGATTTTGCACACTAAAGCCGAATGTGATTTTCTCCTTGCCGATTCTTATTCTATTTTTCTTCCTAGGTGTGGAGTGTCGCGGTTGTTTAAGTTCTTTGGAAGTGTGATAGTTGTCGTAAGTGTCGAGCAGTCGATTCTTTCTCCTCTTCCTCAAGTGCTTGTTTTGGCCGAATATTGGTAGGTGCATCTCTTTTCCTTATTCGGTTTTTCCCTTGAAGGTTCGACTAATCTTCTTCTTAGGCCGAATGTTTGTTGTCCTTTCTTATCAAGGGGAGATGCCTTTTGTTTTAACACCCGTTTTTTTGTACGATTGTGACTAGGGATTCAATCTCTTTAGCAAGGGGAGTGGAGCCGATCGTCCCTTTTCAAGTGACCCCTCCGTGGTTGGTAATTGTTAAAGACTTGGATGTGTTTTCTGGGGATCGCAAATCCTTAATAATCAATTAATCGTTTTGTTATGGATCAAGTGTTAGGAAGGGGGAGTGGTTGGAGCAACCTCACGATTTGATAACTTTTATCAACAGAACCGTGTTTTTAGGATTTTAATCCTTGAGATTTCATATCGAAACAACCCTTTGTTCCACTGGCTAGTAAACTCTTACTGGAAATTGTAAAATCACCGCTACATCATAACAGATTTATTAAGGTTTACAGCAATAACATAAAACCGAATAGGTCATAACACCATGATTAACATTTAATCACTTATCGAAAGGAACAATTATTAGATTCTGCTTAAACGATTTAAACAGAAAAACATAATAAAATTAAGACATGCATCTCATACAATTGCATAACTCAAGTATTTAAACCCGAGTCTGTATCACACAAGTGGCTCTGATACCACTTTTGGAATGCCGGTGCCTCCAAGGCGCAGCGGAAAAAAAATTAAAAACATTCCGGTGATCCAAACCATGGATCCATGTGTAAGGAACGTATCGGGGTGATAAAAGGTTTCAAAATTACCGAAACTTCAATCTGAGTAGACAGCGACGCCTAGGCAAAGGGAATTGTTAACCACTATCGAACCAAGCCGCAACCTTTCCAATGTCGGCCTCTACGTAGTCCACCCAGTTGACAATGAACGGTAGAAAAATCTCAGAAACTATTTCAGTGATTTTTATGCTTGACGGCTGCTAGACCCTTTAGCATAGTTTCGGGCTTATTTATATATTATCTCTTTAGGGTTTTTACCCTTGCCATATATAACACCCTTTTAATTGGTATATTTTTTAATGAATATTAATTCATTAAAATTAATTTGAACATAATAGTCATCATTAAAATAAATATAATAATGTTTAACCGAAAATTATACTTACATTAATTATAATAAAGATTTCGGTAAACTATATTTATTTAAACTTATATACGAACCAAATTCATATACTAATGAAATTATGTTCTGATTATGTGTACAACATCCTTGTACGTATAGTATGTTCAACAATTTGATTGCCCAATTAAATTAATTCTATAATTAATTTAATTCATCTGACAATCAGAATACAATACCAACTATGTTTTACTCCGTTCATTTCAACCATTGGGTGTGACCCTATAGGTTCTTGTAACGTTAGCAGTAATATTAGAACGATTCTAATGTTACAAACAATGAGTGGCATCTAGCAATGCATCATTGCTACCTAAGTTACGAGAAGTCATGATTCGACATAACCTTTTGTGATTAACCTTTCATGCATTAATCCTTAAGTCCTATACCTTTGGAAAGGACACAAGTCATGGAATAGTCACACTTGCATAGTCCATCCCATGTTTCTTGATACTTTAAGTGAACTATGATACACAAGTAAGTATGACATCTCATATAAACTTATTTGAGCATGGCCATGCATTTCTAGTCTCACTCAATCAGGTGGCCTAGGATATTACTCCCATTATGTAGGAGAGACTTATCCTATATTGATCAACCATATCCCTCTACATAAATTATGGTATATCCAACATCAGTATTTATAGAACAACCAGTTACGATGTTCGTTTGACTATATCAAAATATACAACTCACGATGTTGGGATAATGATGATCTCAAGTATGAGGATCATATACATATTAATCACTATGAGTAATGTTGTGACAATTACATAATAATCCAAGAAACATACTCATAGCAGGTCAGTCCAATACGTTGTTCTCTAACACACATATTCATACATTGATTTTGACACTCCATATCAATGACAACTCTTTATCATCAATCAACTACATGTTAGTCTTAATGCATTATTGTTGTCCTAGCCAACAATAATACTTGACTAAGGATCTTTTAAGAATAATCATATTATTCTCAGGACATTATTATAAAACAGTTTATTTATGTACATAGAAAAGAAACTGAAATAATAATGGCAACGCCTTATATCAATAAACATGATAAATCAAGTATGTTATTACAACCATCTCGTGATTGATCTTTGGGCATACTCTTACAGATTTTAGTCATTCAAGGGCTAATGTGAGGTATTCGAGTAGAGATCGTGCTAGATCACATTTGAACATTTCTGTTGCAGGGGTTGGTAATACTCGATCTAATCAACCAGAATGTAAGCATTGTGGTAAAAGGCATCCGGGGAGTTGTGGATTGAATGATCGACCTTGTTTCAAATATGGATCTTTGGATCACTTTTTTTGAAGTTGTTCTGAGTCTGTTGAGCAAGAGATTGTGCAAAATCTGAGGCCAAGTGGAAATGCTTCTCGTGGTAGACCTTCCAGAAATACGGGAAATGTGAGTGGCAGTCATAGAGGGACAAAAGATACAACTGTTAGATCTGAGGCTCGTGCACTTGCCACAACCTATGCTATTCGAGCTTGTGAGGAAGCTTCATCGCCAGATGTGATTATTGGTACATTTACTCTTTATGATACTTCTGTAATTACTTTGATAGATCCTGGATCAACACATTCGTATGTGTGTATCAACTTAGTGAACATTAAGACTTTTCTTGTCGAGTCTACTGAATTTTTAATTAAAGTTTCGCACCCCCTAAGCAGATCTATTTTGGTTGATAAAGTTTACAAGAACTGTCCGTTAATGTTTCGAGACATTTGTTTTCCAGCCGATCTAATGTTATTACCTTTTGATGAATTTGATATAATCCTGGGTATGGATTGGTTAATTTTGCACGATGCTATTGTGAATTGTAAACGGAAAATTGTTAATTTATGATGCAAGAATGATGAAATAGTCAGAATTGAATCTAGGGATTTGAATGGATTACCTGTTGTGATAACTTCGATGAAAGCTTTGAATATTGTAAGAAAAGGTAGTAAAGCCTACTTTGCTTATGTAATTGATTCGAAAGTATTAGAAAAGAAAGTTGAATCAGTGCTTGTTGTATGTGAGCTTCCTGATGTGTTTCCTGAAGAACTTCCGGGATTACCTCCGGTTAGAGAAGTTGAATTTGGCATTGAATTGATAACTGGTACTACTCCAATTTCGATAGCTCCGTATAGAATGGCTCTGATCGAACTGAAAGAATTAAAGTCTTAGTTACAAGAATTAACCGATAAAGGATTTGCTAGACCGAGTTTCTCACCTTGGAGTGCTCCTATTCTGTTTGTGAAAAAGAAAGACGGTACAATGAGAATGTGCATAGATTATCATCAGTTGAACAAAGTGACTATCAGTAATAAGTATCCTCTGCCCCATATTAATGATTTGTTTGATCAGTTGAAAGGAGCTGCTGTGTTTTGAAAGATAGATTTGAGTTCAAGCTATTATCAGTTGCAAGTGAAAGACTCAGACATTCCAAAAACTACTTTCAGAACAAGGTCTAGCCACTATGAATTCTTGGTTATGCCATTCAGATTAACTAATGCACCTACTATCTTTATGGATTCGATGAATAGAATTTTTAGACTTTATTTAGATCGATTTGTTGTTTTATTCATTGATGACATATCGATTTATTCACGAGATGAAACTGAACATGTCGAGCATCTGAGAATAGTACTACAGACTTTGTGTGATAAGCAATTATATGTAAAGTTTAGCAAATGTGAGTTTTGGTTGCATGAAGTTGGTATTCTGGGCCATATTGTGTCAGTATCAGGTATCTGAATTGATCCGAGCAAAATTTCAGCTATTTTGGGTTGGAAGCCTTCGAGAAATGTCTCCGAAGTCTGCAGTTTTCTGGGACTTGCCGGTTACTATAGACGGTTTGTAAAAGGCTTTTCTATGATTGCAACTCCGTTAACCAAACTGCTTCAAAAAGATGTGAAGTTTGAGTGGTCCGAAAAATGTCAAAATAGTCTTGATCAGTTGAAAACTTTATTGACTGAAGCTCCGGTATTGTTACAACCCAAATCGAGTAAAAAATTTGTAATATATAGTGATGCTTTGTTGATCGGACTGGGATGTGTTTTGATGCAAGAAGGTGAAGTCATTGCTTATGCTTCAAGACAGTTGAAGCTACATGAAAAGAACTATCCGGCCCATGACCTGGAGTTAGCTGCTATTGTGTTTGCTTTGAAAATCTCGCGCCACTATCTGTTCGGTGAGAAATGTCATGTATATTCTGATCATAAGAGTTTGTGTTTGAACTTATAGTTTGATAATGGTATATGATATGTGATGCTAATGTGAAATTGTGGTATGTTTTGGTTGGCCAAAAGAAATGGTCAATGTTGAGAAATTTTGGTAAGTTTTTAGTAATTGATTGAATGATATATTGATCATATGTTTAGGTATGATTTTAGTTTAAGTTTTGGAATGAATTGATTGATGAATTAAGATTGAAATTTTTTGATAACGTAATGGCATGAATAATGTATGCTTTGGTATTAAAATTAGCTGAAATTGTGTTTGAAATATGCTTGGGTTGGTGCTTGTAGGTTTGACCCAAATAGGGTGGCAAATTGGCTATTCAAATGGCCTATTTTTGTCCACACAGGCGTGTGTCCCAGCCGTGTGTGACACACGGCTATGTTGCATGGTCGTGTGT
This sequence comes from Gossypium longicalyx, assembly GCA_025698465.1. Lineage (NCBI taxonomy): Eukaryota > Viridiplantae > Streptophyta > Magnoliopsida > Malvales > Malvaceae > Gossypium > Gossypium longicalyx. The sequence goes on from CM047000.1 coordinate 11,818,003, forward strand.
GATACACAGCTATGTTGCATGGTCGTGTGTCCCTTGGGGTACCTTATAATTGTAAGTCAGTCTCAACCACGGCCAAGGCACACATGGGTGTGACTAACCGTGTGACCCAAGTCAGTGTTGACCACGGCCAAGACACACGGGCATGTTTTGTGGCTATGTGAATAAGTTAGTATGTATGCCCTGTTTGGACATGGCTTAGACACACGAGCATGTCTAAGGCCGTGTAAGGCACACGGCCTGTTCATACGAGCGTGAAACCTGTTCAACTTTGAAAATTGTTTAAGTTCCAAAAAATTTTGTATGAGCTCGGTTTAGTCTCGACCCCTTTCTAATGCATGCTTTAGGTCTCGATGACCTAAATAAAGGACTTATTATTGATGTTTTATCTTTTATGCTATGATGATTAAGAAGTGAATTTTAAATATTTCGATTGTTCGGTAACGCTTTTAACCCTAGTCTGGTGACGGATACGGGTTAGGGGTGTTACACTACTGAATTTGTGATTAGAGTATCAAACCCCTTAGGCAAGTGTGTTTTGGTTGATAAAGTGTGAAAGAGCTGTCCATTGATGATTTGATATTTCTGCTATCCGGCTGATCTAATGTTGTTGCCATTTGATGAATTTGATATAATTCTAGGTATGGATTGGCTAACGGTACATGATGCTGTAGTAAACCGTAAACGAAAGACGATTGATCTGAAATATCAGAATAATGAGATTATCTAGATTGAGTCAGATGATTTGAATGGTGATTTCATTGATGTTAGCTCAGAAATATGTGAGAAAGTGTAGCGAAGCTTATTTTGCTTATGTGCTTGACATGAAAGCGACTGAAAAGAAGATTGAATCAGTGCTAGTTGTGTGTGAGTATTCAGATGTGTTTCCTAAAGAGCTATCGGGTTTACCACCGCTCCGAGAGGTTGAATTTGGCATTGATTTAGTGCCGGGAACTATGCCGATATCGATAGCTCCATACAGAATGGATCCGACAGAGTTAAAAGAATTGAAAGCTCACTTGCAAGAGTTGACACATAGAGGTTTTGGTAGACCAAGTTTCTAACTCTGGGGTGCTCCTATATTGTTTGTGAAAAAGAAAGATGGCACAATGAGAATGTGTATAGACTACCGTCAGCTTAACAAAGTGAAAATCAAGAATAAATACCCTCTAACACGAATTGATGATTTGTTTAATCAATTGAAAGGGGCTATAGTGTTTTCGAAAATAGATTTGAGATCGAGTTATTACCAGTTGAGAGTTAAAGACTCTGATGTGCCTAAGACTGCTTTTAGAATGAGGTACAGACACTACGAATTTCTTGTTATGCCTTTTGGACTAATGGATGCACCTGTTGTTTTTACGGACTTAATGAACCGGATTTTTAGGCCATATTTGGACAGATTCGTAGTTGTGTTTATTGATGATATTTTAATTTAGTCCTGTGATGAATTTGAGCATGAAAATATTTGAGAATTGTGCTACAAACTTTAAGGGATAAGCAGTTGTATGCAAAATTCAGTAAATGTGAGTTTTGGTTACGAGAAGTTAGTTTTTTGGGGCATATTGTGTCAGCATCAGGTATTCGAGTCGATCCAAGCAAGATTTCTGCAATAACGGATTGGAAGCCTTCGAGATATATATCTGAAGTCCATAGCTACCTGGGACTCACTGACTATTATAGACGATTTGTGAAAGGCTTTTCAATGATTGCGACTCCAATGATGAAATTGCTTCAAAAAGATGTTAAGCTCGAGTGGTCAGATAAATGTCAGAAAAGTTTCGGTTAGTTAAAAGCTTTATTGACAAAAGCACCAATGTTAGTTCAGCCTGAATCGGATAAAGAGTTTGTAGTGTTCAGTGATGCATCGTTGAATGGTCTGGGTTGTGTTTTGATGCAGGAAGGCAAAGTTATAGCTTATGCCTCGAGACAGTTGAAACCACATGAAAAGAACTACCCGACGTACGATTTAGAGTTAGCATCTATTGTGTTCGCGTTGAAAATTTGGCATCACTATTTGTTTGGTGGGAAATGCCACATCTTTACCGATCACAAGAGTTTGAAATATTTGATGACTTAGAAATATCTGAATTTGCAACAACAGAGTTAGCTTGAATTACTAAAAGATTTCGAGTTAGTGATCGATTATCATTCGAGAAAGGCTAATGTCGTTGCTGATGCTTTAAGCCGAAAATCCCTATTCGCTCTACATGCGATGAATACTCAAATAGCTTTGTGTAATGATAATTCGTTAATAGTCGAGTTTAAAGCGAGACCGCTATTTATACAGCAGACTTGTAAGGCTTAAAAGTTTGATAATGAACTGCAAGTAAAACGGGTTCAGTGCGAGTCAATTTCTGATTCAGAGTTTCAAATTGATTCTGATGATTGTTTGAGATTCAAAGATTGAATATGTGTTCTAGGAAATTCAGAGTTGATTCAGATGATTTTGACCGAAACACATAGTAGTTGTTTATCAGTGCATCCGAGAAGCACGAAAATGTATAATGATTTGAAACAGTTTTATTGGTGGCATGGCATGAAACAGGATATCTCAGAATTTGTTTTGAAATATTTGATTTTTCAGGAAGTCAAATCTGAGCATCAAATTTCGTCAGGATTATTACAACCTATCACGATTCCTGAGTGGAAATGGGATAGAGTAACTATAGATTTTGTATCTAGTTTACCCTTATCTCCGAGAGAGAAAGATGCGATTTGGGTTGCTGTTGACAGATTGACGAAATCAAATCATTTTATCCCTGTACGTACAGATTTCTTGCTTGATAAGTTAGTTGAGTTATATATCTCTGAGGTTGTGAGATTGCACGGGATACCTATTTCCATTGTTTCGGATCAAGATCCGAGGTTCACATCGCGGTTTTGAAAGAAACTGCAAGACGAACTGGGTACAAAGTTATAATTCAGTACCTTGTTTCACCTGCAGACGGATGGTCAATCCGAGCGAGTTATTCAGTTACTCGAGGATATGTTACGTTGTTGCATTCTTGAGTTCAAAGGTACATGGGAAAAATATTTGTCGTTAATTGAATTTGCTTATAATAATAGCTTTGAATCGAGTATAAAGATGGCACCATATGAAGCTCTATACGGTCGTAAATGTAGAACATCGTTGTACTAGACTCAACTAAGAGAGAATAAAATTCATGGAGTTGATCTGATAAGAGAAATAGAAGAAAAAGTGAAAGTGGTTCTCAATATTTTGAAAGTAGCTTCGGATCGACAGAAATCTTATGCATATTTGAAATGGAAAGATATTGAGTTTCAGATCGGAGATAGAGTGTTTGAAAGTTCCTCCATGGAAGAAAATACTAAGATTTGGTAGAAAAGGAAAGTTGAGCTCGAGATTCATTGGACCGTATGAGATTATTGAACGAATTGAGCCAGTGGCATATCAGCTAGCATTGTCGTCTGAGTTAGAGAAAATTCATAATGTATTTCATGTATCGATACTTCGACGATACCAATCTGACCCTTCACATGTCATCTCCCCGACTGAGGTTGAAATTCAATCAGATATGTCATATGCTGAAGAACTAATTAGAATTTTAGCTCGTGAGATCAAAGAGCTAAGAAATAAGAGAATTGCATTAGTGAAAGTATTATGGCATCGGCACAGGGTTGAAGATTATATGGTTTGATAATCTTGTGGTATTGGTATAGGTTTATAATTACCCTATAAAGTTCATTATTGAAATGAAATGTTATGTTTATCATTTATATGAGCTTACTAAGCATTCATTGCTTACATAATTATTTTCCTTTACTTTACATATTATCGAAAGCTCGATCAGTTTAGAAGTCCGTTGGAGATCTATCACACTATTCAACGATTATATCAGTAGATTTTAATGTTTTGGTCAAGGTTATAATGGCATGTATAAGTGGACTTGTGTTTAATGATCTAGTTATTATGTTTGGCATGTAGATGTTATTATGGTTGATGTACTTATGGTACTTGGATGCCTTGATGGTTAGTGTTATTATGGCTAAGTTGATGTATGTTTGAATGATCAATTAGGTATGTGATGGTGTAGTTTCAATGTGGTCAATTATGGTATAATTTGGTATGGAACTAAGTTAGATATGTATGGATGAGTTATGGTCAAATACATATAAGTTTATGTAACAGCCCAGTTTTAGAATAAATCGGAACAGTGGTTTTAAAACCACAAATTTGAGGTCAGAAAATTATTTTAATATTATTTTATGTGTTTACAGCATGTGAATATATATGTGTGAAAATTTCGTGAGCTAATTTTATCGTTTAATAGCTTAATTTGAGAAAAAGGACTAAATCGTATAAATTGCAAAAGTTGCATTCTACTTGCTTAAAATGTTTAGCTGCTATGGTTTATTAAATGAAAGGTCCTTATGATGTTACTAAACCATTGATAGTGGAATTTGACATAAATGGGCATATATTAGGTGATTTAATAATGGTTTCATTAAGGTTAAATACGTAATTTAATTAATTAAGTTAGATTAAATAAAACAAAAGCCAAAATCATCTTTATTTTCTTCATCTATAACCAATTATTGAATAGAAAATAAAGCTTCCATGTCTATCTAGGGTTCGACACTTTGAGGGATTAATTAATGTATGTTCTTTCCTCGGTTTTTGATGATTTTTATGTTTTTGAGATTGTTGCTTCATATTCTAGCTAGCCCGTCCCCTAATTTTTGAGTTTCTTGACGATTTTATGAAGATAAATTGATGAATTTTTAAGCTTTTAATTGTTTGATAATGGAAAATGATTATTTGTTGATAGATTTAAAAGTTTTGTAAAGTAATTTTTGACAAAAATGTCAAAAATGGATTAAATTGAGAAATTTGAAAATTGAGTGGTTGAATTGTGAAATAAATGAAAAATATGGGCTGCTAGGGGCACTATGGTAATTCTGCCAAGCATGGGTTAAATTGAATTGAGTGAATTTTGTGTATTTGTTAAATAAGGACTAAATTGTAAAAATTTGGAACTTTAGGGGCTAAAGTGTAAAAATGCCCTAATAGTTATTTTTGGATGAAATTGAATGAATAGGTGATTAAATGAGCTAAATTTGAATTCATATAGATCAAGAAATAAAGAAATCGGATTTAGATCAAGGGAAATCAAAAGTTGTTGAGTAGTCGACCCGGTCCGTTCATCGTATATACGAGGTAAGTTCATATACAAATAAATGACTTTAAATTGATTTATAAATGGTCAATTGTCATTGAATTGACATGAATGTTGAGCGAGCAAATACGAGCAAGTATTGACGAAGTTATGTTACCCAAAAGTCCCGTATGAACCCTAGGAATAGTATAGGATACGAATGTCATGACATTAGGATTACGAGATATGTTTACATGTAAGGCCATGTCTAGGACATTGGCATTGTATTGTGTTTACGTGTAATACCATGTCTGGGAGATTGGCATCGTTATATGATTTCGTGTAAGATCATGTCTGGGATATTGGCATCGATATGTGATAACATATAAGACCATATCTGGGGTACGGCATTGTACGAGCTATGTGTGATTTCTGAGTATCCTTAACGAGTTTGAAAGGTTCAACAGGCAAAGTTAAATCGTGAAAAGATGTGTGAACGAGGTAAGTGACTCAAGTACGTACGAGATTCATACGAGTATTGAAAAGGGAAGCTTTTGATGGATTCACATGTGATATTGAATATGTTTACATTGGGAAAGGTTTGTGAACTTATATGTGCTTATTCATAGTTTGCCTATTTGATGAAAATGGTATTAAATCATGTGGTAACTTTATTTGTATATGGCTTACTAAGCTTTTAAAGCTTACTTTGTGTGTTCCTTTCCTGTTTTATAGATTATTGAAGCTAGCTCAGACATCGAGAATCATTAGGAACTATCATCACACTATCGACTACTTGTTGGTATTTTTGGATGCTTTTTAATTACGGTACATGGCATGTATAGGATAGTGTTAAGATGATATGTTTTGAGTTGTGATTTTAGCCATGAGAATTGGCTTGTATATGATGTAAATGTTGGTGTGCATTTGGCTATTTGAGTTGGCTAGATTTATGAATTTGGTAAGTGATATGTGATGTATATAATGTCTTATGTTTTGACAAGTTTAGTATGTGTTAGCTAGAGAGTTAATTGATTTGGCTAATTATCAATGGTGTGTCATGGTTGAGAAATGGCATGTTGTGAATTAGTTTTAAGATGATAAATTGATATATTTTGAGACATGAAAGAGTTAATAAGATGGTGAGAAAATGCATATAGAAGTCAAGGTTATGACATATTGTTTTGGCATGATTTTGGTTATGGATTTGAATAGTGAAATGGATGGAATTTAAATGGCATGAAATGTGCATGAAATGGTCATTTTTGGTTGCCTATTGTATGTAAAAATGATGTCAAATGAATGTTTTTAGATACATGAATGATATGTGGGAATAATGGCTTAAATCAAGCCTATATTCGTGCCACACGGTTGAGCACACGGGCGTGTGAATCATCCGTGTGACCCTTGAATCTTAGTTAAACAAGTCAGAGAGTTACACGGCTTAGACACACGAGCGTGTCTACTGGCCGTGTGTGGGACACGGGCTGGCACATGGGAGTGTGGTCGGTCGTGTGACCCAAGTCAGTATACCCTCCAATTTTGACACGATGATGGCACACAGGCTTGTCTCTGGCCGTTTGATGCAAGTCAGTATGTATGCCCTATTTCCACACGGCCTGTAACACGAGTGTGTCTGGTGGCCAGTGAGGCACACAATTTGCTCACACAGGCGTGTGAACCCTGTATGCATGAAAATTTTTCTAAGTTTCCTAAAGTTTTTAAATGTTATCGGTTTAGTCCCGAACCTTTTCCAAGCATATTTTAAGGTCTCGTACAGCCTTATAACGGACAATAGAATTATGTTTGATTAATGTTTATATGATAATGGATTCATGTATGAGAAATGTATGTTGTACGTTGTATTTGATCGTTAATGCCTCTTAGCCCTATTTCAGCAATGGATACGAATTAGGGGTGTTACAATTTAGGTATATGTGTTTGAAATGCATGAAAGCAAGGGTTCAAATGGTAAGTTCTATTGACATCGTATCAGTTAAGTATGGTATGTTATGAAATGGTAGCAATGTGACCAAATATGCATATGTGTAGTTAAGTTGAATGCTTGCTTTTGAGGTGCCTTATATAGCATATTGGTTGAATAAAATTTGGTCATTTGAATTGGTCAGATTATGTATGTTTTGGTATGTTTATGATGCCTTGGTTATATGTTCAAAATGTTTTTAGGTACAATCTTGAAAGGAGTGATGGAAATGGCTTGATTTTAGCCACTTTCATGACCACATGGCCTAAGAAACGGACTTGTGTCTCAGCCATGTGTGATACACGACTATGCGACTTGGCCGTGTGTCCCCTATAGGTTTTTAAGGTTTCATGTCAGACAGTTTCATGGCCTAGCACACGGCCTAGCAAACGAGCGTGTGAGGGCATTTCGAGTGTTACACGGCCTGGCACACAGGCATGTGGCTTGGCCGCGTGACCTAACTCAGAGAGTTACACGAGCACGAACATAGGCTAGGACACAGTTGTGTATCCCTATTTCGATTGTTACACGACTTGAGACACAGGCATCTGTCTCAGCCATGTGACCCCTGCAGTTTGAATTTTTCTAACATTTTCCTCAATGTTTCAAATGTTCCCGATTTAGTCCCAAATCATTTCTAAAGTGATTCTAAGGACTTGAGGGCTCGAATAAGGAATGATATGCATGTATATTAATGGATTATGCTATGTTTACTAAAATGTTTGGAAATGAATGATTTTAGGTTATGTTTTTACGGTAATGCTTTGTAACCCTATTCTGGCAATAGATACGAGTTAGGGGTGTTACTTTGATCTTCCTGTTCATCGTGTGATAGATGAATAAGACAGACCAATTCAGGAACATGTTGTTCCAATTTTGGACGATTGAATCTAGGAATAGTCAGACAACACATTCAAGCTCAAAAATTTGAATTGAAACCAGTAATGTTTCAGATGGTGCAAACTGTTGGACAGTTCAGTGGGTCGCCAAATGAGGATACAAGATTGCACATAAGACTTTTTTTAGAAGTCTATGACTCATTTAGAAAATAGAGTGTTCCTGAAGATGCCTTGCGACTTAAATTGTTTCCATATTCCTCGAGAGATCGAGCAAAAGTATGGCTTAATGCTTTATCGTCGAGGACAATGGCATCATGGAATGACTTTTTTTAGATGTTTTTGTTACGGTATAATCCACCAAACATGAATGCAAAGCTTAGAAATGGCAACGCATCTTTTCAGTAATTGAAGGATGAAACACTGTATAAAGCTTGGGAAAGATTTAAAAAATTACTACGAAAATGTTCGATGTATGGGTTTCAGCACTGGACTCAAATGAATATGTTTTATAATGGGCTGAATGCATATATAAGAATGGTAGTTGATGCTTCTGCCAATGGTACTTTGTTGGATAAATCTTATAATGAAGCTTACAAGATTTTGGAACAGATTGCCAATAATGATTATCAATATCCTACCATATGAGTTTGGATTGGTAGGAGAACTGCTAGCACTATGGAACTTGATGCAATCACTTCATTAACTGCCTAGGTATTATCTTTAACTACTATAATAATAAAAAATAAAAAGGCCAACTGCAGTTCAGGAGATGAAATAAGTCGAATTATTGTGTGTTTATTATGGTGAAGACCATGTGTTTGATGAATGCCCATCAAACCCAGCATTTGTGTGTTACATGGGTAATTTCAATTGAAATAATAACCCCTATTCCAACACCTACAATCTAGGGTGGAAGCAACATCCAAACTTTAGTTGAAATAATCAAGGTGCATAAAATTTTAACAATACTGCCAGACAGAATGCCATCAGTGCACGACTTGGTTATACTCAACCTATGCCGAGGTAGAATGCCCAACAAGATTAGACATCTGCTTCATCATCATCATCATTTATTGAAGCCTTGTTGAAAGAATATTTGGCCAAAAATGATCCAGTCATTCAGAGCCAAGTTGCATACCTTTGAGCTTTTGGAATTAAGTGGGGCAAATAGCAAACACTTTAAATTCGAGACCTTAAGGAGCTCTGCCAAGTGATACTGAGAATTCGGGATCATAAGGGAAGGAGCATTGTAAAGCAATTACTCTCAGAAGTGGGACTCAATTGAATTGCATCGTTAAAGATGCCATGGCTGAAAAGGGCAAATCAGATTGCAACCATCGAAATATTTCAGAAACGTATGAAAATCACACTATAACTGGGAAGGCTAAACAACAAACTAATGTAGCAAAATCAAATCATATTTGCAACGGAAATGCTATAGCATAACAATATCAGTAACCTAAAAGATGGCCATCCCCACCATTTCCTCAACGATTCCATAATTGTAAATAAGAAGCCTAGTTTGAGAAATTTCTAGATGTCTTGAAACAACTCCAAATCAACATACTGTAAGTAAAAGCTTTGGATTAGATGCCCAATTACGTGTAATTTATGAAAGAAATAATGTCAAAAAAGTGCAGATTGAAAGATTTTGAGACTGTTACTCTCACTGAATGGTGCAAAGCGATATTGATGAATAAGTTACCTCCAAAGTTGAAGGACCCATGGAGGTTAACTATCCCATGCTCAATAGAAAATAAGTATGTTTGTAAGGTATTATGTGATTTAGGAGCAAGTATAAATCTAATGCCTATGTTTATTGTCAAGAAGTTGGGAATTGGGAAAGGAAGACTTAGTACTGTTACATTGCAACTGGCTGATTGATCCTATGCACATCTGAAAGGTAAAATTGAGAACGTACTGGTCAGAGTAGATAAGTTTATTTTCTACAGATTTCCTTATTTTAGAATGTAGAGCTGACAAAGATGTGCCAACTATTCTTGGAAGACATTTTCTTGCTACATGCAGGACGTTAGTTGATGTGCAAAAAAGGTGAACTAACCATGAGGGTAAATGAACAATAGATCACATTCAATGTACTCGATGCCTTGAAATACGCTAATGAGAATGAAGAATGCCATGTTATTGACCTGATAGGGGCAACAGTAAGAGTTCACAATATTTTGCCATAGTAATTCTGATAGTGATGAAGACTCATTTGAGTGGAGTAATGGAATAATATTTTAGGACCTTAGTGAAGTTCCAGAAGCCAAGTAGTTTGTGAATTGAGTAGGGAAGATGTTTGAATCCTTGGTTTTTTCATATCACTCTTTCAAGCCTCTTAAACCATCTATAGAGGAATCCCCCAAGCTAGAGTTGAAGCCTTTGCCGTTGCATATAAAATATGTTTAATTGGTAGAAAACAACAATTTGCTAGTAGTTATTTTTGTCGAGTTGACACATGATCAATAGGTGAGGTCGTTAAAAGTACTTCGACGATTTAAGAAGGCATTAGGATGTACAATTGCTGACATCAAGAGAATTAGTACTGCTATCTGTATGCTTAAAATTTTACTGGAGGATTGCCATAAAAATTCTACTGAATAGCAGAGGAGGTTTAATCCAATCATGAAGGAAGTTGCTAAGAAAGAGATTATCTAGTAGCTCGACATTGGCATTATTTATCCGATCTCTGGTAGCTCATCGGTAAGTCCTATACAATGTGTGCCTAAGAAAGTACGTGTCACGGTGGTCAACAATATAATAATGAGCTTATTCCAACTCGTACTGTCACGGGATGGAGAGTATACACGGATTGTCGCAAGCTCAATAAGGCATCTCCCAAGGACCATTTTCCCTTATCATTTACTAACCAAATGTTGGATAGATTAGCTGGGAAAACCTTCTATTATTTCTTGGTTGGTTATTCAGGGTATAATCAGCTTGCTATAACTCCTATTGACCAAGAGAAGACAACTTTCACTTGTCTATATGGTACTTTTACATTTCATTAAATGCCATTCGGGTTAAGAAATTTCCTGACAACATTTCAACATTGTATGATGGCAATATTCTTGAACATGGTGGAAAATTTTCTTGAAGTCTTCATGGACGATTTCTCTATGTTTTGCAACGATTTTGAGGATTCCTTGAAAAATCTAGAATTGGTTCAGTGCCATTGTAAAGAAACAAATCATGTTTTAAATTGGGAGAAATGCTACTTCAATGTTCATAAAGGTATTGTGCTAGGGCATAAGATATCGCATCACTTATCATTTTTCAGTGTTAGTCAATATACATTTTGCACGCATCCTTACTACTTTAATTTACCTATGTATTTAATTTGGTTTTTCTAAAACATTAATTATAATTCATTATAATAACTTGACCACTTTTATACCTAATTCAATCCTAGTGCAGACGATCTCACTTATCACTTTATTACTTGATTTGACATGTACACTTGCACAATTCGCATACCATTTCACACGCGATAAGTTTTTGGCGTCGTTGTCGGGGATTCGCAATTTGGTAAAATTTGGTTTTATTATTTTACTTATTTCCATCAGTTTTATTTAACTTAGTTTAATTTAGTTTCTACATGTTTGCCATTAGTGCACGAGAAGATACATTCCTCCTAACAAAGAGTATCCTTTTGACTGAGAGATCAAAAGAACTTTATAAAGAAGGTGGAGAGTGTAATAACTAGTTTTTAGTCAAATCAGAACAGTGGTTTCGGGACCATAAATTTGAGGTCAAAATAATTATTTTATTATTATTTTAATGTCTACAGCATGATAATATAATTGTGTGAAAATTTCGTTAAGAAATTTTATCATCTGAATGCTTAATTTGATAAAAAGGAATAAATCACGTAAAGTATAAAACTTGAGTTCTAATAGCTAAAGGTGTCTAATAGCTATATAACTTTAAAGTGAAGGTCTTTATATGGTAAATATCCAAATAATATGATAGTGGATGATAGTGGCTTGGTAATTTTGAAATTTGTGATGTTTTTTAAAGTTAATTTTGGTATTTAGTAAATCAAGGTTGATTAAATAAAACCAAATGAAATTATTCATTCATTCATCTTCTTCAAACAGATTCTTCTTGAGAAAATAGGGCTAAGGATTTAGATATATTCATTTCCTTCAATTAGGTATGATTTTTGACTCATTTTTAATAATTTCTATGTTTTTGAGATCGTTCCAGCTTAATCTAGCTACCTTAGGGACTAATTTTCAAACCTGCTAAAGTTTTAGGGTTTTTCCATTGATAAAATAGCATGTGTTTTGATGTTTAATGGTAGAAAATGTATGCTTGTTGTTAGATAAACAACATTTGTAAAGTAATTTTTGATAAAATTATCATTTAGGGATTTAATTGAGAAATGTTGAAATTTTGTGGTTAAATTGTGAAATAAATGGAAAATATGAGCTGCTAGGACCTAATTGAAATTTGGCTAGCATGGGTTTCAGTTGAATTGCATGAATTTGTATTTTTAAGAGATAAGGACTAAATTGTAAAAATGTTGAAATATTAGGGGAAAAAGTGTAAAGTTTCCTTATTTTTATTTGGACTAAATTGAATAAAGTTATAATTAAATAAGTTAATTTTAATTAAATTTATATCAAGAAATGTAACACCCCAAACCCAGCCTAAACGTTAAGGCCGAATCTGTGATGTCACATTGGAGTGTTTTTCCAAAACACAAATTCCGTGAAAAAAATCTGTACTACATAAAAACCTCTTTAGGTCCTTAACAAGAGTTTAGGAAGTCTGGTTCATTGACAAAACCCAAGTTGTTTTAGCAAATTATTAATTACATTAGTTTGTAAAAAAAAAAAAACTTCAAAACAGTGTTTGTTGCAAAGCTTTCAAAATGTGTTGCATAAATGTAGTGTTTTCAGAAAAAAAACATTTGTTTATTATTATTATTTTTCTTTTTGAAAATCTGAGAGCTACTAATACCAGATTAAGATTCAAGTAACAAAATCCCCAAATTAAAATAAAAATTAAAGAGGACTTATTACATAATGAGAACCCAAAATAAAATCTTAATTATAATATTAAAAGAAACTACGTCGAGTAGCCACCTCTGAGTCTTCCGTCGACTCGATCAGTCTAAGCCTAGGGATTTCCTGCACAGTTAACAGATAGGTGAGTTTGCGTAAACTCAGTGTGTGAAACCCCATAAATGTATACAGTCAGAGTAAACACAATTTGGGCCTAAGCCCTTTCAGTATCAACTAGGTCAGAGCCTATTTCAAGATATGATAGCGATGCGGGCCTGAGCCCGTTATCATATCAGTACAGTATGCAAACAAAGAGTCTTACCTAATCAATCCTTGACACACCATCTCTGTACCAATCGTGCACACCATGTGGGGATAAAATTGACCCACCCATCCCTACACACACCAAGTAAATTCTGGTATGCGGCACTAAACAAAGATTTTCAAAGAAATTTGCAAGTAATAGGCTTATAGCCTTTCAGTACACTTCCTCCAACATCATATATCCCACCCTATGTAATGCAACATAAAATCATACGTGTATGCAGAGATGTCATGCTAAAAAAAAAAGGGTCATACATAATACAGGGGTATTTTACTCAATTTGTCTCACAGGGGTATAATGGTCATTTCATTAGTATGAGGCGTAAGTGTACTTACCGACCCAACAGTAGGTCCACAGTCGTCTTCGGTGACCCGTGCAACCTTAACAACCAAATATTAAAAATGGGCCCGAAGCCCATTACACAGCCCATGTGGGCCCACACGGCCCATCGAGGCTCAAATTGACCATAACCCATGAAAATGCTCATGGTGGCCACTACGATTGAACGTCCATATTCTACACGTTTGAATTACCACACAAACGTGCGTACGCTCGTGTAGCATCAATAGTTATACTTTTTCGGCTTTAGCCGATCTATGTTACTAGCAGTGTGATTACACACCTGTTTACAAAAACGTGCCAATAGCCAACGAGCACCAAATTACATTCAATCAAGGTATTTTGTTAGTCAATTGACAATAGGGTTAATCACCACCCTTTATACGATCCCAACTTATCAAAATACCACCTTTAATTGAAAAAGAGGCCTAGTCCTCTTAGACCGGTGACTAAGATTGACCATACGCTCCTCGTTAGAAATTAGCGTTACCAGTGAAGTCTATTAGTTACAATTGCCCAAAACTCATGAGTCAGACCAACCTATACTAATTATAAAAACATAAAACCCTAACGTAGGGAAAGTAGCATTCGGCCAACACCCAAAATGTGCAAACCAACCAATCCCAAACGAACACAACAACTACAAACAGGGTTACCTTTGATCGAGTGATGAAGGAAAGGTTCAATCACTTCAATCTCATTTACAACTCCTACACTTCTCGAGAAACTAGGAAACCACGAACACCACGCAAGAGAAAGGTGATGAGATTTGGCAATACAACAGAAGAGTAATCGGCTAAAACAATGTAAATAGTAGGTGAATTGATAAGAGTTGAGAGAAACAAGAAGTCGAGTGCTTACTGATTTGCCAGGGAAAGCTTGCAAGAACCGAAACTAAAACAAAGGGATACAGAGTTCAGCCAATGTATCCAGACGATAAGGGAGGGAAGAAAAGATGTAATCAATTTAGAGAAGTCGACTAAGAAGGGAGAAAAGAAAAAGATCCAAACAAAACCAAGACTGGAAGCTAGAACAAGTTAAAAGAGTGTTCGACGAAAAGAAAGAAGGGGAAAAAGACTACCAATGTAACGCCCCGCATTTGGGCCTTGAGTTTGGGTTCGTAAGGAGGTTGTATATAAGTATTTAATTGTGCAAGGAAATGGCACAATTAAATGTCTACTTTGGTGGTTAATGGCCCTGAGATGTGTTGGAGAAATCTTGGGTTCAACCTAGGCTTTAGCAAAAATTTTGGTATTAAGTGAATAAAACCCTGGACGCTTGGAGGATGGCCTTTTAAATTATTGTGTTAAATAAATGACATAAGAAAACATGTGGTCTAGTGGTTGTGGCGTCATTAAGGTTGTAAGGGAGCCTAGGTTCAAGTCTTGGCTCTTACAATTCATTTTGGTTTTGCTCTTAAGTTAATCTGGACACTGGCACATATGTCTTAAAGTTAATTGTGGACGTTTTTAACACTGAAAGAGCTGGTGGTGGACTGGCAAAATCGCATGTTGTGCAACTGTGAGGTTTGAGGTTCAAGTCTTGGGATGTGCAGTGGAGTATTTATTTTGCTATTTTAGTTGTGTGGGAGGTGAAGTTGGACTAGAACTCTGTGGTTGAAGTGGTCATAAGGATGAGGAATTTTCCTAATGGTTGAAAGTAATCCCACATCAAGAAGCTAACATGAGAATTGGTGAGAAGCTGGCTTTAAATAGAAAAAACCAGATGAGTTGGGAGGAAGACTCAATGCAAGATGTGTCAAGGTTGGTGATCGTGGACTTTGGCGCGTTCTCATAAACAGGTGTGTATTCGCGTCCTTCTTTGTTAGAAGTCGGCAAAAGCCAAAAAGTCAAAACTTCGACATTGGATGCTTCACGAGAGTGCGATCGCTCGTGTGGTAAATCGAGCCCACAGATCATGGGTGATAGACTGTAGAGGCCACCACGAGCATTCTCCTGTGTTGGGGCTGTTTTGGGCCTCGATGGGCCTGTGGGCCCGCTTGAGTAAATCTAGCTGTTAGGTGGGGAGTAGTTGGGCCACATAGCCGTAATTCAATTTGGGCTAAATAGGCCACACGAGCGTGTGGGCCCACTTGGGCTGAATAATGGGCCTTAGGCCCATTTGCACCATTAGGTCTATTTAGGTTACTTAAGTCGCTCGAGGAGACGGTGGACCTTCTGTTGGGTCGTTAAGACCTTGATTTATAAAATTACTAAAATACCTTCAATTTGTAAAATTATCGAAATACCCTCAATTTGTAAAATTATCGAAATACCCTCGATTTGTAAAATTACCGAAATACCCTTATAGTGTAAAATTACTGAAATACTTTCAATTTGTAAAATTACCGAAATACCCCCGATTTGTAAAATTATTGAAATACCCCTGATTTGTAAAATTATCGAAATACCCCTAGTTTGCAAAATTATCAGATTACCCTTGTAGTGTAAAATTACTGAAATACCTTTGTGGGGTAAAATGACTATTTTGCCCTTGTGGGTAAATGACTGACTTGGACTATGAATTTGACGGATTGACTGTGATTGTATGATTGTGTTTTAACTGACTTGACTGTGGTTGTGAAACTGATATGTTTTTAATATATGTTTTAATAATTGTCACTGAACATGGCCATTTTGCATACACGTGTGATGATTGAGCATGACATATACGACATACTGCATGGGGTTGGAATTGTGAAACAGAGGAAGAAATTGAGGATCGTATGGTTGCTTGAGGACCGTGGATCCACCGATTGAGGATCACATGGTTGCTTGATGATCGTGGATCCACCGATTAAGGATCGCATGGTTACTTGACGACCGCAGATCCACCGGTGGGTTTTAAGCCCAATATATGATTATTGATGACTCTGTGTCGATCATATTTACCCGAGGCTGTGTGCTGACTGTATTACCATCGCTGATGGCTATGTGCCTAACATGAAAGAGCTATCGATGGCTTAAAGCCAATTATTCTGATTGTGGCTTTGTGCCAACCCAAAAACGGCTCTTTACCATCTTGACTATGGCTTTGTGCCAAACGTATTTACCTATGGCTATGAGCCTAACATACTTATGGGTGACTCTGTGTGGATCATATTTACCCAAGCTGTGTGCCGGTTATATTATCGTCGCTGATGGCTATGTGCCAAACATAATACATTTACTGATAGCTTTGTACCAATTATAATACCGCTACTGAAGGCTTTTTAAGCCCAATATATTATTAGCAGCTTTGCTGTAATGAAGGTAGTACCGCAACCGGGCTGCCATTGATGTGTATCGGATGGGTGGGTCGATATTTATATCCCCACATGATGTGTACCGGGGGACGGAGTTTATGTGTAACGGTTGGATTATTGGGATGGGATAGCATGCATCCATGCATTCACACATTTTTTTCTATTATTGGTTTGGGATGGGCCCAATTGATTCTGTTATGGGCTGTGACCCAAATGACATTGTAATAGGCTTTGGCCCATGTATGCTCTCGAATCGGATCTGCATTTATCGTTAACGGGCTCTAGCCTGCATCAATTTCTATTTTTGTTTCAGATATCGATTGTTACTCTAGTAAGGGGATTAGACATTGAGTTTTCATAAACTCACCCCGTTTATTAACCGTGCAGGTAATCCCCAGCATTAGGTGGATCGATGTCGCAAAGGGACTCGGAGACAACCACATAACTACACATGTTTTTCTATTTCATTTATTTAGTTAAGCACTTTGGTTTTGATTTGGGTTGTAATAAGGCCTCATTATTTTCTTAAACTTTTATTTGGAAAGTTTATTTAGTATGTCTAATATATGTTAGAAGTAGGACACGGTTTTCCAAAACAACAACTATTTTCAAAACACTACGTTTTCGCGACTTAACTTTTAAACATCACATTTTCGTAAATCGGTTACTTTTAGAATTAGCTTCCGCAAAGTAAAAAGGAATTTCGAAAATAAAATTAAGAATTTTTCAATGTACTACGTTATAAATAAGAAGGGTTTCTAATGAAAACATGGTTTTCGAAAAACACTTCAATGTGACACGTCAGATTTGGGTCTAACTTCTAGGCCGAATTTAGGGTGTTACAACCAAGATGCAGAGAAAACAGAAGAGGTCAGCTACAAAACACTGTTGAAGAACAAAGCACCAAATGACCAGTTCCCCGAATGGGCACACTCAGTATTCGGCTACCAATAAGACCCCAAAACCGAAAAGAGAAAAGAAGCCAAAAGAAATGACAGTTGTCAAAAATGGGAGCAAAAACCTCACAATTTCGACACCCCAAAGGATTATGACAGAATTTGCATCATGGGGAGTCCCACTTTCGGCCAACTTCTAGCACTCCCTTCACTCCATGATCCACTCCCTCAATCTCTCCCCAAATCTCTTCTCTATTTCCTTAATTGACCGATTCAAACTCCTTCAACAACTCCTAAAATTCAGCTACAAGATCCCTTACTCCGCTCTAACACCCCAACCGTCCAAACAGCAGAGTCCCAAAGCCATACAACCACCCACACGATGGTTAGAAAAAATAAAACCCACTTACATGAAGTAGGAATCGAACTCAAGTCCCTTAGCATTAGCAACACGCCACTTGCCACTAGTCGAGCAGGCTTCTTGTGCAATGCAACCCTCACATTAATTTAAAAGTCTATAAGCTGAAGACAAGGGTTTATTCAAATAGAACCAAAATTTTGTTCAAGTCAGGGCTTGAACCCATAACTTCCCAGACACTCCCAAAGCACTAAACCACTAAGGCAGACATACATCCACGCCACAACACACAAAAAATTTTTCTATAGGGGTTTTTGGGATTTGGGGCATTACAATTCTACCCTCCTTAAAGAAAATTTCGGCCTCGAAATTTACCTGGTCAGAAAAGGTGAGGGTATTGTTGTCGCATCGCCTCCTCGGGTTCCCATGTAGCCTCCTCTGAATTGTGGTTCCACCAAAGAACTTAGACTAATGGAACTGATTTCCTTTTCAAGAATTTCATCTCAATCCAAAATCTGGATTGGCTCCTCCTGGAAAGTCAGATTTTGTTTAACTTCAATCTCCTTAACTGGTACAACATGTGTAGGATCAAAGCGGTAGCGTCTCAGCATAGACACATGGAACACATCAGGAATCTGCTCTAACTCCGGAGGTAGCTCTAACTGGTAGGCAACTAGTCTTACCCGTCTCAATATTGGTAAGGCTCAATAAAGCTTGGGCTCAACTTGCCCTTACACCCAAATCTCAATACCTTCTTCCATGGTGAAACCTTCAGAAAGACAAAATCTTCCACAGAATACTCAATTTCCTTAAGCTTCAAATCCGCATATGACTTATGTCTATCTGATGCTGCCTTCAGTCGATCCTCAATTAATCTGACCTTATCCTCGATATCAGATACTAGCTCAGGACCCAGAACATGTTGCACACCTAGCTCAGTCCAACACGGAGGAGTGCGACACTTACAAGCATATAGTGTTTTGTAAGGTGCCATCTGTATGCTAGACTGGTAGCTATTGTTGTAAGCAAACTTTACTAGCGGCAAGTAATCCTCTCAACTACTTCGGAAGTCAATCACACGACTCCTTAACATGTCCTCTAGTATCTGAATCACCTTATCTGACTGACCATCTATCAGAGGATGGAACGCAGTACTGAAGTCCAACCATGTACCCAAAGCTTCATGTAACTTCTTGCAGAACCGAGACGTGAAGCGAGGATCTCTGTCAGATATTATGGAAACTGGTGCCCCATGCAGTCTCACTATCTCGAATACATACAACTTAGCCAGTTTTTGTAACAAATAATTAGTACGAAGTGGTATGAAATGGGCAGATTTGGTCAATCGATCCATGATGACCCATACCGAATCCTTCTTAGTAGGCGTTAAGAGTAGCCCACTCACAAAGTCCATAGTTACTCTTTCCCACTTCCACAGTGGAATTTTAATTGGCTAAAGTAACCCAGAAGGTAACTGATGTTCTGCTTTAATCAGTTGACAAGTCAGACATTTCCCTACAAAGTTAGTGACCTCAAGCTTAAGACCTGGCCACCAATATATCTCACGAAAATCTTTGTACATCCTATTTCCACCTGGGTGCATAGCATAGGGGCTACTATGTGCCTCTTGCAGTATAGACTGCCTCAAATCAGTATCCTTAGGTACACAAATTCTACCTCAGAAATAGAGTACCCCTTCACTATTTAGCCCAAAATCTACAGTATTACCCTTTTTGACCTGATGAAATCAAAGACCCAATGACTCATCCCCCAACTGTTTATTCTTAATCTACTCAATCCACACTGGTTTAACTCGGAGCTCAGCCATCAAGCTACCATCATCAAATAAGCTAAGATGAGCAAACATTGCTCTTAGATCAGTTATAACCCTACGGCTCAGTGCGTCGGCCACCACATTGGCCTTACCAGAATAGTATTCAATCAAACAATCATAGTGCTTAAGCAGCTCGATCCATCTACGCTACCTAAGGTTCAACTCCTTATGAGTGAGGAGGTATTTGAGGCTATTGTGATCCGTGTAGATGATACACTTCTCACAGTACAGGTAATGCCTCTAAATTTTCAATGTGAAAACCACTGCGACTAACTCCAAGTCATGCGTCGGATAATTTATCTTATGCATTTTAAACTGGCGAGAAACATATGCCACGACTTTTCCATCTTACGTTAACACACATCCCAAACCGACATGTGATGCATTGCTATAGACAGTGAATTCCTTCCCAGACTCTAGCTGTACTAAGACAGGGAGCTCAGTCAGTACTTTCTTGAGCTTCTCAAAGCTCTCTTGCTGCGCATCAGTCTAGTTAAATGACACACCCTTACGTAGCAACTTAGTTAAGGGTGCAGCAATCAGTGAAAACCCCTCTACAAATCTTCGATAGTACCCAGCCAGTCCCAAAAATCTACGAATTTTTGATATAGTCCTCAACCCTAATCCCCTCAGCAGATACCACATGACCAAGAAATGTTACCTCACGTAACAAGAAGTCACACTTGCTGAACTTGGCGTACAGTTGTTTCTCCCTCAAAATTTGTAGAACTACACAGAGATGCTCATCATGCTCATCTTCAGTCCTTTAATACACCAGTACATCGTCGATAAATACTACAACAAATCGATCCAGATAGGGTTGGAACACTCTGTTCATCCGATCTATAAAAGTTATCGATGTATTTTTTAGTCCAAAAGGCATTACCAGGAACTCATAATGACCATAACGAGTCCTAAACACCGTCTTATGCACATCGACCTCTTTAACTCTCTGTTGATGATACCCCGACCGAAGATCTATTTTAGAGAAAACCAACACTCCTCATAGTTTGTTGACTAGATCATCAATCCTTGGCAGAGGGTACTTGTTTTTAATGGTTAGTTTATTCAGTTGCCTGTAGTCGATGCACATACGCATGGATCCATCCTTCTTTTTCACAAAGAAGACTGGTGCTCCTCATGAAGACACACTAGGTCGGATAAACCCACAGTCTAGTAATTCTTGAATCTGAGCCTTAAGCTCCACCAGCTCCTTCAGTGCCATTCTGTAAGGGACGATGGACATCGAAGCTGTACCAGGAAGGAGCTCAATCCTAAACTCCACTTCACGTTCTGGAGGTAACCTCGGTAGCTCTTCAAGAAAGATGTCCGAAAAATCCTTAACAATTCTGATATCCTTTACCGAATAGTTCCCAACATCTGAAACACTGACGTAGGCCAAGAATGCTTCACAACCTTTGCGAACCAACTTCTCGGCCCTTAGCGCAGAAATTGCATCACTCAAATATTTCTATTGTTCCCCAATCACCACTACCTCCTCATCTGCCTCGGTTCTCAATACAACCCGTTTAGTGGCACAATTCAAGCTTACCCGATGTTTAACTAACCAATCCATACCCAGTATTAGGTCAAAATTTTCGAAAGGCAACTCCATAAGATCGGCCAGAAAGACAACTTCTTGTATCTCCAAAGGAACATCTCTAAGCATCTTATTTACCGGACAGACTGCCCTAACAGACTTAGTACAGTAATCTCGCTCGAAGTACTCTCAACTGTAACCCCCAGGTTTTCAGCAATCGAACAGGCAACATAAGAATGAGTAGATCCTATATCTATTAATGCAGTATAAGGTACATTATGGATAAAGAACATACCCGTAATGACATATGGCGCATCTCTATCCTCTCAGCGACGTGTAGCAAAAACCAAAGTCGGTTGCCTCGCCTCAGTATAACCAGCACCTCTGCCCGGTGCTCCACGACCACGGTCCATACCATTTCCACCCCTAGCCTAACCTCAACCTCTCTGTGGCTACTAACCACCCCGCTATACATTACCCAAACCAGAAGATTGAATCTTCTCGGGCCTCCATAGACAATCCTTGACACGGTGCTCCAATGATCTGCATCTCAAACATCTACCCATATTTCTCTAACACTCGCCCTAATGGCGTTTTCCACAATCCACATAAAACTACAGTCCAGTAGCAGTAACAAGGGTCCTAATTCTAATTGGCCTATCAGCTTTGGGCTTTTTCTTAAACCTCTAGAAAGAATTTGAAGGCTCAGCATCTCTCTTACCTTTGCCTTTCTCTTTGTTCTGGCACTCAGCGCGCATCACATCCTCAACGATTTTAGCCTTGTCAACCAGTGCTGCGAAATCCAGCTCCCTTTGAGGAGCTATCAAAACCCTTAGACCATCCTTGAAACCATCCTTAAATCGAACACACCTCTTGTATTCTGTTGCCACCATCTCACGTGCATAGCGACTCAGTCGTAAAAATTCAGCCTCATATTCAGCCACTATCCTGTCTCCTTGAGTTAAATTCAAAAATTCCCTCCTATGGGCATCCACACAGCTAGCACCCACATACTTAGCCTGGAAAGTAGTCTTGAAAAATTCCCAGGTCAATCGATCAACTTGCATGCCCTCTTTGACAGTAAGCCACCACTAGTAGGCCTCATCTCTCAGTAGAGATACTGCACCTTTTAGCTTCTGATCAGGGGTGTAGTCAAGGTCATCCATGATTCTTTATGTGGCCATAATCCAATATTCAGCCACATTAGGGGAAACTCCAGCAATACCCTTGAATATCTCAGCCCCATTAGACCTGAGTCGTTCCGTAACTGACCTACGGCCCACAGTACCAGTACTAGGCCTGACGACCCTTTTCAGAATCCTCAACATTACTTGGGACAGTGCGTCGTCCCCAGCTGCTCAATTTTGAGACCCTGTCTCAGCCATAGGTGAAGTTGGTGCCTCTCTAGCTTACTCATTAGGCTGGTGTCCAGATGACGAAAACCAAGCCTGAGTGTAATATCCCGAATTAGGGCCTAATCGGAATAGTGGTTTTGTGACCACAAATTTGAGATAAAAATAATTATTTTATAATTATTTTGAGGTTTATGATATGATTTCATGATTGTGTGAAAATTTCGTGACGAAATTCTATGCATAAAGTGCTTAAGTTGAAATTAGGGACTAAATCGAATAAGTTGCAAAACTTGTATTCTAGAAGTTTTTAGTATGAAATTACTTTGGAATATTAATGAGGAGGTCTTAAATATAAATTTGACCAATTTCTAAGTTTTTGGACAAAAATGGGCTTGTACATGAAAATTTTCAAAGAAAGGTATTAAGGGTATTTTGGTCATTTGGTAATTAAAAGATTGAAAAAAAGGAAAAAGATGGCAAAATATGTCCATCTTCTTCATTAGGACGAAAACTAAAGGTTTCTCCATAGCTAGGGTTTCTTTCAAGCTTCCAAGTTCCATAGTAAGTGATTCTAAGCCCCGTTTTTAATGTTCTTTACGTTTTTGGAGTCCCGGTAACTTGATTTAGCTTATGCTAGCAATAATTTAACCTAGGGTTCATATTTGGAAAAATACCCATAGGTAAAATTTCTGTATTTTTGTGTTTTATGATAGAATATGAGGTTTTAAATTATGCTAGACAACTTGTGCTACTCGGTTTTAAGTGAAAACGAGAAAAAGGGTTTAATCGGTAAAAATACCTAATAGTTATAAGTACATGTTAGAATGAGAATTTGATGTTTCCATAGAAGGGAAAAATGACCAGTATGTCATAAAACATAAGAAAATGGGATGAAGTTTAATTCTTGAGCCTAGGGGCAAAAGAGTAATTTTGCAAAAGTTTAGGGGCAAAATGGTAATTTTGCCAAAGTTTGTATTTGGGGCTGTTTTGATGAATGTATGTATTAAATAAGATTAAGTTGGCATTATAGGTCAAGAGAAACGAGATTCAAGTCGTGATCGAGGGAAAAATAAAGTTTACGAGGAATAGTCTTGATTGCTAATATTTTGTATCGAGGTAAGTTCATGTGTAAATAAGGTAACATAATTTTTATTTTAAGTGATTTAATGTTATTTATATGATATGATACTTATTATCATGAAATATTATGCTTTGTGAATTATTATTTTGTAATATGCAAATTATGTGAACAACTTGATAAGTATGAGATGCAAACAAGTATCGGTTTCTACATTTCGAAGAAGGCGATCAAAATGTGTAATTGAGAAGAATCCCGTTTGAACCTTGGGAATAGATTAGGGTACAAGTGACATGTCACTAGGATGGTTGAGTTCCGAACTCGTTGAGTTGAGTCCAAGTTCGTGAGATGTAACTAGGCATCCGAGCTCGTTGAGTTGAGTCTGAGTTCACTTATGGATGTGAACGCCCGAGCTCGTTGAGTTGAGTCCGAGTTCATTTATGGGCGGGTTACATGGTAGCTTGGCTACATATATGGCACTTATGTACAAACTTTCAGTGTATTCGAATTATATTCCGATGTGTTCAATGGGTAAATCTTAAGAGAATAAGGAGAATGCCTAAAACGAAGGTGACATGTTGGTAAGTGTGGTAAATGAGAAAATCTGACAGGTATGTGCTTAAATCTTCGAGTTGAGAACTTGGTATGATGAAATCGTAGCATGATATGAAATGCAAATGTAACATGAATGTCTTGGTGTTGTTTATGCAACTGATGTTTTTATGTGGAATTGCATGATTATGTTACTTACTATTTGTATGTGAACTTACTAAGCATTTATGCTTACTCCTTTCTTTTCCTTCATTGTAGTTTTGACAAACCGGCTTGAAAATTGGGATAGGTCGAAGACTCGTTCACACTATTCGAAGGCCTAAATTGGTAAAATGGCTTGTGTATCTTGAATGTGGCATGTATGGCAAAATACTCACTTTGTGTAAATGATCTTATGATATGATTATGCTTTGGTAAGAAAAGAGTTTGCGAATGATTAGCCATTGGAATGGCCAATCTAAATCATATTTGATACCATGTATGTTTAAAATGCAATTTAGTCCATGAAAATTTATAGTAAAGTAAAATTTGCTATAAAACAGAATATTGCTGCAGCAATGACGTGAATTTGAAAAATCACTAAAAATAGTAGAAATAGACTTAAATGATGAATAAGTTATAGAATCGAAGCTTAATGAGTCTATTTTCATATGGATGGAACAAAATAGGTATATGAATGATATTCTATGAGATGTTTAAATTTTTGTGAAACAGGGCCAGAGCCATTTCTGGATCCCCTGTTCTAAATTTGGAAATTCACCAAAACTTTTACAAAAATAATTAGAAGTTATGCTTTATATTTACATATTCCTTATTGAGTCTAGTTTTAAGATATACAAACGGCATAGTCTTTTGAGTTCTGTACAAAGAGAAAAGTGGTTTGTAGTGAACAGAGGTCAAAGCAGTCAAATGCGAAAATAAGGTAAATTTTAACTAATAAATTGTACTAATTGGATTGACTTAAAATTCTAGAAAAAAATTAGTAAATAGATATATGAGTCTAGGTTCAGGAAAAATTTACGGGATTGAATTTCAAGCCTTGAAACTCGAGATATGAATTTTTAAGTGACTGTGACGCAGTTAGCCAGCTTGTCTGGAAATTTTAAAAATAAATTGTTTAAGCTATTTAATTGATGAAATTAAGTTTAGTAACACCTCGTGCTCGACTTCGGCGACGGTCTTGGGTACGGGGCGTTACATTTGGTGGTATCAAAGTAGGTTTAGTCGTTTCTCAGACTAACGTGTTGTATGTACGGGTTTTGCTATACATGCCATATATATATTGTGATAGTGTGACGACTTCTGACCTTTTAAATGATTTTTTTATAGTAAATGGATCCTGATCCAGCTGTGGCTGATGATGTAGAAAGTAATGCATCGGCTCCGGCTAAAGGGGCAGTGCCAAACGAAAATCCACCTTCTACTGTTGGTCAAGGAGGAGGAGAAGGGGCTCGAGAAGCCTTTCTCCAAATGATGAATGCTTGGTATATAGAGTTCGTTCGTACGAACCCTATTGCTCAACAACCTCCCCCACCTCCCCCGATTCCTCAACCTGTACCTCTGATGCCTCAAGGTGTGGATCTGATGAAATTTCATAGAACTCCAGTTGACAGAATCCGCAAGCAAGGGGCCGAAGAATTTAGTGCAAATGTTGATAATGATGCTGAGAAAGTAGAGTTTTGGCTTGAGAATTCTATTCGGGTATTTGATGAATTGTCTTGTACACTTGAGGAATGCTTGAAATGTGCTATATCATCGTTGAGGGATTCGGCTTATCATTGGTGGAAAACATTAATTTCAGTGGTACCGAAAGAGAAAGTGACGTGGGAATTCTTTCAAGAAGAATTTTGGAAGAAATACATCAGTGAAAGATTTGTTGATCAAAAGCGTAAAGAGTTACTTGAGTTGAAGCAGGGGAACATGACAGTTACTGAATACGAAAGGGAGTTCGTCAGGTTGAGTAAGTATGCTAGAGAATACATTCCTACAGAGGCTAAAATGTGCAGACGATTTGAAGATGGACTCAATGAAGATATCAAAGTATTTGTTGGGATTCTTGAATTAAAAGAAGTGGTAGTACTTGTTGATCGAGCTTGCTAAGCTGAAGAACTACTTAAAGAGAAGAAAAAAGTAGAGGCTGAGACTAGAAGTTGGAAGAAAAGATCGACGAGCAGTTCATTCTCATAGCAATCTAGAAAATCTAGAAATATGAATCCTCGTTCTAAGGTTTCGGCCGGACAATCATATGGAAATTCTAAGAAGCAAAATATGGGTCTTAAATATCAGACTACTTCTGCAGCTAGTGTGGGAAATATGAGATTTGTTAAGCCCGAGTACCAGTGGTGTGGTAGGAATCATTTTGGCCCATGTAGAGTGAATGAATGTTTTTGGTGTGGTTCTCCGGATCATTTTATGAGAGACTGCCCATAGAGAGTTAAGAAAGAAAAATTTCAGAGTGTAAAAGCTAGTGGTGCAGACTCGAGGGGAAGATATTCAAGAAAAGCTGAAAATGAAGCAAGCAGCAAGAATGTAGTCAGAGATTCAACAGCTAAACCTGAAGCAAGGGTTCCAGCTAGAACTTATGCCATAAAGGCACGTGAAGATGCTTCATCACCCGACGTAATTACTGGTATATTTTCTTTTTATGATGTTAATGTTAATGCTTTGATTGATCCCGGTTCTACTCGTTCATATGTGTGCATGAAACTAGTGTCTAGTATGAATATACCTGTTGAGAACACAAAATTTATGATTAGAGTGCCGAATCCATTAGGCAAATATGTGATAGTTAATAAAGTATGCAAGAAATGCCCTTTAATGATTCGGGGTCATTACTTTCCGACCGACTTGATGTTGTTGCCATTTGATGAATTTGATGTTATTTTGGGTATGGATTGGTTGACATTGCATGATGCTATATTAAATTGCAAAGAAAAGGTTATAGAATTGAAATGTGAAAATGGTGAAATTTGGCGGATTGAACTGGAAGAATCAGAGGCATTGCCTAGTGTGATTACTTCGATGTCAGCTCAGAGATATTTGAGGAAGGGTTATGAAGCTTATTTGGCGTATGTAATTAATACAAAAGAGATTGAAAAGAAGGTTGAATTAGTACCGATTGTGTGTGAGTTCGCGGATGTATTTCCAGAAGAGTTGTCGGGTTTGCCTCCTGTCAGAGAAGTAGAATTTGGTATTAAGTTGATACCAGGAACAATTCCGATTTCGATTGCCCCGTATAGAATGGCACCAGCAGATTTGAAGGAATTAAAGTCGCAATTGCAAGAATTGACTGACAAAGGCTTTGTGAGGCCGAGTTTTTCACCTTGGGGTGCTCCCGTATTATTTGTGAAAAAGAAGGATGGTTCTATGAGATTGTGAATTGACTATCAGCAATTAAAAAAGGTGACAATCAAGAACAAGTATCTGTTGCCAAGAATTGATGATTTATTCGATCAGTTGAAAGGAGCGACATGGTTCTCAAAGATTGACTTGAGGTCTGGGTATTACCAGTTGCGGGTGAAAGAGTCGGATGTGCCTAAAACTACTTTTAGATCAAGTTATGGTCATTATGAATTTTTGGTCATGCCATTCGGATTAACAAATGCTCCTGCTGTGTTCATGGATTTGATGAATAGTATATTTCGGCCATACTTGGACAAATTTGTTGTGGTATTTATTGATGATATCCTAATTTATTCAAAAGATGAGACAGAGCATGCTGAGCATTTGAGGATAGTTTTGTAAACTTTGAGAGATAAGCAGTTATATGCCAAGTTTAGTAAAAGTGAATTTTGGCTTTGGGAAGTTGGATTTTTGGGTCATATTGTTTCAGGTGATGGTATACGGGTTGATCCTAGTAAAATTTTGGCCATTGTTGATTGGAAACCACTGAAAAATGTAACTGAGGTTAGAAGTTTCTTGGGGCTAGCTGGGTATTATCGGTGGCTTGTAAATGGATTTTCTATAATTGCTGCTCCTATGACTAGATTACTGCGAAAGGATGTTAAGTTTGAGTAGACGGAAGAATGTCAACAGAGTTTTGAAGAATTGAAAAAGCTATTAACTGAAGCACCAGTGTTGGTACAACTCGAATTAGGTAAAGAATTTGTGGTGTATAGTGATACTTCTCGAAATGGCTTAGGATGTGTACTTATGCAAGAAGGAAAAGTGGTGGCTTATGCTTCGAGGTAGTTAAAATCACACGAAAGAAATTATCCGACTCATGATTTGGAATTGCCTGCTATAGTATTTGCTTTGAAGATTTGGCGACATTATCTGTATGGTGAAAAATGCCGAGTATATACCGACCACAAAAGTCTTAAGTACTTGATGTCACAAAAAGACTTGAATTTGAGACAGCGAAGATGGTTGGAGTTATTGAAAGATTACGAGTTTGTTATTGATTACCATCCGGGAAAAGCGAATGTGGTTGCCGATGCTTTGAGCAAAAAGTTGCTATTTGCTTTGAGAGCTATGAATACTCAGTTAAAAGTATCAGATGATAGTTCGATTTTAGAAGAGTTAAGACCGATGTTTTTACAAGAGCTTTGTGAAGCTCAGAAAAGCGATAAAGATTTACAAGCCAAGAGAAAATAGTGTGAAGCTGATACGGGGTCAGATTTCAGAATCGATTCTGATGGTTGCTTGATGTTTAAAAACTGAATTTGTGTACCAAAAAATGATGAGTTGATTCAAAAGATTTTGCATGAATCACATAATGGTTGTTTGGCAGTTCACCCGGGCAGTACGAAAATGTATAATGATTTGAAGAAAATGTATTGGTGGAACGGAATGAAAAGAGATATCTCCGAGTTTGTATCAAAGTGCTTAGTTTGTCAACAAGTGAAAGCTGAACACCAAGTACCTTCGGGACTACTCCAGCCTATCATGGTTCCTGAATGGAAATGGGATCGAATTACTATGGATTTTGTATCAGGGTTGCCGTTAACTCCAGGAAAGAAAGATGCCATCTGGGTAATAGTTGACAGACTGACTAAATCGGTTCATTTTATTCCGGTACGTACGGATTATTCTCTTAATAAGTTGGTTGAATTATATATCAGTGAGATTGTTAGACTTCATGGGATACCTTTGTCAATTATTTCGGATAGAGATCCAAGATTTACTTCGCGATTTTGGCAAAAATTGCAATAGGCATTAGGTACAAAGTTAAATTTCAGCACTGTTTTTCATCTACAAACTGATGGATAGTCAGAGAGAGTGATTCAGATTCTTGAAGACATGCTCAGATGTTGTGTATTGGAATTTCAAGGTAGTTGGGAAAGATACTTACCGTTGGTAGAATTTTCTTATAATAATAGTTATTAGACTAGTTTGAAGATGGAACCTTATGAAGCATTGTATGGTCGTAAATGTCGGACATCATTGTATTGGACTGAACTTAAGGAAAATTAGATTTATGGAGTTGATCTAATAAAAGAAACCGAAAAAAAGTGAAAGTGATTCGAGATTGTTTGAAAGCTGCTTCGGATAGACGAAATCTTATACGGATTTAAACGAAAGGAAATCGAGTTTCAAGTTGGTGTAAGGTATTTTTAAAAGTGTCTCCATGGAAGAAAGTTCTTAGATTGTGACGGAAGGGCAAGTTGAGTCTGCGTTTTATTGGGCCGTATGAAATAATTGAAAGAGTTAGACCAGTAGCTTATCGGTTAGCATTGCCATCTGAATTACAGAGGATGTATGATGTGTTTCACGTATCTATGCTACGTCGGTATCGTTCGGATCCCTCATATATAATTTCACCGACAGAAATTGAGCTACGACCGGATATGACTTATGAAGAAGAACCGATTAAGATTTTAGCTCGAGAGATCAAGCAAGTAAGAAATAAGAGTGTTGCTCTCGTGAAAGTATTATGGCAAAAGCACGGGGTAGAAGAGACTACATGGGAACATGAGGAAACTATTAGAAATCAATACCCACACCTGTTTACCGGTAAGATTTTCGAGGACGAAAATCCTTAAAGGGGGGAGAGTTGTAATATCTCAAATTAGGGCCTAATCAGAATAGTGGTTTTGTGACCACAAATCCGAGATAGAAATAATTATTTTATAATTATTTTGAGGTTTATGATATGATTGCATGATTGTGTGAAAATTTTGTGACCAAATTCTATGCATAAAGTGCTTAAGTTGAAATTAGGGACTAAATCGAATAAGTTGCAAAACTTGCATTCTAGAAGTTTTTAGTATGAAATTACTTTGCAATATTGATGAGGAGATCTTAAATAGAAATTTGACCAATTTCTAAATTTTTGGACAAAAATGGGCTTGTACATGAAAATTTTCAAAGAAAGGTATTAAGGGTATTTTGGTTATTTGGTAATTAAAAGATTAAAAAAAGGAAAAAATGGCAAAATATTTCCATCTTCTTCATTAGGATGAAAATTAAAGGGTTCTCCATAGCTAGGGTTTGTTTCAAGCTTCCAAGCTCCATAGTAAGTGATTCCAAGCCCCGTTTTTAATGTTCTTTACGTTTTTGGAGTCCCCGTAACTTGATTTAGCTTATGCTAGCAATAATTTAACCTAGGGTTCATATTTGGAAAAATACCCATAGGTGAAATTTCTGTATTTTGGTGTTTTATGATAGAATATGAGGTTTTAAATTATGCTAGACAACTTGTGCTACTCGGTTTTAAGTGAAAACGAGAAAAAAGGGCTTAATCGGTAAAAATACCTAATAGTTATAAGTACATGTTAGAATGAGAATTTGAGGTTTCCATAGAAGGTAAAAACGATCAGCATGTCATAAAACATAAGAAAATAGGATGAAGTTTAATTCCCGAGCCTAGGGGTAAAAGTGTAATTTTGCAAAAGTTTAGGGGCAAAATGGTAATTTTTCCAAAGTTCGTATTTGAGGCTGTTTTGATGAATGTATGTATTAAATAAGATTAATTTGGCATTATAGATCAAGAGAAACGAGATTCAAGTCGTGATCAAGGGAAAAACAAAGTTTACGAGGAATAGGCTTGATTGCTAAAATTTTGTATCGAGGTAAGTTCATGTGTAAATAAGGTAACATAATTTTTATTTTAAGTGATTTAATGTTATTTATATGATATGATACTTATTATCATGAAATATTATGCTTTGTGAATTATTATTTTGTAATATGCAAATTATGTGAACAACTTGATAAGTATGAGATGCTAACAAGTATCGGTTTCTACATTTCGAAGAAGGCGATCAAAATGTGTAATTGAGAAGAATCCCGTTCGAACCATGGGAATAGATTAGGGTACAAGTGACATGTCACTAAGATGGTTGAGTTCCTAACTCGTTGAGTTGAGTCCGAGTTCGTGAGATGTAACTAGGCATCCAAGCTCGTTGAGTTGAGTCCGAGTTCACTTATGGATGCGAACGCCCGAGCTCATTGAGTTGAGTCCGAGTTCATTTATGGTCGGGTTACATGGTAGCTTGGCTACATATGTGGCACTTATGTACAAACTTTCGGTGTATTCGAATTATATTCTGATGTGTTCAACGGGTAAATATTAAGAGAATAAGGAGAATGCCTAAAACGAAGGTGACATGTTGGTAAGTGTGGTAAATGAGAAAATTTAACAGGTATGTGCTTAAATCTTCGGGTTGAGAACTTGGTATGATGAAATCGTAGCATGATATTAAATGCAAATGTAACATGAATGTGTTGGTATTGTTTATGCAAATGATTTTTTTATGTGAAATTGCATGATTATGTTACTTACTATTTGCATGTGAACTTACTAAGCATTTATGCTTACTCCTTCCTTTTCCTTCATTGTAGTTTTGACAAACCGGCTTGAAAATCGGGATAGGTCGAAGACTCGTTCACACTATCCGAAGGCCTAAATTGGTAAAATGGCTTGTGTATCTTGAATGTGGCATGTATGACCAAATACTCACTTTGTGTAAATGATCTTATGATATGATTATGCTTTGGCAAGAAAAGAGTTTGCGAATGATTATCCATTGGAATGGCCAATCTAAATCATATTTGATACCATGTATGTTTAAAATGCTATTTAGTCCATGAAAATTTATAGTAAAGTAAAATTTGCTATAAAACAGAATATTGCTGCAGCAATGATGTGAATTTGAAAAATCACTAAAAATAGTAGAAATGGACTTAAATAATGAATAAGTTATAGAATCGAAGCTTAATAAGTCTATTTTCATATGGATGGAACAAAACAGGATATGAATGATATTCTATGAGATGTTTAAATTTTTGAGAAACAGGGCCAGAGCGATTTCTGGATCCCCTGTTCTAATTTTGGAAATTCACCAAAAATTAAAAAAAAAACAATTAGAAGTTATTCTTTATATTTACATATTCCTTATTGAGTCTAGTTTTAATAGATACAAATGGCATAGTCTTTTGAGTTCTGTACAAAGAGAAATGTGGTTTGTAGTGAACAGAGGTCAAAGCAGTCTAATGCGGAAACAGGGTAAACTTTAACTAATAAACTGTACTAATTGGCTTGACCAAAAATTCTAGAAAACAATTAGTAAATAGATATATGAGTCTAGTTTCAGGGAAAATTTACGGAATTTGATTTTGTGTTTCGAAACTCGAGATATGAATTTTTAAGCGGTTGTGACGCAGTTAGTCAGCTTGTCTGGAAATTTTAAAACTAAATTGTTTAAGTTGTTTAATTGATGAAATTAAGTTTAGTAACACCTCGTGCTCGACTCCGGCGACGGTCTCGGGTACGGGGCGTTACGCTGAGCACCTCCACGGCATTTGCCGCGGCCTTTACCACGAATACCTTTGGTACTCATTCTTGAATGTGCTTTTATCTGTATTAATAGTTTTATGCCAGTCAATTTATTGTTCCAGTGTTTATTACATATATTTTATGAACAGTTTTATCGCAGAGCTTGGTTTTGTAGTGCGCAGTCTTACTACGGTCGTAGTTTACTCTAACTAGAGAGTTTCAATACAGTTTTACTACCTAAAGTAGTCTCAATAATAACATTTCAGTATAATCTTTTCATTATAAACAATCAGAAGACTTACAAGATCGGCGCGGAGACTCGATGTACCACTCCTTCAGTAAAACATTTCCAATTTATATCGATTACTTTAAACTAAAAACAATTCTTTTAAAATTTCCATGTTTTGTAAAAATCCAAATCCACAGCTGAGTTTTGCAACCTAACTCTGATACCACTAAATGTAGCACCCCAAACCTGGCCTAGACGTTATGGCTGAATTTTTGATGTCACATTGGAGTATTTTTCCAAAACACAAATTCCGTGAAAAAATATGTACTACATAAAAACATCTTTAGGTCCGTAACAAGAGTTTAGGAAGTTTGTCTCATTGAGAAAACCCAAGTTGTTTTAGCAAATTATTAATTACATTAGTTTGCAAAAAAAAACTTTAAAATAGTGTTTGTTGCGGAAGCTTTCAAAATGTGTTGCATAAATGTTGTGTTTTCAGAAAAAACGTTTATTTTTTTTTTTTTTGAAAATCCGAGAGCTACTACTACCAAATTAAGATTCAAGTAACAAAATCCCCAAATTAAAATAAAAATTAAAGAGGACTTATTACATAATGAGAACCCAAAATAAAATCTTAATTATAATATTAAAAGAAACTACGTCGAGTGGCCGCCTCTGAGTCCTCCGTCGCCTCAATCCGTCTAAGCCTGGGGGTTTCCTGCACAGTTAACAGATGGGTGAGTTTGTGAAAACTCAGTGTGTGAAACCCTATAAAAGCATAAAGTCAGAGTAAACACAATTTGGGCCTAAGCCCTTTCAGTATCAATTAGGTCGTAGCCTATTTCAGTAACAATAGCAGTCTGAGCCTGAGCCCGTTATCATATCAGTACAATATGCAAACAAAGAGTCATACCTAATCCATCCTCTACAGACCATCTCTGTACCAACCTTACACACCATGTGGGGATAAAATTGACCCACCCATCCCTATGCACCAAGTAGTACCGGTTGCGGCACTAAAATAGTACTTGCAGTAGAGCTACCAGTAATAGGCTTATAGCCTTTCAGTACACTTCCTCCAGCATCATATATCCCACCCTATGTAATGCAACATAATATCATACGTGTATGCAGAGATGTCATGCAAAAAAACAAAAACAGTCATACATAATACAGTGGTATTTCAGTCAATTTATCTCATAGGGGTATAATGGTCATTTCATCAGTATAGGGCCTAAGTGTACTTATCGACCCAACACTAGGTCCAAAGTCGTCTTAGGTGACCCGTGCAACCTTAATAACCAAACAGTGAAAATGGGCTCGAAGCCCATTACACGGCCCATGTTGGCCCACACGTCCTAACGAGGCTTAAATTGGCCATAGCTCATGAAAATGCTCATGGTGGTCACTACGATTGAACGTCCATATTCTACACATTCAGATTACCACACGAACGTGCGTACGATCGTGTAGCGTCAACAGTCATACTTTTTTGGCTTTTGCCGATCTATGTTACTAGTAGTATGATTACACACCTGTTTACGAAAACGTGTCAATAGCCCACGAGCACCAAACCTACATTCAATCAAGGTATTTTGTTAGTCGATTGACAATAGGGTTAACCACCACCCTTTATACAATCCCAACTTATCAAAATACCACCTTTAATTGCACAAGAGGCCTAGTCCTCTTAGACTGCTGACCAAGATTGACTACATGCTCCTCCTCGGAAATATACGTTACCAGCAAAGCCTATTAGTTACAATTGCCCAAAACTCATAAGTCGGACCAACCTACACTAATTATAACAACATAAAACCCTAACGTAGGGAAAGTAGCATTCGACCAACACCCAAAAGGTGTAAACCAACCAATCCCAAATGAGCACAACAACCACAAACAATGTTACCTTTGATTGAGTGATGAAGGAAAGGTTCAACAACTTCAATCTCGTTTACAACTCCTACACTTCTCGAGAAACTAGAAAACCACGAACACCACACAAGAGAAGGGAGATGAGATTCGACAATACAACAGAAGAGTAATTGGCTAAAACTATGCAAAAAGAGGTGAATTGATAAGAGTTGAGAGAAACAAGAAAAAGTCAAGTGCTTAATGATTTGCCAGGGAAAACTTGCAACAACGGAAACTAAAACAAAGGGATACAGAGTTCGGCCAATGTATTCAGACGATAAGGGAGGGAAGAAAAGATGTAATCGATTTATGGAAGTCGACTAAGAAGGGATAAAAGAAAAACAACCAAACAAAACCAAGACTGAAAGCCAGAACACATTAGAAGAGTGTTCGGCGAAAGGAAAGAAGGGGAAAAAGATTGCCCAGGTGTAGAGAAAATAGAAGAGGTCGGCTACAAAAACACTGTTGAAGAAAAAAACCCCAAATGACTAGTTCCCTGAATGGACACACTCAGTATTCAGCTACTAACAAGACCCTAAAACCAAAATGAGAAAAGAAGCCAAAAGAAACAACAGTTGTCAAAAATGGGAGCAAAAACCTCACAATTTCGGCACGCCAAAGGATTATGACAGAATTTGCATCATGGGAGTCCCACTTTCGGCCAACTTCTAGCACTCCCTCCACTCCATGATCCACTCCCCCAATCTCTCTCCAAATCTCTCATCTATTTCCTCAATTGTTCGATTCAAACTCCTTCAACAACTCTTAAAATTTGGCTACAAGATCCCTTACTCCACTCTAACACCCCAACCGTCCAAACAACAAAGTCCCAAAGCCATACAACCACCCGCACGGCTATTTACAAAAATAACACCCACTTACATGCAGTAGGACTCGAACTCCAGTCCCTTAGCATTAGTAATACGCCACTTGCCACTAGTTTAGCAGGCTTCTTGTGCGATGCAACCCTCACATTAATTTAAAAGTCTACAAGCTAAAGACAAGGGTTTATTCAAATAGAACCAAAATTTTGTTCAAGCTAGGGCTTGAACCCATGACTTCCCAGACACTACCAAAGCACTAAACCACTAAGGCAGACATACATCCATGCCACAATACACAAAAAAAATTTCTACAGGGTTTTTTGAGATTTGGGGCTTTACAATAAAAGTGAAATACAAATTTAAATTGAGGAATGAACAAGGTTTTGGACTAATCGACTCGTTTCGTCATTTTTACATTTGAGGTAAGTTCTTATGTAATAAGCATTAATATATTTGTGTTTTAAATGCTTTGATATTGCATAAATTGTGAATACGACTTTGCATACATATTCAACGATAATTCGGGAAATGAGAAATCTCGGTTGAATCTTAGGAATAGATTAGGATACAAATGACATGTCATTAAGGGTTATGTGATTTGGGTGCTGGTTTGTACGTCCTACCAGTGGCTGAGTTATTTGGCATGTGCTACAGATAGTTGTCAACTTGTGTGAGCAGCTCCATGTAGCTTCGTCATGACCATCAGCTTGTGTGATCAGACCCGTTGATAGCTCGAGAGTGAGCATTATATGTGATATGAGATTGAGATAGCTTCGGCTATATATGTGGCACTTAGGGTACGAGTTTCCCGGGTATCCGATAGTATTCAGAATGGTTCAACAAGTATATCAAAGACATGGATGAGTAAGAGATTAATAAAAAGTGGTACAGCTATGTACATGAACCGTATAACCTGTGAATTGAAGAAACTTGTAAATTTCACATATAATCTTATTTTTGAATATGTGGAAGGTTTGTTAGCTAATATAAGTTATGTGTTGATATATTCAATTGTTAGAATTGTATATTTATGATTAATTGAGTTTATTTCATATGAGCTTACTAAGCTTTATAGCTTACATTGTTTATTTTTTCGTGTTTTATAGTGAAATCAAAGCGAGCTTGGATTCGGGAATTGTCAGAGACTTCATCACACTATCCAACTATCACTTTGGTACTTTTTAATCTATATATTTTGTATATGGCATGTATAGGAAGTATGGTCATTTTGGTTATGTTTTGGTAATAAAATGAGCCATTTAAATTGGCTTGTAAATGTTTTGTGTTTGGTTGTGTTAATAGCCATAAAAGTTGGCTTATTTTTGGCATATTGATGATGTATGTATATATGTGAAAAAGGCTCTTTAATATGTTGTGCTTAATTGCCAATTATAGGCTTGTTGTGAATTAGTATTATGGATGCCAAATGGTTGAGTTTTGAATATAGATATGCTAGTGAATCTAGGGATAATAATGCATATTTGAAAGTGGTTACATTGATGATTTGAGAAAGTGAAGTTTGGTATGAAATTGAATGACATATTATGGTATTGTGTGTCTTGTATATGTTGGTATTGAAATGGCATGATTGATGCTTGGTTGAGATTGGATGCAATGCCTATTTATGTCTTGTTTGGTGCCATTTGGTTTGGTATAGGTATATGCAAATTTAGGTGGAAGGTTGGCTTGATAAATAGCCTATTTTTTTCCACACGGGCAGAGACACAGATATGTGTCTCCGCCATGTGTCACACACAGTCAGGTTACAAAGTCGTGTGTCTCCTGGTGTTGAATTAAAAATCAAGTCAGTATGCTCTAGACGGCTTAGCATACGGGCGTGTGACTTGGCCGTGTGGCCCAATTCAGTATACCCTACAAGTTTGGCACGGCCTAGCACACGATTTGGCACACGGGAGTTTGTGGCCATTTCGAAGGGCACGTGGGCTGGTTAAACGGATGTGTGATTGGCCGTGTGACCCAAGTCAGAGAGTTACATGTGATTGGACACGGGCTGGGACATGGCCATGTGATCCCATTTCGAATGTCCACACGGCCTGTGACATGAGCGTGTCTTTGGCCATGTGAGACACACGGTCGGGCCACACGGGCGTTTGTCCCCTATATTTTGAAAATTTTTCTATGTTTTGTAAAAATTTCCTAAGTTATCGGTTTAGTCCCAAACCACCTCGAATGCATGTTTTGGGCCTCGTAGGCTCGTATTAGGGACATTATGAATGTATGTGAATGATTTTGAATGATGTTTATTTGAAATTCGAAAATGTATCTAAAATGTATGTTTATTTTTTAAATAAGTTTGGTAATGCTCCTAACCCTATTCTGACGTTGAATATGGGTGAGAGGTATTATAGAGAGAATTACGAAAAATGGAATGATCCCAGCCTCAATGATAATCTGAATGGTCAAGATATTAATCCTACTATTTGTAGTGTGGTACCTAGTTTGAATGATAATCTAAATGGTTAGGACGCTAATCCTCATGTTCGTAGGGTGGTAGATGACTGAGACAAACCAATCGAAGAGCATATTGTGAAAATTTTTGATGACCTGAATCCAGGGATAGTCAGCCACAAATATAGGAGTAATAGTTTGAGCTGAAACTATTAATGTTTCAGATGCTACAAATAGCAGGACTGTTTGAGCTGCATTTTAGACTTTCTAGAAGTCTGTGACTTGTTTCTACAATAGGGTGTTCCCAAAGACGCTTTGCGGCTTAAGCTATTCCCACATTCTTTAAGAGATCATACAAGAGCGTGACTGAATACTTTACCATCAAGAATAGTGGCATCATGGAATGATCTTTTCTAGAGATGTTTGTTATGGTATAATCCCCCATATATGAATGTCAAGCATAGAAATGACATCACATATTGTCGAAAATAGAAGGATGAACCACTGTATGAAGCTTGGGAACGATTTAAAGACTTAATTCAAAAATGTCCAATGCATGGATTTCAACACTAGAATTAGATGGAGATATTCTATAATGGGTTGAATGCACATACGAGGATCGCAGTTGATGCTTCTGCCAATGGTACTTTGTTGGATAAATCTTATAATGAAGCATACAAAATTTAGGAGAAGGTTGCCAACAATGATTATCAATATCCTACTACAAGAGTTGGGACGGACAAGAGAGCTATTGGTACCATGAAGCTACATGCAATCACTTTGTTAACAGCCTAGGTATCTTCTTTGGCTAATATGATCAAAATAATGAAGAAGCCCATTATAGTTTAGGAGATGAAATCAATCGAACTTTCGTGTGTTTATTGTAGTGAAGACCATGTGTTTGATGAATGCTCATCAAACCCAACATCCGTGTGTTACATGGGTAATTTCAATTGGAATAATAACCCTATTCCAACACATAAAATCCAAGGCGGAAGCAACATCTGAACTTTATTTGGAATAATCAAGGGGTGGAGAATTTTAACAATGCTGCAAAACAGAATGCCAACAGTGCATCGCTTGGT
Source organism: Gossypium longicalyx (assembly GCA_025698465.1). Classification (NCBI taxonomy): domain Eukaryota; kingdom Viridiplantae; phylum Streptophyta; class Magnoliopsida; order Malvales; family Malvaceae; genus Gossypium; species Gossypium longicalyx. The sequence goes on from CM047000.1 coordinate 11,857,659, forward strand.
TATAATCATCCTATGCCGAGGCAAAATGTCCAGCAAGGTCGAGCATCAGCTTCAACATCATGATCTATTGAAGTCTTTTTGAAGGAATATATGGCCAAGAATGATGTTGTGATTTAGAGTCAGGCTGCATCTCTCTGAGCTCTTGAGAATCAAGTGGGCCAAATAGGAAATGCTTTGAATTCAAGACCACATATGATACTGAGAATTTGAGATCATAAGGGAAGGAATAGTTTAAGACCATCACTCTTAGAAGTGGAACTCAACTTGATGACATTGTTTAGGATGCCACAGCAAGAGAGGATAACTCAAATAACAACCATATAAAGATCCCAAAGTCATCTGAAAAATATATTGAACCAAAAAATGGTAAGCAGCAACATGCTATGGCAAAATCAGATCATGTTGTCAACAAGAATGTCGCGGTAAAACAATATCAGCAACCTGAAGGACAACCATCTCTACCTTTTCCTCAGCAATTTCACAATTCTAAACAGAATATTTAGTTCAAAAGATTTTTGGATGTATTGAAGCAACTTCACATCAGCATACCATTGGTTAAAGCTTTGGAGTAAATCCCTAAGTATGTGAAATTTATGAAAGATATATTGTCAAAAAATCACAAATTGGGAGAATTTTATACTGTCACTCCCACTGAAGGGTGCACAAAAATGTTGACAAATAAATTACCTCCGAAGCTGAAGGACCTAGGGAGTTTCACTATGTCGTGTTCAATTGGAAATCATTGTGTTGGTAAAGTGTTATGTGATCTTGGAGCGAGAATAAATCTAATGCCTATATCTATTTTTAGGAAACTAGGAATTGGAAAAGTAAGACCTTCTATGGTTACGTTACAATTGGATGATTGATCCTACATGCATCCGTAAGGTAAAATTGAAGATGTGCTGGTAAGAGTAGATAAATTTATCTTTCCTGTGGATTTTCTTATTTTAAAATGTGTAGCTGACCAAGACATGCCAGTTATTCTTAGAAGACCTTTTCTTGCCACTCGCAGGACGTTAATTAATGTGCAGAAAGGTGAGCTGACCATGAGGTAAATGATCAGTAGGTTACCTTCAATGTATTAAATGCTTTGAAATGTGTTGATGCTAATAATGAATGCCAAGCCATTCGGTTGATAAAAATAACAGTGAAGGAGTTCACCAGATTTTTCTATAGCAATCCCAATAGTGACGAAGACACACTCGAGCAGAGTGATACAGTAAGTTTTGGAAAATTCAGTGAATTTATGGAAGCCAAGCATTTAATAGATAGACTAGGGAAGAAGTTTGAATCCATGGATTTATCAAATCAACCCTTCAATCCACCTAAACCTTCTATAGAGGAATTCCCTTCACTAGAGTTAAAAGCTTTGCCGTAACATTTGAAATATGCTTACTTGCTCGACAATAATAACTTACTGATAGTAATTTCTACGGATCTAACACCCTAGCAAGATGCAAGGTTGTTAGAAGTTTTTCGACGATTTAAAAAGGCATTGGGATGGACCCTGGCAGATATAAAGGGAATTAGCCTTACATTCTACATGCATAAAATTTTGTTAAAGGATTGTCCAAGCAACTCCATTGAACAGTAGCGAAGACTGAATCTGAACATGAAAGAAGTTGTCAAGAAAGAGATTATTAAGTTGCTTGATGTTGGCATTATTTACCAGATTTTAGACAGCTCATGCGTGAGTCATGTACAATGTGTACCTAAGAAAGGAGGTGTCATAATGGTAAGTAATGATAACAATGAGCTCATACCAACTTGCACTGTCACGGGATGGAGAGTATGTATGGATTACCACAAGCTTAACTAGGCAACTTGGAAGAATCAGTTTCCCTTACCATTCATTGATCAAATGTTGGATAAATTAGTTGGGAAATCTTTCTACTATTTTTTGGATGGTTATTCAGGATGTAATCAGATTGTTATAGCTCCCAATGACCAAGAGAAGACAACTTTCACATGTCTGTAAGGTACTTTTTGCGTTCAAACAGATGTCGTTTGAGTTATGTAATGCCCCAACAACTTTTCAATGTTGTATGATGGTTATATTCTCTGACATGGTGGAAATTTTTCTTGAAGCCTTCATGGAAGACTTTTTTATGTTTAGGAATAAATTTGTGGATTGTTTGGAAAATTTGGAATTGGTTCTGTACCGCTGTGAAGAAACAAATCTTGTTTTGTATTGGGAAAAATGCCACTTCATGGTTCATGAAGGAATTGTCTTGGGGCACAGGATATCACATAGAGGAATTGTAGTGGACAGAGCAAAAATTGATGTGATAGAAAAATTACCACCTCCTACTAGTGTCAAAGGTAATAGAAGTTTTCTAGGTCATGCAGGATTTTGTAAAAAGTTCATAAAGGATTTTTTAAGGATACCTAAATCTTTGTGCACTTTGTTGGAGCAAAATAGACATTTCAATTTTGGTGAACATTGTTTGGTAGCCTTTGAAGAGTTAAAGAAAAAACTTACAGCAGCACCAATTGTAGTAGATCTGGAATGGACATTGCCTTTTGAACTCATGTTTGATGCAAACAATTATGTTGTGGGAGCCAATACAAAATACTATGTGCAATATATTATGCTAGTAGAACTTTATCGGAAGCACAACTAAATTACACCACCACGAAAAAGGAATTATTGGCTATGGTATTTGCATTCGATAAATTTTATTCTTATCTAGTTGGTATGAAGGTCATAATCCACTCAGATCATTATGCTATTAAGTATCAAATGAGCAAGAAAGATGTTAAGACTAGGTTGATTAGGTGGATAACAACCTGGTTTTAGCTAAATCGGAACAGTGGTTTCAGAACCACAAATCTGAAGTAGTAAAATTATTTTAATATTATTTTTGGTGTTTACAATATGTTAATTGAAATGTGTGAAAGACATGGGCGTGTGTCTTAGCCATGTGTGACACACAGCCATGTTACACGGCTATGTGTCCCCTAGGGTACCCTTCGAATTAAAGTTAGTATTCCCTACAGTTTTCACACGATCTATAACACGGGCGTGTCTGGTAGCCGTGTGAGGCACACGGCCTATTCACACGGGCGTGTGACCCTTATATCTTTGAAAATTTTCTATGTTTCCCAAATTTTGTTAATGTTGTCGGTTTAGTCCCGAACCACTTCTAAACATATTTTAAGGTCTCACAAGACCTTACAAGGGACAATGTGATTGATATGAATAGATTTTGATTATGAATGTATGAATGCATGTGAATTGTGTGTGATTTCTGATAATGCCTCGTAACCTTATTCTAACGTTGGATATGGGTTAGGGGTGTTACATTTAATTGGTATCAGAGCTACGATTTTGTCAATTCTAGGACTAACGTAGCACGTGAGAGTCTAGCTATACATGCCATATATATAAACTATGATAGTGTGATGATTCTTGACAGTTAAATGTGTTTATCGTATAGTAAATAGATCCCAATCGAGCCGTAGCTGATGATGTGGAAAGTAATGCGCCCGCTTCTACTCTAGAGGCAGCGCTGGCTGATTCTAGGCCGATTACGAGTGGCCATGAGGGAGAGGCTAAGTAAGCCTTCTTCCAGATAATGAATAAGTGGTTCACTCAGTATATTAGAACTAATCCGGCTGCTCCACAACCTTTACCCTCGCATAATCCTCCGTAAGTCCCTGGCATGGCACAAGTTGTGAATCTGATTCAATTGAGTAAGCCTTCGGTTGATAAAATTAGAAAATATGGGGCTGAAGAGTTTTGCGCTACTACTGATGATGATGCTGAGAGAGTTGAATTTTGGCTCGAGAATATGATACGAGTGTTTGATGAAATGTCATGTACTCCTGATGAATGTCTTAACTGTGTTGTTCCACTTCTGAGAGATACAGCGTACCATTGGTGGAAAACATTGATATCAGTGGTTCCGAAAGAACAACTCACTTGGGAGTTTTTTCAGATTGAGTTTAGGAAGAAATACATTAGTCAGAGATTCATAGATCAGAAACGCAAAGAGTTTCTTGAGTTGAAATAGGATCGTAAGTCTGTTACGAAATATGAACGAGAATTTGTGAGATTAAGTCAATATGCATAAGAATGTGTTTCGACGAAACACTTATGTGCAAGAGATTTGAAGATGGTTTGAATGAAGATATCTGCTTATTAGTCGAGATTCTGGAAATAAAAGAGTTTGTTGTACTTGTTGAACGAGCATGTAAAGCTGAAGAACTCAGGAAAGAGAAAAGAAAAGCCGACTCGGAAGCTAGAGAGATACGGAAAAAGATCATCATGTAAGTCATTAAAGATGGCATCAAAGAAATTTTGAGATGATTTTAGCCATTCAAAGACTACTGTAGGTTACTCTAAACGAGATCGAGACAGACCACCTGTGAGTTCAAAAGCTATCTCTATGGCTAGTGTTGGTAACGTAAGATCAAATCAACCTGAGTGCAAACATTGTAGTAAACGACATCTCGGCAATTATAGATTGAATGATCAAGCTTGTTTCAAATGTGGATCATTAGATCATTTTATTCGTGAATGTCTTGAGTTGGCCGAGCAAGATATAGTGCAGAATACAAGGTCGAGTAACATTGCACCTAGAGGTAGACCACCCAGAAACACGGGTAATGTGAGTAGTAGCTAGAGGGGAACTAAAGACACTACTGTTAGATCTGTGGCTCGTGCACCTGCTAGAGCTTATGTTATTTGCGCTAGCGAAGAAGGTTTGTCTCTAGATGTTATTACCGGTATTTTCACTATCTATGATACTACTGTAATTGCATTGATAGATCCAAGATCAAGTCATTCTTATGTATGTGAAACTTTAATATCCAGTAAGACTTTGCCTGTAGAATCTATTAAAATTGTGATTAAAGTATCGAACCCCTTAGGCAGATGTGTATTGGTTGATAAAGTATACAAGAACTGTCTGTTGATGATTGGAGATTCATGTTTTCTAGCTTATTTGATATTGTTGCCATTCAACGAATTTGATATAATTCTAGGTATGGATTGGTTAACAATGCATGATGCAATAGTGAACTGCAAACGAAAGATGATTGATTTGAGATGTCAGAAAGATGAGATAATTTGGATTGGGTCTAATGATTTGGATGGTTTTCCAGTAGAGATTTCTTCGATGTTAGCTCGAAAATATGTGAATAAGGGTTGTGAAGCTTATTTAGCTTATGTGCTTGATACAAAAGTGACTGAAAGGAAGATTGAATCCGTACCAGTTGTGTGTGAATATCTGGATGTGTTTCCTGAAGAGTTACCGGGTTTGTCACTGATCCAAAAGGTAGAGTTTGGTATTGAATTAGTGCCAGGAACAACTCCTATATCAATAGCTCCGTACAGAATGGCTTCAACAGAATTAAAAGAATTAAAATCTCAGTTGCAAGAGTCGATGGATAGAGGATTTTCACGACCGAGCTTCTCGCCTTGGGGTGCATCGGTTTTGTTTGTGAAAAAGAATGACAGAACTATGAGAATATTAATCGATTATCAACAGCTCAATAAAAGTAACGAACAAGAACAAATATCCTTTACCACTAATTGATGATTTGTTTGATCAATTAAAAGGGGCAACATTGTTTTCAAAGATAGATCTGAGATCACGTTACTATCAGTTGCGAGTTAAAGACTCCGACGTGCCGAAAACTACTTTTTGAATGAGGTATGAACATTATGAGTTTTTAGTTATGCCTTTCGGACTAATGAATGCACCTATCATTTTTATGGATCCAATGAATCAGATTTTCAGACCGTATTTGGATAGATTTGTTGTTGCGTTTATAGATGACATCTTGATTTATTCCTGTGATGAATCCGATCATGCTGAACATCTGAGATTAGTGCTACAAATTTTACAAGATAAACAGCTTTTTGCAAAGTTCAGTAAATGTGAATTCTGGTTGCATGAAGTTGGTTTTCTGGGGCATATTGTGTCAGCATTGGGTATTCGAGTAGATTCGAGTAAGATTTCAGCAATATTGGATTGGAAGCCTCTGAGAAATATATCCAAAGTCTGAAGTTTTTTGGGACTCGTCGGTTATTACAAACGATTCGTAAAAGGTTTCTCAATGATTGCAACCCTGTTGACGAGATTACTTTAGAAAGATGTTAAGTTTGAGTGGTCAGATAAATGCTAGAAAAGTTTTGATCAATTGAAAGCTATATTAACCGAAGCTCTAGTGTTAGTTTAGCCAGAATCAGGTAAAGAATTCGTAATTTATAACGATGTATCATTGAATGGTCTAGGCTGTGTTTTAATGCAGGAAGGTAAAGTCATACCTTATGCCTCGAGATAATTAAAGCTGAATGAAAAGAATTACCCGACGCAAGATTTGGAATTAGTAGCTATTGTGTTTGCGTTGAAGATTTGGTGCCACTATCTGTTCAGTGAGAAATGTCATGTTTATTCTGATCACAAGAGCTTAAAATGCTTAATGACTCAGAAAGATCTAAATTTGCAGCAACGAAGATGGTTGGAATTGTTGAAAGATTACGAGTTAGTGATTGACTACCATCCAGGAAAGGCTAATGTTGTGGCTGATGCTTTAAGTCAGAAATCTTTGTTTCCACTTCGTGCGATGAATACTCAGATGACTCTTTCTAATGGCGGCTTGATTGTAGCTGAGTTGAAAGCGAGACCGTTGTTTTTACAACAAATTTGTGAAGCTAAAAAAGTTGATAATGAATTGTTAGCTAAAAGAGCTTAATGTGATTTGAATTCTGATTCAGAGTTTCATGTTGATGCTGATGATTGTTTAAGATTCACAGGTCGAATATGTGTTCCGAGAAGTTTAGAGTTGCTTTAGGTGATTTTGAAGGAAGCTCATAATAGTCGATTATTTGTACATCCAGGAAGTACGAAAATGTATAACGATCTAAAACAACTTTACTGGTGGCCTGGTATGAAGTGTGATATCTCAGAATTTGTTTCGAAATGTTTAATCTGTCAGTAATTCAAAGCTGAGCATCAGGTACCGTCTGGGTTACTACAGCCGTTTATGATTCCCGAGTGGAAATGGGATAGAATCATGATGGATTTTGTATCAGGTTTGCCCCTGTCTCCAAGTAAGAAAGATGCAGTATGGGTGGTTGTTGATAGACTGACAAAATTAGCTCATTTCATTCTTGTGCATACGGATTATTCACTTGATAAACTTACTAAATTGTACATCTCTCAGATAGTGAGATTGCACGAAGTTCCTATTTCTATGGTTTTGGAAGAAACTGCAAGATGCATTAGGTACGAAGCTACACTTTAGTATTGTTTTTCATCCGCAAATAGATGGTCAATCCGAGCGGGTAATTTAGATACTCAAGGATATATTGAGATGTTGCATTCTTGAGTTTGAAGGTACGTGGGAATGATAATTGCCGTTGATTGAATTTGCGTATAATAATAGCTTTCAATCAAGTATAAAAATGGCACCGAACAAAGCTTTATACGGTCGCAAATGCCGAACACCTTTGTAGTGGTTTGAGATCAGTGAGAATAAGATACACAGGGTCGATTTGATCAAAGAGACTGAACAAAAAGTAAAAGTGATTAGTGAAAGTCTAAAAGCAGTGTCAGATCGTCAGAAATCGTACGCAGACTTGAAACGGAAAGATATTGAGTTTCATATTGGGGATAAAGTGTTTTTGAAAGTATCTCCGTGGAAGAAAATACTCCGATTTGATCGTAAAGACAAATTAAGTTCGAGATTCATTGGGCCGTATAAGATTATTGAGCGTATCGGACCGATTGCTTACAGATTGTTGTTGCCACCTGAGTTAGAAAAGATTCATCACGTATTTCACGTATCGATGCTTCGACAATACCGATTTGATCCCTCGCATGTGATTTCACTATCTGAGATTGAAATTAAGCCTGATATGACATACGAAGAAAAATCGATCTAAATTTTAGATCGAGAGGTTAAAGAATTGAGAAATAAGAAAATTTCTTTAGTGAAAGTCTTATGGCATCGAAACGAGGTTGAAAAAGCTACGTGGGAGCCCCAGGATGCTATGAAAGAGAAATATCCAAACCTAGTCGTCGGTAAGATTTTTGGGGACGAAAATCCCTAAGGCGAGAGTGTTGTAACAGCCTGGATTTAGCTAAATCAGAACAGTGGTTTCAGAACCACAAATCCGAAGTAGTAAAATTATTTTAATATTATTTTTGGTGTTTACAATATGTTAATTGATATGTGTGAAAATTTCGCGTGAAAATTTTATTGTTTGCGTGCTCGATTTGATAAAAGGACTTAATCGTGTAAAATGCAAAAATGACTTGCTTTTTGTTGAAGTGTTAAATTGCTATGTTCTTTTTAATGTGGAGGCCTTGAAATGAATTTAGGCCATTAAATAATAGCATGGACGGTAGTGGGCAACCATTATAAAGCTTTTATATTATTTCATTAAGGTTAATAAGGTAATTAAGTTAATAAATGATAATATAATAAAACAAAAAAATTAAAATGGCCATGCATGTTGTTCATCTTTTGACCAAAACTACAAAAGAAAAAGAAAGAAAAAGAACAAGCTAGGTTCGGCCTTGGTTTTCTTTAATTAAGGTATAGATTTTGTTCGGGTTTTGATAATTTTTACGTTTTTGAGTTCGTTGCTTCAAATAATAGCTAGCCCATTCTTGAATTTTTGAATTGGTTGTGGATTTTGTGATTTTCCATTGTTGATAGCTTCAGATTTTTGTGGTTTGATGATGAAAAATAAATCTTTGTTTATAGATTATTATGTTTAATTATGTGATTTTTGACAAAAATGTGTATTAAGGATTAAATTGTGAAATTTGTAAATTGAGGGGTCAAAATGTAAAATAAATGAAAGATATGGACTTATATGAATTAATGGAATATTCGGCCAAGCATGTGTATAAGGAAATTATGTATATTTTGTGTTTTGTGAAATAAGGACTAAAATGTCAAGATGTGAAATTATAAGGTCCAAAGTGTAAAAATGCCTAACTATGTATTTGTGGATTGAATTGATTAAATGTGTGATTAAATTACTGAAATTTGTATTAATTTAGATCAAGAAAGGAAGAAATCGAATTTGGATTGGGGAAAATCGAAAGTTATCGAGTAATCGATTCAATTCGTCTATTCCGACTACGAGGTAAGTTCGTATGCAAATAAATATATTTGAATTGAATTATATATGTTTTATTATCATTGAATTGCTACGAATGTCAAATGAACAAGTACGAGCATGAATTGATGAAGTTACGACATTTGAAAATCCCGTACGAATCCTAGGAATAGTATAGGATATAAATGTCATGACATTAGGTTATCGAGATGTGATTACATATAAGACCATGTCTGGGACATTGGCATTGTATTAAGATTACATGTAAGACCATATCTGAGACATTGGCATCGTTAATCGATTTCATGTAAGACCCTGTCTGGGGCAGTGGCATCGATATGTGTTAACATGTAAGACCATATCTGGGATATGGCATTGTACAAGGTTATGTGATTTCTGAGTATCCTTAACGATTCCTAATGGTTCAATGAGCAAAGTAATTCAAGTATGTATGAAATTCATAAGAGCTTTGAGAAGAGAAGATAATTGATGAATTGGTATGTTTGATAAGTGTAAATTGATTAATAGAAAGGTTTGTGATCTTGAATGTGTATTAAATTGTGTTTATTCATGTCTTGCTTAATTGATGGTAATGATATTGATTCGTAAACTGATTTATTTGTGTATGGCTTACTTGTAATATCCCGAATTAGGGCCTAATCGGAATAGTGGTTTCGTGACCACAAATTCGAGATAGAAATAATTATTTTATAATTATTTTGAGGTTTATGATATGATTGCATGATTGTGTGAAAATTTTGTGATGAAATTCTATGCATAAAATGCTTAATTTGAAGTTAGGGACTAAATCGAATAAGTTGTAAAACTTGCATTCTAGAAGTTTTTAGTATGAAATTGCTTTGAAATATTAATTAGGAGGTCTTAAATAGCAATTTGACCAATTTCTAAAATTTTGGACAAAAATGGGCTTGTACATGAAAATTTTCAAAGAAAGGTATTAAAGGCATTTTGGTCATTTGGATATTAAATGAAATAAAATGGGAAAAATAACACAAAATAGTCATCTTCCCCATTTAGTTGCTGCCAAAATTTCACTCTCACCATAGCTAGGGTTTCTTCAACTTTCAAGCTTCATAGTAAGTGATTCTAAGCCCCGTTTTTAATGATTTTTACGTTTTTGAGATCCCGGTAACTCGATAAAGCTTATGTTAGCAATAATTTAACCTAGGGTTTATATTTGGAAAAATACCCATAGGTGAAATTTGTGTATTTTGATGTTTTATGATAGAATATGAAGTTTTAAATTATGTTAGACAACTTGTACTACTCGATTTTAAGCAAAAACGAGTAAAAGGGCTTAATCGGTAAAAATACCTATGATCCACAAGTACATGTTAGAGTGAGAATTTGATGTTTCCATAGAAGGGAAAAGTGATCAGCATGTTGTAAAACATAAGAATAAGGAATAAAGTTTAATCCCGAGCCTAGGGGCAAAAATGTAAATATGCAAAAGTTTAGGGGTAAAATTGTAATTTTGCCAAAATTTGAATTAAGGATTAATTTGATAATGTGAGTATTAAATAAGCTAAATGTGTTATTTTAGATCAAGAAAGACGTGGAATCGACCCCAATCGAGGAAAAGAAAAGATTGTGGACTAAATTGCAAAATCTTTGTATTTTGGTACCAAGGTAAGTTCATGTGTAAATAATGTAGCATAATTGTTATTTTTAAGTTATTGATGTTAATTATATGATATGCTGATTTTTATTATGAAATATATGCTTTGTGGTTAATTTCGAATAAAATGTAAATTATGTGAGCTACTTGTTAAATACAAATTGTTACCGAGTATTGGTTTCGGTATTCTACGGAAGACGGCAAGGATATGTGTTCGAGGAAATCTCATTTGAAACTTAGGAATAGATTAGGATACAAGTGACATGTCACTAGGATGGTTGAGCATCCGAACTCGTTGAGTTGAGTCCGAGTTCACTTATGGATGCGAATGTCCGAACTCGTTGAGTTGAGTCCGAGTTCGTGAGATGTAACTAGGCATCCGAGCTCGTTGAGTTGAGTCCGAGTTCACTTATGGATGCGAACGCCCGAGCTCGTTGAGTTGAGTCCGAGTTAAACATGGGCGGATTACATGATTGCTTGATTGCATATATGGCACTTATGTGCAAATTATCCATGTATCCGAATTATATTCCGATGTGTTCAACGGGTAAAGTTTTACTCAAATGGAGGAATACTCGAGATGTAAAGAGACGTATTGGTAAGCGATGAGAAATGGATATTTAGTACAGGTATGTATTTAACCCTCGGGTTGAGTATTGATACAACCACGATAAGGTAATAAGATGATGAAAAATGATTAGAAATGTGATATGTGTTTTGGTGATGCATGCTAATGTTGATTGGTATGATTGTTTGTTATGTTACTTAGTATTTGCATATGAACTTTCTAAGCATTTATGCTTACTCCCTCCTTCTTACTCATTGTAGTTTTGGACAAGCCAGCTTAGGATTCGGGATAGGTCGAAGGCTCAGTCACACTATCCGGAAGACTTTTTGGTAAATGGCTTGTAAATTTAAGTATGGCATGTATAGCAATATACCTATTTTGTGTAAATGATCTTATGATATGGTGATGGAATGGTTGAGAAAATGTTTGATAATGATAAGTTATGGGAATGGTTAGTTTAGATTATGTTGATGCTATGGAAAGTTATTAAGATACTTAGTGCATAGTCACACTATCCGGAAGACTTTTTGGTAAATGGCTTGTAAATTTAAGTATGGCATGTATAGCAATATACCTATTTTGTGTAAATGATCTTATGATATGGTGATGGAATGGTTGAGAAAATGTTTGATAATGATAAGTTATGGGAATGGTTAGTTTAGATTATGTTGATGCTATGGAAAGTTATTAAGATACTTAGTGCATGAAAACTCATAAAAAGGGGATGAAATTTGCCATAAACAGAATATTGCAGCAACACTGATGTGAGTTTGAAAATTTACTAAAAATCATATAAATTGAATTTGGTGATGGATTAAATATCAAATTGAATCTTATTATGTCTAGTTTTACATAAAACAAACTAAACAGGTAAAGGAATTATATGTTAGAAGATATTTGAATTTTAGTGAAACAGGGCCAGAGTGATTTCTGGATCCCCTGTTCCAATTTTAATAATTCACCATAAATTGTACAGATATAATTAGGTGTTTTATTTTATATTCTAAGAATCCTTATTGAGTCTAGTTTCAGTAGAAACAAACCTCATAGTCATATGAATTTTTTACAGAGAGAAATGTGGTTCGTAGTAAACAGAGGTCAGACCAGTCAAGTCCTGAAACAGGGGTAAATTAAACTAATAAACTGTACTAATCGGCCCAACCAAAAATTCTAGAAAAAAATTAGTAGTTTAGATTCAGGGAAAATTTACGGATATTGATTTCAAGTTTTGTAACTCAAGATATGATTTTTCTTGTAACTGTGACGCAAGTAGCTTGAAAGCTGTGAATGTAGAAACAAATAATCCAAAGTTCTAAAAATGTTAAATTAAGCTTAGTAACACCTCATACTCGACTTCGGCGACGGTCTCGGGCGTGGGGGCGTTACATTACTAAGCTTTTAGAGCTTACTTTTTGTGTTTTTTTCATGTTTTTACAGATCATCGAAGCTAGCTCAGACTCTAGGATCGTCAGGAAACATCATCACACTATCGATTATCTCGTTGATATTTTTTGGAAGCTTTGTATATTTGGTATATGACATGTATAGGCTAATGTCAATTTGATATGTTTTGAGTTGTGATTTTAGCCATGAGATTTGGCTTGTGAATGTTGATGTGAATGGCCATTTTAGTTGGCTTGAATTGTGTTTGGCAAGATATATATATATGTGATGTGTATAATGTTCTAAGTATTGGTTTGCTGGAATGGTTGCTCTTTTGATTGGTTGTTAATTGTGGCAATAATTTTTGGAAGTTGGCATATTGTAGATTGATTTTGAGTTGACCATATGGTATATTAAGTGACTTGAAATGGATGATTGGTTGATGAATTAATGTATTTGGAAATGAGATAAAGTGTGATGATTATGTTATATTGTTTTGATATGTTTTGAATATGGAATTGAGTGGTTGAATGGTTACGAATAGATGGCATGATATGAGTATGAATTGGCATGTTTTTGGTTGCATAAAGATGTACTAAAATGGTATTATTTGGGTTGCTTTGTGTACTTGAGAGTAGAGTGGAAAATTGGCTTTTCAAATGGCCTATTTTTGTCCACACAGGCAGAGACACGGGCGTGTGTCTCAGCCGTGTGCAACACCCGGTCATGTTACACGGCCATGTGTCCCCTAGGGTACCCTTCGAATTAAAGTTAGTATACCCTACAGTTTTGACACGACCTAGACACACGGGTGCATCTATTTGCCGTGTATGGCACATGGGCGTGTGGTCTGCTGTGTGACCTAGGTCAGTAACCCCCTAGATTTCACACGGCCTGGCACACAGGTGTGTCCTATACCGTGTGGTACAAGTTAGTATGTATGCCCTGTTTTCACACGGTCTGTAACACGAGCGTGTGACCCTTATATCTTTGAAAATTTTCTATGTTTCTCAAAGTTTATGAATATTATTGGTTTAGTCCCGAACCACTTCTAAACATATTTTAAGGTCTCGTAGGACCTTACAAGGGACAATGTGATTGATATGAATAGATTTTGATTATGAATGTATGAATGTATGTGAATTGTGTGCGATTCTCGGTAATGCCTAGTAACATTATTCCAACATCGGATATAGGTTAGGGGTGTTACATACTTTTTGTAACACCCCTCACCTGTATTCAATGCTGGAATAGGGTTACGGAGCATTACTGAACTTATCACACATTTAAACATATATTTCTCATACAATTACTCAATTCAAATACAATTCATTTAGAACCAATCATATTGTCCCTAATACGAGCCTACGAGGCCCAAAACATGTATTCGGGGTAGTTCAGGACTAAACTGATAATTTTAGAAACTTTTAGAACACTTAAAAATTTTTCTTAAAAACAGGGCACACATGCCCCTAGTGGTCCGGCCATGTCTCTCACACGGCCAAAGACACGCCCGTGTCGTAGGCCGTGTGGACATTCAAAATGGGAGCACATGGCCGTATTTCAACCTATGTCTGGCCCCGTGTAACTCTTTGACTTAGGTCACACGGCCAACACACACACCCGTGTGGCTAGTCCATGTGCCCTAAAAATGTCCACATACGCCCGTGTGCCAGGCCGTGTGCTAGGTCGTACCAAACCTGTAGGGTATACTGACTTATGCCACACGGCCAAGTCACACATACGTGTGTGAGGCCGTGTGGAGCATACTGACTTAATTTTAATTTCAACACCAAGGGACACACGGCCGTATACATGACCCTGTATCACAAACGGTTGAGACACATGCCCGTGTCTTTGCTCGTGTGGACAAAAATAGGCTATTTACCAAGCCAATTTGCCACCCAAACTTGTGCACACCTACAACAAACTCAATGGTACCAAAACATAGCATAAATGAGCATTTAAATCAACTCCAACCAAGCATAATCCATACCATTTCATTACCAACCAATATAAAACACAAATACCACAATGTGCCATTCAATTTCATGCCATGTTTCACTTTATCAAATCATCAATATGGTCATTTTCTAAACATGCATTATTTTACCTAATTTCATAAACATGCCAAGTTCATTACTCAATCATTTAGTACTTCTAAATACCAAATACCATCTATCATCAAATATCCATATTCATGCACATAATAAGAGCCATATGCACAAATATACACACAATCAAACAAACCAAGTTAAGCCAACTTTCATAGCTATATACAAAACCAAACTTTAAACATATACAAGCCAATTCTAATGGCTAAATACATTACCAACACTTAACCAAAATGACCCAAAATCCCTATACATGCCATATACTCAAAATACTTAAGTTTAAAAGTACCAAAGTGATAGTAGGATAGTGTGGCGAAGTCTCCGGCGATCCCCAAATGTGAGCTAGCTTTGAAATCACTATAAAACACGGTAAAATAACAGAGTAAGCTTTATAGCTTAGTAAGCTCATATGAAATAAAATCAATTTGATTATTAATATACAAATCAATAAATTGAATATATCAACATGTAACTCATATCAACTATAACATCCTTTACCCATATCCAAAGCTAGGACAGGGTTCGAGGCATTACTGGACTTAAACATAACCAATCATACAAAACTGGGCCATAAAATTTTCGTTCAAATCAAATTCGTTCATACATGTGCAAATTGTCCCTTATATGGGCCTACGAGGCCCAAAACATACATTAAGAGTAGTTCGAGACTAAACCAAGAACTTTAGAAACTTTTGGGAAACTTAGAAAATTTTTATTCTTTGGAGAGCCACACGCCCGTGTGGCTTGGGACACGCCCGTGTCCTCAGCGCCTTTAACTCTCTAACTATGATGTCATCAACAAAATAAGGTCACACGGCCAAGTCACACGCCCTTGTGCTTATGTCATGCGAATTAAATTCCAAAAATTAAGTGCAAACTTTACACGGCCCTGGCACATGCCCATGTCCTAAGGCTGTATCCTTCACATGGCTGAGACACACGGCTGTGTCTCTGCCCGTGTATTTACTACTAGGCATTCTGTTTTGCATAACTAGGGTGTAGGGGACACACTGCCAGATCACACGCCCATGGGGCAGATCGTGTGCCACACACGGCCAAGACACATGCCCTTGTGTCTAACCATGTGGACAATTTCTAGGCTATTTCCAAGCCAATTGCCACCCTTAAACACTTACATACCTACACTCACTTCATGGCATACAACATGGCACATTTGGCTACACAAGGATTTACATTCATGGTTAAATTATGACTTGGTAATGTCAACATAGCACCTATTCAAACTATCATGCTTTCATATGGCATTCCACACCAATTACATATTTGTCTATCATCTTTACTAACCTACTTTCAAGTTAAACACTTGCATCATTTTTTATTGTCATGCACATTAATCATATTTCATACACCAACATACATGCCATCCATCACACTCATTAACCATAAGCAACCATAACCACATTAAAGTATAAACACATTTGCATGCACGCACCAATAATTAGGGTTACAACCCAAATAATCATTATGAGCCACCTCACATGGCCATATACAAAATAATCACAATACTTTCATGAGCCAACTCATTTGGCTAATCAATATGACACATAACAAAAAGACCAAGTCCCTATACATGCCATACTCAAAATGATGAGACTAAATATACCAAAATATTCAATTGTAGTGTGATCGAGTCTCCGATGTCTTCCGATCCTCGAGCTAGCTTGGTGACACAATAAGAAATGGAAAAGAAATGGGGTAAGCGTTAAAGCTTAGTAAGTTCACATGCACATAAAGTGCAACTTAAACAAGCATTAACCATACATTAAACGTAATGAACATATCTTGCATTTTATCAAATCTTATAAATTCATTCTTCATATATATATATTCTCACCATAAGTTCATCATATCTCATGTCATTTTCATGAGTTCGATATACATACTTGTTCCCACTTATACATAATAACTTACTTTCTCGTCTTCGACGTAATCATCAAGATTACTTATTGAACTTCATTTAGAAATTCCTGTTGAACACTTGGAATACTATCGAATACATCGAAATCTCGCACCTAAGTGCCTCATATGTAGCCAATACTACCTCATATAATATATCACATGTTGCTCGCTTTCGAGCTACTCACGGGTCTACTCAAATAGGCTATCAGGGATCTGCAACACATGCCGGACTACCCAAGCACCGATAGAATATGCGAGACCAGTACTCGAATGCCAAAACATGTGTCACATACATCATGAACTCAGACCACAACTCAATGAGTTCAGACCACATAGTTCCTAGTGACAAGTCACTTGTATCCTAAACTATTCCTAAGGTTCAAACGGGATTCTTTGACACCATATTTCTGTTGAGCTTGCTCGTAATGTAACACCCCAAAAATGTAGGGTCAGTAAGTTTGCTTGGTTTGGAGCAAATTGCATGTTTGGTGTTGTGGTTTAGTGAATTCGGTGTGTTTGGGGATGTTTAGGAAGTCCGGGGTTCAAGCTCTGGCTTTTGGCAGAACTTATGTTTTTCTTTTAAAAGAACCTGGATGCTGGCACTTAGGTTTTATAAATAATTGTAAGTGTTTGATGACACAAGGAAGCCTTGTGGCTTGATGGCTTGTGGCATGATTTAGCAATTATAAAGGTTGGGGTTCGAATCCAATGGCAGGCAAGGGATGATAATTTTGTTGCTTAGAGCGGCAAGAGTTAGTGTTAGAGTTGAACTCTAGTTTTGGGGAGTTTGAATGGGTCACAAAGGTTGTTGCGGAGGAAATCAAGAAGGGATAAGGGGAGAAAATCTTGGAGTTGTTTGACGGAATTTGAATTGGAAGGAGTTGGAGCCGAATGGGGGTGCTTGTGGGTGCAAATTCGGCCAAGGGGTTTTGGGGAGTGTGTTTTCGGCAATTATGAAGAGTATAGGTGCCAAATTGCTCTTATTCTAATTCAGATTTTGCATTTTGTTCTTTTGTTACTATTTCCCTCTTGTGCCGATTTCTTTTGGTGTTTTTCAGGGTTAAGCCGAAAGTCCTTCCTACTATTTCTCCTTTTTTTTCATTCAGTGCCGAATACACCCCTTTAATTCACTCTCTAGTCAGTGTCGAAACTCTCTTCCTTCTCTTCTTTCTTTTCTGACCCCTTTCTTCCTTTGGAGCTTTAACCGAATACCATTGTCCCTCTCCCCTTCATCCCATTCAGGTTTAGTACTAGCCGAATACCTCCCTTTCTCTACTAAATCTTTCCCTGCTTCGATCAAGGTAAGTGAGTTCCTCTTGGTTGTCGAGTTTTTAATAATTGTGGAGCCTTGCTAATGCTGTCGTCATGTGTAGTTTCACAGTGGTGCTATTCCTCTTTCTTCTTTCATAGAGGTTTCCCTTTTTAATCCCTTCTTGGTATCAATTGTTGTCAAGGGAACGTTCGTAACATCGCATGCTTCGATTATAGAAGGTATTGGGGTTGGCTGAAAGCTGTTATCCTCCTCTCTTGGTTTACATTTTGGTAAGAAGTACACTTAGTTTAGGTATATTACTTTTAAGGTTGCTAAATGGATGGGACTTCTGTGCAAATTGTTACCAGTAGGTGGAGGTTGCTGGTTAAGGGTGGTTCGAAGTCTACTTGTTCTGTCAAGGTAAACAATAAGTATTATTGAGGGGAAATAAGAGTTCTAAAAGGGGGGATTAACTCGAACAATTGAAAACTAACTTGGGATCGTTATGTTGGTTTTAGGTTAAGCACGTGGCGTGTGGCGATCTATTCTCCAAACAGGTGTGTAATCATACACCCAACCTTATGCTACTGCCAAATGCTATTGTGAATCAGAAAAAGCCAAAAACCAAAAAGCTAAAACTTCGGCATTTGAGGTCTCGCGAGTGTGTGATCGCTCGTGGGGGTAAAACGAGCCCACATATCATGAGCGATAAACTGTACAGGTCACCACATGTGTTTTCATGGATTGGGGACGTTATGGGCTTCGTTGGGACGAGATGAGCTGAGCGGGCCTAATGGGCTCATAGGCCTCACACAGACAAAGTTTACAGTAAGTGATAAGTAATGAAATGGACTGTGGGGACCACATAGTCGTGACTGGAATTGGACTGTTTGGGCCACACAAGCGTGTGGGCCAACTTGGGCGAGTAGTGGGCTTTAGGCCCATTACACTGTTTAGGCAATATGGGCTAACTGAGTCGTTTGAGACAACTAAAGATCACTTAAAGGTCGTTATTTGTACGGAGACCCAAGATTTGTAAAATGACCAAAATACCCCTGTGGGGTAAAATTACCGTTTACCCTTAGGGGATGGAAATAACCATTATACCCTAGGGGTAGGCTGATAGTGGATGTATGTTTTATGCATGATTGTATCTGAGTGTGAAACCTTGCTTACAAGAAATAATATGACATAACATTCTTCATTGGCGTTGGGGTTCTGACTTAGAGGAAGTACTGTACTAGTGGCTTCGCCACGTTTAACAGTTCTAGTGGCCTTGCCACTTATTCTGATATTAGTGGCTACGCCACGTTTATTTTTATGTGCAGCACTGTTGCGTTACTGTTAGCAGCTACGCCGCGATATAGGTGTGCTGGCTGTGTGGGTCGATTTAATCCCCACATGGTGTGTTGGTTGGTATAGGAGGTGTGATGGATGGATTCGGATGGGTTGCATACTTGTGATGTACTACTATATAGGGCTTTGTCCCAGACTGCTCTGTTACTGTATAGGGCTTTGGTCCAGACTGCACTGCTATTGTGTAGGGATCAGGCCCAGACCATATGGTATACACTGTTTACTACATGACTAGTAAAGGGATTACACACTGAGTTTTCCTAAACTCACTCCTTCATTTAACTGTGCAGGTAATCCCTAGTTGTAGATGATTTGGAGCCGCGAGGGACTCCTAGGTGGCCACATGCCCGCAGAATAATAAATCATGCCATAATTATTTTAAAGAATTTTATTTGGGGTTTTATTTTACAATATGGCCATTGGTAAAATTTTATACTTTCAGCTTTTGACTTTTATTGGGTTAATTTCGTGTTTTAAACTGCTAGAGTAGGAATGACGGGTTTTCAAACGATAACGTTTTCTAAGGCTAACCTGTGTTTTAAATTCATAAAGATTTTTCAACTAAGAGCTTCTGTGGTTAAATTCAAAGATAAGAACTCTGGATAACAAACAACTTGCTGATCTAAAAATCATTTTTTTCTATAATTCATTAATATACTCCGGTAATAGAAACTATATAGTCTTTTTAACTCTAGCTCAAAAATTTGAAACACTTGATGTGGCACGTCAAATTTAGTCGTAACGTCCAGGCCGGGTCTGGGGTGTTACATTTAGTGGATCAGAGCCAGGTTGCAAAAATCGGCTGTGGAATGGGTGACTGAAAATTTTCTCTAAAATTTTGTGATTTTGAAAAGTGTCTCTAAAATTTGGTTTGAAAAAGATGGTTTCAACGGAATTTGATTTATGTTTGAAACGATGTAGCTGGAAATGTGGCACATCGAGTCTCGAGCGCCAAAAATATGTAAGTTTTCTACCATTATTTACTGCTTTTGAGAAACTATTATGGATAGTGGTACTATTTTGGAACTCTTTAGTTAGAACAAACTGAGACTGTAGAAGACTGACAACGGTAGTGAGATCTCAATCTACGAAAACAAACTTTAAATACTGTTTATCATAAAATATCTGTTAATAATTACTGGAATTATAAACTGATAGCATAAAACTTGTAACACCCCTATAACCCGTATCTGTCACCGGAGTGGGTTATGAAGAGTTACTAATCTAAAACCCTACATTTGTACGGTCACATTTACATAAGTTCATTAGCAATTATATGCATAGCCAAACAAAATCAAAGATCGAAATTCAGACTTATACCGTCATTCAAAAGTTACCATATTCACATGGCTTATATACAACAACATCTCAAAATATCATTCACTTAAGTCTATTCTATACATGCCATACAAATTCCAAAACATAATAGTACCAAATCGATAGATAGTGTGACGAGTTGCTGACGATCCCCGAGCAAGTGGCTAGAGTCAACGATCTAAAAACAGAGAAACATAACAAACAGAATAAGCTTCCATAAGCTTAGTAAGTTTTAAGCAATGCAAACAATTAAATTCAATTATAAATCGATTAATCAAATTCTCAAGTGACATTTCTTAGGTATATTGCCATTTGGCCGAATATATATACAAACATTTAACGCATATTTAGCATATTAACTTCACTTTGATGCGAATTCATATAACATAAGTAAATCAAATATTTTCACATAACTTCACACTTTGGCTGAATGTATCATGATCATAGATATAGTTATAACACTTATTCACATATGCATCACATTATACACTTATGATTCAATTCAAATCAAACTCATATATAAGTACATGATACGTACCTGCTAACTTAATATATTGAATGTATTCAATTGTCGTTCTAACACGAAGTATTATAGTCATAGACTTTTATCAAATCACCAGCATTAAGCCTGTTAGGTTTTAAACCCGAATTCATCACCGGCACGAAGCCTGCTAGACTTTAAGTCTGAATTCATTCACTGGCATTTTGCCTGCTAGGCTCGAAGCCCGATATTATTTCATCGGCATTATAACCTGCTAGGCTCAAGGCCCGAATTCATCATACGATAATCAATTCACCAAGTTTCATGCATATCAAATCATATGTTACATGATTTCACATAGCACAAACGCACTAATAATTTATTTCCTTCATTTGAATAAATGCATATATCACACACCTTATCATCATCTCATAATTCTCCTATTATACATTTTTCATATTACATTCAATTATAAACTATGTTTGGTTACTCAAAACTTACTTCGAATATTTTCAACAGTCGCGAATCGGCTATTCAGTTACTTTAGCTTTTCCCTTATCCAAATTTGCCCCTTTATGCTCTTGATCTAAAATCAACAAATTTAACTTCTCAATCAAACACATACGTACGGCAACCATATACATTTCAAAATCTAATTCATTCGCATCATTTGTCCACTTAAATCTATCACCATTTCGTTTTCAAATTCACCTACTTTGTAATTCACATTCGAACACTCAATTATACCTTAACTTATCCATTTCTTTCATTTAAACAATTTTGGCCACCTTAAAGTCAATTCATGCACTCATAATTTAAATAGATTCACTACTCCACAATCGGTCAATTAATTATACAATTAACCATAGTTGAATACCAATCAAGTAGATATTTGTTCACATTTCTTTAACACATATTTATCAACTAGTTTATGTATTAGCTTTTAGCATATTCGGTCATGAGAGCAACCTATTAAATTTTCATGCATTCTTTTCTAAGGTTACCAAGACCATCCTATGATTAAATATATACATCATCTTTCATAATACACGAAATTCCTATTAAAACTCTCATACATATACATTTCATGCTAGCACATAACACCATGACCGAATGCTCTCATCTTTTATTTATTCAATTATACCATTCCTTGACCAAATATTACATTCGACCGTGGAATAAGCTAATTTAACAAATAAACACATACTTCCAACAATTAACAAGAATTTTTACAACTTAACACCAATACCCGAATAACATTTTAAACACTTATTCAATTCATTGACTATTTGATCATTCGGCAATTATATCTCCCATTCAAGCCTTATTTTAAACTACCATGTACAATTCTTACATTATACTCTAATAGCCGATTACCATCTATCTATCTAACCACAACTATCCTTATTCATGAAGCTCAACTCATCTATCATCACATTTAATACCAAAAACATCAAACACTTTCAAAGACACTCAAACAACCCATAGTCGAATGCATCACTTCAAACCAATAACAAAAATTGAGTCATGGGCTATGAATGGAGCTTAGCAATTAACTCAATTTCACATAAATTATCAAGAAATAAAATCAAAGATACCTCCAATTAGATTCACCAAGGTCGAATATCAAAGAGCCTTTTGTTTTACCTTGTTCTTTAGATTACGACAAATGAAAGAAAGAATGGATGAAAACTTTGTTTTCATCAACTACTTACTTTTATTAATTTATATATTTCCTCTTATAAAATCATTAAATATTATAATACTAATATGGACTACATATAATATCCATTAAGTTATTATTTTACTAATACAAAATACATATATTACTATCATCTATCATCATTGTCGTCCACTAATTTAATAGTGCTCCATTTGACATGCAAGTCCTTCTTGTAATATACCATGCATTATTCGGCCCTCTAAATTCTACCTATCACATTTTTAAGTTTTATCACACAAGTCATTTTTAACAATTCCACATCCAAATGACAAAATCAAAGCATGAAATTTGCACACATGCAATTTCACATATAATAGACATATAATATAACATTTAATTATTTTTGTGACTCGATTTTATGGTCCCGAATCACTTTTTGATTAGGGTCAAATTAGGGCTGTCACAAAAATTCTAAAAATTGCTTAAGCGTATTTCGATATGAGCACTAGAGGTACTCGTAGAAGGGGTACAAGGGGTCGTGGTAGAGGCCAAGGAAGTGCTAGGGCCGGGTCTTCTGCATCGGGTCACATGCCTGCTAGGGAGACACCAGCTTCACCAGTAACGGAGACAAGGTCTGATGATCGAACAGTGGGGGATGATGCTTTGTCTCAGGCAATGTTGTAGGTTTTGAAAAGGGTTGCAGGAGCGAGTACAGGATCAGTGAGCCGGGGGTCGATTTCTAAACGACTCCGATCTAATGGGGCAGAAGTTTTCAGGACTGGTGTAGCTCCAAATGTGGCAGAATATTGGTTTAAGGCTACTGAGAGGATGATGGATGACCTCGACTGTACTAGGGAATAAATGTTAAAAGGGGCAGTGTCGTTACTGCGAGACGAGGCTTACCAATAGTGGCTCACTGTGAGGGAAGGTATACAAGCTGACCGTTTGACATGGGATTTCTTTAAAATGACCTTTTTAGGGAGGTACGTGAGCGCAAGTTATGTGGACGCTCGAAGGAAGGAATTTTTGAGTTTGACATAAGGGAATAAGACTGTGGCGGAGTACGAGGCAGAGCTTTTACAGCTGAGTCGGTATGCCTGCGGGATAGTTGCAACCGAGTACGAATGCTGTGTGTGGTTTGAGGAGGGGCTCCGGGATGAGTTACGTGTGCTGATAGCTCCAAAGAGGGAGCCAGACTTTACTGCCCTAGTTGAGAAAGCAAAAATTACTGAGGATGTGAAGAGCTCCGAGCGTTAGAACCGTGAAAAAGATAGGGGCAGAGGTAAGAGGGATTTTGGATCCTCGGGTTCCTCAAGTAGGCCTATTAAGAGGGTTAGGCTTGATGGGCTAGTCCGAGCTGGAGCTCTTGTTGTTGCTGCAAGACCGTAGCCTTGCGCTGATTGTGGGAGAGCTCACCAAGACGAGTGCTGGAAGCGAATTGGGGCATGCTATAGATGCGGGTCTATAGATCATCAGGTTAAGAATTGTACTCAGGGGCTTATTCGGATGCAAGCTATAGGACAGGGTTATGTTAAGCCTACGAGAAGTGATCAATAGCCCCCGAGAGGCCGTGGTTAGGCCAGGGGTGGTAATGGGTTTGGACGAGGTCGTGGAACACCAGGCAGAAGCACAAGTAACACTGAGGTGAGACAAACAGCCTTGGTTTATGCTGCTCGCCGCCAAGAGGATGGGGACGCCCCTAACGTCATTACCGGTACGTTTCTGATTTATAATTTGCCATACATTACCTTAATTGATATTGGATCTACGCACTCGTATGTTGCATTCATTGTATCTGAGACGTTGGGTGTTTAGTTTGAAAGTACTGTTAGTAAAATGACCGTGTTGAGCCCACTGGGACAGTTGGTTAGGGTGAATAGGTTGTTCAGAGATGTGCCCTTGGAGGTTCAAGGGGTGGTCTTTTTGGCGAATTTGATAGAATTGTCGTTTAGGGAGTTTGATATTAATTTGGGCAAGGATTGGCTAGTGAAACATCGTGCGAAGTTGGATTGTGCTGCTAAGCGGTTGGTGCTGAGGACTTCGAAGGAGGAGGAGGTGGTTGTGATAGGGGAGCGAAGAGATTATCTGTCTAATGTGATTTCAAAATTAAGGGCCAAGAAAATCGTGCGCAAGGGTTGTGAGGCATTCCTGGCATATATGAGTAATTCTGAAACTAAAGGTCCTTCTTTAGGGATGTCAGAACTGTTAAGGAGTTTTTGGATGTATTATTAGAAGAGCTTCCTAGATTACCTCCAGATCGTGAGGTTGAATTTGGTATAGAGCTTCTACCGGGGGCAGCACCGGTGTCTATCTCTCTGTATAGGATGGCCCCGAAGGAGTTGGTGGAGTTAAAGGCTCAAATTTAAGAGCTATTGGACCAAGGGTTTATTCGACCGAGTGTGTCTCCGTGGGGAGCACTGGTATTTTTTGTGAAGAAGAAGGACGGATCTATGCGCATGTGCATTGATTATCGGCAATTAAACAAACTACAATCAAGAATAAATATCCTTTACCGAGGATAGATGATTTGTTTGACCAACTGCGAGGAGCCACGATTTTCTCCAAGATAGATCTTCGGTCTGGGTATCATCAGCTTAAGGTTAGGGAGGCTGACGTGTATAAGACTATGTTTAGAACTTATTATGGTCATTACAAGATTCTTGTGATACCGTTTGGATTGATGAATGCACCAGTGGCTTTCATGGATTTAATGAACCGCGTATTCTAAGCTTATTTGGATCGATTTGTAGTTGTATTTATAGACGACATTCTGGTGTATTCGCGAACTGAAGAGGATCATGATGCACATCTTTGAATTGTTTTACAAATTCTGAGGGAAAAGCAGCTTTATGCAAAGTTCAGCAAGTGCGAGTTCTAGCTACGAGAAGTGACTTTTCTGGGTCATGTTGTGTTAGCAGAGGGGATTAGGGTGGATCCTCAGAAAATTGAAGCTATGGTGGATTGGAAACCACCAATGACGGTATTTGAGATTCGAAGCTTTTTGGGTTTGGCTGGGTATTACAAACGTTTTGTTGAAGGGTTTTCACTGATTGCTGCACCTTTGACCAAGTTACTACGTAAGGGAGTACCGTTCAATTGGACTAATAAATAATAAGAGAGTTTTGAGAAATTGAAGGATGTCTTAACTAAGGCCCCTGTTTTGATATAGCCAGAGTCTGGGAAGGAATTTACTGTCTACAGTGATGCGTCACACATTGGGTTGGGTTGTGTATTGATGCAAGAAGGAAAGGTGGTTGCTTATGCGTTCCGTCAGCTTAAGTCTCACCCTGGAAGAAAATTTTGAGGTTTGGGCGAAAGGGAAAGCTTAGCCCTAGGTTTATTTGGCCTTATCGAGTACTTAAGCGTGTGGGACCGGTCGCTTTTCAACTTGAGTTACCTCTAGTGCTGGATAAAATCCATGACGTGTTTCACGTTTCAATGCTAAGGTGGTACCGTTCTGACCCCTCGCACGTCGTGCTAGTTGAAGAAATTGAGGTCAAGCCTGATTAGACTATCGAGAAAGAGCTAGTACAGATATTGGAGCGTGATGTTAAAGATATTTGAGGAAGAAATAGGTGATGTGGCACAACCACGACGCAGAAGAAACCACATGGGAGCCAGAAGAGGCGATACATCATCAATACCCTCACCTATTCTGAGCAGGTAAATTTTGAGGCAAAAATTTCTTTAAAGGGGTAGAATTGTAACGCCCGAAAAATATAGGGTCTATAAGTTTGCTTGGTTTGGCGCAAATTGCATGTTTGGTGTTGTGTTTAGTGAATTGGGTGTGTTTGGGGATGTCTGGGAAGTTCGGGGTTCAAGCTCTGGCTTTTGGCACAACCTATGTTTTTCTTTTAAAAGAACCTAGACGCTGGCACTTAGGATTTATAAATAATTGTATGTGTTTGATGACACAAGGAAGCCTTGTGGCTTGGTGGCTTGTGGTGTGATTTGACAGCTGTGGAGGTTAGGGTTCGAATCCCATGGCAGGCAAGGGATGATAATTTTGTTGCTTGGAGCGACAAGAGTTAGTGTTGGAGTTGAACTCTGGTGATGCGGAGTTTGAATGGGTCACAAAGGTTGTTGTGGAGGAAATCAAGGAGGGATAAGGGGAGAAAATCTTGGAGTTGTTTGAGGGAATTTGAATTGGAAAGAGTTGGAGCCGAATGGGGGTGCTTGTGGGTGCAAATACGGCCAAGGGGTTTTAGGGAGTGTGTTTTTGGCAATTGGGAAGAGTACAAGTGCCGAATTGTTCTTATTCTATTTCGGGTTTTGCGTTTGTTCTTTTGTTACTATTTCCTTCTTGTGCTGATTTTTTTTGGTGTCTTTCAGGGTTAAGCCGAAAGTCCTTCCTGCTATTTCTCCCTTTTGTTTTCATTCTATGTCAAATACACCCCTTTAACTCTCTAGTCAGTGTCGAAACTCTTTTCCTTCTCTTCTTTCTTCTCTGACCCCTTTCTTCCTTTGGAGCTTTGACCGAATACCACTTGTCCCTCTCCCCCTCATCTCATTCGGGCTTGGTGCTAGCCGAATACCTCCCTTTCTCTGCTGAATCTTTCCCCACATCGATCAAGGTAAGTGAGTTCCTCTTGGTTGCTAAGTTTTTAATGATTGTGGAGCCTTGCTAATGCTGTCGTCATATGTAGTCTCACAGTGGTGCCGTTCCTCTTTCTTCTTTCTATAGGGGTTTCCCTCTTTAATCCCTTCTTGGTATCGATTGTTGTTAGGGGAACGTTCGTAACATCGCATGCTTTGATTATAGGAGGTATTGGGGTTGGCCAAAAGCTGCTATCCTCCTCTCTTGGTTTACATTTTGGTAAGAAGTACACTTAGTTTAGGTATATTACTTTTAAGGTTTCTAAACAAATGGGACTTCTGTGCATATTGTCGCCAGTAGGTGGAGGTTGTTGGTTAAGGGTAGTTCGAACTCTACTTGTTCTGTCAAGGCAAATAATAAGTATTGTTAGGGGAAATAAGAGTTCTAAAATGGGGGATTAACTTGAACGATTGAGAACTAACTTGGGATCGTTATGTTTGTTTTAGGTTAAGCACGTAGCGTGTGGCGATCTCTTCTCCAAACAAGTGTGTAACCATACACCCAACCTTTTTCTACTGCCAAACGTTGTTGTGAATCGGCAAAAGAGAAAAACAAAAAAGCCAAAACTTCAGCATTTGAGGTCTCGCGATCGTACGATCGCTCGTGGGGGTAAACTGAGCCCACATATCATGGGCGATAGACTGTAAAGGTCACCACATGCGTTTTCGCGGACTGGGGCCGTTATGGGCTTTGTTAGGTCAAGATGGGCTGAACGGCACAATGGACTCGTGGGCCTCACACAAACAAAGTTTACGGTAAGTGATAAGTAAAGAAATGGACTATAGGGACCACATAGTTGTGACTGAAATTGGACTGTTTAGGCCACAAAAGCGTGTGGGCCCATTTGGGCCGAGTAGTGGGCTTTAGGCCCATTACACCGTTTAGGCCATATGGGCTAACTGAGTCGTTTGAGACAACTAAAGATCACTTAAGGGTCGTTATTTGTACGGAGGCCCAAGATTTGTAAAATGACCAAAATACCCCCGTGGGGTAAAATTACCGTTTACCCTTAGGGGATGGAAATAACCATTATACCCTAGGGGTAGGCTGATAGTGGATGTATGTTTTATGCATGATTGTATCTGAGTGTGAAACCTTGCTTACACGTAATAATATGACATAACATTCTGCATTGGGGTTGGGGTTCTGACTTGAAGGAAGTACTGTACTAGTGGCTTCGCCAAGTTTTACCATTCTAGTGGCCCTACCACATATTCTGATATTTGTGGCTACGCCATGTTTATTTTTATGAGCAGCACTATTACGTTATTGTTAGCAGCTACGCTGCGATATAGGTGTGCTGGCTGGGTGGGTCGATTTAATCCCCACATGGTGTGTTGGTTGGTACGGGAGGTGTGATAGATGGATTGGGATGGGTTGCATACTTGTGATGTACTACTGTATAGGGCTTTGGCCTGCATCGCTCTCTGTTATTGATAAGGCTTTGGCCTGCATCTGCATCGCTACTATATAGGGCTCAGGCCCAGGCCATATTGTATACACTGTTTACTGAATGACTAGTAAAGGAATTACATACTGAGTTTTCGTAAACTCACCCTTTTATTTAACTGTGCAGGTAATCCCTAGCTATAGACGATTTGGAGCCACGAGGGACTCGGAGGTGGCCACATGCCTGCAAGATAATAAATCATGCAATAACTATTTTAAAGAATTTTATTTGGGGTTTTATTTTGTAATATGGCCATTGGTAAACTTTTAAACTTTCAGCTTTTGACTTTTATTGGGTTAATTTCGCGATTTAAACTACTAGAGTAGGAACGACTGGTTTTCAAACGATAACGTTTTCTAAGGCTAATTAGCGTTTTAAATTCATAAAGATTTTTCAACTAAGAGCTTCCGTGGTTAAATTCAAAGATAAGAACTCTGGATAACAAACAACTTGCTGATCTAAAAATCATTTTTTTTTCTATAATTCATTAATATACTCTGGTAATAGAAACTATACAGTCTTTTTAACTCTAGCTCAAAATTTTGAAACACTTGATGTGGCACGTCAAATTCGATCGTAACGTCCAGGCCGGGTCTGGGGTGTTACACGTAATGTCGATATCAATATCCATAACACCAATCACATACTCATAATAGTAATAAAGCATTAAAACTCACTTGATATCAAAGCAATAGAAATATGACATATCATCTCATATGAACTTACCAGACCTGCAATATTAAAGCATTTAAAGTATGGCACATGTTGCAATATTTGCAAATGAACTTACCTTAGTACAATATGATAGTAACAAGCCTAATCCTCGTAAACCTTGTTTTTCCCCCGATCAATACTCGAATCACGTTTTTCTTGATCTATAATGTCAAATTCAACTTGTTCAATACATACATTGCTCATATCGACCCATAACACATACTTTCGTAAAATTACCTTTTTACCCCTGACTTTTCACTTATTTACACTTTAGTCCTTAGGCTCTTAAAATGAAATGCATGTATTTTATTTCTTACCCAAGCCTATTCGATTCATATTCTAACTCATATCAGCCCATATTTCACATTAAACCACATTTCTACTACCCATTTCTTCATCTTTTACAAATAAGTCCCTTTTAGGGGTTTTCACAAAAAATCACTTAGTAAAAGATGTTTATCACACATCAAACATTCATATTCCTCTATTAAACATCAAAATACAACCATGTCACACATAGGTCAATTTTCATACATGAACCATAGCTCAAAATAATGGTAGAAATAGCTAGATCATGCTTCAAGGAATTCAAAAACTTAAAGAACATTAAAAACGGGGCTTGGGAGCACTCATAATCAAGCTTGAAAAGATGAACAAAACCCTAGATATGGCCCTTGGAAATTTCAGCTAGCACCTGGAGAAGATGAGCAAATTTTTTTACTTATTTTCCCTTTTTATTCTTTTATTTACCAAATGACCAAAATGCCCTTAAGGCCTTTCTTTCAAAATTTTCTTATTCATGCCCATTTTGTCCAAAATTTTAGAAGTTGGTCAAATTGCAATTTAAGGACCTCTAATTAATAATCTAATGCAATTTCATGCTTGAAGCTTCTAAAACACAAGTTTTACAACTTATTCAATTTTGGATTTGTGGTCTCAAAACCACTATTCTAACTAGACCCTAATTCTAGATGTTACATTAACTAACAAACCTTTCATGTATTCAATCATAAGATTATACGTGTATTTCATAAATATCTTCGATTTAAAGCTTATACGGTTTATATACATACCTATACCATCTCGTATCAATCTCATACTCAACTATGTCTTTCATTTACCATTTGAACTATTCAAAATACTATCGGATACACGGGAAACTCACACCAAAGTGCCACATACATAAGAAATGCTATCACAATCTCATATCACATACATGCTCACTCTCGAGCTATCAACGAGCCTGCTCATGCAAGCTGTGGGTGAAGACGTAGCTACACGGTGCTGCTCACACAAGCTGTCAAGTAATCAGAACACATGCCGATATACTTAGCCACCGGTAGGACATACAGGACCAGTACTTGGATCACAATATCACCATAACCCCTAGTGACATGTCATTTGTATCTTAATCTATTCCTAAGGTTCAACTGGGATTTTCACGTTTGTCGAATCATCATCGAATATGTTCGTAGTCTCATATTCATAGTTTATGCAATAGAAAAACATGTAAAATACATTTATAACAAAACTTATTACATACAAACTTACCTCGATTCACAAAAACAGAAAAATACGTCGATTAGTCGAGTACTTTGTTTTTCCCCTAGTCTAGATCCGAACTTCATTTTTCTTGATCTATATAATATCAAATTTAGCTTATTTAATAATATTTCTATTCAATTTAATAAAAAGAACTCAATAAAGCACTTTTACACTTTTGTCCCAAGTATTTCACAACTTTTACAATTTAGTCCTTATTTCATAAAATTACAAATTCGTGTAATTTCACCCAAACCCATGCTAACTGAATTTCAATTAGGTCCCTAGCAGCCCATATTTTCATTTATTTCAAATTTTAACCACAATTTCCATATTTCACAATTTAATCCCTAATTTGCATTTTCACTAAAAATCACTAAACAAAACTAGTGTAACTATCATCAAACATTCATAATCTATCATCAACCACTAAAATACATGCTTATTCATCAATGGAAACATCCTCAATCTTTAATATTTTTGCAAAATAGTCCCTGGGCTAGCTAAACCTAGTTGCAACAATCTCAAAAACACATAAATAATTAAAAACATGACAAAAATGGACTTATAATTTACCAATGCAACGACTGAACCCTAAATGGCTTCCATGGCTTCTTCTTTCTTTTTATTTTCAGTGGAAATGAACAAAATATGATGATACCTTATGTTTTTCATTAATTTACTTAAGTTATTTACAAATTACCATATTAACCTTAATGTATAACATTTAATATTCACATAACCATGTCCATCTATGTCCACTTACTTTAATAATGTTCTAATTATAGGTTAAGGACTTCCACTATTTAATTCATGGCTATTTAATACCTTTACCTATTAGAACAACACTTTTGCACTTTACGCGATTTAGTCATTTTTATCGAATTAAACACTTAAACAATAAAAATTCTTAACGAAAATTTCACAAAAACATATTATCATACAGTAGACATTAAAATAATAATAATATAATTATTTTGACTTTAGATTTGTGGTTCCGAAACCACTGCTCCGATTTGACTAAAAACGGGATGTTACACTTTTGCTGCAGGAATTTGATTTGGAAATTAGAGATTAGAAAGAGACTGAGAATCAAGTGGATGATCACTTGTCAATATTAGAATATGGAAGTAAAGGCGATCATGACACACTTATTAAAGAACAATTTCAAGATGAACAGTTGTTAGTTGCCAAGGCATTGCCTTGGTATGTCGACATAGTGAACTATGTAGTGAGTGGAGTGTTGCCACCAGATCCCAACAGTCAAAGAAGACAGAAATTTCTTCATGATGCCAAGAACTATTATTGGGATGAACCTTTCTTGTTTAAACATTGTATTGATTAAGTAATTAGGAAATGTGTCCCTGTGGAATGACGAAAATGTGCAAGTGTACACAATCGCAACAAGTAATAAAGTGACAAGTAAATGTCGAGTTGTCATACCCACAGGGAGTGTGGAAGAAAAATATTTATGAAATGTAAATAAAACACTTTGGTGATGGAAAGAAATTTTTTTTTTTGAACAAGTGATTTAAAAACTAAAAATTAACTAAGTAATAGAAATAAAAAGTAAAAATTACAATGCACGATTTCAAAAAGATGAGTTTTAATCAATATGACAAAATTGTGTTAGACCAATCACGTTGCTTAACTTAAAATTACTAAACTTATGTTCATGTTGTTACAAATATTTTCACGGCAACTTCATAATTTGCTAACTACTACTTATACGTACTTAATAAATTAACTAATCTCTTGAACATTTTTCAATGCCAATTCAAACAATTTATCAATCTTCATAAGCACATAAAATATTAAGTGAGGTAGCAATATATTTCTATATTGAAATAATTTAATCACAATAATCCTACAAGTTATGCAAGGATAATGTATTGTTTAATATCGTCGCTAATTTAACCTTCAGCTACCTTATAAGATTAAACATGCACCAATTAAATATTGTTTCAACTAATTATATTTTCAATACGTTTAATAATTAATTCATTTGTTACCTTACATTTTATAATGCAAGTATAACATAGGCATGGTTTTATCTAATTGAACAACTTACCAAGGCCTATAACAACACAAACATGATTTTAATAATTCAAGTGGATAGAATGCAATTAATCTAACACGAATTAATTTAATCTATTTTAATCAGAACAAGAATAAAAAAAATTATTCATATTCATAATCACAACATAAACAAGAAAATTAAAGACAAAGGAACTAGGAAGCAAATCCAGGATTTTTATGAAGCCAAACTAGTATGCTCCTTCTCTTCTCTACTAATTCTGTAGAACTGAGGCCTCTACGAACAATTGAATGATGCTATTTCAAGGTGGAAGACGGCTCTTTTTCAACAGGGAAATCGGAAAGGGAATTGGACAGTAAAAAATGAAAAATAAAAAAGAGAAAGTGAGTGAAAGAAATAGAGGTGTGTGGGAATGAAGGTGTGTCGAATGAATAGGTGAATAGGGTATTTATAGGTGGGACTGGCTGCTAAAATAGTAGATAATTAGCAGCCACACACTCTCGTTGGCCGGCCACACAAGGAGCAAAGTTTGAATGTTTCAAACTTTGCTAAATTTGGCTTGGGGCAAATCTTTAAAGGCACAGAAATTGGAGGAGTTTGAATAGGATTTTAAGGAAACATGAGGGCTATTTTTCAATTAATTTAATCAGCTAAATAAACTGATTGGGTCAGCTTATTGGGTTTGCTTTGGGCTGTAAATTTTCTTATTGGATCAGTCTTCAATGCTTGGCACATCGGGCCACTTTATCCTTAAGAATTTATATTAATTATTAACCAAATTTAACTTGCATAAAAATTAAATATAAATTATATAAAGTGATCATTATTTGGACTAACCTTGGCTGGAAAAATATTTGATCTTGCCCTTGGTTCACTCGATGTAAAAATTTCTCCAATGGTTCAAGCATTTTGAGGTGCCTGTCGAGCCAATTTTCACCTTTTGTGCAAAACTGTTGAAAATAAACCAAATTTTTGAAAATTTATTATAAAAATAATTAAAATTTAATATGTTAATAATTTAAGATCAAATTAATTATTTTATAATTAAACTATGAATTTTAACAAAATTTACTACAAAACTGCATGAATTGGGGCTGAAAGGGTGCTGAAAAAGTCTATATATTTTTGTGTTTCCAACCTGATGACAAAATCCTTAGCATTTTGTATCATTTTCATTCAGATCCATACTAAGGACATTTCGGAGGGATGGGAACTATTGCCAAAATACTTTAGTCAAGATTTTATTGGCGAAGTTTGTTCAAGGATACTCAAAATTCTATCAGTCATGTGATCATTGTCAGAGAATAAGAAATCTATCTAAAAGACACGAAATGCCATTGCAAAGTATACTAGAGATTGAGTTGTTTGATGTATGGGAATTAGACTTTAGAGGTCCATTTCCACTGTCAGTGGGCAAATTGTACATACTGTTAGCGGTGGATTGTGTCTCTAAGTGGGTCAAAGTTGTTGTCCTTCCTACTAATAATGCAAGGTCAATAATGAAGTTTTTATACAAGAAAACATTTACAAGATTTAGTACACCTAAAGCCATTATTAGTATGAGGGGTCTCATTTTGACTTCAAGTTGGTAGCTAATGCTTTGCATCGATATAGGGTAAAACATAAGATTGCCATGGCATATCATCCCCAAACAAACGGACAAGCTGATATTTCTAATAGAGAAATTTAAAAAATTTTAGAAATAGTGGGGAATCCTACACATAGAGATTGGTCTACCAAATTGGATGAAGCTTTGTGGGTGTGTCATACTACGTACAAAACACCGTTAGGGATGTCAAGCTTGTCTATTGCAAGCCATATCACCTTCTTGTTAAACTTGAGCATAAAGTAGTTTGGGTTATTAAGAAGTTGAACATGGATTGGGTCGCTGCTGGTCATAAAAGGAGTTTTGAGAACAAGCATATGAGAATGCTAAGTTATACAAGAAAAATAACAAGCGTTGGCACAAAAAAAGAATCATACCGCAATAATTTGAACCAAAGAAACATGTATTGTTATTCAACTCTAGGCTCAAATTGTTCCTAGGTAAATTAAAATCTTATTGGTCAAGTCCTTTTGAAGTAGCTCAAGTGTATCTTCATTGAGCTGTTAATATCAAAGACCTAAAAACGGGGGTCACATTTAAGGTTAATGGACGACACTTAAAACACTACTGGGGTGCTCATGTGGATTGAGACAAGCACTCCATTGACCTCTGAGATGTTCGAGATAATAATTTCTTTTATCTCTCTTTTTCTTACTTGTTTTGCTTTAATTTTATTTTTAGTACTCATTTAATATTGTTTCCATTTTTGTTTCCTTATTTTTGAATAGTTTTCTATGATTTCTAGAGACAGAATATGAACTAAGCAGTTGTAATATGAAGAGGAGTTTGTCGTAGCATTGCGACAACCTAGGTAAATGGATAACATTAGGATGACTTGGCGGATAAGTCCAAGGGGAGATATTTTTTTTTATAGCTAGGCCAATTTTGTTACTTGGCGTGCTCATGGAAGAGAAGTTAAAATTTCTTCAGGATTAGGGAACTTCACATTTTCCCCCTAAAACCTTCATTATTCCTTTCTTTTCTCCTCCATGTCGCGCAGCTTCCCTAGCATGTTTTATTTTTGGTGAACTGTCATCATTATCTCCCTTATTTTCCTCTTTTCAACTGCTCAAGTCTCTTAATTTTCTCCTAAAGTTTCATTTTTATTACTCTTTCTCTGCAATCTTTCTTATCTGTTTCTTCTACTACATTCTCCAATATTTTGTCCAGTCTTCTCTAATAGCTCGCATCAAAACTGCCTTCAAAATTACTGAACCATTAAGGGTTGGTGTTTCTTAGCCAAAGACATTCTTTACCAGTGTTGTAGCCATGAGGTACAATAACAACATTGTAAAGTGCCCTTTCTAATTTGAGCAAGGGTTCTTGTTTAAAGATGAACCATACATGGTATACGATGAATCTGTGTCCTCTGTAGTAGAAAAGCATGGGTGTAATATTTTATGTTTGTATCCCGAAGATGTTTTAGGGAAAATTATTTGAGAATTTTATGCCCATGTCAATTCTCCAGATTCTCCTTTTATCTACATAAAGGGCACTTCCGTTCCTTTTGATGAAGATCATAATAATGCACAGTTTGGTCTTGTAGGTGTCCAAGACGAACACACACCATTTGCTGACAATACCACTGCTGAGGGTTTAGCCCAAGTATTGGAAGATTAATGTATTGAAGGAACATGATGGACTATTTCTAGTCAAGAGTGTTATATTGTTGAGAGGGCTTTGTTGAAGCCTATTAGGAATATTTGGTATCATTTTATGAGGAACCGACTTATGCCGTCTACGCACAATACAACTATTTCAAAAGAGAGAATACTTTTACTGCACTCTATCATAAAAAGAAGAAGAATTAATGTCGGTAATGTCATTTTTTAGAAAGTACACTAATGTACTAAGAAGAATATTAGTAGCTTAAACTTTCCCTCACTTATTACTGCTTTATGTCGAACCGCCCGAGTTCTTCTCAATGAGGATGAGGATATCACCCCTAATAATGGTGGATTGTCCATGACCATCTTTGGCAATATTCAAGGCACTGATACTGCTAGGGCAACTCAATATAGCCCAACCTGCACTTCCACTGCTGCGCATTCTCCCTCCGTAGCACCTTCTGTTTCTTGTAGCTCCTTCAAATAGTAAATATTTCACTCCTTAAAGCATATGAAGTAGAGGATGGCGTAGGCCTAGAAAATATGTTGTCTATGCACAATACACCTGGATGAAGAGATGGTCTAGGCCCAGCAACAGCAAGCTTAATATTGGGCCTATGTGAGGAGTAGGGATTTGGCTCTCAAAAGATCCTTGCAAAAGAATTGTACAAAGCCAATGCTAGACTTTCCTATCTTCCCCACCACTTTGCTCCCATCTTTTGATGCTGCCGAGGAGCCTAATCAAACTATTTTTGTGAAGCCTATTCAACCTGTTGTTGAAGAGATCGAAAAGACAGCATCCCTAAATATTGAGAAAGACGAAGAAGAAGAAAAAGAAAAAGATCACACTCCCACCACCAAAGGTAAGGGCCCTGTTCCACCTTTGCCATCAGCTTCTATAATTGTGACTGTGACTTGATCATCTGATCGATGAGCTTATGGAAATCGATAAGGAAGGGGAAGAAATGGACCATAAAAAGAGGAAATGGTGATATAAAGTTAGTGCCTGAAAATCCTCTCATCGGGTAGACTAAAGTATCTACATGGTAGTCTAAGCCAACTAAGTTTTCTATTTCTTTCATGCATCTTGCATTTCATTTCTTTTGTTATGGAATTTTTTGTGCAAAATTCCTTTTTGATTGTTTTCTTTTATATCTAGTCATGCATTAAGGACAATGCATCCCTTACGTTTGGGGGTTTGTTGTGCATTTAGATTGCATTTTATATTTAGTATGTATGATCATTTTAGTATAGTCATTTTGGTATAGTTAAATATGTTTTTCCACTACAATGTAACTATTAAGTATTGTTTGCCTATGAGGAGTACAATCTGAACTTATAATGTTTGATGATGAGCTTAGATTCTTCAATGCACCTAGAACATGTCACAATTGATTAGGTGAATTTAGCTTAGGATTGGTTGCTTGAAAATTAGTTTCTAAAAATCAAATGTCCTATACTCAGTTTTTTTGGGTTATAGTGAGTATCTTCTAATGAACATAAGGACTTTTGAAGCCAAATTCAGTCATATTGCCTCGTCATTATTAAATAAAAGATAATAGGAACTCCAGTGCTTAGAATTGTCAAGTAAGTCAATAGTACTTTGTTCGCTTCATCGTGTTCTTGAGTATAAAGGTGAGTTTAACTAAAAGTGTGTAATGAGAAGTAAATAAATTAGGGGCATTCCGTTATGGTAACGAGATGAGTAGCTAATGTGGTGGTTGTTTGCTCTATCCATCTTCTAAGTCAAAAGCCATAGCTTCAAGAGTGATTTCAATTTAAATTGTGACATGATTGAGTACTAGGTAATTTAGTGTATGCTCCATTGTGATTATCAAGTCAAGGAATTTTTCGACATGCTAAATCCCCTAATATAATAATATGAAAAAAAAAACACAAATATAAATGGTTTAAACATTTCAAGTATGCTTAGAGCAAGAGTAACTTGAGTTTAGGTAACAAATGAATTGAGTAAATTAGGAGATACTTGCTATGGCCAGAAAACACACTATATTTAGGAAATTTTGATTTAGGGAGCAATTTTCTACACTACCTTTGTTAAATTGAACCTTTGAAACTCCAACTAGTTTTTAAGAAGATTGCTGAGAACTAATGTATATATTGATCTTCGAATACACTGACGGTACAAGATGGGTATATGCGCTGGCAATATTTTTGCTTCACGTACTCATGCATATTTTACTTGAGGACAAACAATAACTAAGGTTTAGAGTGTGATAACTCTCAAAAAGAGTTATATTTCATGTCTTTAGACCTAGCTAATTGCTTATACTTTGTACATTTAGTTTCATTTTAGGACATTTCATTGGTGTTTTTACCATTGCATTAAGAGCTTGGACTGTGTTTAAAAGTTAGGTACTTTTAGTTGCATATGGAAAGGTTGTGTTTAGTGGTTTGGAAAGTGTAGGATGTGGAGAAAGAAAAAAGAAAGGAGTGAAGGTTTTTCAGGGCAAAAGGTTAGACAGTTTGCCAACACGAATGCCGTGGCAATTTCAAGAATATGACTGAGTTAACACTCAACACATACCAGTTTCAGACCCACTCTACTTGTACTAGAAAAATCTACCTAAAAAAGGGGAGAAGATATCATGGGTGGTTAAAGTTACCCTAGGAAGAAAAGCTTATAAAAAGCTAAAGGAGGAAACCCTAAAGGGTGTGAAGATTCAGAGGCAAAAATAAAGACAAGTCGCTGAGTACAGATGAAAGGAAGAAATCAAAGGCAATCCCTCTTAGCCACCATAGGACACCGTGCTGCTGGATTGTGGATTGACTTAGCAACAATCATCTTTCTAAGTTCTTCCATTATTTCTTAATCTATTCTCCCATTAATTTATTTGATCAAAATGATGTTGGGTGTTATTTTGTACTTGAATTTTAATTGCCAACCTATGAGCTAAATCTCATAGGATTGGGATTGCATGATGAAACTTTTACTTCATTAATGGTTGAAGCATATATTTGATTTAATATATTGTTTCATTCAATTATTTTTATTTCCAAATTGTATGCGTATATTCTCTAGACATAGATGATTGTGTAGCATGGCCATAAACTAAATCTAATTTTGAACATGTTAGATTAATTGGATTGAAATTAAATGATACAAGCTGGTATTCGATCGAATACTTGTAGCAAACTCTAGATATAGAGTAGCATTTGTATAGAACAAAGACAAAATAGTGCAAGGTATCATGCTAAGGCCAATAAAAACAGGCACGGTAACTTGAGATCTAGCTCTCGAAAGAAGCATATCACTTTAGGTCTCTTCTAAGCAGTAGATTGAGTATGATTTTGCTAAGGCATTACTAAAAGTAAGGACAAATTCTTAGTAATCCCAATCTTCCAAATCAACATTGTAGACCCTTAATCCTTTATCGTAGTATCTTATCCATAGCATTCTTAGTTATTTATTTATTCACTCGTAGATTATTTACGTTATTATTCTCGTAATTGCCATTGCATTTTTACCCTTGCTTTGCGTTAACATTTTTTAGTGTTAGTCAATATACATTTTACACACATCCTTACTACATTAATTTACCACTACGTACTTAACTTGGTTTTGCTATAACACTAATTATAATTCGTTATAATAACTTGACCACTTTTATACCTAATCTGATCCTTGTGGAGACGATCTCACTTATCACCTTATTACAATAACTTGGCCACTTTTATACCTAATCTGATCCTTGTCGAGACGATCTCACTTATCACCTTATTACATGATTCAACATGTATACTTGCACAATTCATATACCATTTCATACGCGACAGTCATGCTCATAGTAGCATATTTCTCAAATTTACACATTTGCATGTAAACATGCTCACGTTTTCATATATCACATAATATTCACTTTTTATTCTCTTTAGCATGTTTTAATATATTTTCATAATAAATCATAGATCTCATCATACACATATATATTGTACACACTCAATTTTGCTTGGGCCAAGAAATAAGTCCAAAAACAAAAATAATAAACCCCAAAACAAAACGAAGTCCAAGTTCAATCCAGAATTACAAATATAATTTGGCCCGATCGGAATGGCCCATTACTTGAAAAGATTTAAGGTCCATCTACAAGCTTGACTCATATGGAAATATAATCTTCAATGATATACAATCTTAGATATGATTGCAATATTAGATATGATTGCAATCTTAGATATGATATGCAATCTTAGATATGATACAATCTTAGATATAATATGCAATCTTAGATATGATACAATCTTAGATATGATTGCAATCTTAGATATGATATGCAATCTTGAAGATGTGATCTTGTAATCTTGGAGATTTAATTTGTAGATATCCTTTAATCTTAACTGTTGATGTAATTGATCTGTACCGTTGGATTTGGGGAGGCTTAACTATAAATAAAGGCCTCTCCCTTCATTGTAAATCACTTGAGTTTTGGGAAGCAATAAGAATTCTTGAGAGCATTCACTCAAATTTCTCTCCCTCTTGCGTTCTTACTCTCTGTGGTTTGTTCTTATTTTATTCTTCGTCTATCTTAGTTTTTCAACCTTTTTTTTATTTTAATTTCTTCATTTTTCAAATATGTATATTTATTCCTATCTTTTATACATTTGATTATTTATTTTATATATTATAATATTTAACCTTTTTATATAGTTTATTTTCAAATATATATTTTCTATGCATGTATATATATTATATTATCATTTCATGTATTTTGAACTATTGCATTATATTTTTATAATTTGTAAATGTTCTATTTATTCATTTTTTTAGTGTATGTCATTTATCTTATTTGTGCATAGTTTCATTTTTTTATATGCTATGTTTAATTATTTCTTTTATGTGTTATTTTATGATATATATTGTTGTATAATTTTTGCATGTATTATGTTTTTCTTTTAGTTTACTCATGTTTTTATTTGTTTATTATCTTATATTTACCCTAGTATGATTTTTTTCATTAAACGTATGTTCATGTTATTTAGTTTTGTCTTAGTGATATTATTTATGTTTGTATGGAAATGTTAGAATATTTTGTACATCTATGCTTCATGATGCATTAATATGTCATCCTAAAATGTCATTTAAAATAATATTCCAAGGTTTTAAAAAAAAAAAAAATAAAAGGCAATGCTTGATTTTTGGAAACTTCGAGAAAGGTAGTGCCCTAACTTACTGGGTTGCAACTTTTCTCGTTGAATTCGAATAGTCAAGCACCCTTCTAAGTGATTTTGAGTTTTCAAAACTTAAACAATTATTTCGAGATTTCAAAACAGAGTGTCCTAACTTACTGGATATGGCGTTTTGTTGTTTCGAGATAGAAATTTTCGAAAGACGAGCTTAGTTTCGAAGGTTTTAAAATGTTGCGTCCTAACTTACTAGATGTGATGTTTTGACTTGTTTGAAATAAGTGAGCCTTAATTTTCAAAATTGAGACATTCTAATTAAAAGAGGTTTGCATCTTAAAACTTTCAAATTTCTGACATTAAAGACACTTACCAACTTTTGGGCGTTACGAGGGTGCTAACCCTTACTCGTACATAACCGACTCCCGAATCCATTTTCTCGACTTTCGTAGACCAAAATTAATGTTTTAAAACAAAACATTTTATAAGGTGATCCAATCACACCTAAAAAGATTGGTGGCGACTCCCGTTTTTGTTTTTCTTAAAGTCGATTCCCATTTTCCAAAACACGATTTAAAAATGGTTTCAACATATATAACACATATTTAGATCATCACATATTAATGAAGCCTTGTATAACATAACATAGAGATGATATTTGTGTAACAGCCCGAATTAGACCCTAGTCGGAATGGTGGTTTCAGGACCACGAATCTGAGTCAGAAAAATATTTAAAAATTATTTACTATGTTTATTTTGTGTGAATTTATATTTGTGGAATTTTCGTACTTTAATTTTTCCGTTTGAGTGCCCGATTAGATAAAAAGGCTTAATCGCGTAAAATAAGTTAAATGTGAAAGTATTTAATTGAACTTGTCTTTATAATTTGGAGCATTTATTATGCAATATAACAATTTTTAATATGATGGACGGTAATGACCATTGCTTATAATGGTTTAAAATTTTAACTAAAAGGTTAAATAAATAAAATAATAAACATGTTAATATATAATAAAACATATAATAAGTTGTCATGCATTTTTCTTTCATTATTCATCACTGAATATCAAAACAAGAAAGAAAAAGAAAAAGCTTG
The DNA here is from genome assembly GCA_025698465.1 of Gossypium longicalyx. Lineage (NCBI taxonomy): Eukaryota > Viridiplantae > Streptophyta > Magnoliopsida > Malvales > Malvaceae > Gossypium > Gossypium longicalyx. Next base: position 11,900,226 of record CM047000.1, read on the forward strand.
GATGGTTCGGCCATGGTTGATCTTGATTAAGGTATGTAACTAGCCCGATTTTTGATAATTTTTACGTTTTTGAGATCGTTGCGAAGTTATCTTCAAGACCCATGCTTGAATTTTTTATTTTGGTGAATATTTTGAGTTATGCCATTGTTGAAAGCTTGTGATTTTTGTTGTTTGATGATGAAATATGAAAGATATGTTTTGGGTTAACATGTTTTGTATTGGAGTTTTTGATGATTTTGAGTAATTAGGACTAAATTACAAAAATAATAATTTGAGGGACTAAAATGTTAAATAAATAAAATATATGGACTTGTATGAACACTAGGAACATTCGGCCTAACATGGGTATGTTGAGATTTTTCATATTTTGTGTTTTGTGCAATAGGGACTAAATTGTAAAAAGTGTATAATGTTAAGGGTAAAATGGTAATTTTCCCATTTATGTGTTTTTGGACTAAGTTGAATGAAAATATGTTTGAATGATTTTAATTTGAATATGTTTAGATCCAGAACCAAAGAAATCGGCTTTGAATCTGGGGAAAATGAAAGTTACCGACTAGTTGTCCCGTTCCATTTTACATCGTCCGAGGTAAGTTTATAAGCAAATAAACATACTTAATTTTAATTAAATGCAACTTATATATGCTGAAATGAAATATGTGAATTTATATCTATAATAGCCGAATGTATACAAGCTTGGCTACTATATTTCTGAATTTGTTTCGACCGAGTTACGACGTCCGAAAGCCCTGTATGAACCTTAAGAATAACTAGGATACATATTTCATGACATAGGATTTCGATATTTGATGTGCGAGTAAGACCATGGCATCTATATGTGACTCCGATATATGTGTGCGAGTAAGACCCTGTCTAGGACAGTGGCATCGATATGTGGTTACATGTAAGACAACGTCTGGGATGTTGGCATTGTACGATATATGTGTGATTATCCGAGTGTCCTATCCAATTCTGAATGGTTCATCGGGCATCGATAAGTTGTGATCAAATGTGCAAAAATGAGCTAAAATGATCAGGTATTACCTATTTGAAATAAAGTGAGTAAGTTACTTAATATTTATTGCAAAACATACTTGAAGTAAAGTAAAAATATATGTGAATGTGAAAAAGGTATTCGGCCTTGTGAATAAATAATATGAATATTATTGAAATGATTTTTGAATATATGCAATTGGTGGTATATTCGGCCATTGATATAAATATATATATGATTGTTATACTTTGACTTACGAGTATATGTATATAAGTGTATGTGTATTTGGTATGGTAAAGATGTTTTGGCTTGTCCATTTAATGATAGTTTGTTAATGTATCTTTATATATAAAAGTGTTCATTCGGTCATTGTTATGCTTATGCATAAGAAGTTGTATTTTAATTCATGAGTATATATATATGTGTATACATGTATGTGGTCACTTAATGATTGAGCTTTGAAACTGAAAGATGCTTTGATAATATATATATACGGACATAAATAAGTTATGTGTGAAAGTATAAGATAAATGTTAAATCATAGGATTGAAGTTTAAATTGATTATGTTAGTATAATTTGATATAGTTTAACTGTATAGATTATGTCCTTGAATAGTTATTTGCTTATGACTTACTAAGCTATAAAAGCTTACTATGTGTGTGTATGTTTGTTTTTGTTTTATAGATTTTGGATTTAATTTATGAGCTCGGGAATCGTTAGAGAAGCTTATCACACTATCAACTGTATTCGGTATTTTATAAACTGAATTTACGAACCTATGGCATGTATAGGCTAGATTATAGTTTGAAAAGTTGGATTTTGGTTTTGTATAATTTAAGCCATACGAAAATGGCCTAATTTCATTGTTGAGTTTGGTTTGTTTGTTTTTAGCTTAAGTTTATTTTGGTTATTATGCTATGTGTAATGGATAAATGATATATGGGATATCTATTTTGTGCATTAAAATTGGTTGATGATCTTGGATGTGTGTATATGGTTAATGTGTTATATGTGATTTGGCATTAAAGGTTGCCTGGCTATGTCTGAGCATGATATAATTTTTTCTTGATATGTTCATTATATGGTATGGGAGATTCATGTTTTGAATACATATCTATTTGTAGTTAATGACTTACTCTAATGAAATATAAATTGTAGTATGAGCTGGTTTGAAAATTATACAATAATGTATTGTAAATTCGGATATAAGATAAAGGTATATGAGATGGTTATGACTAACTCATGATTCAGCATTTGCTTATATAAATATTTATGTATATGATGAATTGACTTGATATGTACCTCATCTTAAGGTATATATATTTATGATGGTGTTGATCATGTGTTTCAATTATGAGTTAATAGGGGACGTGTGTCGTGTTATAACTTGTTATGCATTAGTAAATTAAAATGCATGTTATTTATATGAGATATATTCGGTGTAAGCTTATAGTGCTTAGTAAAAACAGGTATTGACATATAAAATGATTTAATAAAGTTGGAAATGAACAATTGCTAAAGCATATTTGTTAAACACATTTGTATTCGGCTATATGCATTGAAAAATGACCAAATGAATAGTGACTTGTACAATAGCAAATTATGAAAAATATATGAGTTTATATGTGATGTATAAATATCCTACTTGATAGTAAATGAATGTCGAGTAGTATGTAAGTTAGTCCTTTAATTATGGTTATAAGTTGACTGAACATGTACTAATATAAAAGTGTCGAATATGATATGGTCAAATTGAAATGATTAAGTATACTTGTTTCTGTGAGTTCTATCTATATATGAATTTTTAGTTTGCAATCGAAGTATAATGTAGTTTTTATGTTTTGTACATTCTATAAAATGCATCCAAGTTATACTCGGCTATGTAGTGTTAAAAATTAAATCAACTATTTATATTAATAATTGATTGGTTTAAAAGTTTGTGCAAGTGTATGCATATGATTGTTTGAATTTGTGTCATGACTGGTAATACCTCATAACCCTAATCCAACGATGGATATGGGTTAGGGCTGTTACAATTTGCACACATATCATCATCACATACATCAACACATCACAAATCATAGTTTTCATGAACTAATAATTTTAGGAACACTTACTTGGAATTTCCTTATGATAATTTTTTTAACTATTCTTTGAATACTTAGTTTACTCTCAAATAATTATTTAATAGCATTTTATGAAAAATAAAAGTAGCATATTAGACTCAAATTAAATATTTAGATCCCACACCTTATATCGAAGATTCAATTGCTACAATCCTATTAGAAGAGGTTTCGCTTGGAGTTAAACCTGGTATATGAATCTATCGCATCAAACACGTATTTTAGTTATAGATCTATCGGATGTGTCTTATTACTTAAAGATTAATCATTGAAATAATTCTCACCAATTACTTACCCTTAAATCGAGACTTAGATTCAATGCCTTCGTTATCACACTAAAGATCTTTTGGATTGGCGTTATTCGATCCTGTAAAGAATATAGGAACAAAATGTTAACACATGAAAAAAAATGTGTCTTAACACCATTCGGCTATGAGGAAAAACAATAGAGAGGAAATAATATTCTCAAGACTTCTTATGTACTAACACTACTCGAATACACAATGAAATCTGTAACACCTCTTACCTATATTCAACGCCGAAACAGGATACGAGGCATTACCGGACTTACCACACAAACAAACATACAATTTCGGGTTATAAATTTGCGTCCAAAATAAAACCATTTGCATTTAACCATAAATATAACATTGCATTATTTACATACGAACTTACCTCGGTACAAAAATAGTAAAATTGGACCTAATCGTCAAACACTTCGCTTTTCCCCTGATCTAGGTTCGAACCTCGTTTTTCTTGATCTATAATAACAAATTTAACTCATTTAATACTCACATTATTCAATTTTGCCCAAAAATCATATTATGGCAAAAATTACATTTTTGCCCTTAATGTTTCACATTTTTACGATTTAGTCCCTAGGCTCGTAAAATGAAATGTATTCAACTTCTTCAAAACCCAAGCCTAGCCGAACCATTTTCATACTCATACAAACCCACATTTTCCATTTAATCACACTTTTACTAATTTTATAACATTTACAAATAAGTCCTTTTTGACATTTTTACCGAAAATCACTTAGCAAAAGTTGTTTATCTTACAACAAAAATACATTTTCTACCATTAGACATCAAAACACATGCATGTCTAACATGGGTAAAATTTTATACTTTGACAATACTTCAAAATAGTCCTTGCAAAAGCTAGATTAGGTTACATGGATCTAAAAAAAATTAAAATCATTAAAAACAGGGCTAGAACGGACTTACAATTGAGCTTGGAAGCTTCACAAACCCTAGTTATGGTTTCTCTTGCAGTATTCGACCATGAGGATGAAATTTGGAGAAGATGGACACTTTTATTTTACTTAATTTGTCATTATTTACCAAATGACTAAAATACCCCTAACTTAAAACATAAAAATTCTCTTACTTCATGTCCAATTTTGTCCAACTTAAAGTATAATGGTCTAATTACCATATAAGGACCTTCAATTTAAAATTTTATTGCAATTAAACACCTCTAGCTTCTAGAACACATATTTTGCATCTATTACAATTTAGTCATCTTAGTCAAATTGGACACCTTATCGATAAAATTTCTTAACGAAATTTTTACACAATCATTCAATCATAATATAGACCTTAAAACAATATCACAATAAATATTTCTACTTCAGATTCGTGGTCTTGAAACCACTGTTTCGATTTGACCTTAAAACGGGCTGCTACAACTCTCCCCCTTTAGGGATTTTCGTCCCTAAAAATCTTACCGAAAAAGAGGTTTGGGTACTAGTTTCTCATAGCTTCCTCAGGTTCCCACGTAGCATCTTCAACCCCATGTCTTTGCCACAAAACTTTCACTAGGGCTATGCTTTTATTTCTCAACTGTTTAACTTCCTGAGCTAAAATCTTGATCGGTTCTTCACCATAAGTCATATTAGGTCGAACCTCGATTTTTGTCGGTGAAATCATATGTGAAGGATTAGAACGATATCGTTGCAACATCAATACATGAAACACATTATGAATCATTTCCAACTCTGTTGGTAAAGCTAACTGATATGCTACCAGCCCTATTCCTTCAATAATCTCATACGGCCCAATGAAACGTGGACTTAACTTGCATTTATGGTCAACTCTTAGAATCTTCTTCCACGCAGATAATTTTAGAAATACCTTATCACCGACTTGAAATTCAAATTTTTTCTGTTTCAAATTCGCGTATGATTTATGTCTATCCAAAGCAGCTTTCAAACAATCATGAATTACTTTCACTTTCTCTTCGATTTCTCTAATCAAATCAACCCCATGAATCTGTCTCTCACTAAGCTCAGTCCAGTACAACGAAGTCTGACACTTACGGCCATACAATGCTTCACACGGTGCCATCTTTATACTCAACTAAAAACTATTGTTATTAGCAAATTCGACTAAAGGTAGATATTTCTCCCAACTACCTTTGAACTTTAAAACACAATAGTGAAGCATATCTTCGAGAACTTGAATCGTTCTTTTCGATTGACTGTCGGTTTGTGTATGAAATGTAGTACTAAAGTTCAATTTTATGCCCAAAGCCTCTTGCAAATTTTTCCAAAATTATGAAGTAAATCTGGGATCTCTATTCGATATAATAAAAATAGACACTCTGTGTAATCTCACAATTTTAGCTATGTACAATTTAGCTAGCTTATCAAGAGACTAGTCGGTACGTACCAGAATAAAATGAGTTGATTTTGTCAATCTGTCAATAACAACCCATACGGCATCTTTCTTTTTCAGAGCCAAAGGCAAACCCGCTACGAATCCATCGTAATCCGATCCTATTTCCACTCGGGTACCATCATTGGATGAAGTAAACCCGAAGGCATTGGTGTTCATCTTTTACTTGTTGACAAATTAAACATCTCAAGACAAACTTCGAGTATCTTGTTTCATACCTGACCACCAATACAATTTCTTCAAATAATTATACATTTTTGTACTACGCGGATAAATTGATAAACAACCACTGTGTGCTTCGTGTAAAATTTTTTGAATAAATTCATCATTTTTCAGTACACATACTCTATCTCAGAACATCAAACAATCATCCAAACTGATCCGAAAGTCTGTATCACTACCCAATTCACACTGAGCTCTTTCGGCTTGCAATTCACTATTATTTTCTAAGCTTCAAAAATTTGCCGAAGAAATATCGGCCTAGCTATCATCTCGGCCAAAATTGAACTATCATTAGACAAAGTCAGTTTCGTATTCATAGCTCTTAAAGCAAACAAGGACTTTCTGCTCAAGGCATCTGTGACTGTATTTGCCTTTCCTAGATGATAGTCAATCACTAATTCATAATCTTTCAGTAACTCAAGCTATCTCTGTTGTCGCAAGTTCAGATCTTTCTGAGTCATCAAATATTTTAAACTCTTATAATCAATAAAAATATGGCATTTCTCACTGTACAAATGATGACGCCAAACTTTCAAGGCAAAAACAAAGGCGGCTAGTTCTAAATCGTGTGTCAGTTAATTCTTCTCTTGCGGTTTCAACTGTCTCAAGGCATAAGCTATCACTTTTCCCTCTTGCATCAACACACAACCCAACCTATTTAATGAAGTGTCACTATAAATTACAAGTTCTTTTCCCGATTCAAGTTATACTAAAACCGACGCCTCAGTTAATAATGCTTTCAATTTCTCGAAACTTTGCTGACATTTTTTGAACCATTCAAATTTAACATCTTTTTAAAACAACTTGGTCATAAGAGTAGCAATCATCGAAAATCCTTTGAAAAAATGTCGGTAATAATCGGCTAAAGCCAAAAAGCTTCTAACTTCAGATACATTCCTTGGTGGTTTCCAATCAACAATTGCCGAAATCTAGCTTGGATCAATTCGAATACCATCACTTGAAATGATATGTCCTAAAAATCTGACTTCTCGGAGCCAAAACTCAGTTTTACTGAATTTAGCAAATAATTTCTTATTTCTCAACGTCTACAATACAGTTCTCAAGTGCTCGACATGCTCAGACTCATCTTGAGAATAAATTAGGATATCATCAATGAATACAACCACAAACTTAACTAAATACGGTTGAAAATTTTGATTCATCAAGTCCATAAAAACGGCAGGAGCATTAGTTAGTCCAAAAGGCATAACAAGAAATTCATAATGCCCATACCTTGTCCTGAAAGCGGTTTTCGGCACATTCGACTCTTTAACTCTCAACTGATAGTAGCCAAATCTCAAATCAATCTTCGAGAATACCATTGCTCCTTTTAACTGATCAAACAAGTCATCAATCCTTGGCAAAGGATACTTGTTCTTTATAGTCACCTTGTTGAGCTGTCGGTAATCAATACAAAGTCTCATAGATCCGTCTTTCTTCCTTGTAAATAACACTGGAGCACTCCAGGAAGAAAAAATAGGTCTCACAAAACCCTTATCGGTAATCAATACAAAGTCTCATAGATTCGTTTTCTTCCATGCAAATAACACTAGAGCACCCTAGGAAGAAAAACTAGGTCTCGCAAAACCCTTATCTATCAAATCTTGCAACTAAGCTTTCAATTCTTTCAATTTAGTTAGAGCCATCCAATATGGAGCAATCGATATCGGTGAAGTCCCAGGTACTAAATCAATAGCAAACCCAACCTCTCTGATCGGAGGTAACCCAGGCAACTCTTCTGGAAACACATATGGATATTCACAGACTATCGACACTGATTCAATTTTCAATTCAGGCATCTTTGTATGCAAGATAAACTTCACAACCTTTCCTTACGTACCTCTGAGCAGATATAGATGAAATCACAATAAGAAATTCACTTGATTCATCGGTTTTCAACCATAGAACTTTACCATTTTCACATTTCAATTCAATAGTTTCCTGTCTACAATTTACTTTGGTATCATGCAGTGTCAACCAGTCCATACCCAAAATAACATCGAATTTTTCAAATGGCAATAACATTAAGTCAGCCAAAAAACAGTGACCTCGAATCATCAAAGGACAATTCTTGCAAACTTTATAAACTAGCATATATTTGTCTAAGGGGTTTAACATTTTAATCACAAACTCAATAAACTCAACAGGAAAATTCTTACTAGATACCAAATTCACACAAACATTAAAATGAGTCGATCCAGGATCGATCAATGTAATAACATTAGTATCATAAAGAGAAAATGTACCAGTAATCACACCAGGAGATGACGCATCCTCACGAGCAAGTATGGCATAAGCTCTAGCAGGTGCTCTAGCTTCAAATCTTACAGTTGAATCCTTCGTCACACCTTTACTACTAGTTTTATTCCCGGTATTTCTCGGTGGCCTACCTCTATTGGTAGTATTATTCAGCCTTGTACTCTGAAATTTTCCTTCTTCGGCCATCTCAGGGCAATCTTAGATAAAATGCTCTTGAGAACCACACTTGAAACAAGCTCGGTCATTCATCCTACACTCATTGGGATCATCGTCTACCACAATGCTAACATTCAGATCTGTTAAACATAACATTACCCACACTTGTCATTGAAGTAGTTTGAGCTTTAGGACCCGAATATTGTTTCCTGTGGTCTCTGTGTGAATACCCAGTTGAAACATTCGAACGAGAATAGATTTCTCTAGATTTCTTTGATTGTAATTGAAATGACTTACCCATCAGCCTTTTTCTTGCATCTCTAGCCTCACTCTCGGCCTTTCTTTTCTCCTTGCTTAGTTCTTCGACATTGCAAGCTCGTTCAACCAATACAACAAATTCTTTTAATTTTAAAATTCCAACTAACAGTCTGATGTCCTTATTCAACCCATCTTCGAACCTTTTACACATAATAGCCTCGATGGAAACACACTCTCGGGCATACTTACAGAGCCTGATAAATTCTTGCTCATACTCTATCACTGACATTCGGCCCTGTTTCAGCTCAAAAAATTCTTTACGTTTCTGATCGATAAACCGTTGACTAATATATTTCTTTCAAAATTCCTCTTGAAAGAATTCCCATATATCTCTCTCTCTTGGTACCACAAATACTAGTGTCTTCCACCAGTGATAAGTTGTGTCCCTCAATAATGATATAACACATTTCAACCATTCTTTGGGTGTACATGATAACTCATCAAATACCCTGATAGTATTCTCAAGCCAGAACTCGGCTCTCTTGGGGTCATCATCTACATTTGCTCTAAATTATTCAGCCCCTTGCTTTTGAATCTCATCAACTGGAGGCGTATTCAATCTTACCAATTCCACACCTTGAGGAGCTACAGGAATCGGTTGGGGATAAGGAAGGGGTAGAGGATGTTGAGTAGTTGGATTTTTTCAAACAAACTCCGAATACCAGTCGTTCATTATGTGGAGGAAGGCTTCCCTAGCCCCTCCTCCCTGACTAATTGTGGGAGGTCTACTTTCAGATGGCACTGCCCCTTGAGCAAGAGCTGGCGCATTACTTTCTACCTCATCAGCTATAGCTCGATCGGAATCCATTTACTATATGAAAACACAGTTTAAAATTGTCAAGAGTCATCATACTATCACAGTTTATTCATGGCATGTATAACTAGACTCTTACACACACTACGTTAGTCTAAGAATCAACTAAACCATAGCTCTGATACCACTGAATGTAATACCCCTTACCCGTATTCAATGCCAGAATAGGGTACGAGGCATTACCAGACTTATCACACAAACAAACATACAATTTTGGGTTATAAATTTGCGTCCAAATTAAAAAAATTTGCATTTAATTATAAATATAACATTGCATTATTTACATACGAACTTACCTCGGTATAAAAATAGTAAAATTGGACCTAATCGTCAAACACTTTATTTTTCCTCAATTTAGGTCTAAACCTCATTTTTCTTAATCTATAATAACAAATTTAACTCATTTAATACTCACATTATTCAGTTTGGCCCAAAAATAATATTATGGCAAAAATTACATTTTTTCCTTAATGTTTCACATTTTTACGATTTAGTCCCCAAGCTCATAAAATGAAATGTATTCAACTTCTTCAAAACCCAAGCCTAGCTGAACCATTTTCATACTCATACCAGCCCACATTTTTCCACTTAATCACACTTTTACTACTCATTTTTTAACTTTTACAAATAAATCCTTTTTGACATTTCTACCAAAAATTACTTAGTAAAAGTTGTTTATCTTACAACTAACATACATTTTCTACCATTAAATATCAAAATACATGCATGTCTAACATGGGTAAAATTTTAGACTTTGACAATACTTCAAAATAGTCCTTGCAAAAGCTAGATTAGGTTACATGGATCTCAAAAACATAAAAATCATTAAAAACGAGGCTAAAACGAACTTACAATCTAGCTTGGAAGCTTGACAAACCCTAGTTATTGTTTCTCTTGGCCATGGGGATGAAATTTGGAGAAGAAGGACACTTTTATTTTACTTAATTTGTCATTATTTACCAAATGACTAAAATGCCCCTAACTTAAAACATAAAAAATTCTCTTACTTCACGTCAAATTAAAGTATAATGGTCTAGTTACCATCTAAGGACCTTCAATTTAAAATTTCATTGCAATTAAACACCTCTAGCTTCTAGAACACACATTTTGCATCTATTACAATTTAGTCCTCTTAGTCAAATTGTACACCTTATCGATAAAATTTCTTAACAAATTTTTCACACAATAATTCAATCATACTGTAGACCTTAAAAAATATCACAATAAATATTTCTACTTCGAATTCGTGTTTTCAAAACCACTATTTTGGTTTGACCCTAAAACAGGCTATTACAAAATCAATGACGAATCTCGGCGAAAGAGCGGATAGGTTTAAAAATCTACAAGGATTATATGATTGATGAGCCTTCGTCACAAAATAATTAAAATAGGATGATTGAATCCTTAGAAGAGATGGGAGAGATCGAAAGAGAAAGAAAAAAGGGAAAGGGAAAATTTTAAACCCAACGAAAAAAATAGCATCGGGGATGGTGGCGAGGACGGTGGTCCAATGAGGTGAGAAAATGTATAAAAAAGTGGAAGTGTTCGGTCAGAATATTGAGAAAAAATAGAAAACAAAAAGAGTGGTGGAAGAAGGTTTTTTTCGTTATGGTTCGAAGCGATTCATGATGGCGTCGGCAGCGATGAAGGGCGGTGATCAAAAGAAAAGAGGGGAAAAAGAGAACATTGGATGGTGGTGTGGAGGTGGTGAAGCTGTAGCCTGTTGTGGAGGAATTTTAGGTGGTGTTTATTTGTCAAAAATGAGAGAAAATGAAAAAGGAAAAAATGAAAATATAGGAGCAAATGAGTGGTATGGATGGCAAGGAGGTGGGGTAAGCTGGGTCAACTGTGACCAGGTTCATTGAACTAGAACAAAAGGCAATATATGAAGTTTTGGCAAGGGAGGGAGACATGGAGTGAAAATGGGATCATGTCACCCCAACATTTGGTAAGTTTGACTCATAAAAAGGGAAAGGAAACCTCCTAAACATGGTAGCAATAAGGTGGACAACAAGCATTTTAAGCACATGGAAATTGTGTTAAAAAATTAAATAAAAAGATGAGAACAAGGGGACTTGAACTTAGGACCTCTAGGATAGCTTAGAAGCACTTAACCACTTGACCACTTCACCTCTTTGTTTTAATTCTAGAAAAGGAATACTCAAACCCTCGATCTTAAATCACATAAATAGAGCACTTAACCACAGATACAGAGCCTTATGCATGGCCCTATGTAACACACATTGGCAAAGCATGGGAGAGACCTAGGCTATATAAAGGGCTAGCAACACTTAAGTGGTAAGAGGCCATTTGGGGGTGTATGGGTGCTCCCAAGAACAAAACCGCGAGGGTCATATGCGCCCAAAGTGGAAAATATCTTACCAGGTTGGGTGTTGGCTATGACATTTATAAAAATATATTATCTATTCACTCACGTAGGGATTTGAACACATGACCTTAGGGTAAGCTAATATCTTGCAACTAAACTAGTGATTTGAACACATGACCTTAGGGTAAGCTAATACCTTACCACTAAACTAGCATCCGATAAAATTGGAACAATATAAACTAGATTAGCATGGCCCCTGCACAAAGATGACACGCACAAATCGAGAAATGGTCCAAAATTTTCATTCCAAACACCTAGTTAATAAAAATTAGATTAATAAACCGAAAGAGTAGTCACCCAAATTTTATTTATTTATTTATTTATTTTAGATAACGTTTTTATATTAATAAATATCAAATATAGTGGTCGAGTAGTGGTGAAGCTGTCCTTGATGACTTGTGTTCGAATCCTTTCCCTCACACTATTTTCTATGTGGTAAAATTTTGCCTCAAACCTTAGCAAAGGTCACACCATGTTTTTAAATAAATGTGGTAGGAATTAAAATAAGGAAGTGAAGTGATCAAGTGGTTAAGTGCTCCTTACCTATCCTAGAGGTCCTAAGTTCAAGTCCCCTTTTTCTCATATTTTTATTTAATTTTTTTGACACAATTTCCATATGCATAATGTGCTTGATGTCCACCCCATTTTTACCATGTTTAGGAGGATTCTTTTCCCTCTTTATGATCAAACTTACCGTATGTTGGGGTAACATGATCCCCTTTTCACTTCATGTCTCCCTCCCTTTCCAAAACTTCATATCTTGGCTTTTCTTATGGTTCAATAAACCATTTCACAATTGACCAAGCTTACCCCACCTCCTTGTCACCCATACTACTTATTTGCTCCCACTATCTTATTCTTTTTTCATTTCTTTCTTTTTCATTTTCTCTCCTTTTTGACAAGCAACCACCATCTTCAACCACCATCTAAAATTCCTACACTGTGAGCTATAGCTTCCCCACCTCCACACCACCGTCGGAGGTTTTCGTCTCCTCTTTTCTTTCAATCACCGCCCTTCACTACCACTGTCGTCGCCATGAGCCGCCTTGAACCACCGCGGGAAAACCTTCATTCACCACTCTTTTTCTTTTCTCTTTTCTCTCAATGTTGTGGCCAAAACCTCCCACTCTTTTTATATTTTTTCTCACCTCATTGGACCAATGTCGTCACTGCCCTCAAAGATGCCATTTTTTTCGTTGGGTTTGATTTTCCCCTTTTTTTCTCTCTTTTGATCTCTCCCATCTCTTCTAAGGATTCAATCATCCTATTTTATTTATTTTGTGACCAAGACTCATCGATCATATATTTTTGTAGAACGTTAAACCTCTCCGCTCCTTCGTAAAGGCTTATCAATAATCTCCTAGTATTGTTGAGTAATGTAAGTGCATGAGAGGTGTTACATTTAGTGGTATCAGAGCCCAGTTTAAAACATAAAATCGTGGAATTTTGTTTTGAGTCTACATATATATTTAAAAAAGGCATTTTGGGAACCATGCCACAAGCAATTTTTTATGGGATTTTCAGAAAGTTAAAATCCAAGAACTCCAATGTCGTTCCAAAGTTAGTACTATCACTGTTAAACTGTAGACAAATATTAAGATTATACTGTGTAAAATTATATATTAAAACTGTAAAACTAATACTGTAAACACTAAGGAAATAGTTAGACACTTTATTTTTGAACTATAGAGTAATATAAAACTTTAGACTCAAGAAAGTGATATGAAAACCTGAGGTATGCGAACTCGTGGTATGTGATTTTCGAGGAGCACAATGTCGAGTAGCTCAAGATTATTCATTAGCTTTACATGGACTTGTGTCTGAACCTGAGACAAATGGCATCGTTACAGTATCTACTGATAAAGGCAAAAATCGTGAGATTAGGGATGATACAATATCCTAAGCAATGTAAGGAGTTTTAGAAAGGGGTTTTTGAGACTACGATTGAGAAGAACAAAATATTAGATGGAAGTAAGTGATTGGAACACGAGAGAATGGAAGAGAATAAAGTATGAAATAAGAGGAAGTTTAGTCCTACTAGCTCAAATTCACGACCTTTGGAGTTAGCCAGAGAGGATAAATCACAGCATAGTGCTATAAATTTTAATACAAGAAGTTCTATTGGATCAACGAGAAAATTTGTTTGAAAGTATTGTAATAAGTGCCATTCGAGCGAGTGATGGATAAAGTCAGGAACATGGCTGAGAAGTGGGTTTGCGAAGCATTATGTTACGGATTGTCCATGACATCATCCTATTTAAATGCAAGCTTCGACTCAAAAACAGAATCAAAGACTGGTTTATGCTGCTAGGCTTCAAGAGGATCGAGATGCATCTAGCGTCAATGAAGGTACTTTTACAATCCATTCTAATTGTACCTTGGATTGATTGAAATTTTGGTTTCACCAAAATGTTTGTTTTTAATTGTGTGTTTGTGAAATTGAGAATTTGGGAATGAGGAAATCGTTAGCGATATTTCTATAGATAGTCCCTTGAGACAATCCGTGTAATTAAATAGGAAATCCATTAAAGATTTAAGGTGAAGTATTTGAACTATATTGGAATTAGAGTTGCGCAGTGAAAGTGTGGTGGTTGGTTTAGAAAGAAGAGTTATGAATTTTGTGGATTAGTTAACTAGTGTGATGATAGGAATTTCGAGGACAAAATTCTTTTAAAGGAGGGGAGAGTTATGAAAAATGAGTTTGTAATAAAATTAGACTTAGTTTTCGAAATTATTAATGTTTACAAGTGAGTTTTCTAAAGACACCTGATTTATGAAGTTAATATGTTTTTGTTTCTGAAATAATAACAAATAATCAAGTTCTCCAATTTTGAATAAAAAGATAATTGATTTAGAAGTATGATTGAAAATCCAAAATTGGAACTTGATTATTTGCAATTGATTGAATCTTTGCAATTGAGATATTATTTGTTTCGATTCCTGAAATTTGAACTGTTTTTATGAAATTAAAATAAATGATTCAATTCATTTGTTTTGAATTGATAAGCCAATAGTTTTAAAAAAGAATTCAAAATTCTGAAAGTTTATTTCGGCCATTTTCGTGGACAAATGATTCTTTGAAATAGAATTGAAAATAAAGTTGAACATTCGATTTTACTAGTTTTGAATGAACTGCGCAAATGGTTTTAAAAGAAAAGTATGTTTGAAATCAAGAAAGTTTTTTTGAGCCATTTCGGTGCCCAATGTAGCTTTCCAAATTTGGCCATAACGACTAAGCCGAATTTGGGGTGTTACACCTAAATAGAAATTAATAAATTCCATGTCACTGACTAATCTCTCATAAGGGGATTAGCTCCTCATGGATCCCATAAATAACATAAACTTGATTGAAAGCATGAGCATAAATAATAATTCAAGAATAAGGTTCAAGAAGAATCTTGATTTTGTATTAATGATTGTAAGTGCAGAAATCCACAAAGAGTTGATGAATCCACAAATCAAATTCTCTGAAGAACAAGAATAAAACTAGAACTGAATTACAAATAGAAATAACCTAAGTACAAAAATAAACTAAAGAAACTGAAAACTAAAACTAAAAAAAAAGTTGTAACCTAAAACTAAAATAAAAGAAGATTATTAAGTGTTCAGTGAAGCCTATTTATAGATTTAGGGTTTGTCATTGTCCATTGACCTAATTCAACTAAAATTTTTACGTTAAAGTTAGTTGTGTAGACCAAAACACCCTTGGATAATTAATTCTCCACGTCAAGGTGGTGTCGCGACATCCTCTGGCCTATGTTGCAACACTGGTGGCAGTTTAAGAGTTGAGGCTCGAATTTAGGGTTGTGTCGTGACACACTCTGTTTATGTCATGACACTGAAGGCAGCTTTGCTCTTTTGGTACTCTACTCACTATGTTGCGATGCCACTCCTCCGTGTTGCAACATTGTAACCAGTCTTATGTTCTTATGCCTCCAAATGATGCTTAATTTAAATTTTTTTTTCTTTTAGTGTGAAAAAAATAATTATTACGATTATTAGTTTGAATTTTTTTGTTAATTAAATTTTTTATTTTTTATTTACCTTTTTTATTATCATATTTAATTATGAATATTTATTTTTATAGGTCGGTGTAAGAACAATCCAAAGTGAGTTGAATGTACAGATATTTGGCAAACCAATGGAGTTGTGATTACAAATACGATAAGGCTAAGTGTTCGAACGAACTTCCACCTAAGCTAACCAATTATATGTATTAAAAGGATGGAGATTAGATAAACCTATGGGTTGAAGACGAAGTATACGAGGAGGAAGCATACGAACAATGGGAGATTATGGAGAACCAAAGATTGCATACGCTAGAGCTTTACCAACGAAGAAATGAAACAATGACTTCATTGGAAAAGATAAATAAGCAACAATTAGGGACATCTGAATATTTAGATGAAACTCCTTATGATTCATATCACCATAAGTCGGAGCAGGAAAGCCGTGAGTGAGAATTCCAAGCCAAATCAAAAAGAATCTAACAACAGTTGGATAAATTAGAGGAATTTTTCAGGAAAAAAATCCAAAATGAGTACCCCATTGGAAGAGGAGTACATGATGTCTCCAATTTCAATCCGAAGGACCAATGTGCTACCGAAAAATATTTGGAATTAAATCTTTAAAATCAACAAGAGTTTGGATCCACAAACGAAAACAAATTGAATATAATTGAAGTTGTCTCGAATCTAATTAACATAGACATAGACGTAGTAGTAAATCTAGTGGTAGAGTTAGAGGTAGAGGAGCTTCAATCAATTTTTAATGAAAGTGTAGACGAGCCAATACACTTTCTGGCCATAACAGAGGAGGTGTCAGTCGAAGAAGTTGACGAGTTTATCTCATTCTCAATTGACGATGAAGATAAAGCTCAGGCAACCAAAGCCTTTCGCAACATAGAGAAAAGGAAGCTCGAGCCAACAATACCCTGAAAGATAATTTGGGGTTGGCTCAAAATTGGTACCAAGTGCCTTGTGATGTAGATGTTGCGTCAGTGGAAACACAAAAATATTCACACTTTTTCATGCCCTTTTTAACTCAAATTCATACGGTTTCAGTGAAATTATTATCAAAAATTATATAAATATTATAAAATAATTATTTTGTACTTAAATTATTAAAATAATGAATTTAATTAATTTTATATTAAACTTTGATTAATTTTGATTATTTTCGATAGATTTGCACAAAGGGTGGAAATTGGCTCGGTAAACACTACTAGAAGTTCAAAACCAAGAAGCAATTTGAAGTATCAAGGCGAATTAATTTTCAGCCTAAGTAGGTCCAATTATGTGTATTAATTCATGATATAATTAATTTTAATTTATATCCAATTTAATTTGGATTAAATAAATTATTATTAATTAATTATGAAAAAGTAGTCTAGTTGAGACGAACTGAGTGAACCGAATCGACCAAGAAGTAGACAGGCCAAAACTGTCCATATGCTGACCCAAATCAGCTTATTGGCTGATTATTTAGCTTGCAAAGAGGCCCTTGAAGACTTGTTCAAGTTGCAAACAAACCCCTCCACAATTGGTGGCTTTATAGATTTGCCCCAAGCCTAAATTAGCAAAGTTGAAAGTATCAACCTTGCCACATGTGTGGCCGGCCAAGGGAGGGCTCTTTGGCTAATAATTTTAGCTATTTTTAGCATCCCTCTTCAGCTATAAAAACCCCCTTAGTCTGGTCATTTGAAACACATCTCAAGCATTCACATCTTTTCTCTCTTCTCTCCACTTTCTCTCTTATTTTCCATTCCAAATTTCCTTGCGCTCTTGCCAATTTCTCCTCTTGGAAAAAGGGCATTCATCAGCCATTTGGAGCAGCAATTAAGTGTTCATAGCAGTCTTGTTCAACGAGGACAACGGAGAAGGAAGAACGGAGCAAACTAGTCAAGCCACAGAAAAACACTAGATTTGATTCTTGTTCCCTATCTCTTTAATTTTTGTTTCTATTATGATGAACATATGTATGAATATTTATGTTTTTAGAATGGTTAATTTAATCAATTTAGCTTGAATTTAATTCATGTTAAGTTTATTACATTTCGTTTGCTAAAATTGTTAAAATTGTGTTTATGTTGTTATAGGTCTCGGTAAGATGCTTGACTAAGTAAAATCATGACTAAGGTATTCTTTCATTACAATTGTGAGGTAGCTAAGGTAGCTAAGGTAGCTAAGGGTTAAATTAGCAACGGTATCTGACAATACATTTGCCTTGCATAACTTGCAAGATTATTGTGATTAAACTGTTTCAAGGTAGGGATACTTTGTTACCTCACGTAGTCTTTTATGTGCTTATTAGATTTAATTAATTGTTTGAATTGACATAGGGATATGTACAAGAAATCATTTCAATTTAATAAGTATGTATGTGCAATAACATATTTTCCTATTAAAGATTTGTTTAATTAGTTGAATTGACATAGGGATATAGTCAAAAGATGAATGGATTTTGGTAGGTGAGTATGTTCATAAGTTAGCAAATTACCGAGTTGCCGTGAATTTATTCATAACAATATAAACATTATTTTAATAATTCTAAGTTAAGAAATGTAATTGATCTAACACAATTATGTCATCTAGATTAAAATCGTATTTTAAAATTGTGCTTTTGAGATTTATTTTTCAGTTTACTTAGTTTAAAATCTTAGTTTTTAATCACCCTCTTCAAACAAAATATTTTTCTTCACCAAAGTATTTTAAATAGCATTCATAAATAATTCTTTTCATAGTTCATGTGGGTACGATAACTCGACATTTACTTGTCACTTTATTACTTGTTGCGATTGTGTACACTTGCACATTTCCGTCGTTCCAGTCGGTCGAAGATAAGACGGCATCAATAGAATCGACCAAGAGTACTAGTTCAGATTTATTGATGGTGGAATGAACAACAGATCAAAGTATCAAGGACCAGTTGAAAGTTCTTCTTTTGCGGTGATACGGGTCATCCCAACTCCAAAAAAGGACTTTTCTTTTAAATTTTGTTAAATTTTAAATTTTAATTTTTGTTGCTTACTTTTTATTATATCTGAAGTATTTAATTATGAGTGTTAGTTGCTTCTCATAATAGTTGTAGAGTTTGTAAGGTGGATTAATATAACACCCCTAACCCGTATCCGACACTAGAATAGGGTTACGGAGCATTACCTAAAATTTCAAAAATTTTCAAATAATTCATGATATTTACAGTTCATAGCAAAACTGTCCACTAGATTCATAGTCACTAAATTATTTATATCTGGAGCTACAGAACTCCAAATTAAGATCCGCTAATTTTTCCTGAAACTAGATTCAAATATCTCCTTACCATAAAATTTATAGAATTTATGGATCAGCCAATAAGTACAATTTATTCTTCAAAGTTAACCCTATTTTGCTATTTGACAGCTTCGACCTTTCTTTACTAAAAATTAATTATCTCTTCATACGAAATTTAGATGATGTTTTAGTTTGTTTCTTTTGAAAATAGACTCATTAAGGATTTTAAGCATGTAAATTATAACCCATAATTAATTTTTTAAAATTTTTAATGATTTTCTCAAATCACAATAGAGGATTCCAAAATCATTCTGACTCTGTCTTATAAAAATTCAAATATCTCAAAAAATAAGATTCTTTTGTTACACCATTTCTTCTATAAAACTAGAATTAATAGCCTTTAATTTAATATTTTATTCAACTTCTAAGTTGATTTCTACAATTTTTGGAGATTTTTCAAAGTTGGACTACTGCTGCTGTCTAAAATTGTTTTAGTGAAAAATGTTGATAACTAAGTTTATAACACCTTCACTTCCTTTCAATTAAACCCTATATATGCCATATAAACCTTAAAATGCATAATAAAATTTACCGAAGTAATTTGGAAAGTGTGCCCTGATGTGTTGATCCGATCCACCAATTTCACGTCAATCTACAAAGAACATTTAACACACAGGAGTAAGCTTATGAAAACTTAGTAAGTTCATAGGCATGGAAAATAATTCTTACCAAAAATTTTATGACAATTATACAATATATAATTTCACCAATTCTTCCTGTCAATCACAAAATCAATGACAAAATTTACTTAATTGAGCTCAATATCAATAAATAATCAATTTCAATCTCTTGGGTCCATTTATCGCTTATTTTTCTTAATCAATTTAAGGAACGGTTACGGAAATTGAGTACTTCGTTTCACAATGCCATAGTATAACTATGGTCTTGCACATAATCATATATCACACACCGAAGCCATAGCCCAAGTATGGTCCTATACAAAAGCACATATCACACCGATGCCATAGCCCAGCTATGGTCTTATACGAAAGCACATATCACACCGATGCCATAGCTCAGCTATGGTCTTATACGGAAGCACATATCACACCGATGCCATAGCCCAGCTATGGTCTTATACGGAAATCACATATCAAACCAATGTCATATCCCAGATATGGTCTTATATGGAAGCACATATCACATATTGCCATGGTTCAACCATGGCATTTTCCGTCAATGCGTATTAGTCACTGAACAATAGTACTCAATCCGATGCTCCACTAAATTAGAACTTTATTCAAATATTCATACTTTCACAATTATCTTAGTTTAATAACATTCATATACAATAACATACCATAGCATTCATGAATTTTCATAACAATTCATTAAATTTAGCCATATCAACTTACCTGAGCAAATTCACAAAAGTCGTACAAGTTCAGGGACTAATCGGCTATTTTCTCTTTTCCACGATTCACTTTGGGTTCTTGATCTATAATTGTAAAGTCATTCATTTATTAGAATTTATTTCAATTTTACTCTACTACACATTTTATACCTTTTAATTCCTAAAATTACACTTTTGCCCCAAATTTTATAATTTTTACAATTTAGTCCCTATCTATTTATCCTTCAATTAAACTATATTTCTCAATTAACACTTTATTTCATCATTATAAGCTACTACACAACCTTTGAAAATCAGAATTTTAGCAGCAAACCTTAATTCACAACTTTTTCACAATTAGGTCCTAAGATAATTTTCTATTAAAATCACTTAATAAAATCATCATCTAATGAACTTAAAGCTTTAAATCTATGAAAATTCATAATAAACATACATCACTCGTTCAAGGTAACTTTTAAAGTCACTCATAAAATCAAAAGCTAACGAATTCAATAGGTGGACCTAATTGTAAAAGTCACAAAAACATAAAAATTACTAAGAAAAAGTAAAAATTGAACTCACATGGTGTAAAAATATGAAAAACCAGCATAGGATACCTGCTATGGCATTTTTGGATGAGAAAAGATGAAGAAATGTCTAGATTTTTCAATTACATCATTTTTAACTACTAACTTTTATGCTATTTCCAATTTTGCCCATTGTTCACATTGTTTTCTTGCTTATTTCATACCCAAACCGTCCAGTCATTATCCTTTTGGTATAATTGCTCTTTAAATACCTCTTTTTAAATACTAAATCTATTTACTAATAATTTAACAAATTTTACACTATTTTCAATTTAGTCCTTTTTAATTAATTGACTATCCAAATGTTAAAATTTTCTAACAAAACTTTACTACTAACTCAATGACACTCCATAAATATTTATAAAAATACTTATGGCTCAACTTATGAATTTGAGGTCTCGATACCTCGTTTTAGACCCAGTTTACTTATTAAATTCTTCTTCTTCTTCTTATTTTAAATCACAAAATTCACTAATTCAAAAATTCTTCTAAATTCACACTTGACCCATAATTATTAATTTATTAAATTTTCAAATTTACTTGTCGGATTTAGTGATCCCAAATCACTGTTTTCGACACCACTAAAAATTGGGCTGTTACAATCTCACCCTTTTAAGAAATTTCGTCCTCGAAATTTCTCACCTGATAAAAGTCTTCAGATCAAGTCTTTCTATTTTATTCTTAATGATATACCACATATAAATCCATCATAACTCATTTTGATTCGGAACTCGTATCAAAAGTTACATCAAAACTTAATATTATACCAAATTTAGCTGAACAGCCATGACATCCTCATGTCACCACTTTATCATT
Organism: Gossypium longicalyx; assembly: GCA_025698465.1. Taxonomy (NCBI): domain Eukaryota; kingdom Viridiplantae; phylum Streptophyta; class Magnoliopsida; order Malvales; family Malvaceae; genus Gossypium; species Gossypium longicalyx. The sequence continues at coordinate 11,922,250 of CM047000.1, forward strand.
AACAATACAATTATCAAAAATAAAAATATTCCCACTAATCTTCTATCGAATCATAATCGAGAAATCTAGATTATCAACTATCGAATAATAACATATCAAGGTACTCTTTTCTTCATGCTGAGAGAACAGCTCAAACTCACAATCTTTCAAAATTCTCTTAACATGCTAATCAAAAATCTTTTCAAGCATATTAGTTCGAGGAAACAAATATCCTGCTTGAACTCATTGACTTTATTCAAACTTACCTGAGGAAAGGAAAAGTACTATGTAATTTAAGCTTGTGCTCTCACCATTTATACCCTTGCCAATGTTAATTTCTTCCACGAAAATTAGAGAAATCCTGATACCAGAACCACCACATTCCTATTATTGAATCCAGAAATACAATCATAATAAACATAGCCATCACATACCAAAGAACATACTTTAAAGATGAGCCATGTCCGATAATTTACACAATAAGGATAATAAGAAAACCCAAATATGATACCATACCGGAAGTCCGAGAACATAACTCACAAGAAGATAATAAAGATCTTGATAATTCCTCAGAGAAAGCCAGAAGAAAAACACTGCTTACCGACTTTAGACTTCCATCATAACAAAGATAATATATTTCCCGCATGTATAAAAAAAACCATAATTAGTAAGAACATAAGAATAGTCTCACATAAATTTTTACCATCGAATTCATTCCAACATATTAGAATAGAATTCCAAAGAGATGAAGAAATACCGATCATAAACCGACCAGATCAATAGGGCTTTTGTCTAACATCATAGTTAGCTAGCTTTCTCAAAACATGAGAACTCCATCAGAAACTGAGCAACCACACACATATCTCTAAGAATAAAAGAATATATAGAATACCCAAAAAAGATCATCATATTCATTTCAACTGTAATTGTCACATGCAGACATCTTTACTACTCAACTATCATTTCTTTGACTAATTTTGCCATCATGAACCCTGCATCATTCCATTCACTAGCGAAAACCAATTTGGGAAAAAATTCAGCAAACACATACTTTAGACATCATATCTGAATAAGTCGATTAGTCGAGGTTAACTTTTTCTTTAACCGTGACATTGCGTAATCTGAATGACCTTTAGAATAGTCTGATATCTTTTTCAAAACTGTATTCAGTTGTCAAACTATTTTCAACTCTGTCAGCATTATTATTTACTCCACCACTATACTCTTTAGTTTCACACTTGTGAACTTATTCTACATAATTCTCATGAATTTTCGTTATAAAATACCACATTGGTAAAGGGGTGAGGTCGTAAAGCCTCTAACTGAACTCTCATAAATACACACATATGACTTAACATTCATCATCAAGATCATATCATCACAATTACATAATTCACTTCAAGCAAATTAACATACATAATTATGTTACACGAACTTTTCAATTATCCTTTTCAAACAAGTGTACATAAACAGACATTCCATGAATTTTGAGTAAGTTTGCTCATAGCATTTACTTAACCAAACAAGTCAGGCACATAACATTATATGAATGCCACACAAACATAGATAAGCTTATAATACAAACTTCCATTTCATTCACGTTTCCACATTTCTCAACTTATGGTTATCTCATTTCATACATTATCACATACATATCATGAACTTCTATTCATACCTTTCTAAGTTTCGTCCCATCATAAACACATTTCAAACATCTCAATATCACTTTTAGTACTACCAAAAATAGCTCGGTTGGAAGGCATCCTTGTCTATAAGTAAAACAAAGATTAGATCAGATCATACACATCACACTATCACAGATTTATATGGCATGTATTTCTAGACACTTTACACATCTCATTTGTTCCGCGAATCGGCTAAACTGAGGCTCTAATACCAATAAATGTAACACCACTAACCCGTATCTGACACTGCAATAGGGTTACGGAGCATTACCAAAAAATTCAAAACATTTTCAAATAATTCATGATATTTACAGTTCATAGTGAAACTGTCCACTTGAGTCATAGTCACTAAATTATTTATATCTGGAGCTACGAAACTCCAAATTAAGATCTACTAATTTTCTTTGAAACTAGACTCACATATATTTTTATCATAAAATTTCCAAAATTTATGGATTATCCAAAAAGTATAGTTTATTCTTCAAATTTACCCTTGTTCTGTTGTTTGACAGCGTTGACCTTTCTTTACTAAAAATAAATTATCTCCTCATACAGAATTCGGATGATGTTTCCATTTGTTTTTTTTAAATAGACTCACTAAGTATTTTAATCATTTAAATTATAACCCATAATTATTTTTTTACAATTTTTAATGATTTTCCAAAATCAAAACAGAGGATTCCAAAATCATTCTGACTCTATCTTACAAAAATTAAAATATATATAAAAAATAAGATCTTTTTGCTTACACCGTTTACTCTATGTAAAACTAGACTCAATAGGCTTTAATTTCATATTTTATTCCACCTCTAAGTCAATTTTCATAATTTTTGGTGATTTTTCAAAGTTGGACTACTACTACTGTCCAAAACTGTTTTAGTGAAAAATGTTGATAACTAAGTTTATAACACCTTCACTTCCTTTCAATTAAACCCTATACATGCTATATAAACCTTAAAATGCACAATAAAATTTATCGAAGTAATTTGGATAGTGTGCTGTAACACCCCGAACCTGGCCCAAACGTTGTGGCCGAATCTGGTGTGTCACATTGAAGTGTTTTAGCGAAAACCTTGTTTCCATTGGAATCACTTCCTTAAAATGAAAAAAAAAACCTTAATTACTTTGTAAAATATCTTTTTAGTGAAGCTTTATTTAGAACATATGATTTTATGAAAACTCGTCATTTAAAAATTGAGTTGCGGAAACGTAGTATTTAAAAACAATTATCGTTTAGGAAACCACGTTCTACTTCTAATTAATAGAAAGCTTAAAATGATAATAATCCTAATAATTTTAAATAATAACTAGAGGAAAGACCTTGTTACAACCCAAATCAAATAGAAATAATTTAAGGTCAATATATTAAAAAATTACATAAAGACTAAGTCTAAACTTTTTATGCTAGTTGGCCACCTCCAAGTCCCTCCATCTGTCGAACCGCCTACTGAGGATCACCTGAAAAGTTTAGAAGGAGGGGGTGAGTTTCGAAAAACTCAGTGTGTACAATCCTCAACGAGTATAAAGTAATCATTAGTCATTTTGGGCCAGAGCCCAATTCAATAACGGTGGTCTTAGGGCCTTAACCCAGATTAGCCTTAGTTGGGCCGAAGCCCACATCGCAATAATATCACAACAATATCATGCATGCAATGCAATCCCATCCCAATAATCCATCTGCTACACACCGGCTCCGTCCCTCGTCACACCATGTGGGGATATAAATATCAACCCACCCAACCCACACACCATGGTAGCCCGGTTGCGAAACTACCTTCATTTACATATTTGGCTTTAAAAGCCGTCGGTGGATCCACGATTGTCAAGCAACCATGCGATCCTCATATACTTCCTCTGTTCCATAATTCCCAACCCATATGCAATCTAAGCAGAATATCATATGTATGCATGTCACATCCATAAAACTTACATTCAGCACTTAGGGGTAATTCAGTCATTTTTACCTTTAGGGGTGTTTCGATAATTTTCCCTGAAGTACGGTTTTCACTTACCTTAGCCCGTTAACAAGTCCCACGAGCTAAAATGAACGAATACTATGCACCAGGTAGGATTCCAAAGAAGAGGAGGTGAGTCATTAAGACCGCTTAAGTACCAAGCTTTCCCTAGATCCAATCTTAGACATGCATATACCCGTTGCCACATCTTAACCCTATGGCTTGTCCACGGTCTTTAATAATTTAATTAAGTCTTATGTAGTCATCATATACTAGGCCCGAAACCCCTTACAAAGCCCAAACAAATTCACATACTGTATCTGGCCCATTAAGCCCAATCATATTCATATGGCCCATTAGGCCCAAATCACCTGTATATGGCCCATTAAGCCCAAATCACATTTATATGGCCCGTTAGGCCCAGTCACATTCATATTCATGCTCGCATACAAACTTTCTATCACATAGCATCAATTATCAATTTTTGCCTATTATGGGCCCAACAGCCCATCGGGCCCATTTTAGCCCATCCGGCCCATTTGGCCAGATCACAACCCAGGTTCATGGAATCGCTCGTGGGCCTCAGCAACCTATCGATTTCCTCCTCACGAGTGCTCGCGCACTCGCAAGACTACCGCAGCCAAACTTTCGACTTTTCAGCATTTCAGCTTTTCGGCTTTTGCCGATCTACTTGTGTGTGTAGTGTATGTACACACCTTCGGCTTTATATCAAGTTATCATAGGGTAGAAGTACACACCTTATCACCTGGAGTACTAAGTATTCATAATCGCCCAACCTATATTCAACGTTATACTCCATCAGTCACATCGCATTAATTCAAAATAAATTCACTACTTACCGAAGAACAAACTATACCTACCTTGACTAGATTGATCGACTGCGATCTACCTATGTAACTCGAAATCTGATGTAGTCCCCCTTCTGTATCCAGGCGAAAAGTCCCTAATGGTTGACACCTTACGTCGCTTAAACTTGGGAGCCTCTATCCCAACCTCTATGCTAGAACCCCCTTTTTCCATCAATGATCACACTCTTGAATGAGAGGAAAAAAAATAAATAAATGGAGAAACCGTAGGTTAACGAAAGTTTTGGAAAGAATAAAGAAAAATCAGCTTTTAAGTGTGTAGAAATGAAAGAACTTAGAAATATCTAACAAAAGCCAAAGAAGATCTAATTCACTTACCGATTGCGAGATCGCTTGCCAACAGGAAATCAAACCCCCAAAGTGTATGAATCGTCTTTTAAATGAAAAAGAAATAGTTGGCTAAGTTGAAGAGGGAAGAGGTTGATTCAATTAAAATAGGGAAGAAAAGATCAAGAGTTTGGCTTAAAGAAAAGAGGAGGTGATATGCAACTGAAGCACACAAAACAACAAATGCCCTTACTTGGCCATACGACACACATACTTATACTAAAAATAAATAAATAAATAAATAAAAATACACCTACACTCCTAAATCGATGTAAACTCGTCAAGATAATTCCTTTTAAATTCTTCAATTTTATCACCATCATATCTACACTTAATCCTTATCCTAATCCCCTTGATTTTAGCCAAAAATTCCAATTTGAATTGCATTAAAATCCTTCCACCGTACAGCACTTGAGTAGCAAAAATTAAATTCTCCCTTTGTGCGCACCACCACTTGAACTCCAGACCTCAAGGTTACTCTACCTCCTAACACACTACTGGCCACTGCACCACATCCTTTCTTATGCTACCATTCAGTCACAATTAATTATAAGGCTTATATGCCTAAGCTTCAGTTTAAAGAATAAAAATTTAAACCCTTGCCAGGCCTAGGATTCGAACCTGCTCCCTCTCATAACCATAGCACGCTTCATGCCACTGCACTGCAGGCACTCTTGTGCCATATTCCATCCCTAACTATTTTTAAGGCCTACTAACTCGTAACCAAGTCATCCTAAAAATATTTGATATCATTCAGATTCAAACCCCTGATCTCTTGGCTACGCTATACGTCCCTTGCCACCAAGCCACAAGCTCCTTTATGTTGTTTCTCCTCCCTAATTAATTATAAAGCCTTTCTGCTGACCTCTAGGTTCTCTAAAAAAATCCACAACTTTTGCTCATGCTGCGACTTGAACCCAGCACATCTTCTTACTCCTAACGCCATCATGCCACTGGGCCAAGCGCATCCTTGTGTGGAGTTTCCACCTAACATATTTATAAAGCCTAAACGCTAGCTTCCCTACAAATCTTATGCGCAATAAAAAAAATTTCGCCAAGGCCAGGACTTGAACCCTGGACCTCCTGCTTACTACCCACGCCTTTTGCCACTAGGCCACATGCTTCCTTGTGTCAGATTTTACCAGGCCTTATTAATAAGCCTTCCACTTAATACTCAAGGTTCTTTAAAAAAAAATGCAAAATTTTGCTAAAGCCCTGGATTGAACCCAGGACTTTTCCTACACTTCCTACCCTTCTTAAATTACTTAACAATTAAGCTAAACACACAATTATAAAATATTTAAACACATTTCTTTTATTCTAGCTGCCTTCTAACCGATCCCAAACCCAAGGCCCATTACTTCTAGGCCTAAATTCAGGGTGTTACATGTGCCCTGATGTGTTTATCCGATCCACCAATTTCACGTCAATCTATAAAGAACATTTAACACACAGGAGTAAGCTTATGAAAGCTTAGTAAGTTCATAGGCATATTAAATAATTCTTACCAAAAATCTTATAACAATTATACAATATATAATTTCACCAATTCTTCCTGTCAATCACAAAATCAATGACAAATTTCACTTGATTGAGCTCAATATCAATAAATGATCAATTTCAATCTCTTGGGTCCATTTATCGCTTATTTTTCTTAATCAATTTAAAGAACGGTTACGAAATTGAGTACTTCATTTTCACAATGCCATAGTATAACTATGGTCTTGCACATAATCATATATCACACATCGAAGCCGTAGCCCAGGTATGGTCCTATACGGAAGCACATATCACACCGATGCCATAGCCCAGCTATGGTCTTATACGGAAATCACAAATCACACCGATGCCATATCCCAAATATGGTCTTATACGGAAGCACATATCACATATTGCCATGGTCCAACCATGGTCTTTTCCGTCAATGCATATTAGTCACTGAACAATAGTACTCAATCCGATGTTCCACTAAATTAGAACTTTATTCAAATATTCATACTTTCACAATTATCTCAGTTTAATAACATTCATATACAATAACATACCATAGCATTCATGAATTTTCATAAAAATTCATTAAATTTAGCCATATCAACTTACCTGAGCAAATTCGCAAAAGTCGTACAAGTTCAGGGACTAATCGGCTATTTTCTCTTTTTCACGATTCACTTCGGGTTCTTGATTTATAATTGTAAAATCATTCATTTATTAGCATTTATTTCAATTTTACTCTACTACACAGTTTATACCCTTTAATTCCTAAAATTACACTTTTGTCCCAAATTTTATAATTTTTATAATTTTTACAATTTAGTCCCTGATCAATTTTTCCTTCAATTAAACTATATTTCTTAATTAACACTTTATTTTATCATTATAAGCTACTACACAACCTTTGAAAATCAGAATTTCAGCACCAAACCTTAATTCACAACTTTTTCACAATTAGGTCCTAAAATTATTTTCTATTAAAATCACTTAATAAAATCATCATCTAATGAAAATAAAGCTTTAAATCCATGTAAATTCATCATAAACATACATCACTCATTCAAGGTAACTTTTAAAGTCACTCATAAAATCAAAAGCTAATGAATTCAATAGGTGGACCTAATTGTAAAAGTCACAAAAACTTAAAATTTACTAAGAAAAAGTAAAAATTGAACTCACATGGTGTAAAAATATGAAAAACCAGCATAGGAGACCTGCTATGGCATTTTTGGCTGAGAAAAGATGAAGAAATGTCAAGATTTTTCAATTACATCATTTTTAACTACTAACTTTTATGCTATTTCCAATTTTGCCCCTTGTTCACATTATTTTCTTGCTTATTTCATACCCAAACCGTCCAGTCATTATCCTTTTGGTATAATTGCTCTTTAAATACCTCTTTTTAAATACGTAAGCTATTTACTCACAACTTAACAAATTTTGCACTATTTTCAATTTAGTCCTTTTTAATTAATTGACTATCCAAACGTTAAAATTTTCTAACAAAACTTTATTACTAACTCAATGACACTCCATAAATATTTATAAAAATACTTATGGCTCGGCTTATGAGTTTGAGGTCTCGATACCTCGTTTTAGACCCAATTTACTTATTAAATTGTTCTCCTTCTTCTTTTTATAAATCACAAAATTCACAAATTCACAAATTCAAAAATTCTTCTAAATTCACATTTGACCCATAATTATTAATTTATTAAATTTTCAAACTTACTTGTCGGATTTAGTGATCCCAAATCATTATTTTTAACATCACTAAAAATTAGGCTGTTACAATTAAGGCAATTAAGCACAAACCTAGGAGTTCGATATGCTTCGATAGGACAAAAAGGCAAGTTGGGAGATTTTCAAGTTATGCCGCAGTACGCACCCCCTTATGGCATGACAAACCATGACGAGCGAGCCCAACGAGTGTAGCAACAACTTGCATCATCATAATGAGGGAAAACAAGTCACCCCGATAAGCTCCCACGTCCAAACAACCACCATGCATACGTCATGATGAACTATAATTGTAATAGCCCGATTTAGGGCCTAGTCAGAACAGTGGTCTCGGGACCACAAATCTGAAGTTGGGAAATTTATTTTTATTATTATTATGAGGTTATAGTAAGATTACATTAGTGCATGAAAATTTTGGTAAGTTAATTTTGACGTTTGAAAGTCCAATTGCTAAAAAGGACTAAATCACATAAAAGGCAAAAGTTGCATTTTAGTACCCAAATGTGTTAAATAGCTAGAGAGCTAAAAATCGAGGGCTTTTAAAGGGTAATTATACCCTTTTTAATTATGTTGGCTGGCCATGAGATAGATATTAAACAAATAGTCAAGGTTTAGGTAAGTGATGTCATAATTTGGAGATAAAATAGTGCCTAAAAGCCTAGCTATTATTTTCTTCTTCTCCATCTCTTCTCTCCACTAAAGATATCTATAACAGCCCGATTTAGGGCCTAGTCAGAACAGTGGTCTCGGGACCACAAATCCAAAGCTAAAAATATTATTTTATTTTTTATTTTTATTTTGATGTTCTAGCATGAATATATTAGTGCATGAAAAATTTGGTAAGTTAATTTTGATGTTTGTGAGCCTAATTGCGAAAAAAAACTAAATCGCATAAAGTGTAAAAGTCCTAAATTGATAGCTGAGGGTGTTATTTTGTTAGAGAATAAAAATTAGGGGATTTTAAAGGGAAATTAGACCCTATTAGAAGAGCTTGGTCGTCCATGAGACAAGAATGGATAATTGGTCAAAAGGTTAGGTTGGTTGATGTCATAATATGTATTTTAACAATACCCTAAAGCTTAGTATTCACCTTCTTCATCCATTTTCTCCTCTTTGACTGAAAATCAGCCATTGTTAGGGTTTGAGAGCTTCAAAAAATTTCAGCAACTTTAAGCCCTCTCAAGTAAGTGATTCACATACCCTTTTGTTGATGATTTTTGCATTTTTAAGACCCTTGAAGCATGAGCTTTCAAATGAGGGGTCTATTTTGCTAAATGATTAAGAGTTTAGGGTTTTTTCATGATAAAATTTAGGGTGTTTTCTAAAATTTTATGAAAGAATATGAGTCTTGGGAATGTTAGAAATAATTTTTGTGAAAGGTGTTAACTTGAAAACACCTAAAAGGACCATTTTGCATAAGTTGTACAATAAATGATAAATGAGTGAAATAATGAGAATTTGGGCTGCTTCTAGTTATAAAATGTATTCGGCTATGCTTAAGATATGAGGAAATTTGATATAAAATCAATTTTTAGACCTAGGGGTAAAATGGTCATTTTGTGTAATTCTAGGGGCGAAATGGGTATTTTGCCCAATTATGCGTTGTCAAGTGTTTAGATTTCTGTGCTAATAGAATGAATGAATTTTGTTAATATAGATTTAGAGAAACATGACTCAGGTCTTGATTGGGGTAAGAACAAAGTATACGAAGATTGAACTCGTTTTCATCATTTTGTATCGAGGTAAGTACATATGTAGATAATGTGTTATTAGAGTTTATTTTGAATATATGGAATGATATATATATGTGTGTGTGAGTGTGTAATTGCCCTATAGCATTCATGTGATCGAATGGCATTTATTACCATGATAGTGTAAATGGTGCGTTATGAGAATAAAGTACATTGTAAGCAAGTAAAATGCTACCCAGTTATGTAAGAAACCCCATTGAATCCTAGATTTAGTATCGAATACAAAAAGGGGTCATCATGAGACTAGGAATGGTCTGAACTCATGAGAAATGTCTGAGTTCATGAGATGAATGAAATATGTAGTGTGGGTCTGGGTGCTGACCTAATGTACAGACCTATGAGTTGCTCAATGAGCGTACATTACATGACGACACTATGGGTTCCGGGCACTAACTCAATAAAAAGGCCCGTGAGTAGCACGAAATGAGAGCACTTCATAGTGCATGGAAATTTTGACTACTAGACTTATAAGGCACTTGGGTATAAACTCCACGTGTATCGTAAGTATCCCGAGTGTTCCACGAGTAACTTGAAAACTTAATTAATGAGTCTTCGATAAGGTATGTATACTGTAATTTAGGATTTGAACTGAGTATGTGATGGGACGTAATGATCATTTGTGAACAAAGTGAAGAATAGGATAAAGAACTTTAAGTGAATTACATTTTTATTTTGAAGTATGATATGTCATCATTAGTATATGATTTACTCACACTTTATTTGCCTATATGTACTTACTGGGATCCCAAGCTTACCCTTTTTCTTCTCCTTTCTTATAGTGCCATCAAAGTAGATCGAGGATTACCAGTCACGTCAGGAAAGCCAGTCACACTAATATTTTGAAGTCTCTCGGTATAGTTGAAATCTTCTATTTTGATTATGGCATGTATAGGACTTAAGTTTTTGAGTCTTGTGTTATGGTTGATTGGCCAAACATGTTGGCTTAATCTAATACTTGATTTATTTTGTATAAGGTCTTGTGATTAAATGAAATATGGTTTATTGAGGCTGATTTGGTTATTGATATAGTCTAGTATAGGTTTTGGATATTATTGTGTAGGTTGTGTAGGTAAGGGCGGCAAATAGGCTTGGTATATAGCCTTATTTTGCCCACACGGGTAGGCACACGGGCGTGTGCCTTTGGCCGTGTGACATTTTGGGTATGCTGACGTCAGAAACAGAATACCAGGTTTTTCCACACAGGCGTGTTGAGGCAATGTGAGAGACACAGGCCTTGGACACTGGCGTGTGTCCAGGTCGTGTGAAGTCTGCACTTGAATTATGAAAAATTTTGGAAATAAATTGGCCACACGGGCAAGGGACCCGGGCATGTCCCAAGCCACACGGGCGTGTGGAGCCTTAAAGCATGAATTTTTTTGAGTTTTCTTAAGTCTTCAGTTTTGTTTCGAAATACCCCGAATGTATGTTTGGGCGCTCTAAAGTTCGTATAAGGGTCAGTATGCATGTGAAATGAAAAGTTTTAAATTGATCAAAAATTTTCGGCCCGGTTTTATATAATTGGTTGAGTTTAAGTCCGGTAACACCTCAAACCAAGTTTCGGTGCTGGATACGGGCAAGGGGTGTTACAATATCAGCAAATATGGAGGTTTGAAAGCTGAAAATTTGCAGTAACTTATTCTTCTCATAATATCAAGTTTTGTCAAATCCGAACCTAGATCGGGGGAAAGCCAAGCAAGTCGTCTAAATCGACTAGTCGAGTACATTTTGTAAACCAAGGTAAGTTGTATGTAAATAATACAACTACATTGTTAATGCATGTATTCGAATTGTTATTAATTTGATATAGTATGGGTTGCAAGATTGTGAACTGAGAATGCATATTAATGATTGAGATAATAGAAAGATCTCGTTGGAACCCTAGGAAACAAACCGGATATTCATGCCATGACATTCGAGTTATTTGTGTCCCAGTGTAAGACATGTCTGGGACATGCATCAGCCACATAATGATAGCCAGTGTAAGACCATGTCTGAGACATGGCATCGGCATTGAGACGAGTGCTAGTGTAAGACATGTCTAGCATATGCATCGGCCTCGATGATGATAGCCAATGTAAGACATGTCTGGGACATGCATCGGCTAAGAGTTGTACCAGTGTAAGACATGTCTGGGACATGCATCAGTAAGTATATACGAGAGCTAGTATAAGACCATGTCTGGGACATGACATCAGCAACTACCCCACGTCTGAGGCTTATAGAATATCCTATAGTATTCCAAAAGGTCCAACTTTAAAGGTTATGAAAGTGGTTTAATAAGAAAAGTATAATAATGTTGTGAGTGGTACAGGTAACAAGGTGGTATGCATGAGTAGTGAGCTCAAATTAGAAAATGTGACTTGAGTAGTCGGTAATGAGTATGTCGAGTTTACGCTTACATTTGAACTACGAGTATGATGACTAATGGTGAAATTATTGTTGTATATTTATTTATATCCGAATTACTAAGTTTTATGTTTACTCTCTTTCCTTTTCCTTCACTTTCAATGCCGCTTAGCTAGCTCAAGGATCCCTTGAAGTCAGAGATATCGATCACACTATCAGCCGTAATTCTCAGTATAGTAGGATTTATATTTTTGATTATGGCATGTATAGGACTAGACATTATTATTTTGTGTCTTTGAGAATTGGCCAATTATGTTGGCTTGGAATTGATTCCACACTTCACATTAAGCCTTGAATTAGGATAACAATCATTTTGAACCTATAATAGATGCATCTTCATGGTTAAATGAATGTCTATCATGCTTGATTTGGTATTGGTTGGTATTGACATGAAAATAGGTATACTAGGGTGGCAATGAGACTTGGTAAATAGCCTCATATTGTCCACACGGGTGGACACACGGGCGTGTGTCTAGGTCGTGTGTGACACACGGACAACCCCATGAGCGTGTAAGAAGGTCGTGTGTCCCCTGCACTTAGAAATTTCAAGTCAGAATGCAAGATGATAGTCACACGGGTAGAAACACGGCCGTGTGTCTCAGCCGTGTGGAAGGGCACGGCCTAGTACACGAGCGTGTACCATGGTCGTGTGATGCTGACATTAGAAATAGAATACCCAGGTTTTTGCACACGGGCTGCGCCACGGGCATGTCGTGGCCATGTGAAAGGACATAGGCAAAGGACACGGACGTGTGTCCAGGTCATGTGAAGTCTGCACCTATTTTATGAAAAATTGTGGGATTAAATTGGCCACACGGGTGTAGGACACGGGCGTGTCCCTAGCACACGAGCGTGTGCCCTACACCCACACGGGCGTGTGGAGCCTTAAAGCATGAAATTTCCTGAGTTTTTCTTAAGACATCGGATTGGTCCCGAACCACTTTGAATGTATGTTTTGGGCCCCATAAGCCCTATTAAGGGATAATTTGAATATGAAATGAAAATTTTTTAATTGGTCAAAATTTTATGGCCCGATTTCTTAAGATTGGTTGAATTTAAGTTCGGTAGCACCTCAAACCCTGTTTCAGCATTGGATACGGGTTAGGGATGTTACATTTAGTGGTATTATAGCTATGGTTTAGTTGGTTCTAGGACTAACCTAGCGAGAGTACGAGTCTAGCTATACATGCCATAGTTTTACATTGATAGTGTGACGAATTCTGACGATTATAATTAATGTTTTTATATGATAGAACCATGGCGGATGACGTAAAAAGTAATGCACCAGCTCCCGCCAAGGGGATTGCGCCAGTAGAGAGCAAACCTGTTAGTATGGGTCAAGGCGGAGGGGCTAAAGAAGCCTACCTCTGAATGATGGACGCTTGGTATACGGAGTTTGTTCGTGTGAACCCGAACACTCCACCTCCCCCACCTCCCCTACCTCCTCCGATTCCTCAGTATGCTTCGATAGCTCCGCGAGGTGCAGACATGTTTAAAAGAGAGAAGCCTCCGGTAGATAAGATCCAGAAATAAGGGGCTGAGAAATTTCGGGCTAGATTAGATGATGACCCGGAGAAGGCAGAGTTTTGGTTATAAAATACCGTAAGGGTGTTCGATAAATTATCATGCACACCTGAGGAGTGCGTGAAGTATGCAACGTCACTTCTTCAGGATTCAACATATCAATGGTGGAATACTCTCGTGTCCGTGGTACTGAGAGAAAGAGTAACTTGGGAATTTTTCCAAGAAGAATTCAGAAAGAAGTACATTAGCCAGAGCTTCATGGACCAGATAAGGAAAGAATTTTTAGAGTTGAAACAGGGTAATAAGACTGTGATGGAGTATGAACGTGAGTTTGTGAAAATCAGTAAGTATGCTCGGGAATCCATATCCTCTGAAGCTACAATGTGTAAGAGATTTGAGGATGGCCTCAATGAAGATATCTGAGTGTTTGTGGGAAACTTAGAAATAAGAGAATTTGTGGTGCTCGTTGAGAGAGCTTGCAAGGCAGAGGAGCTGGTAAAAGAGAGGAAGAAAGCGGCCTCTGAGTCGTAAGATTTAAAGAAAAGATAGATGGGGAAAGCACATCAGTCCTTATCTAAAAGATCAAAAGAATTTACTACCCGATCAAATGCTTCAGTGGGGTATTCGAGAAGAAGCAATAATCAACAGAATATGGCATCTAATGCCCAGGCTACTTCGGTCGCTAGTGTTGGAAGTGCTCGGCCAAATAGGCAGGAGAGTCCATAATGTGGGAGACGTCACTTAGGTGAATACCTAGTAAACAAGAGGGGTTGTTTCAAGTGTGGGTCACTTGACCACTTTGTTCGTGATTGTCCCGAGATTGATGAGAGTAGGAGAAAACAAGATATGAAAGCAAGTAGTGCTCCCTTGAGGAGTAGGCCACAACAGAAACCCGAGAGTGGGACTAGTGGTAGAGGTGCGCCAAGAGATGCCACGGTGAGGTCTGAAGGCAGAGCGCCAGCGAGGACCTATGCTATACGTGCCCGGGATGAGGTAGAGTCTCCTGATGTGATCACGGGTACTTTTTCTATCCATGATATATCTATTGCTATATTAATTGATCCGAGGTCTACCCACTCCTATATTTGTATAGAATTGATTCCTCGAATGAACATGATAGTGGAGTCTACTAAATTTGTAATAAGAGTGTCCAATCCCTTGGGTAGATATGTGTTAGTAGACCAAGTGTGTCGAGATTGTCCTTTAACAGTTAGAAGTCATTGTTTTTCATCTAACCTAATGTTATTTCCGTTCAATGAGTCTGATGTAATCCTCTGGATGGATTGGTTGGCTGCCTATAGTGTTATAGTGGACTGTGGAAAGAAAAAAATTAAGCTGAAATGTGAATACGGGAATGTCCTTCGAGTTGGACCAAATGAGTCAAATAGATTTCCCATAATAGTATCGATTTTAACTACTGAGAAATATTTAAGAAAAGGATATGAAGCTTATTTAGCTTTTGTGCTGAATACTTGAGAGTCAGAGTTAAAGATTGAATCAGTGTCGGTAGTCTGCGAGTTCATAGATGTGTTCCCAAAAGAGTTACCCGGATTACCTCCAGTGAGGAAAGTTGAGTTTGTGATTGAATTAGTTCCTGGAACGACACCCATCTCGATCGCCCCGTATAGGATGGCTCCAACGGAGTTGAGAGAATTGAAAGCACAGTTGTAAGAGCTAACAGACAAGGGTTTTGTAAGACCAAGCTATTCCCCGTGGGGTGCTTTGGTACTTTTTGTGAAGAAGAAAGATGGATCGATGAGGCTATGCATTAACTATAGACAACTCAACAAGGTGATAATGAAAAACAAGTATCCTTTGCCGAGGATTGATGATTTCTTCGATCAGTTAAAGGGAGCCACCGTGTTTTCTAAGATCAATCTGAGGTCTAGTTATTATCAGTTAAGGGTTAAGGAGCAAGATGTGCCGAAGACTGTATTTCAGGTAAGATACGAGCATTATGAATTCCTCGTCATGCCTTTTGGCTTGACTAATGCTCTGGAATTTTTTATGGATTTCATGAATAGCATTTTCAGGCTGTATTTGGATAAGTTTGTCGTCGTCTTCATCGATGATATATTAATTTATTCGTGTAATGAGAGTGAGCATACGGATTATCTGAGAGTTGTATTGCAAACCTTGAGAGACCAACAATTGTACACCAAATTCAGTAAAAGTGAATTTTGGCTAAAGGAGGTTGGGTTCCTAGGACACATTGTGTCAGGTGACGGGATCCGAGTGGACCCAAGCAAGATCTCAGCTATTGTTGAGTGGAAGCCGCTAAGGAATGTGACAGAGGTCCGAAGCTTTTTGGGTTTGGTCGGATATTATAGACAATTTGTAAATGGATTCTCTATGACCGCTACCCCGATGACTAAACTACTACAAAAAGATGTCAAGTGAATGGACGGAAAGATGCCAGCAAAGTTTCGAGAAACTAAAGGCTTTGTTAATAGAAGCCCCGGTGTTAGTGCAACCGGAGCCGGGCAAGGAGTTTGTGATATTTAGCAACGCCTCTTTAAATGGTTTGGGGTGTGTGTCATGTAAGAAGGCAAGGTTATAGCCTATGCCTTGAGACAGCTAAAGCAACACGAGAGAAATTATCCAACTCATGATTTGGAACTAGCGGCTGTAGTGTTCACATTAAAGATTTGGAGACACCATTTGTTTGGAGAGAAATGTCGGGTATTCACCGACCAAAAGAGTTTAAAGTACTTGATGACTCAAAAGGAGTTGAATTTGTGGCAACGCCGATGGTTAGAGCTATTAAAAGATTATGAATTAATTATCGACTACCATCTGGGAAGGCCCAATGTAGTCGCCGATGCCCTGAGTAGGAAGTCGTTGTTTTCCTTGAGAGCCTTGAATACTCAGTTGACTATATCTAATGATGGTTCGATTCTAGCCGAGTTGAGGGCTAGATTGACATTTCTTCAAGAGATACGAGAAGCTTAGAGAAGTGATAAGAAATTGCAAGCTAAGAGAACTCAGTGTGAGTTAGAAATTGATTTGAATTTTTGTATCAGTACCGATGGATGTTTAATATTCAAAGATAGAGTTTTTGTACCCAAGGACAATGAGCTTATTTAGAAGATTCTGAGTGAGGCACATAGTGGTTGTTTATCCATTCACCCGGGTAGTACAAAAATGTACAACGACCTTAAGAAAATGTATTGGTGGTCGGGTATGAAAAGAGACATTTTCGAGTTCATTTCTAAGTGCCTAGTGTGTCAGCAAGTAAAGGCTGAACATCAAGTACCTTCGAGTTTACTTCAGCCTATTATGGTCCCCGAGTGGAAATAGGATCGTATCACTATGGACTTCATGACCAGTTTACCTCTAACCCCGAGAAAGAAAGATGCAGTATGGGTTATTATCGACAGACTAACTAAGTCGGCACATTTCATACCAATGCGTATCGATTAGTCCCTTGAGAAATTAGCCGACTTGTACATTTCTGAGATTGTGAGACTTCATAGAGTGCCATTTTCAATCGTGTCAAATAGGGATCCGAGGTTTACCTCAAGGTTTTGGAAAAAGTTACAAGAGGCTTTGGGAACCAAGTTGAGTTTCAGCACGGCATTTCATCCGCAAACTGACAGAAAGTCGGAAAGAGTGATACAGATCTTAGATGACATGTTGAGATGTTGTGTTCTCGAATTTTAAGGAAGTTGGGAAAAATACTTGCCATTGGTTGAATTCGCCTACAACAACAACTATCAGTCGAGTCTGACAATGGCGCCTTATGAGGCTTTATACAGGTGAAAGTGTCGAACGACCTTATACTGGACTGAGTTGAAAGAGAATCAGATCCATGGGGTCGATTTGGTCAAAGAGGCTGAAGAGAATGTTAAAGTGATTCGTGACTGCCTGAGAGCTGCCTCGGATAGACAAAAATCGTACGCAGATTTGAGACAGAAGGAAATTAAATTTGAAGTTGGTGATAAAGTATTTTTGAAAGTTTCTCCATGGAGAAAAGTCCTTAGGTTTGGTAAAAAGGGCAAGTTGAGTCCCCGTTTCATAGGACCGTATGAGATTACCGAGAGAGTAGGGTCTGTTGCCTACCGATTGGACTTGCCACCAGAGTTAGAAAAGATTCATGATGTGTTTCATATGTCCATGTTACATCGTTACATATCAGACCCTTCTCATATAATTGCACCAACTGAAGTTGAGATTCTTCCGGATATGACTTCTGGTGAGGAGCCGATCAAGATTTTGGCTCGAGAAATCAAATAGCTAAGAAATAAGAGTATACCCCTTGTGAAGGTTTTGTGGCATAGACATGGGGTCGATGAAGCCACATGGGAACCCGAGGAGTCTCTGAGAGAGTAGTATCCGAGCTTATTCACTGGTAAGATTTTTGAGGACGAATATCCCTAAAGGGGGAGAAATGTAACAGCCCAATTTAGGGCCTAATCGGAATAGTGGTCTTGGGACCACAAATCTGAAGTTGGAAAAATTATTTTTATTATTATTATGAGGTTATAGTAAGATTACATTAGTGCATGAAAATTTTGGTAAGTTAATTTTGACGTTTGAAAGCCCAATTGCGAAAAATGACTAAATCGCATAAAAGGAAAATGTTACATTTTAGTACCCAAATGTGTTAAATAGCTAGAGAGTTAAAAATTGAGGGCTTTTAAAGGGAAATTATACCCTTTTTAATTGTGTTTTCTGGCCATGATATAGATATTAAACAAATAGTCAAGGTTTAGGTAAGTGATGTCATGATTTGGTGATAAAACAGTGCCTAAAAGCCTAGCTATTATTTTCTTCTTCTCCATCTCTTCTCTCCACCGAAAATATCAGCAAATATGGAGGTTTGAAAGCTGAAAATTTGAAAGCTCAAAATCCTACCAAAACATATGGTTTCATAATCTCTAATCATACAATCAAATCTCATGCCAAAACCTTACCAAATTCCATACTAGGCACATTCCAAAAACTTACCAAATTGACCAAATCTTTTGGCCATCCAAAACACTTCACATAGATAATATTGCATCACATAATTCATACCAAAAACTCATTTATGTACACAACCATAATCAAGCCAAATCACATGGCTAGATATATACATCACAAAACATATTCACAAACTTCTAGCCTATACATGCCATACTTCAATATATACATTTTCAAAAGATACCAAAATATAGTGCGATAGTGTGGTGATGATCCTCGATGATCCCCGAGCTTCCAATAGCTTCGATATCTATAAAATAGTTGAGAAACACACAAAGTAAGCTTTCAAAAGCTTAGTAAGTCATATACAAATAAACTTATCATCTTAATCATATAAGCATCATCAATTTGCATATAATCCATAACTAAATACTATCATCAACCATATGATTCATATATATATATGTCACATATTTCCAATTCATTTGCATATATTACATATTTTCTCATACATTTGCCACATATCATCACTTGTTTACTAAGGTACATATACTTACCTTTCAACACCAAATATGATATACATTTCAAACATACCTAAATTGGATACATGTTCACATAACCTTTAATTTCCTCGGAATGCTCGTGGAACCGTTTCAAATCATAAGGATACGCGGATAGCTCGGAAAGCTCGTACAATGCCAACGTCCCAGACGTGGTCTTACATGTAATCAAATATCGATGCCACTGTCCTAGGCAGGGTCTTACATGAAATCAAATATGATGCCAATGTCCTAGACGTAGTCTTACATGTAAATCATAAGTCGATACCAATGTCCCAGACATGGTCTTACACAATAACACATATCGGATCCTATGTCATGACAAATGTATCCTAACTATTCCTAAGGTTCGTACGGGGCTTTTCGGACGTTGAAACTTTGTCGATACTTTCTCAGATGTCTCATGCTCAACTCATATAAACATTCATCAATGTTCAATATCATATAAACAGTAATATTTCAATTCAAAACACATTTATTTGTATATCAACTTACCTAGTTCGGATTTGGATAGACGGAATCGGCTACTCGATATCTTTTGACTTTCCCCGATCTAATTTCATTTTCTTTAGTTCTTGATTTATATACATTCAAATTTAAATTTTTATTCACCAAATCATTCAACTCAATCCACAAACACACATTTAGCGAATTTTACAAATTAGCCCTCACATTTTCACATTTTGACAATTTAGTCTCTAATCACAAAAATCACAAAATACACACAATTTTCATATACCCATGTTAGCCGAATATTCATAACACTCATATAAGTCCACATATTTCATTTATTTCACATTTTAGTACCTTAATTTAAAATTTTCACAATTTAGTCCAAATTACTCAAATTCATCAAAAATTCAAATACAAAATTTGTTAACCCAAAATATATCTTTCATTTACCAACAACTAACTTCACAAAGCATATAATTTCATCAATGGCATATTTCAAAATCATCAACAAAATCAGAAATTGAGACATGGGCTTGATATAACTTTAAGCAACGATCACAAAAACGTAGAAATTATCAAAAACGGAACAGAACTCATACCTCAATCAACAGCTTGCTTGGTTGAACCCTAAGAAGCTTATTTTCTTTCTTTTTCTTGTGATTTTCGGCAATAAGGATGAATAAATCATCCATTAACATGTTTTATTTTATTTAATTTATGATTAATATGCCAATTACCAAAATACCCTTTAATAAACCATTACAAATTCACATATATTAAGGCCATTAATGTCCATTAACCATGTAAATGGCATATTAACCACATAAGGACCTCTCATTTTCAAAGACATAACAAATAAGCATACTTAACATATGGCAAGCAATTTTTACATTTTACGCGATTAGGTCCTTTTCATAAATTAAGCACACAAATGATCGAATTTTCATACGAAACTTTCACACATGCTAATTCACATATTATAAACACAGAAAATAATATTTAAATAATTTTTTGAGTCGAATTTGTGGTCCCAAAACCACTATTCCGACTAGGGTCTAAACAGGGTTGTTACAGAAGCGGAGGGAAATTGAGTTCAGTGCTGGTGATCGGGTTTTCTTGAAAGTATCTAAGTGGAAAAAGGTATTAATGTTTGGGAGGAAGGGAAAGTTGAGCCCTAGATTCATTGGACCCTACTAGATTTTTAAGAGAATTGGATTGGTGGCTTATTAGCTTGAGTTGCCTTTCGAGCTGCAACACATTCATGATGTGTTCCATGTATCAATGTTGAGGCGGTACCGATCAGACCCTTCTTACATAATCTCGATTAAGGAGATTAAGGTTAGACCAAAGTTGCCTTTTGAGGAGAAGCTTGTGCATATTTTGGATAGAGAAGTAAAGGTTCTTAGAAGGAAACATATCCCACTAGTTAAAGTTTTTTAGCGGAACCATGGCACCAAGGAAGCCACTTGGGAGTCGGAGGACTCAATTCGTCAACAGTATCCTCATCTGTTTGAATCAGGTAAATTTTGGGGCCGAAATTTCTTTTAAGGGGGGAGAGTTGTCACATCCTAAATTTCTAATTGAAAATGTTGTAAAATTATAACAAGATTAAGTAATTGGCCTAATGGTTAAGAGTTAGTGAAATTGTCCTTGAGACTAGAGTTTGATTCCCTTCACTCGCAAATTCTTTTTTTCTTTTAAGCATGTACCATCCACCTCTAGCAAATTGTTAGATTTTAACCTAACTCAAACACTGGAAAATCTGATTAACTTGAACGTTCAAAGAATTTATCTAAATTATAAAAAAGGTTATCAATTTTTTTAAGAGATTAAACTAATTTTTATGTAGAGTTTATCATCTTTTTTTTCCTCTATTATCGTCCGACACCCTTCTTTTCTCTCTTCTTCCTCAACTTATACTCTATTTTCTTCCATCGTTGTGTCACCCCTTACCTCTTCCATTATTGATACTATTTTTCTCTTTTGTCTCTTCTTTACTTTATCTTTTATTCAACGTTTTTCTTGTTCTTTTTGCCCCTTTTGTTGTTTTCCCTCCTCCCATTGCCACACATTGGAGCCTTGATTGCTTCCATATCCTTTTTTCAATTTTTCTATTAATTTTTACACACTTTGGTCGAACACTTCTTGATCTTCGTTAGGGGTTTTTCAATTCTGTGATAACCATACATCACAGATCTAGTAAATGGGTAAAGCATAAGTGTCAATTCGAGCAAGATCTAACGTTGTTTCTCATTCTTTTAATTTTCCTACTTTGGCTGATTGTGTTTAATGCCATAGCCAATATTTTTATGTTGATTTTTTGTATTATTTTTGTTGAAGGAATGAATCTGAACATCTCGGATCAGCAGCGATAAAAAAGGCTATTCGTATCTTTATTGTTAGCTAAAATAATGTAAGTAGGGATCATAAATACCAAATCTAAGTGGTCGTTGTGTTTTCCTAATCTGGTCGAACCCTATAGGGTTGTTTTAGGTTGGTCTTAACTCACGTTTGTTCATGTTATGTATAGATCTAAGCGAGATTTGTCTAGATCTAAGTTGTAGAAGTTGCGATTCTATGTTAGTGCATTGGATTTGCATAAATCAGGTGTGGGTTTGTCCTTTATGTGTATTAGTAATTCTAAATGATATATTATATGAATGTGGTAAATATTGTATGCTGATTTTGGGCATGGTCGAATAGTCGGTTACAGTTTAGAAGTATATCAAGATTGGTAAGTAATAAAAGGTAATGGTCAAATGTTAGGGCTTAAAGTTGTGAGTGATTGTGTGATATTTGGGTTGTTTGATGTGTAATATTAAAGCATGTTGTTGATTGACATTGTTTCTTGTTTTCTTGTAAAAGCATGCCATTGATTGAGATTGTTAATATTGAAAGCATAAAAATATGCCATTGTTACCTTTGAATTCAATGCATGTAAGCATGCCACTGAATTGATATTGATATTGAAAAACATGATTTGCTTCATTGAAAATATGTCATATTGCATTGCATGGGGTTGGGTTTTTTGGATGATGGAAGAGTTTCGCAGAGTACCGACGGTTTATCTGCAACATTGGTTAGTCAGTATATACACCCCGGAGTATTGTGGTGTATTGGCATCTTGTCTGCAAAATGGTTATTCGTGAACTATTTGCAAAGCAAATTGGCAGTTTATCTGCAATATTGATATTGGTGGTTCAACCACATTGAGTTTTAGCTCCAATTGTCTTGGCGTTTGGACGATAAGTTCTGGGGAACTCGTAGTGTGTAGCGAAGGAATGGGTAGGACTTCGTATTGGTGCATAATAATGCCATGTATATGAAATTGGAAAATTGAATGCTACGATGCCATGTTTATTGTAACACCCTATACCCGCAACCCATGTTGGGGCGGAGTACGAGGCATTACCTAACATGATCTCATGCATACAAATAATCTCAAGTCACCGAGACTCAGTCCAAATTAAAACTTTTTCAATTTCTACTTAAAATTCTTATTATGGGCCTACGAGCCCCAAATCGACCGTTGAAAACTATCCGGGACCATTCTGGGTTCTTAAACCAACCTTAAGAAATTTTCCTTTAAAACAGGGCACACGCCCGTGTGGAAGGGTAACACGCCCGTGTGAACATTTCGACATGGTCGTGCTGATGGCTCGTATGGCTCACATGGCCTAAGTACCCTGGGACACGCCCATGTTCCTCACCCGTGTAGAATTAATCTTTATTTCGCACCTAAAAGGGTTTTCACATGGCCAAACACACACCTGTGTCAATGGCCCGTGTCCCTCACACGGCCATGACACGCCTATGTCCTAGCCTGTGTGTGAAACCATGTACATTCTATTTCTGATGTCAGCATGCTCAAAATTTCACACGGCCAAGGCACACGCCCGTGTTTTAAGCCGTGTCCTTCACACGGCTGAGACACACGGCCTTGTCTCTGCCCGTGTGTTTATTACCATGCATACTAACTTGAAATTTTTATGTGCAGGGGACACACGGCCGGACTACATGCCCATAGGGCAAACCGTGTGTCACACATGGCCTAGACACATGCCCGTGTGCCTACCCTTGTGGACAAAATAAGGCTATTTACCAAGCCCTATTGCCACCCTTACATATGTAGTTCCATACAAATACCAACCAACACCAAAACAAGCATAATTCCTATAACCAAATCAGCCATAATAGACATTCATTTAACGATGATAATGCTTCTTTTATAAATTCAAAATGAATGTTAGCCATCATTCAAGGCTTACTACAAATTGAAGGGTTTCCAACCCAAGTCAATACATATGGCCAATCCTCAATAACACGAAATAAAGTCTAAGTCCTATACATTCCATATTCAAAAATATAATCCAACTATACTGAATACTTCAGTTGATAGTGTGATCGATATCTCTGACTTTCGGTGGTCCTAGAGCTAGTTAGGCGGCACTGCAAGGAAATGGAAAGGAAAAGGAGTAAGCATAAAAGCTTAGTAAGTTGCATATAAGTAAGTATACAACAACAATTTATCAAAAATCAACAAGCTCATAACACCAAGGTAGGCATAAACATAACTTACTCATTACCATCTATACAAGTCACATATTATATATATTGAGCTCATATCTCATACGTACCAATTAGGTACCTGTACCACTCACAACACGATTTACTTTCCTCATTAGCTTAAAAACATAACTTTCACCATTGAACCATTCGGAATAATACAGGATATTACATAAGCCTCAAGCATAGGGTAAGGCGCCAATGCCATGTCCTAGACACGGTCTTACACTGGCTCATATCTCATGTCGATGCCATGTCCCAAACATGGTCCTACACTGACTAACATATCGTAGCTGATGCATGCCCCAGACATGTCTTACACTGGCTAACGTCTCGAGGCCGATGCATGTCCCAGACATGTCTTACACTAGCTCTTGTCTCAATGTCGATGCCATGTCCCAGACATGGTCTTACACTGGCTCTCATAATGTGGCCGATGCACGTCTCATACATGTCTTACACTAGCTCATACACGAATAACCCAAATGTCATGGCATGAATATCCGATTTACTTCCTAAGGTTCCAACAGAATTTCTCCTATCTCATTATCATTATACATTCTCAACTTCACAATCAAGCAATTCATGCTATAATATTTCAAGCACATATAATAACAATATAGTTGTATTATACAACTTACCTCGGATTACAAAACATACACGACTAGACGGTTTAGGCAATTTGTTTGGCTTTCCTCCGGTCTAGGTTTGGATTTGGAAATTCTAGATCTAAAATAGCAAAACATACTCATTTGTTCACAAATAAAATTAAGCAATTTAAAATTCACATCTTCGGTAAAATGACCATTTTGCCCCTAGATTTTTGCAAAATGACCATTTTACCACTATGCTCGAAAATTGATTTTTATCGAATTTCTTTGCACCTTAAGCCTAGCTGGACTCTTTTTACTCTTATAGCAACTCCAAATTCTCTCTATTTCACACATTTATCAACTATTTTACAACTTCTACAAAATAGTCCCTTTAGGTGTTTTCATGTTAACACATTTCACAAAAGTTGTCTATTACACTACTAAGACTCATTTTCTTCCATAAAAACTCAGCAACCTTTACAAATCCATTCATGGAAAAACTTTAAACTCTTAATCATTTTGCAACATATACCTCTCATTTGAAAGCTCATGCTTCAAGGGTCTAAAAAATGCAAGAATCATCAACAAAGGACATAGAAATCACTTACTTGTGAGTGCTTCAAGTTGCTGAAAATTTGAAGTTCAAAACCCCCAAAAATGGCTAAAAATTGGTGGAGAAAGATGATGGAAAAATGGATGATATCATCTTTCTTTATTTATTTCTATTTTAGCCAAAAATAGGCCGCCTGACTCACCAAATTTGAAAATTTTGTCCCCTCTTTGACTCTATGGCCGGCTATGCTTCCTTTTAAGGGTCTATTTGCCCTTTAAAATCCCCCAATTTTTATTATCTAATAAAATAACACCTATAGCTATCAAATTAAGACTTTTACACTTTATACGATTTAGTCCTTTTTCACAATTGGGCTCACAAACGTTAAAATTTCTCCACCAAATTTTTCATGCACTAAATTAAACATGCAAAGACTCCAAAATAAAAAATAAAATAATTTATTCGACTCTGGATTTATGGTCTCGAGACCACTACTCCGACTAGGCCCTAAATCAGGCTGTTACATTTATTGTAAGATTGTTACTAAAATGATTGAATGCTAAATTGATTGATAATCTAGTTATTCACTGTTGCCATGTTTAGACTCACACTAAGCTTTTAAAGATCATCCCTAGTTTTCTCATTACAGATAACTTCAAGACTAGGGTCAGACACAGCATTCGAAGGTCTCATCACATATTTTGTAACACCCATTACCCGTGTTCATCACCGAAACAGGGTATGAGGCAGTACCGGACATAAACACATGCAATCGTATAAAACCCAGTCATGAATTTGCGTTCAAATTTAAAACTTTTCACATTTCATATTAAAGTCCCTAATATGGGCCTACGAAGCCCAAATTATGCTTTGGAAATGGTTCGGGACCAAATCAAGAACTTTAGAAAACTTTGAAAATTTTCGTGAAAAATAGGGGCACACTCCCGTGTGATATTAGGACATGGCCGTGTGGATCGCATGGCCATGTCCCTAGCCTATGCACTAATCTGACTTGCCATTGTGAACAAATTTATGTCACACATAGATATCACCACTCATTCATCCACATATGTAAGCATACACATCCTTGAAATGCATCATCATGGACTTATAATATAGCCAATATACCAACATCAAATGGTCTTACACAACAATGAACTTTCAAATAGCATAGGCCAACATTTTAGGCCAAAACAATTATGACACATACAAAAATAACCAAGTCCTCAATACATGCCATGACCTTAAGTATAAGAATTATCAATACCCAATTTGTTAGTTTAATAGTGTGATAGGTTCTCCAGCGACTTCCAACCCGAGCTAACCTTAGGACATTATAAACACAAAAAATAAACGGAGTAAGCTATATAGCTTAGTAAGTTGGTATGTAAATAATAAGAAATTTATTAACATGCTTTTACCAATTCTCACAATATGTTCTCAAGATAATACAATCATAATTGCACATAGTTCCACTATTTACTCTTGTTCATCTCAAGCTGTCTACTCGAGTTATAGTTACTAAATTATTTATATCTTGAGTTACGAAACTACAAATTAATATCCGATAATTTTTCCTGAAACTAGATTCACATATCTTCTTACCATAAAATTTTGAGAATTTTATGTAAAGTCTCCCCTTTTCTGCGGTTTGACAATTTAAACCCTTCTTCACTAAAAATTACTTATCTCATCGTATGAGATTCGGATGATGTTCCCATTTGTTTATATTGAACATAGGCTCAATAAGAATTTTAAAAATATAAAATCTAACCAATATTTATTTTGATACAATTTTTAATGATTTTCTAAAGTCAAAACAGGAGATTTCAAAATCATTCTAACCTTGTCTCACAAAAATTTAAATATCTCATAATATAAAATTCTTTTGCTTACATCATTTGTTTTATGTGAAAATAGACTCAATAAGCTTTAATTTAATATCTTATTTAACCTCTAATTCGATATACACCATTTTTTATGATTTTTCAAAGTCACACAACTGCTGTTGTCCAAAACTGTTTTATTGCTAATTTTACTCTCTCATGTTTTCTTTGTATCAACTTTCATTCAACATTCACATAGATTTTGTACGTACCTGTATCGCTTAAATCAGTTATACTTTCATTTTTTTTCATCTTGGCTATGTCAATTGATACACTTAAACCTCAATGAAAACACATTATTTCAATTCAACATCAAATAATATTATTGGTTCATAATTCTTTCACATTTAATCATCACATAGTCATATTCATTTGCACGTATTCATTTCCGTTGAATACATCGGAATAATAATGGTTACACGGTGGCCTTCACATAGCACCACCCTTGTAGCCAAAGCTATTTTATTCACAAAGTGGCCTTCACATAGTACCACACTTGTGTCCAAAGTTATTTTATTCCTAAGGTTCAATCTGGAAATTTCTCACTTAGCACAATGCCATGGACTTATTTCACATAGATGCTATGGACTTATTTCACTTAGCACAATGTCATATCCTAGATGTGGTCTTACATGCGAATCACTTATTTCACTTAGCACATTGCCATAGTCTAACCATGGTCTTTTATCGTCAATTCATATTTCCCTACGCAACGATCGTGATCGATCCTGCGTTTTTACTCAATTTGAACGTTTATTTTAATTTTCAAAATTTAATCAAATATAAAATAATATTTCATAATTAACACAAATCAATAATGTTTATTAACATAAGAACTTACCTCGACTTAAAATGGCGAAAAAGACCAAATCATCCAATACTCGTTTTTCCCCCGTTCTAAGTCTGAACTTCATTTTTCTTCATAATCGAGCTTGGAAGCTTGAAAAACCCTAGCCATGGTTTCCCCTTGTGAAATTCGGCCATGGGGTTGAAGATGGACAAAAATTGGCTTTTAATTTTGTTTTTAATTCATTTTAATTACTAAATGACCAAAATGCCCCTAACTTAAAAATATTCTATTTCACCTTTTTCATGTCCATTTTTGTCCAACAAATTAACCAATGGTCTAATTACCATTTAAGGACCTCTACCATGTAGAACTCAACTTTTACACTTTTTACAATTTAGTCCTTTTAACTAAATTGAGTGCCCAAACGTCGAAATTTTTGAACGAAATTTTCACGAAATCATTCTGTGAAATCGTAGACCATAAAAATATAATAAAAATAAAATTTTTCCTCGTCGGATTTGTGGTCCCGAAACAACTATTTCGACTAGGCCCAAAATCGGGTTGTTACATATTTTCATACAATAAAGTATTTTAAAATTTTACTTAATTTATTTGTTTTATTTTGGGACTATAATTTTTATTAAGTATGGATTGTGGTATGGGTGGTTTTTATTTGGGATTTTTGCATGCATGAGATATTTGAATGGAAAAAGAAAAAATTAAATATTCGACCTAACACAATTTAAAATATGGGATTTTAAACAAACACCAAAAGCAACACTTTTTTCATTGCGAAATGGTGAAACATAGTTTTCCAAAGGTTTACCGACAAAATCAATTGAGGAATTTTATTTTCAAATGACACATCTTTTGAATAAAATTGGACTTAAATTATGGATGGTAAAAACATGAATTTTTGTAGGGCGATAATACCTTAGCAACAAAAGTTGTTTGGGATGATAAGTGACATTGATATTTTGTGAACTTTGCGTGAATGAAGTTAATGTCGGTAATAGACTGACAACTCATCTAAACTTGAAAGGATGAAAAATGCTATTTCTTTTTTTTCAAGAAAGAAAACAAAAAAAAATGGAAAACCTTAATTGTGTCATCCCAAACCCAGTCGGGATGGTTCGACCCAAATTCGGAATGACACATTAGTCACCAAAGTGACCCAGAAATAAACACATACAGAATTTGAGTGTAGATATTTTTTTTCTATGTCTAATCAACATTTAACATACATTTTAATCATATTCAGTCATACAAATTCAAACAAAACCTAATTGCATGCATTTCTAACATAAAACATACAATAGGTACTTAGAGGTGAAATGGTCAATTCACTCAAAACATGTAATCACGCATGGTATACAAAATTAATCACATAATCCAGTTATAGTGACTAGTTAAAACCATTCCTAAAAATTTCAACTTAATCTGGTTATTAATTCATGGTTAATTTTTAAAATGTAAATCTTGAGAACTAAATCATAAAGATGTCAAAATATCATATTAATTGAATCATAAAATTAAATGTAGATATATGAAATTAAGCATCTAAGGTACAGGTGTAAAAATTTTCAAACATAATTCAAATACTTTCTAATACTCCTAATCAACAGTTAAATTATGTTTATTGACATAATTGGATACATTATCAAAATATGACTCATCAAGTAGTCTCATCATGCATACACATTAACTAAGGCTTAGAATTCAACTACTCAACTTGTTAAATTTGGCCTAACATGCATATCTAAAGAACCTACGTGTCCAAAATATACCATTTAGTTCATTAAAACATGCCACAAACATCAGAATATTAATTTGACCTCGAAGTATCATTTTAGCCATTAAACATGTCTTTAACACTTATACATGCCATTAAAACATACTTTGTAACATCCCAAAGCAATCAAAACAACAAATTAAAACCACAATTCAAATCCAAAATCCACAATCAGTTTATAAAATCTAGTCCCAAGGCATAGTCCCATATTGCCTTTAAACCACATTTAAAACTAAAGTCACCTACGCAAAATTATTACCTTGCTTGAATCACCTTTCTTGCTTGCCTCTCACCCCTTGCTTCCCTTATTTTTATGCACATTTAAAGTGGAGAGTGTGAATTTAAACAAGCTTAGTGAATGTTCAAAAATACTAGTAAGCATACACAATTTCAAAAGTTAAGCAAATCATACTATAGGCACATTTGCACACTCATGAACCACAAGTTAAAAACACACTTCCATGTTACAAAGGCCTCTCAAATATGGTTTTATCCTCACATATAGTTGCACATTCATCATATATAAATCAATTTATGATAATTTTTCACATTGAAACTATGAAACATACATGTATAAATTTACGCATTGCATTAACGGATCTCCAAACACACCTAAATTCATAGAGCCTAACACATCCCATAAGTGTAGCACAAGCTAACACTCTCCAAACACACCAACACATCCCATTGAATGGAGCTTAACTCAACATTTCTTTATCTCTCCCACACATCTTATGAGCCTCTATACTCATATCACATATCAATAACAGGTGAGTACTCACAATCCTATGGCATGCCAACTATATCCAATGGTTTCAAAAGATTACAATGCCAATATATTCAAATTTACACATGTTTCATTACTGTTTCATGCACATTTTTGTATAACATTTGTCACATACATTTCACTTTTCAATACACTAAACATGCTTAGCATAGCCATTATTTTGCACTCTCAAGTGCTATCATATTGATATCATAGAGCCACATCCACTTTAAATCATATACACGTGCATAAAGTCAGTAGATTACATATCACAAACATTGTTTACATCACATTTCACTGTTTTAACACACTCTCAACACATTACACATAACATAGGCACAATTTGCATAATTTTAAGCAAGAGATTAGAAATGTTTACTCATAGGAATTAGGTTAGATTTTAAGCTTCCTAAGCCTCCAATTAACATTTTGAATCATGCTTACCAACAATGATTCTGAAACACTAACAGTTGAAGCTTTTGTGTGTTTGGCCAAAAGCTCAAATTACATTCTCCTTGCTTTTTTCTTTGCATGTAGAAACCTCCAAGGAATACGAAGCTTCACATACATGATAAAAATGATACAAACACATCACATATAGAAATAAACATCTCAGAAACACATCAAATACTCTAACCTGAACTAACTTTTCACAAACCAAAAAAAACAAGCTAGTTAAGTCAAAATTCAAATTTCTTGATCCAGTTTCATTCCTAATGCTCAAGATTGCTTCTAAACATCTAAATATACCTTTTAGGACAGATCACAACCAATTAGAACACCTAGGAACTTATTTTTTAGTTTTCCAAAAAAATCACCATTATTAAGCTTTGAAGTTGAAATTTCATTAAATCCATTAGAAATTCGTTAGGATCTTATAATTTGAATTTAAAAACCTTTTTATCTAATCAAACTAAGTTAGAAAACACCTAGAAACAAAGGGTTAACAAAAAGGATTTCGAATTTCACCATTTTTTAGCTTAATTTTGACTTGAAGTTAATAAATCTTAGAAATCCCATTTAATGAGATTAAAACTTGATCTGTAAAGCAAGTTTGAACATAAATCTAACCTAGAATCAGTAACTCACCTTGCTTAAGAAAGAAAAATGAGCTTATTTAAGGTTTCTTTGGAAATGCCTAGAAGAAAATATGAATAAATTGAAGATTTTTTAGAGGTTTTCCTTTGAAGTTGATGAAATATTTGGTGTTTGGGAGGAAGGAATTTTATATTTGTGAATAGAATTTGGAAGGATTTGAAGAAAATTCAAATGAGAATGAGGATGGGAGGGAGTGACGGTTGGCTTTTAAAATTGATAGGGGAGACAATCAAATTTTTTTAAATTTAGGCTATTTGCTATTGGGCCACTCCCAATTTTATCCCTTTTATAAATTAATTCTTCCTCTTAATTTAAAACTCATTTCCTTAATTATTTTTAATCGCAATTTAATTTTTAAATTCATTTTATTTTTTTCAATTTTTTTAAACTTTTCGAATACTATTTTAATATAATTAATTTTTCGGATACTTAATTATGAGTTATTGTGTCTAATTTTAAATTCTCAATTTTTCCTAAGACTAACCCCCAATCTCTAGACCTAAGATCCAAGCTAATATCGAAACTATCGGACCTAATTTCGGGACGTGGTGACTCTCCCCTTTTAAAAAGAAATTTCATCCTTTTTAATACCTGTTAAAGCGTGTTTACTGCTAGTGTTGAACTGAATACACGTTAAGCATGTTAATTGCTAATGATGAATCAAATACATGTTAATCATGTTTACTGCTAGTGATGATTCGTTCTTTTACAAAGCATGTCATATTACATTGCATGAGGTGGAATGATATGTACGGAGAAAGACTGGTAGTTTAATAATCTGCAAACAGTGTAGTTCGTTAATGAACCAAGTGGTAGTTTTTATCTACAAATATGTTGTGTATCCACAACAAGTGGTAGTTTATCTGCAAATCAGTAGTGGTTTATCCACAACCCAGAGTTATAAGGTTAGATGAGTTTTGGGGAACTCATAGTGTGGCGTGTAGTGGTGGGTAAGGACCTTTTTCTAATAAACTGAAATTACATTTTCATTCATGAGCATGTGTATACAAAACTGCGAATACTAAAATATTACAGTGATGTGTTATTCTGATAAACCAATACTATGAAATTGTGAATTGCTTTACGAATGTGTTTATCCTAAAGATTGTTATCTTGCATGCTATACTTATTGTTCCATACTGATTTTCTTGTGATTGGACGCACACTGAGCTTCTTAAGCTCACCCCCCTTATTTTTCATCTTTACAAGTAACCTACGAGGTTAGGACACTGTGCGACATTCAGGATGTAATATCCTGATTTTGGGCCTAGTCGGAATAGTGGTTTTGTGACCACAAAATCCGAGATAGAAATAATTATTTTATAATTATTTTGATTTTTATGATATGATTGCATGATTGTGTGAAAATTTTGTGAAGAAATTCTATGCATAAAATGCTTAATTTGAAGTTAGGGACTAAATCGAATAATTTGCAAAACTTGCATTCTAGAAGTTTCTAGAATGAAATTGTTTTGAAATATTAATTAGGAGGTCTTAAATAGCAATTTTACCAATTTCTAAGTTTATGGACAAAAATTGGACATGGATGGAATTTTTGGAAAGTTTAGTAGTAAGGGCATTTTGGTCATTTAGGGGTAAAATGAATTAAAATACAAAATTAAAAGCCAATTTTGCTCATCTTCTTCACCATGGCCGAATATAGCAAGGAGAAACCATTGCTAGGGTTTTTCAAGCTTCCAAGCTCGATTGTAAGTCCATTCTAGCCCCGTATTTCAAGTTCTTTACGTTTTTGGAGTCCCGATAGCTCGATTTAGCTTATGTTAGCAATAATTTAACCTAGGGTTTATATTTGGAAAAATACCCATAGGTGAAATTTGTGTATTTTGGTGTTTTATGATAGAATATGAGGTTTTAAATTATGTTAGACAACTTGTGCTACTCGGTTTTAAGTGAAAACGAGCAAAAGGGCTTAATCGGTAAAAATACCTAATAGTCATAAGTACATGTTAGAGTGAGAATTTGATGTTGCCATAGAAGGGAAAAATGATCAGCATGTCATAAAACATAAGAAAATAGGCTGAAGTTTAATTTACGAGCTTTGGGGCAAAAGTGTAAATATGTAGAAGTTTAGCGGCAAAATTGTAATTTTTCCAAAATATGATTTTGGGTCAATTTGAATAATGTGAGTCCTAATTAGACAATATTTCAAATGATAGAGCAAGGAAAACTGAAATTCGGGCTAAAATGGGGAAAATACCAAGTTGTGGACGAAATGGTAAAAGTAGCCATTTTCGCATACTAGGTAAGTTCATATGTAAATGTTGGTAACATAGTTATTATTTTAAATGTTTTTATATTATTTAAATGATATGATAATTATTATGAAATATTATACTCGTGATAATTGTTTGATAATATGTCAAATTATGTGATATACTTGGAAAATGTGAAATACTACCGAAAGTCACCAGGTATCGGTATTCCGTAGAAGATGGTTGAGACACATGATTGGGAAAAAGGTCCCGTTGAACCTTAGGAATGGATTAGGATACAAGTGACATGTCACTGGGATATTTGGGCATCCGAACTCGTTGAGTTGAGTCCGAGTTCACTTATGGATGCGAATGTCCGAACTCGTTGAGTTGAGTCCGAGTTTGTGAAATGTAACTAGGCATCCGAACTCGTTGAGTCGAGTCTGAGTTCACTTATGGATGCGAACGCCCGAGCTCATTGAGTTGAGTCCGAGTTCGCTTATGGGCGGTTTACATAGTAGCTTGGCTACATATGTGGCACTTATGTGCAAACTTTCCATGTATCCGAATTATATTCCAATGTGTTCAACGGGTAAAGTTCTACTCAAATGGAGGAATACTCAAGATGAAAGGGACGTATTGGTAAGTGTTGTGAAATGGATACTTTGAACAGGTATGTACTTAACCCTCGAGTTGAAAAATCGATATAACAACAATATGGTAAGATGATAAATGAAAATATGATATGAATGTCTTGGTGATGATTATGCAAATGATGTTTTATGTTTGCTTCTATGGTTATGTTACTTGCTATTTGCATGTGAACTTACTAAGCATTAATGCTTACTCCCTCCTTTTCATTCCTTGTACTGTTGACAAGCCAGCTCGGAAATCGGGAACGGTCGGAGGCACGCTCACACTATCCGTATACCATCTTGGCATAATGGCTTGTATATTTTGAGTATGGCATGTATAGCATTATAATCATTTTGTATATATAGTCTTATAATATGATTATTGAGTAGTATAAAAATGCTTGGTAATGATTAGCCATTGGAATGGCTAATTATGATCATATTTGGTGTTATGTATGTCAAATTACTAGTTAATCCATGGAAACCATGAAATAGGTAAAATTTACCATAAAATAGATTCAGACAGCAGTAGTGACATGAATTTGAAAAATCATTAAAAATAGTAGAGATATAATTAGATGATGAATAAAATATGGAATTGAAGAATTATGAGTCTATTTTCATATAGAAGAAACGAAACAGGTATATGAGTTATATTTTATGAGATGTTTAAATTTTTGTGAAACAGGGCCAGAGCGATTTCTGGATCCCCTGTTTTGAATTTGGAAATTCACCATAAATTGTATAAAAATAATTAGAAGTCATAATTTATATGTACAGATTTTTTATTGAGTCTAGTTTTAAGAGGAACAAACTTCATAGTCATTGAAATTCTGTACAGAGAGATATCTGATTCGTAATACACAGAGTTCAGAGCAGTCAAACCCTGAAGCAGGGGAGATTTTAACTAATAAACTGTACTAATTGGCCTAGCCAAAAATTCTAGAAAAAAATTAATAATTAGATATATGAGTATAGTTTCAGGGAAAATTTACGGAATTGGATTTTGAGTTTCAGAACTCGAGATATGAATTTTTAAGCGACTGTGATGCAGTTAGCCAGCTTGTCTGGAATTTCTAAAATTAAATTGTTTGAGCTGTTTAAGTAATGAATTAAGTCTTTAACACCTCGTATTCGACTCCAGCGACGGTCTCGCGTACGAGGCGTTACACAGGAGGCTCAAAATCTTTTTTTTTATATATAAAAGTATTTTAGGCATATTTTTATAATTCTCATTATTTTGAAACTGTATTGTTTTATTTAAACTATGGCATGAGACTTAAGTTAAGGTTTATTAGCATGCATGAAATTTAACTTGAATTTAGAATATTGAATCATGGATTTAGAATTAATTATGCATAAAAATAATTATGATATCACTTAATTAAAACTAGGTTGAATATCACTTTTCCGCTGCTAGATCATGAGTAAAATTTTGAGTAATAAATAAAATGGAAATTAACTAAGTTTTCATAGTAGGCACCGTTACAAAGAAACTATTAAGCTTCTTCGGTTTTTTGTTAACTCCTGAGTTTTTTCTAAAAATAGGCTAAGTCTTCTTCTAAGATAAATTAATGTTTTAAAATGACCGTTTTATAAACTCAGATAGCTTATTGGGCCATTTTGGTGGCCAATGTAATCTTCTAAATTCGAGCCTAACATTTAGGTCGGTTTAGAGACCTTACATTTCAAAAATCGACATAATCAAACCGATTTAATATAGGTTATCTCAATCAGTTAACTACCTTTAATTATTGGGCTAGGTTATTAGGCTTAAATAATTTATATTAATTTTATAGAATATAAATTATAAATATTTTAAATAATTAAAAAATATTAACTTAAGTCGGTTTTTTTCTATCGGATCAGCTTGAGAATTTAAAAACCAATAACTGGCCAAAATAATTAAAAAAATGAACCCATAACCAAAAAACTGACCAAACCGTCCAAATTGAAATTGACTAAGCTTATTGGACTAGTTTAGTTGGTTTTAATTGAAAATTGCTCTCCCCTAAACCTAGCCGCAATTGTAAGTCATTGTCGTCCATAGCCTTCTCCGATTGATCTCAACATAAAATCGAAGCCCTTTCTCATCCTATGGCTTGATTCTTTGTGAAACAGTGTGAACACCACAAATCTTCAAATGAAACCCCGAATCAAATTACTCCGATCTACCTTTTTCAACTATTGGATCAAACTATGATTCTAGTATGTTCATGTCCTTATAGGTGGTTACCTATTCTAGTATATTCATGTCCTCATTGGCGGTTACCTTCTTACTATTTGGATTCTCAAACAAATCCTTTTTGTTTTACGATCCAAACCATGAGACCCGAAAATACGTCCTTTTTCTTCTTTGTTGAGTATTTTTGTGCGTCTGTCTCTCAAGGAGACTAATTTTTCTATTTATATGATATGGTTTCTAGATGTGACATCCTAGGTAGGCCTCCATGCATGCCAAAACATACCCTATCCTAAGATTAACACGTATTCTTTAGGTGTGGATTCACTTGCATGATGATGCGAATCCACCACATGCGAGCTCATGTAAGGGTGTGAACCCACCATATGCGAACTCATGTAAGCAAACTATGCAAGATATCATTATTGGAGTAAAGGGAATCGGTTCGATCCTAGTTAGATAATTGAATAACGCGTCGGTAATGATGAACACCATAACAACTTGTTGGGTATCAACAGTCTTAATGTTGATTCTTCTCTTACAGATTGTTTCTATTTTCTTTTTTGGGCTAAGTTGTTTAGAATTGTTCGAATTTGCCAAATAATTTTTGTATAGCTTTAAATTTAGATTTGGAAAAGTTGGAGTTAGATTCGGGTCAAGGGAAATAAGCTCACTCCAATGTGTTTCTTTGTCGGAGAGGGTTGTTGGATGATTGGACTAAGGAGGTGATGGCGTGAAACTAAGGAGGTGCTAGGTTTTGAAATAATTGAGCTTTTAGTTTCTTTTATAGAAAAGAATATAAATATTGTGAAGTGCATAATCTAATTGTAAAATAAATAAATAAATAAACATTGTAGTGTTATTGGACATTAAATATAATAGTCTTTATGAATAGTTTATATTTGCAGTTATATTAAATTTACAATCATGATATTAATATCGTATAAGTTAAAGTGTATAAAATTATAAAGTATTAAACATCCTGTACAAACTTATACATGCATGTCTTAATTAGTTTACTCTATAATGTCAATGCTTAGATGTGTAAATCTGTTTTAGAGTGAGAATTTAAGTATTATTAATATCATGTTTTTATTTATACACGGTATAAATTACCTTTCATTAACGTTTTTAATCGTTACATTTTTTAAATATATAAAACAACTCGTTAATTTTTTATTTTTTATATATCTCAATTTCTTAAAATTTCTTTATCTTTAGATTTTTTTAAAAATTATTATTTAATTACTCAATAGATAATAGTTAATTTCTTTTATAGAAAATTTAGCTAAAAATTAATTTAAATAATTTTTATTTATTGTTAAAAATATAGTTTAATGTCCAAAATTCAGATAAATATAATATCAAAAAGATAAATAATATTTATCTTAATATTAAATTAAAATTATTATAAATATAATTATTATTTAATTATCATAAAGATAAATATTATTTATCTTAATATTTAAATTTCTTATGATTAGATTTTTTTAAAATTATCATTATAATATAATTTTAATTTTTTAAAATTTTATTTTTAATTATTTGATTAAACTTAAAAATTATCATAAAATATGTATCATTTAATTTAAATTTAAATTTAAAATAACTAGAAATATAAATTTATTAATTCTTAAATATTCTAAAAAATTCTATATAAATATTGACAACTATTATATAAATTATTTTAAATAATAGTATTTCAATTTTTTTTTATTTTTAAATGGAATAATATAATTTTTTACTCTTGAACAAGTAGGACTACTTTGGTACCTGTAGTTTTTTTTTTTCTTGTTCACTTTGATACCTAAACTTGATAACTAGATTCATTTTGGTTCTTGAACTTTTATTCCATCAAGATTTAATGATGTGACCAATGTTCTTGAAACATGACTAGATTGGTCAGTTAGACTAATTGGATAGAGAATCATTCGGTATACTGGTCCAAACAAAGAAATTGAATTGATTGAATCAGAAATTACTCAAAACTGGTAAAAAAAACTAGGTCAAAAACCAGTAATTGAAGAAGTTGAACCAATTTTATAATTTTATAAATTTTTAATTAATTATTTATTGCTGGTTTAGCAATTGAACCGATCAAACCGATTGAATCAGGAGCCAATGGTCTAATAGATTCATCAACTGATTTGGTTATTAGAACTTTACATGAGACACTCTAACATTGTATTATGTCATCATTTGAAAATTTATATAATTTTTTTAATTTTCAAGTGATGATGTGGTATAATCTCAGAGTGTAATGTTACTATTTTTTTTGTATTTTTTAAATTTGAGGATCAAAATAAACCTAGTTACCAAGTTGAGGTACCCAAGTGAACCTAATTATCAATTCAGGGATTAAATTTTTTTTCCTTTTGAATGATCTTTTTCTATGTTCTTATTTTAAATTTTATTTCTATGTGTTATCAATTCTTTTAATTTTTAAAATATTAAATTAAAAATAATGTATATTTTAATTAATACATATAATTCGAATAAATTATTTATTAAATATAATTATTTAATTTTAACTAAACTACTCAGAATAAAAGTTTGTATTCAAAACTTGAACTAGTTTTTATATTTTTAAATATTAATTTAATAATTTATTTTTTATATTTTTAGCAACTGAGTTGATATTTTTTAATAACATCAAACAGTGAGAGAATTAACATATACTAGAGATTAAAATAATAAAAGTATTATTCCCATATTTTTTGTGCAGTCCATGCTTTACCCACCTGTACCTGAGTAATGATGTCGAATGTCCATCTTCTTTATTATAATAATATCACTCTCTAGGGGCGTGGCTTCAAACTTAGAGTGATGGAATTGCTCCTTCCCCACTCATCACATGCTCCATATGAGCGTCAACTAATTTATTTATTAACATTAAATAAGCATTTTGATTTGTTCAAACTCAAACTGAACCACCAATAGAAAACAGAATCCTTCTTCGAATCTCATAATTTATTTAGAATTATTATTTGATATGTTATATTATTTTATCTTTTTAAAAATCAATTAAAAATCTACTATTGTTACTTCCAGAGTAAAAAACACTCTATAGTCAATATTAAATAATTAACCATTTATCTATCGTATTATTATATTCTATATGTATACAAGTTCTAACGGAGAAAATTTTGGGAAAATGTAGATTTCAAACAAAATTTAAGGGATAACACTTTTGTTTTTTTCTTTCTCCAAATTAGGGGAATAGATCGATTTTATAAAGCATGATTGTCATGTAGATAAAAGTACACTCTGCTGAAAAAAATTTTAAAATAATAAATTAGATTCTCAACAAGTTACAAAATTTGGACTAACAGTTAGAAACTGAAAGATGAAAAAAAAAATTTAAACACACACAACGACTCTCAAACCCTAACTTTATATAAATTCCTCCACTTATCTTTTTTTCTATTCAATTTCATGCGTCATTTCTCTCAATTTCAAACTCTTTTTCTCTTAATTTTTTATATTAGTACCTCAATTTTCTATAAAAAATTTTCTTCTCTTAAATTTCTATCTAACGGTTAGTAATTTCTATATTTTATTCAATTTTCATCATCTCAAATATTTCAAGTAAAATAAGCTGAATTCTTTTAATAGGTTTAGCGATTTTTTATGTTAAATATTTTGTTAATTTAGTGGTAATTTAATAATATTATAAATTTTTAGTTTATTTCATTGTCTAAATTAATTAATCTTATTTAATTTTATAAATGTTATAGATTTTAAAATGCCAATTCCTCTAATTGGTTTAGATCGCAAGAATATATTCGATGTACAATTACAAATAGTAAGAAAATATTATTATATTTTTATTTTAATTAATAATATTATTAAATTGTTAATATTATTATATTTTTTATGTTTATATAATCAAAACGAAGATTAAATTATTGAAACATATATACATAATTTAAGTGTGAGAGTACCACATGTTATTGAAAAGTACTTGAAAGAGGCAGGACTCTTACATATGTCCTGTATGCTCAACAAGACTAAATAGAAACCTGCACTTATTAGTGCTTTGTTAGAAAGATGGAGACCGAAATATACACATTCCATCTTTTGTGCGGTGAGTGTACGATTACATTGGAGAATGTGGCATTACAACTTGGTCTACCAGTTGATGGGTAGTCATTATAAGGGTAGTGCATATTGGAGATTGGAGGCCAATTTGCCACTAGCTATTATGCAAGGTGCAGGACAAGTTTAGTGGTAACCAAACAGATATAAAATGGTTAGAAGATAATTTCTCACATCTTGGCAACTCTTCTGGTGCGGTTGAAAGACAATAATTTGCTCAAGCATTCTTACTAAGGTTGATTGGAGGTCTTCTAATGCTACATAAATCTCAAAATCTGGTACATTTAAGGTGGCTCCTACAACTAATCGACCTAAAAGAAGCTTGACGACTTTGTTGGGGATCAGTTGTCTCGGCTACATTGTAATGAGAGGTGTGTCAAGAAATTGAACCACAAAAAATTAAAATCGGCGGTTGTATATTCCTTCTTCAATCATGGGTATGGTATCGCTTACAATTTTTATGTCTTGAGTAAACTTTCCTTATCAATTCCCACTAATAATAAGGTAAGATTCACTTAACAAATATAGTTATCATATTATTTTTTTTCATTTTTTTAATAACATATAATTTGAACATGTGGAACAATGACGCGAGTTATGTAGTTATACTGAATGATCTTGAAGATATTCGGTTATAGTTAGATCAACAATCAGAAGTTAGATTAGTTTTGAAATTTTCAATTACATCATAATTACGTAAGGATTCGAAATTTAAAATCAGGTACATAATGAATTTTGTAATTTTGTATTTCTGTTTGAATGGATGTCATACTTTGATCCGAAAATTAAAGAATGCATCATGTTTGAATTTTTGACGAATCGTAATATCTGGCACATCAAAGTGTCATTAATATATGTCAATTTGGTTTTATGCAAAATATTTTGTCCTCACCTCAGAACCTCGATGAACTTCACAAGATTGACTTGCAAGGGAGAACCAATGAAGATTGGCCTAAATTCCATGCCAACAAATTGTCATATCAACTTGTGGGAACATAGGTATGATTTTGTACCGATACGAACAAATTGTTAGAATGGATTTAGCGACATCTTTGGATTACATGTCATAGTTTAGACTTAATGGTAAGTCATATCTATTGTTGGAACAGGAAAGGAGTAGACAAATTTGTCGCAGAAGGCCAACACGACCCCATATGAGGTCATAATCGGGACTAAATGCATCGAGTTCATCATCATCAGCTCCAACCTCGAATCCTATACTAGTGGGTGCACCTCTCGGTCAGTGTGGTTCATATTTTTTTGGTGCATTTACTAACAACCCTATGTTTTTCACACAAGTACCAAACTATGCACCATCATCGATATATGCCCCATTATCCATTCCACCATCATATCATGCATCAACACCTTCCTTAAGAATATTTTTTTGCACCATTTTATCTACAGAAGCATATTATACATCATTGTCACCAACAACACCATCATTTCCAAGATTGCTTACAATTCCAGCATTTTATGCACAACTGGGTAGTTCAACACCATATATTTCTTCATCAATAGTGTCACAAGCACTACCAAAATCAATATTCTTTAAAAACGGATCATCTTCACAACCATCTACTAATACAGTCGACAATATATGATTATAACCTAGGATGCAAAAACAGTCTAGCACGAAAGAACAAGACGAAGATGAAGATAACGCTAGAGGTGAAGATGGAGATGAAGATAATGCTAGAGGTGAAGACAGAGATGAATATAATGATAATGATGATGATGAAGATGATGGGGACAATGAAGATGACGATGATGAGACAGAACCCCAACCACGACGAAATCTTCATCGTAACCAACACCCACTGCGTTGTGGCATACATTCGGCCAGACGATGGAGATTATTTTTTCATATTAAATTTTTTCATGTACATCATCATTTAGTTTGCTAACTTTTTAATTTTTTTTAAATTTATATATGTAATGCTTCCATTTATATTTTTTTTTGTATTTTTACATCACCAATCTACTTATTTACACTTTATCAAAATAATTATTTTTTTTGTATGTTTAATTCAATTTTGAATTATCCATTAATTTTAAAATTAGTCAATATAATATTAGAATAGATTACATAATTAATGATTTTGTTTGTTATTCTTTTGTTAAAAAATGTAAAAATATAGTTAAATTAATTAATTTTTTAATTTAACTTGTTAACTACTAAAATTTCCATTCTATTTAGGTAATTAGCACTGTATTTGTTTACTACCAACAAATTCTCCAACATTTCATAGAATCGATGTTAGACGGGCTCATACCCAGTCGAAGAAAATAAATAGTATATCATAGAAAATAATATTTCTCAATGTGCCCATGTTAATAACATATCGTTGTTCCTCATCTTTTTGGAATTAGCCTATGTAATTTTCCTCGATATGACGTATACAATACCTATGGTGTGCACGATCCTATAGGCT
This sequence comes from Gossypium longicalyx, assembly GCA_025698465.1. Taxonomy (NCBI): domain Eukaryota; kingdom Viridiplantae; phylum Streptophyta; class Magnoliopsida; order Malvales; family Malvaceae; genus Gossypium; species Gossypium longicalyx. The sequence goes on from CM047000.1 coordinate 11,965,520, forward strand.
TCCACGTTGATTAATTGCAACCTATATTTTGGGTTCCCTATTAGAAATAATGCATATATCGAGTTGTGGCATGACATGCCGTATCAAGTTAGTCAAGAATAAGTCCCAGGCATCCACAGTTTCTTGTTTAACAATTGCAAAACTATTTACAGGATTTTTTATTATTGTCCTGTGCAATGACCAACAAGAAGTGATGCTCATATCTCCCTTACACGAATGTACTATCAATTTGGACTAGTGGCTTACCGTATTGGAATGTTTCAATGCATGGCTTGGATGTCCAAGAAAGATGATGGAAAATTCTTTTGCCTTGGACCATTCAGTCTTCATGATACAAAGGTTCTGTTTGCAAATTGATGAGGGTACCTAGGACATACTGATTCAGTACCTTCAACCATTGCCGCATATCATTATATGATTTATCCCACCCATTATGCATTTTTTTCCATTGTATTTTATTTTGCAACCCATGTTGTAACAACCCGATTTAGGCCCTATTCGGAACGGTGGTTTCGAGACCACGAATCTGAGTCAAAAAATATTTAAAAATTATTTTCAGTGTTTATTATGTGTGAATTTATATGTGTGAAATTTTCGTACATTAATTTCAACGTTTGAGTGCCCGATTTAATAAAAGGGCTTAATCGCGTAAAATGAAACTTTGATGGTTAAATGTGAAAGTGCCTAATTGTTGTTGTCTTTATAATATGAAGTACTTATATTGCAATTAGGCCATTGATTAAATGAGTGGACGGTAGTGACCTTATATTATAATGATTTTATAATCTTATTATAAAGGTTATATTTGTAAATTAATTAATAAGTTATATGTTATCATAAAACATATAATTAAAAGCCAATTTTTATATTTTATTTTCATGAACAAAACAATAAAATAACATAAAGAAACAAAGCCTAGGGTATTCAGCCTTTGTTAAGCTCAATCAAGGTATGTATCTAGCTCGGTTTTTGATAATTTTTATGTTTTTGAGATCGTTGCAGTGTAATGTACAAAGCCCATGCTTGAATTTCTGATTTTGATGAATATTTTGAGTTTTTTTATTTTAGTTGATGAATTATGAAAGATATATTTTGGATTGATATGTTTTGTATTGGAATTTATGATGATTTTGAGTAATTAGGGCTAAATTGCAAAAATAATAAATTGAGGGACTAAAATGTAAAATAAATGAAATTTATGGACTTGTATGAACATGGGTTGCATTCGGCCTAAGCATGGTGTATGCAAATTTTGCATGTTTTGTGTTTTGTGCAATTTGGACTAAATTGTAAAAAGTGTGAAATGTCAGGGGTAAAACAGTAATTTGCCAATTTATGTGTTTTTGGACTAAATTGAGTGAAAATAGGTTTTAATGAGTTTAATTTGAATATTTTTAGATCAAGAACCAAAGAAATCAGATTTGGATCGGGGGAAACCAAAGTTGTCGACTAGTCGTCCCGTTCCGATTATCGTTGTCCAAGGTAAGTTTATAAGCTAATAGTTATTATTTAATTGATTAAATATGAACTATATATGCTGAAATGTATAATGTAATATTATAAATGTGAAATTTGAATATGTACAAGCTTGGAATCTATGTATACGAGTTCGATTCGATCGAGTTACGACGTTCGAAAGCCCCGTACAAACCTTAGGAATAGCTAGGATACATATGTCATGACATAGGATTCCAATATGTGATGTGCGAGTAAGACCATGGCATCGATATATGTGTGCGAGTAAGACCACATTTAATACGTTGGCATCGATATGTGATTTCGATATATGTGTGCGAGTAAGACCACGTTTAATACGTTGGCATCGATCTGTGATTCTAATAAATGTGTGTGAGTAAAACCCTGTCTGGGATAGTGGCATCGATATGTGATTACAAGTAAGACAACGTCTGGGACGTTGGCATTGTACGATATGTGTGATTATTCTAGTATCCTATCCAATTCTGAATGGTTCAATGAGCAATGATAAGTTGTGACCAAAGGTGTAAAACGAGCTAAAACGATCAAGTATGAGTTAGTTGATTACCTATTTGAAAATAAGGTAAGTGTAACGCCCCGTACCCGAGACCGTTGCCGGAGTCGAACACGAGGAGTTAACAGACTTAATTCATTGCTTAAACAGCTCAAACAATTTAATTTTAAAATTTCCAGTCCAGCTAGTAATCTGCGTCACAGTCGCTTAAAAATTCATATCTCGAGTTACAAAACTCAAAATCCAATTCCGTAAATTTTTCCGGAAACTAGACTCATATATATATATTTAATAATTTTTTATAGAATTTTTGGATGGGCCAATTAGTACATTTTATTAGTTAAAGTCTCCCCTGTTTCAGGGTTCGACTGCTCTGACCTTTGTGTATTACGAATCAGATATCTCTCTGTACAGAATTTAAATAACTATGAAATCTGTTTCTATTAAAACTAGACTCAATAAGGATTCTAACCATATAAATTACACCACCTAATTATTTTTATAAAATTTATGGTGAATTTATAAATTTGAAGCAGGGGATCCAGAAATTGCTCTGGCCCTATTTCACAAAAACTCAGATATCTTATAAAATACAAAACCTTTACCTGCTTTGCTTATTCCATATGAAAATAGACACAATGAGATATAATTTCATATATTATTCACTATCAAACCATGTCTCTACAAATTTTTGTGATTTTTCAAAATCACGTTATTTCTGATACTCGAATCTGTTTTTAACTTACTTTCACATTTTTCATAATTTTCATGTGATAGTTACTACTTAATCATACATACAATCAAACATGTATATCATCAGCCATTCTATTAGCTAATCACTAGCAAATATTTACACATCATTCATTGATCATATCATATCAAAGGAAACCAAGTTCCTATACATGCCATACACAAAACGAAACGTCTAACTATACCAATGTAATTTCTTCGATAGTGTGATCGGGTCTCCGACGTTTCCTTCGATCCCCGAGTGGCTTGATAAAAACTATAAGAAAAATAAAATAAGAGAGTAAGCACTAGGCTTAGTAAGCTTACAAGCAAATAAATTACAACATTCAACATAATGAATAAATATACATCAAGTCACCTAGCCTCATAAACTTTCTTTACTTCTCATTTTCTACCTTCTTCTTTACTCACTTACCTTCTTTCTTACCTGACCTTTCACTATTCATAAATATAATCTACCTTCCCCTTTTGCTGATAATTCACTATGATTTAACATATACAATGATCCGATGAACCACTCGGAATACTAAGGATATTAGGGTCGTTCCTGTCTATCAATGTCCTGCCAATGCCATGTCTTCGACATGGACTTACATGAATTATTCCTATCTCCAATGCCATATTTATATATACAATATGGGCTTACATGGCTCATTCCTGTCTCCAAAGTCATATATTTGATATGGACTTACATGGCTCATTCTATCCTGTCCTGTCAACCCCAATATCTTAATATTCCTAAGGTTCAAACGGGGTTTCCTAATGCTTTTTCTCTGCTACTTCGCCTTTAATTTGACTTTAAATACTCTCAAAAAAATAAGTATATAAATGCTGGAAATTAACAATAATAATGTAAAATATAAGAATATTGCATTTATTTACTGTAAACTTACCTCGATACAAAATGTGACTAAACTTCACAATTTAGTCCTTTACTTTTTCTTTTCCCCGATCTACTCCTGAATTTCGTTCTTCTTGATCTATAATAGCAAATTTAACTTATTTAATATTCACATTTATCAAAACAGTCCTTTACTCAAACTTTGGAAAATTACATTTTTACCCCTAAACTTTTGCATATTTACACTTTTACCCCAAATCTCGTAAATTAAACTTCAACCTATTTTCTTATATTTTATGAAATGCTGATCATTTTTCCCTTCTATGGCAGCATCAAATTCATACTCTAACATGCACTTATGACTATTAGGTATTTTACCGATTAAGCCCTTCTACTCGTTTTTACCTAAAACCGAGTAGCACAAGTTGTCTAACATAATCTAAAACCTCATATTCTATCATAAAACATCAAAATAAACACTTTTCACCTTTGGGTATTTTTCCAAATATGAATCCTAACTTAAATTATTACTAGCATAAGCTTTATCGAGCTACCGGGATCTCAAAAACGTAAAAATCATTAAAAACGGGGCTTGGAATTACTTACTATGGAGCTTGGAAGCTTGAAACAAACCCTAGCTATGGAAAACCCTTTAATTTTCGTCCTAATGAAGAAGATGGACATATTTTGCCATCTTTTTCCTTTTTTTACTCTTTTAATTACCAAATGACCAAAATACCCTTAATACCTTTCTTTGAAAATTTTCATGTACAAGCCCATTTTTGTCGAAAATTTTAGAAATTGGTCAAATTGCTATTTAAGACCTCCTCATTAATATTCCAAAGTAATTTCATACTAAAAACTTCTAGAATGCAAGTTTTGCAACTTATTCGATTTAGTCCCTAACTTCAAATTAAGCATTTTATGCATAGAATTTCATCACAAAATTTTCGCACAATCATGTAATCATATCATGAATCTCAAAATAATAATAAAATAAATTTTTCTACCTCAGATTTTTGGTTTCGTAACCACTGCTTCGCGTTTAGGCCCTATTTCGGGATGTTACATTTCTCCCCTTTAGGGATTTTCGTCCCAGAAAATCTTACCGTGAAGAGATTTGGGCATCGCTTTCGCATAGCCTCTTCGGGTTCCCATGTAGCCTCGTCTACCCCATGTCTATTCCATAGTACTTTCACAAGTGCAATACTTTTGTTCCTTAATTGCTTTACCTCTCGAGCTAGAATCTTTCTTTGGTTCTTCAACGTAAGTCATGTCCGGTGAATCTCAACCTCTCGTCGAGAAATCACATGTGATGGATCTCGAGCGATAACGACGTAGCATAGACACATTAAATACATTATGAATCTTCTCTAACTCAATCGGCAAAGCTAACCGATATGCTAATGGTCCGACTCTCTCAATCACTTCAAACGGTCCAATAAAAGCGTGGACTTAGTTTGCCTTTCTTGCCAAATCTAAGAACTTTCTTCCACGGGAATACTTTAAAAAAACTTTGTCACCAACTTGATATTCAATCTCTTTTCTCTTCAAATCTGCATACGACTTTTTTTATGCGCCGGAAGTCGCTTTCAAGCAATCTCGATGATTTTTACTTTCTCTTATGTTTCCTTAACTAGATCAACCCCAGAATCTGATCTTCCTTAAGCTCTGTCCAATACAAAGGTGTAATGCGACATTTACGTCCATACTGAGCTTCATAAGGTGCCATCTTCAAACTTGACTGATAACTATTATTATAGGCAAACTCTACTAATGGTAAATATTTTTCCCAAGCGCCTTGAAATTCCGATTACACGACATCTAAGCATATCTTCAAGTACTGAATAACTCTCTCTTGATCGACCGTCGGTTTGAGGATGGAAAGTCTGTACTAAAACTCAACTTTGTGCCCAAAGCCTTCTGTAATTTCTTCCAAAACCGTGAAGTAAATCTTGGATCTACATCGAAATGATCGATAATGGTACCCCCGTGTAGTCGACTATCTCTCGAAATATACAACTCGCCAACTTGTCAAGTGAATAATCCATACTAATCGGGATAAAATGAGCCGACTTCGTTAATTTATCAATCACAACCCATATTGCATCTTTCTTTGTCGGTGTAAACGGCAATCTCGCCACAAAATCTATAGTAATTCGATCCCATTTCCACTCGAGGGACTAGCACGGGCTGCAACAAACTGAAGGTACACGATGTTCGGCCTTTACCCGTGATGAGATCAAGCATTTAGAAACAAACTCTGAAATGTCCCTTTTCATTCCTACCCACCAATACATTTTCTTCAAATCATTATACATCTTTGTACTACTGGATGAATAGATAAAGAACTACTATGTGCTTCTGTAAGATCTTTCGAATAAGCTCATCATTCTTGCACGCATACCCTGTCTCTGAACATCAAACAACCGTCAGAACTGATCTGAAAATCTGACTCTATATCCGACTTACACTGATCTCTTTTGGCTAACAACTCACTGTCATTTTTCTGAGCTTCACAAATTTCTTCAAGAAACATAGGTTTGGCTCTCAACTCAGCTAAGATAAAACCATCATCTGATAAGGCTAGACTAGTGTTCAAAGCTCTTAATGCAAACAAAGATTTCCTACTCAAAGCATCAAGCAACAACGTTTGCCTTACAGGTGATAATCGATCACTAGCTCATAATCTTTAATCAACTCTAACCATCTTCTTTGCCTCAAATTCAAATCTTTTTGAGTCATCAAATATTTCAAACTTTTGTGATCAGTAAATATGTGGCACTTCTCATCATACAAATGATGTCTCCAAATTTTCAGCGCAAAAACAATGGCAGCTAGCTTTAAATCATGTGTCGGATAATTCTTCTCATGTGGCTTTAGCTGTCTAGAGGCATAAGCGATTACCTTCCCTTCCTGCATAAGTACACAACCAAGTCCATCCATGGACGCATCACGTAAATCACAAACTCCTTACACGGTTACGGTTGTACTAAAGCAGTAGCTTTAGTCAATAATGCTTTTAACTTATCAAAACTCGTTGACACCTCTCGGTCCATTCAAACTTGACATCCTTTTCGAGCAATTTTGTCGTGGGTAGCTATCATAGAAAATCCCTCTACAAATCGTCTATAATATTCGGCAAGACTAAGAAAACTTCTAACTTCTGATACATTTCTAGGAGGCTTCCAATCAACAATGGCTGAAATCTTGCTCGAATCAACCTTAATACCTTCACCTGAGACAATATGTCCAAGAAAACCAACTTCTCGTAACCAGAACTCGCTTTTGCTGAACTTGGCATACAACTGATTATCTCTCAGAATATGTAAAACTGTTCTCAAATGCTCTGCATGCTCAGTCTTATCATAAGAATAAATCAAAATATCATCAATGAACACAACTACAAACTTATCCAGGTACGGTCTAAAAATTCGGTTCATTAAGTCCATGAAAATGGCAGGAGCATTAGTCAAGCCAAATGGCATCACAAGGAACTCATAATGACCATACCTAGTCCGGAAAGCACTCTTCAGGACATCTGACTCTTTAACTCGCAACTAATAGTATCCGGATCTCAAATCTATCTTGGAAAACACAGTAGCTCCCTTCAATTCATCAAACAGATCATCAATTCTAGGCAATGGATATTTGTTCTTTACTGTTACCTTGTTAAGTTGCCGATAATCTATGCACAATCTCATCGATCCGTCTTTCTTTTTCACAAATAGCACTGGTGCACCTCATGGTGAACTACTAGGTCTTACAAAGCCTTTATCTGTTAATTCCTGCAACTGAGCTTTCAATTCTTTCAATTCCAACGGAGCCATTCTATAAGGAGCAATAAAAATGGGCGTGGTACCTGGAATCAACTCAATACCAAACTCAACTTCTCTAACAGGAGGCAAACCTGGTAGTTCTTCCGGAAACACATCGGAAACTCACATACCACAGTGCATCGATTCAATTTTCAATTCGGATCTTTAGTGTTCAACACAAAAGCAAGATAAGCTTCATACCCTTTTCTCAAACATTTACGAGCGGACATATGAAATTATGGAAAATGAACTATCGACTCTTACGAATTAACCGAATAATTTCACCATTTTCACACTTCAACTTAATGAATTTCTTCCCACAATTCACTATCACATCATGTGTAGTCAACCAATCCATACCAAGAATCACATCAAACTCATCAAATGGCAATAGCATGAGATCGGCCGGAAAACAGTAGCCTCTAATCATCAAAGGACAATTTCTACATACTTTATCTACTAATACATGCTTGCCTAATGGATTCGATACTTTAATCACAAATTCTGTAGATTCTATAGGCATACTTATAATAGGCATCAATTTCTTGCAAACATATGAATGAGTTGAACCCGGATCAATCAAAGCAATGACATTAATATTATGTAGAGAAAATGTACCCGTAATCACATCGGGGAAGGATGCCTCTTGGCGTGTACGAATAGCATAAGTCCTTGTAGGGGCTCTAGCATCCGGTCTCACAATTTGAATCTCTTGAGGTACCTCTGTTACTTGCTCCTACTCCCGGTTGCCTCGTGTAATCGCCTCTAGTAGGAGCATTTCCGGATCTAGCACTCTGTGTTATCTCTCGATTAGCTACCTCTGGACATTCTCGTACAAAATGATCTGGAGCACTGCATTTATAACAAACATTTTCGCCTGCCCGAAAAGGACCATAATAAAGTCTACCACACCGTGGACACCCCGATCTACCCCTGTCCAACATTACCTACACTCATGATCGAGGTGATCTCGAGCCTTCGAATCCTTAAATCTGCTGCCTCTATTCTGACTAGAATACCTGGCTCAGAAACTAGATCTGGTAGAAAACTCCTTTGGCCTTTTGGATGTAGCTTGGAATGACCTGCTCATTTGTCTCTTCTTTGTATCTTGTGTCTCTGTCTCAACTTTGCCTTTTCTTTTTAACAGCTCCTCTGCCTTACAGGCTCTCTCGACTAAAATAACAAATTCTTTTATTTCTAGGACACCCACTGACAGTCGGATATCATCATTTAACCCATCCTCAAACCTTTTACACATGATAGCCTCTGTAGACACACATTCTCTAGCATATTTACTAAGCCTGAAAAATTCGCGCTCATAATCGGTCACCGTCATATTACCTTGTTTCAATTCCAAGAATTCCTTTCTCTTCTGATCAATAAACCTCGGACTGATGTACTTTTTACGAAATTCCTCCTGAAAGAAATCCCAAGTGACCCTCTCCTTTGGTACAATTGATACAAGTGTTTGCCACCAGTGGTAGGCTGAGTCTCTAAGAAGTGATACTACACATTTCATACATTCCTCGGGTGTACAAGATAATTCATCAAAGACTCTAATAGTATTTTCTAGCCAAAATTCTGCTCTTTCTGCATCATCATCCTTTGTTGCTCGGAACTCTTCTTCCCCTTGTTTCCTGATTCTATCAACTGGTGGCTTTTCTCTTATTTGCACTGTGGTGGGAAGCTTGAGCTGCATGGGTAGCCCGAGAATCATGAGGGGGTGGAGGTCTAATCTGCTTGGATTAAATGCGAGCGAACTCGTCAAACAAATCATTCAAAGCTTGGAAGAGAGCTTCTCGAGTCACTCCTCCCTGATTAACTGTTACTGGCCTAGTCTCAGATGATGCTGCCCCTTCCGCGGGAGCAGGCGCATTACTTTCTACATCATCATCACCAGCTCGCTCGGGATCCATTACTATAAAACAAAATATTTAAAAATCGTCAGGAGTCGTCACACTATCAAAATATAGGTATGGCATGTATAGCTAGACTTTTACTCACACTAACTGTTCCGAGAACCGATTAAACCTGCTTTGATACCAATAAATGTAACGCCCCGTACCCGAGACCATTTTCGGAGTCGAACACGAGGAGTTAACAGACTTAATTCATTGCTTAAACAGCTCAAACAATTTAATTTTAAAATTTCCAGTCCAGCTAGCAATCTGCGTCACAGTCGCTTAAAAATTCATATCTCGAGTTACAAAACTTGAAATCCAATTCCATAAATTTTCCTGAAACTAGAATCATATATATATTTACTAACTTTTTTCTAGAATTTTTGGCTGGGCCAATTAGTACAATTTATTAGTTAAAGTCTCCCCTGTTTCAGGGTTCGACTACTCTGACCTTTGTGTATTACGAATCAGATATCTCTCTGTACAGAATTTCAATAATTATGAGGTCTATTTCTCTTAAAACTAGACTCAATAAGGATTATAACCATATAAATTACATCACCTAATTATTTTTATAAAATTTATGGTGAATTTATAAAGTTGAAACAGGGGATCTAGAAATCGCTCTGGCCCTATTTCACAAAAAATCAGATATCTTATAAAATACAAAACCTTTACCTGCTTTGCTTATTCCATATGAAAATAGACACAATGAGATTTAATTTCATATATTATTCACTATCAAACCATGTCTCTACAAATTTTTGTGATTTTTCAAAATCACGTTATTTCTGATACTTGAATCTGTTTTTAAGTTACTTTCACATTTTTCATAATTTTCATGTGATAGTTACTACTTAATCATACATACTATTAAACATGTATATCATCAGCCATTCTATTAGCTAATCACTAGCAAATATTTACATATCATTCATTGATCATATCATATCAAAGGAAACCAAGTTCCTATACATGCCATACACAAAACGAAACGTCTAACTATACCAATGTAATTTCTTCGATAGTGTGATCGGGTCTCCGACGTTTCCTTTGATCCCCGAGTGGCTTGATAAAAACTATAAGAAAAAGAAAATAAGAGAGTAAGCACTAGGATTAGTAAGCTTACAAGCAAATAAATTACAACATTCAACATAATGAATAAATATACATCAAGTCACCTAGCCTCATAAACTTTCTTTACTTCTCATTTTCTACCTTCTTCTTTACTCACTTACCTTCTTTCTTACCTGACCTTTCACTATTCATAAATATAATCTACCTTCCCCTTTTGCTGATAATTCACTATGATTTAACATATACAATGATCCGATGAACCACTCGGAATACTAAGGATATTAGGGTCGTTCTTGGCTATCAATGTCCTGCCAATGCCATGTCTTCGACATGGATTTACATGAATTATTCCTGTCTCCAATGCCATATTTATATATACAATATGGGCTTACATGGCTCATTCCTGTCTCCAAAGCCATATATTTGATATGGACTTACATGGCTATTCAATCTTGTCCTGTCAACCCCAATATCCTAATATTCCTAAGGTTCAAACGGGGCTTCCTAATGCTTTTTCTCTGCTACTTCGCCTTTAATTTGACTTTAAATACTCTAAAAGAAATAAGTATATAAATGCTGGAAATTAACAATAATAATGTAAAATATAAGAATATTGCATTTATTTACTGTAAACTTACCTCGATACAAAATGTGACTAAACTTTACAATTTAGTCCTTTACTTTTTCTTTTCCCCGATCTACTCCTGAATTTCGTTCTTCTTGATCTATAATAGCAAATTTAACTTATTTAATATTCACATTTATCAAAACAGTCCTTTACTCAAACTTTGGAAAATTACATTTTTACCCCTAAACTTTTGCATATTTACACTTTTACCCCAAATCTCGTAAATTAAACTTCAACCTATTTTCTTATGTTTTATGACATGCTGATCATTTTTCCCTTCTATGGCAGCATCAAATTCATACTCTAACATGCACTTATGACTATTAGGTATTTTACCGATTAAGCCCTTTTACTCGTTTTTACCTAAAACCGAGTAGCACAAGTTGTCTAACATAATCTAAAACCTCATATTCTATCATAAAACATCAAAATAAACACTTTTCACCTATGGGTATTTTTCCAAATATGAATCCTAACTTAAATTATTGCCAGCATAAGCTTTATCGAGCTACCGGGATCTCAAAAACGTAAAAATCATTAAAAACGGGGCTTGGAATCACTTACTATGGAGCTTGGAAGCTTGAAACAAACCCTAGCTATGGAAAACTCTTTAATTTTCGTCCTAATGACGAAGATGGACATATTTTGCCATCTTTTTCCTTTTTTTACTCTTTTAATTACCAAATGACCAAAATACCCTTAATACATTTCTTTGAAAATTTTCATGTACAAGCCCATTTTTGTCGAAAATTTTAGAAATTGGTCAAATTTCTATTTAAGACCTCCTCATTAATATTCCAAAGTAATTTCATACTAAAAACTTCTAGAATGCAAGTTTTGCAACTTATTCGATTTAGTCCCTAACTTCAAATTAAGCATTTTATGCATAGAATTTCATCACAAAATTTTCGCACAATCATGTAATCATATCATGAACCTCAAAATAATAATAAAATAAATTTTTCTACCTCAGATTTGTGGTTTCGTAACCATGTTCCGTTTAGGCCCTATTTCGGGATGTTACAGCTATTTGATATGTGATGCAAATTATACAAGTTACTAATGTAAACATATCTGCATTTGTATAGTATATTTGGCCATATGCTATGTATATGCATATGATGTTATATTTTGATTCATGAGTATACATATATGAGTGTAAATATATTTGGTTATACAATGATATTTTGGTTTTGAAATTGAATGATGCTTTGATATTATCTATATGTGCATTCGGCCAATTTGAATTTGAGGCATAGTTATATGTTTAATAAAAGTAAATTCAAGTTTGAAATTGTATATGAACTTAATAACATAATTCGAGTTTGTTGTATTGAATTATAAATGTTGTTGAGTTGTTATTTGCTTATGATTTACTAAGCTATAATAGCTTACTGTGTGTGTATGTTTGTTTGTGTTTTATAGATTTTGGAGTTAAGTTACGAGCTCGGGGATCGTTAGTGAAGCTTATCACACTATCGGCTGTTTTGGTACTTTTATAAGTTGAATTTGAACTTATGGCATGTATAGGCTAGTATATATATTTGATTTTAGGGTATGTAAATATAAGCCATATGAAAATGGCTTGTTTATTTTGTTAGGTTTTGTTCAAAGTTTGATCAAATTATGGTTATATTTGACATGGTTGGAGTTTATTTTGGTATGCATGTTATATGATAGGTATGATTTGTGTTTGGGTGATGTGTTTGTGATATTGATCATTTGATTTAAAAATGAGATGTGTTAATGATAGAATATAATCGACCAAGGAAGTAACTCATTTTGAAAGTGTGATTTGTGGTATAATTTGGGTGGTGAATGATAGATATGTATATATATATATATTAGCTTATTAAGTGACGTTTTGGCTTATTACAAAGTATATAAAAATTTGTATGATTAATTGTGGTTAACTTTACTACCTGAATTGATAAGAATTAAGTTGGTTTTGTATTGAATTTTGGTATAATGCATAGTATGTGTAACTAACATGATTGGATTCGATATTTGTACATATAAATTAGAGTGAATTGATTTGATTTCATGATTATATTATAAACATGTTGTATTGGTTATGTGACTAGTTATTAAGTGAACTAAATGCATGATTATATTGGGGTGATAATAAGTTTAGTTAATAAATTATGCGTATGAAATCATTGGTTGTAAATTGATCAACTTGGTTTGATTAGAAAATGTTTATTTAAGCTTATGGTTGAATGGCAAATTTGTATTATATATATATATATATATATATATATTTTTTTTTATTAATCTTGTTAGCTGAATAGGTGAACAAATAAATTAATCATGTATTTGTAATTTTGTCATGATGTTGACATATACATTTTGGTATGTTTGATTTAATAATCATGCTTTGAAAAGGTTCGTAGTTTGTTTAAATATATGATGATTGACATAATGGTTTGATTATAAGAAATGTTATATGAGTATATAGTAATAGAGAAAAATGAAACCTGACCATATGGTGATATATGTTTATGTCTCATATATGTTTGGTTGTATATTAAGTCAAAGATGTGATTTGTCATCATGTTCTTTACGAATGAGCTTAGGTATATATGTGGTATGATTAGTAATTTATTTATGAAATAGACGTTTATAAATGGATGTATTGAAACATGATGGGTATATGAAATGAAACATGTTTGATTATTATTTAGAAATTTGAATGTTATGAATATTGGTCATATGATTTAGTTATTGGAATAATAATGTATATGTATTATGATATGATGTTTATTAGCTGGTTCGAATAAGTGATTTTATAAATAAAATATGTGTGAATGTGACTTATATGATTGAATAGATGGTTAATAAAATAATTTTTGTGCATGTTTTGAATTGAATAATTGTATTGAACTGTGTTTTGATTGGTAACGCCTCGTAACCCTAATCCGGCGACGAATACAAGTGAGGGGTGTTACACATGCCTTTTAGTACGACACGGTGTAATCATACTTATTGGCAATCAAAACTGGCAAGGAATCTTAGGATTCACTTTCACCATAGTTAAGCTAATGTTAAAGATAAGGTCATAATTCAATTTCAGATGATCCTTGACTTACCTACAACAACACATATAGAGAGTAATATTTCTATATTGTCTAGAACCTCATATTCTTTCTCATCGATGTCATGATTTTCCAAGGACATCTACTGCCACGCATTGCACACTTCCTCTCATATTTTTCCGCTTGTGATTTTGTAATATGAAAATTGACCCCATACTTTACACTATACTATTTCATTATGGCAATAACATCTTTGGAGGAAAACTCTATTCTAACTTGTAAATTGCAGAAATTTGTAGAAAAACTCTTATGACTCAGTCTTCTATGAGGAAGTTATGAAAATTCTAACCCATATTGAATATCAATGTCGACATTAATCATCTAGGGTGGAGGTTCATACGCCATAAAATTTGGTTGGGTTCCTCTAGCATTGTCTTGACCTTCACTGTCAGAATTACTCCCCTCTGGTTCAGTAGGAACAGCCTATTGTAACATCCCAAATTTTTAATTTTAGATTCGTAAAATTATGAAAAGAATAAGCTGGTGGCTCAATGCTTAAGAGAAAATAAAGAGAAAGTGGAATAATCTTTGAGACCTGAGTTTGAATCCCTACTATTACATATTATTGAATCTTATGCAAAGTTTTCTCCTTGCTACTATTGCATTGCTGTCCAACTAAGTAACCCTAGGGTTAAATATCTTTTTTTTTTGTAAAACTTCATTGTTCTCTTTTTGCTGCTGCCGTCCAACATATCATCTTCCTTCTCTCTCAATTCATTTTTTTCCTTTCTCTTTTCCTCTTTTGAGCCGCCCAAACCCTAGTCTTTTGCACCCTCTTTGCTGTCCATTTCTCCTCCATTAGTGGTGATTTGTTGTTCCTTCACATTCTTGTTGCCTTTTTTCCATTCATTTTACATCCTTCATTTTTCTGTTTTTATCACACGAAAATAGTCCTCATTGCCGCCACAAAAAGATCGCCATTGTCGCCCCCTCTCCTCCTTGTGTAAGTGATGTTTATTTTCTCTTGTTCTATTCCTTTTTACTTCCGTTTATTACTAATTTATTTCTGGAATTTTGATTTTATTTTGTTGTTCAAAAATAGCCTCATTTCAGCCTTATAGTTCCCTAAAAATTGCCAAATGCAAACCCCTAAATCGTCATCGTTTGAGGTGTTTATCTTACCTTAAAATCTTTCTAGCAGCTATCAATTTGTGCCCTTAATATATTGATATAATCTATTTTTTATAGCCCTTTATCATTTATTTTTCAAACTTAAAACAGTCCTTTAAGCTCTTCTTTGTTTCGTCCCTAAGCAGCCCATTTTTTTGTCGTCCATGGTGGTGTGCCACCCATTTTATCACTTTTGTTTCCCTTTCCTAGCTAGTAAAATATTTTCACTCGTATCATCTAATTACTTTTTTAATCGTGTTATTTTTTTAGGTGAACTCGTTTCCCTTTGTTCAACGATACGAAAGTCATTAACGGGTAGTGTAAGTGCAAAATTTAGCGAAAGCTAGTGCTGTATTAATTTCGCTTAAAGTTGTTGTTTTGGCCAGTTATTTCTAAGGCTTTTTGCTAATGTTTTAGTGTAAGATTGATCGTTTTAACGAATCTGAAAATTTGTTATTGAAATATTGTTTTGGCCGAACCCTTAGGGGTGTTTCAAGGCTTCTTAAGTGTAAAATTAACGTTTAAATTTTGTTTTTAGATCAACGATCGTTTAAGGTACGAAAGTGCAGACTTTTACGACGTAGTGTTGCGAGTTGTGAATTAAGGTGTGGAACTTTAAATAATTGTTTACAATACATTGAAATATATGTTTAATTGGTAAATTTTTCTTATTTTTCAGACATGACCGAATGGCCAAATAAACCGAATGGCCAAATAAGTGTATTGAATGGTGCCAAACAAGGTACGTTATTTACAATTGACCCAGTGATGAGCCTTATTAAATTTGCATGAACACAAAATTGACGTGTTTGATTAATTGATTGCATGCTTGATATTGATATACTTTGAAATTACATTATATGAATTTTTATTGTTTATTAAGTGTTTGTATAGCATGCGACTCATTGAGTCATTGTTTGGTTGCATATTAAGTATGTTTGATTGCGATGTCATTGTATCAATTGACTGAAAACTTGCAATCCATGTGCTTAAATTGTTACCGTAAGCATGTTAAGCGTGTCACTAAACTGAATATGTTACTGTAAGCATATTAAGCATGCTGTTGAATTGAATATGTTACCGTAAGCATGTAAAACATGGCATTGTGTTGAAATTGAACTGAAAGCATGATTTTGCTCAATGATTGTATGTCATATTGCATATGCATGGGGTGAGTTATTACGGTGTGTAACGAATGGATGGGTAGGAACCTTTTTGCATTGCATCATGCTCATAACATATTCATACGCTTATTGAAATCTGCCATGTACCGTATTGTAATGAGATTGTTGACTGATTATACTAATATTGACTCACACTGAGCTGTTTTAAGCTCACGCATTAGTCTTAACTTCTTAGGTAATGATCGAAATTAGGATCGGACTCGACATGCAAACGTATCATGGACTTCGAACTATTTTTAGTATTATTAATTTTTAATAAGTATTTATTCGATTTTTGGACTGTAAAATATCATTTTGGACTGTAGTTTAGGGTTTTTGGATTTGGGTTTTATGCATGTATTATTCAAACACATATTATTCAAACACATTGATTATATATTTTAACTAGAAAATTCATGTTACTTGACCTAATTAAAATCTGACCTGAATAGTGTTTTTCCACTACTTTGAAAGATAACGAAATTTTGTAAAACTAAGCGACAAACAACGGGTTTCTAAAAACATCACTATCAATAATAAAAATGAGGCTTAGGAATAGATGGCTCAATAAATGAATATTTTTCAAACTAACTCAAGTGCAACCGTAGTTTTCCAAAATTTTGGATTATGTTATGGGTTTTTGGATTTGGGTTTTATGCATGCATTATTCAAACTCGTTGATTATATATGTTAATCAGAGAGTGCATGTTACTTGACCTAATTAAAATCTGACATGAATAGTATCTTTCCACTATTTTGAAAGATAACTAAATTTTGCAAAACAAAACAACAAACAATGAGTTTCTATAAACATCAATATCAATAATAAAAATGAGACTTAAGAATAGATGGTTCAATAAATGAATATTTTTTGAACTAACTCAAGTGTAACTGCGGTTTTCCAAAATGAGTTAAATTAGGGTTTTTATGGTACGAAGATTTACTTAGTCATTTCAATGGCTAATGTAGTCTTCACAATCTAGCTATAACGTCTAAGCTGATATGGTTTAGAAAATAATGCAATTTCCAAACCATCAGGCCCGAACTACCAAATTGGATCATCATCAGTATCAACTTTCTATTCGTTCTCAACCCCAATTGCGGTTTCATATACCATATTAGATATCTCTTCTCCAGTGAAGGTTGTAGGGAGAACATCATTTTTTCTCGTCAACCCTACGTTAAAACTAATATTACTTACGGATTGCCCACCTATGTAACTTGGCAGCATACTTGCATAAGTGTTTGCAGCATAAGACATCAGTTTTTCGAAGTTGAAATCAAAGGTGCTCATAGAATGTCATGTCGAGGTCTCTGCGTTTGAGTTGCCAATTAACCCCGACTACACGCCAAATTTTAAATTGACGGCTGAAACTGAGGAATGCATTCCCATTGATGATTTTGACATTCTTAGATATGTGTTACGCAACAATGCCATGAAACCATTGTACAATAGTGTGGTTGGGCTTTCTACTTCCTGTTCCTAAAACAAATTAACTGCAATTGTTGTCAAACTCAGACTACCTTCCACTACATTGCAAAACTGAGCATATAAATCTAGCATAACATTTCTAGTTGAGCAATTTGTATCGAGCATTAACTCGATAATGTATCATATCTTATAGGGTTCATTGATGTTAGATATCTATATTTCAAGCTCGAAATTCTCCTCTGCCTTAAATTTTAGACTTTCCTTCTAATTATTGACAAAAGCTCATTTAGTTTGATACTTCAATTGAAAGCCAATTCTATAGATTGGGCTGATACAAAAATGGTCCCAATTTCAATATTACAAATTTGACCTTTGTAATAAATAATGACTTTAATTTGTTTACTTATCTTTGCCAAAAAAAAAACATTTTTCACATGTTTAATCTAAAATTAAAACAAAAAAATTTATACAAAAAAATAAATACTCATTAGCCAAATTCAAACACCGACACCAAATTTACTTGAACTAATTTACTTTGTTGGATTGATTTTCCAACTTCAGATTTTTAATATCAACAATATTATCCTTAATATACTAATCTTCTACTCGAAATTTAACTGTGAAAACCTCTCCATATTAATCTACATTTTACAGGATACTTTTAACAGCCTGATTTTCAATGTTACCAAAAATGGTAGTTTCAGAACTCCATTTTCTAATGATTGAGTCATTAAATATTATTTATTAATATTTATGAGGTTATTACAGTATTATACTTAATTATGGTCTAATAATTTTAATTATGTGGAAAATTAGTCAAGGTACAAGTGTATCGGTTCAAAAGTTAGTGGTTTTGGAAATTGACACCTTGGGACCTCATTTCTGTAAATTGTAAATTAAATTTTGAATATGTAACGTTACAGAATTAGTTATTAATTAAGGTATAAGGACTAAATTGTAAAAGTTAATCGTTATAGATTTTTAGTTGATAAAAGGATTAAATGGGAAACATTTAAAGACTTGCATGGAAATTAAGCCTTAATGCATTTATTTGGACGGTTCAATCATATAATGAAATTAATTTTATTATAAAATTTGAATAATAATAATAAAATATATTAGAAAGGATATAAACATGAAATAAAAAGAAAGATAGTGAAATGAAAGAGAAAAATTTCCTTCCATCTTCTTCCCATGAGTGAATTCTCCATAGCTAGAAAACCAAGCTTTGGTCAAGTTTTTTCCTATTGCATGGCAAGTAAATCAAACTTGTTTTTCGTAATTTTTATATTTTTGAGATCATTGTAGCTTAATCTAGCTAGCTTGGGTACTAAATTGTAAAATTGTTAAAGTTTTAAAATGTTGTCATTGATGGTTTTTGATGTTTTTGTTGTTAAATAGCTTGGTTATAAACTTATATTTGTTATGGACTAAATTATAAAGTGAATTTTGTGAGTTTTGAACTTAGGGACTAAAATGAAAATATTCTGAATTTGAAATAAAGTTTCTATAGTTTTTGAATTTAGAGGGTTGTACAGGAATGAAACTAAAATCGGATTGAAAAATGAAGCTTAAAATTTATAGATATATCTATTTCGATTTTAAGGACTAAATTGAATAAAATGTTAAACTTTAGAAAACTTTTGTAAAATGAAATAGAATTGATATATTTTGTAATAAGCTGTTAAAAGATGTTTAGAATTGATAAATTTAAATGAATTATTATAGATCAAGATTTGAATCAATTAGATGATAATCGAGAAATTACAGATTAGTCCTCAACTTCTTGTTGGTTGTTGTTTTCCAGGTAAGTTAAAATGGAACTTATTGTATTCTATTATTATGTTTGAATTTTGTGTTTATACCTATTAATTATATATATATATATATATATATGCAAGTTTAATTTTTATTAATACAAAATCTATCGAAATGAATTGTAAAATAAGAAATTTAAATGATAATAGTGAATAGATGAGTAGAATTGACTAATCGAAGTTGTGATATGACTGAATGATGTGTATATGGTGATAAATCACAGTAAATGTATGTGAATTATTATTGGAAATACGAAAAGCAAGTATACAACTACAGTGTTTGAAAATGGATTGAATACGAAGAATAAGGTTTGTTTGAACTTAGTGAATAACTAGGATACAAATGACATGTCATTAGGGTTTATAAAGTTTTAGGTGCTGGTCTTGGATGTTTTATCGATGGCTAAGGTTCTACATTTTTTACGGATTCTTCACAGCTCGTGTGAGCAGCATCATGTAAAGTTTCCATCCCAACCCACAACTCGTGTAAGCAAACCCATTTGCACGGCTCGTGTGAGCAATCTTATCCCATGTGTCTGAAATATATTTACTATAGTTCTCTGGGCAATAAATAGGTTGTGAAAGTGATTTGGTATAAAGGTTCAAAGATGTACGATATTTGTGTTTCAATTCTTGAGTATATTAATTTTGAAGTAAGTTTTTGTGATCTTATTTGGATTAATATTTGTTTATGCTATATTGTATGTTTATAACTTGTAATTAAATCATTATGAAATAATGAATTGGTCGTGAAGGACTAATTTGTGAAATGTTATATAATTTTTGACAATATTGGTTAATAAGAATGTATACATAAACGTTACATGATTATGAGAATGTCAAGGGATTGGAATGGGTTAAATTATTATGTTTCCAAACAAGCATGGTTGAATTTGATATGAATAAGAACTTAAGTATATACAATAAATTGAGTATGAATTGGATATCATATCTTTGTTATAATAAAATCATTGCACAGATATATGTAAATTACATTAGCAATTCTTGAAGTATAAGGAAACTAACCTATTGGCTGTTTTTTTGGAAATGTATACGAATGTGCAAGGAAGACAAGGATGCCATATTAATTACCAAATTGGTTTAATAGTTTAAGTTGGCTTAAGATCAAGGTATGTTGTGTTAATTTCATTTGAGCTTATTAAGCATTTGTAATGCTTATCTTGTTTGCTTTTCTATCTCTGTGTAGGTTATTTTGTGGAACATGTTGGTTGGATCAACTCAAAGCTTACACTATCCAACCTTTGGTTCGATAATCTTTTATTTGTTCCAGATTTGGTTATGTGGCATGTATATAGGATTTTATTTATGTTTAAGTTATCTTGGATGTTTATGATTTTGGTCTAATGATGTTGATGATGTTTGATGATTTGGTATTATTATGAGATATGCATGTGGCAAGTGAATAACCAACTTGAAATGTGATTTACCTAAGCTAATGGATGTATAATGGCCAAGTTTGGTTATGGTTTGTATGTATATAAATGGTTGTTTGGTATGGTCTAATGGTTGAATTGAATAACATGTTGTTATGTGGATTGTATAATGTTTCTAGGACTATGTTTGAGGTGATATAAATGTGGAATTGGTATAAGTTTTTGGTGTGAATTGGTACCAAACTTGTATGTGGTTTGTTTTGATAATATGACCATTTATGGGTGATTGTAACTTGAAGTTTTATTTGCTTATAGTGAACCTATATGGTTATAATCCAAATTGTTATGAAATGAGATTGAATATTTCAATTGATTCATATTATGTGATGGTGCCATTGAGGCATATTGGTTAGATAATAGATATTAGGGATGTTGATTTGTGGTATGCTATGGTAGGTATTATACATTATTATAAAATGTCTAAAAGGTGATATAGGTGCATGTACGGTCCAATTAAGAAATTGATTTTGGTAGCTTGCACAAAAAGGGACACTTTAGTATTACACAGTTCCCGAATGTTACACGGGCTATGTAACACCCCTAGCCTGTATCCGTCGCTAGATTAGGGTTATGAGGCATTACCAATCATATTACAATTTATACAAACACGCATTATAACATAGTTCGAGATTTATAATCACATCAATGTTTATAACAAAATCAAATATCAAAACTTAAATAGAAATTATATCATTCACAACATAGCATAAATAAATTATAATCCAAAATATATCAAAACAACTTATACATATACTGAACATATAAGACATCAACAACATCATTATTAAATATTAAACCTATCTTTATTTAAGACGTGCGCTTACAAAAGTTATACATCAAATTAAAAAAATTTCCTTA
Source organism: Gossypium longicalyx (assembly GCA_025698465.1). NCBI lineage: Eukaryota > Viridiplantae > Streptophyta > Magnoliopsida > Malvales > Malvaceae > Gossypium > Gossypium longicalyx. The sequence goes on from CM047000.1 coordinate 11,987,454, forward strand.
TCAACACTTTATTTCATATATGCGGCATTAACATATTAATTTATGTGAAATTCATATATTTTGCATATTAATACCAATTAAAAACAAGCATTCGGTTATTAGTAAACTCATTTCGTTTCCTTGTCTATTCGGCTAACATAGATCGTTTGTACATATTCGCAACCTTACAATTAGCTAGCAAGTTTATATAGCCATATATATATATAACATTCATAATATAAACACCTTTATACACATGTAAAGCATATAAATATTCAACTAATATAATAAGACCAAATATCATATACACATATTTTTGTATAAACCATAAGTGAATACCAAATTTATATCATGTATATGTCCTAATTTATACCTAACAAACACATAACTTACCTTACCTCAATTGACATCCATTATGAACCATATGGCCGAATACATAGCATCTTCACGAACATCATATATTTTGGTTACACTTCCAATACCGACTCAAAACAAGATTAAACATATATATAACCTAGCCAATTCAATCATGCCATATCCGAATTCAACAACCAACCATAGAATACAAACACATAACATAAATTATAATCAACCATGACACTTTGCATAATATCCAAAAAGAACTTAATCATAATTCAACAAAACCGAAACTAAGCATGGAAGTTAAGTTGTTTTCGTATGGCCTTTATACATACACTTTTCAAAATAAACCAACTCTAAAGCTAACCTATACATGCCATAGTTTTGATAGTTTACTTATAAAGGTACCAAAACAGTTGATAGTGTGATTGACTTTGCTGACGATCCCCGAGCTCATAACTTGAATCCAAAAATCTATAAAACAGAGTAAACATGAATATACAGAGTAAGCTATCATAGCTTAGTTAGTTATAAGAAAATAAACATCCCAAAGGTATATTCAACTCATTTTAACTAACCGAATTACATTAACATTATCATAATAGACCTCAACCTTACAAATGAGATAATTAAGACATTTTTATAAACAATTTTCCACTTGGCCGAATACTCACATAGTTATTTTAACATATTAATAATCAACTTCCAAAAACAAATAGTTATAATAAAACCATACACACATATACTTATATATGTAAGCTAGAAAACCATAATATAACATCACTTATATATATTACCTATATGGCCGAATATACATGGTCACACATATGCACATAGTTAAGAATCATTTCATTGATACTCAAACTATTTAGTCACAAAGCCGAATACACATACTAATCTCACATATGTTCATCATTAGCATTACACATAACTTGTAACAAATATCAAGTTATATACTTACCTTATTACTAGTAGCCAACAAGCTAATTCATACCTGGACATTTAGCTCATTTTACACATCCGTAAACGATTTACCTTTGCCCGATGAACCATTCGGAATTGGATAGGACACTTGGATAATCACACATATATCGTACAATGCCAACGTCCCAGACGTGATCTTACATGTAATCACATATCGATGCCACTGTCTCAGATAGGGTCTTACTCGCACACATATTTCGGAGTCACATTTCGATGCCATGGTCTTACTCACACATCACATATCGGAATCCTATGTCATGACATATGTATCTTAACTATTCTTAAGGTTCATACGGGGCGTTTGGACATCGTAACTCGGTCGAAACGAATGCATAAACATGATTACCAAGCTTATTCACATTGGGCAATAGCATATATAAATTCATATATTTCATTTTAGCATATATACTTTGCATTTAATTAAAATTGAGTATGTCTATATGCTTATAAACTTACCTCGGACAATGTAAAACGGAACGAGATAGCTAGTCAACAACTTTTGTTTTCCCCCGATCCAAATCCGATTTCTTTGTTTCTTAATCTAAACATATTCAAATTAAGCTCATTCAAATATATTTTCATTCAATTTAGTCCAAAAACACATAAATGGGCAAATTACCATTTTACCCTTGACATTTACACTTTTTTACAATTTAGTCCCTATTACACAAAACACAAAATATGCAAAATTTCCCTATACCCATGTTAGGCCGAATCTTACCCATATTCATACAAGTCCATATATTTCATTTATTTCACATTTTATTCCCTCAAATTATTAATTTTGCAATTTAGTCCTAATTACTCAAAATTATCAAAAACTCTAATACAAAACATGTTAATCTAAAACATATCTTTCATATTTCATCATCAAACAACAAAAATCACAAGCTCTCATCAATGGCATAACTCAAAATATTCATCAAAATCAAAAATTTAAGCATGGGTCTTGAAGATAACTTAGCAACGATCTCAAAAACGTAAAAATTATCAAAAACCGAGCTAAACTCATACCTTAATCAAGCTTGAAAGTGCCGAACTAGGTTTTTCTTTTTCTTTCCTCTTGTTTTGGCAAGAACACATAAAATAACACATAAAATGGCTTTTTTTATGATATATTTATGTTATATTAACTTATTTTATTAATTTACCATATTAACCTTAATTAAAAACATTATATTATCATATATAAATGTCCTTTGCCGTCCACCCATATTAATAATGGCCTAATTACCTCATAAAGGTTTCTTATTATAAAGACATTCAACAATTTGATCTTCACACATTAAACTATCAAGTTTTCATTTTACGTGATTAAGTCCTTTTATTTAATCAAACACTCAAACAACAAAATTAAATTACGAAAGTTTCACAGATATAAATTCACACATAATAAACACAAAAAATAATTTTTAAATATTCTTCTGACTCAAATTCGTGGTCTCGAAACCACCATTCCAACTGGGGTCTAAATCGGGCTGTTACAGGCTCGCCACACGCCTGTGTGAGGACTGTAGATATGGTCACTAGGTTTGCACACAGTCTCAACTTGTTACACAGCTCAGGTACACGGTCGTGTGACTTTTAATGAATTTTTGCATGTGAGATACATGGCCTAGCTACATGGCTGTGCAACTCCAATTTTACATGAACATAGCCTACCACAGAGCCTAGGTACACGGTCATGTGACCCCTATTTGCAAAAATTCCCATACATTTTGTTAGGTTTTCAATTAAGTCCTATTTGTTCCCAGGTTAATTTAAGAGTTTTCGTAAGCTCGATCAAGACTCAAATTTAATTGTATATTATAATATTTGAACTTTTATGATATGATTGATTATTTGAATAATTTATTTATGATATAATTGATTTGTAATTTTGAAAATGTTGCAAACCAGTCCAAGTTAAATGTTAGGTTGATACTAAAGCATACGTAAGCTCGTATAAAGCCCGAGAAAAATTATATTGGGTGATTTTGCATTGAATTGATTATGATTGTATGATTCGTGTTCAATTTGAATGTTAATTGTGTCGTTATAAAGTAATTCCTTGTTTATTTGAAATAATTGATGTGAATTGAACATGTTCTATTTCAACATTAACTATAGCATTCCGTAACTCAGGTTCTGTGATCAAACCAAGTGGGGGGTGTTATAAAACTCTACCACGAATATGAAATAATTTTCAAAATGCTAGAAAAGAAAGGACATACTCACAAATAAAAAAAAACTCTTCTAAGAAGTGTTTTTTTGAAAAGTTTTTCTTTCCCAAGTTTCGTATTCTTGTGACAAAATTCTGTTGTGGAAAAGACGAGATGAACTGTGAATTTTATCCCCAGATTCTCGAGTTTTTAAATTATTATTAAAATTTTCTCAATATTTTCAAATTTCAATCCAATAATTAATTTTTCTTTTATTTTCTTTTCAATTTTTAATCCCACGACTATTTTATTTCGGAGTAACATTTTTTTGCTAATGTGGCTGGAGATAAGGGAAAAGCGTACCCTATAGGATGCACTTTCCCCTTTCTTGCCACATCAATAAAGAATGCTCCTTGCAGTTTTTGTCCCAAAAAATGACTTATTTCTTTAATTATTTTTTAAAATTGACATATATACCTAATTTCTTCAATTCTAATATGAATCATTTATATTTTACAATTTTTATAATATCCGTATTTTTTGTAACGCCCCAAATCTTATTAATTTATTTCTGTAAGTTTTGACACACAAGTGTGTATCTGCTTTAATGGTTAAGTGTCCTGGGTGTTTATTAATTTGTTTCTATAAGTTTTGACATACAAGTGTGTATCTGCTTTAGTGGTTAAGTGTTTTGGGTGTGTGTGAGAGTTTCCAAGTTCAAGCCCTAGCTTTGGTGAATTTTGGCTTTTTCCTGAATTAAGCCTTAACTTCTAGTCTATAGGCTTATATTAAAATATTTGTAATTTCATATTGGAATGGGTCTGCTGGTCTGGTGGTTAAGACATGTGTTGGTGTGTTGGAGGTCTAGAGTTCGAATCCCTGCGCGAGCAAGGGAGGTTTATTTTTGTTCGACTCTGCAATAGAGTTCCAGAGGTAGTAGAATTCTGAGTCGTTACCGGAGATGGGTCTAGTGGAGGAAATTAAGGGATTGAAGGGATTTACCAAATCAATTTAGTTTCTGTTTTTTTTTTCAAACTTTAGTTTTCCGAAAATTCTCTTTTGGTTTTGACGTTAGTTGCCTTTCTCCCTTTCATCTCTACTGAAATTTCTTCTTCTATCTTTCTTTTTTTTTCTATTCCTAGTTTTAAATTTGCTGTTTACAACGGTTCCTTGTTGTCCAATCGAGTATCATACGAATTCGATAAGTGGTTTTGGTGCCTTGAAGTTTTGGTTTTTAAGTTAATAATAGAGATTTTTTGTTAACTATCTGGACAGCCGAAAATTTGGTGTGAGAGGTTGTTCTAGTGTCAAATCATAGTGGGAAGTATTTATGGTTCACAAGGTAAGGGTTTTACGCTCAAAAAGTGTCTAATCTATTTTGGGGTTTTGGTTCAGTTCGATCGTTTAAGAGATAACTGAGTAAAATATGTTCAATTATAGGCTTGGGTTTGCTCGGGAGTGATTATGCATCGAAAACGAACCAGGTGTGTACCCGAAAATGCAGAAAATGAGAAATGGTGAAAGTCAAAAAATGATTTTGTTGACGCCACACGGGCGTTGTGGTCGTCCGTGTGGTAGGTCGTGTGCCAGTACACTGCCGTGTGATTGACGAGGCCAGGTCGTGCACGAGGGACATGGCCGTGTGATGGCCAGGTGAGGCCGTGTACGACACACGAGATCTACCAATGGGGTCATGTGGGCCACACGAGCATATGAGCCCACACGGGCGTGTGGGATTTTGGGCCAGGCTGTGTGATCTACACAGCCAAGGCCAATTTAGGCCGTGTGGGCTACACGGGCAGGCGACATGGACATGTGAGCCTATTTTTCTAAAATAATCTGTAAGGTTACACGGGTCGCCCAAGTCGACTGTGACCTACCGTAGGGTCAATAAACATTACTTAGACCCCTGATTCTGTGATCTGATTATGTGATGTATGTATTAAGCATGTTACTCTTAGCATGCGTATATGACCAATTGTATGATCTGTTAAGTTGCATTATAGAATGCCATGTTTGTATAATGCATTGCATCGGGGTGGGGTTGGTGTTATAATGGAGGAAGTGTTCTGAAAGGCTCTTAAGCCTGATATTTGGCAGCACAATTGCAATTATCTGATTATGTGCCGAATTTCGGTACAGCACGATGTGTTGTGATGGGTGGGTCGATTTTATCCCCACATGGTGTGTTGGGTTGGACGGAGTTGGTGTGTAGCGCTGGTGGGCATGATTCTATTATTCTGCTCTGTTATACATGTGATATCTAAGATTGGGTATGTCCCAGTTCGTATTTGATTTTGTATCTAAGTGGACTAAGGTTCACACCGATTCTTTAAAGGTCTCTGGCCCGGATTATCTATTATTTGGATATATGACTAACTTCTACTACTGTGTATATCTCCTGTGGGGATTACACACTGAGTTTGCAAAAACTCACCCTTTTCTGTTTAATATGTATAGGTAGCGGATGACTCAACGGTGACCACCACTATCAAACTGCTTATTTACAGTTTTTGCGGTTACATCACTTATTTCTTGTTGGTATTTCATGTATGATGGACTTTGGGACTGTTTGGTTTTTAATTTGGGATTTTGAACTATTGATTATGAATTTATAAACTGCAACACAAAAAAGTATGGTTTTCCTAAAATAAACTAAGATTTTTCGTAAATGAAATGGTTTTCAAAAATTATTTAGGTTTCAAAAGCTTCCGCGTAAAAGAAATGTTTTAAATCAAATCAATTAGAACACAGTTTCCCCAAACTAAGTAAAAGTTAATAATTGGAACGATTTGAAGGTCAATGTGTTTTCAAAAACACTCTCATGTAACATTGCTAGATTCGTCCATAACGTCTAGGTCGGGTTTGGGGTGTTACATTTTTGCACTTTTAAATTATATTTCAACTTTGGATTTAATATCGGTTTATGCATAATCCAAGAATTGTAATTTTACATTTTAATTAACAGAAGAAATTTGGGCTAAAATATAGAAAAATACTAATTTTTTTGGAAAAATTATCGATTTAGGTCAATTTTTCCAAAATTTATCGGATTAGGCCAAAAAAACGAATTGGCTAAAATTTATCGGATTAGGCCTAGAAAATGCTTCCAACTGGACGTGCTTTCCTACCACATCCACTGAAAACAGTTTCAACTGGAAGCATTTTTGTTCTCTCTCTACAGGCCAAAATTTATCGGATTAGGCCTAGAAAATGCTAGGGTTATTTATTGTTTTAGTTCTTTTTATTGTTTTAGGGTTAGGTTTTAGATTTTTGTTAAGGGTTTTGAGTTATGGTTTTGAAAGTTTAAGGGTTTTAGGGTTTATGAAATAATGGATTAGGGTTTTTTATACTTTTTAAAAAAAATTATATTCTTTAGAAACTTTTTATTATTTTTTGAGTTATAAAATTAATATTTTTCTTAAAATTTTGAAATTATTTAGAGCACAGTTTAGTATCAAAAGGGTATTTATAACAACTGTATTTACACCAATCGTATATTCAAATAGTAAAATTTAATTCGATTCAAAATTAAAACTTTAACTACTAGATTCGCTTAACTCTTAGTTTGTATTTTTTTTATTTTTTTGAATGGAATTGAGTTTTCATCTCCCGTAGTTTACGATAGGTTGAGGTTGATAAAAAAAATTCTAGAAAATATTATCTTGGGATATTTGATGGTTGAGTGGGAATTTTGTAAGAGTTGAATTTGGTAGTAGAGAAATGCTCTACGTAGGGCATTTTTTCAGTGAAATGCCAGAAAGATGCACTGAAAGTGCGCCTAGTTGAACACGTTTTCATGTCATGTCAATTGAAAACCTGTCCAGCTGGACACGCTTTCAGTGCATCTTTTTGATATTGCACTAAAAACACGTCCAACTGGATGTGTTTTCAGTGAATTTTTCTTACATGTCATTGAAATCACGCCCTACGTGGAGTATTTTCCCTCTACCAAATTCAACGCGTGCAAACTTTCCACTCACCCTTGAGATATCCCGAGAATATTTTCTGAATCAATTGCCACTCACCCTTGCTGTATAAAAGGATGGCTTTCAACATTGAGTGTCATAAGGCAATTTTGAGCAAACTAAATTGCACAAAGAATCACAAGAAGAAGAAGTTCGCAAGGCGTTTCATAAGGCATAATTTGGAACAAACATGTAATTGCATCAAGTAAGGTTCGATTTTTGTTGCTCATATATAATTACATCTCTATTTTTCTGCATAATGTTTTTGTTTCCAACTTGTGAAACAGTTTATTTCATTGAAATGAGTGGATGAATTCATGTTGTTGTTTATTACAACGTTGAAGTCTATGGCACCGATAATGGGGTCGTTTTTTAATCAGAGAACACAACACAATTGACTTTCAACTCGAACATCGGAGCTGTGTACAAGAATTAGGCAAAAAATCATCGAATCCACCTAGATGCGTGTGTCGTCATTGAAATATCAATTTTTTTCTTCGGTCAACCTCGTCAAATATGACATTTTCGATATTAGAGGCATAATAGGGATAGAGGTGATGGTGCATATTGCTAGTGGACCACCAATACTCAAGTTATATGCGAAGTTGGCGAACACAGGTGAAAATGGTTAGAGGTCGACATATGTTCTAATTCGAGAGGTCAAAATAGAAGAAAAGGCTAAGAGTCCAATGACACAGTTGTGTGGTGGGTTCACTGCTTTGCTAGAAAGTTTCAATTATGATACCCTGGAATCATCAATGAGAAGATGCTTATTAGTTTCAACCCTAGATTTCAACTGTGGGAGGCAAAATGTCCAATAGTCAGGGTTTGGAGGTAACCCAGAATACTAGATCCCAACACAACACTCAATTAGTGGTTTTGATTTGAACCTTGGTCGAACGAAATCTACTCAAATACGCAACAGCATGGATACTTGGAAGAAGACAAACCAACTGAGATTATATGGGTTTTGTAGGAACCCAAGGCAAACAATGTCGTCATGCCCACACCAATAGGATAAGAACAACACCTCATTACCTGATTTATTAAATTTTTAACCACTATTTATTGATTTTTTTCATTCATACTCAAATTTTGATTCAAAAACAATATTTATTTAAAAACATTTCATATCCAATATTGGTACAATCTTATTGACTATAACTTAGTTAAAAAATTAAGATTTACATGAGAAGTACAAATAAATAAATCATTCATATCATCGAGTAGAATGTGTGCCACAATGGGGTGGTCATCGGTTACGAGCCAAATTTCGTTTTCATTCAAACTGTATACTAGCCTCCTCTTTTTCATCATCACCTCTACCCTCGAGTAAGTGTTGTGGTTGCGGCCTCTCATCTTTTTCACCTTCATCTGTCGTTTATTGCAGAGTGCTTTTCGGTTGCCATAGTGTCTCCTCTATTCTATTAACATGTGGTTGCGAAGATGGTCCACCGTAGTAGAATAATGACCCAGAGGTGTTTGCGGCACCATCGGCTTATGTGGATAACCATATTGTGTCCCATACACCGATGGCAAAATAATTGGACTTCTAGTTGGTGCCCTGAACATAGTCAGGCTATACGTCGTTGTCAGATTGATCATCGTCTAATATGTTGGTGGCATCGACATGTAATATACTGGGGACAGAGGTGGTGGTCCAAAAATAATACTAGGAGGTGGGGTTAGTCAAAATGTGGTACAAGATGTGGTGCTTATGTCAAAATGATAGGGTTAGTGAAAGCATTAGAATAAGTTAAGCCATAGTAACCGAGGGGTGGTGTGACCTGATAACTATTGAAAAGAGTTATATTTTATGCCTTAAGACCTAGCTAATTACTTGTACTTAGGTAAATTTAGTTGCATTTTGGGACATTTCATTCGCACTTTCATCATTTCATTAGGAGCTTGGACTGTGTTTAAATATTAGGTTTGTAACACCCCTAACCCATATTCGTCGCTAGAATAGGGTTTCGAAGCATTACCAAAATTTATCGATCAAACAGGTAGAATTTTCAAACATTTCATATTATCAAAACAAGTCATCAAAGCATCATTTTAATCCTAATTATAAACATACCAAATCCAAATCAATTTGCCTAGTTCATGAGCACTTAAACATAGAATTAAATTCACATGCACCTATATAGATTTAGTTCAATTTACCAAGCTATAATATGGCTTAAAAAAACACATATTTATATGTATAAAACCAACCAATATTAAACTTATAATCTCATTTACATTCAATCCACAAAATAACTATTATTTAGACACCTTAGGTACATGCCGACACAAAAGATAGACATCACCATATTTGAGTTCGAGAGTTTTGTTAGATGCTGAATTAGCGATCAAAATTGAAGTACCTAATCTGCGCATGGTAAATAAAACTGTATGCTGAGAAAACTCAATTGTATTTCTATAATCCGAATATTTAAAGACAAGATAATATAATATACATATTTTAATTATAAGCACATTTGAATATTTAAGACCACATTTATTCATACAATGGCATTAGCCATTCAGTATTCAATTCATAAATACATCATTTCATACCATTCTCAAATCTCATCACTTGCTATATAATAGCTTTTCACAATTTAATATATATCATTTAAACAATAATATTATTCAATCCATATCCAATTCATGAATACGTAATTCATGTGTCTCATTTTCATGTTTCAATTTACTATCCCATTTTCATTCACATACAATATCATCCAATATCAATCATAGTACTATCTTATTTAATTACCTTATTAATACGACTCGGACTCGGACAGATACACAGATCCAACCAACACACTAGTTCAGCACCCAGTGCCTCATCGGATAAATCTGAAGTAATAACTGCGCCCAGCGCTATATAAATTTGACACCTAGTGTCTTATCGATTAAACTAAGTAAATTGACACCTAGTGCATCATCGACTCGAAGTTGAAGAAATTCCTGAACTCTTCCAATCCTCTGGCATGCCATCTATATCTGACTTAGCCCGATACAGTTAATAGGGTTTAATTTCACTTTCCAAATACAACCAATATTCAATTATCATATTTGCACATATATATTCATTTCAATTCAAATAATCAATATATTCATAATATATATATCAATTCAATTCATTCAATCAACTTTTAATTCAATTCAATGTCAAAGTGTCAAATACTTACCCCAATACTTACCATATGCATTAAATAAAAAAATACAACAATTAATAACTAGTTTTGGATTATAGAAATACAAACTAGGAATTCTAAGCTATTCCACGTCAACTTTATATTTCCCTTTTTTAGTTCAGGATTCCGGTACGACGTTAGCTACGGAATTAAAACAATTAATGTAACAGCCCGATTTTGGGCCTAGTCAGAACAGTGGTTTCGAGATCACAAATTTGAAGTAAGAAAATTTATTTTTATTATATTTTTATGGTCTACGATTTCACGAAATTATTTTGTGAAAATTTCGTTTGAAAATTTTGACGTTTGGGCACTCAATTTAGTCAAAAGGACTAAATCGTAAAAAGTGCAAAAGTTGAGTTCTACATGCTAAAGGTGTCCAATTGTTATGAAATTTTAAATTAGAGGTCCTTATATGATAGTTAGACCATTGGTTAATTTTTAAAAATGGACATGAAATAGGTGAAATATAATATTTTTAAGTTAGAGGCATTTTGGTCATTTAGTAATTAAAATGAATTAAAAACAAAATTAAAAGCCAATTTTTGTCCATCTTCAGGCTATGGCCAAAAATTTCATGAAGAAACCATGGTTAGGGTTTTTCAAGCTTCCAAGCTCGATTGTAAGTCCATCTAGCCCCGTTTCTAATGATTTTTACGTTTTTACAATCCTGGTAACAAGGTCTATCTATTTCTACCATTTATTTGAGTTAGGGTTGATATTTAAAAATTCACCCATGTGCTACATGTGTGTATTTTGATGTTTAAGGGAGGAATATGAATGTTTTTTGTGTTAAACGTGTAACGCCCCGATTTTTGGGCATAGGTTCGGGTAGAAGACGGCTCGAACAATTTGAATGTTTTAATTATTATTATTATTTAGTATGTAATTAAATAAATTACGAAGGGTTATGGTGTGGGAAAAAGGCCCAAGACTAAATTTAATTCGAGGCAATTCTTGAATTTTTAATTTTGGAGAAAGAGGGTTCTGGCGATATGGGCTTTTAAAATTGAGGTGGTAAATTATGATACAAATAAGGCCTTGGTAAAGTGGCAAGGTGGCGCCACTAAGTTCCTGAAAAAATGGCGCCTGGGAAGGAATTAAAGGTCTAGGGTTCAAGTTGCAAGGTAGGCATACTATTACTTTTTAATTTTAGGCATGTGCCAGGCATGTGATCACTTAAGTGAATTTCGGCAAGGGCCTTAAGGAGGTTGGGCCGATTGTTTTAGTTGATATTAGGGTTAGGTTCTTTTCTTTTTCTGTCTTGGAGAATTAGGGTTAGCCACCTGAAAGCTTTCACTATCATTCATCCCTTCTGAGTTCTCATAAAAGCCGAAAACGCAAATTCCTTCTCCTTGGTGTCGAGTTCTTCTTCCTCTCTTTTTCCTCTATTTTCTTTCTTCCTTTTTGCTTTTTCTTCTAGCCGAAACGTTCTGATCACCTTACTCACCTCCTCTATTGATCCCATCCTCCACAAAACCTTCATAGCCGATTGCCATAAAAGCCGAAATCCCGAAAACTCACTTTTTGTGCCGATTTCTCCAAGCCAAAATCCTTCAGTTATTTTTGTTCCTTTTGATTAACTTTCATCTTCTCTAAACCCTTAGTATCTGTCGACAACATTACTTCAAAGTTATAGCCTCAAATCGTCATCTTTTTCATCACTTAAAAAGCCGAAGTACCATAGATTTAGGGACTTATAGCCGAAACTTCAGATCTTCTGGATTCAAGTTCTACTATCATTTAGAGGATAGATCTGCATCAGATCTACGTAGAAATCAAAGAGGAATAGGTGGTAAGTGCTCATCACCTCAGATCTAGTCTTATTTTACAATTTAGAAAAAGCCGAAGTCCCTAAAATCTAGGGAGGCTGTCGATTTGGGCATAGGGCTTTAAGGGTCTTTAACCGACAATTTATTTTGGTGTTTAGTGTCTTTCAGAGGTTGGATCGAAGGCTTGGATATTTGGAACAACAAGACTTAGATCTAGTCATCGATTTTCGACAAAAAGGTAAGATTCTAAAGGCTTCAGGGGCATGGTTCGAATATGGTAGGTGAATATTGGGATTGGTTATTGTGGTTTGCAATCTAAGAATTGTGGTAATCAATTGTAGGACATCGTAAGGGATCTCAGTGGCAGTCGTCACAAAACAGGTGTGTAACAACCCTCGTAGTAGCTTAGGCTAATATTCGCAGAAAAGCCGAAATGCCAAAATTCCAGCATTTCGGGAACTTGAGATTTTTCATGTGGTTTTAGATGCGATAAAAATGATATGATCGGTGTTTGGATCAATGGAATAGGTAAGAGCGCAATTCTGTGCACGACGGTAAGTTGGGCCTCAATGTGCTAAAATTGGGCCCAATGGGCTTTCGGGCCCATTTGGGTAAAATTGCTAGAAAATGGAATTTGGAAAGATTGCATGTTAACGCGGTTAGTACTGTTGTAAAATCTGGATTATGTGGGCTTAATGGGCTAAATCGGCATTCGTAGGACCTATGAGGGGTTTTGGGCCCAAAAGCCCTAATTTGATAAAGTGCGTTAAAATCACTGTTTAAACACTTGAGGATATTGGTAATTGTTAATGAACGTGGAAAACCCATAATATTTGATAAATTTACGAAATTACCCCTAAAATATGGTAAATGACTGTTTTACCTTTAGGTAAAAATGACCATTATACCCCTAGGGTTTAATTATGAATATGATGCATGAGATTTTGATATACATGATATGACATGATATGCACATGATATGTTATGAGATGGACATAATATACTCATTATATGCATGGGTTGGGTTTGATATAAATGGAGGAAGTGCAAAAAGGGCTTTGCCCCAGTTTACCGAAAAGGGTTTTGCCCCAGTTTATCAAAAAAGGGCTTTGCCCCAGTTATTAAAGAGGCTAGGCCTCTAGTTATATGATAAAGCAGACTATCTTTGCCGCCAAGTGGAGAGTTTGGTTGGGTGGGTTGAGTTATTCCCACATGGAGAGCTTGGTTGGTACGGGTGGAGAGTAGCGGATGGTGGGTTGAGTAGTCTCCCAAATGGGCTTGCATACATTCATTGGTATTATATGTGATATTGAAATGGGCCTATGGGCCATATCGACATGAGAAAGGCTTCGCCCGGTGATATGATTTATGAAAAGGCTTGGCCCGAAGAACTGCTAAACGAAAGGCTTCGACCCAATATGCTGGTATTAGTTTGGGCTCTGAAAGGGGCTTGTTACACACTGAGTTACAAAACTCACCCCCCACTTTCCTTATCTTTGCAGGTGAGCCTTAGATCGGTGGACTTGGAGCTAGAGGGGATTCAGAGTGGCCGTATGGACTGTTTAAAATAAGTGTTTATGCCTTCACTTTTATTCTAGATTACTTTCTTTATGTTTTCGGGTTTTAAGTTGTAATAAGGCCGCTTTAATTATTTTAATTATTTTAGTATGATTATTAGCTTAGGCATGATATGGATTTAAAGGTTTCAGATTGAATAGCTCTAGGGTGCGGTTTTAAAAGAAATTATCTGATTTTAGAATATCGTGAAACAAGACAAAGCTTCCGCAACGAAAACGTTTTAAAAAAAATTAACAAGTGCTTTCAATGGCTTAAAATGAAATGGTTTTTCCTGAACATTCATTCAGTTAAAGTGTGGCAGTGGTTGTGTGCATGTCTAGGAGTGGATCCATGGAGAGCTTGGTACTTAAGCAGTCTAATTGACTCACCTCCTCTTTCCTAAGGCATCCTACCGGTGCCTGACTTCCATTCACTTTAATCTATAACAAAAATACTCTTTAAACACTAAGAAAGATGTTAGTTAAAACATGACTTTTACAGTAACGCTTCAATGTGACACGCCAAATTTGGGCCTAACTTCTAGGCCGGGTTTGGGGTGCTACAAAACGACTTTTACTAAGTAGTTTTCGGTGAAAATGCTAAAAAGGACTAATTTGTAAAAGTTATAAAATTTGTCATAAAAGTGTGATTTAGTGGAAATTTTGGGCTGCTATAGTTATGAAAATGATTCGTCTAGGCTTAAAGAACAAAGAAATTGAATGAAAATCATTTTACGAACCTAGGGGAAAAAGTGTAAATATGTAGAACTTTAGGGGCAAAAACGTAATTTTTTCATAGTATATTTTTGGATCACATTGACTAATGTGACTAATAAATAGACTTAATATGATATTATAGATCAAATAAAATGAGGTTCGGACCTAGAATGGGGGAAAAACAAGAAATTAACGGTTAGGTCCCTTTTTGCTATTTTGGTGTCGAGGTAAGTTTGTATGAAAATAATGCAACATGTTATTATCATATGTTTAATGCTTAAATATTGCATGAAATGTATATGTATTCGTCTTTCTGAAATTGATTCATGATGTCTCAATGATGACTTAACGAAAGTTGGTGTCTTAGAAATCCCGGTTGAACCCTAGGAATAGCTAAGATACGGATATCACGACATGTGAGTATTGAGATCTCGTATAAGATCATATCTGAGATATGGAATCGGAATCAATATGAGATGCCATGTAAGACCATATTTGGGATATGGCATTGGAATAGATATGAAGTCCCGTATAAGACCATGCCTAGGGCATGGCATCGGCACCGTTATGAGACTTCATGTAAGACCATGTCTGGGACATGGCTTTGATATGATATTTCGTGTAAGACCATGTCTAGGACATGGCATCGATACGAGATTCCATGTAAGACCATAATTGGGCTATTGGCATCGATATGATATTACGTGTAAGACCATGTCCAGGACATGGCATCATTATGAGATTTCATGTAAGACCATAGTTGGGCTATTGGCTTCGATATGAGATTACATGTAAGACCATATCTGAGATATGGCATTGTACGAAATATGCATGATTTCTGAGTATCCTTTAGTATTCCAAGTGGTTCAACGGGTAACCCAATGAGTATGTCAAAGATGAGAAGGAGTATGTAAGTATTACGAATTGGTACAGGTATGTACTTAAAGTTTACAAGCATTGACTTCATGATATTGTGAGTTCATGATTTATACGAGAATGTCTTTATGAAAACTTTTTGTATATTGGATATTTGGTAAGAATTTAAATGAGTAAGTCATACCTATGAGAATGATCTTGTGATGACCTTGTGATTATAGGTCTATACTTATGATGTATAAAAATGTGGTAAATTTGATTGATGATCATGTGTGAGGCTTTTAGGCCAAATTAAATTGAGACATGATATGTTTAAGTCTTTGTTGTTGATGTATAGGTTAAATTGGCCAATGAATGGCATGTAAATATTTGATAATGGCTAGATATGGATATGCTTTGGTGTTATGTATGTTTAAATGGAAGTTAATACAAAGAATTCATGAAAGAGTAAAATTAGCATTAAAACAATTTTGGACAGCAACAACAGTCCGAATTTGAAAATCCACCAAAAATTGTGAAAATTGAGTTAAAGGTTGAATAAAATATAAAATTAAATACTATTGAGTCTAGTTTCACATAGAGAAAACGGTGTAGTCAAAAGAATTTCATATTATGAGATATTTGAATTTTTGTGAGACAGCATTAGAGTGATTTCGGGCTCCCCTATCTTAACTTTGGAAAATCATAAAAAGTTGCATGAAAATAATTATCGGTTATAATTGGTATGACTAAAATTATTAATGAGTATATTTTCAATAGAAATAGACGGGAACATCATCCAAATCCCGTACTAAGAGATAATTAATTTTTAGTAAAGAAAGGTTGAAGCTGTCAAATAGTAGAACAAGGGTAATTTTGAAAAATAAACTGTACTTATTGGATAATCCATAAATTCTGAAAATTTTATGGTAGAAATATATATGAGTCTAGTTTCAAATTATTTTAACAGATCTTAATTTAGAATTCTGTAGAAGTGACTATGACGCGAGTAAACAGCTTGACATGAACATAAGTAAAAAGTGCATTTATGATTGTTTTACCTTGAGATCATAATGTGAGAATTGGTTGAAGCATGTTAATAAATTGCTTATTATTTTCATACGGACTTACTAAGCTATAGAGCTTACCCCCTTCTTTTCATTTCTTTAGTGTTGCTAGGTTAGCTTGGGGTTGGAGATCGTCGGAGGCAGCATCACACTATCAAATTATCAATTTTGGGGTATCGATAAACCTTAAGTGTTTTCAAGTGAGTGGCATGTATAGAGACTTAGTCCTTTGTGTTATGTGTTTAATGGTTTGGCCAAATGTATTGGCTTATAATGATTCAAGTGTATATAGCCATGAGATGTGGCTTATATTGGTTATGGGTTTGTAAACCTATTTATCCATGTGCAATGTGTTAACACCTTGAAATGTGATCATGTGCTTATATGTACCGAGATCTTGTGTGATATGGTTATACTTGTTTGCTATAATTAAGTTGAAGTTAATTATTATGATGATAACCGTGGTATAAAAGTATAAGTGGTATTATAATAGACAAGGCCAAATGAGTATGAGAAACACAAGTATGATGACATGCAAATGTTATGTTTGTAACTTAATTGAGGATGTTTAATCTTTAATTGGATACCATGTTCTATGTCTTTGATGTTGTATAAGTGTGTGAGGGATTAAGGTTGACCAAGGCTTGGAAAATAGCCTAAGTTTTGGCCACAAGGACAGAGACACGACCGTCTGTCTCAACCGTGTGGAAAACACGGCCTAGCACACGGGCGTGTGTATTGGTCGTGTGACCTTGAAATATTCCTGACGTCATAAATAGAGAGTTACAAGGGCCGAGGACACGGGCGTGTTCGAGCCACACGGGCGTGTCTGACCACACGGCCTACCCACACGGGTGTGTGACTCTCCAAAACTAGAAAATTTTCAAAGTGTTGTGAAAAGTTCGTAAGTTCTCAGTTTAGTCCCGAACCACCCCTGATGTATGTTTTGGGCCCTGTAATCCCGTATAAGGGACATTATGAATATGAATGAATGTTTTTAATTTGAACAAATTTTTTTATGGCTCGATTTTACATAGTTGTGTACGTTTAAGTCCGGTAATGCCTCGTGCCCTGTCCCGGCCTCAGACCTGGGTAAGGGGTGCTACAATTAAAATTCATCAATACAACACAATTCAATTTCATATTGAATATTTCAATTTTTATTCAATATTTGCCTAAATGTCAATTTAGTCTCTAAACTGATTCTTCACAATTAATTCTATATTTTCATACAATTTCCACTTTAAACTAAATTTAACTCCCTATTTTCAATTAAATCTCTAAATTTTGAATTTTTTACAATTTAGTCCCCATTATTCAAAATTTACAATTCATTCTACAATCTAATTCTTTTTCATTTCTAACTTAAGAATCTATCAATTTAATCTCTAATACTAAAATTATTCAACATTAACAACACTTAAAAACTCAATAATTACTAAAATTTCGACATGGGTTGGGTAGTACTTAACACGGGATTCCAAAAGCATAAAAATTATAAGAAAAAGGGATTAAATTGACTAACCAATTGAACTTGGAAACTTTGAAACCCCTAAGCCTTGTGTTTCTTCTTTCTTTCCCTTTTTCTTTTTTTTTTTCTTTCTTTCTGTTTCGTTTGGCTTCTTTCTTTCTTTCTTTCTTTATTACTTGTTTTATTATAATTATAATATATATATACTTAATACTTAAGATTTTATATTATAATATATATATTAAATTTACAAATATCTTACCTAATGCCGCCTCATTAAAGAAAAATGACATTATTGCTTCTTTAGTCCCTTTAATTATTCTTTAATCTATAATTCAACTTTCACCCTATATGCAATTTAGTCCTAATACCTAATTACTTTTAATTCATGCAAATTCACTTAACCAAAACCTAATTAACTACACAACTAACTTTGTAAATATTTTTAATAAATATTTATGAGTCCGATTTAAAAAACAGAGTCCCAAAAATGCACTTTTCGACACCCCTAACTATCCAGTCGTTATAGGTACTTTCCATTGCTTGTGGTAGAGCTGTGTTTAGTGGTTTGGCAGGTGTAGGTTGAGGAATGAGAAATAAATGAGTGAAGGTTTTCTAAGGGCAAAAGGTTGAACATTTTGTCAGCACGAATGGCGTGACAATTCTAGGAAAATCGAGTCAACACTTAACGCATACCAATTTTAGCCCAACTATACTTGTACTAGAAAAATCTGTCTAAAAAAAGGAGAATATAATATTGGGCCGTTGGTTTTTATCTTAGAAAAAAAGAATTTAAAAAGAAGATAATCTTGGGCTGTTGAAAAAATGAATTGAAAAAGAAGATAATCTTGGGCTGTTGAAAAAATGAATTGAAAAAGAGGAAAAGATAATTTTGGGTTGTTGAAAAAGAATTTAAAAAAAAAAAAGAAGATAAACATGGGTTGTTGGATTTACCTTAGGGAAAAACCTATAAAAAGCCAAAGGAGGAAACCCAAAGGGACGAACAATAGGGAAGAGCCTTAGGAAAAAATAGAGGGTAGCGGCTGAGTAGAAGTAGAAAGAAGAAGACAAAAGTTGTCCCTTTCAGTCATCGCAGGACACTATGCTGTTGAAGTGTGAACTGGACACGCAAAAGTTATTTTATCGAATTCTTCTGTATTTCTTACTTTGTTCTTCCATGAATTGAATGATAAAAATGGTGTTGGATGTTATTTTGGTTTTGAATTTTATGTGCCAACCAATGAGCTAAATCTCATTGGGTTGGGATTACATAATGACGCTTTTATTTTCCTTAAAGGTTGAAGCATACATCTTATTCAATTTACTATTTCATTCAATTGTTTTTATTTCTAACTTGTATGCGTGTAATCCCTAAACATAGACAACTATGGAACATGCCCATAAACTAATTTAATTCTGAAAAGGTTGGATTAGTTGGACTGAAATTGAATGATATGAGTAAGTACTCAACAGATACTTGCAGTAGACTCTAGACATGGAGCAACGTTCATACAGAAGGAAAACAATGCAGGGTATCACATTAACGACTATAGATACAGGCAAAGTAAATTGAGGTTTTGTTCTTGAAAGAAGCAAACCATTTTTGAACCCTTCTGAGCAGTAAACTGAGTATGATTTTGCTGAGGCATTATTGGAAGTAAAGGTAGATTCTTAGTAATCCCGACCTTCCAAATCACCATCATATATCCTTTATTGTTTGCCATAGTATCTTTGTCACATCATTATTAGTTATTTATTTACATAATATTCCTGTAGTAATTCTCATAATTGTCATTACATTTCTACTCTCGTTTTGTCATAGCATTTCCAAGTATTCATTAATTCCACATATTGCATACATCATTATTCCTTTTAATTTCCACTGCATACTTACCATAGCCTTACCATAGCATTAATCGCATTTTATTATAATAACTTGACAACTTTTGTGCCTCAATCCGATTCTTGTGGGAACGATACTCACTCATCACTTTATTACTTGATTCGATGTGTATACTTGCACAATTCGTATATCATATTCACACCGACACGACCATCGGCGCCTGTTCTTGCGTTGGTGTAGATGATGGACCCGCCTTACAACTACTCCAAACCTTGGATTCCTAGGCGCCCATTGTGGCCTCCTCATATGACGTTACCTACCTCTCACTATCCAAATGAAATGTGCTTGCCATCCAAATGAATTAGAGATTTTGTCATTACTAATTTCAATAAATACAAAATAAATTATAATAAAAACTTAATTTAAAAAAAACTTTAATATAATATTAATAAAAAAAAGAGTTGAGAGAGGAATAAAAAATGAGTAAGAATTATAAGGGAATTGAGAGAATAAAAGAGATTTGAAAGAGAATTGAGAATATGTGAGAGAGTTGAATTGAGTTGATATTGAAAAAAAAAGAAAAAGAAAAAAAAATTAGGGGTTCATATAGGGAAAAAAGAGACATTAAGGGTTTACATAGGCTTTGAAATAGTCGTTGAGGGTGAGGAGAGCCATTGAGATTTTGACCGTTGGGGTGCGAGATAACCGTTATGGAAAACACAAATATTTTTCTGCCAATCCAATGAAAATGTGTTTAATTGGATGCATTTTTTTTCTCGACTTAATCTGATAAATTTTAAAAAAAATGGCATAATCTGATGAATCTTTTAAAAAAATAGATATTTTTCTGTATTTTAACTAGAAATTTGAGTGAGTTTTTAAACTTTCTAAAAATTTATATTAATTGATAAACAAATGAAAATACTAAAATTCTGAAAAAGAGAAGGAGAATGACGACAGAATAACGTGAGGGCAGCATCACGTGGGATCCAATTAAGTTTTGGGGTGGGGAAGTGGGTCCCAGTATTTGTCAATAATGGAAAGGCAATGGTCCAATTGGCATCTCAAGACACTTTTCCTTGCTTTGTTTATTTATAATTTAATAATAAAATATTCCAAAGGTTCTAACGTGGTGGGGAACGTGTCAGAAGCTGGTTGGTTGAGGAGGAATGGGTTGGACGCGTGTAGAGAAGTGAGTGTGGGGATGACAACTATTTTCTTGGCATTTTGGGAAAGCCCGAGTGTGGTTGGATGGGTAAAATAAGGACCATGCATTCAGGTTTAAGTGTCGTTTCAAACATATATTATTTTATGTTTGAAGCTTGTGGTTACACAAATCCCACGTTTATTTTCATTAATTTTAATTAATAACCAAACCTATATCTACTGGTTAGCTTAATGTTTAATCTTCCAACATCAAGTGATTGCCTACCAATAAAATAAACGTTTCGATGTAATTATAAAACAAATCACCTTATATAACCGACCAACAACTTTTAATGTGTCATTTTATGTCATCTTGTTCTTCCCATGTCATGTGATTCTACCCACTATGGCTTATGATTTTTAAAATGATTTGATAATTATATAGTAATTCAGAAGCGAAGCTAGAATAAATTTTTAAGAGCAAAATAAAATTTTAATTTTTTATAGTCTATATATTTATAATTTTTAAAGGAATAAATCGAATTTTTATAATTTTAGGGGGTTAAAGTATAATTTTACCTTTATTAATTTAAAATTTAAAAAAAAAATTCAAAGATCTAAATATAAATTTTCTATTTTAGGAGGGCCACGACCACTGCCAGCCTCCTGTATCCGCCTCTATAGTAATTCCTTTTATCACTTCATTTTTAAAATTTTTTTGAGTTTTTTATATTAAAAGAACAGTTTTTAGTTTTACTATGTAATTACTTTACAAAATTTAATTGCATATAATTTATTAAAGGTTACTCATATAAAAGTTAAAAATTTTAAAATGGTTATATAAAAGTTTAACTTTTATAAAAATGTTCAAATAAAGATTTTTCACACATTTCAATTTAATTTGAGTAAAAGTTAGATGAATTTGAACATATTTAAATACATAATAGTTTAATTAGATATTACTTGAAAAAAAAAACATAATTT
This sequence comes from Gossypium longicalyx, assembly GCA_025698465.1. Lineage (NCBI taxonomy): Eukaryota > Viridiplantae > Streptophyta > Magnoliopsida > Malvales > Malvaceae > Gossypium > Gossypium longicalyx. Next base: position 12,009,485 of record CM047000.1, read on the forward strand.
AAGACTTAATATACAAAATTTGAGAAGCTCTTATGCGAGCAATATTAAAAAAGTTTTATTCTCATTTGATCATTTTTGTAAATGTTAAGCCAATGGCAATTTAAAAGGGATTGGGCCCAATATAAGCATTTAGTTAAATTTAATCACCAATTTTAGTGAAATTATTAAAAGTAATTCGCAAGAGATAAATCTTTCAAATATTTTATCTAAATCTACAGATTTTAAAAATAAATGTTTCTAACAAAATTTAAACTCAAAACATTTTATATATAAAGTTAAGCTTTAACCGTTAATACTTACCTTAAATATAAACTTTTCTAAAATTGTACAGTTGTAGGGTTAAATTTTTTTTTTTTACCTCTACTAATATAATTAATTATATTTAACATGTAATGTGATGCAATTGGTCAATCATTTTTTTTTCTTCTAATATTTGATATAGTTATCAGATAAAGTTGTTAAGTCTAAACGAATTAAAGTAAATTTAAGAAAAAAAAAAAAAAACTAATACAAAGTGACCTCGGCACCCATCCTAGAATTATACTTGATTAGTACATTTCTTGACGGTTAGGGGCATAAAATTCGTAAGAAATTAAAAGTCTAAAAACCTTGACAGTTGTGGATATTTATATACCAAAAAAACGCATTTTGAAAAATTTGAAACTTATTTCAAAAAATAATTTTTATAATATTTTTATGAAGATCCAAGTTTTTGTTGAAAATTTTAATATTTTTTAATAAAAAACATTACAGTAAACTTACTTTAAATTATGCTTAATCCCCCCAAGAGCATTCTAAATAATTGTAGATCTCTTTTTTTTATTAATAATTATTATTATAAGTTTATCTGTCTCTTTATTGTCTTCTCTGTGTTAAAGTTTGCTTTCTTTCAAACTTTTTCATCTATTGAAAATACTTGAGCAATGGTATTTATACAACAAAGGATATTCTTGCTGTCAACAATAATAACAGCACTAACCCATTAACTACTAGTAATTAAATTGCAATAGAATTAACAAACAACATTTATCTTAACATTCCCCTGGTTTTCTAACTTTTGTTGAACTGATCTTCATTCGACTGCACTCACAATGCTTCTTTAAAATTATAAAACTGTTTTGCTATAATTGGTTTTGTAAGCACATCGGCCACTTATTTTTCTAACGGAACAAAATTGACCTATAGTATGCCAGCAAGAACTTTTTCACGCACAAAATGGTAATCAATTTCCACATGCTTCACCTTAGCATTATGAGTAAAGTTCGCAGCCATGGCTACTGTTGATGTGTTATCACACCATACAACTAGTGGTTGTTTAACAGTCACACCAATCTCAGTTAGAAGTTGTTTTATCCGTAACAACTCAAACACACAGTTTGCTAGATTGCGATACTCCGATTCTAATGAGGATTGGGACACAACAACTTGTTTCTTAGAGCACCATGCAATTGGATTGGAACCAAGATAAATGCAATAGCCTGTAGTTGATCTTCTATCTTCAACAGTAGAGGCCCAATCAACATCAGAATAGCCAACTAGGTCAAACTGCCATTTTGTGAAACACAGACCGTGATTCAGAGTGCCATTCAAATACCTTAACACTCTCTTTATAGCCTTCCAGTGAGTATCACAAGGTGCATTCATGTATTGACTAAGCTTGTTGACGTAGAATGTAATTTCTGGTCGTGTAATGCACACATATTGTAGTTTGCCAATAATACTCCAATATTCATAAAATCAACAAGTGGACTACCATCTATAACAGCCAACTTGAGAGTGTCTACCATAAAAGTAGGAGTAGCAGTGGCTGCAATTATGTCTTAATCTAATCACCACAAGAGGTGTGATGGACCTCTATACCCAGAAAAAAAATGAAGCTCATCCATGTCCTTGAGAGAGAACTTGTTGTGAAGTTGCTTGATGACCTAATTGATTTCTTCAAAAGAGATACCTATTACAACTATATCATCTACTTATACCATTATAAAAATTGTTGAGACATCATTATTCGTAAAAACAACGATGGATTAGCTTTAGAGGCTTGAAAACCAAGTTGCTCCACCAAATGTTACCTCATTGTATGAAACTAGGCTCGATGGGCCTATTTTAAACCATACAGTGCGTTGTTTAGTTTACATACAAGCTATTCTCCATTTGCTTCATGCATCTTAAAACTTGGTAGTTGATCCATATAAATTTCCTCAGTCAAGGTGTCATTAAGGAAAGCATTGTTAACATCAACTTGCCTTATGATAACTCTTGAAAAGAGTTATATTTCAAGCCTCTAGAGTGAATTAATTATTTGTAATTAAGTAAATATGTCTGCATATTTAGGATATTTTTAGAACATTGCATAACAAAGCTTGAATTGTGCTATAAATGCTATTATTTGTTACTTTTATTATTGTGGAAGAAAGGTGTTGGTATTTGAATGGCACTCTAAATCATGGTATGTATTTCACAACAAGAATGCCATAGCAATTCCAGGAAGATGACGTAGCATTCAGTCCACGTCACTCTCAGCCAGCTGTATTTGTATCAGATAAACCACCCTGAAAATGAGAAAACAAAAGGCGTGTGCTGAAAGGGAGGGACCTACCTTATAAAAGAGGAAAGAGAAAAGAAAAGAAGAGAGGATTTTTTGGAAAGAGAGGAACTAGATAGCAGTTTTTTTCTCTGCATTAGATTCTCATGAAAAATCTTGGAGAAAAAAGAGGAGAGGGTAGCAACTTACATAGCAAAAAAGTCACAGGCGCAAGGAAAGGGAAGAGAAATCTGCCCTGGGTTTTGCATCAAATCTCATTATTAAAGTGAAAGCTGGAGTAGCGGGAGCTTCCTGAAGTTCTACCTTTATTTTCTGATTTGAACTTTGTGATTTGTGAACTTAAAAGATGACGTTGAATGGTTTTGTTTTGGATTTGAATGCCCAATCCATGAGCTAAATCTCATTGGGTTGGAATTATTTGGATGAATTTTTATCATCTTTAATGCCTATGGTATGATTTTGAGTAGATTATTGTTTTCATTCGATTTGTGGTTATTTTAAATGCATGCATGAAAGCTCTAGACGTAGATGATTGTATGGTATGTTAGTAGATCTGATTTAGTTCTGAAAGGATTAAATAGAATGGATTATTATCGGTTGATACAGGTAAGTATTCAAAAGAATATTTGCAGCACTCTGGACATAGAAGTTGTGATCTGTACAAGGAAGAAAAGAGCAGTCTCGATATCATTCTTGAGTTTTGTAGACGTACAAAAAAACTCAAAATGGTAGCTCAAAGTCTAGCTTTCGAAAGAAGCAGATTGCTGTAGTGAATCCCTGAGCAGTAGAATGGTCAAGATTTTTCCATGGCATTATTATGGTATAAGAATAAAGCCTGAGTAATTCCAACCTTTATCATTTAACAGTACAAATCTTCCCTACTTATTCTTTGGGAATTGCCACAGCATTTCAATTACCCTAGCATTTTTTTCATTCATAATTAATTTTATTAATCCATCCATTAAATCTCTTCATCAATTTGTCATCTATTTCTTTTACATAGTTTAATTAGTAAATTTCATAAGTAATAGCATAACCAATTATTTTAATCAATTATGATCCCTATGGAGATGATACTCACTCATCAGTTTATTACTTGATTCGACGTGTATACTTGCACATTCACATTACACATTCATATGCGACAAGTTTTTGGCGTCGTTGCTGGGGATCGACAATATTGGTGAAAAATTTGGTGTGTTATTACCTCTTTAATTTTATTAGTTAGCTTAATTAGTTTTTTTAATTTTTTTATTTTTTAGGATTTTTGTTGGTGCATGAGTAGAGATATTTCTACAATTGAAAAATATTCTTTTGATTTAGAAATTGAGAGAACCTTGAGAAGGAGAAAAAAATTACGAGAAATGGAAAGAATTAGAAATGATCAAGTTAGAGAAAAGCCATTACATCATGATGGAAGGGATGCTAATATTCTACAAATAATAGATGATAGAGACAGACCCATCAAAGAACATGTAATGTCGATCTTGGATGATCTAAATCCAGGGATTGTTAGGCCGCATATTTAAGCTCAACATTTCAGGTTAAAGCCGATGATGTTTCAAATGTTACAAACTATAGGGTAGTTTAGTGGATTAACTACTGAGGATCCACAGTTGCACTTAAGACTCTTTTTAGAAGTCAGTGATTCATTTAAGCAACAGAGTGTTCCTGAAGATTCCCTGAGGCTGAAGTTATTCCCTTATTTATTATGGGACTGTGCCAGAGCATGGTTAAATGCATTGTTGTCAGGTACAGTGGCATCTTGGAATGAACTTTGTTAGAGGTTTCTACTAAGAGATAATCCTTGAAACATGAATGCCAAATTGAGGAATGATATTATGTCCTTTCGGTAATCTAAGGATGAAACATTATATGAAGCATGAGAGTGATTTAAGGAGTTAATTAGAAAATGCCCAATGCATGGTTTTCAACATTGGACGCAAATAGAAATGTTTTACAATGGATTGAATGCGCATACGAAGATGGTGGTTGATGCATCTACCAATGGGACTTTGCTTGATAAATCATATAATAAGGCATATGAAATTCTGGAAAAGATATTAAATAATGATTATCAATACCCTACTACAAAAGTAGAGACTGGCAGAAGAGTTGTGGGAGCAATGGAACTTGATGCAATTACTTCCCTAACAGCTCAGGTATCATTTTTAACTAATATGATTTAAACACTGAAAAGACTAGTTGCAGTGCAGGAAATGAAAGCAACTAAGTTAGCATGTGTTTATTACGGAAAGGATCATGTTTTTTTATGAATGTCCATCGAATCCAGCCTTAGTTTATTATATGGGGAATTTTAATCGCAACAACAACATATATTCCAACACATATAATTCAGGGTGGAAGCAACATCCCAATTTCAGTTGGAGTAATCAAGGGGTGGGAAATTCCAGCAATGTTATTCGACAGAATGTTGCAAGTGCACCACTTGTATACAATCAACCCATGCCATGGCAAAATGCTTACCAAAATTTAGCTTGGAGTTCCTCATCTATGGAAGATCTATTAAAGGAATACATGGCCAAGAATGATACTACCATTCAAAGTCAAGCTGTATCTTTAAAAGCTTTAAAGAATCAAGTAGAGCAAATTGCCAAAGCATTAAGCTCAAGACCACAAGGACCAGTACCGAGTGGTACTAAAAATTCATGATCTTAAGGGAAGGAACAGTGCAAAGCCATTACACTCAGAAGTGGTACGTAGCTACCAAAAGTTGTTAGTGGCACCACTATTGAAAAAAGTAGCTTAGATTTCACAAATACGAAGAATTCAGAAACAATAGTGGAATAGGCTACAAAAGAAAAGAGTAACCAGAAAAATGTTGAAATAGATTCATCTTGTATTGCCAAAAAAAATGACACGGCAAAACAACCTCAACAATTGGAAAGAAAGCTATCGCCACCTTTTACTCAGCATTTCCAAAAATCTAAGTAAGATTTTCAATTAAAGAAATTCTTGGATATGTCATTGGTGGAAGCATTTGGAACAAATGTCCAACTATGTGAAATTCATGAAATATATCTTATCAAAGAAGAGAAGGTTAGATGAGTTCGAGACTATTGCTCTCACTGAAGGGTGCACAACAATGCTGAGAAACAAACTATACCTTGCTCTATTAGAAAGTATTATGTAGGCAAAGCATTATACGACTTAGGTGCAAGTATAAATCTAATGCCTATGTCTGTTTTCAGGAAGCTGAGAATAGGGAAGGTGAGACCTACAACTGTCACATTGCAATTAGCTGATTGTTCATATTCAGATCCAGAAGGTAAAATAGAAAACGTGTTAGTTAGAGTTGAAAATTTTAATTTTCTAGCATATTTTATTATTCTGGAATGTAAGGCTGATAAAGAGGTTCCAACCATACTTGGGAGACCTTTTCTAGCAACTGGTAGAATATTAATTTATATACAAAAAGATGAATTAACTATGATAGTTAATGATCAATAGATAACCTTTAATGTTTTCATTGCTATGAAGTGTGCAGATACAGATGAAGAATGTCATGTTGTTGAGATTGTTGACTCAATAGTTTAGGAAGACTTTGCAAAATTTTATCACAATAATTTTAATGATGATGTAGACTCATTTGAGTTAATTGAAGCAGAAATGATTGAAGAGCTTGGTGAATTGATGAAAGTTAAGGAAATTGATAATGGATCAAAGAGAAGTTTTAAATCATTAAATTTATTGGACTATTCTTTTAAACCTCCTCAGCCATATATAGAAGATCTTCAAACATTGGAATTAAAGCCTTTACCAATATATCTGAAGCATGCTTACTTGGGAGATAACAACACATTGCCTGTAGTTATTTCTGCGACATTAACATAGTTCAAAAGGCTCGATTGTTGAAAGTTTTAAATAAATCTAAGAAGGCATTGGGGTGGACAATTGTTGATATCAAGGGAATTAGTCCAGCAATCTACATGACAAGATATTATTAAAGGATTGTCATTGCAAATCTATCAAGCAGCAGAGAAGACTGAATCCCATTATGAAGGAATTATATACCCAATTTCTGATAGTTCTTGGGTAAGCCCTGTTTAATGTGTACCTAAGAAAGGGGGTGTCACCATGGTAAGCAATGATAACAAAAAACTCATTTCTCCTCGTACTGTCATAAGATGGAGGGTTTGTATGGACTATCAGAAACTCAACAAAGCAACAAAGAAGGACCATTTTCCTTTGCCATTTATCGACTAGATGTTAGATAGACTAACAGAGAAAGCCTTCTATTGTTTTTTATATGGTTATTCGGGGTACAACTGATAATTCTTGAAAAGAGTTATATTTAAGGCTATTAAATAGAATTAATTGGTTGTAATTAAGTGAATACATTTTCATTTTTAGGATATTTTTAGAACATTGCATAACAAAGCTTGGATTGTGATATAATGGTCATTATTTGTTACTTTTATCCCTTGGGGAGGAAATATATGGTTTTGTGTGAATATAGGTTTAAAAAGAGTAAGAAGATAAAGAGGGAAAATAAATGAAGTGAAACATTATTGTGGCAATTGGTAAGATTGATTGCCATGGCAATTTCGAGAAGATGACTCAACACTCTATCCATGTCATACCAGAAAATCCAACTTGAAAATAGGAATGAAAAAAAATGTGCTAAGGTGGGATGGATCTACCCAATAAAATAAGGAGAGAGAAGAATAAAAAGAGAGGAGAATTTATGTGAGAAAGAGACTTGTGATAGCAGTCTTCTCTCTACATAGAGAAAAACTCCATTGGAGAATTTTAGAGAAAGAAAGAGTAGCAACTACAGGAAGCAGAATACAAATGTGAAGAAGGAGAAAAGAAATCTATCTTGGATTCACGTACGATTGGAAGATAAAAGAAAAGCTGGAGTGTGGCGAGAAATCCTGCAATTCTGCCTTTAGTTTTCCTGATTTCTGTGATTCAAACTTCTTTAAATGTTAATGAATGATTTAAATTTGGCGTTTACTTTTCCACCCATGAACTAAATCTTTTCTCAGTTGAGTTATTTGGGTGGAGGTTATTATATTTAATGTTCATGATTTGTGATTGCCTATATCACTATTTCATTCGATTTATGCCTATTTTAAATACATGCATGCAAGCTTTAAACATAGCTGATTGTATGCTATGTTCATTGATGTATTTTTAATTCTGAAAAGGTTAAATATACTGGATCTAGAATCGTTTGATGCAAGTGAATGTTTGACAGAATATTTGTAGCACTCTAGACATAGATGTTGCGAGTTGTACAGAGAAGAACGTTCATTGCAATTATTAATCCAGAGTTCTACAGACATATAGTAATTTAGATTTTTAGCTTAAATCTAGCTATCAAAAGAGGCAGGTTATAGTAGTAACTCTCTGAGCAGTTGATTAGACAATATTTTACCATGACATTATTTTGATATGAGCATTTCACCTGAATAATTCCAGCCTTATTCATTCAACAGCAAAATTACTCTTACTTTTCTCTATAAATTTCCACTACATTTTATTTGTCATATCAATTCTTTGTTTCTAGCATTAAATTATATTAATTCATTATATCGACATCTTATTCAATTTAAGACTATTTCCTACTATTTAGTATAGTTAATAGGATTATAATAACTTAATCAATCTCTTACCAATTTCCGATCCTTGTGGAGACGATACTTACTTATCACTTTATTACTTGAATGACGTGTGTATTTGTACAAATGCATTAGTTATTTACATGCAACAACAACCAAATTGCCATAGATCCTATTGATCAAGAGAAGACCACATTCACATGTCTTTATATAACTTTTGCGTTCCGATGAATGCTGTTTGGATTATGTAATGCCCCTGCAACATTTCAGTGTTGTATGATGGTAATATTTTCAGATATGGTGGAAAAATATTTTGAAGTTTTTATGGATGACTTTTTAGTGTTTGATGATACCTTTGAAGATTGTTTAAAAAATCTAGAGTTAGTTCTTTGCCGGTGTGAAGAAATTAACCTTGTTCTTAATTGGGAGAAATGCCACTTCATGGTCTGTGAAAGCATTGTTTTGGGACATAAAATTTCGCAGCAAGGGATTGCTATTGACAAAGAAAAGGCTGAGGTTATTGAGAAATTGCCACCACCCTCCACAGTTAAAGGTATTCGTAGTTTTCTTGGCCATGCAAAATTCTATTGATGATTTATCAAAGATTTTTCAAAAATATCAAAACCCCTATGTACATTGTTAGAACACAACAGATCTTTCAATTTTGATAAGCAGTGCTTACAAGCATTTGAGGAATTGAAAAAATGGCTAGTCACAGCACCAATAGTCATAGCTTCATATTCGACTTTACATTTTGAACTTATGTATGATGCTAGTGATTTTTCCGTAGGAGCAGTACTTGGGAAAAGAAAGGATAAGGTATTTCATCGACCCCTGAGAATGAGCTGTTAGTTGTGGTTTTATACAGACCACTCTGCTATTATGTACTTGGTGACCAAGAAAGATGCCAAGCCTAGATTAATTCGATGGATACTACTGCTATAGGAATTTGATCTAGAAATTAGAGATAGGAAAGGCACAGAAAATCAAGTGGTAGAAAATGAAAACGGTAATATTCAGTTGATTTAGAATGATTTCCCAGATGAGCAACTATTATTTTCCATGAGATTACCATGGTATATTGATATCGCCAAGTTTTTGGTTAGTGGACTGCTACTGCTTGAGCTTACAAATCAAGGATGAAGGAAATTTATCCATGATGCCATTTTGTATTATTGGTGTGAGCAGTTTTTATTCAAACATTGTGCAGAACTGAAATTCAAAGGTGTGTTCAAAATGACGAGATTCAAAGTATTTTATATATTGTCATTCAGCACCATACGGAGGACAATTTAGGGGCATGAGAATTGCTGTAAAAGTTCTCCAATCTGGTTTTTATTGGTTAACCTTGTTTAAAGATGCTCATGAATTTTGCCAAGCTTGTGATTGCTGTCAAAGAACTAGAAATTTATCGAGAATGTATAAAATGCCCTTGCAAACTATTTTAGAAGTGGAACTATTTGACGTATGGGTAATTAATTTTATGGGTCCATTCCCACATTTTTGGGGCTATGTATACATACTTTTAGTAGTTGGCTATATCTCTAAGTGGGTTGAGGCTGTTGCTTTACCAACGAATGATACCAAATCGATACTAAAATTTCTACGTAAAAATATTTTTACTAGGTTTGGTACCCTTCGTGCTCTAATTAGTGATGAAGGTTCATACTTTGACTGCAAACTAGTTGCTAATACTCCTAACAGGTATGGCGTTAAGCATAAAATTGTCATGGTAGACTATCCCCAGACAAATGGATAGGCGGAAGTCTCTAACAGAGAGATTAAAAAATTTTGGAGAAGGTAATCAATCCCGCCTGCAAAGATTGGTCATCCAGGTTGGATGGAGCTTTGTGGGCATATTGCACTGCATTCAAGATACCATTGGGGATGTCATATTTTTTACTTGTTTATAGGAAACCTTGTTATTTGCTCATTGAACTTGAGCATAAGACATATTGGGCAATTAATAAATTGAATATGGATTGGAGTGTTGCTGCTACTAATCGCCTATTGGAGTTGAATGAGATGGAAGAATTTAGAGCACAAGCTTATGAGAATGCCAAGATGTACAAAGAAAAGACCACATGATGGCATGACAATAAGATTTTTCCACGATATTTTGCACTTGGACAACAAGTCTTGTTATTTAATTCCATGCTTAAATTGTTTTCTGGCAAATTAAAACCTCGTTGGTCTGGCCCATTCGAGATAGTGCAAGTCTGTTCTCATAGAGCTGTAGTAGTCAAACACAGCAAGACTGGTTCTACTTTCAAAGTCAATGGCCAACGATTAAAGCATTACTTTGGAGCTCCTATAATTCGTGATAAAAATTCCATCATTTTTCGAGTTGCTTAATATTTTTTTTCCTGCACTGTTTTATTCATTTATTTTGTTTTAAATTTGTTAGTTTCTTCAATAAGTTTACTTAATTGCTATTTTCTTTTGTTACAAGCACATTATGGCCCAGGTTTGTAGAAATTAGCCCATTTAATATATTAGTTAATTTTTGGTTTAATAATTTTTCGATTATTTTTCTTTTTCCAGTGCAATTTTTTTCCATGTCAAGGCACAACCTTAGGTTAATCTTACCCCCATGTCATTGTTATATTTTCTCTCACGTCTTACCCTAGTCGATTCACTTCTTTTCTAACTTATTTCTGTTTCATCCTTTTTACCCTTATTTGTTTTTACTTCATAAAACTGTAAAGGTCTCACCTTTTTCATTTTCCAGTCATTATTTTCTTTCAAATGGCTCGCCAAGCACAATTTTCTTCTACCTCTGTGCACCCGAGGACATTTTTTAGCAAAATAGCAGAAGAAAAATATACCCAGAACATATCAAAGAGGCCATTTTGCATGGAAAAAAGTTTCCTTTTCCAAGATGCCACATTTATGGGCTACTCTAAAGTGATCTCTTCGGTCATGGAGAAGTATCAGTGGCAAATCTTCTGTCTCCACCTCGATGATGTTCTCAGCAAGGTAGTAAAAGAATTTCATGCTCATCTCATCTCTCCTAACAATGTTTTTATATATGTGCGTAGTGTCTCGGTGATGTTCGATGAAGAAATAATCAATGTGCAATTTGTTAACACTGTGACAACTGAAGGACTCAACCAATTTCTTACAGATTTATGTGTAAAGGGGACGAAGTGGACAGTTTCTTGAAATGATTGCTACACCATTGACCGTGTATCGTTGAAGCCTCATTATAGAGTCTGGTACCATTTCCTTAAAACTTGTCTTATCCCTTCTACTCACAACTCAATTATTTCAAAACAACGCCTGTTATTATTGCATTCGATTATGATAGGCAGAAAGATCAATGTTGGAAGCATTATCTTTAGAGAAGTCCACCGCTGCTCCTAAAAAAATACCGATACATTAAATTTTCCATCGCTCATTATAACACTTTGCTAGAGGGTAAAGGTTCCTATTCAAGCGAATAAAGACACAATCCCCAACAAAGAAGCCATAACAAAGCAACTCGCCCTGATATTTTTTGGGGAGGAAATGCCAAAGCATCCAGGCTCTACATCCATAGCTTCCCCTCTTATGACTTCTGATGCTACCCCATCAATGTCTAATCATTGATCTTGGCTGAGCTCAAAAGGAAATAGCTATATTTTGGGGATATGTCCAACAAAGATGATGATGATGAAGATAGAGAAGAAGCCACTGCGGAGAAACATACCATAGAAAAAGAGGGAGAAGAGGAGAAAACTGAACCTGTACGTATTGAATTTGATAAAGATGATGATGATGATGTGACTCAAACTGCTACACCTGCTAACACTACCACTAAACTGAAATCCACTACACCTATGACAGAGCAAGAACATGCAGTTCATCAATTGATTGATGATCTCATGAAGTTAAAAAATCAACCCAACCCAATTAGAGTAACCTAATTCCTTCCAAGCATTTGTTTTTATTTTTAATTTTTTTCATTTTATAACATATGTTTCATGCATTCATATTTGGTTGTCATGGCATTTTCTCATGTTTACTTGTTCATGCATTGAGGATAATACATCCTTTAGGTTTAGGGGTGTGTTGTGTTGTAAATATAGTATGCAGTAGATTTATGTTTTAATATTCATTCATTTTGCCAGTATATACAAATGCCAAATAGCTGCCAGACTAAGTTGAGTATATTGTTATTGGTGATGTTCGATGAGGATAATAACTCTTCGATTAATTTAGGAAATTGTGATAGTTGATTAAGCATGTTTAGCTTAGGATACTTGTTTGAAAATTGATTTCTAAAAGTAGAATAACTTCAGTATTATTGCAATTAACCTATAGTAGGGTTCTTTTAATATATTTAGATTTTCTTGAACCTAAATTAAATAATTTGGTTATGAATAATAAAGAATACCATGGCAATAGTTTTACACTCCAATGTTTGAAACTGTTGAGTAGGTCAGTAATGCTTTGTTTGCTCCATTGTATTATTGATCAGAAAAACAAGTTCAAATAAAAAGTGAGTAAAAAAATTATTTGTAATAATAATAATGATTTAGGGACACTCCACTGAAGTTCTAGGTTGAGTAGCTAAGGAGGTAGTTGTTTGCTTCATCCATCTTATATGTTAAAAGCCTTAGTTCCATGAGTGAACTATATTCAAATTGTGGCATGATATACTACCTAGAAATCTAGTATATGCTTTATTGAGATTGTCAAGTAAAGAGACCATGTGACAAGATGAATTCCCTAGAAAAAATAAATAATATTTGTAATTAATGTTTTGAAATGACAGAATAAGTGAGAATAGAGAAACTGAATTTAGAGGAAAGATAACCTAAATACATTGGGAGAAGTTTGCTATCGTCAGAATTGCATAATTACTTAGGAAATTTTATTTTTAGGAAACATTTTCTGCACATCATTTGCTAAACAAGCCTACAAAACTTGAACCAATTTTTTTTAGTAGAAGACTGCTGAGAATGGAGGTATAGAATATATGGCAGATGGTTTAGCAGTATATATATGGTAACTATGTACTTTGGAAAATTCATGCATTCATGCATATTCATACATATTTTTCTTGATGACAAGCAATAATTTAGGTTTGGGGGTGTCATAACTCTTGAAAAAAGTTATATTTCAATCCTCTAGAGTGAATTAATTATTTGTAATTAAGTAAATATACTTGTATTTTTAGGATTTTTTAGAACATTGCATAACAAAGCTTGGATAATGCTATATAAATGCTATTATTTGTTATTTTTATTATTGGAGAAGAAATATGTTGGTTGAGGTTGGCAGTAGGTGTATGGTGAAGAAGAGAAGAAAAAAAAGAGTATAAAAATGAAGGAAGTGAAATATTGACATGGCAAAATGCTGGTTAGACTGCCAACAAGAATATCATAGAACTTCTAGAAAGATGACACAACACTCAGTCCATGTCACTCTCAACCAGCTATACTTGTACCAAATAAACCACCTTGAAAAGGAGGAAGCAAAAGGTGTGTGCTAAGAGGGAGGGTGTAACGCCCCCATGCCCGAGACCATCGCCGGAGTCGAGCTTGAGGTGTTACCGAACATAATTTATCAAATTAAGAACTTCGAATCATTTGTTTCTACATTCACAACTTTCTAGCTACCTGCATCACAGTTACAGGATCCAGAAATCGCTCTGGCCCTGTTTCACTAAAATTCAAATATCTTCTAACATATAATTCATTTACCTGTTTTGTTTGTTTTATGTGAAACTAGACATATTAGGCTCCAATTTAATATTTAATCCATCACCAAATTCGATTTCTATGATTTTTAGTAAATTTTCAAACTCACGTCGATGTTTCTTTGTAATGTTACATTTAAGGCAAATTTCATCATTTCATGAGTTCTTATGGACTAGATAACCTATTAACCTTCCATGACATCAAACATGATCTAAATTAGCCATTTCCATGACTTATCATTATCAAGCATTTTCTCAACCAAATCACCGCCATATCACAAAATTATTTACACAAAGTAGGTATATTGCTATACATGCCATACTTAAGTTTTACAAGCCATTTACCAAAATAAAAGTCCTTCGGATAGTGTGATCGAACCTTCGACTGCCCCGATTCCGAGAGCCAGCTTGTTCAAAACTACAGTGACTAAAAAGGAGGAGTAAGCATAAATGCTTAGTAAGTTCATATGCAAATAACAAGTAACATAACAATACAATTATACCAAACAACCTTAGCATGGTATCACCAAAACATATATCACATTTCTAAACATCATTCATCATCTTACCACCTTATCGTTGTAGTATTTATTTTCAACCCGAGGGTTAAGTACATACCTGTCCAAAGTGTCCATTTCACAACACTTACCAAAACGTCACTTGCATTTTAAGTGTTCTTCCATTTCACTAGAAATTTTACCCGTTGAACACATTGGAATATAACTCGGATACATGGATAATTTGCACATAAGTGCCACATATGTAATCAAGCAATTATGTAACCCGCCCCTAAGTGAACTCGGACTCAACTCAATGAGCTCAGGCGTTCACATCCATAAGTGAACTCGGACTCAACTCAACGAGTTCGAATGCCTAGTTACATATCACGAACTCGGACTCAACTCAACGAGTTCGGACATTCACATCCATAAGTGAACTCGGACTCAACTCAACGAGTTCGGACACAACCATCCTAGTGACATGTCACTTTATCCTAATCTATTCCTAAGGTTCAAACGGGATTTTCCTCGGACACATATCCTTGCCATCTTCCGTAAAATATTGAAACCAATACTCGGTAGCACTTTATATTTAACAAATAATACACATAATTTGCATTTTATTCGAAAAATAACCACAAAGCATATTTCATGATAAAAATCAGCATATCATAAAATTAACATCAATAACTTAAAAATAACAATTATACTACATTATTTACACATGAACTTACCTTGGTACCAAAATATAAAGATTTTGCAATTTTAGTCCACAATCTTTTCTTTTCCTCGATTGGGGTCGATTCCACGCCTTTCTTGATCTAAAATAACACATTTAGCTTATTTAATACTTACATTATCAAATTAGTCTTTAATTCAAATTTTAGCAAAATAACAATTTTACCCCTAAACTTTTGCATATTTACACTTTTGCCCCTAATCTCGGGATTAAACTTAATTCCTTATTCTTATGTTTTATAACATGCTGATCACTTTTTCCTTCTATGGCAACATCAAAGTCTCACTATAACATGTACTTATGACTATTAGGTATTTTTACCGATTAAGCCCTTTTTCTCGTTTTCACTTAAAACCGAGTAGCAAAAGTTGTCTAACTTAATTTAAAACCTCATATTCTATCATAAAACATCAAAATACACAAATTTCACTTATGGGTATTTTTCCAAATATGAACTCTAACTCAAAATATTACTATCATAAGCTATACCGAAGGAGTTCTGGGATGTCAAAACGTAAAAATCATTAAAAAGCGGGGCTTGGAATCACTTACTATGAAGCTTGAAAGTTGAAGAAACCCTAGCTATGGAGAGAGAGGAGCATTCGGCAGCAACTAAGGAAGATGATAACCAATTTTGTGTTATTTTTCCTTTTATTTCATTTAATATCCAAATGACCAAAATGCCCTCCTTACTAAACTTTCAAAAATTCCTTCCATGTCCTAATTTTGTCCATGAACTTAAAATTGGTCAAAGTACCATTTAAGACCTCCCAATTAATATTTCAAAGCAATTTCATACTAAAAACTTCTAGAATGCAAGTTTTGCAACTTATTCGATTTAATCCCTAACTTTAAATTAAACTCGTTATGCCAAAAATTTCTTCACGAAATCTTTACACAATTATGCAATCATATCATAAACCTCAAAATAATTATAAAATAATTATTTCTATCTTGGATTTGTGGTCACGAAACCACTATTCTGGTTAGGCCTTAATTCGGGATATTACAACTCTCCCCCCTTTAAAGATTTTCGTCCTCGAAAATCTTACCGGTAAACAAATGTGGGTATTGATTATTCATAGTTTCTTCGGGTTCCCATGTAGCTTCTTCTACTCCATGCTTTTGCCACAACACTTTCACAAGTGCAATACTTTTGTTCCTTAGTTGTTTGACCTCTCGAGCTAAAATCTTAATCGGTTCTTCTTCATAGGTCATGTCCGGTTTGTAGTTCAATTTACGTCGGTGAAACCACATGTGAAGGATCCGAACGATCTGACGTAACATAGACACATGGAATACATTATGAATCTTCTTCAATTGAGATGGCAATGCTAACCGATAGGCTACCGGTCCAACTCTTTCAATTATTTCATACGGCCCGATAAAACGCGGACTTAATTTGTCCTTCCGTCCAAATCTGAGAACTTTCTTCCACGGAGACACTTTTAAAAATACTTTATCACCAACTTGAAATTCAATGTCTTTTCGTTTTAAATCTGCATAAGATTTTTGTCTATCTGAAGCAGCTTTCAAACAATCTCGAATTACCTTCACTTTTTCTTTGGTTTCTTTTATTAGATCAATTTCATAGATCAAATTTTCCTTGAGTTCAGTCCAATACAAAGGCGTTCGACACTTACGACCATACAATGCTTCATAAGGTGCCATTTTCAAGCTCGTCTGATAACTATTATTGTAAGCAAATTCTACCAACGATAAATATCTTTCCCAACTTCCTTGAAATTCCAATACACAACATCTAAGCATATCTTCAAGAATCTGAATTACTCTCTCTGATTGCCCATCAGTTTGTGGATGAAAAGCAGTACTAAAATTTAACTTCGTACCTAACGCGTCTTGCAACTTTTGCCAAAATTGCGAGGTAAACCTCGGTTCTCTATCCGAAATAATCGACAATGGTATTCCGTGTAGTCTAACAATTTCTCTAACATACAGTTCAGCCAACTTGTTAAGAGAATAATCCATACGTACCGGGATAAAATGAGTCGACTTAGTTAATCTGTCAACTATTACCTAGATGGCATCTTTCTTTCCTAAAGTCAATGACAACCCTAGAACAAAATCCATAGTAATCCGATCCCATTTCCATTCAGGAATCATAATAGGCTAAAGTAATCCCGAAGGCACTTGGTGTTCAGCTTTCACCTGTTGACAAATTAAACACTATGATATAAACTCGGAAATATCTCTTTTCATTCCACTCCACCAGTACATTTTCTTCAAGTCATTATACATTTTCGTACTGCCCGGATGAACCGCCAAACAGCCATTATGTGCTTCATGCAAAATATTTTGAATCAACTCCTCATTTTTCGATACACAAATCCAATTTTTAAACATCAAGCAACCATCAGAACCGATTCTGAAATCTGATCCCGTGTCAGCTTCACACTGTTTTCTCTTGGCTAGCAAATCTTGATCATTTTTCTGAGCTTCAGAAATCTCTTATAAAAACATCGGTCTTGCTCTTAACTCTGCTAGAATCGAACCATCATCTGACATTTTCAACTGAGTGTTCATAACTCTCAAAGCAAACAACAACTTTCTGCTTAAAGCATCGGCAACCACATTCGCTTTTCCCGGATGATAATCAATAACAAGCTCGTAATCTTTCAATAACTCCAACCATCTTCGTTGTCTCAAATTCAAGTCTTTTTGTGACATCAAGTACTTAAGACTTTTATGGTCGGTATATACCCGACACTTTTCACCATACAAATAATGTCGCCAAGTCTTCAAAGCAAACACCACCGCAACCAATTCCAGATCGTGAGTAGGATAATTCTTCTCATAAGGTTTTAACTGCCTCGAAGCATAAGCCACCACTTTTCCTTCTTGCATGAGTACACACCCCAAACCATTTAGAGAAGCATCACTATACACTACAAATTCTTTACCTGATTCAGGCTATACTAACACTGGTGCCTCTGTTAATAACTTTTTCAATTCTTCAAACCTCTGTTGACATTCTTCCGTCCATTCAAATTTAACATTCTTTTGGAGCAGTCTAGTCATAGGAGCAGCAATTATAGAAAATCCATTTACAAACCACCGATAATATCTAGCTAACCCCAATAAACTTCTAACTTCGGTTACATTTTTCGGTGGTTTCCAATCAACAATGGCTGAAATTTTACTAGGATCAACCCGTATACCATCACCTGAAATAATATGACCCAAAAATCCAACTTCCCGGAGCCAAAATTCACTTTTACTAAACTTAGCATACAGCTGCTTATTTCTCAAAGTTTACAAAACTATCCTCAACTGCTCAGCATGCTCTGTCTCATCTTTTGAATAAATTAAAATATCATCTATAAACACCACAACAAATTTGTCCAAGTATGGCCGAAATATGCGATTCATTAAATCCATAAACACAGCAGGAGCATTTTTCAACCCGAATGGCATAACTAAAAATTCATAATGACCGTACCTTGTTCTAAAAGCAGTTTTAGGCACATCCAACTCTTTTACTCGCAACTGGTAATACCCAGATCTCAAGTCAATCTTTGAAAACCATGTCGCTCCTTTTAGATGATCAAACAAATCATCAATTCTTGGCAACGGATACTTGTTTTTAATTGTCACCTTGTTTAACTGCCGATAATCAACACACAACCTCATAGAACCATCCTTCTTTTTCACAAATAACACAGGAGCACCCCAATGTGAAAAACTCGGTCTCACAAAGCCTTTATCAGTCAACTCTTGCAACTGCGACTTTAACTCTTTTAACTCTGTTGGTGCCATTCTATATGGAGTAATCGAGATCGGAGTTGTTTCGAGATCGGAGTTGTTCTCGGTATCAAATCAATACCAAATTCTACTTCCCTGACTAGAGGCAAACCCGGTAATTCTTCTGGAAATACGTCCGCAAATTCACACACAACCGGCACTGATTCAACTTTCTTTTCAACTCCTTTTGTATTAATTACATATGCCAAATAAGCTTCATAACCCTTTCTCAAATATCTTTGAGTCGACATTGAAGAAATCACACTAGACAATGCCTCTGATTTATCTGATTCAACCCGCAGAGTTTCACCATTTACACACTTTAATTCTATAACCTTTTCTTTGCAATTTATTATAACATCATGCAATGTCAACCAATCCATACCCAAAATAACATCAAACTCATCAAACGACAACAACATCAAGTCGGCCGGAAAGTAATGACCCCGAATCATTAAAGGACATTTCTTGCATACTTTATCAACTATCACACATTTGCCTAACGGATTCGACACTCTAATCATAAAATTCGTGTTCTCAATGGTATATTCATACTAGACACGATTTCATACACATATATGAATGAGTAGAAGCGGGATCAATCAAAGTAATAACATTAACATCATAAAGAGAAAATATACCAGTAATCACATCGGGTGAGGAAGCATCTTCACGCGCTTTAATAGCATAAGTTCTAGCGGAGCCCTTCCTTCAGTCTAAGCTGTTGCATCTCGGCTACATTCTTATTGCTTGCTTCACTCCCGACTTTTCTTGGATACCTTTCCTCGAATCCGCACCACTTGCTTTTGTATACTGAAAATTTTCTTTCTCAGCTCTCTCTGGGCAGTCTCTAATAAAATGATCCGGAGAACCACATCGAAAACATTCATTTACTCTGCACGGACCAAAATGATTTCTACCACACCGCTGGCACTCGGGTTTAACAAATCTCGAGTTCCCTACACTGGCTGCCGAAGTAGTCTGGGACTTAGGACCCACATTTTGCTTCTTAGAATTCCCATATGATTGCCCAGCTGAAACTTGGGAACGAGGATTCATATTTCTTGACTTTCCGGGTTGCTGTGAGGGTGCAATACTCATTGGTCTTTTCTTCCAATTTTGTGTCTCAGATTCTACCGTTTTCTTTTCCTTAAGTAGTTCTTCAGCCTTGCAATCTCGATTTAGTTCAAGGATCCCAACAAATACCTTGATGTCTTTGTTGAGCCCGTCTTCAAATCGTCGGCACATCTTGGCCTCTGTAGGAACATATTCTCGGCATACTTACTCAATCGAACAAACTCTCTTTCATATTTACAGAATTGTCATATTACCTTGCTTCACTCAAGAAACTCTTTACGTTTACGATCAATAAATCTTTCACTAATATATTTCTTCCGAAACTCTTCTTGAAAGAATTCCCAGGTTACCTTCTCTTTCGGTACCACCGAAATCAAAGTCTTCCACCAATTATAGGCTGAATCCCTCAACAAAGATATAGCACATTTCAAACATTCTTCAGGTGTACAAGATAATTCATCAAATACCCGGATAGAATTTTTAAGCCAGAACTCTGCTTTCTCGGCATCATCATCAATATTTGCCCTAAATTCTTCGACCCCTTGTTTACGAATTCTGTCAACTGGAGTTCTGTGAAATTTTATCATACCCACACCCTGAGGCATCGGGGGTATAGATTGAGAAATTGGGGGAGGTGGGGAAGGTCGTACATTTGGGTTCGTACGAACGAACTCAGTGTACCATGCACGCATCATTTGGAGAAAGGCTTCTCGATCCCTTTCTCCTTCTCCTTGACCAACAGTAGAAGGTGGATTTTCAGTCGGCGCTGCCCCTTTAGCCGGAGCTGGCGCATTACTCTCTACTTCATCTGCCACAGCTGGATTAGGATCTATTTACTATATATAAAAAAATAATTTAAAAAGGTCAGAAGTCGTCACACTATCACAATTTATACATATGACTTGTATAGCAAAATCCATACATACAACACGTAGTTCGAGAACCAACTAAACCTGCTCTGATACCACTAAATGTAACGCCCCTACACCCGAGACCATCGTCGGAGTCGAGCTTGAGGTGTTACCAAACATAATTTATCAAATTAAGAACTTCGAATCATTTGTTTCTACATTCACAGCTTTCTAGCTACCTACATCACAGTTACAAGAAAAATCATATCTCGAGTTACGAAACTCGAAATCAAGATCCATAAATTTTATCTAAATCTAGACTCATATATATTCATTAATTTTTTTCTATAATTTTTGGTTGGGCCAATTAGTACAGTTTATTAGTTAAAGTTACCCCTGTTTCAGGACTTGACTGGACTGCCCTTTGTTTACTACGAACCATATTTCTCTCTGTGAAAAATTTATATGACTATTCTGTTTATTTATCCTGAAACTAGACTCAATAAGGATTCCAAGAATATAAAATACACCACCTAATTATTTTTGTACAATTTATGGTGAATTTATAAAGTTGAAACAGAGGATCTAGAAATCGCTCTGGCCCTGTTTCACTAAAATTCAAATATCTTCTAACATATAATTCCTTTACCTGTTTTGTTTGTTTTATGTGAAACTAGACATATTAGGCTCCAATTTAATATTTAATCTATCACCAAATTCGATTTCTATGATTTTTAGTAAATTTTCAAACTCACGTCGTTGTTCTTTGCAATGTTACATTTAAGGCAAATTTCATCTTTGCATGAGTTCTTATGGACTAGATAACCTATTAACCTTCCATGACATCAAACATGATCTAAATTAGCCATTTCCATGACTTATCATTATCAAGCATTTTATCAACCAAATCACCACCATATCACAAAATTATTTACACAAAGTAGGTATATTGCTATACATGCCATACTTAAGTTTTACAAGCCATTTACCAAAATAAAAGTCCTTCGGATAGTGTGATCGAACCTTTGACCTATCCCGATTCCCAAGCCGGCTTGTTCAAAACTACAGTGACTAAAAAGGAGGGAGTAAGCATAAATGCTTAGTAAGTTCATATGCAAATAACAAGTAACATAACAATACAATTATACCAAACAACCTTAGCATGGTATCACCAAAACATATATCACATTTCTAAACATCATTCATCATCTTACCACCTTATCGTTGTAGTATCTATTTTCAACCCGAGGGTTAAGTACATACCTGTCCAAAGTGTCCATTTCACAACACTTACCAAAACGTCACTTGCATTTTAAGTGTTCTTCCATTTCACTAGAAATTTTACCTGTTGAACACATCAGAATATAACTCGGATACATGGATAATTTGCACATAAGTGCCACATATGTAATCAAGCAATCATGTAACCCGCCCCTAAGTGAACTCGGACTCAACTCAACGAGCTCGGGCGTTCGCATCCATAAGTGAACTCGGACTCAACTCAACGAGTTCGGATGCCTAGTTACATCTCACGAACTTGGACTCAACTCAACGAGTTCAGACATTCGCATCCATAAGTGAACTCGGACTCAACTCAACGAGTTCAGATGATCAACCATCCTAGTGACATGTAACTTGTATCCTAATCTATTCCTAAGGTTCAAACGGGATTTTCCTCGGACACATATCCTTGCCATCTTCCGTAAAATACTGAAACCAATACTCGGTAGCACTTTATATTTAACAAATAATACACATAATTTGCATTTTATTCAAAAAATAACCACAAAGCATATATTTCATGATAAAAATCAACATATCATAAAATTAACATCAATAACTTAAAAATAACAATTATGCTACATTATTTACACATGAACTTAACTTGGTGCCAAAATATAAAGATTTTGCAATTTTAGTCCACAATCTTTTCTTTTCCTCGATTGGGGTCGATTCCACGTCTTTCTTGATCTAAAATAACACATTTAGCTTATTTAATACTCACATTATCAAATTAGTCTTTAATTCAAATTTTAGCAAAATTACAATTTTACCCCTAAACTTTGCATATTTACACTTTTGCCCCTAATCTCGGGATTAAACTTAATTCCTTATTCTTATGTTTTATAATATTCTGATCACTTTTTCCTTCTATGGTAACATCAAATTCTCACTCTAACATGTACTTATGACTATTAGGTATTTTTACCGATTAAGCCCTTTTTCTCGTTTTCACTTAAAATCGAGTAGCACAAGTTGTCTAACTTAATTTAAAACCTCATATTCTATCATAGAACATCAAAATACACAAGTTTCACTTATGGGTATTTTGCCAAATATGAACTCTAACTCAAAATATTACTATCATAAGCTATACCGAGTTACCGGGATTTCAAAAACGTAAAAATCATTAAAAACGGGGCTTGGAATCACTTACTATGAAGCTTAAAAGTTGAAGAAACCATAGCTATGGAGAGAGGGAGCATTCGGCAGCAACTAAGGAAGATGATAACCAATTTTGTGTTTTTTCTCCTTTTTTATTTCATTTAATATCCAAATGACCAAAATGCCCCTCCTTACTAAACTTTCAAAAATTCCTTCCATGTCCTAATTTTTTCCATGAACTTAAAATTGGTCAAAGTACCATTTAAGACCTCCTAATTAATATTTCAAAGCAATTTCATACTAAAAACTTCTAGAATGCAAGTTTTGTAACTTATTCGATTTAATCCCTAACTTTAAATTAAACTCGTTATCCCAAAAATTTTGGGACGAAATCTTCACACAATTATGCAATCATATCATAAACCTCAAAATAATTATAAAATAATTATTTCTATCTCGAATTTGTGGTCACGAAACCACTATTCCGATTAGGCTTTAATTCGGGATATTACAGAGGGACCTACCCTATAAAGGAGGAAAGAGAAAAGAAAAGAGGAGAGAGTTTTTTTGGAGAGAAGGGAATTAGATAGTAGTTTTTCTCTCTGCATTAGATTCTCATGAAAAATCTTAAAGAAAAGAGAGGAGAGGGTAGTAGCTTACAGAGCAAAAAAGTCACAGACGCAAGAAAGGGGAATAGAAATCTACCCTAGGTTTTGCATCAAATCTCATTATTAAAGTGAAATCTGGAGTAGCAAGATCTTCATGTAGTTCTATCGTTATTTTCTGATTTGAACTTTGTGATTCGTGAACTTAAATGATGATGTTGAATGGTTTTGTTTTGGATTTGAATGCCCAATCCATGAGTTAAATCTCATTAGGTTGGAATTATTTGAGTCAATTTTTATTATCTTTAATGCCCATGGTGTGATTTTGAGTAGATTACTGTTCCATTCGATTTGGGATTATTTTAAATGCATGCATACAAGCTCTAGAAAAAGATGACTGTATGGTATATTAGTAGATCTGGTTTAATTATGAAAAGATTAAATAGATTGGATTATTATCAGTTGATACAGGAAAGTATTCGAAAGAATATTTGTAGCACTCTAGACATAGAAGTTGCGATCTGTACAGGGAAAAGAAGAGTAGTCTTGATATTATTCTTGAGTTCTGTAGACATACAAAAAATCTCAGAATGGTAGCTCAAAGTCTGGCTTTCAAAAGAAGCAGATTGCAGTAGTGAATCCCTGAGCAGTAAAATGGTCAAGATTTTGCCATAGCGTTATTATGGGATAAGAATAAAGCTTAAGTAATTTCAACCTTTATCATTCAACAGTACAAATCCTCCCTACTTATTCTTTGAGAATTGCCACTGCATTTTAATGGCCCTAGCATTTTTTTTCATTCATAATTGATTTTATTAATCCATTCATTGAATCTCTTAATCAATTTTTCATCTATTTCTTTTGCACAATTTAATTAGTAAATTTCTTAAGTAATAGGATAACCAATTATTTTAATCAATTCTAATATTTATGGAGACAATACTCACTCATCACTTTATTAATTGATTCAACGTGTATACTTGCACATTCGCATTACACATTCACATACGACACCTTAACACCCATCCATAATTAACTGCAATTGCCAGAATAGTCTGTATTGTTACAGCTCAAACCACAAGGCTAAAAGTAACAAAAATTAGAAAGGGCATGTTGAGAGAACCCCTTAGCTACTAGTCTTTCTTTATGCCTGTTTACAGATCCATCAGGCTTCTTTTTCACTCGGAACAAACTATTACAACCACTTGATCTCCTAGAAGGTGGGAAAGGGAAAAGACTCCAAGTATTATTCCTAAGAAAAACTTGTAACTCATTGTTCACTGTTTCTTACCAGTTAAAATGAGCTCATTACTTCATGAATGTCAGTACGTATAGTAGTAGAGAAACTATCAGTAGTCACAATATTAGATTAACTAGTTACCTTGGTGACATATACTTTTGGTTTAAAAGTTCTTACTTTATTATGAGTCATAATAGGATGAGAATTAGCAGTCTGCGATGGCTGACTTTGAGTTGGTGCATGAGAAATAACTACCACATTATTAGAAGGTGGAGATGGTGACACACTAGAAGCTCATACAAAATCTAAATTCATTGTTATGTTAGAGGACAGAGATAAATTTGTGGACTCGTGAGGTGACCCATTATTTGCAACTAAAGTGGAAGGAAATATAACTAATTTTAAACTAGATGGAATAGTTGAGGGGCTACTTGACAACTTGGATGTATGTATACTATTTTTAAATGGACAAATACTTTCATGAAACGTGACATGACGAGACACAAACATCCTACCTGAAGGATCTCGGCACCTATAACCTTTGTGTTGATGAGAATAACCTAAGAATGTACATGGAGTTAATCAAAATTGAAGTTTGTTAGTATTATAAGGTCGAAGGTTAGGGAAACATAAGCAACCAAGCTCTCTAAGTGGTAGATAGTCAGGTTTAACACAAAATAGCATTTCTTAAGGAGAGATATTGCCTAAGGATAGAAATGGTAACCTGTTTATCAGAGAAGCTACACTATTGAAAGCTTCATACCAATAAGTCAAGGGCATGCACGCATGAGCCAACATAGAAAGACTAGATTCCACAACTTATTTTTGTTTTCACTCAACAAGACCATTTTGTTCAGAGGTGTAAGGACACATGAGCCTTTGAGAAATACCTTTTTATGATAGATACCATTTCAGCGCTTGAAACTCACCCCACTAAGCCATATGTATCTGGTATAAGCACTTGTAAAAGCCATAAAATAAGAGAAAACATTTGAACATACTGGATTTGGCCCACAAACATCTGCAGTCACCATCTGAAGAGGAGCTGTATATTCGGTTGTAGAAGCAGAGTAACTTATGCGCTTTGCCCAGATAGCATGCAACACAATCAATCGAATTTTTATTATCACACACAGATACATTACAATGAGTCAAAGCTTTCTTAAGTGTAGCTAAACATGGATGCCCTAGTCTAGCATTCCATACAGTTAAAGGAATGGATTTTACAATAGCAAGACACTGTGTTGAAGTAGTGGTTCAGTAGACTTGACAGCAGTGTTTAGATGCAACTTGTAGAGACCACCGTGAACCGAACCTTGGAGAAGAACATCTTTATTATGCAAATCATACACTTGACATCTAGTAGGAAAAAACTCAAACACCACATGGTTGTCCTTTGCAAATTTAGACACAAACATTAGGTTTTAGTAATACCAAGCACAAACAAGAGATATTTGATATACAACGAACAAGAACGAGTAAGTAAAGATGTCTGACCAGTATGAAGAACAGGTAAGGAAGATCCATTACCCACATACTGTGACAACCCGAATTAGGGCCTAATCAGAATAGTGGTTTCGTGACCACAAATCCGAGATAGAAATAATTATTTTATAATTATTTTGAGGTTATGATATGATTGCATGATTGTGTGAAAATTTTGTGAAGAAATTCCATGCATAAAATGCTTAATTTGAAGTTAGGGGCTAAATCGAATAAGTTGCAAAACTTGCATTCTAGAAGTTTTTAGTATGAAATTGCTTTGAAATATTAATTAGGAGGTCTTAAATAGCAATTTGACCAATTTCTAAAATTTTGGACAAAAATGGGCTTGTACATGAAAATTTTCAAAGAAAGGCATTAAGGGCATTTTGGTCATTTGTATATTAAATGAAATAAAATGGGAAAAATAACACAAAATTGGTTATCATCTTCATTAGTTGCTGCGAAAATTGCTCTCCTCCATAGCTAGGGTTTCTTCAACTTTGAAGCTCCATAGTAAGTGATTTCAAGCCCGTTTTTAATGTTCTTTACGTTTTTGGATTCCGGTAGCTCGATTAAGCTTATGCTAACAATAATTCAACCTAGGGTTCATATTTGGAAAAATACCCATAGGTGAAATTTGTGTATTTTGATGTTTTATGATAGAATATGAGGTTTTAAATTATGTTAGACAACTTGTGCTACTCTGGTTTTAAGTGAAAACGAGTAAAAGCTAAGCATAATCGGTAAAAATACCTATTGTTCACAACTATGTGTTAGAGTGAGAATTTGATGTGGTCATAGAAGATAAAAATGTTCAGCATGTCATAAAACATAAGAATAAGGGCTGAAATTAAATTTCCGAGCCTAGGGGCAAAATTGTAATTTTGTAAAAGTTAGGGGGCAAAATGTAATTTTTCTATAATGTGATCTTTGGATTAAAATAAATAGTATGAGTGCTAAATGAGCTAAATGTGTTGTTATAGATCAAGAAAGGCATGGAATTGACCTCGAACGAGGAAGGAAAAAGTTTTGGACTAAATCACAAAATTTCCACATTTTGCACCGAGGTAAGTTTGTATGTAAATATTATATTATTTTCATTTACATTCCTATATATTTCAGCCTATTATATGAATATACTAGCCGATGTTAAAATATAAATCGACTATTGGGAGAATAAAAATAAATAATAGAGAGGAATCCCGATTGAACCTTCAGAGAGATCGAATAAAATAGAGGGAGCGTAGCTAGGTCACATGTATGATGCTGAGTGCACATCATTGTACAAGAAAGCTACGAAATACAATGTAGTAGCTAGGTCACATGTGTGATACGGGATGTATCCTATGTAGACAAGAGAGCTACGTAAGAGATAAATGTAGCTAGGTCACATGTGTGATACGGGATGTATCCCATGTAGACAAGAGAGCTACGTAATAGATAAATGTAGCTAGGTTGCATGCGTGATTCCAAGTGAAGGACACCATGTAGACAAGAAAGCTACGAGACAAATTGGCTAGGTCACATGAGTGGTATTAAGTGTTCACCATGTGTACAAGAGAGTCGAATTAAATGAAGTATGATGGTGGGGCTGTGTGCTAAAACCATTAAATATCGAGGATTGATCCGAATTGCTCAACGGGATGGTTTTGTGGTGACGTTGTGGTTATGGACCTATACTTGTGATGAATGAATTGTGGTGAAAATGATTTGTGGCATATCTATATATGTAAGATAAAATGAGGGTAGCATAAAGAATGTGTGAAAGAGTGAAATTAGCATTAAAACTGTTTTGGACGGTAGCAGTGACGTGATTTTGAAAAATCACCAAAAATAGGAGGAACATAATTAGAGGTTGAATGAGATGTGCAATTAAAGTTTAATGAGTGTACTTTCATATAAAAGAATTAGAACAAGCAAAGGAATTTTATATTTTGAGATATTTACAATTGTGTGTGACTTGCTCAGGATGAATGTGTGATCCCCTGTTTCAACTTTGAAAAATAATTAAAAATTGTACAAAGAAAATTAAGAAATATAGTTTACATGCCTAAATTTCTCATTAAGTCTAGTTTTAAATGAAACAAATTTCAGGGTTATCTGAATTGTGTACTGAGAGAAATTCAATTCGTAGTGAACAGAGGTCAGACTAGTCGAGCTGTGTAACAGGGGAAGCTTTAACTAATAAACTGTACTAATCGGCTGAACCAAAAATTCTAGAAAAAAATTAGAAAAAAAATTTATGAGTCTAGATTCAGGGAAATTTTACGGATTTGAATTTTGAGTTTTTCAACTCGAGTTATGATTTATTTGGTGAACATGATGCAGGGGGGACAGCTTGATCAAATTGGGACAAACAATAAAAGTTAAAAAAATTATATAATTGAGTTATGTTGTAAACATGTTAGATTTCTTATTTGTTATTTATATACTTACTTACTAAGCTATATGCTTATCTTCTTTTCTTTTTTTTCTTGTCTTATAGAGTTACTAAGCCAGATCGGGAATTGAAGATCGTCGGAGACCCATCCACGCTATCAATACTTTTTGGTACATTGTAAACACTATTTTGAAATATGGCATGTATAGCAGACTTGGTTATTTTGTTACGTGTCATAAATGTCTAGGTTTAAATTACTACTTATAGTATCAAGCTAATCATTTTGTATGAAACCTTTGGAGTTAGTTTGTATTGTTAATAATGAGATGTTATAATGATCAAATTGCACGCTATATTTTTGTTGGGTTTTATTTAATAGTATTTACCATGATTTGTTAATACCTCGTATCCTGTTCCGGCTACGGATATGGGTAAGGGGTGTTACATTTAGTGGTATCAAAGCTATGGTTTAGTCGGTTCTCGGACTAATAAAGTGTGTGTAAAAGTCTAGCTATACATGCCATAAAAATATTGTGATAGTGTGGTGACTCGACTATTCTAAATTGTGTTTTGTTTTAATATAGTAATGGATCCTGAAGGGCTATGGTGATGATCTTTGCTAGTAATGCACCGGCTCCCGCACAAGGGACCGCACTGTGGAAAGTAGACCCAGAGACGTTGAGACAGGGGAGATGAGGCTCGGGATGCCTTTCTCCAAAGGATGAACAATTGGTATACTGAATTTATTCGAGCAAATCCAAATACTCAACCTCCTCCACCCCTCCTATACCTCGGATGATTCTGTAGTCTGCTCAAGACGTAAATTTGGTAAGGATGAACAAGCCTCCAGATTGACAAGATTCGAAAACAAGGGGGCGAAGAGTTTAGAGCAAAGATCGACGATGATCCTGAAAAAGCGGAATTCGGCTTGAGAATCCTACCCGTGTATTTGATGAGCTCTCATGTACACGAAGAATGCTTAAAGTGTCTTTGTATCACTTTTGAGAGATTCGCCTACCATTGGTGGAAGACTTTGATATCGGTGGTGCCAAAAGAAAAAGTTACTTGGGATTTCTTCCGGGAAGAATTTAGAAAAAATACATAAGTCAACGATTTATGGATCAAAAACGGAAGGAGTTCCTTGAATTGAAGCAAGGCAAGATGTCCGTGGCAGAATATGAACGCGAATTTGTGAGACTTAGCAAGTATGCCCAGGAATGTGTGTCAACCGAGGCCATTATGTGCGTAGGTTTGAAGATGGGCTGAATGAGGACATTAAAGTGCTTGTAGGAATTTTGGAATTGAAAGAATTTGTTGTATTGGTTGATCGAGCTCTTAAAGCTGAAGAATTGAACAAAGAAAAAAGAAAAGCTGCTATTGAGGCTCGAGATGCCAGAAAAAGGCCGATAAGCAAGCCATTTCAATCTCAATCAAAGAGGTCCAAAGAGGCAAACCCTCGAATGACAGTTTCAATTGGGGAGTCACACAGAGATCGTGGTAGAGCGTATTCGGGGTCTAAAGCTCAAGCTACTTCGGTGGCAAGTGTGGGTAATGTGCGACCTAGAAAGCCCGAGTGTCAGCAATGTGGCAGGCAACATTATGGTGAGTGTTGGGGAACTGAGCGAGCTTGTTTCAGGTGCGGTTCTCGCGAGCATTTTATTAGAGATTGTCCGGAGAAAGTTAAAGAAGAAAGATTTGAGTGCTAGATGTAATACCATCGCTAGTAGAGGTAGACCACCGAGAAATCTTTGGAGGTGGGACTAGCGATAAAGCTGCGATGAAAGACTCGATGGCAAGATCGAAGCTAGAGCACTGCTAGAGCTTATGCTATATACGCGTGCCCGAGAAGATGCATCATCTCCGATGTCATTTATGGTACATTTTCTCTCTATGATACTATTGTTATTGCAATCGATTGATCCCGGGTCCACTCATTCCTATATTTGCATGAATTTAGTATCTAATAAAAAGTTGCTGTTGAGTTTATCGAGTTTACGATTAAAGTGTCGAACCCCTTAGGCCAATATGTGCTAGTTGACAAGGTTTGCAAGAATTGCCCATTAATGATTCAAGGTCACTGGTTTTCCAGCCAATTTGATGCTGTTACCATTTAATGAGTTTGATGTTATCTTGGGAATGGGTGGTTGACATTGTATGATGCTAAGGTAGATTGTAAACAAAAGACACTAGAGTTGAAATGTGAAAATGGAAAAATTTTGTGGGTTGAAACAGACGAATCAAATAAATTGCCTATGGTGATTTCGCACATGTCCGCATTGTAAATACATGAGGAAAGGGTGTGAAGCTTATCCGCTTATGTAATGAATAATTGAGTTGCCTCAACCTGAAGCTTG
This sequence comes from Gossypium longicalyx, assembly GCA_025698465.1. NCBI lineage: Eukaryota > Viridiplantae > Streptophyta > Magnoliopsida > Malvales > Malvaceae > Gossypium > Gossypium longicalyx. Next base: position 12,040,682 of record CM047000.1, read on the forward strand.
AATCGATCATCGATAGTTTATGAGTTTCCAAATGTATTTCCGGAGGAATTGCTCAGGTTGCCTCGAGCAGAGAGATAGAGTTTGCCATTGATTTGTTGCCGGCATCGCACCGATCTCGATTGCTCCATATAGAATGGCTCGAGTGAATTAAAAGAATTGAAGGCTCGATTGCAGGAATTAACAGATAAGGGATTTGTGAGACCGAGTTTCTCTCCCCTGGGTGCTCTGTATTATTCGTAAAGAAGAAGGATGGTTCAATGAGACTTTGCATTGATTATCGTCACTCAATAAGGTGACTATAAAGAACAAGTACCCATTGCCGAGGATTGATGATTTATTCGATCGGTTAAAAGGGGCTACAAGTGTTTTCAAAGATTGATTTAAGGTCAGTTACTACCGGTTGAGAGTTAAGGAGTCGGATGTGCGAAAACCGCCTTTAGGACAAGGTATGGACATTATGAGTTTCTTGTAATGCCTTTCAGCTTAACAAATGCTCCAGCTATATTTATGGACTTAATGAATCGGATCTTTCGGCCATATTTGGATAAGTTTGTAGTAGTATTCATAGATGACATTCTAATTTATTCTCGGGATGAGTTTGAACATGCCGAACACTTGAGAACCATATTGCAGATCTTGAGAGAAAAGAAATTGTTTGCCAAGTTTAGTAAAAGTGAGTTCGGCCGTGAAGTCGGATTTTTGGGACATATAGTCTCAGGTGATGGTATTCGGGTGGATCCAAGCAAGATTTCTGCGATCGTTGATTGGAAACCGCCAAAGAATGTATTTGAGGTTAGAAGCTTTTTAGGCTTAGCCGGATATTATAGACGTTTTGTTGAGGATTTTCGATGATTGCCTCTCCTATGACTAAGTTGTTGCAAAAGAATGTTAAGTTTGAATGGGTGATGAATGTCACAGAGTTTTGAAAAGTTAAAAGCACGATTGATTGAAGCACCAATTTTAGTACAAGAGCCGAGCCAGAAAAGAGTTCGTAATTTATAGTGATGCATCGTTGATAGGCCTTGGATGTGTGTTGATGCAAGAGGGTAAAGTGGTAGCTTATGCTTCGAGAGCAGTTAAAACCGCATGAAAAGAATTATCCTACACATGATTTGGAATTGGCCGCTATTGTCTTTGCTTTGAAGATTTGGCGACATTATTTGTACAGTGAAAAAATGCGAATTTTTACCGATCACAAAAGTTTGAAGTATTTGATGAATCAAAAGGATCGAATCTGCGACAACGAAGATGGCTTGAATTATTAAAGGATTATGATCTAGTGATTGATTATCATCCGGGAAAAGCAAATATAGTTGCTGATGCTTTGAGCAGAAAATTTCTTTTACTTTGAGAACCATGAATACGGGATTAGCATTGTCTCGATGATGGGTCAATCTTAGCAGAGATGAGAGCTAAACCGTTATTTCTCCGATTGATTTGTGATGCTCAAAAGAATGATAATGAGTTGCGGACTAAAAGAACTCAATGCGAATCAGGTTACGACTCAGATTTTTGAGTTGGACCAGACGATTGTTTAATGTTTCGAGACAGATAATGTGTGCGAAAAATAATGAATTGATTGAAGAAAATATTACAAGAGGCGCACAATGGTCTGTTTATCGATTCACCACAGTAGCACAAAAATGTATAAAGATTTAAAGAAGTTGTATTGGTGGCGTGTATGAAAAGGGACATTTCTGAATTTGTAACCAAGTGTTTGAGTGTCAACAAGTAAAAGCCGAACATCAAGTGCCTTCAGGACTACTTCACCAGTAATGGTGCCCGAGTGGAAATGGGACAAGATTACCATGGATTTTGTAACCGGTTTGCCTTTGACTCCTAAAAAGAAGGGATGTATGTCGGGTAGTGGTTGATAGATTAACAAAATCAGCCCACTTTATATCGAAGACGCACCGATTACTCACTTGATAAATTAGCCGAATTATATATTGCTGAAATTGTGAGGTTGCACGGGGTACCTATGTCTATAATATCGGATAGAGATCTCGAGATTTACCTCGAGATTTTGGAAAAAGTTACAAGAAGCTTTGGGTACAAAATTGAACTTTAGTACCGCGTTCCATCCACAAACAGATGGTCAATCGGAAAGAGTAATCCAGTACTCGAAGATATGCTTAGATCTTTGTGTTTTAGAATTTGGAGGTAGTTGGGAGAAATATCTATCTTTAATTGAGTTTTCCTACAATAATGATTATCGATCAAGTATACAAATGGCACCGCACGAAGCCTTGTATGGTCGTAAGTGTCGGACTCCTTTATATTGGGTGAACTCGGTGAGAAACAGATTCACGGAGTTGATCTAGTTAAAGAAACCGAAGAGAAAGTAAAAGTAATTCGGGATTGCTTGAAAGTCGCGCTGGATCGACAAAAGTCATATGCGGACTTGAAAAGAAAAGAGATTGAATTTCAAGTGGGTGATAAAGTGTTCTTGAAAGTGTCACCATGGAAAAGATTCGAGATTTAGTCGAAAAGGCAAGTTGAGTCCGCGTTTTATTGGGCCGCACGAAATTACCACGAGAGAATTGGACCGATGGCATATCGGTTATTTTACCGGCAGAGTTAGAGAGAATTCATAACGTGTTTCACGTATCAATGTTACGACGTTATCGTTCGATCCTTCACATGTGATCTCCCAACGAAATTGAGATTCGATCGGATATGACCTATGAGGAGGAACCAATAAAGATTTTGGCTCGAGAAATTAAACAGTTAAGAAATAAAAGTATAGCCTTAGTGAAAGTATTGTGGCACATGACATGGAATAGAGGAAGCTACGTGGGAACTGAGGAGGCTATGAGGAAACAAGACCCAAACCTCTTTCTGGTAAGATTTTCTGGGACAAAAATCTCTAAAGGGGGAGAATTGTGACAACCCGAATTAGGGCCTAATCGGAATAGTGGTTTCGTGACCACAAATCGAGATAGAAATAATTATTTTATAATTATTTTGAGGTTATGATATGATTGCATGATTGTGTGAAAATTTTGTGAAGAAATTCCATGCATAAAATGCTTAATTTGAAGTTAGGGGCTAAATCGAATAAGTTGCAAAACTTGCATTCTAGAAGTTTTTAGTATGAAATTGCTTTGAAATATTAATTAGGAGGTCTTAAATAGCAATTTGACCAATTTCTAAAATTTTGGACAAAAATGGGCTTGTACATGAAAATTTTCAAAGAAAGGCATTAAGGGCATTTTGGTCATTTGTATATTAAATGAAATAAAATGGGAAAAAAATAACACAAAATTGGTTATCATCTTCATTAGTTGCTGCCGAAAATTGCTCTCCTCCATATCTAGGGTTTCTTCAACTTTGAAGCTCCATAGTAAGTGATTTCAAGCCCCCGTTTTTAATGTTCTTTACGTTTTTGGATTCCTGTGAGCTCGATTAAGCTTATGCTAACAATAATTCAACCTAGGGTTCATATTTGGAAAAATACCCATAGGTGAAATTTATGTATTTTGATGTTTTATGATAGAATATGAGGTTTTAAATTATGTTAGACAACTTGTGCTACTCGGTTTTAAGTGAAAACGAGTAAACTAAGATAATCGGTAAAAATACCTATTGTTCACAACTATGTGTTAGAGTGAGAATTTGATGTGGTCATAGAAGATAAAAATGTTCAGCATGTCATAAAACATAAGAATAAGGGCTGAAATTAAATTTCCGAGCCTAGGGGCAAAATTGTAATTTTGTAAAAGTTAGGGGCAAAATGTAATTTTCTATAATGTGATCTTTGGATTAAAATAAATAGTATGAGTGCTAAATGAGCTAAATGTGTTGTTATAGATCAAGAAAGGCGTGGAATTGGCCTCGAGCGAGGGAAGGAAAAAGTTTTGGACTAAATCACAAAATTTCCACATTTTGCACCGAGGTAAGTTTGTATGTAAATATTATATTATTTTCATTTACATTCCTATATATTTCAGCCTATTATATGAATATACTAGCCGATGTTAAAATATAAATCGACTATTGGGAGAATAAAAATAAATAATAGAGAGGAATCCCGATTGAACCTTCTGGAGAGATCGAATAAAATAGAGGAGCGTAGCTAGGTCACATGTATGATGCTGAGTGCACATCATGTGTACAAGAAAGCTACGAAATACAATGTAGTAGCTAGGTCACATGTGTGATACGGGATGTATCCCATGTAGACAAGAGAGCTACGTAAGAGATAAATGTAGCTAGGTCACATGTGTGATACGGGATGTATCCCATGTAGACAAGAGAGCTACGTAATAGATAAATGTAGCTAGGTCGCATGCGTGATTCCAAGTGAAGGACACCATGTAGACAAGAAAGCTACGAGACAAATTGGCTAGGTCACATGAGTGGTATTAAGTGTTCACCATGTGTACAAGAGAGCCGAATTAAATGAAGTATGATGGTGGGGCTGTGTGCTAAAACCATTAAATATCGAGGATTGATCCGAATTGTTCAACGGGATGGTTTTGTGGTGACGTTGTGGTTATGGACCTATACTTGTGATGAATGAATTGTGGTGAAAATGATTTGTGGCATATCTATATATGTAAGATAAAATGAGGGTAGCATAAAGAATGTGTGAAAGAGTGAAATTAGCATTAAAACTGTTTTGGACGGTAGCAGTGACGTGATTTTGAAAAATCACCAAAAATAGGAGGAACATAATTAGAGATTGAATGAGATGTGAAATTAAATTTTAATGAGTCTACTTTCATATAAAAGAATCAGAACAAGCAAAGGAATTTTATATTTTTAGATATTTACAATTGTGTGTGACTTGCTCAGGATGAATGTGTGATCCCCTGTTTCAACTTTGAAAAATCATTAAAAATTGTACAAAGAAAATTAAGAAATATAGTTTACATGCCTAAATTCCTCATTAAGTCTAGTTTTAAATGAAATAAATTTCAGGGTTATCTGAATTGTGTACTGAGATAAATTCAATTCGTAGTGAACAGAGGTCAGACTAGTCGAGCTGTGTAACAGGGGAAGCTTTAGCTAATAAACTGTACTAATCGGCTGAACCAAAAATTCTAGAAAAAAATTAGCAAAAAGATTTATGAGTCTAGATTCAGGGAAATTTTACGGATTTGAATTTTGAGTTTTTCAACTCGAGTTATGATTTATTTAGTGAACATGATGCGGGGGGGACAGCTTGATCAAATTGGGACAAACAATAAAAGTTAAAAAAATTATATAATTGAGTTATGTTGTAAACATGTTAGATTTCTTATTTGTTATTTATATACTTACTTACTAAGCTATATGCTTATCTTCTTTTCTTTTTTTTCTTGTCTTATAGAGTTACTAAGCCAGATCGGGAATTGAAGATCGTCGGAGACCCATCCACGCTATCAATACTTTTTGGTACATTGTAAACACTATTTTGAAATATGGCATGTATAGCAGACTTGGTTATTTTGTTACGTGTCATAAATGTCTAGGTTTAAATTACTACTTATAGTATCAAGCTAATCATTTTGTATGAAACCTTTGGAGTTAGTTTGTATTGTTAATAACAGATGTTATAATGATCAAATTGCACGCTATATTTTTGTTGGGTTTTATTTAATAGTATTTACCATGATTTGTTAATACCTCGTACCCTGTTCTGGCTACGGATATGGGTAAGGGGTGTTGCACATACACTTTACCTGGGCCATTGTATGAAGTGCTTTGTTCCATTATTGAAGCAGAGTGAGTGAGATGATGTATGGCACCAGAATCTGGATACCAAGCATTATCTCCACCAGTGTCAGGTGTAGCAACATAAGCTTAAAGATTAGGAATCAAGACAGGAGTAGTTGTTGAAGCACTTCCAGGCTGCATGATCCACAAAATGGGTTGAACCATGCATTTGTAGGAGTTGGAAAAGGTGAGACAACCCAATTTCTATATAGATCCATTTTTGAAGAAGACATTGGTAAACCAAATGAAGGCACCTAAGATGACATTGATGACCCATTACCAAACATACACACATTTTCTTGTGGAGGTTGATAACCAGTACTCTTGTAAGTAGCATCAAACCTATGATAGCAACGATCAACAAGATGCCCTATTTTTCCACAAAGCTGGCATTGAATGTGAGAGGCAAACATGCAACCACGTCCACGACAACGTGAGGAACCTGAAGCAAGATGATAAGTAAGAGTTGAATCACTGTTTACCACTGAAGCATTTCATTGATGAGAAACCATGCTTGCTGAACTAGGAATCTCAGATACAATAGATTGTATTTGTGCTTCAGTATCTAGAAGCATAGTAGTAATGTTTTGAACACTAGAAGGTAGTGGACTTGCGGTTATGACAGTTATAACTGACTCATACTCAGGAGAGAGACCGTTGAGAATGGTAATAAAATGCTCATGCTCATTGATACCTCATCACAACTAGCAAGACTATCACAATAACCTTTAACTTTTATCAAGAAATCCTTCATTGACAAATCTTCCATGCGTTGAGAATAAAGAGCACGTCTATAGAACATTAACCTAGATGTGGTCTTACTACTATATATTGTAGCAAGTGTATTTCATATCTATGCACTAGAATCCATGCCAATAAGTTGGAGTAAGACATTTTGGCTAACAGAAGAAAGAATCCAAGATACAAGTGCATTGTCTTGTTGTTCATACAACACAAAAGTAGGATTTTCTTAAAGCACACCATTTTCATCAGAGATCAGCGATGGATGAACAACAGTTTGAGGATTAAGAAAATGTTGCAACTTGTAGGTTTTGATTGCAAGAAATACCTGTTGACGCTATAGTAAATAATTAGAGTCATCAAAAAGGATATTAATATTTTGGTGGAGAAGAAGCGACTATCAATGACTGAATCAGAAATCATTGCTGGTGTAGTGTGATGAACCATGAATACTCCATAGGAGCTCAGAAATTCGTAAGGGGAGAGACGTTCTACTCGATGTCAAGTGCGCGATTTACATACTCAAGATGTTCTTCTTCAAGGTTCAGTTCATGGTGGTCTCTACAAATTGCATCTAAACATTGTTGTCAAGTCTACTAAACCTACTACTTCAACATAGTGTCTTGCTACTGTAAAATCCATTCCTTTAGCTGTATGGCATGCTAGACTAGGGCATCCATGTTTAGCTACACTTAAGAAAGCTTTGAATTATTGTAATGTACCTGTGTGTGATAGTAAAATTTTGGTTGATTGTTTGCTTGTCATCTGGGCAAATCACATAAGTTAGATTTTTCTGCTTCTACAATCGAATCTACTGCTCCTCTTTAGATGGTGGCTGTAGATGTTTGGGGGCCAGATCTAGTATGTTCAAATGGTTTCTCTTATTATGTGGCTTTTACAGATGCTTATACTAGATACACATGACTTTATTTTTTAAAGAAAAAGTCAGTTGTTACTATAGTTTTTCCTCAGTTTCATCTACAAGCTAAAAGAATACTTGGGGTCAAATTAAAAGTGCTTTAGACGGATGGTGAGGGTGAGTTTCAAGCACTGAAATGGTATCTATCACAAAAAAGTATCTATCACAGGCTCACGTGTCTTTACACCTCTGAGCAAAATGGTCTTATTAAGTGAAAACATAGACAAGTTGTAGAATCTGGTCTTTCCATGTTGCCTCTGTAACACCCCTAACCCGTATCTATCGTCGGAATAGGGTTTCGAAGCATTATCGAAACTTTCAGAAAGATTTACAGATAAATCATGCAAGTTAATATTCAAATATTGAAATCATTCATAACGTCCCTTAAATGGACCCTCGAGGTCCAATAGAACATTAGGATCGAGTCAGGACTTCATAGGAATCTCTAAGAATTTTTCGTGACATTTCAAAAAATTTCCAAGGTGCAGGGCTCATATGCCTGTGTAGTCCAAGGGACATGCCCGTGTGACCCTAGGACATGCCCATACTGGAGGTCGTGTTCGACCTCGTGTAACTCTCTGACTTGTGCACACAGCCGTGCCACATGGCTGTGTGCTAGACCGTGTGGTTAATTAATTCATTTCGAATTTAGGTGCAGGTTTCACACGGCCAAAACACACTCCCGTGTTCTAGGCTGTGTAGCACATACGGCTGAGACACACGCCCCTGTCTCTGCCCGTGTGCTCAATTCCAAGCATTTTGTTTCTCAAAAATTAAGGTGTAGGGGACACACGGCCTAACCACACGCCCATGTTACAAGGTTGTATGTCATACACGGTTTAGACACACTTGTGTGTCTTCCTGTATGGACAAAATAAAGCCATTTCTAGCTTCATTTCTCACCCAAATTCACACCAATAACCTGCACTTAAACTCACATCCATAAACCAACTAATTCAAGCATTCAAATTTAGCAAATTCGATCATTCATATGGCACATCATTACACGCATACATGTTCACAATCTTACCTTAGTTTAGTCCACATGTTAGACATAATTTGGTCAACTACTTAACACATATGTAGCTACTATAGTATGACATTACAAGTACATGAAAACATGCCATTACTAGCCATTCAAATGGTTAGGTTACGAGCATCATTTACATTTACATGTCAATATGGCGAATATATCTCATACATGCCATTATAACCATAATTGATTTACCATAGTGTACTGACATGGGCGAATGGATAGTGTGAGTGATCTCCGCCAAGATTCCAATCCAACGAGCTTTCAATTTACTATAAAATAGAGAAATAAAACTAAGTAAGCATAAAATGTTTAGTAAGTTCGTATAATATGGTACTTAACTTACCATTCATTTTATCATGAGATAACTCTATAAGGCATATTTAATCAATTTGACCTTAAGCACTAGACACACATCTTCATTGCCCATGATAGTCATAAAATCCATAATTACATCAAAACATATATGGGCTCAACAACAATTAAGATTCCAAGCACATAAGCTTTCAACAACATGTATTCATTCAACATGCATAATTCATCTCATTATTAGAAGTATAGTTTCATGCCAGTTCATTTCGAGTTCAACTCATTTCATATAAGAACTTTACTCATATTACTCGGAATATTAAGGTCACGATTAGTACACTCAAGGTGTACAAGTCCATAATCAAGAATGAACATATATTCATCAAATAAAATCCATGTCCAATATCATCATTTCATATTTCCATATATCAATTATCACGTATCGTCATTTCATGTATTTCAAGCTGATATGTGTAATAACTCATTTCTTATTCATATATTCTTATGTCAAGAACCTTTACACGTTGACTGTATCTAAAATATCGATGGTTACACAGGTGGTACACTCGTGGTGTACAAATTAGGATCCGTTAATTCACATTCAATGGTACCCATAGGGTACTATTTCAGAGAGTACACTCTCAAGCCACATATATATATAAACAACATGATTACTAGTCCAAACTAAATCATCTTTGTGACATATGCTCTAAAGAGCTTGATCTGGATTACTCGTCTGGGCTAAATCCAATACATAATATATGCTCAAGAGAACTTATATCAGGATTACTCGTCCGGGCTAAATCCTTTTAGAAATGAGGTTAATAGAATTACTCGTCCAAGTTAAATCCCGTCAGCAACAAATGCAGGACCTCATGCATTTTGGGAAATCACATATCCATAGATTTTCCATTTATTCAACCTGGATTTAAACATTTTTCAAGCATTATCGAGCATGTGATTAATATCATATTTTTATGCATTTATACAATTCAAATGTTCACATTCATCTCAAGCATAAAATTAACATTTTTATCATTTATCATTTGTTGGGCATTATAATTGATCGGCCACTTTCATTTATCGGGTTTTAACGAGTATGTGATCATTTCACATATTTATGGAATTTATATAATTCACAAACACAACATTTAATTCAAGCATAAAAACATATACAATTTAATTACACGAACTTACCTCGACAAATGTTCTTGTACATAAATCTACTAATCTGACATTTTCCTTCTTTCCTCGTTCTAGCTTAGAATTTGGTCTATTCAGATCTATACGAGTAAATTTAACATCAGTTTATCATATTTTATATTCAAGTGGACTCAATTTTTGTCCTAGGAAAAATTACCATTTTGCCCCTAAATTTTCCATAAATTCCCATTTCGTCCCTAGGCTCGAAAAATGAAATTTATGCAATTTACTCCCTATTACAAGCCTAACTGAAATTTATATACCACATTTACAGCACAAAAATTTCACAAATTTTAGAATTTTCCATGGGTTTTATCACTTTTTCATTTTAGTCCCTAAATCAAGTTTCCATAAAAAATTGCTTTGTAAAAGTTGTTTATCTATCAACAACCTTTGATTTTCTACCATAAATTTCATATTTCCAGCATATTCATCCATGACCCAAATTTCATACTTTGATAAATTTTCAAATTAATCCCCCAAATAGATAGATTAGACTATCTCGGTTTCAAAAATATAAAAATTACTAAAAACGGGGCTTGATTACTTACCCAAATAAGCTTGATAAGTCTTCTTCCTCTCTCCTAGGTTTCCATAGAAATATTTGGGGAAGATGATTTGAAATTGTTTTCTTTTTCATTTAATTAATTTGTCATTTAATAACTTTTCATCTTTCGAATTTAGTCCTTAGTCTTTTTTTATTTTTCCATGGATGAGTCATACCAAAATATATACATACGTTCTTTAATGGTCTAATTACCATATAAGGACCTTAAGTTTTGAATTCCATAGCTATTTGATCCTTTTAGCTACTAGAATTTAACTTTTGCATTTTATGCGATTTGGTCCTTCTCGTAATTAAGCATATAATCGACAAAATTTTCTTACCAAAACTTTCACATGTCATTTCTATCATATTATGAACCATATAATAAAATAAAAATAAAATTTATTTTCGGTTCAGATTTGTGGTCCCGAACCACTGTTCTGATTTCATCGAAATTGAATTGTTACAACTCTCCCCCTTAAGAAATCTTCATCCTCGAAAATTTTACCAGTAAGGAGATTCAGACATTACTTTCTCATGTTTCCATCCGGTTCCCAGATAGCTTTCTCTATATCATATCATTGTCAAAGAACTTTCACTTCACATACCAGAATTTCAAACAGCCCCTCACTGTAAGTCATGTCAGGCTGAATTTAATATTCATCAAAGTAATAACAGATGATGGGTTTGATCGATACTGTCATAACACATATATTCATAAAAACATTGTGAATTCTGTCGAACTCTGATAATAGTACCAATCAATACGCAACAGGTCTATTTCTTTTCAATGATTTCATATGACCCATTAAACCACAGAATTAATTTGCCTTTACTACCAAACTGGAGAGTTTTCTTACATAGCGAAACTTTCAAAAATATTCTGTTGCCAATCTGAAATTCTATTTCTTTTCCTTTTAGATCCACATCAGATTTCTGATGTTCAAATACTGCTCTTTTTTTAGACTATCTCAGATCACTTTCATTCTTCTTCGGGTTCAAGTAAATCAAATCTACTACATGTATTTTTTCTCACTGAACTCTATCCAGAACACCAGAGTTTTATATTTGTGACCATATAAAGCCTTGTACAGTAAAAATTTTGTACTTGATTGTCAACTATTACAATAAGCGAATTCAACCAAAGGCAAAACTTTTCCCAGTTACCTTCAAATTCAAGTACACAACATCGAAGCACACCTTCTAAATTCTAAATCATATGTTCGGATTGACCATCCATCTGAAAATGAAATATGGTACTAAAATGTAACCGTATACCTAGAATTTCTTGTAACTTGTTTCAGAATCAGAATTTAAACTATAGATCTCTATCAGAAATAACAGAAACTAGCACCTTATATAATTTGACAATCTTAAAAACAGATAATTCGAGCAATCTATCAAGTGAGAAACTCATTCATGCCAGAATAAAATGTACAGGCTTCATCAAACAATTAAATTACTCAAATAGTATATTTCTTTTTCATAGACAGGGATGATCCCGATATAAAGTTCATAGTAACTTTATCTCATTTTCATTTCGGTATTTTCATTGACTATAACCATCTCAAAAGTATCATCTCTATCTTGTTGATACATCCAACATTTAAATACAAATTCAGAAACACCACATTTCATTTCGAGCTACTAATACATCTTTTTCAAATCATTATGCATTTTATCATTTCCCAGATAAACAGACATAGTACTACTATGATCATTCATGTAAAATTTTTTGTAAAAGTTCCAAATTCTTCAGTACACAGACTCTGTCTCTGAATGATAGACATTTATCAGATCTATTCTGAAATTCTGAATTAGAAATTATTTCACACTGTAGTCATTTAACTTACAACTCATTACCACTTTTCTAGGCTTCACAGATCTGTTGTAGAAACATCGGTTAAGCTCTATACTCAACTAGAATTGAGCTATTATCAAACAATCATAATTGATATCCATGACTTGCAAAGTATACAGAGATTTTCTACTCAGAACATCTGTAACCACATTCGTTCTTTCCAAGTGATATACAATTGTCAAATCATAATATTTCAACAATTCAAGTCATATACGCTATCTTAAAGTCAAATCTTTTTGGAACATCAGACACTTCAACTTTTTATAGTCGGTGAATATATGACATTTTTCACCAAACAAGTAATGTTGTCAGATTTCAATATAGAAACAATGGTTGTCAATTCTAGGTCATGTATCGAGTAATTCTTTTCATGTGGTCTTTAACTGTCTAAAAGTATAGGCTATTACCTTGCCTTACTGCATCAAAACATAATCTAATCCCATTCAATAATACATCACCATAATAACAAATTCCTTACCCGATTTAGGCTAAACCAGAATCAATACTTTGATCAACATAGCTTCTAACTTGTCAAAACTTTACTAATATTTGTCAGTCCATTCAAATCTTACCTATTTTCTGTAATGACTAGGTCATCAATGTAGCTATTTCGATTATTAACATTGAAGCTTTGAGTTTTTCCAAAGCCACAACCATCAGATAGATTTTGAATCATTGTGCAATAATATGACTGACATTTCAGTAGTGTAGATAAAGTAACACTTCAACATCAATAATGCACTTTAACTTAAAAGAGGGAAAACCAAAAATGGCCCCAATAATAACCAATGCAGTAATACAGTTTCTATAATCTATAATCTCTATCACCATACCTCATGATCGAGTCAATATTTATAACGATAATAAATGTAATTACCTCTGATCAAAGAATATCTTTCACAGATAACCCATGTTTACATAATAAAGAGATTAATGATATCTTAGAGAAAATTCTGTAGGGTAATATCACGCATACTCTGTAGAAACAACTGTGATAAAAACAATATAACTTGCATTTACACAATTTAGGGCTTCAATCAATAGAAGAAGGAAATGATATTATATGAACTTTATCATCAAATCTTATATCAATCATGATAAATTAGAAAACCCGAGTATCATAGAGCAATACCATTCATGAGTCAACTAGACTTTTAGTAATTCCATCTACCATAATTTACTAGCCTTTCAATACGATAAACATTGCATCTATACATGCACAATTTCATATGCCTCTGAGACTAACAAAACTTGTAGAGTACCCAGGAGATGTGTGCTGTAATATGCACAATTATAATAGCTACCTTCCAATATCTTTGCAATTTTATCACTATTCTACTAACTAATTAAGTCATTAGTAATCTTACATTATTCAGTTCAATGAAAGAGTCAATTTAGAAAAATTTTAGACTAATCTGTTCTGTAAATATCATATCTGGATAAGTCAATTACTCATGAATAATCTTCTTCGTTAACAATGACATCATATATCCAGAATAATCTTTAGAAAAATCTGACATCTCTTTTAATACCGTCTTTACTTACTAACCCATTCTCAATTCTGACAACATTATTAATCATTCAACCTTTGAACTCTTCTTTCACACTTATGAACTTAATCAATATAAATCTTGCAAATTTCATTGTATAAAACTGTACTAGTGAGGGGGTGGAGATCATAAGCCTCAAAATTTAACTTTCATAAATACACTCATATCACTTAACGTGTATCATTAACATGTTCACTATAAAACATTAATTTCATACCTTTACAAGTCCCCTTTTATCATAAGCAACATTTTTACTCAGGCACGTGAGTACCATTTTCAGTAGTATCAAAATTAACTCGGGTGAAAAGTATTTCTGCTTATTTGTAAAACAATTTTCATCAGAGTCAGGAGATATCACACTATCACAGGCTATATAATGGCATGTATTTCTAGACTCCACAAATACTACGTTCAGTTCAAGAATTGACTAAACCATAGCACTGATACCACTAAATGTAATATCCCTAACCCGTATCCGTCGTCAAAATAAGGTTTCAAAGCATTATCGAAACTTTCAGAAATATTTACAGATAAATCATGCAAGTTACTATTCAAATTCTGAAATCATTCATAACATCCCTTAAATGGACCCTCGAGGTCCAATACGAACATTAGAATCGAGTCGAGACTTAATAGGAATCTCTAAGAATTTTTCGTGACATTTCAAAAATTTTCCAAGTGCAGGGCTCACATGCCCGTGTGGTCCAAGGGCCACGCCCATGTGACCTTAGGACACACCCGTGCTGGAGGCGGTGTTCGATATTGTGTAACTCTCTGACTTGTACACACGGCCGTACCACACGCCCGTGTGCTAGGCCGTGTGGTTAATTAATTCATTTTGAATTTAGGTACAGGTTTAACACGACCAAGACACATGCCCGTGTTCTAGGCTGTGTAGCACACACGATTGAGACTCATGCTCGTGTCTTTGCCCGTGTGCTCAATTCTGAGCATTCTGTTTCTCAAAAATTAAGGTGTAGGGGACACACGGCCTAACCAAACACCCTTATTTCTGCTCGTGTGGACAAAATAAAGCCATTCTAGCTTCATTTCTCACCCAAATTCACACCAATGACCTGCACTGAAACTCACATCCATAAACTAACCAATTCAAGCATTCAAATTTAGCAAATTCCATCATTCATATGGCACATCATTACATGCATACATGTTCAAAATCTTACCTTAGTTTAGTCCACATGTTAGACATAATTTTGTCAATTACTTAACACATATGTAGCTACTATAGTATGACATTATAAGTACATCAAAACATGCCATTACTAGCCATTCCAATGGCTAGGTTATAAGCATCATTTACATTTACATGTTGACATGGCTAATATATCCTATACATGTCATTACAACCATAATTGATTTACCAAAGTGTATGACATGGGCCGATGGATAGTGTGAGTGATCTCCGCCAAGCTTCCAATCCAACGAGCTTCTAATTTACTATAAAATAGGGAAATAAAACTAAGTCAGCATAAAATGCTTAGGAAGTTCGTATAACATTGTACCTAACTTACCATTCATTCTATTATGAGGTAACTCTGTAAGGCATATTCAATCAATTTGACCTTAAGCTCTACACACATATCCTCATTGCCCTTGTTAGTCATAAAATCCATAAAAACATCAAAACATATATGGGCTCAACAACAATCAAGATTCCAAGCACATAAGCTTTCCACAACATGTATTCATTCAACGTGCATAATTCATCTCATTATTACAAGTATAATTTTATACTAGTTTATTTCGAGTTCAGATCATTTCATATCAGAACTTTACTCATATTACTCAGAATATTAAGGTCACAATTAGTACACCCAAGGTGTACAAGTCCATAATCAAGAATGAACATATATTCATCAGATAAAATCCATGTACAATATCATCATTTCATATTTCCATACATTAATTATCACGTATCGTCATTTTCATGTATTTCAAGCCGATATGTGTAATAACTCATTTCTTATTCATATCTTCTCATCTCAAGAAACTTTACACGTTGAATTTATTCGAAATATCGATGGTTACACAGGTGGTACACTCGTGGTGTACAAATTAGAATCCGTCAATTCATATTCAATGGAACCCATAGGGTACTATTTCAGAGAGTACACTCTCGAGCCATATATATATAAACAATAGGATTACAAGTCCAGGCTAAATCCTTTTTATGACATATGCTCTAAAGAGCTTGATCTGGATTACCCGTCCGGGCTAAATCCAATACATAACATATGCTCGAGAGCACTTATATCAGGATTACCCGTCTGAGCTAAATCCTTTCAGAAATGAGGTCAATAGAATTACTCGTCCAAGTTAAATCCTGTCAACAACAAATGTAGGACCTCATACATTTCGGGAAATCACATATCCATCGATTTTCCATTTATTCAACCAGGATTTAAACATTTTTCAAGCATTATCGAGCATGTGATTAATCTCATATTTTTATGCATTTATGCAATTCAAATGTTCACATTCATCTCAAGCATAAAATTAACATTTTTATCATTTATCATTTGTCGGGCATTATAATTGATCGGACACTTTTATTTATCGGGCTTTAACTAGAATGTGATCATTTCACATATTTATGGCATTTATATAATTCATAAACACAACATTTAGTTCAAGCATAAAAACATATACAATTTAATTATACGAACTTACCTCGACAAATGTTCGTGTACATAAATCTACTAATCCGATATTTTCTTTTTTTCCTCGTTCTAGCTCCGAATTTGGTCTATCCGGATTTATACGAGTAAAATTTAACATCAATTTATCATATTTTATATTCCAGTGGACTCAATTTTTATCGTAGGCAAAATTACCATTTTGTCCCTAACTTTTCCATAAATTTTCATTTCGTCCCTAGGCTCGGAAAATGAATTTTATGCAATTTACTCCCTATTACAAGCCTAACTAAAATTTATATACTACATTTACAGCAGATACATTTCACAAATTTCAAAATTTTCCATAGGTTTTATCACTTTTTCATTTTAGTCCCTAAATCAAGTTTCCATCAAAAATTACTTTGTAAAAGTTGTTTATCTATCAACAACCTTTCATTTTCTACCGTAAATTTCATATTTCCAGCATATTCATCCATGATCCAAATTTCATACTTTGATAACTTTTCAAATTAATCCCCCAAATAGATAGAATAAACTATCCCAGTTTTAAAAATATAAAAATTAGTAAAAATAAGGCTTGATTACGTACCCAAATAAGCTTGATAAGTCTTCTTCCTTTCTCCTAGGGTTTCCATAGAAATATTTGGGGCAAAGGATATGAAATTGTTTTCTTTTTCATTTAATTAAATTGTCATTTAATAACTTTTCATCTTTCCAATTTAGTCCTTAGCCTTTTTTTTTCCATGGATGAGTCATACTAAAATATCTACATACTTTATTTAATGGTCTAATTACCATATAAAGACCTTAAGTTTTGAATTCCATAGCTATTTGATCCTTCTAGCTACTAGAATTCAAATTTTGCATTTTATGCAATTTAGTCCTTCTCGTAATTAAGCACATAATCGATAAAATTTTCTTAGCAAAATTTTCACATGTCATTTCTATCATATTATGGACCATATAATAAAATAAAAATAATTTTTATTTTTGGTTTGGATTTGTGGTCCCAAACCACTATTCCGATTTCATTGAAATTGGGCTGTTGCAGCCTCATGCGTGCATGCCCTTGACTTACTGGTATGAAGCTTTCAGTAGTGCAGTTTATCTGATAAATAGGTTACCCTTTCTATCCCTAGGCAATATCTCTCCTTATGAAAACCTCTGTTGTGTTAAACCTGACTATTTGCCACTTAGAGTGCTTGGTTGCTTATGTTTCCCTAACCTTCAACCTTATAATACTAACAAACTTCAATTTCAATCAGATCCATGTACATTCTGAGGCTATTCTCCTCAACACAAAGGTTATAGGTGTCGAGATCCTTCAAGTAGGGTGTTTGTGTCTCATCATGTCATGTTTCATGAAAGTGTTTTTCCATTTAAAAATAATATACATACATCCAAGTTGTTAAGTAGTCCCCTCAACTGTTCCATCTAGTTCAAAATTAGTTATATTTCCATCCACCTTAGTTGCAAATGATGGGTCACCTCATGAGTCCACAAATTTATCTCTATCCTCTAACATAATAATGAATTCAACTTTTGTACCAGCTTCTCCTAGTGTGTCACCATATCCACCTTCTAATAATGTGGTAGTTATTTCTCATCCACCAACTCCATCAACTCAAATTCAGCCATCACATGCATCTAATTCTCATTCTATGATTACTCATAGTAAAGTAAGAACTTTTAAACCAAAAGCATATGTCACTAGGGTAACTAGTTCATCTGATATTGTGACTATTGATAGTTTCTCTGCTACTGTACCTACTGGCATTCATAAAGCAATGAGCTCATCATACTGGAAAGAAGAAGTGATCAGTGAGTTACAAGCTCTTCTGAGGAATAATACTGGGAGTCTTTGCCCTCTCCCACCTTCTAGGAGATCAATTGGTTGTAAGTGGCTGTTTTGAGTGAAAAAGAAGCCCGATGTATCTATAGACAAGTATAAAGCAAGACTAGTAGCTAAGGGGTTCTCTCAACATGTAGTTCTTTTTTTTATGATACTTTTAGCCCTGTGGTTTGACCTGTAACAATATAAACTATTCTAGTAATTGCTGTTAATAATGGATGGGTGTTAAGAAAACTTGATGTGAATAATGCTTTCCTTAATGGCACCTTGACCGAAGAAATTTAAATGGATCAGCCACCAGGTTTTGAGATGTACAGAGCAAATGGAGAAAAAATTGTGTGTCATCTGAACAAGGCACTGTATGGTTTAAAACGAACCCCTTGAGCTTGGTTTCATACATTGAGGCAACATTTGGTGGAGCAACTTGGTTTTCAAGCCTTTAAAGCTGATCCATCACTGTTTTTTCAAACAACTGATGTCTCAACAATTTTTCTAATGGTATATATAGACGATATATTTATACAGGTAGCTATTCTAAAGAAATCAGCCAGGTCATCAAGCAGCTTCACAATAAGTTCTCTCTCAAGGACATGGGTGAGCTTCTTTTTTTTTTAGTATAGAGGTCCATCGCAACTCTTGTGGTGATTTGTTTCTTTCTCAGAAGAAGTATATTTTAGATTTGCTTTCTAGTACAGGCATGACTGCAGCCATTGCTACTTCTACTTCTATGGTAGGCACTCCCAAGTTGACTACTGCAGATGGTAGTCCACTTATTGATGTACATGAATATCGAAGTATTATTGACAAACTACAGTATGTGTTCATTACACAACTAGAAATTGCATTCTATGTCAACAAGCTTAGTTAATACATGAATGCACCTTGTGATACTCATTGGAAGGCTGTAAAGAGAATGTTAAGGTATTTGAATGGCACTCTGAATCATGGTCTGTATTTCACAAAAGGATAGTTTGACCTAGTTGGATACTCTGATGCTAATTGGACCTCTACTATTGAAGATAGAAGATCAACTACAGATTATTGCATTTATCTTGGTCCAATCCAATTGCATGGTGTTCTAAGAAACAAGTTGTTGTGTCTCGATCCTCATCAGAAGCGGAGTATCGCAGTCTAGCAAACTGTGTGTCTGAGTTGTTTTGGATAAAGCAACATCTAACTGATATTAGTGTGACTGTTAAACAACCACTAGTTGTATGGTGTGATAACACATCAACACTGGCCATGGTTGCAAACTCTACTTATCATGCTAAGGTGAAGCATGTAGAAATTGATCATCATTTTGAGCGCGAAAAAGTTTTTACTGCCATACTACAAGTCAATTTTGTTCCATTAAAAAGACAGGTGGTTAATGTGCTTGCAAAACCAATTACACCAAAATAATTTTCTAATTTTAGAGAAGCATTGCGAGTGCTGTCGAATGAAGATCAATTCAACAAAAGTTAGAATATTGGGGGAATGTTAAGATAATTGTTGTTTGTTAATTCTGTTGCAATTTAGTTACTAAGAGTTAATGGGTTAGTGCTGTAATTATTGTTGACAGCAAGAATATCCTTTGTTGTATAAATACCATGCTCAAATATTTTCAATAAACGAAAGAGGTCTGATACTATGTTAAAGTTTGTTTTCATTCAAACTTTTTCATCTATTGAAAATACTTGAACAAGGGTATTAAAAAGTTTAAGCACAAATAAATATCAATAATGACATAAACATCAATTCGAAATTCAATTAAAACACTAACAATATAATTCAATTGAAAAAAAAAAGTTTAATAATATAAAAGTAATACTGTATTCGACTACTCATTTTCACATAAACAATCATGAAACTAAGTTTAACATTTTAATCATGTTTAATATTTATAAACTACATAAAAGTACAATTTTGAAAAAAAAAATTGAATGGATAAAAATATTTTTATTTTTTTATCACATTATTAAATTGATATTTAAAAATAATTATAAAATATATTTTAGAATTATTAACTAAAAAAGTTAATAGAAGTTATAATAATTAAACATTAAAAAATTATAATTATTAAAAAATTTATAATAATTACAAAATTTTAAAAAGAAATTATAATTTGAATTAAGTTTAAATCTTAGAGTTGTGATTGTTGCGAGATAGTGGCAGAGCCAAAAAAATTTTTTGAGGGTGTCGAAATTAAATTATATATTTTTATGATAGTAAAACTGCAATTTCACCATTTTTATAGTTATTTTTTATAATTTTTAAATGATTAAATTAATTTTTTATTATTTTTGGGGGGTTAAAGTGTAATTTTACTATTATTAATTTAAATTTTTATAACTTATAAAGGGTCTAAATGAAAAAATTTCTATTTAGGGGGGTTGGGCCTCTACCAGCCCCTTGGCTCTACCACTATTGGGAGAGCTTTACTGAAATACTCTGACTTGAACAAGATTGATTCTAAGCTATAAAACAAATGAAAACACTTGTGGTTATAAAAAAAATAATTATAATTTAATTTACATTTATTAATTTAAAAAAGTTTGATGTAAACAAAATTTTGCTAATTTTAAGATAAAATTATTAATTGAATAAAACTATAAGCATAAAATATAAGAAAAAATTGTGATAGTTATAATTATAATTATAATTTACTA
Organism: Gossypium longicalyx; assembly: GCA_025698465.1. Taxonomy (NCBI): domain Eukaryota; kingdom Viridiplantae; phylum Streptophyta; class Magnoliopsida; order Malvales; family Malvaceae; genus Gossypium; species Gossypium longicalyx. The sequence continues at coordinate 12,061,708 of CM047000.1, forward strand.
TTATTAGTTAAAATAATTATAATTTAATTATAATTTTTTTATATTTTTTTAAAGAGCTGTGCTAATTTTAATTATGTAAAATAGATTTATTAATTGAATAAAACTATATGCATCTTAATTATCACTTAATTAGTATTAGAGTTATATGTCAATTAAAATTTAACTTTAGCTTTGTAAATAATATTAAATAGTTATGCAGATTTAATCAAGTAGCATTCAAGAAAAAATATTGACTAAAAATGTAGATTGTTAGCAATAAAAAGTTAGAATTATAATAAAAAAAGAAAAAAAGATAAAAGAATGAAGCATTAAAACTATGGTTTTTTGAAGAGGCAATATCGAGTCATGTTCAAATAACAATGGCACGGGATAGACAAAATATTATTTTGATTGATAATGAGATAATATGATATTATGATATTAATTTTTTGTAAGTTGTTTATATTATGTGAAGCAAACAATCTTAAATTCGTGTTTTTATTTATCCATTATTTGTTTGGTAGAGGTGACAATTGTTTTACGGATTTGTTTTTGAAAAGAAATTCAAATTTCAAAAATTATTTTTAATCATTATTACTAAATCTGATCATTAATTTAGTGTAAATATTTTCTGTATTTACTTTCTTATATAGTTCTAAATTTTTATATTATTTTAATATTTTTATGTATTAATTCAATTTTTTATTTTCATTATATTTAAAAAAATATTTTATTCTCTCAATTATTTTTCAAAGCTAATTGAGATTTAGTATAATCATCATTTAATTAACACAAATAAAGTTAGTATTCATAAAAGACATAATATTTGTCTGATCATTTTTTTTGTAAATTGATCATTTGGTTCTTTAAGCAATAAAAAGCACTTAATACAAATTTTACATTTAATTACTTTCGAAACCATTTTTTGAAAACGGGAATCGACTTTTGAAAATGAAAGTTGGGAGTCGCCACCAATCCTTTTTTTTGAGGTGTAATTGTGTCACCTTATAAAATATTTTAGTCCACGAATCTTAAGAAAACGGGTTCGGGAGTCGGTTACGTACGAGGAAGGATTAACACCCTCGACACGCCCAAAATTGGTACTTAATCAATTAATTAGTGTCTTAAATATCGAAAATTAAAGATTTGGACAGAGTTCAAAATGCGATCCTCCTTTTATTGGCTTTTAAAGTATTTAGGTAAGTCAAATGTGTATTAAAGACCATCTCACCTTGAGGTAAAACATTACATCCAGTACGTTTGGGCACAACATTTTTGACCCTCAAATGTGATCCTGCCTTTAAAACGTGCGTTTTAGCTTTAAGAGGATATTTGAATATTTAAAAACAAACAAAGAAAGCGAAACCCAGTACGTTAGGGCACGATCCTTTGAATTCTTTAAATACTGAACATTGCCATTATTTTAAAAACAATTGAGAATAAATCTGTGAATAAATGAATTTGGGTAATTAAAATTTAAAAACGAAAATAGTGGTATGTCACATGCAAATAACATTACCCTAATAAACTAAACGATGCATATTAACAATAAAACATAGTAGCAAAAATGTTTAATGACAAATAATAAAATGGTAATGGTAACATGTTAATAATGGTACAAACAAAAGAAATAAAAACAATTATATAAATATATGAAACAGAGGATAATAGGAAAAAAGATTCCTAATAATATACATATTAATAATAAGAAACTAGTCAAAATAAATAGAGTATAATTTTAAAACGGGATCTTCAAAAAAAAAATAGCGGTATACGTATAATTAGGAAAAACAATTTTTAAAAATATACATATATATAATAAATATAAAAAAAGTATTTACATTAAATAATATGAAAGCAATAATCTATTTGGCATAGAGCTAATTTTATCATAAATTATATATGTATAATAATAAATAAGAATTATTTAAAAGTAATATTACGCAAAAATTTTGAAATAATATCATGTAAAAGGAATTTTAAAAGCAATATATAATTAAATAGTTAGGAAAAAAAATTGACATACGGCCCAACCCTTAAAATAATTCAAAGTATTTAGAAAAGATTCTAAAAAAATAATATATAAAAAAATAAAATAAATTAAAACCTTAGGATTAGCGAAATAAAACTTAATTGAAAGAAAAGCAGACTCAAAGGGATAATTAATAAATATAAAAAATGCATTAAGGACCAAAACATAAACGCACGCAAATGTGCAGGACCGAAAGCGCAAATGTGCCGAATCCCCAAAGCACAGTTCCCAGGTGCGGGCTAAATTGGAACGACGCGCAAGATCCAGGGGCAATTTAAAAGAATTAAAAAAACTTGAATATGGTATGATTGAATGCAGGAGAAAAAAAAAGACTCAATGCGAATATTCTCTATTTTGGAGTCAAACGTGTGGGCCCTGCCATTTAAAAGCCATTGAATGGCATTCTGCCATTTTTTTTTAAAAAAAAATCCATTTTATTTTTTTTTGCAAAATTCATTTTTCTATTGTTTTTCAAAAAAAAAAAAAAAAAGAAACAGAATGCTTCTTCTTCCCTGCTCCCTCTCCCTTTTTGCTAGAATTTCAACCTAGCCTTGTGCCACCCTGGAGGATCATCGGTGCCACGCACCTCCACCCCACCGTTGGTTCACGGATCAAGACCAGGTAAGCCCCTCTTTCTTTCTTTTTTACTTAAAATCAGTTTATAAAAAAATAAAAAAAATAAAAAGAAAAAAAGAAATACGAATCAAAAGAAAATTTCAGGAAGAAGAATGACAAATCACCTTTCAAACCTTAAACCTGATTTTGATTTACTATTGATTTTCTCCTCTATAATTTCTGCTATTGTACTTGTATAATGGGAAAAAAAAATCCCTTTTACAATGTTTTCGAAGGCTTTTATAGCCTTTTTTACAACCATTTCTTGCTTGTTTGTAGGTTCAGTCGAGCACGCCTCTGATGTGGCCTAGTAGAGGAGCGCACGATGCGGAGATTCGCGCGATGTACGGTGCCTGGGGACTGCTTCGGTTGCAAACGGCAGCTCCTTGGGTTTTTGTTGAAGTCTGTTTGTGTTTTGGGCCATTTGGGCCGTGTTTGCAAATAGATATTTAGGTTTGGCTCTGTTTTTGTTGAGTTTTGGTTTCTAGAAGTTTAGGCTGGGCAAATTTTGGGCCCTACAATTACTATTGAAAAATTTCAAGCACAATGCTCAAAAATTTAAACTTAAGCATGGAAATCAAACTTATTTTCAATTAAATAAAGCATCTTAATTCAACTAATCAATTAAATTCAATTTTTTTAGAAAAAATATAAAACTCACTTAAAACCTCAAGTCAAATTTAATTAAGTTCTTAATTTATATCCTTATATTTTTAACCGAACTTGAACTCAATTGACTTCATTATATTCTAGCTCTATATTAGAAGGATATTTCGGCAGTAGGATGGTAAGTAAGTTAAATTTCAAAGGCTTTCCATTGCCATTAAAGTGGTAGCTGCCATAGCTTACTATTAAGATTTGCAGGTATTGATTGGGAGGATAATCATGCCTGGGATCTCAGACGAGTTTCTTGCTCTAACAAGAATTTCCATTGCCATTATAAACTTAAAAAGAGGTCCAACTATTCCTCCAAAATTTGGATTTTAGGCCAGAGTTTACTTTTGGGTTAACAGATTTGGGCTGACTTTTGATGGGTTTCGGTAAGAATAGATAGCAAACCAGTTCTACTAGTTTTTATGTGTTCAATCAATTCCAATGCTGAGTTCAATGGTGATATTGAGCGGTTTACTCAAAACTTTGATTTAATATCACCATTTATACTTGAAGATTCTTAATTCAACTGATCTGATAGATTAAATTGATATAATCCCAATTACATTAAAAATAATAGTTAAACATTTTAGATGAGATTTACTCATTAAGCTTATTGTTTTTGACGGTGTCAATAATATTCTAATTTCACTTTTTTTCCTAATGTAATCCTAATTTTACTTTTTGAAATCTATTTAATAAAAAACAGAAAATTGTGCCACCATTATTGCATCGATCAAATAATTTTAAATTAACAATGAAAATTTTCATTTACTCTCATAAAATTCCTAGATTTATTTAATAATCTATGATTATTTCTTGAGTGGTAAATTTCTTTTGTAAATGACATGAATGAAAATACTCAATGATTCACCTTTCTCTCTTGTTCTTTCTTCTATTTTTCTTTCACTCTAGTATTCTTTTTCATCATACTTTTTAGTCTTCTTATTTATACTGATTCTAGTCTTCTTATTTATACCCATTTTTGTTCTCTATTTTCTCTTATTTCGGTTTTGGCCTACAACCCATTGGGAATTTGGAAGGAAAGGAGATTTCTGGGAAAATAAGTCTGATTTGGTTATATCAGCTTTAATTTCTTTGTTTGGTTTTCCAAAACCCACCTTCTAATATTTTATCAATTTTAATTTTCATGGGAATCCCTCCCAACCTTTGTTCTGAATATCTAACTTTTGATCAAGTTTTTGGTGATACCTGTAATTTTTCTGTGGGACAGTCATTGTCTTTCACCAAATCAGAAGGTTAATATCAGTATTAGTAATGCTCGATTATGTCACTTATAATGTAGATAAGAAAATATTTTATGAATTTTTTTTAAAAATTTTATTCAATAATAATTATAGGTGCAATGATAAAGAATTTATATATAAGTATTATTAAATACATATATGTGATTCTTAATTTAAATATGTGATTCTTAATTCTTTAGTATTATGAAAAATAAAAATAACATCATAAAAATAATATTAATCATCATATAGTTCATAATACTTATTATTTTGTCACTTTAATCATAATTTTTTTAAAAATCACTTTGACTTTGGAAAATTAATTGAAATATAAGTCAAAAAATATATCATGGTCATTATGATAATATTACGTTTGACTTAATCCCTTAAAATCATCTGACGTAAATTGCGGGATTCAATATTAGTTTTGAATCGGTTCCTTCTTGTTAGACTTTTTACCCCGAAAATATCATATTAGCAAACAAGTAATATTTGAAAACTCTTTGAAAAGGTTTTGGAGAAACTTCTAATTGTTGTCACCAGGTGGATTCAAAGAAACGATTTCCTTTAGAAAGTTTTGGCAAAGCTCAAACCAAAAGTTGGTGATGTTTTTCAAATTTTGAAGAGATTTGGCAACAACGCATTCAAAGTTGAATTGTAGTCAGGGATGTCAACCCAATCCTTTAACAAATAGACGGTATTATTTTTCGGAGAGGGTTTTGTTCCTTTTTCGTAGAGAGTCTTGTACAGTTCACGGAGATGCTCACGTCATTTCTTCGTGGGTGGCCGTACGTCCATGTATAGTCAAGATGCCTTCCTTCGTGAACGATAAACAACTCTCCATGGAGGGAGGGGAGGCAAAACCCTCCTAGGGGACAATACCTTCCATTATTGAGGGACTGAGTTGGTATTCCTTAAAGACAACATTTTGAAGACTTCTAAATAAAAATGAAAATAATTTTGAGAAGTTTCGAACAAAAATTAAGTTTATTTTTAATTTTTTAAAAAACAATGTGAAAGAGAAATATATTTTTTTATTTTTTCATGATTTTTGGAAAATTTTAAAGAATATTTTGGAAATTTTATTTTTTTTGAATTTTTTTATAAAATTTATATTATTTATTGAGGTGACGTATAAGATTAGAAAGTATCACATCAACAACAAAATGTTAAAATAATTTACTTCAAATATAAGGACCAAATTAAATAAAGAGGATTCAAGAACATTATCGAGAGCTACTGTCAACACATTAACTATTTCCACGTTAACTAAAATTATCTTGACAATCCTGTTAGCAACTTGATTGGCTTCTCTACGGACATAGTTTACCACCCAATGAATTTTATTCTATAACAACTTCTGATTTACCTAACCAATGCAAAGATTAAATTTAAAGATGCGTCCTGCTTTATATCTATTCAATATACAATATTCCCTGTTGAATACATCATTGTTGACATTAAATACCAATAGTACATTATTTAAGAAATTAATATATGAAGGATATTAGACAATGATGCTTTATAATGTAATAAAAATAGAAAGATGGTCGCATACATCCAACTTTGATTAGCAAAAAAAAAAAAAAAACCTAGTTGTCAAATTGCAAATACCTCTTTTTGTTTTTTGAAAATAAAATGATTAAATCTGATGATTTTTTATTTTCAAATAATTATTGTGTATAGTTAAGGGAAAGGCTTGGCCTCTACCAATATTTCATTAGATGAAAAGTTTGAACCTTTATGCCAAAATGGAATATGTGATAACCTCAAGGAAATCATGTGGGCAGTGGCTAAATTTTCCTTCCATTTTCTATTAAATCCTGTATCCATTTCTATAACTAATGATTCTCCATTTTTAACAAAAATATGGAAGAGAATATAAGAAAAAAGGAACTGATCATTATTCATACATAACACTAATTCCCCCTTGGAGTAAGAAAATGAATTAAGAACTAATGTTGGACAAAAGAAAATTGTTCCGAGAACGTAATTGATGAGCTATAGGCTGTTATCTGCATCTCATATAGTACAAAATAGCTCTCTTATCTTCACAAAGAATATGTTTAATTGGCTGATATTTCTGCACCAAGTTATAGTACATGTGCATAATTAAATTAGGAAATTAACTGCCAGTTCTTCATTAAGTATGCTAACTCTAAAAACCCAATTGATGTTAAAGGTAATGCTTAATTGGTATCACTTTATCAGATAAATTAGTTCAAAAAAATGCTATTCGGAATGTTAATTACTAATTGAAATTAAAGGTGGTCGTCTAATATGCAATTGTTCCCTAGAATTTCTAATGGGAATTAAACTAGAATAGTTGAAAATTTCTACGGCTGAAAACTTTATATTATCAGTATATGCTCATCTTTTAAGTTTAATTTCATGTTCACTGCATGTACGCACTATGTTATAGACTCATACCTATGCAATTATCTAATATTCACTCTTCTACTAAGAATTTCCCCCTGAAAGTTTAGTCATAAATTGATCAAAACAATTTGTTTACAATACTATTTGCATTCAAATAAGTTCCTCTAATGAACAAATTAGTGCTCTTTCTATCTCATACATAAAACAATAAACAAGTCTTCAATATATAGGAAGTTGTAGGCTTGTGAATCCTAGCTTGTATGTGATAAAAATATATCTTCACTAATGGAAATTACGCTCTAATTAAAATTCTTTAATATGGTATGTGATAAAGCGATATATTAACCAATTAAACTTCTATCAATTGCAAATCTCTTTTAAAAAAAGTCAAGTAAATCATATTAAGACTTCTTCGAAAAAGCCTAGCTTGACTGAATATTTTCATCAATTAGGATCATGAAAATTGCTACTCAAAATCCTTAAAAAGAAGAATAAAAATAGTCAAAATAATTGAGCCAAGGCCAAGAAAATAGGAAAGTTGCATTTCATCCAATTGCAAAGTGAATTATGACCGACAACACTAAAATTCTCCTCCTTTGGCATTTTTACCAAAAAAAATTTGCAACAATTTCTTTAAGCAAGTTAAGCATAATATACAAAAGCTTCAAGATGAAAACTACCCCTTAAAATCACAACCTATGAAGCCTAATGAAAAAAGTCATTAATAGTCATAGTAAAATAAAGTCATTAAAGTAGCAATATCAAACATCCACTATATTAGGTACAAACCATAATCTAGTAAAGGTTTGTATCATCATTTTTCAAACAAAAAGCAATCATTAATATTCAATAGAAAATATAACAACCAAATTAGAAACCACCTATTAAGCTCAGTTGCCCCTTAACAACTCAGCTCTATCTCCTATTTGTTTTTGGACAAAAATCAAAAGGGTTTCATGATGCTCAAGTAAGAATATATGCCTTGTAGCAAACTATACAACTCATTTGCCTTGTAAGAAGCTTGATTTACTTATTTATGGAGTCAAATTGCTGGTCAATACATGCATTCTCAACATCCATGTGCTTTACTAGTTTGGCTTGTTCAGTAGCAATTCTGCTTGTAATTGCAACTAGAGATCCATTTATTCCTTGGACTTCATTGGACTTTGAATATTCATTTTCCTCATCAATTTCCAAAGCAATTACAACATGTTTTCCCTTTGTCCATTTACTAGAAATCTTTAGCTTCAGTTGTGCAGGCTTAGGAATATTGTCTTTAGAAAATATATTATTTTGTCTCAACGAAATTTAGAAGCATAATTGTTCTTGGAAACATATCCACAAAAGCTTTGTATAGGAATCCACAAACGATCCAATTGATCAAGTTGCATAATGATGATAATATCCATAGGATTTCACACTTTTCGACAAATCTAACCTGTTTCGATTTTTTGAGTGATTTTTTTATTAGACCAAATAGAAATAAATATGGGTCTTTGATAAAGAAGAAAGACGATAATAGAAACATGTGTCTCTTGTTTTGGTCTCTACATGCTTCACTATCTCATCAAAGATTAGTTTCCCCTAATTAATATGAATGAAAAAGGCTACCTTATGAAGAAGTATTTCCATCTTTTTGTAGATGCACATGATCCTTGATCTACTGTAATTTGGTGTAGTAGTCTAAACTAGTTTTCACAAGTAAAGAGCTTGAATACAAGCATTTTCATTATGTTTTAAATAAGTTTCTTTAGTTTTACTTACATCAAATAAAATGTGCACATTGAGTCTTTTATTAACCTTAAGGGCCGAATGAGGCCTAAATGAGAGCTAATGTACTTTGTAAGTGTACATGAGACCATTAGAAATCATTTTGGACCAATACTGGATGCTATGTCGCAACATGGGAGATCCGATGTCGCAAGATAGGGAAAAAAATAGAGAAAGTAAGAAATTGCCTTCAATGTCGCGACACAAGCTAAGGGTGTCACAACATACCTTTGAAGATGGCTGTAGAGGAGCATACTGGTTGCTATGTCATGACACAAGTCCTAGAGTGTCGTGACATAAACTTTGTGACGAGAATAAAACATGAAGCAGAGTTGTTTTGTTCTGCACAATCAAACTTAAAGCTCAGGAACGTAAGCTAACCTCAGGTTAAGGACAACGGCTGCCTGAATGCTATAAATAGGCTTCTTTGGCATACATTATGAACATATTCCATTAGCTTAGATTCTCTCTTTAGGTTTAAGTTTTATTTTATTACTTTCTTTAGGTTTTCATAGTTTTAGTTTATTTATTCTTTATTTCTGTTAAGAGTTTTGAGTTATAAAAAATATCAACTGTTGTGGATTCACACTTATTATCAATATCAATTAGGATTTTCTTAAACTCTCTATTTTAATCCATTCCCTATGACTTATTCTTCCATCTATTCCATGTTGTTTATGAAAGTCATGAGGAACTAATCCTTCTATGGGGGATTAGCGAGTGGAAGCATGATTTTTTAACTATTTTGTAGGGTTATTCAATAGATCAACTATTTGGAAAAGGAAGAACGTGAAACAAACCTTAGGTTAGACAACCATGGGAAGTCATCAAGTGGGAATTAACCCAAAATTGGTATTACCCATTCGTGAATACTTTTACCCCAAGTCAGTCTGAACTGTGAGGTTCGAAGATAAGTAGTTCTTACTGACTCGTTATATTAGTGGGAAGATCAGAAGATCCTGCTAGAGTAACGACTAGTTGATTGACGAAGAACCTAAGACAACAGTTGATTGAGATTGTTGAAGTGAGCTAATCACCTATCTTCAAATTTGGTTCACTTTATTTCTCTCTATCTCTTGCAATTTTAATTCTTTTATGTTATTTTATTTTATTAATTTAAAAACCCTAAAAAAAGCTCTTATTTTACTATAGTACTATAACTGATTTAAAAGTGTTAATTAGATCTTTAAGTGTTTACATTAAGATTGATTTAGCACTTGCCTCCCTTGGGTACGATCCTCGAAGTACTTGCTTACTCCGTTGTAAAATCTATATTACAATTCGACCTATATACTTGCGGATACCACCTAATTCTCCATTCTATTGTAGTATTCACACTCTGGACGTTAGTACGTCCGGAGGCAGTTAAGTTGTTGTTGTTGTTGTCATTGTCGAGGAGGCACCGTCACTAGGTTAATTTTAATCATTGCAGTTTAGAGGAATAATTAAGAAACTTTTAAGTTGTAGATATGATTTTATTCTATTTATTGCTACTAACCTCTTTTTTTTGGGTTTAGTGTATGACTCACAGTAGGGGCACACTTATTATAGTAGCCACAAATCCAGAGAAAATAGTCTGAAGGAATTACCGATAGCAGCAACAACAAATGCAAGAACAACCACCACCCGCTTCAAGTAACGTACCACATTACAATCCATTGTTCGGTGACGCCGACAATAACACCCTAAGAGATCCACCACTACCACAGTGACCTGCAAACGTGCATATGGCTCAGATGAGAAAACTTTACGGGACTATGCCCTACTAAGTTTAGATATGATTTAGGAAAGTATAGCAGACTGACGATTACAACTAATAATTTCGAGATCAAACTGACGATGATGCAAATGATCCAAAATAATCTACAATTTAGGGGCACTATGATAGAGGACCGTAATCAACATTTGAAACGGTTTCTTCAACTTTGTGATAATTTTAAGTATAATGGGGTCACGAATGACGCTATTCGTCTTCGATTGTTCCCCTTTCTCTGATTGATAACGCTTTTTATTGGTTAGACTCATAGGCTCCAAGATCCATCACGACTTGGGATGAACTTGTTGGAAAATTCTTACAGAAGTTTTTCCCAATTAGTAAAGTAGTCCAATTAAGAAGAGAGATTGTTGTTTTTAGACAAATGGAAGGAGAAAGGTTTTATGATGTGTGAGAACGCTTCAAAATGTTGATTCAAAAATGCCCACACCACGAATTTCCTGAGTGAATGACATTGCAAATATTTTATAATTGGTTGGATGCAAACAAAAGATCTGGATTAGATGGAGCAGTAGGAGGAGCCCTTATGAATAGGATGTATGAGGATACGTACGAAATTATTGAAAATATCGCGTTAAACTCCCGTTAGTGGCCAACTGAACAATTCACATATGGCCAGAAACCCGTTGCGGTCAAATCTAATCAAGAGGATGATAAGTATTAGCAACTCATGGATAAACGCAACAATATTTAATTTTTTTCGACACCGTCTATACATGGAGGAGACGAGCCACTCTTCCATTATATCAATAATCCTATTGAGGATATAAATTACATTGGGAATAGGGGTGGAACCCTTGTTCAAACACATACAATCCCAGCTGGAGAGATCACCCAAACTTAAGATAGGGAGGAAACCAATGAGGAGGTAACAATTCAAATCAAGTTAAAAATACTAATTACCAACCTCCTTATTTGCCAAAACCCCAAGGCAAAACCAACCCAAGTGACCGTACTGCATGTGGTCAACATTTGGATAGAAATGAGGGAGAGATGTAGTCAGTGAGAACAAATGTCAAGCGGATGCAATCTGAGTGCATAACTTAACAAGAACATTGACTAAGCTTGAAGATCAAATTATCCAATTGATGAGCATGATGGGCGACATTAAAAGACAAATTGGCATAGGTATTCCTAGCAATATAGAGGATAATCCACGGAGGGAAGGTAAAGAGCATGTGAAAGCTATAGCAGTTCAATCGAGTAAGGCACTGAGTAGCCCAGTAATACCTACCCCAGAGGAAACTATGGATAATACTAATGAACCTCAAGACAATTCCCTAGAAGAGGAAGACGGACCTGAACTAAAAGAGGAGAATGCACCAGCGGCTGAGATGGGAAAAGAGACACCTAAAGATGCTGAAATCACGAAAGTCCCATTTCCATCAAGATTAGAAGAAAGAAAAAGTGGGACGAGAATGAATTTGTTTAGAATCTTAAATGTTAACCTACCTTTAATCGAGTTAATTGAGAAGGTTCCCAAGTATACCAAGTTTTTAAAGGAGATGATGGCAAGGCGTAAGAAAATCAAAGTAAGAGAACAAGTTAATTTAAGTGCTTCCTATAGCGTAATTATTTCTAGACAAGTACTGTAAAAATTAAAAGACCCGGGCAATTTTACTATTCCTATAAAAATAAGGAGTATTCACTTTAATAGAGCCTTATGCGATTTAGGAGCTAGTATTAATTTAATGCCTTTATCAATTTCTGAAAAACTCAGATTAGAGAATCTTAAAGCAATTCAAATAACATTGCAATTGGTTGACAGGTCTTCAGTACATCCAAAGGGGGTACTAGAAGAAGTGTTAGTCAAGATGCAAAGATTTATCATTCATGGATTTTGTAGTACTTGATTTTGAGGAAGATCGTGAGATACCAATCTAACTAGGAAGACCTTTCCTGGACACTTCTAGATCCACTATTGATTTAGAGAAAAATGAGTTGACAATGAAAATTAATGGTAAGATTGAAACCTTCAAATGTGGCTATCAACTGAATAAGGAAAATAGGTGTAAATTAGGGGAGCGTTCCAAAAATTTATCTATTTCTAACATTCCCAAATCAAGGGAAATGCTTCCTTTTATGGATACAGAAAGAATAATTAGGTTCAAGGAATGGGACATACGGGCAAGAGTAGAATGGCACGATGGATGGTGGACGAATGCTAATAGAATAAAAAGATTGTCCACGGGTGAATTGGCAATACTACTGGATAAATCTAGTAGTATAACTTAAAATTTGTGAATTCTTGCATGATATTTGCAAATTATTATATATCTAACTAACCACGTAATTTAGATTTTAACATTTATTTGATGTAGGTTTATCCTTAGATCGAAACATCCTTAAGATGGAGTTCTGGGCTGAAACAGAGTCATTGTCGTGACATCGCTGCAAGTTTCTATAGGGTTGACCCGACCCATTGCGTAACCTGGCGGCATAAAGGTTAATTTTACTTGTGTTCTAAACCTTTAAAACCCTATTTTATAACCTAAACTCATATTTTCTCCTAATTAAAACACTTTTTAAACCCTAATCCCTCAAATTCTCTCAAATCTCTCAACACTTGTTAAACCTTAAACCCCTAATTTTTTTCAAATCTCCTTTCACAAACTTTTGAATCATACTCGGTGCAATAAGGAATGGGAACATCATGGGAAAGCAAGGAATTCAATTGAACTTCGACTTTATACTTAAGGTTAAAGGTTCTTAAACTCAAACTTTTTATTATTGTATTGAATTCTTTGCTTGAGGTTGAAATACAATACCTCCTAGGAAAGTTGGTGAACTATGGAAACAGAGCCGTCAGTGGTTCAAACTCCCTTTAATTTTCCAAATCCAAATGTTGGAAATTATTTCAATGAAATTCAAGGGAAAACATTCATTCAAGAGAGGATATTTGATCCATCGATGATTTTGTGTAATGAAATTTAGCCTTTGATCGATGGGAACATTTTTGGACGATCCTGAAGGATAATGTTGTGGTTCCCATTGTCCAAGAGTTTTACGCATCTCTACGGGACTACGAGTCTAGAAATGCTGAAGGTCATATATGGGATACAGTACTTGTACGAGGGAAAGAGGTGTAAGTAACCTCGAGAATAAATTGTGAATTTTATAATGTTCAATACTATGAGAATAATTTCATTGATGAAATTGACTTAGAATATTTTAGAGACATAAGTATGGATAGTATTATAAACTTTTTAACTAAAATAAGGGGTGAATAGAAGTATCACATAGATACAAATATCCCATTATCTTTTCATCAAGCCATTATGTTTCTTGAAGCTAAGATGTGGATTCAATTCATTTTCACACGAATTGTACTTGCTTTAAATGTTTCGAATGTTAATACTTTTGGAGCATTTTTACTTTATGCTATTTTATAGAAAACGTAGGTTTGTGTTGGCAAATGGATCCACCAGAACATAAGACGATGTATTAGTAACTAGAAGGTGGGAATGTTTTTTCCCCATCTAGTGATGACTTTCTACAAAAAGGTAAGTGTACCCATGACCTCCACTGAGCAGTTGTTAAAACCATCCTGAAGCATTTTTGAGGACACTTTGTTCCAATAATAGATCGAGTTAAGGGCCAAACAGATTAAAGATAGGAACAAGCGACAACAAGAAACGATAACTACATCCACCTCATCTTAAAATTTTGGCACGAGCTTAACAAGACATTGGTGAGAGCAATCATCCAAAGTTAGGTTGGATGATTTAGTGGATGCAAGAATTGAGGCCAATTTTTCAAAAGTTTGCTAGGCAAAATAACATCTGAGTCCCCAATTATACACTAAATATGTTTAGTTCAACGAGTATGGAACAAGAAGAAAAAACACCGGAAAACGAAGTGGAAGGAGAAGAAGAGAAGGATGATGGGGATAAGGAGATGGACGATGTGGAAGATGATTGAACTATTTTTAATTTTATAAATGCTTGTATTAATTTTTGGATAATTTAGACTTTGTAGGAGTAGGATTAATAAATAGATTTTAGTATGTTGAATCTTGTTTAAACTTTCTATGTAGGAACCCAACATAAAGGAGACACAAACATATCTGAACTTTACACAATCAAAGGAGGAAACACCCACCAGTAGCAGTTAAAATAATAATGATAAATCGGGTAACTTCTTTCTTTATCTTTTGATAGGCTACACATTGTGGATAATGTGTCAACTAAAGTGTGGAGGGGTAGCATAGGTTGTTTTTAAATTTTTCTATCTTTTAGTGTGCTTGAGCTTGTAGAAGTACAAGTGATTGGTTAGGAGCATGTATGCAGGTTGTTTGTGTTTATGAATAAATTTGGCATAATGATAGGAGATTGTAAATTTTTTATTATTAAATTACTAAAGTTCTATATGTTACACTGTAAATAGGTATTAAGCTATCATTTGTACCAAGTGATATAGAAAATACAACGAAACGAGCATGCTAGTATGAATGATAAATGGTTGATTTTGTGTTTGTTTGGTTGATTAAATTTGTGCATGATGAGATATTTAGGGATGACCTAAGGCATTGTTTGGAACACATCTAGAGCCAAAAAGCTATCCTATTTATACTTCACTTTTAGTACCAATTTTAAGCCTTTTGACACTTCTTGATGAACCGCATTACAAACCCCGATGTTAATTTGTATATGCCCTTTTTCTTTGGTCTTGTACTGCATAATTATAGACTTCTGGCCATACGTATTGAGGGTTAAGTAGATACATCATAGTGGAGTTTGTAAAATTAGAGTGAAAGAGGAAAGATTGGTGTAATATGGGAAATATAAGCTAGCCTAATTTGCAAAACTAAAAGAGAATTGGTATGAGTAGAAATGTCTTAAACTAGTGAAAAAGCATTCATGAGTGAGATGTAATGAAAAAGAGAAACGTCACAAAGTCACAAAAGAAAGGAAAAAAAAAGAAAAACTTGTAAGGCTATCTGTAGTTACTATGTCATACTATGACTTCCTATAGATAGAGAAACAAGAAAAGTGAGAGAAAGAGAAATAAGACGGTGAACGGGTAAGGGTCACTAAGGGGGAAGAATAGGGATTAATACGATGTGCCAAACTATTTTCGTGTTTGTAACCTTTTTATGCTTATTGTTTTTGAATTCCATATCTGTCCTAAGCCTTAGAACGTTATAAGACGAAAAGCCCTATGTGACCTAAGTATCCTTATACATGAAGGGGCATCCTATTAAACATTCACATAAATGACTATTTGTATTCTACTCAGATAAATCAAAGTACTTGTATAATTTGTTGATGGATTCCTATAGGTGAGAACCTTAGTGCTTGTATAGTTTGTAACATACTGAACTTAGATATTTGTGATCAAAAGTGGTAAGTCAACTACTCTTCATGTTGAAATTGTTAGTAAGCATGAAATGCCTAAGTCATATGCTCCAAAATCAATACTTGTATTGTAACAGCCCGTTTTTAGTCAAATCAGAACAGTGGTTTCAGGACCACAAATCCAAGGTCAAAATAATTATTTCATTATTATTTTAATGTCTACAACATGTTAGTATGATTGTGTGAAAATTTTGTTTAGAAATTTTATAGTTTGAATGCACATTTTATTGGATGTAAGTAAAACTAAAGAAACTTACTTAAAACATAACGAAAATGTTTGTATTCAAGCTCCTTAAATGTGAAAACTAGTTTCATTTGCTACACCGAATTACGGTAGATCAAAATCCTCCATACTTAAGTCATTGCTTGTCCTCAAGCAACATAAACAAAGATGAAAAATCAAATGACGACCCTTGAGCCAGTATGATACATGTAACACCCCTAACATGTATCCATTACCGGATTTCTTCCATAAATAAGCATAAATTTCACATATATTTTCCAATTCAGAATAAAATCATTCATAATCGATCACATTGTCCCTAATACAAGCCTACGAGGCCCAATTCATGCATTAAAAGTAAACCAATAACTCAAGAAATTTTTGGAAAACTTAGAAAATTTTTCAAAATAAAGGGGACACACGCCCATGTGGCCCGGCTGTGTGTCTCACATGGCCAAAGACACACCTATGTCACAGACTGAGTGCACATTCAAAATGGGATCACATGGTCGTGTCCCAGCTCGTGTTCGACCCCGTGTAACTCCCTGACTTGGGTCAAATGGCCAACCACACACCCGTGTGACTAGCCCATGTACCCTTCGAAATGGCCACACATGCCCGTGTGCCAAACTGTGTGCTAGGTCGTGCCAGAACTGTAGGGAATATTGATTTATGCCACATGGCCAAGTCACATGCCCGTGTGTTGGGCCGTGTAGAGCATACTGACTTGGTTTCTAATTAAACACCAGAGGACACACAGTCGTGTCACCAAACGTGTGTCACACACGGCTAAGACACACGCCCATGTCTCTGACCATGTGGAAAAAAATAGGCTATTTACCAAGCCATCTTGCTCACTCAAATTTGCATTCACCTACACAAATCAAATGACATATAACATGGTATAAATATGCAGTCAAATCAATCTCAACCAAGCCTAATTCATTCTAATTCCATACCAACAACCACAAGACACTCAAATATCACAATAAGCCATTCAATTCATATCAATTTCACATTCTCAAATCACTTAAATGGTCACTTTCCATTATGCACTATTTTGCCTAAAACCACAAGCATACCAATCTGAACTTTCAACTATTTGATACCCAAAATACCAATTTACAACAAGCATTACATAGCCATTATCAACCACATAACAAAATACCATTTGCACATATATATACATCACAAAATATACCAAGATAAGCCAAATCACAAGGCTATACACATAACCAAACATTCATCAATTACAAGCCAAACCAAATGGCTATATCCATTACCAACATATATACCATATAACTATAACTCCTATACATGCCATATAACCAAAAACATAAGTTCAAAAGTACCAAAATGATAGCTTAATAGTGTGAAGAGATCTCCGACGACTCCCAAATCTGAGCAAGCTTTGATATTCATTATAAAAAATGGAAAAATAAATAGAGTAAGCTATAAAACTTAGTAAGCTCGTATGTTTAAAGTAAAACTTACTGTATATACACAAGTTAAGAAATTAACATAACATAACATAACTCATTTTGATCCACAAACCTATCACATATTCATTCACAAGGTTAGATATGAAATTCACAAGTTTCTTCGATTCAATGCTTGTATGGTTCATGTACATACCTATACTTACTCGTCTCAATCTTATACTCATCCATATCCTTGATAGACCTGTTGAACCATTTGGAATAATATCGGATACTTTGGAATCTCGCATCCTAAGTGCCAAATACATAGCCGAAGCTATCTGAATCTCATATCTCATATAATGCCTACTCTTGAGCTATCAACGGGTCTGCTCACACAAGCTAACGGTCAAGACGTAACTACACGATGCTACTCACACAAGCTGACGAGAATCCGTAACACATGCTGGAAAACTCAACCACTAGTAGAACATACAGATTAGCACCCAAATCACATAACCCCTAATAACATGTCATTCGTATCCTAATCTATTCCTAAAGTTCAATCGGGATTTCACATTGTCGAATCTTTGTCGAATATATTTTTAAGGTTGTATTCACAAATAATTCAATAATAAATCATTTAAAACACAATTATATTAATGCTTATTAACATACGAACTCACCTTAATCGCAAAAATGACGAAATGGACCGACTAGTCCAATACTTTATTTTTCCCCCAATCTAGATCCGAACTTCAGTTTTCTTTATCTATATGATATCAAATTTAACTTATTTAATTTTCATTCTATTCAATTTAGTCTAAAAATCACATTATGGTAAAATTACACTTTTTCCCCTAATAATTTACTAAAGGAAAGCTAACGTACTTTGTGAGTGTACAACAGACCATTAGAAGGCATTTTGGACCAATACTAGAAGCTATGTCGCAACATGGGAGATCCGATGTTGCAATATAAGGAATAGAATAGAGACAGTAAGAAACTGCCTTCAATGTCACAACACGGGCTGAGGGTGTCATGACATACCCTTGAAGATGGCTATAGAGGAGCATACTGGTTGCTATGTCACGACACAAGTCTTGGTGTGTTAGGACATTGACTCTGTGATGAGAATAAAACAAGAAGCAGTGACGTTTTGGTCTATACAATTGAACTTAAAGCTTAGGAATGTAAGCTAACCAAGGGTTAAGGACAACGGCTACCTGAAGGTAATAAATAGGCTTCTTTGGCACACATTATGAACACATCCCATTAGCTTAGATTCTCTCTTTGGGTTTAAGTTTTGTTTTCTTGCTTTTTTTAGGTTTCATAGTTTTAGTTTATTTGTTCTTTGTTTCTTTTAAGAGTTTTGAGTTATAAAGAAGATCAACTGTTCTCGATTCGCGCTTATTATCAATATCAATTAGGATTTTCTTAAACTCTCTATTTCAATCTATTCCCTATGACTAATTCTTCCATCTATTCCATGTTATTTATGAAATCCATGAGGAACTAATCCTTCTATGGGGGATTAGTGAGCGGAAGCATGATATTTCAACTATTTTGTAGGGTTATTCAACGGATCAACTCTTTAGAAAAGGAAGAATGTGAAACAAACCTTAGGCCTGACAACCCTAGGAAGTCATCAAGGTGGGAATTAACCCAAAATTGGTATTGCCTATTTGCGAACACCTTTACCCCAAGCCAGTTTGGACTATGAGGTCAGAAGTTAAGTAGTTCTTGTTGACTCATTACGTTAATGGAAGATCGGATGATACTGCAAAGGTAGCAACTAGTTGATTGACGAAGAACCCGATACAACAGTTGATTTAGATTATTAAAGCGACTAATCACCCATCTTCAGATTTGATTGACTTTATTTCTCTCTATCTCTATCTCTATCTCTTTCAATTTTAATTTGTTTATGTTATTTTATATTATTAATTTCAAAACCATAAAAAATATCTCTTATTTTATTATAGCACTATAACTGATTTAAAAGTATTAATTAGATCTTTAAGTGTTTAGATTAAGATTGATTTAATACTCGCCTCCCTTGGGTATGATCCTCAGAGTACTCACTTATTTCGTTGTAAAATCTATATTACAAGTCAACTCGTATACTTATGGATACTGCCTCGTAATTCTCTATTCAATTTTAGTATTCACACTTTGAACGTTAGTATGTCCAGAAGCGGTCAATCCTCTTAGAGGGAAACTTGTTCCTTGTTGCAATTACTTGCAAGGTAACATATGTAGGCTTTAATTTAAAGATTTAAAGTCTTGATCCTCTAGCCATTTCTTTTTCAAGCTTTTCGACAAGGTTTCTACCAAGTAGCCATAGTCAAGAATGCATTCTTAATATTCTCCAGTGTGCTTCAAGTAGTTGCTGATGATGGTCAAACTAAATTTAAAATAGTGCTAGGAACATAGGCTTGTATGAAGTGCCTATCATCAAGATTAGTGATTGACTTTTGTAAGTTTGTATTAAGCTCCACCCTACCACCATTTTTGGAAATTTTGATTTAAAAACATTAGAGTTATGCACAACAAAATGTTTAAAAGTTTTCTTTAAAATTGACCTGTTGTGATATTAATACCAATAAACTCTTTTATTTGAACAATACTTGTGTTTAGGATTAGGCAAACTAAATCGTTCCTAGCTTTCATCCACTTGATCTTCTCCACTATCCTCGACCTCAGTTTGCTAGAGTGTTGGCTTTGTTCACAAATTGATGAAGAAGTTTAGTGAAATTCTAAAGGCTAGAAACCAAAATACGAAATCCATCGAAAGATAGAATTTAGTTTGAAAATAAATTTTCTATATTTCGATAGAATATCGACATATATGAAGTGTATATTTAACCTAACCCTTAGTCTCTATTTATAGAGAAAATAATAGGAGTTTCAGTAGAACAAGTTATGGTCGAATAATAATATTTTGATAGGAAACACAACTCTTAGATAGAGTGTGCTACAAGGGGTTGTGACAATAACCATCTCTGGGGCTAGGGTTTGTCGCCCTTACCTTTAAACCATGACTATCTAGCCTCGTCATATATCAGATCAATTATATCTGTTATTTGGTCTTTGAAACAACTCATATAATTTATTTAATCCCAAGTCATATTTTTCCTTTCACCAATATATTATCTATTCATTTAATTAACTGATTAATTAATTAAATCAATTAAATCAATTCTTTAACTCAATTCTAATTCTTTTAAAATAATGATGACTTTACTTTATTAGAATTTATGAGCAAATTAATTTAATTAAGTTGTTCTCATGATACTACAATGACTTGATTAATTAAATTTTTACTTTAAACTTCAATTATTTAATTACAAATTAAATAATAATTCAAAGAAATTAAACTAATTAATTAAATTAGTTGAACGAATTTAACCCAAAGAGATTAAGGATATCCTATGAGGGTAATACATATATTAGAAGGTCATTGGACGAGCATAAATAAGTTGTTGTCATAATGGTATGTAATGGGGGAGAGTTCAGTCTTGGTACTTTTAGTGTGTTTACTCGATGGCTAAATAATGTTGTAATTAATAAACGATAAGTTAGAACTTAATTACAGATTATTTGAGCCTTAATTATATATGTCTAATCGCTAACTCAATACAACCCTTGACAAATTGTATTTGAATTAATACATTGAGTAAATGAAAATGATAAATTAGAGGAACTGATCGCATGTAGAACTATCTACAGTGAATGTGCCTTCTTGCTATGAGCAAGAGATGACTTAGAGAATTAAATTAATTTCTTTGAATTTTTATTTAATTGATTGTAATTAAATAATTGAAGTTTGAAGTGACAATTGAATTAAACAGTCATTGTGGTTTTATTGAAAAAGAAAATTAAATTTATTTACTCATGGATACTAGTACAGAAAAGTCGTCATGACTTTAACAGAATTAAAATTAAGTTAAAAAAATAATTTAATTGAGAAATTAATTAATTAAATAATTAATATTTTTGGGAATTAAAAATTGAATATTTTGTTGGTTAAATTATATGAGTTGGTTAAAAGCCCAGTTAACACATATAATTGTGCCCAATACATGAAACAAACCCAATACACAGGGTTCCCGAAAAGGTATGTGTAACAGCCCGTTTTTGGGTCAAATTAGAACAATGGTTTCGGGACCACAAATCTGAAGTCAAAATATTTATTTTATTATTTTAATAAGGTTTACAGCATGATAGAATTATTATATGAAAGTTTCGTAAAGAAATTTTATTGTTTGAATGCTTAATTCGGTAAAAAGGACTAAATCGCATAACGCATAAAAGTTTAGTTCTATTGTTTAAATGTATTAAATAGCTATGAATCATTAAAGTAGAAGTCCTTATACTGAAATTTGACCATGATTAAGGTTAGTGGACATTTATGTCCATGAATTATATGATATATTAAGGTTTTATAATCGGGCTAATTGTGTAATTTAGTTATTTATATTAAATAAAACAAAACAAAACAACTTAAAGTTTGATTCTCATCTTCATGCACTGAATATTGAAGGAAGAAGAAGCTAACCTAGTGTTTTAAATTTGGCAACCTTGAATTCTTCAATTAGGTACGGCTTTTGCTTAGTTTTTAGTGATTTCTACGTTTTTGTAATCATTGCTTCGTATTCTAGCTAGCCCGTGTCTTAATTTTTGAATTTTTTCATGATTTTGTGAAGTGCCATTGATGATTATTTGAGTTTTTAGATGTTTGATGATGAAATATGAAAATTTGATGATAGATTTTAATGTTTTGTAAAGTGATTTTGACAAAAATGTCAAAAAGGGATTAAATTGAGAAATGTGTAAAATTCACGGACGAAATGTGAAATAAATGCAAAATATGGGCTAATAGGGACCCTCATTAAAATTCAGTTAATATGGGTTATGGCCTAATTGTGTAATTTTGCATTTTATGTGTTAAGGACTAAATTGCAGAATAGTTAAAAGTCTAGGGGTAAAATTATAATTTAGCCAAAATAAAAGTTTGAATGAGTTAATTTGATATTATACAGATCAAGATAATCAAATACCGAAACTAGATCGGGGAAACGAAAAGTGGACAAATAGCCAATAGTTTTATCCGGGGATACGAGGTAAGTTTGTATAATTAGAATTGAACTTTTATTTATTTGAAAATATTTGAAATGAATATTTGCGATTGAGTAATTGATATACCTGAAGTATAAATGCCTTATTGATATAGCTTAATGGTTACCGAGCCCCGTTTTAACTGCATGAATTCATAGGATACGAGTGACATGTCACTAGGGTTACTGTTTTGGTTGAGCTCCTACATTTGTTGCAGACTCACCACAGCTCGTATGAGCTTACCGATATATCAACTCGTAAGAGCTTACTGTTTTCATCTCAATGGAGCTTACCATTTTAGCTCATGTGAGCTTACTGTTCAGCTCGATAGAGCTTAACGTTTCAGCTCAATAGAGCTTACTATTCATCAAATCAAGAGGAGAGCTTACTGAT
This sequence comes from Gossypium longicalyx, assembly GCA_025698465.1. Taxonomy (NCBI): domain Eukaryota; kingdom Viridiplantae; phylum Streptophyta; class Magnoliopsida; order Malvales; family Malvaceae; genus Gossypium; species Gossypium longicalyx. The sequence continues at coordinate 12,084,667 of CM047000.1, forward strand.
CATGGCTCGAAAGAGCATAAATGATAATGAATTGATGGATTATTGATGTTACTCACCCGAGTATCCTTTGAAGTTCTAACAGGTTCAACGCGCACAAATATTGTTTATACGAATGAGTTACGATTTATAAATGTTACTAATGTTATATATGATATATGAATTTAGATTAATGCAAAGTATTGTATTAATGGATGGTTTCATGTATTTTTTTAAATGACTAACATGTGATGAATACTTGTGATTAGGTATTTGTTAATGAAATTGGTTGCACTTTAAGTATTGCTTAGATTATGTATAAATGGTAAGTTTAATTCTGAATTATACGGGCTTACTAAGCTATAAAGCTTACTCTATTTCTTTTTCTATATTTTATAGGGGCCCGTTAGCTCACTCGTTTCTAACAAGTCAGAGTTGCACATCACACTTTCCAATTTTTGATTGGTACTTTTGAACTTGTGGATATATGTAAATATGACATGTATAGGCTAGTTTAAAAGATGTTAGTTATGTTACTTGATAACATGATTTTGGTATGTTTTTGTGTATAATTTAAACCATGTGATTTGGCTTATTTTGGTATCATATTTTGGTTGTGTATATGTGTTCAATTATGGTATGTTTTAGCAAGAATGATGGAATGAAAATGTGCAAGTGAAGTCTTGATATGTAGTTGAGATATGAATGGATTATGTATGGTATTAAATACACAATTGATTATCAAGTTGAATTGGTATATTATGTGTATGAAATGCTATGGAATAATTGCCAATTGGGTTATGAAATGTGATCATTTATGCTTGTGTAAGCTTGTGTTTATAGGGTGGAAAAATGGCTTTGCGAATAGCCTATTTTTGTCCAATGGGTAGGGACAGGGGCTTGTGTCTCAGCCGTGTGTCCCTTGGTGTTGAAATGGAATTGAAGTTAGTATGCTCCACACGGCCTTACACACGGGCGTGTGGCCAGCCGTGTGGTACAAGTTAGTTTACCCCCTAAATGGCACACGGCCTAGCACACAGGCGTGTGACTTGGCCGTGTTGATAAGTCAGTATACCCTACAGTTTTGGCACGGCTTGATATACGGGCGTGTGTGGCCATTTCGAAGGGCACACGGGCTAGACACACGGGCGTGTGGTTGGCCATGTGACCCAAGTCAGTATACTCTCCAGTTTTCACACAGCCTGGCACACAGGTGTGTCCTCGGCCTTGTGATGCAAGTCAGTATGTATGTCCTGTTTTCACACGGTCTAAGACACGGATGTGTCTACTAGCCGTGTAAGGCACACGGCCTGTTCACACAGGCGTGTGACAGTTGAAATGTTGAAATTTTTCTAAGTTTCAAAAATTTTAATATGTTACCGATTTAGTCCCGAATGCATGATTTAAGCTTTGTATGCTTGATTTAAGTACATATTGAATGTGAATGAATGATATTGCTTGAAATAAGATGTTATTGGATAAATGATTATTCTAAATTGAGTTACAAGTCCGGTAATACCTCTTAACCTATTCCAGTGACGGTTATGGGTTAGGGGTGTTAAAGTGTGTACGCTGCTCACCTTGTAGTCTTATTGGGAATGCATGTATTTTCTATTAAAATATTATTATTTTGTTACCTTTTACTCAACAAATACTCTCGTGTTTTTCTCTATAAATTGAGACTATTGGCTAGGTCAAAATATACATTCTTGATCACAGTTACTCTATCAAAATTCAATAAGATTTTCTTTAAAGCAAATTCTATTTTTTAAGAGAACTTTTATGAGGTTGCTAGCTCGTAGAAAGAAATTGATTTTCCCCATTGGAATATCAATAAATTTTCATTTATTTACTGGTTGGTGAATTTGGAGCTCACTTTCTAAGAAAACTGAAGGTTCAAGAATAGCATAAAAGATTATATTGGTAGAAATCCAAGAAATGATCAAGTTCACCTAAGCTAAACCACATGTACTAATTTGGTGAATAATTTATTTCTATAAATAACACAAAGGATCAATTTTAGACAAATATATTTTTTCTATTTGCAAAAAAAATGGTTTTCTAAACCGAATTTTTTCAATAGGATCTTGTCCAACTTCTCACTCTTCGAACCAAAATTTTTCAATATTGATTGAGTTGCAGTAATCTTTTTCATTGTTGCATTGCGTTTGCCACTCTTTTAATTCAAAAAGGAGGCTTTTCCTTCAAAATTATTTGTTTCTCTTGTTTAGCATAGAATTCTCATTAGTAAGGCTTACATTGATCTTACAAACACCATCCCACTTGTCAAGCATAGTCTTGTAAGTGTCCTTGAAAACTTTAGTAGGTTTAGTTTCACCGTCAATGTAGTTTTTTAAGTTAGTTGCAACTTCAGTTACAACATAGGATGTGAAAGATACATAATTGCTTAGATGCCGCTCATCTTTACCTTACTCACTAGTAGAGTCATAATTAGTACATGACATGCACAATGACTTCTTTTTTTGTTTTGAGTACTGACGTACTCATCTTGTATATGGCCATATCCCTAGTATTTATGAAAATGGATGCCTTTCTTTTTCTTATTGGGGGTTTCTTCTTTAATGGTTGCAAGTTTCCATTTTACTTTATTGATGCTAGACATCCTTCAAATAATTTGTTCTTCCTTAGCATCTTACTTAATACCCTATTAAAGTTCTTAGTTTGAATGGCTAATTGCCCCTCTAGGTTCTCAATATTAGTTTTATCTTCAATCAAAATCGAGGAAGCAACTTACAAAGTAATGTCCTCTTCTTTCTTGACTTTTCCCTTTTTGGTTTCTTTCAAATTCATCTTGAATGTTTGTAGGGACTTAGTCTACTCTTGAATCCTCAATTTGTTGATATCCTTATCCTTCTCTATGCTAGTCACCTTGATGGAGAAACAATTTAGTAGATACCTTAGAATTTTGTACATCAACTTAGCATTTGAGTACTCCATACCAAAAACAAACACTTGGCTAAAGTTGTCACATAATGTTGTATAGAAATTAGACAATGCTTCATCTTTTAATATTTTGAGATTCTCAAACTTGGAAGTTAACAAATGAAATTTTGATTGATTGATAGTATAGGATCCTTTATTTGTTTTCTTAGGTATGCTCCTAGCATTTTAAAATAGTGGTGCAATTGGATGTTCTATTGAATTCCTAAAAATCCAATCTATTTAAATAGCATTTAGAACTTTGGAGTTATAGTTTGTAGCCTTATCCTCGTTAGTTGTCCAAGTTGTCTCTGGTTTTAAGGTAGTTTTAAGGTACTAACACTATTTACTACAACCATTAGTGGTTCCCATCAAGTAAGCACTAGTTACGATGCCCTCTCATTTAGGCACTTGATAAACACCTTCATGCGTGTTTTTCAGTATACGTAGTTGGAGTCATAAAGCATAAGAGGCTTGAAGATCAAGCTTCATTCATCATTTTAGTAATTCAACAACTAGACATTCACCAATTTTGTATGATGTTTATCTTTGATATCCACTATTCTTGTTGAGTTTCTGGTCAATAGAATTATTAATTGCTACTAAATATATAACTAAAATTGCAAATATAAAACAATGTACATGTGATTTGGCTACATAGTTCAAAACATTTTGCTACATATGTGGTGCCTTGCTTAGAAAGTAATACTCTACATTCAATAGTACAAGACATGATTTAATCTCAATTATTCACCATGTTGTAGCCTCACTTTTATACTGTTATTTAGATTCACTCTTCCACTAAGACTTTCCTCTAGAAAGCTTAGTCATAAACTAATCAAAACAATTTGCTCTTAGATGAGTTCCCCTAATAAATGGTTTAATTATCGTTATAACTTGTACATAGAAGAATAGACAAGTATTTAATATATAGAGAGTTGTAGATTTATGAATCCTAACTAGTTTGATCACCATACCTAATTAAAACTCTTAAAAATGATAAGTGATAATAATAGATCTTGTAACACCCCTAACTCATCCACGTCACTGGAGTAGGGGTTAAAAACAATTATGCAGATTAAATAATAACATTTAGTAATTTATTTTCGTTTAAGTAAGAATACACTTATGGGCCTTAAACCGAGCCTATGAGGCCATAAAAATAGATTGGGAAGAATTGAAAAATGTTGGAAACAGGGGTCCCAGGCCATGTAACATAGCCCAGGCCGTGTGAGTATTCACCGTATAATCCCTAATGACCTAAGTGTTAACGAGGCTTAAACGGGACACTATTCATATCTTTATCATTGATGTTGCTTCTGTTATACATTTCATACCACATACATATAATCCACATTATCAGCAATTTCATCCCTTAACTATGAAACAATGTAATCCAATTTAACATATAACTCACATTAAACATTAAAATTACCTAAAATAAATATCATTTAACAACAAATAATTCTACAAGAAATAAATTAACTATTATACAAACTTACTAATACCACAACGATTGCTAACACGAATCGACGACTACTCCGGTACTTTGGCTTTTCCATGATTTGAGTTTGTTTGTGTCATTTGTTGAACTAAATAGTAAATTTGTTAAATTAAATAATTCAAATAGCTTAAAATAATTGATTCAATCTTATAACCATTTTCAATGAGAATTTAAAAAATTACCCGTTTTATTTTTTTTTAAAACTCGATCCCTAAATCTGAAACTTGAAAAATTAAAAATTTTAGCCACTTAACCAAGCTAGCTTAATTTCAAAGGATTTCTAAACAACCTATATTTTTCATCATTTCACATTATTTTCATTCTATTTCACTATTTTCACAAATAGATCCCTAGACATTAAAATCATCAAAAATTACTTAACAAAACACTTATCTTTAACTACCATCCTTAATAATATATCAACTAAATTAGAAAATACTTCAAACTCATTCATGGCAAGTCCTTAAACCTTTAAAAATTTTACAAATTGACCCTCGGGCTAGCTAAATGAAGCTAACACGAACTCAAAAACATAAAAATTATTAAAAACAACAAAAAATTTACATACCATGCACATAAGATAGTTTGACCGAAAGCTTTCTATGCTTGGCTATGGTTCTCATGGTTTCAAAGAAAGAAAAAGAAGAAGATGATGATGATGATGATAATAGTTGTATCATTTTTTTGTTTTAATTAAAAATTTATCTAATTACAAATTTAACCTTTAAAAGTCATCCAAATTCACCTAAACCAAACCCTAACCGTCCATTAATAAAAGGTATTTAAACATTAAAATTTCCTAACTAATTTTTAACTCGTGTAACTAACTCTTGCAGTTTTTTCAAATAGTTTCTATTTACTAAATTAGATATTTAAGCATTAAAATTTCCTAACCAATTTTTAATACAACATTAATAAATATGCATAGATAGTAAACTAATAATATTTACTGACTCTCTTGTCAGAATTGTGGTCCTGAAACCACTAAAAATAGGTTGTTATAACTCTCCTCCTGAAGGAATTTTCTTCCCCAAAAATCTTACTAGAGAATAGGTTCGGGTATTGTACTTTCATAGCTTCTTCTGGTTCCCAGGTATCTTCCTCAATCCCATGAAGGTGCCAAATAACCTTAACCAAAACTATGTGTTTATTTCTTAATTCTTGGACTTCCCGAGCCAAAATTCTAACTGGTTCCTCACTATACGACATATCAAAATGTAATTCCACAACGGCTGGCAAAGTCACATGTGAGGGATCAAATTTGTACTATTGTAACATCAATATATCAAAAACATTACGAATTTTCTCTAACTATGATGGTAAAACTAAACGGTAAGTTACCGGTCCAATTCTCTCAATAATCTCATACAACCCGATAAAATGTGGACTAGGCTTTCCTTTTCGGCCAAAATGGAGAACTTTCTTCCAAGGTGATACTTTTAAAAATACCCTATTGCCAATCTAAATTTCAGTGTCCTTTCTCTTTAAATCAACGTATGATTTCTGACGATCGGATGTAGCTTTCAAATAGTATTTAACCACCTTCACTTTCTCTTCAATTTCGCAAATTAAGTCGATGTCTAAAAGCTTTTTCTCACTCAATTCATTCTAGTACAACGGTGTTCTACGCTTTCAACCATACAAAGCTTCGTACGGAGCCATTTTAATCATCGACTAATAATTCTTATTGTACACAAATTCAACTAACGGAAGAAATTTTTCCCAGCTACCCTTGAACTCAAGAAGACAACAACGGATCATATCCTTGAGTATTTGAATCACTCGTTTAGACTAATCGTTAGTCTACAGATGAAACTCTCTACTAAAATGTAATTTAGTGCGCAAAGCTTCGTGTAATTTACTTCAGAATCTAGAAGTAAATTGTGGATTCTGATAAAAAAAATTGACATCGGCAGACCATGTAGTTTGACAATATCAGCAACATATAACTCTGTCAATTTCTCTAATGAATAATCCGTACGTACAGGAATAAAGTGTGCAGATTTAGTCAAATGATCAACTACAACCCAAATAACTTCCATTTTCCTTAGAGATAATAGTAACATTGACACGAAATCTATGGTAACCCATTCCCATTTCCACTCTGAAATCATAACAGGTCGTAGCAATCCTGAAGGTACCTGATGTTTAGCTTTAACTTGCTGAAAAATCAAACACTTTGATACAAATTTCGAGATCTCACGTTTCATACTTGACCACTAATACATTTGTTTCAAATCAACGTACATTTTGTTACTACCAAGATGAATCGAATAATTGCTGTTATGAGCTTCTTGAAAAATCTCTTGTTTCATATCAAAATTCCTCAAAACACATAATTTGTTTCAAAAATATAAACTATCGTCTATACCAATGTGAAAATCTGAATCTAGTGACTCTTCAATCTGTTTTTGTTTAGCAATCAATTCTGAATCATGTTTCTGGGCTTTACAAATTTGTTGCAAAAATGTCAGTTTAACTTTTAATTTAGATGAAATAAAACCATCATCAACAAGCGTCAAACGAGTATTCAAAGCTTTCAGAACAAATAATAACTTTCAACTCAAAGTATCCGCAACAATATTAGCTTTTCCTAGGTGATAGTCAACAATCATATCATAGTCTTTTAACAACTTTAACCATTTACGTTGTTGCAAATTCAGTTCTTTTTGAAACATCAAGTATTTTAAGCTTTTATGGTTGGTGAAAATGTGGCATTTTTCTCCGTATAAAGAGTGTCACAAAATTTTTAAAGCAAATACAATAGTTGCAAGCTCCAAATCGTGTGTCGGGGAATTTAACATGTCTTTATTGAGAAAGCACTTAGTCTATTTTTGCTATCATAATAATAATTGAGATTAACTTGAATGATATGTATACATAAGTAGCATAAGTATCAAATTTCTTGTTTTTGAGCATAAGTATACTTAAATCATGATTTTTGGGAAGAATGTTGTTTTAAAGAAATTTTTCAAAGGAGTTTTCAATAAATTCTTTCCAAATTTGTGCATTACTCGGGATGAGCAATGAATAAAGTTTGAGGGTGTAGAAACACAAAAATATACACACTTTTTCTTGCCTTTTTTAACTCAAATTCATGCAGTTTCGGTAAAAATCTTGTAAAAAAATATTTAATTATTATAAAATAATTAAATTGTACTTAAATTATTAACATGTTGAATTTTACTTAATTTTATAATAAATTTTGATTAATTTTTATCATTTCCGACATATTCGCACAAAGGGCGAAAAATGGCTCGGCAGACACTACTAGAAGCACAAAACTGAGAAGCAATTTTGAAGCATCAAGGCGAATTAAGTTTTCAGCCTAAGACGGTCCAAATTATGTGTATTAATTCATAATATAATTAATTTTAATTTTAATCCAATTTAATTTGGGTTAAATAAATTATTATTAATTAATTATGAAAAGTGGCTTAGTTGAGCTGAACCGAGAAAACCAATCCAATCGAGCACTGGGCAGTGCAAAACCATCCCACATGTTGACACAATTAGATTGCTTGTCTAATTATTTAACTTGCAAAATGGCCCTTGAAGACACCTTCAAATTGCATTCAAACCCTCTATTATTTGTGCCTTTCTAGATTTGCCCCTAACTTAAAATAGCAAGTTTGAATTCTTCAAACTTGCCACATGTGTGGCCGGCCATGGGGGAACTATATGGCTGCTGATTTTTGCTAATTTTAGCAACCATCTCAACCTGTAAATACCCCCTTTTTTGCTCACTTCATACAAATCTCAACCCTTCTCATCTCTCCACTTCTCTCTCTTTTTCCTCTCTTCATTCCCTTCTATTGTTCTTCACTTTCTTCCCCTATTCCCTTGATGATTTCACCTCTTAAAAAAGAGTCAATCAACCACCATTTGGAGCAGCATTCAAGTGTTCGTAGACGCCTAGGTTCGACAAGAACAAGCAGAGAAGGAGGAGTGGAGCAAACTAGTCAAGCCACAGAGAAAACACCAGATTTGATTCTTGTTCCCATCCTTTTAATTTTTTTGTTGTTATAATGAGCATGTCTATGAATATTTGTGATGTTGATATGTTCAATTTAATTAAAATGGCTTAAATTTAATTTGTGTTAGTTTGATTGCATTTTGTCTACTTAATTTATTAAAATTGTGTTTGTGTTGTTATAGGCCTCGATAAGATGTTTGATTAAGTAAAACCATGACTAAGTTATTCTTGCATTAGAATTGTAAGGTAACTAATGAATTAATTATTTAAATAGATTGAAATTGTAATTAATTGACACGATACTTAATCAGTGCATGTTTAATCATCTAAGGTAGCTGAGGGTTAAATTAGCAACGATATCTAACGATACATTAGCCTTGCATAACTTGCAAGATTGTTGTGATTAAATTATTTCAAGATAGAAATACATTGTTACCTTACATAATCATTTATTTGCTTATGAGATTGAATTAATTGTTTGAATTAGCATAAAGATATGTACAAGAGATTATTTTAATTTCATAAGTATGCATGTGCATTAACACATTTGCTTATTAAAATTTGTTTAATTGGTTGAATTGACATATAGATATAGTCAAGAGATAAATGAATTTTTGGTAAATAAGTAAGTTCATAAGTTAGCAAATTACCGAGTTGCCATGAATTTATTCGTAACAACATAAACATGAGTTTAATAGTTCTGAGTTAAGAAATGTAATTAATCTAACACAATTATGTCATCTTGATTAAAATCATCTTTTGAAATCGTGCATTGGAACTTTTATTTTATTTTTATTTATTTTACTTGGTTAAAATCCTAGTTTTTAATCACCTCCTCAAATAAAAATATTTTTCTTCACCAAAGTGTTTTTAAAATTGCATTCATAAATAATTCTTTTCACAGTCCCTGTAGGTACGGTAACTCGACATTTACTTGTCACTTTATTATTTGTTGCGATTGTGAACACTTGCACATTTCCATCATTCCAATAGGGCAACACAGCTATGTTATAGGACCACACGGCCTGGCCACACGACCGTGTGACCCCTGTTTACAGTTTTTTCCTATCTTTTTATAAAAGTTTCAAATTAGTCCTGATTTGTTTCCAGGTTATTTTAATAGGTTCATAAGCTTGATTAAAGTTTGGTTTTGATTAAAAATAAATGGATAATTGTATTTATATTGTAATATGGAATGGTTGACTATTTATGTCGAATTAGTGGTTGATATGGATGTTTAATAGTTGTAATACCTTATAGCTCGGGTTAGGTGACTGCACCTGGTATAAGGTGTTATAGGTAGTCTTTCTCATTCTATATGTTGATGTAATTCTACTAATTGGAAATGATGTAGAGTCATTATCATAAAATAAACTGTGGTTAACTTAATAGTTTAGCATGAAAGACTTGAGAGAAGCTAACTTTGTTCTAGTTGTTCGAATTGTAACAACCCATTTTCAATGAAATCAGAATAGTGGTTTCGGGACCACAAATCTGAGTCGAAAAGAAAATTTATTTTAATATTATTGCATGGTCTATTTTGTGATAGGAATGTCATATGAAAATTCTAATAAGAAAATTTTATTGATTATGTGCTTAATTGTGGAAAGGACCAAATTGCATAAAATGAAAAAGTTAAATTCTAGTAGCTAGAAGGATTAAATAGCTATGAAATTCAAAATTTGAGGTCCTTATATGGTAATTCGACCATTAAAGAAAAGTTAGAAGATTTTTTTGTGATTCATCCATGGAAAAATTAGAAAAGGCTAAGGACTAAATTGGAAATCAAAATAATTAAAGATGATAAATAATTAAATAGAAATATCATCTTATTTTATTATCATCTTCATCCCCAAATTTCATGGAGACCCTAGGAGAGAGAGAAGAAACTAATCAAGCTTCATTGGGTAAGTATTCTTGTCCCGTTTTTAGTAATTTTTTTATTTTTGAGATCGGGATAGTTTAATCTATCTATTTTAGGGATTAATTTGAAAAGTTATCAAAGTATAGAAGTTTTTCCATGGATGAATATGCTGAAAATTTGAAATTTATGGTAGAAAATGAAAGGTTGTTGATAGATAAACAACTTTTACAAAGAGAATTTTGATGAAATCATCATTTAGGGACTAAATTGAAAAGTGGTAGAACCCGTGGAAAAATTTTGAATTTTTGTGAAATATAAGTGTTGTAAATGTTATATGAAAATTTCGGTTAGGCTTGGAATAATGATTAAATTGTATGAATTTCATTTTCCGAGCCTAAGGACGAAATTGGAATTTATGGAAAGTTTGGGGGCAAAATGGTAATTTTGCCTAGGGTGTAAATTAAATTCAATTGGATATAAAATGGATAAAATTTATGATTAAATTCATTTATATAGATCTTGACAACTCAAATTCGAAGCTAGATCGAGGAAAAGAAAAAGTTTCAGATTAGTAGAACTTCTTGTACGGACAATTATTAAGGTAAGTTTGTGTAACCGAATTGTGTATATTTATATGCTTGTATTGAATTTGTTATGTAATTGTAAGAATTATAAATGTTTAAAATATGAAATAAATTATATGCCTGATATAGCTTGAATAAATGTGAAGTTCTATTTGAATAATGAAATTCGATGGATAAATGTAATTTCCCAATTTGAATGTGATCCTACATATGTTTCAGATAGGATTTAGCTTAGACAAGTAATCCTGATAAAGCCCTCTCGAGCATCTAGATAAATAGTTCTTGCGAGCATCTTGATCAGTAGTGATTTTGCATGTGTTGCACACTACCGCAGCTCTGTGTTAGCGTCCTGTTACATGACTTGATCAATTGTGATCCAACATATAATACGGACACAAACGCAGCTCTATGTGAATGTCCTGATATAGGCTCTTATGGGCTTCCTGACATGGCTTGCTTGAACTCCCTGTTGCCTTATCCGATGCTCCCTGATATTAACTCTCTGGAGTTATCTGTTAAGCTCTATGAGCTCCCTGATTTAAACTCCTATGAGTTTCCTGTTTAGCTAGGATAAGTATCCTGTTACATGGCTCATCTGAGCATCCTGATATGTAGCTCGAGAGTGTGCTCCCTAATTAAGTGCCCTAATGGGTATCCTTGAACATGAATGGATAAATTACTGAATCGTACACCTTGTGTGTACTACCTGAGTATCCATTGAAATTTCAATAATTCAACGGACAAATTCCCGAAATAAGAAATTATGAGATTAAATGAATTATATCTCGAATGTGCCTGAAATAGTTGAAAGTTTGTAACATGATGAGCTCATCTATCCTTATTTGGTGTATATGTGAATTGTGAGACTAACATACTTGTTTAAGTGTGTGTGATTAGGCAAACTTGCCAATTTGTTAGGAATCATGTTATTGTATGCTTATTATAATGAATGTGAGTGGTAAGTCTAATTCTTGTTATACGAACTTACTAAGTATTAAATGCTTATTAGGTTTCATTTTATCTGTTTTATAGTGCTTGGAAGCTCGTAAAGGTTGGAGATCGGTTGGAGAAACATCACACTATCCTCTAGCTCACTTTGGTATAAATAGTAAACTTATTTTGGTGTAATGACATGTATAAGCTAACTTGGCCATTGATGGCATGTAAATGGTCATATGTAATCTAGCCATTGGAATGGCTAGATTGATGTATTTTGGCATGTTTATATAAAGGTTATAATATAATTAGTATGTTTGGAAATGGTTAAATAGTAGATGGTATATATCTAATGAAGGGTAAATTTTGAATTAGAAAAATTGACTAATCATGTATGCTTACAAAAGATAAAAATTTTAAACATGAATGCATGAAAAGATATATCATTTAGATGTTAGAGTTGGATTGATTATAATGCTTGTATTGGTTGGTATATGTTTGCAATTGTTGGTGTAGGTTGTTGGTAAATTTGGGTGAGAAATAAAGCTAGGAAATTGCTTTATTTTGTCCACACGAGTAGACATACAGGTGTGTGTCCTGACCGTGTGTGACACACGGCCTGGCACATGGGCATGTGGTTTTGCTGTATGTCCTCTACATCTTAAATTTGAGAAACAGAATGCTCAAAATTAGGCACACGGGAAGAGACACGAGCGTGTGTCTAAGCCGTGTAGCATAACATTAGCGTGTATCTTGGCCGTGGGAAACCTGCACCTAAATTATGAAAATTTGAATTTACCACCCAACCTAGCACATGGGCGTGTGGCAAGCTGTGTGATACAAGTCAGAGAGTTACACGGGGTCAAACATGGCCTACAGCACAGGCGTGTTCTTTGACCGCACGGGCATGTGTGCCCTACATCTAGGAAAAATTTTGAAATTTCGTGAAAAATTCTCTGAGTTTTCGATTTAGTCCCGACTTGATTCCAATGTTTATATTAGACCCGGTTTGGAAATGAATAATAATTAACATGAATTATCTGTAATTGTTCTGTAAACTCCGGTAATACTCTGTAACCCTATTTTAGCGACAGATACGGGTTAGGGGTGTTCCATGAATCTTATGGGATCAAAAGAACAAAGCGATAGAATTATTCATAACCTTCATATATAGACAAGGTATTGAAAGGTTATGCAATGACCAATTCAAAAGAAAGAACTCAACCTTTTGTACTGGCTTTCATTTTTCTTTGGAAGACTGTCCTAAGGCAATGAAAGAAAGAATACATGAGAAAGGTTCTTTATGCTTCAGCATTAGGAAGCCTCATATATGCTATGTTAGGCACATGTCCAGGTATTTGTTTCACAGTAAGGTTGGTAAGTCAATATCAGGTGAATCCCGGTCCAAAAAACTAGTAAGTAGTTAAGCATATACTCAAGTATTTACGGTAAATGAGGGACTATATGCTTGTGTATTCTGGAGGATATCTTACTCCTATCAACTATATCGATTTTTAATTCCAAACATGTAGAGATTTGAAAAATCGACATTGGGTTGTGTCTTTGTCCTAGGTAGCGAATTCATAGTGTGAATAAGTGTCAAACAGGGTTGTTCTTCTAGCTTCACTATGGATGCCAAATGCTTGATAGGTAAAAGGATATGACACTATAACAGTGTCAAAATAACTAAACACCAAAGAAGCCACATGAGGAAAAAAACACATTGATAGAAAGTATTATATTCTAGCTTCACTATGGATGCCAAATGCTTGATAGGTAAAAGGATATGACACTATAACAGTGTCAAAATACCTAAACACCAAAGAAGCCACATGAAGAAAAAAACACATTGATAGAAAGTATTATATGGGAGATAGAAGTGATTGACAAAATAGTGGATGTAGTCAAATATAGCATTCGAGGACAAACCCTATGGATTTGTTTAGCAAGACTCTGCTAGCTAGGATTTTTGATAAACATATTGGAAACACAAAAAATTATATACTTTTTCCTACCCATTTTTACTTCAATTCATGCAAATCCGGTTAAATTCTTGTCAAAAAATAAATAAATGTTATAAAATGATTAAATTGTGTTAAAAATATGAACATGGTGAATTTAGTTAGTTTTATACTTAATTTTGATTAATTTTGACTATTTTCGACAGATTCGTGCAAAGGGCGAAAATTGGCTCAGCTGACACTGTTGAAAGCACAAAACAGAGAAGCAATTTGAAGTATCGAGGCACATTAATCTCCAGCCTAAGACGGTCCAGAAATATGTTTTAATTCATAATTTAATTAATTTTAATTTATTCTCCATTTAATTTGGGTTAAATAAATTATTTTTAATTAATTATGGAGAAAGGGTCCAGTTGAACCGCACTGGTCGAACCAGAATGAGTGAACCGAACCAGCCACTATTTGGGCAACCCAAAACAGTCCATATGCTGACCCAAATCAGCATTTTAGCTGATTAAATGAGCTTGCAAAAAGGCCCTTGAAGAACTTTCAAAATGCATTCAAACCCCTCCTTTAATTGTGGCTTTATGAAATTGCCCCAAGCCTAAAATAGCAAAGTTGAAACTCTCAACTTTGCCATGTGTGTGGCCGGCCAAGGGAGGTATCTTAGGCTGATTCTTTTTTCTATTTTTAGCTACCATATTCAGCTATAAAAGCCACCCCTTGCTGATCATTGAAATCATCCCTCATTCAACAACATTCTCTCATTCCCTCTCTCACTTTTCTCTCATTCTTTCCATCCCATTTCCCTTATTGTTCAAGTGTCGATTTCTTCTCTTGGGAAAGAGGCTTTCATCAGCCATTTTGGAGCAGAAATTAGGTGTTCATAAGCCACCTTGATAGCCGAGGGCAATAAAGAACGAATAATGGAGCAACTAGTCAAGTCATGGAGAAACACTGGATTTGCTTTTTGTTCCCTAACTCTTTAATTTTTGTTGTTGTTTTGACGAAAACGTTTATGAATATTTATCCTATTGAAATGGTTATTTTAATAAATTTAGCTTAAAATTGAGTTTGTGTTGGGTTGATTATATTCTGCCTACTTGAATTGTTAAAATGATGTTTATACTGTTATAGGCCTCGGTAAATTGCTTGGCTAAGTAAAATCATGGCTAAGTTATTTTTGCAATATAATTGTTAAGTAACTAATGAATTAATTATTTAAACGGATTGAAATTATAATTAATTGACACAGTACTTAATCAGTGCATGTTAATTCTTCTAAGGTAGCTGAAAGTTAAATTTTTGAGTCTTGAAGGAAATTATAAGCTTTGGTTAAGTTTTGAGTTCAAACTTTGGGGTGAAGAAAATTATAGTTTAATAATTTAAAAGAACCTTGTTGGCAAGTAGTTTGGTTTTTAAATAAATGAAGGAGGAATTGGACATAAAGAGCCCTGTGTTGGAGTGGCAAGTAGTGTCATATATGGGGCTTAGAGGTGGCATCATATGCTTAGGAAGGAGATTTGGGGTTCGAATCCCTCCTTGCTCAAAAGAAGGATTTATTTTTCCTTAAGGAATGGCCAGTGCTGGCATTGAATGTGGACTCTGAAGGGAGTGATCAGAGGAGAAATTTAAGGAAGGGATTAAAGAGTTATCAGGGAGAAAAGTTAGGAAATGAGAGGTGTAGAGAAGTGGAGCCGAATTGGGAATTTTGGGATAGGAAATTTGGCTATAGTCTATATATAGGTGCCGATTATGGGGATTTTAGGCTAATGACGAATTCTTCCTCTTTGTGTTACCAAAAAAATTTTCGCTCCAAAGATCTAAAAGTCGAAATCCCTTGTTCTTCCTCTTTTATTTTGTTCCAATTTTCCATTCTTCTCTTCTCAAATTCTCTTTTGATTTACCTTTGGTTTTAAACGATTCCTACTTCTCTTATTCTTTGTGCTGAATAACCCCTTTCACCATACAAATCTCAAAAGTCGAATACCTTTTTTTTGCTGAAGACCCTCTATGTCGCCACTACACTATATACTTCGGCCGATTCTTATGTAAGTGCTTTGCTCTTTCAGTTGATTTTTCTAGTACCGATTTCCTTTCTCGCTCACCTTTTTAAATCGGTTTTGGTAGGGGATTTGTATCGAATCTCGGAGTTCAGATCTCTGTCAAATCGCTCCTTAGAAGTTTCAGGGTTTTGGGTAAGTATTCCTCTTTTATTGGTTAAGATTGGCCGGATGGTAATGGAAGATTTAAGAGTGACTTAAGATGATTGCGAGTCACTTGTTGTTTAGTTCTTAATGATTAAGATGGATGCATATTTAAGAAATACTCGTGATTAGTGATCAAGGAAGAGCTGTTAAGGCTTGCCCTTCAAGGTAAGGTAAAAGTTAGATTTTCAGTTTTTGGTAATCGTATTTGATAGGTGGGTGATTAATTGTTGAGTGACATCATTTGTAGGTTCGTGGCTAAGGAGATCGTGACACATTTTAGTACCAGGTGTGTACATACACTACACACACAAAATAGACCGACAAATCCCGAAAAGCTAAAATGTCGAAAAGCCAAAAGTTTGGCTACGGTGGTCTTGCGAGTGCGTGAACACTCGTAAGGGGGGATCGATACATTATCAGAGACCCCATGAGCGATCTCATGGTCTTGGGTCATATTTTGGCCAATCGGGCCAGAATGAGCTAAATGGGCCGATGGGCTGTACGGCCTATAATAGGCAAAATTGGCAATTTGATACTAAGTAACGAAAAATCATATGATTGCATGACTATGAATGTGATTGGACCTGATGGGCCATATGAATGTGACTGGGGCCTGACGGGCCATATGAATGTAATTGGGCCTAGTGGGCCATATGCAGGTTTGTAGACTTGTTTGGGCTTTGTAAGGGGTTTTGGGCCTAGTATCTGACAACTTCTTAAATAGACATAAAACTTAAATAAATAATTAATTACGACCGTGGACGAGTCATATGGTTAAGGTGTGGCAATGGGTATATGCATGTCTAGGATTGGATCTAGAGAGAGCTTGGTACTTAAGCGGTCTTAATGACTCACCTCCTCTTCTCTGGAATCCTACCTGGTGCATAGTATCTGTTCACTTTAGCCAACGAGGACTTGTTAACGTGTCAAGGTAAGTAATCAACCCATAATGAAATAAAATTACCAAAATGCCCCTAAGGGCAAAAAATGACTAGAATACCCCTATATGTTGAATGTAAGACTTATGGATGTTACATGTATACCTGTTGCATTCATATGATATTCTGTTTAGGTTGCATAAGGGTTGGGAATTATGGAACGAAGGAAGCATATGAGGATCGCATGGTTGCTTGACGACCGTGGATCCACTGATGGCTTTTAAGCCCAATATATGATTAGCAGCTTTACTGCAATGAAGGTAGTTCTGTAACCGGGCTACCATTGATGTGTACCGGATGGGTGGGTTGATATTTATATATCCACATGATGTGTACCGGGGGACGGAGTTGATGTATAGCGGTTGGATTATTGGGGTGGGTTGCACAGCATTGCATGTATGATATTATGGTGATTGATGATTGCTTAATACTCTTGAGGGTTGTACACACTAAGTTTTCAAAAACTCACCCCCTATTTTATTTTTCTCAAGTGATGCTCAGTAGGAGGTTCAATGGTTGGAAGGACTCTGAGGTCGCCAACTAGCAAAACGACTTGTTTTTTTAAAGCATATCATTTCTAGTATTTTAAGTTATTTGTGTTCGAATTGTAATAAGGTCCATTCGATGGATATCTTTTTCAAACTAGGATTATTACTATTTTTATGCTTTATATTTGCTAGAAGTAGAACATGGTTTTCCTAAACCATAACTGTTTTTAATACTATGTTTCTACAACTTAATTTAAAAATGAAAAGTTTCCATAGATCATTTGTTTTAACTAAAGCTTCCACAACTGAAAGTTAGATAATATTCTCTTTTGATAGGTTTTCAATAAAAACAAGGTTTTTGATAAAACACTTCAATGTGACATGTTGGATCCGGCCATAACATTCGGGTCAGGTTTAGGGTGTTACATTTAGTGGTATTAGAGCCAGGTTGCAAAACTCGGGCTGTGAAGTGGGCCTTTATTATTTGGGTTTGTTTTAAAAAAAATTGGATCATAATGTTTTGGAAAAATAATCTTACTGTGCGGCACACCGAGTCTATGACGTTGAACCAAGTTCTTTTATTATTAAGCTTGTTTAATTTGATATACTGTAGATAGTTAGTGGGCTACTTTAGATGGTTATACTGAGGCTTTTAGTTAGAGTGATACTGAAGCCCGTAGGACCTTGAAACTGTAGAGGATTTACGAAAACAACTTTCTTTTTAATACTTTCTTAGAACATCGGCTTAATTATTGGAACTAACTAAAACTTCATAAAATTTCTAATCCAGATAATACGTAAATTAACAATGAGTGCTAGAAGAGGTGCAAGAGGCCGTGCCCAAGGTCGCGGAAGTATTAGGGCTGAATCATTAGCATCGGGCCATATGCCCAATGTTGGAGTAGAAGAGGCTCCAGCCTCACCCGTAGTTGAGACTAGACCATATGGCCGGGCTACGGGGGATGATGCATTGTCGCAGGCAATGCTGAGGATTTTGGAAAGGGTCGTAGGGCCCAATAATGGCACAGGGAATCGGGGGTCAGTTCCAGAGTGACTTCGATCAAATGGGGCTGAGATCTTTAAGGGTATGGTTGGTGTGGCTCCTAACGTAGCTGAATACTGGTTGGAGGCCATTGAAAGGATAATGGAGGACTTGGACTATTCACCTGAACAAAAGTTGAAAGGGGCAGTGTCACTGCTTAGGGAAGAAGCTTACCAGTGGTGGCTGACAGTGAAAGTGGGCACCCAACCTGAGCAGGTCACTTGAGAGTTCTTCAAAACTGCGTTTCAAAGGAAGCATGTGGGTGCGAGTTATGTGGATGCTAGAAGGAAAGAGTTCCTGAACTTGACCTAGGGAAACAAATCTGTGGCTGAGTATGAGGCGGAATTTCTACGCCTTAGTAGGTATGCAAGAGTTATGGTGGCAAAGGATTATGAGCGTTGCGTTAGGTTTGAGGATGGTCTTAGGGATGGCCTCAGAGTACTGATTGCTCCACAGAGGGAGCGAGTTTTCTCAGAGTTGGTAGAAAAAGCAAAGATAGCAGAGGAGGTGAAGCGCACTGAGTGCCAAAATTGGGAAAAATAAAGGGGTAATAATAAAAGTAAGGTTGAGACTTCTGGTGCTGGACAGAGGCCTAGGGCTAGGGCCAAAGTTAATGGGCTAGTTAGAGCAGGCCCCCCTGCTGTTAATCTAGGGGTATCACCTTGTGCTGATTGTGGGAAAGGTCATGTAGGCGACTGTTGGAAGAGGACAGAAGCTTGTCTAGCTTGTGGATCTATGGAGCATAGGATCAAGAGTTGCCCTAGAATGCCAAGTCAGGTGCCAGTTGTGGGCCGAGGTGGTGTTCAGCCACCAAGAGGTGGTCAGCTGCCGCCAAGAGGCCGTGGGCAGGCCAGAGGCGGTAACGACAATGGACGTGGATGTAGAGCACCAAGCAGAAATGCAGGCCATGCTGAGGCGAGGCAGCCAGCTTTGGTTTATGCTGCTCGTCGCCAAGAAGACGAGGATGCCCCAGATGTGATAATGAGTATGTTCTTTATACACGAGTTACCTTACACTACTTTGATTGAGATCGGATCGATGCATTCATATGTTGCATACAATATGACTGAACCTTTGGGTGATATGTTTGAAATTACTGCGAATGAGATTACTGTGATAAGTCCGTTAGGTCAGTTAGTGGGAGTGAATAAGTTGTTTAGGGAGGTACCCTTAGTAGTCCAAGGGGTTACCTTTTTAGAGGATTTGATGGAACTGTTGTTTAGTGAGTTTGATTTAATCTTGGGTATGGATTGGCTAGTGAAACACCGAGCAACCTTAGATTGCATTGTAAAGCGAATGGTGTTAAGAACGGTGGAGGATAAGTAGGTGGTGGTGATTGGTGAATGCCGGAATTATCTGTCAAATGTGATTTCGGCATTAAGGGCTGAGAAGTTGGTATGAAAGGGATGCGAAGCTCATTTGGCTTATATTAGCGATATGAAGGCTAAGAGCCCTACTGTTAAGGAGTTGAGAATAGTTAGGGAATTTCCTGATATTTTTCCCAAAGAGCTGTTAGGGTTGCCGCCCAACAGAGAAGTAGAATTTGGAATCGAGTTGTTACCTGGTATGGCTCCGGTGTCCATCGCCCTTTATCGAATGGCACCGAAAGAGTTGGTAGAACTTAAGGCACAAATCCAGGAATTGTTGGATCGAGGATTCATCCAACCAAGTATGTCTCTATAGGGAGCACTGGTGTTATTCGTAAAGAAAAAAGATGGGACATTGAGAATGTGCACTGACTACCGACAGTTGAACAAGTTAACTATTAAAAACAAGTACCCATTGTCGAGAATCAATGATCTTTTTTATCAGTTTAGGGGAGCTTCCATTTTCTCGAAGATTGATTTGTGTTTGAGGTATCACCAATTGAGGGTTAAGGAGGCGAATATTTATAAGATAGCTTTCAGAACTCTTTATGGGCACTATGAGTTCTTGGTAATGCCATTCGAGCTGACGAACGCACCTGCCGCTTTCATGGATCTCATGAATCGGGTCTTCCAACCCAACCTAGATCGGTTCGTGGTGGTTTTTATAGATGACATCTTAGTGTACTCAAGAAATGAGGATGAACATGATGCACACTTAAGGATTGTGTTGCAGATTTTGAGGGAGAAGCAGCTGCATGCCAAATTCAGTAAGTGCAAATTTTGGCTAAAGGAGATTACTTTTCTAGGACATGTGGTGTCAGCTGAGGGGATTAAGGTGGATCCTCGAAAAATTGACGCGATGTTAGACTAGATAACACCTAAGTCAGCATCAGAAATCCGAAGTTTTCTGGGCTTGGCAGGGTACTATAGGCCATTTATTGAGGGCCTTTCATTAATTGCTGCACCTTTAACTAAGTTGTTGAGGAAGGGGGTACCATTTGAGTGGACGGACAAGCAAAAAGAGAGTTTTGGAAAGCTTAAGAAGGTTTTAACTGAGGTCCCTGTGTTGATACAACTAGAGCCTGGAAAAGAGTTTACGGTTTATAGTGACGCATCGCATGTGGGCTTGGGTTGTGTATTGATGCAGGAAGGAAATATGGTTGCGTATACGTCGCGTCAACTTAAGTCTCATGAGGTGAATTATCCAACCCATGACTTGGAGCTAGCTGCGGTGGTTTTCGCGCTAAAAATATAGAGGCATTACTTATACGGTGAGAAGTGCATAATTTATTCAGACCATAAGAGTTTGAAGTACCTCCTTACCTAAAATGAGCTAAATCTTAGGCAGCGTAGGTGGGTGGAATTATTGAAGGATTATGATTGTATGATTGAATACCACCCTGGCAAAGCAAATGTGGTAGCCGATGCATTGAGTCGTAGGGTTAAGTCAGACTTGAGGGCTATGCTTGCCCGTTTAAGCTTGTTGGATGATGGTAGCTTGTTGGCTGAGCTTCAAGTAAAGCCGGTGTGGGTCGAGCAGATAAAGAGTAAGCAGTTAGTGGATAAGACTCTGAGTGCTTGTTTTAGACAAGTAGAAAATGGGAAGATGTCAGACTTTGGGATAATTAGTGAAGAAGTGTTGTGTTTCCGTGGGAGAATGTGTATACCAAAGGATGATGATCTAAGATAGTCTATTCTGCGAGAAGCGCATAGTAGTCTCTATGCTATGCATCCTGGCGGAAACAAGATGTATCGAAATTTGCGTGAGCTTTATTGGTGGCCTGGACTTAAGCACGAGGTTATAGAGTTCGTAAGTAAATGCTTGATTTGTCAAAAGGTGAAGGCGGAACATCAGTTGCATTTAGGATTGCTTCAGCCAGTAAAGATTCCACTTTGGAAGTGGGAAAGGATCACTATGGACTTTGTTTATAGGCTACCCTTGACTCCTACTAAGAAAGACTCGATATGGGTTATAGTGGATCTGTTAACCAAGTCTGCCCATTTTGTACCGGTCCGCACCGATTACTCATTACAAAAGCTAGCTAGGTTGTATGTGGCGAAGATTGTAAGATTGCATGGAGTGCCAGTTTCCATAATTTCTGATAGGGACTCACGTTTCACTTCATGATTCTAGAAGAAGCTGCACGAGGCGTTGGGTACTAGGTTGAACTTCAGTACGGTATTCCACCTTCAAACTGATGGACAGTCGAAAAGGGTGATCCAAGTTTTGGAAGATATGTTGAGGGGATGTGTAATTAAGTTTTGAGGTAGATGGGAAGACTTTTTGCCGTTAGCCGAATTTGCGTACAATAATAGTTATCAAGCAGGTATTGGGATGGCTCTGTATGAAGCACTGTATGGGTGAAGGTGTCAAACTCCAACATGTTGGATAGAATTCGGCGAACAGAGAGTTTTGGGTCCTGAGTTAGTAGCAAATACTGAGGGTAAGGTAAAATTGATTCGGGATCGGTTGAAGGAGGCCTCAGATAGGCAGAAGTCGTATGCTGACCTTAAGCGTCGAGAGATAGAGTATACAGTGGGGGACTTAGTTTTTCTTAAGGTCTCTCCATGGAAGAAGGTATTAAGGTTTGGACGGAAGGGGAAGCTAAGCCCAAGGTTCATTGGACCGTATTGGGTTGTGAGGCAGATTGGGCCTGTCGCTTATTAGCTGGAATTACCTTCTGAACTAAGCCAAATTCACGACGTGTTTCATGTTTCCATGCTGAGACGATATTGCTCGGATCCTTCACATGTAGTGACGGTTGAGGAGATCGAGGTTAGGCCATACCTAACTTTTGAGGAAGATCCCATACAAATAATTGGACGTGATGTTAAGGTACTGAGAAGGAAGTCCGTCCCTTTAGTCAAAGTGCTTTGGTGTAATCACAAGGCTGAGGAGGCTACTTGGGAACCTGAGGAAGCAATGCGACATCAATATCCTCAACTGTTTGGATCAGGTAAAATTTCGGGGACGAAATTTCTTTTAGGTGGTAGAGTTGTAATGCCCCAAAAATCTCAAACTTTCTTTTTTCGGTTTTGAAAAAAATTGTGCTTAATATTCCTAATCAAGTGTTATTTATGTGATAATAGGCCTTGGTTAAGTTTTGAGTTCAAACTTTGGTGTAAAGGAAATTATAGTTTAATAATTTAAAAGAACCTTGTTGGCAAGTAGTTTGGTTTTTAAATAAATGAAGGAGGAATTAGACACAAGGAGCCTTGTGTTGGAGTGGCAAGTACTGTCACGTGTGGGGCTTAGAGGTGGCGTCACATGCTTGGCAAGGAGGTTTGAGGTTCGAATCCCTCGTTGCTCAAAAGAAGGATTTATTTTTGCTTAAGGAATGGCCAGTGCTGGCATTGAATGTGGATTCTGAAGGGAGTGATTAGAGGAGAAATTTAAGGAAGGGATTAAGGAGTTATCAGGGAGAAAAGTTAGGAGATGAGGGGTGTAGAAAAGTGGAGCCGAATTGGGAATTTAGAGATAGGAAATTTGGCTATAGTCTATATATAGATGCCGATTGTTGAGATTTTAGGCTAATGCCGAATTCTTCCTCTCTGTGTTACCGAAAACACTTTTCACTCCAAAGATCTAAAATTCAAAATTCCTTATTCTTCCTCTTTTATTTAATACTGATTTTCCATTCTTCTCTTCTCAAATTCTCTTTTGATTTACCTTTGGTTTTAAACGATTCCTACTTCTCTTCTTCTTTGTGCCGAATAACCCCTTTCACCATACAAATCTCAAAAGCCAAATACCTTTTTTTTGCTAAAGACCCTCTGTGTTGCCACTACACTCTTTACTTCAGCCGATTCTTGTGTAAGTGCTTTACTCTTTCAGTCGATTTTCCTAGTACCAATTTCTTTTCTCCCTCACCTTTTTAAATTGGTTTTGGTAGGGGATTAGTATCGAATTTCGAAGTTCATGTCTCTGCCGAATCGCTCCTTATGCGTTTTGGGGTTTTGGGTAAGTATTCCTCTTTTATTGGTTAAGATTGGCCGAATGGTCATGGATGATTTAAGAGTGACTTAAGATGATTGCGAGCCACTTGTTGTTTAGTTCTTAATGATTAAGATGGAGCAAATTTAAGAAATACTCGTGATTAGTGATCAAGGAAGGGCTGTTAAGGCTTGCCGTTCAAGGTAAGGCAAAGGTGAGATTTTTTATTTTTGGTGATCGTATTTGATAGGTGGGTGATTAATCGTTGAGTGACATCGTTTGTAAGTTCATGGCTAAGGAGATCGCGGCACATTTTAGTACCAGGTGTGTACATACACTGCACACACACAATAGACCGACAAATCCCAAAATGCCGAAAAGCTGAAATGCCGAAAAGCTAAAAGTTTGGCTACGGTAGTCTTGCGAGTGCGCGAACACTTGTAAGAGGGGACCGATACGTTATCAGAGGCCCCATGAGTGATCTCATGGTCTTGGGCTGTATTTTGGCTAACCGGGCCAAAATGAGCTAAATGGGTCGATGGGCTGTAAGGCCCATAATAGGCAAAATTGGCAATTTGATACTAAGTAACGAAAAATCATATGATTGCATAACTATAAATGTGATTAGGCTTGATGGGCCATATGAATGTGATTGGATCTGATGGGCCGTATGAATGTGATTAGGGCCGATGGGCCATATGAATGAGATTGGGCCTAGTGGACCATATGCAGGTATGTAGACTTGTTTGGGCTTTGTAAGGAGTTTTGGGCCTAGTATCTGACAACTGCTTAAATAAACATAAAACTTAAATAAATAATTAATTGTGACCGTGGATGAGTCATATGGTTAAGGTGTGGCAATGGGTATATGCATGTCTAGGATTGGATCTAAGGAGAGCTTAGATTTTAAGCGGTCTTAATGACTCACCTCCTCTTCTCTGAAATCCTACCTAGTGCATAATATCTGTTCACTTTAGCCAACGAGGACTTGTTAACGGGTCAAGGTAAATTATTAACCCATAATGAAATAAAATTATCGAAATGCCCCTAAGGGCGAAAAATAACTAAAATACCCTTATGTGCTGAATGTAAGGCTTATGGATGTTACATGTATACTTGCTGCATTCAAATGATATTTTGTTTAAGTTGTATAAGGGTTGGGAATTATGGAACGAAGGAAGTATATGAGGATCGTATGGTTGCTTGACGACCGTGGATCCACCGATGGCTATTAAGCCCAATATATGATTAGCAGCTTTGCTGCAATGAAGGTAGTACCGCAACCGGGCTACCATTGGTGTGTATCGGATGGGTGGATTGATATTTATATCCCCACATGATGTGTATCGGGGGACGGAGTCGATGTAGAGCGGTTGGATTATTGGGGTGGGTTGCACAGCATTGCATGTATGATATTATGGTGATTGATGATTGCTTAATACTCTCGAGGGTTATACACACTGAGTTTTCAAAAACTTACCTCCTCTTTTATTTTTCTCAGGTGATGCTCAGTAGGAGGTTCGACGGTTGGAGGGACTCCGAGGTGGCCAACTAGCAAAACAACATGGACTTGTTTTTTTAAAGCATATCATTTCTAGTATTTTAAGTTACTTCTGTTCGGATTGTAATAAGGCCCATTCGATGGATATCTTTTTCAAACTAGGATTATTACTATTTTTATGCTTTATATTTGCTAGAAGTAGAACATGGTTTTCCTAAACCATAACTATTTTTAATACTACGTTTCCGTAACTTAATTTAAAAATTACAAGTTTCCATAGATCATCTGTTTTAACTAAATCTTCCGCAGCTGAAAGTTACATAATATTCTCTTTTGAAGGGTTTTCAATGAAAATAAGGTTTTCGATAAAACACTTCAATGTGACACGCTGGATCCGGCCATAACGTCCGAGCCGGGTTTGGGGTGTTACAGTATGGCTTATAACCTAATTGATGCTTGGTTTGGTAAAGTTTGATGCTTATATGAATGATGATTTTGAACTTGCTTGAGTTTGGTATGTTAAAAGTTATAAATTGAAATAATTGGACAAGATGAATTGATGCATAGTTTGGAAATGGTGTAGTTGAATGTTAAGCGTGAAGTATACATAGTTTATGTTTTGTATTGATTAATGTTAAGGTTATGTGAGTGAATGATACTCAAATTGCATAGGTATAAATGTCATAAGCTTGAATTGGTATAGGTTGGTGTAGAATGATGATATTTTGATTGTGGTTATATGGAAATAGTATTGGTCATGCATGAAACTGATGTTGGTTAAATTGAGTTTGTTTATTAATCTATCATAGGTGTGGGAATGGTAAAGTTAAGGCCTTATAGCCAAACATTGTAATTTTATGTTAGCTTCAAAATGTATGGAAATGGGAACTTAGTGGACTACTATGAATGTCGCGACTTCATACCCTGAATGTTGCAACACCAAACTATCTCGTCACGACGTCCCTATTTGATGTTGTAACGTCAAATTTATAACATTTGAAAGTTTTATACTTTGGTTCCTAGTTTGGAAAGTTGGCTACTACCTTCAAGGTCGTGATACCACCATTGGATGTCGCAATGCCATCCTTTAAAGTCGTAACATTGAATATTAAGGTCGCGACGTCCAATTAGTATAGTTTGGAAAACTTTGCAATTTAGTCCCTAAATAGGGAAGCTTGTATAGTATCTTGGAAGTCGCGATATTGAACCATAGATGTCATGACATCAACTTGAAAACTTTTAAAAATATTACATTTTAATCGTCCAACAGCCCCGAGTTATCAATAAAGCTTTTGTAAGCTCATATAAACCTTGTTTGAAAAAAGATATGATATAAGAATTCAATAATCGTATATTTAAAAAAAAATGTTGTATTTATGGAAAATGATGTTTGTTTAGTTGAAGTTGCTCAGGTAATGGATATGGCATCCCGTAGCTTGGATTCGACGATCGGGTCAAACAAGGGGTGTTACAAAAAAGTTGGAACCTAAGTATAAATTATTTGAACCCTAATTATATATGCCAAATTGGTCCCAACGCTAGTTCATTGGAGCTAGAAATGAATTGTATGTACAACCAAATGATCAGAAATGAGTGGAAATAATGACGTTAGAGAAATAGGTCACATTCACAAGTGAATACGTTTTCTCGCTATGTATAAAAATGACTTGAGAATTAATTTAAAGTTTTAAAATTGTTAATTAAAGTTTGAAAATTAAATTAAATTAATTAGTCATTATGAAACCGTTGAATATGGAAATTAAATATGTAACACCCCATACCCGACCCGATCGTCAGGTTTGAACTATAAGGTGTCACATTCATTACAGTAACAACTACGAACAATTTATAATCCAATTCACATAATCAAACATTCAATTGCAAGCAAATTATATATATAAAGTGACATATATTCATTTTTGAGTTTTATACGAGCTTACAAAAGCTCTAATGTTAACCCGAGATCGAATGAGAACTAAATTGTAATGTTTACAAAACTTTTGGTTGATGTTAGGGGTTCCTCATCACGATGCAACATACTGACTTGGCCTCGTTGAATCGACTAACTCTCGACGTCATGTCATGGCATGGTAAGTTGATCTCGTTGCGATAACACTTGCTTAATGTCGTGATGTGACTGACTATTTCTGCAAATTGCTAAATGAAATATCAACCTAAAATTTCCAATGAAGTAATATACACATTCATACCATACTTTCAGTCAAAATATGCAATCCTCATGAATCAATTCATAAACTATAACACCTTATTCAACTATATACCAATGTCATATTATAAGTTAACTATCTAACATATTTTATTCTAAATCTTAAACATACCTATATGTTCATCAATGTCATAGACAATTGTAGCCTTTAATACATTTCAAACCATATTTTGAACTCATATACATATTTCATCCAATTGACGAATCTCATATATCAAAATTTTAATTTAAAAGTGTATATAGGCATAGTATTACATTAAAATTGACTCAATCTAGGTACATGCTATACATAAAATCTTAAAGAGAAAATATTTTTTTTATTTGAATATTTTATATTTATCTCAAATAATGTATTTATAATTTTAAATTATCTTCTATCTTTTAAAAAATATGAGAGATAAATAAAATTCAATTTTTTTCCACATGTAATCACATGTTTTTTTATTATGTAAATATCTTTTATTTTTTATTTAATTCATTTTTTTGCCTGTATTTTTATTTTTAAAATGAAAATTATCCCAATTTATTTTTAAAATATTAGTTTTTATGTGATAAAAAATAAAATAAAATATGGGACATGAAATTATTTCAAAATGATAGTTTTTACGTCATCAATATTAACGGTTAATTTTGAGATAAAAGTAAATTGAAATTATTAGAAAAATATTAAAATAATTTATTATATGTATTTTAAAAAAATTATAATTTAATAAATAAAATCAAATACACATTAGTTGGGTCTTAGAGTGGGTTTAGATGAGCGGTGCGTTTACATACAGTTAGTATAAAAATAGCGGTGATGATAAAATTAAATACTATAATAATACTGTAATATAAGATAAAAAATAAACTAAACATAATGTACTGTATCTAATCATCTATTCAAACCTACTTTTACACGTTATAATTAATATATATATTTTGGATTCACTATGAGTGTTAACCGACATAGTAGGGCACAGACTATTGTCTGGGTGTGAAAAGACATGTGGCCAACATCTGAAGCCACACAGCAAGCTGTTAATAAACAAGATGGATTATATAAAACTAAAACTATGTAGTATTAGATAAATGAAAAAACTTTTTGAAATTATTGTACATTTCCATTCATCTTATCATAGGAAATGTTTATAGAATTGTTAGTTATACATCTCCTTTTTAACTATGGCCAGTTTCATTCATATAAATTTCTAACAGATTAAGGGGCCCAATTCCCTTAAGTCTAAAGAGAGGCCAACATGTATTTAATACTTCAAACAAGGTCAACTTTTTAATATATATATATTGTAATCATAATTATGTAATTCGAATCATACCAGTAATACTTTGGAAGAGTAATATAGCACTTAAAGCTTGTCATAAAGGCTAGAGATATGCTATAAAATGAATCAAACGGCCTAGCTATAGTGGATTCCATCTAGCTAGGCCCATACATTTTTTTTTACTGGGAAAATGCAAGCAAATTGAGCAATAATAACAGTTGAACTTACTTTTTCAAGAAATATCTGAATTAAGAAGTGCGGCCATGGATGTTTTATTGCCTTTAATATTCTCCTTGCAAAAGATTGGCTGCTTTTCATGTTAATCAAGTATATGTCTCGTTACCCTTTGTAGTTAGTACCTGTCTGAATGAAAAAAATAAAATATATTTAAAAAGGTCAATTATGTTTCCAGTTGTATTCTTCAACCAACTTTTCAGTTTTCATTCAGCCATTGAATAATCATCATTGAATAATCAGTGAATCTAGTCTCAAAAAATGATAGCGATTAGGTTGGAAATCCAATTGTTCTGTGCGGTTTACTGAAATCCCAAAGTGCATTTGAATCAGGAAGGCATTAAAATGATTGCTTATCATCAAATCATTAGCTGTTGGAAAGCTATATTTTATGTTATTCCACGCCCTGACCATTCACCAAAATAGTATGACTTGAAGAACGAAGAATCATTCCCAGAAGATAATGTATATGCATACATATATATCAAGCAAAAAACGAGAGCCTCCCAGCTGTATTGGAATCAAGGCATGGCAATCTATATCTGGAAAATATGCGTTATATACATAGAAAGTGGAGATTGGATTTTGAATCAATCTGTGCAACACATGGGTGGAACATGCCAGCTCCTGATAATGTCCACTACCGATGGTCCCAAATCAGCTTCCTAAACGGAACAAACCCTGAATTATTGGAAACTATGGGAAAAAAAACTCAATAAATTGATAAAAATGAGCTGAGGTTTCTCAAAGTTGACTGTGTGACAATTCCCATCATACATCATTTCATGTAGCTAGTTAGGTAGAGAATATTTCATCATCGAGTCAACTGCTGATATCACTTTAAGCCCATTCAAGAAACAGTACAGTGTAGTCTACTCATAATGATCTCTCTGGAATATTTTATAGCATCTTCTCTTTTTGTAGATATTCAGAAAATTTAGAGAACGAAAAGGGGTTACAGTGGGTACTTATAAGGTTAAAATGCATGTTGGCTTCACTTAATTAATTAAGGATCATAGAGTACATAACTTGTGCGCATGATATGGAAAGCATGCAAAAAAGGAAAGCGTGGCAACTTTCTTTTACTGCATGCTTCATCAGAAAAACTTTTGGAGAAAGGAATCTAATTGGTATCACCAAGATACTGAATATATATGTATGCATGTATATGTAATGTCTCAAACAAGAATGAAAGAAAGGTGTGGAAGGAAATAGATTCTCCAAAACTGTGGGGCATTAATATGGTATTGGTGGGAGAGAGTTACTTTGGTATTGGCTGGTTTCACTGTGTTTGATAGGACAATGTATAGTGGACTGTTGTCATAAGGAAAATGGGGACTCGACACTTGAAATAGTGTACTTTGATTCTCATTTACCATCCCACTATGTATTGAAAACAATTTTTTTGCAGGATTCTTAAATGATTGGGATGTGTTCAACCTTTAGTCGTTAATTTATACTGTTTTATTAATATAATTTTTTGTTGAAATAGGAGGGAAAATTTTGTCCAGATCTTACTCTTTGAAGTCATGATATATGACTACTATAGAAAATGTTCTGTTGTTCACGGTCTACTGCTCACAAAAACATATTAATTCATTCTTAAGCCTAAAGTCAATAAAAGATTTAAATAACACGGTTTATTACACTTAACTAAATTTGCTGAAGATGTAATTAAAACATAACTAAAATGCTTATGTTCAAGCTCCTAAAATGTGAAAACTAGTTTAATCTGTTACACCTAATTACGGCAGATCACTTACGTTGGAGTACCACCAGACACTATCAAATTATTGCTAATCCCGTTTGCATCGGAGGGAAAAGCGAAAACGTGGTTAAATGCACTCCCACTTGATATTATTGCTATAACCCCTCAAGCTGGACCTAAAAGTAATGGCCCAATCTAAGCGATCACATGAACCATGGAAATAGGTAAAACGCGAGTTAAAATAAACATGTCTAATTTTTAAAAATACGTGCTTAATATTTCCTTTGAACACGATTGTTTTAAAACATAACTTAGAAAAAAAAATATTATTTTTGAAAACCGTTGCGACAATATTAAATATTCAAGTTTATTCAAGAGTTTACCAAAAATAAATTTTATTAAGAAAACACTTAAATAATTCATCCATATTAAAACCCATGCAAAATATCCAATTGTCCACAGTTTTTTTAAAATAAAACATCCATGCGACAGTTTAATGATAAACCACAATTAAAGTCCCAAAATAAAAATTTAAAAGTCTCCCCGAAAGTCCTAAAAATATAAAATAGTCCATAACCATAAAAATCATTTATTTCCGAGAGCTCTCCGATGGCTGAATCCGAGTCCTAACCACGAGGATTATCCAAAACACATAAGTAACGTGGGTGAGCCTTGAAAGACTGAGTGTGAGATCAACACATAATATATATTTGCATACATATCAAAGTACAATTAGAGGTGTGCATGGGGCCTGCTCGAAATGTAGGAAGGTTTGGGCAAAAATATAGGCCCAAAAAATGGGCTTGGGTAAAAAAAAAGCCCATTTAAAAAATAGGCCGGGCTTCAGGTAAGGTATTTTTGGCCCGAGCCCGGCCCGGCCCGACCCGAATTCACTAAATTAAAAAAATCTATTTTTTAATATTATTTTCTTATTATTTTCTCCTTTTGCTACTATTTTACTATTTTGTTGCTACTATTTTATTGTTATTGTTTGGATATTGTATAAAACTTATTTTATTGTTAATTTTTTTATTATTTTAAAGACATTTGTTAATTTTGTTATTATTTAGAGGCATCTGCTTGTTAAGTTGCATCTATTTTAGTGTTATTTAAGTATACATATTTTTTTAAAATTTATTTTCAAATTGTTGAGAAATATTTATTTTGATGTATTTAGTATTTTTGATGGTTTATATATATTTTAAAATTATATAAAAAATAATATAAAAATTAATATGGGCGGGCCGGGTTGGGCCCGAGTTTTAACATTTTTATTCGGGCCAGACCTGGGCAAAATTTTAGGCCCATTTTTCGGGTCGGGCAGGACTCGGGCCTAGCAAACGGGTCTAAATTTTTAGTTGGGCCCGGCCCAAACCCGACCCGGCCCGTGCACACCTCTAAGTAAAATACATCAATAATGACATGATCATAATTCATCAAGATCATGAAATATAACACTGATGCTTATGCATAGACATATCGATGCGTATTTTATAAAGTTCCTACCCATCTTCACTACACACCAATATCGAGTTCCCTAGAACTCGTCCATCCAAAACACCATTTGTAGATAAACTGCCACTGATAACACTGATGTGGACAAGCCATCACTGAATTGTAGATATACTACCACTGCTTCCACCATTCACAAAATCCCACCCCATGCATGTGAAATGGCGATTTTCACTTATAACACATATAGATCACTTATACACTTATGCATGTAAACATGCCCTCATAGTAATTTATCACATAATAATAACTTTTAACGTGTTTAACATGATTTTCACAATAGATCGTATATCTTGATTTGTCTGCATACATACACATAAATCACACATTTTTAAATCATCACATATAACACATGAGCCATACATCACTTATCATGAGCATGAGATCTACACAAATATCATAACTTCAATCATAAGCATATCAATTGTCATGTAAATAATAGATCCACTTGGTTAGAACACTTACTTGGTATCCATCTCGATAAGTTATACAACTCTTCATAAATATTTAGTATATTCATATTGTCGAAACCGTTTTTTAAAGGAGTTTTCAAAAAACGGGGATCGACTTTTGAAAAACAAAAACGGGAGTCGCCACCAACTTTTTTTAAGTGTGATTGGATCACCTTATAAAACGTTTTGGTCTACGAAAATTAAGAAAATAGGTTCGGGAGTCGGTTACGTACGAGGAAGGATTAGCATCCTCGCAACGCCCAAAATTGGTACCAAATTGAATAGTTTTCTGTCTTAATGTTAAAAATTTGAAAGGATTTAAAAATAGGATCCCCTTTTTAAAACCGGAATTATTTAAGTTGAAAAATCGAGATTCCTTAGCTCCGAAAGAATACAAGCATCACATCCAGCATGATAGGACACGATATTCTTAAACTCTCATAACTAAAATTATCTCGTGATTTACAAAATTTATTTAGAAGGATACTTTAGACATTTAGACAAACGGAAAATGAACCAAAGACATGTTAGGGCACTATTTCCCGAATTCCTAAATACGAAAAACATTACCTCATTTTAGAAAAACTTTTGGATAAAATATGACAATTAAATGAAATATATTTTTTTAAATAATGATTTGAGTAAAATTTAAAAAATAATTTACTAAGAGTAATAAAAAAATTATTAAAAAATGAAATAGTTTGATATGATACTAAAATTATTAAAAAATTAAAATATAAAAAAAAAATCAAGGAAACATGGATTAAATCAAAATAAAAAAGGTTGAAAAACGAAGATGAACAAAGAATAAAATAAGAACAAACCGTAGAAAATAAGAACGTAAGAGGGAGAGAAATTTGAGTGAAAGCTCTCAAAAATTTTATTGTTTCCCAAAGCTCCAGTGTGTTTACAATGAAGGGAGAGGCCTCTATTCATAGTTGAACCTCCTCAAATCCAACGGTACAGATCAATTACATCAACGGTTAAGATTAAAAGGTATCTACAAATTAAATCTCTACGATTACAAAATCATATCTTCTAAGATTGCATATCATATCTAAGATTGCAATCATATCTAAGATTGTATCATATCTAAGATTGCATATCATATCTAAGATTGCAATCATATCTAAGATTGTATCATATCTAATATTGCATATCATATCTAAGATTGTAATCATATCTAAGATTGTATATCATTGAAGATTGTATTTCCATATGAGTCAAGCTTGTAGATGGACCTTAAATCTTTTCAAGCAATGGGCCATTCCGATAGGGCCAAATTATATTTGTAATTCTGACTGAACTTGGACTTCTTTTTTTTTTGGGTTTATTATTTTTGTTTTTGGACTTATTTCTGGGCCCGGGCAAAATTGAGTGTCTACAGCTGCCCCTTTTTGCTCATTGCTGTGTAACAGGAATAGAGCAAAGACTATAAAAGGACCAATTTTGTCCGGGCTCGCCGAGTCTTGAGTTCTTGATCCTTAATCTTCTTTAAATGGCCTCTTGACGGATTCAATCTGCTTCACTACAACTCAGGACGGCGATATCTGCTATCTTTGATTTGCTCCCCGTCTAATACAGAGACACTAAATCTGTTATCTTTAATCTGCTCCCCGTTTAATACAGAGACTCCAAATCTGCTTCTTCAATCTGCTCCCCGTCTAATACAGAGATGCCAAATCTGTTATCTACGATTTGCTCCCCGTCTAATACAAAGATGCCAAATCTGTCATCTTGGATCTGCTTCGATGAAGGTCAGATCTGCTATGTCTTCGATCTGCTCCCCGTCTAATACAGAGATGCCAAATCATCTTGGATCTGCTTCAATGAAGGTCCAATCTGTTATGTCTTTGATCTGCTCTCCGTCGAATATGGAGATGCGAAATCTGTTTCTTCGATCTGCTCTCTGACAATACAGAGATGCCAAATCATCTTAGATCTACTTCAGCGTAAACACGTGAAAGCCAGATCTACTATGCTTTAGCCTGTTACCCTACTGCTTAGGGAGTTAAGGCACATCAATCTTCATTGTCCCTTGAAGAACATAACCTGTATAATGCGTATGAGTTCATGCCTAATGATTAGGTTGCTATGATCGAAATGAGTCAAGTGCTCCTAATTAAACCTGTTATAATGCAAAATGTTTATGAAAATAACTCCTATTTCGGACGTCATCACTCAATCATCTATCAAGCTTTCCACCTCATTCTTCTCGACATATCAATCATACTCTACTCATATGCCTCGAATCTTCTCCATGAATTTGGTCTACTGTACCATTCCTCGAATGTTACGACCCACTGAAGATGTTTATGAAATGATCCTTTCTTAAGATCAATATTGCTTAAAACGTCCAACCACCTTTTGGACTGAAGAAGAAAATCTCTCGAGTATCTCCAACCCATACATATGAGAATTCCTTAAACAATTATCTTGTTTCAGTTTCTTGTATTATCTAGAAATTTCCAGAGTAATATGTAAAACTTCGTTTGTAAAGATATTTTAGTTCATCTATCATTATTTCAATGCAACATGCTTTATGAATAATGGGAGACAAATAAATTGATCCTGAGGATAATTAGATTTGGACAAATTATTGGAAGAAATGCAAAAAGATTAAATTGAGAACATATATTTACGAAGAAAAAGAATCCAAAGATAGTAAATAGGACAGAAATCAGATGCCCCAGATATCGCCGCTTGAGCGTCTATACACTAGATCCATAAAGACTTTCTTGAGTTCAACATGTGTTTAAAACATCCAAAGTAATTCATTGATATGTGACATACTTCACTTCTCGTTGAATCTGGTATAGCAGGGTCACTGCATGACTTTTCAAATTTGAGCTGCCATTTCGGGTTTTCAACTCAAAACCCCTTTGGTCACAAGGCGCCCTTTGCGGGTTTTCACCTTGGCCTCTCCATTTTTTCTTTTTTCTTTTTAGTATTTTTTTCTCTTTTTCTTTTTTCTGCGGGTTTTCACCTTGGCTTCCCTTCTCCTTCAAACAAAGTACTCCTTGACCGAGTCCGAATTCACTGGATCAGATAAATTCTTCCTATCCATTTCTTGTCAAAATCAATGCACCTCTAGAGAAAGCCCTCTTCGCTGTAAGAGTATGCCCAAAGATCAATCACGAGATGGTTGTAATAACATACTTGGTTTATCATGTTTATTAATATAAGGCGTTGCCATTATTATTCCAGTTTCTTTTCTGTGTGCATAAATAAACTATTTTATAATAATGTCCTGAGAATAATATGATTATTCTCAAAAGATCCTTAGTCAAGTATTGTTATTGGCTAGGACAATAATAATGCATCAAGACTAACATGTAGTATGGAGTGTCAGAATCAATGCATGAATATGTGTGTTAGAGAACAACATATTGGACTGACCCGCTATGAGTATGTTTCTTGGATTATTATGTAATTGTCACAACATTACTCATAGTGATTAATATGTATATGATCCTCATACTTGAGATCATCTTTATCCCAACATCGTGAGTTGTATATTTTGATACTGATCAAACAAATACCGTGAATCGGTTGTTCTATAAAGGCGATGTTGGATATACCACAATCTATGTTGAGGATATAGTTGATCAATATAGGATAAGTCCCTCCTACATAATGGGAGTAATATCTCGAGCCACTTGATTGAGTAAGGCTAGAAATGCATGGCCATGCTCAAATAAGTTGATATGAGATGTCATACTTATTTGTGTATCATAGTCTACTCGAGGTATCAAGAAACATGGGATGGACTATGCAAGTGTGACTATTCCATGACTTGTGTCCATTCCAAAGATATAGGACTTAAGGATGAATGCATGAAAGGTTAATCACAAAAGGTTATGTCGAATCATGACTTCTTGTAACTTAGGTAGCATTGATGCATTGCTAGATGCCACTCGTTGTTTGTAACATTAGAATCGTTCTAATATTATCGCTAACGTTACAAGAACCTATAGGGTCACACCCTATGGTTGAAATGAACAAGGTAAAACATAGTTGGTATATTGCTTGGTTGTCACATGAATTAAATTAATTATAGAATTAATTTAATTGGGCAATCAAATTGTTGAACATCTTGTTTATGTACAAGGATGTTGTACACATAATCGTAACATAATTTTATTGATATATGAATTTAGTTCATATATAAGTTTAAATAAATATAGTTTATCAAATCTTTATTATAATTAATGTAATTATAATTTTTAGGTTAAACATTATTATATTTATTTGAATGATAATTATTATGTTCGGATTAATTTTAATGAATTAAAATTCGTTATAAATATATACCAATTAAGAGGAGTTATATATAAAAAGGGTAAAAACCCTAAAAAGAATAGATATATAACTAGCCGAAAATATGAAAGTGGTCTAGCAAAATTGCTTTAGCAAAATACTCTCTGAAAATAGTTTTTCGAGATTTCTACCGTTCATTGTCAATCGGGTGGACTACGTGAGAGGCCGACATCGGAAAAGGTTGCGGCTTGGTTTGATAGTGGTTCAAAGCATTCTGTTGCCTAGGCGTCATTTGTCTACTCGCATTGAAATTTCGGTAAATTCGAAAACCTTTTATCACCCCGATTCATTCCTTACACATGGATCCTTGGTTTGGATCGCCGGTTTTTAATTTTTCGCTGCGCCTTGGAGGCACCGGTGTTCCAACATTCGCAACATATGGCCCTTCCCAATTCGGCATCCTTTTGCATTGGAAGGATCTCTTTTAGCACAAGGTTTCCTTTATGAAATTCTTTTGGATGAACCTTCTTTGTCATAAGTCTGTGTCATCCATTCTTGGTACATTTGCTTAGGATGAATACTTTCAAGTTAAGTTTACTAGAGGTATTCAATTCTTGACTCCATCAAAGCTTGGAGAAAAATCTTGATTCATAAACCCATGAGAAAGGGATTGCCCCAGCAGCAATCCTGGCTGTTGTTTGTCAAACCCTACAAAAAGATGGTTCAATGATTCTCAACAGACAAGAATGAAGTTGCTGACTTTATCCTTCAACCTGGAAAGTTGAGGTACAGAGATTACTCCCGGAGCATACATCCCACCATGACTCGATGATGTTTCTGAAGCATCCCTAATCTTCATAAATTGCCCCCAACTGTGAAGCTGCCAAATGAGCGTAGCAAATAGGAGCCACAACAAATATGGCTATGGTGCTCCTTTGATACATATAGGATAGAGAATAAACAAACTCTTGCAGATCATTAGCCGAAAACCCAGCCTGGTCTAAGAAAACATGATAGTGGGTCTGCCTCGTGATTCCAATCATTCCAGCATGGGTACCAAGGTAAAAATCATTGTTCTTTTGGATGGCATACTTTATTGTCAATGACAGTACCATGTAGCACATTGTCAGGAGATCCCTGCTAAAAAAAAAACTTGGTATGATGGTTTTTCGTACAACAATAACCACAATCTTTAGGGTTCCCCTTCTCGTCAAGGAACTTGCAAGCCTCAATAACTTGATCAAAACTTGATTGAATTGAGACTCGCTAACCCCATCCCTGAAAATAATGATTTGATCAGGTTTCCTCTTCCCTGAACTTGTATAGAAGTCTAAGAAAGCTTCTTTCATGATACCGTCATCCACTTTGTCAGAAACTGATTTTGAAGAAAGAATCTATCATTTAAGCTTCAGAGAGGCGTATGCGGCCCGATGCCCCATAGTCGAAATCAATGGCCATCGCTCGAGCTAACCATCGCAACTATTGATGGCATATCAGACTGCTCAGGAAAGCCAAACAATGCACCCATTCCAAGGATGATGGTTGGAACCTTTGAAACAACTGGAATTGAAGCTGTTTGCCCCAGGGTAAGCATAAAGAGTAGACGGTAGTTTCTTATGCCAATTTTTACCAGTCTCGGTCATCTTCTGTAATTTGTTTTTTTTCTTCTTTTTCTTTTCTTTTGGCAACCTTTGTTGTACTGTGGTATGGTGCCTTATCTTTGAAAAGACTGCAAACTTTTGGCATTGTGCAATTGGATATGATGTTTTTTTTTTTGAAATTCAATGACTATTGACTTTTTAATATTGGCATATGAAGCTATCTCTACCCTCTTAACGGAGCAGTCGACAACTACAAAGATGAACCATTGCCAACTTGAAACTTTTGACGGGCCCATAACATACATGCCCTATAAGTCTTGGCTCATTAAATTCGGCATTTATGATATAACTGATGTGATCCCCTTCCATGGTGAACCAACAGTGCCCAAGGCTCTTGTTTATCCTGGTCATTATAAATCCTCTTGCATGTGTTCTTCCGACATTCCTATGGACATCTATGAATTCCCATAATAGTCCCAACAAGGTCTTGTTTTGTCTCTCTGGTAATGCACGTTCCAATTTCTCAACCTTTCCTTCCGCTAAGGCTAAATTCTCTACCACCTCTTTTTGGGGTAAAATTTGCTACTCTTGCTTTACTATTTCCAACAAATCAAAAGATAGATTACAATCTCTGTCATCTTCAAAGTACTAAGATTCCTCTAAACACATGTCACGCTCAAAAAGGAACTCTGAATTTGTAGTATCGTTACCCATGTCATTGATATTTAGGGACCCATAATAGGCACAAAAGAATATACAAGGAATAAATGAATTCAAGCATGACTATTTATATGTAATTTCGAAAGAATTTTAAAGGTCAAAAGAATATTTATCGGTAAAAGAATGAAAGAATATTTGCTCGCATTGATCATGAAAGATATGTTTTATTGAAACAATGATGTCCGAACATGAGCCTACTTCTCAAAAGAAATCTCATTACTCCTAGGCTTTAGAGCAACAAGAGTTTTCTGAATATTGCTCCGTAAAATTCCTAAAGATTACAGGAAGTTCTTCTGCAATCCAATTGTTTAAAGAACTTTCCAGTTCGTAAGGGCGAATGCCCTCAAGGTTTCTTTGTTCAGTCCCTTCCTCATGTATGACATTGATGGGATGATTTTCATTTCCAAACACCCCCATCTCTAGGTAAGCTATCCCTCCTGATACAAAAGTCTAGGATATGTAAGGGAGCGTCTTCTTTTCACTCAACCGTGACCCTCTTCTCTCTTTATTTCTCTTTTTAACCTTAACTAATTAGGATCTTTTTATAGATTTAAATGCATGTGATGTGATGCAATGCAAATGCAAAAGAAA
Source organism: Gossypium longicalyx (assembly GCA_025698465.1). NCBI lineage: Eukaryota > Viridiplantae > Streptophyta > Magnoliopsida > Malvales > Malvaceae > Gossypium > Gossypium longicalyx. Next base: position 12,124,455 of record CM047000.1, read on the forward strand.
ATGAGATGTTGATCTTGAATTCAATTCCATTAGAATAACTTTTCTAGAAAACAAATTTCTTTACATGAAAATAAATTACATATGCGGTCTTGCCATTCATAGTCCAAGTAAACGCTGATCTTTTCTTCATGGTCGAATCCTGTAAATTCTCCAAAAGATGCCTTTGCTAGCTCCTTGCTGCTTAATCTGAGCCTCAATCTCTTACTCGCTTATCTCCATGATACTCATCAAAAAGTGCTGGCTCTTGGATAATCTTCGTTGGTAGTTAAATCAAGTAACGTATTCCTTCGTGGACTTCTGGCTTTCTCTCGTCATGCCTTTGTTGGCTTGAATCTCTGGCAATTACATCATGTATTCCTCCGTGAACTACCAGCTTTCTCTCGTCATGCCTTTGTTGGCTTGAATCTCTGGCAATTACATCATGTATTCCTCCGTGAACTACCAGCTTTCTCTCATCGTGTTTACTTGGACTATATTCGCATTTGACCGCACTATAATCCACTTTATCAAGAAATTTGTTTCCTTATGACAAACTATTCTATTTAGGAATCGAATTTCGAATCAACACCTTCTTTTCTTTGATGTAATGTAATGCAAATGCATGAATGCAAAAAGGTATCGATCTCGATTCAGTTTCATTTTAAAAAACGTTATTTAAGGAACAAAAGTATTTTTATAAAAGGGATTACAAATACGCTTTCACTCGTAAGCCCAGAGTCTTAACCCTATCTAATAACAAAGCTAACTTTCGACCATGATCTGACTGTAGCTCATATTGGTGCTCAACGTGCTCACCCTTTCTACCGTAATCGTAAATGATCAGCTTTCTCTTGAATTTGAATTACGGCTTCACCTATGAAGTAAGCTCTACACCAAAGACACCTCCTCCAATGCCGTGAAGTTGCTCGATTACCTTGAAAGAAAGATTGGCGAACAAGTAGGCATTCCGGCTTCAATGAAAGATCACGCCTTAAAATGATATCAAACATCCTCGGTGCTTCTTAAGAGTCTTCAAATTTTTTCCCCACGAACATTTTGAATTGCTTGCATGGGTATCTTCGCGAAGCATAGCTAATCTCCACTTTAAAGGTCTTTAAACGATACGATCTTCTTTAATCTCTTTCTTTCGTGCTCATTTGGGCTGTCCCGACCATTAGGGCTTGTATTTCCATTATTTCTGATAGGTACAACATCCTAAAGTACTACAGTAAATTCCAGCTTGTTGTTTGGTAGCGGTCCTATAGTAAGTGAGCCTTTCTACCATCATAAGCAAAATTCTTTCCATCCAATTCAATTTTGTAGGTCTTATACCCTTACCATCCACGAGGTGACTATCTTCACCTGTAATGGTAGAAGTATCCATTAGTACTCCCCACGCTCACCTTGAATTGTTCATCTATCTTCATGTCAAGCAAATACTTCAATTCCCCATAACTGTTGTAGAACAACTGCTTGACTTCGTTACTCCATTAATTCCATATTTCCTTTAACTCTTGGAGGTTATTTCGCATCACACTAATGAGAGTGTAGTCCCATAATTTTGATGTGTATCCTTCGGTGACACTATTTTCTTTTTCTATCTGAGTTTTCTCTGACCAAGCACAAACGAAAGAGTTGTCCTCCACTTTATTAAGATATTCGTTTCCCATTACAAAACTTTCTAACTCAGAAATCGAACCTTGAATCGACACCTTTTAATGATAAATGACATGCAATGATAACAAAATAAGAGAAACAAGTTAGTGTCACATATATAAAAAAATATAATATATAAGAACTTATAAAGGTAGGCACTAAAGGTCATCATCATACTACTTGGGGCAAGCACTTAAAGTTCACTAGATGTAGTTTGGTTCTAAAGCAAGGGTACCTGAACCAGCAGATTCCTCGATCCTTACCAATTATAGGCTCATATGGACTAAGTTCGATTCAGGGGGACACATTTCCCTATGACCATGCAGAGATGAAAATATCACGAAGACATAGGTACGGATGTATCCCGGAAGCAATCCACTAGCCCATGTGGAGGTGAAAACCTCACGAAAGCATAGCTTCTCACTCTCACTTAAGGGTGTGACCACAACGGTCATGCAAATGCAATGCGTGCGTAAACAATAACAAACATATGCAACAAACACATGTAAAAATGACGTATTTTAAAATTTTCCAAATTTTCGACATTAAGACAGAAAATAATCAATTTTCGGCTTGACTCTCTTATACATCCCCAGTGGAGTCGCCAAGCTGTCGAAACCATTTTAAAGGATTGTTCAAAAAATAGGGATCAACTTTTGAAAAACGAAAACGGGAGTCGCCACCAACCTTTTTTAGGTGTGATTGGATCACCTTATAAAACGTTTTGGTCTACGAAAATTAAGAAAATAGGTTCGGGAGTCAGTTACGTACGAGGAAGGATTAGCACCCTCGCAACGCCCAAAATTGGTACCAAATTGAATAGTTTTCTGTCTTAATGTCAAAAATTTGAAAGGATTTAAAAATAGGATCCCCTTTTTAAAACCGGAATTATTTAAGTTGAAAAATCGAGATTCCTTAGCTCCGAAAGAATACAAACATCACATCCAGCATGATAGGACACGATATTCTTAAACTCTCTTAACTGAAATCATCTCGTGATTTACAAAATTTATTTAGAAGGATACTTTAGACATTTAGACAAACGAGAAATCGTAACCCAACATGTTAGAGCACTATTTCTCAAATTCCTAAATACGAAAAACATTGCCTCATTTTAGAAAAACTTTTGGATAAAATATGACAATTAAATGAAATATTTTTTTTAAAAATAATGATTTGAGTAAAATTTAAAAAATAATTTACTAAGAGTAATAAAAAAATTTATTAAAAAATGAAATAGTTTGATATGATACTAAAATTATTAAAAAATTAAAATATATAAAAAAAATTAAGGAAACATGGATTAAATCAAAATAAAAAGGGTTGAAAAACGAAGATGAACAAAGAATAAAATAAGAACAAACCGTAGAAAATAAGAACGTAAGAGGGAGAGAAATTTGAGTGAAAGCTCTCAAAAATTTTATTGTTTCCCAAAACTCCAGTGTGTTTACAATGAAGGGAGAGACTTCTATTTATAGTTGAACCTCCTCAAATCCAACGGTACAGATCAATTACATCAACGGTTAAGATTAAAAGGTATCTACAAATTAAATCTCTAAGATTACAAAATCATATCTTCTAAGATTGCATATCATATCTAAGATTGCAATCATATCTAAGATTGTATCATATCTAAGATTGCATATCATATCTAAGATTGTATATTATTGAAGATTATATTTCCATATGAGTCAAGCTTGTAGATGGACCTTAAATCTTTTCAAGTAATGGGCCTTTCCGATAGGGCCAAATTATATTTGTAATTCTGGACTGAACTTGGACTTCTTTTTTTTTTTGGGTTTATTATTTTTGTTTTTAGACTTATTTCTGGGCCCGGGCAAAATTGCATATCATATCTAAGATTGTATCATATCTAAGATTGCATATCATATCTAAGATTGCAATCATATCTAAGATTGTATCATATCTAAGATTGCATATCATTGAAGATTATATTTCCATATGAGTCAAGCTTGTAGATGGACCTTAAATCTTTTCAAGTAATGGACCATTCCGATTGGGCCAAATTATATTTGTAATTCTGGACTGAACTTGGACTTCATTTATTTATTTTAAATACTGAAATGGGTTTTTGGACTTATTTCTGGGCCTGGGCAAAATTGAGTGCCTACAGCTGTCCCTCTTTGCTCATTGCTGTGTAACAGGAATAGAGCAAAGACTATAAAAGGACCAATTTTGCCCGGGCTCACCGAGTCTTGAGTTCTTGATCTTTGATCTTCTTTAAATTGCCTCTTGACGGTTTCAATCTGCTTCACTGCAACTCAGGAAGGAGATATTTGCTATCTTTGATCTGCTCCCCGTCTAATACAGAGACGCCAAATCTGTTATCTTCGATCTGCTCCCCGTCTAATACAGAGACGCCAAATCTGCTTCTTCAATCTGCTCCCCATCTAATACAGAGATGCCAAATCCGTTATCTCCGATTTACTCCCCTTCTAATACAAAGATGCCAAATCTGTCATCTTGGATCTGCTTCGATGTAAACACATGAAGGTCAGATCTGTTATGTCTTCGATCTGCTCCCCGTCTAATATCGAAATCATCTTGGATCTGCTCCAATGAAGGTCAGATCTGCTATGTCTTCGATCTGCTCTCTGTCGAATATGGAGATGCCAAATCTGTTTCTTAGATTTGTTCTTTGACAGTACAGAGATGCCAAATCATCTTAGATCAGCTTCAGTGTAAACACATGGAAGCCAAATTTGTTATGTCTTCGATATGCTCTTTGTAAACGCAAGGATGCCAAATCATCTTGGATCTACTTCGATGTGAAAACATCCGAAGGTTAGATCTGCTATGTGTCTGCTCTCCGTTGAATATGGAGACACCAAACTTTGATTTGTTCTCTGACAATACAGAGATGCCAAATCATCTTAGATTTGCTTTAGCGTAAACACGTGAAAGCCAAATCTGCTGTGTCTTCGATTTGTTCCTTGTAAGCACAAGGATGCCAAACCATCTTGGATCTTGCTTCAGTATAAACATCTGAAGGTTAGATCTGTTATGTGTCTGCTCTCCGTCGAATATGGAGACGCCAAACTTCAATTTTTTCTCTGAAAATACAGAGATGCAAAATCATCTTAGATTTGCTTCAGCGTAAACACGTGAAAGCCAAATCTGCTGTATCTTCGATTTGGTCCTTATAAGCACAAAGATGCCAAACCATCTTGGATCTTGCTTTAGTATGAACATCTGAAGGTTAGATCTGCTATGTGTCTGCTCTCCGTTGAATATGGAGATGCCAAACTTTGACTTGTTCTCTGACAATACAAAGATGCCAAATCATCTTACATCTGCTTCAGCGTAAACACGTGAAAGCCAAATCTGATGTGTCTTCAATTTGTTCCTTGTAAGCACAAGGATGCCAAACCATCTTGGATCTTACTTTAGTATAAACATCTGAAGGTTAGATCTGCTATGTGTCTGCTCTCCGTCGAATATGGAGATGCCAAACTTCGATTTGTTATCTGACAATACAGAGATGCCAAATCATCTTAGATTTGCTTCAGCATAAACACGAGAAAGCCAAATCTGCTGTGTCTTCGATTTGTTCCTTGTAAGCACAAGGATGCTAAACCATCTTGGATCTTGCTTCAGTATAAACATCTGAAGGTTAGATCTGCTATGTGTCTGCTCTCCGTCGAATATGGAGACGCCAAACTTCGATTTGTTCTCTGACAATACAGAGATGCCAAATCATCTTAGATTTGCTTCATCGTAAGCACGTGAAAGCCAAATCAGCTATGTCTTCGAATTGTTCCTTGTAAGCACAAGGATGCCAAACCATCTTGGATCTTGCTTCAGCCAGATCTGCTATGTTATGCCTATTACCCTCTCGCTTAGGGGATTAAGGCGCATCAATCTTCATTGTCCCTTGAAGAACATAACCTGTATAATGCGTATGAGTTCATGCCTAATGATTAGGATGCTATGATCGAAATGAGTGAAGTGCTCCTAATTAATCCTGTTATAATGCAAAATGTTTATGAAAATAACTTCTATTTCGGATGTCATCACTCATTCATCCATCGAACTTTCCACCTCATTCTTCTCGACATATCAATCATACTCTACTCGTATGCCTCGAACCTTCTCCATCAATTTGGTCTACCGTACCATTCCCCGAATGTTACGACCCACTGAAGATGTTTATGAAATGATCCTTTCTTAAGATCAATATTGCTTAAAACGTCCAACCACCTTTTAGACTGAAGAAGAAAATCTCTCGAGTATCTTCAACCCATACATATGAGAATTCCTTAAACAATTGTCTTGTTTCAGTTTCTTGTATTATCTAGAAATTTTCAGAGTAATATGCAAAACTTCGCTTGTGAAGATATTTCAGTTCATCTATCATTATTTCAATGCAACATGCTTTATGAATAATGGGAGACAAATAAATTGATCCTGAGGATAATTAGATTTGGACAAATTATTATAAGGAATGCAAAAAGATTAAATTGAGAACATATCTTTGCGAAAAAAAAGAATCCAAAGATAGTAAATAGGACAGAAATCAGATGCCCTAGATATCGCCGCTTGAGCGTCTCTACACTAGATCCATGAAGACTTTCTTGAGTTCAACATGTGTTTAAAACATCCAAAGTAATTCATTGATATGTAACATACTTCACTTCTCGTCGAATCTGGTATAGCAGGGTCACTGCATGACTTTTCAAATTTGAGCTACCTTTTCAGTTTTTCAACTCAAAACCCCTTTGGTCACAAGGCGCCCTTTGCGGGTTTTCACCTTGGCCTCTCCATTTTTTCTTTTTTTTTCTCTTTTTTTTCTTTTTTCCTCTTTTTTTTTTGAAATAGAAGTCCCAAAGTGCCCTTTGCGGGTTTTCACCTTGGCTTCCCTTCTCCTTCAAACAAAATACTTATTAACCGAGTCCGAATTCACTAGATCAGATAAATTCTTCCTATCCATTTCTTGTCAAAATCAATACACCTCTAGAGAAAGCCCTCTTCGCAACATATGGCCCTTCCCAATTCGGCATCCTTTTGCATGGGAAGGATCTCTTTTAGCACAAGGTTTCCTTTATGAAATTCTTTTGGACGAACCTTCTTTGTCATAAGTCTGTGTCATCCATTCTTGGTACATTTACTTAGGATAAATACTTTCAATTTAAGTTTATTAGAGGTATTCAATTCTTGACTCCATCAAAGCTTGGAGGAAAAATCATGATTCATAAACCCATGAGAAAGGGATTGCCCAGCAGCAGTCCTGGCTGTTGTTTGTCAAACCCTACAAAAAAATGGTTCAATTATTCTCAGCAGACAAGAATGAAGTTGCTGACTTTATCTTTCAACCTAGAAAGCTGAGGTACAGAGATTACTCCCGGAGTATACATCCCACCATGACTCGATGATGTTTCTGAAGCATCCTTAATCTTCATAAATTGCCCCCAACTGTGAAGCTGCCAAATGAGCGTAGCAAATAGGAGCCACAAAAAATATGGCTGTGGTGCTCCTTTGATACATATAGGATAGAGAATGAACAAACTCTTGCAGATCATCAGCCGAAAACCCAGCCTGGTCTCGTGATTCCAATCATTCCAGCATGGGTACTAAGGTAAAAGTCATTGTTCTTTGGATGGCATAATTTGTTGTCAATGACAGTACCATGTAGCACATTGTCAGGAGATCCCTGCTGAAAAAAACTTGGTATGATGGTTTTTCGTCCAACAATAACCACAATCTTTAGGGTTCCACTTCTCGTCAAGGAGCTTGCAAGTCTCAACAACTTGATCAAAACTTGATTGAATTGAGACTCGCTAACCCCATCCCTGAAAATAATGATTTGATCAGGTTTCCTCTTCCCTGAACTTGTATAGAAGTCTAAGAGAAGCTTCCTTCATGATACCATCATCCACTTTGTCAGAAACTAGTTTTGAAGAAAGAATCTATCATTTTAAGCTTCAGAGACTATGTACGGCCTGATGCCCCATAGCTGGAAATCAATGGCCACCGCGTGGAGCTAACCATCGCAGCTATTGGTGGCACATCAGACTGCTCAGGAAAGCCAAACAATGCACCCATTCCAAGGATGATGGTTGGAACCTTTGAAACAATTGGAATTGAAGGTGTTTGCCCTAGCGTAAGCATAGAGAGTAGACGGTAGTTTCTTATGCCAATTTTTACCAGTCTCGGTCATCTTCTGTAATTTGTTTTTTTCTTCTTTTTCTTTTCTTTTGGCAACCTTTGTTGTACTGTGGTATGGCAGATTATCTTTGAAAAGACTACAAACTTTTGGCATTGTGCAGTTATATAATCCTTTTCTTTTTTTTCTTTTTTTTTTGAAATGGATGACTTTTGACTTTGTAATATTGGCATATGAAGCTATCTCCCCCTCTTAATGCAGTAGTTGATGTCCACAAAGATGAGTCATTGTTAGCTTGAAGCTTTTGACGAGCTCGGGCCCATAACATACATGCCCCATAAGTCTTGACTCCTTTAAAATTGGCATTCATTGTACAACTGATGCGATCCCTTTCCATGGTAGACCAACAGTGCCCCAAAACCTCATGTTTATCCTGGCAATTGCAAATCCTCCTACATTCGTCTTTGGACCACATTTTTGAATTCCCATAATAGTCTCAACAAGGTCTTGTTTTGTCTCCTCAGCTAATTCCAATTTCGCAATCTTTCCTTCCTCTAAGGCTATATTTCCTACCACCACTTCATGAGGTAAAAGCCATTTTCAACAAATGTAGAAACAAGTCACAATTTTTGTCACCTTCAAAGTACTGAGATTCCTCTAAACACATATCGCATTCAAAATAATTAATTTGTTAATAATAAAATACCAATGTCACACAAACAAATAGTATCGATCCACACCTTAGATTGTAGATCCGAATTGCCTCAACCCTTATTTACGATTTCACTCGATCTATCTCGTAAGACGATCTATCATATAAGTAACATGTATTAGTGTGGATCTTTGAAAATGTTTTGTCACTTGAGAGATCAATCACTAATAGTCTTAACATCACTTACCCCACGATCTAAGACTCTGGAAAAGAGGATTTCCTTTGCGAAGTTAGGGGTCTCCCCTACTATAGTTCATAAATAAATAACAATAACAAAATACCACTATGATTCATGACACTATACCATTTGACCATATTAAGGAATCACTAGGAGAAGCGTTTTTACGACCCAAAATAATCTTTCCTTACACTTGATTAATTAGAATCGATCAATGAATTGGAAAGAAGCGATGTTGATCTAGAAATGATCATTACAATGAAAGAATAAGTTTGATTAAAACAAAGTGAGAATTGACACAAAGAGAGGAAAAGAAAAAGAAAATGAAGATTTTTTTGGTCACCAGCGGTGGTGATGGTGGTGGCTATGGTGATGAGCTGGCGGTGGAAAAGTTGTAAGGTTCGACTAAAAAGAGGTAAGAAAGAAATGGGAGAAATAAAATTAAATAAAAAAAGAGAAGGAGGACTTGGGCTGTCGCACGACAGTGACCACGACGGTGCTCATGGCGATGATGGGAGGAGGGAGATGAAAAAAGTGGAGGAGCAATGGTCACGAGAGGTGGTGATCGGTGGAAGGAAGTTTGGGTCATACTGGAGGAAGAAAAATATTAGGAAGATGGTGGTGGTTGTTTGCAAAAAGAAGAGAAAATGGTGAGAAAAGAAAATGAACAATGAAAGAAAGTGAGAGGCAGAGGTAGTATGGACGTCTATGCAAGGGAGGAGAGCTAGGTCAATCATGGACAGGTTCAATGTATCACGCAACAAGGTAAGAGGTGAGGTTATGGCAAAGGAGGGGGACACGGATTAAAAAGGGGATCATGGAGCCCTTAACTATGGTAAGTTTGACCTTCAAATGGAGGAAACAAATCCTCCTTATTATGGTGTAAGAGGTGGACAACAATGCTTATTAAGCATGAGAAAAATTGTAAAAAAAAAATAAATAAATGCAAGAGTGTGAACAATGAGGCTTGAACCTTGGACCACTATGAAAGCTAAGTAACCACTAAACCAATAGGCCATTAATTCCCTTATTCTCAATCTTGATCACAACATAAAAAAAATGGGATCTGACAATTACTACTTGGATTGATTTTGTGCAGTTTTTATGAATTTTTTTTTCAATTCAAACAATATATTATTGAAATGTTGGGACAAGCTTGGGAAAGATTTAAAACCATTGTCAGATCAGTGTTAGGCAAAGGCTTAAATTTACAATTCAAGTCCAACATTTCTATGATAGATTGAATAGTTAGAATAGGAAAAGGTTTGACATCATGACTAGAGGGAGCATCTGGAAGAAAATTGGGAAGGAAGTAATGGAAATATTAGAAAGACTCGATGAAAATGAATTTTATTAGAGAATACATCAAGAGTTAGAAGTAAAGGAATTGGAAGAAAGCAGAACAAAGGAAAAAAAATGCAATAAACTAGAGGTCATTAAAGAATATTTAGTTGATCATGAATATGAAATAGAAGAAGAAAAACAGGATGATACTGAACAGGAAAATGCTTAGACAGCTATTTAGCTAGATTGGTGGCTTCAGAGTAAAGGACAATTAGAACAAACTATTTTAAGCACAACAAAAATAACACCGTCCATTATTAAACCTCTTAAGTTAGAATTGAAACCTTTACTGGAACACTTTAAATATAGATAGTTGGGGGAGAAAATACATTACCAGTGATTATAGCTACCGGGCTAAGTGTAGAATAAGAAGAGGTTTTATTAAGCATTTTAAAAACAAACAAAAAGGGCCATAGGATGGACAATCACAGATATTAAGGGCACTAATGCTACATTAAGTCAACATAAGATTAGATTAGAAGAAGGAAAAAAAGCCTGTAGTGGATGCATAAAACTGGCTTAATCTAGTTATGAAGGAAGTGGTAAATAAAAGAGTTACTTAAATGGTTAAATGCATGTATTGTATATGTTATTTCTGACAGTGAATGTGTTAGTCCTATGTAATGTGTTCCAAATAAAAGTGGGCTGACAATGGTTGAAAATGATAAAAATGTAATGACACTAACTTCGATGTCGTGACACCCTTGAAGATGTCCCAAGAGGAGTACACTACCTGCTATGTTGTGACACAAGTCCTGATGTGTCGTGACATCGACTTTGGAATGGAAATTAACACGAGACAGGGGGTATTTTGGTCCATACAATCAAACTGAAAGCTCGAGAATGTTAACTAACCTAAGGTTAAGGACGACAGCCATCTAAAATCTATAAATAGGCTCCTTCGTCACATGTTCACTTAGCTTAGAAGTAGTCTTTTAATTTCAACTCATTTTTCTCTTTTCTTAGGTTTAGATTTCTTTTCATTTGTTCTTGTTCTATTTTGAGGGATCTGAGTGGTGGAACAATCAAACCTTATGGATTCACAATCAATCTTAATACAATCAGACTCTTTTGTAAACTCTATATTGTCGATTTATTTAGTATGTTTTCTCTTTATATTGATTTTATATTGTCTATGGAGACCATGAGGAACTAATCTCTCTATAGGGGATTAGTGAGTGGAGGTATGATATGTTAACTATTTTGTAGGGATACTCAACGGATCAACTGTTTGGGAAAGGAAAGATGTTAAACAAACCTTAGGCCTATTTTTGAACACCTTCACCCCAAACCAATCTGGACTGTGAGGTCAAAAGATAAGTAGTCATTACCGACTTGTTATTTGAGTGGAAGATCAGAAGATCCTGTTGGGTTAGCGACTAGTTGATTGGCGAGAAATCTAAAGCGACAATTGATGGCGATTATCAAAGTGAGCTAATCACCCATAATCAGATTTGATATTTTCTATCATTCAATCTCTTAAATTTAGTTTTCGTTATGTTATTTTATTTTTATAAGAAAAATCCTACAAACTCTTTTTACTTTACCTTCGTACTATAAACTTAATTTAAGTACTAATTAGATCTTTTTGGGCTTAAGTTAAAATTGATCCAGCACTCGCCTCCCTTAAGTACGATCCTCGGAGTACTCACTTACTCCGTTGTAACTATATTACAATTGGAGTCGTATACTTGTAGATACCACCTCATTAATACACCTTTTACTGTAGTATTCATACTTTGGACATTAGTACGTCCCAAGGCAACATCACTAGTTTGATTTTTATCTTCGCATTTTGAAAGAATAATTATGAAATTTTTAGGTTATAGATATGATCTTTAATTTATTTAACTAACTAAATTTACTATTATTTAACTATTTTTTGTAGGAAGACCCTAGTGCACACTGAAAAATAGAACTACAGTTGCCATAATTAAAGGAAGCTGGTCAATAGGAGAATGGATTATAAGTGGTTAGATGATGAATTAGATTACGATGCTGATATTTATGAAGGAGTATATAAAGACTGGAAAATATAGAAGAACCAACGATTACTAATGCTTGAATTAAGTCAACTCCGAGGAGAAACCCCAATTCTTTCCTAGGATGATAATGACCACATTAGTATACCATCATAAAGGTACCAAGAGGTGATAAGTTTGGAGTTGAGCAAAGAAAGGAATGTCATTATAGATGCTTGTGAAGAAGAGCTCTTAGACTATTATCAATCTTAGCAAAGAGAAGAATATTCAGACAAATTAAATGCAACTACTGCAAGAGAATATATAAAGCTAGTAGGCAAATGGTCAGTGAACTGAAAAATCAGTTCAAGATGGAACTCATTGTCCCAGAAATCTTGGGTTCTGCCAATAAGGCCGAAACACAAGAGTAGGATAACAAAAACCAACCAATAAAGACAATGGTAATTATGACTGATCCAATGGAAGAGTGTCTGTCGATTAAGGAATTCCTAGAGCAAAATAAAGAGATACTAGTAGTCTCAGCTAATGAACCTACATTGACTATCCTTTGCGTGACCTTAGTCCTAAACCAGGCACCCTAGAGATTTGACGACCTAAGAATTTTTCGGATGCTAAAAAGAATTGGGAAAATATATATAGACAAGACCAATGATCCTATAACAAGACTCGATCAAATTGGACACCTGGTGAGCATAAGCCTTGAGCTACAAGCATAACAGAATGTTCGAATATTATAAGAGCCACGCAAGAAAGCTATCTCTAAACAAATAGAGGAATTCAAAAGAATAAAAATGGAAAATTTTAAAAGTTTGCAGAGTTAGAATCTAAGAGACTTAGTGCAAAATCCCTTACTAACCTCTTTACTAACGTCTGTGACAATCATCACCTCAAGTACACCTAAAAAGCTATTATGGATCCATGAGATGAGTAGAGACCTAATAAACGACAAGTATGAACCATAATTTTCAACCTTCTTATGAAACAAGAATGTTAAGCGTAAGCTAAAGTGGTTGAGTGGTTATATGGCTTCTCAAATAATTAATAGCTATGATATGTGTAAAAAAACTATCAGCCGTTCAGGCAAACTGAAAAGGCAAGTTTAGGGAAAGAGACAATCGCAAATGAGTAGAATGACACGATGGGTGTTGGACTAATATGGATAGAAACAACTTATAAGGAGCACTTCAATGTACATTGACTGAGTTGATGGATGAATCCAAAAACAAAACCTAACATTTTTTTACATAAGACTCTTACTAACTATACAAATTGTCTATTTTGCTAACCAATCTATTAAAATATTGTAGGTAGGATTAACACTTGCTTGAAGCACTCTGAACATAGGAAATTTTGGGAAAACGATGTTAATGTCGTGAGACAGACATTTTGTGTCACAATATCGTGGGCAGTAATGAAGAATTTCAAAAATCAACTCGATGTCGCGACATGGAAGAAAGTTTCTCAGAATTTCAAAACTGCAGGGTGTGTCGCGACATGAGCAAACTGCCAGGGATGTCATGAAATGGAACCCTTGTGTAGCGACATCGTTGTAATTATTTTGTAGGGTCAACCTGACCCAATTGTGTTGTAACATTCTGGTTTAGACCCTAGTCGGAATAGTGGTTTCGAGACCACAAATCTGAGTTAGAAAAATATTTAAATAATACTTTTCCATGCTTATGATATGTGAATTAATATGTGTGAAAATTTCGTATGAAAATTTTATCATTTGTGTGCTTAATTTAATAAAATGACCTAATTGCATAAAATGTAAAAGTTGCCTGCTACTTGTTAAAAGTGCCTATTTGACTTGGCTTTATAATTGTGAGGTCCTTATGAGGTTATTTGACCATTGAATGAATTAAATGACTTAAATGGGCATTATGTTATAATTAATTTATGGTTTAATAAAGGGGTAAAGTTGGTATTTAGCCTATTAAGTGAATTATATGAAAACAAAATAGAAAACAAAGCCATTTTTATGCGTTCATGCACCGAAAAATAAAAATAAAGAAAAGAGAAAAGCTTTCAAGGGTTCGGCCATTGAATTCCTTGATTAAGGTATGGATTTTGTTTGATTTTTGATAATTTCTACATTTTTATAATCGTTGCTTCGTATACTATCAAACCCATGTCTCAATTTCTAATTTTGATGATGATTTTTAACTGTTCCATGGATGAATTCATGAGCTTTATGTTGTTTTATGATGAAATATGAAAGTTTGATTATGGGTTAATATCTTTTGACTTTGGATTTTTGATAATTTTCAGTAAAATAGGCTAAATTGTGAAAATTGAAAATTGAAGGACTAAAATGTGAAATAAATGAAATGTGTGGACTTGTTTGAGTACTATGAGATTTCAGCTAGGCATATGTGCAAAGAAATTTGGTGTATTTTGTGATTTGATGAAATAGGGAATAAAGTGTCAAAATGTAAAAATGTGAGGGCTAATTTGTAAAATGCCCTAAATTTGTATTTATGGATTGTTTAGAATGAATGTATGATTAAATGAGTCAAATTTGAATTTATATAAATCAAGAGTTAAAGAAAACGAAATTAGATCAGGGAAGTCAAAAGTCATCGAGTAGCCGATTCCGTATATCTGAATCTAAACGAGGTAAGTCTATATACTAATAAATGCACTTGAATTGATTTATTTATGCTTATATGTTATTGAACTATGATGAATGGCTTTATGCCTTAATTTGGGACATCTGAGAAAGTATCGACGAATTTTCGACATCTGAAAAGCCCCGTACGAACTGTAGGAATAGTTAGGATACATATGTCATGACATAGGATCCGATATATTTTTTCGTGTAAGACCACATCTAGGACGATGGCATCGACTTATGCTTTACATGTTAGACCACGTCTGGGACATAGGCATCGTATTTATTTTCGTGTAAGAGCTTGTCTAGGACAGTGGCATCGATATTTGGTTACATGTAAGACCTCGTCTAGGACGTTGGCATTGTATATGTTTTCCAAGCTATCCGCGTATCCTTATGTTTTCGAACGGTTCAAACGAGCATTCCAAGAAAATGAATCAGTATGTAAAAATAAATCTGATTCAGGTACGTTTGATATGATTATCATATTTGATATTAAAAGGTAAGTATATGTTCTTTAATAAACAAAAGATTATATGTGGTAAAAGTATGAGAAATTATGCTATATGTGACATGGGAATTAGAAGATATGAAAGGTATATGAATATGGAAGTTGTGATAGTTTATGACATGAATTATATATGATTTGATGATGACTTAATGTTTAATGTGTTAAGTTTATTTGTATATGGCTTACTAAGCTTTTATAAGCTTACTCAGTGTGTCATTTAACTGTTTTATAGATATCGTAGCTACTTGAAGCTCGGGGATCATTTTGGATCATCACCACACTATCGAACCTTATTTTGGTACTTTGAAATTGTATATATTAAAGTATGGCATGTATAGGCTAGAAGTTGTGGGAATATGTTTTGTGATGTATATATTATACCATGTGATATGGCTAACTAATGTTTGAACTTATGGTTGGAAAGGTTATATAAATTATATGGTATGTTTGAATAACCAAAAGAAATGATCAATGATGAGAAGTTTTGGTAAGCTTAAGCATGTTATTGAGTAATATATGTTTTGGTATTGCAATTTGCTGAAATTGGTGTACAAATATGCTTGTTTCATTGCTTGTAGGTTTGACCCAATTGGGGTGGCAAGTTGGCTATTCAAATGGCCTATTTTTGTACACATGGGTAGAGACACGGGCGTGTGGCTAGCCGTGTGACCCAAGTCAGTTTCGACCACGGCCAAGGCACACAGACATGTTTTGTGGCCGTATGAGCAAGTCAGTATGTATGCCCTGTTTGGACATGGCTTAGACACACGAGTGTGTCTATGGCCGCGTAAGGCACACGGCCTGTTCACACGGGTATGTGACCTGTTCAACTTTGAAAATTATTTTTTAAGTTCCAAAAATTTTTGTATGAGCTCGGTTTAGTCCCGACCCCTTTCTAATGCATGTTTTAAGTCTCGATGACCTATATAAGGGACTTAATATTAATGGTTGAATTAAAATGATATGATGTTTATAAAATGAATGTTAATGTTCCATTTTGTCTGGTAATGCCTTTAACCTTAGTCCGATGAGGATACGGGTTAGGGGTGTTACATTTGGCTGGTATCAGAACTATAGTTTAGTTAGTTCTAGGACTACCATAGCATATGTGAGTCTAGCTATACATGCCATATTTATGAATTGCGATAGTTTGATGAATCCTGACATTGAAATGCGCTTTTATATAGCAAATAGATCACGAACGAGCCGTAGTGGATGATGTCGAAAGCAATGCAGCTTCTCCTGCTCAAGGGATGGTGCCATTCGATTCTAGACCGGCTACGAGTAGCCGTGATGGTGAGGCTAAACAATCCTTCTATCAGATGATGAACGATTGGTTTTGTCAATATATTAGAACAAATCTGGCTGTTCAACAACCTCCACCCTTAGTAAATCCTCCACAAGCTCTTGTTTTATCATCAATGAACGCAATTCAGTTAAGTAAGCCTTCGGTAGATAAAATTAGAAAATATGGGGTCGAAGAGTTTCGAGCTACAACAAATGATGATGCTAAAAGGGCCGAGTTCTGGTTAGAGAACACAATAAGAGTATTTGATGAATTATCTTTGAATCCTGAAGAATGTATAAAATGTGCCGTTTCACTTCAGAGAGGTACGGCGTACCATTGGTAGAAAACTTTGATATCGGTAGTTCTGAGTGAGCGAGTCACTTGGGATTTCTTCCAAGCCGAATTTCGAAAAAAATACATTAGTCAAAGATTCATTGACCAAAAACGTAATGAATTCCTTGAGCTTAAACAAGGCCATATGTCTGTTACAGAATACGAGCTAGAATTTGTAAGAATGAGTCAGTACGCTCGAGAATGTGTATCAACTGAAGCTATAATGTGCAAAAGATTTGAGGATGGCTTAAACGAAGATATTCGTTTGTTAGTTGGGATTCTTGAGATCAAAGAATTTGTTGTACTTGTTGAACAAGTATGTAAAGCAGAAGATCTTGGAAAAGAGAAAAGAAAAGTTGATTTTGAAGCTAGAGAAGTGCGAAAGAGATCATCGGGCAAATCATTTCAGTTTACTTCAAAGAAGTTCAGAGATGATAATAGCCGTTCAAAAACTAATGTGGGACATTTGAATAGAGATCGTACTAGATCTTAGTCATAGATCTTAGTCAAACTTTAAAGCTTCAGCTACATCTGTTGCCAGTGTTGGAAATGTTAAATCCGATCGCCCTGAGTGCAAGCATTCTGGTAAAAGACATCCCGGTAATTGTAGACTGTATAATCGGGCCTGTTTTAAATATGGGCCGTTAGACCATTTTATCCGCGATTTCCCTGAATCTATCGAGCAAGAAAGTATGCAAAATTCGAGACCAAACAACAATGCTTCTCCTGGTAGACCTCTAAAAAATACAGGATAAGTAAGCCCGGCCCGGACGTTATGGCCGAATCTGGCGAGTCACATTGAAGTGTTTTATCGAAAACCTTGTTTTCATTGAAAACCTTTCCTTAAAATGAAAAACCTTCATTAACTTATAAAACTCCTTTCGATCACGAAAGCTAGTTTAAAACATATGATCTATGAAAACCTGTCGTTTTAAAACATATGATCTATGAAAAACAAATCTATGATTTAGGGAACCCCTGTTTAACGTCTCATGATTACAATGCATAAAAATGATAATCCACATAATAACAAAAGGGAATGCCTTAATACATTTCAGTCTGAAATTACTTAAAAAGAACAAATCCAAGTCGTCTTGCTAGCTAGCCACCTCAGAGTCCCTCCGAGCATCGAACCTTCTACTGAGCATCACCTGAGAAAAATAAAAGAGTGGGTGGGTTTTCACAAACTCAATGTGTACTACCCTTAACAAACATTAAGCAAACATCAATCATACATGCAATGCGATGCAGTGTAATGCAACCCACCCCAATAATCCATCAGCTATACACCAACTCCATCCCCCGATACATATCATGTGGGGATATAAATATCGACCCACCCAATCGATACACATCAAGGGTAGCCCGGTTATGGAACTACCTTCATTGCAGGAAGCTGCCAATCACATATTGGGCTTAAAAAGCCATCAGTGGATCCACAGTTGTCAAGCAACCATTCAATCCTCATATACTTCCTCCGGTCTGCAATTCCCAACCCAGATGCAACCTAAACAGAATATCATGTTTATGCAGCAGATATATATGTAACATCCATAAATCTTACCTTCAGCACATAGGGGTATTTTGGTCATTTTTGCCTTTAGGGGCATTTCAGTAATTTTCTTTTATTATGGGTTTTCACTTGGCCCGTTTACAATCATGTGAGCTAAGATGAATGAATACTATGCACCAGGTAGGATTCCAGAGAAGAGGAGGTGAGTCATTAAGTCCGCTTAAGTACTAAGCTCTCCCTAGATCCAATCCTAGACATGCATATACCTGTTGCCATACCTTAACCCTATGACTTGTCCACGGTCTCAATAAATTAATTATGTTTTATGTCTATTTAAGTAGTTATCAGATACTAGACCCAAAACCCTTTACAAAGCCCTAACAAGTCTACATACATGCATATGGCCCACTAGGCCCAATCTCATTCATATGGCCCATCAGGCCCAAATCACATTCATTTGGTCCATTAGGTCCAAATCACATTTATATGGCCCATTAGGCCAAAATCACATCCACAATCATGCTTTCATACGATTTTCCATCACATAATCATCAATTACCAGTTTTGCCAATTATAGGCCCTACAACCCATCGGCCTATTTAGCCCATTTTGGCCTAGTCAGCCAAACATAGCCCAAGTCCATGGAATCGCCCATGGGGCCTCAGATAACCTATCGATTTCCCCCTTTTGAGTTTTCGCGCACTCACAAGACTACTGAAGCCAAACTTTCGGCATTTCAGCTTTTGCCGATCTACTGTCTATGTGCAATGTATGTAAACACCTGGTAATAAAGCGTGCTGCGATCCCCTTAGCCACAAACCTACAATCAATATCACTCCAAGATTAATCTCACATACTTGTCGAATACTTTACCAAAAGTCAAAGTCTCACCTTAACCTTACCTGAAATGCCAAGTCTTAATAGCTTTTCTGAGATCACCAATCACGAGTACTTCCCAAATCTGCATTAACCTTTATCGTTAAAACATAATAGGTGACTTGTATCCAACATATGTCACCCTTTCTACTAAATCCTATTCGGCCAACTCTTACCGAAGTGAAGAACACTTACCAAAGTATCACACCTGAAGAGCAAATCGGCTGGGATCTAAAGACTGGGATTCGATACTAATCCTACCAAAATCAATTAGAAGAAGTGAGGAACAGAGTAATCGACACTTAGCAAAACCGATTGGAAGAAAAACACACTTACACTAGGACTGACCTATTAGAAAGAGTAGTAGCGGCACCAAGGGTATTCGACAAAAGAGGTGTTCAACCCTTGCAATTTGTATGGCAAAAAGGGGTTATTTGGCACCAAGGGAAAAGAGAAGAAGAAGTAGGCTAGACTAAAAGTGAATCAAAGAGAATTGAGTAGAGGAAAATGGAAAAGGGCACAAAGAAAAAGAAAGAAGAACAAGGGCTTTCAGCTTTTAGATCTTAGAGAAAAAAAAGGGGTTTCTGGCAACAAGGTGAAGGAGAATTCGGCATTAGCTTGGCAACCTCACATTCAGAACCTATATATAGCCTCTATAGTCAAATTTCCTATGCCTACGTTCCCTATTCGGCTCCACCTCTTCCTCACTTCTCATCCTTAGTTTTTCTCCCTGATAACTGCTCAATCCCCTCCTTAAATTTCTCCTCTTATCACTCCCTACAGAGTTCATAACCAACACCACCTCTGTCCAACTCTTAAGTAAAAAATAAATCCTTCTTTTGAGCAAGGTGGGATTCGAACCCTATACCACCTTGCCTTGCCTTACATGTGACGCCACTTGCTACTCTACCACAGGGCTTTCTTGCGTCCCATTCTTCATTCATTTATTCATAAGCCCACCTACTTGCCATCAAGGTTCTTTTAATTATTAACCCATAATTTCCTTAACCCCTAGGTTCAAACTCAAACCTTAACTGAGACTTACTATCACATAATTAACACTTAATTGGGAATACTAAGCACACTTTTTATCAGAACCAAAACAAAAAGAAAATTTGGGATTTTTGGATTTTTGGGGCATTACAGGTACTCAGAGAGGGACAAAAGATACAGCTGTTCGATCCGAGGCTCGTGCACCTACCATAGCCTATGCTATCTGAGCTTGTGAGAAAGCTTCATCGCCAGATGTGATTACGGGTACATTTACTCTTTATGATACTTCTGTGATTGCTTTGATAGATCCTGGATCAACATATTCGTATGTATGTATGAACTTAGTGAATAGTAAGATTTTACCTGTAGAGTATACTGAATTTGTACTTAGAGTTTCGAACCCCCTAGGCAGATGTGTGTTGGTTGATAAAGTCTGCAACAATTGTCCGTTAATGGTTCGAGACACTTATTTTCTAGTTGATTTGATGCTGTTACCTTTTGACAAATTTGACATAATTTTAGGTATGGATTGGTGAACTTTACATGTTGCTGTTGTGAACTACAAATGGAAAACTATTGATTTGAGATGCAAGAAAGATAAAATAGTCCAAATTGAATCTAATGATTTGAGTGGATTACCTGTTGTGATAACTTCGATGAAAGCTTTGAGTATTGTGAGAAAGGCTTGTGAAGCTTACTTTGCTTATGTAATTGATTCGAAAGTGTCAGAAAAGAAAGTTGAATCAATTCCTGTTGTGTGGGAGTTTCCTGATGTGTTTCTTGAAGAACTTCCGGGATTACCACCGGTTAGAGAAGTTGAATTTGGTATTGAATTGGTACCTGGTACTACTCCGATTTCGATAGCTCCATATAGAATGGCTCCGATTGAATTAAAAGAATTAAAGTCTAAGTTGTAACAGCCTAATTTAAACCCTAGTCAGAACGGTGGTTTCGGGACCACAAATTCGAGTCAAAAAATATTTTAATATTATTTTTTGTTTTTAAAATATGTGAATGGATGTGTGTGAAATTTTTGTATGAAAATTTTATCGTTTGAGTACTTAATTTAGTAAAAGGACTAAATCACGTAAAATGCAAAAATTGCATTCTAATTGTTCAAGTGTTTATTTGCTATGTTCTACTAAAGTAGAAGTCCTATTTATTAATTAAACCATTATTTTATGATAGTGGAGATTGGTGATTTGGCTTATGCGAAATTATGTATTATTATAAAGGATAAAAAGGTAAATAATATATTAAAATGTAATTAATAAAAACAAAACATAAAATGGCCATGCAAATTTATTTTTTGGCCGAATATTGATGAGAAAAAGAAATCCATTGAAGCTCCTTTAGTTTCGGCACTTGCATAAAGTGATTTAGGTATTTTTTGTGTTCGATTTTTGATAATTTTTACATTTTTGAGATCATTACTTCGAATACTATCCGACCCATGCTAGAATTTCTATTTTTGATGAATATTTTGAGTTATGCCATTGATGAATATTAGTGTTTTGTGAAGTTTGATGATAAATTATGAAAGATATGTTTTGGATTAATATGTTTTGTATTGGAATTTTTGATGAATTTGGGTAATTAGGGAAAAATTGCAAAAATAATAAATTGAAGGACTAAAATGCAAAATAAACAAAATGTGAGGGCTTATATAGGTGTAGGGAGTATTCAGCCTAAGTATAGCATGAGCAAATTATGCTTGTTTTGTGTTTTATGCAATTAGGACTAATTTATAAAAGTATGAAATATCAGGGGTAAAATGGCAATTTGCCCATTTATGTATTGTTGGATTAAATTGAATGAAATTGTGTTTGAATGAGATTAATTTGAAACTGTATAGATCAAGAACAAAAGAAATCTGACTTGGATCGAGGAAAAGCAAAAATAGTTGAATATTCGATTTACATCATTCGTTGATATCCGAGGTAAGTCTATAAGCAATAAACGTCGTTAATTTGAATGTATATGATCTTTATATATTGAATTTAATTGTGTGAATTTCTATAGTTATAGCTGAATGCATAAATGTTTATGAGATTTGGTAATAAGTTTGGTTCAATTGAGATATGAACTATGAATAAGATCGACTTTGTAACAATTATATATCAGGCTTATTGCCTAGCAGGCTTTGATGCTGGTGTATGATATCAGGCTTATTGCCTAGCAGACTTTGATACCGGTGTATGATATCAAGCTTATTACCTAGTAGGCTTTGATGCCGGTGTATGATATCAGGCTTATTGCCTAGCAGGTTTTACGCTGGTGTATTAAATCAGGTTTATTACCTAGCAGGCTCTGTGCCGGTATATTATATTAGGCTTTATGCCTAACAAATTTTATGTGAGCAATGATAAAAGTAACCGAATGTGTTAAATGAGCTAAAATGATCAGGTATGTGAATATGGCTTACTTATTTGAAATGAAAGTAAATTGATTGAAAGATATGTGATAGAAATGTTTTGTGATGCTATTGAAAATGTATGTAATTATGAGTAGTGTATTCAGTTTTATGATAGGTATAAGTATGTGATTTAAAAACTTGATTCATGAGTATGTATATACATGAATACATATGAATAATTGATTATCTATGATATTATGACTTTGAAATTGGAGAACATATTGATAATTTATATATGTGTATATTCGGCCATGGTATATTTTGTGTATAAAAATATGTTTGATTTAGTTTGTTTTATTGATCTGTCGAGGTCATTAATTTGTTTAAATTGTTTATAACTTACAAAGCTACGATAGCTTACTGTGTGTATGTTTATTCTTTGTTCTTATAGATTTTGGAAGTTAGCTACAGGCTCGGGAATCATCAGTGAAGTCATCCACACTATTGTCAACCTTCGGTACTTTAAAAGCCTTATTTCGAACTTATGGCATGTATAGGCTAATATGTATTTTTTCGATCTTGGATATGTATAAATTAAGACATTCGAAAATGGCTTAACTTATAAGTTTGAATTTGATCATGGTTTAATCCGTTTTGGTTATAATATTATATGCTATGAATGAATGATATATGTGATTGGTGTTATACGTATTGAAAATGGCTCGATAATCGTTGGTGTACTTGATTGTGCTTGAAGAGTCTGACATGGTGCATATAAATTTTCATTAGTGTGGTTAGATGATTTAGTTTTGTTGGATTATGTTTGCGTTCTTTTAGATTATTATGTCATGTGTTTTGAATGAAAGTTACATGTGGTATATATATATTTTGAGTGTTGAAGATGGTTGGTAAATTTGAATGTGTATTGGATTGGTTCGGTCATGGTATTCATATATAAGTGATTAATTATATCTTGGCTGTTGTATCTGGTCATAGTGTTGAATGTGAGATAGCATTATAAGTAGTTTGGTTATGTCCGAACATGACATAAGATCGTTTTGATATATTCGATATAAGATGAAAACATTTGTAATGATTTTGATTAACTTGTGATTTGGCGTTTGACTATATAAACAATTATGCACAAGGATTTGACTTGATATGTATTTTATCTTTTATATATAAATATGATGATGATTAATGATGTGTTTCGGTTATGTATAAATAGGGAATGTATATGGTGTTATAATGAATTATGCATTATTAAGCTAAAATGCATGTTATTTATAGGATGATATTTAGAGTATGCTTAATGTGCGTATTAAAATAGGTGTTGATTTATAAAATGGATGAACAAGGTTGGAAGTGAACAATTGTCTAACATAATGAAGAATGCTTTTATGTTCGGCTTGATGAAATGAAAATGACAAAATGAATGGTATATAAATGTGTACAAGTATATGCATGTGATTATTCAAATATGTGTTTTGACTGGTAATACCTCGTAACCTAGTCCGGCGATGAAAACGGGTTAGGGGTGTTACATTTTATTGGTATCAGAGCTACTGTTTAGTCAATTCTAGGACTAACGTAGCGTGTGTGAGTCTAGCTATACATGCTATAATATATACTACGATAGTGTGATGACTTCTGACATTTGAAAATGTGTTTTCTTATAGTATATGGATATCGATAGAGTTGTAGCTGATGATGTTGAGAGCATAGCGCCTGCTCCCGTGCAAGGGACAACACTGGATGATTCGCGACTGACCTCGAGTAACCAAGAGGGAGAGGCTAAGTAAGCCTTTTACCAAATGATGAACGATTGGTTTACTCAATATATCCAGACTAATCCGGCTGCACAACAACCTTCTCCCCCAATTAATCCATCTTCGATTCCTGCTATACCTCACGTGAGTGATCCGTTGAGATTGCTTAAGCCACCTGTAGATAAAATTAGAAAACACAGGGCAGAAGAGTTTAAAGCTACTGATGAAAATGATGCTGAAAGGTCTGAGTTATGGCTTGATAATACTATCCGTGTGTTCGATGAGTTATCTTGTACCCGGATGAGTGCTTAAAATGTGCCATATCCCTGCTACGAGACACCGCATATCACTGCTGGAATTCACTAGTATCGGTGGTTCCGAAAGAGTGGATGACTTGGAAATTCTTTCAGACAGAGTTCCGTAAGAAATATATCAGCCAGAGATTTATCGACCGGAAACGCAAAGAATTTCTGGAATTGAAACAGGGTTGTATGATCGTAATAGAGTATGAGCAGAAATTCTTGAGACTCAGTCGATATGCCCGTGAATGTGTTTCAACTGAAGCTATCATGTGTAAAAGATTCGAAGATGGTTTGAACGAAGACATTAAACTGTTGGTTGGCATACTCGAAATCAAAGAGTTCGTGGTACTTGTTGAGCGAGCTTGCAAAGTTGAAGAGATTGGGAAAGAGAAAGAAAAAATGATTTTGAAGCTAGAGATTCCCCTAAAAGATCATCAAGTAAAACTTTTCAGTCCACATCGAAGAAGTTCAGAGATGATTCAGGTCGATCTAAAGCTACTTCAGACTTTTCTAGACGAGATAGAGATCGACCTTCTGTGAGTTCACAAGCCACTTCGATTACTAGTATTGGCAATGTTCGGCAGAACAAACTCGAGTGTAAGCATTGTGGTAAATGGCATTTCAGAAATTACAGATTGTATGATTAGTCTTATTTTAAATGTGGATCGATGGATCATTTTATCTGAGATTGCCTGATGTTAGCCGAGCATAATACTGTTCAAAATGCGAGACCGAGTAATATGTCAGTACGAGGTAGACTACCTAGGCATTCAGATAATGTGAGTGGCAGTCAGAGAGGGACGAAAGATTCAGTAGTTCGATCTGAGGCTCGTGCACCTACCAGAGCATATGCTATACGCGCTCGTGAGGACGCTTCTTCCCTAGATGTTATTACCGGTACTTTCACTCTTTATGATATTAGTGTTATTGCATTGGTTGATCCTGGTTCGACTCATTCATATGTGTGTGAAACATTAGTATCCAGTAAAACTTTTCCTATTGAGTCTACTGAGTCTGCGATTCGAGTATTAAACCCCCTGGGCCGGTGTGTTCTGGTTGGTAAAGTGTGTAAAAATTTCCCGTTGATGATTCGAGATTCATGCTTTCCGGCCGATTTGATGTTGTTACCCTTTGACGAGTTCGATATAATTTTAGGTATGGACTAGTTGACTTTGCATGATGCCGTTGTTAATTGCAAAAGAAAGACCATTGATTTGAGATGTCAAAACAACGAGATTATTCGGATTAAATCTAATGATATGAGGGGTTTACCAGTAGTAATATCTTCGATGTTAGCTCGAAAGTATGTGAGAAAAGGCTGTGAAGCTTACTTTGCTTATGTGTTTGATAGTAAAGTGAGTGAAAAGAATATTGAATCCGTACCAGTTATGTACGAGTATCCGGATGTGTTTCCTGAAGAATTACCGGGTTTGCCACCTATCTGAGAGGTAGAGTTTGGTATTGATTTACTACCGGGGATGACTCCGATTTCAATAGCTCCGTACCGGATGACACCTACTGAATTAAAAGAGTTGAAAGCACAGTTGCAAGAGTTGACAAATAGAGGTTTTACGCGATTGAGTTTCTCTCCCTGGGGTGCGCCTGTGTTATTTGTGAAAAAGAAAGATGGAACTATGAGAATGTGCATTGATTATAGACAGCTCAATAAGGTGACTATAAATAATAAGTATCCATTGCCACGGATTGATGATTTGTTTGATCAGCTGAAAGGGGCTACAATGTTTTCAAAAATGGATTTGAGATCTGGCTATTATTAGTTGAGGGTTAAGGATTCTGATGTGCCAAAGACTGCTTTCTGAAAAAGATACGGACACTATGAGTTTTTACTCATGTCTTTTGGACTTACTAATGCACCTGCTATTTTTATGGATTTGATGAATTGAATCTTCAGGCAGTATTTAGATCGGTTTGTGGTTGTGTTCATTGATGATATATTGATCTACTCTTGTGATGAAACCGAACATGCCGAGCATTTGAGACTTGTATTATAGAATTTGCAAGAGAAACAGTTGTATGTGAAGTTTAGTAAATGTGAGTTCTAGTTACACGAAGTTAGTTTTTTGGGACATGTTGTTTCAACATCAGGTATTCGGGTTGATTCGAGTAAGATTTTAGCAATACTTGACTGGAAACCTCCGAGAAATGTTTCTAAAGTCAGAAGTTTTCTGGGACTTGTTGGTTACTATAGACAGTTTTTGAAAGGTTTCTCTATGATTGCAACCCCGATGACGAAGCTACTTTAGAAAGATGTTAAGTTCGAGTGGTCAGAAAAGTGCCAGAAAAGTTTTGATCAATTGAAAGCCCTTTTGACCGAAGCTCCAGTGTTAGTTCAGCCAGAATCGAGTAAAGAATTTGTTATCTATAGTGATGCATCTTTAAATGGTTTGGGTTTTGTTTTGATGCAGGAAGGCAAAGTCATAGCTTATGCCTTGAGACAGTTAAAACTGCATGAAAAGAATTATCCGACGTACGATCTAGAATTGGTAGCTATTGTGTTTGCATTGAAGATATGGTGTCACTATCTGTTTGGTGAAAAATGTCATGTTTATTCCTATCATAAAAGTCTGAAGTATTTGATGACTCAGAAAGATCTGAATTTGAGACAACGCCGATGGTTAGAGTTGCTAAAAGATTACGAACTTGTGATTGACTACCATCCGGGAAAGGCTAATGTTGTTGCTGATGCTTTAAGTCGAAAATCCCTATTTGCTTTGCGTGCAATAAATGCACATATGGTTATGTCTGATGATGGTGTGATAATAGCCGAGTTAAAAGCAAGACCGTTATTTATTCAGCAGATTTACGATGCCTAGAAGGTTGATAAACAGTTAATAGCAAAACGAGCTCAATGTGATTCAAATGCTGATTTAGAGTTTTGAGTTGATGCTGATGATTGTTTGAGATTCAGAAACCGAGTATGCATTTCGAGAAATACAAAGTTGATTCAGTTGATTTTGAACGAAGCTCATAACAGTCTGCTATCTGTTCACCCGGGTAGTACAAAGATGTATAATGATCTGAAACAACACTATTGGTGGCAAGGTATGAAATGAGACATTTCTGACTTTGTATCGAAATGTTTTGTCTGTCAGCAAGTAAAAGCTGAGCATCAGGTACCTTCTGGATTGCTACAGCCGATCATGATACCTGAATGTAAATAGGACAGAGTCACAATGGATTTTGTATCCGGTTTACTGATGACACTGAGCAAGAAAGATGCAATCTGGATTATTGTGGATAGATTGACTAAATCGGCTCACTTTGTTCCAGATCGTACAGATTATTCAATCGATAAACTTGCTGAGTTATATGTTTCTCAAATTGTGAGACTACACGGAGTACCTATTTCTATTGTGTTAGATTGAGATCCGAGGTTTATATTGCGATTTTGGAAGAAACTTTAAGATACATTAGGTACTAAACTGCATTTCAGCACTACTTTTCATCCCCAAACAGATGGTCAGTTCGAGCGAATCATTCAGATGCTTGAGGATATGTTGAGATGTTGCATTCTCGAGTTTGAAGGTACGTGGAAACGATACCTACATTTGATTGAATTTGTGTATAATAATAGTTTTCAATCGAGTATTACAATGGCACCTTACGAGGCTTTATACGGCCGTAAATGTCGTATACCATTGTATTGGACTGAACTTAGTGAAAACAAGATACACGGGGTTGATTTGGTCAGAGAAACTGAATAAAAAGTGAAAGTAATCTGTGAAAGTCTAAAAGCAACATCAAATCGTCAGAAATCTTACGCGGACTTGAAACAAAAAGATATAGAGTTTCAGATCGGGGATAAAGTATTTCTGAAAGTCTCACCATGGAAGAAAATACTTAGATTCAGTTGTAAAGGCAAATTGAGTCTGAGATTTATTGGGCCGTTTGAGGTTATAGAGCGTATCGGACCAGTTGCTTATAGACTATTGTTGCCACCTGAATTAGAAAAGATTCACAATGTATTTCATGTTTCAATGCTTCGTAGATATCGATCTAATCCTTTACATGTGATTAGTCCGACTGAATTTGAGATTAAGCCCGATATAACGTACGAAGAAGAACCGATTCGTATTCTGGCTCACGAGATTAAAGAATTGCAAAATAAAAAGATTCCGTTAGTTAAAGTACTAT
Organism: Gossypium longicalyx; assembly: GCA_025698465.1. Taxonomy (NCBI): domain Eukaryota; kingdom Viridiplantae; phylum Streptophyta; class Magnoliopsida; order Malvales; family Malvaceae; genus Gossypium; species Gossypium longicalyx. The sequence continues at coordinate 12,153,140 of CM047000.1, forward strand.
GGCATAAACATGGAATTGAGGAAGCAACGTGGGAACCAGAAGATGCAATGAGAACACGCTATCCAAACCTATTCATCGGTAAGATTTTCGGGGATAAAAATCCTTAAGGGGGAAAGTTGTAACAACCTCATATAAACCCTAGTCAGAAAGGTGGATTTAGGACCACAAATCTGAGTCAGAATAATATTTTAATATTATTTTCCGTGTTTAAAATATGTGAATTGATATGTGTGAAATTTTCGTATGAAAATTTTATTGTTTGAGTACTCGATTTAATAAAAGGTCTAAATCGCGTGAAATGCAAAAGTTACATTCTAATTGTTCAAGTGTTTATTTGCTATGTTCTACTAAAGTAGAAGTCCTATTTATTAATTAAACCGTTATTTTATGATAGTGGAGATTGGTGGTTTGGCATATGCAAAATTATATATTATTATAAAGGATAAAAAGGTAAATGGTATATTAAAATGTAATTAATAAAAACAAAACATAAAATGGCCATGCAAATTGATCTTTTGGCCGAATATTGATGAGAAAAAGAAAGCCATTGAAGCTCCCTTAGTTTCGGCACTTGCATAAAGTGATTTAGGTATGTTTTGTGTTCGGTTTTTAATAATTTTTACGTCTTTGAGATCGTTGCTTCGAATACTATCCGACCCATGCTAGCATTTCGATTTTTGATGAATATTTTGAGTCATGCTATTGATGAATATTAGTGTTTTGTGAAGTTTGATGATAAATTATGAAAGATATGTTTTGGATTAATATGTTTTGTATTGGAATTTTTGATGAATTTGAGTAATTAGGGAAAAATTGCAAAAATAATAAATTGAAGGACTAAAATGCAAAATAACTGAAATGTGAGGGCTTATATGGATGTGGGGAGTATTCAGCCTAAGTATAGCATGAGCAAATTATGCTTGTTTTGTGTTTTATACAATTAGGACTAATTTGTAAAAGTATGAAATATTAGGGGTAAAATGGTAATTTTCCCATTTATGTGTTGCTGGATTAAATTGAATGAAATTGTTTTTGAATGAGATTAATTTGGAATTGTATAGATCAAGAACAAAAGAAATCTAACTTGGATCGGGGAAAAGCAAAAATAGTTGAATAGTCAATTTACATCGTTCGTCGATATCCGAGGTAAGTCTATAAGCAATAAATGTCGTTAAATTTGAATGTCTATGATCTTTATATGTTGAATTTAACTGTGTGAATTTCTATAGTTATAGCCGAATGCATAAATGTTTATGAGATTTGGTAATAAGTTCAGTTCAATTGAGATATGAATTATGAATAAGATCGACTTTGTAACAGTGATATATCAGGCTTATTGCCTAGCAGGCTTTGACTTTGTAACAGTGATATATCAGGCCTATTGCCTAGCAGGCTTTGATGCCGGTGTGTGATATCAAGCTTATTGCCTAGTAGGCTTTGATGCCGGTGTATGATATTAGGCTTATTGCCTAGTAGGTTTTACGCTAGTGTATTAAATCAGGTTCATTACCTAGCAGGCTCTGTGCCGGTGTATTATATTAGGTTTTATGCATAACAAATTTAATGTGAGCAAAGGTAAAAGTAACCGAATGTGTTAAATGAGCTAAAGTGACCAGGTATGTGAATGTGGCTTACTTATTTGAAATGAAAGTAAATTGATTGAAAGATATGTGATAGAATTTTTTTGTGATGCTATAGAAAATGTATGTAATTATGAGTAGTGTATTCGGTTTTATGATAGGTATAAGTATGTGATTTAAAAACTTGATTCATGAGTATGTATATACATGAATAAATATGTATAATTGATTATCTATGATATTATGACTTTGAAATTGGAGAACATATTGATAATTTATATATGTGTATATTCGGCCATGGTATATTTTGTGTATAAAAATATGTTTGATTTAGTTTATTTTATTGATCTATCAAGGTCATTAATTTGTTTAAATTGTTTATAACTTACCAAGCTAAGATACCTTACTATCTGTATGTTTATTCTTTGTTCTTATAGATTTTGGAAGTTAGCTACAGGCTCGGGAATCGTCAGTGAAGTCATCCACACTATTGTCAACCTTCGGTACTTTAAAAGTCTTATTTTGAACTTATGGCATGTATAGGCTAATATTTATTTTTTCCAATCTTGGATATGTATAAATTAAGCCATGCAAAAATGTCTTAACTTCTAAGTTTGAATTTGATCATGGTTTAATCCATTTTGGTTATAATATTATATGCTATGAATGAATGATATATGTGACTGGTGTTATACGTATTGAAAATGGCTCGATAATGGTTGGTGTACTTGATTGTGGTTGAAGAGTCTGACATGGTGTATATAAATTTTCAGTAGTGTAGTTAGATGATTCGGTTTTGTTGGACTATGTTTGAGTTCTTTTAGATTATTATGTCATGTGTTTTGAATGAAATTTACATGTGGTGTATATATATATATATATTTTGAATGTTGAAGATGCTTGGTAAATTTGAATATGTGTATTGGGTTGGTTCGGTCATGGTATTCATATATAAGTTTTTAAGTGTATCTTGGCTGTTGTATCTAGTCATAGTGTTGAATGTGAGATAGCATTATATGTAGTTTGGTTATGTCCGAACATGACATAAGATCGTTTTGATATATTCGTTATAAGATGAAAACATTTGTAATGGTTTTGATTAACTTGTGATTTGGTGTTTGACTATATAAATAATTATGCACAAGGATCTGACTTGATATGTATTTTATCTTATATATATATAAATATGATGATGATTAATGATGTGTTTCGATTCTGTATGAATAGGGAATGTATATGGTGTTATAATGAATTATGCATTATTCAGCTAAAATGCATATTATTTATAGGATGATATTTAGAGTATGCTTAATGTGCATATTAAAATAGGTATTCATTTATAAAATGGATGAACAAGGTTGGAAGTGAACAATTGTCTAACATAATGGAGAATGCTTCTATGTTCTGCTTGATGAAATGAAAATGACAAAATGAATGGTATAGAAATGTGTACAAGTATATGCATGTGATTATTCGAATATGTGTTCTGACTGGTAATACCTTGTAACCTAGTCCGACGACAGAAACGGGTTAGGGGTGTTACATCAGTTGCAAGAGTTAACCAATAGAGGGTTTTCTAGATCGAGTTTCTCACCTTGGGGTGCTCCTGTAACACCCTAGACCTGGCCCAGACATTATGGGCGTTACAGAAAACCCGAAAATTGGGCGTTACAGCTCCTGTTCTGTTTGTGAAAAAGAAAGACGGTACGATGACAATGTGTATCGATTATCGTTAGTTGAACAAAGTGACTATCAAGAATAAGTATCCTTTGCCTCGAATTGATGATTTGTTTGATCAGTTAAGAGGAGCAGTGGTGTTTTCAAAAATAGATTTAAGATCAGACTATTATCAGTTGCGAGTAAAAGACTCAGACATTCCGAAAACTGCTTTTCGCACGAGGTACAGACACTATGAATTCTTAGTTATGACTTTCGGATTGACTAACGCACCCGCTATCTTTTTGGATTTGATGAATAAAATTTTTAGACCGTATTTAGATTGATTTGTTGTCGTATTCATTGATGACATATTGATTTATTCATGAGATGAAACTGAACATGCCGAGCATTTGAGAATAGTACTACAGACTTTGTGTGATAAGCAATTGTATGCTAAGTTTAGCAAATGTGAGTTTTGGTTGCGCGAAGTTGGTTTTTTGGGCCATATTGTGTCAGCATCAGGTATTCGAGTTGATTCGAGCAAAATTTCAGCTATTTTGGATTGTAAGCCTCTGAGAAATGTCTCCGAAGCCCGTAATTTTCTGGGACTTGCCATGTAACACCCCTAACCCGTATCCGTCGCTGGACTAGGGTTATGAAGTATTACTAATCATATCACAGTTCTTACTAATATGCCTTACATTTTATAATTCAAAATTTTACTCACGTCAATGCTCATATTATTGTCTAATATCAAATCTTAAATCACATAATATTTATATGATGACATAGTTTAAAACATAAATTAATATATATTAAAAACAAATTACATATATAATATAACAAATTATCAACTTCTTTAATGGTATTCGAATACTTAATAAAAAGACAAACATTTCATTTCATACTTCTATGCAAACATATATATATAGTCAATTAAGTCATTTCATATGGTATTGTCAAATATCATATTCGGCTTTAACAATTTCTTGACCTCACAAATAACCAACGAATCTCTATACCATGCACATATCATATCGACTATAATAAAAGCACATATAAAATCTCATTTGACATATCATGACTGAGTACCTCAATACACATAACCATTGTCATTAAACCAAACCCCCATAATAAATTTAAGGCCTAATTTGTCTAACTCATCATGATAAATAAATTAAGCATCATATACAATATTAATATAGTCTTTATATGAATATCGAATTTACCTCTTGCATAAGTATCTAGATTTTTAACAAATAATGCATGCCTTATCTTAGCACATTTACATTTATTATACCCCATGATGGTCGTGAAACTAACTAAAAATTCGACTTAAGGCAAGCGCACCTATCGAACAGTAGTATAGTTATGGTGAGACCGGAAATATCGTATCCACAAGGTCTAAAAGTACTAGTAATTTCTATCTTTTTATTATCTAGCCTAAGAATTAAAGGGTGTTTTTAAACTAAAACTAATTATCTAATTAACTAAGATTACGACAGAGATTAAAGTTAGAAAATAATTTTAGAAAAACCGATGAAGAAGACAATATCAAAGGAAGAATCCACCTAGACTTCACTTATTACCTTTGAATTAGACGATTTATCCACTTGACTTAATCCGTAGAAATCCCTAATTTATGTTAATATCTCTCTCAAGACTAAAAACAACTAACTCTAGGTTGATTAATTCAAATCTCTTTCTAATTAAAACCCCTATTGTCGCATTAACTTGATCTATAGATTCTCTTATTAGATTTGACTCTAATCCGACAGATTTATGTCGTCCTATCTCTAGAATTGCATGTAACTCCACTTAATTATGAATGATCTACTCTTAAATAAGGACTTTTGCTCCACTGAATAAGCACATCAAAAACCTGAATTAATATCCTAGAATATTAAAACAAGGGTTAAACTCACAATTAAGAATAAGAACCAGTATTTATCATATAAATCAAAGAGTAATAAGATTCATCTTAGGTTTCCTCTCCCTTAGGTATTTAGGGAGTTTAGTTCATAATAATAATGGAAAACATCTCATAAGTTGGAAAATAATAAAACATAAAGAAACCCAAAGAACTTTAGGAGATTGGATGGAAATCTTCAGTCTTGATGTAGATCCTGCCTCTAAGGTGATTCTGATGGCTATCCTTCAGTATTTCCTGCCTTCTACTCTGTGTGTCCCCTCTCATCCTCTTCTAGGGTGTTTAAATAGCCTTTAGAATGCTTCCAAACCCTTCAAAGTGGCATTTTTCGAGTAAAATTAGACGTGGGCTCGATAGGGACACGACCGTGTGCCATGCCCGTGTGAAGGTGCTCAAGCCGTGGGCAATTCTGACTCGGATTAATGTCGACATAGCCATGACACACGGGCGTGTGGTCTACCCGTGTGTCACACATAGGCGTGTGAATAACCCGTGTGGAAGTGCCTAGGCCGCGTCGACCACTGATTTAAGCCTAATTTTTTCTTTTTGGCCCGTTTCTCACTCTTTTTGTTATCCTAAGCTCTCCTGAGTATAAACCATGAAATTAAAGGATTAGGAGCATCAAATTAAATGAAACCATGGAAAAATCATCCATAAATCTGCCAAGCATGGGGTACAAATATCCCCACACTTAAGCATTTGCTTGTCCTCAAGCAAAATCCTCAACTCACAAATAAAAGAAATCCTTCTCAACTTATAATTCTCATTAAATAATGTTCGAAATAATCCACAAGTACTCATACGTTAAGAGTTTAACTAAAAGAACATTGAAGTTTCAAACAATCCAAATTTGAGCATTTCAATTATAAAATCATAGGTATCCCCCTTAATTTAAGTAATCACCTTTAATTCCAAATTGAAAAGGTTGACATCCTCACTAATGATTCACTCAAATCACTCAAAGTGTTTAAGGTTCAATGATTAAGAACTCAATAGTCAAACATGAAAAGTTATTACCATAGACTTGCATGAAAATCAAATCTCTACCAGTATAATAAAATGATACACAAATCAAAAGGTCTTTTAACAGGGTTGTAATGGGGCTTGGGTCAAAGGTGTGGATAAAGGCTGAAAAAGAGGGATAGAATCGAGATTACTTTAATAGCTTACCAAACTTAGAAAAACAAAACTAATCACTGAATTACAAATAGGTGCCAGAATTAACACTAACCAAAACTAATGAAGTGAGCTTTTCTCTCAATATGACTTTAACTTATCCATGCTCTTTAGAACAATACGTAACTGAATGAATATAAATATACTGTTTTTTTTAAATAAGAAGAAGTACTTAATTGGAAAGTACATAATAAGAAATAATTCAACAACTGGAATGAAAGAGCATAGTTGGGTAACTAATCAAGTCAAATCTCGATAAAAAGGAGTCAATGAGAAGGAAGAAATTCTTAATGAATCAAAAAGGGTTAAGTTGTGGGTTAATATTAAGGGGAAAATCAAGAAATAATAGTTAAGGCTCAAAGGGGTTCACTAGGGTTCAATTATGTGGGTAGGCTTTTTAAGGGATAAATGGGTTAAAACCTAAGTGCCTTTATCATTTTAGTATATCAAATCGAAGGTATGGTCTCGACATGTATAATTGATGCAAGTTCTAGAACAACAAATCCATGATAACACACTCATAATCAATAAAATCAGTGAGCAAGAAGGGTATATGCTCTAAAAGGCTCAAAATCTCACGAAAATTAGGGTACTTGATGTCAATCCTATGAATTCAAAATTCCAAGATAATACCTCAATTCAGGGAAACAACCTAGCAATTTTTATTATCAAATGCCAACTTATCACTCTTGATTTTCTAATGTCTTAAAGTTTAAACAATCAATGCATAGTTACCTATGATTTAATTCAAAAATACCAATAAAAATTATAATTCAATCAAAATTCTTTCTAACAGTGATATGAGAAGATTATTTGAGAGCAAGATAGAAGTTCACGGATTTTCTGATAATAACCTTCCCACACTTAAGATGTACATTGTCCTCAATGTACAAAGATAAGTAATAGAAATATAAGCAAAATATCAGAAGAAAGGAAGAGAAGTGAAACTGCCCTGAATTTGGATGAAATCCTTGAAAGAGCGGAAATAGGTTTAAAGACATAGTGATGTATATAGAGGTGAATGTGGTAGAGGTTGGGTTCCACAATCACATTTCCCAGCGAAGAGGTTATCGTGGTGGTCGGTGTCATGGTGGCTATGTTCGTGGTCGAGCAAGACATAGCAGTCATGGAGGATTGTTTGTTTATCCCTTAGTAGTACCTATCTACTGAACCTTTTGAAACTGCGATGCCATCAATAATATTTAAGGGATTTATATGTATAGGGTTGTTATGGTTAGTAATAATGAAAAAACCATAGAAAAGAAAGTTCAAATTATACTAAGAAAAGTCTTGTAAGAAAAAGATAAATAAAGTGAAAAAAAAGGCAAAAATAAAAATTAAATAAAAAGAAAAACAAGTTGAAAATTAAACGGACTTAAAAGTCCTCGTCGACAGCTAGATCCTGAGGTGGTGGTGCTGGAGGCGATATGTGAAAATGTTGGAAAATTTGTTGTAGAGTCACCTCGATGCTGTCGAATCACTGAGTGAAATATTGCTCAAAGCAATGAAGGTGATCTGAAACTTCAGACAATGAAGCAGTCACATGAACTGGTCGGTGATGACTCAGTGGTGGCTGTGAAGGTGGGTCCTCCTGAAATGCAGGGATATCATCAGGAATATCCTCGGTGTCATCCTCAATGGTAGCTCGTGTAAGTCGGTACTAAGGAGGGTTGAACCCACGACGACGCTCAATCATTCGCATATGAAGAATGCTTTGGATGCCCTGTGGGGATATCTAGCCGATGAGAGTGAGCGATGAAGACTGCGCCACTGTATTCAGAAGACCAAAATATCGCGCTAGACGAGTCACATATGGGCTAATGCTGATGACTCCCTTTCGGTGTCGTTCTATCTGGTGGTGAAAGGAAAGGGCGACAAAGTATGCGAGATCAAAAGTATGCCCTTCCCTCATGCTTCACAGGAAGTATGCGTCGTGAGTGTTGACGACGTCAGTGCTCTCTCGCCTCCCCATTAATGTGTGTGCCAAAAGGGCATGGAGATAGCACTGAGCTGGCGCTAAAGCCGATGCCTTTGAACGACTAGGATCATAAATGCCTGAAGTAGGCTCGAGGTCTATCCAACACGATGAAGGTGAATGATGGATGTTGCGGTGGAGGTGGGGAAAGTTGTTGGCCTCCATAAACTCATCGGTATAGAGTCCCAAAGTAGCTCCAAATTCGGGGACACTCAACTGACGTACTAGACCGCCAAGGCAGAATTGAACTGTTCCTGGGTCGTCATACTCCGCCATCACTATCTGTAACTAGAAAGTCGAGTCGAGTTCTAAGGTGAACTCTAAATAAGTCAGCTTGATGATAATAAAGAATTGGTCCCATGGAGCGATGGTGAGGAGGGCCTGTACCGAATCGGCTAGATGGACCTGCTCTAGTGTGGCCCAATCGATGCAACGGCCCACACCGAGGGTTCTTGCCCGTAGAATCTGAAATAGTTCCTCTAGAGCACTGGTGGAAATTGGAGGAATGGATGTCGTATCTCAGTGGTAGGGCGAAAGGAGGACGTCGCTCCTTTTCATTTTTTAGAGGCCGAGACCGCAACTTTCTTGCCTTTTGGGTTCGTCATAATATCTGCAAATACGAGACTAAGTCATCAAAATAATCCCTAAATCCGCAAGCAAAAATCTTAGTAGATCAAAATAATAACTTGCTCATAAGATAATATGACAAATACTCAACCATGTCAATCAACAAAAGAGAAACTAACTAATGGATCACTTCAATAAATAAGCAACTATGAATTTATTTAACAAAATACATGGTCCTAAATTTTATATAGTATTTTACTAATGTCCTAAGCTCTACGTGAATCAATGACAAAGGAGAAATCTCAAAAGCATTAAAGCAATGGTAGTAATCATAATCTAGTCAAAATAGAAAATGAAATAGAAAATTACTAATAATATAAGAATAGTAATAGTAATAATCAACATAATATGGAAGATGAAAATAGTAAAACGGAGATAAAGATGCGAGAAAGAAAAACTGATAGTTGTGGTTGACGATGGGGCGCGGTGGAGTGCGGCGGCACGTGGTGGTCTGAGGGGGAGGAGGGTTAGCAGGTTAATAAGGGCCCACGGTCGTGTAATCCCCATTTTAAGCTACACGGTCCTGGCCCACGCCCGTGTGGTAAGCTCTTAGCCCATGTTTTTTGTGAAATTGTAGTCAGGATCGCACATGGTAACTTTGACACGCCCGTGTCCCCATGCCATGTGATGCACACGGCCGCGTCGCACGACCGTGTGCACTTTTGTTCGCTTCTCCCACGCCCGTGTTAGGTCCGGCATGCGCGTGTTCACGACTTGTGCTTGTGATCTGATGTTTTAAGTCAGTATCGCACACGACCCATGGACACGCCTGTGTGTCTAGGCTGTGTGACTCACACGGCCACATCGCATGGACATGTGGTGCTCCCTTCGTTTCTCCCACGCCCGTGTTTAGTCAAACACGCCCGTGTCAATTAATTAGAGTTGTGCACGACCTATATCTAACACCTCTAACCCGTATCCATTACTGGATTAGGGTTATGAGGCATTACTATATAAAACACAGTTTAGCACAATCATTCCTCATTTTTCATACACCAAAAAATTAATAAACATTTAAAACTTATCAAATTAAAATATCCACAATTCACTTATTATAAATTCGAATACATGAGTCATAATTCCAATTCAGAAATAATCATGCCTTACTGAACATGTATGCAAATAAGCATATTTCAAACATATACCATAACCCAACTAATCATGTTCCATAATTACTAAATTCGAGCCAAACTTGTATATATCAAAAACATGTTCACATATTTAATACTTCCAATATTCAATTCTCTATATCCATCATATTAATGCCATTTTCATAGTTAAATCATATTCCATTATATATCATTACACTTCATACTTTGAATATATGCCAATTTCTATTTCATTAATCGTATATCAAACATATCATTTGATAACTTCTGCACAATCTCATAATAAAACCAATTGAATCATATTACATAAATTATTATGCAATCACATATGAAACTTAAATACATTATAACATGGCCGAACATATTAATGATGTATATATATACAAGTGCACAATTCATCCTAAAAATAAAAGTCATACTTAACACTTGAACCCAAATAACACTCCAGTGTGCATCTAATTCATATCTATATTAATATACCTAAACTTCATATTTTATCCTATTAACTAATCTTTATTTCGATCTCACCATTGTCAATATCATAAGCATACTAAATTGAATTAAATATTATATTCAGATTTACAACGACACATGAATGTATACCTATATTGATATTAGCAACAACTTGACATTTTTAACTATCCATTAAAACTAACCCAAAACATACTTAATCATTACCATCATTTACCATTTGAACCCATACCAAAACAACCAACCAAAACAATCATAAAACCTATTCATTACTTACCACTTAGGATCCGAACATGTTAAGTTAATATACCACATTTCATATTTCCAAAATGAACTAACTATTAAAATGACCACCAAAACCAAACTCATTAAACATTTAAATTAAGAACATGTAAAACCAAACTTAAGCATAATAAGCAAGCCATTTTCGCATGGCTTTGAATTAATACTCATTCAAAATAATTAACTCCAAGACTAATCTATCCATGCCGCATAACCGAGTCTCAAAACATTATTTACTGAAATGATAACCAGATAGTGTGATGTCGTCTCCATCGACTTCCAACCTAAGCAGATCTCCGAAAATCTATAAACATAGGAAAAACACACAGAATAAGCTTTGAGAGCTTAGTAAGCTATAAGCAAATAAATAACTCAATGAAAATAACAATTCAATTACCAAACCAATTTATACTATCATAATCATGTTTAACTTCAAACTTATAATTTCTTATAATACATATACTTTCATTTTGTCAAATATCCATACATTTAAGATTAATATATCATTCAAATTCCCAAAGCTGCAATATCAATAATTAACCGAATATACATAAACATATATTCATGGATCATTTCATAACTATCCTTACTTTATATCATTAAGGCCATACATAATCATTTATATAAGTTTGCACCAGGTCACAATATGATATAAGTATACTTAACCTTTGGACGAATGTACTGTATCTATTATCAAGGAGACATTAAATTTCAAAACCACAGTACCATTATAAGATCGAATATATTCACACCCATAAACATATATTCTTGAATCAAACTTTAATATCTCATACTTATACTTATCATGTATCCGAATATACATATGTCTATACCAAAGTATCATACACTATTAAAATCATATTATCAATGCATAAAGCCGAATCTTTAAACATTTGTTTATATATACTCATGTATTAAACCTTAATACCACATAATTACACTTAACTTATGGCCGAATATACTTCACAATTACTCACAAATTCAAACTAACATCATACATATGTTTGTATCACATATCAAATAATCAACTTAACTTATTTTCAAAAAAACAATAAGCTAACTCATACCTGATCATTTAGCTCGTTTAACGTATTTGATTACCACATCAGCATAAAGTCTTTTAGACATAAACTTATAATAATTCACTGGCATAAAGCCTACTAGGCCTAAGCCTGAATCTCACACCGGCACAAGGCCTGCTAGACTCAAAGTCTGATTTTATACACTGGCAATAAGCCTGCTAGGCATAAGCCCGATTTAATTCACCAGCACAAGGCTTGCTAGGCTCAATGCCCGAATATCACTATTATAAAATTGTCTCATAAACAATTTATATATAAAAAATTCCAGATATTCTATAGAGTTCATACGGGCTTTCAAATGTTATAACTCAGTCGAAACGAATGCATAAATATAGTTACCATGCTTATACACATTCGACATTAGCATATAGTAATTCATATATTTTATTTCAGCATATATACTTTACATTTAATTAAAATTAAGTATGTCTATTTGCTTATAAACTTACCTCGGACAACGGTAATTGGGATGGGATGACTAGTCGACAATTTTGGTTTTTCCCCCGTCCAAATTCGATTTCTACATTTCTTGATCTAATTCAATACAAATTCAACTTATTTAATCATATATTCAATCAAATTCATCCAAAAACACATAAATAGGATAATTACAATTTTGTCCCTGATATTTCACATTTTTTGCAATTTAGTCCTTATTTCAAAACAACACAAAATACTCAAAATTTCACCATGCCCATGTTAGGACGAATTTACCTTAGGTCCCTAACAGCCCATTAATTTCATTTATTTCATATTTTAACCCCTCAATTTACAAATTTCTCAATTTAGTCCTTAGTAAGCATTTTTATCAAAAATCACTTAATAAAACATGATAATCTAGCATTAAATATTTATTTTTCATCATCAAACAACAAAAACAACAAGCTCTCATCAATGGAAAATCACAAAATACACAACCAATTCAAAAATTTAAGCATGGGCTAGCTAGAACACAAAGCAACGATCTCAAAAACGTAAAAATGATCAAAAACCGAGTCCAAAATGACTTACCAATTTAACATGCAATTGCCAAACCTCATTTTGCAACCATGGATTTTTTTTTATTTTCTTACATTCGACTATATGAAGGAAAATGGACTAAAATCATGGTTTTTGGTTTTATTTAATATATCATTTATTAAACATTTACCTTTTTAACCTTTAAAATAATGCATAATTTCCTTTATGCCAAACCATTACCATCCACTAACATATTAATGGTATAATTGCCATTTAAGGCCATCATATTTAAAAGACAAAGCCAAGTGACACCTTTAATAATAGAATGCAACTTTTGCATTTTATGCGATTAAGACCTTTTTACCGAATTAACCACTTAAACGATAAAATTTCTTTACGAAAATTCCACAAAACTATAATATTGTGCTGTAAATATTAAAATAATAATAAAATAAATTTTTTGATGTCAGATTGTGGTCTCAAAACCACTGTTTCGATTAACCCTAAAAATAGGTTGTTACACTATAAGCACGGTCGTGGCCTATGCCCATGTTCTATTCTGACTTCGCTATCGTTTCAATTTTTAGACAAGTTCTCACACGGCCTCGAGCACGCCCGTGTGGTAAACCTTGTGTCTCCCACAGCCGCCTCGCACGGCCGTGGCAATTTATCGTAGGCCGTGTCTCTGCTGATCTTTTTGGAAATTAAGGTGCAATTTTACCACGGTCAGGGACACGCCCGTGTCCCTTAACCGTGTGGTGCGCACGGTCGTCGCTATTTTTTGCAGCTCGTGCGGCATCCTGTCTTGGGAAAATTTTTTGTCCTATTTTAGCATGGCCATGGCCACGCCCGTGTCTCCTGCCCGTGTGGAGCCCACGGCCTAAGGCACGACCATGTGACAGGCCATGTGTGCCGAAAATACCTGTAGTTAGATTATAAAACAAAAAGGAAAAACAAACTATGTTATTTAGTGGGATTAGTGCTCGGGTTGCCTCCCGAGAGTCGCTTATTTAGAGTCTAAGCTTGACTTTACCTGGTAGATATGTTTATTCAAGTTCATAGAGCCGTAGCTCCTCTCCTCTATCTTTGAAATCCTCACCATTATAAAGTTTAAGTCAGTGTCCATTTAACTTGAAAGTGCCTTGGGTTGGGTGACTTACCTCTACTGTGCCATATGGGAAGATAGTTTGGACTACGAATGGACCTAACCATCGTGATTTAAGCTTCTTGTGAAACAATTTGAGCCTTGAGTTGTATAACAAGACAAGGTATCCAACCTCAAATTGCTTGTTTTTCTTTAAACGAGCATCATGGCGGCGCTTTGTTGCTTCCTTGTATATCTGTGAGTTCTCAAAGGCATTAGCTCGCCATTCATCTAACTCGTTTAGCTGAATCAATCTCCTTTCACCTGTTCATTGGCATTTATCATAAGTAGCAACATACTTGTTGGCGTCTTTGAATAGTGTGGGCTAGTAAAAACCTGATTTGAGTGTTTTATGTGCGGTCCTAATTCCACTGTAATGTCCCCCAGTCGGTCCTAAGTGGCAATGCTCCAAAATTTTAATTGCTTCTATCTTTGTAACACATCTTCGAATTACTTGATCTACACATATAAGGAAAAGAAAAGGTTTTTCCCAAAAATAGTTTTTCACATCAGTGAAGAATTGCTTCTTTTGCTGATGTGTAAACCCTTTTGGTATAATGTCAGCGGCTAAATAATTCACAATGTTTGCAAACCAAGGTTCCTTAGAGTTAGAAATACCAAAAAGTTGTTCTTCAGGGAATGAGTCATTTATCTCCTGTTCGTTCAGTTCATTGAGATATGGGTTTTCTAATCTGGATAGGTGATCTGCTGCAAGATTTTCTGCTCTTTTCTTATCTTGAATTTCTAAGTCGAATTCCTGCAACAATAAAATCCATCCTATTAGTTGAGGTTTTGCATTTGTTTTAGTAAGAAGGTACCGAAGAGCTGAATGATCAGTGTAAACGACAACTTTAGATAATATTAAATATGGTCTATGTACCACCCCAAACCCAGCCTAGATGCTATGGCCTAATTTGGTGTGTCACATTGAAGTGTTTTAGCAAAAATCGTGTTTTCATTGAAAACCCTTCTTAAAATAAAAGAAACCCTATTTAACTTAAAAAAAAACCTTCAGTTACGAAAGCCTTGTTTAAAACATTTGATTAAAAAAAAACTTAGTTGCGGAAACGTAGAAAACATACTATAATTTAAGAAATCCATGTTCAACTTCTTGCAATTAGAATGAAAATAATAATTTAAGTAATAATAACACAATGAAAACCTTATTACAATCTGTTCTGTAACATACTTAAAAAGAAATAAAACTTAAATGCTAAAAAACACCCAAGTCCAAATCGTCTTGCTAGCTGGCCACCCAGAGTCCCTTCAAACATCGAACCTTCTACTGAGCATCACTTGAAAATAAAATAAAAGAGGGGGTGAGTTTTCACAAACTCAATGTGTACAACCCTCGAAGAAAACAAGCATTCAAAAAAAAAACATCATTCATCATTCATGCAATACAATCCCATCCAAATTATCCATCCGTTACACACCAGCTCCGTCCCTCGTCACACTATGTGGGGATATAAATATCGACCCATCCAACCCATACACCATGGTAGCCCAGTTGCGGAACTACCTTCATTTACATATTGGGCTTTAAAAGTCATCGATGGATCCACGATTGTCAAGCAACCATGCGATTCTCATATACTTCCTCCATTCCATAATTCCTAACCTATATGCAACTTTAGCAGAATATCATATGTATGCATGTCACATCCACAAAACTTACATTCAACACCTAGGGGTATTTTGGTCATTTTCGCCCTTAAGGGCATTTCGATAATTTTTTCTTAATTACGGTTTTCACTTACCTTGGCCCGTTAACAAGTCCCGTGAGCTAAGATGAAGGAATACTATGCCCCAGGTAGGATTCCAGAGAAGAGGAGGTGGGTCATTAACACCGCTTAAGTACCAAGCTCTCCCTAGATCCAATCCTAGACATGCATATACTTGTTGCCACACCATAACCTTATGGCTTGTCCACGGTCGCAATATATTAATTAAGTTTTATGTAGTTATCTTACACTAGACCCAAAACCCCTTACAAAGCCCAATCAAATACGCATACCTGTATCTGGCTCATTAACCCTAATCATATTTATATAGCCCATTACGCTCAAATCACCTGTATATGGCCCATTAGGCCCAAATCACATTTATATGGCCCGTTAGGCCCAGTCACATTCATATTCATGCTCACATACAAATTTTCTATCACACAACATCAATTATCAATTTTTGCCTATTATGTGCCCAATAGCCCATTGGGCCCATTTAACCCACTCCGGCCCATATGGCTAAATCACAACCCTAGTCCTCAGAATCACCCATGGGCCTCAAGCAACCTATCGGTCTCCCTCTTACGAGTGTTCACGCACTTGCAAGACTACCGTAGCCAAACTTTTAGCTTTTCGGCATTTCAGCTTTTCGGCTTTTCGGCATTTCGGCTTTTGTCGATTCATAGTGTATGTGCAGTGTATGTACACACCTGATAAGCAAGCGTGCTGCGATTCCTTTAGTCACCAACCTACAAAGGATATCACCCTTCCATTAATCACATGCTTAATACATATCTTTACTAAAATCGAAACCTCACCTTTACCTTATCTTGCGCGATAAATATAACAGCCCTTTCTTAAATCACTAACCACGATCAACTCCTAGATCTGCACCAATCTTAACTATTAAAACCAGAATAATAGATGAATTTTATCCAACACAAGTCCCCTTACCTTAACTGTGAACATTCGGCCACCTTAGCCAATGGGAGAGGAATACTTACCAAAACAGCAAACACGTAAGGAGCAATTCGACAGAGAGCTAAGATCCGAGATCCGATACTAATTCCTTGCCAAAGTTTATTAGAAAGAGTGAGGGACAATAATCGATACTTAGCAAAACCAACCGATTAGAAGAGTGAACACTTACACTAGAACCGACTGGGTGGTAAAGGTAGTGGCGGCACCAAGAGTATTCGACCAAAAGGGTATTCGGCTCTAGAGATTTGAATTGTAACACCCCAAACCCGACCCAGACGTTACGGCCGAATCCAGTGTGTCACATTGAAGCGTTACTGAAAACTCATGTTTTATTTAAAATCTTTTCTTAGTGTTCAAAGAATATTTTCGTTTTCTATCAAAGTGAATGGAAGCTGTGCACCAGGGAGGGTACCAGAAAAGAGGAGGTGAGTCTATTAGACTGCTTAAGTACCAAGCTCTCCACGGACCCACTCCTAGACTTGCACACCACCATTGCCACACTTTAACTGAGTGATTTTTTAGAAGAAACCATTTCGTTTTAAACCATTTGAAAACACTTGTTAATTTTAAAAATGTTTTCGTTGCGGAAGCTTTGTCTTGTTTTGCGATATTTTGAAATCAGGTAATTTCTTTTAAAAACATGTCCTAGAGCTATTCAATTGCAAACATTTAAATCAATAACATGCCTAAGCAGATAATCATACTAAAGCAATTAAAACAATTAAAGCAGCCTTATTACAACTTAAGCCTAAAATAATTAAAGTAAATAAAACTGATTAAATTTATAAGAAGAAAATCAAGCTTGCAGTATGTGTAGCCACTCCGAATCCCTCACAGCTCCAAGTCCACTATGGATGGGGGTTACCTGCATGGATAAAATTAAGGGGTGAGTTTGGAAAACTCAGTTTGTAAAATAGCCCAACCATAGTCCAGATCAGTTCAAATCGCAGAAACAGATTAAGTTGGGCCTTAGCCCTATACAGAATTCAAAATGAAGCCCATAGGCCCATAACAGAAACAGAACAGATATCATGCATGCAGAAAACCCAACCCATATTCATCTGTTTACACCCCCGTGCCAACCTTACATGATGTGGGGAGACTACTCGACCCACCCGTCCGCTACATGTCACAAGTATGCAGCATGGCTGCCAGAACAGATATCGTGACAGAGTCACCAGATACAGATAATTGTGGCAGAGCCACCAGAAACAGATATTTGTGGTAGAGCCACCAATCAAATATTTATGGCGTAGCCACCAGAACGCTTCCTCCATCAATATAACCCATATCCCATGCAACAGATATACATGTTATGGCATACAATAAACAGAATCAGAATATCATGCATTTCAATCAAAATTAACCCTAGGGGTATAACGGTCATTTTACACCTAGGGGTATAATGGTAATTTTCATACTTAAGGGTATTTCAGTAAACCTTTCTATTTTAGGGTTTACATACACATTACAACCATTAACGCATTAGTAGAAACACTTACCGAGTGTTTTTACCGAATTGGGTCTGTTGGCCCATTAACCCGTTTTCAGCCCATTAAGCCCAAATATACCGTAGCGCACGAATTTGCGCACTCTGCAATCTTACCGCTTGAGCTTACCAGGATTAACAACCAAACCATCTCACGAGCGTTCGCACGCTTGCAAGTCCACAAAATGCCGGCTTTTCAGCATTTCAGCTTTTCGGCTTTTACCGATCTAGTCTATGAGTGAGTGTCGTTTACACACCTGATTTGTCATGGTACGCTGGCACGATCCACTCACGAATTGCCTACAATCGAGTTACTAAACGTCAGTCCACAAACCGTAAACAAAACTACGTACTATTCCCCCTTACCAAATTCGGCCAACATCCCTTAAACCCTTGAGTTCTTACCTTTTTTGCCGAAATATGGATTAGATATAGAGATCCAATCCGAATCAGTCTTTAAACCCTTCACTGCATGCCCCCTTGCCCACACTAACACTTATATAATGAAAAAGAAAGAGGCACCAACACCCTTAGTCCAAACGTTCGCCACCCTTAAGGGGTTTCGGCTTTTATCTTAAATCATAAATAATTAACGAAAGCTATTCGACAAACTTACAAATCGTTGTTCGGTCTAGAAAAGTGCTCGTATCTATGATCTTAACTCCAATCCATTATAGTTACGAGAAGAAGTAGATTCAAGTAGCCAAGATTCGGCTTCCTATACTACAGGTATGAGGGTTTCGGCTTTTTAAGGAAGAAAAGAATAGAGGTTTGGCTATGATAAGATTTGGCTATTGAAAAATAATGAAAAAAGAAAAAAAATAAGGGAAGAGACAGAAAGAGAAGAGTATGGGTTCGGCTATGAGAGGAAAAGAAAAAGAAAAGATGAATGAAAGAGAGGGGAGAGGGAAATAATATTCGACAATGGAAAAAGAATGGCACAAAGACCTAGCCGAATTGCCTATACTAAAGACCCTTGGCCGATGTAATATCCTGATTTAGGCCCTAATCGGAATAGTGGTTTCGTGACCACAAATCTGAGATAGAAATAATTATTTTATAATTATTTTTAGGTTTATGATATGATTGCATGATTGTGTGAAAATTTCGTGACGAAATTCTATGCATAAAGTGCTTAAATTGAAATTAGGGACTAAATCGAATAATTTGCAAAACTTGCATTCTAGAAGTTTTTAGTATGAAATTGCTTTGAAATATTAATTAGTAGGTCTTAAATAGAAATTTTACCAATTTTAAGTTCATGGACAAAATTAGGACATGGAAGGAATTTTTGAAAGTTTAGTAGTAAGGGCATTTTGGTCATTTAGGGGTAAAATGAATTAAAATACAAAATTAAAAGCCAATTTTGCTCATCTTCAACCCCATGGCCGAATATAGCAAGGAGAAACCATGGATAGGGTTTTTCAAGCATCCAAGCTCGATTGTAAGTCCATTCTAGCCCCGTTTTTCAAGTTCTTTACGTTTTTGGAGTCTCGGTAGCTCGATTAAGCTTATGCTAGCAATAATTCAACCTAGGGTTCATATTTGGAAAAATACCCATAGGTGAAATTTGTGTATTTTGGTGTTTTATGATAGAATATGAGGTTTTAAATTATGTTAGACAACTTGTACTACTCGGTTTTAAGTGAAAACGAGCAAAAGGGCTTAATCGGTAAAAATAACTAATAGTCATAAGTACATGTTAGAGTGAGAATTTGATGTTGCCATAGAAGAAAAAAATGATCAGCATGTCATAGAACATAAGAAAATAGGCTGAAGTTTAATTTACGAGCTTTGGGGCAAAAGTGTAAATATGCAAAAGTTTAGGGGCAAAATTGTAATTTTTCCAAAATATGATTTTGGGTCAATTTGAATAATGTGAGTCCTAATTAGACTATATTTTAAATGATAGAGCAAGGAAAACTGAAATTCGGGCTAAAATGGGAAAAATACCAAGTTGTGGACGAAATGGTAAAAGTAGCCATTTTCGCATACGAGGTAAGTTCATATGTAAATGTTGGTAACATAGTTATTATTTTAAATGTTTTTATGTTATTTAAATGATATGATAATTATTATGAAATATTATACTCGTGATAATTGTTTGATAATATGTAAATTATGAATTGCTACCAGAGTATTGGTTTGGTATTCTACTAAGAGCGGCAAGGATATGTGTTCGAGGAAAATCCCGTTTGAACCTTAGGAATGGATAAGGATACAAGTGACATGTCACTGGGATATTTGGGCATCCGAACTCGTTGAGTTGAGTTCGAGTTCACTTATGGATGCAAATGTCCGAACTCGTTGAGTTGAGTCCGAGTTCGTGAGATGTAGCTAGGCATCCGAGCTCATTGAGTTGAGTCTGAGTTCACTTATGGATGCGAACGCCTGAGCCCATTGAGTTGAGTCCGAGTTCACTTATGGGCGGGTTACATAGTAGCTTGGCTACATATGTGGCACTTATGTGCAAACTTTCCATGTATCCGAATTATATTCCGATGTGTTCAACGGGTAAAGTCCTACTCAAATGGAGGAATACTCAAGATGAAAGGGACGTATTGGTAAGTGTTGTGAAATGGATACTTTGAACAGGTATGTACTTAACCCTCAGGTTGAAAAATCGATATAACAACAATATGGTAAGATGATAAATGAAAATATGATATGAATGTCTTGGTGATGATTATGCAAATGATGTTTTATGTTTGCTTATATGGTTATGTTACTTGCTATTTGCATGTGAACTTACTAAGCATTTATGCTTACTCCCTCCTTTTCATTCTTTGTAGTGTTGACAATCCAGCTCGGAAATCGGGAACGGTCGGAGGCACGCTCACACTATCCGTATACCATCTTGGCATAATGGCTTGTATATTTTGAGTATGGCATGTATAGCATTATAATCATTTTGTATATATGGTCTTATGATATGGTTATTGAGTAGCATAAAAATGCTTGGTAATGATTAGTCATTGGAATGGCTAATTATGATCATATTTGGTGCTATGTATGTCAAATTGCTAGTTAATACATGGAAACCATGAAATAGGTAAAATTTACCATAAAATAGATTCAGACAGCAGTAGTGACGTGAATTTGAAAAATCATTAAAAATAGTAGAGATATAATTAGATGATGAATAAAACATGGAATTGAATAATTATGAGTCTATTTTCATATGGAAGAAACGAAACAGGTACATGAGTTATATTTTATGAGATATTTAATTTTTTGTGAAACAGGGCCAGAGTAATTTCTGGATCCCCTATTCTGACTTTGAAAATTCACTATAAATTGTATAAAAATAATTAGAAGTCATAATTTATATGTACAGATTTTTTATTGAGTCTAGTTTTAAGAAAAACAAACTTCATAGCCATTGAAATTCTGTACAGAGAGATATCTGATTCGTAATACACAGAGGTCAGAGCAGTCGAACCCTAAAATAGGGGAGAATTTAACTAATAAACTGTACTAATTGGCCTAGCCAAAAATTCTAGAAAAAAATTAGTTAATAGATATATGAGTCTAGTTTCGGAGAAAATTTAAGGAATTGGATTTTGAGTTTCAGAACTCGAGATATGAATTTTTAAGCGACTGTGATGCAGTTAGCCAGCTTGTCTGGAAGTTCTAAAATTAAATTGTTTGAGCTGTTTAAGCAATAAATTAAGTGTGTTAACACCTTGTGTTCGACTCCGGCAACGGTCTCGGGTACGGGGCATTACAGCCGACCAGCTCTTGCCCCTCAAGAGTTCAACATTCGGCCAACTCCAAGTCCTTGATCAGCTCCTAAGTTTCCTCCCTTATCTCATCCTCACCAAATCCCCTAATCAGCTCAAACTCCTCCACCGATTAGCAGCATCCTTATCCACCCCTTACACCGCTTCAGCATCCTGCCAGGAGAGTCCGGATTAGACTCAAACTCCATCCCCACATGAGCAACAAAACCCAAGCCTTCTGTGCGCGAGGTGAGGCTCGAACCCCAGACCTCCATCCGCCCTTGCGCCTACGCCTGTGCTGCTGGCCACTGCACCATGCTTCCTACTTTACTAATATAGGGTCACAATTAATTATAAACCTTACCTGCTGGAGCTCCGATTACTTGCGAAATAAAAAGGAAATTTGCCTGCTGTACATCTCGAACCTGCGACCTTCCAACACACACATGCGCTGCTTGCCACTCCACCAAAGTTCCTTTCATGACATAATCCTCTCTCAATTAATTTATAACCCTTACCTGCTTCAGTTCTGGTCCGCCTTAAAATAAAACAGAATTTGCCCGCTCAACGACTTGAACCCGCGCCCTCTCCGCGTACCTAGCACACTGCTGCCTCTGCGCCACAGGCACTCCTTGTGTTGAATTATGCTCGCAACTCCTCTTAACCCTTATTCCAAAGGCCACCTACATACTAAAATAAAACACCCAATTTGCGCGTGCCGTGCATTGAACCCAAGCACCTCCCACGCCCTCCTAACGTGCTTAGCCACTGGGCTAGGTGCTTGTTTGTGTTAAAACTCAGCCCAAATTATTAATAATGCCTACTGCCCAGATTCCCTTAAGAAGTAAAATTTAAGAATTTTGCTAAAACTATGGGCCGAGCCCTAGACCTTTTCCCCACACTATAACCCTTCGTAATTTATTTAATTACTACACTAAACATAGGAAATAATAATAAAAATAATAATAACAATAACATCCAAATTATTTGGGTCGTCTTCTACCCTTACTCAGACTCAAGGCCCATTACTTCCAGGCCCAAAAATCAGGGCGTTACATGAATGGCAACAATTGATTATTCGACACCAAGGGAGAGAGGAAGAAGAATCGACTAAACCAAAAGTGAAACAAAGAAATCAGCACAAGGAAAATAAAAAGGAGAATAAGGGTTTTTGGCTTTTGGAGAAAGGGGTTTCTGGCAACAAAGTGAAGAAAAATTTCTGCAGCATCCTGGCAACCTTTTATTTGGCCCCTATTTATAGCCTTTATAACCGAATTTTCCATGCCCAATTCCTAATTCAGCTCCATCACTTCTCCCTTCTCATCTCCTCGTTTTTCTCCCTGATAACCTATTGATCTTTTCCTAAATTTTCTCTTCTGAACACTCCCCTTGGAGTCCATCTTCACGCCACTTACAACCTTCTAGACGGCCAAAATTAAACTCTAAAAATTACTAAGCTAGGATTTGAACCTTGGATCTTCTTGCTAGCTACTAACGCCACCTCCCTACTCCCTAAGTGGCGTCACTTTGCCACTCCTCCACAAGGCTTTTTGATGTTGTTTTTCCCCTATTTTTATTTAAAAGCCCAACTACTTGCCATTAGGGTTCCTTAATAATTATTAACGCATAATTTCCTTTTCTCCTAAGTTCAAATTCAAACCTTAGCCAAGACCTTCTATTACCTACTTAACTGAAAATACCTAGCACACATTTTTTATCAGAACAGAAAAGAAAATTCGGGATTTCGAGATTTTTGGGGCGTTACAACTCTACCCCCTAAAAGAAATTTCATCCTCGAAATTTTTAACTATCAGTACAGTTACATAACACAGACTACCACACCACGCTCCCGCTGCAGATTCTAATTCCAAACTAAATAAATAGCACACTATGGGTAAGTACGTACCAGTATTCACCTCTGGATCATCTCCATCCTCTTGACAACGTGTTGTATAGACCAAAGCTGGCTGCCTCACCTCAGCATGACAAGCACCCCTACTCGGTGCTTCACGACCCAAATCGTTTCCATCCCTGGCCTAATCACGGCCTTTCGGTGGTTGCTGACCACCCCTCGGTGGCTGTACACCACCTCGGTCCACGACTGGCACCCGACCTAGCATTCGAGGGCAATCCTTGATCCTATGCTCCTTACACCCACAAGCTAAACAAGCTCCCATCCTCTTCCAACACTTGCCTCTATGGCTTCTCCCAAAATCAGCACAAGGTGGCACCCCTGGATTAATAGCAAGGGGCCCTACTCTAACTGGCACATCAACTTTGGCCTTAGCCCTAGGCCTCTAATCGACACCAGGAGTCTCAACCTCCATCTTATTCTTACCCCTTTTTTTTCCCGATTTAGGTGCTCAGTGCTCTTTACCTCCTCCGCTATCTTTGCCTTCTCCATCAACTCTGAGAAAACTCACTCCCTTTGTAGAGCTATCAATACCCTGCGGCTATCTCTAAGTTCTTCTTCAAACCTAACGCAACGCTTATATTCCGTTGCCACCAATACTCTTGCATACCTACTAAGGCGTAGAAACTCCGCCTCATACTCCGCCACCGATTTGTTTCCTTGGGTCAAGTTTAGGAACTCCTTCCTTCTAGCATCCATATAGCTTGCACCCGCATACTTCCCTTGGAATGCAGCTTTGAAAAACTCCCAAGTGACCCGCTCCAGTTGGGTGCGCTCTTTCACTGTCATCCACCACTAGTAGGCTTCTTCCCTAAGTAGTGACACTGCTTCTTTCAACTATTGTTCCGGTGAGCAGTCCAAATCCTCAATTATTCTTTCAATGGCCTCCAACCAATATTCCGCCACGTTAGGGGCCACGCCAGCCACGTCCTTAAAGATCTCAGCCCCGTTTGATCGAAGTTGCTCCGGAATGGACCTCCAATTTCTAGTGCCATTATTGGGCCCAACGACCCTTTCCAAAATTCTCAGCATTGCCTGCGACAATGCATCTTCTCCCGCGGCCCGATCATATGGTCCATTCCCAGCCACAGGTGAGGCCGAAGCCTCTTCTACTCCAACATCGGGCATATGGCCCGATGCCGACGATTCAGCCCTAACACTTTCGCGGCCTCGGCCACGGCCTCTTGCACCTCTTCTAGCACTCATTGTCGATTCGCGTTTTATCTGGATTAGAAATTTTATAAAGTTTTTGTTAGTTAAATATTTACACCGATGTTTTATGAAAATATTTAAAGAGAAGATCATTTTGGAAAATCCTCTACAGTTTCCAGGTCTTACGAGTTCCATTCTAACTATCATCTAAAGTAGCCCTCTAACTATCTATTATATAACAATTTAAACAAACTTAAAAAGTACTTACTTGGTTCGACGTTAGAGACTCGGTGTTCCGCTCAGCAAACTTTTCCCTTTTTCCAAAATAGTGTGATTTAATTTTTTTTAAAAATAGAAAAAGAAACTAAATAATAATAAGGCCCACTTCACAGCCCGAGTTTTGCAACTGGGCTCTAATACCACTAAATCTAACACCCCAAACTCGACCTAGACGCTATGGCCGAATCTGGTGTGTCACATTGAAGTGTTTTAGCGAAAACTGTGTTTTCATTGAAAACCCTTCTTAAAATAAAAGAAACCCTATTTAACTTTTAAAAAAAAACACTTTCAGTTACGAAAGCCTTGTTTAAAACATTTGATTAAAAAAAACTTAGTTGCGGAAACGTAGAAAACATACTATAATTTAAGAAATCCATGTTCAACTTCTTGCAATTACAATGAAAATAATAATAATTTAAGTAATAATAACACAATGAAAACCTTATTACAATCTGGTCTGTAACATACTTAAAAAGAAATAAAACTTAAATGCTTAAAAAAAACCCAAGTCCAAATCATCTTGCTAGCTGGCCACCCAGAGTTCCTCCAAACATTGAACCTTCTACTGAGCATCACCTGAAAATAAAATAAAAGAGGGGGGGTGAGTTTTCTCAAACTTAATGTGTACAACCCTCAAAGAAAACAAGCATTAAAAAAAAACATCATTCATCATTCATGCAATGCAATCCCATCCAAATTATCCATCTGCTACACACCAGCTACGTCCCCCATCACACCATGTGGGGACATAAATATCGACCCACCCAACCCACACACCATGGTAGCCCGGTTGCGGAACTACCTTCAGTTACATATTGGGCTTTAAAAGCCGTAGGTGGATCCACAATTGTTAAGCAACCATGCAATCCTCATATACTTCCTCCGTTCCATAACTCCCAACCCATATGCAACCTAAGCAGAATATCATATGTATGCATGTCGCATCCACAAAACTTACATTCAACACCTAAGGGTATTTTGGTCATTTTCGCCCTTAGGGGCATTTTTGTAATTTTCCCTTAATTACGGTTTTCACTTACCTTGGCCCGTTAACAAATCCTGTGAGCTATGATGAACAAATACTATGCAGCAGGTAGGATTCCAGAGAAGAGGAGGTGGGTCATTAAGACCGCTTAAATACCAAGCTCTCCCTAGACCCAATCTTAGACATGCATATACCTATTGCCACACCTTAGCCTTATGACTTGTCCACGGTCGCAATATATTAATTAAGTTTTACGTAGTTTTCATACACTAGGCCCAATACCCCTTACAAAGCCCAATCAAATTCGCATACCTGTATCTGGCCTATTAAGCCTAATCATATTCATATGGCCCATTAGGCCCAAATCACCTATATATGGCCCATTAGGCCCAAATCACCTATATATGGCCCGTTAGGCCCAGTCACATTCATATTCATGCTCACATACAAATTTTCTATCACATAGCATCAATTATCAATTTTTGTCTATTATGTGCCTAACAGCCCATCGGGCCCATTTAGCCCATTCCGACCCATATGGCCAAATTACAACCGAAGTCCACAGAATTGCCCGTGGGCCTCAGGCAACCTGTTAGTCTCCCCCTTACGAGTGTTTGCGCACTCGCAAGACTGCCATAGCGAAACTTTTGACTTTTCGGCATTTTGGCTTTTCGACTTTTCGACATTTCAGCTTTTGCCGATTCATAGTGTATGTGCAGTGTATGTACACACCTGGTAAGCAAGCGTGCTGTGATTCCTTTAGTCACCAACCTACAAAGGATTTCATCCTTCCATTAATCGCATGCTTAATACATATCTTTACTAAAACTGAAATCTCACCTTAACCTTACCTTGCGCGATAAATATAACGGCCTCTTCTTAAATCACTAACCACGATCAACTCCTAGATCTGCACCAATCTTAACTATTAAAACCAGAATAATAGATGACTCGTCTCCAAAACAAGTCCCCTTACCTTAACTATGAACATTCGGCCACCTTAGCTAATGGGAGAGGAATACTTACCAAAATTAAAAACACCTAAAGAGCAATTCGACAGAGAGCTAACATCCGAGATCTGATACTAATTCCTTACCAAAGTTGATTAGAAAGAGTGAGGGACAATAATCGATACTTAGCAAAACCAACCGATCGGAATAGCAAACACTTACACTAGAATCGACTGGGTGGTAAAGGTAGTGGCAGCACAAAGAGTATTCGGCCTAAGGGGTATTCGACTCTAGATATTTGAATGGCAACAATTGATTATTCGGCACCAAGGGAGAGAGGAAGAAGAATCGGCTAAACCAAAAGTGAAACAAAGAAATCGGCACAAGGAAAATAAAAAGGAGAATAAGGGTTTTTGGCTTTTGGAGAAAGGGGTTTCTGGCAACAAAGTGAAGAAGAATTTCGGCAGTAGCTTGGCAACCTTGTATTCGACCCCTATTTATAGCCCTTATAGCTGAATTTTACATGCCCAATTCCCAATTCGGCTCCACCACTTATCCCTTCTCATCTCCTCGTTTTTCTCCCTGATAACCCATTGATCTTTTCCTAAATTTCCTCTTCTGAACACTCCCCTTGGAGTCCATCTTCATGCCACTTCCAACCTTCTCGAAGGCCAAAATTAAACTCTAAAAATTACTAAGCTAGGATTCGAACCTTGGATCTCCTTGCTAGCTACTAACGCCACCTCCCTACTCCTTAAGTGGCGTCACTTTGCCACTCCTCCACAAGGCTTTTTGATGCCATTTTTCCCCTATTTTTATTTAAAAGCCCAACTACTTGCCATCAGAGTTCCTTAATAATTATTAACGCATAATTTCCTTTTCCCCTAAGTTCAAATTCAAACCTTAGCCAAGACCTACTATTACCTACTTAACCAAAAATACCTAGCACACATTTTTTTATCAGAACCGAAAAAGAAAATTTGAGATTTTAAGATTTTTGGGTTTCGAGATTTTTGGGGCGTTACAGTCTAAATTTATCGAATGAAAAAACTACAGCCAACAATTCTTTCTCAGTCATCATATAATTTTCTTGTGCGGCTGTCAAAGTTTTGCTAGCATAATAAATCGGTTGAAAGTGCTTGTCTTTCCGCTGTCCAAGAACTGCACCTACTGCAAAATCACTCGCATCACATATTAGTTCAAAAGGTAAATTCCAATCAGGTGCAACTACAATTAGAGCGTTAATCAATTCATCCTTAAGAGTATTAAACGCTTCTAAACAATCCTGACTGAAATTGAAAGGTACATCTTTTTCTAGCAAGTTTGTTAAAGGCTTAGCTATTTTAGAAAAGTCTTTAATAAATCTTCTATAAAATCCAGCATGCCCTAAAAAGCTTCGAATAGCCTTAACTGAATTAGGGAGAGGTAGTTTCTCAATAGTTTTAACTTTTACTTTATCAACCTCGATTCCCTTGCTAGAAATTTTGTGGCCTAACACAATCCCCTCACGAACCATGAAGTGACATTTTTCCCAATTCAGTACAAGATTTTTTTCCTCACATCTAATTAGAACTCGTTGTAGATTTTTAAGGCAAAGATGGAAAGAGTTACCAAATACTGAGAAGTCATCCATAAATACCTCCATAATGTCTTCCACGAGTTAATAAAAATGGCCAACATGCATCGCTGAAAAGTTGTAGGAGAATTACATAATCCAAAAGGCATTTTTCGATAAGCAAACGTACCATATGGACATGTGAATGTCGTTTTATCTTGGTCTTCAAGAGCTATTGGGATTTGGAAATACCCGGAGAGTCCATCTAGGAAGCAATAATACATATGCCCAGATAATCTTTCTAACATCTGATCAATGAATGGTAAGGGAAAGTGATATTTTCTTGTGGCATCATTCAATTTCCTATAGTCAATGCAGACTCTCCATCCCGTGACAGTTCGCGTTGGAATTAATTTATTCTTCTCATTGGCCATGACAGTCATGCCTTATTTCTTAGGAACAACCTGCACAGGACTCACCCAAGAACTATCAGAAATAGGATAAATAATTCCAGCATCTAAAAGTTTAATTACCTCAGCTTTTACGAATTCTTTCATGTTAGGATTCAATCGTCTTTGAGCTTGCACACAGGGTTTGTATTCATCTTCCATTAATATTTTATGTGTGCAAAAAGAAGGGTTGATCCCTCTTATGGTAGAAATCTTCCAAGCTATGGCTCTTTTATGTTCCTTCAACACTTTGAGTAACTTGTCTTTTTCGGTTGGCTGTAAATCTGAAGCAATAATTACTGGTAATGTGGAATTATCTCCAAGAAACGCGTATTCTAAGTGATCTGGTAATTGCTTTAATTCCAATTTAGGCGGTTCGTCAACAGAGGGCTTTAATTTCAATTAATTGTTTACCTCAATGCCCTCGTAACTCTTCTATCTCAGTGAAGGCTCATTGGAATTTAGTTCAGCTTTTATCTTACCTATCTTAGAATCATCATCATTTACCTCCTCTCCTTGGGCAAGACACAGTTCCAACGTGTCCTTATGTACAATTTCCTGTAAAGAATCTTGAGTAGCATGATCAATAGAGTCAATAAAATTACATGAGTCATCTTGTTCCCTAGAAAATCTCATGGCGTCATAAATTTTAAAAATAATCTCTTTGTCACCTACTCTAAGCACAAGTTTACCATCACCTACATCAATAACAGCCCTAGCAGTGACTAAAAATGGACGACCTAATATTAGAGGCACCTCAACATCCTCATCCATGTCAAGCACAACAAAATCGATAGGGAATATAAATTTATCTACAAGTACGTCCTCTATAATACCCCTAGGATATTTAACAGATCTATCAGCTAGTTGAATAATCATTCTAGTGGGCTTCGGTTCCCCAAGACCAAGTTGCTTGAACATTTTATAAGGCATCAAATTAATGCTAGCGCCTAAATCAGCTAGTGCCTTCTCAACATTCAAACTACCAATTAAGCAGGGCATAGTAAAACTTCCTGGATCTTTCAGTTTGGTTGGTAGTTTATTTTGGAGTATGGCCAAGCATTCCTCGTTGAGTTCCACTGTAGATAATTCTTCAAACTTTCTTTTATTTGTTAGAAGCTCCTTTAAAAATTTTACGTATGTAGGCATCTACGAGATAGCTTCAACAAAAGGTAAGTTAATATGTAATTGTTTAAAAAGTTCAAGAAATTTACCGAATTGTGCATCCATGCGGTCTTTCGTCAACTTTTCTAGGTATGGGATTGGTGGTTTATATTCCCTCAACACCTATCTTTCATCATTTTTTAGGCTTTTCCTCCTCATCTTTTTTCTGTCAACTTTTGGTTGTGGCTTCTTTTCAGATTCAGTCAACACCTTCCACTTCTTAATGTAATTGCTTTCACATGCTCTTTTGGATTGGGTTTGGTATTGCTAGGTAGGCTCCCTGGTGGTCTTTCTGAAATCATCTTAGCTAGCTGTCCTATTTGATTCCCGAGCCCTTAAATTGATGCTTGCTGATTTTTAAGTGCAGTTTTAATATTCTGAAAACGAGTCTCTGCTACTGAGATAAATTTTGTCATCATCTCCACAAGGTCCGATTTTTTCTCTAGCTAGTAAGGGTGTTGTTGGAAGCCTAGAGAGAGTGGTGGTCTTTGATTTCCTTGGCCTCCCTATGAGAAATTTGGGTGATTACTCCAACCTGCATTGTATGTGTTACTATAAAGATTATTTTGAGGTCGAGGATTATTACCCATATAGTTCATTTGCTTATTCTCCATGTTAGGGCCGTAGGCTTGATAGTCTAAATTATTCTTTCCACCTTCACTTGTATCGCACTGCATTACTGGATGAACTTGTGAAGAACCAAGTAAACCATCAATTTTTCTATTCAAAAGTTCTACCTGATTAGAAAGCATAGTAACCGAATCAACGTTAAAAATGTCGACTACTTTCGTCGGCTTTGTCCTCATGACTTGCCACTGATAATTATTCAGTGACATCTCTTCTATAAACTCATAAGCCTCTTCAGGTGTCTTATTGTCAATGGTTCCACCAGTGGCTGCGTCAATTATTTGTCTCGTCGAGGGGTTCAAACTGTTGTGGAAAGTTTGAACTTGTAGCCAAAGGGTAACCCATGGTAAGGGCATCTTCTTAATAAGTCCTTGTATCTCTCCCATGCATCATAAAGGGTTTCTAAATCCATCTACAAAAAAGAAGAGATATCATTCCTCAGTTTAGTTGTTTTAGCCGATGGGAAATATTTTAGTAAAAATTTTTCGATCATTTACTCCCACGTAGTGATTGACCCTCGTGGTAACGAGTTTAACCACTGTCTAGCTTTGTTCCTCAATGAGAATGGGAACAACCAAAGGTGAATGGCATCGTCAGAAATGCCATTTATCTTAAAAGTGTCGCAGAATTCCAGAAATTTTGCTAAATGAGTGTTTGGATCCTCGTCCTGCAAACCATCAAACTGAACAAACTGTTGTATCATTTGAATTGTGTTAGGTTTCAGTTCAAAATTATTTGCAGCAACAGCAGGCCTAACTATACTTGATTCAGTTCTTGTTAAAGTAGGTTTAGCATAATCATACATAGTACGTGGAGCAGGATTCTGATCTACTAGATTAATGGTAACCACAAGAGGCAGCGGATTATTCTGATTTTCAGCCATCTCCTCGGTTGTAGTATGGATATCTTCCTCTTACCCTTCCTCTATGTATTGTAGGTTTTGCCTTATTTCCCTTCAATTTCTATGAGCTGTGCTCTCGATCTCACTATCAAAAAGTAGAGGTACTGACGGGTTTCTTTTAGTCATAAACTATAAAAACCTGCCAGAAGTAAAGAACAGAAAATTAGTAAAGAAAAATTAAACTAAAAACAAAAATTAAATTGCAATAAAAGTAAAAATGACTAAAGTAATAAAAATCAAGCGTTCCTAATATCTTAGTCCCCGGCAACGGCGCCAAAAACTTGATGGTCGTGAAACTAACTAAAAATTTGACTTAAGGCAAGCGCACCTATAGAACAGTAGTATAGTTATGGTGAAACCGAAAATATCATATCCACAAGGACTAAAAGTACTAGTAATTTCTATCTTTTTATTATCTAGCCTAAGAATTAAAGGGTGTTTTTGAACTAAAACTAATTATCTAATTAACTAAAATTGCGACAGAGATTAAAGTTGGAAAATACTCTTGGAAAAACCGATGGAGAAGACAATACCCAAGGAAGAATCCACCTAGACTTCACTTATTACCTTTGAATTAGATGATTTATTCACTTGACTTAATCCGTAGAAATCTTTGATTTATGTTAATATCTCTCTTGAGACTAAAAACAGCTGACTCTAGGTTGATTAATCGAAATCTCTTTCTAATTAAAACCCCTATTGTTGCTTAAATTGATCTATAGATTCCCTTATTAGATTTGACTCTAATCCGGCAGATTTATGTCGTCCTATCTCTAGGATTGCATGCAACTCCGCTTAATTATGAATGATCTACTATTAAATAGGGACTTTTGCTCCACTAAATAAGCACATCAAAAACCTAAATTAATATCTGGAATATTAAAACAAGGGTTAAACTCATAATTAAGAATAAGAACAAGTATTTATCATATAAATCAAAGAGTAATAAGATTCATCTTAGGTTTCCTCTCCCTTAGGTATTTAGGGAGTTTAGTTCATAATAATAATGGAAAACATCTCATAAGTTGGAAAATAAAAAAATATAAAGAAACCCAAAGAACTTCTAAGAGATTGGATGGAAATCTTCAGTCTTGATGTAGATCGTGCCTCTGAAGTGATTCTGATGGCTATCCTTCACTATTTCCTACTTCTGCTCTGTGTGTTTCTTCTCATCATCTTCTAGGGTGTTTAAATAGGCTTTAGAATGCTTCCAAACCCTCTAAAGTGGCCTTTTTTCAAGTAGAATTAGACTTGGGCTCTACAAAGACACGGCCGTGTGCCACGCCCGTGTGAAGGTGCTCAGGCCGTGTGCAATTCTGACTTGGATTAATGTTGACATGACCATGACACACAGGCGTCTGGTCTACCCGTGTGTCACACACGAGTATGTGAATAACCCGTGTGAAAGTGCCTAGGCCGTGTAGAACACTGATTTAGGGCCAATTTGTCTGTTTTTGGCCCATTTCTCACTCTTTTTGTTATCCTAAGCTCTCCTGAGTATAAAACATGAAAATAAAGGATTAGGAGCATCAAATTCAATGAAACCAAGGAAAAATCATCCATAAATATGCCAAGCATGGGGTAAAAATATGTATATATTATGGTTTATCACCCCACATGGCCAAAACACCTAGAAATTTCACAAATATTATATATCATGGTTATACTTTTAATATAGACTCAAATTAAGAAAACATAATATCTACAATTCATTCGGCTATATATATATAAAGACACCCAAAGCATACTCAAATAAACTTTACAACAAGTCACATTTACGATTTAATAAGCAACCCAACACAAATGAAATGTAAATTCATTCCACCCAATTAACTAATCCATAATTCACATGTACTTCTCTCCAAACATAACCATGACTGAATCATGCTCATGAATATCCAAATTCATCATCTTTTCAAGTATATAATACCTACCACAATACCATGCATTCAAGGCACATAACATTATAACTAAGACGTATATAAACTATAAGCAACATAACCAAATTTAAACATAAAAATTAATCCATTTTCGCATGGCTTGATTATACATCACCAAAATTCAACAATTCAAAAACATAATCCAGCCTATACATGCCATAATTCGAGTTCGATTATTTAAATACCGAAGCTGTAGTTAGTGTGACAGACTTTGCTGACGATCCCCGAGCCTGTAACTTGAATCCAAAATCTATAAAACAAAGTAAACATGAACACACAGAGTAAGCTATTATAGCTTAGTAAGTCATAAGAAAATAAACAATCCCAAGGTATTATCACTAATTTTAAGCTAACTGAATTACATGATCATTACCAAGCTTAATCTCAAACCTACAAGTGAGATAAATAATACATTTTCATGAACAATTCTACCTTGGCTGAATGCTTACATAATCATATTAACCAAGTGTCAATCGACTTCCTAAGCTAAAATGTCATTATATAATCAAACACACATATACATATTTACATAAGCTGAAGAATCTCATTATAATGTCATGTACATAAACTACTTTCATGGCCAAATATACATGGTCACATATAAATGCATATCCAAGAATCAATTCCATAATATTCATACCATTTGTTCAAAACTGAATACAGTTATTTAAATCATGTATGTTAATTCTTTGTATCACATATAACTTATATCATCATACAAGCCACATACTTACCTTATTACTGGTAGCTAACAAGCTAAATCATACTTGGCCTTTTTAGCTCATTTTTCACATCTGATCAAGATTTACCTTTGCCCGATGAACCATTCGAAATTGGATAGGGCACTCGAATAATCACACATATCGTACAATGCCAATGTCCTAGACATGGTCTTACATGTAGTCACATATCGATGCCACTGTCCAAGACAGGGTCTTACTCGTACACATATATCAAAATCACATATCGATGCCATGGTCTTACTCACACACATATATCGGAATCCTATGTTATGACATATGTATCCTAGCTATTCCTAAGGTTCATACGGTGCTTTCGGACGTCGTAACTTGGTCAAAACGAATGCTCGAACATGGTTACCAAGCTTATACACATTCAACAATAGCATATATAAATTCATATTTTGCATACCAGCATATATATTCATTTAACTATAATTAGACACATCTATTTGCTTATAAACTTACCTCGGACGTTATAAAACGAAACAGGGCAGCTAGTTGACAACTTTCGTTTTCCCCCAATCCAAATTCGATTTCTTTGGTTCTTGATCTTGAATCAAGATAAGAAAGATGGCCGAACCTAGCTTTTGTTGTTTCTTTTCTTTTGTGGATGAACAAAAATAATAAACTAAACTTTAACTTATGTTTTATTATGATATATAATAACATTTTAATTAATTACCATTATTTCCTTTATAATTAAATAACCATAACACATAATATAAGGATATAACCGGCCATTACACATTATTTTGGTTTATTTATAACATAGATACTTCAAGTTAGAAAGCCACTAATAATTCAGCCCCTTTTTGAAATAACCACTAAATTTTCATTTTACGCGATTAAGTTCTTTTATTAAATCGAGCACTCAAACAATAAAATTAAATCACAAAAATTTCACATATATAAATTCACACAAAATAAACACAAAAAATAATTTTAAAATATTTTTCTGACTCAGATTCGTGGTCTCGAAACCACCGTTTCAATTAGGGTCTAAATCGGGCTATTACATGCCGGTTACTATGGACGATCAATCCGAGCGGATTATTTAGATACTCGAAGATATGTTGAGATGTTGCATTCTTGAGTTTGAAGGTACGTGGGAACAATATTTGCCTTTGAATTCGCTTATAATAATAGTTTTCAGTCGAGCATTAAAATGGCAACATACGAAGCTTTATATGGTCGCAAATGTCGTACACCTCTATATTGGACTGAGCTCAGCGAAAAAAGATTCACGGGGTTAATTTGATAAAAGAAACTAAATAGAAAGTAAAAGTGATTCGAGACAGTTTAAAAGCAGTTTTCGAT
This sequence comes from Gossypium longicalyx, assembly GCA_025698465.1. Taxonomy (NCBI): domain Eukaryota; kingdom Viridiplantae; phylum Streptophyta; class Magnoliopsida; order Malvales; family Malvaceae; genus Gossypium; species Gossypium longicalyx. Next base: position 12,189,028 of record CM047000.1, read on the forward strand.
CGTCAAAAATCTTATGCGAATTTGAAAAGAAAAGACATTGAATTTAAAATCAGCGACAAAGTGTTTTTGAAAGTATCTCCATGGAAGAAAGTGCTTCGGTACGGTAGAAAAGGAAAATTGAGTCTGAGGTTCATTGGGTCGTATGAGATTATCGAGTGTATTGAGCCGGTTGTATATAGATTGTTGTTGCCACTGGAGTTAGAAAAGATTCAAAATGTGTTTCACGTATCGATGCTTCGACGATACAAATCAGATCCTTCGCATGTGATTCCTCCATCTGAGATTGAAATTCAGTCTGATATGACTTACGAAGAAAATTCAATCCGTATCTTAGCTCGAGAGGTTAAAGAGCTGTGAAATAAGAAAATTCCTTTAGTAAAGGTAATGTGGCATAGACACAGTATTGAAGAGGACACTTGGGAGCCTGAAGATGCTATGAGACAGCAATATCTGAATCTGTTCAATGGCATTAAAATGGCACCATACAAAGCTTTATATGGTCACAAATGTCATACACCTCTGTATTGGACTGAGCTCAGCGAAAATAAGATTCACCTGGTTAATTTGATAAAAGAAACTGAATAGAAAGTAAAAGTTATTTGAGACAGTTTAAAAGCAGCTTTCGATCGTCAAAAATCTTATGCGAATTCGAAAAGAAAAGACATTGAATTTAAAATCGGCGACAAAGTGTTGAGACAGTTTAAAAGCAGCTTTCGATCGTCAAAAATCTTATGCGAATTCGAAAAGAAAAGACATTGAATTTAAAATCGGCGACAAAGTGTTTTTGAAAGTATCTCCATGGAAGAAAGTGCTTCGGTATGGTAGAAAAGGAAAATTGAGTCCGAGGTTCATTGCGCCGTATGAGATTACCGAGTGTATTGAGCCGATAGTATATATATTGTTGTTGCCATCTAAGTTAGAAACGATTCATAAAGTGTTTCACGTATCAATGCTTCAACGATATAGATCAGATCCTTTGCATGTGATTCCTCCATCTGAGATCGAAATTCAGTCTGATATGACTTACGAAGAAAAGTCGATCCGTATCTTAGCTCGAGAGGTTAAAGAGCTGTGAAATAAGAAAATTCCTTTAGTAAAGGTCATGTGGCATAGACATGGTATTAAAGAGGACACCTGGGAGCCTGAAGATGCTATGAGACAGTAATATCCGAATCTGTTCAATGGTAAGATTTTCGGGGACGAAAATCCCTAAGGGGAGGAGAATTGTCACAGTCCGGTTTAGACCCTAGTTGAAATAGTGATTTTGGGACCACAAATTCGAGTTAGAAAAATATTTAAATAACACTTTTCTGTGCTTATGATATGTGAATTAATATGTGTGAAAATTTCATACGAAAATTTTATCATTTGTGTGCTTAATTTAATAAAAGGACCTAATCACATAAAATGTAAAAGTTGCCTGTGTAACACCCCAAACCCGGCCCAGACGTCACAGCCGAATCTGGCGTGTCACACTGAAGCGTCACTGTAAAAGTCATGTTCTATCAAAAATCTTTCTTTGTGTTTTAAGAGTATCTTCGTTATAGCTTAAAGTGAATAGAAGCTGTGCACCAGGTAGGATGCCAGTAAAAGAGGAGGTGAGTCTAATAGACTGCTTAAGTACCAAGCTCTCCACGGATCCACTCCTAGACATGCACACAACCATTGCCACACTTTCACTGAGTGGTTGTTCAGGAAAACCATTTCGTTTTAAACCATTTGAAAACTCTTATTAATTTTGAAAACGTTTTCGTTTAGGAAACTTTGTCTTGTTTTGTGATATTTTGGAATCAGGTAATTTCTTTTTATCTTTCTTTTTCAAAACGCGCCCTAGAGCTATTCGATTTCAAACATTTAAAACAATATCATGCCTAAGCTAACAATCATTGTAAAGTAATTAAAAATAATTTAAGCGGCCTTATTACAACTTAAACCCAAAATAATTAAGGTAAATAGTAACTAATCAAGTCATAAGAAGAAAACCGAGCTTGCAAAACATGTGGCCACTCCGAATCCCTCACAGCTCCAAGTCTAATATGGTTGGGGGTTACCTGCATGGATAAAATTAAGGGGTGAGTTTGGAAAACTCAGTGTGTAAAATAACTCAACCATAGTCCAGATCAGTACAAACCACAAAAACAGATTAAGTTGGGCCTTAGCCCTATACAAAATTTAGAATGAAGCCCATAGGCCCATAACAGATACAGAGCATAAATATCATGTATGCAGAAAATCCAACCCATATCCATCCGTATACACCCCCGTACCAACCTTACACCATGTGGGGAGACAACTCGACCCACCCATCTGCTACACACCACAGAATTTGCAGCATGGCTCCCAGAACAGATATTGTGACAGAGTACCAGATACAGATATTGTGGCAGAGCCACCAGAACAGATATTTGTGGCATAGCCACCATAACGCTTCCTCCATCAATATAACTCTTATCCCATGCAACAGATATACATGTCATGGCATATCGCAACAGAATTAGAATATCATGCAATTCAGTCAAAATCAACCCTAGGGGTATAACGGTCATTTTGCACCTAGGGATATAATGGTAATTTTCATACTTAGGGGTATTTAGTGAATTTACTATTTTCGGATTTTCATGCATATTACAACCATCAATGTATTAACAGAACCACTTACCGAGCATTTTTACCGAATTAGGCTAGTTAGCCCATTAACCCCTTTTCGACCCATTAAGCCCAAATATACCGAAGTGCACAAAATTGCTCACTCTGCAATCTTACTGCTTGAGATTACCAGGATTAACAATCAAACTATCTCACGAGCGCTTGCACGATCGGAAGTTCACAAAATGCCGGCTTTTCGGCATTTCAGCTTTTTGGCTTTTGCCGATCTAGTCTACGAGTGGGTGTCGTTTACACACCTGTTTTGTGGCGAATTGACGACGGGATCCCCTTACGATATCCTATAATCAGTTACCCATATGTTAGACTACAAGTCGATAACTATCATGTATTAAACTCCTTACCATATTCGGCCATTAACACCTTAGGCCCTAAAGTACTTACCTTTGCCGAAATTTGGACTAGATCTAGATGTCCAACAGTGTTAGCCTTCAAAGCCCTTTGCTGAATGTCCCCTTGTCCACACTAGCATACACAAAACCAAAAGAAAGAAGCCAATACACCCTTAGTCCAAACGTTAGCCACCCCTAGTTGATAGGGATTTCGGCTTTTACCTTAAAACATGAGTACTAATGAAAGATTCGAGCACTTACCTAAAGTGTTATGACACTACTCCCGACCTACTGTAGATCCAACCACCGCACAAGAAGAGAAAAGTATACTCAAAGATTCGACTTCTGAAGTACCTCAGTGTAGAAAAGTTTCAGTTTGAAAGAAAGGATGAGAGGTTCGACTTCAATGGGGATTTGGCTAACCAGCTTTGATAGAGGTTAATGAGGAAAAGAAGAAGAGAAATATGGAGGATATAGGTTCGGCTAAGGAGAAATCGGCAACAGGTATTTGGTTTTGAGGGAAAACAAAGGTGAAGAAGATGAGGGCCGATAAGAAAAGAGAAAAGAAGAGGGGAGAAGATGAGAGAATTCAGTTTTGAAGAAAAGAAAGGATGACAGTTTTTAGTTTACACAAGTCGGCACAAGTGTAAAGTGTAGGTTTCGGCTTCTAGCAAAAGAAAAGAAAAAGAGAAAAACCTAAAGTACCCTACCCTATTTCGGCAAAACAGGAGAATGACCAAACAAATCTCGAAAATGCACAAAAAGAATTCGGCAGCCACTAACCCAAATGCCGAGATTGAAATCATTAAGAGACCTAGCCGAATTTGCACTTACAGAGTCCCCTATACGGCCAACTCTTGCTTCCTACTCGGACTCCTTGATTTTCTCCCTTATCCCTCCTTTACTCAATCCCTCGAGCAACTCAAACTCTTCCGTGTGAGTTTCACCCGAGTTCCATCACATACCATTCCTGCTCATAAAAAAAATAATACCTTTATTTGCTTACCTTGTGACTTGAACCTTAGCTCCCCCTTGACTTCCACACGCCACCTTTTAGCACCTCAGTGGCGTCACCCTGCCACTTTGCCACAGGTCTTCTTGTGGCCTATTCTACCCTTTTAATCTTAAAAGCCCAATACACCAGAACTCCATTCTCTTTTAAAATCAAAGTTTATTAAATCTACCAGGTTTTAACATAGTCTTAGTCCTTCTAGAGGCCCACTAACATTCCTAAACATGATTTATACAATCAGATCATACCAAAAATCAAGATTCACCAAAACTCACAGAAATCCTGAAAAGTCCCGAAAATCAGGGCGTTACAACTTTACCCTCCTTAAAGAAATTTTGTCCTTGAAATTTACCTGATCCAAACAGATGAGGGTATTGTTGACGCATCGCCTCTTCTGGTTCCCAAGTGGCTTCCTCTCTGCCATGATTATGCCAGAGTACCTTTACCGGTGGAACTGACTTCCTTCTTAGAAACTTAACATCTCAATCTAATATCTGTACAGGCTTTTCCTCGAAAGTCAAATCAGGCTGCACTTCAATCTCTGCAACTGGCACGACATGAGTAGGGTCAAAACGATATCGCTTTAACATGGAGAATTAAAAAACATCGTGAATCCTGTCTAACTCCGGAGGTAATTCCAATTGGTAAGCCACTGGACCTACTCACTTAAGAACCCAATAAGGTCCGATGAACCGCGGACTCAACTTGCCCTTCTTACCAAACCTTAGTATCTTCTTCCAAAGAGAAACCTTCAAGAAGACCATATCACCCACTGAGTACTCAATCTCCTTACGCTTCAAATCTGCATATGACTTTTGCCTATTAGATGCTTCTTTTAACCGATCTCTGATTATTCTAACCTTATTTTCAGTAGTCGCTACCAACTCAGGTCCAAGAACCTGTCGTTCTCCCAATTTAGTCCAACAACTAGGTGTACGACACCTACGTCCATACAGCGCTTCATATGGTGCCATTCGGATACTTGCCTGATAACTGTTGTTATACGCAAACTCTGACAATGGCAAGTAATCTTCCCAACTACCTCGGAAGTCAATAACGCATCCCCTCAACATGTCTTCCAAAATCTGAATGACCCTTTCCGACTGACCATCAGTCTGAGGATGAAAAGCCGTGCTAAAGTTCAATCGCGTTCCCAACGCCTCATGTAAATTTTTCCAAAATCGAGATGTGAACCTAGGATCCCGGTCAGAAATAATTGAGATTGGGACTCCATGAAGTCGAACGATCTCTGCCACATACAACTTAGCTAACTTCTGAAGTGAATAATCAGTGCAGACAGGTATGAAATGAGCAGATTTGGTCAACCTATCCACAATCACCCAAACCGAGTCCTTCTTCATCGGTGTCAAGGGTAGCCCACTCACAAAGTCCATGGTTACCTTTTCCCAGTTCCAAAGTGGTATCTTCACTGGCTGTAAAAGTCCGAAAGGTAGTTGATGCTCAGCTTTCACTTTCTGGCAAGTCAGACATTTCCCCACAAACTCCGTTACTTCTCGTTTAAGCCCAGGCCACCAATACAATTCTCGCAAGTCGCGATACAACTTATTCCCTCCAGGATGCATAGCACAAAGTCCCCCATGAGCTTCTTTCAGTATTGACTGCCTTAAGTTAGATTCCTTCAGAATGCAAACTCTTCCACGGAAACACAGAATTCCTTCACTATTCAACCCAAACTCAGAAGTTTCTCCTTTCTTAACTTGTTGAAATCGAGAAACTAAAAATTCATCCTTCAACTACTTTTCCTTAATCTGATCCACCCAGGCTTGCCTTTCTTGCAACTCAGCCAACAGACTACCATCATCATATAGACTCAAACGAGCAAACATTGCCCTCAGATCAGATACAACTCTTCGGCTTAGAGCATCGGCTACCACATTAGCCTTGCCTGGGTGATACTCAATTGAACAGTCATAATCCTTAAGTAACTCTATCCATCTTCGTTGCCTAAGGTTCAGCTCCTTCTGAGTCAGCAAGTACTTAAGACTCTTATCATCCATGTATATGACACATCTTTCTCCATACATGTAATGTCTCCAAATCTTAAGTGCAAAGATTACCGCTGCCAATTCTAGGTCGTGAGTAGGATAGTTTACTTCGTGAGGCTTAAGCTGTCGCGATGCATAAGCAACCACCTTACCTTCTTTCATCAACACGCAGCCCAAACCCACATGTGAGGCATCACTATACACTATAAAATCCTTCTCAGAATCTGGCTGAATTAATACAGGTGCCTCGGTCAGAACTTCCTTCAACTTCTCCAAAGCTTCCTGTTGCTTCTCGGTCCAAACAAACGGTGCTCCTTTCCTTATAAGCTTTGTCAAAGGTGCTCCCATCACAGAAAAACCTTCCACAAACCTTCTATAGTACCCTGCCAAACCCAAGAAACTCTGAATTTTTGACACCGACCTAGGTGGCTTCCACTCCAGAATCGCTTCAATCTTTCGAGGAACCACCTTGATCCCCTCAGCAGAAACAACATGACCTAAGAAGGTTACCTCCCTCAACCAGAATTCACACTTACTGAATTTCGCATAAAGTTCCTTCTCCCTCAACACTTGCAGCACAATGCGGAGGTGCTCATCATGCTTCTCCTCGGTTTTAGAATATACCAAAATATTGTCAATAAAAACAAATACGAATCGATCCAAAAATGGTTGGAATACCCAATTCATCAGATCCATAAATGCTGCAAGAACGTTCGTCAAACCAAATGGCATAACCAAAAACTTGTAATGACCATACCGAGTCCTGAATGCCGTCTTATGAATATCTACCTCCTTGACCCTTAACTGATGATATCCAGATCGAAGATCGATATTAGAGAATACCGAAGCTCCTCTAAGTTGGTCAAACAGGTCATCGATTCTTGGCAGAGGGTACTTATTCTTAATCGTCAGTTTGTTCAACTACCGATAATCGATGCACATCTGCATCCTCCCATCCTTCTTTCTCACAAACAATACCGGTGCTCCCCACGGGGACACACTCGGCCTAATAAAGCCTCTATCCAACAACTTTTGAATCTGTGCTTTCAACTCCACTAACTCCTTCGGTGCCATCCTGTATAGTGCAATAGACACTGGTGTCGTTCCAGGCAACAAGTCAATTCCAAACTCGACTTCTCGGTTCAGAGGAAATCCCAGAAGCTCCTCTGGAAAAACATCTTGGAACTCCTTAACGGTTCTAACTTTATCCACTATCATACCCTCAGTCTCTGACTGACTTACAAATACGAAATACGCCTCACAGCCCTTACAAATTCACTTCTCGGCTCTCAATGCCGACACCACATTGGACAAATAATCCTTTCGCTCACCTATCATCATAACCTCCTCACCCTCAGCAGTCTTTAACACCATACGCTTAGCTGCACAGTCCAAAGTTGCCCTATGCTTAACCAGCCAATCCATCCCCGGAATGACATCAAATTCTCCGAACGGTATCTCCATCAAGTCTCCAGAGAAAATTTTCCCTTGAGTTTCTAAAGGCACATCTCTATACAATTTGTCTACCCTAACCGAGTGGCCTTAAGGACTTAGTACAGATACCCCACTCACAATCTCCTCAGAGTGCACACCCAACGACCCAGATATGGCACATGCAATATACGAATGAGTAGATCCAACATCTATCAAAGCAGTGTACGGCATGCTAAAAATCAAGAACGTACCAATTATGATGTCCGGTGCATCACCCTCCTCCCGGCGATGAGCTGCATACACCAACGCTGGCTGTCGAGCCTCAGCATTCCCGACCCCTCTGCCAGGTACTCCTCGACCCCGACCATTTCCATTACTGCCCCTACCTTGTACACGTCCTCTCAATGGTTGCGGTCCACCTCTCATTGGTTGAGCAATCCTCTGTTCTACAACTTGAACCTGATCTATTTTCTAAGAACAGTCCTTGACTTTATGCTCCATAGATCCGCACCGAAAACAAGCACCAGAACATTTCCTTCACTCGCCCAGATGTACCTTACCACAGTCCCTACAAACTTGTGGTCTAACAACATCCATCGGAACTGCTCGAACTAGCTCTTCCACTCTTGCCCTTTTAGCACTCCTATTTACACCACCCGAGGGTCTCGAATCCCTCTGAAAATGGTTTCGATCCTTCTCACGATTCTGTCTTTCAGTACGCTTCACCTCCTCAGCTATCTTAGCTTTCTCCACCAAAGCAGCAAAGTTACACTCCCTCTGCGGAGCAATTAGCACCCTAAGTTCATCTCTAAGACCACTCTCAAAGCGCACACTACGTTCATACTCCGTAGAGACTATCCTCATGGCTCAGCCTCAGAAACTCAGCCTCGTACTCAGCAACTGTCTTATCCCCTTGTACCAGATTCAGAAATTCCTTCCTGCGGGCGTCCACATAACTCGCCCCAAAATACTTTCCCTTGAAGACCGTCTTAAACAGCTCCCAAGTCACCTTGTCAGCAGGGGTCCCATCTCTCACAGTGAGCCACCATTGATAAGCCTCATCTTCTAGCAATGATATGGCTCCCTTCAGCTTCTGCTCTATGGAACAGTCCAAATCATCCATAATCCGTTCTGTAGCCTCTAACCAATACTCAGCCACATTCGAGGCTACACCAAATATGCCCCTAAAGATCTCCACTCCATTAGCCCGGAGTCACTCAGAAATAGACCCCCGAATTCTGTTACTCGTACTTGCCCCGGTAACCCTTTCCAGAACACGAAACATTTCCTAAGATAGAGCGTCATCCCCGGCACCTCGATCATGAGACTCTACTTCTGTTGAGGGTGGTACCGGTGCACTACCTTGACCACGTCTACGGCCTCTTCCACGAGCTGCTCTCGTACTCATGTCATATTATCTGATTACGAATTTTATGGGTCAATTAAATATTTCAGTGTTTATTACAGATGTTTTATGAACAGACAGTAATTCAGAGTTTGGTTTTCGCAGAATCGTAGCCTAACTACAGTCTCAGTTTAGTTATCAAAATTCTACAGTTCCACTATCACCTTAACTAGAGTATCATAATAGGGTTTTATTACAGGCATATAGCTGAAAATTCAGAAACATTCAGAAAAATTTAGAATGATACTTACAGACTTGGGCCGGAGATTCGGTGTGCCACCTTCTCTGAAAAAACGAATTCCCAAAGTAATTTTCAAAAATCTATTTTTTTAAAATCGATTCCACAGTCGAGTTGTTGCAACCGGGCTTTGATACCACTGAATGTAACACCCCAAACCCGGCCCAGACGTTACGGTCGAATCTGGTGTGTCACACTGAAGCGTCACTGTAAAAGTCATGTTCTATCAAAAATCTTGCTTTGTGTTTTAAGAGTATCTTCGTTATAGCTTAAAGTGAATAGAAGCTGTGCACCAAGTAGGATGCCAGTAAAAGAGGAAGTGAGTCTATTAGACTGCGTAAGTACCAAGCTCTCCAAGGATCCACTCCTAGACATGCACACAACCCTTGCCACACTTTAATTGAGTGGTTGTTCAGGAAAACCATTTCGTTTTAAACCATTTGAAAACTCTTATTAGTTTTGAAAACATTTTCGTTTAGGAAGCTTTTTCTTGTTTTGTGATATTTTGGAATCAAGTAATTTCTTTTTATCTTTCTTTTTCAAAATGCACCCTAGAGCTATTCGATTTCAAACATTTAAAACAATATCATGCCTAAGCTAACAATCATACTAAAGTAATTAAAAATTATTTAACCGGCTTTATTACAACTTAAACCCAAAATAGTTAAGGTAAATAGTAACTAATCAAGTCATAAGAAGAAAATCGAGTTTGCAAAACATGTGGCCACTCCGAATCCCTCACAGTTTCAAGTCCACTATGGTTGGAGGTTACCTGCATGGATAAAATTAAGGGGTGAGTTTGGAAAAATCAGTGTGTAAAATAACTCAACCATAGTCTAGATCAGTACAAACCACAAAAACAGATTAAGTTGGGCCTTAGCCCTATACAAAATTCAGAATGAAGCCCATAGGCCCATAATAGATACAGAGCAGAAATATCATGTATGCAGAAAATCCAACCCATATCCATCCGTATACACCCCCGTACCAACCTTACAGCATGTGGGGAGACAACTCGACCCACCCATCCGCTACACACCACAGAATTTGTAGCATAGCTGCCAGAACAGATATTTTGATAGAGTCACCAAATATAGATATTGTGGTAGAGCCACCAGAACAGATATTTGTGGCATAACCACCAGAACGCTTCCTCTATCAATATAACCCTTATTCCATGCAATAGATATACATGTCATGGCATATCGCAACAGAATTAGAATATCATGGAATTCAGTCAAAATTAACCCTAGGGGTATAGCGGTCATTTTGCACCTAGGGATATAATGGTAATTTCCATACTTACGGGTATTTAGTGAATTTACTATTTTAGGATTTTCTGGCATATTACAACCATCAACGTATTAACAGAACCACTTACCAGCATTTTTACCGAATTGGGCCCGTTAGCCCATTAACCCCTTTTTGGCCCATTAAGCCCAAATATACTGAAGTGCACAAAATTGCGCACTCTGCAATCTTACTACTTGAGATTACCAGGATTAACAATCAAACTATCTCACGAGCGCTCGCACGCTCGCAAGTTCAGAAAATGCCAGCTTTTTGGCATTTTGGCTTTTCAGCTTTTGCCGATCTAGTCTACGAGTGGGTGTCATTTACACACCTGTTTTATGATGAATTGAAGACAGGATCCCCTTACGATATCCTATAATCAGTTACTCATATGTTAGACTACAAGTCGATAACTATCATGTGTTAAACTCCTTACCATATTCGGCCATTAACACCTTAGGCTTTAAAGTTCTTACCTTTGCCAAAATTTGGACTAGATCTAGATGTCCAACAGTGTTAGCCTTCAAAGCCCTCTGCTGAATGCCCCCTTGTCAACACTAGTGCACACAAAACCAAAAGAAAGAAGCCAATACGCCCTTAGTCCAAATGTTAGCCACCCCTAGTTGATAGGGATTTCGGCTTTTACCTTAAAACATGAGTACTAATGAAAGATTCGAGCACTTACCTAAAACGTTATGTCACTACTCCCGATCTACTGTAGATCCAACCACCGCAAAAGAAGAGAAAAGTATAATCAGAGATTCAGCTTCTGAAGTACCTTAGTGTAGAAAAGTTTCGGTTTGAAAGAAAGGATGAGAGGTTTGGCTTTAATGGGGATTCAGCTAACCAGCTTTGATAGAGGCTAATGAGGAAAAGAAGAAGAGAAATATGGAGGATATAGGTTCGGCTAAGGAGAAATCGACAGCAGGTATTTAGTTTTGAGGGAAAACAAAGGTGAAGAAGATGAGGGTCGATAAGAAAAGAGAAAAGAAGAGGAGAGAAGATGAGAGAATTCGGTTTTAAAGAAAAGAAAGGATGATAGTTTTTGTCTTACACAAGTCGGTACAAGTGTAAAGTGTAGGTTTCAGGTTCTAGCAAAAGAAAAGAAAAAGAGAAAAACCTAAAGTACCCTACCCTATTTCAGCAAAACAGGAGAATGACCAAACAAATCCTGAAAATGCACAAAAAGAATTCGGCAGCCACTAACCCAAATGCCGAGATTGAAATCACTAAGAGACCTAGCCAAATTTGCACTTACAGAGTCCCCTATACGGCCAACTCATGCTTCCTAATCAGACTCCTTGATTTTCTCCCCTTATACCTCCTTTACTCAATCCCCTAAGCAACTCAAACTCTTCCTGACAGAGTTTCACCTGAGTTCCATCACATACCATTCCTGCTCATAAAAAAATAATACCTTTATTTGCTTACCTTATGACTTGAACCTTAGCTCCCCCTTGACTTCCACACGCCACCTTTTAGCACCTCAGTGGCGTCACCCTACCTCTTTACCACAGGTCTTCTTATGGCCTATTCTACCCTTTTAATCTTAAAAGCCCAATACACCAGAACTCCTTTCTCTTTTAAAATCAAAATTTATTAAATATACCAGGTTCTAACTTAGTCTTAGGCCTTCCAGAGGTCGACTAACATTCTTAAACATGATTTATACAATCAGATCATACCAAAAATCAAGATTCACCAAAACTCACAAAAATCCTGAAAAGCCCGAAAATCAGGGTGTTACAACCTGCTACTTGTTAAAAGTGCCTATTTGACTTGGGATTATAATTGTGAGGTCCTTATAAGGTTATTTGACCATTGAATGAATTAAATGACTTAAATGGGCATTATGTTATAATTCATTTATGGTTTAATAAAGGGGAAAAGTTGGTATTTAGCCTATTAAGTTAATTATATGAAAACAATAGAAAAAAAAAGCCATTTTTATGTGTTCATCCACCGAAAAATAAAAAGAAAGAAAAGAGAAAAGCTTTTTAGGGTTCGGCTATTGAGTTCCTTGATTAAGGTATGGATTTTGTTCGGTTTTTGATAATTTCTACGTTTTTGTAATCGTTACTTCGTATACTATCAAGCCCATGTCTCAATTTCTAATTTTGATGATGATTTTTAAATGTGCCATGGATGAATTCATGAGCTTTATGTTGTTATATGATGAAATATGAAAGTTTGATTATGGGTTAATATCTTTTATCTTTGAATTTTTAATAATTTTGAGTAAAATGGGCTAAATTGTGAAAATTGAAAATTGAAGGACTAAAATGTGAAATAAATGAAATGTGTGGACTTGTATGAGTACTATGAGATTTCGGCTAGGCATATGTACAAAGAAATTTGGTGTATTTTGTGATTTGATGAAATAGGGACTAAAGTGTCAAAATATGAAAATGTGAGGGCTAATTTGTAAAATGCCCTAAATTTGTATTTATGGAATGTTTAGAATGAATGTGTGATTAAATGAGTCAAATTTGAATTTATATAGATAAAGAGTTAAAGAAAATAAAATTAGATTGGGGAAAGTCGAAAGTCGTCGAGTAGTCGATTTCGTATATCTCAATCTGAACGAGGTAAGTCTATATACCAATAAATGCACTTGAATTGATTTATTTATGGTTATATGTTATTGAACTATGATGAATGGCTTTATGCCTTAATTTGGGACATCTGAGAAAGTATCGACGAATTTTCGACGTTTGAAAAGCCCCGTACGAATCTTAGGAATAGTTAGGATACATATATCATGACATAGGATCCGATATATTTTTTCATGTAAGACCACATCTGGGACGTAGGCATCGTATTTATTTTCGTGTAAGACCTTGTCTGGGACAATGGCATCGATATTTGGTTACATGTAAGACCACGTCTGGGACGTTGGCATTGTATATGTTTTCCGAGCTATCCGCGTATCCTTATGTTTCCGAACGGTTCAAATGGGCATTCAGAGAAAATGAATAAGTATGTAAAAATAAATCCGATTTAGGTACGATTGATATGAGTATCATATTTGATATTAAAAAGTAAGTATATGTTCTTTAATGAACAAAAGATGATATGTGGTAAAAGCATGAGAAATTATGCTATATGTGACATGGAAATTGGAAGATATGAAAGGTATATGAATATGGAAGTTGTGATAGTTTATGACTTGAATTATATGTGATTTGATGATGACTTAATGTTTAATGTGTTAAGTTTATTTGTATATGGATTACTAAGCTTTTATAAGCTTACTCTATGTGTAATTTAACTGTTTTACAGATATCGTAGCTACTTGAAGCTCGGGGATCATTGTGGATTATCACCACACTATCAAACCTTATTTTGGTACTTTGAAATTGTATATATTAAAGTATGACATGTATAGGCTAGAAGTTGTGAGAATATGTTTTGTGATGTATATATTATACCATGTGATATGGCTAAATTATGTTTGAACTTATGGTTGGAAAGGTTATATAAATTATATGGTATGTTTGAATAACCAAAAGAAATGATCAATGTTGAGAAGTTTTGGTAAGCTTAAGCATGTGATTGAGTAATGTATGTTTTGATATTGAAATTTGCTAAAATTGGTGTACAAATATGCTTGTTCCATTGCTTGTAGGTTTGACCCAATTGGGGTGATAAGTTGGCTATTCAAATGGCCTATTTTTGTCCACATGGGCAGAGACACGGGCGTGTGGCTAGCCGTGTGACCCAAGTCAGTTTCGACCACGGCCAAGGCACACAGGCGTGTTTTGTGGCCGTGTGAGCAAGTCAGTATGCATGCCCTATTTAGATATGGCTTAGACACACGGGCGTGTCTAAGGCTATGTAAGGCACACGGCCTGTTCACATGGGCGTGTGACCTGTTCAATTTTGAAAATTTTTTTTAAGTTCCAAAAATTTTTGTATGAGCTCGGTTTAGTCTCGACCCCTTTCTAATGCATGTTTTAGGTCTCGATGACCTATATAAGGGACTTAAGATTAATGTTTGAATTAAAATGATATGATGCTTATAAAATGAATGTTAATGTTCTATTTTGTCTGGTAATGCCTTTAACCCTACTCTGGTGATGGATACGAGTTAGGGGTGTTACATGTGCAACCCGAAATTTTAACCTTTGAAAAAATTAGATTTTTACCCCAAAATCAATAGTTTTAAATAAAAAAAAGTATAACATCCCAAATTTAGCTCTATAAAATTTAGAAATATATCAAAAATAGGAATTGACCCAATGGTTAGTCATTAAATGTGAAAGCTTGAAGGTTAGCTGGAGGTCCCAAGTTCAATTCTTAACTTTTACAAAATAAATTAATTTTTTGCAAATTCCCTTGTTTCTTTATGTGTTGGCATCCAAGCTTAGTAAACCTAGGTGTAAATACAATTTTTTATCAAAATAATTAGCCTTTTAACCTATTTTGTTATACCTTAGCCATCCTTAACCCCCTCTCCATCTCTTCATCTCTATTTTATTTTCTTTTCCCTTTTTTCTCTATTGTTGTCGTTGGCTACACCTCCCATTTTACCATCATCTTCTTCTTCTTTATGCATCAAAATTGTGCACCATCTCCATTTCTATATTGCTGAAATTTTACCTCAATTAAATTAGCCCTAAATCTGAAATTTTGAACTCCAAGATCGATCCCAAACATCGCCTAGAAAGTGCCATTGTCATTTCTCTCGATTAGCTTGTATAAGGTCTCTTATCTCTTCAATTTCTTAATTAATCTTGTTCATTAAAAACCTAAATGTCTAGATATGAAATTTATGGAATTTTAAATGTTTTTAAATGTATGTTTCCATATTTTAATGAGGTTTCAAATCATTTTTAAATTTAGCCCCAATTTCGGCCACCATGGGTGGTTGTGCATGCGCATATGTGTAGAATAGGGGCTTGTTTTGTTTCTTGAATCTTGCCCAATTAATTCTACTCTTAATTTGAGTTCTTGAACCCTCTTAATCATCTATTAAACCCATGTCAATTAGGGAAAAGACTTTCTTGATTGTTTGGGAATTCGAAACTATGGCTTGGTAATTTTGAAATTTGTAATAATTTTAAGGGTTAATTTTTGGTATTTAGTAAATAAAGGTTAATTAAATAAAACAAAACAAAATTTTGTTCTCATATCATCTTCTACAATAAAAAATTAGGGCTTAGGAAGCCATTTTTGTGCTCAAGCTTTCGACAATCTCTTCCTTGTCTAATTGGAATATATTTTGTCTCGTTTTTAATGGTTTCTATGTTTTTGGAGTCGTTGTAACTTAATCTAGCTAGCCAGGGACTAATTTGAAATTTTTTTAAAGTTTTAGGGTTTTTCCATTGATGAATGTATATGTATTTTGATGTATGATAATAGAAAATAAATGGTTGTTGTTAGATAAACAACATTGGTTAAGAGATTTTTGATAAAATTGTCAATTAGGGATTTATTTGTGAAATGTGGAAATTTTGTGGTAGAAATGTGAAATAAATGAAATGTATGGGTTGCTGTGGTAATAAGGAAAATTCCGCTAGCATGGGTAGGGACCTAATTGCATGAATTTGTATTTTTATGAGCTAAGGACTAAATTGTAAAGATGTTAAAATATTAGGGGAAAATGTAAAGTTTCTATAATATACATTTTGGGCTAAATTGACTAGAATGGTAATTGAATAATTTAATTTCGATTACATATAGATCAAGAAAAACGAAGTTTGGATCTAGATTGGGAGAAAAATAAAATATTGGACTAGTCGATCCATTTCATTGTTTTTGCGATCGAGGTAAGTTCGTATGTTAATAAGCATTAATATTATTGTGTTTTAAATGTTTTATTATTGAATTAATTGTGAATACAACCTTAAAGATATGTTCGATGAAGATTTGACAATGTGAATTCCCGGTTGAACCTTAAGAATAGATTAGGACACAAATGACATGTCATTAGGGGTTATGTGTTTAGGTGTTGGTCCATACGTCCTACTGGTGGCTGAGTTATCCGGCATGTGTTGTAAATTCTCATCAGCTTGTGTGAGCAGCACCATGTAGCTACATCATGACTGTCAACTTGCGTGAGCAGACCCGTTGTTAGCTCAAGAGTGAGCATTATATGAGATATGAGATTGAGATAGCTTCGACTATGTATTTGGCACTTAGGGTGCGAGATTCCTGAGTATTTGATATTATTCCAAATGGTTCAACGGGTATATCAAAGATATGAAATGGTGAGAAATAGTTATGTATCAATACAGGTATGTACAGAAACTATTTCAGTATTGAAGCTGTGAAAGTTGTGATTTCATGATTACTTATTTGGCTGAATATAAGTTAACCTTATGATTTAATGATTTTGTAGTATATTATGTTCATATTACTTGAATGGTGAATGAGTGGTGAGTTTTGTTTATTAATTCATACGATCTTACTAACCTTATAGCTTACTTTATTTACTTTTTTGTGTTTTATAGTGATTATCGAAGCTTGCTCGGATTTGGGAGTTGTCGGAGATCTCATCACACTATCAAGTTTTCACTTTGGTACTTTTGAACTTGTGTATTTGGTTATATGGCTTGTATAGGATTTATGGTCATTTTGGTATATGTCAGTAATGGATTGAGTCATTTGATTGATGTCATTCAAATATACGCATTTTTACTCTAAATGTAACCTTTTTATTTTATAATTACCGAATATATTTTAACCTATTCCATTAATTAAATCTTAATTATACCAAATCAATATTAAGCATAATTGTCTAAATTTAAACAACCTCACGATATAATAGGCATGCATGTATAATACACATAAACAAAAATATTCATTTAACCACATACAAATATCATTTAATTAATTATATACACTAGTACCGAAACAAATCATGTCAAAGTACCTATCTATCACATACCAAATTATAATTCATAATATGGTACATTTCCAACTCAAATATTTAACCTAACATTTTAATCTTTCATTACCGAACCTCAAACAAAACATATCCACCAAAGTTATCATATCACATATTCATTATTTGCTTCCACAAACCATTCAAGCATAACATATGCACATACATTGCCTTGACAAACCGATCCAAAATAACCAATACATAGTCGGATATATAATTGTTATTTTACTTCATTACTAGCCGATTTATAAATCCATTCACAAAAACATAGCATAACATGCTTAAAACTTACCAAAGATGAACTAATCATAAGCTATTTGTGACACCTTAACCAAACTCAACAACCAAATTTTCTCATATATTTTTATCCATGCAAGTACCTTAGCCGAATCAAAAAAAAAAAAATCCAAAATCACCAACCATTTTCAACGCATGTAACTCATATAAACATGACTAAAGTTTCATATAATCACTTATCATATTAGCCATTTTTGCATGGCTTAATATATACACAACTTCAAACTTAATTAAATAAAACCTAGCTTATACATGCCATAATATCAAGTTTAAACTTATAATGTACCAAAAATAGTCGATAGTGTGATAGACTTTGCTGACAATCCCCGAGCTTGTAACTAGACTTCAAAATCTATAAAACAGAGGCAAAACAAAAACACACACAGTAAGCTATTATAGCTTAGTAAGTCGTAAGCAAATAATTAACTCAATGTTAATATCAACTAAACTTAACCAAATTAATTTATGCTATCATAATCACATTTATTTTCAAGATTATAATTTCATATATAACATATACTTCCATATACAAATTTTACATTGGCCGAATATACATAAACTCATATACATGTATTCATGAATCATTTCATAAATATTCCCATTATATAATCAAAAGGCCGAATACACTTTCTATATGCACATACATTTTTCATATACATCATACATGATTTGCAACACATATCAAGTAACTTACTTACCTTATTTCAAATAGGAAATAAGCTATCACATACCTGATCACTTTAGCTCATTTTACACATTCGGTCACAACTTATAATTGCCCATTGAACCATTCGGAATTGATTAAGGCACTCAGATAATCACACATATTGTACAATGCCAACGTCCCAGACGTGCTCTTACATGTAATCACATATCGATGCCACTGTCCCAGACAAGCTCTTACTCGCACACATATATCGGGGTCACATGTCAATGCCAACATATAAAACGTGGTCTTACTCGCACACATATATCGATGCCATGTTCTTACTCGCACATCACATATCAGAATCCTATGTCATGACATAAGAATCCTAGCTATTCCTAAGGTTCATACGGGGCTTTTAGACGTTGTAACTCGGTCGAAACGAATTTGTAAACATAGCTCCCAAGCTTATACATATTCGGCTAACAACATATATACTACACATAATTCATTTTAGCATATAAAGTTCATATTTATTTAAAATAAACAACATCTATTTGCTTATAAACTTACCTCGAACGATGAAAATCGAAACGGAACGGCTAATCGACAACTGTAGTTTTCCCCCGATCCAAATCCAATTTCTTTGGTTCTTCATCTAAACATATTTAAATTAAACTCATTCAAACATATTTTCACTCAATTAAGTCCAAAAACACATAAATGGGTAAATTACCATTTTACCCCTAACATTTTACACTTTTTACAATTTAGTCTAAATTGTACAAAACACAAAACATGCAAAATTTGCACACACCATGCTTAGGCCGAATATTCCTTGTGTTCATACAAGTCCATACATTTCATTTATTTCACATTTTAGTCCCTCAATTTATTACTTTTGTAATTTAGCCCTAGTTACTCAAAATCATCAAAAATCTCAATACAAAACATATCTTTCATAATTCATCAACTAACATCACAAAAATCAAATATTCATCAACGACATAACTCAAAATATTCATCAAAATCAGAAGTTGAAACATAGGCTTTGTACATTACACTGCAACGATCTCAAAAACGTAAAAATTATCAAAAATCGAGCTAGTTACATACCTTGATTAAGCTCCAACAATGGCCGAACCCTAAGCTTTGTTTCTTTCTTTTCTTTTCTTTTTTTCTATGTTTCAGTCAAAATATGAACATTAACATGGCTTTTTAATTTTAATGTTTTATTATACATATATTATTTCACATATTACATAAATAACCTTTATAAAAAATATAAAACCATTATATTTAATGGCTATAATTGTCCACCTTAAACTAACATGGTAATATTGCATTATAAATGCCTTCATTTTTAAAGACAACAACAATTCAACCCTTACACCTTAAACTATCAAGTTTTCATTTTACGCGATTAAGCCCTTTTATTTAATCGGGCACTCAAACGACAAAATTAAATCACGAAAATTTCACAGATATAAATTCACACATGATAAACACAGAAAATAATATTAAAATATCTTTTTGACTCAGATTTGTGGTCTTGAAACCACCGTTCTGTATAGGGTCTAAATCGGGCTGTTACAGACGTAGTCTTACATGTAATCAAATATCGATGCCACTATCCCAGACAGGGTCTTACACGAAATCAAATATGATGCCAATGTCCCAGACATGGTCTTACATGTAAATCATAAGTCGATGCCAACGTCCCAGACATGGTCGTACACGAGAACACATATCGAATCCTATGTCATGACATATGTATCCTAACTATTCCTATGGTTCGTACGAGACTTTTCGGACGTCGTCACATTATCAGAACTTTCTCAGATATCACATATTGAGCTGTCATATAGCCATTCAACTCAATTCAATGTCATATAAACATAAATAAATCAACTCAAACACATTTATTTGTATATTGACTAATCTCGTACAGAAATGAACGGAAACGAGCAACTATTCAATGACTTTCGTTTTCCCCCGATCTAATTCTGTTTTCTTTGGTTCTTAATCTAATCACATTAAAATTTAACCCTTTTATTCATAAAACCATTCAATTCAATCCAAAAACACATATTTAGTGCATTTTACAAATTAACCATCACATTTTCACATTTTCACACTTTAGTCCTTAATTCACAAAATCACAAAATACACAAAATTTCTATATACCCGTGTTAAGCCGAATTCTCATAGTATTCATATAAGCCCATATATTTCATTTATTTCACATTTTAATCCCTCAAGATCTCATTTTAAAATTTAGTCCAAATTACTCAAATTCATCAAAAATTCAAAGACAAAACTTAGTAATCTAACACATATTGTAACGCCCCGATTTTTGGGCCTAAACGTATTGGGCCTTGAGTCTGGGTTCGAGTAGAAGATGGCACGAATAATTCGGGTGTTCTAGTTAATTATTATTATTATTATGTTTAGCTTAGTTTAGTAGTTAAATAAATAACGAATGGCTTATAGTGTCAAAAAAGTCCGGGGCTTGGCCTATAGCTTTAACAAAATTCTCAAATTTTGCCTTTTAAGAGAATCTGGGCAGTAGGCCTTATTAATAATTTCGGCTGAGTTTTAGCATAAAGGAGCACTTGGCCTAGTGGCTAAGCACGCTAGGAAGGCATGGAAGGTGCCTGGGTTCAAGGTACGGCGTGCGCAAATGGTTGTTTTTTTTACAACCAAGGATTGCCGCAAGGAGGCCTTATAAATATCTCGGGAGGAAAGGTGACACAAAAGAGGCACGTGGTCAAGTGGCAAGGACGCGTTAAGAGTGTGCATGTGGTTAGGGGTTCGAGTCTGGTAAGTAGTGATATTTTGTTTTATTTTTAAACGAATTGGGACTGCTGCAGATAAGTCCTAAAATTAGATGTGAGTAGATTATATCATGAGAAGAGCTTCAGTGCAGTGGCAGTAGCGTGCCAAGCCTACCGAGAGGTTATGAGTTCGATTCCAGGGGAAGGTGAATTCTGTTTTATTTTTTGAAACGGGCCAAAACTGAAGCAGGTTAAAGGTTAGAATTAATTGTGACCATATATTAGTAAAGGAAGAAGCATGGCACAGTGGCTAGCAGCTCGGACGAAGGAGCAAGGGGGCAAGACAGACGGAGGTCTGGGGTTCGAGCCTCATCTTGCGTACGTAAGGTTGGGATTTTTGCTGCACGCGTGGGGAAGGAGTTGGGGTCTGATCAGGACTCTTGGCAGCGTGCTGGAACGGTGCAAGCGGTGGGATGATTGGTTTGGAGTTTGAATAAAAAACATTGAATTTGGCCAAATCAAGGAGCAATTCGGGGAATGAATTTAGGAAGAATTCCTATGCTGAAATACACTCGTTCGGCCATAGCTAATAAGTTTCGTACATCTTTGGCCTTTAGGATTTATTTCTTTTTTTTCTTTTTGGGTTACTGGGGGTATTTTAGTTTGGCCGAACCTAAATCCTTCATATTTCTTTTTCTCTCCCTTATAAACCCTTATCAAGAATCGGTTAGCCGAAACTCCATTGAAGCCGAACCTCTCATTATTTCTTTTAAAACTGAAACTTTTCTACACCGAGGTACTTCGAAAGCCGAATCCTTGAGTATAATTCTTCCCTTCTCGTACAGTGTTTGGATCTACAATAGATCAAGAGTAGTGTCATAACGATATAGGTAAGTGTTCGAATCCTTCTTTAGTTACTTATGTTTTAAGGAAAAGCCGAAACCCCTTAAGGGTGGCTAACGTTGGGACTAAGGGCATTGTTCCCTCTTTATTTTGGTTTTGTATGCACCAGCGTGGTCAAGGGGGCGTACAGCGAAGGGCTTGAAGATTAACTCGGTTGGACATCTAGATCTAGTCCTTATTTTGGCAGAAAGGTAAGAACTTTAGGGTCTAAGCAATGTTGGCCGAATATGGTAAGGGGCTAGTATGTAGTTGTTTTGATATGTAGACTGATGTTTTAGTAACTCGATTGTAGGTAACTCGTGTGTGGATCTCGCCAACGTACCGTTACAGATCAGGTGTGTAAATGACACCCACTAGTAGACTAGATCGGCAAAAGTCAAAAAGCCAAAATGCCAAGAAGCCGGCATTTCGAGAAATTGCGAGTGTACGAGTGCTCGTGGGATTTTTTGTATTGATAATTTTGGTAACTTCAACGGTAATATTGCAGAGTGTGCAATTTCGTGCACTTCGGTATATTTGGGCTTAATGGGCCGAAATCGGGTTAATGGGCCAACGGGCCCAATTCGATAAAAACGCTCGATAAGTGTTTCTGTTAATACGTTAATAACTGTAATGAGCATGAAACCCTAAAAAGACTGATAAAATTACTGAAATACCTCTGTATGGTAGAATTACCGTAATACCCCTAAAGGGGTAAGTTTACGATTATGTCCCTCGAGGGTAAATAACTGTTCTTATGCTATAATTTGACTGTCTTTCTGAAGCATGCCTTGTTAAATATATATATTCTACATACATGTCATTTTGCATGGGGTTGGGTTTTGTTATGGAGGAAAAACCCGTTCTGGTGGCTGTGCCACATATTCTGATATAAGCAGCCTTGCTACGGATTATAGTTAGTGCCGCAACCGGTGCTAACACTGTAAGTGTAGGGATGGCTTGGGTGATTTATTCCCCACAGGAAGTGTGGGGATGGACGGAGGCAAGTGCAGGGTTGAATGGGGGTTATCATGCATTAATCATACGAGACTATTTTGAAATGGGCTCAACTGTGTTAATATGGGCAAGGCCCAATATATCTCTACTTGTAATAGGGCTACGGCCAAGATTGATACTGATATGGGCTAGGCCCAAGATACTCGACATCTTGTAAGGGCTATGGCCCAGATTAATATTGATATGGGCTAAGGCCCAATTAACTTTGATTTCTGAATAGGGCTTAGGCCCAGTAAAGCTTGAGCTGATTTGGGCTTTGGTTGGTTTATTTTACACACCGAGTTTCCCAAACTCACCCCTTATTTTCATCCACGCAGGTAATCCCCAACCATAGTGGACTTGGAGTGTGAGGATTCTTGAGTGGCCACGCGTGCTCGCAAATTTGGTTTTCTTTTCTGGGAATTAGACATCTTTTATTTACTTTTATGATTTGGGTTTTAAGTTGTAATAAGGCCGCTTTAATGTTTTTTAATTGTTTTTAATATGTTTTACTAGAATAGGTATAATATTATCTTAATCACTGAAACTGATTAGTTTTAGGGCGCGTTTTCAAAAACAGTAATTGATTTTAAAATATCATGACAACAAAGCAAAACTTCCGCAACAGAAACATTTTCCAAAGATAATCACTTTTTCTTAAACTGGACTTAAATGAATTGGTTTCCTAAGAACATACACTAAGTTAAGGTGTGGCAATGGTGGCGTGCATGTCTAGGATTGGATCCGAAGGGAGCTTGGTACTTAAGCAGTCCGATGGACTCGCCTCCTCTTTTCCGGTTTCGTACCTGGTGCACAGCTTCCATTCACTTTAACCTATAATGAAATCATCTTCTAAACACTAAGTACGATTTTCTAGACTAACAATAGAAAATGTCTTTAACGTTCTGATGTAGCACGTCGGATCCGGTCATAACGTCTAGGCCAGGTTTGGGGTGTTACACATATCTTTCATTTACTACCATCAAACTTTATAAAGTTCACATTTTCAACAATGGCATAACTCAAAATCATCAACAAAATCAGAAACTAGGGCAGGAGCTTGATAGATTACTAAGCAACGATTACAAAAATGCAGAAATTATCAAAAACCGAACAAAATACATACCTAAATCACCAAATCTCTTAGCTGAACCCTAAGCTTGAGTTTTCTTTATTTTTCCTTTGATATATTCAGCCAAATGATGAATAAATGAAGCCAATATTATGTTTTGTTTAATTAATAAACATTAATACACAATTTACTCTTACAACCTTATAATATACATTTAAAATTCCACCAACTAATGTCCATTAATGTCATTCAATACATTCCATAGTCAAATAACCACATAAGGGCCTCACAATTAAAGAGACATAGCAATTAGACACTTTAACAAATAGAAGGCCACTTTTACATTTTATGCGATTAGGTCTTTTTTCAAAATTAAGCACACAGTCGATCAAAGTTTCATACGAAACTTTCACACATGTTAATTCACATATTATAAGCATGAGAATTAATATTATAAATATTTTTCTGACTCAGATTTGTGATCCCAAAACCACTACTCCGACAAGGATCTAAACCGGATTGTTACAACTCTCCCTCCCTTAAGAATTTTAGTCCCCGAAAATCTTATCGTTGAACAGATTCAGAAATTGCCATCTCATAACATCTTCAGACTCCCACGTAGCCTCTTCAACACCATGTCGATGTCACTTTACTTTTACTAACAAAATTTTCTTATTTTTTAATTCTTTAATCTCACGAGCTAAGATACGGATCGGTTCTTCTTCGTAGGTCATATCAGACTGAATCTTAGTCTTAAACGGAGAAGTCACATGTGATGGATTTGATCTATACCGTCGAAGCATCGATACATGGAATACATTATGAATATTTTCTAGCTTTGGTGGCAATAACAATCTATAAGCAACTGGCCCGATACGCTCGATAATCTTATACGGCTCGATGAACTTCAGACTTAATTTACCTTTTCTTGCCAAATCGAAGTACTTTCTTCTATGGAGATACTTTTAGAAACACTTTGTCCCCGATCTCAAATTCAATATCTTTTAGTTTCAAGTCTATGTACGATTTTTGACGATCGAAAGTTATTCTCAAACTATCTCGGATCACTTTTACTTTTTGTTTAGTCTTTTTTATCAAATCGACCCCGTATATCTTGTTCTCATTGAGCACAATCCAATACAAAGGTGTATGGCATTTGGTACCATATAAGGCTTCGTATGGTGCCATTTTAATGCTCGATTGAAAACTATTATTATAAGCGAATTCAATCAAAGGCAAATACTATTCCCACGTACCTTCAAACTCAAGAATGCAACATCTCAACATATCTTCAAGAATCTGAATAATCCGCTTGGATTGACCATCTGTTTGCGGGTGAAAAGTAGTAATGAAGTGCTATTTCGTACCCAAAGCATCTTGAAAATTTTTCCAAAATCACGATGTCAATCTTGGATCTCTGGTTTACATAATAGATAATGACACACCGTGCAATCTCACAATATCAAAAATGTATAACTCAACTAACTTATCAAGTGAGTAATCGGATTGTATTTGAATAAAATGAGCTGATTTCGTCAATCGATCAACTACAACTCAGATTGCATCTTTCTTTCTTAGAGATAGGGGCAAACCTGAAACAAAATCCATCGTCATTCTATCCCATTTCCATTCGGGAATCATAATTGGTTGTAACAAACCAGATGGCACTTGATGTTCAACTTTAACTTGCTGATAGATTAAAATTTTGAAACAAAGTCGGAGATATCTCTTTTTATTCCAGACCACTAGTAATTCTATTTCAAATCATTATACATTTTCGTACTACTTGGATGAACAGATAATCGACTATTGTAAGCTTCATTCAAAATCATCTAAATTAACTTTGGATTTCTCAGAACACAAATCCAATCTCGGGATCTCAAACAATCATCTTTATCAACTCTAAATTCTTAATCAGAATTTAAATCACTTTGAGCTCATTTTGCTATTACCTCATTATCAACTTTCTGAGCATCAATAATCTGTTGTAAAAACAACGGTCTCACTTTCAATTCGGCTAAAATTGAACCATCATGAAACAAAGTTAAATGAGTATTCATGGCACATAATGCAAATAATGACTTTCGACTTAGAGCATTAGCAACAACATTAGCCTTTCCCGGATGATAATCAATAACAAGCTCGTAGTCTTTCAGTAACTCTAGCCATCTTCTTTGTCACAAATTCAAATCTTTATGAGCCATCAGATATTCCAAACTTTTTTGATTGGAATAAACATGACATTTCTCACCAAAAAGATAGTGGCGCCAAATTTTTAAAGCAAACACAATCGCAGCTAATTCCAGATCGTGCGATGGATAGTTCTTTTAGTGCGTCTTAAACGGTCTTGAAACATAAGCAATGAATTTGCCTTCCTGCATCAAAACACATCCCAGACTGTTTAACGTAGCATCACTATAGATCACAAATTCTTTACCCGATTTGGGTTATACTAACACTGGAGCTTCACTGAATAGGACTTTCAACTGATCAAAGCTTTTTTTACACTTTTCAGGCCATTCAAATTTCACATCTTTCTGAAGCAGCTTCGTCTACGGATTTGCAATCATAGGAAAGCCTTTTATAAACTGTCTATAATAACCGGCAAGTCCCAGAAAAATACGGACTTCAGAAACATTTTTCGGAGGCTTCTAATCCAAAATAGCTAAAATTTTGCTCGGACCAACTCGGATACCTGATGCTGACACAATATGGCCCATAAAAATAACTTCGCGCAACCAGAACTCACATTTGTTAAACTTCGCATACAATTACTTATCACGCAAAGTCTGTAGTACTATTCTCAGATGCTCGGCATGCTCGAATTCATCACGCGAATAAATTAATATGTCATCAAAAAATATGACAACAAATCAATCTAAATACGGCCTAAAAATTCTGTTCATCAAATCCATAAAGATAGCAGGTGCATTAGTTAATTCGAAAGGCATAACTAAAAACTCATAGTGGTCGTATCTCATTTTGAATGCATGTAACGACCCAAAAATCCTGAAATCTCAAATTTTATTTTTTCGATTCTGATAAAAAAATGTGCTAGGTAATTTCGGTTAAGTAGGTAATGGTAGGTCTTGGATAAGGTTTAAGTTCGAACTTAGGGGAAAAGAAATTATGCGTTAATAATTAAAAGGACCTTTTTGGCAAGTAGTTGGGCTTTTAAATGAAGATGGGGAAAATGGCACCAAAAAACCTTGTGGATGAGTGGTTAAGTGACGCCACTTAGAGTGTAAGGGGTGGAGTTAGTGGCTAGCAAAGAGATCCAATGTTCATATCCTAGCTTAGTATTTTTAGATGTTTAATTGTGGCCTTCAAGAAGATTGAAAGTGAAGTGAAGATGGACTCCAATGGGAGTATTCAGAAGAGAAAATTGAGGAAGGGATCAAGGGGTTATCAGGGAGAAAAATGAGGAGATGAGAAGGGGAAAGTGATGCAGCCGAATGGGAAATTGAGGGTCAGGCAATTCGGCTATAGGGGCTATAACTAAGTGCCAAATGCAAGGTTGCCAGGCTAATGCCGAAATCTCTCTCACTTTATTTTCGGAAACCCTTTTCTCTTCAAGATCCATAAAGCCGAAAACCTTTGCTTTTTTCTTTCTTTTCTTGTGCCAATTTTCTATTCTTCTTTAATCTGTGCCAAATAAACCTTATTCACTATACTAAGCTTGAAAGCCGAATACTCTTTGGCCAAATACCCTTGGTGCAATTACTACTCCTTCTACTTCAGTCAAATCTAGTGTAAGTGTTCTTCTCCCAATCGGTTTTGCTAAGAATCAATTTTACTGTTCTTCCCTCACTCTTTCTAATCAACTGTGGTAGGGATTTAGTATCAGATCTCGGATCTTGGCTCTCTATCGAAATTGCTCCTAAGGTGTTTTGCCATTTTGGTAAGTATTCCTCTCTTGTTGGCTAAGGTTGGCCGAATGGTCTTAAGTGAGATAAGGGGGTGAATTATGTTGGATGCGAGTCCCCTAATATTTGGTTTTAAAAAGTAAGATTAATGCAGATCTAGGGAGTACGTGATCAAGGAAAAGCTATTAGGGATTGGTGTTCAAAGTAAGGTTAAGGTGAGGTTTCAGTTTTGGGTAAAATATGTATTAAGCATACGATTAATTGAAGGGTGATATCATTTGTAGGTTTGTGACTAAGGGAAATCGTAGCACGCTCTATTACCAGGTGTGTACATACACTGCACACATAAGCAGATCGGCAAAACCTAAAATGTCGAAAAGCTGAAATGCCGAAAAGCCAAAATTTTGGTTACGGCAGACTTGTGAGTGCGTGAACACTCGTAAGGGGGAAACTGATAGGTTGTTTGAGGCCCCATGGGTGATTCCATGGACGTGGGTTGTCATTTGACCAACCGGGCCTAAATAGGCTTAATGGACCTGATGGGCTATTGGGCCCATAATAGGCCAAAATTGATTATCGATGCTATGTGATAGAAATTCGTATGCGAGCATGTGTATAATATGATTGGGGCTAATGGGCCATATATAGGTGATTCGGGCCTAATGGGCCATATGAATGTGATTGGGCCTAGTGGGCCATATACAGGTATGTGAATTTGATTGGGCTTTGCAAGGGGTTTTGGGCCTAGTATATGATGACTACATAAAACATAATTAATTAATTGCAACCGTGGACAAGTCAAAGGGTTAAGGTGCGGCAACGGGTATATGTATGTCTAGGATTGGATCTAAGAAGAGCATGGTACTTAAGCGATCTTAATGACTCACCTCCTCTTCTCTGGCATCCTACCTGGTGCATAGTATTTGCTCATCTTAGCTTACGGGATTTGTTAACGAGCCAAGGCAAGTGAAAATCGTAAAGAAAGGGAAAATTACTGAAATGCCCCTAAGGGAAAAAATGACCAAAATACCCCTAGGTGTTGAAGGTAAGTTTTATGGATGTGACATGCATACATCTAATATTCTGCTTAGGTTGCATATGGGTTTGGAATTAGAACGGAGGAAGTATATGAGGATCGCATGGTCGCTTGACGATCGTGGATCCACCGAAAGCTTTTTAAGGCCATTATATGATTAGAAGCTTGCTGTAATGAAGGTAGTTCCGCAATCGGGCTACCATTGAAGTGTATCGGTTGGGTGGGTCGATATTTATATCTCCACATAAAGTGTACCGGATGATGGAGCTGAAGTGTAATAGATGGATAATAGGGGTGGGTTGCATTGCACTGCATTACATGTGTGATTTTATGAAGATTGATGAATGCTTGCTGCTCGACGAGGGTGTACATACTAAGTTTACGAAAACTCACCCCCTCTTTTATTTTTTTCTCAGATAATAGAAGGTTCGATGTTTGGAAGGCCTCTGGGTGGCCAGCTAGCAAAACGACTTGGACTTGGTTGTTGTAAAAGCATTTAGTTCCTGATTTATTAAGTGATTTTAGACTGGATTGTAATAAGGCCTCCCCTTTTTATTATTATTTGGATTATTATTCTTATGCATTGTAATTGCAAGAAGTTGAATAGGGATTTTCTAAACCATAGTTTTTATATACTACGTTTCTGTAACCAAACTTTTAATTGATAAACTTTCTTAAATCAAATGTTTTAAAAAAAGCTTTCAGAACTGAAAAGAATATTTTTATAAGTTAACTAATGTTTTATATCTTAAGGAAGGGTTTTCAATAAAAACAAGGTTTTAACTAAAACACTTTAATGTGATACGCTAGATTCAACCATAACGTCTGGGCCAGGTTTGAGGTGTTACATTTAGTGGTATCAGAGCCCAAGTTACAAAAATCGAGCTGTGAAGTGGGCTTATTATTATTTGGTTTCTTTGTTCTAACTTAAAAAAAATCATACTGTTTTGGAAAAAGGGAAATCTTGCTGAGCGGCACACCGAGTCTCTGACGTCGAACCAAGTAAGTACTTTTATCCTTATGCTTGTTTAAAATTTTAAACAGTAGATAGATAGAGGGCTACTTTAGATGATTCTGTTGGAATGGAACTGAAGCCCGTAGGACCTTGAAACTGTAGAGGATTTTTGAAAACAATCTTCTATTTTTAATACTTTCATAAGACATCGGTAAACTATTAAACTAACTAAAACTTCATAAAAATTTCTAATCCAGATAATACGCGAATTGACGATGAGTGTTAGAAGAGGTGGAAGAGGTCGTGGCTAAAGCCGCAGAAGTGTTAGGGCTGAATCATCGGCATCTGGCCATATGCCCGATGTTAGAGTAGAAAAGGCTCTGGCCTCACCTGTGGCTGGGAACAGACCGTATGATCGGGTCGCGGGAGAAGATGCATTGTCGCAGGCAATCTAAGGATTTTAAAAAGGGTCGCTGGTCCGAATAATGGCACTGGAAATCGGGGGTCCATTCCAGAGTGACTTCGTTCGAATGGGGTGAAGATCTTTAAAAGCGTGGCTGGTGTGGCTCCTAACATGACGGAATATTGGTTGGAGGCCACTGAAAGGATAATGGAGGACTTGGACTGCTCACCTGAACAAAAGCTGAAAGGGGCAGTGTCATTGCTTAGGGAAAAAGCCTACCAGTGGTGGTTGACGGTGAAAGAGGGCACCCAACTAGAGCGGGTCACTTGGGAGTTTTTCAAAGCTACATTTCAAGGGAAGTATGTGGGTGAAATCTATGTGCATGCTAGAAGGAAGAAGTTCCTAAACTTGACCCAAGGAAACAAATCGGTGGCAAAGTATGAAGTAGAGTTTCAACGCCTTAGTAGGTATGCAAAAGTAATGGTGGCAACGGAATATGAGCGTTGCTTTAGGTTTGAGGATGGACTTAGAGATAGCCTTAGGGTATTGATAGCTCCACAGAGGGAGCGAGTTTTCTTAGAGTTGGTGGAGAAAGCAAAGATAGTGGAGGAGGTAAAGCGCGCTGAGCACTTAAATCGAGAAAAAGAAAAGGGTAGAAATAAGAGGGAGGCTGACTCTGAGTGTTGCACAGAGGCCTAGGGCTAGGGCCAGAAACGATGGGCCAGTTAGAGTAGGGCACCTGCTACTAATCTAGGGGTGCCACCTTGTGCAGTTTGTGGGAAAGGTCATGTAGACGAGTGTTGGAAGAGGACAGGTGCTTGTCTAGTATGCAGATCCTTAGAGCATAGGATTAAGAATTACCCTAAAATGCCAGCTTAGGTGCTGGTCATGGGTCGAGGTGGTGCTCCGCCACCAATGGGTGGTCAGCTACAGCCAAGGGGTCGTGGGCAGGCTAGAGGCGATAACGGCAATGGGCATGGACGTGGAGCACCAGGCGGAAATGCAGGCCACGCTGAGGCGAGGCAGCCAGCTTTGGTTTATGTTGCTCATCACCAAGAAGACGGGGATGCCCCAAATTTGATAACGGGTATGTTTTCTATATATGAGTTACCTTACACAACATTGATTGATATTGGATCGACGCATTCATATGTTGCATGCAATATGATTGAATATTTGGGTGATATGTCTGAAATTACTGCGAATGAGATGACTGTGATCAGTCCGTTAGGGCAGTCGGTAGGAGTGAATAAGCTGTTTAGGGAGATACCTTTAGTAGACCAAGGAGTTACCTTTTTAGCGGAGTTGATAGAGCTGTCGTTTAGCGAATTCGACTTAATCTTAGGTATGGATTGGCTGGTTAAACACCGAGCCACCTTGGATTGCGCTACAAAGCGAATGGTGTTAAGAACGGTGGAGGATAAGGAAGTAATGGTGATTGATGAACGCCAAAATTACCTGTCGAATGTGATTTCAACATTGAAGGCTGAGTAGTTAGTACGAAAGGGATACGAAGCTTATTTGGCTTATATTAGTAATACAGAGGCTAAGAGCCTTGCTGTTAAGTAGTTGAGAATAGTTAGGGAATTTCCAGATGTCTTTCCCGAGGAGCTGCCTGGGTTGCCACCAAGCAGGGAAGTAGAATTTGGAATCGAGTTGTTACCTGGGATGGCTCTGGTGTTTATCGCTCTTTATTGGATGGCACCAAAGGAGTTGGTGGAACTTAAGGCACAGATTCAGGAATTGTTGGATCGACGATTCATACGACCAAGTGCGTCTCCATGGGGAGCACCAGTGTTATTCGTAAAGAAGAAGGATGGAACCTCGCGAATGTGCATCGACTATCGATAGTTAAACAAGTTAACTATTAAAAATAAGTACCCTCTACCGAGAATCGATGATATTTTTTATCAGTTTAGGGGAGCTTCTATTTTCTCGAATATTGACCTGCGTTTGGTATATCACCAATTGAGGGTTAAAGAGGTAGATATTCGTAAGACAACTTTGAGACCTTGTTCTAGGCACTATGAGTTCTTAGTGATGCCATTCGGGCTGACGAATGCACTTGCCGCTTTTATGGATCTCATGAATCGGGTTTTCCAACCTACTTGAATCGGTTCGTGGTAGTCTTTATATATGACATTTTAGTGTACTCAAAAGATGAGGATGAGAATGATGTAGACTTGAGGATTGTGTTACAGATTTTGAGGGAGAAGCAGTTGTATGCCAAATTCAGTAAGTGTGAATTTTGGCTAAGGGATGTTACTTTTCTAGGACATGTGGTGTCAGCCGAGGGGATTAAGGTGGATCCTCGGAAAATTGAAGCGGTGTTAGACTGGAAAACACTCAAGTCGGGATCGAAAATTTGAAGTTTTCTGGGCTTGGCAGGACACTATAGGCAGTTTGTTGAGGGCTTTTCAGTAATTGCTGCAGCCTTAACTAAGTTGTTGAGGAAGGGGGTACCGTTTGTTTGGACAGACAAGCAATAAGAGAGTTTTGGAAAACTTAAGAAGGTGTTAACTAAGGCCCCTGTGTTGATTCAGCCAGTGTATGGGAAGGAGTTTACGGTTTATAGTGATGCGTCGCATGTGGGCTTAGGATGTGTGTTGATGCAAGAAGGAAAGGTGGTTGCGTATGCGTCACGAGAACTTAAGACTCACGAAGTGAATTACCCAACCCATGATTTGGAGTTAGCTGCGGTGGTGTTCGCGCTTAAATATGGAGGCATTACTTATACAAGGAGAAGTGCATAATTTATTCAGACCACAAGAGTTTGAAGTACCTCCTTACCTAAAAGGAGCTAAACCTTAGGCAGCATAGGTTGGTGGAATTATTGAAGGATTATGATTGTACGTTCGAATACCACCCTGGCAAAGCGAATGTGGTAGTCGACGCGTTGAGTCATAGGGTTAAGTCAGATTTGAGGGCTATGCTCACCCGTTTAAGTTTGTTGGATGATGGTAGCTTGTTAGCTGAGCTTCAAGTAAAATCGATATGGATCGAGCATATAAGGAGTAAGCAACTAGTGGATGAGACCTTATGTGCTCATTTTAGGCAAGTGGAGAGTGGGGAGACATCGAACTTTGAGATAAATAGTGAAGGGGTATTGTGTTTCCGTGAGAGGATGTGTATACCAAAGGACGATGATCTAAGGCAGTCCATTCTAATGAAAGCACATAGCGGTCTCTACGCAATGCATCCTGGCAGAAACAAGATGTATCGAAATTTGCGTGAGGTTATGGAGTGCGTAGGAAAATGTTTGGTTTGTCAAAAGGTGAAGGCAAAGCATCAGTTGCCTTCAAGATTGCTTTAGCCAGTAAAGATTCCATTTTGGAAGTGGGAAATGATCACTATGGACTTTGTTAGTGGGCTACCCTTGAAGCCTACTAAGAAAGACTCGATATGGATTATAGTGGATCGGTTAACCAAGTCTACCCATTTCGTACCGGTTCGCACTGATTACTTATTACAAAAGCTAGCTAAGCTGTATATGGCAGAAATTGTAAGATTGCATGGAGTGCCATATCCATAATATCTGATAGGGACCCACGTTTCACTTCGTGATTTTGGAAGAAGTTGCATGAGGCGCTGAGTACTAGGTTAAACTTTAGTGCGGCATTCCACCCTCAAACTGATGGACAGTCGGAGAGAGTGATCCAAGTATTGGAAGATATATTGAGGGGATGTGTGATTGAGTTCCGAGGTAGCTGGGAGGACTTTTTTTCGTTAGCCGAATTCGCATACAAAAAATAGCTATGAAGCAAGCATTAGGATGGCTCCGTATGAATCACTGTATGGGTGAAGGTGTCGAACTCCAACATGTTGGACGGAGTTGGGCGAGCGAAGAGTTTTGGGCCCTAAGTTAGTAGCAGATACTGAGGATTAGGTGAAGTTGATTCGGGATCGGTTGAAGGAGGCCTCGAATAGGCAAAAGTCGTATGTTGACCTTAAATGACGAGAGATAGAGTATGTAGTAGGGGACTTAGTTTTTCTTAAGGTCTCCCCATGGAAAAAGGTATTAAGGTTTGGATGGAAGGGAAAGCTGAGCCCAAGGTTCATTGGGCCATATCGGGTTGTAAGGCAAATTGGGCTAGTCGCTTATCAGCTGGAATTACCTTCGGAACTAAGCTAGATCCATGACGTGTTTCATGTTTTCATGATAATACAGTATCACTCAGATCCTTCGGATGTCGTGGCGGTTGAGGAAATTTAGGTCAGGCCAGACCTAACTTTCGAGGAAGAGCCCATACAAATAATTGGTCAAGATGTCAAAGTACTGAGAAGGAAGTCTGTTCCATTAGTCAAAGTGCTTTGGCATAATCACAAGGCCGAGGAGGCTACTTGGGAACCTGAGGAAGCGATGCGATGACAATATCCTCAACTGTTTGAATCAGGTAAAATTTCGAGGATGAAATTTCTTTTAAGGGGTAGAGTTGTAACGCCCCAAAAATCCCGAAATCTTGAATTTTATTTTTTAGGTTATGATAAAAAAATGTGCTAGGTATTTTTTGTTAAGTAGGTAATAGTAGGTCTTGGATAAGGTTTAATTTCAAACTTAGGGGAAAATAAATTATACGTTAATAATTAAAAGGACCTTGTTGGCAAGTAGTTGGGCTTTTAAATAAAGATAGGGGAAAATGGCATAAAAAATCCTTGTGGATGAGTGGTTAATTGACGCCACTTAGAGTGTAAGGGGGTGGCGTTAGTGGCTAGAAAGGAGATCCAAGGTTCGAATCCTAGCTTAGTATTTTTAGAAGTTTAATTTTGGCCTTCTAGAAGATTGGAAGTGGAATGAAGATGGACTCCGAGGGGAGTGTTCAGAAGAGAAATTTGAGGAAGGGATCAAGGGGTTATCAGGGAGAAAAAAGAGGAGATGAGAAGGGGGAAGTGATGGAGTCGAATGGGGAATTGAGGGTCAAGCAATTTGACTATAGGGGCTATAAATAAATGCCGAATGCAAGGTTGCCAGGGTAATGACGAAATCTCTCTCACTTTGTTTTCGGAAACCCTTTTCTCTTCAAGATCCATTAAGTCGAAAACCTTTGCTTCTTTCTTTATTTTCTTGTACCGATTTTCTATTCTTCTTCTACTATTCTTCTTTAATCTGTGCCAAATAAACCTTATTCACCATACTAAGCTTGAAAGACGAATACTCTTTGGCCGAATACCCTTGGTGCAATTACTACTCCTTCTACTTCGCTCAAATCTAGTGTAAGTGTTGTTCTCCCAATCGGTTTTGCAAAGAATCTACTTTGCTGTTCTTTCCTCACTCTTTCTAATCAACTATGGTAGAGATTTAGTATCGGATCTCAGATCTTAGCTCTCTGCCAAAATTGCTCCTAAGGTGTTTTACGGTTTTGGTAAGTATTCCTCTCTTGTTGGCTAAGATTGGCCGAATGGTCTTAAGTGAGATAAGGGGGTGAATTATGATGGATGCGAGTCCCTTAGTATTTGGTTTTAATGAGTAAGATTAATGCAGATCTAGGGAGTACGTACACTGCATACACAAGTAGATCGGCAAAAGCTGAAATGCCAAAAATTCGAAAGTTTAGCTACGACAGACTTGCGAGTGCGCGAACACTCGTAAGGGGGAAATCGATGGTTTTCTGAGACCCCATGGACGATTCCATAGACTTGGGTTGTGATCTGGCCAACTGGTCCTGAATAGGCTTAATGGGCCTGATCGGCTGTTGTGCCCATAATAGGAAAATTTTGATAATTGATGATCTGTGATAGAAATTCATATGCGAGCATGTGTATAATATGATTGGGCCTAATGGGCCATATACAGGTGATTTGGGCCTAATGGGCCATATTAATGTGATTGGGCCTAGTGGGCCATATACAGGTATGTGAATTTGACTGGGCTTTGTAAGGGGTTTTGGGCCTAGTATATGATGACTACATAAAACTTAATTAATTAATTGCGACCGTGGACAAGTCAAAGGGTTAAGGTGTGGCAACGGGTATATGCATGTCTAGGATTGGATCTAGGGAAAGCTTGGTACTTAAGCAGTCTTAATGACTCACCTCCTCTTCTCGGGAATCCTACCTGGTGCATAGTATTCGTTCATCTTAGCTCACGGGATTTGTTAACGGGCTAAGGTAATTGAAAACCGTAAAGAAAGTGAAAATTACCGTAATGCCCCTAAGGGCGAAAATGACCAAAATACCCCTAGGTGTTTAAGGTAAGTTTTATGGATGTGACATGCATACATCTGATATTCTGCTTAGGTTGCATATGGGTTGGGAAATTTGGAACGGAGGAAGTATATGAGGATCGCATTGTCGCTTGACGACCGTGGATCCACCGAAGGCTTTTTAAGCCCATTATATGATTAGCAGCTTGCTGCAATGAAGGTAGTTCCGCAACTGGGCTCGAATTGAAGTGTATCGGTTGGGTAGGTCGATATTTATATCCCCGCATGAAGTGTACCGGGGATGGAGCTAAAGTGTACCGGATGGATTATTGGGGTTGGTTGCATTGCACTGCATTGCATGTGTGATTTATGATGATTGATGAATGCTTCCTGCTCGACGAGGGTGTACACACTGAGTTTGCGAAAACTCACCCCCTCTTTTATTTTTTTTTCTCAGGTAATGCTCAATAGGAGGTTTGATGTCTGGAGGGACTCTGGGTGGCCAACTAGCAAGACAGCTTGGACTTGGTTGTTGTAAAAGCATTTAGTTCCTGATTTATTAAGTGATTTTAGACTGGATTGTAATAAGGCCTCCCTTTTTTATTATTATTTGGATTATTATTCTTATGCGTTGTAATTACGAGAAGCTGAATAGGGATTTTCTAAACCATAGTTTTTATATACTACGTTTCCGCAACCAAACTTTTAATTGATAAACTTTCTTAAATCAAATGTTTTAAACAAAGCATTCATAACTGAAAAGAATGTTTTCATAAGTTAACTAAGGTTTCATATCTTAAGGAAGGGTTTTCAATGAAAACAAGGTTTTCGCTAAAACACTTCAATGTGATGCGCCAGATTCGGCCATAACGTCTGGGCCGGGTTTGGGGTGTTACAATGCAATTTTTGGAATGTCTGAGTTTTTTACTCACAACTGATAATAGCCTGATCTCAAATCTATCTTCGAAAACACGGTAGCTCCTTTCAACAGATCAAGCAAATCATCAATTCGAGGCAGAGGGTATTTATTCTTGATAGTCACTTTATTCAATTGACGATAATCAATGCACATTCTCATCGTACTGTCTTTCTTTTTCACAAATAGAACTGGTGCACCCCAAGGTGAGAAACTCGGTCTAACAAACCCTCTATCGGTCAACTCTTGCACTGAGACTTTAATTCTTTTAGTTCGGTCAGAGCCATTCTATACGGAGCTATTGAAATTAGAGTAGTTCCGGGCACTAATTCAATACCATATTCAACTTCTCAAATCGGAGGTAATCCCGAATTTTCTTCAGGAAACACATCAGGAAATTCACAGACAACAGGCACTGATTGAATTTTCTTTTATGTTACCTTCGAGTCAATCACCTAGGCAAAGTAGGCTTCACAACCCTTTCTCACAAAACTCAGAGCTTTCATTGAAGATATCACAATTGGCAACCCATTTAAGTCACTAGATTCAATTCGGACATTT
The DNA here is from genome assembly GCA_025698465.1 of Gossypium longicalyx. Taxonomy (NCBI): domain Eukaryota; kingdom Viridiplantae; phylum Streptophyta; class Magnoliopsida; order Malvales; family Malvaceae; genus Gossypium; species Gossypium longicalyx. The sequence continues at coordinate 12,226,848 of CM047000.1, forward strand.
TCATCATTCTTGCATCTCAAATAAATAGTTTTTCGTTTGCAATTCACAACAGCATCGTGCAAAGTTAACCAATCCATACCCAGAATTATATCAAACTTATAAAAAAGGTAATAACATTAGATCAGCCAGAAAACAAATGTCTCAAAACATTAACGGATAGTTCTTGCATACTTTGTCAACTAAGACACTTTTACCTAGGGGGTTCGATACTTTAATCATGAATTCAGTAGGCTCTATAGGCAAAGTCTTACTAGATACTAAATTCATGCATATATATGAATGCGTTGATCTAGGATCTATCAAAGCAATCACAAGAGTATTATAAAATGTAAATGTACCCGTTATAACATCAGGAGATGAAACTTTTTCATGAGCTCGGATGGCGTAGGCTCTGGTAGGTGCTCTAGCCTCGAATCTTACAATAGTGTCTTTACTTCCTCTGTGACTACCATTCACATTTCCCATGTTTTTGGGAGGTTTACCTCGAGCTGAGGTGTTACTCTATCTCAGATTTTGCACAATTTCTTGCTTGACAGACTCGGGGCAATCATGGATAAAATGATCTAGTGATCCACATTTGAGACAAGCCCGATCGTATAGTCTACAATTTTAAGGATGTCTTTTACCACAATGTCCAAATTCGAGTCGATTAGATCTAGCATTTCCAACACTAACAACAGAAGTAGCTGGAGCTTTGAAGCTCGATTGCGATCTAGCACAATCTCTACTCGAATGTCCCACATTAGTCTTTGAACGGCTAAAATCTTCTCGGAACTTCTTTGACGAAGATTGAAATAATTTACTTGCAGATCTCTTTCTCATGTCTCTAGCTTCAGAATCAGCTTTCCTTTTCTCTTTCCCAAGTTCTTCAGCTTTACATGCTCGTTCAACAAGCACAACAAACTCTTTTATTTCCAAAATTTCAACTAACAGTTTGATGTCTTCATTCAATTCATCCTCAAATATTTTACACATGATTGCTTCGGTTGAAACACATTCTCGTACATACTGGCTCAGTCTCACAAATTCTCATTCGTATTTTGTAACAGACATATGACCTTGTTTCAATTCAAGAACTCTTTACGTTTCTGGTCGATAAATCTCTAACTGATGTAATTCTTTCAAAATTTAGCTTGGAAGAAATCCCAGGTGACTCACTCTCTCGGAACCACTGATATCAAAGTCTTCCACCAATGATATGCTATATCTCTCAGAAGCGAAACAACACATTTGAGACATTCATCTAGAGTCAATGACAATTTATCGAATACTCTTATCTTATTCTTTAGCCAAAACTTGGATCTCTCAGCATCATCAATCGTAGTAGCACGGAACTCTTCAACCCCATATTTTCTAGTCTTATCAACCGGTGGCTTGCTTAACTAAATCGGATTTGCTTGTGGCATGAATGGAATTTGAGTAGGATTATGCAGGGTTAGGGGTTGTTGAACAGCCGGATTAGTTTGGATGTATTTGGTGAACCAATCTTTCATCATCTGATAGAAGGCTTGTCTCGCCTCTCCATCATGGCTACTCGTAGCTGGTCTAGAGTCGGATGGCGCTGTCCCTTATGCGAGAGCAGGCACATTACTCTCAACATCGTCAACTACGGCTCACTCGGGATCCATTTGCTATATATAAAGAAAACATAATTTTATTATCAGGATTCATCACACTATCGCAGATCATAAATATGGCATGTATAGCTAGACTCACATACGCTACGTTAGTCCTAGAATCAACTAAACCGTAGCTTTGATACCAACCAAATGTAACACCCCTAACCCGTATCCATCTCCAGACTAAGGTTAAAGGTGTTACTAGACAACTTAGAACATTTTACAAACAATTCATATACATCATTGACAATCATAATCAAAGATTTCCATAGAGTCCCTTATATAGGTCATCGAGACCTTAAGCATGCATTAAAAAGAGGTTGGGACTAAACCGAGCTCATACAAAATTTTTGAAAACTTAAAAATTTTCCAAAGTTGTACAGGTCACATGCTCGTGTGAACAGGCCGTGTGTCTAGGCCGTGTCAAAATAGGGCATACATGCTAACTTGTCCACACGGCCGAAAGACAATCCCATGTGCCAGGCCGTGTGAAAATTAGGGAGGCTACTAACTTGGCCACACGACTGACCACACACCCTTGTGTCTAGCCCATGGTTGAAATTGACTTGGCCACACGGCCTAGCATATGCCCATGTGTATGATCGTGTGGTCTGCCCAGGCTCATTTCGGAATGGCCCTTGAGCAATACGGCAGAGACACACACCCGTGTCTCTGCTCGTGTGGGCAAAAATAGGCCATTTGCAAGGCCAAATTGCGACCCATTAAGGGTCTTCCATACAAGCATCAAACAGGCATCATATTTTCAACCAATTTCAAACCCAAAAGATACATCATTCATATCATATATTCATCAACCTATTTCATTCATAATTCACAAATCAAAACATAACATTCATAAGCCAAAGACATACCAAAACATATGTTTTGTAACATCAATTTACCTCAGTCATTCTCATGCCAAATTCTTACCAAATTCACAATTAAACATATACCAATAACTTACCAAATTGACCATTTCTTTTGGCCAACCAAAAACACCTCATAATAGCAACATTGCATCACATATCATATACTAAATTCAAACCATAGGTTTAATCATAATCTAGCCATATCACATGGCATGATATACATATTACAAAACATATTGTAATACCTACATGCCATACTTCAATAATTACACTTTCAAAAGGTACCAAAATATAGTTCGATAGTGTAGTGATGATCCTCGACGATTCCCGAGCTTCTGGTAACTTTGATATCTAAAAAAAATAGTTGAAAGAGACACAAAGTAAGCTTTCAAAAGCTTAGTAAGCCATATACAAATAAACTTAATAATATAAACATATAAGCATCATAATATACATATAAACTATTCAGAATCATCAGAATACGTGGATAGCTCGAAAAGCTCGTACAATGCTAACGTCCCAGACGTGGCCTTACGTGTAATCAAATATTGATGCCACTGTTCCAGACAGGGTCTTACACGAAATCAAATACGATGTCAATATCCCAGACATGGTTTTACACATAAATCATAACTCGATGCCAATGTCCCAGACGTTGTCTTACATGAGAACACATCGGATCCTATATCATGACATATGTATCCTAACTATTCCTATGGTTCGTAGGGACTTTTCGGACATCGTCACATTATTAGAACTTTCTCGGATATCACATATTGAGCTCTCATATAGCCATTCAACTCAATTCAATTTCATATAAACATAAATAAATCAACTCAAACACATTTATTTGTATATTGACTTACCTCCTATGGAAATGACTAGAAACGAGCAACTATTCAACGACTTTTATTTTCCCCCGATCTAATTTTGTTTTCTTTGGTTATTGATCTAAATTCATTCAAATTTAACCCTTTTACTCACCAAACCATTCAGTTTAATCCAAAAAAAATATTTTTGGCATTTTACAAATTAACCCTCATTTTCACATTTTTACACTTTAGTCCTTAATTCACAAAATCACAAAATACATAAAATTTCTATATACCCATGTTAAGCCGAATTCTCATAGTATTCATATAAGCCTATATATTTCATTCAATTCACATTTTAGTCCCTCAAGATCTCCTTTTTATAATTTAGTCCAAATTACTCAAATTCATCAAAAATTCAAAGACAAAACTTAGTAATCTAACACATATCTTTCATTTCCTACCATAAAACTTCATAAATTTCACATTATCAACAATGACATAACTCAAAATCATCAACAAAATTAGATATTAGAGCATGGGCTTGATAGATTACTAAGCAACGATTACAAAAATGTAGAAATTATCAAAAACCGAACAAAATACATACCTAAATCACCAAATCTCTTAGCCGAACCCTAAGCTTGAGTTTTCTATCTTTTTCCTTTGATATATTCGGTTAAATGATGAATAAATGAAGCCAATATTATGTTTTGTTTAATTAATAAACATTAATACACAATTTACTATTATAACCTTATAATATACATTTAAAATTCCACCAACTAATGTCCATTAATGTCATTCAATACATTCCATGGTCAAATAACCACATAAGGACCTCACAATTAAAGAGACATAGCAATTAGGCACTTTAACAAATAGAATGCCACTTTTACATTTTATGTTATTAGGTCATTTTTCAAAATTAAACACATAATCGATCAAATTTTCATACGAAACTTTCACACATGTCAATTCACATATTATAAGCACGTAAATTAATATTAAAAATATTTTTTTGACTCAGATTTGTAGTCCTGAAACCACTATTCTGACTAGGGTCTAAATCGTACTGTTACATCTTTACCGATCATAAAAGCTTAAAGTATATTATGAGTCAGAAAGATTTGAATTTGCGACAATAGAGATGGCTCGAGCTATTAAAAGATTTTGAGTTAATAATTGATTATCATCAGGGGAAAGCGAATGTAGTTGCAAATGCTTTAAGTAGAAAATCATTGTTTGCTTTGAGAGCTATGAATATACAATTGACATTATCTGATGATGGTTCGATTTTAGCTGAGTTAAAGGCTAAGCCGATTTTTCTTCAACAAATTTGAGAAGCTCAAATGTGTGATACTGAGTTACAAGCTAAAATAGTGCAATGCTAGTCGAATAGTGATTCAGAGTTCCAAATCGAATCGATGATTGTTTGATGTTTCGAGATAGGATTTGCGTACCAAAAAATACAGAGTTGATTCAAAAAATTTTGCACGAGGCACATAGTAGCAGTTTATCTGTTCACCTGAGGAGTACAAAAATGTACAATGATTTGAAGAAGTTGTATTGGTGGTTGGGTATGAAACGAGACATTTCTGAGTTTGTATTGAAGTGTTTGGTTTGTCAGCAAGTGAAAGCTGAGCATCAAGTGCCTTTGGGTTTGCTTCAGCCTATGATAATACTGGAGTGGAAATGGGATAGAGTGACTATGGATTTCGCATTGGGGTTACCCCTGTCTTCGAAAAAGAAAGATGCAATTTGGGTTGTCGTTGATTAATTGACGAAATCTGCACATTTCATTCTGGTACATACTAACTATTCGCTTGAACGACTAGCTGAGTTGTACATTGTTGATATTGTTATATTGCTGGAGGTACCAATTTCAATTATTTCGGATAGAGATCCGAAGTTTACATCGCGATTTTGGAAGAAATTTGAAGAAGCTTTGGTTACAAAGTTGAATTTTAGTGCAGCTTTTCATATTCAAATCAATGGTCAATATGAGAGAGTAATTAAGGTTCTCGAAGATATGCTTCGATGTTGTGTTTTAGAGTTTGAAGGCATTTGGGAGAAATATTTTCCGTTGGTTTCATTTGCATATAATAGCAACTTTCAATCTAGCATAAAGATGGCACCGTATGAAGCTTTTTATGGTCACAAATGCTGAACTCCATTGTACTGGACTGAACTTAGTGAGAAACAGATTCACAGGGTTGATTTGGCTAGAGAAACCAAAGAGAAAGTGAAAGTAATTCGCGAATGTTTTAATGCACATCAGATCGTCAAAAATTGTACACAGATTTAAAACGAAAAGACATTTAATTTTAGATCGGTGACAAAGTTTTTTTAAAAGTATCTTCATGGAAGAAAATACTTCTTTTCGATCGTAAAGGCAAATTGTGTCTGCATTTTGTAACGCCCCAAAAATCCTAAAATCCCTAACTTTCTTTCTTTCGGTTTCGATAAAAATTATGCTTAACATTCCTAGTCAAGTGTTAATTATGTGATAGAAGGTCATGGTTAAGAGTTGAGTTCAAACTTAGAAGTGAAGGAAATTATAGGTTAATAGTTAAAAGAACCTTGATGACAAAAAAATAAAGGAAGAATTGGACACAAGAAAGCCTTGTAGTGGAGTGGCAAGTGGCGTCACATGGAAGGCAAGGAGGTATGGGGTTCGAATCCCTCCTTGCTCAAAAGAAAGATTTATTTTTGCTTAAGGGATGGACAGTGGTGGCGTTGGATATGAACTTTGTAGGGAGTGATAATAGGAGAAATTTGAGGAGGAGATTAAGGGGTTATTAGGGAGAAAAATTAGAAGATGAGAAGTGTAAAGAGGTGGAGCCAAATTGGGGATTAGGGGATAGGAAATTCGGCTAGAGGCTATATATAGGTGTCGAATGTGAGGTGGTCAAGCTAATGCCGAATTCTCCCTCACTTTGTTGCCAGAAAACACCTTTTTCTCTAAATATCTAAAAGCCAAAAATCTCCTGTTCTTTCTTCTTTTTCTTTGTGCTAATTTTCCATTCTTCCCTTACTCAAGTTCTCTTTTTGATTCACCTCTGATTTTAAACGATTTATACTTCTCTTTGTGCCAAATAACCCTTTTACCATACAAGTATCAAGAGCTAAATATCCTCTATGTCGCCACTACCCTTTCTACCCAGCCAAGTCTAGTGTAAGTGGTTTGTTCTCTCAGTCAGTTTTGCTAGTATCGTTTACTCTGTCCCTAACTTCTTCTAATTGGTTTTGGTAGGATTACTATCAACTCCCAGTCTTTTGGATCCATGCCGAGTTGCTCCTTAGGTGTGAGATTTTGGTAAGTGTTCTTCACTTTGGTAAGGGTTGGCCGAATAGGCTTTAGTAGAAATGGGTGACATATGTTGGATACAAGTCACCCATTATGTTTTTAACGATAAAAGTTAATGCAGATCTAGGAAGTACTCGTGATTAGGGATGAAGGAAAAGATATTAAGGCTTGGCGTTTCAGGTAAGGTTAAGGTGAGACTTTGGCTTTTGGTAAAGTATTCGATAAGTATATGTGAGTAATCATTGAGTGATATTGATTGTAGGTTTGTGGTAAGGGGGATCGCAGCACGCTTTATTTCCAGGTGTGTACACACACTGCACACACATAGTAGATCGGCAAAAGCTGAAATGCCGAAATGTCGAAATGTCGAAATGCTGAAAGTTTGGCTACGATAGTCTTACGAGTGCGCGAACACTCATAAGGGGGAAACCGATAGGTTATCTGAGGTCCCATGGGCGATTCCATGGACTTGGGCTGTGAATTGGCCAATCGGGCTGACATGGGCTAAGTGGGCCCGATGGGCCGTAGGGCGCATAATAGGCAAAATTGGTAATTGATGCTATGTGATGGAAAATCGTATGAGAGCATGATTGTGAAAGTGACTTGGCCTAGTGGGCCATATAAAAGTGATTTGGGCCTAATGGGCCAAAAGAATGTAATTTGGGCCTAATGGGCCATATGAATGAGATTGGGCCTAGTGGGCCATATGCATGTATGTAGACTTGTTAGGGCTTTGAAAGAGGTTCTGAGCCTAGTATCCAATAACTGCTTAAACAGACATAAAACTTAATTAATTTATTGAGACCGTGGACAAGTCATAGGGTTAAGGTGTGGCAACGGGTATATGCATGTCAAGGATTGGATCTAGGGAGAGCTTTGTACTTAAGCGATCTTAATGACTCACCTCCTCTTCTCTGGAATCCTACTTGGTGCATAGTATTCATTCATCTTAGCTCACGGGATTTACTAACGGGCCAAGATAAGTAAAAACCTGTAATAAAAGAAAATTATCGAAATACCCCTATGTGTTAAAGGTAAGATTTATGGATGTTACATGTATACCTGCTGTAAACATACGATATTCTGTTTAGGTTGCATTGGGTTAGGAATTATGGAACGGAAGAAGTATATGAGGATTGCATGGTTGCTTGACAACCATGGATCCACCGACGGCTATTAAGCCCTATATGTAATTGGTAGCTTACTGCAATGAAGGTTGTTCCGCAACCGGGCTACCATTGATGTGTAAGGGTTGGGTGGGTTGATATTTATATCCCCACATGATGTGTACCGGGGGATAGAGTTGGTGTATAGCGGATGGATTATTGGGGTGGGTTGCACTACATTGTATTGCATGTATGATTTTATGGTGACTGATGAATGCTAGCTACTCGTCGAAGGTTGTACACACTGAGTTTTCAAAAACTCACCCCCTCTTTTATTTTTCTCAAGTGATGCTCAGTAGAAGGTTCGATGTTTGGAGGGACTCTGAGGTGGCCAGCTAGCAGGACGACTTGGACATGTTTTCTTTTTTTAAATCATATAGTTTCTAGTTTATTAAGTAACTTCAGTCTGGAATGTGATAGGCCTTCCCTTTTGTTATTATGTGGATTCTTATTTTTATGCATTGTAATCATGAGAAGTTAAACATGAGTTCCCTAAATCATAATTTGTTTTTCTACGTTTCTACAACTAAATTTTATTAAAATGACAGGTTTTCATAAATCATATATTTTAAACAAGCTTTCGCGATTGAAAGGAGCTTTTATAAGTTAATGAAGGTTTCTCATTTTAAGGTAGGGTTTTCAATGAAAATAAGGTTTTCGATAAAACACTTCAACGTGACGCACCAGATTCAGCCATAACGTCCGGGCTGAGTTTGTAGTGTTACATTTACTGGTATCAGAGCCTAGGTTGTAAAACTCAAGTTGTCAAGTGAGCCTTATTATTTGGGAAATCTTACTTTGCGGCACACTGAGTCTCTGACGTCGAACCAGGTAAGTTCGTTATTATTAAGCTTGTTAAATTGATATGCTGTAGGTAGTTAATGGGCTACTTTAGATAATTATGTTGAGGTTTTTAGTTAGAATGAAACTGAAGCCTGTAGGATCTGGAAACTGTAGAGGAATTGCGAAAACAACCTTCTTTTTAATACTTTCATAAAAACATCGGTTTAATTATTAAAACTAACTAAAACTTCATAAAATTCCTAATCCAGAAAATACGTGAATCAACGATGAGTGCTAGAAGAGGTGCAAGAGGCCGTGGCCGAGGCCGCAGAAGTGCTAGGGCTGAATCATCTGCATCGGGCCATATGCCCAATGTTAGAGTAGAAGACGCTCTGGCCTCACCCGTGGCTGAGAATGGGCCACATGATCGGGCCGCAGGAGATGATGCATTGTCGCAGGCAATGCTAAGGATTTTGGAAAGGGTTGCAGGGCCCAATAATGGCAACAGAAATTGGGGGTCCATTCCGAAGCGACTCCAATCAAATGGGGCTGAGATCTTTAAGGGTGTGGCTGGTATGGCTCCTAACATGGCTGAATACTGGTTAGAGGCCACTGAAAGAATAATGAAGGAATTTTGACTGTTCACCGGAACAAAAGTTGAATGGGGCAGTGTCACTGCTCAGGGAAGAAGCTTACCAGTGGTGGCTGACAATGACTGAGAGCACCTAACCTGAATAGGTCACTTGGGAGTTCTTCAAAACTGCATTCCAAGGGAAGTATGTAGGTGCGAGTAATGTGGATGCTAGAAGGAAGGAGTTCCTGAACTTGACCCAGGGAAACAAATCTGTGGCAGAGTATGAGGCGGAATTTCTACGCCTTAGTAGGTATGCAAGAGTTATGGTGGCGACAGACTATGAGCGTTGCGTTAGGTTTGAGGATGGACTTAGAGATAGCCTCAGGGTATTGATAGCTCCACAAAGGGAGCAAGTTTTCTCAGAGTTGATGGAAAAAGTAAATATAGCGGAGGAGGTAAAGTGCACTGAGCGCCTAAATCGAAAAAAGAAAGGGGTAAGAATAAAAGGGAGGCTAAGACTCCTGGTGTTGGACAGAGGCACAGGGCTAGGGCCATTAATGGGCCAGTTAGAGCAGGGCCCCCTACTATTAATCCAGGGGTGCCACTTTGTGCTGATTGTGGGAAAGGCAGAAATACAGGCCATGTTGAGGCAAGGCAGCCAGTCTTGGTTTATGCTACTCATCACCGAGAAGACGGAGATGCCCCAGATGTGATAACGGGTATGTTCTTTATATATGAGTTACCTTATACAGCATTGATTGATATTGGATCGACGCATTCATATGTTGCATACAGTATGGCTGAACCTTTGGGTGATATGTTTGAAATTACTACGAATAAAATGATTGTGATAAGTATGTTAGGTCAGTCAGTGGGAGTGAATAAGTTGTTTATGGAGGTACCCTTAGTAGTCTAAGGGGTTACCTTTTTAGCAAATTTGATGGAACTGCCATTTAACGAGTTTGATCTAATCTTGGGTATAGATTGGCTGGTGAAACACCGAGCCACCTTGGATTGCACTACAAAGTGAATGGTGTTAAGAACAGTGGAGGATAAGGAGGTGTGGTGATTGATGAACGCTGAAATTATCTGTCGAATGTGATATCGGCATTAATGGCTGAGAAGTTGGTACGAAAGGGATGTGAAGCCCATTTGGCTTATATTAGCGATACGGAGGCTAAGAGCCCTACTGTTAAGGAGTTGAGAATAGTTAGGGAATTTCCTGATGTCTTTCCCAAGGAGCTGCCAGGGTTGCCACCCTGCAGAGAAGTAGAATTTGGAGTTGATTTGTTACCTGGTATGGCTCCGGTGTCCATCGCCCCTTATCGAATGGCACCAAAAGAGTTGGTAGAACTTAAGGCATAGATTCAAGAATTGTTGGATCAAGGATTCATCAGACCAAGTGTGTCTCCGTGGGGAGCACCGGTGTTGTTCGTAAAGAAGAAAGATGGGACGTTGCGAATGTGCATCGACTACCGGCAGTTAAACAAGTTAACTATTAAAAACAAGTACCCTCTGTCGAGAATCGATGATCTTTTTTATCAGTTTAGGGGAGCTTTTTTTTTTCAAAGATTAACCTGCATTCGGGGTATCACCAATTAAGGGTTAAGGAGGTAGATATTTTTAAGACAGCTTTCAGAACTCGTTATGGGCACTATGAGTTCTTGGTGATGCCATTCGGGCTGACAAACGCACCTGCCGCTTTCATGAAACTCATGAATCAGGTCTTCCAACCCTACTTGGATAGGTTCGTGATGGTTTTTATAGATGAAATCTTAGTGTACTCAAGAAATGAGGATGAGCATGTTGCACACTTAAGGATTGTGTTGCAGGTTTTGAGGGAGAAGCAGCTATATGCCAAATTCAATAAGTGCAAATTTTGGCTAAGGGAGGTTACTTTTCTAAGACATGTGGTGTCAGCTGAGGGGATTAAGGTGGATCCCCAGAAAATTGAAGCAGTGTTAAACTGGAAAACACATAAGTCAGTATAAAAAATCTGAAGTTTTCTAGGCTTGACAGGGTACTATAGGCAGTTTGTTGAGGACTTTTCATTAATTTCTGCACCTTTAACCAAGTTGTTGAGGAAGGGGTTACCATTTGTTTGGACGGACAAGTAGCAAGAGACTTTTGGAAAACTTAAGAAGGTCTTAACTGTGGCCTCTGTGTTGATTCAGCCAGAGCCTGGGATGGAGTTTACGGTTTATAGTGACGCGTCGCAGGTGGGCTTGGGTTGTGTATTAATGCTGGAAGGAAAGGTAGTTGCGTATGCATCACATCAACTTAAGACTCACGAGGTGAATTATCCAACCCATGATTTGGAACTAGCCGCAGTGGTCTTCACGCTAAAAATATGGAGGAATTATTTATACGTAGAGAGGTGCATAATTTATTCGGACCACAAGAGTTTGGAGTACCTCCTTACCCAAAAGAAGTTAAACCTTAGGCAGCGTAGGTGGGTGGAATTGTTGAAGGATTATGATTGTACGATTGATTACCATCCTGGCAAAGGAAATGTGGTAGCTGACGCATTGAGTCATAAGACTAAGTCGAACTTGAGGGTTATGCTTGCCCGTTTAAGCTTGTTCGATAATGGTAGCTTGTTAACGGAGCTTTAAGTAAAAACGGTGAGGGCCAAGTAGATAAGGAGTAAGCAATTAGTGGATAAGACTTTGGGTGTTCGTTTTAGACAAGTAGAGAGTGGGGAGACATCAGAGTCTGGGATAAATAGTGACAGAGTGTTGTGTTTCTGTGGGAGAATGTGTATACCTAAGGACAATTATCTAAGGCAATCTATTCTGCAGGAAGCACATAGCAGTCTCTATGCTATACATCCTGGCGGAAACAAGATGTATCGAAATTTGCGTGAGCTTTATTGGTGGCTTAGACTTAAGCACGAGGTTATGGATTTTGTAAGTAAATGCTTGATTTGTCAAAAGGTGAAGGCGGAACATCAGTTGCCTTCAGGATTGCTTCAGCCAGTAAAGATTCCACTTTGGAAGTGGGAAAGGATTACTATGGACTTTGTTAGTGGGCTACCCTTGATGCCTACTAAGAAGGACTCGATATGGGTTATAATGGATCAGTTAACGAAGTCTGCCCATTTTGTACCGGTCCGCACCGATTACTCGTTGCAAAAGCTAGCTAGGTTGTATGTGGCAGAGATTGTAAGATTGCATGGAGTGCCAGTCTCCATAATATCTGATAGGGACCCACGTTTCATTTCGCAATTTTAGAAGAAGCTGCACGAGACATTGGTTACTAGGTTGAACTTCAGTACGGCATTCCACCCTCAAACTGATGGACAGTCGGAAAGGGTGATCCAAGTGTTGGAAGATATGTTGAGGGAATGTGTGATTGAGTTTCGAGCTAGCTGGGAGGACTAGTTGCCTTTAGCCGAATTCGCATACAATAATAGCTATCAAGCAAGTATTGGGATGGCTCCATATGAAGCACTGTATGGGCGAAGGTGTCGAACTCCAACATGTTGGACGGAGTTGGGCGAACGAAGAGTTTTGGGCCCTGAGTTAGTAGCAGAGACTGAAGATAAGGTGAAATTGATACGGGATTGGTTGAAGGAGGCCTCGGATAGGCAGAAGTCGTATGTTGATCTTAAATGTCAAGAGACAGAGTATGCAGTGGGGGACTTAGTCTTCCTTAAGGTCTCTTCGTGGAAGAAGGTATTAAGGTTTGGACGAAAGGGGAAGCTAAGCCCAAGGTTCATTGGGCCATACCGGTTGGTGAGGCGGATTAGGCCAGTCGCTTATTAGCTGGAATTACCACATGAACTAAGCCAGATCCACGATGTGTTTTATGTTTCCATGCTAAGGCGGTATCGCTCAAATCCTTCACATGTCGTAGCAATTGAGGAAATCGAGGTCAGGCCAGTCTTAACCTTCGAGAAAGAGCCTATAAAAATAATTGGACATGATGTTAAGGTACAAAGAAGGAAGTCCGTTCCATTAGTCAAAGTACTTTGGCGTAATCACAAGGCTGAGGAGGCTACTTGGGAACCTGAGGAAGTGATGCGACGTCAATATCCTCAACAATTTGAATCAGGTAAAATTTCGTGGACGAAATTTCTTTTGGGGTAGAGTTATAACACCCCAAAAATCTCGAAATCCCGAACTTTCTTTTTTTCGCTTTCAATTAAAATTGTGCTTAACATGTCAAGTGTTAATTATGTGATAGTAGGTCTTGGTTAAGGGTTGAGTTCGAACTTAGAAGTGAAGAAAATTATAGGTTAATAGTTAGAAGAACCTTGATGGTAAGTAGGTTAGTTTTTAAATAAATAAAGAAAGAATTGGACACAAGAAAGCCTTGTGGTGGAGTGGCAAGTGGTGTCACATGAAAGGCAAGGAGGTATGGGGTTCGAATCCCTCCTTGCTTAAAAGATGGATTTATTTTTACTTAAGGGATGGGTAGTGGTGGCGTTGGATATGAACTCTGTAGAGAGTGATAAGAGGAGAAATTTGAAGAGGAGATTAAGGGGTTATCAGGGAAAATATTAGGAGATAAGGAGTGTAAAGAGGTGGAGCCGGATTGGGGATTAGGGGATAGGAAATTTGGCTAGAGGCTATATACAGGTGCCGAATGTGAGGTTGCCAAGCTAATGCCGAATTCTCCCTCACTTTGTTGCCAGAAAACACCTTTTTCTCTAAAGATCTAAAAGCCTAAAATCTCTTGTTCTTCCTCCTTTTTTTTTGTGCCGATTTTCCATTCTTCCCTTACTCAAGTTCTCTTTTTGATTCACCTCTGGTTTTAAACCATTTCTACTTCTTTTTGTGCTGAATAACCTTTTTACCATACAAGTCTCAAGAGCTGAATATCCTCTATGCCGCCACTACCCTTTCCACTCGGCCAAATCTAGTGTAAATATTTTGTTCTCTCAATCGGTTTTGCTAGTATCGTTTACTCTGTCCCTCACTTCTTCTAATCGGTTTTGGTAGGATTACTATCGAATCCTAGTCTTTTGGATCCCTACCGAATTGTTCCTTAGGTGTGAGATTTTGGTAAGTGTTCTTCACTTCGATAAGGGTTGGCCAAATAGGCTTTAGTAGAAAAGGGTGACATATGTTGGATACAAGTCATCCATTATGTTTTTAACAATAAAGGTTAATACAGCTCTAGGAAGTACTCGTGATTAGGGATCAAGGAAAAGCTATTAAGGCTTGGCGTTTCAGGTAAGGTTAAGGTGAGACTTTGGCTTTTGGTAAAGTACTCGATAAGTATATGTGAGAAATCATTGAGTGATATCGATTTTAGGTTCGTGGTAAGGGAGTGCACTTTATTTCCAAGTGTGTACACACACAGTAGATCGACAAAAGCCAAAATGCCGAAAAGCTGAAAGTTTGGCTACGATAGTCTTACGAGTGTGCGAACACTCGTAAAGGGGAAACTGATAGGTTATCGGAGGCCCTATGGGAGATTCTATGGACTTGGGCTATGAATTGGCCAACTAGGCTACCATGGGCTAGATGGGCCCGATGGGCCGTAGGGCCCATAATAGGCAAAATTGGTAATTGATGCTATGTGATGGAAAATCGTATGAGAGCATGACTGTGAAAGTGACTGGGCCTAGTGGGCCATATAAATGTGACTTGGGCCTAATGGGCCATATGAATGAGATTGGGCCTAGTGGGCCATATGCATGTATGTAGACTTGTTAGCGCTTTGAAATGGGTTTTGGGCCTAGTATCTGATAACTTCTTAAACAAACGTAAAACTTAATTAATATATTGAGACCATGGACAGGTCATGGGGTTAAGGTGTGGCAACGGGTATATACATGTCTAGGATTGGATCTAGGGAGAGCTTGGTACTGAAGCGGTCTTAATGACTCACCTCCTCTTCTCTAGAATCCTACCTGGTGCACAGTATTCGTTCATCTTAGCTCACGGGATTTGTTAACGGGCCAAGGTAAGTAAAAACCCGTAATAAAGAAAAATTAATAAAATGCCCCTAAGGGAAAAAATGACCAAAATACCCCTATGTGTTGAAGGTAAAATTTATGGATGTTACATGTATACTTGTTGCATACATACGACATTCTGTTTAGGTTGCATTGGGTTGGGAATTATGGAACAGAGGAAGTATATGAGGATCGCATGGTTACTTGACAACCGTGGATCCACCGACGGCTATTAAGCCTAATATGTGATTGGCAGCTTGCTGCAATGAAGGTAGTTCTGCAACCGGGCTACCATTGATGTGTAATGGTTGGGCGGGTTGATATTTATATCCCTACATGATGTGTATCGGGGTATGGAGTTGGTGTATAACGGATGGATTATTAGGGTGGGTTGCACTGCATTGCATTGCATGTATGATTTTATGGTGACTAATGAATGCTAGCTACTCGTCGAGGGTTGTACACACTGAGTTTTCGAAAACTCACCCCCTCTTTTATTTTTCTCAAGTGATGCTCAGTAGAAGGTTCTATGTTCGGAGAGACTCTGAGGTGTCCAGCTAGCAAGACGACTTGGACTTTTTTTTTTTTAAATCATATAGTTTCTAGTTTTTTAAGTAACTTCAGTCTAGAATGTGATAAGGCCTTCCCTTTTGTTATTGTGTGGATTATTATTTTTATGCGTTGTAATCATGAGAAGTTGAACATGGGTTCCTTAAATCATAATTTGTTTTTCTACTTTTCCGCAACTAAATTTTATTAAAATGACAGGTTTTCATAAATCATATGTTTTAAACAAGCTTTCGCGATTAAAAGGAGTTTTTAAAAGTTAATGAAAGTTTCTCATTTTAAGGAAGGGTTTTCAATGAAAACAAGGTTTTTGATAAAACACTTCAATGTGACACCCAGATTCGGCCCTAACGTCCGGGCCGAGTTTGGGGTGTTACATGTTTCATCGGGCTGTATATGATTATTGAAAGAATAGGGCCAGTGGCATATCGACTAGCTTTATCGACTGACTTAGAAATAATCCACAATGTGTTCCATGTGTCGATGTTGTGTCGAGATAGATCGGATCCATCACATGTAATTTCTTCGTCTGAGATTGAAATTCAACCTGATATGACGTACAACGAAGAATTGATCAAAATTTTGGCTCGAGAGATTAAAGAGTTGAGAAATAAACATATAACTTAAGTGAAAGTTTTGCGGCAACGACAAGGTGTTGAAGAGACTACGTGGAAACTTGATGAAGCTATGAGAAAATAATACCCTAACCTATTCACTGGTAAGATTTTCGGGGATGAAAATCCCTAAGGGGGAGAGTTGTAAAAACTCGTTTTTAGTCAATTTGGAACAATCGTTTTGAGGCCTCAAATCTGAAGTAAAAACATTTATTTTATTATTTTAATGTTTACAGTATGATATTATGTTGGTGTGAGAATTTCGTTAAGAAATTTTATCATTTGATTGGTCAATTTGATAAAAATGACTAAATCGCGTAAAGTGCAAAAGTGATGCTTTATTAGGTGTCTAATAGCTATGGAATTTTAATTTAGAGGTCCTTATGTTGTAATTTGACCATTTGAAACATGAGTGGACTTATATGGACACATTATTAGGTGTTGAAATGGTTTATTAATAAGGTTATTTAGGTAATTTGGAAATTAAAGGTTAATAATAATAAAACAAAATTTTGTATCATCTTCTATTATCTTTCATCCACTGAAAATTAACATAAGGAAGCCATTAACAAAGTTTCAAGCTTTCGGCCTTGTCTTCTTGAACATGAAAGTCCATTTTTGTTCAGTTTTTAATGATTTCTATGTTTTTGAGATCGTTGCAACTAGGTCTAGCTAGCCTAGGGACTATTTTACAAAGTTGTTAAAGATTTTGAATGTTTCCATTGATGAATATATGCATTCTTTGATGATTTATGGTGAATTGTGAATATTTGATGAGAGTTATGCAAGTTTGGTAAAATGATTTTGAGTAAAACTATAAAATAGGGATTAAATTGAGAAATGTTAAAACTTTATGGTTAAAATGTGAAATAAATGGAAAATATGGGCTTCTAGGGGCATATTAGTAATTTGGCTAGCTTGGGTTGTGATTAAATTATGTTAATTTGTGTTTTTATGAAATAAGGAGTAAATTGTAGAAGTGGTGAAACATTAGAGGCAAATGTGTAAATGTGCTTAAATGTGTGTTTTGAATTGAATTGAATAAATAAATGATTAAATAAGTTAATTTTGAATATATTTAGATCATGAAAAGTGG
Source organism: Gossypium longicalyx (assembly GCA_025698465.1). Classification (NCBI taxonomy): domain Eukaryota; kingdom Viridiplantae; phylum Streptophyta; class Magnoliopsida; order Malvales; family Malvaceae; genus Gossypium; species Gossypium longicalyx. Next base: position 12,244,166 of record CM047000.1, read on the forward strand.
AATTTAAATCTAAATAAGGGAAAAACTAAAGTTATCGACTAAACGACTTATTCGGTCGTTCCCACAATCAAGGTAAGTTCGTATCTGATAAATTTCAATACAAATGTATTTCATATGCTTTGATGTTGCATAAATTGTGAATATGGACTGTGGATATGAACGATAGGGATTCGACGATGATTCGACATTTAAAATCCCGGTTGAACCTTAGGAATATTTTAATATGCTAGTGACATGTAATTAGGGGATACATTGAGTTAGCTTTGGGCCATGATATAGCACTTCGGGTGAGAGTTATACCGATTTGACTTCGGGCCATGCATATCAGCTGATTTGGCTTCGGGCCGTGATATCAGTACTTCGGAGATAAGTTATGCTACAGGCCATGGTATAGGTACTTATCGTGTGAGACCCTCGAGTATCCGACTTCTATTTTGAATGGTTCAATGGGTAAATGAAAGATGAGAATGTGTGTGAGATTAGTATGAGATGGTACAGGTATGTGCATAAACCATATTAGCTTTGAATAGAAGAAATGGTGAAGAAAGTATATAGTTTTGTGAATATTTAATTGAGAGGTTTGATAGTTGATGTGAATTCTTATACTTATGATCAATTGTTAAATTATGTGCTTATAATTATATCGAATTTATGTCATACGAGCTTACTAAGCTTTATAGCTTACTTTGATTATTTTTTCCGTGTTTTATAGTGTTATCAAGCTAGCTCGAATTTGAGGATCGTTGGAGATCACTTCACACTATTCACCTATCACTCGGTACCTATGAACTCTGGTATTTTAAGTATATGGCATGTATAGGGACTTTGAGTCATTTTGGTATATGTAGCATGATTTTGGCCATTTGCGTTGGCTTGTAAATAATAAGTGTTTGGTTTTGTGTTAGCCATGTGAGTTGGCTTATTTTGGCAATTATGTGATGTATATATATGTATTAATGCCTTCTAGTGATGTGGTTCATGTTTGCTTGAGAATGGCTTGTTGAATGCAACATTTAAGGTAGCTAATGGTTGATGAATTGAATGGTTGTGCTTGTGGTTTTAGGCTAAGAAATACTTAGTTGAAGTGGTACACATTAATGCTTTGGAAATGTGAATTAGCATGATTTGAGTAGACAAATTATGGTATTATAAGTGTGTTAATTGTTGATATTGAAATGGTACATTTTAGTCTTGGTTGTGGTTGCTTTGGATGCCTATTTATGCTATGAAATTGTACCATTTGGGTTGTGTAGGTATATACAAGTTTGGGGTGGCAAAATGGCTTGGTAAATAGCCTCTTTTTATCCACACGAGCAGAGACACGGGCGTGTGTCTCAGCTGTGTGTGACACACGGTCATGTTACACGGTCATGTGTCCCATGGTGTTGAATTTAAAATCAAGGAAATATGCTCCACACGGTCTCACACACGGGTGTGTGACTTGGCCATGTGGCATAAGTCAGTATACCTTACAGGTTTGGCATGGCCTAGCATACAGCCTGGCATACAGGAGTGTATGGTCATTTTTATGGCACATGGGCTAGCCACACGGGTATGTGTGTTGGTAGTGTGACCCAAGTCAGAGAGTTACATGGGGTCAGACACGGGCTGGGACACGGCCATGTGTTTCTATTTTGAATGTCCACATGGTCTGTGACATGGGCGTGTCTGGTGGCCATGTGAGACACACGGCCTGGCCACACAGGCGTGTGTCCCTTATTTTGAGAAAAAATTTCAAAGTTCGCAAAAGTTTCTTAAGTTAACGGTTTAGTCTTGAACCACTCCCAATGTATGTTTAGGGCCTCGTAGGCTCGTATTAAGGACAAATAAATTGAGCTTGAATGATAATTGTGTGATTTGATTAAATCTATATGAAAAGTATGTTTAAATGTGTTGAGAGTCTGGTAATGCTCTGTAACCCTATTTTGATGTTGAATACGAGTGAGGGGTGTTACAAAACCCGAGTGTCAACAGTGTGGAATACGGTATTTTGGAGACTGCTAGATGAATAATAAAGCTTGTTCCAGATGTGGCTCGCAAGATCACTTTATTCGCGATTGTCCTGAGTTATCCAAGAAAAAAATTTCATAATGCAAGACCCAGCAACATAGCTGCTAGAGGGAGACCACCTAGAAATAAGGGAAATGTGGCTTGTAGCAAAGGAGTGACGAAGGACTTTGCTATGATATCTGAGGCTAGAGCACTTGCCAGAGCTTACGCTATTCGCGCTCGCGAGGATGCGTTGTCACTAGATGTTATCACTGGTACATTTTCTCTCTATGACACTAATGTAATTGCCTTGATATATCCTAGATCGACTCATTCATATGTTTGATTTAGTTTATTGTCTAGTAATAGTTTGCCTATTGAGTCTACCGAATTTTTGATTAAAGTATCAAATCCCTTAGGCAAGTATGTTCTAGTTGATAAAGTTTGCAAGAATAGTCCTTTGATGACTCGAGGTTACTGTTTTCCAGAAAATTTGATGCTTTTACTGTTTGATGAATTCAATGTGATTTTGGGTATGGATTGATTGACTCTGCATGATGCTATTGTGAATTGTAGACGAAAGACTATAGAATTGAAATGTCATAATAGTGAAATCTTTCGAATTGAATCTGATGAGTCGAGTGGTTTTCCTATTGTGAGATCGTTGGTGTTAGCTTAGAAATATGCGAGAAAAGTTTGTGATGCCTACCTTGCGTATGTACTGGATACAAAAGTGTCTGAATCAAAGATTGAATCAGTGCCAGCAGTTTGTGAATATTCAGATGTGTTTCCAGAAGAGTTACCTGGGTTGCCACCGATCAAATATGTCGATTTTGCTATTGAATTAGTACCGAAAACATCACCAATATCGATAGCTCCAAATAGAATGGCTCCGAAAGAATTGAAAGCTCAGTTGCAAGAGTTAACATATAGAGGTTTTACACAACCTAGTTTTTCGCCCTGGGGTGCACTAGTGTTGCTCATAAAGAAGAAAAATGGATCGATGAGATTGTCTATTGTCTATCGTCAACTCAACAAGTTTACGATTAAGAATTAGTATCCTTTTCTGAGAATTGATGATTTGTTTGATCAGTTGAAAGGAGCAACAATACTTTCAAAGATTGATCTATGGTCTGGTTATTATCAGTTGAGAGTTAAAGATTCAGATATACCAAAAACTACGTTCAGAACAAGGTACAAACATTATGAATTTCTTGTTATGCCATTCGGATTAACTAATGCTCCTGTAGTTTTTATGGATTTGATGAATCGAATCTTTAGACCATATTTAGACAGATTTGTTATTGTATTCATTGATGACATTCCGATCTATTCCCTAGATGAGTCTGAGCATGCTGAACATTTGAGAATTGTATTACAAACATTGCGAGATAAGCAATTGTTTGCTAAATTCAGTAAATGTGAGTTTTGGCTCCGAGAAGTTGGATTTTTGGGACATATTGTTTCAGCGGAAAGTATCCGAGTTGATCCGAGTAAGATTTCAGCAGTTGTTGACTGGAAACCACCAAGAAATATGTTTGAAGTTAGAAGCTTTCTAGGAGTAGCTAGCTACTATCGTCATTTTGTAAAAGGGTTCTCGATGATTGCTACACCGATGACTCGATTGCTATAGAAAGATGTGAAGTTTGAGTGGCCCGAGAAATGCCAATAGAGTTTTGAAAAGTTGAAAGCACTGTTAATTGAAGCACCAGTTTTGGTTCAGCCTGAGTCAGGTAAAGAGTTAATGATTTTTAGTGACGCGTCATTGAACGGTTTAGGATGTGTTTTGATGCAAGAACGCAAAGTGATAGCTTATGCTTCCAGACAATTGAAATAGCATGAGAATTATTCGACGCGTGACTTAGAGTTGGCTGCTATTGTTTTCGTTTTGAAATTTTGGCGACATCATTTATTTGGTGAGAAGTGCCATATCTTTACCGACCTCAAGATTTTGAAGTATATAATGACTCAAAAAGGTTTGAATTATTGAAAGACTATGAGTTAGTGATTGATTATCATCCGAGGAAAGTGAATGTAGTCGCGATGCTCTCAGTAAAAAATCTTTATTTGCTTTGTGGGCAATGAACACACAGTTAACTTTGTCTGATGATGGTTCAATTTTAGATAAGTTAAAATCTAAACCATTATTCCTTCAACAAATTTGTGAAGCTTAGAAATGTGACAACAAGTTACAAGCTAAAAGAGTACAATACGAGTCAATTGCTGATTCAGACTATCAGATCGGATCCGAGGATAGTTTAATGTTTCGAGGTAGAATTTGTGTACCAAAGAATCCCGAGCTTATTCAGAAAATTCTACACGAAGCACAGAGTGGTTGTTTATCTATTCATCCAGGGAGTACTAAAATGTACAATGATTTGAAATAATTGTCTGGTGGTCAGGCACAAAATTAGACATTTCAGTGTTTGTGCCGGGATGCTTAGTTTGTCAACAAGTCAAAGCCGAACATCAAGTGCCTTTGGGATTACTACAGCTAGTAATGATACCAGAGTGGAAATGGGATAGAGTTACGATGGATTTCGTATTGGGCTTACCCCTATCTCCAAAAAAGAAAGATGCTATCTGGGTTGCTGTTAATAGACTGACGAAGTCTACAGAGACATTTCGCTTGATAGATTAGATGAATTGTACATCTCTAAAATTGTTAGATTGCACGAGGTGCTAGTTTCTATTATTTCAGATAGAGATATGAGGTTTACGTCACTATTTTGGAAGAAATTGCAAGAAGCTTTGGGTACGTGGTTGCATATTAGTACTACTTTTCATCCTCAAACCTACGGTCAGTCTGAGAGAGTAATTCAGATTCTTTAAGGTATGTTTCATTGCTTTGTTTTAGAGTTTGAAGGCAACTGGGAGAAATATTTACTCTTATTTGAATTTGTGTATAACAACAGCTTTCAATCGAACATATGGATGGCACCGTATGAAGCATTTTATGGTTGTAAATGTCAAACTTTGTTGTATTGGACCGAGCTTGGTGACAAAAAGATTCACGGGATTGATTTGGTTAGAGAGACTGAAGATAAAGTAAAAGTGATTCGCGACAATTTGAAAGCAACTTCAGATCAACAGAAATCGTATGCGGATTTGAAACATAAAGCACTGAATTTCAAATCGGCGACAGGGTATTTTTGAAAGTATCTCTATGGAAGGAGATTCTTCGTTTCATCACAAAGGAAAATAAGTTTGCGATTTATCGGGCCGTATGAGATTATTGAAAGAATAGGGCCAGTGGCATATTGTAACACCCCTTAACCCATATCCGTCGCCACAACAGGGTTACAGAGTATTACCGAAACTTTTAGAACATTTATAGATAAATCATGTAAATTACTATGCATTAACTGAGATTATTCAAAATATCCCTTCAATGGACCCTCGAGGCCCAATACGAGCATTAGAATTAAGTCAGGACTTAATCAAAAACTTTAAGAATTTTTCATGATTTTTCAAAAATTTTCTAAGTTATAGGGCTCACACGCCCGTGTGGTCCAAGGGACACGCCCGTGTGACCCTGGGACACACCCGTGCTATAGGCCGTGTTCGACCACGTCTAACTCTCTGACTTGTGCACATGGCCATGCCACACGCCCATATGCTAGGCCATGTGGTTAATTAAATTCTTCAAAATTAGGTGCAGGTTTCACATGGCCAAGACACACGCCCATATTTTAGGCCGTGTAGCTCACACGGCTGAGACACACGTCCGTGTCTTTGCCTGTGTGCTAAATTCTAAGCATTTTGTTTCTAAAATTTAAGGTGCAAGGGACACACGGACTAACTACATACCCATGTACCAGGCCGTGTGTCACACACGGTCTAGACACACGCCCGTGTGTCTGCTCGTGTGGACAAAATGAAGCCATTTCTAGCTTCATTTCTCACCCAAAATCACACCAATGATCTGCACTTAAACTCACATCCAAATACCAACCATCTTAAGCATTCAAATTAAGCAAACTCTATCATTCAACATGGCATATCATTATATGCATATATGTTCATAATCTTACCTTGGTATATTCCATATGTTAGGCATAATTTGAACAACCGTTTAGCATGTATGTAGCTACCATAGTATGACATTACAAGTATATCAAAAACAACCATTACTAGCCATTGCAATGGCTAGTTTACAAACCACATGATTAAGCTATCTATGGCGAAGTTAGCCTATACATGCCATTGTACCAAAATGATTTTACTATATATACCAAAACAAGCTAGTGGATAGTGTGACGATGCTCCAATGATCTCCAACCTTCGCGAGCTTCTGAGCACTATAAAACAGGGGAAAATAAAATAGAGTAAGCATTACATGCTTAGTAAGTTCATATAACGAAGACTAAACTTACCAATCCCGTTTATTAAATCTAAGCATACAATATCATGTTTTCCATCAACTTGGCAAAATTGCCTAAACACATGCATTCAACCAAACATGTTAGTCACAAAATTTTCATATACATCAAGTAAACATAGGTGAGCTCATCATGCAATATTCTTTCAAGACATTATCATTTCATCTCATAATTCCCTCATCATGCCAAGAGTTTTGTCCGTTGAATCATTGAAATTTCGATAGATACTCAAGTAGTACACTCGAGGTGTACAATTCAATAACCCGTCAATTCTTATTCAAGAGTACCCATAGTGCACTTAATAAGGACCACACTCTCGAGCCACATATCGTATTACAAGATTACCAGTCTAGGCTAAATCCATTATGCAACGTACGCTCAAAAGAACTCAATTAGGATTACCAGTCTAGGCTCAACCCTAATTGCAACATATGTTAGAGAGAGATTATATCAGGATTACCCATTCGGGCTAAATCCTTTCTATAATGAGATCAATAGGATTACTCTTCTGAGCTAAATCCCGTCAGCAACAAATGTAGGACCTCATTCATTTCGGGAAAGCACATTTATCCATCGAAAGTCAATATTCAAACGAGACTTTACCCTTTTTCCAACTTTTCCAAATATGTAATCACTTCACACATTTATAACATTCACATAAGTATAATTCAAATCGCATACAATCATAACATTCAAGTTAGCATATTTACAAGCTCGATTAAGTTACACGAACTTACCTCGACGCTGGTTCGCATATAAAATCTACTAATCCGAAACATTTTCATTTCCTCGATCTAACCTTGAATTTTTGTTGTCTGGATCTATATAAATAACTTTAATCATCAATTTCACACATTTCATATTCATTTGGACTTATTTTACGTCCTAGGTAAAATTACCATTTTGCCCTTAACTTTTTCATCAAATTCCAATTTCGTCCCTAGGCTCGGAAAATGAAATTTATGCAATTTACTCCCTATTCCAAGCCTAAACAAAGTTTCAATATAAAATTTATAGCACATATTTTCTATAAAATCCAAAATTTTTCATCAATTTTCATAACTTTACATTTTAGTCCCTAAATAATGTTTACATCAAAAATCACTTTGTAAAAGTTGTTTATCTATCAACAACCTTTCATTTTATACCATAAATTTCAAATTTTCTGCATATAAATCCATGACCTAATTTCCATACTTTGATAACTCTTCAAATTGATCCCCAAAATATATAGATTAAGCTATCCTAGTTTCAAAAATATCAAAATTACTAAAAACAGAACAAGGAAACTTACCCAATTAAGCCATGAAAGTTTCTTCTCTCTCGCATAGGGATTCCATTTATTTTTGGGTTAGAAGATGAGTAAAGTAAAACGATATTTTCTTTTTCATCTTTTAATTAATTAAATTATTTCAAGTTCCAATTTAGCCCTCGCCCTTTTTCTAAATTTCCCTGGATGAGTCACCAAAATATCTACATACTTTTCTTTAATGGCCGAATTACCATATAAGGACCTCAAGTTTTGAATTTCATAGCTATTTAATCCTTCTAGCTAATAGAATTCAACTTTTGCATTTTTTGTGATTTAGTCCATCCCGTAATTAAGCACTAAATCGATAAAATTTTATTATCAGAATTTTCACATGACATTTCTTGAATATCATGGATCATGTAATAAAATAAAAATAAATTTTATTTTCGGATCAGATTTGTGGTCCCGAAACCACTACTCCGATTTCACTGAAAAATGGGTTGTTACAACTCTCCCCCTTTAAGGATTTTCGTCCTCGAAAATCTTAACAGTAAAAAGATTCGGGTATTGCTTCCTTATAGTATGCTCTAGTTCCCAGGTAGCCTCTCCTATACCGTTTCGTTGCCAAAGAACTTTTACTAAAGCTACCTTTTTATTTCTTAACTCTTTTGTTTCCCGAGCTAAGATTTTGATCAGTTCTTCACTATATGTAACACCCCTAACCCATATTCATCGCCGGACTAGGGTTAAAGGCATTACCTAACAAAATGAAATAATTAACATACATTTCATAAACATCAAAGCATTAGAGATAAAATATTTTTATAGAGTCCCTTATATATAGGTCATTGAGACCTTAAACATGCATTAGGAAGTGGTTGGGACCAAACTGAACTCATACAAAATTTTTCCAAAACTTGAACATTTTTCAAGCAAGTACAGGTCACACGCCCGTGTAAACAGGCCGTGTGCCTTACACGGCATTAGACACGCCCCTGTGTCTAGGCCGTGTTAAAATAGGGTATACTTACTGACTTGATCACAAGGCCACAAGACACGCCCTTGTGCCATGGCCATGGTCGAATCTGACTTGGGTCACATGGCTAGCCATACGCCCGTGTGCCTTGGCCGTGCTCGAGCCTGACTTACAATTGTAGGGTACCTTAGGGGACATGGGGTCGTGTAACATAGCTATGTGTTGCACACGGCTGAGACACATGTCCGTGTCTCTACCCATGTGGACAAAAATAGACCATTTGAATAGCCAATTTGCCACCCTAATTTTGGGTCAACCTACAAGCAAAGAAACAAGTATATTTGCACAACCAATTCAGCCAAATTCAATACCAAAACATAAGCCATTCATGTTATATTATAGCCTCCCAAATCCATGCTCATAAGCCTTACTATTCTTTGTCAAAACGTATATCAAATGCATACCAAAGCATTTCATTCCATACATCATTCTATCTCATGCTAAAAATTACAAAAACTTACCAACATTTACCATTTCTTTTGTTTTTATCAACTAAAAACATACCACAATTGTATATTATCATCACATATCATATACCATTATCAAACTATAGTTTCAAACACAAACTAGCCAAATCACATGGCTAAATATATACATCACAAAACATAATCCCACAGCTTATAGCCTATACATGTCATACTTTAATATATACATTTTCAAAGTACCAAAATGTATTTCGATAGTTCAGTGACAATATTCGATGATCCCTGACCTCACAGTAGCTTCGATATCTATAAAACAATGCAAACACACACAAAGTAAGCTTTTAAAAGCTTAGTAAGCTCGTACTAAAAATCATCAACAATGTATAAAATATAAAACATCAACACATAAGTACTTATAAATTCTCAATTCATCTATCAATTTTATACCAACACGATCCACATGTTTATACCAATTCAATGGTCCACATGTTTATACCAATTCAATGAACTCTTATATACATAATACCATCTACCACATACGTATTATACGTATCTGAACCTTCCTGTATTCAATCATTTTCATTCTCACTTCTCATTAAGATATTTTTAAACTTTCCTAAGATTATTCATGCCATAACCATCCGCACACTTAGTGCCTTAAGGATTAGCCGAAACTATCATAATTTCGCACACTTAGTGCCATCTCAATTAATCGAAGCTATCTCAATATCACACACTTAGTGCCTCATATAGCCGAAGCTAGTTTAAATCGCACACTTAATGCCAAATACCATTTATTTTTCATCATATTCATCCAAACCAAATATATATACAATCTATGCATAATCAAATCATCAAAACAAACTTGTAACATCATATTTTACATACGAACTTACCTCGTACTCGAAATTGTCGACTTTGACTATTTACTCTATAATCTTCGACTTCCCTCGGTCTAAGTCTGAATTCCACTTTTCTTGATCTATATGTATTCAAAATTAATCCTTTTATTCACCAAATTAGTCAAAACAATCCATAGACACATATTTAGGGCATTTTGCAAACTAGCCCTCACATTTTCACATTTCGACACTTTAGTCCCTAATTCACAAAATCACAAAATACACAAAATTTCTTTGCACACATTCCTAGTCGAATATTCATAGTATTCATATAAGCCCGCACATTTCATTTATTTCACATTTTAGTCCCTCAAAAAATTATTTTTATAATTTAGCCCAAAATACTCAATTTCATCAAAAATCCAAAGACGAAACATGTAAACCCAACATCAAGCTTTCATAATTCATCAAATAACATCACAAAGATCATAATTTCATCAATGACACATTTCAAAATCATTATCAAAATCATAAATTGGGACATGGGTTTGATAGTATACGAATCAACGATTATAAAAACGGAAAAATTATCAAAAACCAAACAAAACTCATACCTTAATTAAGCCTTTTGTGTGCCAAAACTTAAAGCTCTCTAAACCTAGGTTTTCTTTTCTATTTTTGGTGGATGAACATACATAATGACCTTATTTTTCATGTTTTGTTATAATAATATTGCTTTAATATGCATTTTACCAAATTACCCTTGTATTAAAACATTAATATGCCATCAACTAATGTCCACTAATGCCATTTAATCATAACTTTGGTAAAATAACCACGTAAGGACCTCACAATTATAAAGCCAAGTCAAATAGGCACTTTAACATCTAGCACACAGCTTTTACATTTTACGCGATTAAGTGCTTTTTCAAAATTAAACACACAAACGATTAAATTTTCAGACGAAACTTTCACACATGCTAATTCACACATCATAAACATGAAGATTAATATTTAAAAAATTTTCTGACTCGGATTTGTGTCCCGAAACCACTATTCTGACTAGGGTCTAAACTAGACTGTTACAATTCTCCCCCCTTAGGGATTTTCATCCCCGAAAATCTTACCGTTAAACGGATTCAGATATTGCTGCTTCATAACATCTTCAGGCTCCCACGTGGCCTCTTCAATACCGTGTCGATGCCACATCACTTTTACTAATGAAATTTTCTTATTTCTTAATTCTTTAACTTCACGAGCTAAGATACGGATAGGTTCTTCTTTGTAGGTCATATTAGACTGAATCTCAATCTCAGACGGAGGAATCACATGCAAAGGATCGAATCTGTATCATCGAAGCATCGATACATGAAACACATCATGAATCTTTCCTAACTTTGGTGGCAATAACAATCTATAAGCTACCGGCTAATATGCTCAGTAATCTCATACGGCCCTAATAAACCTCAAACTTAATTTGCCTTTTCTACCGAATCGAAGCACTTTCTTCCATGGAGATACCTTCAAAAATACTTTGTCGTCGATCTCAAATTCAATGTCTTTTCTTTTCAAATCCGCATAAGATTTCTGACGATCAGAAGCTGCTTTCAGACAATCTCGGATTACTTTTACTTTCTGTTCAGTCTCTTTTTAAAATCAACCCCCTGTATCTTATTTCCACTGAGCTCTGACCAATACAAAGGTGTACGACATTTGTGACCATATAAAGCTTCGTAGGGTGCCGTTTTAATACTGGATTGAAAACTGTCATTATAAGCGAATTCAATTACACGTAGATATTGTACCCACGTACCTTCAAATTCAAGAATGCAACATCTCAGCATATCCTCAAGTATCTGAATAATCCTCTTAGATTGACCGTCTATTTGGTGATAAAAAGCAGTACTGAAGTGCGATTTAGTACCCCAGAGAATCTTGCAATTTCTTCCAAAATCATGATGTGAATCTCGGATCTCTATCTGACAATATAGATAATGGCACACCATGCAATCTCACGATATCAGAAATGTATAACTCAGCTAATTTATCAAGTGAGTAATCGGATCGAATCGGAATAAAATAAGCTGATTTCGTTAGACGATCAACTACAACCCAGATTGTATCTTTCTTTCTCGGAGATAGGGGTAAACTCGAAACATAGTTCATTGTCACTTGATCCCACTTCCACTCCAAAACCATAATCGGTTGTAACAAACCAGATGGCACCTGGTGTTCAGCTTTAACTTGTTGGAAGATCAAACATTTAGAAACAAAGTCAGAGATATCTCTTTTCATTCCAACCCACCAATAATGTTATTTTAGATCATTATACATTTTTATACTACCCGGATGCATAGATAACCGACTATTATGTGCTTCGATCAAATTCATCTGAATTAACTCTAGATTTCTTGGAACACAAATTCGATTTCGGAATCTTAAACAATCATTTTTATCAACTCTAAATTCTGAATCAGTCTCTACATCACACTGAGTTCGTTTAGCTAAATTCTCATTATCAATCTTCTGAGCTTTGATAATCTGCTGTAAGAACAAAGGTCTTGATTTTAATTAAGCTAAAACTGAACCATCATCGGATAGGACTAAATGAGCTTTCATCGCACGCAAAGCAAACAATGATTTTCGACTCAAAGCATCAACAACAACATTTACTTTACCCGGATGATAATCTATCACAAGTTAATAGTCTATTAGTAGTTCAAGCCATCTTCTCTGATGCAGATTCTAATCTTTCTATGTCATCAAATACTTTAGACTTTTATGATCGGAATAAACGTGACTTTTCTCACCAAATAGATAGTGACGCCAAATCTTTAAAGCAAACACAATCACGGCTAATTCAAGATTGTGTCGGATAGTTCTTTAGCAAACACAATCGCGGCTAATTCAAGATTGTGTCGGATAGTTCTTTTTGTGCAGCTTCAACTGTTTTGAAGCATAAGCAATGACTTTGCCTTCTTGCATTCAAACACATCCTAGACCAATCAACGAAGCATCACTGTAAATTACAAACTCTTTACCTGATTCGGGTTGTACTACAACTGGAGCTTCAGTCAACAAAGCTTTCAACTGATCAAAGCTGTTCTGACACTTTTCGGACCACTCAAACTTCATATCTTTCTATAACAGTTTTGTCAACAGAGTCGCAATCATCGAAAAGTCTTTTAGGAACCTTCTCTAATAACCAACGAGTCCTAAAAAACTACAGACTTAAAAGATATTCTTCAGAGGTTTCCAATCCAAAATAGCTGAAATCTTGCTCGGATCAACTTGGATACCAGATGTTGATACAATATGACCCAGAAAACCAACTTCTCACAACCAGAACTCACATTTACTAAGTTTTCCACACAACTATTTATCTAGTAGAGTCTGTAACACTATTCTCAGATGCTCGGCATGTTCGGATTTATCTCGTGAATAAATCAATATGTCATCAATGAATACAACAACAAATTGATCTAAATACGGTCTGAAAATTCTATTCATCAAATCCATAAAGATAGCAGGTTCGTTAGTCAATCTGAAAGGCATAACTAATAATTCATAATGGCTATACCTCGTTCTGAAAGCGGTTTTTGGAATATCTGAGTCTTTTACTCGCAACTGATAATAGCCTGATCTCAAATCTATTTTCGAAAGCACAGCAACTCCTTTCAACTGATCAAACAAATCATTAATTTAAGGTAGAGGATACTTATTTTTTATAATCACTTTGTTCAACTGATGATAATATAAACACATTCTCATCGTACCGTCTTTCTTTTTCACAACTAACACTGGAGCACCCAAAGGTGAAAAACTCGGTCTAGCAAACCCTCTATCGGTCAACTCTTGCAAATGAGACTTTAATTCTTTTAATTCGATCGGAGCCATTCTATACGGAGCTATCAAAATTGGAGTAGTACTAGGTACCAATTCAATGCCAATTTCAACTTCTCTAATTGGAGGTAAACCTGGATGTTCTTCAGGAAATACATCAGGGAACTCACAAACAATAGGCACAGTTTCAACTATCTTTTCTGACACTCTCGAATCAATCACAATGCAAAATAAGCTTCACAACCCTTTCTCATGATACTCCAAGCTTTCATCGAAGATATAACAACAGACAATCCACTCAAATCACTAGATTCAATTTTGACTATTTCATCATTCTTGCATCTCAAATCAATAGTTTTCCGTTTGCAGTTCAGAACAGCATCTGCAAAGTTAACCAATCCATACCCTGAATTATATCAAATTCATCAATAGGTAACAGCATTAGATTAGCTGAAAAATAAGTGTCTCGAAACATTAACAGGCAATTCTTGCAGACTTTATCAACTAGAACACATCTGTCTAGGGGGTTTGAAACTCTAATTACAAATTCTATAGACTCTACAGGTAAAGTCTTATTGTTCACTAAGTTCATACATATATACGAATGTGTTGATCCAGGATCTATCAAAGCAGTCACAGAAGTATCATAATAAGTAAATATCGTATAGCATAGGCTCTGGCAGGTGCACGAGCCTCAAATCTAATAGTTGTGTCTTTTGTCCCTCTTTGACTACCACTTACATTTCCCGTATTTTTGGAAGATCGACCACGAGAAGCATTGCTGATTGGTCTCAGATTCTGAACATTATCTTTTTCAGCTAAATCTGGGCAATCCTTTATAAAGTGATTTCGTGAACCACAACTATAACAAGCTCGATTATTACTTTTTCCCTAGCATTCACCGAAATGTCGTCTTCCACATTGATCACACTCAGGCTTTTCATTCTTTGCATTATCAACACTGACAGCAGACGTAATTGAAGAATTAAAATTTGATTGCAATCTAGCACGATCTCTATTCGAATGTCCCACACTAGTCTTTGAACAACTATTATCATCTCTGAACTTCTTTGACGCAAACTGAAATGATTTACCCAATGATCTCTTTCGTACTTCTCTAGCTTCAAAATCTACTTTTCTTTTCTCCTTCCCGAGATCCTCAGCTTTACATGCTCGTTCAACGAGCACAACAAATTCTTTAATTTTCTGAATCTCGACCAACAAATGAATATCCTCGTTCAGACCATCTTCAAATCTTTTGCACATTATTTCTTCCATAGATACACATTCACGAGCATACTGACATAATCTTACGAATTCCTGCTCATATTCTGTGATAGACATACGACCTTGTTTAAGTTCAAGAAACTCTTTGCATTTCTGATCGATAAATCTCTGACTAATATATTTCTTCCAAAATTCATCTTGGAAGAAATCTTAAGTAACCCGTTCACTCGGAACCACAGATGTCAAAGTCTTCCACCAATGGTATGTTGTATCTCTTAGAAGGGAAACGTCACATTTTATGCATTCTTCTGGACTCAAAGACAATTCATCAAACACTCTTATCGTGTTCTTTAACCAAAACTCAGCTTTTTCGACATCATCACTCATTATAGCCCAGAACTCTTCGGCCCCATATTTTCTAATCTTATCAACTGGTGGTCTACTTAACTGAACTGGATTCACTGGTGGCATAACAGGAGTTTGAGAAGGATTAACCAGGGGTGGAAGTTGTTGTACAGCTGAATTGGTTCTAATAAATTGGGTGAACCAATCATTCATCATCTGATAGAAGGCTTGCTTAGCCTCACTATCACTGCTACTCATAACCGGTCGAGAATCAGCTTGCACCATCCCTTGCGCGGGAGCAGGCACATTACTTTCAACATCGTCTGCTACGGCTCTTTTGGGATCCATTTGCTATAAAAAAGCACATTTCAATGTCAGGATTCATCACACTATCGTAGTTCATAAATATGACATGTATAGCTAGACTCACAAACACTATGGTAATCTTAGAACCGACTAAACCATAACTTTTATACCAATAAAATGTAACACCCCTAACCTATATTCGTCGCCGGACTAGGGTTAAAGGCATTACCTGACAAAATGGAACAATTAACATACATTTCATAAGCATCAAAGCATCAGAGATCAAATATCTTTATAGAGTCCCTTATATATAGGTCATCGAGACCTTAAACATGCATTAGGAAGTGGTCGGGACTAAACCAAACTTATACAAAATTTTTCCAAAACTTGAACATTTTTCAAGCAAGTACAGGTCACATGCCCGTGTAAACAAGCCATGTGCCTTACACGGCATTAGACACTCCCGTGTGTCTAGGCCGTGTTAAAATATGGTATACTTACTGACTTGATCATACGGCCACAAGACACGCCTGTATGCCATGGTCGTGGTCGAATCTGACTTGGGTCACATGGCCAGCCACACGCCCATGTGCATTGGCCGTGCTCGAGCCTGACTTACAATTGTAGGGTACCCCAGGGGACACACGACTGTGTAACATAGCCATGTGTCACACACAGCTAAGACACACGCCTGTGTCTCTACTCGTGTGGACAAAAATAGACCATTTGAATAGCCAATTTGCGACCCCAATTTTGGGTCAACCTACAAGCAAAAAAAACAAGCATATTTGCACAACCAATTTAGCCAAATTTAATACCAAAACATAAGCCATTCATGTTATATTATAGCCTGCCAAATCCATGCTCCTAAGCCTTACTAATCTATGTCAAAACGTATATCAAATGCATGCCAAAGCATTTCTTTCCATACATCATTCCATCTCATTCTAAAACTTACCAAAACTTACCAACATTTACCATTTCTTTTGTTTTTATCAACTAAAAACATACCACAATTGTATATTATCATCACATATCATATACCATTATCAAACTATAGTTTCAAACACAAACTAGCCAAATCACATGGCTAAATATATACATCACAAAACATAATCCCACAACTTCTAGCCTATACATGCCATACTTTAATATATACATTTTCAAAGTACCAAAACGTAGTTCGATAGTGCAGTGACAATCCCCGACGATCCTTGAGCTCACCGTAGCTTCGATATCTATAAAACAATGTAAACACACATAAAGTAAGCTTTTAAAAGCTTAGTAAGCTCATACTAAAAATCATCAACAGTGTATAAAATATAAAACATCAACACATAAGTACTTATAAATTCTCAATTCATCTATCAATTTTATACTAACACCATCCACATGTTTATACCAATTCAATGAACTCTTATATACATAATACCATATACCACATAGGTATTACACATACCTGAACCTTCCTGTATTCAATCATTTTCATTCTCACTTCTGTTAAGATATTTTTAAACTTTCCGAAGATTATTCATGCTATAACCATCCGCACACTTAGTACCTTAAGGATTAGAAGAAGCTATCATAATTCCGCACACTTAGTGCTATCTCAATTAACCGAAGCTATCTCGGTATCGCACACTTAGTGCCAAATACCATTTATTTATCATCGTATTCATCCAAACCAAATATTTATACAATCTATGTATAATCAAAGCATCAAAACAAACCTGTAACATCGTATTTTACGTACGAACTTACCTCGTACTCGGAATTGTCGACTCGGACTATTTACTCTATAATCTTCGACTTCCCTCGGTCTAAGTCTGAATTCCTCTTTTCTTGATCTATATGTATTTAAAATTTATCCTTTTATTCGCTAAATCATTCAAAACAATCTATAGACACATATTTAGGGCATTTTGCAAACTAGCCCTCACATTTTCACATTTCGATACATTAGTCCCTAATTCACAAAATCACAAAATACACAAAAAAATTTTACACACATGCCTAGCCGAATATTCATAGTGTTCATATAAGCCCCCATATTTCATTTATTTTACATTTCAGTCCCTTAAAATATTATTTTTACAATTTAGCCCAAATTACTCAATTTTATCAAAAATCCAAAGACGAAACATGTAAACCCAACATCAAGCTTTCATAATTCATCAACTAACATCACAAAGCTTATAATTTCATCAATGACACATTTCAATATCATCATCAAAATCAGAAATTGAGACATGGGTTTGATAGTATACGAAGCAACGATTACAAAAACGTAGAAATTATAAAAAATCGAACAAAACTTATACCTTAATTAAGCCTTGTGTGTGCTGAAACTTAAAGCTCTCCAAACCTAGGTTTTCTTTTCTATTTTCGGTGGATGAACATACATAATGACCTTATTTTTCGTGTTTTGTTATAATAATATTACTTTAATATGTATTTTACCAAATTACCCTTGCATTAAAACATTAATATGCCATCAACTGATGTCCACTAATGTCATTTAATCATAACTTTGGTCAAATAACCATATAAAGACCTCACAATTATAAAGCCAAGTCAAGTAGGCACTTTTAACATCTAGCACACAGCTTTTACATTTTACGCGATTAGGTCCTTTTTCAAAATTAAACACACAAACGATTAAATTTTCAGACTAAACTTTCACACATGCTAATTCACACATCATAAACATGGAGATTAATATTTAAAAAATTTTTTGACTCAGATTTGTGTCCCGAAACCACTATTTCGACTAGGGTCTAAACTAGACTGTTACGATTTATGTCATATCAGGCTGAATCTCTACCTTTGTCGGAGAGATAACATGTGAAGGATTAGATCGATACCATCGTAGCATAGACACATGAAAAACATTATGAATCCAATCAAGTTCTGATGGATAAGCTAATCGATATGCAACCGATCCGATTCTTTCTGTAATCTCATATGGTCCAATGAACCGTGGACTTTGTTTTTTTTTTACGACCAAACCAGATACCTTTCTTCCTGGGCGATACTTTCAAGAATACCTTGTCACTGGCCTGAAATTCTATTTCTTTAAGTTTAAGATCGGCATAGGACTTTTGACGATTAGAGGCTGCTTTCAAATTGTCCCATATTACTTTCACTTTTTCCTCGGTTTCACGGGCTAAGTCAACTCTGTGTAACTTTTTCTTACTGAGTTCTGTCCAATACAATGGAGTTCTACATTTGCAACCATACAAAGCTTCATATGGTGCCATTTTGATACTAGATTGATAATTGTTATTGTATGCAAATTCAACTAAAGGTAAATACTTTTCCCAGTTACCTTCAAATTCAAGTATACAACACCAAAGCATATCTTCCAAGATCTGTATTACATGTTTAGATTGACCATCTATCTGTGGATGAAATGTAGTGCTAAAGCGCAACTAAGCACCTAGAGCTTCTTTTAATTTGCTCCAGCATCGAGATGTAAGCTAAGGGTCTCTATCTGAAATAATGGAGACAGGCACTCCATGCAATCTGACAATCTCAGAGACATACAATTCAACCAATCTGTCTAAAGAATAATCCATACGTACCAGAATAAAGTGTGTAAACTTTTTCAACCGATCAACAATCACCCAAATGGCATCTTTCTTCTTTGAAGACAGTGGTAATCCTGATACAAAGTCCATAGTGATTCTTTCCCATTTCTATTCCGGTATCGTAACTGGCTTTAATAGTCCAGAACGCAACTGATGTTCAACTTTTACTTGCTCACATATCAAACATTTAGACACAAACTCAGAAATATCTCGTTTCATTCTTGGCCACAAGTACATCTTTTTTAGATCATTATTCATTTTATTACTACCAGGATGAATAGACATGTTACCATTATGAACTTCATTCAAAACTTCTGTACTAGCTCTGAACTTTTCGGTACACATACTCTGTCTCTGAATAACAGACAATCATCGGTCCCGATCTGAAATTCTGAGTTAGGAGTCGGTTCACTTTGTATCTGTTTTGCTTGCAATTTACAATCATTTTTCTGAGCTTCAAATCTACTGCAAAAATGTTGGTCTAGCTTTTAACTCAGCTATAATTGAACCATCACTAGATAATGACAATCGAGTATTCATAGCTTGCAAGGAAAACAAGGATTTTCTGCTCAGAGCATCAGCAACCACATTAGCTTTTCCCGGATGATAATCAATAACTAGATCATAATCTTTCAATAACACAAGCTACCTGCACTGTCTCAAATTCAAATCTTTCTAAGTCATCAAGTACTTCAGACTTTTATGATCCCTGAATATGTGACATTTTTCACCAAATAGGTAATGCCACCAAATTTTCAATGCAAACAATATGGCTGCCAATTCAAGATCATGTGTCGGGTAGTTTCTTTCATGTGGTTTTAGTTGTCTTGAAGCATAGGCTACTGCTTTACATTCTTGTATCAAAACACAGCCTAAACTATTCAATAACGCATCACTATAAACTATAAATTCCTTACCCGATTCTGGCTGAACTGACACTAGAGCTTCAGTCAATAAAGCCTTTAATCTATCAAAACTCTGTTGGCATTTATCAGACCACTCAAATTTCACATCTTTTTGCAATAGACGGGTCATCCGAGAGGCTATCATTGAAAAACCTTTTACAAACCGCCGATATTAACCAGCTAGTCCTAGAAAACTTTAAACTTCAGGCACATTCTTCGGTGGCTTCCAATTAACAATGGCTAAAATTTTATTCGAGTCCACCTTGACACATTTAGCAGATACTATATGCCCAACAAAACTAACTTCCCGTAGCCAAAATTCACATTTACTAAATTTAGTATATAATTTTTTCTCTCGTAAAGTTTGCAACACTATTCTTAAATGCGCCGCATGTTCATTTTCATCTCGATAGTAAACCAAAATATCATCTATAAATACCACCAGAAACCTGCCTATATATGGGTTGAAAATTCTATTCATCAGATCTATAAACATTGCATGTGCACTTGTCAAACCAAATGGAATCACAAGAAACTCATAATGTCCATACTTGGTTCTAAAAGTTGTCTTTGGCACATCTAAATCTTTTACCCGTAGTTGATAGTAACCAGAACGGAGATCAATCTTTGAAAATACAATGGCATATTTTAACTGGTCAAACAAGTCATCAATACAAGGTAATGGATACTTGTTCTTTATTGTTACTTTGTTGAGCTGTCTATAATCAATGCACAACCGCAACGGTCCATCTTTCTTCTTTACAAACAGAACTGGCGCACGCCAAGGTCAGAAACGGTCAAGCAAAACCTCTGTCAATCAATTCTTGCAACTGTACCTTCAGCTTTTCAGTTCAGTGGGAGCCATTTTGTAAGTTGTAATAATTATTGGTGTTGTTCCCGGTAAAAGATCTATAGAGAATTCCACTTCTCTATCCGATGGTAAACTAGGTAATTCTTCTGGGAATACATCAGGAAATTCACATATAACCGGTACTGACTGAATCTTTGACTCAGATACTTTAGTATCCAACACATATGCAAGATAAGCATCATAAACTTTTTTGACATATTTCTGTGCTGGTATTGCTGAAATCACATTAGGTAATCCATCTAGTTTATCAAATTCAACATAAAGTAATTCACCACTCTGACATTTTAATATAATATATTTCTGTTTACAGTTCACCACTACATCATATTGGGTTAACCAATCCATTCCGAAAATCACATCAAATTCATCAAATGGCAAAAAATCAAGTCAGCTGAAAAGCAATAACCTTTTACCATCAACGAACAGTTTTTACAGACTTTAACCACCATAACAAACTGGCCAAGGAGGTTTGAAACTTTAACCACAAATTTAGTGACAACAAGTAAATTTTAACAGGCACTAAGTTCGTGCATATATATGAATGTGTGGAACTAGGATCAATCGAAGTAGTAATATCAGTATCAAGTAGAGAAAATGTCCCAGTAATAACATCTGGTGTAGAAGCATCTTCTCTAGAACGAATAACATATGTTCTTGCAGGTGCTTGTGCCTCAGATTTAACTTCTGTATCCCTGGTAGTGCCTCGACTACCATAAAATTTACCGGGGTGATGGGGTGATCTGCCCCTCGAAACAGGATTACTCGGCTTTAGAGCTGGTTCTATATCTTGTTCAGCTTTTTCTGGACAATCTCTGAGAAAATGGTCAAATGAACTATATCGGTATTAAGCTCCACTTCTAAAATGACATTCCCCAAAATGAAATTTGTTGCAATGCTTACACTTTGGTTTGGGATTACCGACGTTACCCATACTGGTTATAAATCGCGATGAAGACCTCAAGCTAGAGTGTTGAGAGCCTCGCTCTTTTCCAGAATACCTCGTAGAGGTAGTAACACAATCATAATACTTCTTTATTTTCTTAAAAGCAGATAATTGTGACTTACTCATAATCTTTTTTCTAGAAACCCAAGCCTCTCTTTCAGCTTGTTTTTTTTTCTTTACTCAATTCCTCAGCTTTGTGTGCTTGATTGGCCAACATCGAAATTCCTTTACTTTGAGAATTCTGATCAATAACTTGATATCTTCATTTAAACCCTCTTCAAAGTGTTTACACATCTCATCCTCAATTAGAACCCATTCTCTGGCATATTTTCTCAACCGAACAAATTCTCGTTCATACTCAGATACAGTCATGTCTCCCTGCTTGAGTTCTAAAAATTCTTTCTTTTTCTAATCCATAAATCTCTGACTAACATACTTCTTTCTGAATTTGGCCTGGAAGAATTACCATGTAACGTTCTCTCTTGGTACAACTAAAGTTATGGTACTCCACCAATGATAAGTTGTGTCTTTCAGTAGAGATACTGTACATTTCAGACATTCAGCAGATGTACGAGATAATTCATCAAAAACCCAAATGGTATTTTCCAACCAAAATTCAGCCCTTTTCAGATTATCATTTGTGGTAGCTCTAAATTCTTCTGCCTCATGCTTACGGATTTTATCTACCGAAGGCCTACCAGTTCTAACAGGTTTAGCACCCTGTGGAATCTCAGGAACCGGTTGAGGAGTAGGTAGGGGAGGTCGTTGTATAACAGGATTTGCTCTTAAATAATCAGTAAACCATTTATTCATCAATTGAAAAAAGGCCTATTTTGCCTCCTCACTTTGGCCCTATGCAGATGCAACTCTTTGAACTGAAGCAGAAGCATTGCTCCCATCTTCCTCGAATTTAGCTCTAGCTTGGTTGGATGACATTACTATATGAAAAATATATTTAAAATGATTAGGAGACATCACACTATAACAAATTATATAAAGGCATGTATAGTTAAACTCGTGTTTGCTACGTTAAATCTGAGAATCGACTAAATCATAGCTCTGATACCACTAAATGTAACACCCCTTAACCCATATTCGTCACCAGAATAGGGTTACAGAACATTATTGAAACTTTCAGAACATTTTCAGATAAATCATGTAAATTACTATTCATTAACCGAGATTATTCAAAACATCCCTTAAATAGACCCTTGAGGCCCAATACGAGCATTAGAATTAATTCGATACTTAATCGAAAACTTTAAGAATTTTTCATGAATTTTCAAAAAGTTTCTAAGTTAGCTAACATGCCCGTATGGTCCAATGGACACGCCCGTGTAACCTTGGGGCATGCCCGTGCTATAGGACGTGTTCAACCCCGTGTAACTCTCTGACTTATGCACACGGTCATGCCACACAACCGTGTGCTAGGCCATGTGGTTAATTAAATTCTTCAAAATTAGGTGCAAGTTTCACATGGCCAAGACACACACTTGTGTCTCTGCTCGTGTGCTCAATTTTGAGCATTCTGTTTTTCAAATTTAAGCTGCAGGGGACACACGGCCTAGCCACACGTCTATGTACCAGGCCTTATGTCACACACGGTCTAGACACATGCCTGTGTGCCTTGTAACACCCCTAACCCGTATCCGTCGCCGAGCTAGGGTTAAAGGCATTACTAGACAAATCAGAACATTTTACAAACAATTCAATAACATCATCCACAACATAGTCAAACATCATTATAAAGTCCCTTATATAGGTCATCGAGACCTTAATCATGCTTTAGAAAGGGGTCAGGACTAAATCGAGCTCATACAAAATTTTTCAAAATTTAAACATTTTACAAAGTTATACAGGTCACACGTTCATGTGAACAAGTCGTGTGCCTCACACGGCTTTAGACACACCCGTGTGTCTAGGCCATGTCAAAATAGGGCATACATACTAACTTGTCCACACAACCACAAGACACGCCTATGTGCTAGGCCGTGTGAAATTTAAGGAGGCTACTGACTTGGGTCACACGGCGAATCACATGCCTGTGTGTCTAGCCCGTGGTCGAAACTAACTTGGCCACACGGCCTAGCACATGCCCGTGTATGCAACCATGTGGTCTGCCTAGGCTCATTTCAAAATGGCCCTCGACCAACACGACTGAGACACACGCCCGTGTGGGCAAAAATGGGCCCTTTGCAAGGCCAAATTGCCACCCAATTTGGGTCAAACCTACAAGCATTAAACCATAACATTTGTAGTATAATTTCAGCCAATTTCAATACCAAAACATACACTAATCATGCCATAATATTATCAACCAATTTCACGGTCATATCATCCACCAATTCATGTCATTCCATAAATCAAAAACATACCAAAACATATGGTTTCATAATCTTTAATCATATGATCAAATCTCATGCCAAAACCTTACCAAATTCTAAAATATACATATACCAAAACTTACGAAATTGACCATTCCCTTGGGCCAACTAAAAACACATCACAATGGCACATTTACATAACATATCACATATCAATATCAAACCATAAGTTCAAACACAAACTAGCCATATCACATGGCATGATATATACATTACAAAACTTATCCACATACTTCTAGCCTATACATGCCATACTTCAATATTTACACTTTTAAAGTGTACCAAAATATAGTTCGATAGTGTGGTGACGATCCTTGATGATCCCCGAGCTCCCGATAGCTATGATATCTATAAAATAATGCAAACACACACAAAGTAAGCTTTCAAAAGCTTAGTAAGCCATATACAAATAAACTTAACATTCAAAACA
This sequence comes from Gossypium longicalyx, assembly GCA_025698465.1. Classification (NCBI taxonomy): domain Eukaryota; kingdom Viridiplantae; phylum Streptophyta; class Magnoliopsida; order Malvales; family Malvaceae; genus Gossypium; species Gossypium longicalyx. Next base: position 12,268,936 of record CM047000.1, read on the forward strand.
TGTAAACATCATCAAATTACATATACTTTGTAGCCAAATAATACTACCAACCTCTTGTTCATATACATATCACATATTCTCAATTCATTTGCTCTTATAGCATAAATTCACATATTTAGATCATATATCATCATTTGCACATATACTTACCTTTCATTCTCAAACATAGAATACAAATCAAACGTACCTGAAACGGATACATATTCACATAGTCATTCATTTACTCAGAATGCCCGTTGAACCGTTTGGAATCATAAGGATACGCGGATAACTCAGAAAGCTCGTGCAGTGCCAATGTCCTAGACATGGTCTTACATGTAATCAAATATCGATGCCACTGTCCCAGACAGGGTCTTACATGAAATCAAGTACGATTCCAAACTTTCTAGATGTAGTCTTACACGAAAACACATATCGGATCCTATGTCATGACATATGTATCCTAACTATTCTTAAGGTTCGTACGGGACTTTTTGAACGTCGGAACTTTATCGATACTTTCTCGAATATCTCATTTTCAACACATATAATCATTCAACATTGTTCAAAGCATATAATCAATAATAATTCAATTCAAAATACATTTATTTATATATTGACTTACCTCTTACGGAAATGAACGAGAACAAGCAACTATTCAACGACTTTCGTTTTCCCTAGATCTAATTCTATTTTTTTTTTGTTCTTGATCTATATAAATTCAAATTTAACCCTTTTATTCACTAAATCATTCAATTCAATCCAAAAACACATAATTAGGGCACTTTACAAATTAGCCCTCATACTTTCACATTTTGACAATTTAGTTCCTAATCACAAAAATCACAAAATACATAAAATTTCTTTGCACACATGCTTAGCTGAATTTTCGTATATCTCATATAAGCCCACATATTTCACTTATTTCACATTTTAGTCCCTCAATTTACAAATTTCAATCCAAATTACTCAAATTCATCAAAAAGTCAAAAATAAATTATACTAACCCAAAACATATCTTTCATTTTACATCAACTAACATCACAAAGCTTACAAAATCAACAATGGCATAACTCAAAATCATCATCAAAATCAGAAATTTATGCACGGGCTTTATAGAATATCAAGCAACGATCACAAAAAAGTAAAAATTATCAAAAATGGATTAAAACACATACCTTAATCAAAGATTTCCTTAGCCGAACCCTAAAGCTCTTTTTCTTTTCTTTTGTTCATCAAATTCTGCATATACAAACATATAATGGCCTATTTTCATGTTTTATTTAATTAATATAACTTAAATATACATTTTACCTTTTTAACCTTATTACAAACATTATAAAATCATATATATTAAGGCCATTTATGTCCATTATCAAAACCAATGGTTTAATATCAACATAAGGCCTCTCAATTAATAAGCTATGTCATTTCAACACTTTCAACAAATAGCATACAATTTTTACATTTTACGCGATTAAATCCTTTTATCAAATTAAGTACACATATGATCGAATTTTCCTATGAAACTTTCACACATGTCAATTCACATATTTTAAGCACAGAAAATAATATTAAAATATTTTTTGACTCGAATTTGTGGTCTCAAAACCACTATTCTGACTAGGGTCTAAACCAGACTGTTACAATTCTCCCCCTTAGGGATTTTCGTCCCCAAAAATCTTACCATCGAATAGGTTCAGATATTGCTGTCTCATAGCATCTTCAGGCTCCCACATAGCCTCTTCGACACCATGTCGATGCCACAATACTTTTACTAATGAAATTCTCTTATTTCTCAATTCTTTAATCTCACTAGCTAAGATATGGATCGATTCTTCTTCATAGGTCATATTAGACTGAATCTCAATCTCAAACGAAGGAATTACATGCGAAGGATCAGATCTGTACCGTCGAAGCATCGATACGTGAAATACATTGTAACAATCTATATGCAATCAATCCGATACGTTTGATAATCTCATACGCCCTTATAAACATCGGACTTAATTTGCCTTTTCTATCGAACCGAAGTACTTTCTTCCACAAGGATACTTTCAAAAATACTTTATCACCGATCTCATATTCAATATCTTTTCGTTTCAAATATGCATAAGATTTCTGTCGATCAAAAGCTGCTTTTAGACTATCTCGGATCACTTTTACTTTCGTTTTAGTCTCTTTTATCAAATCAATCCCGTGTATCTTATTCTCACTGAGCTCAGTCCAAGACAAAGGTGTGCGACATTTGCGACTATATAAGGCTTCGTACGGTGCAATTTTAATGCTCAATTGAAAACTGTTATTATAAGCGAATTCAATCAAAGGCAAATATTGTTCCCACGTACCTTCAAACTCAAGAATGCAACATCTCAACATATCCTCAAGTATCTGAATAATCTGCTCAGATTTACCATCCATTTACAGGTGAAAAGCAGTACTGACATGCAATTTCATACCCAGAGCATCTTGCAATTTGTTCCAAAATTCGGTTTGTGAATCTCGGATCTCTATCTAACACAATAGGTAATAGCACACCAGGCAATGTCGCAATATCGAAAATGTATAACTCAGCTAACTTATCAAGTGAGTAATCGGATCGTACCGGAATAAAATAAGTTGATTTCATCAATCGGTCAACTACAACCCAGATAGCATTTTTCTTTCTCGGAGATAGGGGTAAACTCGAAACAAAGTCCATCGTCACTTTATACCATTTCCACTCTGGAATCATAATCGGTTGTAACAAACTAGATGGCACCTGATGTTTAGCTTTAACTTGCTGACAGATTAAACATTTAGAAACAAAGTCGGAGATATCTCTTTTAATTCCAAACAACTAGTAATGCTGTTTCAAATTATTATACATTTTCGTACTACCGGATGAACAGATAACTGACTGTTGTGAGCTTCATTCAAAATCATCTGAATCAAGTCTGGATTTCTCGAAACACAAATCTGATCTCGAAATCTCAAACAATCATCTTTATCAACTCTGAATTCTGAATCAGAATCTAAATTACACTGAGCTCATTTTGTTAAAATCCCATTATCAATCTTCTGAGCTTGTATAATCTGTTGAATGAATAACGGTCTTGCTTTTAATTCAGCTAAAACTGAACCATCATCGGACACAACCAAATTAGCATTCATCGCGCGTAGAGGAAACAGTGATTTCTGACTTAAAGCATTAGCAACAACATTTGCTTTTCCCGGATGATAATCAATCACAAGCTCGTAATCTTTTAACCGTTCTAACCATCTTCTCTATCGTAAATTCAAATCTTTCTGAGTCATCAAATATTTCAAACTCTTATGATCAGAATATACAAGACATTTCTCACCGAACTGTTAGTGGCACCAAATTTTCAAAGCAAATACAATCGCAGCTAATTCCAAATCATGCGTCGGATAGTTCTTTTCGTGCGGCTTTAACTGTCTTCAAGCATAAGCAATGACTTTGCCTTCCTGCATCAAAACACATCCTAGACCATTTAACGAATCATCACTATAAATCTCAAATTCTTTACCCGATTCAGGTTGCACTAACACTAGAGCTTCGGTCAATAAAACTTTCAACTGAGCAAAACTTTTCTGACACTTTTTGTAATATCCCGAATTAGGGCCTAATCGAAATAGTGGTTTCGTGACCACAAATCCGAGATAGAAATAATTATTTTATAATTATTTTGAGGTTTATGATATGATTGCATGATTGTGCGAAAATTTTGTGATGAAATTCTATGCATAAAATGCTTAATTTGAAGTTAGGGACTAAATCGAATAAGTTGCAAAACTTGCATTCTAGAAGTTTTTAGTATGAAATTGCTTTGAAATATTAATTAGGAGGTCTTAAATAGCAATTTGAACAATTTCTAAAATTTTGGACAAAAATGGGCTTGTACATGAAAATTTTCAAAGAAAGGTATTAAGGACATTTTGGTCATTTGGATATTTAATGAAATAAAATGGGAAAAATAACACAAAATGGTCATCTTCCTCATTTAGTTGCTGCCCAAATTTCACTCTCACCATAGCTAGGGTTTCTTCAACTTTGAAGCTTCATAGTAAGTGATTCTAAGCCCCGTTTTTAATGATTTTTACGTTTTTGAGATCCCGGTAACTCGATAAAGCTTATGTTAACAATAATTTAACCTAGGGTTTATATTTGGAAAAATACCCATAGGTGAAATTTGTGTATTTTGATGTTTTATGATAGAATATGAAGTTTTAAATTATGTTAGACAACTTGTACTACTCGATTTTAAGCAAAAACGAGTAAAAGGGCTTAATTTGTAAAAATACCTAATAGTCACAAGTACATGTTAGAGTGAGAATTTGATATTGCCATAAAAGGGAAAAGTGATCAACGTGTTATAAAACATAAGAATAAGGAATAAAGTTTAATCCCGAGCCTAGCGGCAAAAGTGTAAATATGCAAAAGTTTAGGGGTAAAATTGTAATTTTGCCAAAATTTGAATTAAGGATTAATTTGATAATGTGAGTATTAAATAAGCTAAATGTGTTATTTTAGATCAAGAAAGATGTGGAAACGACCCCAATCGAGGAAAAGAAAAGATTGTGGACTAAATTGCAAAATCTTTATATTTTGGTACCAAGGTAAGTTCATGTGTAAATAATGTAGCATAATTGTTATTTTTAAGTCATTGATGTCAATTATGTGATATGCTGATTTTTTATCATGAAATATATGCTTTGTGGTTATTTTCGAACAAAATGCAAATCATGTGTGCTACTTGTTAAATATAAAATGTTACCGAGTATTGGTTTCGGCATTCTACGGAAGACGGCAAGGATATGTGTTCGAGGAAAATCCCGTTTGAACCTTAGGAATAGATTAGGATACAAGTGACATGTCACTAGGATGGTTGAGCATCCGAACTCGTTGAGTTGAGTCCGAGTTCACTTATGGATGCAAATGTCCGAACTCGTTGAGTTGAGTCCGAGTTCGTGAGATGTAACTAGGCATCCGAACTCGTTGAGTTGAGTCCGAGTTCACTTATGGATGCGAACACCCGAGCTCGTTGAGTTAAGTCCGAGTTCGCTTATGGGCGGGTTACATGATTGCTTGATTGCATATATGGCACTTATGTGCAAGTTATCCATGTATCCGAATTATATTCCGATGTGTTCAACGGGTAAAGTTTTACTCAAATGGAGGAATACTCGAGATGTAAAGAGACGTATTGGTAAGTGATGTGAAATGGATATTTTGGACAGGTATGTATTTAACCTTCGGGTTGAGTATTGATACAACCACGATAAGGTAATAAGATGATGAAAAATGATTAGAAATGTAATATGTGTTTTGGTGATATATGCTAATGTTGATTGGTTTGATTGTTTGTTCTGTTATTTATTATTTGTATATGAACTTACTAAGCATTTATGCTTACTCCCTCCTTCTTACTCATTGTAGTTTTGGAAAAGCCAGCTCAGGAGTCGGGATATGTCGAAGGCTCAGTCACACTATCTGAAGAACTTTTCGGTAAATGGCTTGTAAATTTAAGTATGGCATGTATAGCAATATACCTATTTTGTGTAAATAATCTTATGATATGGCGATGGAATGGTTGAGGGAATGCTTGATAATGATAAGTTATGGAAATGGTTAGTTTAGATTATGTCTGATGTTATGGAAAGTTAATAAGTTATCTAGTTCATAAAAACTCACAAAAAAGATGAAATTTACCATAAATAGAACATTGCGGCAACACTGATGTGAGTTTGAAAATTTACTAAAAATCATAGAAATTGAATTATGTGATGAATTGAATATCAAATTTAATCTTATTATGTCTAGTTTCACATAAAACAAATGAAACAGGTAAAGGAATTATATGTTAGAAGATATTTGAATTTTAGTGAAACAGGGTCAGAGCAGTTTCTTGATCCCCTGTTCCAACTTTATAAATTTACCATAATTTGTACAGATATAATTATGTGGTGTATTTTATATCCTCAGAATAATTATTGAGTCTAGTTTCAGGAGGAACAAACCTCATAGTAATACGAATTTTGTACAGAAAGAAATGTGGTTCGTAGTAAACAGAGGTCAGTCTAGTCAAGTCCTGAAACAGGGGTAACTTTAACTAATAAACTGTACTAATTGGCCCAACCAAAAATTCTAGAAAAAAATTAGTAGATAGGTATATGAGTCTAGATTCAGTGAAAATTTACGGATCTTGATTTCTAGTTTCGTAACTCGAGATATGATTTTTCTTGTGAATGTGACGCAAGTAGCTTGAAAGCTGTGAATGTAGAAACAAATAATCCAAAGTTCTAAAAATGTTAAATTAAGCTTAGTAACACCTCATACTCGACTCCGGCGACGGTCTCGGGCATGGGGACGTTACATTAAGTGGTATCAGAGCAGGTTTAGTCAGTTCTCGAACTACGTGTTGTATGTACGAATTTTGCTATACATGCCATATGTATAAATTGTGATAGTGTGACGACTTCTGACCTTTTTAAATGATTTTTTTTTATAGTAAATGGATCTCGATCCAGCTGTGGCAGATGAAGTAGAGAGTAATGCGCCAGCTCCGGCTGAAGGAGCAAACACGACTGAAAATCCACCTCCCTCTGTTGGTCGGGAGGAGGAGAAAGGGGTCGGGAAGCCTTTCTCCAAATGATGAGTGCATGGTATACTGAGTTCGTTCGTACGAACCCAAATGTACAACCTCCCCCACCTCCCCCAATTCCTCAACCTGTACCCCTGATGCCTTAAGGTACGGATCTGATGAAATTTCATAGAAATCTAGTTGACAGAATCTGCAAGCAAGGGGCCGAAGAATTTAAGGCAAATATTGATGATGATGCCGAGAAAGTAGAGTTCTGTCTTGAAAATTCTATCCGGGTATTTGATGAATTATCTTGTACACCTGAAGAATGTTTGAAATGCGCTATATCTTTGTTGAGGGATTCAGCCTATAATTGGTGGAAGACTTTGATTTCGGTGGTACCGAAAGAGATAATAACCTGGGAATTCTTTCAAGAAGAGTTTTGGAAGAAATATATTAGTGAAAGATTTATTGATCAGAAGCGTAAAGAATTTCTTGAGTTGAAGCAAGGTAATATGACGGTTACAGAATATGAAAGAGAGTTTGTTCGATTAAGTAAGTATGCCAGAGAGTATGTTCCTACAGAGGCCAAGATGTGCCGACGATTTGAAGACGGACTCAACGAAGACATCAAGGTATTTGTTGGAATTCTTGAATTAAAAGAAATGGTAGTATTGGTTGATCGAGCTTGCAAGGCTGAAGAACTACTTAAAGAGAAGAAAAAGGCAGAGACTGAGACTAGAAACTGGAAGAAAAGACCGATGAGCAGTTCATTCTCACAACAACCTGGAAAGTCAAGGAATATGAATCCTCGTTCCCAAGCTTCAGCTGGGCAATCATATGGGAATTATAAGAAGCAAAATGTGGGTCCTAAGTCCCAGACTACTTGGCCGAACCCAGTGTAGGGAATTCGAGATTTGTTAAACTGAATGCCGCGGTGTGGTAGAAATCATTTTGGTCCGTGCAGAGCAAATGAATGTTTTCGATGTGGTTCTCTGGATCATTTTATTAGAGACTGCCCAGAGAGAGCTGAAAAAGAAAAATTTCAGAATACAAAAACAAGTGAGGCAGATTCGAGAGGAAGATATCCAAGAAAAGTTGGGAGCAAAGCAAGCAGTAAGAATGTAGCCAGAGATGCACCAGTTAGACCTGAAGGAAGGGCTCCGGCTAGGACTTATGCTATTAAAGCGCGCGAAGATGCTTCCTCACCTAATGTGATTACCGGTACATTTTCTCTCTATAATGTTAATGTTATTGCTTTGATTGATCCCGGTTCTACTCATTCATATGTGTGCATGAAATTGGTGTCTAGTATGAATATACATGTTGAGAAAACAAAATTTATGATTAGAGTGTCGAATCCGTTAGGCAAAAGTGTGATTCTTGATAAAGTATGTAAGAAATGTCCTTTAATGATTCGGGATCATTACTTTCCGGCCGACTTGATGTTGTTGTCGTTTGATGAATTTGATGTTATTTTGGGTATGGATTGGTTGACATTGCATGATGCTAAAATAAATTGCAAAGAAAAGGTTATAGAATTGAAGTGTGAAAGTGGTGAAATTTTGCGGGTTGAATCAGATAAATCAGAGGCATTGCCTAGTGTGATTTCTTCAATGTCGGCTCAAAGATATTTGAGAAAGGGTTATGAAGCTTATTTAGCATATATAATTAATACAAAAGAAGTTGAAAAGAAAGTTGAATCAGTGCCGGTTGTGTGTGAATTTGCAGACGTATTTCCAGAAGAATTGCCGGGTTTGCCTCCAGTCAGGGAAGTAGAATTTGGTATTGATTTGATACCGGGAACAACTCCAATTTCGATTGCTCCGTATAGAATGGCACCAGCAAAGTTGAAGGAATTAAAGTCGCAATTACAAGAATTGACTGATAAAGGCTTTGTGAGACCGAGTTTTTCACCTTGGGGTGCTCCCGTGTTATTTGTGAAAAAGAAGGATGGTTCTATGAGGTTGTGTGTTGATTATCGGCAGATAAACAAGGTGACAATCAAAAATAAGTATCCGTTGCCAAGAATTGATGATTTGTTTGATCAGCTAAAAGGAGCGACATGGTTTTCAAAGATTGACTTGAGATCTGGGTATTACCAACTACGGGTAAAAGAGTCGGATGTGCCTAAAACTGCTTTTAAAACAAGGTATGGTCATTATGAATTTTTAGTTATGCCATTCGGGTTGACAAATGCTCCTACTGTGTTTATGGATTTAATGAATTGCATATTCCGACCATACTTAGACAAATTTGTTGTGGTGTTTATAGATGATATTTTAATTTATTCAAAAGATCAGACAGAGCATGCTGAGCATTTGAGGATAGTTTTGCAAACTTTGAGAGATAAGCAGCTATATGCTAAGTTTAGTAAAAGTGAATTTTGGCTCCGGGAAGTTGGATTTTTGGGTCATATTGTTTCAGGTGATGGTATATGGGTTGATCCTAGTAAAATTTCAGCCATTGTTGATTGGAAACCACTGAAAAATGTAACTGAAGTTAGAAGTTTCTTGGGGCTAGCTGGGTATTATTGGCGGTTTGTAAATGGATTTTCTATAATTGCTGCTCCTATAACTAGATTACTCCGAAAGGATGTTAAATTTGAATGGACGGAGGAATGTCAACAGAGTTTTGAAGAATTGAAAAAGTTATTAACAGAGGCACCAGTGTTAGTACAGCCCGAATCAGGTAAAGAATTTGTGGTGTAAAGTGATGCTTCTCTAAATGGTTTGGGGTGTGTGCTCATGCAAGAAGGAAAAGTGGTGGCTTATGCTTCGAGGCAGTTAAAACCTCATGAGAGGAATTATCCTACTCACGATTTGGAATTGGCTGCGGTGGTGTTTGCTTTGAAAATTTGGCGACATTATTTGTATGGTGAAAAGTGTCGGGTATATACCGACCATAAAAGTCTTAAGTACTTGATGTCACAAAAAGACTTGAATTTAAGACAGCGAAGATGGTTGGAGTTATTGAAAGATTATGAGCTTGTTATTGATTATCATCCAGGAAAAACGAATGTGGTTGCTGATGCTTTAAGCAGAAAGTTGTTGTTTGCATTGAGAGTTATGAACACTCAGTTAAAAATGTCAGATGATGGTTCGATTCTAGCAGAGTTAAGAGCAAAACCGATGTTTTTACAAGAGATTTCTAAAGCTCAGAAAGATGATCAAGATTCGCAAGCCAAGAGAAAGCAGTGTGAAGTTGATACAGAGTCAGATTTCAGAATTGGTTCTGATGGGTGCTTAATGTTTAAAGATCGGATTTGTGTACCTAAGAATGAGGAATTGATTCAAAAGATCCTACAGGAAGCACATAGTGGTTGTTTCTCGATTCATCCAGGTAGTACGAAAATGTATAATAACTTGAAGAAAATGTATTGGTGGAATGGAATAAAAAAAGATATATCAGAGTTTGTGTCCAAATGCTTAATTTGTCAATAGGTGAAAGCTGAACACCAAGTGCCTTCGGGATTACTTCAGCCTATTATGGTTCCTGAATGGAAATGGGATCGGATTACTATGGATTTTGTTTCAAGACTGCCATTGACTCCAGGAAAGAAAGATGCCATCTGGGTAATAGTTGACAGATTAACTAAGTCGGCTCATTTTATCCCGGTATGTACGGATTATTCTCTTAACAAGTTGGCTGAACTGTATGTTAGAGAAATTGTTAGACTACATGGAATACCATTGTCGATTATTTCAGATAGAGATCCAAGGTTTACCTCGCGGTTTTGGCAAAAGTTGCAAGACGCATTAGGTACAAAGTTAAATTTCAGTACTGCTTTTCATCCACAAACTGATGGACAATCAAAGAGAGTAATTCAGTTTCTTGAAGATATGCTCAGATGTTGTGTATTGGAATTTCAAGGAAGTTGGGAAAAATATTTACCGTTGGTAGAATTTGCTTACAATAATAGTTATCAGACGAGCTTGAAAATGGCACCTTATGAAGCATTGTATGGTCGTAAGTGTTTAACGCGCTTTGTATTGGGTGAACTCAAGGAAAATCAGATTTATGGAGTTGATCTAATAAAAGAAATCAAGAAAAGTAAAGGTAATTCGAGATTGTTTGAAAGTCGTCGCTTGAGATAGACGTAAATCTTATGCGATTTAAAACGAAAGGACATTGAATTTCAAGTTGGTGATAATGTATTTTTAAAGGTGTCTCCGTGGAAAAAAGTTCTCAGATTTGGACGGAAGGGTAAATTAAGTCCGCGTTTTATCGGGCCGTATGAAATAATTGAAAAAGTTGGATCGGTAGCATATCGGCTAGCTTTACCATCTGAATTAGAGAAGATTCATGATGTGTTCCACGTATCTATGTTACGCCAGTATCGTTCGGATCCTTCACATGTGGTTTCACCGACAGAAATTGAACTACAACCAGATATGACCTATGAAGAAGAACCGATTAAGATTTTAGCTCCAGAGGTCAAACAACTAAGGAATAAAAAGATTGCACTTGTGAAGGTGTTGTGGCAAAAGCATGGAGTAGAAGAAGCTACATGGGAATCCGAAGAAAATATGAGAAATCAATATCCACATCTGTTTACCGGTAAGATTTTCGAGGACGAAAATCCTTAAAGGGGGGGAGAGTTGTAATATCCCGAATTAGGGCCTAATCAGAATAGTGGTTTCGTGACCACAAATCCAAGATAGAAATAATTATTTTATAATTATTTTGAGGTTTATGATATGATTGCATGATTGTGTGAAAATTTTGTGATGAAATTCTATGCATAAAATGCTTAATTTGAAGTTAGGGACTAAATCGAATAAGTTACAAAACTTGCATTCTAGAAGTTTTTAGTATGAAATTGCTTTGAAATATTAATTAGGAGGTCTTAAATAGCAATTTGACCAATTTCTAAAATTTTGGACAAAAATGGGCTTGTACATGAAAATTTTCAAAGAAAGGTATTAAGGACATTTTGGTCATTTGGATATTTAATGAAATAAAATGGGAAAAATAACACAAAATGGTCATCTTCCTCATTTAGTTGCTGCCGGAATTTCACTCTCACCATATCTAGGGTTTCTTCAACTTTCAAGCTTCATAGTAAGTGATTCTAAGCCCCGTTTTTAATGATTTTTACGTTTTTGAGATCCCGGTAACTCGATAAAGCTTATGTTAGCAATAATTTAACCTAGGGTTTATATTTGGAAAAATACCCATAGGTGAAATTTGTGTATTTTGATGTTTTATGATAGAATATGAAGTTTTAAATTATGTTAGACAACTTGTACTACTCGATTTTAAGCAAAAACGAGTAAAAGGGCTTAATCGGTAAAAATACCTAATAGTCACAAGTACATGTTAGAGTGAGAATTTGATGTTGCCATAGAAGGGAAAAGTGATCAGCGTGTTATACAACATAAGAATAAGGAATAAAGTTTAATCCCGAGCCTAGGGGCAAAAGTGTAAATATGCAAAAGTTTAGGGGTAAAATTGTAATTTTGCCAAAATTTGAATTAAGGATTAATTTGATAATGTGAGTATTAAATAAGCTAAATGTGTTATTTTAGATCAAGAAAGACGTGGAAACGACCCCAATCGAGGAAAAGAAAAGATTGTGGACTAAATTGCAAAATCTTTCTATTTTGGTACCAAGGTAAGTTCATGTGTAAATAATGTAGCATAATTGTTATTTTTAAGTCATTCATGTCAATTATGTGATATGCTGATTTTTTATCATGAAATATATGCTTTGTGGTTATTTTCGAACAAAATGCAAATCATGTGTGCTACTTGTTAAATATAAAATGTTATCGAGTATTGATTTCGGCATTCTACGGAAGACGGCAAGGATATGTGTTCGAGGAAACTCCCGTTTGAACCTTAGGAATAGATTAGGATACAAGTGACATGTCACTAGGATGGTTGAGCATCCGAACTCGTTGAGTTGAGTCCGAGTTCACTTATGGATGCAAATGTCCGAACTCGTTGAGTTGAGTCCGAGTTCGTGAGATGTAACTAGGCATCCGAACTCGTTGAGTTGAGTCCGAGTTCGCTTATGGGCGGGTTACATGATTGCTTGATTGCATATATGGCACTTATGTGCAAGTTATCCATGTATCCGAATTATATTCCGATGTGTTCAACGGGTAAAGTTTTACTCAAATGGAGGAATACTCGAGATGTAAAGAGACGTATTGGTAAGTGATGTGAAATGGATATTTTGGACAGGTATGTATTTAACCTTCGGGTTGAGTATTGATACAACCACGATAAGGTAATAAGATGATGAAAAATGATTAGAAATGTAATATGTGTTTTGGTGATATATGCTAATGTTGATTGGTTTGACTGTTTGTTATGTTATTTATTATTTGCATATGAACTTACTAAGCATTTATGCTTACTCCCTCCTTCTTACTCATTGTAGTTTTGGAAAAGCCAGCTCAGGAGTCGGGATAAGTCGAAGGCTCAGTCACACTATCTGAAGAACTTTTCGGTAAATGGCTTGTAAATTTAAGTATGGCATGTATAGCAATATACCTACTTTGTGTAAATAATCTTATGATATGGCGATGGAATGGTTGAGGGAATGCTTGATAATGATAAGTTATGGAAATGGTTAGTTTAGATTATGTTTGATGTTATGGAAAGTTAATAAGTTATCTAGTTCATAAAAACTCACAAAAAGGATGAAATTTACCATAAATAGAACATTGCGGCAACACTGATGTGAGTTTGAAAATTTACTAAAAATCATAGAAATTGAATTACATGATGAATTGAATATCAAATTTAATATTATTATGTCTAGTTTCACATAAAACAAATGAAACAGGTAAAGGAATTATATGTTAGAAGATATTTGAATTTAAGTGAAACAGGGTCAGAGCAGTTTCTTGATCCCCTGTTCCAAATTTATAAATTTACCATAATTTGTACAGATATAATTATGTGGTGTATTTTATATCTTCAGAATAATTATTGAGTCTAGTTTCAGGAGGAACAAACCTCATAGTAATACGAATTTTGTACAGAAAGAAATGTGGTTCGTAGTAAACAGAGGTCAGTCCAGTCAAGTCCTGAAACAGGGGTAACTTTAACTAATAAACTGTACTAATTGGCCCAACCAAAAATTCTAGAAAAAAATTAGTAGATAGGTATATGAGTCTAGATTCAGTGAAAATTTACGGATCTTGATTTCTAGTTTCGTAACTCGAGATATGATTTTTCTTGTGAATGTGACGCAAGTAGCTTGAAAACTGTGAATGTAGAAACAAATAATCCAAAGTTCTAAAAATGTTAAATTAAGCTTAGTAACACCTCATACTCGACTCCGGTGACGGTCTCGGGCGTGGGGACTTACATTAAGTGGTATCAGAGCAGGTTTAGTCGGTTCTCGAACTACGTGTTGTATGTACGGATTTTGCTATACATGTCATATGTATAAATTGTGATAGTGTGACGACTTCTGACCTTTTTAAATGATTTTTTTATAGTAAATGGATCTCGATCCAGCTGTGGCAGATGAAGTAGAGAGTAATGCGCCACTCCGCTGAAGGAGCAACGCCGACTGAAAATCCACCTCCTATCTGTTGGTCGGGAGGAGGAGAAAAGGGTCGGGAAGCCTTTCTCCAAATGATGAGTGCATGGTATATCGAGTTCGCTCGCATGAACCCAAATGTACAACCTCCCCACCTCCCCAATTCCTCAACCTGTACTCGATGCCTCAAGGTATGGGATCGATGAAATTTCATAGAAATCCAGGTTGATGAGAACTGCAAGCAAGGGCCAAGAATTTAAGGCAAATATTGATGATGATGCCGAGAAAGTAGAGTTCTGTCTTGAAAATTCTATCCGGGTATTTGATGAATTATCTTGTACGCCTGAAGAATGTTTGAAATGCGCTATATCTTTGTTGAGGGATTCAGCCTATAATTGGTGGAAGACTTTGATTTACCATAAAAACTCACAAAAAGGATGAAATTTACCATAAATAGAACGTTGCAGCAACACTGATGTGAGTTTAAAAATTTACTAAAAATCATAGAAATTGAATTACGTGATGAATTTAATATAAAATTAAAGCTTATTATGTCTAGTTTCACATAAAACAAATGAAACAGGTAAAGAAATTATATGTTAGAAGATATTTGAATTTTAGTAAAACAGGGTCAGAGCAGTTTCTGGATCCCCTGTTCCAACTTTAGAAATTCACCATAAATTGTACAGATATAATTAGGTGATGTATTTTATATTCTCAGAATACTTATTGAGTCTAGTTTCAGGAGAAAGAAACATCATAGTAATATGAATTTTGTACAGAAAGAAATATGGTTCGGAGTAAACAGAGGTCAGTCCAGTCAAGTCCTGAAATAGGGGTAACTTTAAATAATAAACTGTACTAATTGGCCCAACCAAAAATTCTAGAAAAAAATTAGAAGATAGGTATATGAGTCTAGATTTATATAAAATTTACGGATCTTGATTTTGAGTTTCGTAACTCAAGATATGATTTTTATTGTGACTGTGATGCAAGTAGCTTGAAAGCTGTGAATGTAGAAACAAATAATCCAAAGTTCTAAAAATGTTAAATTAAGCTTAGTAACACCTCATACTCGACTCCGGCGACGGTCTCGGGCGTGGGGGCGTTACACTTTTCGGACCATTCAAACATCACATCTTTCTAAAACAGTTTCTTTAACGGAGTTGCAATCATGAAAAAGCCTTTTACGAACCGTCTATAATATCCAGCAAGTCCTAGAAAACGGCAGACTTCAGAGACATTTCTCAGAGGCTTCCAATCCAAATTAGCCGAAATTTTACTTGGATCAACTCTGATACTTGATGCTGATACAATATGGCCCAGAAAATTGACTTCTCGTAACTAGAATTCACATTTGCTAAACTTCGCATACAATTGCTTATCACGTAAAGTTTGTAGTACTATTCTCAGATGTTCGAAATGTTCGGATTCATCACGCGAATAAA
Source organism: Gossypium longicalyx (assembly GCA_025698465.1). Lineage (NCBI taxonomy): Eukaryota > Viridiplantae > Streptophyta > Magnoliopsida > Malvales > Malvaceae > Gossypium > Gossypium longicalyx. The sequence goes on from CM047000.1 coordinate 12,284,451, forward strand.
TCAATATGTCATCTATGAATACGACAACAAATCGATCTAAATATGGTCTGAAGATTCTTTTCATCAAATCCATAAAGATAGTAGGTGCATTTGTTAATCTGAAAGGCATAACAAAGAATTCATAGTGGTCATATCTCGTTCTAAAAGCAGTTTTTGGAATGTCTGAATCTTTTACTCGCAACTGATAATAACCTGATCTCAAATCTATCTTCGAAACACATTAGCTCCTTCCAACTGATCAAACAAATCATCAATTCAGGGCAAAGGGTATTTGTTTGTAACACCCCTTACCCGTATCCGATGCCAGAACAGGGTTCAAGGCGTTACCGGACTTAAACATTCACAACATGCAAAACCGGGCCACAAAATTTTTGGCGAAAATTAAAGCATCTCAAACACATGCATATAGTCCCTTATACAAGCCTTCGAGGCCTAAAACATACATCGGGGTGGTTCAAGCCTAAACCGAGAACATTCAATAAACTTTGGACAACTTAACCAATTTTCTTGCTTTGGAGAGTCACACGCCCGTGTGGGTTGGGCCGTGTGGTCACACACACCTGTGTGGCTTGGGACTCGCCCGTGTCCTCAGCCTATGTAACTCTCTGTTTATGACGTCAGCCAAACAAATTGATCCACATGGTCAAGCCACATGCCTGTGTGCTAGACCGTGTCCTCCACACGGTTGAGACACATAGCGTGTCTCTGCCCGTGTGGCCAACACTTAGGCTATTTTCCAAGCCTTATGTTGTCCTTAATTCTTTCTCATACTTTACACATCATGGACCCAAATTATAGCATCAATTTAATGATTAATCGACCTTGAGAATGATTCAATTAAATAATTTGCATTTTGTCTTACAAGTGTTTATTACCCAACGCCTAATCTCTACACATTCTACAATTGTCCATGTTTAATCATTATCAACTTACTACCAGGCCACATATTCATTCCATGGCCATGACCACCTTGAATGGTTCTAGGGCATTCATCGTGTACATGTGTTATACTAATTATTCATAGCAACCAATTATAATCACACGACATGCATTAACCCATAGCAGGAATAATTAAGCTTACAAGCCATAACCATAATAAGCCACATCTCATGGCTATATACAATAAATCAATAAAAGCCGATACATTTAGCTAATAATAACAACATCTAATATAAAAACTAGTCCTTATGCATGCCACTCACTTGAAAGTGTTTAATACACGTATGACAATATTCTGAAGTTGATAGCTTGATAGTGTGATGCTGCCTCCGACGATCTCCAACCCCGAGCCGACCTGAGAACACTAAAGAAATGGAGAGGAGGGAGTAAGCTTAAAGTTTGGTCAGTCCATATGAAAATAATATTTCCTTAGGCAATCAACCGTAATGACACTTTTACTCATATTCTGGTTAAGCTGTTTTCTCGAATCATAGTTACTAATTTATTTATATCTGGAGCTACGGAACTCCAAATTAAGATCCGTTAATTTTCCTTGAAGCTAGACTCATTTATCATATTATAATAAAAAAATTTAGAATTTTTGGTCTATCCAATAAGTACAATTTATTCTTTAAATTCTCCCCTATTTTGCTGTCTGACAGCCTTGACCTTTATCTATTAAAAATCAAATATCTCATAGTACGGGACTCGGATAATGTTCCCATATCTTTCTCCTAAAAGAAGACTCATTAAGGATTTCATTCATATGATTCCTAACTCATAATCATTTTTTTACAATTTCTAGTGATTTTCGCAAGTCAGAAAAGGGGATTCTGAACTCATTCTGACTCTGTCTCACAAGAGTTAAAATATCTCACCATATGAGATTCCTTTACTAGCACCATTTCCTTTATCTGAAACTAGACCTAATAATATTTAATTTCATATTTTATTCAGTCTCTAACTCATTTTCCATTATTTTTGGTGGATTTTCAAAGTCAGACCATTGCTGCTATCCAAAACTATTTTAGTGCAAATTCATAGTAACTATCATAAGCTCATTGATCATGGACTCATCATTTCATGAAACCCATTTCTCATTACACAATGTAAGTTAACATGATATTACAACACAACTCATAAGCATAAGCATAAGGATGGTTCATCTTTCAAACCTTTTTACTTGTTTATCATGTATACACATACATATGCATGAATTTGCTTACTCATCATTTATCACCTTTCAATAAGGCGTCATTTATAAATATAATGTACGTACCTGTACATATCTATAGAATATCAAATAACTTTACCTTTATCACCATGCCTATCTCGGGATTTTCATCACGTTATTCATTATAATACCCGTTGAATTTCTCAAAAATCTCAATGGATAGCTCATTTACCGTCAAGTCATACAAGTGATCGTTTTCAAGCAAGCACTCCCACGAACCCCACATCTTATGGTGGGATTACCAGTCCAGGCTAAATCCCCTGTAATATAAACTCATAGAGTGATGTTGGGATTACCAGTCCAGGCTAAATCCCTTGTAGTGACAAACACTCTTAATGAGCTTGGATCTAAATTACCAGTCCAAGCTAAATTCAGACCCTAATCGGATTACCCATTAAGGCTAAATCCATAATGCACACATATTCTTTGGAAGGCTCGATCACTCAAGGAACACTCGTCCGGGATAGATCCTCTCTATACTCAGATCAATGGGTTATCTGTCCGGGCTAAATCCTTTTCTGCAACACATGCAGGATCTCGTTTCATGTAAGAATAGCGTATCCATCAGGTATCCCTTTTTATTCAACAGGGATTTTCTCTTTTCACCAAGTAGACCAATAAGCATAGTTGATCATGCAATGTACATTCAATTCAACACATTTTCGTGTTTATTTGGACATTAGTCCATGAAATAAACATGGTATTGCACATAAATATTATATTTAGGCATTTGTCACAATATATAATCTTCATATCAACTATATAAATATTCATCACACAATGTTGAAACATCAATTTTAGTTCAAGCATGAACAATAATATCATTGCATTATCATTGACATATGAACTTACCTCAGTTTCGAGTACGACTATTTATTTCGAGTTTGTGCTTAACCTTGTTCAACCTTGTTCTAAGCCCGAATCTTGTTTTCTTTGATCTATAATATCACATTTAGCCTACTAATTAGTCACATTACTCATATGGGTCCAAAAATCATAGTTTTACAAATTTTCATTTTGACCCTTAAACTTTCACATATTTGCACTTTTACCTCAATGCTCGTAAAATGATTTTTATTCAATTTCCTTGCATTTCAAGCCTAGCCGAATCATTTTAATAACTATGGTAGCCCTCAATTTCTACTAAATCGCCCTTTTATGACTAATTTTATAACTTTTACGATTTAGTCCTTTTAAACATTTTTACCGAAAATCACTTAGCAAAAGTCGTTTATTACACACCGAGCCTTCATATTCTACCATTAAACATCAAAATACATGCATATCATTCATGGGTAAATTTTTAAACACAAACCCTAGCTCAAATAAATGGTAGAAATAGCTAGATCTTGTTACGAAGATTTCAAAAACGTAAAAATCATTAAAAACGGGGCAAAAATGGACTTACAATCTAGCTTAAAAGCTTGGAAAACCCTAGCCATGGTTTCTTCATGTCATATTTGGCCAAGGAAGAAGATGGACAAGAAATTTTGGCTTTTATTTTGTTTTTAATTCATTTTAATTACTAGATTACCAAAATGCCCCTAACTTAAAAATATTCTATTTCACCCATTTCATGTCCATTTTTGTCCAAAAAATTATAGAATGGTCTAATTACCATTTAAGGACATCCCATTTAAAATTTCATAACAATTAGACACCTCTAACAAGTAGAACTCACTTTTGCACTTTTTACAATTTAATCCTTTTGACCAAATTGAAGGCCCAAACGTCGAAATTTTCTAACGAAATTCTTAAGAAATCATTCCTTGAAATCGTAGAACATAAAAATATAATAAAAAATAAATTTCCTTACGTCGAATTTGTGGTCTCGAAACCACTGTTCCGAGTAGGCCCTAATTCGGGATGTTACATTGTTCTTGATAGTCACTTTGTTCAACTGACGATAATCTATACACATTCTCATCGTACCGTCTTTCTTTTTCACAAACAGAACAGGAGCACCCCAAGGTGAAAAACGCGGTCTAGCAAACCCTCTACCGGTCAACTCTTGCAACTGAGACTTTAATTCTTTTACTTCGATCGGAGCCATTCTATACAGAGCTATCGAAATCAGAGTAGTTCCCGGTACTAACTCAATGCCAAATTCAACTTCTCGTATCGAAGGTAATCCCAGAAGTTCCTCAGGAAACACATCAGGAAACTCATAGATAACAGGCACTGATTCAACTTTCTTTTCTGACACTTTTGAATCAATCACATAGGCAAAGTAAGCTTCACAACCTTTTCTCACAATACTTAGAGCTTTCATTGAAGATATCACAGCAGGTGGTCCATTCAAATCACTAGATTCAATTCGAACTATTTCATCATTCTTACATGTCAAATCAATAGTTTTTCGTTTGCAATTCACAACAGCATCATGCAAAGTTAACCAATCCATACCCAAAATTATATCAAACTCATCAAAAGGTAATAACATCAGATCGGCCTGAAAAAAAATGTCTCGAAACATTAACGGAAAATTCTTATAAACTTTATCCACCAAAACACATCTGCCTAGGGGGTTCGATACTTTAATTATGAATTCAGTAGACTTTACGGGCAAAGTCTTACTATTCACTAAATTCATGCATATATAAGAATACTTTGATCCAGGATCTATCAAAGCAATCATAGAAGTATCGTAAAGAGTAAATGTACCCATTATAACATTGGGAGACGAAACTTCCTCACGAGCTCGAATGGCATAGGCTTTTGCAGGTGCTCTAGCCTCAGATCGTACAGCAGTGTCTTAGTTCTTTTTGACTACCACTCACATTTCCCGTATTTTTGGGAGGTCTACCACGAGATGCATTGCCACTTGGCCTCGAATTTTGCACAATTTCTTGCTCGACAGATTTAGGGGCAATCACGGATGAAATGGTCTAATGATCCACATTTGATGTAACACCCCAAACCCGGCCTAGACGCTATGGCCGAATCTGGTGTGTCACATTGAAATGTTTTAGCGAAAATCATATTTTCATTGAAAACCCTTCTTAAAATAAAAGAAACCCTAATTAACTTAAAAAAACACCTTTAGTTACGAAAGCCTTGTTTAAAACATTTGATTAAAAAAAACTTAGTTGCGGAAACGTAGAAAACATACTATAATTTAAGAAATCCATGTTCAAATTCTCGCAATTACATTGAAAATAATAATAATTCAAGTAATAATAACACAATGAAAACTTTATTACAATCTGGTCTGGAACATACTTAAAAAGGAGTAAAAACTTAAATGCTTAAAAAAAACCCAAGTCCAAATCATCTTGCTAGCTGGCCACCCAGACTCCCTCCAAACATTGAACCTTGTACTGAGCATCACCTGAAAATTAAATAAAAGAGGGGGTGAGTTTTCGCAAAATCAGTGTGTACAACCCTCGAAGAAAACAAGCATTAAAAAAAACATCATTCATCGTTCATCATTCATGCAATGCAATCCCATCCAATTATCCATCCGCTACACACCGGCTCCGTCCCCTGTCATACCATGTGGGGATATAAATATCGACCCACCCAACCTACACACTATGGTAGCCCGGTTACATAACTACCTTCATTTACATATTAGGCTTTAAAAGCCGTCGGTGGATCCACGATTGTCAAGCAACAATGCAATCCTCATATACTTCCTCCATTCCATAATTCCCAACCCATATGCAACCTAAGCAGATTATCATATGTATGCATGTCGCATCCAAAAAACTTACATTCAACACCTAGGGGTATTTTGGTCATTTTTGCCATTAGAGGCATTTCGATAATTTTCCCTTAATTATGGTTTTCACTTATCTTGGCCCATTAACAAGTCCCGTGAACTAAGATGAACGAATACTATGCACCAGGTAGGATTCCAGAGAAGAGGAGGTGGGTCATTAAGACCGCTTAAGCACCAAGCTCTCCCTAGATCCAATCCTAGACATGCATATACCCGTTGCCACACCTTAACCCTATGACTTGTCCACGTTCACAATATATTAATTAAGTTTTATGTAGTTATCATATACTAGGCCCAAAACCCCTTTCAAAGCCAACAATTTCACATACCTGCATCTGGCCATTAAGCCTAATCATATTCGTATGGCCCATTAGGCCCAAATCACCTTAATATGGCCCATTAGGCCCAAATCACATTTATATGGCCCATTAGGCCCAGTCACATTCATATTCATGCTCACATACAAATTCCTATCACAAAGCATCAATATTCAGTTTTTGCCTATTATGGGCCCAACAACCCATTGGGCCCATTTAGCCCATTCCGGCCCATATGGCCAAATCACAACCCAAGTCCACGGAATTGCTCGTGGGCCTCAAGCAACCTATCAGTTTCCCCCTTACAAGTGTTCGCGCACTCGCAAGACTACCGTAGCCAAACTTTCAGTTTTTTGACATTTTGGCTTTTTGGCTTTTCGGCTTTTGCCGATTCATTGTGTGTGTGCAGTGTATGTACACACCTGGTAAGCAAGCGTGTTGCGATCTCCTTAGCCCAAACCTACAATCGATATCATTCAAAGATTAATCACACGTACTTATCGATTACTTTACCAAAAGCCAGAATCTCACCTTAACCTTACCTGAACGCTAAGCCTTTACTAGTTTTTACTTTGATCACTAAACATGCATATTTCTCAGATCTGAAGAGCAAATCGCCCGGAATCCAAAATCAAGATCTGACACTAATTCTCTACCAAAGTTGATTAGAAAGAAGTGAGGGACCGAATACTCGATACTTATCAAAAACCAATTGGGAGAGCGAACACTTACACTAAAATCGACTGGGTGGAAAGAGTAGTGGCAGCACCAAGGGTATTCGGCTCTTGGAGATTTGAATGGAAATAATTGATTACTCAGCACCAAAGAAGAGAGGAAGAAGAATTGGCTAAAGCAATGAAAATATTAAGTAGATGAGGGATAAGAATTTGGCACAAAAAAAGAAAAGGAAAAAGGGTTTTCGGCTTTTTAGAGAAAAAGGGTTTCTGGCACAAAGTGAAGGGAAATTCATCATTAGCTTTTCAACCCTCCCATTCGGCACTTATTTATAGCCCTATAGCTGAATTCTTCAAGCCCAAGTTCCCAATTCGGCTCCACTTACTCCTCACTTCTCATCTCCTCATTTTTCTCCCTGATAACCCCTTGATCCTTTCCTTAATTTTCTCTTCTGAACACTCCCCTTGGAGTCCATCTTCACGCCACTTCCATCCTTCTAGAAGGCCAAAATTAAACTTTAAAAATACTAAGCTAGGATTTGAACCTTGGTACCTCTTGCTAGCTACTAACGCCACCTCACTACACCTTATGTGATGTCACTTAGCCACTCCACCACATGCTCTTTTTGTGTCCAATTGTTTCTTCATTTATTCAAAAGCCCACCTACTTGTCAGCCCTAATTCTTTTAATAATTAAATTATAATTTCTTCTACCCCTTAATTCGAACTCAACATTAGCTAAGACCTACTAAAATTATCGCTTGGATAAGAATATTAAACACAATTTTTATCAAAATAAAAAATAATGAAAATTCAAAATTTTAGGATTTTTTTTGGATTTCGAGATTTTTGAGTTTCGGGATTTTGGGGGCGTTACATTTGAAGCAAGGCCAATCATACAATCTATAATTTCTGATCATTCAATCTACATTTAAAACACATAATTAGGGCATTTTACAAATTAGCCCTCACATTTTCACATTTTGACAATTTAGTACCTAATCAGAAAAATCACAAAATACGTAAAATTTCTTTCCACACATGTCTAGCTGAATTTTCATATATCTCATATAAGCCCAAATATTTCATTTATTTCACATTTAGTCCCTCAATTTACAAATTTCATAATTTAATCCATATTACTCAAATTCATCAAAAATTAAAAAAAAATATACTAACCCAAAACATATCTTTCATTTTCCATCAACTAACTTCACAAAGCTTACAAAATCAATAATGGCATAACTCAAAATCATCATCAAAATAAAAAAATTTAGGCATGGGCTTTATAGAATATCAAGCAACGATCACAAAAATGTAGAATTATCAAAAACGGATTAAAACACATACCTTAATGAAAGATTTCCTTAGCCGAACCCTAAAGTTCTTTTCCTTTTCTGTTGTTCATTAAATTTGGCATATACAAACATATAATGGCATATTTTCATGTTTTGTTTAATTAATATAGCTTAAATATACATTTTACCATTTTAACCTTATTATAAACATTATAAAATCATATATATTAAGGTCATTTATGTCCATTATCAAAACCAATGGTTTAATATCAACATAAGGCCTCTCAATTAATAAGTTATGTCATTTCCACACTTTTAACAAATAGGATGCAACTTTTACATTTTACTTGATTAAATCCTTTTATCAAATTAAGCATACAAATGATCGAATTTTCATACGAAACTTTCACACATGTTAGTTCACATATTTTAAGCACAGAAAATAATATTAAAATATTTTTTGACTCAAATTTATGGTCCCGAAACCACTATTCTGACTAGGGTCTAAATCAGTTTGTTACATGTCTGCTCGTATGGACAAAATGAAGCCATTTTTAGCTTCGTTTCTCACCCAAAATCACACCAATAACCTGCACTTAAACTCACATCCAAATACAAACCATCTCAAGCATTCAAATTAAGCAAACTCTATCATTCAACATGGCATATCATTATATGCATACATGTTCATAATCTTACCTTGGTATATTCCATATGTTAGGCATAATTTGAACAACCATTTAACATTTATGTAGCTACCATAGTATGACGTTACAAGTATATCAAAAACAACCATTACTAGCAATTCCAATAGCTAGTTTGTAAACATCATAATTAAGCCATCTATGGCCAAGTTAGACTATACATGCCATTGTACCAAAATGATTTTACTATATATACCAAAACAAGCTAGTAGATAGTGTGACGATGCTCCAATGGTTTCCAACCTTCGTGAGCTTCCGAGTACTATAAAATAGGGGAAATAAAACAGAGTAAGCATTACATGCTTAGTAAGTTCGTATAACAAAAACTAAACATACCAGTCCCATTTATTAAATCTAAGCATACAGTATCATGTTTTTCATTAACTTGGCAAAATTGCCTAAACACATGCATTCAATCAAACATGACATCAAGTAAACATAGATGACCTCATCATGCAATATTCTTTCAAGACATTATCATTTCATCTCATAATTCCCTCATTATGCCAAGTGTTTTGTCCATTGAATCATTGAAATTCTGATGGATACTCAAGTAGTACACCCGAGGTGTACGATTTAATAACCCATCAACTCTTATTCAAGATTACCCATAGGGCACTCAATCAAGGACCACACTCTCGAGCCACATATCGTATTATAGGATTACCAGTCCAGGCTAAATCTATTATGTAACGTATGCTCAAAGAGCTCAATTAGGATACCAGTCTAGGCTAAACCTTAATTGCAACATATGCTCGAGAGAGATTATATCAGGATTACCCATTTTGGCTAAATCCTTTCTATAATGAGATCAATAGGATTACTCGACCGAGCTAAATCTCGTCAGCAACAAATGCAGGACCTCATTCATTTCGATAAAGCACATTTATCCATCGAAATTCAATATTAAAATAAGACTTTTCCCTTTTTCCAAAATTTTCGAACATGTAATCACTTCACACATTCATAACATTCACATAAATATAATTGTAACAGCCCATTTTTGGGTCAAATTGGAACAATGGTTTGGGGACCACAAATTCGAAGTAGAAATATTTATTTTATTATTATTTTAAGGTCTACAGTATGATTGAATGATTGTGTGAAAATTTCATTAAGAAATTGTATCGCTAAAGTGTCCAATTTGACTAATAGGACTAAATTGCAATAGGTGCAAAATATGCATCCTAGAAGCTAGAGGTGTCTAATTGCTATGAAATTTTTAATTGAAGGTCCTTAAATGGTAATTAGGCCATTACAATTTAAGTTGGAAAAAAATGGATATGGCTAGGTGAAATTTCAAAGTTTGGCATTAAGGGCATTTTGGTCATTTGGTAAATAAAGACAAAATAAATAAAATAAAAGATGTTCATCTTTCTATTTTCATCCCCCATGGCTGAATGTCTCAAAGGCAACCATAGCTAGGCTTTGCCAAGCTTCAAGCTCGATTGTAAGTCTGTTCTTGCCCCGTTTTTAATGATATTTATATTTTTGAAGTTGTCTCAACCTAATCTAGCTATTTTAAGGACTAATTTGAAACAAAATCAAAGTCTAAAATTTTACCCATGTTGAATATTTGTGTATTTTGATGTCTAATGGTAGAAATGAATGTTTGGTGATAGATAAACAACATTTACCAAGTGATTTTTAATTAAAATGTCAAATAATGACATATTTGTAAAAGTTGTAAAAAGTGTAAAAATGTGAATAAATGAAAAATGTGGACTGCTATGAGCATGAAAAAGATTCAACTAGGCTTGGGTAATGAAGAAATTGAATGAAAGTCATTTTACAAGCCTAGTGACTAAAATGTAAAAAGTTGAAAAGTTAGGGGTAAAAATGTACTTTCTTCCATAAGGTGTTTTTGGGATTAAATTGAATAATGTTATAATTAAATGAGTTAAATTTGATATTATAGATCAAGAAAGAAGAGGTTCTAACCTAGACCGGGGAAAGAACAAAGTTGTGGACTAAATCGAACTATTGCCATTTTGTATCGGGTAAGTTCATATGTTAAAAATAAGCTTTAATATGATTGTATTTCATTGCTTTAATATTGCATGAATTGTATGTTTGATAAATGTGGATGAGCTTAATCCTATGAACAAGTCCAAAGATCAATCGACAAGCAAGAAATCTCGTTTGAGCCTTAGGAATAGGGTAGGATACAAATGACATGTCACTAGAGTCGTTATGTGTTATGTGATTATGTGATCCAAGTACTAGTCTTGTACGTCCTACTGGTGGCTGAGTATATCGGCATATGTTGCTGATACTTGACAGCTTGTGTGAGCAGCACCACGTAGCTACGTCTTGATTGACAGCTTGTGTGAGTATGCCCGTTGATAGCTTGAGAGCGAGCAACTATGTGATATGAGATTGAGGTAGCTTTGGCTACATATGTGGCACTTAGTGTGCAAGAATTCTCGAGTATCCGACATTGTTATTCCGAGTGGTTCACAGGTATGTCAAAGATGAGAATATGTGTAAAACCATTATGAGATGGTACAGGCATTTGCTTAAAAATTATGATTCTTAAATTCGTGAAATGATGAATATGATGTAAGTTGTGGTGGAATAAACTATGACCATGAGGCTATGGTAAAGTTATATTTAATCATGTTATATTATTTGAATGTTATATGCATGATAAGGTTTTTTATTTCTTGCATACGAGCTTACTAAGCTATATAGCTTACTCCATTTATTTTCCATGTTTTTATAGTGTCGACAAGCTAGCTCGGAATCAGAGATCGTCAAAGATTCGCCTCACACTATCAAAACTGTTATTTTGGGTATTTGATGATCTTAGTATTTTGAAAGTATGGCATGCACAGGGCCTTGGTCATTTTGTTATATGTGTCATTATGATTGGTCAAATGTATTAGCTTGTAATAGCTATTGGTTGATTTGATACTTTGCCATGCTAATTGGCTCATTTTGGCTAACATGGTTTTAAGCCTAAGTATATTCATATATGTGCCAATGTCTTATGGTCATGGTATGTTTGGTGTATGATGGAATGTGATTTATAGCATCAATGTGAAATGTTTAGAATGTGATTTTAGTATATATAAATTAGCATGATTAATTTGGGACATAATAAATGTTGTGAGCATGATAGTGGATGCTATTGCATTGATAAGTATTAATCTTGATTTGGATGTTTGGTTGCTCAAGTATGCTATGCTATATGATCTCAAAGTTGTGAAAGGGTTTGTGATAATAACGGTGGCAAATGGCTTGGTAAATAGCCTTTATTTTGTCCACATGGGTAGACATATGGGCGTGTGTCTAGGCCGTGTGTGACACATGGTCTGCCCCATGGGCGTGTGTTTCGGCCGTGTGTCCTCTGCATCTTAATTTTCAGAAGTAGAATGCTCAGAATTGAGCATATGGGCAGAGACATGGGCATGTGTCTTAGTCGTGTGGATGGCACGGCCTCAAACACGGGCGTGTACCCTGGCCATGTGAAGTTTGCACCTATTTTATGAAAATTAATTTTCCACACGGCCTGGCACATTGGCGTGTGACTTGGCTGTGTGAGCTCAATTTGTTCATGAGTTATAAGTCAGAGAGTTACACGGGGCCGGGACACGGGTGTGTGTGACCACACGGCCTACCCACACTGGCGTGTGACCTCTATTTAGGGCAAAAAATTTCTAAGTTTTGTAAAAATTTTCCTAAGTGCTCAGTTTAGTCTCGAACCACTACCAAAGCATGTTTTGGGCCTCGTAGGCTCATATTAGGGACTTTATGTTTAATTTCAAATGGTTTTAATTTTGGACACAAATTTTATGGCCCGAAATTATAGAATTATTTGTGTGGTGAGTCTGGTAATACCTCATACCCTATTCCGGCGTCTAATACGGCTAAGGGGTATTACAATAATTCATATTGCATACAATCACAACATTCAAGTTAACATATTTACATGCTCGATTAAGTTACACGAACTTACCTCGACACTAGTTCGCGTATAAAATCTACTAATCTAAAACCTTTCCCTTTGCTCGATCTAACCTCGAATTTGTGTTATCTGGATCTATATAAATAAGTTTAATCATCAATTTTACACATTTCATATTCATTTGGACTCAATTTACGTCCTCGGTAAAATTACCATTTTGCCCCTAACTTTTCCATAAATCCCAATTTTGTCTTTAGGCTCGGAAAATGAAATTTATGCAATTTACTCCCTATTCCAAGCCTAACTGAAACTTTAATATAAAATTTACAGCACATATTTTCTATAAATTTTAGAATTTTTCCTCCAATTTCACAACTTTACATTTTTGTCCTTAAATCATGTTTTCATCAAAAATCACTTTGTAAAAGTTGTTTATCTATCAACAACCTTTCATTTTATACCATAAATTTCTAATTTTTAGCATATACATCCATGACCTAATTTCCATACATTTGATAACTCTTCAAATTGATCCTCCAAATAGATAGATTAAGCTATCTCGGCTTTAAAAATATCAAAATTACTAAAAACGGGACAAGGAAACTTACCCAATTAAGCCATGAAAGTTTCTTCTCTCTCTCCTAGGGTTTCCATGTATTTTTGGGTTAGAAGATGAGTAAAATAAGACAATATTTTCTTTTCCATCTTTTAATTAATTAAATTATTTCAAATTCCAATTTAGTCTTTGCCCTTTTTCTAAATTTCCATGGATAAGTCACCAAAATATCTACATACTTTTCTTTAACGATCTAATTACCATAAAAGGACCTCAAGTTTTGAATTCCATAACTATTTAATCCTTCTAGCTATAAGAATTCAACTTTTGCATTTTATGCGATTTAGTCAATCCCGTAATTAAGCACTAAATCGATAAAATTTTATTATCAAAATTTTCACATGACATTTCTAGCACATTACGACCATGTAATAAAATAAAAATAAATTTTATTTTTGGATCGGATTTGTGGTCTCGAGACCATTGTTCTAATTTCATTGAAAATGGGATATTACATATATCGACTAGCTTTACCGTCAAAATTAAAAAAGATCCATAATTTGTTTCATGTGTCGATGTTACACCGATTTAGATCAGATCCGTCACACGTAATTTCTTTGACAGAGATTGAAATTCAACCTAATATGACGTATAGCGAAGAACCAGTTAGAATTCTATCTCGGGAGGTTCAAAAGTTAAGAAATAAAGTCATAACTTTAGTGAAGGTTTTGTGGCAACGTCACGGTGTCAAAGAAGCTACGTGGGAACCCGAGGAAGCTATGAGAAAACAGTACCCTAACCTATTCTCTGGTAAGATTTTTGAGGACAAAAATGCCTAAAGTGGGGAGAGTTGTAACAACCCATTTTTAGTCAAATTAGAACAGTGGTTTCGAGACCAAAAATCTGAGGTTGAAATAATTATTTTATTATTATTTTAGTGTCTACAACATGATAGTATGATTGTATGAAAATTTCGTTAAGAAATTTTATCGTTTGAGTGTTTAATTTGATAAAAAGGACTAAATCGAGTAAAGTGTAAAACTTCTGTTCTATTAGCTAAAGGTGTTTAATAGCTATGGAATGTAACGCCCTAAATTTTGGGCATAGAAGAATTGGGCCTTGGGTGGAGCGCCTAAAATTCTTGAGAGCAAGAAAACGTCACAAATGCATGTCAGTACTACTGGGTTAGTGATTTTGGAGTGTTTGGGGGTCTCTATGAAGTTTCGGGTTCAAGCCTTGACACATGGAAAATTCTTGTTTTTAGCACTAGGGGAACCCTGACTCTAGGTTGTATGCTTCTTAAATTTGGATGGGTAAAGCTTGACAAAAAGGAACCTGTGGTATAGGTGGTAATTGACGTCTCATAAGGGTTAGAGGACTGGGGTTCGAGGCTTGGATGGTGCAATAAATGTTTTATTTTGCATCAGTGCCTTGTAAGTGGTTGAGATTGATTAAAACTTTACAGGATGAAGTTTGAATAAGCCTTAGAGAGATATGAGAAGGGAGTTGATGAGATAATGTGGATTTTTAGGAGAAAATCAAGGAAAGATTTGAATATTGAAGTGTCCAGCCGAATGAGGACTTTGGTGACACAAGAGTTTCGGCTAAGGGGGGAAATTGGGTCATTTTCGGCTTGGTAGTGTTGTTTTAGTGATAGCCAAATCTTACTAGAAAGATTCTCTCATTTTCTTCTCTCGTTTTCTTCTGTTCCTTCACCTTTTGATTTCAAGACTTTCTACTCTCGGTTACACTCTGTATTTTTAGCCGAATTTGTGTTACCATTTAGGCCATATTTTGTGCTGAACCTACTTGTTTTACTGTTGGCTGATTTCTCCCTCACTTCTTCTCTTCTCGATTCTTTCTTTTCCTCTTTGATCCTTTCACTTCTAAACCGAGCACTTCTTTCTTTCTCTTTCGAATTTCTTCATTTCTTCTCATTTACCTAAAAATCGATTACCTTGTTCCTGTTGGTCAGACATCTCACATTTCCAATTGAGTTTCCCTAATTGACTTCTACACTTCTCTTCCTCCCTACTTTCTTTTCTCTTCAGTGTTGATTTTAGTTTGGTGGTCGAATATAGCATTGATCCTCCCTTGGGTTTTTGTTTCTAGTTTCACAAAAGTTCTCTAACATCCGGTAAGTTACTTGCCACCCTCCTTATTCATTCTAAATGGTTTTCATGACACCTTCCTTTCCATTGATTAAATCGAGTAACTATTCTCTTTTTATCGCAAACTCTTTCTTTTAAAGGGGTTGTGTGGATTCTAGCCTCGCAAGATGTGAAGAGTTTTCGAGGGATACAATTGTGGTGGAGATCTACTTATCTTCTGATCAATTATCTGAGGTAAACGGACATGTGGTTCTAGTGTTGGCCAATTGTCATTTCTCTCTTGGGCATGTACCTTTTCTTTAGATTAGCGTAGGATTAACTTTGTTTTAGACATTAATAAATTGACGGATTACGTTTGTGATTCAGATAATCCACAAGAAGGTAAGAAGGATTCGTAATCAAACGGTCTAAGAAAAGTATAAGCTGATTCAGTCAAGGTTGATATCGGTTAGTGATTCAGGAATAAGTGTTTTAGGATCTTTATCGGTAGAAAGATTAACTGTACCTCTTGACTGATTATAGGTTCGGAGCTCGTGGATTTGAGTGCGATTTCGTAAAAAGCTGTGTACCCACACTAATAGATCATAGAATGGTAAAAAGTCGATATGCCGAAATGCCAAAAAGCTGAAAGTACGACGACAGTTGCCACACGAATGTGCAAACGGACGTGTGGAAAATTCGATATGATAGTAGAGGCCGTCTTGAGCGATCTCATGGGTTTAGGCTGATTTTGGGCCGAAATGGGTCGTGTGGGCCTAATGGGCTCGTGGGCCCCATTCGAGTTTTGTCATGGATATGTGGAAATATTGGACCGGGCTGTGTTGTTTACATGGCTAAGGTCGATTTTGGGCTTAGCGGGCCATATGAGCATGTGGGCCCCGCTTGGGCTACGTAATGGGCTTTAGGCCCAATTGTATGTTTTGTTTGGAAAAGCTTGCACAAGTCGTGTGAGATGATTGTGGACCTGTAGATAGGTCAGTAAGTGTACCCAAACCTCGATTTACGAAATGACTGTTATGCCCTCGAAGGGTGAAATGACTAAAATGCCACTACATGTTATATGATTGTTATTGTATGCTATTTATGATATGTTTGCATTCATGTGATATTATGCTACATGGGGGACGGGATCATTCATTTGGAGGAAGCATATGATTTGTTAGGGTCGCATGGTTGCTTGACGACTATGGATCCACCAATGGCTTTAAACCGATCATGTGATTGGCAGCTCTACTGCGATATTGGTTAGTGTTGCAACCGGTGCTACATTGGAGTGTAGAGATGGGTGGGTCGATTTAATCCCCACAGGAGTGTAAGGTTGGACAGGATACGAAGTGTAGGGTTGGTTGGGTTCTCACGCATTGCATATTATGATTCTGATATTGATATGGGCTAAGGCCCAACCGAGGCTGTGACGGGCTAAGGCCCAATTGCCACCAATTCTATAACGGGCTTAGGCCAAGATTGATTTGATACATGCTGTCTGATTGACACACTGAGTTTTTGTAAACTCACCCCCCTCTTTTAAATTTTTTTTTCAGGTAATCCTTAGTAGGCGGTTCGACGTATGGGAGGACTCGAAGGTGGCCACACTACGAACAACTTTAAATTTTCGTAATTACTTTTACATTACTTAAATTACTTTCTCTTTGGCTTTTTGATGTAATAAGGCATTTTCTCTAGTTTTCTAGCTTTTAATTTGGGGTTTTTTAACTATTATGATTTATTTCTGTTAAAAGTAGAGCGCGATTTTCCAAAATGATATTTGTTTTCATAACATCACGTTTTTGCAACATTGTTGAAATGCTTCCGCAACAAACATGTTTTTAAAAGTAAGGCTGGTTTTAAATGGTTAACAAATAATTAAGTTGACTTTAGAATTAAACAAAATGGTTTTTCTCTTTCAAGCGAGATTTATTAATAAGACGGAATTTTTTTAAAAAGCATTTTAATGTGACACGCCAAATTTGGTCATAACGCCTAGGCCGAGTTTGGGGTGTTACATGGAACCTTAAAATGGAGGTCCTTATGGGGTAATTAGCCCATTAATATGTTAGTGGATGATAATGGCTTGGTAAGTTTGAAATTTGTAATAATTTTAAGGGTCAATTTTGGTACTTAGTAAATAAAGGTTAATTAAATAAAACAAAAGAAAATTTTGTTCTCATATCATCTTTTACAATTGAAAATTAGGGCTTAGGAAGCCATTTTTGTGCTCAAGATTTCAGTAATCCCTTCCTTGTCTAATTGGTATGTATTTTGTCTCGTTTTTAATGATTTCTACGTTTTTAGAGTCATTGTAACTTAATCTAGCTAGCCCAACGACTAATTTGCAAAAATGTTAAAGGTTTAGGGTTTTTCCATTGATGAATGTATGTGTATTTTGATGTTTGATGATAGAAAATAAATGGTTGTTGTTAGATAAACAACATTTGTTAAGGGATTTTTGATAAAATTATTAATTAGGGATTTATTTGTGAAATGCAGAAAATTTGTCGTAGAAATGTGAAATAAATGAAAAATATAGGCTACTATGGTAATAAGGAAAATTCGGCTAGCAAGGGTACGCACCTAATTGCATGAATTTGTATATTTATGAGTTAAGGACTAAATTGTAAATATGTTGAAATATTAGGGGCAAAAGGTAAAGTTTCCATAATATACATTTTGGGTTAAATTGAATGGAATGATAATTGAATAAGTTAATTTTTATTACATATAGATCAAGAAAAGCGATGTTCGGATCTAGATCAGGGGAAAAATAAAATATTAGAGTAGTCGATCTATTTTATCGTTTTTGCGATCGAGGTAAGTTCGTATGTTAATAAACATTAATATAATTGTGTTTTAAATGCTTTATTATTGAATTAATTCTGAATACGACCATACGGATATGTTCGATGAAGATTCGGCAATGTGAAATCCTAGTTGAACCTTAGGAATAGATTAGGATACAAATGACATGTCATTAGGGATTATGTGTTTGGGTGCTGGTCCGTACATCCTACCGGTGGCTGAGTTATCCAGCATGTGTTGTGTATTCTCGTCAGCTTGTGTGAGCATCACCATGTAGCTACGTCATGGCCGTTAGCTTGTGTGAGCAGACCCGTTGATAGCTCGAGAGTGAGCATTATATGAGATATGAGATTGAGATAGCTTCGGCTATGTATTTGGCACTTAGGGTGCAAGATTCCTCAGTATCCGATATTATTCCAAATGGTTCAACGGGTATATCGAAGATATGAAAATGGTGAGATATAGATATGTATCAGTACAGGTATGTACGGAAACTATTTGAGCATTGAACCTATGAAAGTTGTGAGTTCATGATTACTTATGTGGTTGAATAGAAGTTAACTATAATAGCCCGATTTTGGGTCAAATCAGAAAAGTGGTTTTGGGACCACAAATACGATGTAGAAATGTTAATTTTGTTATTACTTTAAGGTCTACAGTATGATTGAATGATTGTGTGAAAATTTTGTTAAGAAATTTTATCGATAGAGTGTCCAATTTGACTAATAGGACTAAATTGCAATAGGTGCAAATCTAGAAGCTAGAGGTGTCTAATTGCTATGAAATTTTAAATTAGAGGTCCTTAAATGGTAATTAGACCATTATACTTTATGTTGGACAAAAATGGACATGGCTAGGTGAAATTTCAAAGTTTGGCATTAAGGGTATTTTGGTCATTTGGTAAATAAAGACAAATAAAACTAAAATAAAAGTGTTCATCTTCCCAAATTAGTCTCCCCGTAGTCGAACATTTCAAGGAATACATAGCTATGGTTTTGGCCACTTTCAAGCTCGATTGTAAGTCTATTATTGCCCTGTTTTTAACGATTTTCATGTTTTTGAAGTTGTCTCAACCTAATCTAGCTATTTCAAGGGCTAATTTGAAAGAAAGATGAAGTCTAAATTTTACCCATGTTGAATATTTGTGTATTTTGATGTCTAATGGTAGAAAATTTGTAGCACCCCTAACCAGTATCCATTGCTGGACTAGGGTTAAGAGGCATTACCGAACATATCAGAACATTTCGTAATCATTTTACAATAAAAAATCATGCATCATCATATCATAGTTAAACATCAAAATTAAATCCCTTTCTTTGGTCAATAAGACCATAAATATGCGTTAGGAATAGGTCGGGACTAAACCGAACACATACAAATTTTTTTCGAAACTTAACAATTTTTCTAAGTTACAAAGGTCACACACTTGTATGAGCAGACCGTGTGCCTCACACGGCATTAGACACGCCCGTGTGTCTAGCCTATGGTGAAACACGGCATTCATACTGACTTATCCACACAGCCACAAGACACGCCCGTGTGTCTAGCCTGTGGTCGAAACTAACTTGGCCACACGGCCTGGCACACACTCGTGTGTGTACGACTGTGTGTTCTGCCCAGGCTCATTTTAAAATGGCCATCAGGCAATATGGCAGAGACACACGCCCTTGTCCCTGCCCGTGTGGGAAAAAATAGGTCATTTACAAGGCCAAAATGCCATCCAATTTGATTTCTCCCTACAAACCATTCAAGCATCAATATACCATATTTTCAGCCAATTTCAATCTCAAAACATACACAATTCAAGTAATGTAATCATCAATCTATTTCATGCTCAATATCTATACCAAAACATACCAAAATCATAAGCCAAATTCATTCAATCATAAATTACCAACATCTCAATTTCTTATCCATCTTCATACCAAAATTATACCAAATTTAACAATTAAGCACATACCAAATTGACCATTTCATTTAGTCATTCATATGCATCAAATCATACCATTTTCTCATCACATAAATCATAACAAAACCAAACCATATTCAAATCCATTATTAAGCCATATCACTTGGAAAAACTTATATTCACATCTCAAAACATATTCACATACTTCAGCTTATACATGCCACATAACCAAATTTAAAAACATTATTTACCGAAATGATAACCAGATAGTGAGATGACATCTCTATCGACTTCCAACCTTAGCAGATCTCCAAAAATCTATAAACATAGGAAAAACACACAGAATAAGCTTCGAGAGCTTAGTAAGCCATAAGCAAATAAATCTACACATGATCATATATATAATTCAACTTGAATAAGCCAAATTTAGTTAACTTCATACACATATTCAATCACTTATCTTATATAATCCAAAATCACCACATTAAGTAAATTCATTAGGCTTATTTATCAGTGAACATATAAATAATGCTTTCAATTTCAAATAAAAACCATTAGATCATTCATATAAATTAAGCTTGCACAATTTCATTACATAACCAACCGAAACATGGTCATTTATTACATTTCATGCATAAAAATATATCAATTTCTTATTATGCATTTCAAAACCCAAATAACCATAACAAATCACACATCCAAACCATGCTTCATTTTTCATAATTCTCATGTCCGAAACATAGGACCACAATTTCATATAACGAGCATACATAACACATCGTTCATCATCATATATTTCAAAAATCGTCATTGAATCATACTCACATTTCATATCAGAATTTAATATACAAATCACATATACCTGAATCATATATGACAAAACATATTTACAATTCCACATTTCTCATATAATTCATTTGATCATAGTTCACTTTCTAGTATCCACATCTCATTTTCACATAGACCATATATCAACTGATCATAATTATACTCACTTTCATTACTTAATTTTATGTACATTACAACATACCTGATTCAGATGCACATTCAAATACTCATTTATTTCTCGGAATGCCCATTGAGCTGTTCGGAATCAATAAGGATACTCGGATAACTCATAAGCTCGTATAATGCCAACATCCCAGACGTTGTCTTAACATCCCAGACATTGTCTTACATGTAATCAAATGTCGATGCCACTGTCCCAGATAGAGTTTTACACAAAATCATATACGATGCCAATGTCTCAAACATGGTCTTACACGTAAATCAAAAATCAATGCCAACGTCCCAAACGTGGTCTTACACATAAATCACAAATAGATGCCAATGTCCCAAATTTGGTCTTACACAAAATCACATATCGGAATCCTATGTCATGACATATGTATCCTAACTATTCCTAAGGTTCGTACGAGGCTTTCGGACATCGTAACTCGATCGATTCAAGCTCGTAAATATTGCTCTCATGCTTAATTCAATTCGGTATATACATATACACAAGTAATAATTCAATTCAGCACTATTAATATATATACAATTGAATTTAATGACATTTATTTACTTATGGACTTACCTCGTACTAACACGAACGGACCGGAACGACTATTCGATAATTTTTTACTTTCCCTAATCCAAATCTGATTTCCTCATTTCTTGATCTAATTCAATACAAATTTAAATTATTTAATCACATATTTACTCTAAATCATCCAAAAACACATAAAAGGGTAATTTGCACTTTAGCCCCTAACATTTTCATTTTTTCCAATTTTGTCCTTATTTCACAAAATACAAAAATATTCAAAATTTGACCACACCCATGCTTGGCCGAATTTCAATAAGGTCCATAACAGCCCATTTCTTTCATTTATTTCACATTTTAACCCCTCAATTTATAAAATTTATAATTTAGCCCAAATTACTCAAATTTATCAAAAATTCAAATACAAAACATATTTATCTATCATCAAGCTTCCATATTTCATCAAATAACATGTAAAAACTCACAAAATCAATAATGGCATAACTCAAAATCATCGTCAAATTCTAAAATTGAGGCATGGGCTTGGTAAAACATGAAGCAATGATCTCAAAAATGTAAAAATTATCAAAAACTGATCAACTAACATACCTTAATCAAAGATAGCCATGGCCGAACCTAGCTTGCTTCTTTTCTTTCTTATTCTTTACTAATTTCAGTCAAAATAATGAACAAATGCATGGCCACTTTAATTTATGTTTTATTATATTATAATACATATTATTCATAATTTACATTTTTAACCTTTATAATTTAATTAGAAAACCATATAATATAAGCCCATAACCGTCCAAGCTATGAATTAATGGCCTAATTTCATTTTAAGGCCTCGACATTAAAAGAACATAGCATTCTTACACTTTAACAAATAGCTAACCACTTTTACAATTTACGCGATTAAGTCCTTTTTCACAAATCGGCATTCAAACGATGAAATTTTCATACGAAAATTTCACACATATAAATTCACATACTTTAAGCATAGAAAATAATATTAAAATATTTTTTTGACTCAAATTTGTGGTCTCAAAACCACTATTCTGACTAGGGTCTAAACCGGGCTATTACAAAATGCATGTTTGGTGTTAGAAAAACAACATTTACCAAGTGATTTTTGATGAAAATGTCAAATAGGGACCTATTTGTAAAAGTTGTAAAATGTATATAAAAATATGAATACATGAAAAATATGGACTATTATGAGCATGAAATAGGTTCGGCTAGGCTTGGGTAATGAAGAAATTGAATGAAAATCATTTTACGAGCCTAGGGACTAAAATGTAAAAAGATGAAAAGTTAGGGGCAAAAATGTAATTTTTGCCATAAGGTTTTTTGGGATTAAATTGAATAATTTGGTAATTGAATAAGTAAAATTTGGTATTATAGATCAAGAAAGATGAGGTTCTGACCTAGACTGGGGAATGAACAAAGTTGAGGATTAAATCAAACTATTAGCCATGTTCTACTGAGGTAAGTTCCTATGTTAAAAATAAGCTTTAGTATGATTGTATTTTATTACATCAATATTGCATGAATTGTATGTTTGATAAATGTGGATGAGCTTAATCTCATGAACGTGTCCGAAGATGAATCGACAAGCGTGAAATCTCGTTAAACCTTAGGAATAGGGTAGGATACAAGTGACATGTCACCAGGGTAGTTATGTGTTATGTGATTATGTGATCCTGGTGCTAGTCTTGTACGTCCTACCGGTGGCTGAGCATACCGGCATATGTTGCAGATACTTGACAGCTTGTGTGAGCAGCACTGCATAGCTACGTCTTAACTGACAGCTTGTTTGAGCAGGCCCATTGATAGCTCGAGAGTGAGCAACTATATGATATGAGATTTGAGGTAGCATTGGCTCCATATGTGTCACTCAGTGTGCAGGAATTCCTGAGTATCTGACATTATTATTCTGAGTGGTTCACGGGTATGTGAAATATGAGATTATGTGTAAATTCCTTTCGAGATGGTACAGGTATGTACTTGAAGCTCATATCTAATAAATGCTTGGAATGATGAATATGAGGTAAGTAATTGTGATGGAATGGGCTATGATTATGAGACTATGGTAAATGTACATTTAATTATGTTATATTATTTGAATGTTAGACATATGGTAGGTTGCTTATTTGTTGCATACGAGCTTACTAAGCTATATAGATTACTCCGTTTATTTTCCATGTTATTATAGTGTCGCCAAGCTAACTCGGATTAGAGATCATCAAAGATTCGCCTCACACTATCAAAACTGTTAATTTGGATATTTGATAATCTTAGTATTTTGAAAGTATGGTATGTATAGGGACTTAGTCATTTTGTTATATGTGTCATTTGATTTGGACAAATGTATTGTCTTATATTTGTTTAAGTTGAATTGGTATTTAGCCATGTAATGGGCTTATTTTAGCTAAAATGGTTGTAAGCCCATTTATATATGTATATGTGCCAATGCCTTTGGTGTTATGGTCATGGTATGCTTGGTCTATGGTGGAGTGTGATTTATAGCATGAATGTGAAATGTTAGGAAATGTGCTTTATTGGTGAAATGATAATCTGATGCACAAATAGATGTCATGAAAGTAGTTTAATGATACTTTGTATATGTGAAATTAGCATGATTAATTTGGGACATGATAGATGTTGTGAGTATGATAGTGGATGGTATTGTATTGATATGTATTAGTCTTGATTGTGGATGTTTGATTGCCCAAATATGCTATGTTATATGACATCAAAGGTGGAAAATGGCTTGGTAAATAGCCCTTATTTTTTCCACACGGGTAGCCACACGGGCGTGTGCCTAGGTCGTATGTGACACATGGTCTGTCCTATGGGCATATAGGCCGTGTGTCCCCTGCACCTTAATTTTGAGAAATAGAATGCTCAGAATTAAGCACACAGGCAGAGACATAGACGAGTGTCTCAGCCGTGTGGATGGAACAGCCTCAAACACGGGCGTGTGCCCTAGCCGTGTGAAGTCTGCACCTATTTTATGAAAATTAATTTTCCACACGGCCTAGCACACGGGCGTGTGACTTGGCCGTGTGGTCTCAATTTGTTCATGGGTTACAACTCAGAGAGTTACATAGGGTCGGGACATGGGCGTGTGTGACCACACGGACGTGTCCCATATCCACATGTGTATGTGACCCCTGTTTAGTGGAAAAATTTTCTAAGTTTTGTAAAAATTTCTAAAGTTCTTGGTTTAGTCCTGAACCACTTTTAAAGCATGTTTTAGGCATCGTAAGCTCGTGTTAGGGACTTTATGGTTAAATGTGAATGGTTTTAATTTGAACTCAAATTTACGACTCGAAATTGTATGATTGCTTGTGATGTGAGTCTGGTAATGCCTCGTACCTTGTTCCAGCGTCAAATATGGGTAAGGGGTGATACATTTAGTGGTATCAGAGCTATAGTTTAGTCGATTCTCAGCTAACGTAGCATGTGTAAGAGTCTAGCTATATATGCCATATATAAATTTTGATAGTGTGACGACTCTTGATAATTTAAACTGTGTTTTCATATAGTAAATAGATCCTAACTGAGAAGTAGCTGATGATGTAGAAAGTAGTGCGTCGGCTCCTGCTCAAGGGACTGCACCATCCGAAAGTAGACCTGTGACGATTAGTCAGGGGGGAGAGGCTAAGGAAGCCTTCTTTCAAAGAATGAATGAGTGGTTTGCCGAGTTTGTTCGGACAAATCTGGCTGTCCAACATCCTCCACCTCTACCTAACCCTCAACCGGTTCCTGTAGCTCCCCAAGGTGTGGAATTGGTAAGACTGAACAAGCCTCCGGTCGGTAAGATTCGAAAGCAAGGGGCTGAAGAGTTAGAGCAAATATCGATGATGATCTCGAAAGAAAAAAAATTTGGCTCAAGAACTTTATCCCGGTATTTGAAAAACTTTCTTACATACTGGATGAGTACTTGAAATGTACTGTGTCAACTTTGAGGGATACGACATATCAGTGGTGGAACACTCTAATATCAGTGGTACCAAGAGAAAGAGTCACTTAGGATTTCTTCCAAGAGGAATTCAGAAAGAAGTACATTAGTCAACGGTTTATTGATCAGAAACGTAAAGAGTTCTAAAAACTGAAACAGGGCCATAAGATTGTGGCTGAGTTCGAACGATAGTTTGTTAGGCTTGGTAAGTATGCTCGGGAATGTGTGTCGACAGAGGCTATAATGTGTAAATGATTTGAAGATGGGCTGAATGAGTACATCAGACTGTTAGTTGGGATTTTAGAGCTAAAGGAATTTGTTGTTCTAGTTGAATGAGCTTGCAAAGCAGAAGAGTTAAGAAATTAAAAGAGAAAAGTTTGAGACTAGAGATTCGAAGAAGAGGCTGATGAATAAACCGTTTCAATCCTTGTCAAAGAAATCGAGAGATTTGTATGCTCGCTCCAATGCTTCTACCGGGTATCCCAACTGAGATCGTGGGAAGCAATATTTGGGTTCTAAAGCCCAAGCTACATCCATAGCGAGCATTGGTAATGCTAGGTCTAATAAGCCTGAATGCCAACATTGTGGTAGACAACATCTCAGTGAATGTAGGATGAATAACTAAGCTTGCATTAGATGTGGCTCCCAAGATCACTTCATTCAAGATTGCCCTGAAATGGTTGAAAAAGATAATTTTTAGAAAGATCGAGTAATACTCTTACTAGAGGGAGGCCAGTGAGCAACACGAGAAATGGGACCAGTAGTAGAGGTGTATCTAAAGATTCAGCTATGAGGTCGAAAGCTAGGGCACCTGCGAGAGCTTTTGCCATTCGTGCTCGCGAGGATGCGTCCTCCCCTGATGTGATCACTAGTACATTTTCTCTTTATGATACTAATGTAATTGCATTAATTGATCCTGAATAGAATCATTCCTATATTTGCATGAATTTGGTATTTAGTAAGAATTTTCCTGTTGAGTCTACCGAGTATGTGATTAAAGTGTTGAACCCCTTAGGTAAATATGTTTTAGTTGATAAAGTTTGCAAGAGTTGTCCTTTAATGATTCGTGGTCACTGTTTTCCGAATGACATAATGCTTTTGCCATTTGATGAGTTTGATGTGATTCTTGGAATGGATTGGTTGACACTGCATGATGTAATAGTGAATTGTAGACAAAAGTTTATTAAATTGAAAAGTCAAAACAATGAAACTCTTAAGGTTGAATCAGATGAATCGGGTGAATTGCCTATTGTGATTTTGTCGATGTCAGCTCAGAGGTATGTAAGAAAAGGGTTGTAAAGCTTTTCTTGCTTATGTATTGAATACTAAGGTGTCTGAATTCAAGATCGAATCTATGCCGATAGTATGTGAATATTCAGATGAGTTCCCAGAAGAGTTGCCAGGGTTACCACCGGTCAGAGAGGTGGAGTTTGCTATTGATTTGGTATCGGGGACTACACCGATATCGATAGCTCTATATAGAATGGCTCCAACCGAATTAAAAGAATTGAAGTCTCCGTTACAAGAGTTGACAGATAAGGGTTTTCTGACACCGAGTTTTTCTCCCTAAGGTGCACCGGTATTATTCATCAAAAAGAAAGATGGATCCATGAGACTTCGTATCTATTATCGTCAACTCAACATGGTTACAATAAAGAACAAGTATCCTTTATCGAGGATTGTTGATTTGTTCGACCAGTTGAAAGGGGAAATAGTGTTTTCAAAGATAGATTTGAGATTCGGCTACTATCAGCTGAGAATTAAAGACTCGAATGTGCTGAAAACCACGTTCAGAATGAGGTATGGGCATTATTAATTTCTTGTTTTGCCTTTTAGATTAACTAATGCTCCTGCTGGTTTTATGGACTTGATGAATCAGATCTTCCGACCATATTTGGATAAGTTTGTGGTTGTATTTATTAATGACATTTTGATTTATTCCCGAGATGAATCTGAGCATGCTGAACATTTAAGAATTGTGTTGTAGTGTAACGCCCCGATTTTTAGGCCTGGAAGTATTGGGCCTTGAGTCCAGGTTCGGGTAGAAGACGACCCGAATAATTTGGATGTTATTGTTATTATTATTTTTATTATTATTATTTCGTATGTTTAGTGTAGTAATTAAATAAATTACGAAGGGTTATGGTGTGGGGAAAAGGTCCAGGGCTCGGCCCATAGCTTTAGCAAAATTCTTAAATTTTGCTTTTTAAGAGAATCTGGGCAGTAGGCATTATTAATAATTTGGGCTGAGTTTTAACACAAACAAGCACCTGGCCCAATGGCTAAGCACGTTAGGAGGGCGTGGGAGCTGCCTGGGTTCAAGGCCCGGCACGCGCAAATTGGGTGTTTTATTTTAGTATGCAGGTGGCGGTTGGAATAAGGGTTAAGAGGAGTTGCGAGCATAATTCAACACAAGGAGCGCCTGTGGCGTAGTGGCAGCAGAGTCCTGGGCACGCGGAGAACGCGCGGGTTCGAGTCCTTACGCGGGCAAATTCCGTTTTATTTTAAGGTGGACCAGAACTGAAACAGGTAAGGGTTATAAATTAATTGAGAGAGGATTATGTCATGAAAGGAACTTCGGTGGAGTAGTAAGCAGCGTATGTGTGTGTTGGAAGGTCGCAGGTTCGAGATGTACAACAGGCAAATTTCCTTTTTATTTTGCAAGTAATCGGAGCTTCAGCAGGTAAGGTTTATAATTAATTATGACCCTATATTAGTAAAGAAGGAAGCATGGTGCAGTGGCCAGCAGCACGGGCGTAGGTGCAAGAGTGGATGCAGGTCTAGGGTTTGAGCCTCACCTCGCGCACAGAAGGCTTGGGTTTTGCTGCTCATGTGGGGAAGGAGTTGGAGTCTGATCCAGACTCTCCTGGCAGCATGCTGAAGTGGTGCAATGGGTGGATAAGGATGTTGCTAATTGGTGGAGGAGTTTGAGCTGATCAGGGGATTGGGTGAGGATGAGATAAGGGAAGAAATTTAGGAGCTGATCAAGGACTTGGAGTTGGCCGAATGTTGGACTCTTGAGGGGCAAGAGTTGGCCAACCAAGGGTCTTTAGTATAGGCAATTGGGCTAGGTCTTTGTGCCATTCTTCTTCCCTTGTCGAATATTATTTCCCTCTCCCCTCTCTTTCATTCATCTTTTCTTTTTCTTTTCCTCTCATAGTTGAACCCATACTCTTCTCTTTCTGTCTCTTCCCTTATTTTTTTCTTTTTTCATTATTTCTCAATAGCTGAATCTTATCACAGCCAAACCTCTATTCTTTTCTTCCTTAAAAAGCCGAAACCCTCATACCTGTAGTATAGGAAGCCGAATCTTGGCTACTTGAATCTGCTTCTTCTCGTAACTACGGTGGATTGGAGTTAAGATCATAGATAGGAGCACTTTTTTGGACCGAACAATGTTTGGTAAGTTTGTCGAATAGCTTTTGTTAATTATTTATGATTTAAGATAAAAGCGGAAACCTCTTAAGGGTGGCTAACGTTTGGACTAAGGGTGTTGGTGCCTCTTTCTTTTTCATTATATAAGCGTTAGCGTGGGCAAGGGGGTGTACAGTGAAGGGTTTGAAGACTGATTCGGATTGGATCTCTATATCTAATCCATATTTCGGCAAAAAAGTAAGAACTCAAGGGTTTAAGGGATGTTGGTTGAATTTGGTAAGGGGGAATAGTACGTAGTTTTGTTTACGGTTTGTGGACTGACGTTTAGTAAGTCTATTGTAGGCAATTCGTGAGTGGATCGCGCCAGCGTACCGTGACAAATCAGGTGTGTAAACGACACTCACTCATAGACTAGATCGGCAAAAGCCGAAAAGTCGAAATGCCGAAAAGTCGGCATTTTGTGGACTTACGAGCGTGCGAGCGCTCCTGAGATGGTTTGGTTCTTAATCCTAGTAAGCTCAAGTGGTAAGATTGCAGAGTGCGCAATTTCGTGCGCTACGGTATATTTGGCCTTAATAAGCCGAAAAAGGGTTATGGGCCAACGGGCCCAATTCGGTAAAAACACTCGGTAAGTGTTTCTGTTAATGCGTTAATGGTTGTAATGTGTATGTAAACCCTAAAATAGAAATTTTTATCGAAATACCCTTAAGTATGAAAATTACCATTATACCCCTATGTGCAAAATGATCGTTATACCCTTAGGGTTAATTTTGACTTAAATGCATGATATTTTGATTCTGTTTATTGTATGCCATGACATGTATATCTGTTGCATGAGATATGGGTTAAATTGATGGAGGAAGCGTTCTGGTGGCTATGCCACAAATATCTGATCTGGTGGCTCTGCCGCAAATATCTATTTCTGGTGGCTCTGCCACAATTATCTGTATCTGGTGACTTTGTCACAATATCTGTTCTGGCAGCCATGCTGCATACTTGTGACGTATAGCGGATGGGTGGGTCGAGTAATCTCCCCACATGGTGTAAAGTTGGCACGGGGGTGTAAACGGCTGAATATGAGTTGGGTTTTCTGCATACATGATATCTATTTTGTTTTTGTTATGGGCCTATAGGCTTCATTTTGAATTCTGTATAGGGCTAAGGCCAAACTTAATCTGTTTCTGCGGTTTGAACTAATCTAGACTATGGTTGGGCTATTTTACACGCTGAGTTTTCCAAACTCACCCCTTAATTTTATCCATGCAGGTAACCCCCATCCATAGTGGACTTGGAGATGTGAGGGATTCGGAGTGGCCGCACGTACTGCAAGCTTGATTTTCTTCTTATAAATTTAATCAGTTTTATTTACTTTAATTATTTTGGGTTTAAGTTGTAATAAGGCCGCTTTAATTGTTTTAATTGCTTTAGTATGATTATCTGCTTAGGCATGTTATTGATTTAAATGTTTGCAATTGAATAGCTCTAGGACATGTTTTTAAAAGAAATTACCTGATTTCAAAATATTGCGAAACAAGATAAAGCTTTCAGAACGAAAACGTTTTTAAAATTAATAAGTGTTTTCAAATGGTTTAAAACGAAATGGTTTCTTCTAAACAATCGCACAGTTAAAGTGTGGCAATGGTGGTGTGCATGTCTAGGAGTGGGCCCGTGGAGAGCTTGGTACTTAAGCAGTCTAATAGACTCACCTCCTCTTTTCTGGTACCCTACCTGGTGCACAGCTTCCATTCACTTTGATATAAAATGAAAATATTCTTTGAACACTAAGAAAATATTTTAGATAAAATATGAGTTTTCAGTAACCCTTCAATGTGACACGCTGGATTCGGCCGTAACGTCTGGGTCAGGTTTAGGGTGTTACATTTAGTGGTATGAGAGCCAAGTTGCAACAACTCGGCTGTGGATCGGGTCTGAAAAGCTTTTCAAAAAATTTTGCTAAACATAGTCGCAAGAATGGTATTTTGGAAACAGTTTTGGAAAATTCTTTTCAAAGGTATTTTACAAGGTATGCATGTGTTAAGGTTCAAAATGGTTTAAGTTTTTCTGGGTTTCTGAAATTTGATAACCGAAGAAGTGGCACACTGAATCTCCAGCACCAAGTCTGTAAGTATTTTTGTTACTTATACTACACTTTATTAAGATATTACTGTAGATAGAACGAAGATCATATCATGACACTATAGTTAGGGCAATACTAAAAACCCTAGAATACAGATACTGTAGCTAGACTATAATTCTGTGAAAATAGAAACTTTAAAATACTATCTTAGCTTAAAACATATGAATAAGTACTAAAATTATAGAATCGGGGCCTTGGTAGTTATTTGATACGTATGCCGATAATGTAGAGTATTGATATAGATTCTGAGGGTAAGCAAAGTCTGCCAACTTCGGGTAGCAGTAACTCAGAGCTTGGTACCGAGGTATTGGCCGAGATAGTAAGGAAAGTGGTAGAAGAGGTATTGGAGACCGAGGTTAAGGAAATTAGGGAAACGCTTCAAGCAGGGTGTTTGGAGTGTAAGAAGAGGAAGGATTCTAGTTCTCAAAAGATCGAGCCTCGTTCTGTGAAACATGTTAAGACACGACCAAACTTTCCAACCTGCAAGAACTGCAACGGGTGTCATCCAGGTGAATGCCATAGGAAGACAGGAGCATGCTTTAGATGTGGGTCCAAGGAGCATCGAGCTCAGGATTGCCAAGCTTATTCTACTTAAGTGTGTGTTACGAGTTGTATGCGTACTTGATAAATGTTTCTTTACTTTGGTAATTAGATGTTCTGGGTCTTACTAAGAATTATTTTTAATCAGAGTGCGCAGTGAAAGCATAGTGGTTTGACTTGAGTAATACAGTTAGTGATAGTGGGAAAATTTCGAGGACGAAATTTCTTTAAAGGGAGTAAAGTTGTAATGCCCTAATTTTTGGGCCTGGAAGTATTGGGCCTTGAGCTCGAGCTCGGGTAGAAGACGGCCCGAATAATTTGGATGTTATTTATATTATTATTTATATTATTATTATTTCGTATGTTTAATGTAGTAATTAAATAAATTACAAAGGGTTATAGTGTGGGGAAAAGGTCTAGGGCTCGGCCCATAGCTTTAGCAAAATTCTTAAATTTTGCTTCTTAAGGGAATCTGGGCAGTAGGCATTATTAATAATTTGGGCCGAGTTTTAACACAAATAAGCACCTAGCCGAGTGGCTAAGCACGTTAGGAGGGTGTGGGAGGTGCCTGGGTTCAAGGCACGGCGCGCGCAAATTGGGTGTTTTAGTTTAGTATGCAGGTGGCGGTTGGAATAAGGGTTAAGATGAGTTGCGAGCATAATTCAACACAAGGAGCGCCTGTGGCCATGTGGCAGCAGTGTGCTGGGCACGCGGAGAGGGTGCAGGTTCGAGTCCTTGCGCGGGCAAATTCTGTTTTATTTTAAGGCGGACCAGAACTGAAGCAGGTAAGGGTTATAAATTAATTGAGAGAGGATTATGTCATGAAAGGAACTTCGGTGGAGTGGAAAGCAGCATATGTGTGTGTTGGAAGGTCGCAGGTTCGAGATGTACAGCAGACAAATTTCCTTTTTATTTCGCAAGTAATCGGAGCTTCAGCAGGTAAGGTTTATAATTAATTGTGACCCGATATTAGTAAAGAAGGAAGCATGGTGTAGTGGCCAGCAGCACGGGCGTAGGCGCAAGGGTAGACGGGGGTCTGGGGTTCGAGCCTCACACCGCATTACGTAAGGCTTGGGTTTTCTTTGCTCATGTGGGGAAGGAGTTGGAGTCCAGTGCGGACTCTCCGGCGGCATGTTGAAGCAAAGGCAAGGGGTGGATAAGGATGCTGCTAATCGGTGGAAGAGTTTGAGCTGACCAAGGGATTGGGTGAGGATGAGATAAGGGAGGAAATTTAGGAGCTGATCAAGGACCTGGAATTGGCCGAATGTTGGACTCTTGAGGGGCAAGAGTTGGCCAGCCAAGGGTCTTTAGTATACGCAATTCGGCTAGGTCTTTGTGCCATTCTTTTTCCCTTGTCGAATATTATTTCCCTCTCCCCTCTCTTTCATTCATCTTTTCTTTTTCTTTTCCTCTCATAGCCGAACCCATACTCTTCTCTTTCTGTCTCTTCCCTTATTTTTTTTATTTTTTCATTATTTCTCAATAGCCGAATCTTATCATAGCCAAACCTCTATTCTTTTCTTCCTTAAAAAGACAAAACCCTCATACCTGTAGTATAGGAAGTCGAATCTTGGCTACTTGAATCTGCTTCTTCTCGTAACTACGGTGGATTGGAGTTAAGATCATAGATAGGAGCACTTTTTTGGACCGAACAACGATTGGTAAGTTTGTCGAATAGCTTTCGTTAATTATTTATGATTTAAGATAAAAGCCGAAACCCCTTAAGGGTGGCTAACATTTGGACTAAGGGTGTTGGTGCCTCTTTCTTTTTCATTATATAAGCGTTAGCATGGGCAAGGGGGCGTGCAGTGAAGGGTTTGAAGACTGATTCGGATTGGATCTCTATATCTAATCCATATTTCGGCAAAGTGGTAAGAACTCAAGGGTTTAAGGGATGTTGGCCGAATTTGGCAAGGGGGAATAGTACGTAGTTTTGTTTACGGTTTTTGGACTGATGTTTAGTAACTCGATTGTAGGCAATTCGTGAGTGGATCACGCCAGCGTACTGTGACAAATCAGGTGTGTAAACGACACTCACTCATAGACTAGATCGGCAAAAGCCGAAAAGCCGAAATGCCAAAAAGCTGGCATTTTGTGGACTTACGAGCGTGTGAGCACTCGTGAGATGATTTGGTTGTTAATCCTGGTAAGATCAAGCGGTAAGATTGTAAAGTGCGCAATTTCGTGCGCTACGGTATATTTGGGCTTAATGGACTGAAAACGGATTAATGGGCCAATGGGCCCAATTCGGTAAAAACGCTCGGTAAGTGTTTCTTTTAATGCGTTAATGGTTGTAATGTGTATGTAAACCCTAAAATAGAAAGTTTTACCGAAATACCCTTAAGTATGAAAATTGCCATTATACCCCTAGGTGCAAAATAACCATTATACCCTTAGGGTTAATTTTGACTGAAATGCATGATATTCTGATTTTGTTTATTGTATGTCATGACATGTATATCTGTTGCATGGGATATAAGTTATATTGATGGAGGAAGCGTTCTGGTGGCTATGCCACAAATATCTGATCTGGTGGCTCTGCCACAAATATCTGATCTGGTGGCTCTGCCACAAATATCTGTTTTTGGTGGCTCTGCCACAATTATCTCAGATCCGTGACTCTCACACGATATCTCGCTCCGCAGCCATACTGCATACTTGTGACGTGTAGCGGATGGGTGGGTCGTGTAGTCTCCCCACATGGTGTAAGGTTGGCACGGGGGTGTAAACGGATGAATATGGGTTGGGTTTTCTGCATACATGATATCTGTTATGTTTCTGTTATGGGCCTATGGGCTTCATTTTGAATTTCAGATGGGCTAAGGCCCAACTTAATCTGCTTCTCGCGGTTTGAACTGATCTGGACTATGGTTGGGCTATTTTACACACTGAGTTTTCCAAACTTACCCCTTAATTTTATCCATGCAGGTAACCCCTATCCATAGTGGACTTGGAGCTGTGAGGGATTCGGAGTGGCCACACGTACTGCAAGCTTGATTTTCTTCTTATAAATTTAATTAGTTTTATTTACTTTAATTATTTTGGTTTTAAGTTGTAATAAGGCCGCTTTAATTGTTTTAATTGCTTTAGTATGATTATCTACTTATGCATGTTATTGATTTAAATGTTTGCAATTGAATAGCTCTAGGACGTGTTTTTAAAAGAAATTACCTGATTTCAAAATATCGTGAAACAAGGCAAAGCTTCCGCAACGAAAACGATTTTAAAATTAATAAGTGTTTTCAAATGGTTTAAAACGAAATGGTTTCTTCTAAACAATCGCTCAATTAAAGTGTGGCAATGGTAGTGTGCATGTCTAGGAGTGGGTCCATGGAGAGCTTGGTACTTAAGCAGTCTAATAGACTCACCTCCTCTTTTCTGGTACCCTACCTGGTGCACAGCTTCCATTCACTTTGATATAAAACAAAAATATTCTTTGAACACTAAGAAAAGATTTTAGATAAAACATGAGTTTTCAGTAACGCTTCAATGTGACACGCTGGATTCGGCCTTAACGTCTGGGCCGGGTTTGGGGTGTTACATGTAGACTTGGAGAGATAAGAGGTTGTTTGCTAAGTTCAGCAAAAGTGAGTTTTGGCTCCGAGAACTCAGATTTTTAGGACATATTGTCTCCGTAGAAGGTATAAAGGTTGACCCGAGTAAGATTTCGGCAATTGTTGATTGGAAACCACTGAGGAATGTATTTGAGGTTAGAAGCTTGTTGGGCTTAGCTGGATATTATCGATGTTTTATCAAAGGATTCTCGATGATTGCTACACCTATGACAAAATTGTTACAGAAAATGTTAAGTCCGAGTGGTTAGAAAAATGTCAAAAGAGTTTTGAACAGTTGAAAGCATTATTAACTGAGGCAATGGTATTAGTGCAACCTGAGTGAGGAAAAGAGTTTGTGATTTACAGCGACGCGTCATTGAACGGTCTTGATTGTGTGTTGATACAAGAGGGCAAAGTGATAGCATACGCCTTGAAATAGCTGAAACCGCACGAAAAGAATTATCTGACGTATGACTTAGAATTGGTTGCCATTATATTTGCTTTAAAGATTTGGTGACACCATTTTTCGGTGAAAAGTGCCACATCTTTACAGATCATAAGAGTTTGAAGTATTTAATGACTCAAAAGGATTTGAATTTATGGCAACAGAGAATGCTCGAGCTATTAAAAGATTATGAGTTAGTAATCGATTATCATCTGTGAAAGGTGAATGTAGTCGCTGATGCTTTAAGTAGGAAATATTTGTTTGCTTTGAGAGCAATGAATACACGAATGACATCATCTAATGATGGCTCGATTATAGCTGAGTTGAAACTAGGCCGGTATTTCTTCAGCAAATTTGCAAAGCCTAGAAAAGTGATACAGAACTTCAAGCTAAGAGAGTCCAATGCGAATCGACTAGTGATTCAAATTTTCAAATTGGGGCCGATGATTGTTTGATGTTTCAAGGTAGGATTTGTGTATCGAAAGATACCGAGCTTATTTAGAAAATTCTTCATGAGGCACACAATAGTTGTCTGTCTGTTCACCTAGGAAGTACGAAGATGTATAATGATTTGAAGAAACTGTATTGGTGGACAGGTATGAAAAGAGATATTTTCGAATTCGTAGCGAGATGTTTGATATGTCAACAAGTAAATTAAAATTAAGTACGTCTATTTGCTTATAAACTTACCTCGGATGATGAAAAAAAGAACGGGACGACTAGTCGACAACTTTAGTTTTCCCCTGATCCAAATTCGATTTTCTCTTTTCTTGATCTAAATTAATATAAATTAAACTTATTTAATCAAATATTCAATCAAATTCATCCAAAAACACATAAATGGGCAAATTACCATTTTACCCTTGACATTTTACACTTTTTACAATTTAGTCCCTATTGTACAAAACACAAAATATGCAAAATTCCAACACACCCATGTTAGGCCGAATTTTACCCATGTTCATACTAGTCCATACATTTCATTTATTTCACATTTTAGTCCCTCAGTATTATATTTGCAATTTAGTCCTAATTACTAAAAATCATCAGAAATTCCAATACAAAACATGTTAATCTATCACATATCTTTTATTTTTCATCATCAAACAATAAAAAATCACAAGCTTTCAATAATGGCATAACTCAAAATATTCATCAAAATAAAAAATTCTAGCATGGGTCTTGTAGATAACTTATCAACGATCTCAAAAACGTAAAAATTATCAAAAACCGAGCTAGAACTTACCTTGAATCAAACTCAACAATGGTCGAATGCCCTAGTTTCCTTTTCTTTTCTTTCTTCTTTTATTTTGGTCAAAAAGATGAACACTTTAACATGGCTTTTAATTTTTAAGTTTTCTTATAACATATATTATTACGCATTTTACCTTAATAAACTTTAAATAAAAATATACAGCCATTATAAAATAAGGTCTTTACCGTCCATAACAAGTAAATATGGTCAAATTGCAACATAAACACATCATATAATGAAGACATCATCAATTCGGCCCTTTTTAAAAATAACCATAAAATTTTCATTTTATGCGATTAAGCCCTTTTTATTAAATCGATACTCAAACAATAAAATTAAAGCATGAAAAAATAAAATTAAAGCATGAAAATTTCACAGATATAAATTCACACATGATAAACACAAAAAATAATTTTTAAATTTTTTTCTTACTCGGATTCGTGGTCTCGAAACCACCGTTCTGACTAGGGTAAAAAATCAGACTGTTACATACGCAATTAAGTCCATTTATAAAATTAAACAACCAATCAGTAAAATTAATTCATGAAAATTACACACATGCATTCTAACATACTGTAATCACATAAAATATAATTAAAATATATTTCTAACTTTAATTCGTGGTCCCGAAACCACTATTCTAACTAAGGTCTAAATCGGGCTGTTACAACTCTCCCCATTAAGTATTTTCGTCCCCGAAAATCTTATCAGAAAGTAGATTAAGGATCTGCTTCCACATAGTACATTTCAAATTCACACATAGTTTCAATTTTCATATCTATTTAATCTCACAACTATTATTCTGATCTGTCTTCCACTATACATCATATCAAGCTGAAACTGTTTATAACTGTACTGAATTACTTTCATTTCTGTTCAATTTCGTTGATGAACTTAAACCCATGAATCCTTTTTCTCACAAAGCTCTACCCCGAAACAACAAAGTTCGATAATTGCAATCATACGATACCTCATACAATGTCGTTTTAATAATCACATGATAGTTTATCAAACAACAATAATCTTTCTTAGTTGCTTTCAAACTCTAAAATATAGGGACAAATAAATATTTCGAGAATTTTCAAAAGAACTTCGTACTCACAGTTTACTATAGTTTCTCACAAAATTACTAGATAAATTTTAGATTTTAATCTGAAACAATAATAACTGACACCATGTGCAAACTGACAATATCTGAACAAACAACTTAGCTGATTAATCAAAAGAGAAATCCATGCGTACAGAAAGACTTATTCAGACAATTAACAATAATTCAGATAACATCTATCTTTTTCAATGGCAAGAGATAATCCCGATAAAAAATTCATCGAAATTCTATTTTACCATTATTTAGATATCAAAGCATGCTGAAGTAGTCCTGAAGACGCTTAATAATTAACTTTAACCTGTTAATAGCTCAGACATTTAAACGCGAGGTCAATAATATTACTTTTTGTACCCATTTATCAATACTACTTTCTCAGATTATCAAGCATTTTGTAACTTCTGTATGAACAGTCTAATTGACATTGTGAGCTTCTTGTAATAATGGTTATACAAATTCAAAGCTTCTTCATATACACACTCTATCTTGAACCAATAAACAATCATCAATTCCACATCTGAAGTTCTGAATCAGAAATCAATTTATGCTGAACCCCCTTTTTAACTTATAATTTGATAACACATTACTAAGTTTCACGAATTCACTTAGTAAGCATCAATTTAACTTCTAATCCAGTTAACATATAATCATCCTCTAATAAAATCAATCTCGTGTTCATTGTTCATACAGTACACAAAAGTTTCTTATTCAGATCATTCGAAACTATAATCATTTCTCTCGGATAATAATATTTACTTACAGACTCAAAAGTTTTTTCGATGATTCAAGCAAGCTTTGCTGTGCCAAGTTCAGGTCTCTCTCTGCAACATCAAACATTTTAAACTCTTGTAATCATCTAATATGTCACATAACTCTTTTCATGCAGCTTTAACTGTATGGAATCACAAGATATCTTTATATACTCTATTATTAGAACACACTTCAAACCGTTCATTGACGCATGACTGAAGATCATAAACTTTTACTTCAACTTAGGCTGAATTAGAACTGATGTTTCAGTTAACAATATCTCCATGCAAAAAGGAAAACTTCAACAATCGAACTAACTTTAATTTACCACAACATCTCTTAGATAGAATTCTTCCGATAGATATAATTCTGTATCAAGTCTTCAAGAATACAAATTCTTCCTCCAGACTATCCCTCATTTCACACATGTGCGTTTAAAGTTTATTTCTAGTTCAGTGGGTAGATTCAAACACATATAATCC
Organism: Gossypium longicalyx; assembly: GCA_025698465.1. Classification (NCBI taxonomy): domain Eukaryota; kingdom Viridiplantae; phylum Streptophyta; class Magnoliopsida; order Malvales; family Malvaceae; genus Gossypium; species Gossypium longicalyx. Next base: position 12,323,758 of record CM047000.1, read on the forward strand.
AATTAACTTTTCAATCAAATAATTTCAGATCAGACTAAATTACTGAATCGGTCTTTTTGAAGAAATCTTTTCTTCTCGTTAAATAGGATAACCCAGACATATCATTATACAGATGCCACAATCATCAAATAGAAATCATAATTTCATAATAAGACCGACAGCTTACTCGTACCAATAGATAATATCTCGACTGTTAATGTAATGCCCCAAATTTGGGCCTAGAAGTATTGGGCCTTGAGTATGGGTCCGTAAGGAGGTTGTATATAAGTATTTAATTGTGCAAGGAAATGACATAATTAAATGTCTGCTTTGGTGGTTAATGGCCTTGAGAAGTGTTGGAGAAATCTTGGGTTCAAACTTGGGCTTTAGCGAAAATTTTGGTTTTAAGTGAATAAAACCCTGGATGCTTGGATGAAGGCCTTTTAAATTATTGTGTTAAAAAATGACACAAGGAAGCATGTGGTCTAGTGGTTGTGGCGTAATTAAGAATGTAAGAGAGCCTGGTTTCAAGTCTTGGCTCTTGCAATTTATTTTGGTTTTCTTTTAAAGGAACCTGGACTTTGGCCTATAGACCATTTAATTAATTGAGGCTGAATGGTGACACAAAGAGCCTTGTGGTGTAGTGGCAAGGTGGCGTCACAAGGGTGGCAAGGAGGTCCAGGGTTTGAGCAGTGGCATGAGATATTGATGAGTATTTATTTTGCACTTGTGAACAATAAGTGGTTGAATTGGAATAGAATTCCAAGTGGTAGAAGGTTGATTTAGTCTTGGAATTTGAATGTGAGGTGGGAGTAAGTTGAGGAGAGGATTATGGAGAGAATTAAGGAGTGAATCAAGGAATTTGAAATTCAGAGAGTTGTAGCTGAATGGGGAGGTGTTTAATGTGTTGAAGGCTGAACGAATTTGTGAAGTGTTTTGGTCATGAAAATTCGGCTATAGACCTTTGAGGTGCCGAATTTGTAAGGTTTTTGTTCCCATTCTTGGAAACCATCGTTTCTTTTTGTAGTTTTCTCTTTCGGTTTTGGGGTCTTTTTGGTAGCTGACTTCTTCTGCGCTCTCTATAACTTGGTAATATTTTTCCCTTGTTTTATTTTGACCAAATAGGTTCCCTCCCTTCTTGTTCCTCTACTCTTTCGATTTTTCTTCTGACATTATTTGTGCCGAATAACCTTTCTTTTCTCTAGTTGTCGAACATCTCACCACTCTGTCCATCTCTCCATTTCTTGTTTCTAGGTGTTGGGGTAAGTACTCGAAACTTCTCCTTTCCTCTCATCTCATTCTTCTTCGGCTTTCTTCTCTATTCATTGTCTGGGGTTAGGCGTATACCCTATTTCAGGTGTAAGTGCAAGGGTTGTTCTCTTTGTTCCCTGTTAATAGTTCTTCTCTTCTCCTCTAACATTGGCTTTTCGCTATCGGGTACTGTCAGGGGTGACTAAATGACCTTGTGCCTCGGGTTAGGGTGTACTATTTGTGGGTCGATTGCTACTACCCTCCACTCGTAGTTCTTCATTTCAATCTTTGCCAAGAAGTAGGTGACCACTAGTTAAGGGTGGATTAAACCCTACTTGTTTAATCAAGGTAAGTGTTATGTCCTATTAGGGATTTAGTGTTCATAAGAGGGTGGTTACCCCTAGGGATTAAGGATTGACATTGGGTCATAATTGGATGTAGGTTGGAGAACTCGTGGATTCGTGGCACGTTTTGTGAACCAGGTGTGTACATGCACCACCTTAACTCTAGATCAGCAAATCTCAAAATGCCAAAAAAGCTGAAAAGCCAAAAGAATGGCAACGGTTACTACACAAACGCGTGAACGTACGTGTGGAAAATCTGATGCGATAGTAGAGGCCACCATGAGCAAACTCATAGGCTGTGGCCATAATAGGCCACGTTGAGCCGAGTTGGGCCGTTCAGGCCCAATGGGCTCGTAGGCCCTAGATGTGTAAAACTCACCAATAGGTGGGAAAACATTGGACTGACCGTGTCACTCACATGGCTTGGATCGAATTTGGGCCTCGTTAGGCCGAGAAGGGCTGTGTGGGCCCAATGGGCTCGTGGGCTCCACACGGATAAAATTTACTATAAGTGACAAATAATGGAGTGGGCTATGGTGATAGTATAGTCGCAACTAAATTTGGAATAAATTGGCCACACGAGCATGTGGGCCCACTTGGGTCGAGTAGTGGGCCTTGGGCCCATTTGCACTGTTTTGGCCATATGGGTTATCTGAGTCGTTAGAGACGACTGTAGGCCTTTTGAAGGGTCATTGTCTATATCGAGACCCCAAAATTAGTTAAATGACTGAAATACCCCTAAGGGGTAAAATTACTATTTTACCCCTAACCAATAAAATGACCATTATACCCTTAGTGGTAGGTTATTTGATGTGTGTATGACATTTATATGACTAGTTTTAAGTATGGCATACTGTATACACGTAATATTTATGACACGACATACTGCATGGGGTTAGGATAATTGATTTGGAGGAAGTATATGATTGTAGGGTCGCATGGTCGTCTGACGACTATAGATCCACCAACGGCTTAAAGTCATTATGTGATTGGCAGCTTTGCTGCGAAATTGGTTAGTGCCGCAACCGGTGCTACGTTAGGAGTGTAGGGATGGGTGGGTCGATTAAATCCCCACAGGAGTGTAGGGTTGGACGAGATACAGAGTGCAGGGTTAGTTGAGTATTTGTGCATTGCATAATCTTATTCTGATTGTGACATGGGATCAGGCCCAACTGAGGCAACTATGGGCGAAGGCCCAAGTGCCACCGTCATTGTAATGGGCTTAGGCCCAAATTGTTGTGATGCATGCTTTATGATCGATGAGGTTTGTACACACTGAGTTTTCGTAAACTCACCCCCTCTTTTAATTTTTTTTAGGTAATCCTCAGTAGGCGATTCGATGTATGGGAGGACTCAGAAGTGGCCACACTACGAACAGCTTTAAATATTCATATTTTCTTTTGCATTACTTAAATTACTTTCTCTTTGGGTTTTTGATGTAATAAGGTCATTTCTCTAATTTGCTAGCTTTTAATTTGGGGTTTCTTTTAACTATTATGATATATTTTTGTTAAAAGTAGAGCGTAGTTTCCAAAATGATATCTGTTTTCAAAACATCACATTTTCACAACATTGTTGAAATGCTTCTGCAACAAACATGTTTTAAAAGTAAGGCTGGTTTGAAATGGTTAACAAATAATTAAGTTGACTTTAGAATTAAACAAAAGGGCTTTTATCTTCCAAGTGAGATTTATTAATAAGACAAGGTTTTTCGAAATAGCATATTAATGTAACACGCCAGATTCGACCATAACGTCTAGGCCGAGTTTGTGGTGTTACATTTAGTGGTATCAGAGCCAAGTTGCAAAACTCGACTGTGGAATGGGTTTTCAAAATTTGAATTTTAAAAAGTTGTTTCCACATATGTGATATGTTTAAGATATTTCTTCTGAAAAGTGTGGCACACTGAGTCTCCAGCGTCGAACCAAGTAAGTTCTCCTAATACTGAAATCTATTTTAAACTGTTATACTATAGATAGTTACTGAGCTTACTTTAGATGATAGACTATACTGAGACTCTTTAGCTAGATTAAACAGAAAAACTATAGGGAACTAAAATTGTAGCAAGCTTGCGATTGCGAAAACAACTCTTAACTACTACTATCATAAAACATCTGCTTAATTACTGAAAATATGAGCTAAATTGCATAAAATTTCTTAACCAGATTATACGCGAAGTGATAATGAGCACTAGAAGGGGCACAAGAGGCCGCGACAGAGGTCGTGGAAGTGCTAGGGCGGGATCTTTGGCATCAGGTCGCATGCCTAACGTTGAGGCGAGAGAAGCACCGGCTTCATCGGTACCCGAGACAGGGTCGTATGATTGAGCAGCTGGGGGTGACGCATTGTCCCAAGCAATGTTAAGGATTCTAAAAAGGATTACTGGGCCCAACACTGGTACTAGGAATTGTGGGCCGATTTTTGAGAGACTCCGGTCGAATAAAGTCGAGATCTTCAAGGGTATCGCAGGAGTAGCACCGAATGTGGTCAAATATTGGTTGGAGGCCATCGAGAGAATAATGGACAACCTGGAGTACACTTTCGAGCAAAAATTGAAAAGAGCAATGTCGTTGCTGTGAGAGGAAGCTTACCAGTGGTGGCTTACCGTGAAAGAGGGCACTCAACCTGTCCGGATAACCTGGGAGTTCTTCAAATCGACATTTTAGGGAAAATACATGGGTTCAAGCTACGTGGATGCCCGAGGAAAGAATTCTTAAACTTGACTCAAGGAGACCAATCTATGGCGGAGTACGAGGCAAAGTTCTTACAACTCAGTCAGTATGCTAAAGGAATAGTGGCAACAGATTATGAACGTTGTGTTCGATTCAAAGATGGCCTCAGAGACAGTCTACGGGTACTGATTACTCCTCAAAAGGAGCGGGATTTCGTAGCATTGGTAGAGAAAGAAAAAATTGCTGAACATGTAAAGTGCATTGAGCGCCTAAACTGGAAAAGAGAAAGGGGCAGAAATAAAAGGGATTCTGAGCCCTCTAGTTATGATCAGAGGCTTAAGAGAAGGGCCAGAGTGGATGGGTCGATTAGAGCGGGGCCCCCTGTTGCTACTACTGGGTTACCACTTTGTGCTATTTGTGGAAAGGTCATACAAAAAAGTGCTGGTAGAGAACATGAGCCTGTCTGAGTTGTGGTTCCATAGACCATCGTCTCAGAGAGTGTCCCTGAAGATCGGATCAGAGGCAAGTCTTTGGTAGAGGTAATATACAGCCACCGAAAGGTGGGCAGCAGCTGCCTAGAGGCCGTGGTCAGGCCAAGGGTGGAAACAGTTTGGGTCGTGGAGCACCAGAAAGAGGTGCTGATCATACTGAGGCGAGGCAACCAGCTTTGGTCTATGCAGCATGCCGTCGAGAAGACGAAGACACTCTATATGCGAATACTGGTACGTACTTTATCCATAGTGTACTATTTATCTATTTTAAAATTAGAATTAGAGTGTGCAGCAGAAGCTTAGTGGTGTAACCTGGATGGTGCGATTATTGGATAGTTGGAAATTTCGAGGACGAAATTTCTTTAAGGGGTAGAATTGTAACGCCCCGAATTTGGGCCTAAAAGTATTGGGCCTTAAGTATGGGTCCATAAGGAGGTTGTATATAAGTATTTAATTGTGTAAGGAAATGACATAATTAAATGTCTGCTTTGGTGGTTAATGGCCCTAAGAAGTGTTGGAGAAATCTTGGGTTCAAACCTGGGCTTTAGCGAAAATTTTAGTTTTAAGTGAATAAAACCCTAGATGCTTAGATGAAGGCCTTTTAAAATTATTGTGTTAAAAAATGACACAAGGAAGCATGTGGTCTAGTGGTTGTGGCGTCATTAAGACTGCAAGGGAGCCTGGGTTCAAGTCTTGGCTCTTGCAATTTATTTTGGTTTTCTTTTAAAGGAACCTGGACTTTGGCCTATAGACATTTTAATTAAGTGAAGCTGAATGGTGACACAAAGAGCCTTGGGGTGTAGTGGCAAGGTGGTGTCACAAGGGTGGCAAGGAGGTCCAGGGTTCGAGGAGTGGCATGGATATAGCCATTTCCGTCAAATAGATATCTCTTATAGATAATCACATAGAATCATAAGAAAAACCAGAATAACGAAATTTTCAATATTTGAAGCTACATAGAATATCAGAAAGTTACAACCCATATAGAATGATACCAATTCTGATGATATCCCAGATAAGATCCAGAAGGAACAATATCACTCATAAATATTGATGTAACAGCCGGATTTAGACCCTAGTCGGAACGGTGGTTACGGGACCACGAATTCGAGTTAGAAAAATTTTTAAAAATTATTTTTTGTGTTTATTTTCTACTTGTGAAATTTTTGTAATTTAATTTGGACGTTTGACTGTCTGATTAAGTAAAAGGATTTAATCGCGTAATTTGAAAACTTGATGTTTACTTTATAAGGACCGAATTGTTAATGGCTTTGTAAGTTGAAGCATTTATGTTGCAAATAACCCTCTAGACTAAGTGACGGCCGAATGAACCCTTATTATGCATGTTTTTATTATTAATTTTAAAAGGTTAAATATGTAAATAGATAAATAATATATAAGATATAATATAACATAATTAAAAGTCATGTTCATATGTTCATATTTTGACCGAAAATAAAAAGAAAGAAAAGAAACAATAGCTTTGTGATATTCAGCCATTTCTCAAGCTTGATTTAAGGTTAGTTTGGTTTCAGTTTTTGATAATTTTTACGTTTTTGAGATCGTTGCTTCGAGTACTATCCGACCCATGCTTGAATTTTTTATTTTTATGAATATTTTGAGTTATGCCATTGATGAGAGCTTGTGATTTTTGTTGTTTGATAATGAAATATGAAAGATATGTTTTAGATTATCATGTTTTGTATTGGAGTTTTTGATGATTTTGAGTAATTCAGACTAAATTGCACAAATAATAAATTGAGGGACCAAAATGTGAAATAAATGAAATATATGGATTGGTATGAACATTAGGAACATTCGGCCAAACATGGATATCTTGAAATTTTGCATATTTTGTGTTTTGTGTAATATGGACTAAATTGTAAAAAATGTAAATGTCAGGGGTAAAATGGTAATTTTCCCATTTAAGTGTTTTTGGACTAAATTGAGTGAAAATATGTTTGAATGAGCTTAATTTGAACATGTTTAGATCAAGAACCAAGGAAATTGAATTTGGATCGGGGGAAACGAAAGTTGTCGACTAGCCGATTCGTACCGATTTTTCAACGTCCGAGGTAAGTTTATAAGTAAATAAATTTTGTTAACTTTGAATAAATACTAGATTTATATGCTGAATTGAATTTTGTAAAAATATATATACGAAAGCAGAATTTGAATATATTTGGAAGTTATATGTACAAGCTCAATTCGATTAAGTTACGACGTCCGAAAGCCCCGTTTGAACCATAAGATTCTAATATGTGTTTTCGAGTAAGACCACATCTGGGACGTTGGTATCAATATATGTGTTTTCGTGTAAGACCACATCTTGGACGTTGGCATCAATCTATGTGGTTACGTGTAAGACCATGGCTGGGACATCGTCATCGTATTTGATTCGAGTAAGACCCTATATGGGACAATGGCATAGATATGAGATAGCATGTAAGACCACGTCTGGGACGTTGGCAGTGTATGATATATGTGATTATTCGAGTATCTTATTCAAATCCGAATGGTTCATCGGGCAAGGACAAGTTGTGTTTGAGAAAGTAAAATGAGCTAAAAGGCCATATATGATTTATCTTGTTATCTATGTGAGATAAGGCAAGTAAGTACTTTGAATATTTGTGTTAAATTATGTATGATAGAAATGAAAAATATATGTAAGATTAGTATGTGTATTCGGCCTTATGATTAAATAATTTGAATATTAATGAAATGATTCTTCACTATGTGTATATGTGTGACCATGTATATTCGGCCATATAGGTAATAAGCATATGTGATGTTATATATAATCTTGTGTATTCGGTCAAATATGCGATGTATGTATATGAAGTTAAATATTGTTTTTGGTGAGCTTGTGTAAATGTATGGTTTATGGAATGTATAAGTTGAAATAAAGTATAGTATTGACTAAATAAATTGGTTTAGTTTAAAGTTAAGGAGTTAACTATATCAAAGAATTCTATATATTCTTATGACTTACTAAGCCACCTATTGATAAAATCATAAAACAAAGGGCTGAAGAGTTTAAAGCTACTGATGATGATGATGCTGAGCGAGCTGAGTTTTGGCTTGATAATACTATCCATGTGTTCGATGAGTTATCTTGTACTCAGGATAAATGTTTAAAGTGTGCCATATCCTTATTACGAGACGCTGCATATCACTGGTGGAATACACTAGTATCCGTGGTTCCGAAAGAGCGAGTGACTTGGGAATTCTTTCAGACTGAGTACCGTAAGAAATACATCAGCCAGAGATTTATCAACCAAAAATGCAAAGAATTTTTGGAGCTAAAACAGGGTCGGATGACTCAGTCGATATGCCAGTGAATGTGTTTCAACCGAAGCTATCATGTGTAAAATATTTGAAAACGGTTTGAATGAAAACATTAAACTCCTTGTTGGATACTTGAGATAAAGGAGTTTGTAGTACTGGTTGAGAGAGCCTGCAAAGTCGAAGAGCTCGGAAAAGAGAAAAGAAAAGCTGACTTTGAAGCTAGAGATGCACGTAAGAGATCATCGAGTAAGTCATATCAGTCGGCACCAAATAAGTTCCGAGATGATTTTAGCTGTTCTAAGGCTACTTCAGGTTACTCACGACGAGATCGAGATAGACCACTTGTGAGCTCGAGAGCTACCTCAGTAGCTAGTGTAGGTAATGTTAGATCAAATCAACCCGAATATAAACATTGCGGTAAATGACACCTGAACATTTGCAGATTGCATGATCAGGACTATTTTAAATGTGGATCGATGGATCATTATATTCAAGATTGCCCTGGGTTAGCTGAAGAAAATCCGGTATAAAACACGAGATCGGGTAACACTACAACTCGAGGTAGATGACCCAGAAATGCGGGTAATATGGGTGCCAGTCAGAGAGGGACTAAAGATATAGCAGTCAGATCTGAGGCTCGTGCACCTGCCAGAGCCTATGCTATTCGCGCACACGAGGAGGCCTCATCCCCGGATGTTATTACTGGTACATTCACTCTTTATGATACTAGTGTAATTGCATTGATTGATCCTTGTTCGACTCATTCTTATGTCTGTGAGACTTTAGTATTCAACAAGACTTTACCTGTTAAGTCTACTGAGTTTGTGATTAAAGTGTCAAACCCCTTGGGCCGGTGTGTTATGGTTGACAAAGTGTGTAAGAATTGTCCCTTGATGGTTCGAGATTTGTGTTTTTCGGTTGACTTGATGTTGTTGCCATTTGATGAGTTCGACATAATTTTGGGTATAGATTGGTTGACTTTGCATGATGCTGTGGTAAACTGCAAAAGAAAGGCCATTGATTTACGGTGCCAGAATGATGAGATTATTTGGATTGAATCTAATGATCTGAATGGGTTACCAGCAGTAATTTTTTCGATGTTAGCTTAGAAATATGTGAGAAAAGGCTGTGAAGCTTACTTTGCATATGTACTTGATAGTAAAGTGGCTGAAAGAAAATTGAATCAGTACCTATTGTGCGTGAGTATCCAGATGTGTTTCCTAAAGAATTATTGGGTTTGCCACCTATTCGAGAAGTTGAGTTCGGTATTCAATTAGTGCTGAGGACTACTCTGATATCTATAGCTTTGGACAAAATGGCTCCTACTGAATTAAAAGAACTGAAAGCTCAGTTGCAAGAGTTGACAGATAGAGGTTTCGCGCGACTGAGTTTCTCCCCCTGGGGTACGCCTGTGTTATTTGTGAAAAATAAAGACAAAACTTTGAGAATGTGCATCGATTATTGACAGCTCAATAAGGTGACTATAAAGAAAAAATATATGTGGCCATGGATTGATAATTTGTTAGATCAGCTGAAAAGGGGCTACAGTGTTTTGAAGATAGATCTGAGATACTATCAGTTACGAGTTAAAGATTTCGTCGTGCCAAAGACTGCTTTCTGAAGGAGGTACAGACACTATGAGTTTTTAGTCATGCCTTTCAGACTTACTAATGCACCTGCTGTTTTTATGGATTTGATGAATTGAATTTTCAGATAGTATCTAGATCGATTTGTAGTTGTGTTCATAAATGACATTTTGATTTACTCCTATAATGAAACTGAACATGCCAAACATTTGAGACTGGTGTTACCGACTTTGCGAGATAAGTAGTTGTATGCAGAGTTCACTAAATGTGAGTTTTGGTTAAGCGAAGTCAGTTTTCTAGGCCATGTTGTGTCAGCATCGGGAATTTGGGTTGATCCGAGTAAAATTTTAGCTATACTTGATTGGAAATCTCTGAGAAACATTTCTAAAGTCTGAAGTTTTTTGGGATTTGCTGGCTATTATTGACGGTTCGTTAAAGGTTTCTCTATGATAGCATCCCTGATGACGAAGCTATTGCGGAAAGATGTTAAGTTCGAGTGGTCAAAAAAATGCCAGAAAAGTTTTGATCAGTTGAAAGCCCTTTTAACTGAAGCTGTAGTACTAGTTCAACCCTAGTCGGGTAAAGAATTTGTTATTTATAGTGATGCTTCTTTAAATTGTTTGGGCTATGTTTTGATGTAGGAAGGTAAAGTTATAGCTTATGCCTTGAGACAATTAAAACCACATGAAAAGAACTACCTGACACATGATCTAGAATTGGCGGCTATCGTGTTTGCGTTGAAAACTTGGCGTCACTATCTGTTTGGTGAAAAATTTCATGTTTATTCTGATCATAAAAGTCTGAAATACTTGATGACTCAGAAAGATCAGAATTTGAGACAACGCTGATGATTAGAATTTCTAAAAGACTATGAGCTTGTGATTAACTACAACCCAGGAAAGGCTAATGTTGTTGCAGATGCTTTAAGGCGAAAATCACTGTTTGCTTTGCGTGCAATGAATATGCATTTGGCTATGTCTGATGATGGTTGGATAATAGCTGAACTAAAAGCAAAACCATTATTTGTTCAACAAATTTGTGATACCCAGAAGGCTGATAAAGAGTTGATAGTAAAACGAGCTCAATGTAATTCAAGTGCTGATTCAGAGTTCAGAATTGATATCGAGGGTTGTTTACGATTTAGAAACCGAATATGTGTTCCGAGAGATCCAGACTTAATTCAGATGATTTTAAACGAAGCTCACAGCAGTCGGTTATCTGTTCACCTGTGTAGTACGAAGATGTATAATGATCTGAAACAGTTTTATTGGTGGCATGGTATGAAACGAGACATTTTTGTTTTTGTTTTGAAATGTTTAGTCTGTCAGCAAATAAAAGCCGAACACCAAGTACCTTCTGGATTACTTCAGCCGATTATGATACTTGAATGGAAATGGGACAGGGTCACGATGGATTTTGTATCCGGTTTACTGATGACACCGAGCAAGAAAGATGCAATCTGGGTTATTGTGAATAGATTGACTAAATCCGCTCAATTTGTTTCTATTCATACAGATTATTCACTTGATAAGCTTGCTGAGTTATATGTTTCTCAAATTGTGAGATTACACTGTGTGCCTATTGCTATTATTTCGGATAGAGATCCAAGGTTTACATCGCGGTTTTGGAGGAAACTGTAAGTTGCACTAGGTACGAAATTGCATTTCAGCACTACTTTTCATTTGCAAATAGACGGTCAGTCAGAACGAATCATTCAGGTATTTGAGGATATGTTGAGATGCTGCATTCTTGAGTTTGAATGTACGTTGGAATGATATCTACCTCTGATTGAATTTGCGTATAATAATAGTTTTTAGTCGAGTATTAAAATGGCACCTTATGTGGCTTTGTATGGTCGTAAATGTTGTACACCATTGTACTGGACTCAGCTCTGTGAAAATAAGATACACAGGGTCAATTTGATCAGAGAGACTGAGCAAAAAGTGAAAGTAATCCGTGAAATTCTGAAGGTAGCATCAGATCGTCAGAAATCATATGCAGACTTAAAACGTAAAAATATAGAGTTTCAGATTGGAGGTAAAATCTTCTTGAAAGTCTCATCGTGGAAGAAAATAATCAGATTTGGTGGTAAAGGCAAATTGAGTACTAGATTTACTGGACCGTATGAGATTATAAAACGTATCGGGCCGGTTGCTTATAGACTATTGCTGCCGCCTGAACTAGAAAAGATCCACAATGTATTCCATGTTTCGATGCTTCGTAGATAATGGAGTTGAGGAAGCAACATGGGAGACAAAAGATACAATAAAAGAGCGTTATCCAAACCTATTCACCAGTAAGATTTTCGGGGACGAAAATCTCGACGGGGGGAGAGTTGTAACAGCTCGATTTTGACCCTAGTCAGAACGGTGGTTTAGGGACCACGAATCCAAGTAAAAAAAATTTAAAAATTATTTTTTGTGTTTATTTTGTGTGAATTATGCCTGTGAAATTTTCGTAATTTAATTTGGACGTTTGAGTGTCTGATTAAGTAAAAGGATTTAATCGCGTAAATTAAAAACTTGATAGTTTATTTTATAAGGACCGAATCGTTAATGGCTTTGTAAGTTGAAGCATTAATAACCCTTTAGACTAAGTGATGGCTGAATGTACCCTTATTATGCATGTTTTTGTTTTAATTTTAAAATGTTAAATATGTAAATAGGTAAATAATATATATGATATAATATAACATAATTAAAAGTCATGTTCATATGTTCATATTTTGACCAAAAATAAAAAGAAACAAAAGTTTTGTGATATTCGGCCAATTCTCAAGCTTGATTCAAGGTTAGTTTGGTTTCGGTTTTTTATAATTTTTACGTTTTTGAGATTGTTGCTTCGAGTACTATTCGACCCATGCTTAAATTTTTTATTTTTGTGAATATTTTGAGTTATGCCATTGATGAGAGCTTGTGTTTTTTGCTTTTTGATGATGAAATATGAAAGATATGTTTTAGATTAACATGTTTTGTATTGGAGTTTTTGATAATTTTGAGTAATTAGGACTAAATTGCAAAAATAATAAATTGAGGGATTAAAATGTGAAATAAATGAAATATATGGATTGGTATGAACATTAGGAACATTCGGCCAAACATGGGTATCTTGAAATTTTTCATATTTTGTGTTTTGTGTAATAGGGACTAAATTGTAAAAAGTGTAAATGTCAGGGGTAAAATGGTAATTTTCCCATTTAAGTGTTTTTGGACTAAATTGAGTGAAAATATGTTTGAATGAGCTTAATTTGAATATGTTTAGATCAAGAACCAAGGAAATCAGATTTGGATTGGGGGAAAACGAAAGTTGTCGACTAGTCGATCCGTACCGATTTTTCATCATCCGAGGTAAGTTTATAAGCAAATAAATGTTGTTAACTTTGAATAAATACTAGATTTATATGCTGAATTGAATTGTGTAAAAATATATATACGAAAGTCGAATTTGAATATATTTGGAAGTTATATGTGCAAGCTCGATTCGATTAAGTTACGATGTCCGAAAGCCCCGTTTGAACCATAGGATTTTGATATGTGTTTTCGAGTAAGACCACGTCTGGGACGTTGGCATCGATATATGTGTTTTCGTGTAAGACCACGTGTGGGACGTTGGCATCGATCTATGTGGTTACGTGGAAGACCATGTCTAGGACATCAGCATCGTATTTGATTCGAGTAAGACCGTGTCTAGGACAGTGGCATCGATATGAGATAGCATGTAATACCATGTCTGGGACGTTGGCATTGTATGATATATGTGATTATTCGAGTATCTTATTCAAATCAGAATGGTTCATCGGGCAACGATAAGTTGTGCTTGAGAAAGTAAAACGAGCTAAAATGCCAAGTATGATTTATTTTGTTATCTATGTGAGATAAGGCAAGTAAGTACTTTGAATATTTGTGTTAAATTATGTATGATAGAAATGAAAAATATATGTAAGATTAGTATGTGTATTCGGCCTTATGATTAAATAATTTGAATATTACTGAAATGATTCTTCACCATGTGTATATGTGTGACCATGTATATTCGGCCATATAGGTAATAAGCATATGTGATGTTATATATAATCTTGTGTATTCAGTCAAATATGTGATGTATGTATATGGAGTTAAATATTGTTTTTGGTGAGCTTGTGTAAATGTATGGTTTATGGAATGTATAAGTTGAAATAAAGTATAGTATTGACTAAATAAATTGGTTTAGTTTAAAGTTAAGGAGTTAACTATATCAAAGAATTGTATATATTCTTATGACTTACTAAGCTATGATAGCTTACTTTGTGTGTTCTTGTTTACTCTATTTTATAGATTTTGGATTCAAGTTACGAGCTCGGGGATCGTCAGCAAAGTTCATCACACTATCTACAGCTTCGGTATTTAAATATTTAAACTCGAACTATGGCATGTATAGGCTGGAGTGCGTGTTCAGTAAAGTTGAATTTTTTGAAATGTATGTTTATTAGCCATGCGAAAATGGCTTAACTATTTTTCTTGAATTTAGTTTTGCTTTGGATATGATTTAAGTTCATTTTGGCCAATATGCTATGTGCTACGAATAATTATAAATATGTTACCTAAGTATATGTGTTTTAGGTTATGATTTATAAGTGTGGAATGTATTGATAATGGTTATGTGAACTTGGTTGTGATCTAAGCATGTTTCGAAAGTAATGTGTATTTTATGTATATATGACATGTTTGAGATATGTTTGATGTTGTGATCTTGAGTTGTGAATTGAATAATTAACTAAGATGTTTGATGTATTATAAATAAAGTAATGATTGGATTTGGTTTACATGATGTAAGTATAAATGATGGTTTTGGTTTATATGCTTCAGTAATGTAAAGTTCTAGGAATGATATTATAATACTTGAAATAGATATGGCATGATTTACTATTTGTATTTATGTAATAAGATGAATTGGCTTGATTTCATGACTATATTATAAGCATGTTGTATTAATTATTTTATTAATATATTAGAAATATATATATGAATAATGCATTTGAAAAATGCAAATTATAGAATGTTTATATATGCTTCCATGTGTGATTGCATATTTGTTTAGTAATGGAGTAAAATTGGAATGAAAATGGTATTAAGCATGTGTACATTCTGCAAATGAGATAAGAATTGACCAAATGAATAGTATCTTTTGCTAATTAATATTAAAATGCTTATATATGAATATTTTAAATAGATATGAGTTTTCTGTATCTATGTTAAGATAGATTATGGAAGTACATAATTGATCAAGATGTATTTAGTTTATTATATGTATTAATTGAAAATGTGTTTATATTTAAAAGCATATTATACCTGACTTGATATATGAATTGTATTTTTGTTTCATAATTTATAAGGTAAGTTTAATAATTAATTAGTCATATGATTTTTGTAATGTGAGCATGACGTGTATAAATCAGTGAATGTTTGAAAACTATGTCCTTTGGTAATGCCTCGTAACCCTTATTCGGCGATAGATACGAGTTAGGGGTGCTACAATTGAAATCTGTAGTAATAGAAGAAATATAATCTTTACGTATTTTCAACAAAGCAATAGCCAATAGAGACAGAGTATTAGCGTCATACAAATTTCACCGTCGACTTTCATATCCACACAAGGGAGTAAATACTAGAGAAAGACAGAGCAATGTCTAACATAACCTCAAATAGATTAATGATCCTTTCGTCTATTGATATATTTAGCTATTGTTCTTATACGATAAGAATTCTTCTGAAATTAAATAGTCACATATACTTCTAAGAATAAATGTACACATAGAATATCTAGAAGAAATCATAGTAACTGCCCGACTATAACCACTGCACTCATCCATCAATATAATTCAAACATTATTCAATTGTCTAATTCTGTCATCATTAAGTCTATATTATCCCATCAACAACAAAAATAAATTAAAAAGAAGTTTTAGTTAATACCTTTCTTTAAATATCATACCTGAATAGGTCATTTGATCAGAATTAACTTCTTCCATAATGGTGTGTAACAGTCCGGTTTTGACCCTAGTCAGAACAGTAGTTTCAGGACCATAAATCCGAGTGAAAAAGTATTTAAATATTATTTTCTATTCTTATAATATGTGAATTAGCATGTGTGAAAGTTTCGTATTAAAATTTAATCGTATGTGTGCTTAATTTGATAAAAGGACTTAATCGCATAATTTTTAAAAGTTGCCTGCTATTTGTTAAAGTACCTATTTGATGTGTCTTTTTAAATGATAGGTCCTTATGTTGTAAATGGACCATTGAACTCATTAAATGACTCATTAAATGACATTAGTGTACATTAGTTGGTGGAATTTATAATGAAATAAGTAAGGTTAAAATAGTCATTTGTGTAATAGTATGTTTTATAATACAGAAAACATAATGCACTATCATCATTTTTGGCCGATTATTTGAAAGAAAAAGAATAGAAAAGATCAAGCTAGGGTTCGGCTGAAAAATTGGTGATTAAGGTATGTATTGAGCTTGGTTTTTTATAATTTCTACGTTTTTGTAATCGTTGCTTTGTATATTATCGAACCCATGCCTAAATTTCTAATATTGGTGATGATTTTGAAATGTACCATTGATGAAACTATGAGTTTGGAGATGTTAGTAGATGAATTATAGAAGCTTGATGTTGGGTTTAAATGATTTGTCTTTGGATTTTTGATGAAATTGAGTGATTTGGGCTAAATTGTAAAGATGTTATTTTTGAGGGACTAAAATGTGAAATAAAGGAATGTTTGGACTTGTATGAGAGCTAGGAGAATTCAGCTAAGCTTGTGTATATGCAAATTATGTGTATTTTATGGTTTTGTGAATTAGGGACTAAAGTGTCGAAATGTGAAAATGTGAGGACTAGTTTGCAAAATGTGCTAAATATGTGTTTATGGATTGAATTAAATTAATTGGTGAATAAAAGGGTAAATTTTGAATACATATAGATCAAGAAAGGAGAATTCAGATTTAGATCGAGGGAAGTCGAAGATTATCGAGTAGACAATTCAAATCGACAATTCCGAGTACGAGGTAAGTTCGTACATGATAAATAATGTTAAAGTTATGTTTTAATGTGATGATAATACATAAATTGTATAGATTTTTTATTACGGTTTGAGTATGATGATATTCGACTATGTTTGGCACTAAGTGTGCGGTTTAATATAGCTTCGGCTACAAATAGCACTAAGTGTGTGAGATGGAATAGCTTCGGCTATATAAGGCACTAAGTGTGCGTTACTGACTTAGTTTCGGTTAATTCTAACGGCATTAAGGGTACAGAATCATTTTAGTTCAGGCTAACCTTTGCGGCACTAAATTTATGGATGTTTAAGTGTGTATAATTTACGGGAAGTTTTGATATACTTGAACAAGAGGTGAGAACGAAAGTGAATATGTAACACCCCAAACCCAGCCCAGACGTTATGGTCGAATCTGACGTGTCTCATTGAAGTTTTAAAAACCCATGATTCATTTTAGTGTGTTTAAAAAGAACGTCTTTTGCTAAGTTAACAAAGTGAATGGAAGCTGTGCACCAGGTAGGTATCCGAAACAGAGGAGGTGAGCCATGAAGGCTGCTTAAGTACCAAGCTCTTGCCTGGATCCAATCCTAGACATGCCCACAACCATTGCCACACATTGGTGCAAGGTTGGGTTTTCGAAAAAAAACGAGTTGGAATTCATTTAAGTAGATATTTTTGATATTTTTGATAAACCGATTAGTTGCATCGTTGCGCTATGTTGTAAACACGTATCATTTTGAAAACGCGCCCTAAGTCTATCCCATTTGGAATTATTATCAGTGAAATATAGAGTATAAAATAAAATAATCCCAGAAAGATAATTAAAATGGCCTTATTACAACCCAAAAACCAAATAATAATAATAAAATTAAAAAAAACCGGTTACTTATTACAAAGTTCGAAAGCGATCATCACGGCCACTCTGAATCCCCTCCAGCTCCAAGTCTCCACATCAAGACTCACCTGCAAAGCTAAGGAAAGGGGGGTGAGTTTGGAAACTCAGTGTCCAACAAGCCCCTTTCAGGGCCCAAACTAATACCAGCATACTCGGCCGAAGCCTTTCGTTTAACGGTTACTGGGCCGAAGCCTTCTAATTGATCATGTTACTCAGCCGAAGCCTTCTTATTAATCATGTTACTGGGCCGAAGCCTTCTCATTAATCATGTTACTGGGCTGAAGCCTTCACTGCAAATAGTATGGCCCATAGGCCCATTTTAATGCCACATGTAATATTAATGGATGTATGCAAGCCCATTTGGGGAGTCTACTCAACCCACAATCCGCTACTCTCCATCCGTACCAACCAAGCTCTCCATGTGGGGAATAACTCAACCCACCCAACCAAACACTCCACTGGCAGCACAACTGCTTTATCATATAACTGGAGGCCTAGCCTCTATTAATAACTGGGGCAAAGCCCTTTTTGATAAACTGGGGCAATGCCCTTTTTGCACTTCCTCCATTTATATCAAACCCAACCCATGCATATAATGAGTATATCATGTGTATCTCATAACATATCATGTGCATATCATGTCATATCATGTATATCAAAATCTCATGCATCATATTCATATTTAAACCCTAGGGGTATAATGGTCATTTTTACCTAAAGGCAAAACAGTCATTTACCATATTTTAGGGGTAATTTCGTAAATTTACCAAATATTATGGGTTTTCCACGTTCATTAACAATTATCAATATCCTCAAGTGTTTAAACAGTGATTTTAACGCACTTTATCAAATTAGGGCTTTTGGGCCCAAAACCTCTAATGGGTCCTACGAATGCCGATTTAGCCCATTAAGCCCACAAAATCCAAATTTTACAACAGTACTAACCGCGTTAACATGCAATCTTTCCAAATTCTATTTTCTAGCAATTTTACCCAAATGGGCCCGAAAGCCCATTGGGCCCAATTTCAGCCTATTGAGGCCCAACTTACCGTCGTGCACAGAATTGCGCTCTTACCTGTTCCGTCGATCCAAACACCGACCATATCATTTTTATTGCATCTAAAATCGCATGCAAAATCTCAAGTTCCCGAAATGCCGGAATTTTGGTATTTCGGCTTTTTTACGAATATTAGCCTAAGCTACTACGAGGGTTGTTACACACCTGTTTTGTGACGATTGCCACTGAGATCCCTTACGATGTCGTACAATTGATTACCACAATTCTTAGATTGCAAACCACAATAACCAATCCCAATATTCACCTTCCATATTCGAACCATGCCCCTAAAGCCTTTAGAATCTTACCTTTTTGCCGAAAACCGATGACTAGATCTATGTCTAGTTGTTCCAAAGATCCAAGCCTTCGATCCAACCTCTAGAAGACACTAAACACCAAAAGAAATCGTCGGTTAAAGACCCTTAAAGCCCTATGCCCAAATCGACAGCCTCCCTAGATTTTAGGGACTTCGGCTTTTTCTAAATTGTAAAATAATACTGGATCTGAGGTGATGAGCACTTACCACCTATTCCTCATTGATTTCTACGCAGATCTGATGCAGATCTATCCTCTAAACGATAATAGAACTCGAATCCAGGAGATCTGAAGTTTCGACTATAAGTCCCTAAATCTATGGTACTTCAGCTTTTTAAGTGATGAAAAAGATGACGATTTGAGGCTATAACTTTGAAGTAATGTTGCCGACAGATAGTAAGGGTTTAGAGAAGATGAAAGTTAATCAAAAGGAACAAAAATAACTGAAGGATTTTGGCTTGGAGAAATCGGCACAAGAAGTGAGTTTTCGGGATTTCGGCTTTTATGGCGATCGGCTATGAAGGTTTTGTGGAGGATGGAATCGATAGAGGAGGTGAGTAAGGTGGTCAGAAGGTTTCGGCTAGAAGAAAAACCAAAAAGGAAGAAAGAAAATGGAGGAAAAAGAGAGGAAGAAGAACTCGGCACCAATGAGAAGGAATTTGCGTTTTCGGCTTTTGTGAGAACTCAGAAGGGATGAATGATAGTGAAAGCTTTCAGGTGGCTAACCCTAATTCTCCAAGACAGAAAAAGAAAAAACCTAACCCTAATATCAACTAAAACAATCGGCCCAACCTCCCTAAGGCCCTTGCCAAAATTCACTTAAGTGATCACATGCCCGGCACATGCCTAAAATTAAAAAGTAACAGTACGCCTACCTTGCAACTTGAACCTGGACCTTTAATTCCTTCCCAGGCGCCATTTTTTTAGGAACTTAGTGACGCCACCTTGCCACTTTACGAAGGCCTTATTTGTGTCATATTTTACGAAGTTCTTCTTAAAAACCCACTTAACCAAGTCTCCTATTCACTTAAAATCCAACCTTGATATTTTTCCGCGTTTAACTTAGGCATGGGCCTTCTAAAGGCCCACTAACACATTTAAACGCAATTCCAATATTCAGAACACCAAAATTTCAAAATTTACCTAAAATCACAGAAACCTGAAAAATCCCGAAAATCAGGGCGTTACAACTCTACCCCCTTAAAGAAATTTCGGCCTTGAAATTTACCTGACCCAAATAATTGAAGGTATTGTTGACGCATAGTCTCTTCTGACTCCCAAGTAGCCTCTTCCCTTCCATGATTACGCCACAGTACTTTCAGTAATGGGACTGACTTTCTTCTCAACACCTTGACGTCACGGTCAAGTATCTGCACAGGTTCTCCCTCGAAAGTCAAGTTCGACTGTACCTCAATTTCTGCAACTGGCACGATATGAGTAGGGTTAGAACGATATCACCTTAGCATGGACACATGAAAGACGTCGTGAATACGATCCAGCTCTGGAGGTAACTCTGGCTGATAAGCCACCAGCCCTATCCGCTTAAGGATCCGATAAGGCCCAATGAACCGTGGACTCAACTTGCCCTTCTTAACAAACCTCAATATCTTCTTCCAAGGTGAAACATTCAAAAAGACCATGTCTCCTACAGCATATTCAATATCCTTACGCTTCAGATCAGCATAAGACTTTTTTCGATCTGCTACCTCCTTTAACCGATTTCTGATCACCTTAACTTTGTCTTCAGTATTCGCTGCTAACTCCGGTCCAAGTACTTGCCTTTCCCCCAACTTAGCCCAACAAGTAGGGGAACGACACCTTCGCCCATACAGTGCCTCGTAAGGAGCCATCTGAATACGTGCTTGGTAGCTGTTGTTGTACGAAAACTCCACCAGTGGAAAGTAGTCCTCCCAACTACCACGAAAATCGATGATACAACCTCTTAACATATCCTCCAAAACTTGAATAACCCTTTTTGACTGTCCATCTATTTGAGGGTGAAAAGCAGTACTGAAATCCAATCGTGTACCCAACGCCTCGTGTAACTTCTGCCAAAATCGAGATGTAAACCTTGGGTCTCGATCAGAAATTATTGATACTGGCACTCTATGCAACCGCACTATCTCTGCCACATACAACTTGGCCAACTTCTGAAGTGAGTAATCGGTTCAGATAGGTATGAAACAGGTAGATTTCGTCAGCCTATCCACAATTACCCAAACTGAGTCCTTCTTGGAAGGTGTCAATGGTAGGCCACTCACAAAATCCATAGTTACCCTTTCCCATTTCCAAAGTGGTATCTTCACCGGTCAGAATAATCCTACAGCGGTTGATGCTCTACCTTTACTTGTTGACACGTCAAACATTTTCCCACAAATTCGGTCACTTCTCGCTTAAGCCCAGGCCACTAATATAGCTCTCGCAAGTCTCGATACAACTTACTCCCTCTTGGATGCATAGCACAAGGTCCACCATGTGCCTCCCTCAAAATCATCAATCTCAAGTCAGAGTCCTTCGGCATACAAATTCTTCCTCGAAAACAAAGAATCCTATCACCATTTAATCCAAAGCCTGAATTCTCCCCCTTCTCAGCTTGCTGAAACCGAGAAACCAACGACTCATCCACCAACTGCTACTTCTTAATCTGTTCCACCCAAGTCAGTCTCACTTGTAACTCTGCCAATAGGCTTCTATCGTCATACAAGCTTAAGCGAGCAAACATTGCCTTCAATTCCGCCACAGTTCTTCGACTCAACGCATCAGCCACGACATTTGCCTTACCTGGATGGTACTCAATCAAATAGTCATAGTCCTTTAGCAACTCTATCCACCTTCGCTGTCTAAGATTCAGCTCCTTTTGAGTCAGCAAGTACTTAAGACTCTTATGATCCGTATAGATAATGCATCTCTCCCCATACAAGTAGTGCCTCCATATCTTAATCGCAAAGATCACCGCTGCCAACTCCAAGTCATGAGTAGGATAGTTTACCTCATGAGGCTTAAGCTGTCGTGAAGCATAAGCTACCACTTTACCCTCTTGCATCAACACACAGCCCAAACCTACATGTAACGCGTCACTGTACACAGTGAAATCCTTACCAGACTCTGGCTCAATCAACACTGGTGCCTCAGTCAGAACCTTCTTTAACTTCACAAAAGCCTCTTGTTGCTTATCTGTCCAAACAAACAGTGCTCCCTTCCTTATAAGCTTTGTTAACGGCGCTGCCAACACAGAAAATCCTTCCGCAAATCTTCGATAATAACCTGCCAACCCCAGAAAACTTTGGATTTCTGTTACTGACCTCGGTGGCTTCCACTCCAAAATCGCCTCAATCTTTTGAGGGTCTACCTTGATCCCCTCAGCAGACACAACATGCCCCAAGAAAGTTACTTCATTCAACCAAAACTCGCACTTACTGAATTTTCCATAGAGTTGCTTTTCCCTTAGCACTTGCAGCGCAATACGAAGATGCTCATCATGTTTCTCTTCCGTTCCGAGTATACCAAGATATCATAATAAAAATGACTACGAACTGATCCGAGTACGGCTGAAATACCCGATTCATCAAATCCATGAATACTGCTAGTGCATTAGTCAAACCAAAGGGCATAACCAGAAACTCGTAGTGACCATATCGAGTTCTGAATGCCGTCTTATTAATATTCTCTTCTTTGACTGTCAATTGATGATATCTTGACCGAAGGTCGATCTTAGAAAATACTGAAGCTCCTCTTAGTTGATCGAACAGATCGTCAATTCTTGGCAAAGGATACTTGTTCTTGATTGTCAGTTTGTTCAACTGCCGATAATCAATACACATTCGCATAGTCCCATCTTTCTTTTTTACGAACAACACTGGTGTGCCCCACGGAGAAACACTTGGTCTTGTAAACCTTCTATCTAACAGTTCTTAAATCTGAGCCTTCAGTTCCACCAACTCCTTTGGTGCCATCCTATAAGGTACAATGGACACTGGAGCTGTTCCAGGTAACAAGTCGATTCTGAACTCAACTTCTCTATTCAGAGGTAGTCCAGGAAGTTCTTCCGGAAATGCATCTTGAAATTCTTTGATGGTTCTAACTGACTCCACAGTCATCCCCTCAGGTTCAGCTTGACTCACGAATGCTAAAAACACCTCACAACCTTTCTGAATCAACTTCTCAGCCCTTAAAGCCGAGACAAAATTGGACAAATAGTTCCTTCGCTCCCCTATGACCATTATCTCTTCATCCTCGGTAGTTCTTAGCACTATTCTCTTAACAGCACAATCCAACGTTGCCCTATGCTTAGTTAGCCAGTCCATTCCCAAAATAAGATCAAATTCCCCAAATGACAGCTCCATTAAATCCTCTACAAATATCCTATCTTGTGTCTCTAAAGGCACCTCCCTAAAGAGTTTATCTACCTTAACCGAGTGTCCCAAAGGACTTATCACTGATACCCCACTCACAGTCTCCTCAGGAAGTACACCCAATGCCCCAGATACATCACAAGCAACATACGAGTGAGTGG
This sequence comes from Gossypium longicalyx, assembly GCA_025698465.1. NCBI lineage: Eukaryota > Viridiplantae > Streptophyta > Magnoliopsida > Malvales > Malvaceae > Gossypium > Gossypium longicalyx. The sequence continues at coordinate 12,347,191 of CM047000.1, forward strand.
AACCCACATCAATCAAAGCAGTGTAAGGCTTGCTATAAATGAGGAACGTGCCAGTTATAACATCAAGAGCATCATCCTCCTCACGACACCGTGCAGCATAAACCAATGCTGGCTGTCGAGCTTCAGCATGTCCAGCACCCCTGCCAGGTGCCCCACGTCCTCGTCCATTACCATTGCCACCTCTACCTTGCCCACGACCTCTCTGTGGTAGTGGTCCTCCTCGCTGCGGTTGGACACCTCTTTGCTCCGTAACTTGATTCTGAGCTGCTCTTCGAGGACACTCTCTAAACTTATGTTCCTTTGACCCACATCGAAAACATGCCCCAGTTCGTTTCCAGCACTCCCCCATTTGCGCTCTGCCACAATCCTTGCAAACTTGAGGTCATAGGCATTCACCGAAACTGGTCGAACCAGTTCCTCCATTCTAGCTCTTTTAACATTTCTATTTGCAGCACCCGAGGGTCCAGAATCCCTCCTGAATCTGGGTCGATCCCTTTCACAATTCTGTCGTTCGGTTCGTTTTACTTCCTCAGCTATCTTAGCCTTTTCCACCAACACAGCGAAATCACGCTCCCTCTGTGGAGCTATCAGCACCCTAAGCTCATCGCGGAGGCCATCTTCGAATCAAACACTGCGCTCATATTCGGTCGCAACTATCCCGCTAGCATATCGACTCAGCCTCAAGAACTATAGCTCATACTCTGCAATAATCCTATTACCCTGAGCCAGATTCAAAAATTCCTTTCGACGGGCATCCACATAACTAGCTCCAACATACCTTCCCTTAAAAGTAATCTTGAATAGTTCCCAGGTTACTCGTTCGATCGGAGTACTCTCCCTTACAGTGATCGACCACTGGTATGCCTCATCTCGTAGAAACAACACGGCCCCCTTTAGCTTTTTCTCTACAGAGCAATCTAGGTCGTCCATAATCTACTCTGTTGCCTCTAGCCAATATTCAGCCACGTTTGGGGCTACTCCAGATACACCCCTAAAAACCTCTGCTCCATTAGCCCGGAGTCGCTCAGAGATGGATCCCCTATTCACTGTCCCAGTGCTAACTCCAACAACATTTTCCAAAACCCTTAACATCGCTTGGGACAAATCATCGTCCCCCGTAGCCCGATCATGTAACCAAGCCTCAGTTGCCTATGGCACGGATGCCTCCTCAGTTGGCCTATGCCCTGAGGATGAAGATTTAGCTTGCACCCTTTTGCGACCACGTCCGCAGCCTCGTCCACGAGTTTCTCTTGTACTCATATCTAATTATCTGTTTACGAATTTTATAACATTAGTTTAATATTTTAGTTGTTTATTACGAGATGTCTTATGGAAATATAGTAGTTCAGGGATTGTTTTTGCAACGTCGTAGCCTAGCTACAGTCTCAATCCTACTATTTTACAGCACTACCCTATCTAAAGTATCATAGTAGGGTCTCAGTTCTATCTATAGCATCATATAAATATCACACGGTGTAAAACAAAGTACACTTACAGACTTGGTGCCGGGGATTCAGTGTGCCACTTCTTTCTTCAAACCATTTAAAATAAAAACATGTATTTGGTCACAGAGAATAGAAATTCTTAAAAAAAATTGTTTTAAAATACCCTTATTTTGAAATTCTTGATTTTAAACTCGTTTAGAAACCCACAGCCGAGTTGTTGCAACTAGGCTCTGATACCACTAAATGTAACACCCCAAACCCGGCCCAGACATTATGGCCGAATCCGACGTGTCTCATTGACCCATAACTCATTTTAGTGTTTAAAAAGAACGTCTTTTGCTAAGTTAACAAAGTGAATGGAAGCTGTGCACCAAGTAGGTATCCGAAACAGAGGAGGTGAGCCATGAAGGCTGCTTAAGTACCAAGCTCTTGCCTGGATCCAATCCTAGACATGCCCACAACCATTGCCACACTTTGGTGCGAGGTTAGGTTTTGGAAAAAAATCGAGTTGGAATTCATTTAAGTAGATATTTTTGATAAACCGATTAGTTGCATCGTTGTGCTATTTTGTAAACAAGTATCATTTTGAAAACGCACCCTAAGTCTAACCCATTTGGAATTATTATCAGTGAAATGTAGAGTATAAAATAAAATAATCCCAGAAAGATAATTAAAATGGCCTTATTACAACCCAAAAACCAAATAATAATAATAAAATTAAAAAAATCGGTTACTTATTGCAAAGTTCGAAAGCGATCATCACGGCCACTCAGAATCGCTCGCCCAAGTCTCCACATCAAGACTCACTCGCAAAGATAAAGAAAGGGGTGAGTTTGGAAACTCGATGTGCAACAAGCCCTTTCAGAGCCCAATCTAATACCAAAGATATCTTTGGGCCAAGCCTTTTCGCTTAATCTTCATCGGGCCAAGCCTTCTCATTAATCATGTTACTGGGCCGAAGACTTTTCATTAATCATGTTACTGGGCCGAAGCCTTCACTGCAAATGGTATGGCCCATAGGCCCATTTCAATGCCACATGTAATATTAATGGATGTATGCAAGCCCATTTGGGGAGTCTACTCAACGCACCATCCGCTACTCTCCACCCGTACCAACTAAGCTCTCCATGTGGGGAATAACTCAACCCACCCAACCAAACTCTCCACTGGCAGCACAACTGCTTTATCATATAACTGGAGGCCTAGCCTCTTTTAATAATTGGGGCAAAGCCCTTTTTGATAAACTGGGGCAAAGCCCTTTTTGCACTTCCTCCATTTATATCAAACCTAACCCATGCATATAATGAGTATATCATGTGCATCTCATAACATATCATGTGCATATCATGTCATATCATGTATATCAAAATCTCATGCATCATATTCATAATTAAACCCTAGGGGTATAATGGTCATTTTTACCTAAAGGCAAAACAGTCATTTACCATATTTTAGGGGTAATATCGTAAATTTACCAAATATTATGGGTTTTCCACGTTCATTAATAATTATCAATATCCTCAAGTGTTTAAACAGTGATTTTAACGCACTTTATCAAATTAGAGCTTTTAGGCCCAAAACCCCTAATGGGTCCTACGAATGCCGATTTAGCCCATTAAGCCCACATAATCCAAATTTTACAACAGTACAAACCACGTTAACATGCAATCTTTCCAAATTCCATTTTCTAGCAATTTAACCCAAAGGGCCCGAAAGCCCATTGGGCCCAATTTCAGCCCATTGAGGCCCAACTTACCGTCGTGCACAAAATTACGCTCTTACCTGTTCGATCGATCCAAACACTGACCATATCATTTTTATCACATCTAAAACCGCATGCAAAATCTCAAGTTCTTGAAATGCCAGAATTTTGGCATTTCGGCTTTTCTGCGAATATTAGCCTAAGCTACTACGAGGGTTGTTACACACCTATTTTGTGACGACTGCCACCGAGATCCCTTATGATGTCCTACAATTTATTACCACAATTCTTAGATTTCAAACCACAATAACCAATCCCAATATTCACCTACCATATTCGAACCATGCCCCTAAAGCCTTTAGAATCTTACCTTTTTACCGAAAAGCGATGACTAGATCTAAGTCTAGTTGTTCCAAAGATCCAAGCCTTCGATCCAACCTCTAGAATACACTAAACACCAAAATAAATCATCGATTAAAGACCCTTAAAGCCCTATGCCCAAATCGACAGCCTCCCTAGATTTTAGGGACTTCGGCTTTTTCTAAATTGTAAAATAAGACTAGATCTGAGGTGATGAGCACTTACCACCTATTCCTCATTGATTTCTACGTAGATCTGATGCAGATCTATCCTCTAAATGATAGTAGAACTCGAATCCAGGAGATCTAAAGTTTCGACTATAAGTCCCTAAATCTATGGTACTTCGAATTTTTAAGTGATGAAAAAGATGACGATTTGAGGCTATAACTTTGAAGTAATGTTGCCGACAGATAGTAAGGGTTTAGAGAAGATGAAAGTTAATCAAAACGAAAAAAATAACTGAAGGATTTTGGCTTGGAGAAATCGGCACAAGAAGTGAGTCTTTGGGATTTCGACTTTTATGGCGATCGGCTATGAAGGTTTTGTGGAGGATGGAACCGATAGAGGAGGTGAGTAAGGTGGTCAGAAGGTTTCAGCTAGAAGAAAAAGCAAAAAGGAAGAAAGAAAATGGAAGAAAAAGAGAAGAAGAAGAACTCGGCACCAAGGAGAAGGAATTTGCGTTTTCGGCTTTTGTGAGAACTCAGAAAGGATGAATGACAGTGAAAGCTTTCAGGTGGCTAACCCTAATTCTCCAAGATATAAAAAAAAAGAACCTAACCCTAATATCAACTAAAACAATCGGCCCAACCTCCCTAAGGCCCTTGCCGAAATTCACTTAAGTGATCACATGCCCGGCACATACCTAAAATTAAAAAGTAATAGTATGCCTACCTTGCAACTTGAACCCTGGACCTTTAATTCCTTCCCAGGCGCCATTTTTTTAGGAACTTAGTGGTGCCACCTTGCCACTTTACCAAGGCCTTATTTGTGTCATAATTTACGAAGTTCTTCTTAAAAACCCACTTAACCAAGTCTCCTATTCAGTTAAAATCCAACCTTGATATTTTTTCGCGTTTAACTTAGGCTTGGGCCTTTTAAAGGCCCACTAACACATTTAAACGCAATTCCAATATTCAGAACACCAAAATTTCAAAATTTACCTAAAATCACAGAAACCCGAAAAATTTCGAAAATCAGGGCATTACAGAATAAATAGGGGAAGATCCAGGTATGTACGATACCTTTGTGGAAGACGATTTATATAGATGAGTTCATTGATTTGTTATGAAAACATGGATTGGATTGGAATAGATTTGAGGATGATTTGAGAAATTCATAAACACTTATGTGCTGATGTTTTATGTTTTATATACTGTTAATGATTATAGTACGAGCTTACTAAGCTTTTGAAAGCTTACCTTGTGTGTGTTTGCATTGTTTTATAGATATCGAAGCTACTGCAAGCTCGAGGATCGTCAAGGATCGTCACCACACTATCGAACCTTAATTTGGTACTTTTGAAAGTGTAAATATTTTTCAGTATGGCATGTATAGGCTAGAATGTCCATATATTTAAGCTTTGGTATATATATATATGTTATGCCATGAGAGTTGGCTACCAAATGGTATATTTGTGCTTAGTTTTGGTAAATGGTTGTGATGCCAAATTGTGAATCCATGTAATGGTTATATGACCTTATATGTGGTGATCATTTTGAATATGCCAAGTTGAGGAGATGGTAAGTTTAAGCATGAGTTAGAAAGTGTCATAAATGAACTATGAAATAAGCATTATGGCATGTTGTTGTAATGAGATTTTAATGTGTTTTGATATGAATTTGAATAGGTTATAGAATGATGATGATTTAGTAATAATGAAGCATGTTTTGAGCATGAAATTGGCTGAAAATTTTTGTATAAATGTTGTTTAATATTGCTTGTAGGAATGACCCAAAAAGGGGTAGCAAGTTGGCTTAAACCAAGCCTGCATTGTACCACACGGTCAGGGACCACGGGCGTGCCTTGTGGCCGTGTATACAAAGTAGTAACTTATTAAGATCACACGGTTAAGACACATGGGCGTGTCGTATAGTCGTGGGCTCAAGTCAGTAGCTAGCTAAGTATCACACGGCCATAGCACACGGGCGTGTATGTTGGCTGTGGGTGAAAGTCAGTTTATATACTCTGTTTTGGCACAATTGGATCACATGGGCGTGTCTGGATCCCACGTGAGGCACATGGCCTGGTCACACGAGCGTGTGACCTCAACAGATTTGTAAACTCTTTCTAAGTTCTGAAACTTTTGTATGTTATCAATCTGGTCCTGAATGCATGTTTAAGCACTGTATACTCAGTTATATGTGAATATTGAATGTGAATGAATGGCTTCTTTTAGTAATGAGATAATTTTTTATGTGTGGTGGTTCTGATTTGAGTTGTGAGTCCGATAATGCCTTTTAACCTATTCCGACGACGATTTTGGGTTAAGGGTGTTACATTTTTTTGGTATCAGAGCTATGGTTTAGTAGGTTCTAGGACTACCATAGCGTATGTGAGTCTAGCTATACATGCCATATTTATGAACTGTGATAGTGTGATGAATCCTGACATTGAAATGTGTTTTTATATAGCAATGGATCCCGATAGAGCTGTAGCAGACGATGTTGAAAGCAATGCGCCTGCTCCCGCACAAGGGACGATGCAAGCTGATTGTCGATCCACTACGAGTAGCCGTGATGGTGAGGCTAAACAAGCCTTCTATCAGATGATGAATGATTGGTTCACCCAATACATTAGAACCAATCCGGCTGTATAACAACCTCCACCCCCAATTAATTCTCCTTAAGCTCCTATTATGCCACCAGTAAATCCGATACAATTGAGTAAACCACTAGTTGATAAGATTAGAAAACATGGAGCTGAAGAGTTCCGAGCTACAACAAAGGATGATGCTGAAAAAGTCAAGTTCTTGTTAGAGAAAACAGTAAGAGTGTTTGATGAGTTGTTTTTTAGCCTTGAGGAATCCATAAAATGTGTTGTTTCTCTTTTGAGAGATATGACGTATCATTGGTGGAAGACTTTGACATCCGTGGTTCTGAGTGAACGAGTTACCTGGAATTTCTTCCAAGTTGAATTCCAGAAGAAATATATCAGTCAGAGATTCATTGATCAGAAATGCAAAGAGTTTCTTGAGCTTAAACAAGGCCGAATGTCTGTCACAGAATATGAGGGGGAATTTGTAAGGCTGAGTCAATATGCTCGTGAATACGTATCTACGGAAGCAATAATGTGTAAGAGATTTGAAGACGCTTGAATGAAGATATTCGTTTGCTAGTTGGGATCCTGGAAATCAAAGAATTCGTAGTGTTTGTTGAACGAGCATGTAAAGCTGAAGATCTTGGGAAAGAGAAAAGAAAGGCTAATTTTAAAGCTAGAGAGGTACGAAAGAGATCTTCGGGCAAATCGTTTCAATTTGGATCGAAAAAGTTTAGAGATGATAACAGTCGTTTAAAGACTAGTATGGGACCTTTGATTAGAGAACGTGTTAGATCGCAATCTAATTTCAAATCTTCAGCTACATCTGTTGCCAATTTTGATAATGTAAAGAATGAAAAGCCTGAGTGTGATCAGTGTAGAAGACGACATTTGGTGAATGCTGGGGAAAAAGTATTAACCGAGCTTGTTATAGTTATGGTTCAAGAAATCATTTTATAAAAGATTTCCCAAATTTAGTTGAAAAAGATAATGTTCAGAATCCAAGGCAGAGTGGTAATGTTTCTCGAGGTAGACCTTCCAGAAATTTGGGAAATGTGAGCGGTAGTCAGAGAGGAATGAAAGACACAGCTGTGAGATCTGAGACTCATGTACCTACCAGAGCCTATGCTATCAGAGCTCGTGAGGAAGCTTCATCGCCAGATGTGATTACGGGTACATTTACTCTCTATGATACTTCTGTGATTGCTTTGATAGATCCTGGATCGACACATTCATATATATGCATGAACTTAGTGAACAGTACGATTTTTCCTGTAGAGTCTACTGAATTTGTAATTAGAGTTTCGAACCCACTAGGCAGATGCGTTCTGGTTGATAAAGTCTGTAAGAATTGTCCGTTAATGTTTTGAGATAATTGTTTTCCAGCTGATCTAATGGTATTGCTTTTTGATGAGTTTGATATAATTCTGGGTATGGATTGGTTAACTTTGCATGATGCTGTGGTGAATTGCAAATGGAAAACTATTGATTTGAGATGCAAGAATGATGAAATAGTTAGAATTGAATCTAGTGATTTGAATGGATTATCTACTGTGATATCTTCGATGAAAGATTTAAGTATTGTGAGAAAGGATTGTGAAGCTTATTTTGCATATGTGATTGATTCGACAGTATCTGAAAAGAAGGTTGAATCTATGCCTGTTGTTTGTGAGTTTCCTGATGTGTTTCCTGAAGAACTTCTGAGATTACCTCCGGTTAGAGAGGTAGAGTTTAGCATTAAATTGGTACCTGTTACTACTCCGATTTCAATAGCTCCATATAGAATGGCCCCGACTGAACTGAAAGAATTAAAGTCTTAGTTGCAAGAGTTGACCGATTGAGGATTTGCTAGACCGAGTTTCTCACCTTGGGGTGCTCCGGTTCTATTTGTGAAAAATAAAGACTGTACAATGAGAATGTGTATTGACTATCGTCAGTTGAATAAAGTGACTATTAAGAATAAATATTCTCTACCCCAAATTGATGATTTGTTTGATCAGTTGAAAGGAGCTGTTGTGTTGTCGAAAATAGGTTTAAGATTAGGCTATTATCAGTTGCGAGTGAAAGACTCAGATATTCTGAAAACTACTTTCAGGACAAGGTACGGTCACTATGAATTCTTAGTTATGCCTTTCGGATTGACTAACGTGCCTGCTATTTTCATGAATTTGATGAATAGAATTTTTAGACCGTATTTAGAACAATTTGTTGTGGTATTCATTAATGACATATTGATTTATTCACGTGATGAATCTGAACATGCCGAGCATCTAAGGTTAGTATTATAGATTTTGAGATAAACAATTGTATGCAAAATTCAGTAAATGTGAGTTCTGGTTGCGAGAAGTTGGTTTCCTGGGTCATATTGTATCAACCTCTGGTATTCGAGTTAATCCGAGCAAAATTTTCGCTATTTTGGATTGGAAACCTCCGAGGAATGTATCTGAAGTCCATAGTTTTCTGGGACTTGCGGCTTATTATAGAAGATTTGTGAAAGGTTTTTCGATGATCGTAACTCCGTTAACAAAACTACTTGAAAAAGATGTGAAGTTTGAGTGGTCTTGTAATATCCCGAATTAGGGCCTAATCAGAATAGTGGTTTTGTGACCACAAATCCAAGATAGAAATAATTATTTTATAATTATTTTGAGGTTTATGATATGATTGCATGATTGTGTGAAAATTTCGTGACGAAATTCTATGCATAAAGTGCTTAAGTTGAAATTAGGGACTAAATCGAATAATTTGTAAAACTTGAATTCTAGAAGTTTTTAGTATGAAATTACTTTGGAATATTAACGAGGAGGTCTTAAATAGCAATTTGACTAATTCCTAAAATTTTGGACAAAAATGGGCTTGTACATGAAAATTTTCAAAGAAAGGTATTAAGGGTATTTTGATCATTTGGTAATTAAAAGATTAAAAAAAGGAAAAAGATGGAAAAATATGTCCATCTTCTTCATTAGGATGAAAAATAAAGGGTTCTCCATAGCTAGGGTTTGTTTCAAGCTTCCAAGCTCCATAGTAAGTGATTCCAAGCCCCGTTTTTAATGTTCTTTACGTTTTTAGAGTCCCGGTAACTTGATTTAGCTTATGCTAGCAATAATTTAATCTAAGGTTCATATTTGGAAAAATACCCATAGTTGAAATTTGTGTATTTTGGTGTTTTATGATAGAATATGAGGTTTTAAATTATGCTAGACAAATTGTGCTAATCGGTTTTAAGTGAAAACGAGTAAAAGGGCTTAATCGGTAAAAATACCTAATATTCATAAGTACATGTTAGAGTGTGAATTTGATGTTGCTATAGAAGGGAAAAGTGATCAGCATGTCATAAAACATAAGAAAATAGGATGAGGTTTAATTTACGAGCCTTGGGGCAAAAGTGTAAATATGTGAAAGTTTAGGGGCAAAATGGTAATTTTTCCAAAGTTCGTACTAAGGGCTGTTTTGATGAATGTATGTATTAAATAAATTAATTTGGTATTATAGATCAAGAGAAACAAGATTCAAGTCGTGATAGAGGGAAAAATAAAGTTTACAAGAAATAGGCTCGATTGCTAATATTTTGTATCGAGGTAAGTTCATGTGTAAATAAGGTAACATAATTTTTATTTTAAGTGATTTAATGTTATTTATATGATATGATACTTATTATCATGAAATATTATGTTTTGTGAATTATTATTTTGTAATATGCAAATTATGTAAACAACATGATAAGTATGAGATGCTAGCAAGTATCGGTTTCTACATTTCAAAGAAGGCGATCAAAATGTGTAATTGAGAAGAATCCCATTTGAACCTTGGTAACAGATTAGGGTACAAGTGACATGTAACTAGGATGGTTGAGTTCCGAACTCGTTGAGTTGAGTCCGAGTTCGTGAGATGTAACTAGGCATCCAAGCTCGTTGAGTTGAGTCCGAGTTCACTTATGGATGCGAACGCCCGAGCTCGTTGAGTTGAGTCCGAGTTCATTTATGGGCAGGTTACATGGTAGCTTGGCTACATAGATTTCAAAAGCTAGTGAGCTTGTTTAGCTATGAGTATAGCACTTACGTGCACACTATCCGCGTATCCGAAATTATATTCTGATGTGTTCAACGGGAGAATCCTAAGAGAATAAAGAGTGTACTTAAAACGAAAGTGAGTGACGATGAATGTGTTGAAGAAGTGAAAATGGACAGGTATGAGTTTAATCCTTGGTTGAGAATTTGGTAAGACAAAATTGGGGTAAGATAGTAAGTATTCTTATGACATGAGTGTCTTAATGATGTTTATGTTGGATTCCATGATCATGTTACTTGTCATTTGCATGTGAACTTACTAAGCATTTATGCTTACTCCCTCATTTTCCTTCATTGTAGTTTTGACAAACCGGCTTGAGAATCGGGATAGGTCGAAGACTCGTTCACACTATCCGAAGGCCTAAATTGGTAAAATGGCTTGTGTATCTTGAATGTGGCATGTATGGCAAAATACTCACTTTGTGTAAATGATCTTATGATATGATTATGCTTTGGTAAGAAAAGAGTTTGTGAATGATTAGCCATTGGAATGGCCAATCTAAATCATATTTGATACCATGTATGTTTAAAATGCTATTTAGTCCATGAAAATTTATAGTAAAGTAAAATTTGCTATAAAACAGAATATTGCTGCAGCAATGATGTGAATTTGAAAGATCACTAAAAATAGAAGAAATGGAATTAAATGATGAATAAGTTATATAATCGAAGCTTAATGAGTCTACTTTCATATGGATGGAACAAAACAGGTATATGAATGATATTCTATGAGATGTTTAAATTTTTGTGAAACAGGGCCAGAGCAATTTCTGGATCCCCTTTTCTGATTTTGGAAATTTACCATAAATTGTGTAAAAATAATTAGAAGTCATGCTTTATATTTACAGATTCCTTATAGAGTTTAGTTTTAAGAGAAACAAACGAAATAGTCATTGAAACTCTGTACAGGGAGATATCTGATTCGTAATACACAGAGGTTAGAGTAGTCATACCCTAAAACAGGGGATACTTTAACTAATAAACTGTACTAATTGGCCCGATCAAATATTCTAGAAAAAATTAGTAAATAGATATATGAGTCTAGTTTTAGGGAAAATTTACGGAATTGGATTTCAAGTTTCAGAACTCGAGATATGAATTTTTAAGCGAATGTGACGCAGTTAGCCAGCTTGTCTGGAATTTCAAAAATAAATTGTTTAAGCTGTTTAATTGATGAAATTAAGTTTAGTAACACCTCGTGCTCGACTCTGGCTATAGTCTCGGGTACGGGGCGTTACATTTGGTGGTATCAGAGTAGGTTTAGTCGGTTCTCGAACTGATGTGCTGTATGTACGGATTTTGCTATACATGCCATATATATATATTGTGATAGTGTGACAACTTCTGACCTTTTACATGATTTTTTTTATAGTAAATGGATCCCGATCCAGCTGTGACTGATGATGTAGAAAGTAATGCACCGGCTCCAACTGAAGGGGCGGTGCCAACCGAAAATCCACCTCCTACTGTTAGTCAAGGAAGAGGAGAAGGGGCTCGAGAAGCGTTTCTCCAAATGATGAATGCTTGGTATACAGAGTTCATTCGTACGAACCCGAATGCACCACCTCCTCCACCTCCCCCGATTCCTCAACCTGTACCCCCGATGCTTCAAGGTGTGGATCTGATGAAATTTCATTAAAATCCAGTTGACAGAATTCGTAAGCAAGGGGTCGAAGAATTCAGGGCAAATGTTGATGATGATGCTGAGAAAGCAGAGTTTTAGCTTGAGAATTCTATTCGAGTATTTGATAAATTGTCTTGTACTCCTGAGGAATGCTTGAAATGTGCTATATCATTGTTGAGGGATTCAACCTATCATTGGTGGAAGACATTGATTTCAGTGGTGCCGAAAGAGAAAGTGACTTGGGAGTTCTTTCAAGAAAAATTTCGGAAGAAATACATCAGTGAAAGATTTGTTGATCAGAAGCGTAAAGAGTTTCTTGAGTTGAAGCAGGGGAACATGACAGTTACTAAATACGAAAGGGAGTTCGTCAGGTTGAGTAAGTACGCTAGAGAATATATTCCTACAGAGGCTAAAATGTGCAAACGATTTGAAGACGGACTCAATGAAGACATCAAAGTATTTGTTGGGATTCTTGAATTAAAAGAAATGGTAGTACTTGTTGATCGAGCTTGCAAGGTGAAGAACTACTTAAAGAGAAGAAAAAGTAGAGGTGAGACTAGAAGTTGGAAGAAAAGATCGACGAGCGGTTCATTCTCACAAAGAATCTAGAAAATCTAGAAATATGAATCCTCGTTTGAGGTTTCAGTAGGACAATCATATGGAAATTCTAAGAAACAAAATATGGGTCTTAAATCTCGGACTACTTCGTGGCTAGTATGGGGAAATCGAGATTTGTTAAGCCCGAGAGTGCAGTGAGTGTGGTAAAAATCATTTTGGCCCATGTAGAGCGAATGAATGTTTTCGGTGTGGTTCCCGGATCATTTTATTGGAGACTGCCCAGAGAGAGTTGAGAAAGAAAAATTTTAGAGTGTAAAATCTAGTGGTGCAGACTCGAGGAAGATATTCGAGAAAAGCTAGAAATGAAGCAAGCAACAAGAATGTAGTCGAGATTCAAAGACTAAACTCGAAGCAAGGGCTCAGCTAGAACTTATGCCATAAAGGCACGTGAAGATGCTTCATCACCCGACGTGATTACTGGTATATTTTATCTTTATGATGTTAATGTTACTGCTTTAATTGATCCCGGTTCTACTCATTCATATGTGTGCATAAAATTGGTGTCTAGTATGAATATACCTGTTGAGTACACAGAATTTATGATTAGAGTGTCGAATCCATTTGGCAAATGTGTGATAGTTGATAAAGTATGCAAGAAATGTCCTTTAATGATTTGGGGTCAATACTTTCCGGCTGACTTGATGTTGTTGCCGTTTGATGAATTTGATGTTATTTTGGGTATGGATTGGTTGACATTGTATGATGCTATAGTAAATTGCAAAGAAAAGGTTATAGAACTAAAGTGTGAAAGTGGTAAAATTCTGCGGGTTGAATCAGGCAAATCAGAGGCATTATCTAGTGTAATTTCTTCGATGTCGGCTCAAAGATATTTGAGGAAGGGTTATGAAGCTTATTTGGCGTATGTACTTAATACAAAAGAAATTGAAAAGAAAATTGAATCAGTGTCGATTGTGTGTGAGTTCGCGGATGTATTTCCAGAAGAGTTGTCGGGTTTGCCTCCAATCAGGGAAGTAGAATTTGGTATTGAGTTGATACCGGGAACAACTCCAATCTCGATTGCTCCGTATAGAATGGCACCAGCAGAGTTGAAAGAATTAAAGTCACAATTGCAAGAATTGACTGAAAAAGGCTTTGTGAGACCGAGTTTTTCACCTTGGGGTGCTCCCGTATTATTTGTGAAAAAGAAGGATGGTTCTATGAGATTGTGTGTTGACTATCGACAATTAAACAAGGTGACAATCAAGAACAAGTATCCGTTGCCGAGAATTGATGATTTGTTTGATCAGCTAAAAGGAGCAACATGGTTGTCAAAGATTGACTTGAGATTTGGGTATTACCAGCTGAGAGTAAAAGAGTCGGATGTGCCTAAAACTGCTTTTAGAACAAGGTACGGTCATTATGAATTTTTAGTTATGCCATTCGGGTTAACAAATGCTCCTGCTGTGTTTATGGATTTGATGAATCGCATATTTCGGCCATACTTGGACAAATTTGTTGTGGTATTTATAGATGACATCTTAATTTATTCAAAAGATGAGACAGCGCATGCCAAGCACTTGAAGATAGTTTTGCAAACTTTGAGAAATAAACAGTTATATGCCAAGTTTAGTAAAAGTGAATTTTTGCTTCAGGAAGTTGGATTTTTGGGTTATATTGTTTTAGGTGATGGTATACGGGTTGATCCTAGTAAAATTTCGGCTATTGTTGATTGGAAACCATAGAAAATGTGTGGCGAGGTTAGAAGTTTCTTGAAATTTGTTTGGGTATTATCGACGGTTTGTAAATGGATTTTCTATAATTGCTGCTCCTATGACTAGATTACTCTGAAAGGATGTTAAGTTTGAGTGGATGGAAGAATGTCAACAGAGTTTTTAAGAATTGAAAAAGTTATTAACTGAAGCACCAGTGTTGGTACAACCCAAATCAGGTAAAGAATTTGTGGTGTATAGTGATGCTTCTCGAAATGGTTTAGGATGTGTACTTATGCAAGAAGGAAAAGTGGTGGCTTATGCTTCGAGGCAGTTAAAATCTCACGAAAGAAATTATCCGACTCATGATTTGGAATTGGCTGCTATAGTATTTGCTTTGAAGATTTGGCAACATTATTTGTATGGTGAAAAATGCCGAGTATATACCGACCACAAAAGTCTTAAGTACTTGATGTCACAAAAAGAATTGAATTTGAGACAGCGAAGATGGTTGGAGTTATTGAAAGATTACGAGCTTGTTATTGATTACTATCCGGGAAAAGCGAATGTGGTTGCCGATGCTTTGAGCAGAAAGTTGCTATTTGCTTTGAGAGCTATGAATACTCAGTTAAAGGTATCAGATGATGGTTCGATTTTAGTAGAGTTAAGAGCAATACTAATGTTTTACAATAGCTTTGTGAAGCTCAAAAAAGCGATGAAGATTTGCAAGCCAAGTGAAAACAGTGTGAAGCTAATACGGGGTCAGATTTCAGAATCGATTTTGATGGTTGCTTGATGTTTTAAAAAAATCGGATTTGTGTACCGAAAAATGATGAGTTGATTCAAAAGATTTTGCATGAAGAACATAATGGTTGTTTGGTGGTTCACGCGGGCAGAATGATTTGAAGAAAATGTATTGGTGGAACAGAATGAAAGGAGATATCTCTGAGTTTGTATCAAAGTGCTTAATTTGTCAACAAGTGAAAGCTGAACACCAAGTACCTTGGGGACTACTCCAGCCTATCATGGTTCCTGAATGGAAATGGGATTAGATTACTATGGATTTTGTATCAGGGTTCCCGTTAACCCCGGGGAAGAAAGATGCCATCTGGATAATAGTTGACAGACTAACTAAATTGGCTCATTTTATTCCGGTACGTACGGATTATTCTCTTAATAAGTTGGTCGAATTGTATATTAGTGAGATTATTAGACTTCACGGAATACCTTTGTCAATCATTTCGGATAGAGATCCGATATTTACTTCGCGGTTTTGGTAAAAGTTGCAACAGGCATTAGGTACGAAGTTAAATTTTAGCACTGCCTTTCATCCACAAACTGATGGACAATCAGAGAAAGTGATTCAGATTCTTGAAGACATGATCAGATGTTGTGTATTGGAATTTCAAGGTAGTTGGGAAAGATACTTACCGTTGGTAGAATTTGCTTATAATAATAGTTATCAGATGAGTTTGAAGATGGCACCTTATGAAGCATTGTATGGTCGTAAATGTCGGACGCCATTGTATTGGACTGAACTCAAAGAAAATCAGATTTATGGAGTTGATCTAATAAAAAAAACTTAGGAAAAGTGAAAGTGATTCGAGATTGTTTGACAGCTGCTTCGGATAGACAGAAATCTTATGCGGATTTGAAACGAAAGGAAATCAAGTTTCAAGTTGGTGATAAGGTATTTTTAAAAGTGTCTCCATGGAAGAAAGTTCTTAGATTTGGATGGAAGGGCAAGTTGAGTCCACATTTTATTGGATCGTATGAAATAATTGAAAAAGTTGGACCAGTAGCTTATCGGTTAGCATTGCCATCTGAATTACAGAAGATGCATGATGTGTTCCACGTATCTATGCTACATCGGTATCGTTCAGACCCTTCACATATAATTTCTCCGACAGAAATTGAGCTACGACCGGATATGACTTACGAAGAAGAACCGATTAAGATTTTAGCTCGAGAGGTCAAGCAACTAAGAAATAAAAGTGTCGCTCTCGTGAAAGTATTGTGGAAAAAGCACGGGGTAGAAGAGACTACATGGGAACCTAAGAAAACTATGAGAAATCAATACCTACACCTGTTTACCGGTAAGATTTTCGAGGACGAAAATCCTTAAAGGGGGGAGAGTTGTAATATCCCGAATTAGGGCCTAATCAGAATAGTGGTTTTGTGACCACAAATCCAAGATATAAAGAATTATTTTATAATTATTTTGAGGTTTATGATATGATTGCATGATTGTGTGAAAATTTCGTGACGAAATTCTATGCATAAAGTGCTTAAGTTGAAATTAGGGACTAAATCGAATAATTTGTAAAACTTGCATTCTAGAAGTTTTTAGTATGAAATTACTTTGAAATATTAATGAGGAGGTCTTAAATAGAAATTTGACCAATTTCTAAAATTTTGGACAAAAATGGGCTTGTACATGAAAATTTTCAAAGAAAGGTATTAAGGGTATTTTGGTCATTAGGTAATTAAAAGATTAAAAAAAGGAAAAAGATGGAAAAATATGTCCATCTTCTTCATTAGGATGAAAATTAAAGGGTTCTCCATAGCTAGGGTTTGTTTCAAGCTTCCAAGCTCCATAGTAAGTGATTCCAAGCCCCGTTTTTAATGTTCTTTACGTTTTTGGAGTCCCGGTAACTTGATTTAGATTATGCTAGCAATAATTTAACCTAGGGTTCATATTTGTAAAAATACCCATAGGTGAAATTTGTGTATTTTGCTGTTTTATGATAGAATATGAGGTTTTAAATTATGTTAGACAAATTGTGCTACTCGGTTTTAAGTGAAAACGAGTAAAAGGGCCTAATCGGTAAAAATACCTAATATTCATAAGTACATGTTAGAGTGTGAATTTGATGTTGCTATAGAAGGGAAAAGTGATCAGAATGTCATAAAACATAAGAAAATAGGATGAGGTTTAATTTACGAGCCTTGTGGCAAAAGTGTAAATATGTGAAAGTTTAGGGGCAAAATGGTAATTTTGCCAAAGCTCGCACTAAGGGGTGTTTTGATGAATGTATGTATTAAATAAATTAATTTGGTATTATAGATCAAGAGAAACAAGATTCAAGTCGTGATCGAGGGAAAAACAAAATTTACGAGGAATAGGCTCGATTGCTAATATTTTGTATCGAGGTAAGTTCAGGTGTAAATAAGGTAACATAATTTTTATTTTAAGTGATTTAATGTTATTTATATGATATGATACTTATTATCATGAAATATTATGTTTTGTGAATTATTATTTTGTAATATGCAAATTATGTGAACAACTTGTTAAGTATGAGATGCTAGCAAGTATCGATTTCTACATTTCGAAGAACGCGATAAAAATGTGTAATTGAGAAGAATCTCATTTGAACCTTGGTAATAGATTAGGGTACAAGTGACATGTAACTAGGATGGTTGAGTTCTGAGCTCGTTGAGTTGAGTCCGAGTTCGTGAGATGTAACTAGGCATCCGAGCTCATTGAGTTGAGTCTGAGTTCACTTATGGATGCGAACGCCCAAGCTCGTTGAGTTGAGTCCGAGTTCGTTTATGGGCGGGTTACATGGTAGCTTGGCCACATAGATTTCAAAAGCTATTGAGCTTCTTTAGCTATGAGTATAGCACTTACGTGCACACTATCCGCGTATCCAAAATTATATTCCGATGTGTTCAACGGAAGAATCCTAAGAGAATAAGGAGAGTACTTAAAACGAAAGTGAGTGACGATGAATGTGTTGAAGAAGTGAAAATGGACAGGTATGAGTTTAATCCTTGGTTGAGAATTTGGTAAGACAAAATTGTGGTAAGATAGTAATTATTCTTATGACATTAGTGTCTTAATGATGTTTATGTTGGATTGCATGATCATGTTACTTGTTATTTGCATGTGAACTTACTAAGCATTTATGCTTAATTCCTCCTTTTCCTTCATTGTAGTTTTGACAAACCGGCTTGAGAATCGGGATAGGTCGAAGACTCGTTCACACTATCCGAAGGCCTAAATTGGTAAAATGGCTTGTGTATCTTGAATGTGGCATGTATGGCAAAATACTCACTTTGTATAAATGATCTTATGATATGATTATGCTTTGGCAAGAAAAGAGTTTGTGAATGATTAGCCATTGGAATGACCAATCTAAATCATATTTGATACCATGTATGTTTAAAATGCTATTTAGTCCATGAAAATTTATAGTAAAGTAAAATTTGCTATTAAACAGAATATTGCTGCAGCAATGACGTGAATTTGAAAAATCACTAAAAATTGTAGAAATGAACTTAAATGATGAATAAGTTATATAATTGAAGCTTAATGAGTCTATTTTCATATGGATGGAACAAAACAGGTATATGAATGATATTCTATGAGATGTTTAAATTTTTGTGAAACAGGGCCAGAGCGATTTCTGGATCTTCTTTTCTGACTTTGGAAATTCACCATAAATTGTATAAAAATAATTAGAAGTCATTATTTATATGTACAGATTCCTTATGGAGTCTAGTTTTAAGAGAAAGAAATGGAATAGTTATTGAAACTCTGTACAGATAGATATCTGATTTGTAAAACATAGAGGTCAGAGCAGTCATACCCTGAAATAGGGGAGACTTTAACTAATAAAATGTACTAATTGGCCCAACCAAAAATTCTATAAAAATATTAGTAAATATATATACGAGTCTAATTTCAGGGAAAATTTACGGAATTGGATTTCGAGTTTCAGAACTCGAGATATGAATTTTTAAGCAACTGTGATGCAGTTAGCCAGCTTGTCTGGAATTTCTAAAATAAATTGTTTAAGCTGTTTAATTGATGAAATTAAGTTTAGTAACACCTCGTGCTCGACTCCGGCGAAGGACTCGGGTACGGGGCATTACAGGTCTGAGAAGTGTCAGAGCAGCTTTTATCAGTTGAAAGCTTTATTGACTGAAGCTTCGGTATTAGTACAACCTGAAGTGGGTATAGAACTTGTGATTTACAGTGATGCTTCATTAATTGGTTTGGGATGTGTTCTAATTCAAGAAGGAAAAGTCATTGCTTACGCTTTGAGACAGTTAAAGCCGCACGAAAAGAACTATCTGACACATGATCTTGAGTTAGTTGCGATTGTGTTTGCCCTAAAGATTTGGCGCCACTACTTGTTCGGTGAGAAATGTCACGTGTATTCAGATCATAAGAGTTTGAAATATTTGATGACTCAGAAAGATTTAAATCTGTGGCAAAGAAGATGGCTTGAATTACTAAAAGATTACGAACTTGTTATTGATTACCATCTGGGAAAAACAAATGTTGCCGTTGATGCTCTGAGTCGAAAATCATTGTTTGCTTTGCGTGCAATGAATTCTCATTTGGGTTTGTCTGATGATGGTTTAGTTTTAGCTTAATTAAAAGCGAGACCTTTGTTGTTACAGAAGATTATTGAAGCTTAGAAGATTGATAATGAGATTTTAGCTAAACGAGCTCAGTGTGATGTAGAGTCTGATTCAGAATTCAGAGTTGATAAAAATGATTGCTTGAGATTTCGAGATCGAATTTTTATTCCAAGAAATCTAGAGTTAATTCAAATGATTCTGAGTGAAGCTCACAGTAGTCGTTTATCTATACATCCGGGTAGTACGAAAATGTATAATGATTTGAAACAGCATTATTGGTGGTCTGGAATGAAAAGAGATATCTCTAATTTTGTTTCTAAATGTTTTATATGTCAGCAAGTTAAAGCTGAACATAAGATACTATCTAGTTTGCTACAACCGATTATGGTTCCAGAGTGGAAATAGGATCGAGTGACTATGGACTTTATTTAGGGTTTGCCCCTGTCTCCAAGAAAGAAAGATACAATTTGGGTTGTAGTTGATCGATTGACGAAACTAGCTCATTTTATTCTGATTCGATTCGATTACTCACTTGCTAAATTAGCTGAGTTATACATTTCTGATATTGTGAGATTGCATGGTGTACCATTGTCAATAGTGTCAGATAGAGACCCGAGATTTACATCACAATTTTGGAAGAAATTGCAAGATGCATTAGTTACTAAATTGCACTTTAGTACTACTTTTCATCTGCAAACAGACGGTCAATCTGAATGGATTATTCAGATACTCGAGGATATGTTGAGATGTTGCATTCTTGAGTTTGAAGGTACATTGGAACAATATCTACCTTTGATTGAATTCGGGTATAATAACAGTTTTTAGTCAAGCATTAAAATGGCACCATACGAGGCTTTATATGGTTGCAAATTCTGTACACCTTTGTGTTGGACCGAGCTCAGCGAAAATAAGATTCATGGGGTCGACTTGATAAAAGAAACTGAACAGAAAGTAAAAGTAATCCGAGATAGTTTGAAAGTAGCTTCTGATCGTCAAAAATCATATGTGGATTTGAAAAGAAAAGACATTGAGTTTGAGATCAGTGACAAAGTGTTTTTGAAAGTGTCTCTGTGGAAGAAAGTGCATCGGTTTGGTAGAAAAGGCAAGTTGAGTCTGAGATTCATCGGACCGTATGAAATTATCGAGCGTATTGGGCAGGTTGCTTATAGATTGTTGTTACCACCAGAATTGGAAAAGATTCACAATGTATTTCACGTATCAGTGCTTCGACGATACAGATCCGATCCTTCGCACGTAATTCCTCCATCAGAGAATGAAATTCAGTCTGATAAGACTTACAAAGAAAAGCCGATCCATATCTTAACTCGTGAAATTAAAGAATTACGAAATAAGAAAATTCCATTAGTTAAAGTGATGTGGCATCGACATGGTATAGAAGAGGCCACGTGGGAGCCTGAAGATTCAATGAGACAGCAATATCCAAATCTATTTAATGCTAAGATTTTCGGGGACGAAAATCCCTAAGGGGGAGAATTGTAACAGTCCGATTTTGACCCTAGTCGAAATAGTGGTTTCGGGACCACAAATTCGAGTTAAAAAATATTTAAATATTATTTTCTGTGCTTGTAATATGTGAATTAGCATGTGTGAAAGTTTCGTATTAAAATTTAATCGCATGTGTGCTTAATTTGATAAAAGGACTTAATCGCATAATTTTTAAAAGTTGCCTGCTATTTGTTAATGTACCTATTTGATGTGTCTTTTTAAATGAGAGGTCCTTATGTTGTAAATGGACCATTGAACTCATTAAATGACATTAGTGTACATTAGTTGGTGGAATTTATAATGAAATAAGTAAGGTTAAAATAGTCATTTGCGTAATAGTATGTTTTATAATACAGAAAACATAATGCACTATCATCATTTTTGGCCGATTATTTGAAAGAAAAAGAATAGAAAAGATCAAGCTAGGGTTCGGCTAAAAAATTGGTGATTAAGGTATGTACTGAGCTTGGTTTTTTATAATTTCTACATTTTTTTAGTCGTTGCTTTGTATATTATCGAACCCGTGCCTCAATTTCTAATATTGGTGATGATTTTGAAATGTACCATTGATAAAACTATGAGTTTTGAGATGTTAGTAGATGAATTATAGAAGCTTGATGTTGGGTTTAAATGATTTGTCTTTGGATTTTTGATGAAATTGAGTAATTTGGGCTAAATTGTATAGATGTTATTTTTGAGGGACTAAAATGTGAAATAAAGGAAATGTTTGGACTTGTATGAGAGCTAGGAGAATTCGACTACGCTTGTGTATATGCAAATTATGTGTATTTTATGATTTTGTGAATTAGGGACTAAAGTATCAAAATGTGAAAATGTGAGGGCTAGTTTGCAAAATGCCCTAAATATGTGTTTATGGATTGAATTAAATTAATTGGTGAATAATAGGGTAAATTTTGAATACATATAGATCAAGAAAGGAGGAATTCAGATTTAGATCGAGGGAAGTCGAAGATTATCGAGTAGACAATTCAAATCGACAATTCCGAGTACGAGGTAAGTTCGTACATGATAAATGATGTTAAAGTTATGTTTTAATGTGATGATAATACATAAATTGTATAGATATTTGATTACGGTTTGAGTATGATGATATTCGACTATGTTTGGCACTAATTGATTACGGTTTGAGTATGATGATATTCGACTATGTTTGGCACTAAGTGTGCGGTTTAATATAGCTTCGGCTACAAATGGCACTAAGTGTGTGGGATGGAATAGCTTCGGCTATATAAGGCACCAAGTGTGCGATACCGACTTAGTTTTGGTTAATTATAATGGCACTAAGTGTACAGAATCATTTTAGTTCTGGCTAACCTTTGCGGCACTAAGTGTATGGATGTTTAAGTGTGTATAATTTACGGGAAGTTTTGATATACTTAAACAAGAGGTGAGAACGAAAGTGAATAAATAGGGGAAGATCTAGGTATGTACGATACCTTTGTGGAAGACGATTTATATAGATGAAGTTCATTGATTTGTTATGAACACATGGATTAGATTGGAATAGATTTGAGGATGATTTGAGAAATTCATAAATACTTATATGTTGATGTTTTATGTTTTATATACTGTTAATGATTATAGTACAGGCTTACTAAGCTTTTTAAAGCTTACCTTGTGTGTGTTCGCATTGTTTTATAGATATCGAAGCTACTGCAAGCTCGGGGACCATCAAGGATCATCACCACACTATCGAACCTTAATTTGGTACTTTTGAAAGTGTAAATAATTTTCAGTATGGCATGTATAGGCTAGAATGTCTATGTATTTAAGCTTTGGTATGCATATATGTTATGCCATGAGAGTTGGCTAACAAATGGTATATTTGTGCTTAGTTTTGGTAAATGGTTCTCATGCCAAATTGTGAATGCATGTAATGGTTATATGACCTTATATGTGGTGATCATTTTGAACATGCCAAGTTGAGGAAATGATAGGTTTAAGCATGAGTTAGAAAGTGTCATAAGTGAACTATGAAATAAGCATTATGGCATGTTGTTATAATGAGATTTTAATGTGTTTTGATATGGATTTGAATAGGTTATAGAATGATGATGATTTAGAAATAATGAAGCATGTTTTGAGCATGGAATTGGCTAAAAATTTTGGTATAAATGTTGCTTAATATTGCTTGTAGGAATGACCCAAAAAGGGGTGGCAAGTTGGCTTAAACCAAGCCTTTATTGTGCCACACAGTCAGGGACCACGGGCGTACCTTGTGGCCGTGTATGCAAAGCAGTAACTTCTTAAGATCACACGGTTAAGACACATGGGCGTGTCATATAGTCGTGGGCTCAAGTCAGTAGCTAGCTAAGTATCACACGGCCATAGCACACGGGAGTGTACGTTGGTCGTGGGTAAAAGTCAGTTTATATACTCTGTTTCGGCACAGTTGGATCACATGGGCGTGTCTGGATCCCATGTGAGGCACACGGCCTGGTCACACGGGCGTGTGACCTCAACAGATTTGTAAACTCTTTCTAAGTTCTAAAACTTTTGTATGTTATCAATTTGGTCCTGAATGCTTGTTTAAGCACTGTATACTCAGTTATATGTGAATATTGAATGTGAATGAATGACTTCTTCTAGTAATGAGATATTTTTTTATGTGTGGTGGTTCTAATTTGAGTTGTGATTTCGGTAATGCCTTTTAACCTATTCCAACGATGGTTTCGGGTTAGGGGTGTTACATAGTGACTTTGCATAATCTATATAGTCTTTAGATCTATCCAGTATTTCTTTAATATTGTCTTCATTTGCTGATTCATTCACTTTTCTGATCACATTATTTATCTTCTGAACACAGACTTTTGTAACTCCATACTTGTGAACTTATTCAACCCAAATCTTACAAATTTCATTATAACATTTCACTGATAAGGGGGGTGAGAGTAGTAGAGCCTCAAATTTAACTTGCACATAAATGCACATAACACATACTATCACAAATATTCAATTAATTTCTAATTTCACATTCTCAAAACATTTAATAAATATTTGCTTTTAATCACTTTTATTCTTAACATATAGTTCGCATGCCAACTCAAATCACTAATTCACAATCGAAATTTTCACATAGCATCATATTCCAAATATCATAACTCATATGCTCATATAATTATAACTTTTATCAATAACAAAATGTCATAATCTTTGATCCATACCTCTATGAGTTTCAACTCATAATCAACACATTTCCATTCAAACATTTGAGTATTTACTTCTGTACTATCAGAATTAACTCGGTTGGAAAGCATATCTATCTCATCAAAACAATTTTTGTCAAAGTCGGGAGATATCACACTATCGTAGGTTAAATGTGGCATGTATAGCTAGACTCACATATGGTAATCCTAGAACCGACTAAACCATAGCTCTAATACCAACAAAAATGTAACACCCCTAACTTGTATCCATCCCCGAATTAGGGTTATGAGGCATTACCAATCAAAAACCAATTCAAAACAGGCATTTATTTCAATTCATGCTTCATGATTCAACCACATATATAATCTTATCCTATTCAAAATTTCGAGTCCTAAATATCAATACATATCATATACCGAGCATATGTCAAAACAACTACTTTATTAGCTTAATATCAAAACATTTCATAACTTCTGCACATGCGCATACTAAAAACCAAATTGTACATGCTCCACAGTTACCAACATTCGAACCATATGATTATCAAATATCTATGGTATTTGAATACCCAATTAAAGATCAAGCATATTTTATTTTATATATCAATCAAATCAACAATAATTTAAGTTAACTTACATCAAAATCATATTCCACATGCTTAAAAAATCCACTACTCGAATTATGTGAGCATTTCATTTATGGCATTCCACTAATCAAATTATAATTAACTTATTACAAAACAGTTTCTTGTGCACTAAACTATAGTATCAATAACCATTTCCAAGCTCAAATACCAAAATTAACACATCAATTTATAAGCCTTGCACATTTGCATATTAAACCAATTTGGCCATATTACACGACTAAATATCCTTTAACAATAATGAAAATAGCTAGCATTATCACATGACCGAATATGCCTCTTTTCACATTACACAAATTTATGCGCATATTACCAACCATTCAAATATCATCTATTCGGTCATTAATACAACATACAAATGATTCATACCATTACTATAGGACTTAATAAACCAAATTTATAAACACAAACAAACATTACCAATTGACCAAATTTCATTTATAAAAGAAAATAACCAACCTAAGCACTTCTCACTTGATTAATAATAGTCATTTCATAAGTATTAATGCTGAATCAAGACATGCCAATTTCACATGTTATACATCATACCAAAATGTCATACATAAGACCAATTCGTCTCTTATCTATTCGGCTAGCAAAAATTAACTTGTACACATTCATTGATTGTCAATTAACAATCGAATCTATATAGCCATTTCACGTACAATACATACTCATTATTTTACCTCTTACTAAGCCAAATTATAAAATCATACTTAACATTTCTCATTGCCGAAACATATAACCAACACCTCAAACATATATACCTTGTGATATACTTTCAATATAAGCTTAAATCATGACCGAATACACACAACTATTAACATCAAGTCAAGATGGCTATAAATACAAACTTCAATACCAACTATATCAAAACTAGCCTATACATGCCACATATCCAAATCTCAAAGCATTTATGTACCGAAATGATAATCGGATAATGTGATGACGTCTCCAACAACTTCCAACACAAGCAAATCTCTAAAACTCTATAAACATAGGAAAAATACACAGAATAAGCTTTTGAAAGCTTAGTAAGTCATAAGCAAACAAATCATTTCAACGATATTTATAAATCAATATCACTAAACTGAATTAACAAATCTTAATCATATATATATACATTCATTGTACTCGTAAATTCATATAATCACATTAAAGGACTTCACTTATCTTATTTGTCAATGAACGTATAACCATGCTTTCAAATCCGAATAACAAACATTAGCTGAATCATATAAATCAAGCTTGCACATGTTCAATACATTACCAACCAAACCATGGTTATTTATTACAAATCATATACAAAATTATATAAACTTCTTTATAAACACTTCCAAAGTCGAACATCCATAATTCCCTTATTCATATAAACCAAATTCGCATGCATAAATTATTTAGCCAACCAAGATTAACTTTATTTTAATTTCATTATCTGTTCAAGTTATCGAACCAAGAAATCATACATCAAAGCCATGTTTCATGTTTCTTAAATCTTATGTCTGAAACATAGGGCCACAATTTCATATAACAAGCATATATAACACATCGTTCATTATCATAAATTTCACATATTGTCATTTGGATCATACTCACATTTCTTATCAGAATTTCATATACAAATCACATGTACCTAAACCATATATGGCAAAACACAATTACAATTCCACATTTCTCATATAGTTCATTTGATCATAGTTCACTTGCTGGTATCCAAATCTCATTTTCACATAAATCATATATCAACTAATCATAATCATACTCACTTTCATTGATTAATTTTATATATATCGCAACATACCTGATTCGGATGCACATTCATATACTCATTTATTTCTCAAAATGCTCGTTGAACTGTTCGGAATCAATAAGGATACTCGGAATGCTTATAAGCTCATACAATTCCAATGTCCCAGATGTGGTCTTACATGTAATCAAATATTGATGCCACTGTCCCAGATAGGGTCTTACACGAAATCATATACGATGTCAATGTCCCAGACATGGTCTTACATGTAAATCACAAATCGATGCCAATGTCTCAGACATGGTCTTACACGACAACACATATCGGAATCCTATGTCATGACATATGTATCCTATACTATTCCTATGGTTCGTACGAGGCTTTCAGATGTCGTAATTTGATCGATTCAAGCTCGTAACTAGTTCTCCAATGCTTAATTCATTTCGGCATATACACATATATTTATTATAATTCGATTCAGCACATATAATACATATACAATCAAATTTAATAACATTTATTTACTTATGAACTTACCTTGTTCTAACACGAACGGACCGGAACGACTATTCGATAATTTTTGACTTTCCCCAATTCAAATCTGATTTCCACAATTCTTGATCTAATTAAATACAAATTCAAATTATTTAATCATATATTCAATCAAATTTATCCAAAAACATATAAATGGGCTAATTACACTTTTTCATTTAACATTTTACAGTTTTCGCAATTTAGTCTCTATTTCACAAAACACAACATATTCAAAATTTGACCACACCCATGCTTGGCAGAATTTCACTAAGGTCCCTAGCAGCCCATTTCTTTCATTTATTTTACATTTTGACCCCTCAGTTAACAAATTTACAATTTAGCCTAAATTACTCAAATTCATCAAAAATTCAAATACAAAACATATTTATCTATCATCAAGCTTCCATATTTCATCAATTAACATTTCAAAACTCACAAAATTAACAATGGCATAACTCAAAATCATCATCAAATTCTGAAATTGAGGCATGGGCTTGATAAAACACGAAGCAACGATCTCAAAAACGTAAAAATTATCAAAAACCGACCAACTAACATAGCTTAATCAAAGATAGCAATGGTTGAACCTAGCTTGCTTATTTTCTTTCTTATTCTTTGTTAATTTCAGTCAACATAATGAACAAATGCATGGCCAGTTTAATTATGTTTTATTATAATACATTTTATTCATAACTTACCTTTTAAACCTTTGTAAATTAATATGAAAACTTTACAATGGTTGTCTACTTTCGTCCATACTACTATCTATTGGCCTACTTTCATTTTAAGGCCTCCATATTAAAAGAACGTAGCTATAAAGCAGTTTAACAAATAGCAAGCAAATTTTACAATTTACGCGATTAATCCATTTATAAAATTAAATAACCAATCGGTAAAATTAATTCATGAAAATTTCACACATGCATTCTAACATACTGTAATCACATAAAATATAATTAAAATATTTTTCTGACTCGGATTCATGGTCCTGAAACTACTATTCTAACTAGGGTCTAAACCGGGCTATTACAATCCGTCTGCGGGTGAAATGCAGTACTAAAATTTAATTTTGTACCTAGTCCATCTTGCAATTTCTTCCAAAACCTCGATGTGAATCTCGGATCTCTATCCGAAACAATAGAAATAGGTACTCCGTGTAATCTCACAATCTCAGAGATATACAACTCAGCAAACTTGTCAAGCGAATAATTTGTACGCACAGGAATGAAATGAGCCTATTTTGTCAACCTATCAACTACAACCAAGATTGCATCTTTCTTACCAGAAGATAGGGGTAAACCTGAAACAAAATCCATAGTCACTCTATCCCTTTTCCACTAGGGAATCATAATAGGCTGCAATAAACAAGATGACACTTGATGTTCAGCTTTGACTTACTAACAAATCAAACATTTAAAAACGAACTTTGAAATGTCCCATTTCATATTATGCCACAAATAAATCCGTTTCAAATCATTATACATTTTCATACTTCCAGGATGAACAGATAAACGACTAATATGTGCTTCATTCAAAAAAATCTGAATTAATTCTGAATTTTTAGGAACACAAATTTGGTATCTGAATTTTAAACAGTCATCTGAATTAACTTGAAACACTGACTTAGTGTTTGAATTACATTGAGCTCGTTTTGCTAACATTTCATTATCAGCTTTTTGAGCTTCACAAATCTACTATACAAACAACGGTCTCGCTTTCAACTCAGTTACAATCGATCTATCATCAAATAGAGTCAACTAAGTATTCATTGTACATAAAGAAAACAAAGATTTTCGGCTTAATGCATCAGCAACAACATTTGCTTTTCCCGAATGGTAGTTAATCACTAGCTCGTAAGTTTTTAGCAATTCTAGCCATCTTTGCTGTTGCAAATTCAAATCTTTCTTAGTCATCAGATATTTTAAACTCTTGTGATCTGAATAAACATGAAATTTCTCACCGAACAAATAATGACACCAGATCTTCAATGCAAATACAATGGTTGCTAACTCTAAATCATGAATCGAGTAATTCTTTTCATGCAGCTTCAACTGTCTTGATGCATAAGCTATGACTTTGTCTTCTTGCATCAAAACACAACCCAGGCCATTCAATGATGCATCACTATAGATCACAAAATCTCTACACAATTCTGGCTGTACTAACACTGGAGCTTCAGTCAAAAGAACCTTCAGCTGATCAAAACTTTTCTAACATTTCTCGGACCATTCAAACTTTACATCTTTTTGAAGCAATCTCGTCAACGGAGTTGCAATCATCGAAAAGCCTTTCACAAATCGTCTATAATAGCCGAATAGTCCTAGAAAACTGCAGACTTCAAAAACATTTCTTGGAGGCTTCCAATCTAGTATTGCAAAAATCTTGCTCGGATCGACTCAAATACCCAATGCTGTCACAGTATGCCCCAGAAAAACCAGCCTCACGCAACCAGAATTCACATTTACTAAACTTTGCATATAATTACTTATCTCGGAAAGTCTGCAATACAATTCTCAAATGTTTGGCATGCTCATTTTCATCTCGTGAATATATCAAAATTTCATCAATAAATACAACAACAAATCCATCTAAGTAGGTCTGAAAATCTGGTTCATTAAGTTCATAAAGACAGTAGGTGCATTCGTTAATCCAAAAGGCATTACTAAAAATTCATATTGACCATACCTTATTCTGAATGTAGTCTTCGGCACATCTGAGTCTCTAACCTGTAACTGATAATAGCCCGATCTCAAATCTATCTTTGAAAACACTGTAGCCCCTTTTAACTGATCAAACAAATCATCTATTCTGGGCAGAGGATATTTATTCTTGATCGTCACTTTGTTAAGCTGTCGGTAGTCTATACACATTCTCATCGTGCCATCTTTCTTTTTCACAAACAACACAGAAGCACTCCAGGGTGAGAAACTCGGTCGTGCAAATCCTCTATTAGTTAATTCTTGCAACTGAGATTTTAATTCTTTTAACTCTGTCGGTGCCATTCTGTACGGAGCTATCGATATCAGCATTGTACCCGGCATTATCTCAATACCAAACTCAACCTCTCGTATTGGTGGTAAACCTGATAACTTTTCAGGAAACACATTTGGATACTCACACACAACTGGCACTGATTCAATCTTTTTTTCAGTCACTTTCGTATCAAACACATAAGCCAAGTGAGCTTCATAACCCTTTCTCACATATTTCTGAGCCAATATCAATGAAATCACTACTGGTAAACCATTCAGATCATCTGACTCAATCCAGATAATTTCATTATTCTGACATTTCAAATCAATCATCTTTCGTTTGCAATTCATAACAATATCATGCATCGTTAACCAATCCATACCTAGAATTATATCAAACTCGTCAAATGGTAACAACATCAAATCAGTCGGAAAGTAATTATCCTGAATCATCAACGGACTGTTCTTGCACACTTTATCAACCAACACACACTTGCCTAAGGGGTTCGATACTCTAATTACAAATTTAGTAGACTCTACAGGCAAAGTCTTACTGGATACAAAATTCACACATATATACGAATGAGTTGATCCTGGATCTACCAATGCAATAACTTTAGTATCATAGAGAGTAAAAGTACCGGTAATGACGTCTGAAGATGACGCTTCTTTGCGAGCGTGAATAGTGTAAGCTCGTGCAGGTGCTCTTGCCTCTGACCTCATAGTAGATTCTTTAGTCACTTTCTGGCTACCACTCATATTTCTCGTGTTTTTAGGTGGTCTACCTCTAGCTGAAGTGTTACTCAATCTCACATTCTGTACTGTATCTTGTTTAGCCAACTCCAGACAATCACGAATAAAATAATCCAACGATCCACATTTAAAACAGGCCTGATCATTCAATCTACAATCACCTGGATGCCTTTTAACACAATGTTTACATTCAAGTCGGTTAGATCTTACACTGCCAACACTAGCAATCGAAGTAGCTGGAGCTTTGAAGCTCGATTGTTGTTTCACTCGATCTCTATTTGAATGCCCCACAGATGTATTGGAATGATTAAACGAGTCTCGAAATTTCTTTGACGCAGACTAATAAGATTTACTAGCTAATCTCTTTCTCAAATCTCTTGCTTCATAATCAGCTTTTCTCTTTTCTTTGCTGAGATCTTTGGTTTTACAAGCCCTTTCAACTAACACAACAAATTCTTTAATTTCCAAAAGCTCAACTAATAGCTTTATGTCTTCATTCAATCCATCAACGAATCATTTACACATTATCTCTTCGGTAAAAACATATTCCCGAGCATATTTGCTCGAATGCACAAATTCTCTTTCATATTCTGTGATAGTCATTCGACCCTATTTCAACTCCAGAAACTCTTTATGCTTCTGATCAAGGAATCACTGACTTATGTATTTCTTTCAGAATTCAGATTGAAAGAATTCCTAGGTGACACGTTCCCTCGGAACTACTGATATAAACGTTCTCCACCAACGATACGCATTGTCTCTTAACAGAGATACCACATATTTGATACATTCATCAGGAGTACAAAATAATTCATCAAAAACTCTTATTGTATTCTCGAGCCAGAACTCAGCCCTCTCAGCATCATCATCAACTGTAGCCCGACACTCTTCGGCCCTGTGTTTACGTATCTTATCCACTGGTGGCTTACTCAATCGAATCGAATCTAACACTTGAGGTACAATGGGAACTTGTTGAGGAACAAGTAGGGGTGGAGGTTGTTGAGCAGCCGAATTCATTTGAACGAACTCCGTGAACCACTCACTCATCATTTGGAAGAAGGCTTGCTTAGCCTTTCCCCCCTGGCTACTAGAAATAGGTCTAGAATCAGTCGACACTGCCCCTTGAGCGGGAGCAGGTGCATTACTTTCCACATCATCAGCTATGGCTCATTCAGGATCCATTTTCTATATAAAAACATATTTTAGCTGCCAGGAATCATCACACTATCACAGTTTATATATATGGCATGTATAGCTAGACTCCTATATGCTACGTTAGTCCTAGAATCGACTAAATCGCAGCTCTGATACTAATTAAATGTAACACCCCTAACCAGTATCCGTCACTAAAATAGGGGTACAAGGTATTACCGATCAATACACATCATTCACATACATTTATACATTTCAATATCAAAATATATTCATCTCAATCATATTGTCCCTTCTAAGGTCCTACGAGACCTTAAAGCATGCTTAGAAGTGGTTCGAAACTAAACATATAACATTCACAAACTTTGAGAAACTTATAAATTTTTCAAACTTTAAAAGGTCACACGCTCGTGTGAATAGGTCGTGTGCCTCACACGATTATCAGACACGCCCGTGTCAAATGCCGTGTAAAAACAGGGCATACATACTGACTTGTACCACATCGCCAAAGACACGCCCGTGTGTCAGGCCGTGTGAAATCTAAGGGGGTTACTGACTTGGGTCACACGGCCGACCACACACCCATGTGCTATCCCGTGTGCCACACACGGGCATGTCTAGACCGTGTCAAAACTGTAGGGTGTACTGTCTTTAATTCGAAGGGTACTCTAGGGGACACACGGCAGTGTAACATGAACGTGTGTCACACACAGTTGAGACACATGTCCGTGTCTCTACTCGTGTGGACAAAAATAGGCCATTTGCAAGGCCAATTTGCCACACTTTTCTTACGCTCACCTAGCCATCAAAATGGTATCATTTCATCACAAATATGGGCAGGTAAAACATGCCAAATCACAACCTTTCATGCCATTTCATAATCAACCATTTCACTACTTAAATTCCCAACCAAATTCATAACAAAATAATATACCAAAAATCATTAATCTTGCATAACTTCTAAATGCATTTCATCATCACCTTATCACCTATTTCATGCCACAAAACTTACCATGTCAACATCACATAATCAAGCCACAACATGTCATCATTCCAATCTTAATACTCCAATTTACAACTAACCATAATAGCAATCACATATCAAACCAAAATAAGCTAACACATAAGACATTATATACATCTCATGTATCACATATTAAACCCATAATTCAAGTTAACTTAAATGGCCTTACATATCAACATTTACAAGCCAAATCTCATGGCTAATATCATAACTCAAAACATACCAAAATGACACTAGCCTATACATGCAATATACCATATACACTAAGCTTCAAAAGTACCAACAAGTAGTCGATAGTGTGATGATGGTTCCTGATGATCCTCGATGTCCGAGCTAGCTTCGGTAATCTAGAAAAACATGAAAAGAACACACAAGGTAAGCTTTAAAAGCTTAGTAAGCCATATACAAATAAAACCATCATATGAGTATTTGCATATCAATTTAAATGTGTTAAGCATAGTTAATCACATATATGATCACAAACCTTTCTCATGGTACACATATTCAACTTCACAATTGAATTTATAAATTACTTCTCTTTTCAATACTCGTGTGGATCCCATAAGTACCTGAGTAACTTAGCTCATTCACATATTTTTTTTCGACTTGACTTTGCCCATTGAACCATTCAAAATCATTAAGGATACATGGAAATCACATAAGCTCGTACAATGCCATATCCCAGATATGGTCTTACATGTTATCACATATCGATGCCACTGTCCCAGACAAGGTCTTATACGAAATCGAGTAACGATGCCAATGTCCTAGACATGGTCTTACACGTAATCTCAATACAATGCCAATGTCCCAGACATGGTCTTACATGTTATCACATCTCGATAACCTAATGTCATGACATTCGTATCCTTTACTATTCTTAAGGTTCGTACAGGACTTTCGGATATTGTAACTTCATCAATTTATGCTCGTATTTGCTCGTTCGAAATTCATAGCATTTTAATGATAATAAAACATATATAATTCAATTTAAAGACATTTATTTGCATATGAACTTACCTCGTAGTCGGAGTAGACAAATCGGATTGATTACTCGATAGCTTTCGATTTCCCTCGATCTAAATCTATTTTCTTTCGTTCTTTATCTATATACATTAAAAATTAACTCTTTTATTCACTAAATTATTCAATTTCATCCACAAACACATATTTGGGCATTTTTCACTTTAGCCCCTAAAGTTACGCATTTATTCAATTTAGTCCTTATTTCATAACAACACAAATTACACCAAATTTGACAAAACTAATGCCTGGCCGAATTACCATAGTGCCCCTAATAGCCCATATTTTTCATTATTTCACAATTTAACCCATCAATTTACACATTTCACAATTTAATCCCTAATTTGACATTTTTGTCAAAACTCACTTAACAAAACTTTAATATCTATCATCAAGCTTTCAAAATTCATCAACAATCATTCAACAGCTCAAGCATTCATCAATGGCAACTTACAAAATCATCAATAAATTTAGAAATTAGGTACGAGCTAGCTAGTACTCAAAGCAACGATCACAAATATATAGAAATCATCAAAAACTGAACAAAAATCACATACCAATTGAAGCTCACAAGTGCAAACTTTTTCAAGC
The DNA here is from genome assembly GCA_025698465.1 of Gossypium longicalyx. Classification (NCBI taxonomy): domain Eukaryota; kingdom Viridiplantae; phylum Streptophyta; class Magnoliopsida; order Malvales; family Malvaceae; genus Gossypium; species Gossypium longicalyx. The sequence continues at coordinate 12,381,899 of CM047000.1, forward strand.
TTCATGCCCTAATGTTTCTTCTCCATTTTCAGTTGTAACTAAGATGAATGAATCTATTTTAACCTTTGTTTTTATTTAATTTAACTTAAATTACAAAATGACACTATTACCCTTAATGATTTAACATTAAAATTCCATTAATGATAGGCATAATTGTCCATCCATTAGTCCAATGGTTTAGTAACATCATAAGGACTTCAAGCTTTTAATATCATAACAATCATGCACTTTTAACATATAGTATGCTACTTTTGCATTTTACGTGATTTAGTCCTTTTCTCAAATTAACCATTTAAACAATAAAATTAGCACAGTAACTTTCACACATACATATTCACATGCTGTAAACACATAGAATAATATTAAATTTATTTTACAACCTCAGATTTGTGGTTAAGAAACCACTATTTTGATTTAGCTAAAATCAAGTTGTTACATTGAAAGCCTTATTGACAGAAGCACATGTTTTAGTTCAGCCTGAATCGGGTAAGAAATTTGTAATTTACAATGATGCATCGTTAAATGGCTTAGGTTGTGTTTTGATGCAAAAAGGTAAAGTAATAGCCTATGCTTCAAGATAGCTAAAACTACATGAAAGAAATTACCTGGTACATGATCTTGAATTGGCAACAATTGTGTTTGTATTGAAAATATGGCGACATTATTTGTTTGGTGAAAAATGTCATATATTCACTGATCATAAAAGCTTGAAGTATTTAATGTCACAAAAATATTTGAATTGGAGATAGCGTAGGTGGCTTGAGTTATTGAAAGATTATGATTTGGTTATTGACTATCATCCGGGGAAAGGCAATGTGGTTGCAAATGCTCTGAGTAGAAAATCCCTATTTCCTTTGCGAGCAATGAATACCCGATTACCATTATCTAATGATGGTTCAATCATAGCTGAGTTAAAAGTTAGACTGACATTTTTCCAGCAGATTTCTAAAGCTCAGAAAGATAATAGTAAGTTACAAGCAAAACGGATACAGTATGAATCGACTTCTGATTCAAAATTTCATATTGGGTCTAATGATTATTTATTATTCAGAGGAAAAATATGTGTACTGAAGAATTCAGAACTAGTACAGAAGATTTTGAATAAAGCTCACAATGGTACTATGTCTGTTCATCCCGGAAGTAACAAAAAGTACAATGACCTGAAAAAAATATTTTGGTGGTTGGGCATGAAACGGGATATTTCTGAATATGTATCTAAATGTTTAATATGTCAGTAAGTAAAAGTTGAATATCAAGTGCCTTTGGGATTGTTACAACCAGTTACAATACCGGAATAGAAATGGGAAATAATTACCATGGACTTTGTATCGGGATTACCCTTGTCTCCAAATAAGAACGATGTCATTTGGGTAATTTTCATTCGATTGACAAAGTCTGCACATTTTATTCTGGTACATATGGATTTTTCCTTAGATCAATTGATTGAATTATATGTATCTAAGATATTTGGATTGTCTGGAGTACTTATCTCTATTATTTTAGATAGATATCCTCGATTTACATCTCAATTCTGGAACAAATTGCAAGAAACTCTCGGTACACAGTTACATTTCAGCGCTACATTTCATCCCCAGACAGTTGGTCAATCTGAACGTGTAATACAAATTTTGGAAGATATGCTTCGATGTTGTATTTTGGAATTTGAAGGTAACTGGGAAAAATATTTGCCTTTAGTTGAATTTGCTTATAGTTATAGTTATCAGTCCAATATCAAAATGGCACCGTATGAAGCTTTGTATGGCTAGAAATGTAGAACGCCATTGTATTAGACAAAGCTTAGTGAGAAAAAGATACATGGAGTTTACTTAGTCTGTGAAACCGAAGAAAAGGTGAAAGTAATTCAGGACAGTTTGTAAGTAGCCTCTGATCATCAAAAGTCCTATACTTATCTTAAACGAAAAGAAATAAAATTTCAGATCAGTGATAAGGTATTCTTGAAAGTATCTCCTTGGAAGTAAGTTCTTCTGTTTGGCCGTAAAGGAAAATTGAGTCCATGGTTCATTGAGCCATATGAAATCACAGAAAGAATTGGACCTGTTGCATATTGGCTAGCCTTACCACTAGAACTTGATAAGATTTATAATGTTTTTTTTAGTATCTATGTTACGATGCTATCGATCGGACCCTTCACATGTTATTTCTCCAAAAGAAGTTGAGATTCAGTCTGATATCACTTACAGTGAAGAACCAATCAAAATCCTGGAACATGAAACCAAGGAATTAAGGAATAAAAATGTGGCATTAGTAAAAGTTCTTTGGCAATGACATGGTATTTAAGAGGCTACCTAGGAACCAGAGGATGCCATGAGGAAGCAATATCCTAATCTTTTTACTGGTAAGATTTTCGAGGACGAAAAATTTTAAGGGGGAGAGTTGTAACAACCCATTTTTAGTGAAATCAGAACAGTGGTTTTGGGACCATAAATTCGAGCCGAAAAGAAAATTTATTTTTATATTTTTGGACGGTCTGTATTATGATAGGAATGTCATATGAAAATTCTGATAAGAAAATTTTATCGATTATGTGCTTAATTACGAAAAGGACAAAATTGCATAAAATGCAAAAGTTGGATTCTAGTAGCTAGAAGGATCAAATAGCTATGGAATTCAAACTTGAGGTCCTTATATGGTAATTAGACCATTAAAGAAAAGTTAGTAGATATTTTTGATGAATCATCCATAGAAATTTAGAAAAAGGGCAAGGGCTAAATTGGAAATCAAAATAATTAAAAGATGATAAATTAATAAATAAGAAATATTATCTTATTATTATCATCTTCATCCCCAAAATACATGGAAACCCTAGGAGAGAGAGAAGAAACTAATCAAGCTTAATTGGGTAAGTATTCTTGTCCCGTTTTTAGTAATTTTTATATTTTTGAGATGGGATAACCTAATCTATCTAGATTGGATAGCAATTTGAAAAGTTATCAAAGTATAGAAAATTTTCCATGGATGAATATGCTGAAAATTTGAAATTTATGGTAGAAAATGAAAGGTTGTTGATAGATAAACAACTTTTACAAATTGAATTTTGATGAAATTGTGATTTAGGGACTAAATTGAAAAGTTGTGAAAATTGAAGAAAAATTATGAATTTTATAGTATGCATATGCTGTAAATTTTATACTGAAATTTCAGTTAGGCTTGGAATAAGGAATAAATTGGATGAATATCATTTTCCGAGCCTAAGGACGAAATTGGAATTTATGGAAAGTTTAAGGGCAAAATGGTAATTTTGTTTAGGATTTAAATTGAGTCCAATTGAATATGAAATGTGATAAATTGATGATTAAATTCATTTATATAGATCCGGATAACTCAAATTCGAAGCTAGATCGAGGAAAAGAGAAAGTTTTGGATTAGTAGATTTTCTTATACAAATTAGTAGAAAGTTTAAGGACTAAATTGTTAAAATGCTAAATTTACATGAATTCTTGTGAAAATTTGATAAATATGGACTATATAGGGATAATATAAAATTTGGATAGCAATGTTTTGGTTAAATTGTGATAAATTTGAAAGTTTCGGGACTAAATTGAATAAAAGATAAAAGTTTAGGGTAAAAGTGTAACATATTGATGAAGGGTCAAACATGTGAATTTAAGTGTTTTAAAATATTTGATTTGGTAAATTGAATTAAATTATTATATGTAAATCAAGAAACGGATCAGACAGTTGAGAATTGCAGGAAAGGAAAAATCGTTGACTAGTCGTTGTCGAGGTTTTGGTAATTATTGTGTTTTGGTAAGTTCGTATTAGATGTTCTTCTGCTTATTAATGTTAAAATCATAGTTGTATATATATACATATATATTATGTCTATATGTGTATAATAAACATGGTTGATCAAGGAAAGTTTGCAAATGTGATCAAAGACTTGAATGGAAAAATATGGCTTTTGTATTTGTTTGATTGAAACATGTTATGCTATGTAAAGTTTGTATTAAAATGATCTTGTTATATGGTTAATATCAAGAAAGGATTATAGCATACAGGTTAAAGCCCTTGTGAACTTAGTGAATAGCTAGAATACAAATGACATGCCATTAGGGTGTTTTAAGTACTAGTTGCTGGTGATTACAGTTTCAAGTACTTTGTACCAATGTTATTGTAACAGCCCGTTTTCAGTGATGTCAGAAACAGTGGTTTTGGGACCAAAATTTTGATGAGTAAACTGTTATGTTATTATTTATTTAGTTTCTACGAGATTATATTAAGGTCATATTAAAATTTTGTTAAGAAATTTTGATGTTCAAATGGTTAATTATGTAAAAAGGACTAAATCGTAAAAAGTGTAAAAGTTGAGTTCTAATTGCTAAAGGGGTCTAATGACTATGAAATCTTAAACTAAAGGACTTGAATGGTAATTATACCAATTAATGAGATAGTGGATGTTTATGGGCATGGTTTTAATGAAAATTTGAAAGTTTATAAAGGTTAAAAAGGTAATTGAATAATTAAAACCTAAATTAAATAAAACCAAAATGGCTTCATCTTCTTCCATTTTTTTCTCCACTAAAATCTAAAAGAAATAATATCAATTTTAGGGTTCTAAGGTTCAACCACTTCAATTGCTTGAATGGTAAGTGATTTTGGTCCAATTTTTAATGATTTTTATGTTTTTGAGTCTATTTTAGCTTAATCTAGCCATCCCAAGGGTTAATTTGTAAAATCGTTAAAATTTGAGGGACTTACCATGAATTATTTTGAATGAATTTTGATGCTAATTGATATATTATGAATCTTTGTTGAAAAATAAACAAGTTTTGTTAAGTGATTTTTGATGAAGTTTGGAGATATGGATTAATTTGTTAACAGTATAAATTCTAGGGTTTTATTGTGAAATGATGGTAACTATGGGTTGCTTCAAGGTCCCTTGCATCTTTGATTAACAGGAATTTAGGTTAAAATGGTTAGATTTTAAGTTATGAGCTTAAGGATTAAATTGTGAAAAGTTAAAATGTTAGGGGCAAATTGGTGATTTTGTATAAATATGAACTGTGGATAAAATTGAATACTAGAAGTATTTAGTGGATTAAAATGACCTATTTAGATCAAGATAAACCACGATCAAACTTAGAACGAGGAAACGCTAAAGCTTCAGATTAGTTCGATCTAACTAATACGCCCTAGCTATCGAGGTAAGTTCGTATGAACTGTAATCACTTAAACACTATTTAGAATTGAATGTTTATTATGTTGTTTTGATATAAATGAATCAATTTTCAAATGTATCAATTCTATGATGAATTAACGGATACCGAGTCCCGGTTGAACCTTAGGAATTCTTAATATACAAATGACATGTCATTAGGAATTTCATGTTTCAAGTGCTGGTCTTGAATGCCCTACTTGTAACACCCCAAACCCAGCCCAGACATTATGGCCGAATCCGGCATGTTACATTGAAGTGTTTTAGCGAAAAACGTGTTTTCATTGAAAACCCTTCTTAAAATAAAAGAAACCTTAATTAACTTATAAAACTCTTTTTATTTTTCAATCACGAAAACCTGTTTAAAACATATGATTTTATGAAAACCTGTTATTTTAAAATTCTATTGCAGAAGCGTAGAAAAACATGTTATGATTTAGCAAAACCATGTTCAACATTTCATAATTACAACGCATGAAAATAAAAACCAAAATAATAACAAAATGGAAGCCTTATAACAATCAAGTCTGAAAAGTACTTAATGAAATAGAAACTTATATGCTTAGAAAAAAAAGAAGTCCAAATTGTCATGCTAGTTGGCCACCCAAAGTCCCTCCAAACATCAAACCTTCTACTAAGCATCACCTGAAAATAAAATAAAAGAGGGGGGTGAGTTTTCACAAACTCAGTGTGTACAACCCTCAACACAAAAAAAACAAGCATTCCAAAAACCATCATACATCAAACATGCAATGCAATCCCATCCAAATTATCCATTCGCTACACACCAGCTCCGTCCCCCGTCACACCATGTGGGGATATAAATATCGACCCACCCAACCGACACACCAAGGGTAGCCCGATTGCGGAACTACCTTTATTTACATATTAGGCTTTAAAAGCTGCCGTTGGATCCATGATTGTCAAGCAACCATGCGATCCTCATATACTTCCTCCATTCCATATTTCCCTACTAACTGCCCTAACGGACTGATCACAGTCATCTCTGTGATATCCTAAATTAGGGCCTAATCGGAATAGTGGTTTTGGGACCACAAATCCAAGATAGAAATAATTATTTTATAATTATTTTTAGATCTATGATATGATTACATGATTGTGTGAAAATTTCGTGAAGAAATTCTATGGATAAAGTGCCTAATTTGAAATTAGGGACTAAATTGAATAAGTTGCAAAACTTGCATTCTAGAAGTTTTTAGTATGAAATTGCTTTGGAATATTACTTAGGAGGTCTTAAATAGAAATTTAACCAATTTCTAAAATTTTGGACAAAAATGGGCTTGTACATGAAAACTTACAAAGAAAGGCATTAAGGGCATTTTTGTCATTTGGTAAATATAGTCATTAAAAAGGAAAAAATAACACAAGAATAGACTCATCTTCTCCATAGGCTGTTAAATTTTTCTTGTCACCATAGATAGGGTTTCCAACATTTTTAAACCTTGATTGTAAGTGATTCCAAGTCTCGTTTTTAATGTTCTTTACGTTTTTTGAGTCTCGGTAACTTGATTAAGCTTATTCTAGCAATAATTTAACCTAGGGTTTATATTTGGAAAAATACCCATAGGTGAAATGTGTTTATTTTTATGTTTTATGGTAGAATATGAAGCTTGAAATTCTGTTAAATGACTTTTGCTAAGCGATTTTATGTGAAAACGAGTAAAACGACAAAATCGGTAAAAATACCTAATGTTCATAAGTATATGTTAGAGTGAGAATTTGATGTTGCCATAGAAGGAAACAATGATCACCATGTCATAAAACATAAGAAAATAGGATGAAGTTTAATTTCCGAGCCTTGGGGAAAAAGTGTAAAAATGTAAAAGTTTAGGGGCAAAAATGTAATTTTGTAAAAGTTTGAGTCAAGGAATGTTTTAATAAATGTGAGTATTAAATAAGCTAATTTTTTATTATAGATCAAGAAAACAAGATTCAAGTTGTGGTCGAGGGAAAAAAAATAAAGGTTCCGAGGAATAGGCTCGATTTCTAACATTTTGTACCAAGGTAAGTTCATGTGTAAATTTGGTAACATAATTGTTATTTTAAGTAATTTAATGATATGATATGATGATTATTATTATGAAATATTATGCTTTGGGGTTATTATTTAGTAATATTCAAATTATGTATGCTACTTGATAAATATGAATTGCTACTGAGTATCGATTTCAACATTCCGTGGAAGACGGCAAAGATGTGTAATCGAGGGAAAGCCTGTTTGAACCTTTGGAATAGATTAGAATACAAGTGACATTTCACTAGGATATTTGAGTTCCGAGCTCGTTGAGTTGAGTCCGAGTTCACTTATGGATGCGAACGCTCGAGCTCGTTGAGTTGAGTCCGAGGGGTTACATGGTAGCTTGGCTACATAATTTCCGCAGGCTATTGAGTTTGTCTAGCTGCGGGTATGGAACTTATGTGCATGCAATCTGTGTATTCGAATTATATTCTGATGTGTTCAACGGGTGAATTTTAAGTAAATAAGGAGAACACCTAAAACAAAGGTGACATGTTGGTAAGTGTGGTGAATGAGAAAATTTTGACAGGTATGTGCTTAAACCCTCGGGTTGAGAACTTGGTATGATGATATTGTGGTAAGATAGTAAATGCAAATGTAACATGAATGTTTTGATGATATTTATGCAAATGATGTTTTGTGTTGGATTGAATGATTATGTTACTTGCTATTTACATGCGAACTTACTAAGCATTTATGCTTACTCCCTTCTTTCCATTCTTTGTAGTTTTGACAAGCTAGCACGAAAATTAAGAACGGTCGGAGGCATCGCTCACACTATCCGTAGATCATTTTGGTATAGTAGCTTGTATACTTTGAGTATGGCATGTATAGCATTGTAATCATTTTGTGTATATAATCTTATGATATGGCTATTGAGTGGTAAGCAAATGTTTGGTAATGATTAGCCATTATAATGGCTAATCAATGATCATATTTGGTGTTATGTATGCTTAATGTGCTATCTAATCCATGGAAATTCATAAAAAGCTAAAATTTACTATAAAACAGTATCATATAGCAATAATGATGCGAGTTTGAAAAATCACTAAAAATAGTATAGACAGAATTATATGGTGAGTAAAATATGAAGTTGAATCTTATTATGTCTATTTCATAAGGAAAAACAAAACAGGTAAATGAGTTGTATTTCACGAGATATTTGGGTTTTGGTGGAACAGGGTCAGAGTGATTTCTGAATCCCCTATTCCGACTTTAGAAATTCACTAAAACTTTTACAAAAATAATTAAAAGTCATACTTTATATGTACAGATTCCTTATTGAGTCTACTTTTAAGAGAAAGAAACGACATAGTCATCTAAATCTTGTACAGAGAGAAAAGTTATTCGTAGTGAAAAGAGGTCAGAGCAATTGAACACTGAAATAGGGGAAAATTTAACTAATAAAATGTACTAATTGGCCCAACCAGAAATTCTAGAAAACAATTAGTAAATAGATATATGAGTCTAGTTTGAGGTAAAATTTACAGTTTTGAATTTTGAGTTTTGTAACTCGAGATATGAATTTTTTAGCGATTGTGACATAGATGGGCAATTTATTACGAAAGGTGAAATAAATTGTTTGAAATTATTTAAGTGATATTTTAAGTCTGTTAACACCTCGTGCTCAACTCCGGCGACGGCCTCGAGTAAGGGGGTTTTACATTTGGTGGTATCAGAGCTACAATTTAGTCGGTTCTTAGACAAACGTGACTTATGTACGGTTTTTGCTATACATGCCATATATATACTATGATAGTGTGACGACTCTTGACCTTTAAAATGATTTTTTTATAGTAAATGGATCCCGATCCAGCTGTGGCTGATAATGTAGAGAGCAATGCGTTAGCTCCTATTGAAGGGGCAGTGCCGACTGAAAGTCGACCTCCTACTGTTGGTCAAGGAGGAGGAGAAGGGGATCGGGAAGCTTTTCTCCAGATGTTGAATGCATGGTACACCGAGTTCGTTCGTACGAACCCGAATGCTCAACCTCCCCCACCTCCCCCAATTCCTCAACCTGTACCTCTGATGCCTCAAGGAATGGATCTGATGAAATTTCATAGAACTCTAGTTGCCAGAATTCACAAACAAGGAGCTGAAGAATTCAGGGAAAATGTTGATGATGATGTCGAGAAAGCAGAATTTTGGGTTGAAAATTCTATTCGAGTATTTGATGAATTGTCTTGTACACCTGAAGAGTGCTTGAAATGTGTTATATCCTTGTTGAGAGATTCAACCTATTATTGGTGGAAGCCATTGATTTTAGTGGTACCGAAAGAGAAAGTGACTTGGGAGTTCTTTCAAGAAGAATTTCGAAAGAAATACATCAGTGAAAGATTTGTTGATCAGAAGCATAAAGAATTTCTCGAGTTAAAACAAGGCAACATGACAGTTACTGAGTATGAAAGGGAGTTCGTTCGATTGAGTAAGTATGCTAGAGAATATATTCCTTCAGAGGCTAAAATGTGCAGATGATTTGAAGACGGACTCAATGAAGATATTAAAGTATTTGTGGGAATTCTTAAGTTGAAAGAGTTCGTAGTACTTGTTGGTCGGGCTTGCAAGGCTGAAGAACTAATTAAAGAAAAGAGAAAGGCTGAGGCTGAGACTAGAAATTTGACGAAAAGACCGACGAGCAGTGCATTGCCACCGCAATCTAGAAAATCCAGAGATATGTATTCTCGTTCTCATGTTTCGGCTGAACATTCGTATGGGAATCGTAAGAAGCAAAATGTGGGTTTTAAATCTCAGACTACTTCTGTGGCTAGTGTGGGAAATTCGAGATTTGTTAAACCCGAGTGCCAATGATGTGGTAGGAGACACCTTGGTCCATGTAGAACTAACTAATGTTACCAGTGCGGTTCTCCATATCATTTTATTAGAGACTGTCCAGAGAGAATTGAAAAAGAAAAATTTCAGAGTGCAAAACCTAGTGGTGCAGTTTCGAGAGGAAGATCTTCAAGAAATGCTGGGAATGAGGCAAGCAGCATGAATGTAGTCAGAGATTCAACATTTAAATCTGAAGCTAGAGCTCCGACTAGAGCTTATGCCATAAGGGCACGTGAAGATGCTTCATCTCCCAATGTGATCACTGGTATTTTCTCTCTTTATGGTGTTAATGTTATTGCTTTGATTGACCTCGGTTCTACTCATTCATATTTGTGCATGAAATTGGTGTCTAATATGAGTATACCTGTTGAGTCTACAGAATTTATGATTAAAGTGTCAAATCCATTAGGCAAATGTGTTATAGTTGATAAAGTATGCAAGAAATATCCTTTAATGATTAAAGGTCATTATTTTCCGGCCGACTTGATGTTGTTGTCGTTTGATGAATTTGATGTTATTTTGGGTATGGATTGGTTGACATTGCATAATGCTATATTAAATTGTAAACAAAAGGGTATTGAATTAAAATGTGAAAATGGTAAAATTCTGCGGGTTGAATCAGACGAATCAGAGGCATTGCCTAGTGTGATTTCTTCGATATTGGCTCAGAGATATTTGAGAAAGGGTTACGAAGCTTATTTGGCGTATGTGTTGAATACAAAGGAATTTGAGAAGAAAATTGAATCAGTGCCGATTTTATGTGAATTCGCGGATGTATTTCCAGAAGAGTTGCCAGGTTTACCTCCTATTAGAGAAGTAGAATTTGGTATTGAGTTGATATCGGGAACAACTTCGATCTCGATTGCTCCATATAGAATGACACCAACAAAGTTAAAAGAATTAAAGTCGCAGCTGCAAGAGTTGACTGACAAAGGCTTTATGAGATCAAGTTTTTCACCTTGGGGTGCTCCTGTATTATTTGTGAAAAAGAAAGATGGCTCTATGAGATTGTGTGTAGACTATCGGTGGCTAAATAAGGTGAAAATCAAAAACAAGTATCCGTTGCCAAGAATTGACGATTTGTTTGATCAGCTGAAAGGAGCGACATGGTTTTCAAAGATTGATTTGAGGTCTGGATACTACCAGCTGTGGGTAAAAGAGTTAGATGTGCCTAAAACTACTTTTAGAACAAGGTACGGCCATTATGAATTTTTAGTTATGCCATTCGGTTTGACAAATGCTCCTGCTATGTTTATGGACTTAATGAATAGCATATTTCGGCCATACTTGGACAAGTTTGTTGTAGTATTTATTGATGATATCTTAATTTATTCAAAAGATGAAACAGAGCATACTGAGCACTTGAGGACAGTTTTGCAAACTTTGAGAGATAAGCAGTTGTATGCCAAGTTTAGTAAGAGTGAGTTTTGGCTTCAAGAAGTAGGATTTTTGGGTCATATTGTTTCAAGTGATGGTATACGGGTTGATCCCAGTAAAATTTCGGCTATTGTTGATTGGAAACCGCCGAAGAATGTAACTGAGGTTAGAAATTTCTTGGGTCTAGCTGGTTATTATCGACGGTTTGTAAACTGATTTTCTATAATTGCTACTCCTGTGACTAGACTACTCCTAAAGGATGTTAAATTTGAGTGGACGGAAGAATGTCAATAGAGCTTTGAGAAATTGAAAAAGTTACTAATTGAAGCACTAGTGTTGGTACAACCCGAGTCAGGTAAAGAATTTGTGGTGTATAGTGATGCTTCTCTAAATGGCTTAGGATGTGTACTTATGCAAGAAGGAAAAGTTGTCGCTTATGCTTCGAGGCAGTTGAAACCTCATGAAAGGAATTATCCGACTCATGATTTGGAACTGGCTGCTATAGTGTTTGCTTTGAAGATTTGGCGACATTATCTGTATGGTAAAAAGTGTCGAGTATATACCGACCACAAAAGTCTCAAGTACTTGATGTCACAAAAAGACTTGAATTTGAGACAACAGAGATGGTTAGAATTATTGAAAGATTACGAGCTTGTGATTGACTACCATCTGGGGAAAGCAAATGTGGTTGCCGATACTTTGAGAAGAAAGTCGTTGTTTGCTTTGAGAGCTATGAATACTCAGTTGATGGTGTCTGACGATGGTTCGATTCTAGCAGATTTGAGAGCAAGACCAGTGTTTTTACAAGAGATTTGTGAAGCTCAGAAAAGTGACCAAGATTTATAAGCTAAGAGGAAGCAATGTGAGGCTAATACAGGATCAGATTTCAGAATTGGTTTTGATGGTTGCTTGATGCTTAAAGATCGAATTTATGTACTGAAAAATGATGAGTTGATTCAAAAGATCTTGCACGAAGCACATAGTGGTTGTTTGTCAATTCACCCAGGCATTACAAAAATGTACAATGACTTGAAGAAAATGTATTGGTGGAATGGAATGAAAAGAGATATCTCTGAGTTTGTATCGAAATGCTTAATTTGTCAACAAGTGAAAGCTAAACACAAAGTGACTTCGGGACTACTTCAACCTATCATGGTTCCCAAATGGAAGTGGGATCGAATTACTATGGATTTTGTATCAGGGTTGCCGTTAACTCCGAGGAAGAAAGATGCCATTTGGGTAATAGTCGACATATTGACTAAATTGGCTCATTTTATTCTGGTATGTACTGTTTATTCTCTTAATAAGTTGGTTGAATTGTATATCAGTGAGATTGTTAGACTTCACAGTGTACCTTTATCGATCATTTCGGATAGAGATCCAAGATTTACATCGCGATTTTGTCAAAAGTTGCAAGAGGCATTAGGTATGAAGTTAAATTTCAGCACTGCCTTCCATCCACAGATAGATGGACAATCAGAGAGAGTAATTTAGATTCTTGAAGACATGCTCAGATGTTGTGTATTGGAATTCCAAGGTAGTTGGGAAAGATACTTACCGTTGGTAGAATTTGCCTACAATAATAGTTATCAAACGATTTTGAAGATGGCACCTTATGAAGCATTGTACGGTCGTAAGTGTCAGACGCCATTGTATTGGACTGAACTCAAAGAAAATTAGATTTATGAAGTTGATCTAATTAAAGAAACCAAAGAAAAAGTGAAAGTGATTCGAGATTGTTTGAAAGCTGCTTCAGATAAACAGAAATCCTACGCAAATTTGAAACGAAAAGAAATCGAGTTTCAAGTCAGCAATAAGGTATTTTTAAAAGTGTCTCCATGGAAGAAAGCTCTTAGATTTGGTCGGAAAGGCAAGTTGAGTCCGCGTTTTATTGGGCCGTATGAGATAATTGAAAGAGTTGGACTGGTAGCATATCGGTTAGCATTACCACCTAAATTAGAGAAGATTCATGATGTGTTCCATGTATCTATGTTACGTCGATATCGTTCGGATCCTTCACATGTAATTTCACCGACGAAAATTAAGCTACAACCGGATATGACTTACAATGAAGAACCGATTAATATTTTAGCTCGAGAGATCAAGCAACTAAGAAATAAAAGTATCGCTCTCATGAAAGTATTATGGGAAAAGCACGGAGTAGAAGAGGCTACATGGGAGCCTGAGGAAACTATGAGGAATCAATACCCCACCTGTTTACCGGTAAGATTTTCGGGGACGAAAATCCCTAAAGGGGGGAGAGTTGTGATATCTCGAATTAGGGCCTAATCAGAATAGTGGCTTCGGGAGCACAAATCTAGGATAGAAATAATTATTTTATAATTATTTTTAGACCTATGATATGATTGCATGATTGTGTGAAAATTTCGTGAAGAAATTCTATGCATAAAGTGCTTAATTTGAAATTAAGGACTAAATTGAATAAGTTGCAAAACTTACATTCTAGAAGTTTTTAGTATGAAATTACTTTGGAATATTAATTAGGAGGTCTTAAATAGCAATTTAACAAATTTTTAAAATTTTGGACAAAAATGGGCTTGTACATGAAAAATTACAAAGAAAGGCATTAAGGGTATTTTTGTCATTTGGTAAATATAGTCATTAAAAAGGGAAAAATAACAAAAAAAAAATAGACTCATCTTCTCCATAGGCCGCTGAATTTTGCTTGTAACTATAGCTAGGGTTTCCAAAATTTTTAAACCTTGATTGTAACTGATTCCAAGTCCCGTTTTTAATGTTCTTTATGTTTTTGGAGTCTCGGTAACTTGATTAAGCTTATTCTAGCAATAATTTAACCTAGGGTTTTTATTTGGAAAAATACCCATAGGTGAAATGTGTTTATTTTTATGTTTTATGGTAGAATATGAAGCTTGAAATTGTGTTAAACGACTTTTGCTAAGCGATTTTATGTGAAAACGAGTAAAACGGCATAATCGGTAAAAATACATAATGTTCATAAGTATATGTTAGAGTGAGAATTTGATGTTGCTATAGAAGGGAGAAATCATCAACATGTCATAAAACATAAGAAAATAGGATGAAGTTTAATTTCCGAGCCTTGGGAAAAAGTGTAAATATGTAAAAGTTTAGGGGCAAAAATATAATTTTACCAAAGTTTGAGTCAAGGACTATTTTAATAAATGTGAGTATTAAATAAGCTAATTTTTTTATTATAGATTAAGAGAAATGAGATTCAAGTCATGATCGAGGGAGAAAAATAAAGTTTCCGAGGAATAGACTCGATTTCTAACATTTTGTACCAAGGTAAGTTCATGAGTAAATGTGGTAACATAATTGTTATTTTAAGTAATTTAATGATATTGATATGATATGATGATTATTATTATGAAATATTATGCTTTGGGGTTATTATTGAGTAATATTCAAATTACGTATGCTACTTGATAAATATGAATTGCTACAGAGTATCAGTTTCGACATTCCGTGGAAGACGGAGAAGATGTGTAATCGAGGAAAAGCCCATCTGAACCTTGGGAATAGATTAGAATACAAGTGACATGTCACTAGGATATTTGAGTTTCAAGCTCGTTGAGTTGAGCCCGAGTTAACTTATGGATGCGAATGCTCGAGCTCGTTGAGTTGAGTCCGAGGGGTTACATGGTAGCTTGGCTACATAATTTCTGTAGGCTATTGAGTTTGTCTAGCTGCGGGTATGGCACTTTTGTGCATGCAATCTGTGTATTCGAATTATATTCTGATGTGTTCAACGGGTGAATTTTAAGTGAATAAGGAGAACACCTAAAACGAAGGTGACATGTTGATAAGTGTGATGAATGAGAAAATTTTGATAGGTATGTGCTTAAACCCTCGGGTTGAGAACTTGGTATGATGATATTGTGATAAGAGAGTAAATGCAATTGTAACATGAATGTTTTGATGATACTTATGCAAATGATGTTTTGTGTTGGATTGCATGATTATGTTACTTGCTATTTACATGTGAATTTACGAAGCATTTATGCTTACTCCCTCCTTTCCATTCTTTGTAGTTTTGACAAGCCAACTCGAAAATCGGGAACGATCAGAGGCATCGCTCACACTATCCGTAGATCATTTTGGTATAGTAGCTTGTATACTTTGAGTATGGCATGTATGGCATTGTAATCATTTTGTGTATATAATCTTATGATATGGCTATTGAGTGGTAAAAAAATGTTTGGTAATGATTAGCCATTGGAATGGCTAATCAATGATCATATTTGGTGTTATGTATGCTTAATGTGCTATCTAATCCATGGAAATTCATAAAAAAGATGAAACTTACCATAAAATAGTATCATACAGCAGCAATGATGTGAGTTTAAAAAATCACTAAATATAGTAGAGACAGAATTAGATGGTGAGTAAAATATGAAGTTTAATCTTATTATGTCTATTTTCATAGGGAAAAAATAAAATAGGTAAATGAGTTGTATTTCATGAGATATTTGGGTTTTGGTGGAACAGGGTTAGAGTGATTTCTGAATCCCCTCTTCTAACTTTAGAAATTCACTAAAAAATTTGAAAAAATAATTAGAAGTCATACTTTATATGTATAGATTCCTTATTGAGTCTACTTTTAAAAGAAAGAAACGGTAAAGTCATCTATAATTTGTACAGAGAGAAAAGTGATTCGTAGTGAAAAGAGGGCAGAGCAGTTGAACACTGAAATAGGGGAAACTTTTACTAATAAAATGTACTAATTGGTCCAACCAAAAATTCTAGAAAACAATTAGTAAATAGATAAATGAGTCTAGTTTGAGATAAAATTTACAGTTTTGAATTTTGAGTTTTGTAACTAGAGATATGAATTTTTTAGAGACTGTGACGTAGATGGGAAGTTTATTACGAAAGGTGAAATAAATTGTTTGAAATTGTTTAAGTGATATTTTTAGTCTGTTAACGCCTCGTGCTTGACTCCGGCGATGGTCTCGGGTAACGGGGTGTTACAATCTCATTTGCAGTAATCTCAAACATATCACCCAAAGATTCAGTCATATTGTGTGCAACATATGAATGCGTCGATCCAATATCAATCAATGTTGTGTAAGGTAACTCCTATATAAAGAACATACCCGTTATCACATCTGGGGCATCCCCGTCTTCTCGGCGATGACCAGTATAAACCGAAGCTGGCTGTCTCGCCTCAGCATGGCCTATATTTCTACCTGGTGCTTCACGTTCACGTCCATTTCCATTACTGCCCCTGGCCTGTCCACGACCCCTTGGCGGCAGCTGTCCACCCCTTGGTGGCTGAGCACCACCTTGGCCCACTACTGGCTCTCGACCTAGCACTCGGGGGCAATCCTTGATCCTATGCTCCATAGACCCACAAGCAAAACAAGCTCTTATTCTCTTCTAACACTCACCTCCATGTCTTCTCCCGCAATCAACACAAGGTGGCACCCCTAGATTAGCAGCAGGGGGCCCTGCTCTAATTGGCCCATTATTTCTGGCCCTAGCCCTAGGCCTCTGTCCAACACCAAGAGTCTCAGTCTCCCTCTTATTCTTACCCCTTTTTCTTTCTCGATTTAAGTGCTCAATGCGCTTAACCTCCTTCGCTATCTTTATCTTTTCCACCAACTCCGAGAAAACTCGCTCCCTTTGTGGAGCTATCAATACCCTAAGGCTATCTCTCAGTCCATCCTCAAACCTAATGCAACGCTCATAGTCCGTTGCCACCATTACTCTTGCATACCTACTAAGGCGTAGAAACTCCGCCTCATACTTTGCCACCGATTTGTTTCCTTGGGTCAAGTTCAGGAACTCCTTCCTTCTAGCATCCACATAGCTTGCACCCACATACTTCCCTTAGAATGAAGCTTTGAAAAACTCCCAAGTGACCCACTCCAGTTGGGTGCTCTCTTTCACCGTCAGCCACCACTGGAGGCTTCTTCCCTAAGTAGTGACACGGCTCATTTTTGCTTTTACTCCGGTGAACAATCCAGGTCCTCCATTATCCTTTCAGTGGCCTCCAACCAATACTCTGCCACGTTAGGAGCCACGCCAGCTATGCCCTTAAAGATCTCAGCCCCATTCGATCAAATTCGCTTCGAAATGGATCCCCGATTTCCAATGCCATTGCTGTGGCCAGCGACCCTTTCCAAAATTCTCAGCATTACCTATGACAATGTATCTTCTCCCGTGGCCAGATCATATGGTCCATTCCCAGCCACAGGTGAGGTCGGAGCCTCTTCTACTCCAACATCGGGCATATGGCCCAATACCGACGATTCAGCCTTAACACTTTCGCGGCCTCGGCCACGACCTCTTGCACCTCTTCTAGTACTCATCGTCGATTCGCGTATTATCTGGATTAGAAAATTTATGAAGTTTTAGTTATTTTAGTACTTATACCGATGTTTTATGAAAATATTTAAAGAGAAGATTGTTTTCGAAAATCCTCTACAGTTTCAAGTTCTTGCGGGCTTTGGTTCCATTCTAACAAAATCATCTAAAGTAGCCCTCTAACTATCTATTGTATAACAATTTAAACAAACTTAAGAATAAGAACACTTACTTGGTTCAACGTCGGAGACTCGGTGTGCCGCTCAGCAAGTTTTCCCTTTTTCCAAAACATTGTGATTCAAAATATTTTTAAAATCCAAATAGTAAGTAGAAAAGAGAAACCAAATAATAATAAGGCCCACTTCACAGCTCGAGATTTGTAATCTGGGCTCTGATACCACTAAATGTAACACCCCAAACCTGGTCCAGACGTTATGGTCAAATCCGACATGTTACATTGAAGTGTTTTAGCGAAAACTTTGTTTTCATTGAAAACCCTTCTTAAAATAAAAGAAACATTAATTAAATTATAAAAACTCTTTTTATTTTTCAATCATGAAAACCTGTTTAAAACATATGATTTTATGAAAACCTGTCATTTTAAAATTTTGTTGCAAAAGCGTAGAAAAACATACTATAATTTAGCAAACCCATGCTCAACATTTCGTAATTACAACACATGAAAATAAAAACCCAAATAATAACAAAATGGAAGCCTTATTACAATCAGGTCTGAAAAGTACTTAATGAAATAGAAACTTATATGCTTAGAAAAAAAACAAGTCCAAATTGTCTTGCTAGCTGGCCACTCAGAGTCCCTCCAAACATCGAATCTTCTACTAAGCATCACCTGAAAATAAAATAAAAGAGGGGGGTGAGTTTTCGCAAACTCAGTGTGTACAGCCCTCAACACAAAAAAAAAACAAGCATTCCAAAAACCATCATACATCAAACATGCAATGCAATCCCATCCAAATTATCCATCCGCTACACACCAGCTCCGTCCCCCGTCACATCATGTGGGGATATAAATATCGACCCACCCAACCGACACACCAAGGGTAGCCCAGTTGCGGAACTACCTTCATTTACATATTAGGCTTTAAAAGCCGTCGTTGGATCCACGATTATCAAGCAACCATGCGATCCTCATATACTTCCTCCGTTCCATAATTTTCAACCCATATGCAACCTAAGCAGAATATCATATGTATGCATGTAACTTACATTCAATACCTAGGGGTATTTTGGTCATTTTTGCCCTTAGGGGCATTTCGGTAATTTTCCCTTCATTACGGTTTTCACTTACCTTGGCCCCTTAACAAGTCTCGTGAGCTAAGATAAACAAATACTATGCACCAGGTAGGATTCCAAAGAAGAGGAGGTGGGTCATTAAGACCGCTTAAGTACCAAGCTCTCCTTAGATCCAATCCTAGACATGCATATACCCGTTGCCACACCTTAACCCTATGACTTGTCCACGGTCGCAAATAATTATTAAGTTTTATGTAGTTATCATATTCTAGGCCAAAAACCCCTTACAAAGCCCAATCAAATTCACATACCTATATCTAGCCCATTAGGCCCAAATCACCTATATATGGCCGATTATGCGTAAATCACATTTATATGGCCCGTTAGGCCCAGTCACTTTCATATTCATGCTCACATACAAATTCCTATCACATAGCATCAATATTCAGTTATTTCCTATTATTGGCCCAATAGCCCATCGGGCCCATTTAGCACATTCCGGTCTATATGGCCAAATCACAACCCAAATCCATGGAATCGCCTGTGGGCCTCAAGCAACCTATCGGTTTCCTCCTCACGAGTGTTCGCGCACTCGCAAGACTACCGCAGCCAAACTTTTAGCTTTTCGGTATTTCGGCATTTCGGCCTTTTGGCTTTTGCCGATCTACTTGTGTGTGCAGTGTATGTACACACCTAGTAAGCAAACGTGTTGCGATTCCCTTACTCACCAACCTACAAACAATATCACCCTTCAATTAATCGCATGCTTAATACATATCTTTACTAAAACCGAAACCACCTTAACCTTACCTTGTGCGATCAGCCCCTTCTTAAATCACTAAGCACGATCAACTCCTAGATCTGCACCAATCTTAACTATTAAAACCAGAATAATAGATGACTCGTATCCAACACAACTCGCCTTACCTACACTATGAACATTCGACCACCTTAGCCAATTGGAGAGGAATACTTACCAAAACCACAAGCACCTAAAGGTAATTTCGACAGACAGCTAAGATTCGAGATCCGATACTAATTCCCTACCACAGTTGATTAGAAAGAGTTAGGGATAATAATTGATACTTAGCAAGGAAAACCGATTGGAAGAGCAACACTTACACTAGATCTGGTCAAAGAGTATTCGGCCCTTGGGGGATTTGGCTTTTCCAGCTTTCAACTTAGTATGGTGAATAAGGTTTATTTGGCATGAATAAAAGAAGAAGAGTAGTAGAAGAAATCGGCAAAGAAGATTGTGTAGAGGAGAATAGAAATCGGCAGAAAGAAAAAAAAGAAAAGAGTTTTCGGCTTTTAGGGAAGAGTGTTTCTGGCAACAATGTGAGAAAAAGATTTCGGCATTAGCCTCATACCCTTGCATTCGGCACCTATTTATAACCCCTATGGCCAAATTCCTCAAGCTCAAGTTCCCATTTCGGCTCCACTTTCTCCTCACTTCTCATCTCCTCATTTTTCTCCCTGATAACCCCTTGATCCTTTCCTTAATTTTCTCTCCTGAACACTTCCCTTGGAGTCCATTTTCACGCCACTTCCAACCTTCTAGAAGACCAAAATTAAACTCTAAAAATTACTAAGCTAGGATTTGAACCTTGGATCTCCTTGCTAGCCACTAACGCCACCTCCCTACTTCCTAAGTGGCGTCACTTAGCCACTCCTCCATTTGGTTTTTTGATGCTATTTTCCCTTATCTTTATTTAAAAGCCCAATTGCTTGCCAACTCTGATTCTTTTAATAACTAAACGATAATTTCTTCTACCCCTAGATTCGAACTCAACCCTTACTTAAGACCTACTATAATTATCACTTGGCTAGGAATATAAAACAAAATTTTTATCAAAACTGAAAACAAAAAAAGTTTAGGATTTCGGGATTTTTGGGGCGTTACACTACCGATGGCTAAGGTCTTGCATTTTTTGTGGATTCTCCAAAGCTCGTGTGAGTAGACCCATTTCACAGCTCGTGTGAGCATTGATGTAAAAGAAAGGTTACGGTTATATGTAAAGGCACACTTCGTGTGAGCTCTCCCGTGTATCCGATGTAATTTTAGATGCTTCAACGGACAAGAAAAGTGAACAAAATGGTAAGTATGCAAATGGATTGAATCATGACTAAATGAAAGGATTGATGAACTAAATGATGTTGTACACATGGAAATTTAAATAACTTATGGTTGATTTCATTTGTGTTATGGGCAGACATACTAACTTGTGAGTTGGTGATGTTGATTAGGCTTTGCTAAGCTTATGGAATTGGTGTTGAATTACGTTTAATCTATTTATTGTATTATTGAAATGTTATGCATGTTTAAGGTTTATACAATCTTACTAAGCACTCATTGCTTACGTAGTTTCTTTCCTATGTTTTATAGATTACTAGAAGCTCGACCGGTTTGGAAACTCGTCGAAGATCTATCACATTATCCAGAAGTCTTTTCTGTAGTTTTTGTATATTGTGGGCAAGGTTAATAATGGCATGTATAGGATGTTTTATAATGGTGCTTTGATATGTTTAAGACTTGAAAATTAATGTTTGGTTGTTGCACTTTAATGTTTACCAAACTTTGTCATTTTTGGTCACTTGCTGATGCTTATAATTAAGGCTCTTTATGGTATGTTTAGAATGGTTTGATAATGTTCAATTTGTGGTATGTTTTGGTAAGTAATTGAACTAGGTTATGATGCTTGAAATAAGGTAATGTTAACTTGTTTTGGCATGTTATGTTTTGGTATATTTGTGGTGCATTTGAATGGCATATTAGTTAGGTAATCTAGAATGCTTGAAATGGTATGTTTATGCAAGTTTTAATGGTAGCATTCAAAATGAAAATAGACTTGAATGCAGCCATTGTGGTCGAAATCACTTTGGAGTGCGTAGATTGTAACAGCCCGATTTTGGGCCTAGTCAGAACAGTGATTTCAGAACCAAAAATCTGACGTAATAAAATTTATTTTTATTATATTTTTATGGTATAAAATTTCATGGAATGATTTCGTGAAAATCTCGTTCGAAAATTTTGACGTTTGGGCACTCAATTTAGCCAAAAGGACTAAATCGTAAAAAGTACAAAAGTTGAGTTCTACAAGCTAGAGGTGTCTAATTGTTATGAAATTTTAAATTGGAGGTCCTTACATGGTAATTAGACCATTGGTTAATTTTTTGGACAAAAATAGGCATGAAATAGGTGAAATAAAATATTTTTAAGTTAGGGGCATTTTGGTAATCTAATAGTTAAAAGAATTGAAAAGCCAAAATAAGCCAAATTGTCCATCTTCTTCTTGTTCCAGCCAAATCTACCATGGAAGCCATGGCTAGGGTTTGGTTCAAGCTTCCAAGCTCCATAGTAAGTGCATCCTAGCCCCGTTTTTAATGTTCTTTACACTTTTGAAGTCCTCGTAACTCAATTTACCTATTTCTACCATTATTTTGAGCTAGGATTCATGTTTAAAACTTTACCCATGAGTGATATTTATGTGCTTTGATGTCTAATGGTAGAAAATGAATGTTGGGTGTTAAATAAACGACTTTTACGAAGTGATTTTTGGTGAAAATGTCTAGAAGGACCATTTTGTAAAAAAATATAAAATGTCATAAAAGTGTGATTTAGTGGAAATTTTTGGCTGATATAGTTATGAAAATGATTTGATTAGGCTTAAAGTGCAAAGAAATTGAATAAAAATCATTTTACGAGCCTAAGGAAAAAAAGTGTAAATATGACAAAGTTTAGGGGCAAAACGTAATTTTTTCATAATATGATTTTTAGGTCACGATGAATAATATGGTATTATAGATCAAGAAAAATGATATTCGGACTTAAATCAAGAAGGTACGAGATTATGGACTAAAATGGGATAATTAGCCGTGCTCGAATTCGAGGTAAGTTCGTGTGATAATAATAATAATAATGCAATGTCATACTTGAATTGTAAATTATATTATTGTCTCATAAATTGAATGAGAGTTGTTATATGGATGTATACGACGAGAATTTGACAAGTAAGTACCTACGATAATGTTATCGTTGATTGTGACTAAATCTAAATTGGTAAGTTGATTTGAACTTGTTGAGTTAAAGGTTATTATATACTATGCATAAGAAGTGATCTACAATATGTCTATGATGTGTGATGACAATGTGATAAATTGTGATTTTGTGTTAAAAAGCAATTATCATGATTATTAACAATATGTGAAATCATGAGCTTAATTACCATCATGAGATATATGATTCGATCCTAGAGACAAGTTTCGACGAGATGTGTATTCGAAGAAGCCCCGGGTGACCCTGAGGAATGCTTAGGATTCAGATACCATGACACCATGGTTAATGAGATCCCGTGTAAGACCATGTATGGGACATGGCATCAGCATCCGAGATGAGAGCCAGTTTAAGACCATGTCTGGGACATGGCATCGGCGTTGATATGTGTGCCAGTGTAAGACCATCTCTGGGACATGACATCGGTGGTGATATGTGTATCAGTGTGAGACCATGTCTGGGAAATGGCATCGATGATGATATGTGTGTTAGTGTAAGATCATGTCTGGGACATGGCATCGGCACCGATATGAGACTTCGTATAAGACCATATCTGGGATATGGCATCGACATGTGGATCCATATAAGACCATGTCTGGGACATGGCTTTGGTACTTTATTTGGTGTATGATGATTCCGAATGTCCTTCAGTATTCCGGGCGGTTCAATAGACCATTCAAGATTTTGGTTAAGAAGTGGAGTAATATGAGTTAGAATATGTGGTACAGGTATGTACGTGAATCTCTAAGCTCATGGTTATTGAGATTTTGAAATGTCGAGACCTTAGTGAGCTAAGATGTATGAATTATGATTATGAGTCTTGTTGGAATATCATGCTAACTTACATTGTGTAATTGAACATGGAATTCATAAGATGGTGAGTTCACGATTAGTTGAAAATGAACTTATGATAGTTATCATTCTATTGCACTAAAAGAGTGTTGGACAACAGCAGTAGTGTGATTTTGAAAATTCACCAAAAATTGTGGAAATTTAATTAGAGACTGAATAAGATATGAAATTAAAGCTTATTGAGTCTAGTTTCACATATAGGAAATGTGTAAGCAAAAGAATTTCATATTATGAGATATTTGAATTTTTGTGAGACAGGGTCAGAGTGATTTCAGGCTTCCCTGTCTTAACTTTGGGAAATCACTAAAAATTGTACAAGAATAATTATAGGTTAGAACTGATATGACTAAGTTCTAAATTAATCAATTTTTAAGAGAAAGAAATAGGAACATCATCTAAATCCCATACGATGAGATAATTAATTTTTAGTGAAGAAGGGTTGAAACTGTCAAACAGCAGTACAGGGGAGACTTTAAAGAATAAACTGTACTTATTGGCTGGACAAAAAAATCTAAAAATTTTATGGTAAGAAGATATGTGAGTCTAGTTTCAGGTAAAATTCGATTTTGAGTAGACAGCTTGACTGGAATATGAGCAAATAGTGGAATTATGTGCAACTTTTATTGTGTTACCATGAGGATATGTTGTAAGAATTTGGCAAAAGCATGTTAATAAATTTCTTATTATTATTTTTGTACAAACTTACTAAGCTATAAAGTTTACCCCCTCATTTCCATTTATTTAGTGTTGTCAGGTTAGCTCAGGGTTGGAGATCATTGGAGGCAGCATCACACTATCAAATTATCAAGTTGGGGTATTAATAAACCTTAAGTGTTTTGAAGTGAGTGGCATGTATAGAGACTTAGTACTTTATGATATGTGTTTCATGATTTGGCCAATTGAGTTGGCGTATAATGATTCATTTGTATAGAGCCCTGAGATATGGCTTTTAGTTGATCATTGGGTTGTAAACCTAATTGATATTGCCTAACTGATCTAATGTATTGATGATGTGCATGTTGTGATGGCTTGGTATCGATGAATGTATGATATGGTATACATATTTGATGGATGAACTTTGATCAGTAGATGTGACCATATTCTTAGTATAAAAGTGTAAATTTAGAGTAAGTTAATGATGTTAATGAAGAATGAAATTAGTGTGAAATGCCTTATAAAAACATGCTAATGTGAGCGTGTGATATGTGACATTAAGGATATGAATTAGACATGACTATGAATGCTAGATGACTAAGTTGAGAATGTCAGCATGAAGACAACCATGGTATAAGGGTATAAGTGGTAGTGAAGGTGACAAGGCCAAATGAATATGATTTGGTATGTCCAGACTTGATATAAAATGAGTATGAGAAATACAAGTATGATGACATGCAAATGTTATGTTTGTAACTTAATTGAGGATGTTTAATCTCTAATTGGATGCCATGATATATGCCTTTGATATTGTATAAGTGTGTGAGGGATTAAGGTTGACCAAGGCTTGGAAAATAGCCTAAGTTTTGGCCACACGGACAGAGACACGGCCGTGTGTCTCAACCGTGTGGAAGACATGGCCAAGCACACGAGTGTGTGTCTTGGCCGTGTGACCCTATTTCGATGCTGATGTCATATATAGAGAGTTACAAGGGCTGAAGACACGCGTGTGTCCCAAGCCATACGCGTGTGTGACTACACGGGCATATGACCCTCTAAATATGGAAAATTTCTCTAAGTGTTGTAAAATTTTCAAAAGTTCTCGGTTTAGTCCCGAACCAACCCTGATGTATGTTTTAGGCCCCGTAGGCCTATGTAAGGGACGAGTTGCATGTGTATGTATAGTTTTGTATTTAAAGGATATTTTATGGCCCGGTTTTACATGTATGTGTATGTCTAAGTTCGGTAATGCCCTTTATCCTATCCTTGCATTGGACACTAGTAAAGGGTGTTACATAGATTGAAAGGCAGATCCTGTTTTATTTGTTGGTCTCCTTATCATTTCAAGAAATATTGCCTGAATAGAGCTGAGTTGAATAGAGATCAAAATGCAAACCGTATTGCTACATCTACTAGAGGCAGACGACAAGGAAATAGTGGCACCGCTTGAGTCAGTAGAAGTGGGACCAAAGATACAGTAGTTTGATCTAAAGTTCAAACTCTTGTGAGAGCTTTTGTGATCAGTGTGTGCGAGAAGTCCTCAGCTCTTGATGTTATTACTTTGAATTGCAAATAGAAACAAACTGATTTGAGATATCAGAATGGTGAAGTAATTTTTGTTAAATATGTAAAGTCTGATTGCGTTTCATATGTGATTTCAATAATATCCACAAAAAAAATGATTCAAAAAGGCTATAATGCATTTTAACTAATATCCCAGATTCTATAGTATCAGAAATGAAAGATGATCAAGTACTAACAGTTTGCAAGTTTACAAATGTTTTTCTCAAGGAATTTTCAGGTTTACTGCTAGAGTGAGAAGTTGTGTTTACTAAAGAATTAGTGTCAAGAATTGCTCCAATCTCGATTGCTCCATGCAAAATGACTCTAGTAGAATTAAAAGAATTAAAAGCTCAATTACAAGAATTAATCGACAGAGGTTTTATTCTATCAAGTGTATCACCCTAGAGCTCATCGATTTTGTTTGTGAAAAAGAAAGACAGGTCGATGAGATTGAGTGTATATTATCGGCAGTTGAATAAAGTCATGATAAAGAGGAAATATTTGTTGCCTCGTATTAACGATTTGTTCGATCAATTGAAAGGTGCTACAATGTTCTTGAAGAGAGATCTCCGATCTGGTTATTATTAGTTATGAGTTAAATATTTTGATGTGCTGAAAACAACATTCAAAACCCGTTACAGACATTATGAGTTTCTATTTATACCTTTCAAATTAATTCATCCTCCCACATCATTTATGAATTTGATGAATTAGGTTATTCAGCCACATCTTGAAAGGTTTGTTGTTGTTTTTATTGATGATATACCAATTGTTATAAAACTGATTCAAAGCGTGTTTAGCATTTAAGAATTTGTATTACAGACAATTTATTAAGAATTTTTTGGTAATTGTATTACTGATGAAGAAGCTATTACAGGAAAAACGTTGAATTTGTTTGGTTAGATAAGTGCTAGCTGAGTTTTGACTAGTTGAAAACTTTATTTACAGAAGCTCCTATATTGAATCAGCCTCAATCCAAGAAGGAATTCATTATTTGTAGTAATGTTTAACTCAGATGACCTTGAATTATGCTAGGTCAATTATTATAGAGTTGAGAGTTAAACCGTTAATTCTTCAGAGAAAAATGGGAGTAGATTCAGAATGATCAGATCACTAATTTCAGTATAGATTATGATAATAGTCTATATTTTCGAAATCGAATATGTGTGCCAAACAATTCTGAGATTATATGTGACATCTTACCCAAGGTTCATTGCAGCATCTATTTGATTTAAACCAGGCAAAGAAAAGTGTGTAATGACTTGATACAGAGTTATTGGTGGTTGAAAATGAAACGTGGAATTTCAGAGTTTGTATTAAGATGTCTAGCATGTCAACAGGTCAAAGTTGAATATCAAGTTATGTTCGGGTTATTATGGCTTATTTTGATTTTAAGTTAGATATGAAGACAAGTCACAATGAATTTATGATGTTTTTCAAGTTTGATGATAGATTTATAAGCTTGATAGTTAGATAGGAAAATTTGGTAAAGTGGTTTTGGTTGATTTTAAAGTTTAAGGACTAAATTGTTAAAATAGTAAAGTTACATGAAATCTTGTGAAAATTTGATTAATATGGGTTGTATAGGGATTATATAAAATTCGGCTAGTATTGATTTGGTTAAATTATGATAGATTTGAAAGTTTTGGGTTTAGGGACTAAATTGAATAAATGATAAAAGTTTGGGTAAAAGTGTAAAATACTGATTAAGGGTCAAATATGTAAATTTAAGTGTTTTACAATATTTGATTTGGTAAAATTGAATTAAATTATTATGTTTAGATCAAGAAATGAATTAATTAATTAATAATCGCGAGAAAGGAAAAGTCGTTGAATGGTCGTTGCCGAAGTGTTGGTAACTACTGCATTTTGGTAAGTTCATATTAGATGTTCTTATGCTATTAATGTTAAAATCATAGTTGTATATATCTGTATGTGTATATGTGTATAATAAACATGGTTGATCAAGGTAAGTTTTCAAATGTGATCAAAGACTTGAATAACAAAATATAGCTTTTGTATTTGTTCAATTGAAACATGTTATGCTATCGAAAGTTGGTATTAAAATGATCTTGGTATATAGTTAATATCAATAAAGTATTATAGTATACAGGTTAAAGGCCGTGTGAACTTAGTGAATAGCTAGGATATAAATGACATGTCATTAGGGCATTTCAGGTACTAGTTGTCAGTGATTACAGTTTCAGGTACTTCGTGTAACACCCCTAACCCGTATCCATTGCTGAACTGGGGTTACGAGGTATTACAGTCAAGTCACAGATTCAAATAATCACAAGAATATACATAAACAAATTTTTAAGCCATTTAATAAAAGTAAGAATAGTCAATTTATTCATTAACATCACATAACCAAATGTAACATGGATTCAACTTATAGATTATACAAAATATACAATCAGCATTTTACCACCATTACAATCTGAAAATTTATTCATAAGTAGAACTCATAAAATCAAGTACACCAAAACATTCCAATTTCACCACATCAAATTAGACTTATTACAGTAGTACATATTTCGTCAACTTACTATAAATTCTTCTCCTGTAAATAACATACATGTAATTTATTAATATATAACTTGTTATGACACAATATACGTTCCCTATCAATGCATATTTAGAACATATAATAAACCATCATCATATTTATATATATACCTTAAGATAAAATACATATTAGGTCAATTTCTCATATGCATAAATATTTATAAAAGTATTTGCTGAATCACAAGTTAGGCAAAACCAACTCACATACTTTTATCTTATGAACTAAGTTATAATACATTACTATATAATTTCCAGACCAACTCATATTACAAATTATACATCACAAGAATAAGACATTAACCATAATTAGACATACAATTAAAACTTGAGTATATCATGCCATGTAATAACCATATTTTAACAAGCAATTACACATGCAACTTAATATTTATTGACATGTCCAAATGTGCTATTATAGCTTGAATACATATTGTGTACTTGCCCTAGGTTTCAAGCCACACTTAACAATTGAGTTTATAGCAAATAATGGACTAAAACTATCATAGAATATTCTCCTAACTCAACATCTTGCATAGCCGAATCTAATTATTTAAACTGTATACATGTCCAAATTTTTATCAAGTGTGAAAGGTTTTACTAACAAGTGCCAAATCACAAATTATAATATAAACAAAACATAATCTTGCATACCATATTATAACATATCAAAACATATTATATCAAATTCGGATATAGCTAAACAACCTTAGATACCAAATCACTTATAGCACATTGACTAAATACAACAACCTAATGCACATACACTTTTATTCATTCATATCATTTTCGAACTAGCCACACAATCAACCAAAACATTAACCATTTCCAAAACATATAATACCTATCTCAAACTCCATTTTTTCATATCTCAAAACATTATAACCAAAACAATTTCAAATCACAATCAAACATGACCGAATTATCAACACCAAGCTTATTAAACATTATAACCAAGCACACATATAAAACCAAGACTAAATATAACTAGCAAGCCATTTTTGCATCGCTTTAAATACATAACCAAATTCAACATTTAAAAAGTATGTTCCAGCCTATACATGCCATAGTTCCAAAATGCAACTTATAAAATACCGAAGGTGGTTGATAGTGTGATAGACTTTGCTGACTATCCCCGAGCACGTAACTTGAATCCAAAATCTATAAAACATAAGTAAACATAAATACACAAAGTAAGCTAACTTAGCTTAGTAAGTCATAAGCAAATTAACCATTCAAAGGTGTAATCAAAGTATTTAAAACAAACCAAATTATAACATTTTTACTACACATGGTCTCAAACATACCATTTCATTTATTTACAACTTAACTTATACTTTCACACAAATAAGTTACTTTGGCTGAACGCTTATATACCTTATTTAGCATAATTTCATTCAACTTTCAAATCCAAATGACGTTATAACAAGTATGCTTACATTCATATACACAAACTCATGAATCAAAACTCAACATCATATATATATGCACTTATATATAGCCGAACATACTTTTCATATTTACTCACATTCTTCATTTGCATCTTACATGACTTGTAATAAATATCGGGAAACTTACTTAACTTATCTCAATTAAGTAGTAAACTAAATTCATACCTAGTCGTTTTAGCTCATTTTACACATCTATACACGATTTGCCTCCGCCCGATGAACCATTCGGAATTGGATAGGAAACTCGAAAAATCATACAAATCGTACAATGCCAATGTCCCAGACGTGGTCTTACATGTAGTCACATACCGATGCCACTATCCCAGACAGGGTCTTACTCGTAAACACATATCGAAATCACATATTGATGCTATGTTCTTACTCGCACGCATTTATTGGAATCCTATATCATGACATATGTATCCTAACTATTCCTAAGGTTTATATGGGGCTTTCAGACGTCGTAACTCGGTCGAAACGAATTTGGAAATGTAGTAACCAAGCCTTTTCACATTCAGCAATAACAAATATAAATTCATACATTTCATAACAAATATAAATTTTCGCTTTCCCCCGACCCAAATCCTATTCCTTTGGTTCTTGATCTAAACATATTCATATTAAGCTCATTCAAATATATTTTCATTCAATTTAGTCCAAAAACATATAAATGGGAAAATTACCATTTTACCCGTAACATTTACACTTTTTACAATTTAGTTCTTATTGCACAAAACATAAAATATGCAAAATTTCCCTATACCCATGTTTGGTCGAATATTCCTAGTATTCATTCAAGTCCATATGTTTCATTTATTTCATATTTTAGTCCCTCAAATTATTATTTTTGCAATCTAGTCCTAATTACTCAAAATCATCAAAAACTCCAATACAAAACATGTTAATCTAAAACATATTTTTCATTTTTCATCATAAAACAACAAAAATCACAAACTCTCATCAATGGCATAATCCAAAATATTCATCAAAATCAAAAATTAAAGCATGGGTCTTGAAGATTACTTAGCAACGATCTCAAAAACGTAAAAATTATCAAAAACTGAGTAAGAACGAACCTTGAATTAAGCTCAACAATGGTTGAATACCTAGTTTCCTATTCTTTTCTTTCTTCTTTTATTTTTAGCAATGTAAATAAAATATGAATTTGGTTTTATTATTTTATGTTTTATGATATAATATAACTTAACATTTGATTTACCTATTTACCCTTTATAATTAAATAACTAAATCACATATAACAAGGATTCAACTGTCCATTACCTACTCAAATGGGTTATTTACAACACAAAATCTCCAACTTAAAAAGCCACTAACAAGTTGGCCCTTATGCTTTTAATTATCAAGTTTTTAATTTACGCGATTAAGTCCTTTTATTAAATCAGACACTCAAACGATAAAATTAAATCACAAAAATTTCACAAACATAAATTCACACATAATAAACACAGAAAATAATTTTTAAAATATTTTTCTGACTCAGATTCATGGTCCTGAAACCACCGTTCTGCTTAGGATCTAAATCAGACTGTTACACTTCGTACTGTTGTTACAGTATCAGGCACTGTGAGCCAAAGTTATATTTATCAAGTACTATGTACCTGTGATGGATACCATATCAATGGCTTGAGATCCTGCATGTGTTGCAGGTTCTCTGAAGCTTATTTGAGTAGCATCATATGTTGGTTAATGTCTTGTTTGTTAGCTTGTGTGAGCATTACCTCCTACATATTCGAAGTCAGATTACTATAGTTCTTTAGGCAAAATAGCTAATGAATTGAAAGGAATTGAATTATCATGGCATGAAATGTTATTTATTCATTAAATGCAAGTTGGCATATATGTTATGTTGTACAATAGCTTAGTTGATATTAAATGATCATGACTAACCATTTGACATGGTAAGAAATATGGAACATGGCAAGAAACTCTAGTTTGTATGTTACTTTCAATTGGTATGCTTCTAAATGACAAGTATGTTATGTTTAATTATACGAACTTACTAAGCTTTATGCAAACTTACCTCACTTTGGTTTTTCTTTCTTATAAATCATCGGATTTAAGCTGTCGATTGGATTACTTTTGGAGATCACACTATCCATCAACACTTTTGGTAGCTATATACTTATTTCGACTCAGTTATAAGTGGCGTGTAGATAAGGTTTTGGTATAATTATATATTATAAACATTTGGTTATATTTTGAGCCTTTTGGTATATGAACCAATGTAAAAGTGGTAAGCTTTAATGGTCGAGTTGATGGTTGTGATGGCGTAAATCTATTTGGTGTTGTTCATGTTACACTGGCACAAATTCATAGGTTTTGGTCATTCAGTGAACTTAGTTTCAAGAATGTGAACATGATAAAATTATGAAAAATTTGATGGTTGAATAAGTATAGAATGTTAGATTTTTAGTTTATCTTGATTATTTGTCGTGAAATGGCCATTTTATTTCGGTATCTTATGACATTAAGATCGGATATGTTTTGTATTTGAAAGTGGTATAAAAGGATGATTTTGGCATATGGTATTTGGAACTTAGTTGATGGTTGAATGAGATTAACATCTTGATTATGTTTGGTTTAGTTGATTGTTCTCTATGTTTGAAATTTGGTGTCATTGAAGGCATATTGGTTAGGCACATAGGTTGATTGTGAGTTGATATATATTGGCTTGTTTTTACAAATTTTGAATAGATTTGAATGTTGGTTAATGCATGGCTTGGAACTTAAGAAACTCTTTGTGATTTGGTTTGTGGTTGGAGGTGGTTTTAGACACACATGGCCTGTGACATGATCTAGCACAGGGTCAGCCCCACATGGTTGCATGACATAACAATGTGGTCTCTTTGATTTGTGGTGCAAGTTTGTCCACACGGTCACAATTAGTTACACGACAGTGTGACCCTGAGTTACATGCACATAGTTTGATACATTGTTTTGCTACACAGCCATGTTCTTGAGCCACACGGGCTAGGCTCTGTCACACGGTCTGATTACACGACCATGTGACCCCTATTTTAACTTTTTACATAAATTTTTGTAAAAGTTTCAGTTTAGTCCAAAATTGTTCCCGATTTGTTTTAAATGCTTTGTATGCTCGATTTTACATCCAGATATGATCTATTAACATGGAAATTATTATATTTTAATTATGAAATT
This sequence comes from Gossypium longicalyx, assembly GCA_025698465.1. Lineage (NCBI taxonomy): Eukaryota > Viridiplantae > Streptophyta > Magnoliopsida > Malvales > Malvaceae > Gossypium > Gossypium longicalyx. The sequence continues at coordinate 12,415,201 of CM047000.1, forward strand.
ATTTTTTTTGTTATTTATGACTAGTAAGCGAACAATGTTAATGTTTTACAATTGTAATACCTTATAGCTCGAGTTAGGCGACTAGACCAGGTGTAAGGTGGTACAGTATCGGCCTATTGGGTCAAAACACCTATAAAATGTGTAAAAAAAGTTTTTTTTTTAAATTTTAATCCTAAGTCTTAATTACTTGTCTTTCTTAATTCAATATAGCAAATTAAACTAGTTTTCGCACTTTAAGAGCTTGAAATAAAAATCTTAGTTGTGTTTTAATTACATTTCCATAAGTTTAGTTAAGTTTAATAAAATGTGTAATTTGAATCTTTTATTGATCTTAAGGTTCGAATAAGGCCTAAAGGTGCGCTAATATATTTCGTGAGTGTGTGAAAGACCATTAGAAGGCATACTAACTCGATACAGATTGTTAGGTTGTAACATGGAGCATTGGATGATGCAACATAGGGAATAGAATAGAAAAATGCCAAAACTACCTTCAATGTCGCGCCATTGCCTGTGGATGTCATGACATACCCCTGAAGACACCTTGAAACTGAGCATACTACCTTCGATGTCGTGACACAGGACCTGATGTGTCCGACATCTCCATTATATGGTAAATAATTACAAGCTAGGGTCATTTTGGTTCCACAAATAAATGTTAAGCGTAAGGAAGGCAGCTAACCTAGGGTTAAGGATGACAACCACCTTAAAGTGTATAAATAGGCTCATTTATCACATGTTATACACACCTTTCATATTGTATAATTTTCTCTTTAGGTTTCGTCTTTAGTTTTTCTTTTTTCTCAGGTTTTAGATTTTATTTTTGTTCTTGTTATGTACTTTTGTGTAGAAATTAGATTTTGGAATTACTGTCAAACCCTGTGAGGATTCTGTGTTTAAATTCAATAACAAATCAAGCTTCTTCTAAACTTTATTCTTGAATTTTTCTTTATGTTCATTCTTTTCATCAAGTTTATATTGTTTATTAGATCCATGAGGAACTAATCCTCCTGTGGGGGATTAGTGAGTGGATGTATGAATAATTAATTGTTTTGTAGGGATTTTTTAACGGATCAGCTATTCAAGAAAGGAAGAATCTAAACCCTAGGCCTGATAACCCTAGAAAGTCATCAAGGTGGGAATTAACCCAAATTTGGTATGGCCTATTCGTGAACGCTTTAACCCTAAATCGGTCTAGATTGTAAGGTTGAAAAATAAGTAGTTCTTGCCGACTCAATATTTCAATGAACGAATCGGAAGATCCTGCTAGGGTATTAACTAGTTTATTGAACAAGAATGCCTGAAACTATAGTTGATTATGACTACCAAAGCGAGCTAATCACCCAGGCCTAGATTTGATATATTTTGTATTATTTGATTTCTTGTTTCTCATTTGTTTACTTTTCTTTTATTTCCTTTCTTATTATTTTTAGGATAGTTTATCAAAAATCTTTCTTTTGATGCTTCGTACTATAATCCAGTTAAAGAACTAATTAGATCTATTTATGTTTAGACTAGAATTGTAACACCCCTTAACCCATATCTGTTACCAAAATAGGGTTACGGAGCATTACATAAACTTTTAAAACATTTTTTAGATAATTCTTATAAATTACTATTCATTAATCGAGATCATTCAAAACATCCCTTAATTGGACCATCGAGGCCCAATACGAGCATTAGAATCGGGTCGGGACTTAACTAGAAACTCTAAGAATTTTTCGTGACATTTCAAAAAATTATCAAGTTACAAGACTCACACGCCCGTGTGGTCCAAGGGACATGCCCGTGTGACCTTGGGACATACCCATGCTACAGGCCGTGTTCGACCCCGTGTAACTCTCTGACTTGTGCACACGGCCATGCCGTACGCCCATGTACTAGGCCATATGGTTAATTAATTCAATTCAAAATTAGGTGCAGGTTTCACACAGCCAAGATAAGCGCACGTGTTCTAGGCCATGTAGAACACACGGTTGAGACACACACCCGTGTCTCTGCCCGTTTGCTCAATTCTAAGCATTCTGTTTCTCAAAATTTATGTGCAGGGGACACACGGCCTAATGACACGCCCATGTACCCAACCGTGTGTCACACACAGTCTAGATACATGCCCATGTGTCTGCCCATGTGGACAAAATAAAACCATTTCTAGCTTCATTTCTCACCAAAAAAACACACCCATGACTTGCACTTGAAGCACACATACAATACCAATCATTCCAAGCATTCAAAATTAACAAATTCCATCATTCATCATGGCATACCATTACATGCATACATGTCTATAATCTTACCTTTGTTAAGTCCTCAAGTTAGACATAATTTGATCAACTACTTAACATATATGTAGCTACCGTAGTTTGACATTACATGTATATCAAAACAAACCATTACTAGCCATTCCAATGGCTAGATTACTAGCATCATTTACAATTACACGTTAATATGGCTAATATATCCTATACTTGCAATTGTAACCATAATTGCTTTACCATATTGTACCGACATGGGCCGATGGATAGTGTGAGTGATCCCCGCCGAGCTTCTAATCCAATGAGCTTCTGATTTACTCTAAAACAAGGATATAAAACTAAGAAAGCATAAAATGCTTAGTAAGTTCATATAACATGGTACTTAACTTACCATTCATTCTATTTTGAGGAAACTATGTAAGGAAAAATCAATCAATTTGACCACAAGCCCTGCACACATTCCTATTGCCTTTGTTAGTCATATATTCCATAATAACATCAAATCATATATGGGCTCAACAATAATCATGTTTCCAAGCAGATATGCTTTCCACAACATGTATTCATTCAACATGCATAATTCATCTCATTATTTCAAGTATAATTTCATAATAGTTCATTTCGAGTTTATAATCAATAATGAACATATATTTATTAAATAAAGTCCATGTACAAATATCATCATCTCGTGTTTTAATATATCATTTGTCATGTATCATCATTTTCTTGTATTTCAAATGGATACATTTAATAACTCATTTTATCATTCATAACTTCTCATGCCTGGAATTGTCACCCGTTGAATTTATTTGGAATATCAATGGATACGCAAGTAATACACCCGAGGTGCACAAATCAAGATTCATCAATTCATGTACAATGGCACCCATAAGGTACTATATCAGAGAGTACACTCTCGAGTCACACATGTATACAACAGGATTACCAGTCTAGGCTAAATCCTTTTTATGACATATGCTATCTAGATTACTCGTCTGGGCTAAATCCAATTTATAACATATGCTCGAGAGGACTTATATCCGGATTACCCGTCCAGGCTAAATCCTTTCATAAATGAAGTCAATAGGATTACTCGTCCGAGCGAAATCCCATCAACAACAAATGCAGGACTTCATTCATTTTGGAAAATTACATTTATCCATCGATTCTTCCTTTATTCAAATGGGATTTAACATTTTTCAAGCATTAATAAGCATGTGATTATTTCATACCTCTAAAACATACATATAATTCAAATAGACACATTCCACGCTCATTTAAAGCATATAAGTAATGTTTTTATCATTTACCATTTATTGAGAATTATTATTGACCGGGCACTTTCATTTATCAGGCAATAACAAGTATGTGATTATTTCACATATTTATGGCATTTATGCAATTTACAAACAGAACATTAAATTCAAGCATAAAAACATATACAATCTAGTTACACAAACTTACCTCGACAAATGTTCGTGTACATAAATCTACTAATCTGACATTTTCCATATTTCCTCGTTCTAGCACCGAATTTCATCTATTCGAATCTATACGAGTAAATTTAACATCAATTTATCATATTTCATATTTAGGTGGACCCAATTTACGTCCTAGGAAAAATTACCATTTTGCCTCTAACTTTTCCATAAATTATGATTTCTTCTCTAGGCTGGTAAAATGAAACTTGTGCAATTTACTCCCTATTTCAAGCCTAACCAAAATCCCATTACAAATTTTACAGCACATGTATTCATAAAATTTCAGAATTTTTCATCAAATTTCACAAATTTACATTTTAGTCCCTAAATCATATTTTCATCAAAAATCACTTTGTAAAAGTTGTTTATCTATCAACAACCTTTCATTTTCTACCATAAATTTCTAATTTTCAGTATATTCATCCATGACTCAAATTTCATATATTGATAACTTTTCAAATTAATCCCCCAAATAGATAGATTAGACTATCCCGGTTTCAAAAATATCAAAATTGCTAAAAACGGGACAAGGAAACTTACCCAATTATGCCTTGAAAGTTTATTATCTCTCTGCTAGGGTTTCCATATAATTTTGGGGTTGAAGATGACAAAATAAGATGATATTTTCTTTTTATAATCTTTTAATTAATTAAATATTTTCACTTTCCAATTTAGTCCTTGCCCTTTTTCTAAATTTACATGGATGAGTCACCAAAATATCTACATACTTTTTATTAATGGTCTAATTACCATATAAGGACCTTAAGTTTTCAATTCCATAGCTATTTGATCCTTCTAGCTACTAGAATCCAACTTTTGCATTTTATGCGATTTTCTCCTTCATGTAATTAAACACTTAATTAATAAAAATTTCTTATCAAAACTTTCACATGACATGTCTATTATAATACGGACCATATAATAAAATAAAATAAAATTTTATTTTTTGGCTCGGATTTGTGGTCTCGAGACCACTGTTTCGATTTCATCGAAATTGGGCTGTTACAACTCTCCCCCTTTAAGGAATTTTCGTCCTCGAAAATTTTACCAGTAAAGAGATTCAGACATTACTCTCTCATAGTTTCCTCTAGTTCCTATGTAACTCATTCTATATCATGTCATTGTCAGAAACTTTTACTAAAGCTACCTTTTTTATTTTTTGTTTCTTTCACTTCACATGCCAGAATTTCAACCAATTACTCACTGTAAGTCCTGCCAAACTGAATTTCAATCTCTATCAGAGAAGTAACAGATGACGGGTCTGATCGATACTGTCATAAGACATATACACATAAAACATTGTGAGTTCTATAGAACTCTGATAATAATACCAATCAATACGCAACATGTCTAATTTTTCTCAATGATCTCATATGACCCATTAAACCACAGAATTAATTTGCCTTTACTACCAAACTGGAGAACTTTCTTCCATGGCGAAACTTTCAAAAATATTTTTTCGCCAATCTGAAACTCCATTTCTTTTCATTTCAGATTCACATCGGATTTCTAATGATCAAATGATATTTTTAAACTGTCTCAGATCACTTTCATCTTTCTTCAGTTTCAAAGAATCAAACCTACTACATATATCTTTTCTCACTGAACTCAATCCAAAACACCAAAGTTTTACAATTGTGACCATATAAAGCCTCGCATAGTATAATTTTATACTAGACTGTTAACTGTTGCAATAAAAAAAATTCAACCAGAGGCAAATACTTTTCCCAGTTACCTTCAACTTCAAGTACACAACATCAAAGCACATCTTCCAAACTCTAAATCATATGTTCAAATTGATCATCCATCTGAATATGAAATACGGTACTAAACTGTAACCGTATACCTAGAGTTTCTTGTAACTTGTTTCAGAATCAGAATTTAAACTGTAGATCTCCATCAAACATAGCAGAAACTAGCATATCATATAATCTGTCAATCTCAAAAATAGATAATTCAAGCAATCTATCAAGTGTGAAATCCACTCATTCTAGAATGGAATGTGCAGGCTTCGTCAAACAATCGACAATTACTCAAATAGTATCTTCCTTTTTCATAGACAAGGATAATACTGATATAAAGTTCATAGTAAGTTTGTCTCATTTCTATTTTGGTATCTTCGTTGGCTATAATCATCCAGAAAGTTTTATCCTTATCTTGCTGATACATCCCACAATTAAACACAGATTCAAAAATACCACATTTCATTCTAAGCTACTAATACATCTTTTTCAAATCATTATACATTTTATCATTTCCCAGATAAACAAACATAATACCACTATGATCATTCATGTAAAATTTTCTGTATAAACTTCAAATTCTTTAGTACACAGACTCTGTCTCTGAATAACAAACATTTATCATCTCTATTCTAAAATTCTGAATTAGAAATTATTTCACACTTTATTCATTTAACTTACAACTCATTATTACTTTTTTGAGTTTTACTGATCTGTCATAAAATCATCGGTTTAGCTCTATACTCAGCTAAAATTAAGTTATTATCAAACAATCATAACCAGTATCCACGGCTTGCAAAGTATACAGAGATTTCCTACTCAGAATATCTGTAACCACATTCGTTCTTTCCAAGTGATATACAGTTATCAAATCATAATCTTTTAACAATTCAAGTCATATACGCTATCTCAAAGTCAAACTTTTTGCAACTTCAGATACTTCAAACTTTTATAATCGGTGAATATATGACATTTTTCACCAAAAAAGTAATGTTGTCGGATTTCAATACAAAAAACTATAGCCGGCAAATTCTATATCATGTATCGAGTAATTCTTTCCATGTAGTTTTTAACTATCTGAAAGTACAGGCTATTACCTTGCCTTACTACATCAAAACACAATCTAATCCCATTCAATAAAACATCTCTGTAAGGACAAACTCCTTACCCAATTCAAGCTGAACCAAAATTAATACTTTGGTCAACAGAGCTTCTAATTGGTCAAAACTTTACTGATATTTATCGGTCCATTCAAATCTTATGTCTTTTCTGTAATAACTGGGTCATCAATGTAGCTATTTCAATTATTAACCACAACCATCAGATAGATTTTAAACCATTGTGCAATAATATGACTGACATTTCAGCTGTATAGATAAAGCAACATTTCAACATCAATAGTGCACCTCAACTTAAAAGAGGGAGACCAAAGGTGGCCCCAATAATAACTAATACAGTAACACAGTTTCTATAATCTGTGATTTCTATCACCATACCTCATGATCGAGTCAATATTTATAATGGTAATAAATGTAATTACCTCCGATCAAAGAATATTTTTCACAAGTAATCCATGTTTACATAATAAAGAGATTGATGATATCTCAGAGAAAATTTAGAAGAGTAACATCACGCATTCTTAGTAGAAACAACTGTGATAAAGATAATATAACTTGCATATTCACAATTCAGGGCTTCAATCAGTAGAAGTAGAAAATGATATCATATGAACCCTATTATCAAGTCTTATATCAATCATGGTAAATTAGAAAACCCAAGAAAAATAGAGATATACCACTTATGAATCAACCGGACTTTCAATAATTCCATCTATTATAATTTGTCGGCCTTTCAATACGATAAATATTGCATCCGAACATGCTCAATTTCATATGCCTCTAAGAATAACAGAACTTATAGAGTACCCAGAAGAGATTGTTGTAATATACTCAATTATAACAGTTGTATTCGATTATCTTTACAATTTCATCACCATTCCATTGACTAATGAAGCCATCAACAATCTTACATTATTCAGTTTACTGAAAGAGTCAATTTGGAAGAATTTTCGGCTAATCTATTCTGTAAGTATCATATCTGGATAAGTCGATTACTCATGAATAACTTCTTCTTTAATAATGACACCACATATTCAGAATAATCTTTAGAAAAATCTGATATCTCTTTTAATACCGTCTTTACTTTTTAATCCATTCTCAATTCTGATTACATTATTAATCATTCAACCTTTGAACTCTTCTTTCACACTTATGAGCTTAATCCATATAAATCTTATGAATTTCATCGTATAAAACTATACTGGTAAGGGGGTGGAGATCGTAAACCTCAAAATTTAACTTTCATAAATACACACATATCACTTAACGTGTATCATTAACATGTTCACCATAAAACATTTATTTCATACCTTTACAAGTCCCCTTTTATCGTAAGCAACATTTTTACCGAGGCGTGTGTATCACTTTCAGCAGTATCAGAATTAGCTCGGTTGGAAAGTATCTCGATCTATTTGCAAAATAATTTTCATTAGAGTCGGGAGATATCATACTATCACAGGTTATATAATGGCTAAACTCTACATATGCTACTTTCAGTCTAAGAATCGACTAAACTGTAGCTTTGATACTACAAAATGAAACACCTCTTAACCTATATCCATCGCTAAAATAGGGTTACGGATCATTACCAGATCTTTCAAACATTTTTCAGATGATTCCAATAAATTACTATTCATTAATTGAGATTATTCAAAACGTCCCTTAATTGGACCCTCGAGGCCCAATACGAGTATTAGAATCGAGTAGGGACTTAATCGGGAACTCTAAGAATTTTTCGTGACATTTCAAAAAAATTTCAAGTTACAAGGCTCATACGCCCGTGTGGTCCAAGGGACACGCCCGTGCTACAGGCCATTTTCGACCCCGTGTAACTCTCTGACGTGTACACACAGCCATGCCACACGACCATGTACTAGGCCATGTGATTAATTAATTCAATTCAAAATTAGGTGCAGGTTTCACACGGCCAAGACACACGTCTGTGTTCTAGACCGTGTAGCACATACAGCCGAGACAAACACCCGTGTCTCTGCCTATGTGCTCAATTCTGGGCATTCTATTCTCAAAATTTAGGTGCAGGGGACATACGGCCTGACGACATGCCCATGTACCCAGCCATGCGTCACACACGATCTAGATACATGTTCGTGTATGTAACGGCTCGATTTTGGGCCCAGTTGAAACAGTGGTTTCGAAACCACTAACTCGATGTCAAAGAAATTATTTTTAATATTATTTTATGTGTTGTGTCATAATTATATGAGAGTATGAAAATTTTGGTGAAATAATTTTCTCGATTGCATGCTTAATTGTGAAAAAGGACTAAATCGCATAAAGTGTTAAAGTCCTATTTTGATAGCTAAGGTGTTAAATTGCTAAGGAACCTTAATTGGGAGTATCTAAAGGGAAAATATACCCTTTTTAGGAGAGTGGCCGGCCATAGGGGGACAAGAGAGGTCAAAGGTCAAATATTAAGTGTGTTTGGTGACTTAAAAGAATAAAATAAGAATTAAAGAAAGAGAAAGAGTTATCATCTTCTTCTCATTTCTTTCTCCACCAAAAATACTAGAAAATTAAGGGTTTTGGAAGCTTGAAAATTACAGCCAGTCTTTACCTACACAAGTTAGTGATTTTGATAGTTTTTCTTGATGATTTTTGTTTTTTTGGACCCCTTGTAGCATGGGCTTTCAAATGAGGGGAATATTTTGAAAAATGGTTGAAATTTTAAGGTTTTTCCATGATAGTAAACATGTTGATTTCTAAAATTTTTTGGAAGAAAATGAATCATGGTTGTTGAATAAACGACTTTTGTGAAGAAGTTTTCATGGAAACCTTAACTAAGGACCCTTTTGTACAAGTTGTAAAATAAGTGATAAATGTGTGTAATAATGAGAATTGTGGGCTACTTCTAGTGTAAAAAGTATTCAGCTAGGCTTGGTTAGTGAGAAAATGTAATAAAAATCAATTCTCGAACCCAGGGGTAAAATGGTCATTTTGTGAAAGTCTAAGGGAAAAATGGTCATTTTTCCTAATTATGAATTTTTGAGTGTCTAGATTATTATGCTGATGAAATGAATGAATTTTGTAACATCCCGAAATAAGGCCTAGTCGGAACAGTGGTTTCGGGACCACAAATTTGACATCAAAATATTTATTTTATGATTATTATGAGACCTAGAATATGAGATTATGCATCTGCTAAAGTTTCATGAAGAAATTCCTTGAGTAAGGTGTCTAATTGGAAATTAGGGACTAAATTGAATAAATTGCAAAACTTGGATTCTAGAAGCAATTTGTATGAAATTGCTTTAGATTATAAATTAGAATTTCATAAAGAGCAATTTGCCCAATTTCTAAATTTTTGGACAAAAATGGACTTGCATGGATGAAATTTTAAAGAAAGGGCCTAAGGGCATTTTGGTTATTTGGCATTTTAATGAAATAAAATGGGAGAAATAAGCCAAAATCAGTCATTTTTTCTCCATGGCTGCCGAAATTTGAAGAGTCTCCATAGCTAGGGTTTCCAAGCTTTCCAAGCTCAATAGTAAGTGCTCCCAAGTCCTTTTTTTAATGTTCTGTGTATTTTTAAAATCCCGGTAGCTGGATCTTTCCATTTCTACCCTTATTTCGTGCTAGGGTTCATGTTTAAAAATTTACCCATGTATGAGTTGCTTGTATTTTAGTGGATTATGGAGGGGTATGAAAATTGAAGGTGTGTTAAACATCCTTTCTTAGGTGATTTTCATGAAAAACCCCTAAAGGGACCTTTTTGCAAAAGTTGTTAAACATGTGGTAGAAATGTGAAAATAATGGAAAATGTGGGCTGCTATAAGAGAGAAAAGTGTTTGGATAGGCTTGGGTAAGATAGAAATTGCATGTGTTTCATTATACGAGCCTAGGGACTAAATCGTAAAAAAGTCAAAAGATAGGGGCAAAACAGTCATTTGGACCGGGGTAGAAATTAAACTTGAAAAGTGTAATGTAGTGAATTAATGATATAATTTTGTTGTTATAGACCCCAAGGAATAAATTCTTGAGGTCGATCGAGGTAAACGCAAGGTTTCGGAATAACCGATACACAGCCCCGAAACGAATACCAGGTAAGTTCGGATAACTCGAAGTAAACCTATAACATGCATAATTGTATGTTTTGTGAATGTATGATAATTGCATTGTTGATGGCATGAAAATTCATGAATTGCATCTTTAATAATGAATTGTTGGATAATGTCTCGGTTGAGGTTGAAAAGGGAATTCGATGGATAAACCATGATTTACATGAGACTTGAGATCCTACATGTGTTGCAGAAAAGGATTTAGCCTGGACTGGTAATCCAAAGATCTCTAGTATAAGAAGGATCTAGCTTGGACTGGTGTTCCTTGAGTGATCGAACCTCCCAAAGAATATGTGTGCAATGTGGATTTAGCCTAGACGGGTAATCCGATTAGGGTCTGAATTTAGCCTGGACTGGTAATTTAGATCCGAGCTCATTAAGGGTGTTTATCGCGTAAGGGATTTAGCCTGGACTGGTAATCCCGACATCACCTTATGAGTTTATATTGCGGGGGATTTAGCCTGGACTGGTAATCCCATCGTAAGATGTGAGGTTCGCGGGAGTGCATACTAAAATGATCATTCGTACGAATTGACAATAAATGGATGATCCATCGAGATTTCCTAGAAACTCAACGGGACTATCACGAGGATTTCATATAAATGATATGTTAAATGATGAGCTCATCTAAGATGAATTACATGGTACATTGTTATGTAACTAACTTGATGATTGAGTATATGTGTTAGGGAGACCATTTCATGCTTGTTGGTTTCATTGCCTAATATGGTTGCATGCTAAATAATCGGTAAGTTTACTTTCCAGTTATACGGGCTTACTAACCATGTAAATGCTTACCCCTCTCTTTTCCCTACTTTCAGAGCTCAAAGACTCATAAGGATTGGAAGACAATTGGAGAGTCAATACACTATCAACTAGACAAGCTTTGGTATAAAGACATTTCTATTATATCCAATGGCATGTATAGGATTTTTGAGTATTTTGTTATATATGTCATTTGATTTGCCTAGTGAAGGCATGTAAAAAATTTTGTTTATCTTTTTGTATATGGCCATGAGAATTGGCTCATTTTGGAGTAGGCTATGCCCTACAACTCTATGCATGTTTATATTCATATGTGATGGCTTAGTTATAATTGGCAATGAGTTATAATAACGAGCCAATCTTAATATGTCAAGTAGACATATAAATCATTAAATGCTAAATAAGAATTAACTTAGCATGTATGAAACCAATAACATGAGGTTCACATGCAATGAGGTTAATCAAAGTTTCATATTTACAAATGGATAATTTGGCCCAAATATGCACTATAGTAATCTATAAGCATAATTGGCTAGTAGAGGGAGACTTAAGGCTTGGAAAATAGCCTAACAAGGTCCACATGGGTAAACACACAGGTGTGTGTCTAGGCCGTGTGTGACACACGGGCTACTCCCATGGGTGTGTGCTATGACCATGTGTCCTCTGCACCTGAAATTTTAAGTCAGCAGAGAGCACGGGCTAAGCACGTGGGCGTGTGCCTTGGCCGTGTTTATTTAACAGAATAGTGAGGTTGAAGTCAGTGTAGCACACGAGCTAAGCCCACAGGTGTGTGCCTTGGCCCTGTTGCATACTAGAAAAAGGACACGAGTGTGTTCTAAGCCCCACGGGCGTGTTATACTTCAACTAAAGGGGAAAATTTTCTAAAGTGCCCCAAATCTATAAAAAAATTTCAGTTTTGTTCTATATTACCCCTAGGAGTGTTATTAGGCCTCAGAGGCCTATATAAGAGTCAAAGTGCACACGTTTGAAAATTTTTAAATTACGAACGAAATTCAGTAACCCGATTGTGTAAGTTTGTAAAGGTGAATTACTAGTAACGCCTCGAACCCTGTCCCGGTGTCGGATACGGGTGAAGGTGTTACAGATTTCTATCATTTTAGACCAAGAATTGCAAAATTCGGGCCTAGACCGAGGAAAAGCAAATCAAGTGGACTAAGCCGAACTAGTCGTCCACATTTTGTAATTCAAGGTAAGTTGTATGTAAATAATACAGCTACATTGTTATTATATGTGTTTTAATTGACATAGCATCAGTTGCTTGTTTGTGGAAATGATTATGTATGTTGAATATTGAGATAGTAGAATTCTCGTTTGAACCTTAAGGAATAAAATCGAATATTCATGCCATGACATTTGGGTTATATGTGTGCTAGTGTAAGACATGTCTGCGACATGCATCGGCCACATTATAAGAGCCAGTGTAAGACCATGTCTGAGACATAGCATCGGTATTGAGACGAGGGCTAGTGTAAAACATGTCTGGGACATGCATCGGCCTCATGATGTAAGCCAATGTAAGACATGTCTGGGACATGCATGGCTACGAGATGTGTCACTGTAAGACCATGTATGGGATATGGCCTCGACACATATAGAGGTGTCAATGTAAGACTATTTTGGGACATGGCATCGGCACAGATATGCGAGAGCTAGTGTAAGACCATGTCTGGGACATGGCATCGGCCTCGATTTCGAAAGTCAGTGTAAGACTATGTCTGGGACATGGCATCAACTTGATAGATGAGCCAGTGTAAGACCATGTCTAGGACATGGCATCGGTATTACACCATACGTTTAAGGCTTGGTGAATATCCGATAGCATTCTAAATGGTCCAACGGTGAGAGTTATAGTTTAGGTTAAACGAGAAAAGTATAACCATGTTGTGAGTGGTACAGGTACCTATTGAAATATGTGAGATGTGAGTTCAATATATGCTATGTGAATTGTAATAGATAGTGATGAGTAAGTTGTGCTTATGCCTACTTTCGTATTATGAGTGTAACACCCCAAACCCAGCCCGGACGTTATGGCCGAATCTGGAGCATCACATTGAAGTGTTTTAGCGAAAACCATGTTTCCATTGAAAACCCTTCTTAAAATAAAAGAAACCTTAAAAAAAAACAACTCCTTTCAACCACTTGTGTAAAACATATGATTTTATGAAAACTTGTCGCTGCAAAACTTAGTTGCGGAAACGTAGAAAAACATACTATAGTTTAAGAAACCATGTTCAACTTCTCATAATTACATCGCATAAAAATAACAATCCAAGTAATAACAAAATGGAAGCCCTATTACAATCTGATTTGAAAAGTACTGAATAAAATAGAAACTTATATGCTTTTTTTAAAAAAAAACAAGTCTAAATTATCTTACTAGCTGGCCACCCAGAGTCCCTCCAAATATCAAACCTTCTACTGAGCATCACTTGAAAATAAAATAAAAGAGGGGGTAAGTTTTCCCAAACTCAGTGTGTACTACCCTCAACGAAAAACAAACAAGCATTCAAAAACCATCATACATCAAACATGCAATGCAATCCCATCCCAATAATCCATCCGCTACACACCAGCTCCGTCCCTCGAATAAAGTTAAATTTGGCATTATAGATAAAGAAAACTGTGATACGACTTTTGATCGAGGGAATAATAAAGTTTTTGACGAATCGGTTCGTTTATCATCATTTTGTACCAAGGTAAGTTCATGTGTAAATAATGTGATGTGTTACATATTTTAATGCTTTAATGTTATATGGATTTAAATGCCTATTTGTTATCATGAATTATATGCCTTGAAATTTCATGAGTACATGGTTGGTATTATGGATATTGTAAACGACATTATGAGCAAGTTCGACAGTGATGCGATAAGCAAGGGAACCCCGTTTGAACCTTAGGAATAGTCTAGGATACAAGTGACATGTCACTAGGAATTAAGAAATCCGAACTCATTAAGCGGTCTGGGTTCGTGATATATATGTGACATTTGAGCTTATTGAGTGGTCTGCGTTCATAATCTATGAGATACATGTAATTTGGTTCTGGGTATAGGTCTTGTGTGTCTTACCGATGGCTAGGTAGTCCTGAATGGTTCGAATACCTGACAGTTTGTGTAAGCAGCCCGTGTAGTTACACCCTAACCGATAGCTTTTGTAAGTAGGTCCGTGAGTAGCTCCATTTCGAGCATTACATGTTATGAGGTAGCTTTAGCTACGTACGTATATGTGGCACTTATGTACAAGTTTTTCGTGTATCCAATAGTATTCCAAGTGTTCAACGGGCAATGAAATGGATGATGTAATAAAAGTCCCAAGGAGGGCATGTTAAAGAAGGTAGGATCATATGATAAACTACGAGAAAGTACAGGTATGTACGCTAAACTCTTGAGCAATGCCTCGATAAAGGATGAATCATGATGAGAAAGTATATATATATGAAAACTTGATAAACGAGTCAAAATGCTTGAATGATGAATAATCTTTATGGTTATGTTACTATGTCTTTGCATGATAATTGCTTACTATCATTGCATTTTATTTGCATGTGGACTTACTAATGCTTACCCTTTTCCTTTCCATCCTTTGTAGTTTCGCCAAGCTAGCTCGGGGATCGGAAGCTGTCAGAGTATTCGATCACACTATCAAAAGAATATTGGGTATAGTGAATTTGATAACTTAAGTATGGCATGTATAAGGGACTTGGTTATTTTGTGATATGTGTCATGCAAATTTGGCCAAGTTGTAAAGGCCTCTAATATTGATGATTCATTTTGTAATGGCCATGTGACATGACTTATATTTGATTATTAGATTGTAATCTAATTACCTATGCATGCATGTACTAATGCCTTGATGATATGATATGTTATTGCTTGGTGAATGTATAATGAGGTGTGGAATAGAGACTAGGAGATAAGAAATGACTTAATGACTTAAGATGATCATGGTCATAAATATGTATTATGGAAATTGGATAACAAATTTGGTTATGCATGAGATTGGTGTGGAATGCCTCTAAATGGTGTGACTAATTGAATGTGCTTTAAGATGATATTTTGAAGGCATGAAAATGCCATGGCATTGGATATTGAGTGTTTAAATATGCTATGTTGCATGCTATGAAACATGTTTGAGAATGTGGATGAGTGAGGGTGGCAATTGGCTTAAAAAATAACCCCTAAATTTTCCACACGGGTAGACACACGGCCATGCGTCTAGGCCATGTGTGACACACGGTTTGCCCCCATGGGCGTGTTGCATAGCCGTGTGTCCCCTGCACCCTAGTTTTACAAGTCAGTATGCCCAGTAGTAAACACATGGGCTAAGACACAGGCGTGTATCTTGGCTGTGTGAGAGACACGACCTACCCATACGGGCGTGTGCTCTGGCCATGTGAAGTCTGCACCATTTTATGAAAAATTCATTTATTTTTAATGTATCACACGGTCTGGACATATGGGCGTGTGATACGACCTTGTGACCTTATTTTGATGATGACGTTATAGTCAGAGAGTTACACGGGTTGAGGACACGGACGTGTCCCAAGCCACACGGGCGTGTGTGACCACACAGCCTACCCCCACGAGCGTGTGACTCTCCAAAATAAGAAAATTGTTAAGTTGCCCAAAGTTTTTCAAAAGTTTTCGATTTTGTCCCGAACCACCCCGATGTATGTTTTGGGCCTCGTAGACCCATATAAGGGACGAATTGCGTATGTATGAATGAAATTGATTTGAAGAAAAATTTTATAGTCTGGTTTTGCATTAATGTCCGAGTACAAGTCCGATAATGCCTCGTTCCTTATTCCAGCGTTAGACACGGGTAAGGGGTGTTACAGTAATTGGGCTCAGTAGTACATTTATAAATCAAAATGCATATAACATAAACATTAACAATATGTATGAAGACAAGTCGTGTATATACATATTCCATATCTAACAAATTCATGTTCCAAAGTGTCAACCATTTTTCTATCATCAACCTATATGTGCAAGTATACTAAAACATTATAAATCAGCCAATTCCTCAATACACATATATGGCCAATTTCAACTTATTCCCAATTACCAGTCATTTAATTCATATTAAGAATCAAGCATACATTTTTTCACTTTTACCTTATTCATTCATGCATTATGGCAAATCATTGTTTTTACATTGAATTCATATCAATCAACTCATTTTTGGAGTCTATCGACTCATTTGTATTTGTTTCGGCCCCTAGGCTTCGTTTCCATTTGATTTGCATACTCACATGTATGATTTCAGCATTTCATTTGTATTTAAACACAATTCATTCCAATGGCTTCAAATTGTAACATATTCATATCATTCAGCAATTTTATATTTTGCAACCCCTATTAACTTGACTCTGACTCATATGGAAACTCGGATCGCCTAACCAACACACCAAACTAGCACTGAAGTACATCATCAGATAATCTAAAATAGGGTAACTGGCACGTAATGTGCATACTGACGCACTAAGCGCATATTGGCACACAACCCTTAAGCACAAAACTTGTACACAAATCAATCTTATGGCATGCTAACTATATCTGACTCAGCTCGACTAGTTAATAGGGTATCAATATTCAATTCCATTTACAATTTAGTACACATAACATTTCTTAATTGTAATCATTAACACAATCCAATTTCCTAATATATAAATATATCATATACATTTCATATCATCCTTACATTTTCACACAATTGCATTACACATATCATATTAAGAACAATTCATGCTATTTTATATTTTATTCAGCTTAATCATCTATTTCAAAAATTCACATTCAATCTCAATCCAATAACTTATATCATTTCTTTTTACTCACCTTGACACTTTCATATGCAGATAACATGCAAATGTAATAAATTAATACGACTTTAAATTATAAATCTACAAACCAAAATTTTTGACTACTCGTCGACCACTTTCACTTTTTCTTTCTCTCTCAAAGGTTTCACGTCGAAATTAGCTATGAATAGCCATAAAACATAAAGTATTATCACATTCCATCCAATTCATAATCAAATATCAATTTTCACATATTTTACAAATATTTCAATTTAGTCCATAAAATTGAGACTAACATAACTTTCAATATCAAGCTTTGAATTAAAATTTGATTTCACATTTATTCATTAGGAACCTTATACTTTCTATTCCTAACAACATTTCATAACAATTTTAAATTTTATTCAATTTGGTCCCTAATGTACAAAACTCACTATTAAGCTTTATAATTTAGTCTTTTTCTTAAACTAAGCTTAATTTCTATCAATTTAACACCTAAATCATTCAATTCTCAACACTGACATCTTATCAAAACTTCACCAATTGATCAAACTGGTCATTGGGCTAGCTTAATCAAGCTCCTATGATAAAAAAAATCTATAAAAATCAAAGAAAAATAACTAGAGACTTACTTGAATTTTTTATCCAAAGTTCAAGCTAGGCTTTCTAAGTTTCTTCAATTATGGCCAATGAAGCCTTTGGAAAGATGATGATTTTTGTCATCTTTTCCCACTAAGTTTTTCTATGTATTAATATTAACTTTTTTAAATCTTAATTAATTAGTCTAATCATACTTATTTATACCTTAATTACCCAATTAACTAACCATAATGTCATTTACCATCAAATCCTACTAACATCCATTTATAATAGGATTATTTTTTATTTTATTTCTTTAGATAATTGTTATCTAAGTCTTCAAGCAATGTTCTAATAAAAAATATATAGCAATTAAACTTTTAGAATTTAGTCTCTAACCTTAATCAATCATAATTTTGGCTAAATTATTTAGCCAAATTTTAATTCATCTATACACTAACTCTGTAAATATCCCTATTTAATATTTACAGACTCGATTTACGAAAATAAGGTACCGAAATTGCACCTTCCAACACCACTGGAAATTTAGTTGTTCTAGGCCCTTGTACTAGAAGTCGAATTGCATTTTGCCCCCTTTACTAAAAATAGGAAAATTAGTCCCTCTACATTAGATTAAAGAGAAAATTGATCATTCTATTAAAAATTACTCATTTCTATTGTTAAAAATTGGTCCCTATATGTCAGCATAAGGTACATGTGACACGCTACATGTCACAGTCAGGTTATTCCATCAACGACTCTAGTTTTTAACAGTACAAATGGATGAAAATTTTAACATGAAATACCAATTTGCTTTTTGATCTAACACTTAGGGACTAATTTGCCCATTTTCTGAGTAGAGATGGCAAAATGCAATCTGACTCTTAATTTAGGGACCTCCAGAGTACTTTTACCTATGCATTTCAAAATGATCACATAACCATCAATTCTTGGTTTATGAAGTTTACAAGTTTTTAGCCAACATGTAGATGGGATTCGAAAAATATGATCTATTTGTTGATATGGAGTTACCAAGGATCACAACGTGTGAAGTGGTTCTATGGCTCTTTGTAAAAGAGAGGTTATTGTTTAATTACGAGAGACACCAAAGGTAACTAACTTCGGATGCTTCTTGCTACCAGTATGATGTGGCACCTAAGACCATACTATATGTGGCCTGTGATTGCCCAACAACTGATCATTAAAAGAACCTCGCTATAACAATGATCAATCCACACCAACCTACGTTCAAGTAAGCAAGAAAAGAGGACCATTGAAGATGTCTCCTGTCATCGTAGGTATGTATGGGTTGAGTTGAGAGAGAAAAAACTTTATCCTAAGTTGTTTCGATTAAGTTTGAATTATTATTTATTTAATTAAAATTAAATTAAATATATAAAAATATTAATAATTCTTTAATTTTTAATATTAAATGATTAATTAATTTGAAAAGACAAATTAGATCAAATGAAAAAAGTGTTTAGATTAAAAAAAAAAACTATTACAACTATGATTCTGTTCAACCCATGAACAAGTGTCAGGTGATCAGCTAGAACAGATCATCATCAATCCATATTGAATTAGACAAATCAACTCCAACCATTTAGGATCGGCCATTGATAGACTAATCATTCCCTAACTATCAATTCTCCTTCTTTATCTCTCTTATTCTTTATACTCTCTTTAATTTTGAAGAATTTTTTCATATCTTGAAATTTTTAAGAAGAAATTGAAGTAAATTTAAAAAAAAATCATATATTTTTTTATTTTTTAAAAATTTTAAATACTTAATTTCATATTTAAATATTAATTTTTTGAATTATTCATTTTATTTATTGTGTTCTTTTAAAAGTTTGTTTTCCATGCTTCATTGCAGTGTGATGGATCTTGACGTAAGGAGAACCAAGTGAAAGTTGGAGTATTTTTGTTCCAATCATGATGGACTACGATCTTAGGTGAAAGAGTTGATGAGATAAAATTTTGGATATTCTTTTTTACCAAATAATAAATGGATAATTTAAATATCCTAATTACCTAACCAATAATAATGAGATAACATACACTACATAATAGCACAAATATCCGCTTATACTAAACAAATAAATATGGCTTAAGGTATAAAACACCCTTCTAAATATTCTAAAAAAAATGAAGTAAGCTTGTTTAATTTCTTTAACTAATTAACCCCCTAACCTTATAAAATTGACTAAATTAGTCTTTTAATTAAGGTTGACGATTAATTTTTAATGAATTTATTGATGTGCTTGTGTTGATGTGAAGATTCAACCGGCACCAATTGTTGATATGATAGTGCCACATCATTATATTTAAAAAAATTTTAAAATAAAGAATTATTTTAAAATTTTAAGTCTTAAACAAAAAATAATTATAAAAATTCATTCAAATATAAACATTTATTTGTCCAAAATCATTCTATAATTATAAAAAAAATTACAAAAATTATAAAAATCATTCTCATTGATTTAAGAGCAGCTTGTGTCAAAAAAAAAAAAACACTGCGCTTTAGTAGCAGATGAACGAAAATTTGGATATAAATTTTAAATTTTAAATTTTAAATTATTTATTTGTTAACAATATCATATCTTTTATGATTCACTTACGATCTACCAGATTTATCTATCAAATACAAATCTTTAAAATCATTTGAGTTATTTATAAAAATATATTAATTAAGACGGTTTAGATATAAAATAAATTTGTCTATCTTTTCAAAAATAAATTTAGATTTTTAATGTATTCAAATGTTAACAGACTAACCGTAAAAGAAAACTAAAAAATTTAGCATGTTACATAAATAATTATATAGGTGATCCAATTTTACAAAAGGAACAGTTATTTTAATATTTTATTTATTTATTCACATTTTTACAAAAGTTTAAATCCATTATCGTTTAAGAACTAAAAAATGAAAAATGAAAATAAATATTTTTTTTGTAAAGTTGATAATTGAAAGAAATATACAACGTTAGTTTTTAAGTAAGAATTCTTGAAATAAAGGAATCTGTTCTATGTTGCTAAATGTGACATTTTGTAGTTTGTATTTACTTTTTCCTATAAGAATAAGGATTATGAACGGAATCTTGGAATTATGAGTTAAAAATTTAAATACAAATCTTTAATCTGTTTAGTTGAAATTAAACTAAGAGAATTCAATATTTATTAAATAGAAAATATTTGTTATCAAATTTGCGGCTCAAATTTCTTTTATTGGAGGTTCTTCTATTTATCTTGTTCTATCTTGATGTTTTATCAGTTGAAAAATGAGGCTTTCTTTTTTCTTTTTTTTTGGACCATTTGGGCAGTTTGGCGCAGTCAGTTTGATAATATTGATGCATGCTAAAATCTTTTTGTAATAAGGATAAACATGAAACGATCAAAATCATCAAGTTGAAGAAGGAAAGCTGAAATTAATATCTTTAATGGCTATAACTAAAAATACAAAATGAAGAAAAATAAATAATAAAAAAATCCCATCTCAGTTTTAACATTAATTAAATTCAAAACCTTGCTGATCAGGTTGATTGCTTTTCAACATCCATCACTAATCATAAATTAGTACAATTATAAATGAATCAGAGAGATCAGAGTCTGACAAAAAAGATCGAATGGTTTGGAAGTTCTTTCAGTTGCGTTTCCCTTCTTTCTGTAATTATGTTTTAGGCTCTCTACATATTCTCATCGAAAGGAGCCAAAGTGTTGTAGCTTGTAGGACCATCTTAGAGCAAGCTTCAAATTAAAGCACTCCCCAACACATTGTCTTTCCCCGAAAGTACTCGAAAATATCAGGCATTCTAGACACTGGTTGACCTTCCTACATTGAGTAGTTCCATCAATACGGATTTTCCTATTCTATTAGCTAATGTTTCTCTCGGGTTTTTTTTTCTTCTTTCTATGCTGGGACTTGGGAGTGGGTGAGTAAGCTTCTTTGTTGTTTGATGTCAGTTATTATTATAACATTGAAAACTTTCATTTCTTTATTTACATTTCGTATCTCACTCACCAACTCATATGTATATATAAGGATTGAGCCCTGTTTTAATTCCATCGTCAACTGGATTTTTGTAGCTGGCTAGCTATATATATATATATATATGTATGCATGCATGTATGTATGTATGTATCATATATATACCCTTTGGCTGGCAGTGGCAATGGCAGTACCATATTTAAGGTTATAGTTGTTGGGTTTTGCCTATATTTCTAATCTCCCCCTCAATCTCACCAGAATTCTACCGAGAGAAGCCTTAATTCCATAACGTGGATAAGACCCTTTCAATTCATACCTTCGAAAATCCAGGATCGGAGAATTCGCTGAATATTTTCTCTCTCTAATATATCTCGTTGTAGATAAGATAAAACCATGTCATCTTTTCTCTCATCAGCCTAATCCTTAGTCCTAGATTCAATCTGGGAAGGGGAGAGACGAAGCCTATGTGGAAGTATGTGAAGTTATAAGTACTGGTATTAAGAGCCGATAATCACTCATCTCTTATCCTTAGTTTTTCCTTTAAATTCGAAATTTAGAGCATTAATCGAATATCCCATCCCAAACAGAAAATAGCCTTTGATTCTTTCAAACTGTTGCTTTATCGTTCCTTTTGCTGTTCATGGACTACTGCAAGGAAGTTGAAGGGAAGGGAGTTCATGACCCTTTTAACAAGAATATGACTACGTTCTCAAGGTGTGTATGGGTGCCATATCCTGTTATAATTGGTGCTGGCCCTTCGGGCCTAGCCACAGCTGCTTGTCTCAAACAAAGAGGCATCTCTAGCTTGATCCTTGAAAGGGAAAACTGTATAGCTTCGTTGTGGAAGCTTAAAACCTATGATCGTCTTCGCCTTCATCTTCCAAAGCATTTCTGTCAGCTACCGTTCATGCCATTTCCGGAAAGTTTCCCAACTTATCCAACGAAAAAACAGTTTTTGTCGTATTTAGAGTCCTACAAAAACCATTTTGGTTTAGACCCAGTTTTCAACAAAACCGTTGTGAGTGCAGAATTCGATCATCGATGTGGGTTTTGGCGGATTAAGACATTGGGGCTGAAACATGAAGAAACCGAGTATGTGTCTCGATGGCTGATTGTTGCTACCGGGGAAAATGCTGAGGAAGTGGTGCCCAAAATTGAAGGAATGGATGATTTTGGTGGCCCTATACTTCACACAAGCTCATACAAAAGTGGCCGGTTGTTCCGAGGGAAAGATGTTTTGGTGGTTGGCTGTGGCAATTCAGGCATGGAGGTCTGTTTGGATCTCTGCAACTGTGAAGCTCGTCCATCCCTGGTCGTTAGAGCTTCGGTGAGCATGCTTCTATCCTTTTTGCAATTCCTACATCGTATTATAACCTGGAACTCAATCTTTCAATTTCTTCATTAAAAAAATAGAGCCTATTTTCTGGTCTCTTCTTAGGTTTCATTTTTAGTAATCGACGATTCACTTTACTGCTACAATACTCAACGTCCTATAATTAGCAGATCCATCGACTTCGATCATTTCCTTGAGAAAACGTTTCCAAGCCAGGAAAAAAAAAGAAGAAAAAAGAAATACTGCTATATATATATTCATGATCACCATCTTTAACATGCAGAAATATTATTATTTGTCTTCAGATTTAGGAAGTGTGCGACCTTGTTTGTTTGATACTACTCTTAAGAGCGGGTATTAAACCATACTAGATCAGTTACAAGAGTGAGTATTTCTCTTTTATTCTCCTCACTTTCTTGGAAATTGTTTGCATGCGCAACATTAGTCGGTAGCCAAAAATTTTATGTCGTACAGTTCTTTTTCTTTCTTTCTTTCTTTCTTTTGTCCTGTATGAACTCTTGTGTGAAAGCATAATTAAAAGACCACCCAGATTCCAAAAGGCATATATAGATTACATATATGGGATAAGTGACATGAGAGAAATGCCCTTTGAAGAGGCGAATTCATATGTGAGAGCGTGGGGGCTAAATTTATCGTCTCATCTTTACTTCTTTAGCACCACTTTTTATTTTTTATTTTTTTAAAAGGCCTTTTAAGCAACCTTTGGCTGCAGGTGCACGTCTTGCCTCAAGAGATGCTAGGCAGATCAACTTTTGGATTGTCCATGTGGTTGCTCAAGTGGTTTCCGGTGCGCATCGTGGATCGCTTATTACTTCTGCTGTCACGTTTTACGATTGGAGACACTGGAAAATTCGGCCTCCATCGGCCCCAGCTTGGTCCTCTTGAGCTCAAGAGCAGATCTGGAAAGACACCTGTTTTGGATGTTGGGACATTAGACAAGATCAAGAGTGGAAACATTAAGGTTTAATGCATCAATTTTCCCTTCAACACAAGCTACACAATCGTGCATTTTAATCATATTGGATTCATTGTCCAGAATTATAATTAAAGCTAAACTTCTTTTTGCAATGTATAGGTCTACCCAGGAATAAAGCGAATAACATACAATGCTGCTGAATTTGTAGATGGGACAAAGGAGAATTTTGATGCCGTTATCCTCGCCACTGGTTACAAAAGCAATGTACCACAGTGGTTAAAAGTATATTAACTTATTTCCCTTTAAAGATTTTGTGTCTGTATGTGTGGGTTATTGAAGATGTGTTAACTTTTGACTCTTTTTTTTTCTTCCCACTGGATAGGATAGAGATTTGTTTTCAGAGAAAGATGGTTTGCCTCGGGAGCCTTTCCCTAACGGTTGGAAAGGTGAATGTGGACTGTATGCTGTAGGGTTTACAAAGCGTGGCTTGCTTGGTTCTTCACTCGATGCAAAAAGGATTGCTGAAGATATTGCGCTTCAGTGGAAAGCTTAGTTGATGAGGCCAGAAATTTTCATGATAATCGGGGACTGATTCTCTGATCTTAGTTTGATATATAATCAAAGACTAATGAACTACTTAGCTAGCTAGGCTTTTGCTTTTGTTTTCGCTTTCGCTTTTGCTTTCCTAGGTCTTCTTTTAGAAGGAAAAATGATAATTCTCAACTTTGTGAATATCTTGTAAATGTCCATTTTTCCATAGCTAAGTAAATTCCTAGTTCTTTATATTTTTATTTTTTGTGAGTAGGGGATTGTTGGTGGTCTATCATTGTTTTATATGTTCGCAAAGTTATATTTTCAGTAATATATATTTTTATGTATTATGAAACAATAACGTGTTAGCTAATTTCTTGAATATGAACTTTGTTGTGTAAGAATTTTCCTTCAATAAAAAGTTCTATGCGTCGAGAGAAAAATTGTACGCTGATCATAATTTTGGGTACCACATAAATGATTTGTACTAAATGAATAACGAATAGTTATCCTTTAATGATTATTGGAACTTTCATCTCAAAAGGGACCACGATATATTTATATAATATAATTTTGCTGCAAAGGTTAAAATTTAAAGTGATTCAGAATAACCATAGGGAAAAGTGATGAGCAAATAGAATACTACCTTTTAAGATGATAAAAAGTTCCAATGTTGTATTTTAATCTGATTATAAACCCTCTTTCATTAGTTTTACAACTAATTATTTAAATTGAATTATAATATATTTTCATAATGAACAGCTTATATATATATAATAAAAAGCTGGACCAACCTTTATCTATGCACAGTCCATGCAATCTTCACCGCCAGTTTGTTCCATGTCAACGCTTAGCCTGGGGTCTTTGCTGTATTTATAGCAATGACTTGTCAAGAAAAAAAGGTGAAAAAGAAACATGGAGGAAAGTTCACTTGCATGAACTTTTTAGTTATGATAGTTGTTTTATATGATTTTTATCGATAGGAATTCATGTGATATGTAATTATAAATGTTTATTATTTATGCAGATTAGTTAATATATTTGTTGATATCGAATTTGACATTGAAAATTCATTTGATGAGCCAAGAGCCGTTAGGTTATTTTGACACGGGTGAAAGATATTGAAATAAGGTTCTCATGTTTTTTAAATAGGATTGATGGTAGAATCAGTTAAATTATTGGTTCGTCGGTTTGATTGTAACACTCTATACTCAATTGATTGTTGGGTTTGAGCTACAGTATGTCATATTCTCTGCTGAAGCAACTACGATCAAAATAAATACATTATCATACCATTAGATATACAAATACGCTTATCATCAGCATATAATGTGGTAAATAATCATTTCCAGGTCTTATATGAGCCTACGAAAGCTCTAAAGATAACCCAAGATAGAAATATGGTCAAATTGTAAATAATTTAAAATACAGAGTCGACGTTGAAACATGAGAGAGCTCTTCGTAGCGACGTGACTGTAACACCCCAAAATAGGACCAATGAGTTTTAGGGGTATTTTAGAAATTTTAGCCTTAAAGTTCCGAGATTTTCGTGACATGGTATATCGATAATGCTCTCGACTATGGTTTTTAGAAAAATCAAGTCAATTTTTGAAAAAGGTGTTTAAGAGATTATCAATTTTGAAATAAAGACTGTTTTATAAAAGTGTCCAAATTAGGAGTAGTTATAAAGCAATAATACCAAAGTTTTAATATTAACCTATTTTCCCCCTTCCTTTTTATAAATTCCATATTAGATTTCCCCCATCCTTTGTAGTTGTCGTCCCTTGTTTCCTCTTGCTCTTCCAATCGATTTTTTATTTCTACATTATAATATATTGGTTTCCATCAACACTCAAGCCTTAAACCTACATTAAATACCAAGAAAAACACCCAAGATTATCATTGGTTCCTTCATTGTCAAGCTTGTGAGTTTTTCGAGTTTTCAATCAAACGCTTGGTTTTTCGTCGTCTAATGTAACGATTCAACTCCTAAATAGTTTTAAATGTTATTTAGTCATTAAAACTAAGTTTTTAGCCATTAAATCACATGTTTTGAATAAAAGCCAAAAATTGGCTCATTAATGGTGAATTTTGGGATTTTGAGTAAAAATGTGGTTTCAAAGTGTTTTCCAATTAGTTTTAAAATGATTAGAAGGTTTCTAATTTACTTTGAAGGACTGTTAAAAATTTCTTGAGTTTGAATGAATTTTCAAAAAATAGGCAAAAACATGTCGAAAAAGTTGATACCATGAATTGAGTAGTTTTGTATAGTTTAAAGGTTGGGAATTAGTCATAGGTGAATTATAAGATGAATGAAATTGGGTTTAGGAAAAAAGACAGAGTATAGACCGAGATATTTGAATTTAAAGTTTGCTATGTTAAAGGTTTCGATCAAAAGAGAACCTAGCTTATGCTTGTGTTTTTGGATTGTTTGATATGAGTCTTTGGCTGAATGTTGATTGTGTTGTTGTGTGATTTAATTTGTTTAAGTGTTGGAATTGATAGGACCTTCTACGAGTAGAGATAAAGGTAAGGAAAAGCTAGTTTAAGCATTCGACTTTTCGGTGAAAGCGTAATCGGTGAGTGTTTGGAATTGCTGCTAGTAGACAGGATTCATAGTGTTAATTGAGAGCTTAGGAATAACATAAATCACTATCCTAAGTTCCAAGTGTATGTTTTCTATTTCCCTTATTTTACTTTTGGTAAATTATGTGATTATGAGAATATTTATAGATTGATTATTATGATGTGATATTGTGATATGAGACATGTGTGATGACTATTGTGAATTGTATTGTGTTGTAGGCATATTAAATATGTCGAACAATAGTGATAATATTATGTTAGCAATATAAATGTGCAGTGAAAGTGTGCAAAAATCGGTAAGTATGTCTGTGTTAAATTATGGAATTTAATGCTAATGTAACAGGTTATGTATGTGATAAACTGATTTTAATGCACTCATATGTGGTTGGATACATGATGGCTCAATGAGCATTATTGTGGCACTTTAAATGCAATTAAATATGAATTTGATAAGCATGCATTGTGTACAAGTTTGTGATGTGAATTGATGAATATGAATAGAGATATGTGCATTAAATCAGTAATTAAAATTGTGTAATAGTGGATATTTTGGCCTTGTGACCTTATGAGACCGTTGGATATAGTTGACATGGTATAAGATTGTGAGTACTCACCTATATGTGTTTTGTGACTTAGGCGTTGAGGCCCTAGGACATGTTAGAGAGATAAGGGAATGTGAGCTAAGCTCCATTCAACGGGACATGTTTGGTGTGTTCGAGAGTGTTAGCTTTATGCTTCACTTTTGGGATATGTTCGACTTTATGAGTCATTTGGTGTGTTGGAGATCTATGTATTCGATGTGTGGTGGTAGGGCCCACTTTTATGTTTCATAGCCTCAAGTGCCAAATTATCTTCAAATATATATATGTGTAATGTGACGTATGCCTAAATAAGTATGTGGTTGCTATGAAAATTATTGTTTAAATGTGATCTTATTTGTTGTGGTAATACGACGTGAGATGGATGCTTAAACATGTGAATAATATGCTAAATGAGTTTATTTAAATTTCATGAAAATGTTAGTATGTTCTCATAGTAAATTGCATATGTAATTGTGGTTTGGATCGTTTCCATTTAACTTGTGAAATCATATGAATATATCAGCTAGACTTGTGGGTTATTGAAGCATGTATACGTCATTTAGTCTTGATGAATTATTGTTAAATGAATTATATATAAATGAGTTGAGTGTAAATGAATGTAGGAGTATATGTTAGTTTTATGACTTAATAAAACGTGAATATGTTATTTTGACTAGATTAGAATATAGTTGTGAACATGTTGTAGTATGTTATTGTTTAGCCTTTGATATTGTGTGTACATTGTGGTTATTTTGAGCATTCACTAAGTTTTTTAAGCTCACCTACTCCTTTCTTAAAACCCTTGTAGATTAGTTGTGTGCCGGTGTAAGTAGTGTGGTTCCAAGGGGTGATCCAAGCAAGTTCTTTTCCATTATTTCATAGGTGTTATTGTTAATTGTTTACGTTTTGGGAATAAGGCAATGTGGTAGACTTTTACTAATATTTTCCATGATGTTTTGGATGCTTCCGTAGACTATATACTCCCAAGTTTATGATATCCGTTTTGTATTATGTTTATTATAGCTCGGACTTACTTTTGATTGTTGAGACTAGTAGTATGGCAGTTTTGATGTTTATTTGATGATGATATGTTACCATGATGGATTGCAACATGTTGGAATGATTTATATGCTCAAGTATGTTGTATTTTTTTGGTCTGGAGCAGAGGTATCGATATTTGTATTGTAAAAACAATACCTCTGTGATTTCGAAATGTGCAGAGAGACAGTAATGTAATCTGGTATCGATACCCTATCATGAGTAATGATACTCGGGGTAGAAATATCGATACTTTGGCAGAGGTACTGGAAACACAAAAATATACACTTTTTCATGCCTTTTTTAACTCAAATTCATATAGTTTCGGTAAAATTATTGTCGAAAAATATATAAATATTATAAAATAATTATTTTGTACCAAAATTATTAACATAATGAATTTTAATTAATTTTATAATAAATTTTGATTAATTTTGATTAATTTTGACAAATTTGCACAAAGGACGAAAATGGGCTCGGTAAACACTACTAGAAGCTCAAAACCGAGAAGCAATTTGAAATACCAAGGCGAATTAATTTTCAGCCTAAGTTGGTCTAATTATGTGTATTAATTCATGATATAATTAATTTTAATTTATATCTAATTTAATTTTGATTAAATAAATTATTATTAATTAATTATGAAAAAGTGGTCCAGTTGAGCCGAACCGACCAAGAAGTGGACAGCCCAAAACCATCCATATGCTGGCCTAAATCAGCTTATTGGCTGATTATTTAGCTTCAAAAAGACCCTTGAAGACTTATTAAAGTTGCAAACAAACCCCTCCACAATTGGTGGCTTTATAGATTTGCCTCAAGCCTAAATTAGCAAAGTTGAAACTATCAACCTTGCCACATATGTGGCCGGCCAAGGGAGGGCTCTTTGGATGATAATTTTAGCTATTTTTAGCAGTCCTCTTCAGCTATAAAAACCCCCTTAGGCTGGTCATTTGAAACACACCTCAAGCATTCACATCTTTTCTCTATTCTCTCCACTTTCTCTTTTCTTTTCCATTCCAAATTCTCTTGCTCTCTTGCCGATTTCTCCTCTTGAAAAGGGGCATTCATCATCCATTTGGGGCATCAATTAAGTGTTCATAGCAGCCTTGGTTGACAAGGAAAACAGAGAAAGAAGAACGGATCAAACTAGTCAAGCCACTAAAAAACACCGGATTTGATTCTTGTTCCCTATCTCTTTAATTTTTGTTGTTGTTATGATGAACATATCTATGAATATTTATGTTGTTGGAATAGTTAATTTAATCAATTTAGCTTGAATTTAATTCGTGTTAGGTTGATTGCATTTCATTTGCTAAAATTGTTAAAATTGTGTTTATGTTGTTATAGGCATCGGTAAGATGCTTGATTAAGTAAAATCATGCGTAAGTTATTCTTGCATTACAATTGTGAGGTAGCTAATGAATTAATTATTTAAACCGATTGAAATTGTAATTAATGGACACAGTACTTAATCAATGCATGTTTAATCATCTAAGGTAGCTGAAGGTTAAATTAGCAACGGTATCTGACGATACAATTGCCTTACGTAACTTGCAAGATTATTGTGATTAAACAGTTTCAAGGTAGGGATACTTTGTTACCTCACGTAGTCTTTTGTGTGCTTATTAGACTTAATTAATCATTCGAATTGACATTGGGATATGTATAAGAGATTATTTCAATTTAATAAGTATATACGTGCAATAACATATTTGCCTATTAAAGATTTGTTTAATCGGTTGAATTGACATAGGGATATAGTCAAGAGATGAATGGATTTTGGTAGGTGAGTATGTTCATAAGTTAGCAAATTACCGAGTTGCCGTGAATTTATTCGTAACAATATAAACATGAGTTTAATAATTCTAAGTTAAGAAATGTAATTAATCTAACACAATTATGTCATCTTGATTAAAATCATATTTTGAAATCGTGCATTTGAGATTTATTTATTTAGTTTACTTAGTTTAAAATCTTAGTTTTTAATCACCCATTCAAACAAAATATTTTTCTTCACCAAAGTGTTTTAAATAACATTCATAAATAATTCTTTCCACAGTCCTTGTGGGTACGATAACTAAACATTTACTTGTTACTTTATTACTTGTTGCGATTGTGTATGCTTGCACATTTTCGTCGTTCCAGTATTGATAATTTTCGACAGTATGGTTTTTGTGCAAGAAATAGAATGCAAGTTTGATATCATTTTCCTAGTTGGTATTGATACCTTAGCGTCACTATCGATACCTACGTGATTGTCTTGAAAATTTTATTAAGTACTCCTTTAACACCCCTAACTTGTATTCGTCGCCGGAATAAGATTACGGAGCATTATCAGACTTATTTCTTAAATAATCATACATTTCATATACATTTCTCAAATCTTAACAGAAGTCATTCAAATACAATCATATAGTCCCTAACACGAGCCCTCGAGGCCCAAAACAAGCATTAGAAATGGTTCGGGACTAATTCAAATACATAATAAATTTTTAGAAAAACATAGAGAATTTTCAAAGTACAAGGGACACACGGCCAAGAGACACGCTCATGTCACAGGCCGTGTGGACATTTGAAATGGGATCACATGGCAGTGTTCCAGCCCATGTCTAACCCCGTGTAACTCTCTAACTTGGGTCACACGGCCGACCACACGCCCGTGTGACTAGCCATGTACCCTTCGAAATGGCCTCACACGCCCGTGTGCCAGACTGTGTGCTAGGCCATGCCAAAACATTAGGGCATACTGACTTATGCCACACGACCAAGTCACACGCCCGTCTGTTGAGCCGTGTGGAGCATACTGACTTGGTTTCTAATAAACATCAGGGAACACACGGCCATGTCACCTAACCGTGTATCACACATGCCTATGTCTCTGCTTGTGTGGACAAAAATAGGCTATTTTCTAAGCCATCTTTCTTACCCAAACTATGCAACAACCTAAACACATCAAACGGCATATAACCTTATCTTCAATAGGCATTCAAAACATCCACAACCAAGTCCAATTCATGCAATATCCATACTAACAACCACAAGGATCATAAGTATCACAATTAACCATTCACTTTCATACCAATTTTACAGCTAAAAATCACCTAAATGGTAACTTTAAACTATGCATTATTTAGCCTAAAACCACATGCATACCATATCTCAAAATTCAACCATTTGGTGCTTAAAATACCAATTCACAACAAGCATTCACATAGCAATTTATACACCAGATAACAAAAGGCCATTTGCTCATATATATACATCACCAAGTATACCAAAATGAGCCAAATCATATGGCTATACGCATAAATATAACCAAATACACAAGTTCAAAAGTACCAAAATGACAACTTGATAGTGAGATGAGATCTCTGACAACTCCCAATCCGAGCAAGCTTTGAAATCACTATAAAACACAGAAAAGTAACAAAGTAAGTTATAAAGCTTAGTAAGCTTGTATGATTAATAAATATAACTTACCAATCATTCACAAATTAA
Source organism: Gossypium longicalyx (assembly GCA_025698465.1). Lineage (NCBI taxonomy): Eukaryota > Viridiplantae > Streptophyta > Magnoliopsida > Malvales > Malvaceae > Gossypium > Gossypium longicalyx. The sequence continues at coordinate 12,447,529 of CM047000.1, forward strand.
GTTATCTATCATAATACACTACAATTCAATTTAACCACAAGTCTAACATATGTTCATCCACATAGTAAATCATATAACTCACAAATTTCATAGATTCAATGCTTATACGATTTATGTACATACCTGTACTGATACGTATCAATCTCTTACCCTTTCATATCTTCAATATACCCGTTGAACCACTTGGAATAATATTGGATACTCGGGAATCTCGTACCCTAAGTGCCAATAAATGGTCAAAACCATCTCAATCTCATATCTCATATGATACTCACTCTCGAGCTATCACAGGGTCTGCTCACACAAGCTGACGGTCAAGACGTAACTACACGGTGCTGCTCACACAAGCTGATGAGAATTCGCAACACATGCCGAAAAACTCAGCCACCAGTAGAACGTACGGACCAACACCCAAACACAATAACCCTTAATGACATGTCATTTGTATCCTAATCTATTCCTAAGGTTTAATCGGGATTTCACACGTAGCAATTTCTTTGTCGAACATTTTCGTAAGGCCGTATTCATCAATAATACAATTATAAAGCGTTTAAAACACAATTATATTAATACTTATTAACATACGAACTTACCTTGATCACAGAAACATCGAAACAGGATCTACTAGTCCAATACTTTATTTTCCCCCGATCTATATCTGTATGTTTCTTTTCTTGATTTATATAATCAAATTTAACTCATTTAATTATCATTCTATTCAATTTAATCCCAATTTTGTATTATGGAAATTTTACACTTTTGCCCCTAATATTTCAACTTCTTTACGATTTAGTCCCTAGCTCATAAAAATGCAAATTCATGTAATTTAGTCCACATCCATGCTAGCCGAATTTCACCTATACTCATAATAGCCCATATTTTTAATTATTTCACACATTTACCACACAATTTATCACATTTCTCAATTTAATCCTTAACTGACAATTTTATCAAAAATCACTTAACAAATATTATTTATCTAACAATAACCATCCATTTTCTATCATCAAACCCCAAAACACATACATATTCATCAATGGTAAAACCCTAAACCTTTAACAATTTTGCAAATTAGTCCCTGGGCTAGTTAGATTAAGCTACAACGACTCCAAAAACATATAAATCATTAAAAACGAGACAAAAAATACTCACATGCAAGCAAGGATAGATGGCTGAATGCTTCAAGCTATTCCCATGGTGTTTTTGGTTGAATTTTTAGTGGTGAATGCACTTAGGAAGATGATCATTTGTTTTTCTATATTTTTACTTAGTTTAATTTACTAAATTAGAATTTTAACCTTAATTAATAACCTTTCAAATACTTAATAATATGTCCATATATGTCCACTCACATTATGGATGGTTTAATTACAACATAAGGACCTCCACTTAAAGTTTCATAGCTATTAAACACCTTTAACTTATAGAACTCAAGTTTTACACTTTATGCGATTTAGTCATTTTTATCCAATTGAGCACCCAAACGATAAAATTTCTTAATGAAATTTTTACACAATCATACTATCATGATGTAGACATAAATTTAATGATAAAATAAATATTTTGACATCAGATTTGTGGTTCCAAAACCATTATTCCGATTTGAATAAAAACGGGCTGTTACAGGTCCAAATGCTTGGATTCTTAACACAATAAGTTACATTGATGTATGTCCAGCATGATTTGATGATGATTAATGTGTGTATGTCTTAAAACCTGTGCAAATGCGAAGAATAACATGTGTTGACTTTAATAAAATGAATATTGTAATGTACAAGTAGTGAAATGGTGGTGTGGCATATTTATGTTCGGGCTCAGCGACCAGGCCACATTCCCTATGTCCATTCATGATGTACCACATTGCATGTTAACCTAAATATGCTTGAAGACTATCATCAACGATCCATTGCATGTTAACCTCATCTCATCGTTTATGTACATGCTCAATTATCCTTTTTTTTATATTGAGGATTTCCAACCCATTAGAAAACATTTAGACTTGGCCCATTATTATAACTCATTGCCAATTATAGCCTAACTAGCTCCAAATGTTTGGCCACATTCCCTATGTCCATTGATGATGTACCACATTCAATCATCACAAGAACATTTTTTTAACATAAACATGCATGGTTAGTAGGTCATAACCTACAAAAAAATAAGCCATGTCTTATGGCCATATACAAAAAGAATAAGTTTAATATTTATGCCTTTACATTGGCCAAATGACACATATAACAAAATAACAAAATAAACCAAAGCCCTATACATGCCATTGAACCAAAGTAAAAGTATCTATGTACCAAAGCTAGACAAGATGATAATGTGTTGATTCTCTAACTGTCTTCCAATCTCTACGAGTCCTCGACCTCTCTAAGACAGGGAAAAGAGAGGGGTAGGCATTTACATGCTTAGTAAGCCCGAATATCTAGAAAGTAAACTTACCGATTAATTAGCATACAACCATATTAGGCAATAAAACCAACAAGCATGGAATGGTTTCCCTGTCACAAGCACTCAATCAACAAGTTAGTCTTAAAACAATACACCATGTAATTTGTCTTAGATGAGCTCATCATCCAACATTTTCATTTTTATATCTTATGTTAATCCCGTTGAGCTTCTTGGAAACCTCGATGGATTATCCATTTATCGTCAAGTAATAAGAGTGATCATCTCATGTACACACTCCCACGAACCTCACATCTTACAGCGGGATTACCAGTCCAGGCTAAATCCCCCGTAATGTAAACTCATAGGGTGATATCGAGATTACCAGTCCAGGCTAAATCCCTTGTAGCGGCAAACACCCTTAATGAGCTTGGATCTGAATTGCCAGTCTAGGCTAAATTCAGACCCTAGTCAGATTACTCATCCGGGCTAAATCCATAACGCACACATATTCTTCGGCAGGCTCGATCACTCAAAGAACACCTGTTCGGGCTAGATCCTTTCTATATTGAGATCAACAGATTACTCATCCGGGCTAAATCCTTTTTTGTAACACATGCAGGATCTCAAGTCATGTAAGCCATGGTTTATCCATCGAATTTCCCTTTTTGACTTTAACCGGGACATTTATTATCATGTCATTATTATTAACACATTTCATGGATTTTCATACCATCATTATAACCAATTATCATACATTCATAATACATGCAATTAGGATTAGAGTTTACTTTAAGTTATTCGAACTTACCTGGCACTCGTTTCGATTTCGAGTTTCGGTTATTCCGAAACCTTTCGTTTTCCTCGATCGACCTCCAGAATTTGTTCCTCGGGCTCTACAATAATAAAAATAAAATATTAATACCTCACATTATTCTTTTCGAGTCTAAATTTCACCCCCAGACAAAATGACCGTTTTACCCCTAACCTTTTACATTATTTACGATTTAGTCTTTAAGCTCGTAAAATGAAATACATGAAATTCCTTGGTTACCCAAGCCTAGTTGAATGTACTATGAACTCATACTAGCCCATATTTTCCTCTATTTCACATTTTTACCACATATTTTGTACCTTTTGTAAAAAAGTCCTTTTAGGTGTTTTTCATGAAAATTACTTAGGAAAAGATGTTTAACACACATCCAACTTTCATATTCCTCCATAAATAATTAAAGAATAAACATGTCACACATGGGTCACTTTACATACATGAATCCTAACTCAAAATATGGGTAGAAATGGAGAGAGTAAGCTACCGGGATTTAAAAAATACGAAGAACATTAAAAACGGGGCTTGGGAGCACTTACTATCGAGCTTGAAAATATTGAAAACCCTAGCTATGGAGGGCCTGAGAATTTTGGATGCAAGAGGGAGAAGAATGGCTGATTTTTCCTTTGTTTTCCCTTTTTATTTCATTTATTGCCAAATGACCAAAATGCCCTTCCTTACTAAACTTCCAAAATTTTCCATGCATGCCCATTTTTGTCCAAAAACTTAGAAATTGGGAAAATTGCTCTTTAAGACCTTCTAATTAATAATCTAAAGCAATTTCATGCAAATTGCTTCTAGAATCCAAGTTTTGCATTTTATTCAATTTGGTTCTTATTTTCCAATTGGACACTTTACTCATAGAATTTCTTCATGAAACTTTAACACATGCATATTTTCATATTCTAGGCCTCGTAATAATCATAAAATAAATATTTTGATGACAGATTTGTGGTCTCAAAACTACTGTTCTGACTAGGCCCTATTTCGGGAAGTTACATTGATGAAGGAGAAGACCGTCCCTACATTATAGGCGAAACTGTAGTAGCTACACATGTCAAAAACACAATTTAGTAAGTTACATATAAAACAATGTCTTTATGCTCATCGTTTGGAGGAAAGTATGTCTATACATGAACACTTAATTGTGTTTAAAAAAATTGTCTCAGATTTGGAGCCCATGGAGGTTCAGTATGATAAAGAAGATTTAGGGTTGATTCTACATTTTTCGTTGCCCTCGTCTTATTCAACCTTTACAGACACGGTTTTGTATAGCCCCGAATCTCTCACATTTGATGAGGTCTATGCTTCTTTGACCTTGTATGACAAGATGAAACATCTTGTGGTTAGATCCAACTCTCAAGAAGAGGTCTCACTGTTCATGGGAGACAAGAATGAAATATCGATGATGATCATGGAAAGACTATTTATTGAAATCCTTGTAGAAAATCTAAGGGTAGATCAAGATCTTCAAACAGAGGTAAAACCTATAAATTTTGTTAGAAGAAAGGGCATATTAAATCTGAGTGCTATAAGTTACAGAACAAGATCAAAAGGGAGGCTACGAATCAAAAGGGAAAAAAATTAGAAAAATGTGATGAAACTGATGTTGTAAAAGACTGCAGTGATGGTTACGTCTTAGATGCTTTTACCAATAACTCTAAAGGGAACAAGGAGTGGATTCTTGATTCTGGCTGTACCTTTTATATGAGTCTCAATTAGGATTGATTTACTACTTATGACATAGTGTCTGAATGTGTTATTTTGATGGGAAATAATGGTTCATGTAAAATCGTAGGTATTGGCACAATCAAAATCAAGATGTTCGATGGAGTCGTTAGAACACTTAGTGGCATACGACATGTACCAGAATTGAAGAGGAATTTGATTTCGTTGAGTACTCTTGATTCAAAAGGACACAAATACACAGTTGAAAGTAGGGTTCTGAAGATTTCCAATAGTTCCCTTGTTTTAATGAAAGGGCAGAGAAAAACTGCCAAGTTATATGTTCTGTAGGGTTCTACTATTACTAGTGATAGAGCCATCACTTCCTCTTCCTTTTCAGATGATGATGTTACTAGACTTTGGCATATACATCTAGGGCATATGTGTGAGAACAACATGACAAAATTGAGCCAAAGAGGACTTCTTGATGGGCAAGAGATTTGCAAATTAAAGTTCTGTGAGCACTGCATTTTTTAGAAGCAAAAGAGAGTTCGATTAACTAGAGGAATCCATAACTTAAAGGGAATGTTGGATTATATTCATTAGGATCTTTGGGGACCGTCTAGAGTGCCTTCGAGAGGTGTAGCTAATTATATGCTAACATTTATTGATGATTTTTCCATAAAAGTTTGGGCATTCTTCCTAAAGTAGAAAAGTGATATGTTTTTCACATTCATGTCTTGGAAAAATATGACTAAGAAACAGACATGAAAACAGATAAAACACATTCACACTGATAATGGCTTGGAGTTTTGTTCTAATAATTTTAACGAATTGTGCAAATTGGAAGGCATCGTGAGACACTTGATAGTTTGTCAGACTCTACAAAAAAATGACATTGTAGAATGCATGAACAGAACGATCATGGGGAAGGTTTGATGTATGTTGTCGAATGCTAATTTACCGATGTCATTTTGGCTTGAAGTAGCCTCTACTGTATGTTTTTTGAGAAACTGATATCCATTCGTTGCCATTGACAAAAAGACTCCACAAGAGGTATGGTCTGGTAATCTTGTTGATTATTCTAATTTAAAGATTTACAGGTTTCCTGCATATGCTCATGTTGACAGTGGAAAATTGGAACTGAGATAAATTAAATGTGTTTTTAATGGTTATAAGGGTGGCTTAAAAAGATATTAGTTATGATGTCTTAAAAATAAAAAAAGTTCTGATTAGCAAAGACGTTATTTTTTTATGAAACTACTATTTTTCCTAACTTCTCTCTTAAAGACTCTTCAAATAAAGACAACAAAAGTAGGTGGAGCTTCATATTGATCCAGTATCTACAACACAATTGACTTTTCAAGTTAGTACAGAAATTTAGAATAGAGTCGCTTCTTCACCACAATATTCTATTGCAAAAAACAAACCTAGAAGAGAAATTAAACCTCCAAAGAGGTATGTCAAGGGAATCTAGTTGCTTATGGTTTATATGTGGCTAAAGATATAGATGCAAATTAAGAGCCATCTACTTATTCTAAGGCAGTTAGATGTGAAGACTTAGAAAAGTAGATGTTTGCCATGCAAGAAGAGATGGAATCATTGAATAAGAACAGAACATGAGATCTTGTGAAGCTTTCTAAAGGTATGAAGGTTGTTCTTTGTAAATGGGTGTTCAAGAGGAAAGAAGGGACACCAAGAGTTGAAGAACCCAAATATAAAGTAAGACTTATTGCAAAGGGTTATAGTCAAATTTCGGGTGTAGACTTTACAGATGTGTTTTCTCTAGTTGTGAAGTACAATTCGATTTGAGCCTTGCTTGGTATTGTAGCCATGTATGATTTAGAGTTTGAATAATTAGATGTAAAAACAATATTCTTCATAGAGAGCTTAAGAAGGATATTTACATGCAACAACCAAATGAATTTTCAGACTCAGAAAAAGAGGACTTTGTTTGCTTGCTAAAAAATTCCCTTTATGGCTAGAAATAGTCACCAAAACAGTGGTATAAAAGGTTTAATTCTTTTATGACTACTAATGATTTCAAAAGAAGTAGCTTTGACAGTTGCATTTATTTTAAGAAAATCAATGATGATTCTTTTATGTATTTACTCCTCTATGTTGATGACATGTTGATAGCAGCGAAAGATAAATGAGAGATAACAAAGGTCAAAGCTTAACTTAGTGAAGAATTTGAGATGAGGGATTTGGGAGCAGCAAAGAAAATACTTGGGGTTTGAAGATTCTCAAAGATAGAAAAGCAAGTAAAATTGTACCTAAGTCAGAAAGGGTAGATTAAGAAAGTTCTTTGTTGGTTCAATATGTAGAGTGCTAAGCCTGTTAGTACTACTTTAGCAACCCATTTCAGATTTTCATTGGCTTTGTCTCCAAAATTAGATGACGAGATTGACTACATGTCACATGTTCCATATTCTAATGCAGTAGGATCTCTTATGTATGCCATGGTTTGTTCACATCTAGTGTAACACCCCTAACCCATATCCATCGCCGGACTAGGGTTAAGAAGCATTACCGGACATATCAGAACATTTCGCAATCATTTCACAATAAAAAATCATTCATCAGCATATCAGAGTCAAACATCAACATTAAGCCCCTTTCTTAGGTCAATGAGACCATAAACATGCATTACGAATAGGTCAGGACTAAACCGAACACATACAAAATTTTTCTGAAACTTAACATTTTTTTTTAAGTTACAAAGGTTACACGCCCGTGTGAGCAGACCGTGTGCCTCACATGGCATTAGACACGCCTATGTGTCTAGGCCGTGGCGAAACAGGGCATACATACTGACTTATCCACACGGCTACAATACACGCCCGTGTGTCTAGCCCGTGGTCGAAACTAACTTGGCCACACAGCCTAGCACACACCCGTATGTGTATGACCGTGTGGTCTGCCCAGGCTCATTTCGAAATGGCCCTCGAGCAACACGACAGAGACACACACCATTGTCCCTACCCGTGTAGGCAAAAATAGGCCATTTACAAGGCCAATATGCCACCCATTTGGGTCCTCCCTACAAATTCCAAAATCAAGCATCACATATGCAACATTTTCAGCCAAATTCAACTTCAAACATGAATCAACCAATCCATAATATGATCAACTAATTTCATGCTCATTTTCTATATGAAAGCATACCCAAAATCATAAGCCAAATTCATTCAATCATACTTTACCAACATCTCAATTTCTTATCCAACTTCATACCAAACTTATACCAAATTTAACAATTAAGCACATACCAAATTGACCATTTCATTTAGTCATTCATATGCATCATATCATACCATTTTCTCATCACATAAACCATAACAAAACCAAACCATATTCACATTCATTATCAAGCCATATCACTTGGCAAAACATATATTTACATATACAAACATATTCACATACTTCTAGTCTATACATGCCACATAACCAAATCTCAAAACATTATTTACCATAATGATAATCAGATAGTGTGATGACGTCTCCATCGACTTCCAACCCGAGCAGATCTTCAAAAATCTATAAACATAGGAAAAACACATAGAATAAGCTTCGAGAGCTTAGTAAGCCATAAGAAAATAAATATACACATGATCATATATATAATTCAACTTGAATAAGCCAAATTTAGTTAAAGTCATACACATATTCAATCACTTATCTTATATAATCCAACATCACCACATTAAGTAAATTCATTAGGCTTATTTATCGATGAACATATAAACCATGCTTTCAATTTCAAATAACAACCATTAGATCATTCATATAAATTAAGCTTGCACAATTTCATTATATAACCAATCGAAACATGGTCATTTATTACATTTCATGCATAGAAATATATCAATTTATTTTTATGCATTTCAAAACCCGAATAACCATAACAAATCACACATCCTAACCATGTTCAATTTTTCATAATTCTCATGTCTGAAACATAGGGCCACAATTTCATATAACGAGCATATATAACACATCGTTCATTATCATATATTTCACATATCGTCATTTGAATCATATTCACATTTCATATCAGAATTTTATATACAAATCACATGTACCTGAATCATATATGGCAAAACACAATTACAATGCCACATTTTTCATATAATTCATTTAATCATAGTTCACTTGCTAGTATCCATATCTTATTTTCACATAGATCATATATCAACTGATCATAATCATACTCACTTTCATTGTTTAATTTCAGATATATCACAACATACCTGATTCGAATGCACATTCATATACTTATTTATTTCTCGAAATGCCTGTTGAACCGTTTGGAATCAATAAGGATATTCGGGTAGCTCATAAGCTCGTACAATGCCAACGTCCTAGACGTGGTCTTACATGTAATCAAATATCAAAGCCATTGTCCCAGACAAGGTCTTACATGAAATCATATACGATGTCAATGTCCCAAACATGGTCTTACACGTAAATCACAAATTGATGCCAACGTCCCAAACGTGGTCTTACACGAAATCACATATCGATGCTAACGTCCCAGACGTGGTCTTACACGAAATCACATATCGATGGCAACGTCCCAAACGTGGTCTTACACGAAATCACATATCAGAATCCTATGTCATGACATATGTATCCTAACTATTCCTAAGGTTCGTACGGGGCTTTAGGACGTCGTAACTCAATCGATTCAAGCTTGTAAATATTGCTCCCATGCTTAATTCATTTTGGCATATACATATACACAAGTAATAATTCAATTTGGAACTATTAATATATATACAATCGAATTTAACAACATTTATTTACTTATGGACTTACCTCGTACTAACACAAATAGACCGGAACGACTGTTCGATAATTTTTGACTTTCCCGAATCCAAATCCAATTTCCTCATTTCTTGATCTAATTAAATACAAATTTAAATTATTTAATCACATATTTACTCAAAATCATCCAAAAACACATAAAAGGGTAATTTGCATTTTAGCCCCTAACATTTTACATTTTTCCCAATTTAGTCGTTATTTCACAAAACACAAAAATATTCAAAATTTGACCACACCCATGCTTGGCCGAATTTCACTAAGGTCCCTAGAAGCCCATTTCTTTCATTTATTTCATATTTTAACCCCTCAATTTACAAAATTTATAATTTAGCCCAAATTACTCAAATTCATCAAAAATTCAAATACAAAACATATTTATCTATCATCAAGCTTCCATATTTCATCAATTAAGATTTCAAAACTCACAAAATCAATAATGGCATAACTCAAAATCATCATCAAATTCTGAAATTGAGGCATGGGCTTTGTAAAACACGAAGCAACGATATAAAAAATGTAAAAAATTATCAAAAATCAATCAACTAACATACCTTAATCAAAGATAGCCATGGCCGAACCTAGCTTGCTTCTTTTATTTCTTATTCTTTTCTAATTTCGGTCAAAATAATGAACAAATGGATGGCCACTCTAATTTATGTTTTATTATAATACATATTATTCATAATTTACCATTTTAACCTTCATAATTTAATTAGAAAACCATATAACATAAGCCCATAACCGTCCAAGCTATGAATTAATTGCCTAATTTCATTTTAAGGCCTCCACATTAAAAGAACATAACATTATTACACTTTAACAAATAGCTAGCCACTTTTACAATTTATGCGATTAAGTCATTTTTCACAAATCGGCACTCAAACTATGAAATTTTCATACGAAAATTTCACATATATCAATTCACATACTTTAAGCATAGAAAATAATATTAAAATATTTTTCTGACTTGGATTTGTGGTCTTGAAACCATTATTCTGACTGGGGTCTAAACCGGGTTGTTACATCTAGATTTATCAAATGTAGTTAGTGTAGTTAATAGATACATGGCAAATCCCAGTAAAGAACACTGGAAAACAGTTCAGTGGATTTTGAGATACTTACAAGGTACTATTAATTTTTGCTTACAGTTTGGAAGAAATACAGATGGAGTCATTGGGTATGTTGATGTTGATTTTGCTGGAGACCGTCATAAAAGAAGATCTCTCACAGGTTATGTCTTTACAATTAGGGGTTGTGTAATCAGTTCGAAAGCTACTTCGCAAACTACTATCACCTTGTCTACCACTGAAGCTGAGTACATGGCGATTACTCAAGCTTGTAAAGAAGCTATTTGGCTAAAGGGGCTCTTTAGTGAACTCAATAAAGATATTAAAATTAGTACAATATTTTGTGACAGTCAAAGTGCCGTATTTCGTACAAAGGAGGAAATGTCTCATGAGAGAAAATGGCACATTGATGTTTGGTATCATTTTGTTCGTAATATTATTACTCGTGGTGATATTGTTGTGAGCAAAATTAGTAGTCATGATAATCCTGCAGATATGATGGCTAAGTCACTTCCTATAACCAAGTTTGGTCATTGCTAAAATTTGGTTGGTGTTCATTGTTGAAGATAAACCCTTAAGGGTTTCATGGAAGAGGTAGAGAACTTGTTCATTGAGAATTCGTGTCAAGGTGGAGATTGTTAGAGTTGTGTGACCCAAATTCCTATTAAAAATAAAATACAAGTGGCAAGATAGGGGGATTTACGAGGGCGAAGGTCGAATAAAAACACGAAGTAAAGGCATTTTAGTTTGCACAATCTAGCTTAAAGCTTGGGAACGCTAGCTAACCTAAGGTTAAGGACGATGGTCACATGAAAGCTATAAATAGGCTCATTTGCCACACATTATGGACAACATTCGAGTAGCTTAGATTCTTTCATTAGGTTTAGTTTTATTTTCTTACTTTCTTAGGTTTTCATAGATTTAGTTTATTTGTTCTTTACTTTCTTTCAAGAGATCTGATTGTAAAGGAGATCAACTTCAGGATATTTGCAGTATTTAGAAAAAAATGTATCAAACATTTCTTAAACTCTCTATTTCAATCCATTTCTTATGATTAATTCTTCCATTCATTCCATGATGTTTATGAAAGCCAAGAGGAACTAATTCTTTTATGGCGGATTAGCTAGTGGAGGCATGATCTCTCAACTGCTTTCTAGGGTTACTCCACGGATCAACTATTTGGGAAAGGAAGAATGTGAAACAAACTCTAGGCCTAACAATAGTGGGAAGTCATCAAGGTAAGAATTAACCCAAAATTGGTATTGCCCATTTGTGAACACCTTCACCTCAATCCAGTCTAAACTTTGAGGTCGGAAGATAAGTAGTTTTTTCTTACTCATTATGTTAGTGGAAGATCGAAAGATCCTACTAGGGTAGTGACTAGTTGGTTAACGAGGAGCTCAAGACGACAGTTAATTGGGATTGCCAAAATGAGCTGATCACCTATATTCAGATTTGATTCACTTTATTTCTCTCTATCTCTCACAATTTTAATGTTTTGTGTTATGTTATTTTATTAATTTAAAAACCCTAAAAAATATCTCTTATTTTACTATCGTACTATAATTGATTTAAGAATATTAATTAGACCTTTAAGTGTTTAGTTTAAGATTGATTTAGTACTCGCCTCCCTTGGGTATGATCCTTGGAGTACTCACTTACTTCGCTGTAAAATCTATATTACAACTGGATTAGTATACTTGCGGATACCACCTCATAATTCAACATTCTATTGCAATATTCATACTCTGGACATTAGTACATCCGGAGGTGGTCAAGTTATTCATGTCGTTGTTGGCAAGGCAACGTCACTAGATTGATTTTAACTTTTGCATGTTAAAGAATAATTAGGAAATTTTTAGATTATAGTTATGCCTTTCAATTTATTTTTTTAAATAACACTTCTGACATTTTTTTTAATTATATGACAGAGATATTTATGATAAAGGAGTCTATGAAGATTGGAAAATCTAGGAGAATCAATGATTACTAATGCTCAAATTAAGTCAACTACTAGGAGAGACCACAGCTCGTCCCCAAAATGATAACGACCACAATAATATGCCATCAGAAAGATACCAAAAGGTGCCAAGTTCGAAATTACACAGAGAGGAGAATGTCATCATAGGTGCTTGTGAGGAAGGAGGATCTTTAGATTATTATCCCCTCCAGCCAACAGAAAAATATTTAGACTACTTAAATGGAACTTTAGAAAGAGGAGATATAAAGCTAGCAGCGGAAATGGAAAGTTAACTGAATAATCAAATAGATCAGGAAAACATCCTCCCAGAAATCTCGGGTGATACTAACAAAGCTGAACCACAAGAACAATATAATAAAGACCCACCAGCAGAGACGGTGATTGTTAGGACTTAGTTAATAGAAAAATGTCTATTGATTCAGAAGTTCATAGGAAAAAAAAGATGAGAAACCTATGATTCCGAAGGATGAGCCTAAATTGACCATTATTTTTGCGTCCCTAGTCATAAATCAAGCACCTCAAAAGTCTATAGATCCGGAAATTTGCTAGCTACTGAAAGGTGTGGGAAAAATATATTTTCACAGACTTAAGATCATATAGTAGGTTACCATCAAATAAAATAGTTGATGTGTATAAACCTCAAGTTACTGTAACACCCCTAACCCGTATCCGTCCCCGAACTAGGGTTAAAAGTGTTACTGGACAAATCACATAAGCATAATTTGCATCACATATTATATACCAAAATCAAACCATAAGTTCAACCACAAACTAGCCATATCACATGGCATGATATATACATTACAAAACATATCCAAATACTTCTAGCCTATACATGCCATATTCTAATATTCACAATGTCAAAATGTACCAAAATAAGGTTCGATAGTGTGGTGACAATCTTTGATGATCCCTGAGCTCCCGATAGCTACGATATTTAAAAAAAATAATAATGCAAACACACACAAAGTAAGCTTTCAAAAGCTTAGTAAGCCGTATACAAATAAACCTATCAAATAAAGCATATAAGCATCATCTAATCACATATACTCCATTTTCAAATACTATCACAAACCACATAATTCATATACATTTCCCATATACTCAATTCAATTGCACATATAGTATACTTTCTCATACTTATATTACATATCATCACTTGTACATATACTTACCTTTTATTCTCAAACATAGTATACATTTCAAACATACCTGAATCAGATACACATCACATATAATCATTCGTTTCTCAGAATTCCTATTGAACCATTTTGAATTATAAGGGTACGCGGATAACTCAGAAAGCTCATACAATGCCAACATCCCAGACGTGGTCTTACATGTAACCAAATATTGATGCCACTATCCCAGACAGGGTCTTACACGAAATCAAATACAATGTCGATGTCCCAGACATGGTCTTACACGTAAATCATAAGTCGATGCCAACGTCCCAGATGTGGTCTTACACGAAAACACATATTGGATCCTATGTCATGACATATGTATCCTAACTATTCCTAGGGTTCGTACGGGGCTTTTCAGATGTCAAAATTTTGTCAATACTTTCTCGGATATGTCATATTCAAGGTGTAAAGCCATTCATCATTGTTCAATAACATATAAGCATAAATAAACCATTTCAAATACATTTATTTGTATATAGACTTACCTCGTACGGATTCGGATAAACAGAATCGGCTACTCGACGACTTTCGACTTTCTCCGATCTAATTCTGTTTCCTTTAATTTTTATCTATATAAATTCAAATTTAACTCTTTTATTCACCAAATCATTCAAATCAATCCAAAAACATATATTTAAGGGAATTTTACAAATTAACCCTCATATTTTCTCATTTTGATAATTTAGTCCCTAATCACACAAATCACAAAATTCTCAAAATTTCTTTGTACACATACCTAGCCGAATATTCATAGCACTCATACAAGTCCACATATTTCATTTATTACACAATTTAGTCCCTTAAAATCTCCTTTTTACAATTTAGCCCAAATTACTCAAATTCATCAAAAATTCAAAAATAAAACATGTTAACCCAACATCAAGCTTTCATATACTATCATCAAACTTCATAAAACACATAGTTTAATTAATGGAATAACTCAAAATCATAAAAAAAAATCAGAAATTTAGACATGGGCTTTATAGAATATCAAGCAACAATCACAAAAACATAGGAATTATCAAAAACCGATCAAAACAAATATCTTAATCAAAGGAAACAATAGTTGAACCCTAGCTTGAGTTTTCTCTCTTTTTCCTTTGCTGATTTCGGCTATATGAACACATAATGGCTTATTTTCATACTTTGTTTTAATTATAATTCATTTTATAATTAGTTTACCATTTTGCCCTTGCATTAAAACATTAATAAACCATTACATTAAGGCCATTAATGTCATTCAATACATTCCATGGTCAAATAACCATATAAGGACCTCACAATTAAAGAGACATAGCAATTAGGCATTTTAACAAATAGAATGCAAATTTTGCATTTTACGCGATTAGGTTCTTTTATCAAATTAAGCACACAAACGATTAAATTTTCATATGAAACTTTCACACATGTCAATTCACATATTATAAGCACGAAAAATAATATTAAAATATTTTGACTCAGATTTATGGTCTCGAAACCACTATTTCGACTAGGGTCTAAACTAGACAGTTACAATTCTTCCCCTTAGGGATTTTCGTCCCCGAAAATCTTACCGTTGAACAAATTTGGATATTGCTATTTCATAACACCTTCAGGCTCCTACGAAGCCTCTTCAACACCGTGTCGATGCCATATTACTTTTACTAACGAAATTTTCTTATTTCGCAGTTCTTTAATCTCATGAGCTAAAATACGGATCGGTTCTTCATCGTAAGTCATATCAGACTGAATCTTAATCTCAGACGGAGGAATCACATGTGAAGGACCAGATCTATACTATCGAAGCATCGATACGTGAAATACATTGTGAATCTTTTCTAGCTCTGGTGGCAATAGCAATCTATACGCAACTGGCCCGACACGGTCTATGATTTCATACGGTCCGATGAACCTCGGACTCAATTTACCTTTTTTGCCAAATCGGAGTACTTTCTTCCACGGTGAGACTTTTATAAACACTTTGTCTCCGATCTCAAATTTAATGTCTTTTTGTTTCAAATCTGCATATGATTTCTAACGATCGGAAGCTGTTTTCAGACTATCTCGGATCACTTTTACTTTCTGCTCAATCTCTTTTATCAAGTCAATCCCGTAAATTTTATTTTCGCTGAGCTCAGTCCAATACAAAGGTATACAGCATTTGCAACCATATAAGGCTTTGTACGGTGCCATTTTGATGCTCAATTGAAAACTGTTATTGTACGCGGCTACAATCAAAGGCAAATACTGTTCCTACATACCTTTAAACTCAAGAATGCAATATCTTAACATATCCTCAAGTATCTGAATAATCCGCTCGGATGGAAAAGCAGTACTGAAATGCAATTTTATAACCAAAGCGTCTTGCAATTTATTCCAAAATCGCAATGTGAATCTCGAATCTCTGTCTGACACATTAGATAATGGCACACCATGCGATCTCACAATATCAGAAATGTATAACTCAGCTAGCTTATCAAGTGAGTAATTAGATCGTACTGGAATAAAATGGGCTAATTTCGTTAATCGATCAACTATAACCCAGATTACATCTTTCTTTCTCGGAGATAGGGGCAAACCCAAAACAAAATCTATCATCACTCTATCCCATTTCCACTCCAGAATCATAATCGGTTGTAACAAACTAGATGGCACTTGATGTTCAGCTTTAACTTGCTGACAAATTAAGCATTTCGCAACAAATTCAGAGATATCATGCTTCATACCAGGTCACCAATAAAGCTATTTCAGATCATTATACATTTTCATACTACCTGGATGAACAGATAAATGACTATTGTGAGCTTCATTCAAAATCATCTGAATCAATTCTAGATTTCTTGGAACACAAATTTAACTCAGAATCTCAAACAATCACCTTTATCAACTTTGAATTCTAAATCAAAATCTAGATCACTCTGAGCTCATTTTGCTAAAATCTCATTATCAACCTTCTGATCATCAATAATCTATTGAATAAATAACAGTCTTGCTTTTAATTCGGCTAAAATTGAACCATCATCGGACACAACCAAATGAGCATTCATCGCACAAAGAGCAAATAATGATTTTTAACTCAAAGCATCAGCAACAACATTTACTTTTCCCGGATGGTAATTAATAACAAGCTCGTAATCTTTTAGCAATTCTAGCCATCTTCTTTGTCACAGTTTCAAATCTATTTGAGTCATCAAATATTTCAAACTTTTGTGATCATAATAAACATTTCTCACCAAACAGATAATGGCACCAAATCTTCAAAGCAAATACAATCCCAGCTAACTTAAGGTCGTGCGTCGGATAGTTCTTTTCATGCAGCTTTAACTGTCTCAAAGCATAAGCAATGACTTTGCCTTCCTGCATCAAAACACATCCCAGACCGTTCAACAAAGCATCACTATAGATCACAATTCTTTACCCGATCCGGATTGTACTAACACTGGAGCTTCAGTCAATAGGGCTTTCAATTGATCAAACTTTTCTGACACATTTCAGACCATTCAAACTTCACATCTTTCTGAAGCAGTTTCGTTAATGGAGTTGCAATCATCGAAAAGCCTTTTATGAATCGTCTATAATAACCAACAAGTCCTAGAAAACTGCAAACTTCGGAGACATTTTTTAGAGGCTTACAATCTAAAATAGCTAAAATTTTGCTCGGATCGACTCGGATACCTGATGTTGATAGAATATGACCCAGAAAACTAACTTCTCATAACCAGAATTCATATTTACAAAACTTCGCATATAATTGCTTATCACGCAAAGTCTGTAATACTATTTTCAGATGCTCGGCATGCTCGGATTAATCACACGAATAAATAAATATGTCATCAATAAATACAACAACAAATCGATTTAAATAGGGTTTGAAAATTCTGTTCATCAAATCCATAAAGATAGTAGGTGCATTAGTTAATCTGAAAGGCGTAACTAAGAACTCATAGTGGCTGTACCTCATTTTGAATGCAGTTTTCAGAATGTCTGAGTCTTTTACTAGTAGTTGATAATAACCGAATCTCAAATCTATCTTCGAAAACACGGTAGCTCCTTTTAATTGATCAAACAAATCATCAATTTGAGGTAGAGGACATTTATTCTTGATAGTCACTTTATTCAACTGACGATAATCAATGCACATTCTCATCGTACCAACTTTCTTTTTCACAAATAGAACTGGTGCTGTAACATCCCGAAATAGGGCCTAGTCAGAATAGTGGTTTCGGGACCATAAATTTGACATCAAAATATTTATTTTAAGATTATTATGAGACCTAGAATATGATATTATTTATGTGTTAAAGTTTCATGAAGAAATTCCTTGAGTAAGGTGTCCAATTAGAAATTAGGGACTAAATTGAATAAATTACAAAACTTGGATTCTAGAAGGAATTTGTATGAAATTGCTTTAGATTATAAATTAGAAGGTCTTAAAGAGAAATTTTCCCAATTTCTAAGTTTTTGGACAAAAATGGGCTTACATGGATGAAATTTCAAAGAAAGGACTTAAGGGTATTTTAGTCATTTGGCTTTTTAGTGAAATAAAATGGGAAAAATCAAGCCAAAATCAACCATTCTTCTTCCTTGTTCAGCCAAAATTCCCAATTCTCCATAGCTAGGGTTTTCAAACTTTCCAAACATAATAGTAAGTGCTCCCTAGCCTCGTTTTTAATGTTCTTTGTATTTTTAAAATCCCAATAGCTTGATCTTTCCATTTCTACCCATATTTCATGCTAGGGTTCATGTTTACAAATTTACCCATGCATGAGTTGTTTGTATTTTGGTGGATTATGGAGGGGTATGAAAGTGGAAGGAGTGTTAAACATCTTTTCTTAGGAGATTTTCATGAAAGACCCCTACAGGGACCTTTTTGCAAAAGTTGTTAAATATGTGGTAGAAACGTGAAAATAATGGGAAAATGTGGGCTGCCATATGAGGGAAAGTGTTCAGATAGGCTTCTATAAGATAGAACTTTCATGTGTTTCATTATACGAGCCTAGGGACTAAATCGTAAATCTGTCAAAGGTTAGGGGCAAAACGGTCATTTGGACCGGGGTAGAAATTAAACTTGAAAAGTGTAATGTAATGAATTAATGATATAATTTTTTTGTTATAGATCCCGAGGAACAAATTCCGGAGGTCGATCGAGGTAAACGCAAGGTTTTGGAATAACCGAAACACAACTCCAAAACGGATACTAGGTAAGTTCGGATAACTTGAAGTAAACCTATAACATGCATAATAGTATGTTTTGTGAATGCATGATAATTGTATTGTTGATGGCATGATAATGTATGAATTGCATCTCTAATAATGAATTGTTGAATAATGTCTCGGTTGAGGTTGAAAAGGGAATTCGATGGATAAACCATGATTTACATGAGACTTGAGATCCTGCATGTGTTGCAGAAAAGGATTTAGCCCGGGTGTAATCCAGAAGATCTCAAGTATAAAAAGTATCTAGTCTGGACTGGCGTTCCTTGAATGATCGAGCCTCCCGAAGAATATGTCTGCATTGTGGATTTAGCCTGGATGGGTAATCTGATTAGGGTCTGAATTCAGCCTGGACTGGTAATTCAAATCCGAGCTCATTAAGGGTGTTTGTCATGTAAGGGATTCAGCCTGGACTGGTAATCCTGACATCACCTTATGAGTTTATATTATGGGGGATTTAGCCTAGACTGGTAATCTTGCCGTAAGATGTGAGGTTCGCGGGAGTGCGTACTGAAACGATCATTTGTATGAATTGACGGAGAATGGATAATCCATCGAGATTTCCTAGAAACTCAACGGGACTATCACAAGGTATATGTACAAATGACATGTAAAATGATGAGCTCATCTAAGATAAAAATGTTCATGGTATTATTACGTGACTAACTCATTGATTGATTGCATTTGATAGGGAAACCATTTTCTTGTTCATTAGTTTCATTATCTGTTATGGATGTATGCTAAACAATCGGTAAGTTTACCTTCCAGTTATACGGGCTTACTAAGCATGTAAATGCTTATCTCTTTCTTTTCCCTATTTTTCAGAGCTCAAGGACTCATAAGGATTGAAAAGGCAATTGAAGAGCCAATACACTATCAACTAGACAAACTTTGGTATAAAAACATTTCTATTTTGTCCAATGGCATGTATCGGATTTTTGAGTATTTTGTTATATATGTCATTTGATTTGCCCAATGAAGGCATGTAAAAACATGTTTATCTTTTTGTATTTGGCCGTGGGAATTGGCTCATTTTGAAGTAGGCTATGCCCTACAAATCTATGCATGTTTATATTCATATGGATGGCTTAGTTATAATATTGGCAATGAGTTAAAATAATGAGCCAATATTAATATGTCAAGTAAACATATAAATCATTAAATGAAAGAGAAGAATTAACTTAGCATGTATGAAACTTATGACATGAGGTTCACATACAATGAGGTTAATCAAAGTTTCATATTTTCAAATGGATAATCTGGCCCAAATATGTACTATAGAAATCTATAAGTGAAATTAGCTAATTGAGGGTGACTTAAGGCTTGGAAAATAGCCTAACAAGGTCCACATGGGTAGACACACGGACATGTGTCTAGGCCGTGTGTGACACAAGGGCTACTTCCATGGTGTGATCTATGACCGTGTGTCCCCTACACTTGAAATTTTAAATCAGTTAGAGCACGGGCTAAGTACACGGGCGTGTGCCTTGGCCATGTTCATTTAACAGAATGGTGAGGTTGAAGTCAGTGTAGCACACAGGCTAAGCCTACGGGCGTGTGCCTTGGCAGTGTTGCATACTGGAAAAAGGACACGGGCGTGTTTTATGCCCCACGGGCGTGTTACACTTTAACTAAGGGAAAATTTCCTAATGTGCCCCAAGTCTATCGGACAATTTTGGTTTTGTTCCGTACTGCCCCTAGGAGTGTGTTTAGGCCTCGGAGGCCTGTATAAGAGACAAAGTGCACACATTTTAAAAGTTTTAAATTACAAGCGAAATTTAGTAACCCGATTGTTTATGTTTGTAAAGGTGAATTACCAGTAACGCCTCTAACCCTATCCCGGTGTCGGATACGGGCAAGGGGTGTTACAGGTGCACCACTATAACACCCTATACCCGTAACCCATGCCGAGGCAGAGTACAAGGCATTACCTATCTTGATCTTATGCATACAACCAATCTCAAGACACAGAGACTTGGTCCAATTTAAAACTTTTTCAATTTCTACTTTAAACTTCTTATTATGGGCTTACGAGCCCCAATTCAACCGTTGAAAATTATTCGAGACTATTCCATGCCTTTAAACCATCCTTAAGAAATTTGACTTTAAAACAAGGCACAAACCCGTGTGGAAGGGTAACACGCCTATGTGACCATATCGACATGGTCGTGTTGATAGCCCGTGTGGCTCACACGGCCTAAGCACTCTGGGACATGCCCGTGTCCCTCACCCGTGTAGAATTAATTTCTAATTCACACCTACAGGGGTTTTCACACGGCCAGACACACGCCCATGGGGCTGACCGTGTGTCACACATGGCCTAGACACAAGCCCACGTGTCTACCCGTGTGGACATTATGAGGCTATTTACCAAGCCTCATTGCCACCCTTACATACCTATTTTCATATCAATACCAAACAAGCATAATTTCCCAAATCAAGCCAGCCACAATAGACATTCACTCAAGGCTTAATACAGAGTGTGGGATTTATCCCAAGCCAACACTTTGACCAATTCTCAAAGACACAAAATAATAAGGTCTAGCCCTATATATGCCATATTCAAAAATATAAATCCAACTATACCGAATGTTTCAACTGATAGTGTGATTGATATCTCTGACTTCTGGTGATCCTTGTGCTAATTAGACGGCACTGTAAAGAAATGGAAAGGAAGGGGAGTAAGCATAAAGCTTAGTAAGTTGCATATAAATGAATATACCACAACAATACATCGATAATCAACATGCTCATAATACCAAGGTAAGTCTAGATATAACTTACTCAATACCATCCATACCAGTCACATATTATACAATGAGCTCACATCTCATATGTACCAAATTAGGTACCTGTGCCACTCACAACATGGTTATACTTTGCTCCTTAGATTAAGAACATAACCTTCACCGTTGAACCATTCAAAACACTACCGGATATTCCATAAGCCTTACACATGGGTAAATGTAACACCCCAAACCCAGCCCGAATGCTATGGCTGAGTCTGGCGCGTTAGATTGAAGTGTTTTAGCGAAAACCTTATTTTAATTGGAAACCCTTCCTTAAGATATGAAACCTTAGTTAACTTATGAAAACACTCTTTTCAGTTGCGAAAGCCTTGTTTAAAACATTTGACTTAAGAAAACTTATCATTTAAAAATTTAGTTGCAGAAACATAGAAAAACATACTATGACTTAGGAAACCCATGTTCAACTTCTCGTAATTACAATGCATAAAAATAAAAATAATCCAGATAATAACAAAATGGAAGCCATATTACAATCAGGTCTGAAACATACCTAATAAAATAGAAACTTATACGCTTTTAAAAGGAAAAAAGAAACACATCCAAGTTGTCTTGCTAGCTGGCCACCCAAAGTCCCTCCAAACATCGAACCTTCTACTGAGCATCACCTAAAAATAAAATAAAAGAGGGGGTGAGTTTTCACAAACTCAGTGTGTACATCCCTCGACGAGTAACAAGCATTCAATAATCACCATACATCAAACAAGCAATGCAATACAGTGCAATCCCATCCCAATAATCCATCCGCCACACACTAGCTCCATCCCCCGATACACATCATGTGGGGATATAAATATCGACTGACCCAACCGATACACATCTAGGGTAGCCCAATTGCGGAACTACCTTCGTTTACATATTGGGCTTAAAAGCTGTTGGTGGATCCACGATTGTCAAGCAACCATGCGATCCTCATATACTTCCTTCATTCCATAATTCCCAACCCATATGCAACCTAAGCAGAATATCATATGTTTGCAGCAGACATGCGTGTAACATCCATAAACTTACATTCAACATGTAGGGGTATTTTGGTCATTTTTGCCCTTAGAGGCATTTCGGTAATTTTTACCTTATTACGGTTTTCACTTACCTTGGCCCGTTAACAAATCTCGTGAGCTAAGATGAATGAATACTATGCACCAGGTAGGATTCCAGAGAAGAGGAGGTGAGTCATTAAGACCGCTTAAGTACCAAGCTCTCTCTAGAACCAATCCTAGACATGCATATACCCGTTGCCACACCTTAACACTATGACTTGTCCACGGTCGCAATTAATTAATTAAGTTTTATGTAGTCATCATATACTAGGCCTAAACCCCTATAAAGCCCAAACTCACATACCTGCATATGGCCCACTAGGCCCAATGACATTTATATGGCCCATCAGACACAATTCACATTCGTATGGCCCATCAGGCCCAATTTATATTCATATGGCCCATCAGGCCCGATTCACATTTATAGTCATGCTCACATGCAATTTTTCATCAGATAGCATTAATTATAAATTTTACCTATTATGGGCCCAACAGCCCATCGGGCCCTTTAAGCCAATTATTGCCCGGTTGACCAATTCACAGCCCAAACCCATCGAATCGCCCATGGGGCATCAGACAACCTATCAGTTTCCCCCTTGCATGCATTCGTGCACTTGCAAGACTACTGTAGCCAAACTTTCGGCTTTTCGACATTTCAACATTTCGATATTTCAGCTTTTGCCGAACTACTTGTGTGTGCAGTGTATGTACACACGTGGTAAGCAAGCGTGCTGCGATTCCCTTAGTCACCAACCTACGAACGATATCACCCTTCAATTAATCGCATGCTTAATACATATCTTTACTAAAACCGAAACCTCACCTTAACCTTACCTTGCACGACAAGTATAACAGCCCTTTCTTTAATCACTAACCACGATCAGCTCCTAGATCTGCACCAATCTTAACTATTAAAACTAGAATAATGGGTGACTCGTATCCAACACAAGTCCCCTTACCTTAACTATGACCATTCGGCCAACCTTAGCCAATAAGAGAGGAATACTTACCAAAACCAGAAACACCTAAGGAGCGATTCGAAAGAGAGTTAAAACCTGAGATTCGATACTAATTCCCTAGCAAAGTTGATTAGAAAGAGTGAGGGAGAGGAGTAATCGATATTAACAATACTAGCTGAAAAAGAGATAAGGTACTTACACCAAAAGAGTAATTGGCCCAAGGGAGATTCGACTTTTCAGCTTTCAAACTAGTATGGTGAATAAGGTTTATTTGGCACAAATTAAAGAAGAAGAGTAGAAGAAGGAATCGGCTAACCCAAAAGTGAAACAAAGAAAATTGTGTAGAGGAAGGATGGAAATCGGCACAAAGAAAAGAAAGTAAAACAGAGGGTTTTTGGCTTTTATAGAAAAGGGTTTCTAGTAACAAGGTGAAAGAGATTACGGCATTAGCCTCGCAAACCTTGCATTCGGCACCTATTTATAGCCCCTATAGTCGAATTTCTCAGGCCCAGGTTCCCAATTCGGCTCCACCTCCTCCTCACTTCTCATCTCCTCATTTTTCTCCCTGATAACCCCTTGATCCTTTCCTCAAATCTCTCTTCTGAACACTCCCTTTGGAGTCCATCTTTACGCCACTTCCAACCTTCTAGAAGGCCAAAATTGAACTCTTAAAAATACTAAGCTAGGATTCAAACCTCGAATCTCCTTACTATCCACTAACGCCACCTCCCTACACCCTAAGTGGCATCACTTAGCCACTCATCCACAAGGCTTTTTTTTATGCCATTTTCCCCTATCCTTATTTAAAAGCCCAACTACTTGCCATCAGGGTTCCTTTAATAATTAAACTATAATTTCTTCTACCCCTAGGTTCGAACCCAAACCTTGACCAAGACCTACCATCATGCAATTAACACTTAACTGGAAATGCTAAGCACAAAAAGAAAAAAAATTGAGATTTCGAGATTTTTGGGTTTCGGGATTTTTGGGGCATTACAACTCTACCCCCTAAAAGAAATTTCGTCCTCGAAATTTTACCTGATTCAAACTGTTGAGGATATTGGCATTGCATCGCCTCCTCAGGTTCCCAAGTAGCCTCCTCAGCCTTGTGATTACGCCAAAGCACTTTGACTAATGGAACGGACTTCCTTCTCAGTACCTTAACATCACGACCAATTATTTGTATGGGCTCTTCCTCGAAAGTTAGATATGGCCTGACCTCGATTTCCTCAACTGCTACGACATGTGAAGGATCTGAGCGATACCGTCTCAGCATGGAAACATGAAACACGTCGTGGATCTAGTTTAGTTCAAAAGGTAATTCCAGCTGATAAGCGACTGGCCCAATCTACCTTACAACCAGATATGGCCTAATGAACCTTGGGCTTAGCTTCCCTTTCCGTCCAAACCTTAATATCTTCTTCCAAGGAGAGACCTTAAGAAAAACTAAGTCCCCCACTGCATACTCTATCTCTCGTCGTTCAAGGTCAGTATACGATTTCTGTCGATCTAAGGCCTCCTTCAACCGATCCCGAATCAATTTCACCTTATCTTCAGTATCGGGTACTAACTCAGGGCCCAAAACTCTTCGTTCACCCAACTCCGTCCAACATGTTGGTGTTCAACACCTTCGCCCATACAGTGTTTCATACGGAGCCATCCTAATGCTTGCTTGATAGCTATTATTGTACGCAAATTTGACTAACGGTAAATAGTCCTCCTAGCTACCTCGGAACTCAATCATGCATCCCCTCAACATATCTTCCAATACTTGGATCACCCTTTCTGACTGTCCATCAGTTTGAGGGTGGAATGCCGTACTAAAGTTCAACCTAGTACCCAACGCCTCATACAGCTTCTTCCAAAATCGTGAAGTGAAATGTGGATCCCTATTAGATATTATGGAGACTGGCACTCCATGCAATCTTACAATCTCCGCCACATACAACCTAGCCAGCTTTTGTAATGAGTAATCGGTACGAACCGATACAAAATGAGCAGACTTGGTTAATCGATCCATTATAACTCATATCGAGTCTTTCTTAGTAGGCGTCAATGGTAGCCCACTAACAAAGTCCATAGTGATCCTTTCCCACTTCCAAAGTGGACTCTTTACTGGCTAAAGCAATCCTGAAGGCAATTGATGTTCCGCCTTCACCTTTTGACAAACCAAGCATTGTCCTATGAACTCCATAATCTCACGCTTAAGTCCAGGCCACCAATAAAGCTCTTGCAAGTTCCGATACATCTTGTTTCTGCCAGGATGCATAGCACAGAGGCTGCTATGCGCTTCCCACTGAATAGACTGTCTTAGATCATTGTCCTTTTGTATACACATTCTTCCACGGAAACACAACACTCCTTCACTATTTACCCCAAAGTTCGATGTCTCCCCATTCTCTACTTGTTTAAAATGAGCACCCAAAGTCTCATCCACTAACTGCTTACTCCTTTTCTGCTTGACCCACACCAGTTTTACTTGAAGCTCGGCTAACAAGCTACCATCATCCAATAAACTTAAACGGGTGAACGTAGCCCTCAAGTCTGACTTAACCCTGTGATTCAACGCGTCGGCTAGCACATTCGCTTTGCTAGGGTGGTATTCAATTGTACAATCATAATCCTTCAACAATTCCACCCACCTACGCTGCCTAAGGTTAAGCTCATTTTGGGTAAGAGGGTATTTCAAACTCTTATGGTCTAAATAAATTATGCACTTCTCCCCGTATAAATAATGCCTCCATATTTTAGCGCGAAAACCACCACATCTAGCTCCAAATCATGGGTTGGATAATTCACCTCGTGAGTCTTAAGTTGACATGACGCATATGCAACCTCCTTTCATTCTTGCATCAATACACATCCCAAGCCCACATGCGACGCGTCACTATAAACCTTAAACTCCTTCTCAGGCATTGGCTGAATCAATACAGAGGCCTTAGTTAAAACTTTCTTAAGCTTTCCAAAACTCTCTTGCTACTTGTCCGTCCAAAAAAACGGTACCCCCTTCCTCAATAACTTAGTTAAGGGTGCAGCAATTACTGAAAAGCCCTCAACAAACCGCCTATAATACCCTGCCAAGCCCAGAAAACTTCAGATTTCTGACACTGACTTAGGTGTTTTCCAGTTTAACACTGCTTCAATTTTTCGAGGATCCATCTTAATCCCCCCAGCTGACACCACATGTCCTAGAAAAGTTACCTCCTTTAGCCAACATTCGCACTGACTGAATTTGGCATACAGCTGCTTCTCCCTCAAAGTCTGCAACACAATCCTTAAGTGTGCATCATGCTCATCCTCATCTCTTGACTACACCAAAATGTCATCTATAAAAACTACCATGAACCGATCCAAGTAGGGTTGGAAAACCCGATTCATGAGATCCATAAAAGCAGTCGGTGCGTTCGTCAGCCCGAATGGCATCTCCAGTAACTTGTAGTGCCCATAACGAATTCTGAAAGCTGTCTTATGAACATCTGCCTCCTTAACCCTCAATTGGTGATACCCTGAACCAGGTCAATCTTCAAAAAAGCTGAAGCTTCCCTAAATTGATCAAAAAGATCATCGATTCTCGACAGAGGGTACTTACTTTTAACAGTTAACTTATTTAACTGTCGATAGTCGATGCACATTCGCAATGTCCCATCCTTCTTCTTCACGGATAGCACCGGTGCTCCCCATTGAGACACACTTGGTCGAATGAAACCTCGATCCAACAATCCCTGAATCTGTGCCTTAAGTTCTACCAACTCCTTCGGTGCCTTAAGTTCTACTTATTTTTAAGGAGCGATGGACACTAGAGCCATACCAGGTAGCAACTCGAATCCAAATTCTACTTCTCTGCTGGGTGGCAACCTAGGTAGCTCCCTAGGAAAGACATCAAGAAATTCCCTAACTGTTCTCAACTCATTAATAGTAGGACTCTTAGCCTCTGTATCGCTAATATAAGCCAAATGGGCTTCGCATCCCTTTCGTACCAACTTTTCAGCCCTTAATGTTGAAATCACATTTGACAGATAATTTCGGTGTTCACCAATCATTACCACCTCCTTATCTTCCGCCGTTCTTAACACCATTCACTATGCAGCGCAATCTAAGGTGGCTCAATGTTTCACGAACCAATCCATACCTAAGATTAAATCGAACTCACTAAACGGTAGCTTTATCAAATCCGCTAAAAAGGTAACCCCTTGGACTATTAAGGGTACCTCCCTAAACAACTTATTCACTCCCACTGACTGACCTAACGGACTTATCACAGTCATCTCAATCGTAGCACTTTCAAACATATCACCCAACGGTTAAGTCATATCGCATGTAACATATGAATACGTCGATCCAATATCAATTAATGTTGTGTAAGGTAACTCATATATAAAGAACATACCCGTTATCACATCTGGGGCATTCCCGTCTTCCCGGTGACGAGCAGCATAAACCAAAGCTGGCTACCTCGCCTCAGCATGACTTGCATTTTTGCCTGGTGCTCCACGTCCACGTCCATTGTTGTTACCGCCCTTGGCCTGCCCACGACCCCTTGGCAATAGCTGACCACCCATTGGTGGCTGAGCACCACCTTGGCCCACAGCTGGCACTCGACCTAGCATTTTAAGGCAATTCCTGATCCTGTGCTCTATAGACCCACAAGCTAAACAAGCTCCCATCCTCTTCCAACACTTGCCTCCATGGCTTCTCCTACAATCAGCATAAGGTGGCACCCCTAGATTAACAGCAGGGGGCCCTGCTCTAACTAGCCCATTAACTCTGGCCCTAGCCCTAGGCCTCTGTCCAACACCAGGAGTCTCAGCCTCCTTTTTATTCTTACCCCTTTCTTTCTCCCGATTTAGGCGCTCAATGCGCTTTACCTCTTCCTCTATCTTGGCTTTCTCCACCAATTCTGAGAAAACCTACTCATTTTGTGGAGCAATCAATACCCTGAGGCTATCTCTAAGTCCATCCTCAAACCTAACGCAACGCTCATAGTCCGTTGCCACTATAACTCTTGCATACCTACTGAGGTGTAGAAATTCCACTTCATACTCCGCCACAGATTTGTTTCCCTGGGTCAAGTTCAGGAACTCCATCCTTCTAGCATCCATATAACTCGCACCTACATACTTCCCTTGGAATGCAGCTTCGCAAAACTCCCAAGTGACCCGCTCCGGTTGGGTGCCCTCTTTCACTGTTAGCCACCACTGCTAGGCTTCTTCCCCAAGCAGTGACACTGCTTCTTTTGACTTTTGTTTCGGTGAGCAGTCCAGGTCCTCCATTATTCTTTCAGTGGCCTCCAATCAATATTTGGCCACATTAGGAGCCACACCTGCCACGCCCTTAAAAATCTCAACCCCATTTGCACGAAGTCCCTCCGGAATGGACCCCCGATTTCCCGTGCCATTATTGGGCCCAACGACCCTTTCCAAAATTCTCAGCATTACTTACGACAATACATCTTCTCCCGCAGCCCGATCATATGATCCATTCCCAGCTACAGGTGAGGCCGAGCCTCTTCTACTCCATCGGGCATATGGCCTAATACCGACGATTCAGCCCTAATAATTTTGCGGCCTCGGCCACGGCCCCTTGCACCTCTTCTAACACTCATCGTCGATTCGCGTATTATCTGGATTAGAAATTTTTATGAAGTTCTAGTTAATTTAATAATTAAACTAATGTTTTTTTGAAAATATTTAAAGAGAAGATTGTTTTCGAAAATCCTCTACAGTTTCAAGATCCTACGGGCTTCAATTCCATGCTAACAAAATCATCTAAAGTACCCCTCTAACTATCTACTGTATAACAATTTAAACAAACTTAAGAATAAAAGTACTTAATTGGTTAGAAGTTGGAGACTCGGTGTGCCGCTCAGTAAGATTTCCCTTTTTTTCGAAACAATATGAATTTTTTTAAGTTAGAAAAAAGAAACCAAATAATAATAACGCCCACTTCACAGCCCGAGTTTTGTAATCAAGCTCTGATACCACTAAATGTAACCCAGCCCGGGCGCTATGTTCGAGTCTGGCGCGTCACATTGAAGTGTTTTAGCAAAAACCTTGTTTTCATTGAAAACCCTTCCTTAAGATATGAAACCTTAGTTAACTTATGAAAACACTCTTTTTAGTTGCGAAAGTCTTGTTTAAAACATTTGACTTAAGAGAACTTATCATTTAAAAATTTAGTTGCGGAAACGTAGAAAAACTTACTATGACTTAGGAAACCCATATTCAACTTCTCGTAATTACAATGCATAAAAATAACAATAATCCAGATAATAACAAAATTGAAGCCTTATTCCTATCAGGTCTGAAACATACTTAATAAAATAGAAACTTATATGCTTTTAAAAGGAAAAAAAACGCATCCAAGTTGTCTTGCTAGTTGGCCACCCAGAGTCCCTCCAAACATCGAACCTTCTACTAAGCATCACCCGAAAGTAAAATAAAAGAGGGGGTGAGTTTTTGCAAACTACGTGTACAACCCTTGACGAGTAACAAGCATTCAATAATCACCATACATCAAACATGCAATGCAATGCAGTGCAATCCCATCCCAATAATCCATCCCCTGCACACCAGCTCCGTCCCCCGATACACATCATGTAGGGATATAAATAGCGACCCACCCAACCGATACACATTTAGGGTAGCCCGGTTGCGGAACTACCTTCATTTACATATTGGGCTTAAAAGCCATCGGTGGATCCACAATTGTCAAGCAACCATGCGATCCTCAGATACTTCCTCCATTCCATAATTCCCAACCCATATGCAACCTAAGCAAAATATCATATGTATGAAGTAGATATGCGTGTAACATCCATAAACTTACATTCAACACATAGGGGTATTTTAGTTATTTTTTCCATTAGGGTCATTTTAGTAATTTTTCCCTTATTACGGCTTTCACTTACGTTGGCCCGTTAACAAATCTCGTGAGTTAAGATGAATAAATACTATGCACCAAGTAGGATTCCAGAGAAGAGGAGGTGAGTCATTAAGATCGCTTAAGTACCAAGCTCTCCCAAGAACCAATCCTAGACATGCATATACCCGTTGCCACACCTTAACCCTATGACTTGTCCACGGTCGCAATTAATTAATTAAGTTTTATGTAGTCATCATATACTAGGCCTAAACCCCTACAAAGCCCAAACTCACATACCTGTATATGGCCCACTAGGCCCAATGACATTTATATGGCCCATCAGGCACAATTCACATTCGTATGGCCCATCAGGCCCAGTTCATATTTATATGGCCCATCAGGCCTGATTCACATTTATAGTCATGCTCACATACAATTTTTCATCAGATAGCAGTAATTATCAATTTTACCTATTATGGACCCAATAGCCCATCAGGCCCTTTAAGCCAATTATTGCCCGGTTGACCAATTCACAGCCTAAACCCATGGAATTGCCTATGGGGCCTCAGACAACCTATAGATTCCCCCTTGCGAGCGTTTGTGCACTCGCAAGACTACCGTAGCCAAACTTTTTGCTTTTCGGCATTTTAAAATTTCGACTTTTACCGATCTACTTGTGTGTATAGCATATGTACACACCTGGTAAATAAGCGTGTTGTGATTCCCTTAGTCACCAACCTACAAACGATATCACCCTTCAATTAATCGCATGCTTAATACACATCTTAACTAAAACCGAAACCTCACCTTAACTTACCTTGCGCGACAAGTATAATAGCCCATTATTTAATCACTAACTACGATCAACTCCTAGATCTGCACCATTCTTAACTATTAAAACCAGAATAATAGGTGACTCATATCCAACACAAGTCCCCTTACCTTAACCATGACCATTCGGCCAATCTTAGCCAATAAGAGAGGAATACTTACCAAAACCATAAACACCTAAGGAGCAATTCGGCAGAGAGCTAAAACTCGAGATCTGATACTAATTCCCTACCAAAGTTGATTAAAAAGAGTGAGGGAGAGGAGTAATCAGTATTAACAATACTAGCCGAAAAAGAGATAAGGTACTTACACCAAAAGAGTAATCGGCCCAAGGGAGATTCCACTTTTCGGCTTTCAAACTAGTATGGTGAATAAGGTTTATTTAGCACAAATTAAATAAGAAGAGTAGAAGAAGGAATCGGCTAACCCAAAAGTGAAACAAAGAAAATTGTGTAGAGGAATGATGGAAATCGGCACAAAGAAAAGAAAGTAAAACAGAGGGTTTACGACTTTTACGAAAAAGGGTTTTTAGCAATAAGGTGAAAGAGATTTCGACATTAGTCTGGCAACCTTGCATTCGGCACCTATTTATAGCCCCTATAGCTGAATTTCTCATGCCCAAGTTCCCAATTCGGCTCCACCTCCTCCTCACTTCTCATCTCCTCGTTTTTCTCCCTGATAACCCCTTGATCCTTTCCTTAAATCTCTCTTCCGAACACTCCCCTTGGAGTCCATCTTCACGCCACTTCCAACCTTCTAGAATGCCAAAATTGAACTCCTAAAAATACTAAGCTAGGATTCGAACCTCGGATCTCCTTGCTATCCACTAACGTCACCTCCCTACACCCTAAGTGGCGTCCCTTATCCAGTCCTCCACAAGGCTTTTTTTTATACCATTTTCCCCTATCCTTATTTAAAAGCCCAACTACTTGCCATCAGGGTTCCTTTAATAATTAAACTATAATTTCTTCTACCCCTAGGTTCGAACCCAAACCTTGACCAAGACCTACCATCACGTAATTAACACTTAACCGGAAATGCTAAGCACAAAAAGAAAAATTCGTGACTTTAGGATTTTTGGGTTTTGGGATTTTTGAGTCGTTACAGTAAATGTGCTGATGCCATGTCCCAGACATGGTCTTACACTGACACGCCTTGTAGCTGATGTATGTCCCAGACATGCCTTATACTAGCTTATGTCCCGAGGCCGATGCATGTCCCAGACATGTCTTACACTGGCACTCGTCTCAATGCTGATGCCATGTCCTAGACATGGTTTTACACTGGCTCTCATAATGTGGCCGATGCATGTCCCGGACATGTCTTACACTAGCTCACATAAGTGACCCAAATGTCACGACATGAATATCCGGTTTATTTCCTAAGATTCCACGGGATTTCTACTATCACTATTATCATTATGCATTCTCAATTCACAATCAACCAATTCATGCCATATCAATCTAATGATAATTCTCACACATATAGTAGCAATGTAGTTGTATTATTTACATACAACTTACCTCGGATTACAAAACGAACACGACTAGTTGATTTAGTCGATTTGCTTGGCCTTCCCCCTGTCTAGGTTCGAATTTGGCAACTCTTGATCTATATTAGCAAAATGCACTCATTTAGTCACCAAACACGATTAGGCAATTTACAATTCACATCTTGGGTAAAATGACTATTTTGCCCCTAGAACTTGGCAAAATGACCATTTTACCCCTATGCTCGAAAATTGATTTTTATCGAATTTCTTCGTATCTCAAGCCTAACCAAACTCTTTTTACTCTTATAGCAACCCCAAATTTTCACTATTTCACACACTTATAACCTATTGCTACTTATGCAAAATAGTCCATTTAGGTGTTTTCATGCTAACACCCTTCGCAAAAATTATTTATAACCCAACTAGGGCTCATATTCTTTCATAAAAACTCAACAACTATCACAAATCCATTCATGGAAAAACCCTAAACTCTTAATCATTTTGCAAAATAGACTCCTCATTTGAAAGCTCATGTTTCAAGGGTCTCAAAAATACAAAAATCATCAACAAAGGACATGGAAATCACTTACTTATGAGTCAACTAAGTGGATGAATATTTTGAGCTTCCAAACCCCTTTCAATGATTGATTTTCAGTGGTGTATATGAGAAGCAAAGAAAATATGACAACTTTTCTTTATTTTAATCATTCTGCTAATGTCATCAAAACCTAACACTTTGACTTATTGATTTCCTTGTCTCATGGCCAGCTATGCTTTCTTTTAAGGGTCTATTTGCCCTTTAAAGACTTCCAATTTTGGTTATGTTGCTATTTGACACCTTTAGCTATTAATAAAGAACTTTTACATTTTATGCAATTTAGTCCTTTTTTACAATTGGGCTCACAAACATCAAAATTAACTCAACAAATTTTTCATGGACTACTATATACATGCTATGACTCCAAATAATAATAAAATAATCTCTCTAACTTTAGATTTGTAGCCCTAAGGCCACTGTTTTGACTAGGCCCTAAATCGAGCTGTTACATTTCTCTCCCCCTTAGGGATTTTCGTCCTCGAAAATCTTACCGGCGAATAAGTTCGGGTACTGCTCTCTCATAGAATCCTTGAGTTCCCATATGGCTTCCTCGACTCCATGTCTATACCATAAAAATTTTACAAGTGTTATACTCTTATTTCTCAATTGTTTGACTTCCTGGCTAAAATCTTGACCTATTTGTTCATTTGTAAGTCATGTCTGAAAGAATCTCAACCTCTGTCGGCTCAATCACATGCGAAGGGTCTGATCTATATCGACGTAGCATGGGCACATGAAACACAGCATGAATCCTTTCAAATTCTAGTGGCAAATCCAATTGGTAGGCAACTGACTCTACTCTCTCGGTAATCACATAAGGTCCTATAAAGCGAGGACTCAACTTGCCTTTTCTACCAAATCTGAGAACTTTTCTCCACGGAGATACTTTCAAAAATACCTTATCACCGACTTGAAACTCAGTTTCCTTTTGTTTCAAATCCGCATATGATTTTTGTCTATCTGAGCCAACCTTCAGGCAGTCACGAATCACTTTAACTTTCTCTTCAGTCTCTTTGGCTAAATCGACCCCGTGAATCTGATTCTCTCTCAACTCAGTCCAGTATAAGGGAGTTCAACACATTTGCCTGTACAAAGCCTCATAAGGCGCCATTTTCAGACTTGTCTGATAACTGTTGTTGTAGGCGAATTCGACCAAGGGTAGGTATCTTTACCTACTGCCTTAAAACTCAAGGGTGCAACACCGTAACGTATCCTCTAATATCTGAATTACTCTCTCTAACTGACCATCTATTTGCGAATGGAAAGCTATGCTAAAACTCAACTTTGTTCCGAATGCCTCTTGTAACTTTTTTCCAAAACCTTGAGGTAAATCTTAGGTCTCTGTCTGAAATAACCGATATGGGTACCCCGTGTAGTCTCACAATCTCTGAGATATATAAGTCGGCTAATCTCTCAAGGGAGTAGTCATTACGCACCGGTATGAAGTGTGTTGACTTTGTTAGCTTATCCACAACAACCCATACTGCATCTTTTATTTCGGGGTTAGTGGCAAACCCGTCACAAAATCCATAGTGATCTGATCCCACTTCCACTCGGGGACCATGATAGACTGAAGTAGACCCGAAGGTACTTGGTGTTCAGCCTTCACTTGCTGACACACTAAGCACTTAGACACAAAGTCTAAAATGTCCTTTTTCATACCTGACCACCAATACATTTTCTTAAGGTCGTTATACATTTTCGCACTACCCAGGTGGACGGACAAACAACCACTATGTGCCTCTCTCAGAATTTTCTGAATAAGCTCATTGTTCTTGGGTACACAAACTCTATCTTTAAACATTATACATCCATCCGTACTGATACGAAAATTTGATTCAATTCCCAGCTCACACTGAGTTCTCTTCCCTTGCAATTTCTCATCACATTTCTAAGCTTCTCGGATCTCTTGAAGAAACATCGGTCTAGCTCTTAGCTCTGACAGGATTGATCCATCATCAAAAAAAGCCATATGCACATTCAATGCTCTCAATGCGAATAACGATTTTCTACTTAATGCATTGGCGACGACATTTGCTTTTCCCGGATAGTAATCTATTACCAACTCGTAATCCTTTAACAGCTCTAACCATCGGCATTGCCGCAAATTCAACTCCTTTTGAGTTATCAAGTGCTTTAAGCTCTTATGGTTAGTGAATACCCGACATTTATCTCCATACAAATGGTGTCTCCAAATCTTCATCCCGAACACTACAGCCGTTAGTTCCAATTGATGGGTCGGGTAATTTCTCTCATGTGGCTTTAGTTGTCTCAAGGCATAGGCTACAATCTTGCTTTCTTGCATGAGCACACACCCCAAGCTATTCAAGGAGGTGTCGCTATATATCACAAATTCCTTGCCCGACTCCAGTTGTACTAACAATGGTGCTTCAGTCAATAAAGCCTTCAGTTTCTCAAAACTTTGTTGACACCTTTCTATCCATTCGAACTTACCATCTTTTTGCAGCAATCTTGTCATCAACATAGCTATTATAGAGAATCCGTTTACAAACCGTCTGTAGTATTTGGCCAAACCCAAAAAGCTTCGAACTTCAGTTACATTCCTCGATGGTTTCCACCCTACAATAGCTAAGATCTTGCTTGGGTCAACCCAGGTTTCGTCACCCGGCACAATATGACCTAGTAACCCGACCTCTTTAAGCCAAAATTCACTCTTACTAAACTTGGCGTAAAGCCACTTATCTCTCAAAGTTTGCAACACCATTCTTAGATGCTCTACGTGCTCACTTTCACCACCCGAATAAACCAATATGTCATCGATAAAGACGACGACAAGCTTATCTAGATACGGTTGAAATATGCAGTTCATCACGTCCATAAACACTGCCGAGGCATTAGTCAAACCAAAGGGCATGACAAGGAACTCATAATGCCCGTATCTTGTCCAAAATGCAGTTTTCGGCATATATTGCTCTTTAACCCTTAACTAATAGTAGCCAAACCCCAAATCAATTTTGGAAAATATAGTGGCTCCCTTTAACTGATCGAACAAATCATCAATTCTTGGTAAAGGATATTTGTTCTTCATTGTTACCTTGTTGAGCTGCCTGTAGTCGATGCATAACCTCATCGACCCATCTTTCTTCTTCACAAAGAATACCAGAGCACCCCACAGTGAAAAACTCAATCTCGCAAAGCCCTTATCCGTTAGCTCTTGCAACTGTGCTTTCAGCTCTTTCAACTCTGTTAGAGCCATCCTATACGGAGCAATCGAGATAGGCATCGTACTGAGGACCAACTCAATTCCAAACTCAACTTCCTTCATCAGAGGTAATCCGGGTAATTCTTCTGGGAACACGTCTGTAAATTCACAAACTACCGACACTAATTTAATCTTCAACTCAGACACTTAAGTATTCAGCACAAAAGCTAGGTAAGCCTCATATCCTTTTCTCAAACATTTCTCAGTAGTCAAAGATAATACTATTACAAGCGATTTAACCGACTCATCTGGTCCCACCCGAAGAACATTCCTGTCTTCACATTCCAATTCAATAACTTTTCTCCCACAGTCCACTACGACATTATGAAAAGTCAACCAGTCCATCCCAAGTATTACATCAAATTCATTAAATGACAATAACATTAAGTTAGCCGGAAAACAATGACCTTTAACTGTCAAAGGACAATTTCTACACACTGGGTCCACTAGCACATATCGGCCTAAGGGATTAGACACTTTAATCACAAATTCAGTGGAATTGACTAGCATACTCATACGGGGTGTCAATTCCATACAGATATAAGAGTGGGTAGATCCCAGGTGAATTAATGCAATAACAGATATGTCATAGAGAGAAAAGGTACCTGTGATCACATTAGGAGACTCTGCCTCTTCCCAGGCTCGTATAGCATAAGTCCTTGTAGATGCTCTGCCCTTAGATCTCACTGCGGTATCTCTTGCCACACCCCTACTGCTAGCCCCACTACCAGGGTTCTTCTGTGGTCTACCCCTCAACGGTGCACTACTTGCCTTCGCTTCTTCCTTCTTTTCTCTCTCTCTCATCTTAGGAAAATCACGGATAAAGTGGTCTAGTGACCCACACTTGAAGCAGCCCCTTTCGTTCCCTCGGCACTCGCTGAAGTGATGTCTTCCACATTGCGAACACTCCGGCCTATTGGCCGAGCACTACATACACTTGCGACCGAGGTGGTCTGGGCTCTAGATGCTGTGTTCTATTGATTCTTATTTCTATTTGAATACTCCACCGAAGCATTCAATCGGGTAGAGAATTCCATTAATGTCTTCGATGAGGACTAATATGATCTCCCCATCTACCTCTTCTTTAAATCCCGCGACTCAAAAGCTGCTTTCTTCCTCTCTTTAATAAACTCTTCGACCTTACAAGCTCTTTCAACAAGGGCTACAAATTTTCGTAGCTCCAAAATGCCAACAAATACTCGGATGTCTTCATTAAGGCCATCTTCAAACCTCTCACTCATGGTGGCTTCTGTAGATACGCACTCCCGCGCATAGTTGCTGAGCCTCACAAATTCCCACTCATATTTTGTCACTGTCATATGGCCTTGCTTTAACTCTAGAAATTCCTTCCTCTTTTGATCTATGAATCTTTGGCTAATATATATTTTTCGAAACTCTTCTTGGAAGAATTCCTAAGTGATCCCCTCTCTCGGTACAACTAACACGAGAGTATTCCACCACTAATAAGCCGAGTCTCGTAGAAGTGACACGAAACACTTTACGCACTCTTCAGGTGTACATGATAGTTCATCGAATACCCTTATGGTATTTTCTAGCCAAAACTCTGCCCTTTCTGGGTCATCATCTATACTAGCCCGGAATTCCTCGGCCCTTTGTTTCTGGATCTTGTCTACCAGAGGCTTCTTTCTTCTAAACATGTCCGCACCTTGTAGAGCTACTGGGGAATATTGAGGAATCAAAGGAGATGGAGGAGGTGGAGTGTTCGGATTCGCACGAACAAACTCCATGTACCAAGCATCCATCATTCAGAGAAAAGCTTCTCTAGCCCCCCCGCATTGGCCCATAGTTACGAGCTCACTCTCAACTGGTGCGGTCCCTTCGGCGGGAGCCGGCGCATTACTTTCCACGTCATCCGCTGTGGCTCTATTAGAATCCAGTTACTAATAAAAAACATAATTTATAATCGTCAAGATTCGTCACACTATCAATATACAATTATGGCATGTATAGCTAGACTCGTACTCTCGCTAGGTTAGTCCTCAAAACGACTAAACCATAGGTCTGATACCATTAAATGTAACACCCTATACCCGTAACCAATGCCAAGGCGGAGTACAAGGCATTACCTATATTGATCTTATGCATACAACCAATTTCAAGGCACCGAGACTCAGTCTAATTTAAAACTTTTTCAATTTCTACTTTAAACTTCTTATTATGGGCTTACAAGCCCCAATTCAACCATCAAAAATTATTCGGGACTATTCCAAGCCCTTAAACCATTCTTAAGAAATTTGCCTTTAAAACAAGGCACACACCCATCTGGAAGGGTAACACACCCGTGTGACCAAATTGACATGGTCGTGCTGATAGCCCGTGTGGCTCACACGGCCTAAGCACTCTGGGACACGCCAGTGTCCCTCACCAGTGTAGAATCTAATTCACGCCTACATAGGTTTTCACACGGCCAGACACACACCCATGGGGCTGACCGTGTGTCACACATGGCCTAGACACACGCCTGTGTGTCTACCCGTGTGGATATTATGAGGCTTTTTACCAAGCCTCATTGCCACCCTTACATACCTATTTTCATATCAATACCAAACAAGCATAATTTCAAAAATCAAACTAGCCACAATAGACATTCACTCAAGGCTTAATACAAAGTGTGGGATCTATCCCAAGCCAACACTTTGACCAATTCTCAAAGACACAAAATAATAAGGTCTAGCCCTATACATGTCATATTCAAAAATATAAATCCAACTATATCGAATGTTTCGGCTGATAGTGTGATCGATATCTCTGACTTCTAGTGATCCTTGAGCTAATTAGACGGCACAGTAAGGAAATAGAAAGGAATGGGAGTAAGCATAAATCTTAGTAAGTTGCATATAAATGAATATACCAAAACAATACATCGATAATCAACATGCTCATAATACCAAGGAAGTATAGATATAACTTACTCAATACCATCCATACCAGTCACATATTATACAATGACTTCACATCTCATACGTACCAAATTAGGTACTTGTGCCACTCACAACACGATTATACTTTTCTCATTAGATTAAGAACATAACCTTCGCCATTGAACCACTCGAAACACTACCGGATATTCCATAAGCCTCACACATGGGTAAATGTACCGATGCCACGGCCCAGACATGGTCTTACACTGGCTATCATCTTCGAGGCCGATGCCATGTCCCAGACATGGTCTTACACTAACTCTCGCATATCTGTGCCGATGCCATGTCCTAGACATGGTCTTACACTGACACGCCTTATAGTTGATGCATGTCCCAGACATGTCTTATACTGGCTTACGTCTCGAGGCCGATGCATGTCCCAGACACGTCTTACACTAGCTCACATAAGTGACCCAAATGTCACGGTATGAATATTCGGTTTATTTTCTAAGATTCCACGGGATTTCTACTATCACAATTATCATTATGCATTCGCAATTCACAGTCAACCAATTTATGCCATATTAATCTAATGAAAATTCTAGCACATATAGTAGCAATGTAGTTGTATTATTTACATACAACTTACCTCGGATTACAAAATATACACGACTAGTTGATTTAGTCGATTTGCTTGGCCTTCCCGTGATTTAGGCTCGAATTTGGAAATTCTTGATCTAAATTAGCAAAATGCACTCATTTAGTCACCAAAAATGATTAGGCAATTTAAAATTCACATCTTGGGTAAAATGACCATTTTGCCCTTAGACCTTGGCAAAATGACCATTTTGCCCCTATGCTAGAAAATCAATTTTTATCAAATTTCGTTGTATCTCAAGCCTAACCAAACTCTTTTTACTCTTACAGCAACCCAAAATTTTCACTATTTTACACACTTATCACCTATTTTGCAATTTATGCAAAATAGTCCATTTAGGTGTTTTCATGCTAACACCCTTCGCAAAAATTATTTATAACCCAACTAGGACTCATATTCTTTCATAAAAAATAAAAAAACTATCAAAAAACCATTCATGACAAAACCCTAAACTCTTAATCATTTTGCAAAATAGACCCCTCATTTGAATACTCATGCTTCACGGGTCTCAAAATTACAAAAATCATCAACAAAGGACATGGAAATCACTTACTTATGAGTCAACTAAGTGGCTGAAAATTTTGAGCTTCCAAACCCCTTTCAATGGTTGATTTTCAGTGGTGTATATGAGAAGAAAAGAAAAGATGACAACTTTTCTTTATTTTAATCAATTTGCTAATGTCATCAAAACCTAACACTTTGACTTATTGATTTCCTTGTCTCATGGCCAGCTATGCTTTCTTTTAAGGGTCTATTTGCCCTTTAAAGACTCCCAATTTTGGTTCTGTTGCTATTTGACACCTTTAGCTATTAATCTAGAACTTTTACATTTTATGCGATTTAGTCCTTTTTTGCAATTGGGCTAACAAACATCAAAATTAACTCAAAAAATTTTTCATGGACTACTATATACATGCTATGACTCCAAATAATAATAAAATAATCTCTCTAACTTTAGATTTGTGGTCCTGAGGCCACTGTTCTGACTAGGCCCTAAATTGAGCTGTTACATTTTTCTCCCCCTTAGGGATTTTCGTCCTCGAAAATCTTACCGGTGAATAAGTTCGGGTACTGCTCTCTCATAGAATCCTTGAGTTCCCATATGGCTTCCTCGACTCCATGTCTATACCATAAAAATTTTACAAGTGTTATACTCTTATTTCTCAATTGTTTGACTTCCCAGGCTAAAATCTTGACCGGCTGTTCGCCATAAGTCATGTCTGAAAGAATCTCAACCTCTGTCGGCTCAATCACATGCGAAGGGTCTGAACTATATCGACGTAGCATGGGCACATGAAACACAGCATGAATCCTTTCAAATTCTAGTGGCAACTCCAATTGGTAGGCAACTGACTCTACTCTCTCGGTAATCACATAAGGTCCTATAAAGCGAGGACTCAACTTGTCTTTTCTACCAAATCTGAGAACTTTTCTCCATGGAGATACTTTCAAAAATACCTTATCACCGACTTGAAACTCAGTTTCCTTTTGTTTCAAATCCGCATATGATTTTTGTCTATCTGAGCCAACCTTCAGGCAGTCACGAATCACTTTAACTTTCTCTTCAGTCTCTTTGGCTAAATCGACCCCGTGAATCTGATTCTCTCTCAACTCAGTCCAGTATAAGGGAGTTCGACACATTTGCCTGTACAAAGCCTCATAAGGCGCCATTTTCAGACTTGTCTGATAACTGTTGTTGTAGGCGAATTCGACCAAGGGTAGGTATCTTTACCAACTGCCTTAAAACTCAAGGGTGCAACACCGTAACGTATCCTCTAATATCTGAATTACTCTCTCTAACTGACCATCTATTTGCGAATGGAAAGCTATGCTAAAACTCAACTTTGTTCCCAATGCCTCTTGTAACTTTTTTCCAAAACCTTGAGGTAAATCTTAGGTCTCTCATGCGAAATAACCGATATGGGTACCGTGTGTAGTCTCACGAGTCTACGAGAGATATATAAGTCGGCTAATCTCTCAAGGGAGTAGTCATTACGCACCGGTATGAAGTGTGTTGACTTTGTTAGCTTATCCACAACAACCCATACTGCATCTTTTATTTCGGGCTTAGTGGCAAACCCGTCACAAAATCCATAGTGATCTGATCCCACTTCCACTCGGGGACCATGATAGGCTGAAGTAGACCAGAAGGTACTTGGTGTTCGACCTTCACTTGTCGACGACACACTAAGCACTTAGACACAAAGTCTAAAATGTCATTTTTCATACCTGACCACCAATACATTTTCTTAAGGTCGTTATACATTTTTGCACTACCCAGGTGGACGGACAAACAGCCACTATGTGCCTCTCTAAGAATTTTCTGAATAAGCTCATTGTTCTTGGGTACACAAACTCTATCTTTAAACATTATACATCCATCCGTACTGATACGACAATTTGATTCAATTCCCAGCTCACACTGAGTTCTCTTCCCTTGCAATTTCTAATCACAGTTCTAAGCTTCTCGGATCTCTTGAAGAAACATCGGTCTAGCTCTTAGCTCTGACAGGATTGATCCATCATAAAAAAAGCCATATTTACAGTCAATGCTCTCAATGCGAATAACGATTTTCTACTTAATGCATTGGCGACGACATTTACTTTTCCCGGATAGTAATCTATTACCAACTTCTAATCCTTTAACAGCTCTAACAATCGGCATTGCCGCAAATTCAACTCTTTTTGAGTCATCAAGTGCTTTAAGCTCTTATGGTCAGTGAATACCCGACATTTATCTCCATACAAATGGTGTCTCCAAATCTTCATCCCGAACACTACAGCCGCTAGTTCCAATTCATGGGTCGAGTAATTTCTCTCATGTGGCTTTAGTTGTCTCGAGGCATAGGCTACAATCTTGCCTTCTTGCATGAGCACACACCCCAAGCCATTCAAGGAGGTGTCGCTATATATCATAAATTCCTTGCCCGACTCCGGTTGTATTAACAATGGTGCTTCAGTCAATAAAGCCTTCAGTTTCTCAAAACTTTGTTGACACCTTTCTATCCATTCGAACTTACCATCTTTTTGCAGCAATCTTGTCATCAGCATAGCTATTATAGAGAATCCGTTTACAAACCGTCTGTAGTATTTGGCCAAACCCAAAAAGCTTCGAACTTCAGTTACATTCCTCGATGGTTTCCACCCTACAATAGCTGAGATCTTGCTTGGGTCAACCCAGATTCCGTCACCCGGCACAATATGACCTAGTAAATCGACCTCTTTAAGCCAAAATTCACTCTTACTAAACTTGGCGTAAAGCCACTTATCTCTCAAAGTCTGCAACACCATTCTTAGATGCTCTACGTGCTCACTTTCACCACTCGAATAAACCAATATGTCATCGATAAAGACGACGACAAGCTTATCTAGATACGGTTGAAATATGCAGTTCATCAAGTCCATAAACACTGCCGGGGCATTAGTCAAACCAAAGGGCATGACAAGGAACTCATAATGCCCGTATCTTGTCCAAAATGCGCGCGGCATATATTGCTCTTTAACCCTTAACTAATAGTAGCCAAACCTCAAATCAATTTTGGAAAATATAGTGGCTCCCTTTAACTGATCGAACAAATCATCAATTCTTGGTAAAGGATATTTGTTCTTCACTGTTACCTTGTTGAGCTGCCTGTACTCGATGCATAACCTCATCGACCCATCTTTCTTCTTCACAAAGAATACCAGAGCACCCCACAGTGAAAAACTCAGTCTCGCAAAGCCCTTATCCGTTAGCTCTTGCAACTGTGCTTTCAGCTCTTTCAACTCTGTTAGAGCCATCCTATCTGAGCAATCGAGATAGGCATCGTACCGAGGACCAACTCAATTCCAAACTCAACTTTCTTCATCGGAGGTAATCCGGGTAATTCTTCTGGGAACACGTCTGTAAATTCAAAAACTACCGACACTAATTTAATCTTCAACTCAGACACTTGAGTATTCAACATAAAAGCTAGGTAAGCCTCATATCCTTTTCTCAAATATTTCTCAGTAGTCAAAGACAATACTATTACAAGTGATTTATCCGACTCATCTGGTCCCACCCGAGGAACATTCCCGTCTTCACATTCCAATTCAATAACTTTTCTCCCACAGTCCACTACGACATTATGAAAAGTCAACCAGTCCATCCCAAGTATTACATCAAATTCATTAAATGACAATAACATTAAGTTCGCCGGAAAACAATGACCTTTAACTATCAAAGGACAATTTCTACACACTGGGTCCACTAGCACATATCTGCCTAAGGGATTAGACACTTTAAT
Organism: Gossypium longicalyx; assembly: GCA_025698465.1. Lineage (NCBI taxonomy): Eukaryota > Viridiplantae > Streptophyta > Magnoliopsida > Malvales > Malvaceae > Gossypium > Gossypium longicalyx. Next base: position 12,492,291 of record CM047000.1, read on the forward strand.
CACAAATTCAGTGCAATCGACTAGCACACTCATACGGGGTATCAATTCCATACAGATATAAGAGTGGGTAGATCCCGGGTGAATTAATGCAATAACAGATATGTCATAGAGAGAAAAGGTACCTATGATCACATCGGGAGACTCTGCCTCTTCCCAGGCTCGTATAGCATAAGTCCTTGTAGATGCTCTGCCCTTAGATCTCACTGCGGTACCTCTTGCCACACCCCTACTGCTAGCCCCACTATCAGGGTTCTTCTGTGGTCTACCCCTCAACGGTGCACTACTTGCCTTCGCTTCTTGCTTCTTTTCTCTCTCTCTCATCTTAGGAAAATCACGGATAAAGTGGTCTAGTGACCCACACTTGAAGCAGCCCCTTTGGTTCCCTCGGCACTTGCTGAAGTGATGTCTTCCACATTGCGAACACTCCGGCCTATTGGCCGAGCACTACATACACTTGCGACCGAGGTGGTCTGGGCTCTAGATGCTGTGTTCTGTTGATTCTTATTTCTATTTGAATACTCCACCGAAGTATTCAATCGGGTAGAGAATTCCTTTAATCTCTTCGATGAGGACTAATATGATCTCCCCATCTACCTCTTCCTTAAATCCCGCGACTCAAAAGCTGCTTTCTTCCTCTCTTTAATCAACTCTTCGACCTTACAAGCTCTTTCAACAAGGCCTACAAATTTTTGTAGCTCCAAAATGCCAACAAATACTCGGATGTCTTCATTACGGCCATCTTCAAACCTCTTACTCATGGTGGCTTCTGTAGATATGCACTCCCGCGCATAGTTGCTGAGCCTCACAAATTCCCACTCATATTTTGTCACTGTCATATGGCCTTGCTTTAACTCTAGAAACTTCTTCCTCTTTTGATCTATGAATCTTTGGCTAATATATTTTTTTCAGAACTCTTCTTGGAAGAATTCCCAAGTGACCCTCTCTCTCGGTACAACTAACACGAGAGTATTCCACCACTAATAAGTCGAGTCTCGTAGAAGTGACACGACACACTTTACGCACTCTTCAGGTGTGCATGACAGTTCATCGAATACCCTTATGGTATTTTCTAGCCAAAACTCTGCCCTTTCTGGGTCATCATCTATACTAGCCCAGAATTCCTCGACCCCTTGTTTTTGGATCTTGTCTACCAGAGGCTTCTTTCTTCTAAACATGTCCGCACCTTGTAGAGCTACCGGGGAATATTGAGGAATCAGAGGAGATGGAGGAGGTGAAGTGTTCGGATTCACACGAACAAACTCCGTGTACCAAGCATCCGTCATTCAGAGAAAGGCTTCTCTAGCCCCTCCGCATTGGCCCATAGTTACGGGCTCACTCTCAACTGGTGCGGTCCCTTCGGCGAGAGCCAGCGTATTACTTTCCACGTCATCCGCTGTGGTTCTATCAGGATCCAGTTACTAATAAAAAACATAATTTATAATCGTCAAGATTCGTCACACTATCAATATACAATTATGGCATGTATAGCTAGACTCGTACTCTCGCTAGGTTAGTCCTCAAAACGACTAAACCATAGGTCTGATACCATTAAATGTAACACCCTATACCCGTAACCAACGCCAAGGCGGAGTAAAAGGCATTACCTATCTTGATCTTGTGCATACAACCAATCTCAAGACACCGAGACCCGGTCCAATTTAAAACTTTTTCAAATTCTACTTTAAACTTCTTATTATGGGCTTACGAGCCCCAACTCAACCATCAAAAATTATTCGGGACTATTCCAACCCCTTAAACCATTCTTAAGAAATTTGCCTTTAAAACAAGGCACACTCCCGTCTGGAAGGGTAACACACCCGTGTGACCATATCGACACGGTCCTGCTGATAGCCCGTGTGGCTCACACGGCCTAAGCACTCTGGGACACGCCAGTGTCCCTCACCAGTGTAGAATCTAATTCACGCCTACATAGGTTTTCACACGGTCAGACACACGCCCATAGGGCTGACCGTGTGTCACACATGGCCTAGACACACGCCTGTGTGTCTACCCGTGTGGACATTATGAGGCTATTTACCAAGCCTCATTGCCACCCTTACATACCTATTTTCATATCAATACCAAACAAGCATAATTTCAAAAATCAAACTAGCCACAATAGACATTCACTCAAGGCTTAATACAAAGTGTGGGATCTATCCCAAGCCAACACTTTGACCAATTCTCAAAGACACAAAATAATAAGGTCTAGCCCTATACATGTCATATTCAAAAATATAAATCCAACTATACCGAATGTTTCGGCTGACAGTGTGATCGATATCTCTGACTTCTGGTGATCCTTGAGCTAATTAGATGGCACAGTAAGGAAATAGAAAGGAAGGGGAGTAAGCATAAATCTTAGTAAGTTGCATATAAATGAATATACCACAACAATACATCGATAATCAACATGCTCATAATACCAAGGAAGTATAGATATAACTTACTCAATACCATCCATACCAGTCACATATTATACAATGACTTCACATCTCATACGTACCAAATTAGGTACTTATGCCACTCACAACACGATTATACTTTTCTCATTAGATTAAAAACATAACCTTCGCCATTGAACCACTCGAAACACTACCGGATATTCCATAAGCCTCACACATGGGTAAATGTACCGATGCCATGGCCCAGGCATGGTCTTACACTGGCTATCATCTTCGAGGCCGATGCCATGTCCCAGACATGGTCTTACACTAACTCTCGCATATCTGTGCCGATGCCATGTCCCAGACATGGTCTTACACTGACACGCCTTATAGTCGATGCATGTCCCAAACATGTCTTATACTAGCTTGCGTCTCGAGGCCGATGCATGTCCCAGACATGTCTTACACTAGCTCACATAAGTGACCCAAATGTCACGGTATGAATATTCGGTTTATTTCCTAAGATTCCACGGAATTTCTACTATCACAATTATCATTATGCATTCGCAATTCACAGTCAACCAATTCATGCCATATCAATCTAATGAAAATTCTAGCACATATAGTAGCAATGTAGTTGTATTATTTACATACAACTTACCTCGGATTACAAAATATACACGACTAGTTGATTTAGTCGATTTGCTTGGCCTTCCCGTGATTTAGGCTCGAATTTGGAAATTCTTGATCTAAATTAGCAAAATGCACTCATTTAGTCACCAAAAATGATTAGGCAATTTAAAATTCACATCTTGGGTAAAATGACCATTTTGCCCCTAGACCTTGGCAAAATGACCATTTTACCCCTATGCTTGAAAATCAATTTTTATCAATTTTCGTTGTATCTCAAGCCTAACCAAACTCTTTTTACTCTTATAGAAACCCAAAATTTTCACTATTTTACACACTTATCACCTATTTTGCAATTTATGTAAAATAGTCCATTTAGGTGTTTTCATGCTAACACCCTTCGCAAAAATTATTTATAACCCAACTAGGACTCATATTCTTTCATAAAAAATAAAAAACTATCACAAAACCATTCATGACAAAACCCTAAACTCTTAATCATTTTGCCTAATAGACCCCTCATTTGAATGCTCATGCTTCACGGGTCTCAAAATTACAAAAATCATCAACAAAGGACATGGAAATCACTTACTTATGAGTCAACTAAGTGGCTGAAAATTTTGAGCTTCCAAACCCCTTTCAATGGTTGATTTTCAGTGGTGTATATGAGAAGAAAAGAAAAGATGACAACTTTTATTTATTTTAATCAATTTGCTAATGTCATCAAAACCTAACACTTTGACTTATTGATTTCCTTGTCTCATGGCCAGCTATGCTTTCTTTTAAGGGTCTATTTGCCCTTTAAATACTCCCAATTTTGGTTCTGTTGCTATTTGACACCTTTAGCTATTAATCTAGAACTTTTACATTTTATGCGATTTAGTCCTTTTTTGCAATTGGGCTAACAAACATCAAAATTAACTCAACAAATTTTTCATGGACTACTATATACATGCTATGACTCCAAATAATAATAAAATAATCTCTCTAACTTTAGATTTGTGGTCCTGAGGCCATTGTTCTGACTAGGCCCTAAATCGAGCTGTTACATTTCTCTCCCCCTTAGGGATTTTCGTCCTCGAAAATCTTACCGGTGAATAAGTTAGTCATTGCTCTCTCATAGAATCCTTGAGTTCCCATATGGCTTCCTCGACTCCATGTCTATACCATAAAATTTTTACAAGTGTTATACTCTTATTTCTCAATTGTTTGACTTCCCAGGCTAAAATCTTGACCGGCTATTCGCCATAAGTCATGTCCGAAAGAATCTCAACCTCTGTCAGCTCAATCACATGCGAAGGGTCTGATCTATATCGACGTAGCATGGGCACATGAAACACAGCATGAATCCTTTCAAATTCTAGTGGCAAATCCAATCGGTAGGCAACTGACTCTGCTCTCTCGGTAATCACATAAGGTCCTATAAAGCGAGGACTCAACTTGCCTTTTCTACCAAATCTGAGAACTTTTCTCCATGGAGATACTTTCAAAAATACCTTATCACCGACTTGAAACTCAGTTTCCTTTTGTTTCAAATCCGCATATGATTTTTGTCTATCTGAGCCAACCTTCAGGCAGTCACGAATCACTTTAACTTTCTCTTCAGTCTCTTTGGCTAAATCGACCCCGTGAATCTGATTCTCTCTCAACTCAGTCCAGTATAAGGGAGTTCGACACATTTGCCTGTACAAAGCCTCATAAGGCGCCATTTTCAGACTTGTCTGATAACTGTTGTTGTAGGCGAATTCGACCAAGGGTAGGTATCTTTACCAACTGCCTTAAAACTCAAGGGTGCAACACCGTAACGTATCCTCTAATATCTGAATTACTCTCTCTAACTGACCATCTATTTGCAAATGGAAAGCTGTGCTAAAACTCAACTTTGTTCCCAATGCCTCTTGTAACTTTTTTCCAAAACCTTAAGGTAAATCTTAGGTCTGCATGCAGAAATAACCGATATGGGTACCCAGTGTAGTCTCACAATCTCACGAGATATATAAGTCGGCTAATCTCTCAAGGAGTAGTCATTACGCACCGGTATGAAGTGTGTTGACTTTGTTAGCTTATCACACAACAACCCATACTGCATCTTTTTTTTCGGGGTTACTGGCAAACCCGCCACAAAATCCATAGTGATCTGATCCCACTTCCACTCGGGGACCATGATAGGCTGAAGTAGACCCGAAGGTACTTGGTGTTTAGCCTTCACTTGCTGACACACTAAGCACTTAGACACAAAGTCTAAAATGTCCTTTTTCATACCTGACCACCAATACATTTTATTAAGGTCATTATACATTTTCGCACTACCCAGGTGGACGGACAAACAGCCACTATGTGCCTCTCTCAGAATTTTCTGAATAAGCTCATTGTTCTTGGGTACACAAACTCTATCTTTAAACATTATACATCCATCCATACTTATACAAAAATTTGATTCAATTCCCAACTCACACTGAGTTCTCTTCCCCTGCAATTTCTCATCACATTTCTAAGCTTCTCGGATCTCTTGAAGAAACATCGGTCTAGCTCTTAGCTCTGACAGGATTGATCCATCATCAAAAAAAGCCATATTTACATTCAATGCTCTCAATGCGAATAACGATTTTTTACTTAATGCATTGGCGACGACATTTGCTTTTCCCGGATAGTAATCTATTACCAACTCGTAATCCTTTAACAGCTCTAAAAATCGGCATTGCCGTAAATTCAACTCCTTTTGAGTCATCAAGTGCTTTAAGCAGCTCTTATGGTCAGTGAATACCCGACATTTATCTCTATACAAATGGTGTCTCCAAATCTTTATCCCGAACACTACAGCCGCTAGTTCCAATTCATGGGTCGGGTAATTTCTCTCATGTGGCTTTAGTTGTCTCGAGGCATAGGCTACAATCTTGCCTTCTTGCATGAGCACACACCCCAAGCCATTCAAGGAGGTGTCGCTGTATATCACAAATTCCTTGCCCGACTCCGGTTGTACTAACAATAGTGCTTCAGTCAATAAAGCCTTCAGTTTCTCAAAACTTTGTTGACACCTTTCTATCCATTCGAACTTACCATCTTTTTGCAGCAATCTTGTCATCAGCATAGCTATTATAGAGAACCCGTTTACAAACACTCTGTAGTATTTGGCCAAACCCAAAAAGCTTCGAACTTCAGTTACATTCCTCGATGGTTTCCACCCTACAATAGCTGAGATCTTGCTTGGGTCAACCCAGATTCCATCACCCGGCACAATATGACCTAGTAACTCGACCTCTTTAAGCCAAAATTCACTCTTACTAAACTTGGCGTAAAGCCACTTATCTCTCAATGTTTGCAACACCATTCTTAGATGCTCTACGTGCTCACTTTTACCACTCGAATAAAACAATATGTCATCGATAAAGACGACGACAAGCTTATCTAGATACGGTTGAAATATGCAGTTCATCAAGTCCATAAACACTGCCGGGGCATTAGTCAAACCAAAGGGCATGACAAGGAACTCATAATGCCCGTATCTTGTCCAAAATGCAGTTTTCGGCATATATTGCTCTTTAACCCTTAACTAATAGTAGCCAAACCTCAAATCAATTTTGGAAAATATAGTGGCTCCCTTTAACTGATCGAACAAATCATCAATTCTTGGTAAAGGATATTTGTTCTTCACTGTTACCTTGTTGAGCTGCCTGTACTCGATGCATAACCTCATCGACCCATCTTTCTTCTTCACAAAGAATACCAGAGCACCCCACAGTGAAAAACTCAGTCTCGCAAAGCCCTTATCCGTTAGCTCTTGCAACTGTGCTTTCAGCTCTTTCAACTCTGTTAGAGCCATCCTATACGGAGCAATCGAGATAGGCATCGTACCGAGGACCAACTCAATTCCAAACTCAACTTTCTTCATCGGAGGTAATCCGGGTAATTCTTCTGGGAACACGTCTGTAAATTCAAAAACTACCGACACTAATTTAATCTTCAACTCAGACACTTGAGTATTCAACATAAAAGCTAGGTAAGCCTCATATCCTTTTCTCAAATATTTCTCAGTAGTCAAAGACAATACTATTACAAGTGATTTATCCGACTCATCTGGTCCCACCCGAAGAACATTCCCGTCTTCACATTCCAATTCAATAACTTTTCTCCCACAGTCCACTACGACATTATGAAAAGTCAACCAGTCCATCCCAAGTATTACATCAAATTCATTAAATGACCATAACATTAAGTTAGCCGGAAAACAATGACCTTTAACTATCAAAGGACAATTTCTACGCACTGGGTCCACTAGCACATATCTGCCTAAGGGATTAGACACTTTAATCACAAATTTAGTGGAATCGACTAGCATACTCATACGGGGTATCAATTCCATACAGATATAAGAGTGGGTAGATCCCGGGTGAATTAATGCAATAACAGATATGTCATAGAGAGAAAAGGTACCTGTGATCACATCGGGAGACTCTGCCTCTTCCCAGGCTCCTATAGCATAAGTCCTTGTAGATGCTCTGCCCTTAGATCTCACTGCGGTATCTCTTGCCACACCCCTACTGCTAGCCCCACTATCAGGGTTCTTCTGTGGTCTACCCCTCAACGGTGCACTACTTGCCTTCGCTTCTTGCTTCTTTTCTCTCTCTCTCATCTTAAGAAAATCACGGATAAAGTGGTCTAGTGACCCACACTTGAAGCAGCCCCTTTCGTTCCCTCGGCACTCGCAGAAGTGATGTCTTCCACATTGCGAACACTCCGGCCTATTGGCCGAGCACTAAATACACTTGCGACCGAGGTGGTCTGGGCTCTAGATGCTGTGTTCTGTTGATTCTTATTTCTATTTGAATACTCCACCGAAGTATTCAATCGGGTAGAGAATTCCTTTAATCTCTTCGATGAGGACTAATATGATCTCCCCATCTACCTCTTCTTTAAATCCCGCGACTTAAAAGCTGCTTTCTTCCTCTCTTTAATCAACTCTTCGACCTTACAAGCTCTTTCAACAAGGGCTACAAATTTTTGTAGCTCCAAAATGCCAACAAATACTCGGATGTCTTCATTAAGGCCATCTTCAAACCTCTTACTCATGGTGGCTTCTGTAGATACGCACTCCCGCGAATAGTTGCTGAGCCTCACAAATTCCCACTCATATTTTGTCACTGTCATATGGCCTTACTTTAACTCTAGAAATTTCTTCCTCTTTTGATCTATGAATCTTTGGCTAATATATATTTTTCAGAACTCTTCTTGGAAGAATTCCCAAGTGACCCTCTCTCTCGGTACAACTAACACGAGAGTATTCCACCACTAATAAGCTGAGTCTCGTAGAAGTGACACGACACACTTTACGCACTCTTCAGGTGTGCATGACAGTTCATCGAATACCCTTATGGTATTTTCTAGCCAAAACTCTGCCCTTTCTGGGTCATCATCTATAGTAGCCCGAAATTCCTCGACCCCTTGTTTTTGGATCTTGTCTACCAGAGGCTTCTTTCTTCTAAACATGTCCGCACCTTGTAGAGCTACCAGGGAATATTGAGGAATCAGAAGAGATGGAGGAGGTGGAGTGTTCGGATTCACACGAACAAACTCCGTGTACCAAGCATCCGTCATTCAGAGAAAGGCTTCTCTAGCCCCTCCGCATTGGCCCATAGTTACGGGCTCACTCTCAACTGGTGCGATCCCTTCGGCGGGAGCCAGCGCATTACTTTCCACGTCATCCGCTGTGGCTCTATCAGGATCCATTTACTAATAAAAAACATAATTTATAATCATCAAGATTCGTCACACTATCAATATACAATTATGGCATGTATAGCTAGACTCGTACTCTCGCTAGGTTAGTCCTCAAAACGACTAAACCATAGGTCTGATACCATTAAATGTAACACCCTATACCCGTAACCAACGCCAAGGCGGAGTACAAGGCATTACCTATCCTGATCTTATGCATACAACCAATCTCAAGACACCGAGACCCGGTCCAATTTAATACTTTTTCAATTTCTACTTTAAACTTCTTATTATGGGCTTACGAGCCCCAATTCAACCATCAAAAATTATTCGGGACTATTCCAAGCCCTCAAGCCATTCTTAAGAAATTTGCCTTTAAAACAAGGCACACTCCCGTCTGGAAGGGTAACACACCCGTGTGACCATATCGACATGGTCCTGCTGATAGCCCGTGTGGCTCACACGGCCTAAGCACTCTGGGACACGCCAATGTCCCTCACCAGTGTAGAATCTAATTCACGCCTACATAGGTTTTTTTCACTGCGCCGGACACGCGCCCATGGGGGTGACTGCGTGTGTCACACATGGCCTAGACACGCGCTTTGTGTGTCTCACCGTGTGGACATTATGAGGCTATTTACCAAGCCTCATTGCCACCCTTACATACCTATTTTCATATCAATACCAAACAAGCATAATTTCAAAAATCAAACTAGCCACAATAGACATTCACTCAAGGCTTAATACAAAGTGTGGGATCTATCCCAAGCCAACACTTTGACCAATTCTCAAAGACATAAAATAATAAGGTCTAGCCCTATACATGTCATATTCAAAAATATAAATCCAACTATACCGAATGTTTCGGCTGATAGTGTTATCGATATCTCGACTTACGGTGATCCTTGAGCTAATTAGGCAAGCATGATAAAGAAATAGAAAGGAAGGGGAGTAAGCATAAATCTTAGTAAGTTGCATATAAATGAATATACCACAACAATACATCGATAATCAACATGCTCATAATACCAAGGAAGTATAGATATAACTTACTCAATACCATCCATACCAGTCACATATTATACAATGACTTCACATCTCATACGTACCAAATTAGGTACTTGTGCCACTCACAACACGATTATACTTTTCTCATTAGATTAAGAACATAACCTTCGCCATTGAACCACTCGAAACACTACCGGATATTCCATAAGCCTCACACATGGGTAAATGTACCGATGCCATGGCCCAGACATGGTCTTACACTGGCTATCATCTTCGAGGCCGATGCCATGTCCCCGACATGGTCTTACACTAACTCTCGCATATCTGTGCCGATGCCATGTCCCAGACATGGTCTTACACTGACACGCCTTATAGTTGATGCATGTCCCAGACATGTCTTATACTAGCTTACGTCTCGAGGCCGATGCATGTCCCAGACATGTCTTACACTAGCTCACATAAGTGACCCAAATGTCACGGTATGAATATTCGGTTTATTTCCTAAGATTCCACGGGATTTCTACTATCACAATTATCATTATGCATTCGCAATTCACAGTCAACCAATTCATGCCATATCAATCTAATGAAAATTCTAGCACATATAGTAGCAATGTAGTTGTATTATTCACATACAACTTACCTCGGATTACAAAATATACACGACTAGTTGATTTAGTCGATTTGCTTGGCCTTCCCGTGATTTAGGCTCGAATTTGGAAATTCTTGATCTAAATTAGCAAAATGCACTCATTTAGTCACCAAAAATGATTAGGCAATTTAAAATTCACATCTTGGGTAAAATGACCATTTTGCCCCTAGACTTTGGCAAAATGACCATTTTTCCCCTATGCTCGAAAATCAATTTTTATCAAATTTCGTTGTATCTCAAGCCTAACCAAACTCTTTTTACTCTTATAGAAAACCCAAATTTTCACTATTTTACACACTTATCACCTATTTTGCAATTTATGCAAAATAGTCCATTTAGGTGTTTTCATGCTAACACCCTTCGCAAAAAAATTTTATAACCCAACTGGGACTCATATTATTTCATAAAAAATAAAAAACTATCACAAAAACATTCATGACAAAACCCTAAACTCTTAATCATTTTGCAAAATAGACCCCTCATTTGAATGCTCATGCTTCACGGGTCTCAAAATTACAAAAATCATCAACAAAGGACATGGAAATCACTTACTTATGAGTCAACTAAGTGGCTGAAAATTTTGAGCTTCCAAACCCCTTTCAATGGTTGATTTTTAGTATTGTATATGAGAAGAAAAGAAAAGATGACAACTTTTCTTTATTTTAATCAATTTGCTAATGCCATCAAAACCTAACACTTTGACTTATTGATTTCCTTGTCTCATGGCCAGCTATGCTTTCTTTTTAAGGGTCTATTTGCCTTTTAAAGACTCCCAATTTTGGTTCTCTTGCTATTTGACACCTTTAGCTATTAATCTAGAACTTTTACATTTTATGCGATTTAGTCCTTTTTTGCAATTGGGCTCACAAACATCAAAATTAACTCAACAAATTTTTCATGGACTACTATATACATGCTATGACTCCAAATAATAATAAAATAATCTCTCTAACTTTAGATTTGTGGTCCTGAGGCCACTGTTCTGACTAGGCCCTAAATCGAGCTGTTACATTTCTCTCCTCCTTAGGGATTTTCGTCCTCGAAAATCTTACCGGTAAATAAGTTCGGCTACTGCTCTCTCATAGACTCCTCGGGTTCCCATGTTGCTTCCTCAACTCCATTTCTATGCCACAAAACTTTTACAAGTGTCATACTCTTATTTTTCAAAACTCTTTCAAAACACAAAAGTTGAATATCGAGTAAAATAGTTGTGTGGACATATGGTTTCATCAATCACTAATAATTACGACCTGTGAAAAGATTTTTCAGTCATTAAAGTAGGACGTAAGGGTAAATTTAGGGAAAGAGACAATTGTAAACGAGTTGAATGGCATGATGGGTGTTGGACTAACACAGATAGAAATAAGTTACAAGGAGCCCATTAGTACATATTGACTGAGCTGACGGACAAGTTTGACAGCAAAACCTAAATTTTTCTTCTACTTGATCATTACTAATTGTACTGACTACATATTCTACTAACAAAATTGTTAACATGTTATAGGTATGTCAAAAACAGGTCTAACAGATGTTTGAAGCATGCCAAAGGACTTGAAATGTGGAAAACATGGTCAACATCGTGGCATAGACAACTTTGTGTTGCAACAACAAGGGCTGTAATGAAGAAGTTCACAAATTAACCCAATGTCGCAACATCACTTACCTGTGTCGTGACATAGAAGATAGTGTCCTAGAATTTCAAAACTGTAGGGCGTGTTATGACATCAAACCCTGATGTCGCAACAATATGAATCTAGGGATTTCATGACATGGAACCCCTGTGTCGTGACATCACTGTAACTTTCTACAGGGTCAACGCAACCCGATTACGCAACCCAGTGATATAACCCTTAAATTACCCAACTTTTAACCATATACACACCCTTTTTAAACATCAAAATATCACTCTAACTTAATCTAACTCCATTCTAAACATTTACTTCTATAAAAAACTCTCTAAAACCTTTAACCTTTAACACCCCTCTTCTGTTCAAACCCTAAGTTTCTAATCTGTCATTCCAAATTCTAAGAAGATACATTGGAAGGAATTGTGAGAAACAAAACAAAGAGGGAAGTGCATACAAGTCTAACAAAATTTAAGGTTCAAGTATTCTCAATCTTTTACAATTTTATTGATTACTGTTTATATCTCTATTGGAAATATTATAATATGGCTCCTAGAAAGAATAAGAGAACTCCTATTCCAGAAACTCCACGTGTTTTCGACCCCGTTTGATTCCATAATATGGATATGGAAAAATATTTTTTTAGAGTCACAGAGAAGACCTTTAATTCAACAATAAGGGTTCAAACCCTTGATGGTCCATTCCAAAGAAATTTGGACTTTGGTTTGTTATCATCAATGGGAGCATTTTTGCATTACTTTAATGAATAATGTAAATATACTTGCAGTTTAGGAATTCTATGTGTCCCCTAAGGACCAAATGATTAAGTAAAGCTATAAGGTAGTAATCACTAATGTTGAAGTGTGAGGGGAAGATGTTCTAATATCTCCTAATGATATATGTGAATTTTATAATATCCCATTTTATGAAAAAGATTTTATTGATAATACGGATTTAGAGAGATTTCAAAACATTGACATAGAAGATATTATAAAATATCTAACATAAGGCAGGGTTAGTTGGAATTACGGAGAAGATACTGAGCTTCCCAAGAACTTTAATCAGGCCATTATGTTTCTTGTTGCTAAGATATGGATGCAATTCATTAGCACTAGAATTGCACCCACATTGAATGTATCTAATGTTAATGTATTTCGATTAGCTTTGTTATATGGTATTCTGCAGCGTAAACATATATGTGTAGTGCATTGGATCTTTTGAGAAATGAAGTGGTGTGTATAGAGCCAAAAAGTTAGACTTTTCTACCTCTACCTTGTAATGACACTATGCCACCAGAAAAAATGCCAATGAGTGACAATGAGCAATTCATAAAACCTACGAGGAGTATCATTGGAGATACATTATATACACAGTATGTTGAGCTTCAAGAGAAGCAAATGATTGATTGGAATCAAAGGAGGAAGAAGAAAATTGATGTACCAACATCGGTTAAACAAAAAGATTCAACGAAGGTTAAAAAGGGAGCTAGCGGAAACATTAAAGTAAAACTAGATGATCCGGTGGATAAAGAAAATAGGCCCGATGCTTCATGAATTCGCAAATATGAATGGGTTATGCATTCCAAGTTATCCCCCAGATATGCTCAGGTTGACTCTGACTCATCAAGATGAGAGGACAACCTTGAAGAGGAAGGTGTTGCTCAAGAGTACATTGGAACAGAGGATGAGTACGAAGCGACATTTTAGCCGCAATTTTCTATTCCAAAAGGGCATGTCATACGAAGCCTAACTCACCAGGTGACTCCAATGGGTGGAAGGTCTCACCGAAGGAAAGGTTAAAATCCTTGTGGAGAAGAGACGCTATCATCCCCTCGATGATTCAAAGGATGATTGAATGATTTTTTTTTTTTACTTTTTAAAAGGATTGTATTAATTTTTGGATAATTTTAATTTAGACTTCGTATGAGTAGGATTAATAAGTGAATTTTAATATGTTGCATTCTGTTTAAATTTTTTATGTAAAAATCAAACACCAAGAAGACACAAACATATTCAAACTTTATGCGATCAAAGGAGGAAGCACCCACCAGTAACTGTTAAAATAATTACGATAAATTGGGTAACTTCTTTCCTTATCTTTTGATGGGATACGTATTGAGGACATTATGTCAACTAAAGTATGGGGGTAACATAGGCTGTTTTTAAATTTTAAATTTTAAATTTTTCTATCTTTTAGTGTGCTTGAGCTTATAGAAATACATGTGATTGGTTAGGAGAACGTACATAGGTTGCTTGTGTTTATGAGAAAGCTACGTGCGAACCCGAGGAAGCTATGAGTGTAATAGCCTGGTTTAGATCCTAGTTAGAATAGTAGTTTTAGGACCACAAATCTGAGTCAGAAAAATATTTTAATATTATTTTCCATGTTTACAGCATGTGGTTAAGCATGAGTGAAAGTTTTGTATGAAAGTTTGATCGTTTGTGAGTTTAATTTGATAAAAGGACTTAATCGCAGAAAATGCAAAAGTGGTCTTCTATTTGATTAAGTGTCGAATTGATGTGTCTCTTTAAATATGAGGTCCTTAATATGTAAATAGACCATTGGATTTATGTATGGACAAAATTAGTCATGAGTTGGTGGATTTTAAATGAAATGAAAAAGGTTAATTTAGTAATTAGAATATTATGTTAATTAAATTATAAAAAAACATGAAATTTTGTACTTTCTTTCCTTGTTAGCCGAATATTGAAGTAGAAAAGAAGATATTTTCTTCCTTTAGGGTTCAGCACATAGCTCACTTGATTAAGGTATGAATTTTGGTCTGTTTTTGATAATTTCAACATTTTTGTGATCATTGCTTTGTGTTCTATCAAGCCCATGTTTCAATTTCTGATTTTGATGATGATTTTGAATTATGCCATTGCTGATTTTGTGATTTTTGAAATGTTAGTTGATTGAAAATGAAATATATCTATTGGGTTTACATATTTTATCTTTGAATTTTTGATGAAATTGAGTAATTTGGGCTAAAGTGTAAAAAATGAGATTTTTAGGGACTAAAACGAGAAATAAATAAAATATGTGGGCTTATATGAACCCTATGAAAATTCAGTTAAGCATGTGTATAAGGAAATTTTGTGTATTTTGTGATTTTATGAATTAGGGACTAAAGTGTTAAAATGTGAAAATGTGAGGGCTAATTTGTAAAATATACTAAATATGTGTATATGGATTGAATTGAATGATTTTTTTGAATAAAAGCGTTAATTTTGAATATATATAGATCAAGAAAAGAGGAATTCAGATCTAGATCGAGAGAAATCGAAGGTTATCGAGTAAACGATCTGAATTGTCAATTCTGAGTACGGGGTAAGTTCGTATGTGATAAATGATGTTACAGTTATGTTTTAATTCTTTGATAATGCATAAATTGTATAATATTTGACTATGTTTGAAAACGATGATAAATCGATTATGTTCAGCACTAAGTGTGCGATTTGAAATAGCTTCGGCTATAAGTAGCACTAAGTGTGTGAATTGGAATAGTTTCGGTTATATGAGGCACTAAGTGTGCGATACCAACATAATTTCAATTTATTGAGATGGCACTAAGTGTTCGAGATTGTTATAGCTTTGGCTATTCATTGATGCACTAAGTGTGCGAATTCTTAAAGAATTGAAAGTTTTCCGAACGAATTAATGTATGGATCAAAAATGTGAGAATGAAATGAATACATACGGGAAAGATCAGGTATGTACGATACCTATGTGGTAGATGGTACTATGTGTACGAAAGTTGATAAACTTGTATGAGCATGTTATGTGTAATGAAATAGAATTGAAATATGATTTGTGCTACTAAGTGGTTATTTGATTATGTTACGTATTATATAAACTGTTGATTATATTTGGTACGAACTTACTAAGCTTTAAAGCTTATTGTGTGTAACGCCCCGAATTTGGGCCTAAAAGTATTGGGCCTTGAGTATGGGTCTGTAAGGAGGTTGTATATAAGTATTTACTTGTGCTAGGAAATGACATAATTAAATGTCTGCTTTGGTGGTTAATGGCCCTGAGATGTGTTGGAGAAATCATGGGTTCAAACCTGGGCTTTAGCAAAAATTTTGGTTTTAAGTGAATAAAACCCTAGATGCTTGGATAAAGGCCTTTTAAATTATTGTGTTAAATAAATGACACAAAGAAGCATGTGGTCTAGTGGTTGTGGCGTCATTAAGGTTGTAAGGGAGCCTGGGTTCAAGTCTTGGCTCTTGCAATTTATTTTGGTTTTTCTTTTAAAGGAACCTGGACTTTGGCCTATAGACCTTATAATTATAATTAATTAAGGATAAAATATGACACAAAAAGCCTTGTGGTGGAGTGGCAAGGTGGTGTGTTGTGTAACTATGAGGTCTGAGGTTCAAGTCTTGGGATGCGCAGTGGAGTATTTATTTTGCTATTTGAGCTGTGTAAGAGGTGGAGTTGGACTAGAACTCTGTGGTTGAAGTGGTCATAAGAATGAGGATTTTCCTAATGGTTGAAAGCAATCCCACATCGGGAAGCTAACATGAGAATTGGTGAGAATCTGGCTTTAAATAGAGCGAACCAGATGAGTTGGTAAGGGGGAAAGTGATTAAGACTCAGTGCAGGATGTGCCAAGGTTGGTAATCGTGGACTTCGGCGCGTTCTCATAAACAGGTGTGTATTCACGCCCTTCTTTGTTGGAAATCGAGAAAAGCCGAAAAGCCAAAACTTCGGCATTTGAGGTTCACGAGCGTGTGATCACTCATCTGATAATTTGAGCCCATAAACCATGGGCAATAGACTGTAGAGGCCACCACGAGCGCTCCCGTGGTCTTGGGCTGTTCTGGGCCTCGTTGGGCTGAAATGGGCTGTGTGGGCCTAGCGGGCGTGTGGGTCTACACAGATAAAATGTATGTGATGCGATAAGTGTTGTTTGGAGTATGACGTTCACATAGTTGTGGCTGTTCTGGGGCTAAATGGGTCACATGAGTGTGTGGGCCCACTTGGGCCGAGTATGGGTCTTAGGCCCATTAACACCGTTAGGTCTGTTTAGGTTAATTAAGTCACTCGAGGCGACGGTGGACCTTCTGTTAGGTCGTTAAGACCCCCAAATTGTAAAATTACTGTAATACCCTTGTAGGGTAAAATGACCATAATACCCCTGTAGGGTAAAATGTTTGTTATGCTCTTATACTATGTATGACTGGTTTGCTATATGATTTATATATGACTATGATTGAGCATGATATTCTGCATCCACATATGATGTTATGACATGATATACTGCTGATAAACCGTAATTTATACATATTTTTATCCCATGCTTTGTGCATTTTATGGATGATTTTTCCTTACAATTGGTGAATTCGATGCTCCTAATGCCTTAATTTCATGTTTTATACTTAAGTGAGCTTAGGAAAGTAAATGGAACGAGAAACGGACCAAAAATGAAGAAAATGGGCCAATGTACGAAATCAACACGGCCTGGACTTCCTCACACGGGCAGACCACACAGTCATGTCAATTTAGCAGAATCGAAGCACGACTCACACGGGTAGACCACACGCCCGTGTTATTTTAACAGGCATGACCACGGCCTGAAGTAATCGTACACGGGCATGTCACACGGGCGTGTCCCTGCTGAGCCCAAGTTGATTCCAATTCGAAAAAGGCTAATTTTGAGGGCTTTTAGGCATTCTGAAGCCTATAAATACACCTTAAAGGAGGAGAAAAAGAGACACACAGGAGGAAGTAAGGAATTGCTAAAGGAAAGCCGATTGTTCCATCTCAGAAGTTGGATTCACTGTCAAGACTGAAGATCTCCCTTCAATTCCCCTTCAAGAGTTTTGGGTTTTTCTTTATGTTTTATATTCACTATTCTTCTGAGATGTTTTCCTTTTTATTTATGAACTAAATTCCCTAAATACCTAAGGGGGATGAAACCTAAGACAGATCTTATTATTATTATTTTCTGAATTGTATGATAAATATTTGACTTTTTCTTAATTATGTGTTTGTCATTCTTGTTCTGATATTTTAGGATATTGATTCAAGTTAAGCTCTTATGCAGAGGAGGAATAGACCCTGTCTAAGAGTACATTTGTCATAATTAAACGGAGTTGATTGCGCGCCTAGTGATAGGGTGACAAGATTTTGCCGGATTAGGGTGAAACCTAATAAGGGGATCCATAGATCGAGTTAATGCAACCCTAGGAAGTTAATTAGAAAGATATTTCAATTATTCAACCTAGGGTTAGACGTTGTTAGTCTCGAGAGAGATAATAATATAACTTAGGGATTTCTACGGATCAAGTCAAATGAATAAATCGTCCGATTCAAAGTCAAATAACAAGTGAAGTCTAGGTGGATTTTTCCTTAGGTATTGCCTTAATTCAATCGTTTTCCAAAAGTAATTTCCCAATTCTATGTTCTGTGAATTCTTAGTTTAGTTAATTAGTTAGTTAGAACAAACCCCCTTATTCTTAGGCTAGATAATAAAAAGACAGTCATTACTAGTACTTTTAGTTCCTTTGGGTTCGACAATCCGGTCTTGCTAAAACTATACTACTGTTCGATAGGTACACTTGCCTACATCGTGATAATAGTTAGTTTCAAGAATGATTAATTATAAATATTTAAAACCTGTCACAAAATAACACGATTAAATTTTTGGCGTCGTTGCCGGGGAACTAAGATATTAGGAACACTCAAATTTTATTACTTTAGCCATTTATTTTCCTTGCAAGTTAATTTTATTATTATTATTATTAATTTACTTTTTCTTTCTCTTGGCAGGTTTTTATAGTTTATAACTAGAAGAAACCCATCAGGACCACTACTTTTTGACGAAGAAATCGATCGCACAGTTCGCAGAAACCAAAGAGAAATAAGGTGAAGCCTAAGATACACAGAGGAAGAGCAAGAGGACGATATCTCAATTACGACTGAAGAGATAGCTGAATATCAAGATAATCAGCTACCTCTTACGATACCCACTGAACTAGCGAATCAGAATCCTACTCCTCGTACTATGTATGATTATGCTAAACCTACTTTAACAGGAACTGAGTCAAGTATAGTTAGACCTGCTATTGTTGAGAATAATTTTGAACTAAAACCTAACACTATTCAAATGATACAACAATTTGTTCAGTTTGATGGTTTGCAGGATGAGGATCCAAACACTCACTTGGAAAATTTCCTGGAATTATGCGATACATTTAAAATTAATGGCGTTTCTGATGATACCATTCATCTTCGGTTATTCCCTTTTTCATTAAGGAACAAAGCTAAACAGTGGTTGAGCTCGTTACCACGAGGGTCAATTACTACTTGGGAACAAATGACTGAAAAGTTCTTATTAAAATATTTTTCGCCGGCTAAAACGGCTAAATTATGTAATGATATCTGTTCTTTTGCGCAGATGGATTTAGAGACACTCTACGATGCATGGGAGAGATACAAGGATCTTTTGCGAAGATGCCCTCACCATGGGTTACCACTCTAGCTACAGGTTCAAACCTTTCATAATGGCCTGAATCCTTCGACTCGACAAATGGTTGACATAGCTGCTGGCGGAACCATCAACAATAAAACACCTGAAGCTGCCTATGAATTTATAGAGAAGATGTCACTAAATAACTATCAGTGGCAAGTCATAAGGATAAAACCAATAAAAACAACCGATGTTTATAATGTTGACTCGGTCACCATGCTCTCTAATCAAGTAGAACTCTTAAATAAGAAAATTGATGGTTTTCTTAGTTCTTCACAGGTTCACCCAATAATGCAGTGTGAAGCAAATGAAGGTGGATCGAGTAGTTCAGAATACCCGTCATATGGTCACAACATGGACAACGAGCAATTAAATTACATGGGTAATAATCCTCGATCTCAAAATAATCCTTATAGTAACACTTACAATGCAGGTTAGAGGAACCACCCAATTTTCTCATGGGGAGCCCAAGCAATCAGAGACCTCCTTCAGGCTTCCAACAACCACCCTACCAACAAGAGAAGAAGCCGAACCTTGATGTGATGCTCAAAAAGTTTATATCGGTGTTAGAAACTCATTTTCAGAATACTGAGACAGCACTTAAGAATCAATAAGCATCGATCCAAGGGCTCGAAACTCAGATTGGACAGCCTACTAAGTTGATTTCTAAATGACCACAAGGTAGCTTGCCAAGCAACACAGAATCGAATCCAAGGGATTACTAGTCAAGATGAGGAAAGGTTAGTCACACCTGAACCAGAACCAAGACAAGATACTGAGATAAGCAAAGGTAAAGGTGAGGTATACCACAAGGAACAGAAACTGATAAGTACAGAATACAAACCTCGTGTGCCATACCCTAACGCAACAAGAAAAGACTGCTCAAGTGAACAATTTGGTAAATTCCTTAAACTCTTAAAAAAATTACATATTAACTTACCGTTTATTGAAGCTCTATCACAGATGCCAAACACAATGAATTTTTTAAAGGAGCTTTTAGTAAATAAGTGGAAGTTGGATGAAACATTGCATGTGGAGCTAAATGCAATTTGCTCAACTATTTTATAGAATAAGCTACCCAACAAATTAAAAGATCCAGGGAGTTTTACAATTCCTTGCTTAATTGGTAGTTTAGATGTTAATAATGCACTAGCTGATTTAGGGGCTAGTATTAACATCATGCCATACAAAATGTTCAAACAATTAGGTCTTAGGAAGCCCAAACAGACTAGGATGAGCATACAATTAGTAGATAAAACTATAAAATTTCCTAGGGGTATTATTAAAGATGTGCTAGTTAAAATCAATAAATTTATATTTCCCGTTGACTTTATTGTTCTAGACATAGAGGAGGATAGCAACACTCCTTTGATTTTAGGAAGGCCCTTTTTAGCAACTGCTAAAACGATTATTGATGTTGGCATAGGTGAGCTCACACTTCGTGGGGGAGATGAAACAATCACCCTTCAAGCTCGCAATTCTGGCAACACATCGGAAATTGAAAGTGATCGTCTAAACCATTCTACTAAAACTGACAATATGGTGCAACCTACTTTGCAGGAAATGAGTCTAAAGGAAGTACATGAGCCATTCCCAAGCAATAATGAGGACCTATTCATGAAGATCGAATTCTACAAATCGAGGAACTAGATGAATGGCGGAGGCATAAACCAAGAACACCTGATAAACCAAAACTACGCTAGAACGAGCTCAATACCTTTCCAAATCACCTTAAGGTTGGAGATAAAATTTTATTAGAAGCCATAGATCCTCACATTGTCACTACCAATCTGGATGAAGAAGTCCCTCTTACGGTACTTAGCATTTTCCCATTCGGTATAGTCGAGGTAAGTCATCCCAAGTTCAGTACTTTTAAGGTAAACAACACCTGTCTAAAACCTTATTTTGATAAGATGGGTAGCAGGAATGAGGAGTATAAACTCCTCGAACCACCATGACCATTCAATGGAGAGGTAAGTCGAGCTTAGACTATAAATAAGCGCTTCTCGGTAGGCAACCCGAGCACTAACAATATTAATTTCTTTAAATTTTAGTATTTAACACCTAACTTACTAACGGAGATCTTGAATATAGGTTTTCCACATAGACACGGCCAGGCACACGGGCGTGCTGAGGACCATGTGGAAACAGGGTAGAGATTTTTCCCAAACACGGGCTACGATAAAATGCCATGGCCGTGCGACATGGCCATGGGTTAACCTGCCAAAATAACACGGGCGTTCACCATGCTCGTGTTGCAGAACCGTGGTTGAACCTGAGAAAATAGCACGGGCATGCAACACGCCCGTGTCGAGCACCCGTAGTCGAACTTGTTAAATTAACACGGGCGTGGAGCTGTATACACGGGCATGGGAGAAGCGAACGAAGCCAGACACGGTCGTACGACATGCCCATGTACACCCATACGTCCAAAATACACGGGCATGGGCCGAATGCCAGATGCACCCAAATTCAAAAATGTGAAACACACGGGCTGAAATTGGGGAACAAGGGCATGTTCCCTGGCCATGTGCCCTAAAATCTATGAATAGGATGCACTATTCATTATCTTCTTCACCCAAAATTCCTAACCCTAGCCGCTGCAAGTCCACACGCTCGCTTCTCCGAGCCCATGCGCCGCTTCCAACCCCATTTTTGACGCTCAGTCTCCCCTTTCTAGCGTTTGTTTACTCTTTTCCCTTTAATTGCACTCATTTTTCATGCTAGTTATCATAGCAATCTACATTTTATATGTTATTTTTATCTTTTTATCACTCAAAATTCATTATCTAGAGTAGTTATCATCTTTTTCATGTGAAATTCTTACTCATTGCATGATTTCCCTGTCTCATTTGACTAGTTTAAAGTAATTATTCATGGTTATACTAACAGACATACTCATGCATTTTGTGTTGACATGTTTCATCCGTCAAGTCTGATTGCATTCCATGAAATTCTCTGCCATTCTTATTACTTTGGCTAAGTTGTTAGTTTTAGTAGTTGTGGCTAAAATTATGATTTTTATTTTATTTTAATTTTTTTCTTCATTTTACTTTGACCATTCCTTAAGATGAATTAATGGTTTTGATTGCAAGTCCCATGTCGTCTTCACAAGGAAAGAAAACTGCCATCCCCGCTTCGAAGAGAAAGAAGGGGGCGTCATCTTCCTCGGGTCCTACCGCAGAAATTTGCCACCCTTTTCTGCAGTTCCCCATTGGGCCCCAAGAATGACTTTACCAAATACTTTGGGCACGACATTTAACTGCGGGCCGCTGCATTGACTGGGCTGCAGTAGAACAAGTTCAGTTGGCTAATGCGATTCGGGCCCTCCTGACCACTGACCCTTGGGAGCTTTTCTTTGGGATCATCGAGCTGACGTATCTCGAGCTTACGATAGAACTATGCTCAACGTTTCATCTTCAGACCGTAATGATAAATTACGATGATCCCGGCACGGTCCAATTTTGCCTAGGCGGATTAGTCTGCCAGCTAAGTGTGCCAGAATTCGGTACTGCATTGGGCTTATATACAGAGGAGTTTAAAGAGGAAAATGACTTAGATTCTCTCAATCGTCACATCCACCGTTCTCCCTCATGGTGCTGGGGCGCACTCGTACGATATTCGGCTACCTACGACCCCAATTGCTCCAAAGCATCAGCTCTCCCTCCATCCTTGAGGTATTTACATTCGATTCTATCTCACACTTTGACAGGGTGGAGAGAGAGCACTAACATCGTCACCACCAACGACGTCTACTAATTATGGTGTATGTCACAGGGGCACGTCTTCGACCTCGCCTACTTTATCGCCCTTGCCATTCACCACCAAACAGAGCGACATCAGAAAGGGGTCATCTCCATTGGACCTTATGTGACGCGACTGGCGCAACACTTTGGGCTCCTCAACACCGCAGCCCAAGAATCATCCTTGACCCTCATTGGCTAGATGTCTCCACAAGGCATCTCAAGCATGCTAAGCATGAGGATGATCGAAAAGAGCCAAGGAACTTACCCTCCTCAATATCGTCTCGCCCAATCTACTGAGGAGGAGGCCCTCGAGGACATTACTGATGATCCACAGCACGAGGACCCACCGTCTAAGCCACCACGCCCCTCTCGTCCAATTCATGCGGCGGCTTCATACGCTGACATCTTTGAGCGCCTTACACGATTTGAGTAGTAATGTTTTCAATGATTTGATCACATTGATGCGAACCATCTAGCGATGAAGATGTTTAAAAACTTTCATTAATTATTTTATTTTATGTTTTCACTTTTATTTTATCTTCAAACTCCTTTTTTATTTTTCCTTATGCCTATCTTTATTAGATTTTATAATTTTTATTTTATAATGACCAACTTCAGCTATTCCATTAAGAGTAATTCTGTTTCCTTACATTTCTTATAAAAAAGTTCCTAATTTTGTCACAGCTATAAAAGAGCTCCTAAGCTCATCCTCACATAAGGACTAAAAACTCCACCGGGAAAGGTTCTCCACGACTGCCATGTCTTGCTCGACCACGGCTATAGCTACCAACAGATATAATATTCTTTTGTCACAGGACTTATGGACTAATGAACCTCTACCACCACCGGAGTATCCTCCTCCATTCTCACGCCAATTATTCTCCAAAAACTCCAGTTTAAGGAATTCATTCATCATTCAGGAAGTTTCAATTCTCTTCTTATCTTATGATCATAAATTTATCTTTTTCAATATATCTATCTTTGTACATTGAGGACAATGTACATCTTAAGTGTGAGGGGGTCTTTTATATCACCATTAGAATATGTCTTGTTCTCACGTGAATTACTCATATTTAATTAATTTATGATTTTTATTGATATATCTTAAATTAAAACATAGGCATTCATGCATTGATTGTTTAAACTTTAAGACATTAGGGAATTAAGCATGATAAGTTGATTTTTGAAGAATTAAAAACTTCTAGGTTATTTCTCTAAGTCTAGGTATTATCTTGAGTTGGAATTCACAAGTTTAAACATCAAAAAGCCATAATTTTTGTGAGATTTTGAGCCTTCAAGAGCATCTATTATTTCTTCCATGCTCACTTTCATTATGAGTGAGCCAATATTGAACTGTTATTCTCGAACTTGCTTGATTATGCATGTCAAGACCACACCATTTGATTTGATATGTCAAAATGATAAAGGCACTTAGGTTTAACCCACTCACTCCATAAAAGCTTACCTTCACAATTAACCCTTAGTGGTCCTTGAGCCTAATAGCCCATTCATTGATTTACCCTCAATATTAACCCATAACTCATTATTGTTGAAATCCCCTAAATTAATTTGATCCTTATTTTTGTCGAGGTTTGAGTTGGAATAGTTGTTTAGCTATGTTTCATTTTGTATTTAACTTGTTCTTAAAAAAAAAAACAACAACAACAACAGTACTTGCATACTTATTAATAGTAATTCACTATTTTTTAGCTTGAGTGTTAATTCCACATTCTAAGAAGAAGCTTACTTGTAATCAACTGATGACCAGTCATTTTTTTAGTTAAGTAATTTTTTAATTCAATCTCGATTCTAACCCTCTCTTTCAGCTTGAGGGACCAAAGCCACGTTACAACCTTTTAAAAGACCTTTTAATTGATGTTTCATCTCAATTTATAGTGGTGGAGATTTGATTTTCATGCAAGCCTATGGTAATGACTTTTCATTATTGACTATTGAGTGCTTCATTTATTGTCCTTAAACACCTCGAGTGATTTGAGTGAATCTTTACTGAAGATGTGAAACTCTATGATATTTTGAATCAAAGGTAACTACTTAGATGAGGGGAGACAACTATGTTTTCATGATAAAATGCTCAACTTAGAATGTTTGACACTTTGATGTTTGACACTTTGATGTTCTTTCAGTTAAATATTCAATGTATGATTACCTACGGATTACTTTGAGATATTATCGATAGAAATTATAAGTTGAGAAGAATTTATTTTAATTGTGAGTTGAGCATTTTGGTTGAGGACAAGCAAATGCTTAAGTATGGGGGTATTTGATAAACCGTAATTTATACATTTTTTACCCCATGCTTTGCGTATTTTATGGATGATTTTTTCGTAGAATTGCTGAATTTGATGCTCCTAATGCCTTAATTTCATGTTTTATACTTAGGTGAGCTTAGGAAAGTAAAAGGAACGAGAAACAAACCAAAAACGAAGAAAATGGGCCAACGTACAAAATCAACACGGCCTGGACTTCCTCACACGGGCAGACCACATGGCCGTGTCAATTTGGCAGAATCAAAGCATGAATCACACGGGTAGACCACACGCCCGTGCTATTTAGACAGGCTTGACCATGGCCTGAAGTAATCGTACACGAGCGTGTCCCTGCCAAGCCCAAGTTGATTCCAATTCAGAAAGGGCTAATTTTGAGGGCTTTTAGGCATTCTAAAGCCTATAAATACACCTTAAAGGAGGAGAAAATGAGACACACAGGAGGAAGCAAGGAATTTCTCAAGGAAGGCCAATTGATCCATCTCAGAAGCGGGATTCACTATCAAGACTGAAGGTCTCCCTTCAATTCCCCTTCAAGAGTTTTGGGTTTTTCTTTATGTTTTATATTCACTATTCTTCTGAGATGTTTTCCGTTTTAGTTATGAAATAAATCCCCTAAATACCTAAGAGGGATGAAACTTAAGACAAATCTTATTATTATTATTTTCTGAATTGTATGATAAATATTTGACTTGTTCTTAATTATGTGTTCGTCATTCTTGTTTTGATATTCCAGGATATTGATTCAAGTTAAGCTCTTATGCAGAGGAGGAATAGACCCTGTCTAAGAGAACATTTCTCATAATTAAGCGGAGTTGATTGCGCGCCTAGAGATAGGGTGATAAGATTTTGCCGGATTAGGGTGAAACCCAATAAAGGGATCCATATATCGAGTAAATGAAACCCTAGGAAGTTAATTAGAAATAGATTTCAATTATTCAACCTAGGTTTAGACGTTGTTAGTCTCGAGAGAGATAATAATATAACTAAGGGATTTATACGGATCAAGTCAAATGAAAAAATCGCCCGATTTAGAGTCAAATAACAAGTGAAGTCTAGGTGGATTTTTCCTTAGGTATTGCCTTAATTCAATCATTTTCCAAAAGTAATTCCTTAATTCTATTTTCTGTGAATTCTTAGTTTAGTTAATTAGTTAGTTAAAATAATCCCCCTTATTCTTAGGCTAGATAATAAAAAGACAGTCATTACTAGTACTTTTAGTTCCTTTGGGTTCGACAATTCAGTCTTGCTAAAACTATACTACTGTTCGATTGGTACACTTGCCTACATCGTGATAATAGTTAGTTTCAAGAACGATTAATTATAAGTATTTAAAACCTATTACAAAATAACACGATCAAGTGCATGGGGTTGGATGATTATTGACGGAGGAAGTGTACGGCTCGTAACCATTCTGAACAAGGCTTTTAGCCTTTCTACAATACTTATGGCTTATAGTCGTTCTGTTAACCGGCTGCGTTGCTGCGATATTTACGACCTTTAGCCGTTCTGTTGACTTAGTACTGCAACCGGTGCTAAACTTTGTGTGTTGACTGGGTGGGTCGATTTTATCTCCACATGGTGAGTTGGTTGGTACGTGTGGTTTGTTGGTTAGACTGGACTAGGAATCTATCTACATATCTGCATCTAATACTGATTCGGTATTGGGCTTAGGCCTACCTGATTCTGTTAATGGGCTAAGGCCCACTTGATACTGTTTCTGTAATGGGCTCAAGCCCAGTCTATTTTTGCATACTGTATTTTTAAGGGATTACACACTAAGTTTTTGCAAACTCACCCTTTCTGTCTAACTGTGCAGGTAATCCCTAGCCTTAGACGATTTGGAGCCGCAGGGACTCAGTGGTGACCACATGGCAGCAAATTGGTTGTTAATGACTCAATTTATTTAAGCTTTCATATTTGGGTTTTAATTATGTAATAAGGCCATTTTGGGGTTTTTAACTTTTAATGGGCTTTTGATTTCTTATATTAAACTGCTAGTTTAGGAACATCGATTTTTCAAAATAATAATGTTTTCAAATAAAAACTTACATTTCTAACCTTAAGGTTTTCAACTAAAGAAGATTCTGTGTTTTTTATCAGATTGGGGAAAAATTAAAATAGCAATCGTTTGGATAAAATGGAATTTACCGATTTTTCTCAGGCAAATAAGATTAAATGGGTTTAACTTAAAAACGATTTTCACCATCAAGTACAAGGTTTCGCAAAACACTAAGATGTGACACACCAAATTCGACCGTAACGTCTAGGTCGGGTTTGGGGTGTTACATTGTGTGAAATGTTCTTTATTTTACAGTGTTATAAAGCCAGCTCGAATTTGAGGATCATCAGTGACACATTCACATTATCAGACATCTATTTTGGTACCATTTTGAGAGTTGTATATACAATATATGGCATGTATTGGCTAGTGTCATTTTGGTATGTTTTGTGTTGTTAGAATTAGCCTTGAGTTTTGGCTTGTAGATGTTGATATGTATGGCTTCTTAAGCTGGGTCAAATGGTGTGCTTGCTAAGTAAGCTATATGATGTATATATTGCTTATGTGATAGTTTAATTGTGAAATGTAGTAATGGTAGATTTTGTGGTATGAAATAGGTGATAAGATGATGAGATTATACTTTTGAAACTTATGTGAGTGTTAATGATTTTGGTATATTTAGGTTATGGAATTGAGTAGTGAAATGGATGGTATTTGGATGTTATGAAATATGTATGAAATGGTTGATTTGGTTGCCTATAAATGATGCAAAAATGTTTTGGTTTTGGTGTGCTTGAGATAGGTGGGAAATGTGGCTTAAACCAAGCCCAATTTCACCCCACACGATTGAGCACACGGGCTTGTGTCGCAACCGTGTGCCTAATGTAACTTAGTTATTCAAGTTAGTCTCGAGCACGACCTAGACACATAGGCGTGTCTAGAGTACGTTGACATCGGTGGTTCTTAGAGAACGAGTTACTTGGGAATCCTTTCAGACCGAGTTTCGAAAAAAGTACAGAAGCCAGAGATTCCTCGATCAGAAAAATAAAGAATTTCTAGAATTGAAACAAGATCGGATGACCGTTCCTGAGTATGAAAGAGAATTCGTACGCTTAAGTAAATATGCCCAGGAATATGTGTCTACTGAAGAGATCATGTGTAAAAGATTTGGTGATGGATTGAATGAAGACATAAAACTGTTAGTCGGGATACTTGAATTGAAAGAATTTGTAGTATTGGTTAAGAGAACCTGTAAAGTCGAGAATCTCAGCAAAGAAAATAGAAAAGCTGATTCAAAGGCTAGAGATTCGAGAAAGAGATCAATGAATAAATCTTATGATTCCATGTCAAAGAAATCTAGAGATTTTATTGATCGATCGATAGCTTCAGTGGGATATCAGAATAGAGATCGTGGAAAGCCTAACTATAAACAATATGGAAGACGGCATTTTGGAGATTGTTGGGGGGAAAAGTAATAATAGAGCTTGTTACAGTTGTGGTTCATGAGATCACTTTAAAAAAGATTGCCCAGAGTTAGCTGAAAAAGATAATGCTCAGAACATAAGGCCGAGTAACACTGCAGCTAAAGGTAGACCACCGAGAAACACGAGAAATGTGAGTGGTGGTAGAGGTGTGATGCGAGACATTGCAGCAATATCTGATGCTAGAGCACCTGCACGAGCCTACGTTATTCGAGCACGAGAATAAGTGTCATCTCCAGATGTTATTACCAGTATTTTTACTCTTTATGATACTAAAGTTATTGCAATGATAAATCCATGGTCTACTTATTCATATATATGTGTGAATTTAGTATCCAGTAAGACTTTGTCTGTAGAGTCTACTAAATTTGTAATTAGAGTATTGAACCCTTTAGGCAAGTGTGTACTGGTTGATAAAATGTGCAAGAATTGTCCATTGATGATTTGGGGTAATTACTTTCCAGCCGATTTGATGTTTTTACCATTTGACGAGTTTGACATAATCCTGGGTATGGATTGGCTATCGATACATGATGCTGTTGTAAATTGCAAACGAAAGATAATTGATTTGAGATGTCAGAGTAATGAGATTATTCGAATTGAATCAGATGTTTTGAACGGATTGCCAGTAGTGATTTCAAAAATGTTAGCTCAAAAATATGTGAGAAAGGGTTGCGAAGCTTATTTAACTTATGTGCTTGACACGAAAGTGGCTGAAAAGAAGATTAAATCAGTGCCAGTTGTGTGTGATTACCCAGATGTGTTTTTTGAAGAGTTACTGGGTTTACCACTTATCCAAGAGGTTGAATTTGGTATTGAGTTAGTGCCTTGAACAACTCCAATATCAATAGCTCCATACAGAATGGCACCAATTGAATTAAAAGAGTTGAAAGCTCAGTTGCAAGAATTGACAGAAAAAGGCTTCGCACGACTGAGTTATTCTCCTTGGGGTGCACCAGTTTTGTTTGTGAAAAAGTCACAGATAGATGATTTGTTTGATCAGTTGAAAGGGGCTACAGTGTTTTCAAAGATAGATTTGAGATCGGGTTACGATCAGTTGCGAGTGAAAGACTTTGATGTGCCAAAAACTTCTTTCTAAACGAGGTATGGACACTACGAGTTTTTAGTTATGCCTTTTGGATTAACGAATGCACCTACTTTTTTTATGGATTTGATGAAAAGAATTTTCAGATCGTATTTAGATCGATTTGTTGTCGTATTTATTGATGAAATTTTGATTTATTCGCATGATGAAATTGAGCATGCTGAACATTTGAGAATAGTGTTATAGAATTTGCCTGATAAGCAGTTGTATGCGAAGTTCAGTAAATGTGAGTTTTGGTTACGCGAAGTTAGATTTCTGTGACATATAGTGTCAACATCAGGTATCTGAGTTGATCCGAGGAAGATTTCAACTATTCTGGATTGGAAGCCTCAAAGAAATATTTCTGAAGTCTGCAGTTTTTCGGGGCTTGCCGATTATTATAAGCGATTTTTAAAAGGCTTTTCAATGATTGAGACTCCATTGACGAAATTGCTTTAGAAAGATATGAAATTTGAATGGTCTAAAAAGTGTCAGAAAAATTTTGATCAGTTGAAAGCTCTATTAACGAAAGCTCCGATGTTAGTCGGGTAAAGAATATGTGATCTATAGCAATGCATCTTTGAATGGTTTAGGCTGTGTTTTGATGCAGGATTTATGCTTCGAGACAGTTGAAGTCGCATGAAAAGAACTATTCGACACACGATTTGAAATTGGCGGCTATTATGTTTGCTTTAAATATTTGGCGCCACTATCTATTTGGTGACAAATGTCACGTTTATCCAGATCACAAAAGCTTAAAATATTTGATAACTCAAAAAGATCTGAGTCTACGACAGCAAAGATGGTTAGAGTTGTTAAAAGATTACGAGTGTGTAATTGACTACCATCTGGGAAAAGCCAATGTTGTTGCTGATGCTTTAAGTCGAAAATCATTGTTTACATTGCGTGCGATGAATACTCAGTGAACTTTGTCTGATGATGGTTTGGTTTTAGCTGAGTTGAAAGTAAGACCATTATTTATTCAACAGTTTTACGAAGCTCAGAAGGTTGATAATGAATTGTTAGCAAAACGAGCTCAATGTGATATGAATATTGATTCAGAATTCTGAGTTGATGCTGAAGGATGTTTGAGATTCAGAGGCCAAATATGTGTTCCGAGAAATTCAGAGCTGATTCAAATGATTTTAAATAAAGCTCATAGCAGTCGGTTATCTGTTCATCTGGGTAGTACTAAAATGTATAATGATTTGAAACAACTTTATTGGTGGCATGGTATGAAAAGAGATATCTTAGAATTTGTTTCAAAATGCTTAATTTGTCAGCAAGTTAAAGCTGAACATTAGGTTTCATCTGGGTTACTTTAACCAATTATGATTCCTAAGTGGAAATGGGACAAAATCACGATGGATTTTGTATCGGGTTTATCTTTGTCACTTAGTAAAGAAGATGCAATCTGGGTTTTTGTTGATAGATTGACTAAATCGGCTTATTTCATCTCGATTCGTACAAATTATTCACTTGATAAGCTTGCTGAGCTGTACATTTCTCAGATTGTGAGATTGCACGGAGTACCTATTTCTATTGTTTTGGATAGAGATCAGAGGTTCACATCATAGTTTTGGAAGAAACT
Organism: Gossypium longicalyx; assembly: GCA_025698465.1. Classification (NCBI taxonomy): domain Eukaryota; kingdom Viridiplantae; phylum Streptophyta; class Magnoliopsida; order Malvales; family Malvaceae; genus Gossypium; species Gossypium longicalyx. The sequence continues at coordinate 12,523,971 of CM047000.1, forward strand.
GCAAGTTGCATTAGGTACGAAATTACACTTTAGCACTGCTTTTCTCCCATAGACAGATGGTCAATCCGAACGTATTATTTAGATACTTAAGGATATGTTGAGATGTTGTATTCTTGAGTTTGAAAGTACGTGGGAACGATATTTTCCATTGATTGAATTTTCATATAATAATAACTTTCAATCGAGTATCAAAATGGCTCCTTATGAAGCTTTGTACGGTCGCAAATGTTGAACACTGTTGTATTGGATAGAGCTTAGTGAGAATAAGATTAATGGGGTTGATTTGATTAGAGAAATAGAAGAAAAAGTGAAAATAATACGAGATAGTCCGAAAGCAGCTGCAGATCGTCAGAAATCATATGCAGATTTAAAAAGAAAAGATATTGAGTTTAAAATTGGTGATAAAGTGTTTCTGAAAGTATCTCCATGGAAGAAAGTATTCCAATTCGGCAGAAAAGGCAAATTGAGTCCGAGATTCGTCGGGTCGTATAAGATTATCGAGCGTATTGAGCCGAATGCTTATAGATTATTGTTGCCACCTGAGTTAGAAAAGATTCACAACATATTTCATGTATCGATGCTACGAAGATACAAATCTAATCCCTCGCATGTGATTTCTCCATCCGAGATTGAGATTCAGTCCGATATGACCTATGAAGAAGAACTGATCCGTATCTTAGCTCGCGAGGTTAAAGAACTACAAAATAAGAAAATTTTGTTAGTAAAAATAATGTGGCATCAGCACGGTGTTGAAGAAGTTATGTGGGAGCCCGAAGATGCTATGGGACAGCAATATCCAAATCTGTTCAACTGTAAGATTTTCAAGGACGAAAATCCCCAAGGGGGGAGAGTTGTAACAGCCTGGTTTAGACCCTAGTCAGAATATTGGTTTCGAGACCACAAATTTGATTCAAAAAAATATTTTAATATTATTTTTAATGTTTACAGTATGTGGTTAAGCATGTGTGAAAGTTTCGTATGAAAATTTGATCGTTTGTGTGTTTAACTTGATAAAAGGACTTAATCACAGAAAATACAAAAGTGGCCTTCCATTTGATTAAGTGACGAATTGATGTGTCACTTTAAATATGTGGTCCTTAAGATGTAAATAGACCATTGGATTTATATATGGACAAAATTAGACATGAGTTGGTAAATTTTAAATGAAATGAAAATGGTTAATTTAGTAATTAGAATATTATGTTAATTAAATTTTAACAAAACATGAAATTTTGTTCATTTCTTTTCTTGTTAGCCGAATATTAATGTAGAAAAGAAGATATTTTCTTCCTTTAGGGTTCGACACATAGATCACTGGATTAAGGTATGAATTTTGGTTCGTTTTTTATAATTTCTACATTTTTGTGATCGTTGCTTTGTGTTCTATCAAGCCCATGTCTCAATTTTTGATTTTGATGATGATTTTGAATTATGCCATTGTTGATTTTGTGAGCTTTGAAATGTTAGTTGATGGAAAATGAAAGATATGTATTGGGTTGACATATTTTGTCTTTGAATTTTTGATAAAATTGAGTAATTTGGGCTAAATTATAAAAAATTAAGATTTTAAGGGACTAAAACGATAAATAAATGAAATATGTGGGCTTATATGAACCCTATGAAAATTTGGTTAAGCATGTGCATAAGGAAATTTTGTGTATTTTGTGATTTTATGAATTAGGGACTAAAGTGTTAAAATGTGAAAATGTGAGGGCTAATTTGTAAAATGCCCTAAATATGTGTATATGGATTGAATTGAATGATTTGTTGAATAAAATGGTTAATTTTGAATACATATAGATCATGAAAAGAGGAATTCAGATATAGATTGAGGGAAATCGAAGGTTATCGAGTAAACAATCCGAATTGTCCATTCCGAGAACGAGGTAAGTTCGTATGTGATAAATGATGTTACAGTTATGTTTTAATGCTTTGATAATGCATAAATTGTATACATATTTGACTATGTTTGAAAATGATGATAAATCGATTATGTTCAGCACTAAGTGTGCGATACCAAGATAACTTCAATTTATTGAGATGGCACTAAGTGTGCGAGATTGTTACAGCTTTGGCTATTCATTGATGCACTAAGTGTGCGAATTCTTAAAGAATTGAAAGTATTCTGAATGAATTAATCTATGGATCAAAAATGTGAGAATGAAATGAATACATAGGGGAAAGATTAGGTATGTACGATACCTATGTGGTAGATGGTACTATGTGTACGAAGGTTGATAAACTCGTATGAACAAGTTATGTGTTATGAAATAGAATTGAAAGATGATTTGTGCTACTAAGTGGTTATTTGATTATGTTACATATTATATAGACTGTTGATTATATTTGGTATGAACTTACTAAGCTTTAAAGCTTACTGTGTGAAATGTTCTCTATTTTATAGTGTTATAAAGCTAGCTCGAATCCGGGGATCGTTAGTGACTCATTCACACTATCAGACATCTATTTTGGTACCATTTTGAGAGTTTTATATATAGTATATGGCATATATAGGCTAGTTTCATTTTGGTATATTTTGTGTTGTGAAAATTAGCCGTGAGTTTTGGCTTGTAGATGTTGATATGTATAGCTTCTTAAGTTGGCTTAAATGGTGTGTTTGCTAAGTAAGTTATATGATGTATATATTGCTTATGTGATGGTTTAATTGTGAAATGTTGTAATGGTAAATTTTGTTGTATGAAATAGGTGATAAGATGATAAGGTTATACTTTTGAAACTTATGTTAGTTTTAATGATTTTGGTATATTTAGGTTGTGAAATTGAGTAGTGAATTGGATTGTATTTGGATGTTATGGAATATGTATGAAAAGGTTAATTTGGTTGCCTATAAATGATGGAAAAATGTTGTGGTTTTGGTGTGTTTGAGATAGGTGGGAAATGTGGCTTAAACCAAGCCCAATTTCACCCAACACGGTTGAGCACACGGGCATGTGTCTCGACCGTGGGCCTATTGTAACTTAGTTATTCAAGTCAGTCTCGAGCACGGCCTAGACACATGGGCGTGTCTAGTAGCCGTGTGTGGCACACAGCCTTGGCACATGGGCGTGTGTGGTCATTTCGAAGGGTACATGGGCTAAACACACAGGGGTGTGGTTAGCTATGTTACCTAAGTTAGTTTCGACCACGGCCAAGGTACACGGGCGCGTCTTAAGGCTGTGTAGACAAGTCAATATGTATGCCCTATTTTGCCACGGCCTAGACACATGGGTGTGTCTAATGCCATGTGAGGCACACAGCATGTTCACACAGGCGTGTTTCCTTTATAAATTTGAGAAATTTTTAAGTTTTGAAAAATTTTGTATGAGCTCAGTTTAGTCCCGAACCCTTTCTAAAGCATGTTTAAGGTCTCGTTGACTTTCGTTAGGGACTCTATAATGATATGTGACTTTGATGCTATGACGTTTGTGAAATGAATGTAAAATGTTTAGATGTGTCTAGTTATGCCTCTTTACTCTAGTCCGGTGAAGGATATGGGTTAGGGGTGTTACAATAAGAAAATAATACTCAAACCTATTTTCTAGTAAGATTTTCTAGGACTAAAATTCCTTAAGGGGGAGAGTTGTAACAGCCCGTTTTTAGTCAAATCGGAATAGTGGTTCCGAGACCACAAATTCGAAGTTGAAATATTTATTTTATTATTATTTTGAGGTCTGCAGCATGATAGTATGATTATATGAAAATTTTATTAATAAATTTTATCGTTTGAATGCTCAATTTGATAAAAAGGACTAAATCACATAAGATGCAAAAGTTGTGTTCTAATAACTATGAAAATTTAAAGTGGAGGTGTAACACCCCAAACCCGGCCCGAAAGTTATGGCCGAATCTGTCGCGTCACATTGAAGTGTTTTTAGCAAAAACCTTGTTTTCATTGAAATCCCTTCCTTAAAATGTGAGACCTTAATTAACTTATAAAAACTCTCTTTTTAATCGCAAAAGCTTGTTTAAAACATATGATTTATGAAAACCTGTCATTTTAAAATTTAGTTGTGGAAACGTAGAAAAACATATTATGATTTAGGAAACTCATGTTCAGCTTTTCATAATTACACCGCGAAACTCAATGACGCATCCCCTCAACATATCTTCCAATACTTGGATCACCCTTTCCGACTGTCCATCAGTTTGAAGGTGGAATGTCGTACTGAAGCTCAACCTAGTACCCAACGCCTCATGTAGCTTCTTCCAAAATCGCGAAGTGAAATGTGGGTCCCTATCAGATATTATGAAGATTGGCACTCCATGCAATCTTAAAATCTCCGCCACATACAACCTAGCCAGCTTTTGTAAAGATTAATCGGTACGAACCAGTACAAAATGGGCAGACTTGGCTAACCGATCCACTATAACCTATATCAAGTCTTTCTTAGTAGGCGTCAAGGGTGGCCCACTAACAAAGTCCATAGTGATTCGTTCCCATTTCCAAAGTGGAATCTTTATTGGCTGAAGCAACCCTAAAGGCAACTGATGCTCCGGCTTTACCTTTTGACAAACCAAGCATTTACCTACGAACTCCATAACCTCACGCTTAAGTCCAGGCCACCAGTAAATCTCCCGCAAGTTCCGATACATCTTGTTTCTGCCAGGATGCATAGCATAGAGGCTACTACGTGCTTCCCGCAGAAAATACTGTCTTAGATCATTGTCCTTTGGTATACACATTCTTCCACAGAAACACAACACTCCTTCATTATATATCCCAAAGTCCGATGTCTCCCTATTCTCTACTTGTTTAAAACGAGCACCCAAAGTCTCATCCACTAATTGATTATTCCTTATCTGCTCGAACCACATCGGCTTTATTGAAGCTCAGCTAACAAGCTACCATCATTCAGCAAACTTAAACGGGCAAGCATAACCCTCAAGTCTGACTTAACCCTACGACTCAATGCGTTGGCTACCACATTCACTTTGCCAGGGTGGTATTCAATCGTACAATCATAATCCTTCAATAATTCGACCCACCTACACTGCCTAAGGTTTAGCTCCTTTTGGGTAAGGAGGTACTTCAAACGCTTATGGTCCGAATAAATTATGCACTTCTCTCCGTATAAATAATATCTCCATATTTTTAGCGTAAAAACCACCGCAGCTAGCTTCAAATCATGGGTTGGGTAATTCACCTCATGAGTCTTAAGTTGTCGTGACGCATACGCAACCACCTTTCCTTCTTGCATCAATACACATCCCAAACCCGCATGCGACGCGTCACTATAAACCGTAAACTCCTTTCAAGGCACTGGCTGAATCAACACAGGGACATTAGTTAAAACTTTCTTAAGTTTTCCAAACTCTCTTGCTACTTGTCCGTCCAAACAAACGGTACCCCCTTCCTCAACAACTTAGTTAAAGGTGCAACAATTACTGAAAAGCCCTTAACAAACCGCCAATAATACCCTGCCAAGCCCAAAAAACATCAAATTTTTTATACCAACTTGGGTGTTTTCAAGTCTAACACCGCTTCAATTTTCGAGGGATCCAGATTAATTCCCCCAGCTGTTACCACATGTCCTAGAAAAGTAACCTCCCTTAGCCAAAATTCGCACTTACTAAATTTGGCATACAACTACTTCTCCCTCAAAATCTGCAACACAATCCTTAAGTGTGCATCATGCTCATCCTCATCTCTTGAGTACACCAAAATGTCATCTATAAAAACTACCACGAAATGATCCAAGTAGGGTTGGAAGACCTGACTCATAACATCCATAAAAGCAGTAGGTGTGTTCGTCAGCCTGAATAGCATCACCAAGAACTCGTAGTGCCCATAACAAGTTCTGAAGGCTGTCTTATGAACATCCACCTCCTTAACCCTCAATTGGTGATACCCTGAATGCAGGTCAATCTTCGAGAAAATGGAAGCTCCCCTAAACTGATAAAAAAGATCATCGATTCTTGGCAGAGGGTACTTGTTTTTAATAGTTAACTTGTTCAACTACCGGTAGTCGATGCACATTCGGAACGACCCATTTTTCTTCTTTACGAATAACACCGGTGCTCCCCACGGAGACACACTTGGTCGAATGAATCCTCAATCCAACAATTCTTGAATCTATGCCTTCAGTTCTACGAACTCCTTTGGTGCCATCCGATAAGGAGCGATAGACACCGGAGCCGTCCCAAGTAACAACTCGATTCCAAATTCTACTTCCCTACTGGGTGGCAACCCAGGTAGCTCCTCGGGTAAGTCATCAAGAAATTCCCTAACTGTTCTCAACTCCTTAACAGTAGGGCTCTTAGCATCCGTATCGCTAATATAAGCCAAATGGGCTTCGCATCCCTTTCATACCAACTTCTCATCCCTTAATGCCAAAATCACATTCGACAGATAATTCTGGCGGTCACCAATCACTACCACCTCCTTATCCTCCATCGTTCTTAACACCATTCGCTTTGCAGCGTAATCTAAGGTGGCTCGGTGTTTCACCAGCCAATCCATAACTAAGATTAAATCGAACTCACTAAACGGCAGCCCCATCAAATCTGCTAAAAAGGTAACCCCTTGGACTACTAAGGGCACCTCCCTAAACAACTTATTCACTCCCATTGACTGACCTAACAGACTTATCACAGTCATCCCATTCGCAATAATTTCAAACATATCACCCAAAGGTTCAGTCATATTGTATGCAACATATGAATGCGTCGATCCAATATCAATCAATGCTATATAAGGTAACTTATATATAAAGAACATACCCGTTATCACATCTGGGGCATCCCCGTCTTCTCGACGATGAGCAGCATAAACCAAAGCTGGCTGCCTTGCCTCAGCATGACCTACATTTCCGCCTAATGCTCCATGTCCACGTCCATTTCCGTTATCGCCCCTAGCCTGCCCTCGACCCCTTGGCAGCAGCTGACCACCCCTTGGTGGCTGAGCACCACCTTGGCCCACGACTGTCACTCGATCTAGCAGTCTAGGGTGATTCCTGATCCTATGTTTCATAGACCCACAAGCTAAACAAGCTCCCATCCTCTTCCAACATTGGCCTCCATGGCTTCTCCCACAATCAGCACAAGGTGGCACCCCTGGATTAACAGCAGGGGGCCCTACTCTAACTGGCCCATTAACTCTGGCCCTAGCCTTAGGCCTCTGCCCAACACCAGGAGTCTCAGCCTCCCTTTTATTCTTACCACTTTTTTTCTCCCGATTTAGGCGCTCAGTGCGCTTTACCTCCTCCGCTATCTTTGCTTTCTCCACCAATTTCGAGAAAACTCGCTCCTTTTGTGGAGCTATCAATACCCTAAGGCTATCTCTAAGTCCATCCTCAAACCTAATGCAACGCTCATAGTCCGTTGCCACCATAACTCTTGCATACCTACTAAGGCATAGAAATTCTGCCTCATACTCCACCACAGATTTGTTTCCCTAGGTCAAGTTCAGGAACTCCTTCTTTCTAGCATCTACATAACTCGCACCTACATACTTCCCTTGAAACGCAGTTTTGAAGAACTCCCACGTGACCTGTTTAGGTTGGGTGCCCTCTTTCACTGTTAGCCACCATTGGTAAGCTTCTTCCCTAAGCAATGACACTGCCTCTTTCAGCTTTTATTTAGATGAACAATCTAGGTCCTCCATTATCCTTTCAGTGGCCTCCAACCAGTATTTCGCCATGTTAGGAGCCACACCAGCCACGCCTTTAAAGATCTCAGCCCTATTTGAATGAAGTCATTCTGGAATAGACCCCGATTTCCTGTGCCGTTATTGGGCCCAGCAACCCTTTCCAAAATTCTCAGCATTGCCTGCGACAATGCATCTTCTCCTGTGGCCTGATTATACGGTCTATTCCCAGCCACCGGTGAGATCGGGGCCCCATCTACTCCAACATCGGGCATATGGCCCGATGCCGACTATTCAGCCCTAGCACTTCCATAGCCTCGGCCACGACCTCTTGTACCTCTTCTCGTACTCATTGTCGATTCACGTATTTTCTGGATTAAAAATTTTATGAAGCTTTAGTTAGTTTCAATAATTAACCGATGTCATATGAAAGTATTAAAAAGAGAAGAGTGTTTTCGAAAATCCTCTACAGTTTCAATATCCTACGGGCTTCAATTTCACTTTAACATAATCATCTAAAGTAGCCCTCTAACTATCGACTGTATATTAATTTAAACAGGCTTAAGAATAAAAGAACTTACTTGGTTCGACGTCAGAGACTCGGTGTGTCGCTCAGTAAGATTTCCCTTTTTACAAAACGTTGTGATCTAAAAAATTTTTAAGTAGAAAAAAGAAACCAACTAATAAGGCCCACTTTACAGCTCGAGTTTTGCAACTTGACTCTAATACCACTGAATGTGACACTCTAAACCCAGCCCAGACGTTATGGCTGAATCTGGCGCTTTACATTGAAGTGGTTTTAGCAAAAAACCTTGTTTTCATTTAAAACCCTTCCTTAAAATATGAGACTTTGATAAACTTATAAAAACTCTCTTTTAAATCGCAAAAGCTTGTTTAAAACATATGATTTATGGAAACCTGTCGTTTTAAAATTTTGTTGCGGAAACGTAGAAAAACATACTATGATTTAGGAAACTCATGTTCAACTTCTCATAATTACAAAGCGTAAAAATATTAATCCAAATAATAACAAAAAGGGAAGGCCTTATTACAATCTGGTTTGAAAATTACTTGATAAACTAAAAACTTATATGCTTTTAAAAGGAAAAGAAGTCCAAGTTGCCTTGCTAGCTGGCCACCCAGAGTCCCTCTAAACATCAAAACTTCTACTGAGCATCACCTGAGAGAAATAAAAGGGGGGGTGAGTTTTCACAAACTCAGTGCGTACTACCCTCAACAAACATAAAGCAAACATCAACCACCGTAAAATCATACTTGCAATGTAATGCAGTGCAATCCCACCCCAATAATCCAACCACTACACATCAACTACGTCCCTCGATACACATCATGTGGGGATATAAATATTGACCCACCCAACCGATACACATCAATGGTAGCCCGATTGCAAAACTACCTTCATTCATATATTGGCCTTAAAAGCCGTCGGTGGATCCACGATTGTCAAGAAACCATGCGATCCTCATACACTTTCTTCGTTCCATAATTCCCAACCTAGATGCAAGCTAAGCAGAATATTGTATGTATGCAGTAGATATACATGTAACATCCATAAAACTTGCATTCAACACATAGGGGTATTCTGGTCATTTTTGCCCTTAGGGGCATTTCGGTAATTTTTCCTTTATTGTAGGTTTTTACTTACCTTGACCCGTTAACAAATCCCATGAGCTAAGATGAATGAATACTATGCACCGGGTAGGATTCCAGAGAAGAAGAGGTGAGTCATTAAGACCGCTTAAGTACCAAGCTCTCCTTAGATCCAATCCTAGACATGCATATACCCGTTGCCACACCTTAACCCTATGACTTGTTCAGGGTCTCATTTAATTAATTAAGTTTTATGCAGTCATCATATACTAGGCCCAAAACCCTTTACAAAGCCCAGACAAATCTACATACCTGTATATGGCCCACTAGGCCCAATCATATTTATATGGCCCATTAGGCCCAAATCACATTTATATGGCCCATTTGGCCCAAATCACATTTATATTCATGCTCACATACGAATTTTCCATCACATAACATCAATTATCAATTTTCGCCTATTATGGCCCAACAGCCTATCGGGCCCATTAAGCCCATTCTGGCCAGGTTGGCCAATTCACATCCCAAGTCCATAGAATCGTCCATGGGCCCTTAGATAACCTATTGGTTTTCCCCTCACGAGTGTTCGCGCACTCACAAATCTGTTGTAGCCAAACTTTTGGCTTTTCGGCTTTTTGGCATTTCAGTATATCGGGATTTGCCGATTTATTGTGTGTGTGTAGTGTATGTACACACCTGGTAAGAAAGCGTGCCGCGATCTTCCTAGCCATGAAACTATAATCGATATAACTCAAGAACTAATCTCACATACTTATTTAATACTTTACCAAAAGCCGAAATCTCACCTTAACCTTACCTAAAATGCCAAGCCTTAATAGCTTTTCATTGATCACTAATCACGAGTACTTTTCAGATCTGCATTAACTTTTATTGTTAAAAATAGAATAGGTGATTTGTATCCAACATATATCTCCCTTTTCAACTAAAGCCTATTCGGCCAACCCTTACTAAGTGAAGAACACTTACCAAAGTCTCACACCTAAGGAGCAAATCGGTAGGGATCCAAAAGACTGGGATTCGATACTAATCCTACCAAAACTGATTAAAAGAAGTGAGGAACAGACTAATTGATACTTAGCAAAATCAATTGGAAGAACAAAGCACTTAAACCTGAACTGACCGATTAGAAATAGTAGTGGCGGCACAAGGAGTATTCGACCCTTGCGATTTGTACGGCAAAAAGAGGGTTATTTTTCTCCAAGGAAAAAGAAAAGAAGAAGTCGGCTAGACTGAAAGTGAATTAAAAAGATTTGAGTTAAGTAATAATGGAAAATCGGCACAAGAACACAAAAGAAGAACAAGGGATTTTCAGCTTTTGGATCTTGGAGAGAAAAAGAAAAAAAAAAGGTTTCTGGCAACAAGGTGAAGGAGAATTCGGCATTAGCCTGGCAACCCTACATTTAGCACCTATATATAGCCTCTATAGCTGAATTTTCTATGCCTAAATTCTCAATTTGGCTCCACCTCTTCTTCACTCCTCATCTCCTAATTTTTCTCCCTGATAACCCCTTAATCCCCTCCTTAAATTTCTCCTCTTATCACTCTCTATAGAGTTCATTCCAACGCCACCTCTATCAAACTCTTAAGCAAAAATAATCCCTCTTTTGCGCAAGGTGGGATTCGAACCCCATACCCTCTTACCTCGCCTTGCATGTGACGCCACTTGCCACTCCACAACAAGGCTTCCTTGTGTCCAATTCTTCCTTCATTTATTCAAAAGCCCACCTACTTGCCATCAAGGTTCTTTTAATTATTAACCCATAATTTCCTTTACCCCTAGGTTCGACTCAAAACTTAACCGAGACCTACTATCACATAATTAACATTTAACCGGGAATACTAAGCACACTTTTTATAAGAACTGAAGAAAAAAATTCAGAATCTTCGAATTTTTAGGGCGTTACAGGAGGTCCTTATGTAGTAATTAGACTATTGTTAATATGAGTGGACAAAAATGGACATGAATTAAGTGTTTTAAGTAGTTAATTAATAAGGTTAATGTTGTAAATTGATAATTAAAGATATTAAAATATAGAAAATAAAATAACAAAGCATGCATGTTCATCTTCTTACTGAAATTTGAAGAAGAAAAAGCCATGGGAGAAGTTTAAGCATTCGGCCATTGATACCTAGTGCATTTAAGTGCAATTTTGCTCGATTTTTAATGATTTCTATGTTTTTGGAGTTGTTGTAGCTTAATCTAGTTAGCCGAGGGACTACTTTGCAAAGTTGTTAAAAGTTTAGGGTTTTACCATTGATGAATATGTATGTATTTTGATGTTTGATGATAGAAAATGTATAGTTGTTGTTAGATAAACAACATTTATTAAGTGATTTTTGGTTGAAATTGCAATTAGGGATTTATTTGTAAAATGTGTAAAGTTCATGGTAAAATGTGCGAAAAAATGAATATTTTGGGCTGCTATGGGTCTATTTGAAATTCGACTAGCATGGGTGTGGACTCAATTGCATGAATTTGCATTTTTATGAGCTAGGGACTAAATTGTAAAGAATTTAAATGTTTAGAGGCAAAATAGTAATTTTTCCATAAAATGAATTCTGGATTAATTAAATAGAATGTATTTTGAATGAGTTAAATTTGATTATATAGATCAAGAAAAGCAATGTACGGATCTAGATCGGGGGAAAAAGTATTAGATTAGTCTATCATATTCTGTCTTTTTGTGATTGAGGTAAGTTCGTATGTTAATAAGCATTAATGTAATTGTGTTTTAAATTCTTTATAATTGTATTGTTAACGAATACGACCTTACGGAAATGTTCGACGAAGATTCGGCAATGTGAAATCCCAGTTGAACCTTACGAATGGATAGGATACAAATGACATGTCATTAGGAGTTATTGTGTTTGGGTGCTAGTTCATATATTCTAACAGTGACTGAGTTTTCCGGCATGTGTTACGGATTCTCATCAGCTTGTGTGAGCAGCACCGTGTAGTTATGTCTTAACCGTCAGCTTGTGTGAGCAGACCTTTTGATACCTCAAGAGTGATCATTATATGAGATATGAGATTGAGATGGTTTCCACCATGTATTGGTACTTAGGGTGAGAGATTCTCGAGTATCCGATATTATTCCAAATGGTTTAATGGTTATATTGAAGATATAAATGCAACATCTTGATTTTGGGCCTAGTCGGAACAGTGGTTTCGGGACCACAAATCTGATGAGGAAAATTTTATTTTTATTATATTTTTATGGTTTACGATTTCACAGAATGATTTCGTGAAAATTTCGCTCAAAAATTTCGACGTTTGGGCAGTCAATTTGGTCAAAAGGACTAAATTGTAAAAAGTCTAAAAGTTGAGTTCTACATGTTAGAAGTGTCTAATTATTATGATTTTTTAAGTTAAAGGTCCTTAAATGGTAATTAGACCATTTTAAAGTTTGTGGACAAAAATGGACATGGTCTGATAGGTTTTTAAAAGTTTTTCATTAAGGGTATTTTGGTAAATTGGTAATTAAATGAATTAAAAACCCAAAAATAAGCCAAATTCGCTCATCTTCTTCCTCGTGGCCAAATGCCTCATGAAAAACACCATGGCTAGGGTTTTCAAGCTTTCCAAGCTCATTTGTAAGTGATCCCGAACCCCGTTTTTAATGTTCTTTACATTTTTAAAATCCCGGTAACATGATCTACTCATTTCTACCATTATTTTGAGCTAGGATTTATGTTTAAAAATTTACCCATGAGTAATATAAATGCATTTTGATGTCTAATGGTAGAAAATGAGTGTTGGGTGTTAGATAAACAACTTTTACTAAGCGATTTTACGTGAAAACGAGTAAAACATCATAATCGGTAAAAATACCTAATGTTCATAAGTACATGTTAAAGTGAGAATTTGATGTTGCCATAGAAGGGAAAAATTATTAGCATGTCATAAAACATAATGAAATAGGATGAAGTTTAATTTCTGAGCCTTGGGGCAAAAGTGCAAATATGCAAAAGTTTAGGAGTAAAAATGTAAATTTGTAAAAATATGATTTTTAGACCCATATGAATAGTGTGACTAATTATTAGGCTAAATGTGATATTATAGATCAAGGAAATCGAGATTCGGGCTTAAATCAAGAAAATACAAGGTTATGGACTAAAATGGTAAATTGTCGTTTCTGGATCCGAGGTAAGTTCGTGTGTTAATAATAATGCAATACCATGCATGAATTGTAATTCTCTATTGATATGACATAAATTGTATGATTTAATATTTTAAGAGAAGTTGATGGATGGTGTGTATGATATGGAAAAATGTAATGCTTGTTGTATCATGTGAAATTGAATGGCAAATTATTGTTACATGAATTGAGTGTCAAATTACTATTACATGGGTTGTATGAATTGCTACACGGTTGTACCTGACGAGATTTTGACAAGTAAGTTCGGATAACTTAAAGTAAACTCATGATATGCCTAATTGCATGATTGGTGAATATATGATAATTGCATTTGATGATGGCATGAAAATACATGAAATGCATTCTTAATAATGACATGTTGATAAATGTCCCGGTTGAGGTTAAAAAGGGAATTCAATGGATAAACCATGATTTATATGAGATTTTGAGATCCTGAATATGTTGCAGAAAGGATTTAGCCCGGACGGGTAATCCGTTGATCTCAAAGATAAAAAGGATCTAGCCCGGACGGGTGTTCCTTGAGTGAGCAAGCCTCCCTAAGAACATGTGTGCATTAAGGATTTAGCTCGGACGGGTAATCTGATTAGGGTCTGAATTTAGCCTAGACTGGCAATTTAGATTCGAGCTCATTAAAGGTGCTCGTTGCTATAAGGGATTTAGCCTGGACTGGTAATCCTGACATCACCTTATGAGTTTACGCTACGGGGGATTTAGCCTGGACTGGTAATCCTGCCGCAAGATGTGAGGTTCGCGTGAGTGCATACCTGAAATGATCATTCTTATGAATTGACGGTAAATGGATAATCCATCGAGATTTCCTAGAAACTTAACGGGATTAACATGAGATATATGTACAAGTGAAAGGATGTATGATGAGCTCTTCTAAGACAAATTTACATGGTGCATTGTCATGAAACTAATTTGATGATTGAGTGCTTGTGATAGGGAATTATCCTATACTTGGAATGTATGACTAAGAGTGCCCATGAGAAATAATAACATTTATATTGAGCTCCATTGTGAAAAAATGAGTAAGGGATCCATGAAATGGTAAGTTCATGATAGTTAGAAATGATCTTATGATAGTGATCATTATATTGTACCAAACCAGATTTGGACAGCAGCATTGGTCTGACTTTCAAAATTCACTAAAAATAGTGGAAATTGTGTTAGAAGCTTAATAAAATATTAAATTAAATCTTAATGAGCCTAGTTTCACATAAAGAAAACGGTGAAAGTAAAATATTTCTGTATAATGAGATATTTGAATTCTTGTGAGACAGAGTCGGAGTGATTCCAAACTCCCCTGTCTCAACTTTGGAAAATCACTAGAAATTTTAAAAAAATAATTATGAGTTAAAATTCATATTAATGAAATCCTTAATGATTCTATCTTCAGGAGAAAAAGACAGAAACATTATCCGAGTCTTGTACTAGGAGATAAATAAATTTTAGTGAAGAAAGGTCAAAGCTGTCAATCAGCAAAATAGGGGAGACTTTGAATAATAAACTGTACTTATTGGCTGTACAAAAAATTCTTAAAATTTTATGATAAGAAGATATATGAGTCTAGTTTCTGGTAAAATTAACGGATCTTAATTTAGAGTTCTTTAGCTCCAGATATAAATAATTTAATGACTGTGACTCAGGAAAACAGCTTAGCTGGAATTTGAATAAATAGAAAGAATATGAAAATAGCATGTTATCGCATTGCTTATTATTTTCATGCGAGCTTACTAAGCGAAAAGCTTACTCCCTCCTTTCCATTTATTTTAGTTTTGTCAGGTCTGCTCGGGGTTGGAGATCTTCGGAGGCAACATCGCACCATCTAGCCATTATCCTTGGAGTATTGGCATGTGTACGTGAAATGTTTTCATGCGAGTGCCATGTAAGCCTATTTATTCATGATATGTGTTAATGTCTTGCGATGTAGCTAGACTAGTTTATCAATGCATAATAATGAGCTAATGATGAATGCCATTGAAATCGTGTATGTGTATGCATATAAAGATGACAAAAAGGCTTGGAAATTAGCCTAAGTCTTGACCACACGTAGAGAGACATCATTGCAGTGTGTCTCGGTGTGTGAAGGACACGGCCTCTGGCCACGGGCGTGTGCCTTGGTCGTGTAACCTTAAACGGTTGCTGACGTCATAAACAGAGAGTTACACAGGCTGAGGACACGGGTGTGTCCCAAGCCACACGGGCGTGTTACTCTCCAAAGCTATAAAATTGTTAAGTTGCCCAAAGATTATCGAATGTTTTCGGTTTTGTCCCGAACCGCCCTAATGTATGTTTTAGGCCTCAAAGGCCTATATAAGGGACGATATACATGTGATTAAAAAGTTTTAATTTTGGGAAAAATTTGGTGACTCAGTTTTGTTTGTTTGTGAATGTTTAAGTTCGGTAACACCTCAAACCCTGTCCCGGCGTTGGATACATGTGAGAGGTGTTAGGATAAAAGGGTAAGAGATTGAAATTTATCAGTGTAACTCCCCGAATTTTGGGCCTAGAAGTATTAGGTCTTGAGTATGGGAGCAGTTAAGAGGCTGCACATAAATATTTTGTTGTGTAAAAAAGTGACACACAACTGTGTATCTGCTTTAGTGGTTATGTGCTCTGGGAGTGTCTGAGAAGTCTTGGGTTCAAGCCTGGGTAGGTGCAAAAATTTTTGGTTTTTAAAGGAATAAACACTGTCTCTAGGTAGTATGCTTTTAAGTAAATAGGGGAAGAACATGATAGAAGAGAGCCTGCTGGCCCAGGGAATAAGTGGCATGCTACTATTGTCCGAGGCTTGGAGTTCGAGTACCTGCGCCAACATTGGATCTATTTTTATTGATTGGTCATGGAAGAGTTGTGTTTGACCGAACTTCTAAGTGGTTGAGTTGTGGGGGAATAGTTGTGGACAAATTTTAAGGGATTATTAAGTAAATTTCAGTTGTTGGTGATTTGGGGAGTGTTTGGGGAGAAAAATAAGGGAATTTGAGGATATGGAAGTGTTTGTGCCGAACTTGAACTCTGGTTCCTCAAGAGTTCGAGCAAGCTGATTGGGTCAGAGTGTGGGACGGTTTTGAGCTGCCCAGTGCTCAATTGGATTGGTTTTCTCGGTTCAGCTCAACTGGCTTATTTCCATGATTAATTAACAATATTTTATTTAACCCAAATTAAATTGGATTAAAATTAAAATTAATTATATTATGAATTAATACACATAATTTGGACTGTATTAGGCTCAAAAATTAATTCGCCTTGATGCTTCAAAATTGCTTCTCGATTTTGCACTTCTAACAATGTTTGCCGAGCCATTTTTCGCCCTTTGTACAAATCTATCGAAAATAATCAAAATTAATTAAAATTCATCATGTTCATAATTTGAGTGCAATTTAATTATTTCATAATTATTATTTATTTTCCGATATGAATCTCACCGAAACTATATGAATTTGATTTGAAAAGAGCATGAAAAAGTGTGTATATTTTTGTGTTTCCACAGCCCCAAACTTATTCATTGCTCGTCACAAATTTGAAAAGAATTTCTCTAAAACACCTTTGAAAAATTCCTTCAGAACAACATTCTTCCCAAAATTATGATTTTAGTATACTTATGCTCAAGAACAAGAATTTTGAGATTTATGCTATGTAAGTATACATATCATTCAAATTAATCTCAATTATTCTTATGATAGCAAAAATGGACTAAATGATTCTAAATAAAGACATGTTAAATCCTTACCAATTTGATTTTATTCCCTTATTCAAGATTAACCTACAATCATTAAGTTTAACTTATGCATTCATATGTTGAACATAGCAATTTCTCTCCACTAATATAGATAGCATAGAAAATTGAATCAATAGGTCTTTAAAAAGGTTGTAACGTGGCTAGGCTAGGGGTAGGTAAAAGATAGATAAATTTAGGCTAAAAACTCTAGACTCAACTTGAATCAGACCTTTGAAATAATTACCTTCAATACACTAGCTTATTTTGCTTTCACATGCTCTTTTATACATCTATTTCTTTTGAGTATATATACATTCTTTCTTTTTTCTCTCTTTTTTTTACGAGCATTTTGTTGTATGTATTACAATTTTTGAGCATTTGATACTTCTTTTCAACTCCCCCAAAATTGTTTCACAGAATATTCTAAATAGTACTGAGTCTAGTGTTAGGGACAATTTAAAGATAATTAAGAGAAAAGTGATGGCTAAATATTGAGAAGATTCAAATAAAATTAGGCCATATAGTTTCGAAGTTGAGTTTTAAAGGATAAAAATTCATCAAGGTTGGCTTGAAAGGCTCAAACGGTCCAAACAAAAGTTGCCTAAATCATTTTCAACATTCCATGCTTCCTCAGATTTCACCTCAAGAAACTCCTAAGTCAATTCTAGAGACTGCAACTTTCATGCATGCCTAACTTTCCTAAGGAACTAAAAATTTTATAGTATAATTTGCATGCTTTATTAAAAATACATTTATGTCATATTTCAGTTAACATAACAATTATTGAAATAATTGAGGTAAAACATAATATAACCTAATCATAGTTGAAAGAAAAATTTATTCTAAGAGGAAATAATTTCAATTTTTCTGTCCTACTTAAGATGAACAATGTCCTCATTGTTAAAAGTGAATAGATACTATACACCAGGTAGTATTCTAGAAAATAGAAGGTGAGTCAATTTAACTTCTTAAGTACCAAGCTCTCTCAAGATCTAATCCTAGACATGTATAGGTCTATTGCCTCACTTTGTACTTTGCAACTTGTTCATTTTTATTCATGGTTTCCACCTCTTATTTTATTATGTGAAAATAAAAATTCCTAATAAAACCTAATCCTATTAAATAACCTAAGAACGAAAATAAAATAAAGTCAAGATCCTCACTTTTTATTTATTTGCAGATCCTTCTGAATTCGACTCATCTTTGTTTTTGTATGAATCGCTTCGCTCCCTCTTTGATAGTGGACTCCGTGGTTAAAATATGAAATTTGGAAACTTAGGCACAAAAATAAGTGGGTCATTGTATATTTTCATAAGAGTGCTTCTCATTGAGTCAACCCGTATTTTTGAATATCTCTAGTAAGCTTGTTGCTACTACTGCATATGTTGCATGATGTCTATCAATTTTGATAGCTCATCTCGAAGATCTAGGTTAGGTGATTGAGTCTTGAACATTGAAGTTGTGATGTCAGGTTCTGTTACCGGTTCCATTAGTTCTACCTTATCAGAGATTTTAGCTGACTACATTGGTTCGATCTCTGTGGAATCTTCTTCTTCTTCAGGATCCTCGCTCTCTTCAACTCATTGCTATAGAACAAAGTCTCCAGCTGTTCAGTAGAGATCTCAATCTGTGATTGTGCCCTGACTATAACCTGTCTTCTTTGTGTTTGCAAGAATTTTAGCTTTCAAGCACATAATTGTTATCGTAAAGGGAAAGTAAGTTGGGCCAGAATGTCTAGCGGCACAATTCTGCATTTCTCTCAAGATTATTTTTCCCACATCAATGGTCTTTCCAGTTAAAATCAAGTATAATAAGACTCTAATGAAATTGTAGTCCCATGTGAAATAGGAAAAAGGCTGAATCGAATGAAATAGAACCATACCTTCTATAACAGACTAATTTTGGGTCTAGTCGGAACAGTGGTTTCAAGACCACAAATCCGATGTAGAAAAAATTTATTTTTCTTAAATTTTTATGGTCTACAATTTTATGATTGATTCTGTGAAAAGTTCGTTTGAAAATTTTGACGTTTGAGCATCAATTTAGCAAAAAGGACTAAATTGCAAAAAGTGAAAAACTTGAGCTCTATATGCTTAAAGTGTTTATTTGCTATGAGATTTTAAATTAGAGGTCCTTAGATGTCAATTAGACCATTACTTAAGTTGGTGGACAAAAAAGGACATGGAGTAAGAGAAATTTTAGTGCTTTAATAAAAAGGCATTTTAGTCATTTGGTAATTAAATGAATTAAAAAGCAAAAATAAAGCCAAAATCTTTGTCCATCTTCCTCACCACAACCGAATTTTAGAAGGGGAAGCCATAACTAGGGTTTGGCCACTTCCAATCTTGATTGTAAGTTTGTTCTTGTCTCGTTTTTAATGCTCTTTACATTTTTGAAGTTGTTGTAACTCGATCTACCTATTTCTAAAACTAATTTGAGGAATGATTAAGGTCTAGGGTTTGACCCATGTTATACATATGTGTATTTTGATGGCCAATGGTAGAAAATGCATGTTTGTTGTTAGAAAAACAACTTTTGCTAAGTGATTTTCGATAAAAATGTCAAAAAGGACCTATTTGTAAAAGTTACAAAAATGAGTAGTAAAAGTATGATTAAATGAAAAATGTGGGCTGATATAAGTATGAAAATGGTTCGGCTAGGCTTGGGTTTTGAATAAATTGAATACATTTCTTTTTATGAGCCTAAGGACTAAATTGTAAAAATGTGCAACATTAGGGGCAAAAATATAATTTTTCCATAATATGATTTTTGGGCTGAATTGAACAATGTGAATATTAAATGAGTTAAATTTGCCATTATAGATCAAGAAAAATGAGGTTCGGACCTCGTAAAGCCCCAAATTTGGGCCTAGAAGGAATAGGCCTTGAGTGTGGGAACGCATAAAAGTTTAGGTGTGTGAGAAATATCACAACTTGCATGTTTGCTTTAATGGCTAAAGTGATTTGGGAGTGTTTGAGAAGCCTGGGTTCAAGTCTTGGCCTTTGCAGAATTTTTAAATTAGCTCTTAAATGAATCTGGACTTTAGTACATAGGCTTTATATATAATTGCGCTTGTTTTAAGTCACAAAAAGCTTTGTGGTCTAGTGATAAGGTGGCATGTAAAGGAACCTTGAGGTCTGAGGTTTGAGCATTGGCATAGCGTAAATAAGGTATTTATTTTACAGCTTGGTTTGACCAGTGGTTGTGTTGTAGTAAAATTCTGATGGATGAGTGGTGGAGTGATAGGTGGAGGATATCAAGGAGGAAATCGTGGAGAGGATTGGGGAGAGATTTGTGGAGAGGAATTAGAAGTTTGATGAGTGTGGGGATGTTGGTGCCATTTGGTATCTCTATCTCTAATTCGACATTGGGAAAAAAACTGACCATTTTCGGTATTTATAAGTATTTTGGAGGAGAGTTCTTTTCTCCTTTTTGCAAGTGGTAGTTGAATTCCTTTAGTCAATTTCGGCATTTGGTTGTTTCGGGTTTGTGCCTCTCGCGCCATTCTTCTTCTTTTAGTCATTTCTCATTCTCTACCGAACACTGTTCTTCTTCTTTCGCTAGTGTCTTGACATTGTCGAACACATCTTCTTCTTCTTCCCCATTATTCTTTCAATTTTCTTTCATAGCCAACTTTCCTTATTCTTCCCCCTTCATTTATTTTTCTCCCTTTTTCTTCTGTTCTTCTTCTAAACTGAAAGTTATTCTTCTTTGATCTTTTTTAAGCAATTTGAGTAGTGGTTGGCCGAATATTATTTTTCTCTAGTATTGGTAAATCGTTTCGGTCTGCAAGTGTTCTATCGAATCGGTAAGTGTTTTGTTAAGTGATCTCACAAATCCGTTTCTTCTGTCTTCTTCTAAAAACCGAATACTCCTTCTTTTAGTATTCTGTGATTGTCGAATGGTGATCCCCCCTTCTTCCATGATGTATGTTTGTGGATTCCAGGTATTACGGAAGAATGAAGGGCACAGAACATTCTCGAAGCATCGGAACCCAGTTTTCCAATATTGGGTTAAGGTAATTTTGATACCTTGTTGGTTTGGGTATAGGTCGATTACTCTTATTTCTTTAAGTATTATCTTTATGGGTTTTAGGCTATTTCTTAACTGGTGCTATCTATTAATCTCTTATGTGTGCAGTTAAGTGTCAGGGTACGTGTTATCGGCTTTAACCAATCTAGGTGTAGTTAGCCACACTCCTTTCGGTCAAGGCTTTAGGTGTGAGTAGTTCTCTCGACTTCACGAAGAGGTGTGTAACCATATTATTTTTTTGATAATCGGCTGAAAAGTCAAAAATGTGTGTGTTGTTTACTCTACTATGACTATAGATTGGCAAAATGCCGAAAAGCCAGAAATATGGCTATGATGCCACACGAGCATGCGATTGCGCGTGTTGTGAACCGAGCTCACAGAATGTGGGCGTACGACGAGGAAGGCCACCATGAGCGAATTTGTGGGCTTAGGCCGTAGTGGGCCACTTGGGCGAAATGGGCCAAATAAGCCCAATGGGCTCGTAGGCCTGCTTGTGTCAAATCAGCTGGTAGGTGGAATATGGTTGGGCTTGTCATGTCGCGTACATGGCATAGGCCGTTCTGGGCCACGTTGGGCCGGACTGGGCCATGTGGACCCAATGGGCTTGTGGGCTCACACGGATAAAATATATGTTGTGTGGTAAGTTTTGGACTAGGCTACGTCGTTCGTACAACCGTGAATAGTTTTGGTTTAAATGGGTCGTATGGGCCCGCTTGGGTAAATTTCGCTATTAAGTGGGAAGTAGATAGACTTGTCATGTCGCGCACATGACTTAGGTTGTTTTGGGCCTCGATAGGTCGAAATGGGTCGTGTGGGCCCAATGGGTCATCGGCCCACACGGATAAAATCTGCGGTAAGTGACTATTAATGAATTGGGCTATGGTGTACACATAGCCGTATCTAAATTTGGGATAAATAGGCCACACAAGCGTGCTGGCCCACTTCGGCCGAGTAATGGGCCTTAGGCTCACTTGCACCGTTATGTCTTTTTAGGTTACTTAGGTGGCTCGAGGCGATAATGGACCCTTGATTTGATCGTTAAAACCCTAGATTTGTAAAATTACTAAAATACCCTTGATTTGTGAAATTACCGAAATACCCCTGTAAGATAGGATTATCGAAATACCCATGTAGGGTAAGATCACCGAAATGCCCCTGCAGGGTAGGATTATCGAAATACCCTTCTAGGGTAAAATAACCGTTTTTCCCTAAAGAGTAAAATTACTGTTTTGCCCTTGTGGGTAAATGACTGACTTGGGCTATGACTGATTTGACTGTGAATGTATGACTGCGTTTTAATTGACTTGACTGTGGTTGTATGACTGATATGCTTTTAATATATGTTTAAATGACTATTACTGAGTATGGCCATTCTGCATACATGTGTGATGATTGAGCATGACATACACGACATATTGCATGGGGTTGGGACATTGATATAGGGGAAATTTTGTTCTGATAGGATCGCACGGGTCACACGAGACGACTGTGGACCAAGTATTGATCTGTTAAGGTCGCACAGGTCACACTAGATGATTGTAGACCAACGGACGGCTTAAAGTCGCGTTATCTGATTATGGCTCTGTGCCAACCTAAAAATGGCTCTGTGCCATCTTGACTATGGCTTTGTGCCAAACGTATTTACTCGTGGCTATGTGCCTAACATACGTGTCGATCATATTTACCCAAGGCTGTGTGCCGATTATATTGCCATCGCTGATGGCTATGTGCCAAACATAATATAGCTACCGATAACTTTGTGCCAATTATAATACCGCTACTGAAGGCTTAGAGCCGCATATATACTAGCAGCTTTACTGCGATTTTAGTTAGTGCCACAATCGGTGCTAACATTGGTGTGCTGGGTGGGTGGGTGATTTTATCCCCACGTAAGCGTAGGGTTGGTACGGGTGGTGCGTTGGCTGGATCGGGGTGGGATGCATCCTCATACTGTTACATATCTGTTTATGAGATCTGTCACTGTATTGGGCTTAGGCCCACTTGTTCTATTATTGGTTTGGGCTAGGCCCAATTGACTCTGTTATGGGCTGTGACCCAAGTGATATTGTAGTGGGCTGTGACCCAAGTGATATTGTAGTGGGCTTCGGCCCACGTATGCTCTAAACTGGACTGTACTATTACTGTTAAAAGGGCTTTGGCCCAGACTGTTCTAGTTTCTGTTTTTGTATATTTTCTGCTACTCTAGTAAGGGGATTACATACTGAGTTTCCATAAACTCACCCCGTTTATTAACTGTGCAGGTAATCCCCAACATTAGGAGGATCGGTGCTGCGAGGGACTCGGAGATGGCCACACGATTGCCTTTAGACTTTATTTATGTTTTAGATTCCGTTTTTGTTTTCAAATTTTGTAATAAGGCCTCTTAAAGTTTCTTGATTTTAACTTTGGGATTTATTTACTTTGATTTATAACTATTTTTAAACAACACTACATTTCTGCAACATTCTCGGAACGGTTTCGCAACTTGGTTTTTAACATCATGTTTTCGTAAATCAGTTACTTTTAAAATTAGCTTCCGTAACTTAAAAGAAATTTTGGGAATAGAATTAATAACTTTTCAATGTACCACTTTATAAAATAAACTAAAGTAACTGAGATTTTACTTAAGTTTTCAAATAAGAAGGGTTTTCAATAAAAACATGGTTTTCGAAAAACACTTCAATGTGACACGTCAGATTCGGGCCTAACTTCTAGGTCGGGTTTGGGGTGTTACAGACTTAGATCGGGGGAAAAAAAAGTATTTGACAATTAGGTCTAATTCTACTATTTTTGTACCGAGGTAAGTTCATATATAAATAATGCATTGTTATATTTATGTTTTAAATGCTTTAATATTGTATGAATTGTGATTGACTCTTTGGACGTATTCGACAAAGTTTAGATAAGCGAGAATTACCAATTGAGCTTTAAGAGTAGACTAGGATACGAGTGTTGGAGCTAGGTAGTCCGACCTATGTTGCGGATACCTGATAGCTTGTAAGAGCAGCATTGTGTAGCTACGTCCTGACTAACATCTTATGTGAGCAGGCCCGTGAAATAGCTCGAAAATGAGCCTATATGTATTATGAAATATGAGGCAGCTTTGGCTACATATATGACACTTATATAGAAGATTTTCGAGTATCCGTTAATATTCTGAGTGTTTAACGAGAATGTCGAAGTTGTGAAAGACTATGGTTATGTTGCGAGTTGGTACAGGTATGTACGTAAATCTCATATGTAATGAACTCAATATGTGATGAACCCCTGGTAAGGTTGTGGTTAAGTAAGTTATGACTATAAGATTTTAATAACATTCATGCTAATTTTTATCATGTTAATTTATGTAAAATGTGTAGTTATGATGCTTATTATTTTCATAGGAACTTACTAAGCTTCATAGCTTACTCCTCTTCCTTTCCCTTGTTTTATAGTGTTATCAAGCTAGCTTGGGGATCAGAGATCGTCGGAGATCCACTCACACTATCAACAATTTTTTTGTTATCAATGAATTCAACGTTTTGAGTTATGGCTTGTATAAGGGACTTGGTCATTTTGTTATGTGTCATAATTGATTTGGCCAAATGTGTTGGCTTATATTGGTGAAAGTTCATTTTGTATAAGGCCATTTGAAATTGGCTACTATTGGTATAAGTAATTTATATGATGATGCCTTTCATGGATGTGGGAATTTACATGATTTAAGTTGATGAGTATGTGATGTTTGTGTGTGATAGATGATAGCATGTGTATGATGTGTTGATGTCTTGGTTGTGGCTGATTTGGTTGTATGTATATGCTTGGATTGGTGTTATGTTATGTTGTGTACGTGTGTGCATAAAAGAGTGGCAAAAAGGCTTGGTAAATAGCCTTATTTTTGTCCATATAGGTACACATACGGGCGTGTGTCTAGGCCATGTGTGACACACGGTCTGCCCCATGTGCATGTATTCCGGCCGTGTCCCTTGCACCTTAATTTTGAGAAATAGAATGATCAAAATTGAGCACACGGGCAAAGACACGGGCGTGTGTCTCAACCGTGTGGATGACACGGGCTCAGACATAGGCGTGTGCCTTGGCCATGTGAATTCTGCACCTATTTAATGAAAAATAACAAATTTTAAGTCGACCACACGACCTAGCACACGGGCGCGTGACTTGGCCGTGTGTCTTCAATTTGTTCATGGGTGACAAACAGTGAGTTACATGAGTTTGAGACATGGTCGTGTGTGACCACACAGCCTGCCCACACGGCGTGTCCTATACCCACACGGGTGGGTAACCCCTATTTAGTGAAAAATTTTCTAAGTGTTGCAAAATTTTTTAAAGTTCTCAGTTTAGTCCTGAACCACTTCCAATGCATGTTTTGGGCCTTGTAGGCTCATATTATGGACTTTATGATTAAATACAAAAAAAATTAATTTGGACAAAAATTCATGGCTTAAAGATGTATGTTTACTTGTGTTAATGTTCGGTAATTCCTTGTACCCTGTTCCAGCGTCGAATACGGGTAAGGGGTGTTACATTAAGTGGTATCAGAGCTACGGTTTAGTCAATTGTCAGACTAGCGTAGCATGTGTAAGAGTCTAGCTATACATGCCATATATGAACTTTGATAGTGTGATGACTCTTGACAATTTTAAACTGTTTTTCATATAGTAAATGAATCCTGACCGAGCTGTAGCTGATGATGTAGAAAGTAATCCACCAGCTCCCGCTCAAGAGGTAGTGTCATATGAAAATAGACCTCCCACGGTCAGTCAGGGAGGAGAGGCTAGGGAAACCTTCCCCTACATGATGAATGAGTAGTATTCGGAGTTTGTTCAAACAAATACGAATGCTCAATATCCTTCACTCCCTCCTTATCCTCAACTGATTCCCGTGGTTCCCCAAGGTGTGGATTTGGTAAGATAGAATAAGCCTCCGGTTGATAAGATTTGAAAGTAAGAGGCTGAGGAATTTAGGGATAGTGTAGATGATGACCCCGAGAGAGCTGAGTTCTGGCTCGAGAATACTATCAGGGTATTTGATGAGTTATCATGTACATCCGAAGAATGCTTGAAATGTGCTAGATCATTATTGAGGGACACAACATATCACTGGCGGAAGACACTAGTATCTACGGTACCTAGAGAGATGGTTACATGGGAGTTCTTTGAAGAGGAATTTTGAAAGAAATATATCAGTCAGCGGTTTATCGATCAGAAATGTAAAGTATTTCTTAAGCTGAAATAGGGCAAAATGTTGATGATAGAGTATGAGCAAGAATTTGTTAGGCTCAGTAAGTATGCCCAAAAATGTGTTTCCTTTTAGGCTATTATGTGTAAAAGGTTCGAAGATGGGCTGAATGAGAACATCAGACTGTTAGTTGGAATTTTGGAACTAAAAGAATTTGTTGTATTGGTTGAACGAGCTTGGAAAGCCAAAAAACTAAGGAAAGAGAAAAGAAAGGCCGAGACTGAGGCTAGAGATGCAAGAAAAAGGCCCATGAGTAAGTCATTTCAATCTCCATGAAAGAAATCTATAGAAATGCATTCTCGTTTGAATATTTCAGCTGGGTATTCACACAGAAATCGCGGGAAACAATATTTGCGTCCGAAAACTCAAGCTACTTCAATGGCAAGTATGGGTAATGTTAGGTCTAATTGACTTGAATGTCAGCGATGTGGTGGACGACATCCCGACGAGTGTAGGGTGAATGACCGAGCTTGTTTCAAGTGTGGTTCTCAAGAGCATTTCATCCAAGATTGCCCTAAGATGGCTAAGAAAGAACAATTTCAGAGTGTAAGGCCGAGTAATACTACCAGTAGGGGTAAGCCACCGAAAATACTGGGAATGGAACTAGCAGAAAAGGTGTGACGAAAGATACAGCCGTGAGATTTAAGGCTAGAGCACCTGCTAGAGCTTATTCCATTTGTACTCGTGAGGATGCGTCATCTCCTGATGTAATTACTGGTAAATTTTCTCTTTATGATACTAATGGTATTTCATTGATTGATCCTGGATCGACTCATTCTTATGTTTGTGTGAATTTGGTATCTAGTAAGAATTTTCCTGTTGAGTTTACTGAGTTTATGATTAAAGTGTCAAACCCTTAAGGCAAATATGTGCTAGTTGATAAAGTTTGCAAGAATTGTCCTTTGATGATTCAAGGTCACTGTTATCCGGCTGACTTATTGTTGTTGCCATTTGATGAATTCGATGTTATTTTGGGTATGGACTGGTTGACACTGTATTATGCCATAGTAAATTGTAGACAGAAAACTTTTGAATTGAAATGTGAAAATGGTGAGGTTCTTTGGGTTGAAACTGACGAATCAAGTGAATTACCTATTGTGATTTCGTCTATATCTGCTCAGAAGTATGTAAGGAAAGGTTGTGAAGTTTACCTTGCTTATGTGTTGAATACAAATATGTCTAAATTGAAAATTGAATTAGTGTCGATAGTTTGTGAATATCCGGATGTGTTCTAGGAAGAGTTACCAGGGTTACCACTTGTCAGAGAAGTGGAGTTTGCTATTGATTTGGTACCCGGGACTTCACCGATATTGATTGCTCCGTATAGGATGGCTCTGACTAAATTAAAAGAATTGAAAGCTCAATTGTAAGACTTGACAGATAAGGGTTTTTCGAGACCTAATTTTTTTCCCTGAGGTGCTCCAGTTTTATTTGTAAAGAAGAAAGATGGATCTATGAGGCTTTGTATCGATTACCGATAGCTCAACAAGGTGACTATTGGAACAATGGAAAAATGTGCAAGTGTACACAATCGCAACAAGTAATAAAGTGACAAGTAAATGTCAAGTTATCGTATCCACAGGGACTGTAAAAAGAATTATTTATGAAATTAATTGTAAAACACTTTGGTGAGGTAAAAATAATTTGGTTTAAAAAGGTGGTCAAAAACTGTTAAAAACTAAGTAAATAATAAAACAAAGGAGTTCTAGTGCATGATTTCAAATAAGATTTAATCAATGTGACATACTTGTGTTGGATCAATTATATCCCTTTAACTTAGAATTATTAAACTTATGTTTACACTGTTACGAATAAAATCACGGCATCCCGGTAATTTGCTAACTTATGAACATACTTACATACCAAAATCCATTCATCTCTTGACATATCCCTATGTCAATTCAACCGACTAAACAGATTCTAGTAAGCAAACATGTTATTGCACATACATACCTATGAAATTGAACCAATCTCTTGCATATCCCTATGTCAATTCAAACGATTAATCAAATCTAATAAGCATATAAAAGACTATGTGAAGTAACAAAGCATCCCTACCTTGAAACAATTTAATCACAATAATCTTGCAAGTTATGCAAGGCAATAATACTGCCAGATACATTGCTAATTTAACCTTCAGCTACCTTAGAAGAATAAACATGCACTGATTAAGTACTGTGTCAATTAATTACAATTTCAATCCGTTAAAATAATTAATTCATTAGTTACCTCATAGACGTACGCAAGAATAACTTAGGCATGATTTTACTTAATCAAGCATCTTACCGAGGCCTACAACAACATAAACATCATTTTAACAATACAAGCAAGCAAAATAAAGTCAACCCAACACAAACATAATTTTAAGCTGAATTGATTAAAACAACCATTTCAATAGCATAAATATTCATAAACATGTTCGTCAAAACAACAACAAAAATTAAAGAGTTAGGAAACAAGAGGCAAATCCGGTGTTTCTCCATGGCTTGTCTAGTTGCTTCGTTCTTCGTTCTTCGTTGGCCTTGGCTACTGCTCCAAATTGGTTGATGAGAGCCTTTCTCCCAAGAGAAGAAATCGGCACTTTGAACAAGAGGGAAATGGGATGAAAAAAAATGAGAGAAAAGTGAGAGAGGGAATGAGAGAATGTTGTGAAGTGAGGGATGCTTTGAATGATCAGCAAGGGGTGGCTTTTATAGCTGATTGTGTCTGCTAAAAATATCAAATTCAAGCAGCCAAAGAGCCCCCCTATGGCTGGCCACACACATGGCAAAGTTGAGAGTTTCAACTTTGCTATTTTACACTTGGGGCAGTTTCATAAAGCCACAATTAAATGAGGGGTTTGAATGCATTTTGAAAGTTCTTCAAGGGCCTTTTGCAAGCATACTTAATCAGCTAAAATTCTGATTTGGGTCAGCATATGGACGATTCTGGGCTGCCCAATTAGTGGCTGGTTCGGTTCTCTCAATATGGTTCGACCAGTGCGGTTCAACTAGACCCTTTCTCCATAATTAATTAAAAATAATTTATTTTACCCAAATTAAATGGGGAATAAATTAAATTTAATTAAATTATGAATTAAAACACTTTTGTGGACCATCTTAGGCTGTAAATTAACGTGCCTCGATACTTCAAACTGCTTCTCGGCTTTAAGCTTTCAGTAGTGTCAGCAGAGCCAATTTTCGCCCTTTGCGCGAATTTGTCAAAAAATAGTCAAAATTTATAAAATTTAACTAAATTCACCATGTTCATATTTTTTTTAACACAATTTAATTATTTTATAATGTTTAATTGTTTTCTGGCAAGAATTTAACTTGATTTGC
Source organism: Gossypium longicalyx (assembly GCA_025698465.1). Classification (NCBI taxonomy): domain Eukaryota; kingdom Viridiplantae; phylum Streptophyta; class Magnoliopsida; order Malvales; family Malvaceae; genus Gossypium; species Gossypium longicalyx. Next base: position 12,553,659 of record CM047000.1, read on the forward strand.
ATGAATTTAAGTAAAAATGGGTATGCAAAATTATATAAATTTTTGTGTTTCCACACCTCCAAACTTAATTCATTGCTCGTCCCGAGTAATGCACAAATTTTGAAAAGAATTTCTCGGAAACACCTTTGAAAAATTCCTTCAGAACAACATTTTTCCCAAAATTATGGATTTAAAATACTTATGCTCAAAAACAAGAAATCTGATAGTTATGCAACTTAAGTATACATATTGTTCAAATTAAATTCAATAACTTATTTTAATAGCAAAGTTTAGACTAAATGCTTTTGAAATAAAGACATGTTAACCCTTACCAAGTTGATTTTTATTCCATTATTTAAGACTAAGCTGCAATCATTAAGCTTAACTTATGTCTTCATATGTTGATCGTAGCAATTTCGCTCCACTAATGTAGGTAGCACGAGGACTTTAAATCAATAGGTCTTTAACAAGGTTGTAACGTGGCTAGGCTAGGGGTAGGTGAAAGATGGATAAATTTTGGTTTAAAAACCCTAGACTCAGTGTCAATCGAACCTTCGGAGTTTTTACCTTCGATACACCAACTTGACTTTCATATGCTATTTTGTACATCTCTTTCAAATACATGTGCTCTCTTTACTTTTTTTTAACTAACACGAGCACTTACTTTGTGTACTGCAATTCTTGAGCAATTTTTCAACTCCCCCAAACTTATTTTCGAAGTACATTTTAAATATTATTGAGTCTAGTGTTTGGGACAATTTTAAGATCATTAAGCGAAAAGTAATGGCTAATTATTGCAAGGGTCGAAATAAAATTAGGCCATATAGTCTCAAAGTTGGGTTTCAAAGGATAAAATTTTACCACGGTGGGCTTGAAAGGTTCAAACGGTCTGAACAATAGTTGCCTAAATCATTTTCAACGTTCCATGCTCCCTAGGATTTCGCCTCAAGAAACTACTAAGTCAATTCTAAAGACTTAAACTTTCATGCATACCTATCTTTCCTAAAGAACTAAAAAATTTTATGGTACGAATTTGCATGCTTTATTAAAAATACATTCATGTCATTAATAAGCTAACATAATACTTTATTGAAATAATAGAACTTTATTCATACTCAAATTGAGCATACTTAACCAAATTCAAATTTTTGAACAAAAAATATCCTAATCATGATTAAAAGAAAAAATTTATTCTGAGTGGAAATAATTCAAATTTTCAGTCCCCCCAACTTAAATGAACAATGTCCTCATTGTTTAAAGTGAACTGATACTATATACCAGGTAGGATTTTAGAAAAGAGAAGGTGAGTCAATTTGACTGCTTAAGTACCAAGCTCTTTCTAAATCCAATCCTAGACATGTATATATCTATTGCCACACTTTATACTTTGTGACTTGCTCACATTTTATTAGTGATTTTCCTCTCTTGTTTTATTATGCAAAAAAAGAAAAGATTCCTAATTAAACTTAATCCTAAAAATAGTCTAAGAACAAAAATAAAGTAAAGTAAAGATCCCCCCTTTATTTATTTACAAACCTTTCCGAATTTGACTCATCTTTTGCCCTATCACTATCGCCTTTGCATGAATTGCTTCGCTCCTTCTTTGATAATGGACTCCATGGTTCAAATATGAAATCTAAAAACTCAGGCAAAAAAATAAACAGGTCATTGTATATTTTCTTAAAAGCACTTCTCATAGACTAATCCCTTATTTTTTAGTATCTCCAGTAGGCTTGTTGCTGCCATTGCATATGTTGCATTAAGTCCATCAATGTTGATAGCTCATCTCGAAGGTCTGGGCTAGGTGATTGAGCTCTAAACATTGAAGTTTTAGCATCAGGTTCAGCTTCTGGCTCCACTGATTCTACCTTATTAGGTATTTCAAATAATTGCATCGTGGGATCTTCTTCTTCATCAGGGTCCTCCGGTTCCTCACTTACTTCAACTCGTTGCTATAGGACTGAGTCTCCAGCTACTCGGTAAAGGTCCCAATCCGTGATTGTGCCTTGGCTATACCCTATCTTCCTTACATTCGCAAGAATTTCAGCTTTCAAGCATAAAATTGTTATTGTAAAGGGGAAGTGAGCAGGGCCAGAGCGTTTAACAGCACAATTTTGTATTTCTCTCAAGATGATCATCCCTACATCAATGGTCTTACCAGTTAAGATCAAGTACAATAAAACCATTCACTCCAATGAGATTGTAGTCCCATGTGAGCTAGGCATATGGCTGAATCGGATGAAGTAAAACCATACCTTCGCGAGTGGCGTCAAATATTCTCTTCGACAAGTGTGGATTCCTTGTTTTGACACAATCCATGTAGAACCCTGAACTGTCAGTTCCTCGAGAATTTCCTGCAAATTTTCAGGCTTGATATTGCTCATCAATGTGTAATATTCATTGTTTTCAAAATCAGGTAATTCAAAGAACTCATTAATAGCATTTGAATTTATTAGTACCTTGATTCCACGAACTGGAATTTCTGTCATCTTGCTTAAAGTTAAATTCGCATAGAACTCATGAACTAGCTCCACATCCACACTAGGTCTCTTTTCACAAAACAGCTCCCAATTGAGGGTTTCAACAACTTGACGAATACGTGCCATAAAGTCTCTGTAGTTGCTCTCCTTTAATGTAGAGCCTTTCCCTGGATGCATCTGTTGATTTTTGAAGATACTTTCGTATCTCACTCTGGCTTCTTCACAGTGGAATTTGTTTTGTGTTTCATAAATTTGAACGAAAGCATGAGTTCTCTTGCAAGGCATGTTTAACCTGAACAAAAGATGGAAAAAATTATTTTCTCAAAAATTTAATTAAATAAAAAGTATTAATGATTCAATAAATTGAAAAATTAAATAATTAAATAAAATTCAAGTTTAGGAGAAAATTCGATCTTACCACCTTTTTTATAGAATTTAAGAACTAAAAATAATTAATAAACAAAAGAGGTCAATTTAGAGTAGGTTGGAGGATTATCGGCTAAGGGGCTTAGTGTAGATGTGTTGTGCAGATGGGCGTGTGACAATAAGGCTTGAAATAGGCAGTTATGCGGGCTGTAGGTCACAATACCGAGTGGGCAACAGCTTGGGTACACGTGAGCTGGGGCTAGAAAGAGTGCGAGGTGCCCAGATCCTTGCGAGCAGGCCTATTGAGTGGTGCCAAAGAGTAGCTGCTGGGCGCACAAAGGAAGAAGGTGTGCGGGATGAGCTACTGGCTAAATGGTTGGGTACAGTTGTGGCTAGGGGCTTGCGGCACTTAGGGAATTTGGTGCTTTGGGATTTTGAGTGATGAATGATGAAGAAGGTGGTATTTATAATGAAGGGAATAGGACTTAAAGTAGAATTCCATTCAATTAATATGATTAAAACAAAGATAAAATCATTCTGTTCAATCTTATCTCCCCAATAGTGTTTCAGGCGCTGAGCGTTAACTTTAAAATTACCTCCCTTACCTTGGAGCTCAATAACTCCGTATGGATAGACACGATGAATCGTAAATGGATCGGACCAACATGATTTTAGCTTACCTGGAAAGAACTTTAGTCTGGAATTAAATAACAAGACTCGCTGACCTACTTCAAATTCTCAAACTCGAATGTGCTTGTCATGCCATTTCTTAAGTCTCTCCTTGAGTAATTTGGCATTTTCGTAGGAGAATAGCTAGAGTTCCTCTAGCTCGTTGAGTTGGAGCATCCGTTTCTCTTTAGGAAGCTTAGGATCCAAGTTGAGTTGTCGAAGAGCCCAGTAATCCTTGTGCTCTAACTCTAAAGGTAGATGACATGCATTCCCAAAGACCAACCTGTAGGGTGACATCCCTAAAGGCGTCTTGTATGTTGTTCTGTAAGCCCATGAAGCATCGTCCAGCCTTTTGGACCAATCTCGTCAGTTTGGGCAAACTACTTTCTCAAGTATACCTTTGATTTCCTTATTTTCTAGTTTAGCTTGCCCATTCGTCTACGAATTAATTGAGTTTGTTAGGGTTTATATCTCAAAGAGTTCAATTGGACACTTATCCATCTATCCATAATATCTATCGGTTTATTTGATCCATTCTCCACTTTTTATTCTATCTTTTATTCATTTATTTATTATTTTGAATATTTATTCTCAGCTTACCCACGCTTGAGACCGTCATTTTGAGTCGAGTATGAGGTGTTACTAAGCTTAATTTAACATTTTAGAACTTTGGATTATTTGTTTCTACATTCACCGCTTTCAAGCTACTTGCGTTACAGTCACAAGAAAAATCATATCTCGAGTTACGAAGCTTGAAATCAAGATCCGTAAATTTTCCATGAATCTAGACTCATATACCTATCTAATAATTTTTTCTAGAATTTTTGGTTGGGCGAATTAGTACAGTTTATTAGTTTAAGTTACCCCTGTTTCAGGACTTGACTGGTCTGACCTCTGTTTACTACGAACCATATTTCTCTTTGTAAAAAAATCATATGACTATGAGGTTTGTTTCTCCTGAAACTAGACTCAATAAGGATTCTGAGGATCCAGAAATTTATGGTGAATTTCTAAAGTTGGAACAGGGGATCCAGAAATCACTCTGGCCCTGTTTCACTAAAATTCAAATATCTTCTAACATATAATTCCTTTACCTGTTTAGTTTGTTTTATGTGAAACTAGACATAAAAAGCTTCAATTTTATATTTAATACATCACCAAATTCAATTTCTATGATTTTTAGTAAATTTTCAAACTCACGTCAGTGTTGCTGCAATGTTCTGTTTATGGCAAATTTCATCCTTTTTATGAGTTTTCATGAATTAGGTGTCCTAATAACTTTCCATAACATCAAACATAATCTAAACTAATCATTTTCATAATTTATCATTATCAAGCATTTCCTCAACCATTCCATCACCATACCATAAGATCATTTACACAAAATAGGTATATTGCTATACATGCCATACTTAAATTTACAAGCCATTTACCAAAAAGTCTTAGGATAGTGTGGTGAGCCTTCGACCTATCCCGACTCTCTCTGGTGGCTTGTCCAAAACTACAATGGGTAAGAAGGAGGGAGTAAGCATTAATGTTTAGTAAGTTCATATGCAAATAATAAGTAACATAACAAAGCAATCATACCAAACAACATTAGCATGGTATCACCAAAACATATATCACATTTCTAATCATCATTCATCATCTTACTACCTTATCGTTGTTGTATAAATTCTTAACCCGAAGGTTAAATACATACCTGTCCAAAATATCCATTTCACATCACTTACCAATACTTCTCTTTACATCTCGAGTTTTCCTCCATTTGAGTAGAACTTTACCCGTTGAACACATCGGAATATAATTCGGATACATGGATAACTTGCACATAAGTGCCACATATGCAATCAAGCAATCATGTAACCCGCCCATAAGCGAACTCAGACTCAACTGAATGAGCTCGGGCGTTCGCATCCATAAGTGAACTCGGACTCAACTCAACGAGCTCGGATACCTAGTTACATTTCACGAACTCGGACTCAACTCAACGAGTTCGGACATTCGCATCCATAAGTGAACTCGGACTCAACTCAACGAGCTCGGATGCTTAACCATCCTAGTGACATGTCACTTGTATCCTAATCTATTCCTAAGGTTCAAAAGGGATTTTCCTCGAACACATATCTTTGCCGTCTTCCGTAGAATGCCGAAACCATTACTCGGTAACAATTTGTACTTAACAAGTAGCTTACATAATTTACATATTATTTGAAATTAACCACAAAGCATACATTTCATAATAAAATTCAGCATAACATATATTTAACATCAATAACTTAAAAATAACAATTATGCTACATTATTTACACATGAACTTACCTTGGTATCAAAATACAAAGATTTTGCAATTTAGTCCACAATCTTTTCTTTTCCTCGATTGGGGTCGATTCCACGTCTTTCTTGATCTAAAATAACACATTTAGCTTATTTAATACTCACATTATCAAATTAATCCTTAATTCAAATTTTGGAAAAATTACAATTTTACCCCTAAACTTTTGCATATTTACATTTTTGCCCCTAAACTCGGGATTAAACTTTATTCCTTATTCTTATGTTTTATAACATGCTGATCACTTTTCCCTTCTATGGCAACATCAAATTCTCACTCTAACATGTACTTGTGACTATTAGGTATTTTTACCGATTAAGCCCTTTTACTCGTTTTTGCTTAAAATCGAGTAGTACAAGTTGTCTAACATAATTTAAAACTTCATATCCTATCATAAAACATCAAAATACACAAATTTCATCTATGGGTATTTTTCCAAATATAAACCCTAGGTTAAATTATTGCTAACATAAGCTTTATCGAGTTATCGGGATCTCAAAAACGTAAAAATCATTAAAAACGGGGCTTAGAATCACTTACTATGAAGCTTGAAAGTTGAAGAAACCCTAACTATGGTGAGAGTGAAGTTTTGGCAGCAACTAAATGGGGAAGATGACTATTTTGTGTTATTTTTCCCATTTTATTTCATTAATTATCCAAATGACCAAAATGCCCTTAATACATTTCTTTGAAAATTTTCATGTACAAGCCCATTTTTGTCCAAAATTTTAGAAATTGGTCAAATTTCTATTTAAGACCTCCTAATTAATATTTCAAAGCAATTTCATACTAAAAACTTCTAGAATGCAAGTTTTGCAACTTATTCGATTTAGTCCCTAACTTCAAATTAAGCATTTTATGCATAGAATTTCTTCACGAAATTTTCACACAATCATGCAATCATATCATAAACCTCAAAATAATTATAAAATAATTATTTCTATCTCAGATTTGTGGTCACGAAACCACTATTCTGATTAGGCCCTAATTCGGGATATTACATATTCTTTATTCTTAAATTTCTTATTTTAGTTTTTTCTTTTTTGTTTCTTGTTTTCCTATATCTTTTTTATTTTTTCTTTTCAGGCTAGATCCGAAACTTTCTTTCTTAAGTCGAACAACTGCAATATAATCTTAGTCCACTGCTGCTTATCATTTGGTATTAGACTTGGTGTTTTTGAGTTGTTTCCTTGTGCTAAATAAAGTATTTCTACAATTTTACTTAAATGGACTCTAAAAAAATCGAATAAGTAACAAAAATTGAAAAATATTTCATGGGTGAAATTTTGTGCCAAAAATTTCTATATTAGCTTTTATTTATCATATAAAGATGCTCTAGTTTAATTTTCGTGATTTTAGCACACCAAGAACACCTTGATTGAAAAATTCAAGTTGTTTTCCATTGTTTCGAGTTTTTTTTTCTATTGGGTAGTTTATTTTCTTTGATTCTAGTTTTAGGGTTTTTTTTTCTTCAGTTTTTCTTATTCTGTTACGAATTCTAACACATTTTCGCTTATTGTGTTAATAGCTTGCCTCTCCTTTCTTCATGCAATTTACTTCCTTTGGAGTCAAGTTTTTCATTGGTTTCTTAGAGCCTTAGGTCAACTTTGTTAAAGAGTGGTCCCACAAATTTTAAATATCATTGAGTTTGACCACTCTTTAAAAGTTACAAGCAAAAATATATTAACTTTTTTCTTTGCCGTTTAGAATTGTTTAATTTTATTACTAGTGTATAATGGTGAGATTTAAATTTCTTTTACCAACTTTTTATTTTTTTTGAGTATTTTTGGTTTTAGCCTCTAATAAGGGTAAACACACATAGTATGAAGGAGGAGAATAATAAACCTTGAGTAAGGCATAGATGCCATATTTGTCAGAAAGCTGCACGAACATGTTATTTCTAATGTCGTTCAACCTTTTATTGTTTATGGACTTGTCAGGAAAGATGTTTCTATAGAAGACATAGTAAGTTTTGCGAGCTTAAACGACTTATGGCAAAGCAAAGAGAGTGACCTAGCAAGTGCATGTTGTGTGATGCGAAGGATTACAAGGTGTCATGCCTTGATTTATTTTTGTTTGATTATATGATTAAGCATAAAATGAGTTACTGGTCTAATGGTTAAGTGTTTGTGAATTTATCCTTTAAACCCAAGTTTTAATCCCTTCCCTCGCATTTTTTATTATTTTTGGCACAGCCTTGTTTTTAACCCTAATTGTTGCCCCTAGGGTTTAAAAACCCTAGTGTATAACATATTTTTCTTCTTTTGCTTTTACATTGCCTGTAACACCCCTTACCCAGTCTAGTCGTCAGACCTGAGTTGTAGGATGTTACAATAGTAAATAGTAACATTCATATACATTTTCATCAATAATATTTAACAATTTTGTAAGTACAAGTCAATCTTATGTTTAACATTTAATTTCAAACAATTTCGAATCTCAAACGAGCTTACAAGAGCTCTTAAACCACTTCAAAAAATAATTCAAGACCATTTTGCAACTTTTACAAAAAGATAGGTAAAAAGAAAAAACAGGGGTCACAGGACTATTTGACCAGAACGTGTGGCAGGCTGAAACTGTGTGATGATAGATCACACGGTCGTGCCTCTAAACCGTGTGTAAGGCTGATACCATATGATACTGAGTCACATGACCGTGTCATCCAGCCGTGTAACAAACTGAAACCATGTTGGACCTAATTGTAAAATTTACAAACATTCACATGGCTGTGTATCCAGGCCGTGTAAGAGACTTTGTGGAAACATGAAAATATACATACTTTTTCATGCTCTTTTTAACTCAAATTCATGTAGTTTTGGTAAAATTTGTGTCGAAAAATAAATAATATTTATAAAATAATTAAATTGCACCCAAATTATGAACATGTTGAATTTTAATTAATTTTATATCAAATTTTGATTATTTTCGATAAATTTGCACAAAGGTCGAAAAATGGCTCGGCAGACCTGCTAGAAGCACAAAATCGAGAAGCAATTTTGAAGCATCAAGGCGAATTAATTTTTTCAGCCTAAGACGGTCCAAATTATATGTATTAATTCATAATATAATTAATTTTAATTTTAATCCAATTTAAATTGGGTTAAATAAATTGTTGTTAATTAATTATGAAAAGGGGTCCAGTTGAGCTGGACCGAGAAAACCGATCCAATCAAGCACTGGGCAGCCCAAAACTGTCCCACATGCTGACCCAATCAGCTTGCTTGGCTGATTATTTGGCTTGCAAAATGACTCTTAAAGACTTCTTCAAATTTCATTCAAACCCCTCCACTATTTATGCCTTTCTAGATTTGCCCCTACCTTAAAATAACATGTTTGAAATCTTCAAACATGCCACATGTGTCACCGGCCATGGGGGGAGTCTTTGGCTGCTGATTTTGGTGAATTTTAGCAGCCTTCTCAATCGATAAATACCCCCCTTGGCTGCTCACTTGAAACACATCTCAACCCTTCTCATTTCTTCACTTTTCTCTCATTTTTCTCTCTTCATTCCCTTCCATTGTTCTTCATTTTCTTCCCCTATTCCCTTGCAAATTTCACCTCTTGAAAAATAGTAAATCAACCACCATTTGGTGTAGTATTCAAGTGTTTGCAGAAGTGCCGGTTTTACAAGAACAAGTGGAGAAGGATGAGTGGAGCAAACTAGTCAAGCCACGGAGAAAACACAGGATTTGATTCATGTTCCCTATCCTTTTAATTTTTTTGTTGTTGTTATGAAAATGTCTATGAATATTTGTGATGTTGAATTGTTTAATTTAATTAATATGGCTTGAATTTAATTCGTGTTGGGTTGATTGCATTTCGTTTACCTAGGTTATTAAAATTATGTTTGTGTTGTTATAGGCCTTGGTAAGATGTTTGATTAAGTAAAACCATGGCTAAGTTATTCTTCTATTACAATTGTAAGGTAACTAATGAATAAATTATTTAAATTGATTGAAATTGTAATTAATTGACACGATACTTAATCAGTGCATGTTTAATCATCTAAGGTAGCTGAGGGTTAAATCAGCAACGGTATCTAACGATACATTAGCCTTGCATAACTTGCAAGATTATTGTGATTAAACTGTTTCAAGGCTGAAATACATTGTTACCTCACCTAATCTTTTATGTGCTTATGAGATTGAATTAATTGTTTGAATTGGCATAGAGATATGTACAAGAGATTATTTTAATTTCATATGTATGTGCATTAACACGTTTGCTTATTAAAATTTGTTTAATTGGTCATATTGACAAAGAGATATAGTCTAGAGATAAAATGAATTTTGGTAGGTAAGTATGTCATAAGTTAGGAAATTACTAAGTTACCGTGAATTTATTCGTAACAACATGAACATGAGTTTAATAATTCTAAGTTAAGAAATGTAATAAATCTAACACAATTACGTCATCTTGATTAAAATCATCTCTTGAAATCGTGCATTGGAACTTTTATTTTATTTTTATTTATTTTACTTAGTTAAAAATCTTAGTTTTCAATCACCTCCTCAAATCAAAATATTTTTCTTCACCAAAGTGTCTTAAATTGCATTCATAAATAATTCTTTTAACAGTCCCTGTGGGTACGATAACTCGACATTTACTTGTCACTTTATTACTTGTTATTGATAAACCATAATTTATACATATTTTTACCCCATGCTTAGCATACTTATGAACAATTTTTCCTTGGTTTTAGTGAATTTGATGCTCCTAATCCTTTAATTTTATATTTTTATACTCAGGAGAGCTTAGGATAGTAAAAAGAGCGAGAAACAGATCAAAAACGGATAAATTGGGCTTAAATTAGTGTTTCACACGGCCTAAGCACTTCCACATTGGTAAACCACACGCTCATGTGAGGTACACGGGCAGACCACAGGCTCGTGTGTCATGGCCTTATCAACTAAGAAGCAACTCAGAATTGCTCACGGATTGAGCACCTTCACATGGGCATGGCACACGGCTGTGTCCCTGTCAAGCCCAAGTCTAGTTCTATTTGGAAAAGGGCACTTTTGAGGGTTTTGAAGCATTCTAAAGCCTATATAAACACCCGAGAAGAGGATTACGGGGGACACGGAGAGTAGAAGGCAGAAAACATTGAAGGATAACCATCGAAATCAGCTCAGAGAGAGGATCTACATCAAGACTGAAGATTTCCATCCAATTTCCTAGAAGTTCTTTGGGTTCCTTTATGTTTTGTTGTTTTCTAAACTTTGAGATGTTTTCCATTATTATTATGAACTAAACTCTCTAAATACCTAAGGGAGATGAAACCTAGGGTGAATCTTATTACTCTTTGATTTATATGATAAATACTTGTTTTTATTCTTAATTGTGAAGTTTAACCCTTGTTTTAATATTCCAGGATATTAATTCAGGTTTTTTATGTACTTATTCAGTGGAGGAAAAGTCCCTGTTGAAGAGTAGATCATTTATAATTAAGCGGAGTTGCATGCAATCCTAGAGATAGGACGACATAAATCTGTCAGATTAGAGTCAAATCTAATAAGGGAATCCATAGATCGAGTTAATGCGACGATAGGGGTTTTAATTAGAAAGAGATTTTAATTAATCAACCTAGAGTCAGTTGTTTCTAGTCTCGAAAAGGATACTAACATAAATCAGGGATTCCTACGAAATAAGTCAAGTTAATAAATTGTCTAAGTCAAAGGTAATAAGTGAAGTCTAGGTGGATTCTTTCTTGGGTATTGTCTTCTCTATTGGCTTTTCTAAAGTATTTTTCCAACTTCCATCTCTGTCGTAATCCTAGATAATTAGATAATTAGTTTTAGTCTAAAAACACTCTTTTAATTCTTAGGCTAGATAATAAAAATATAGTAATTACTAGTACTTTTAGTCCTCGTGGATATGATATTTCCAGTCTCACCATAACTATACAACTGTTCGATAGGTGTGCTTACCTTAAGTCAAATTTTTAGTTAGTTTTAGCGACCATCAAGTTTTTGGCGCCGTTGCTGGGGACTAAGATATTAGGAACACTTGAGTTTTATTACTTTAGCCATTTTTACTGTTATTACAATTTAATTTTTATTTTTAGTTTAATTTTTATTTTATTTTTGGCAATTTTTTTTATAGTTTATGACTAGAAGAAACCCGTCAGGACCTCTACTTTTTGATTGTGAGATCGAGAGCACAGCTCGCAGAAATCGAAGAGATATAAGGTGAAGCTTACAATACATAAAAGAAGGACAAGAGGACGATATCCATAATACAACCGATGAGATGGCTGAAAATTGGAATAATCCACTAACTCCTGTGGTTGCTGTGGATCCAATAAATCAGAATCCTGCTCCACGTACTATGTATGATTATGCTAAACATACTTTAACAGGAACTGAATCGAGTATAGTTGGGACTGCTGTTGCTGCAAATAATTTCGAACTGAAACCTAACACGATTCAAATGATACAACAGTTTGTTCAGTTTAATGGTTTACAGGATGAGGACCCAAACACTCATTCGGTGAATTTTCTGGAACTCTGTGACACTTTTAAGACCAATTGCATTTCTAATGATGCCATTCACCTTCGATTGTTCCCATTCTCATTGAGGAATAAGGTTAAACAGTGGTTGAAATTGTTACCACGAGGGTTAATCACTACTTGGGAACAAATGACCGAAATTTTTTTATTAAAATATTTCCCACCGGCTAAAACAGCTAAATTAAGGAATGATATCTCTTCTTTTGTGCAGATGGATTTAGAAACACTTTATGATGCATGGGAGAGGTACAAGGACCTATTGAGAAGGTGCCTTCACCATGAGTTACCTCTATGGCTGCAGGTTTAAACTTTTTACAACGGTGTGAATCCCTCAACAAGGCAACTGATCGATGCAGCCGCTGGTGAAACTTTAAACAATAAAACACCTGAAGAGGCTTACGAATTTATTGAAGAGATGTCACTGAATAATTATCAATGGCAAGTTACGAGAACAAAACTAACAAAAATAGCCGGTGTTTTCAACCTCGATGCAGTCACTATGTTATCTAACCATGTAGAACTTTTAAATAAAAAGATTGACGGTTTGTATGGTTCTACTCAGGTACATCCAGTGATGAGGTGTGCTTCAAGTGGAGGAGGAGTACACATAGATTATCCAACCTTCAGCCCTAGCACCGAGGAGGAACAAGTTCAATATATGAGTAATAATAATTATAGACCTCAAAATAACCAATACAGTAACACTTATAATGCAGGTTGGAGAAACCATCCCAATTTTTTGTGGGGTGGTCAAGGAAATCAAAGGCCACAACATCCCCCAGGTTTTCAACAACCACCTTACCAACAGGAAAAAAAGCCGAACCTTGAGGAGATGCTAATGAAATTCATCGTAGTATCCGAAACACGTTTCCAAAACACCGAGACAGATCTTAAAAATCATCAAGCATCAATTCAAGGGCTCGAGAATCAAATAGGCCAGTTGGAAAAGATGATTTTTGAACGACCATAAGGTAGCTTACCGAGTAATACTGAAACTAACCCAAGGGAACAACTTAATGCGATTACTGTTTGAGATGAAGAAGGGTTAGTTGAACCTGAACCAAAACTGAGGTAAGGAATTGTGGTAAATAAAGGTAAGGATGAGGTAGACCACAATAAGCAAAAATCGGTAAGTAGAGAATATAAACCTCGTGTGCCATACCCCAGTGCGACAAGGAAAGACCACACGGACGAACAATTTGGTAAATTCCTTAAATTATTAAAGAAATTACATATTAACTTACCGTTTATTGAAGCTCTTTCGTAGATGCCAAACGCAGTTAAATTTTTAAAGGAGCTTTTAGCAAATAAGCGGAAGTTGGATGAGGCATCGCATGTGGAGTTGAACGTAGTTTGCTCAGCCATTCTACAGAATAACCTACCCACAAGTTGAAAGATCCAGGGAGTTTTACGATTCCTTGTTTAATTGGTAGTTTAAATGTTAATAATGCTTTGGCTAATTTAGGGGCAAGTATTAATGTCATGCCCTATAAAATGTTTAAACAACTAGGTCTTGGGAAACCCAAACAAACTAGGATGAGCATTCAATTGGCAGATAAAACAATCAAATTTCCTTGGGGTATTATTGAAGACGTGCTTGTTAAAATTGATAAGTTTATATTCCCAGTTGACTTGTTGTCTTAGACATGGATGAGGATAGTGATGTACCGTTAATTTTAGGAAGACCATTTTTAGCAACTGCTAAAACTATCATAAATGTTGGCACAGGTGAATTGATACTTCGTGTAGGCAATGACACGATTACTCTCCAAGCTCGTGATTCTGCTAAAATACCTAGTAATCGAGATGATTGTTTAAGTTCAGTTAATTCAAATAATATTACAACTCAAACTTCTTTGCAGGAGTCCCCTAGAAAGAACGTGATAGAGCCTCATTCTAATCCATGCCATAAAAACAGAGTGACTCACGAAGAACGAAGGCTTCAGATCGATGAACTAGATGAATGGTGAACACATGTCAAGGAGAAACCAAAAGCACACGAAAAATCAAAGCAACACCACGATGAACATAGGGATGAAACAAAGTAAATTAAAGTTGGGGATGAAGTATTGTTAGATGAAAAGGACCCTCGAATTGCTACTTCAGAGCTTAGTACAAATGGAGCAACTCCTTTCACGGTACTGAATGTTTTCCCATACGGTACAGTCGTGGTAAATAATTCTCAATTTGACACTTTCAAGGTAAATATTACCCGACTTAAACTTTATAAGGATAATAGAATGAATATTGAGAAAGAGGAGTCTTGACTCCGTAATCCGCCGTAATCATGCGAATGAGAGGTAAGTCGAGCTTAGACCCTAAATAAGTGCTTCTCGGGAGGCAACCTGAGCACTAACACCACTGACTAGTTTATTTTAGCTATTTTTAGTATTTTTATGCAGGTACAGTGGCCTACACGGCCTGGACACACGGGCGTGTCCTTAGCCGTGTGGAAACAGGGCTAAAAAATTCCCCAAGTATCGAGCCACATGGCCATGAAGTCAATCCACATGGCCGTGCGACACGGCCGTGTGATGCACACGGGCGTGTCCTAGGCCGTGTGAAAACTGGAGCTAAAATTTTAAATTTTAATTAAGTCAAGGAGACACACGGGTAAGGTACACGGCCGTGTGTTTAGACACATGGGCGTGAAGTACCACATCAGCGTGGGTGAAGCGAAGAACCTGGCACACGGGCGTGTCCCCAGGCCATGCGATGATTAGACATTCAAATTTAGCGATAGACACGGGCTAGATGAGAGCCACATGAGCGTGTGACATGGCCGTGTGGCCTAACACGGGTCTCCAAGGGCCATGTCCCTTTTTAACCCCCCAATCCCTAATTTCTTTTCTTCTTCTTCTATCCCAAATTCTCCCAACACCAGTCGCTACATCCTCCCTCCCCCACCGTCCGGCCACCCCGAGCTCTCCCTTCTCCTTTTCTTCTCTTTTCTCCCTTCCCCTATCTCTTCCCTCAATTTTTATTTCCCCTTCAACCCCTCACTGCATAACCCATGCCCCCACATCGCACCACACGGCCTAACTCCCCACGCCCGTGTCCTCCTCCACTCACCACCATCGGTGACCGCACCAGCTCCGATCGCGCTTCTTCGATGACTGACCACCACTACCGTCGGTCACGCCTTCCTTACCCATTCTTCCATCATTTTCAATATTTATTTTTCATTTTTTCTTTTGTTATCATTGTTATCATTATTATTAGAAATATTATTATGTTATACCTTTTATTCATCTTTAGTTTTTATTTAACCTTTTGTCTTTACTTTGGCCTTGCTTTATTATGCCATTGAGTTGATGTTCATGTTGCTGAAAACTAGTTTAGGTTCATTCTATGAAGTCCAAATTACTGCTACTATTTTCTTAAAAGCCCCATATTTAGTTTATCATGTTAGTCATATCTATCTCATACCAAATCATATAGTCTACTATTCGTTCTTTTGTTTACTTCATCACTCATTATCATGCCTTTACATATAAGTTGAAGATTTAATTACCAGCTACTTAATTCTTTTAATATAGATTAGATCCATAATTTGCCTACATCATTCTTCACTTGCTATTTTATTTCCTAGTTGTCTTCTTATTTGGACTCTATTATTATTTTTAGGAACACCATGACAAACACACGAGGCAAGAAGATTGCCGTCCCTGCTTCGAAAAAGCAGAAGGGTCTTGGTGTAACTTCCTCAGACGCCTCAACCAAAGCTCACCACCCTCTACTTCGATTCTCATTAGGCCCACAGGATGACCTATTTCAGCTTCTACGAGTACGACTATTGGAAGTGGGCTGATGTATTGACTGGGCCGCTTTGGAGCAGGTTCAACTTGCTTACCTCGTTCGATTCCATCTCGATACCGCGCCATGGGACTGATTCTTTGCAATCATCGAGTCCACATATTCAGAGCTGACATTGGAGTTCTACACTACGTTCCACCTATAGCACATAATGAACACACATGACGAGGTTGATACTATCGTTTTTAGACTTGGTGGACTTGTCAGGCATACGAGTGTACCCGAGTTTGGAGCTGCTTTGGGCCTTTACATGGAGGAGTTCATGGCTTCTGAGAATTTCTTACAGCTTTACCGTCACATATACTACTCGCCATCTTGTTGTTGGACTGACCTTACAGTGAGCACGGTTTCGTATGACGCAAGTCGCTCGAAGGCGACCTCTCTCCCTCCAACACTACATTACATTCATGCCATCCTGGCTCATACTTTGACTGGGAGGAGAGAGAGCACTGGAGTAGTTAGCACCAACGATGTGTACTTCTTATGGAGCATGGCGACTGGCCATGTATTTGAATTAGCATATTTTATCACCCTTGTCTTTCGCCACCAGATGTATCGCCATAGGAGGGGCCCCATCTGCCTTGGCCCCTATGTGACTCGCCTTGCTCGACACTTCGGCCTCTTCGACACTCTAGATATGTCATCGACACTCACATTAGTTGGCCAGATGTCTCTGCAAGGAATTTCTAGTATGACCTACATGCGAATGATAGAGCGACACCGTGGAGTCGACCCGCCTCAGTACAGACTCGTCCACTCTGCTGACCAGGATGAGCCAGAGGACATTACTGACAATGTCCCTCCCCTTCACGAGGATCCACCACAGCCTCCTCCAATGGGTCATCGCCACGCCCCTTCTGCTACCAGCTTTCGAGTAGTGTTATTCGAGAATTTTACTGATTTCTATTAGTACTGTGCTCAGAGGTTCGACAGTCTTGATGCGAGGTTCGACAGTATCAATGAGACTTTACAGCAGATTCGCGAGCACCTCCATATCGCTTCTCTAGCGCCACTGGCTCATGACACCTATGATGAGGACCTTTGAGTCCATTTATTTTATTTTTATTTTTATTTTATTTTTAATTTTATTTCCTTTTATTTATTTTTGAAGACTTTTGTTTTATATTTTAAATTCTGCTTATCTTTATGGTTATTATTGAATTATCCCTTATTTCTCTTCCACAGTGGTGTTTATTTTCTTATTAGTAACTCAGAACCATGCCTTTCATTAGCCTTATCTACAATTCTCGCTCTTGCTATTCCAAGGATTTCATCCACTATTTCAGGGCAGTTTCGCTTCTCCCTCTTTTCTGATATTATGCTTATATTGTTATTATATATCTTTTTACATTGAGGATAATGTACATCTTAAGTGTGGGGAGGTTATTTATGTGATTATTAGAAAATCCCTGAATTTTTATCTTGTTCTCAATTAATTCTCTCATATCATTATTAGAATGATTCCTGATTGATTTATGATTTTTATTGATATGTTTTGAATTAAAATCATAGGTAATTATGCATTGATTACTTAAACTTTAAGACATTAGATAATCAAGCATGATAAGTTGACTTTTGAGAAGTAAAATTACTAGGTTATTTCTCTGAATTGAGGTATTACCTTGAAGTTTTGAATTTACAGGATTGACATCAAATGCCCATAATTTTTGTGTGATTTTGAGCCTTTGAGAGCATATATCTTTCTTGCTCACTGATTTTATTGGTTATGAGTGTGTCAACATTGATTTGTTATTCTAGAATTTGCTTCATTTATGCATGTCAAGACCATACCTTTTATTTGATATATGAAAATGATAAAGGCACTTAGGTTTAACCCATTTACCTCATAAAAAGCCTACCCACACAATTGACCCCTAGCGAACCCCTTTGAGCCTTAACTATTATTTCGTGATTTTTCCCCCTTAATATTAACCCATAATTTAACCTTTTTTGATTCGTAAAGAATTTCTACCTTTTTATTGACTCCCTTTTTATCAAGATTTAATTTGATTAATTACCTAGCTATGTTCGTTCTTTTTAGTCCTTGAATTATTTCTTATTATGTACTTCCCATACTTGTTCTTATTCTTAAAAAAAAACTGTATATTCATTCAGTTACATATTGTTCTAAAGAGCTTAGATAAGTTAAAATGTTATATTGAGAAAAAAACTCACATCATTAGTTTTGGATAGTTCTAATTCTGGCACTTTTTTGTAATTCAGTGATTAGCTTTATTTTTTCTAAGTTTGATAATTTATTAAATTAATCTCGATTCTAACCCTCTTTTTCAGCCTTTATCTACACCTTTAACCCAAGCCCCATTACAACCCTGTTAAAGACCTTTTGATTTGTGTATCATCTCATTAATAGTGGTGGAGATTTGATTTTCATGCAAGCTTATGGTAATAACTTTTCATGTTTGACTATCGAGTGCTTAATTGTTAAACCTTAAACACTTTGAGTGATTTGAGTAAATCTTTAGTGAGGATGTCAACCGTTGTCAATTTGGAATTAAAGATAATTACTTAAATAAAGGGGAATGTCTATAATTTTATGATTAAAATGCTCAACTTTGATTATTTGAAACTTTAATGTTCTTTTAGTTAAAATTTTAATGAATGATTACTTGTGAATTATTTCGAACATTATTGATGAGAATTATAAGTTGAGAAGAATTTATTTTGATTGTGAGTTGAGGATTTTGCTTGAGGACAAGCAAATGCTTAAGTTTGGGGATATTTGATAAATCGTAATTTATACATATTTTTACCTCATGCTTAGCAGACTTATGAACAATTTTTCCTTGGTTTTAGTGAATTTGATGCTCCTAATCCTTTAATTTCATGTTTTTATACTCAGGAGAGCTTAGGATAGCAAAAAGAGTGAGAAACAAGCCAAAACTGGACAAATTGGGCTTAAATCAGTGTTTCACATGGCCTAGGCACTTCCACATGGGTAAACCACACACCTGTGTGAGGCACACGGGTAGACCACATGCCTGTGTGAGGCACACGGACGGACCACACGGCCGTGTGTCATGGCCGTGTCGACTAAGAACTAACTCAGAATTACACACGGCCTGAGCACCTTCACACGGGCATAGCACACGGTCGTGTCACTATCGAGCCCAAGTCTAGGTCTATTTGGAGAAGGGAACGTTTGAGGGTTTTGAAGCATTCTAAAGCCTATATAAACACCTGAGAAGAGCATTAGGGGGGACACAGAGAGTAGAAGGTAGAAAACACTGAAGGATAGCCATCGGAATCAGCTAAGAGAGAGGATCTACATCAAGACTGAAGATTTCCATCCAATTTCCTAGAAGTTCTTTAGGTTTCTTTATGTTTTATTGTTTTCTAAACTTTGAGATGTTTTCCATTATTATTATGAACTAAATTCCCTAAATACCTAAGGAAGATGAAACCTAGGGCGAATCTTATTACTCTTTGATTTATATGATAAATACTTGTTCTTATTATTAATTGTGAAGTTTAACCCTTGTTTTAATATTCCAGGATATTAATTTAGGTTTTTTATGTGCCTATTCAGTGGAGGAAAAGTCTCTGTTTAAGAGTAGATCATTCATAATTAAGCGGAGTTGCATGCAATCCTAGAGATAAGACGACATAAATCTGCCGGATTAGAGTCAAATCTAATAAGGGAATTCATAGATCGAGTTAATGTGATGATAGTGGTTTTAATTAGAAAGAGATTTCAATTAATCAACCTAGAGTCAGTTGTTTCTAGTCTCAAAAGGGATATTAATATAAATTAGGGATTTCTACAGAATAAGTCAAGTGAATAAATCATCTAAGTCAGAGGTAATAAGTGAAGTCTAGGTGGATTCTTTCTTGGGTATTGTCTTCTCCATTGGCTTTTCTAAAGTATTTTTCCAACTTCCATTTCTGTCGTAATCCTAGATAATTAGATAACTAGTTTTAGTTTAAAAACACTCTTTTAATTCTTAGGCTAGATAATAAAAATATAGTAATTACTAGTACTTTTAGTCCTTGTGGATACGATATTTCTGGTCTCACCATAACTATACTACTGTTCTATAGGTGCGCTTTCCTTAAGTCGAATTTTTAGTTAATTTTAGCGACCACCAATTATGATTGTGTACACTTGCACATTTTTGTCGTCCCAGTGTAACCATGTGGATTTAACACCAACCTAAACAAACAAAGCACATAGTCATGCCATTTACTAGTCTGTGACACACAGTTCTGTGGTAAACCGTATACAACCAATTCTACCCTTTTTAAACAATGCTTATGCCATTCCTACAACTGACCTAAAATGCTATCTTATACCATTCAAACCAATTTCAAAATATACGCATTTCAAAGCCAAAACATTAATCCATATTACCTTCAAAACATTCAACCAATATACCCTAATTGGCACCAGCATAAAATTAAACTCAAACCATTATGATTCTAACAAGATTACTTAACCATTCTATACTACAAGCTTAATGTTTCAAAACACACATTATCTTGCATAAGTTCATCTATTCTATCTACATGCCACAAATAGCCAAATTTGATACATTAAAGGTCTATCGAATCAAGAAATGATATGTCTATGCTGCGTACTGATTTGATCAACACGTTCCAGATGAACAAAATCTACAGGAAAGTAGTAACACGGGTAAGTATTTGAAATACTTAGTAAACTCATACAATAGAAACGATTTCTTACCTCAATTACTAATCACACATTCAATTCATTATGCAAAATAAGTATTCCTATCAAGAATTCAGACAACATCGAGCTCAAACACATATATAATCTCAATCATTTACATTTTCATTTTCAAATCAACTTGCATAATGTATCCTTATGATGAACATTCTTTGCACCATCAATATTATCATTTTAGCACATTTCCATTTAATAAGTCTACTCGATGAAACATCGTAAAAGAACTCAGTACACAGTGAAAATATAGTGCCTGGTTACTCGTTTGGGTTAAACCTACACAAGAAATGTCAATAGTGCATGGTTACCCTTTCGAGTTAACCTAGACAAGAAATGTAGTGTCTAATTACCCTTTTAGGTTAACCTATACAAGAAATATAGTGCTTTGTTACCCTTTTGGGTTAACCTACATGAGAAATATAGTGTCTAGTTACTCGTTCGAGTTAACCTACACAACAAAGAGCCTGGCCAAGGCTAATATACTTGTACTCTCGAGTTCACAACTTCAAATTTGCGGACACCTTATGTAACGCCCCAAAAATCCCTAACTTTCTTTCTTTCGGTTTTTATAAAAAGTATGCTTAATATTCATAGTCAAGTGTTATTTATGTGATAATAGGCCTTGGTTAAGTTTTGAGTTCGAACTTTGGGGTGAAGGAAATTATAGTTTAATAATTAAAAGAACCTTGATGGCAAGTAGGTTGGTTTTTAAATAAATGAAGGAGGAATTGGGCATAAGGAGCCTTGTGTTAGAGTGGCAAGTAGCGTCACATGTGAGGCTTAGAGGTGGCGTCACATGCATGGCAATGAGGTTTGGGGTTCGAATCCCTCCTTGCTCAAAAGAAGGATTTATTTTTGCTCAATGAATGACCAATAGTGGCGTTGGATGTGAACTCTGAAGGGAGTGATTAGAGGAGAAATTTAAGGAAGGGATTAAGGAATTATCAGAGAGAAAAGTTAGGAGATGAGGGGTGTAGAAAAGTGGAGCCGAATTGGGAATTTGGGTATAGGTAAATTCGGCTATAGTATATATAGGTGTCGATTTTAGGGATTCTAGGGTAATGTCGAAATTGCTTCTCTTCCTTTAGCTGAATTCCTCATTTTTGTGTTGCCGAAACACTTTTTCTATCTAAGTGCTCAGAAGCCGAATTCCTTGTTCCTTGCTTGCCGAATTTTCATTCTTTCTCTACTCAAATTCTCTTTTGATTCCCTTGTGGTTTTAGCCGATTTCTTCTTCTCTTCTTCTTATTTGTGCCGAATAACCCCTTTCACCATACAAATCTCAAAAGCCGAGTACCTCTTTGGCTAAAGACCTTCTGTGCCGCCACTACTCCCTCTACATCGGCCGATTCTTGTGTAAGTGCTTTGCTCTTTCAGTCAGTTTTCCTAGTACCGATTTCTTCTCTCCCTCACTCTTTCTAAATAAGTTTGGTAGGGGATTATTATCGAATCTAAGAATTCAGATCCGTCAAATTGCTCCTTAGGCGTTTTGGGGTTTTGGGTAAGTATTCCTCTTTTATTGGTTAAGGTTAGCCGAATGGTCATGGGTAATTTAAGAGTGACTTAAGATGATTGCGAGTCACTTGTTGTTTAGTTCTTAATGATTAAGATTAATGCAGATTTAAGAAATAATCGTGATTAGTGATCAATGAAGGGCTGTTACAGCTTGTCGTTCAAGGTAAGGCAAAGGTGAGATTTTTTATTTTTGGTGATCATATTTGATAAGTGTGTGATTAATAGTTGAGTGACATCGTTTGTAGGTTCGTGGCTAAGGAGATCGCAGCACGTTTTAGTACCAGGTGTGTACATACACTGCACACACAGAGTAGATCGGCAAATCCCAAAATGCCAAAAAGCCAGAAGTTTGTCTACAATAGTCTTGCGAGTGCGCGAACACTCGTAAAGGGGGAAACCAATACGTTATCAAAGGCCCATGAGCGATTCCATAGACTTGGGTTGTGTATTGGCCAACTGGGCCAGAATGGGCTAAATGGCCCCGATGGGTTGTAGGGCCCATAATAGGCAAAATTGGCAATTTGATACTAAGTGATGAAAAATCATATGATTGCATGACTGTGAATGTGATTGGGCCTGATGAGCCATATGAATGTGATTGGGGCCGATGGGCCATATGAATGAGATTGGGCCTAAAGGGACCAAATGAATAAATGTGGATCTGTTAGTGTTTAGTAAGGGGTTGTGGACCTAGTTTTTGGTAACTAGTCAATCAGGCATAAAACTTAAATAATTAATTAATTGTGACAGTGGACAAGTCATAAGGTTAAGGTGTGGCAATGGGTATATGCATGTCTAGGATTGGATCTAGGGAGAGCTTGGTACTTAAGCGGTCTTATTGACCCACCTCCTCTTCTTTCGAATCCAACCTGGTGCATAGTATCTTTTCACTTTAGCCAACGAGGACTTGTTAACGGGCCAAGGTAAGTAATAAACCCATAATAAAGAGAAATTACCGAAATGCCCGTAAGGGCGAAAATAACTAAAATACCCTTATGTGATGAATGTAAGATTTATGGATGATACAAGTATATCTGCTACAATCATATCATATTCTGTTTAGGTTGTATATGGGTTGGGAATTATGGAACAGAGAAAGTATATGAGGATCGCTTGGTTGCTTGACGACCGTGGATCCACTGATGGCTTTTAAAGCCCAATATATGATTAGCAGCTTTGCTGCAACGTTAGGTAGTACCGCAACCGGGCTACCATTGGAGTGTATCGGATGGGTGGGTCGATATTTATATCCCCACATGGAGTGTATCGGGGGATGGAGATGGTGTGTAGCAGTTGGATGGGTTGGGTTTGTGCATATTTGATTACTTTAAATCTGTGCTGATATTGAATTGGGCTCAGGCCCAAAAAGACCTGCTATTGCATGCTTTTCTATTTGCCGAGGGGTGTACACACTGAGTTTTCGAAAACTCACCCCCCTCTTTTATTTTTCTTAGGTGATCCTCAGTAAGTGGTTCGACGGTTGGAGGGACTCTGAGGTGGCCAACTAGCAAGATGACTTGGACTTGTTTTTTTTAAGGATGTCATTTCTAGTATCTAAAGTTATTTTAGTTAGGATTGTAAGAAGGCCTATTCGCTAGATATTATTTCATTGGCATTACTATGCTTTGGAAACTAAATACAAACTGAATGTTACTTAATTTTCTCCTGAAGGGTTTTCAATGAAAATAAGGTTTTCGATAAAATACTTCAATGTGACACGCTGGATCTGACCATAACATCCGGGCTGGGTTTGGGGTGTTACACCTTAACAGGATCTTCTGATCTTTCACTAACATAATGAGTCAACAGGAACTACTTATCTTCCGACCTCATAGTCCAGATTGGCTTGGGGTAAAGGTGTTCACGAATGGGCAGTACCAATTTTGGGTTAATTCCCAACTTGATAACTTCCAAGGGTTCTCAAACCTAGGGTTTGTTTCACATTCTTCCTTTCCCAAATAGTTGATCTGTGGAGTAATAGAACGACGAAAATGTGCAAGTGTACACAATCACAACAAGTAATAAAGTGACAAGTAAATGTTGAGTTATCGTACCCACATGGACTGTGAAAAGAATTATTTATGAATGCAATTTAAAAACACTTTGGTAAAAAAATATTTCAATTTGAGAGGGTGATTAAAAACTAAGAATTTAACTAAGTAAAATAAATAAAAAATGAAGTAAAAATCTAATGCACGATTTCAAAATATGATTTAATCAAGATGACATAATTGTGCTAGGCTAATTACATTTCTCCACTTAGAATTATTAAACTCATGTTTATGTTGTTATGAAATTGATAAACCATATTATATACATATTCTTATCCCATGCTTGGCATATATATGGATGATTTATCTTTGGTTTTACTAAATTCGATGCTCCTAATCCGTTATTTTCATGTTTTATACTCAGGAGAGCATAGGATAGTGAAAAGAGCAAGAAACGGGACAAAAACGGACAAAATAGGCTAAAATCAGTGTTTCACAAGGCCTTGGCACTCCCACACGGGCTGGCCACACGCCCGTGTGTCATGGCTGTGTCGACATTAAATCAAGTCAGAATTGCACACGGCTTAAACACCTTCACATGGGCGTGGCACACGGCCGTGTCCCTATCGTATCCAAGTCTAATTCTACTAGGAAAAGGCTACTTTTGAGGGTTTGTATCAAGGGGGACACACAGAGTAAAAGGTAGAAAACACTCAAGGATAGCCATTGGAAGCATCTCAGAAGCAGGATCTACTTCAAGATTGAAGATCTCCATTCGATTTCCTTAGAAGTTCTTGGGTTTCTTTATGTATTGTTGTTTTCCCAATTTTGAGATGTTTTCCCTTATTATAAGATCTTATTGCTATTTGCATTATATGATAAATACTTGTTCTTATTCTTAATTGTAAGTTTTAATCCTTGCTTTAAAATTCCAGGATATTAATTCAGGTTTTGATATGCTTATTCAGAGGAGCAAAAGTCCCTGTTTAAGAGTAGATCTCCCATAATTAAGTAGAGTTGCATGTAATCCTAGAGATAGGACGACATAAATTTTCCAGATTAGAGTCAAATCTAATAAGGGAATCCATAGATCGAGTTAATGCAACAAGAGGGGTTTTAATTAGAAAGAGATTTCAATTAATCAACCTAGAGTCAATTGTTTCTAGTCTCGAGAGAGATATGAACATAAATCAGGGATTTCTATGGATTAAATCAAGTGAATAAATCGTCTAATTCAGAAATAATAAGTGAAGTCTAGGTGGATTCTTCCTTGGGTATTGTCTTCTCTATCGGTTTTCTAAATAGTATTTTTCAACTTTTATCTCTATCGTAATCGTAGTTAATTAGATAATTAGTCTTAGTTAAAACATTCCTTTAATTGTTAGGCTAGATAATAAAAAAAGATAGTAATTACTAGTACTTTTAGTCCTTGTGGATACGATATTTCCAGTCTCACCATAACTATACTACTGTTCGATAGGTGCGCTTGCTTTAGTCAAAATTTTTTTAGTTAGTTTACCGACCATCAGAAATAATTCACAGCAACTCGATAGTTTGCTAACTTATGAACATACTTACTTACCAAAATCCATTTATCTCTTGACTATATCCCTACGTCAATTCAACCAATTAAACGAATTTTAGTAAACAAATATGTTAATGAACATACATACTTATTGAATCAAAATACTCTCTTGTACATATCCCTATGCCAATTCAAACGATTAATTCAATAACATAAGCACATTAAAGATCATGTGAGGTAACAATGTATTTCTACCTTGAAACAGTTTAATCACAATAATCTTGCAAGTTATACAAGGCAATTGTATCTCTTGATACCGTTGCTAATTTAACTCCCAACTACCTTAGAAGATTAAACATGCACTGATTAAGTATTGTGTCAATTAATTACAATTTCAATCCGTTTAAATAATTAATTCATTAGTTACCTTACAATTGTAATGCAATAATAACTTAGTCATGATTTTACTTAATCAAATATCTTACTAAGTCCCATAACAACATAAACACAATTTTAATAAATTAAGACGATGAAATGCAAACAACCTAACACGAATTAAATTTAACCCATATCAGTTAAATTAAACATACCAGCATCACAAATATTCATAGACATGTTCATCATAAAAACAAAAAAAAATTAAAATGATAGGGAACAAGAAGCAAATTCGATGTTCTCCGTGGCTTGACTAGTTGCTCCACTATTCCTTCTTCGTTTGTTCTTGTCAAATCGAGGCTTCTACGAACACTTGAATGCTGCTCCAAATGATGGAAGAATGACTCCTTTCCTAGAGATGAAATCGACAAGAGGATAAGGGAAAAATGGATGGGAAACAAAGAGAGAAAGTTGAGAGATGAAAGAAACGATGAGAATGTTGTGGTGTGTTGAAATGAGTAGCTAAGGGGGTTTTTTATAGGGTGAGAGGGCTACTAAAAATAGCTAAAATCAGCATTCAAAGATCCCTCCCATGGCTGGTCACACATGTGGCAAGTTTGAAGTTTTCAAACTTGCTATATTAAGGCTGGGGCAAATCTAGAAAGGAACAAATAATGGAGGGGTTTGTTTGCAGTTTGACAAAGTCTTCAAGGGCATTTTTTCAACCCAATTAATCAGCCAAGCAAGCTGATTGGGTCAGCATGCTGGACGGTTTTGGGCTGCCCAAAGCTTGGTTGGTTCGGTTCTCTCTGTTCAGCTCAACTTGGCCACTTTTCATAATTAATTAAAAATAATTTATTTTACACAAATTAAATTGGATTAAAATTAAAACTAATTATATTATGAATTAATACACATGATTTGGAACGTCTTTAGCAGAAAAGTTCATTCGTCTCGATGCCTCAAAAATCGCTTCTCGGTTTTGTGCTTTTAGTAGTGTTTGCTGAGCCAATTTTCGCCCTTTGTGCAAATCTATCAAAAATAATCAAAATTAATCAAAATTTATTATAAAATTAATTAAAATTCATTATGTTAATAATTTAAGTACAAAATAATTATTTTATAATATTTATATATTTTTTGACAATAATTTTACCGAAACTGTCTGAATTTGAGTTAAAAAGGGCAAGAACAAGAATTTTGATATTTATGCTACTTATATATACATATAATTCAAATTAATATCAATAACTACAATGATAGAAAAAATAGACTAAATGTTTTCTTAATTAAAACATGTAAATCCTTACCAATTTGATTTTATCCCCTTATTCAAGATTTAGCTGCAATCATTAAGTTTAACTTATGCCTTCATATGTTGAACATAGCAATTTCTCTCCACTAATGTAGGTAGCATATAAACTTGAATCAATAGGTCTTTACAAAGGTTGTAATGTGGCTCAGCTAGGGGTAGGTAAAAGATAGATAAATTTAGGCTAAAAAACCCTAGACTCAGCTTCAATCGGACCTACGGAGTGTTTACCTTCAATACACCAACTTACTTTGCTTTCACATGCTCTTTTGTACATCTATTTTCTTTCAAGTACGTATGCTCTTTTTTTTCTTTTTTTTGAGCATTTGATATTTCTTTTAAACTCCCCTAAACTTATTTCCAAAGAATATTCTACATAATACTGAGTCTAGTGTTTGGGACAATTTAAAGATAATTAAGAGAAACGTTATGGCTAAATATTGCAAAGGTTCAAATAAAATTAGGTCATATAGTCTCAAATTTGGGTTTCAAAAGGTAAAATTTCATCAAGGTCAGCTTGAAAGGCACAAACAGTCCAGAAAAAAGTTGCCTGAATCATTTTCAACATTCCATGCTTCCTAGTATTTCGCCTCAAGAAACTACTAAGTCAATTCTAGAGACTTAAACTTTCATGCATACCTAACTTTCCTAAGGAACTAAATTTTTATGGTATGGTTTGCATGATTTATTAAAAATACATTTATGTCATTATTAAGCTAACATAATAATTTATTGAAATAATCAAACTTTATTTATACTAAAGTTTAGCATACTTAACAAAATTTCAAATTTATTGAACAAAATATATCATAATCATAATTAAAAGAAAAAATTTATTCTGAGTGGAAACAATTTCAATTTTTTGGTCCCCCTACTTAAGATGAACAATGTCCTTATTGTTAAAAGTGAATAGATACTATCCACCAGGTAGGATTCTAGAAAAGAGGAGGTGAGTCAATTTGACTGCTTAAGTACCAAGCTCTCTCTAAGTCCAATCCTAGACATGTATATATCTATTGCCACACTTTATACTTTGTGACTTGTTTATTACTTATTTCCACGTCTTGTTTTATTATGCGGAAGTAAAGATTCCTAATTAAACTTAATCCTAAGATAACTTAAAAACAAAACATAAAATAAAGTCAAGATCCCCCCTTTTTATTTATTTGCAGATTCTTCCGAATTCGACTCGTCTTTTGCTCCATCATCTTTGTTTTTACATGAATCACTTCGCTCCCTCTTCGATAGTGGAGTCCATGTTTCAAATATGAAATTTGGAAACTCAGGCACAAAAATAAACATGTCATTACATATTTTTGTAAAAACACTTCTCATTGAGTCATCCCTTATTTTTGAATATCTCCAATAAGCTTGTTGCTGCCACTGCATATGTTGCATTAAGTCCATCAATTTTGACAGCTCATCTTGAAGATCTAGACGAGGTGACTGGATTTTGATCATTGAAGTTGCAACATCAGGGTCAGCTTTTTCTTCCATTAGTTTTGCTTATCAGGGATTTCAACTGATTATTTATTTGCAGATTCTTCCGAATTCGACTCGTCTTTTGCTCCATCATATTTGTTTTTTCATGAATCACTTCGCTCCTTCTTCGGTAGTGGGCTCCATGGTTCAAATATGAAATTTGGAAACTCAAGCACAAAAATAAATAGGTCATTGTATATTTTTGTAAAAATGCTTCTCATGGAGTCATCCTTTATTTTTGAATATCTCCAATAAGCTTGTTGCTGCCACTGCATATGTTGCATTAAGTCCATCAATTTTGACAGCTCATCTTGAAGATCTGGACGAGGTGATTGGATTTTGAACATTGATGTTGCAACATTAGGTTTAGCTTCTAGTTCCATTAGTTTTGCTTATCAGGGATTTCAGCTGATTGCATTGGTTCGATCTCTGTTGGATCTTCTTCTTCTTCTTCTTCTTCTTCTTCTTTTTCTTCTTCTTTAGGATCCTCACTTTCTTCAACTCGTTGCTGTAGAACAGAGTCTCCAGCTATTCGATAGAGGTCCCAATCTATGATTGTGCCCTTGCTATAACCTGTCTTCTTTACGTTTACAAGAATGTTAGCTTTCAAGCACACAATTGTTATCGTAAAAGGAAAGTAAGCTGGGCCAAAACGTCTAGCAGCACAATTTCGCATCTCTCTTGAGATGATTTTTCCCAAATCAATGGTTTTTCCAGTTAAAATCGAGTATAATAATACCATTCGATCTAATGAGATCATAGTTTCATGTGAACTAGGCATAAGGCTGAATCGGATGAAATAGAACCATACCTTCGCAAGTGGTATCAAATATTCTTTTCTACAAGTGTGAATTCCTTGTATTGACATAGCCTACTTGGAATTTGGAACTGTAAGTTCCTCAAGAATTTCTTTGAAATTTTCAGGCTCAATATCGCTCATCAAGGAAGAATATTCATCGTTTTCAAAATTAGGTAATTCAAAGATTTCATTAATAGCATTTGAGGTTATTGGTACCTTGATTCCGCAGACAGATACTTCTATCAACTCACTTGATGTTAAATTCGCATAAAATTCACGAACTAACTCCTTATCCACACTAGGTCTTTTCTCACAAAACAACTCCTAATTGAGAGTTTCAGCAACTTGATGAATGCGCGACATGAAATCAATATAATTGCTTTCTTTCAATGTGAAGCCTTTCTCTAGATGCATCTATTGATTCTTGAAGACACTTTCGTATCTCAATTTAGCTTCTTCAGGCACGAGTTCTTTTGCGAAGCATGATTAACCTGAACATAAGATGGAAAAAAATTTCTCAAAAATTTAATTAATATAAAATATTAATAATTCAATAAGTTGAAAAATTAAATTATTAAATAAAATTTAAAATTTAAGAGAAAAATTTGTCTTACCACCTTTTTATAAAAATTAAGTACCCCTAAAAAAATAATTAGAAGACAAAAGAGGTTGATTTAGGGTAGGTTGGAGGATTATCAGCTAAGGATGGTGTGACTAATAGGGCTGATGTGCTGCACGGGTGCTGGGCAGCAAGCGGACTCATCAAGCAGGTTCAAGGAGCGGCACAACCTGGCGTGGGCAGCTGCTCGGCAGCAGGCAGTAGGCAGCAATGGGGTGTGCGCGGGTTGGGGCGAGGAGCAGGTGCAGTGTTAAGGAGAAGGCCAGGCGAGCTGCTAGTGCACCGTGTGCGAAGGCTGCTGGGCGTTTGGTCGCCGACTGGGTTGTCGTAGTGCTATAGCTAGGGAGTTGAGGGCTATGGCACTAGGTGGTTTGGTGGGATGGAAGTTTGAATGAAGAAATATGGAGAAGGTTGGTGGTATTTATAGTGAGGGAAATAGGAGTTAAAGTAGAATTCTTAGAGAAATTTAATAATTAAAAATTCTAAGTTCTAATTCTACTCAATGTAAATAACAATTAATAATTAATATAATGCATATTAAATTATTATTTGCTATTAATTTATTAAGATAAAAACTTATCATATATAATATGATTAAATTAAAACTAATCCTAACTCTATTTAAAGTTGATAATAATTAATATATATTATAATAGATATAATTATATATTAATAATTATCATCTTTTTTAGTAAACTAAAAATATTTATTCTAGAAGCCTTTTGAAAATATTTACAAAAAGAGGCATCTAATTTTTAATATTTACAAAAAGAACAACCACATTTTGAAAATTCTTTAATTAAGTACCTAGACTTAAAGAAAATCTAAAATTGAGTTGCAATTTAAAACTTGGATCAAAATTGACCCTTTTATTTGAAACTAAATATTTATTTTGCCATTTAGGGGATAATTTCTCAGAACATTATGTTAAAACCAATTCTCAGGAAAGATTGGAGGGGTCACAAACGGTCCCGCTTAAGTTCTAATTTCCTAGACAGAATTTATTTAAACATACTAATCCCGAAAATATACCCTAAAACATTTATTCAAAAAGAAAAACAAGGGAAATTAAATATCCAATAAAATGAACGAGATTTGATCCCATTCAATTTTATCCCCCCAGTAATGTTTCAAGCGCTGAACATTGACTCGAAAAATACCTCCCTTACCTTGAAGGTCGACAACTCCGTACAGATAAACTCGGTGAATTGTAAATGGGTCGGACCAACGTGATTTTAACTTACCTGGAAAGAACTTTAATTTGGATTTAAATAACAAGACTTGCTGTCCTGCTTCAAATTCTCGAACTCGAATATACTTGTCATGCCATTTCTTAAGTCTCTCTTTGAGTAATTTGGCATTCTCGTATGACAATATTCAGAATTCTTGTAACTCGTTGAGCTGGATCATCGTCTTTCTTTAGCAAGCTTAAGATCCAAGTTGAGTTGTTGGAGAGCCCAGTAAGCTTTGTGTTCTAACTCCAAGCGCAGATGACATGCTTTCCCAAAGACCAACCTATAAGGTGACATCCCTAAAGGTGTCTTATATGTTGTCCTGTAGGCCCATAAAGCATAATCTAGTCTTTTGGACCAATCTTTTCAGTTCAGGCAAACTACCTTTTCAAGTATGCCTTTGATCTCTTTGTTTGCCAGTTCAGCTTGCACATACGTCTACGGATGGTAAGCTGTGGCAACCTTATGCTTTACTCTATGTTTGTCAAGTAACCATTTCAACCACTTGTTCACAAAATGGGACCCTTCATCGCTGATGATGGCTCTTGGGGTTCCAAACCTTGTGAACACATGCTTCGGCAAAAACTTCATCACAACCTTAGCATCATTTGTCAGATATGCCTCGGTTTCAACCTATTTAGGCACATAGTCTACTGCTACCAATATGTACTTGCGACATTTCCAACCCTTTAACATCGATCACAACTCTTTACGTAAGCATATGCGTCTTTAAATAGTGTTGGCCAAAAGAATCTAGCTTGTAATACTTTGGCCGTAGTACGTGTACCTCCGAAGTGTCCCCCACTCGAAGCTGAATGACAATGATATAGAATCTTATGTACTTCATCTTCTACCATGCACCTTCTGATCATTTGATTTGTATACTTTTTAAACAAGTATGGTTCTTCCCAAAAATAGTACTTCACATCTTGAAGAAACTTTTTCCTTTGATGACATGTCTTATTGTAACACTTGGGTTTGTGCAAGTGTACATAGTCGTTATAAAGTAATAAGTAAGTATCAAGTTATCATCTCCACATGGATTTTATTTGTGCTAAGTCAATTAATTTTAGAATTATATTAACAATTTGATAAATAAAAATAATATAATTGAGAAGTGATGATTAAAATATATTAAACTAAATGCAATGATCCCTGATGTGATTTATCCTAACATGCAACTATTTGAATGAAATAGATTTTAGTAAAATTAACACAGTAAGCAAAAATTATAACATAAATAAGCTAGGACAATTACTTTAATTAAACTTAAATTATTATCAACATGCTTATCAATATTTGGAAAAACATTCCATGGCAACTTGATCTTTCATGAGTTTGGAAACCACATTAGGTCCTTTCAGAATCCTTTACTTAGTAAATACGCATTTTACTGATCCTTATTTACTAAAAGTTTCTTAGCATTCGTGCGAGGTAAGAGGGACGTGTTAGGTTTGAAACAGTTTAATCAGACAAATCTAAAAACTATGCAGATAACAGAGCCTGGTTAGGGTTGTTATGCAACTTGCAATTTAATCAGGTTAGGATCTAAATTGAGCATGCACATTTCAATTATGAGTCCATTAGCCGTCGTTTGGTTAGGATCGCTCAGCTAATTCAGGTGCATTTAAATCACGTATGAACGAAATACATACTTGATTTTAATTGAAAACATGACCGATTGAGGCACAAACATTATAAGCATGAATAAATAAATATTATTCAATCAAAATAATCATCCTAGCTTAAATAATATTAAGCTATCATTGTTGTAAATAAGAACAGTAAACAAAGAGCAAACATTCTTGAATTAAGTTAAGGAAAAGAAAGATTAAACCCAAATCAAAGTGGTTATCACCCAAGACTGCTCCTTCATTCCTTCGCTTCGCTTCTTTACTGATGGCTCTCCGAGGTGGCCAACCAAGGGCTTTTTAAGAGGCTAATTTGTTGAAAATCTTTATGCAAAGATGATGATGGGCGTAAGGGCTAAGAGAGTTGAGAGAGAAGAGAATGATGAATGAGTGAGGGATGACTGAGGGATGATGGATGATTAGAAAAGTGAGAAATGGGGTCTTATTTATAGGTGAGGCAAGGGAGCTAGTTTGCTAAAAATAGGAGTGCCCATCTTTTGCAATTTCATCCAAGGGTGGCCGGCCATGATTTGTGGAAATGTGGCTGATTTTTTCTTGATTTAAGTGCCACAACATCATCAGGATCAGGACTCGGTCAATTGCAAATCTCTGGGTAAATCTTCGATCTTTTCAACTTTTCAAAGACCTTGTGTAATTAAACCAAAAATTGATTTATGAACATCCACATGCAGCCGAATTTTGGATTGACTTGGTCCTCCATTTGGATGGTTTTGTAATCAACATAAAACTCTCAGACCTGTCCAAAAATAGTAGATAATTTAGAGGACCAAAGAATGTAATTTAACTACTTTAATTAATCAATTTACTTAATTAATTAAAACCGAATTTATTAATGAAACATATTAAAATAAATTATTAAATATAACTTTATATTTTATTATTTAATTTAATCATGCATGACCCACTTTATAGCTTGAAAATATAATATGCTCAAATTAATATAAAGAAGCCATTTTCTGCATGAAAACTATATAATAAAGCATAAAATCACATTTTAATAATATTTATGTCCCAATTTCATATTTTTATATATTCCATTAATTTATTAAGAAATTACTTGGTTTTAATAACAAATTTAAGTAAAAAAGTGATGAATTATATAGGAAAAATCCTATATATTTTTCAGTTTACACACCCCCAAACTTAAATCATTGCTCGTCCTGAGCAATTTTCATGCACAGCACAAGGTTTCGCTAAAGCAAAATTGCTAAAAGTATAAGCAACATTAATCCTTGCCCTATAATCATGTATTAAAAAATTCATGCTCATAGATCTTCTTTATTAACAAGTAAATCATACGCAAACATTTTGAAAATTTTATACTAAGTTTCAAGATATGCCAACATGAATCATAGTATGTATATATATAACAACCATAGATAATATTCTTCATTCAACATAATTTCTCCTCAATCAAGCAAAACAATCATAAGGCTTATTTATGATCTTCATATGTTGAACTTAGAACTCCCTCTCCACTAATGTAGGTGACATAATCATCAAATCAATAGGTCTTTTATAAGGTTGTAATGGGGCTCAGTTAAAGGTAGGGATTTTAAGAGATGAGAACTTTCGGTTTCAAAATCTTAACCTTTAATTTTGTCTTGGATTTTTTGAAATACAACCTTTTTCTTTAAGTGAACCTTTGGAATACCCCCAAACTTATTTTGAACTCATGTTCATACATTTTTCTTTGTGGAAATTGAGCAAAATTTTCTTCACTTTTTTTTTAAAGCATGAACACGTACATCCTTTGAAAATTTCCTCAAATGTCATTTACCAAGACAACTTTAGTTAATATAGTTGCACAAAATTAGGATAACTTCAAAAGATGGAGATATGGCTTGTAATGTAGGTTCATTGCAATAAACAAACCTTTTAAGCTCAAAATTATAGTTTCAATTATCTATATCATAAGGTGGGCTTGAAAAGGCTCAAACGATTCAAAGAGATAGTGCCTATATCATTTTAGATTTTTTTGTCTCCTAGGATTTCTGTAATATCCTGATTTTGGGCCTAGTCGGAATAGTGGTTTTGTGACCATAAAATCCGAGATAGAAATAATTATTTTATGATTATTTTGAGGTCTATGATATGATTGCATGATTGTGTGAAATTTTCGTGAAGAAATTTTATGCATAAAGTGCTTAAATTGAAATTAGGGACTAAATCGAATAATTTGTAAAACTTGCATTCTAGAAGTTTCTAGTATGAAATTGTTTTGAAATATTAATTAGAAGGTCTTAAATAGCAATTTTACCAATTTCTAAGTTGATGGACAAAAATTGGACATGGATGGAATTTTTGGAAAGTTTAGTAGTAAGGGCATTTTGGTCATTTAGGGGTAAAATGAATTAAAATACAAAATTGAAAGCCAATTTTGCTCATCTTCTTCACCATGGCCGAATATAGCAAGGAGAAACCATGGCTAGGGTTTTTCAAGCTTCCAAGCTCGATTGTAAGTCCATTCTAGCCCCGTTTTTCAAGTTCTTTACGTTTTTGGAGTCTCGGTAGCTCGATTAAGCTTATGCTAGCAATAATTCAACCTAGGGTTCATATTTGGAAAAGAACCCATAGGTGAAATTTGTGTATTTTGGTGTTTTATGATAGAATATGAGGTTTTAAATTATATTAGACAACTTGTGCTACTTGGTTTTAAGTGAAAACGAGCAAAAGGGCTTAATCGGTAAAAATACCTAATAGTCATAAGTATATGTTAGAGTGAGAATTTGATGTTGCCATAGAAGGGAAAAATGATCAGCATGTCATAAAACATAAGAAAATAGGCTGAAGTTTAATTTACGTGCTTTGGGGCAAAAGTGTAAATATGCAAAAGTTTAGGGGCAAAATTGTAATTTTTCCAAAATATGATTTTGGGTCAATTTGAATAATGTGAGTCCTAACTAGACTATATTTTAAATGATAGAGCAAGGAAAACTGAAATTCGGGCTAAAATGGGGAAAATTCCAAGTTGTGGACGAAATGGTAAAAGTAGCCATTTTCGCATGCTAGGTAAGTTCATATGTAAATGTTGGTAACATAGTTATTATTTTAAATGTTTTTATATTATTTAAATGATATGATAATTATTATGAAATATTATACTCGTGATAATTGTTTGATAATATGTCAAATTATGTGATATACTTGGAAAATGTGAAATACTCTGAAAGTATCGGTATTGGTATTCCGTAGAAGATGGTTGAGACACATGATTGGTAAAAAGGTCCCGTTGAACCTTAGGAATGGATTAGGATACAAGTGACATGTCACTGGGATATTTGGGCATCCGAACTCGTTGAGTTGAGTCCGAGTTCGCTTATGGGCGGGTTACATAGTAGCTTGGCTACATATGTGGCACTTATGTGCAAACTTTCCATGTATCCGAATTATATCCCGATGTGTTCAACGGGTAAAGTTCTACTCAAATGGAGGAATACTCAAGATGAAAGGGACGTATTGGTAAGTGTTGTGAAATGGATACTTTGAACAGGTATGTACTTAACCCTCGGGTTGAAAAATCGATATAACAACAATATGGTAAGATGATAAATGAAAATATGATATGAATGTCTTGGTGATGATTATGCAAATGATGTTTTATGTTTGCTTATATGGTTATGTTACTTGCTATTTGCATGTGAACTTACTAAGCATTTATGCCTACTCCCTCCTTTACATTCCTTGTAGTGTTGACAAGCCAGCTCAAAAATCGGGAACGGTCGGAGGCACGCTCACACTATCCGTATACCATCTTGGCATAATGGCTTGTATATTTTGAGTATGGCATGTATAGCATTATAATCATTTTGTATTTATGGTCTTATGATATGGTTATTGAGTAGTATAAAAATGATTGGTAATGATTAGCCATCGGAATGGCTAATTATGACCATATTTGGTGTTATGTATGTCAAATTGCTAGTTAATCCATGAAAACCATGAAATAGGTAAAATTTACCATAAAATAGATTCAGACAGCAGTAGTGACGTGAATTTGAAAAATCATTAAAAATAGTAGAGATATAATTAGATGATGAATAAAATATGTAATTGAAGAATTATGAGTCTATTTTCATATGGAAGAAACGAAACAGGTATATGAGTTATATTTTATGTGATGCTTAAATTTTTGTGAAACAGGGCCAGAGCAATTTCTGAATCCCCTATTCTAACTTTGGAAATACACCATAAATTGTATAAAAATAATTAGAAGTTATAATTTATATGTACAGATTTATTATTGAGTCTAGTTTTATGAGAAATAAACTTCATAGTCATTGAAATTCTGTACAGAGAGATATCTGATTCGTAATACACAGAGGTCAGAGAAGTCAAACCCTGAAACAGGGGAGACTTCAACTAACAAACTGTACTAATTGGCCTAGCCAAAAATTCTAAAAAAAAATTAGTAAATAAATATATGAGTCTAGTTTCAGGAAATATTTACAGAATTGGATTTTGAGTTTCAGAACTCGAGATATGAATTTTTAAGCGACTGTGATGCAGTTAGCTAGCTTGTCTGGAATTTCTAAAATTAAATTGTTTGAGCTATTTAAGCAATGAATTAAGTCTGTTAACACCTCGTGTTCGACTCCAGCAATGGTCTCGGGTACGGGGCGTTACAATTTCGCCTCAAGAAAGTTACTAAGTCAATTCTAAAGATATAAACCTTCATGCATGTCTAATCTCAAAAGAAACTAAGTTTTCATGGCAAACATTACCTAAGACTAAGATCATACAATTATTCCATTCTGCATGATAACATACAATCACTCAGATAAAATCATCATTCATGCTTGCATACAAGCTATCTTATTAACAAAGAATTTCTCTAAACATTCATGTATTAAAACATACTCATAAAAGAAATGATTGAAACATACTTAAAAATTTTAAAGATTTTGAACAATTATTTGCCTTACCCCCCTTTAAAAAGAAGCAATGACTTCATTGCAAGAACAAAGTAATGAATGAAAATTGAACACCAGGTAGGGTTAAAATGAAAGAGAGGTGAGTCATTAAGACTGCTTAAATGCCAAGTCTTTCTTCATAATCCAATCCTAGACATGTTCTTTTCCATTACCACATCATTTAGTCTTTTTCTTTTTAAAGAAGCATTTATTCATACTTGCTATGTTTTATTTTGCAGAAATTAAATCCTAGTTACTAAAGAAACAAATTCCTAAAGACCTAAAATAAATAAATAAAAAGACAAGAATCCCCCCTTTTATTTTTCTGACTCATTCCCCCTATCTTCTTTAGCTCCTTCTCTGCTTGTATAATCAGTATCTTCCATCCATGTCTCAATGATAGCATCTGGGAACTTAGGAACAAAAGTGTTGGAGATATTCTTAAAAGTATTTCGAATTGAATCATCTCTAATTTTTACATATTTCCAGTAAGTTTGTTGTTAATTGTGCATGAACTTGCACATATCCATCAACGTTGACAACTCTGATTTCATTGAAGTACTTGCAGAAGTTGGCATGGGATTTGTATATTCAGGTTCAACACTTAACTTGACTGGTTCTTTTTCTGACTCAACCCTGAGTTCAGGGTTTGCAGATCCTTCAACTGGTTTAGGACTGTTTGGTTCCTTATCAGATTCTTCTTCTTCAGTAGCTATAACTGATTCAGTTTCAGTTTCATTTGTTGACTCTTTAGTATCTGGCTCAGTTGGTTCTTCTTGCTTACCTTAATTCAGCTCATGCACCTTCTCTGCTAACCTTTCAAGACCATAACTTGTAATGCACCCTTGGACATATTGCCCCTTCAAATTCACTTATGTTTCAACACAGGTCCTTAAGCAAA
The DNA here is from genome assembly GCA_025698465.1 of Gossypium longicalyx. Classification (NCBI taxonomy): domain Eukaryota; kingdom Viridiplantae; phylum Streptophyta; class Magnoliopsida; order Malvales; family Malvaceae; genus Gossypium; species Gossypium longicalyx. The sequence continues at coordinate 12,592,831 of CM047000.1, forward strand.
GTGAAGTGATTAATGATGGGAAATAAGCACTTCCTGTCTTCTTTTTAGCACAATTATAAATCTCCTTGAGGATAATTTTCCTAATATTAATGGACTTTTCTATCAAGGTTGCATATAACAAGAGCATTCGTTCCATTGAGATGGTGGAACTATGTGAGAATGGCATAAAACTGTAGCGAACAAAATAAAACCATGCCTTTGCTACTGGTTTTAGGTATTCCCTTCGGCAAGAATGGCTTCCATACTTTCTTATAATCCATTGGGATCCCAGATTTGTCACAACATCAAGTCCTTTTTCTTTCAAACGATGACCTCAGTAGCATCTTGTGTGGTCAAAGTTCCATAGAACTCTCGAACTAGTTCATTATCGGGAAGCGAACGAGCATCACAAAATCATTCCCACTTGAGAGCATTGATTGTCTTTCGAATTGGAACAAGGACAACCATCAAGTCATTACTCTTCAAGTTAAAACCTTTTTCTGGCATCATAGGTTGATGCTTGAAAATTGAATCAAATCTCTCTTTCACTTCTTCATCAATCACAATTAGGTTTTTAGGAGTACTCTTTGACGATCTAGTTCTTTTGCGAAAAATGGTATTTTCCTGAAAATTCGGCAAAGTTCTACTTACAAGGGAAAAAGAGAAATCGACAAGTGGGTAGGATCTGCTTCAGGGAACCTTGCAACGGTGAAGAGGTTGCGGCAGCTAAGGCAGCATGCGGCAGTAATGGTAGTGTGCGACGTCAATAGCGGCTACGTGCGACAACAACGTTGATGCTTCGACTATCTCTTTGTGGCGGTTATAGGAGATTTTGGCAAAAAGGGGAGGAGAACTAGGGTTTCTTTTGAGACTTGAGATTGACGGCACAAGAGAAAGGTTTAAGGATTTTTGGGGTTTAAGCAAATAGCTTTGAGGGATATGAAAAATAGTAAAATGAAGAGGGGTTTCTATAGGGAAAAATTAGGGCAACATGTAGCAAAAACTTAGCTACATTAGGGTTACTTGGGTGGCAAGCAATGGAAGTGGTGGCAATAAGTGTGGAGTTTTCCCTCTTTTTGCTGTCTTGGGCCTCAAATTCAGATTGTATCTTACTAAAAAAAAATTGTTTTGTACTTAGGCCAAATTTGACCCCTTTTATTAACATAAAAATTAAAATTTAAACAAAACAAATGAAACTAAAAAAAATTTTTAAATCTTAATTAGAAAATTTCTTCTCAATAAATTACATTAAATTAATTCCCAGGAAAGGTTGGAGGGGTCATAGTGGTCCCGCTTAAGTTTCAATCTCATTAGACAGAATTAATTAAATGAAATTAAGAAAATAAATCTTAATTAATTATTTATTTACAAAACAAGTTTATGAAAAATCAAGGGTCTGTTAATTTGAATGAGGATTCAACTCGCTCAACGTCACCATCCCAATAATGTTTGAGACATTGACTGTTGACTTTAAAAGTACCTCCGTAATTGTCGTATAATTCAACAGCTCCATAAGGATAAACTCGATAGATGGTATAAGGTCCTTTCCGTCGGGATTTCAGCTTCCCAGGAAATAACTTCAGCCTTGAATTAAATAACAAAACCTTTTGACCTTCTTTAAACTCGCGAGGTCGTATATGACTATCATGCCATCTTTTTTTATCTTTCTTTATACATTTTGGCATTCTCATAGGAAAACAACCTCAGCTCTTCCAACTCATCCAACTGTAACATCCTTCTCTCACTGGCTTACTTAAGATCAAAATTGAACTTCTTCAAAGCCCAGTGAGCTCTATTCTTCAACTCTAATGGCAAATGACATGGCTTTCCAAAAACCAACCGATAAGGAGTTATTCCTAACGGTGTCTTAAATGTTGTTCGATAGGCCCATAATGCATCATCAAGCCTTCAAGACCAATCTTTTCTGTTGGGGCGTACTATCTTTTCAAGGATACTTTTGATTTCACGGTTCACTCTTTCAACTTGCCCATTGGACTGGGGGTGATAAGCAGTAGCAATCTTATGCTTCACATCATATTTTTCAAGCAATCACTTAAGCCACTTGTTCACAAAATGAGAACCTTCATCACTAATAATAGCTTTTGGTGTCCCAAATCATGTAAACACATTCTTATGTAGGAATCGCATGACTACCTTAGCATCATTTGTAGGGTATGCTTCAGCTTCAACCCACTTGGATACATAGTCCACAATAACTAAGATGTATTTGTTCCCATACGAAGAATGAAGCGAGCCCAAAAAGTCATTGCTCCATACGTCGAATAATTCAATCTCCAAAATATTTGTTAAGGGCATTTCATTCCTCCTTGACATGTTTCCGCTCCTTTGGCATCTATCACAGTTCTTCACATAGGCATAAGCATCTTTAAATAGTGTAGGCCAAAAGAAACCTGCTTGCAAAACCTTAGCTGCAGTACGTGCACCACCAAAGTGTACCCCACTTGGAGATGAATGGCAATGATATAAGATCTCAGTAATCTCACTTTCAGCTACACATTTTCAGATTATATTATCTGCATACTGTTTAAACAAAAATGGGTCTTCCCAAAAATAATACCGACTGTCATGAAGGAATTTCTTCCTTTGTTGGTATGTCATTTCTTGAGGAATTATTCCACATGCAAGATAATTGAAAAAATCAGTAAACCAAGGTGTTTCATGAATTCGACTCACCTCAAATAAGTGTTCATATAGGAAATTCTCGTTGATAGGCACATGTGGTTGAGTTACCTCATCTTGCTCCAGCCTCGACAGATGATCAGCTACTTGATTTTCAACACCTTTTCTGTCTTGGATCTCAATGTCAAATTCTTGGAGTAAAAGTATCCAACAAATTAGCCTCGATTTTGCCTGTTTCTTCATGAGCAAGTATTTAATGGCCGCATGATTTGTAAATACTGTAACTTTGGTACCTATAAGATATGGGCGAAATTTGTCAAAAGCAAAGACTATAGCAAATAATTCCTTTTTAGTTACTGTATAATTGAGTTGGGTTCCCGTTAAGGTTCTACTTGCATAGTAAATGGGGTGGAACACTTTATGTTTTCTTTGACCCAGCATAGCTCCAACAACATAATCACTTGCATCGCACATAAACTCAAAAGGTGTGCTCCAATCGGGTGTAATGATTATTAGGGCTGAGATTAATCATTTTTTTAGCTCTTCAAAAGCTTCTAAACATGCTTTGTTAAAATCGAACACTGCATCTTACTCTAACAACAAACACATCGGCTTAGAAATTTTCGAGAAACCCTTGATAAACCATCAGTAAAAACTGACATGGCCTAAGAAACTTTTGACTCTTTTCTCATTCAGTGGGGTCGGTAATCTTTCAATTACGTCCACCTTTTCTTTGTCGACTTCAATTCCTTTGTTTGAAATTCTATGCCCTAAAACAATCCCTTCCTTAACCATAAAATGACATTTCTCCCAGTTAAGGACAAGATTCGTCTCTTCGCATCTCTTCAGTATCTTAGCCAAATTACTCAAACAAGTATCATAAGTGTTACCAAAAACAGAAAAATCATCCATGAAAACCTCAACAAAATTTTCAACCATACCAGTGAATATTGCCATCATGCATCGTTGAAATGTTACAAGTGCATTGCATAAACCAAAAGGCACTCGCCTAAAAGCAAACGTATCGTACGAACAAGTAAAGGTTATTTTATGTTTGTCTTCCGAGGCTACAACTATTTGGTTATATCCCGAATAACCGTTTAAAAAATAATAGAATTAATTACCTGCCAATCTATCTAACATCTGATCCATAAAAGGCAATGGAAAATGGTCCTTTCGAATGGCTTTATTTAGCTTTCTGTAGTCAACACAAATTCTCCAACCGGTAATAGTTCTCGTTGGAATTAACTCGTTACGCTCATTCTCAACAATTGTGATTTTACCTTTCTTCGGTACACACTGCACCGGACTTACCTATGAAGTATCTAAAATAGGATAGATGACCTGCATCTAACCATTTGATCATTTTCTTTCTCACAACTTCCTTCATAATAGGATTGAGCCTCCTTTGCCCATCAATTCAAGCTTTTTCACCTTCCTCTAAAATAATCTTGTGCATGCAAAATGAAGGGCTTATACCTTGAATATCAGCTATGGTCCAACCAATTGTTTTCTTAAATTTCTTTAGAACAACAATTAGTTGCTCCTCTTGATCTTTTAATAGTTCTACTGAATTAATCACAAGCAAAGTGGAACAGTCACCTAAATAAACATATTTCAAATGGTAAGGAAGTACCTTTAGTTCGAGTTTAGGTGGTTCTTCAATTGACAACTTGGGTTGCACAAATTCTCTGACTTCAAACTCTAATGGTTCAAATCGTGTGGATTGAATAAAATTTCTCGGATTGGCTTCCACCAAAGCCATATTTTCTTCACCTTCTTCATCCTTCAAAGGGTCAAACCCTAAGGCTTTCTCCAATGGATCTTCTTCAAAATTACTTTCCATAGAAATTAAGGTTTCTAACGTCTTCATAACTGGACACTCTTCTATCAGATCGGAAAGTTTCATCGCTTTAAGAATGTTAAAAGTTACCTGATCATCTTGAATTTGCATGGTGAGTTCACCTTTCTGCACATCAATTGACATTCTTCCTGTGGCTAGGAAAGGTCTCCCAAGGATAATTGGCACTTTCTTATCTGCTTCAAAATCTAGATTAATGAAATTAGCAGGAAAAATAAATTTATCGACTTTTACCAAAACATCCTCGATCTTTCCTTTGGGGTATGCTAAAAATTGATCCGCTAGCTGAAAAGTCACAGTTGTATGTCTTACGTCACCTATCCCTAGCAGCTTGAAAATAGACTTAGGCATCAAATTGATACTCGCTCCTAAGTCACACAAAGCTTTACCACAGTAAAATTCACCAATGTTACAGGGTATCGTAAAGCTTCATGGATCCTTCAATTTCGATGGCAGCTTGTTCTATTGGAATGCACTGCACTCCTTTGTCAAGGCGATAGTCTCATGCTCACTAAGTCATTTCTTCTTGGATAGTACATCCTTCATAAACTTCACGTAATTCAACATTTGTTCTAAAGCCTCCACCCATAGAATATTGATGTGTAATTGCTTCAAAACATCCAAAAACTTCTTGAATTGCACCTTTTGTTTCTACTTGTGTTGCTGCAATCTTTGCGAATAGAGAGGTGATGGAACTTTCGGTTGAACTGGACAACTCTTCTGAGTAGGTAAATCTGCATCCAAAGAAGATGTTCAAGTATCTAAATTCACTAAGTTAGGATTTACCTTGTCAGTCTTTACAGTTTCTGATTCTTTTGGTGTAGGAATTTCAACAGTTGGTTGATTCTCCTCCTTTTCAATAGGCTTGTCTTCGACATCAATCAATCGGGGTTCAAGAATTTTACCACTTCGTAATGCCACTACCTTGATATGTTCTTTACCCAAGTTTTTTGGATTCTCAGTATTGCTTGGCAATGTTCCTTGCGGTCTATTACGAAGCTCCGTAGCTAACTGACCTATTTGGTTTTCCAAATTTTTCAGTGTTGCTACTTGGCTCTGGATCAAAACGACATTCTTTGCCATGTATGCTTTCAAAAAGTTCTCTAAACTATCTGATGATTCAGCTTGGGCTAGTTTTGGAGCTTGCTGATTAAACCCTTGAGATTGGTTGGGTCTATGCTGCATAAAGTTGTTGTTTGGTCCATTTCCTTGGTTGCTCCAAGAAAAGTTGGGATAATTACACCATGAAGGATTATATAAGTTGGACTGGGGTCCTTGTCCATTCCTATTTTGATGTTGGTTCCCCATATAGTACACTGACTCGGGATTCAATGGGAAATTCTTGAAAGAATGACCTTCCCCACAGTACACACAGGAAACTACTGAGCTGCAAAATTATTAGCACTATTAGTGGTAAGCTACTTTAACATAGAGGAAATAGACGATACCTGAGCTGATAACGAAGTGAGAGTATCAATTTCATAAACTCCAGCTATACGTCTTTCTGAAGCTATTCGATTTGTTGGCCATTGATAGTTATTACCCGCGATCCTCTAAATGATCTTATAAGCCTAATTAGAAGACTTAGAAAAAATTGCACCATTCGCAGAAACATCTACCATCAATCTTGTATGTGCATTGAGACCATTATAGAATGTCTCCAACTGGATACAATGAGGAATCCCATGATGAGGACACTTACAAAGTAACTCTTTGAATCACTCTCAAGCCTCATACAAAAACTCGTCATCCAACTGTTGGAAAGTTGTGATCTCGTTCCTCAACTTAGCGTTCTTGCTAGGTGGGAAATAATTTACCAAAAATCTCTTTGCTAATTCTTGCCATGTAGATATGGAACTTGGTGGCAATGAATTGAGCCATGCTCGTGCTCAATCTTGCAACGAGTATGGAAACAATTTCAACCTCAGGCATCTTCAGTCACACCAGCTATCTTGAATGAATCACTCACCTCCATAAACAATTGAAGGTGGACATGTGGATCTTCCGTGGGCATACCACTAAATTGGCCCACTGTTTGTAGCATTTGAAACATCACTGGTTTTAATTCGAATTGGGTTGCCTCAATATCTAGCCTTCTAATTCCTGGATTTAACTCATTGAAAAGTGGCACAACATATTGTCTGATGCATCGATCCCTATCATCGACCATGAGGATGGGATTTCGTACATGATCAGCTTCATTACCTTGGTCTTGATTCTAATTTCTAAGGTCCATCTTGTTCTGTCTCTGAGATATTTGTTTACGTCTTTTTTGTCTGAAAGTTCGCTCAATTTCAGGGTCTGCTGGGAGTAAATCGATAATTCGATCTATGCTCATAAACACCTGAAAATAAAATCACAAAATTAAAAAAAAATAAGTTAGTAATGTTAGAAATAACAAAATTGAAAATAAATAATTTCACAAAAAATGACTATGGCAATAGTTAACAATCCCCGCAACGGTGCCAAAAACTTATAACGTTTGGGTTTGTGCAAGTGTACACGGTCGTTATCAAGTAATAAGTAAGAATCTAATTATCGTCTCCACAAGGATTATGTTTGTGCTAAGTCAATTAATTTGTAGAATTATATTAACAATTTGATAAATAAAAACAATATAATTGAGAAGTGATGATTAAAATATATTAAACTAAATGCAATGATCCCTGATGTGATTTATCCTAACATGCAACTATATGAATGAAATAGATTTTAGAAAAATTAACACAATAAGCAAAAATTATAACATAAATAAGCTAGGACAATTACTTTAATTAAACTCAAATTATTATCAACATGCTTATCAATATTCAGAAAAACATTCCACGGCAACTCGATCTTTCATGAGTTTGGAAACCACATTAGGTTCTTTCAGAATCCTTCACTTAGTAAATACGCATTTTACTGATCCTTATTTACTAAGGGTTTCTTAGTATTCGTGCGAGGTAAGCGGGACGTGTTAGGTTTGAAACAGTTTAATCACACAAATCTAAAAGCTATGCAAATTCAGAGCCTGGTTAGGGTTGTTATGCAACTTGCAATTTAATCAGGTTAGGATCTAAATTGAGCATGCACATTTCAATTATGAGTCCATTAGCCGTCGTCTGGTTAGGATCGCTTAGCTAATTCAGGTGCACTTAAATCACGTATGAACGAAATACATACTTGATTTTAATTGAAAACATGAACGATTGAGGCACAAACATTATAAGCATGAATCAAATAAATATTATTCAATTAAAATAATCATCCTAGCTTAAATAAAATTAAGCTATCATTGTTTCAAACAAGAACAGTAAGCACATAGCAAACATTCTTGAATTAAGTTAATGAAAAGAAAGATTAAAACCTAATCAAAGTAGCTGTCACCCAAGACTGCTCCTTCATTCCTTCGCTTCGCTCCTTTACTGATGGCTCTCTGAGGTGGCCGACCAAAGGCTCTTTAAGAGGCTAATTTGCTGAAAATCTTTATGCAAAGATGATGATGGGCATAAGGGCTAAGAGAGTTGAGAGAGGAGAGAATGATGAATGAGTGAGGGGTGATTGAGGGATGATGGATGATTAGAAAAGTGAGAAATGGAGTCTTATTTATAGGTGAGGCAAGGGAGCTAGTTTGCTAAAAATAGGAGTGCCCATCTGTTGCGATTTCATCCAAGGGTGGCCGGCCATGATTTGTGGAAATGTGGCTGATTTTTGCTTGATTTAAGTGCCACAACATCATTAGGATCAGAATTCGGTCAATTGCGAATCTCCGAGTAAATCTCCAATTTCTTCAACACTTCAAAGACCTTGTGTAATTAAACCAAAATTTAATTTATGAACATCCACATGCAGCCAAATTTTGGGTTGACTTGGTGTAACACCCCAAACCCAGCCTGGACACTATGGCCGAGTCTAGCGCGTCATATTGAAGTGTTTTAGTGAAAACCTTGTTTTCATTGAAAACCCTTCCTTAAGATATGAACCTTAGTTAACTTATGAAAACACTCTTTTCAGTTGCAGAAGCCTTGTTTAAAACATTTGACTTAAGAAAACTTATCATTTAAAAATTTAGTTGCGGAAACGTAGAAAAACATACTATGACTTAGGAAACCCATGTTCAACTTCTCGTAATTACAATGCATAAAAATGACAATAATCCAAATAATAACAAAATGGAAGCCTTATTACAATCAGGTCTGAAACATACTTAATAAAATAGAAACTTATATGCTTTTAAAAGGAAAAAAACACATCCAAGTTGTCTTGCTAGCTGGCCACCCAGAGTCCCTCCAAACATCAAACCTTCTACCAAGCATCACCTAAAAATAAAATAAAAGAGGGGGTGAGTTTTCACAAACTCAGTGTGTACAACCCTCGACGAGTAACAAACATTCAAGAATCATCATACATCAAACATGCAATGCAATGCAGTGCAATCCCATCCCAATAATCCATCTGCTACACACCAACTCCGTCCCCCGATACACATCATGTGGGGATATAAATATCGACCCACCCAACCGATACACATCCAGGGTAGCCCGGTTGTGGAACTACCTTTATTTACATATTGGGCTTAAAAGCCGTCGGTGGATCCACGATTGTCAAGCAACCATGTGATCCTTATATACTTCCTCCGTTGCATAATTCCCAACCCATATGCAACCTAAGCAGAATATCATATGTATGCAGCAGATATGCGTGTAACATCCATAAAACTTACATTCAACACATAGGGGTATTTTGGTCATTTTTTCCATTAGGGGCATTTTGGTAATTTTTCCTTTATTATGGGTTTTTACTTACCTTGGCTCATTAACAAATCCCATGAGATAAGATGAATGAATACTATACACCAGGTAGGATTCCAGAGAAGAGGAGGTGAGTCATTAATCGTGTTATTTTGTGATAGGTTTTAAATATTTATAATTAATCGTTCTTGAAACTAACTATTATCACGATGTAGACAAGTGTACCTATCGAACAGCAGTATAGCTTTAGCAAGACCGGATTATTGAACCCAAAGGAACTAAAAGTACTAGTAATGACTGTCTTTTTATTATCTAGCCTAGGAATAAGGGGGTTTATTTTAACTAACTAATTAACTAAACTAAGAATTCATAGAAAATAGAATTGCGGGACTACTTTTGGAAAATGATTGAATTAAGACAATACCTAAGGAAAAATCCACCTAGACTTCACTTGTTATTTGACTCTGAATCGGATGATTTACTCATTTGACTTGATCCGTAGAAATCCCTAAGTTATATTATTATCTCTCTTGAGACTAAAAACGTCTAACCCTAGGTTGAATAATTGAAATCTCTTTCTAATTAACTTTCTAGGGTTGCAACTCCCCAAAAAAATCCAGAAACCCAAAAATCCCGAAATCCTGAACTTTCTTTGTTTTTAGTTTTGATAAAAATTGTGTTTAATATTCTTATCCAAGCGATAATTTTAGTAGGTCTTAGCTAAGGTTGAGTGCAAATTAAGGGGTAGAAGAAATTATAATCTAATTATTAAAAGAATCAGGGCTGACAAGTAGATGGGCTTTTGAATAAATGAAGAAACAATTGGACACAAAAAGAGCCTGTGGTAGAGTGGCTAAGTGACGCCACATAAGATGTAGTGAGGTGGTGTTAGTAGCTAGAAAGGGGGTCCAAGGTTTGAATCCTAGATTAGTATTTTTAGAGTTTAATTTTGGCCTTCTAGAAGGATGGAAGTGGTGTGAAGATGGACTCTAAGGGGAGTGTTCAGAAGAGAAAATTAAGGAATGGATCAAGGGGTTATCAGGGAGAAAAACGAGGAGATGAGAAGTGATGTGTAAGTAGAGCTGAATTGGGAGCTTGGGCTTGAAGAATTCGGTTATAAGGCTATAAATAGGTGCCAAATGAGAGGGTTGAAAAGCTAATGATGAATTTTCCTTCACTTTATGCTAGAAACCCTTATCTCTAAAAAGCTGAAAACCCTTTTTTCTTTTCTTTCTTTGTGCCGAATTCTTATCCCTCCTCTACTCAATATTTACTTTGCTTTAGCCGTTTCATCTTTCTCTCTTCTTTGGTGCTAAGTAATCAATCGTTGCCATTCAAATCTCTAAGAGTCGAATACCCTTGGTGTTGCCACTACTCTTCCCACCTAGTCGATTCTAGTGTAAGTGTGCTCTCTCAATCGATTTTTGATAAGTATCAAGTATTCGGTCCCTCACTTCTTTCTAATCGACTTTGGTAGTGAATTTGTGTCAGATCTTGGTTTTGGATTCCTACCGATTGGCTCCTCAGATCTGATAAATACGTATGTTTAGTGATCAAAGTAACAGCTAGTAAAGGCTTGGCGTTCAGGTAAGGTTAATGTGAGATTCCGGCTTTTGGTAAAGTAATCGATATGTACGTATGATTAATCTTTGAGTGATATCGATAGTAAGTTTGGGCTAAGGAGATCGCATCACGCTTGCTTACCAGGTGTGTACATACACTGCATACACACAATGAATCGGCAAAAGCTGAAAAGCTGAAAAGCTGAAAAGCTGAAATGCTGAAAAGTCGAAAGTTTGGCTACAATAGTCTTGCGAGTGCGCGAACACTCGTAAGGGGGAAACTGATAGGTTTCTTGAGGCCCATGGGTGATTCCGTAGACTTTGGTTGTGATTTGGCCAAATAGACCGGAATGGGCTAAATAGGCCTAATGGGCTGTTGGGCTCGTAATAGGAAAAAATTGAATATTGATGCTATGTGATAGGAATTTGTATGTGAGCATGAATATGAATGGGACTGGGCCTAACAAGCCATATAAATGCAATTTGGGCCTAATAGGCCATATACAGGTGATTTGGGCCTAATGGGCCATACGAATATGATTGGGCTTAATGGGCTAGGCACAAGTATGTGAAATTATTTGGACTTTGTAAGAGGTTTTGGGCCTAGTATATGATATCCACATAAGACTTAATTAATATAATGCGACCGTGGACAAGTCAAAGGGTTAAGGTGTGGCAACGAGTATATGCATGTCTAGGATTGGATCTAGGGAGAGCTTGGTACTTAAGCGATCTTAATGACCCACCTCCTCTTCTCTAGAATCCTATCTGGTGCATAGTATTCGTTCATCTTAGCTCACTGGACTGGTCAATGGGCCAAGATAAGTGAAAACCGTAATTAAGGAAAAATTTACTGAAATGCCTCTAAAGGAAAAAATGACCAAAATACCCCTAGGTGTTGAATGTAAGTTTTGTGGATGCGACATTCATACATATGATATTCTGCTTAGGCTTCATATGGGTTGGGAATTATGGAACAGAGGAAGTATATAAGGATCGCATGGTTGCTTGACAATCGTAGATCCACCGACGGTATTTAAAGCCCAATATGTAAATGAAGGTAGTTCTGCAATCGGGCTACCATGGTGTGTGGGTTGGGTGGGTTGATATTTATATCCCCACATGGTGTGACGGGGGACGGAGCTGGTGTGTAGCGGATGGATAATTTGGATGGGATTGCATTGCATGAATGATGAATGATTTTTTTTTGAATGCTTGTTTTCTTTGAGGGTTGTACACACTAAGTTTGTGAAAACTCACCCCCTCTTTTATTTTATTTTCAGGTGATACTTAGTAGAAGGTTCGGTGTTTAGAGGGACTCTAGGTGGCCAGCTAGCAAGATGATTTGGACTTGGGTTTTTTTTAAGCATTTAAGTTTTTACTTCTTTTTAAGTATGTTCCAGACCAGATTGTAATAAGGTTTTCATTGTGTTATTATTACTTGAATTATTATTATTTTCAATGTAATTGCGAGAAGTTGAACATGAATTTCTTAAATTATAGTATGTTTTCTACCTTTCCGCAACTAAGTTTTTTTTTAATCAGATGTTTTAAACAAGGCTTTCGTAACTGAAGGTGTTTTTTTTTAAGTTAATTAGGGTTTCTTTTATTTTAAGAATGGTTTTCAATGAAAACACGGTTTTCGATAAAACACTTCAATACACCAGATTCGGCCATAGCATCTAGGCCGGGTTTGGGGTGTTACATTTAGTGGTATCAGAGACCAGGTTGCAAAACTCGGGCTTTGAAATGGACCTTATTATTATTTGGCTTCTTTTTGGATTTTAAAAATATTTTGGATCACGATGCTTTGGAAAAAGAGAAATCTTGCTGAGCGGCACACCAAGTCTCAGACGTCGAACCAAGTAAGTACTTTTATTTTTAAGTTTGTTTAAATTGTTATATAGTAGATAGTTAAAGGGCTACTTTAGATGATGGTTAGAATGGAACTAAAGCCCATAGGATCTGGAAACTGTAGAGGATTTTCGAAAACGACCTTCTCTTTAAATATTTTCTTAAAACATCAGTGTAATTATTAAAGTAACTAAAACTTTATAAAATTTCTAATCCAGATAATACACGAATCGACGATGAGTGATAGAAGAGGTGCAAGAGGCCGTGGCCGAGGCCGCGGGAGCGTTAGGGCTAAATCGTTGGTATCAGGTCATATGCCCGATGTTGGAGTAGAAGAGGCTCCGGCCTCACTGATGGCTGGAAATGGACCGTATGATCAGGCTACAGAAGAAGATGCATTGTCGTAGGCAAGGCTAAGGATTTTGGAAAGGGACGCTGGGCCCAATAATGGCAGCGAAAATCGGGGGTCCATTCCGAAACGACTTCGATCGAATGGGGCTGAGATCTTTAAGGGCGTGGCTGGCACGGCTGGCGTGGCTTCTAATGTGGCAGAATACTGGTTGGAGGACACTAAAAGGATAATAGAGGATTTGGACTACTCACCTGAGCAGAAGTTGAGAGAGGCGGTGTCATTGCTTAGGGAGGAAACCTACTAGTGATGGTTGATAGTGAAAGAGGGCACCCAATCGGAGCAGGTCACCTGGGAGTTTTTCAAAGCTGCATTCCAAGGGAAGTATGTGGGTGCAAGCTATGTGAATGCTAGGAGGAAGGAGTTCCTGAACGTGACCCAAGACAATAAATCAGTGGCGGAGTACGAAGCAGAGTTTTTACGCCTTACTAGGTATGCAAGGGTAATGGTGGCAACGGAGCATGAGCGTTGCGTTATGTTTGAGGATGGGCTTAGAGATAGCTTCTGGATACTGATAGCTCCGCAAAAGGAACGAGTTTTCTCAGAGTTGGTAGAGAAAGCAAAGATAGCGGAGGAGGTAAAGCGCATTGAGCGCCTAAACTGAGAGAAGGAAAGGGGTAAGAATAAGAGGGAGGCTGAAACCCCGGGTGTTCGACAGAGGCCTAGGGTTAGGGCCAGGAATAATGGGCTAGTTAGAGCAGGGCCCTCTACTGCTAATCTAGGGGTGCCACCTTGTGTTGATTGTGGGAGAAGGCATGGAGGCGAGTGTTGGAAGAGAATGGGAGCTTGTTTCGCTTGTGGGTCTATGGAGCATAGGATCAAGGATTGCCCTCAAACGTTGGGTCGAGAGCCAGTAGTGGGTCAAGGAGGTGCTCAGCCACCAAGGGGTGGACAGCTGCTGCCAAGGGGTCGTGGACAGGCCAGGGGCGGTAACGGAAATGGACGTGGATGCGGAGCACCAGGCGAAAATGGGGGCCATGCTGAGGCGAGACAGCCAGCTTTGGTTTATACTACTCGTCGTCGAGAAGACGGGGATGCCCCAGATGTGATAACGGGTATGTTCTTTATATATGAGTTATCTTACACAACCTTGATTAATATTGGATCAACGCATTCATATGTTGCATGCAATAAGACTGAGTCTTTGGGTGATATGTTTGAGAGTATTACAAATGAGATGACTGTGATAAGTTTGTTAGGACAGTCGGTAGGAGTGAATAAGATGTTTAAGGAGGTACCCTTAGTAGTCCAAGGGGTTACCTTTTTAGCGGATTTGATGGAACTATCGTTTAGCGAATTTGACTTAATCTTAGGTATGGACTGGCTGGTGAAGCACCGAGCCACTTTATATTGTGCTACAAAGCGGATGGTGTTAAGAACAGTGGAGGATAAGGAAGTAGTGGTGATTGGTGAACGCCAAAACTATCTGTCGAACGTGATTTCAGCGTTAAGGGCTGAAAAGTTAGTACGAAAGGGATGCGAAGCCTTTTTGGCTTATATTAATGATACGAAGGCTAAGAGCCTTACTGTTAAGGAGTTGAGAGTAGTTAGGGAATTTTCGAATGTCTTTCCCGAGGAGCTGCCTGGGTAAACACCCAACAGAGAAGTAGAATTTGGAATCGAGTTGTTACCTGGGACGACTCCGGTGTCTATCGCTCCTTATCGGATGGCACCAAAGGAGTTGGTGGAACTTAAGGCACAAATTCAAGACTTGTTGGATCGAGGGTTCATACGACCAAGTGTGTCCCCATGGGGAGCACCGGTGTTATTCATGAAGAAGAAGGATGGAACCTTACGAATGTGCATCGATTATCGATAGTTAAACAAGTTAACTGTTAAGAACAAGTACCCTTTACCGAGAATCGATGATCTTTTTGATCAGTTTAGGGGAGCTTCGGTGTTCTCGAAGATTGACCTGCATTCAGGGTATCACCAACTAAGGGTTAAGGAGGCAGATGTTCATAATACAGCTTTCAGAACTCGTTATGGGCACTACAAGTTCTTGGTGATGCCATTCAGGCTGACGAACGCACCTGTCTCTTTCATGGATCTCATGAATCAGGTTTTCCAACCCTATTTGGATTGGTTCGTGGTAGTCTTTATAATGATATTTTGGTGTACTCAAAAGACGAGGATGAGCATGATGCACACTTAAGGATTGTGTTGCAGACTTTGAGAGAGAAGCAGTTGTATGCCAAATTCAGTAAGTGTGAATTTTGGCTAAAGGAGGTTACTTTTCTAGGACATGTGGTGTCAGCCGAGGGGATTAAGGTGGATCCTCAAAAAATTGAAGTGGTGTTAGACTGGAAAACACCTAAGACGGTATCAGAAATCTGAAGTTTTCTGGGCTTGGCAGGATACTATAGGCAGTTTGTTGAGGGCTTTTCTGTAATTGTTGCACCCTTAACTAAGTTGTTGAGGAAAGGGGTATTGTTTGTTTGGACAGACAAGCAGCAAGAGAGTTTTGGAAAACTTAAGAAAGTTTTAACTGAGGCCCCTATGTTGATTCAGTCAGTGCCTGGGAAAGAGTTTATAGTTTATAGTGATGCGTCGTATGTAGGCTTAGGTTGCGTATTGATGCAAGAAGGAAAGGTGGTTGCGTATGCGTCACGACAACTTAAGACTCACGAGGTGAATTACCCAACCCATGATTTGGAGTTAGCTGCGGTGGTGTTCGCGCTCAAAATATGGAGGCATCACTTATACGGGCGAAGTGCATAATGTATTCGGATTACAAGAGTTTGAGGTACCTCCTTACCCAAAAGGAGCTAAACTTTAGGCAACGTAGGTGGGTGGAGTTATTGAAGGATTATGATTGTACGATTGAATACCACCCTGGCAAAGCGAATGTGGTAGCCGATGCGTTGAGTCGTAGGGCTAGGTCAGACTTGAGAGCTATGCTCTCCCGTTTAAGCTTGTTGGATAATGTTAGCTTGTTAGCCGAGCTTCAAGTAAAGTCGGTGTGGGTCGAGCAAATAAGGAGTAAGCAATTAGTGGATGAGACTTTAAGTGCTCGCTTTAAACAAGTGGAGAGTGGGGAGAGATCAGGCTTTGGTATTAATGGTGAAGGAGTATTGTGTTTCCGTGGGAGAATGTGTATACCAAAGGACGATGATCTAAGGTAGTCTGTTCTACGGGAAGCACATAGTGGTCTGTACGCAATGCATCCTGGTGGAAACAAGCTGTATCGAAATTTGCGTGAGCTTTATTGGTGGCATGGAATTAAACGCGAGGTTGTGGAGTTCGTAGGTAAATGCTTGGTTTATCAAAAGGTGAAAGCGGAACATATGTTGCCTTCGGGATTGCTTCAGCCAGTGAAGATTCCACTCTGGAAGTGGGAAAGGATCACTATGGACTTAGTTAGTGGGCTACCCTTGATACCTGCTGAGAAAGACTTGATATGGGTTATAGTGGATCAGTTAACCAAGTCTGCCCATTTTGTACCGGTTCGCACCTATTACTTATTGAAAAAGCTGGCTAGGCTGTATGTGGCGGAGATTGTAAGATTGCATGGAGTTCCAGTTTCCATAATATCTTATAGGGACCTGCGTTTCACTTTGCGATTTTGGAAGAAACTGCATGACGCGTTGGGTACTAGGTTGAATTTTAGTACGGCTTTCCACCCTCAAACTGATGGACAGTCGGAAAGGGTGATCCAAGTGTTGGAATATATGTTGAGGGGATGCATGATTGAGTTCCGAGGTAGTTGGGAGGACTATTTATCATTAGCCAAATTCGCGTACAATAATAGTTACCAAGCAAGCATTGGGATGGCTCCATATGAAGCACTGTATGGGCGAAGTTGTCGAACTCCAACATGTTGGACGGGATTGGGCGAACGAAGAGTTTTGGGCCCTGAGTTAGTAGCCGATACTGAGGATAGGGTAAAATTGATTCGAGACCGTTTGAAGGAGGCCTCAGATAGGCAGAAGTTGTATGCTGACCTTAAGCATCGAGAAATAGAGTATGCAGTAAGAGGCTTAGTTTTTTTGAAGGTCTCTCCATGGAAGAAATTGTTAAGGTTTGGACGAAAGGGGAAGCTAAGCCCAAGGTTCATTGGGCCATATCAGGTGGTAAGACGGATTGGGCCAGTCGCTTATCAGCTGGAGTTACCTACTGAACTAAGCCAGATCCACCACGTGTTTCATGTTTCCATGCTAAGGTAGTATCGCTCAGATCCTTGACATGTTGTGGCGGTGGAAGAAATTGAGGTTAGACCAGACCTGACTTTCGAGGAGGAGCCCATACAAATAATTGGTCGAGATGTCAAAGTACTGAGAAGGAAGTCTGTTCCATTGGTCAAAGTACTTTGGCGGAATCACAAGGCTGAGGAGGCTACTTAGGAACTTGAAGAAGTGATGCGACGTCAATATCCTCAACTGTTTAAACAAGGTAAATTTTGATGACAAAATTTCTTTTAAGGGGTAGAGTTATAACGCCCCAAAAAAATTAGAAACCCAAAAATCCCGAAATCTCAAACTTTCTTTGTTTTCGATTTTGATAAAAATTGTGTTTAATATTATTATCCAAGCGATAATTTTAGTAGGTCTTAGCTAAGGTTGAGTTTGAATTAAGGGGTAGAAGAAATTATAATTTAATTATTAAAAGAATCAGGGTTGACAAGTAGGTGGGCTGTTAAATAAATGAAGAAACAATTAGACACAAAAAGAGCCTGTAGTGGAGTGGCTAAGTGACGCCACATAAGGTATAGTGAGGTGGCGTTAGTAGCTAGGAAGGGGGTCCCAGGTTCGAATCCTAGCTTAGTATTTTTAGAGTTTACTTTTGGCCTTCTAGAAGGATGGAAGTGGCGTGAAGGTGGACTCCAAGGGGAGTGTTTAGAAGAGAAAATTAAGGAAAGGATCAAGGAGTTATCAGGGAGAAAAACGAGGAGATGAGAAGTGAGGAGTAAATGGAGCTGAATTGGGAACTTGGGCTTGAAGAATTCGGCTATAGGGCTATAAATAGGTGCCAAATGGGAGGGTTGAAAAGCTAATAACGAATTTCCCTTCACTTTGTGCCAGAAACCCTTTTCTCTAAAAAGCCGAAAACCCTTTTTTCTTTTCTTTCTTTGTGCCGAATTCTTATCCCTCCTCTACTCAATATTTACTTTGCTTTAGCTGTTTCTTCTTCCTTTCTTCTTTGGTGCTGAGTAATCAATCATTGCCATTCAAATCTCTAAGAGTCGAATACCCTTGGTGCTGCCACTACTCTTCCGACCCAGTCGATTCTAGTGTAAGTGTGCTCTCCCAATTGATTTTTGATAAGTATCAAGTATTCGGTCCCTCACTTCTTTCTAATCGACTTTGATAGGGAATTTGTGTCAGATCTTGATTTTGGATTCCTATCGATTTCCTCTTCAAATATGAGAAATACGAGTCTTTAGTGTTCAAAGTAACAGCTAGTAAAAGCTTGGCGTTCAGGTAAGGTTAATGTGAGATTCCGGATTTTGATAAAGTAATCGATATGTACGTATGATTAATGTTTGAGTGATATCGATTGTAGGTTTGGGCTAAGGAGATCGCATCACGCTTGCTTACCAGGTCTGTACATACACTGCACACAAACAAATAAATCGGCAAAAGCCGAAAAGCCGAAAAGCCAAAATGCCGAAAAGCCGAAAGTTTGTCTACGGTAGTCTTGCGATTGCACGAACACTCGTAAAAAGGAAAGTGATAGGTTTCTTGAGGCCCACAAGTAATTTCGTGGACTTGGGCTGTGATTTGCCCATATGGGTCGGAATGGGCTAAATGGGCCCAATGGGCTGTTGGGCCCATAATAGGCAAAAAATTAATATTGATGCTATGTGATAGGAATTTGTATGTGAGCATGAATATGAACGGGACTGGGCCTAACGGGACATATAAATGTGATTTGGGCCTAATCGACCATACGAATATGATTGGGCTTAATGGGCCAGACATAGGTATGTGAAATTGTTTAGACTTTGTAAGGGGTTTCGGGCCTAGTATATGATATCCATATAAGAATTAATTAATATATTGCGATCCTGGACAAGTGAAAGGGTTAAGGTGTAGCAACGGGTATATGCATGTCTAGGATTGGATCTAGGGAGAGCTTGGTACTTAAGCGGTCTTAATGACCCACCTCCTCTTCTCTGGAATCCTACCTAGTGCATAGTATTTGTTCATCTTAGCTCACGGGACTGGTTAACGGGCCATGATAAGTGAAAACTGTAATTAAGGGAAAATTTACTGAAATGCCCCAAAAGGCGAAAATGACCAAAATACCCCTAGGAGTTGAATGTAAGTTTTGTGGATGCGACATGCATACATACGATATTATGCTTAGGCTGCATATGGGTTGGAAATTATGGAACGGAGGAAGTATATGAGGATCGCATGGTTGCTTGACAATCGTGGATCCACCGACGGCTTTTAAATCCCAATATGTAAATGAAGGTAGTTCTGCAATCGGGCTACCATGGTGTGTGGGTTGGGTGGGTTGATATTTATATCCCCACATGGTGTGACGGGGGACGGAGCAGGTGTGTAGCGAATGGATAATTTGGATAGGATTGCATTGCACGAATGATGAATGATGTTTTTTTTTAATGCTTGTTTTCTCCGAGGGTTGTACACACTGAGTTTGTGAAAACTCACCTCCTCTTTTATTTTATTTTCAGGTGATGCTCAGTAGAAGGTTCGATGTTTGGATGGACTCTGGGTGGCCAGCTAGCAAGATGATTTGGACTTGGGTTGTTTTTAAGCATTTAAGTTTTTACTTCTTTTTAAGTATGTTCCGGACCAGATTATAATATGGTTTTCATTATGTTATTATTACTTGAATTATTATTTCCAATGTAATTGCGAGAAGTTGAACATGGATTTATTAAATTATAGCATGTTTTCTACGTTTCCGCAACTACGTTTTTTTTTAATCAGATGTTTTAAACAAGGCTTTCGTAACCGAAGGGGTTTTTTTTAAAGTTAATTTGGGTTTCTTTTATTTTAAGAAGAGTTTTCAATGAAAACACGGTTTTCACTAAAACACTTCAATGTGACACACCAGATTCGGCCATGGCGTCGAGGCCAGGTTTGGGGTGTTACAAGGGTTGCATTAACTTGATCTATGGATCCCCTTATTAGGTTTCACCCTAATCTGACAAAATCTTGTCACCCTATCTCTAGGCGTGCAATCTACTCCGCTTAATTATGACAAATGTACTCTTAGTCAGGGTCTATTCCTCCTTTGCATAAGAGCTTAACTTGAATCAATATCCTGGAATATCAAAACAAGAATGACGAACACATAATTAAGAGCATGTCAAATATTTATCATACAAATCAAAAAATAATAATAACAAGATCTGTCTCAGGTTTCATCCCCCTTACGTATTTAGGGGATTTAGCTCATAACTAGAAAGGAAAACATCTCAGAAGAATAGTGAATATAAAACATAAAGAAAAACCCAAAACTTTTGAAGGGGAATTGAAGCGAGATCTTCAGTCTTGACGGTGAATCTGACTTTTGAGATGGATCAATCGGCTTTCCTTGAGCAATTCCTTGTTTCCTCCTGTGTGTCCCCCCTTTTCTCCTCCTTTAAGATGTATTTATAGGCTTTAGAATGCCTAAAAGCCCTCAAAATTAGCCTTTTCTAAATTGGACTCAACTTGGGCTCGACAGGGACACGCCCGTGTACGATTACTTCAGGCCGTGGTCAAGCCTGTTAAAATAGCACGGGCGTATGGTCTACCCGTGTGAGTCGTGATTCGATTCTGCCAAATTGACACGACTGTATGGTCTGCCCGTGTGAGGATGTCCAGGCCGTGTTGATTTCGTACGTTGGCCCATTTTCTCTATTTTTGGTCTTTTTCGCATTCCTTTTACTCTCCTAAGCTAACCTAAGTATAAAACATGAAATTAAGGCATTAGGAGCATCGAATTCAACAATTCTAAGGAAAAATCATCCATAAAATGCGCTAAGCATGGGGTAAAAATATGTATAAATGACGGTTTATCAAATACCCCCACAATTAAGCATTTGCTTGTCCTCAAGCTAAATCCTCATCTCATAATCAAAACAAATTCTTCTCAACTTATAATTTCTATCGATAATACCTCAAAATAATCCATAGGTAATCAAACATTGAAAATTTGACTAAAAGAACATCAAAGTTTCAAACATTCCAAGTTGAGCATTTTATCATGAAAACATAGGTGTCTCCCCTCATCTAAGTAATTACCTTTGATTCAAAATATCACAGAGTTTCACATCTTCACTAAAGATTCACTCAAATCACTCGAGGTGTTTAAGGACAATAAATGAAGCACTCAATAGTCAATAATGAAAAGTCATTACCATAGGCTTGCATGAAAATCAAATCTCCACCACTATAAATTGAGATGAAACATCAATCAAAAGGTCTTTAGAGGGTTGTAACGTGGCTTTGATTAAAGGGTGTGGTCACAAGCTGGAAGAAAGGGTTAGAATCGAGATTGAATTGAAAAATTGCCTAACTAGAAAAATGACTGGTCATCAGTTGATTACAAGTGAGCTTTTTCTCAGAATGTGGAATTAACACTCAAGCTCAAAAATAGCAAATTACTATTAATAAGTATGCAAGTATTGTTGTTGTTGTTGTTTTTTTTTTTTTGTTAAGAACAAGTCAAATACAAAATAAAACATAGCTAAACAACTATTTCAACTCAAATCTTGACAAAAATAGGGATCAAACTAATTTAGGGGATTTCAACAATAGTGAGTTATGGGTTAATATTGAGGGTAAATCAATGAATGGGTTGTTAGGCTCAAGGGGGTTCACTAAGGGTTTATTGTGAAGGTAAGCTTTTATGGATTGAGTTGGTTAAACCTAAGTGCCTTTATCATTTTGACATATCAAATCAAATGGTGTGGTCTTGACATGCATAATCAAGCAAGTTCTAGAATAACAGTTCAATATTGGCACACTCATAATGAAAGTGAGCATGGAAGAAATAATAGATGCTCTTGAAGGCTTAAAATCTCACAAAAATTATGGGTTTTTTATGTTTAACTTGTGAATTCCAACTCAAGATAATACCTAGACTTAGAGAAACAACCTAGAAGTTTTTAATTCTTCAAAAATCAACTTATCATGCTTGATTCCCTAATGTCTTAAAGTTCAAACAATCAATGCATAAATGCCTATGATTTAATTCAAGACATATCAATAAAAATCATGAGTTAATTAAAATTCATTCTAATAGTGATATGAGTAATTCATGTGAGAATAAGACATATTCTAATGGTGATATAAAAGACCCCCCCACACTTAAGATGTACATTGCCCACATTGCACAAAGATAGATATATTGAAAAAGATAAATTTATGATCATAAGATAAGGAGAGAAGTGAAACTTCCTAAATGATGAATAAATTCCTTGAACTGGAGTTTTTGGAGAATAAATGGCGTGAGAGTGGAGGAGGATACTCCGGTGGTGGTAGAGGTTCATTAGTCCATAAGTCCTGCGATAAAAGAATATTATATCTGTTGGTAGCTATGGTTGTGGTCGAGCAGGACATAGCAGTCGTGGAGAACCTTTCTCGGTGGAGTTTTTAGTTTCTATGTGAGGATGAGCTTAGGAGCTCTTTTATAGTTGTGACAAAATCAAGAACTTTTTTTAAAAAAATGTAAGGAAACAAAATTACTCGTAATGGAATAGCTGAAGTTGGTCATTGTAAAATAAAAATTATAAAATCTAATAAAGATAGGCGCAAGGAAAAATAAAAAAGAGTCTGAAGATAAAATAAAAGTAAAAACATAAAATAAAATAATTAATGAAAGTTTTTAAACATCTTCATTGCTAGATGGTTCGCGAGGTGGGGGTGGCGATGAGATGTGAAAATGCTGACAAATCTGATGTAGAGTCGCATCAATGTGATCAAATCATTGAAAACATTGCTGCTCAAATCGTGTGAGGCGCTCAGAGATGTCAGTGTATGAAGCCGCCACATGAACTGGACGAGAGGGGCATGGTAGCTGAGACGGTTGGTCCTCGTGCTGTAGAGGGACATCATCAGTAATGTCCTCGGGGGCCTCCTCCTCGGTAGATTGGGTGAGACGATATTGAGGAGGGTAAGTTCCTTGGCGCTTTTTGATCATCCTCATGTTTAGCATGCTCGAGATGCCTTGTGGGGACATCTGGCCAATGAGGGTCAAGGATGATTCTTGGGCTGCGGTGTTTAGGAGCCCGAAGTGTCGCGCCAGTCGCGTCACATAGGGCCTAATGGAGATGACGCCTTTCCGATGTCGCTCTATCTGGTGGTGAATTGCAAGGGCGATAAAGTAGGCAAGGTCAAAGACGTGCCCGTGCGACATACACCATAAGTAGTAGACGTCATTGGTGGTGACGACACCAATGCTCTCTCTCCGCCCTGTCAAGGTGTGAGATAGAATTGAATGTAAATACCTCAAGGATGGAGGGAGAGCTGATGCCTTGGAGCGACTGGGGTCGTAGGTGGCTGAATGTGGTACGAGTGCGCCCCAGCACTGTCAGGGAGAATGGTGGATGTGACGGTTGAGAGAATATAAGTCATTTTTCTCCTTGAACTCCTCTGTATATAAGCCCAATACAGTACCGAATTCTAGGAAGCTTAGCTGGCGGACAAATCTGCCTAGGCGAAATTGGACAGTGCTGGGATCATTGTAATTTGTCATTACAGTCTGAAGATGAAACATTGAGTATAGTTCCATCGTAAGCTTGAGATACGTCAGCGTGATGATCCCAAAGAAAAGCTCCCAAGGGTCGGTGGTTAGGAGGGCTCGAATCGCATCAGCCAACTAGACTTGTTCTACTGCAGCCCAGTCGATACAGTGGCCCGCAGTTAAAGGTCGGGCCCGGAGTATTTGGTAAAGCTCTTCTTGGGGCCCAATGGGGAATTGTAGAAAAGGGTGGCGAATTTCTACAGTAGGACCCGAGGAAGATAAAGCTCCCTTCCTTTTCTTCGAAGCGGGGACAGCGATTTTCTTTCCTCGTGAAGACGACATTGTACCTGCAATCAAAACCATCAATTCATCTTCAGGAATGGTCAAAGTAAAATGAATAAAAAAATTAAAATAAAATCATAATTTCAGCCACAACTACAATGACTAACAACTTAACCAAAGCAATCAATTTTATGGCTTAAGAATGGTAGAGAATTTCATGGAATGCAATTATACTTGACGGATGAAACATGTCAACACAAAATGCATGAGTGTGTCTATTATTCTAACCATGAATAATTACTTTAAACTAGTCAAATGGGGCAGGGAAATCATGTAATGAGTAAGAATTACACATGAAAAAGATGATAACTACTCTAGATAATGAATTTTGAGTGATAGAAAGATAAAAATAACATATAAAATGCAGATTGCTATGATAACTAGCATGAAAAATGAGTGCAATTAAAGGGAAAAGAGTAAACAAACTCTAGAAAGGGGAGAATGAGCGACAAAAACGGGGTTGGAAGCGGTGCACGGGCGTGACGGGGTGAGGTGTGGACTTGTAGCGGCTAGGGTTAAGGATTTTAGGTGAAGAAGATAAGGAATAGTACAACTTATTTATAGATTTTAGGGCACACGGCCAAGGAACACGCTCGTGTTCCCCAATTTTAGCCTGTGTATTTTGCATTTTGAATTTGGGTGCGTCTGGCATTTGGCTCACGCCCGTGTATTTTGGGCGTGTGGGTGCACACAGCCGTGTCGCACGACTGTGTCTGTCTTCGTTCGCTTCTCCTACGCCCGTGTATGCAGCTCTACGCCTGTGTTAATTTGGGCGTGTCGCACGCCTGTGCTATTTTCTCAGGTTCAACCACGGTTCTGCAACACGGGGTGGTAAACACCCGTGTTATTTTGGCAGGTTCGCTCATGGCAATCTCGCATGGCCATGACGTTTTATCGTAACCCGTGTTTGGGAAAAATCTCTGCCCTGTTTCCACACGGTCCTCAGCACGCCCGTGTGCTTAGCCGTGTCTGTGTTGGAAACCTGTATTCAATATCTCCGTTAGTAAGTTAGGTGTTAAATACTAAAATTTAAAGAAATTTATATTGTTAGTGCTCGAGTTGCCTCCTGAGAAGCGCTTATTTATAGTCTAAGCTCGACTTACCTCTCTATTGAATGGTCATGGTGGTTCAAGAAGTTTATACTCCTCATTCCTGCTACCCATCTTATCAAAATAAGGTTTTAGATGGGTGTTGTTTACCTTAAAAGTGCCGAACTTGGGATGACTTACCTCAACTGTACCGAATGGGAAAATGCTAAGTACCGTAAGAGGGACTTCTTCATTCGGTTTGGTAGTG
Source organism: Gossypium longicalyx (assembly GCA_025698465.1). NCBI lineage: Eukaryota > Viridiplantae > Streptophyta > Magnoliopsida > Malvales > Malvaceae > Gossypium > Gossypium longicalyx. Next base: position 12,618,154 of record CM047000.1, read on the forward strand.
AAAATGTGAGGATCTACGACTTCTAATAAAATTTTATCTCCAACCTTAAGTTGATTTGGAAAGGTATTGAGCTCGTTCTAGTGTAGTTTTGGTTTATCAGGTGTTCTTGGTTTATGCGTCCGCCATTCATCTAGTTCCTCGATTTGTAGCCTTCGATCTTCATGAATAGGTCCTCTACTATTGCTTGGGAATGGCTCATGTACTTCCTTCAGACTCATTTCTTGCAAAGCAGGTTGCACCATATTGTCGGTTTTAGTAGAATGGTTTAGACGATCACCTTCAATTTCTGATGTGTTGCCAGGATTGCGAGCTTGAAGGGTGATTGTTTCATCTCCCACATGAAGATTGAGCTCACCTGTGCCAACATCAATAATCATTTTAGTAGTTGTTAAAAAGGGCCTTCCTAAAATCAAAGGAGTGTTGCTATCCTCCTCTATGTCTAGAACAATGAAGTCAACGGGAAATATAAATTTATCGATTTTAACTAGCACATCTTCAATAATACCCCTAGGAAATCTTATAGTTTTATCTGCTAATTGTATGCTCATCCTAGTCTGTTTGGGTTTCCCAAGACCTAATTGTTTGAACATTTTGTAGGGCATGACGTTAATACTAGCCCCTAAATCAGCTAATGCATTATTAACATCTAAACTACTAATTCAGCAAGGAATTGTAAAACTCCCTGGATTTTTTAATTTGTTGGGTAGCTTATTCTGTAAAATAGCTGAGCAAACTACGTTTAGATCCACATGCGACACTTCGTCCAACTTCCACTTATTTGCTAAAAGCTCCTTTAAAAATTTCATTGCGTTTGACATCTGTGATAGAGCTTCAATAAACGGTAAGTTAATGCGTAATTTTTTTAAGAGTTTAAGGAATTTACCAAATTGTTCACCTGAGCGGTCTTTCCTGGTCGCGTTGGGGTATGCCACATGAGGTTTATATTCGACATTCACTAATTTGTTTTTATCATGACCTACCTCACCTTGACCTCTGCTCACCACAGTTTCTTGCCTCGGTTCTGGCTTAGGCTCAACGAATCCTTCTTCATCTTGACTAGTAATCGCGTTAAGTTGCTCCCTTGGATTAGATTCTGTGTTGCTTGGCAAGCTACCTTGTGGTCGTTCAAAAATCAACTTGGCAAGTTGTACAATCTGAGTTTCGAGCCCTTAGATCGATGCTTGTTGATTCTTAAGTGTTGTCTCGGTATTCTAAAAACGAGTTTCTGACATCGATATAAACTTTGTGAGCATCTCTTCAAGGTTCGGCTTCTTCTCTTGTTGGTAAGATGGTTGTTGGAAGCTTGGAGGGGGTCTCTGATTACTTTGGCCTCCCCATGAGAAATTTGGGTGGTTCCTCCAACCTGCATTGTAAGTGTTATTATGAGGATTGTTTTGAGATCGAGGATTGTTACCCATGTAATTTAACTGCTCGTTGTCTATGTTGTGACCATATGGTGGGTATTCTGAACTGCTCGATCCACCTCCATTTGCTTCACACTGCATTACTGGGTGAACCTATGAAGAACAAAGAAAACCATCAAATTTTTTATTCAAGAGTTCTACCTGATTAGAGAGCATGGTGACCGAGTCGACACTATAAACACCGGCTGTTTTCGTTGGTTTTTTCCTCATGACTTGCCACTGATAGTTATTCAGTGACATCTCCTCTATAAATTCATAGGCAGCTTCAGGTGTTTTATTGTGATGGTTTCTGCCAGCAGCTGCGTCAACCAATTGCCGAGTCGAAGGATTCAGGCCATTATGAAAGGTTTGAACCTGTAGCCAGAGTGGTAACCCATGGTGAGGGCATATTCATAAAATATCCTTGTATCTCTCCCATGTACCGTAAAGTGTCTCTAAATCCATCTGCACAAAAAGAAGAGATATCATTACGTAATTTAGCCGTTTTAGCCGGTGAAAAATATTTTAATAAGAACTTTTTGGTCATTTGTTCCCAAGTAGTAATTGACCCTCATGGTAACGAGCTCAACCATTGTTTAGCTTTGTTCCTCAATGAAAAGGGAAACAACCGATGACATATGGCATCATCAGAAACGTCATTGATTTTAAATGTATCCATAGTTCTAAAAAGTTTTCCAAATGAGTATTAGGATCCTCGTCCTACAAACCACCAAGCTGAATAAGTGGCTGTATCATTTCAATTGTGTTAGGTTTTAGTTCAAAAGTATTTGCAGCTACAGCAGGTCTAATTATACTCGATTTAGTTCCTGTTAAAGAAGGTTTAGCATAATCATACATTGTGTGTGGATCAGGATTTTGCTTTATTGGATTAACAACAATCGCAAGAGGTATCAGGTTTTCTTGATTTTCAGCTATCTCCTCGGTTGTGGCTTGTATATCATCCTCTTGCTCTTGCTCTATGTATCTTAGGCTTCACCTTATTTCTCTTCGGTTTCTGCGAATTGTGCGATCGATTTCTTCGTCAAAAAGTAGTGGTCCTAATGGGTTTCTTCTAGTCATAAACTATAAAAACCTGCCAAAAGAAAGAAAAAGTAAATTAATAAATAATAATAATAATAAAATAAAATTAACTTGCAAGGAAAATAAATGGCTAAAGTAATAAAAATTGAGTGTTCCTAATATCTTAGTTCCACAACAAATGACTTAAAAACTTGATCGTGTTATTTTGTGATAGGTTTTAAATATTTATAATTAATCATTCTTGAAACTAACTATTATCACGATGTAGGCAAGTGTACCTATCGAACAGTAGTATAGTTTTAGCAAGATTTGATTGTCGAACCCAAAGGAACTAAAAGTACTAGTAATGACTGTCTTTTTTATTATCTAGCCTAAGAATAAGGGGTTTTGTTTTAACTAACTAATTAACTAAACTAAGAATTCACAGAAAATAGAATTGGGGGATTACTTTTGGAAAACGATTGAATTAAGACAATACCTAAGGAAAAATCCACTTAGACTTCACTTGTTATTTGACTCTGAATTGGACGATTTATTCATTTGACTTGATTCGTAGAAATCCCTAAGTAATATTATTATCTCTCTCGAGATTAACAACGTCTAACCCTAGGTTGAATAATTGAAATCTCTTTCTAATTAACTTCCTAGGGTTGCATTAACTCGATCTATGGATCCCCTTATTAGGTTTCACCCTAATCCGGCAAAATCTTGTCACCCTATCTGTAGGCTCGCAATCAACTCCGCTTAATTATGACAAATGTACTCTTAGACAGGGTCTATTCCTCCTCTGTATAAGAGCTTAACTTGAATCAATATCTTGGAATATCAAAACAAGAATGACGAACACATAATTAAGAACAATTCAAATATTTGTCATACAATTCAGAAAATAATAAAAACAAGATCTGTCTTAGGTTTCATCCCCTTTAGGTATTTAGGGGATTTAGTTCATAACTAGAAAGAAAAACATATCAAAAGAATAGTGAATATAAAACATAAAGAAAAACCCAAAACTCCTGAAGGGGAATTAAAGGGAGATCTTCAGTCTTGACGGTGAATCCGGCTTCTAAGATGGATCAATCGGCTTTCCTTGAGAAATTCCTTACTTCCTCCTGTGTGTCCCCCATTTTCTTCTCCTTTAAGGTGTATTTATAGGCTTTAGAATGCCTAAAAGCCCTCAAAATTAGCCTTTTCCGAATTGGACTCAACTTGGGCTCGGCAGGGACACGCCCGTGTATGATTACTTCAGGCCGTGGTCAGGCATGATAAAATAGCACGGGCGTGTGGTCTACCAGTGTGAGTCGTGCTTCGATTCTGCCAAATTGACACAGCCGTGTGGTCTGCCTTTGTGAGGAAGTCTAGGCCATGTTGATTTCATACATTGGCCCACTTTATCTGTTTTTGGTTCGTTTCTCATTCCTTTTACTCTCCTAAGCTCACCTAAGTATAAAACATGAAATTAAGGCATTAGGAGCATCGAATTCACCAATTCTAAGGAAAAACATCCATAAAATGTGCTAAGCATGGGGTAAAAATATGTATAAATGACGGTTTATCAATCATTAAGACCGCTTAAGTACCAAGCTCTCCCTAGATCCAATCCTAGACATGCATATACCCATTGCCACACCTTAATCCTATGACTTATCCACAGTCGCAGTTAATTAATTAAGTTTTATGTAGTCATCAAATACTAGGCCCAAAACCCCTACAAAGCCCAAACTCATATACCTGTATATGGCCCACTAGGCCCAATTCACATTTATATGGCCCATCAGGCCCAATTCACATTCATATGGCCCATCAGGCCCAATTCACATTCATATGGCCCATCAGGCCCAATTCATATTCATATGGCCCATCAGGCCCGATTCACATTTATAGTCATGCTCACATACAATTTTTCTTCACAAAACATCAATTATCAATTTTGCCTATTATGGGCCCAATAGCCCATCGGGCCCATTAGGCCTATTATGGCTCTGTTGACCAATTCATAGCCCAAACCCATGGAATCGCCCATGGGACCACAAACAACCTATCGATTTCCCCCTTGCGAGCGTTCGTGCACTTGTAAGACTACCGTAGCCAAACTTTCGGCTTTTCTGCATTTTGACATTTCAGCATTTCAGCTTTTGCCAATCTAGTTTTTGTATGTAGTGTATGTACACACCTGGTAAGCAAGCGTGTTGTGATTCCCTTAGTCACCAACCTACAAACAATATCACCCTTCAATTAATTGCATGCTTAATACATATCTTTACTAAAACCGAAACCTCACCTTAACCTTACCTTGCGTGACAAGTATAATATCCCCTTCTTTAATCACTAACCATGATCAACTCCTAGATCTGCACCAATCTTAACTATTAAAACTAGAATAATAGATGACTCGTATCCAACACAAGTCCCCTTACCTTAACTATGACCATTCGGCCAACCTTAGCCAATAAGAGAGGAAAACTTACCAAAACCGTAAACACCTAAGGAGCAATTAGGCAGAGAGCTAAAACTCGAGATTCGATACTAATTCCCTACCAAAGTTGATTAGAAAGAGTGAGGGAGAGGAGTAATCGATTTTAACAATACTAGCCGAAAAAGAGATAAGGTACTTACACCAAAAGAGTAATCGACCCAAAGGAGATTCGGCTTTTCAACTTTCAAACTAGTATGGTCAATAAGGTTTATTTGGCGCAAATTAAAGAAGAAGAGTAGAAGAAGGAATCGGCTAACCCAAAAGTGAAACAAAGAAAATTGTGTAGAGGAAGGATGGAAATCGGCATAAAGAAAAGAAAGTAAAACAGAGGGTTTTCAACTTTTAGGGAAAAGGGTTTCTGGCAACAAGGTGAAAGAGATTTCGGCATTAGCCTGGCAACCTTGCATTTAGCACCTATTTATAGCCCCTATAGACGAATTTCTCAATCCCAGGTTCCCAATTTGGCTCCACCTCCTCCTCACTTCTCATCTCCTCGTTTTTCTCCCTGATAACCCCTTGATCCTTTCTTTAAATCTCTCTTCTGAACACTCCCATTAGAGTCCATCTTCACGCCACTTCCTACCTTCTAGAAGGCCAAAATGGAACTCCTAAAATACTAAGCTAGGATTTGAACCTCAGATCTCTTTTCTATCCACTAAAGCCACCTTCCTACACCCTAAGTGGCGTCACTTAGCCACTCCTTCACAAGGCTTTTTTGATGCCATTTTCCCCTATCCTTATTTAAAAGCCCAACTACTTGCCATCAGGTTTCCTTTAATAATTAAACTATAATTTGTTCTACCCCTAGGTTCGAACTCAAACCTTGACCAAGACCTACCATCACGTAATTTAACAATTAACCGGAAATGCTAAGCACAAAAAGAAAAATTCGAGATTTCGGGATTTTTGGGGCGTTACAACTCTACCCCCTAAAAGAAATTTCATCCTCGAAATTTTACCTGATTCAAACAGTTGAGGATATTAGTGTCGCATCGCTTCTTTAGGTTCCCACCTAGCCTCTTCAGCCTTGTGATTATGCCAAAGCACTTTGACTAATGGAACAGACTTCCTTCTCAGTACCTTAACATCACGACCAATTATTTGTATGGGCTCTTCCTCGAAAGTTAGGTCTGCCCTGACCTCGATTTCCTCAACTGCCACGACATATGAAGGATCTGAGCGATACTGTCTCAGCATGAAAACATGAAACACGTCGTGGATCTGGCTTAGTTCAGAAGGTAATTCCAGCTGATAAGCGACTGGCCCAATCCGCCTTACAACCCGACATAGCCCAATGAACCTTGGGCTTAGCTTACCATTCTGTCCAAACCTTAACACCTTCTTCCACGGAAAGACCTTAAGAAAAACTAAGTCCCCCACTGCATACTCTATCTCTCATCGTTTAATGTTAGCGTACGATTTCTACCTATTCGAGGCCTCCTTCAACCGATCCCGAATCAATTTCACCTTACCCTCAGTATTGGCTACTAACTCTGGGCCCAAAACTCTCCGTTCTCCCAACTCCGTCAAACATGTTTGAGTTTGACACCTTCGCCCATACATTGCTTCATACGAAGCCATCCCAATGTTTGCTTGATAGCTATAATTGTACACGAATTCAGCTAATGGAAAATAGTCCTCCCAGCTACCTCGGAACTCAATCACGCATCCCCTCAACATATCTTCCAATACTTGGATCACCCTTTCTGACTGTCCATCAGTTTGAGGGTGGAATGCCGTGCTGAAGTCCAACCTAGTACCCAACGCCTCATGTAGCTTCTTCCAAAATCGCAAAGTGAAACGTGGGTCCCTATAAGATATTATTGAGATTGGCACTCCATGCAATCTTACAATCTCTGCCACATACAACCTAGCCAACTTTTGTAACAAGTAATCAGTGCGAACCGGTACAAAATGAGCAGACTTGGTTAACCAATCCACTATAACCCATATCGAGTCTTTCTTAGTAGGCGTCAAGGGTAGCCCACTAACAAAGTCGATAGTGATCCTTTCCCACTTCCAGAGTAGAATCTTTACTGGCTGAAGCAATCTTGAAGGCAATTGATGTTCCGCCTTCACCTTTGACAAACCAAGCATTTTCCTACGAACTCCATAACCTCACGCTTAAGTCCATGCCACCAATAAGGCTCCTGCAAGTTCTGATAATTTTGTTTCTGCCAGGATGCATAGCATAGAGGCTGCTACGAGCTTCCCATAAAATAGACTGTCTTAGATCATCGTCCTTTGGTATACACATTCTTCCACGGAAACACAACACTCCTTCACTATTTATCCCAAAGTCCGATGTCCCCCTATTCTTTACTTGTTTAAAACGAGCAGCCAAATTCTCATCCCCTAACTGCTTACTCCTTATCTGCTCGACCCGCACCAGTTTTACTTGAAGCTCAGCTAACAAGCTACCATCATCTAACAAACTTAAACGAGCGAGCATAGCCCTTAAGTCTGACTTAACCCTACGACTCAATCCATCGGCTACCACATTCACTTTACCAGGGTGGTATTCAATCGTACAATCATAATCCTTCAACAATTCCACCCACCTACGCTGCCTAAGGTTAAGCTCGTTTTGGGTAAGAAGGTATTTCAAACTCTTATGGTCCGAATAAATTATGCACTTCTCCCCGTATAAATAATGCCTCCATATTTTTAGCACGAAAACCACCGCAGCTAGCTCGAAATCATGGGTTGGGTAATTCACCTCGTGAGTCTTAAGTTGTCATGATGCATACGCAACCACCTTTCCTTCTTACATCAGTACACATCCCAAGCCCACATGCGACGCATCACTATAAACCGTAATCTCCTTCCCAGGCATTGGCTGAATCAACACAGGGGCCTCAGTTAAAATTTTCTTAAGTTTTCCAAAACTCTCCTGTTGCTTGTCCGTCCAAACAAACGGTACCCTGAATGCAGATCAATCTTTGAAAAAACAGAAGCTCCCCTAAACTGATCAAAGAGATCATCGATTCTCGATAGAGGGTACTTGTTTTTAACAGTTAACTTGCTTAACTGTCGATAGTCGATGCTCCCCATGGAGACACACTTAGTCGAATGAAACCTCGATCCAACAATTCTTGAATCTGTGCCTTAACTTCTACCAACTCCTACGGTGCCATCCAGTTAGGAGCGATGGACACCAGATCGGTACCAGGTAACAAATCGATTTCAAATTCTACTTCTCTGCTGGGTGGCAACCTAGGTAGCTCCTCGGGAAAGACATCAGGAAATTCCCTAACTGTTCTCAACTTCTTAACTGTAGGACTCCTAGCCTCCGTATCACTAATATAAGCCAAATGGGCTTCGCATCCCTTTCGTACCAACTTCTCAGCCCTTAATGCCAAAATCACATTCGATAGATAATTCCGGCGTTCACCAATCACTACCACCTTCTTATCTTTTGCCGTTCTTAACACCATTCGCTTTGTAGCGCAATCTAAGGTGGCTCGGTGTTTCACCAGCCAATCCATACCTAAGATTAAATCGAACTCACTAAACGACAGCTCCATCAAATCCGCTAAAAAGGTAACCCCTTGGACAATTAAGGGTACCTCCCTAAACAACTTATTCACTCCCATTGACTGACCTAACAGACTTATCACAGTCATCTCATTCGCAGTAATTTCAAACATATCACCCAAAGGTTCAGTCATATTGCATGCAACATATGAATGGGTCTATCCAATATCAATCAATGTTGTGTAAGGTAACTCATATATAAAGAACTTACCCATTATCATATCTGGGGCATCCCCGCCTTTCCAGTGACGAGCAGTATAAACCAAAGCTGGCTGCCTCGCTTCGGCATGACCTGCTTTTTCGCCTGGTGCTCCACGTCCACGTCCATTGTCGTTACTGCCCTTGGCCTACCCACGACCCCTTGGCGGCAGCTGACCACCCCTTGGTGGCTGAGCACCACCTTGGCCCATAGCTAGCACTTGACCTAGTATTTTAAGGCAATTTCTGATCCTGTGCTCCATAGACGCATAAGCTAAACAAGCTCCCATCCTCTTCCAACACTCGCCTCCATGGCTTCTCCCACAATCAGCACAAGGTGGCACCCCTAGATTAACAAGAGGGGGCCCTGCTCCAACTGGTCCATTAACTCTGGCCCTAGCCCTAGGCCTCTATCCAACACCAGGAGTCTCAGCCTCCCTTTTATTCTTATCCCTTTCTTTCTCCCGATTTAGGCACTCAGTACGTTTTACCTCCTCTGCTATCTTTGCTTTCTCTACCAATTTTGAGAAAACTGGCTCCCTTTGTGGAGCTATCAATACCCTGATGCTATCTCTAAGTCCATCCTAAAGCCTAACGCAACGCTTACAGTCTGTTGCCACCATAACTCTTGCATACCTACTGAGGCGTAGAAATTCTGCTTCATACTCCGCCACAGATTTGTTTCCCTGGGTCAAGTTTAGGAACTCCTTCCTGCTAGCATCCACATAACTCGCACCTACATACTTCCCTTGGAACGCAGCTTTGAAAATCTCCCAAGTGACCCGCTCCGGTTGGGTGCCCTCTTTCACTGTCAGCCACCACTGGTAGACTTTTTCCCTAAGCAGTGACACTGCTCCTTTTAACTTTTGTTCCGGTGAGTAGTCTAGGTCCTCCATTATCCTTTTAATGGCCTCCAACCAATATTCAACCACGTTAGGAGCCACACCAGCCATGCGCTTAAAAATCTTAGCCCCATTTGTAAGAAGTCGCTCTGGAATGGACCCCCGATTTCCAATGCCATTATTGGGCCGAACGACCCTTTCCAAAATTCTTAGCATTGCTTGTGACAATACGTCTTCTCTAGCAGCCCGATCCTGCTGTCCATTCCCAGCCACTGGTAAGGCCAAAGCCTCTTCTACTCCAATATCGGGCATATGGCCCGATGCCGACTATTCAGCCCTAACACTTTCGCAGCCTCGGCCACGGCCTCTTGCACCTCTTCTAGCACTCATTGTCGATTTGCGTATTATCTGGATTAGAAATTTTTATGAAGTTTTAGTTAGTTTAATAATTAAACTGATGTTGTATGAAAGTATGAAAAAAGAGATTGTTTTCATAATTCCTCTACAGTTCCAAGGTCCTACGGGCTTCAGTTTCAATCTAAAAACCTTAGTATAATCATCTAAAGTAGCCCTTTAACTATCTACTGTATAACAATTTAATCAAACTTAAGAACAAAAGTACTTACTTGGTTCGACGTCAGAGACTCGGTGTGCCGCTCAGCAAGATTTCCCTTTTTTAAAATTGTATGAAATTTTTTTAAGTTAGAAAAAAGAAGCCAAATAATAATAATGCCCACTTCACAGCCCGTTGTTATCGAGCTCTGATACCATAAAATGTAATATCCTAAACCCAGCCCGGATGCTATGGCCGAGTTTGGCGCGTCACATTGAAGTGTTTTAGCGAAAACCTTGCTTTCATTGAAAACCCTTCCTTAAGATATGAACCTTAGTTAACTTATGAAAACACTCTTTTCATTTGCGGAAGCCTTATTTAAAACATTTGACTTAAGAAAACTTATCATTTAAAAATTTAGTTGCAGAAACGTAGAAAAACATACTATAACTTAGGAAACCCATGTTCAACTTCTCGTAATTACAATGCATAAAAATGACAATAATCCAAATAATAACAAAATGGAAGCCTTACTACAATCAGGTCTGAAACATACTTAATAAAATAGAAACTTATATGCTTTTAAAAGGAAAAAAAAACACATCCAAGTTGTCTTGCTAGTTGGCCACCGAGAGTCCCTCCAAGCATCGAACATTCTACTGAGCATCACTTGAAAATAAAATAAAAGAGCGGGTGAGTTTTCTCAAACTCAGTGTGTACAACCCTTGACGAGTAACAAGCATTCAACAATTACCATACATCAAACATGCAATGCAATGCAATCCCATCCCAGTAATCCATCCGCTACACACCAGCTCCGTCCCCTGGTACACATCATGTAAGGATATAAATATCGAACCACCCAACCAATACACATCCAGGGTAGCCCGATTGTCGAACTACCTTCATTTACATATTGGCCTTAAAAGCCGTTGGTGGATCCACGATTATCAAGCAACCATGCGATCCTCATATACTTCCGCCGTTCCATAATTCCCAACCCATATACAACCTAAGCAGAATATCATATGTATGCAGCAGATATGCGTGTAACATCCATAAAACTTACATTCAATACATAGGGGTATTTTGATCATTTTTTCCCTTAGGGGTATTTCGGTAATTTTTCCTTTATTGCAACTTTTTACTTACCTTAGCTCGTTAACAAATCTCGTGAGCTAAGATGAACGAATACTATACACCAGGTAAGATTCCAGAGAAGAGGAGGTGAGTCATTAAGACCGCTTAAGTACCAAGCTCTCACTAGCTCCAATCCTAGACATGTATATACCCGTTGCCACACCTTAACCCTATGGCTTGTCCACGGTTGCAGTTAATTAATTAAGTTTTATGTAGTCATCATATACTAGGCCCAAAACCCCTACAAAGCCCAAACTCACATACCTGTATATGGCCCATTAAGCCCAATCACATTAATATGGCCCATCAGGCCCAATTCACATTCATATGGCCCATCAAGCCCAATTCATATTCATATGGCCCATTTGGCCTGATTCACATTTATAGTCATGCTCACATACAATTTTTCATCACATAACATCAATTATCAATTTTGCCTATTATGGGCACAACAGCCCATCGGGCCCATTAAGCCTATTACGACCCAGTTGACCAATTCACAACCCAAACTCATGGAATCGCGCATGGGGCCTCAGCCAACCTATCGGTTTTCCCCTTGCGAGCGTTTGTGCACTCGCAAGACTACCGTAGCCAAACATTCGACTTTTCAGTATTTCGGCATTTCGGCATTTCGGCTTTCGCCGGATCTACTTGTATGTGCAGTGTATGTACACACTTAGTAAGCAAGCATGCTGCGATTCCCTTAGTCACCAACCTACAAACGATATCACCCTTTAATTAATCGCATGCTTAATACATATCTTTACTAAAATCGAAACCTCACATTAACCTTACCTTGCGCGACAAGTATAACATCCCTTTCTTTAATCACTAACCACGATCAACTCCTAGATCTACACCAATCTTAACTATTAAAACTAGAATAATAGGTGACTCATATCTAACACAAGTCCCCTTCTAACTATGATCATTCGGCCAACCTTAGCCAATAAGAGAGGAATACTTACCAAAACCGCAAACACCTAAGGAGCAATTCGGTAGAGAGCTAAAACCTAAGATCCGATACTAATTCCCTACCAAATTTGATTAGAAAAAGTGAGGGAGAGGAATAATCAGTATTAACAATACTTGTCGAAAAAAAGATAAGGTACTTACACCAAAAGAGTAACCAGTCCAAGGGAGATTTGGCTTTTTGGCTTTCAAACTAGTATGGTGAATAAGGTTTATTTGGCACAAATTAAAGAAGAAAAGTAGAAGAAGGAATTAGCTAACCCAAAAGTGAAACAAAGAAAATTGTGTAGAGGAAGGATGGAAATCGGCACAAAGAAAAGAAAGTAAAACAAAGGGTTTTCGACTTTTAGGGAAAAGGGTTTTTGGCAACAAGGTGAAAGAGATTTCAGCATTAGCTTGGAAACCTTGCATTCGGCACCTATTTATAGCCCCTATAGCCGAATTTCTCATGCCCAGGTTCCCAATTCGGCTCTACCTCCTCCTCACTTCTCATCTTCTTGTTTTTCTCCCTGATAACCCCTTGATCCTTTCCTCAAATCTCTCTTCTGAACACTCCCCTTGGAGTCCACCTTCACGCCACTTCCAACCTTCTAGCAGGCCAAAATTGAACTCCTAAAAATACTAAGCTAGGATTCGAATCTCGGATCTCCTTTCTATCCACTAACCCCACCTCCCTACACCCTAAGTGGCGTCACTTAGCCACTCCTTCACAAGGCTTTTTTGATGCCATTTCCCCCTATCTTTATTTAAAATCCCAACTACTTGCCATCGAGGTTCCTTTAATAATTAAACTATAATTTCTTCTACCCCCAAGTTCGAACTCAAACCTTGACCAAGACCTACCATCACGTAATTTAACACTTAACCAGAAATGCTAAGCAAAAAAAGAAAATTTCGAGATTTTAGGATTTTTGGGTTTCGAGATTTTTGGGGCGTTACACTTGGTCCTCCATTTGGATGGTTTTGTAATCAACATAAAGCTCTCAGACCTATCCGAAAATAGTAGATAATTTAGAGGACCAAAGAATGTAATTTGACCACTTTAATTAATCAATTTACTTAATTAATTAAAACCCAATTTATTAATGAAACATATTAAAATAAATTATTAAATATAACTTTATATTTTATTATTTAATTTAATCATGCATGGCCCACTTTATAACTTGAAAATATAATATGCTCAAATTAATATAAAAGAAGCCATTTTCTGCATGAAAACTATATAATAAAGCATAAAATCACATTTTAATAATTTCTATGTCCCAATTTCATATTTCATATATTTCATTAATTTATTATGCAATTACTTGGTTTTAACAACAAATTTAAGTAAAAAGGTGACAAATTATATAAGAAAAATCCTATATATTTTTCAGTTTACACTTATCAATCGGCATCAAACCACAAGCTAAATAGTTAGCAATATCAGCAAACCAAAAGGTATTATGAACATGATTTACCTTCAATATGTGTTCTTCTGGAAATGTTTCCTGAATGGATATAAGTGGAGAATTTCCTTCTTGCGGCTCCAATCTAGACAAGTGGTCTGCTACTTGGTTTTCTACTCCCTTTCGATCTTGAATTTCTAAATCAAACTCTTGAAGTAGGAGCACCCATCGGATCAGTCTCGGCTTAGCATCTTTCTTGGTAAGAAAATACTTAATGGCTGAGTGGTCCGTATAAACAGTCACCTTGGTACCTACAAGATAAGATCGAAACTTTTCAAAAGCAAACACAATGGCAAGTATCTCTTTCTCTGTTACTGTATAATTCAGTTGAGCTCCTATAACACCCCTAACCCGTATCTATCGTTGAAATGGGGTTATGAGGCATTACCGGACTAGACACAACTTCCGAATAATTACATAAACTCTTAGGTCATTACGAATGCATACATAATAATTTATAAAACACATGGTAAAATTGCACGAAACATTAACATTAAACAAACATCTCATTTCTTACTCGAACCCTGTCATATTCAAAAACAGTCATACGAATATAATGTGTATCCATGCTTAGAAACATATAGTAACAACTGTTAATTCGTAACTATTAAACATACAAAAAATACTGCATTAATAAATCTCACAAATATCTCAAGCAAAATTTCAAAATTTATAACATTATGTGCATGGTACATATTAATAGGAACCATTTGATTAATAACTTTAACTCAAAAATTAGCTTACCTAATTTGCATAAAAAAAATCATGATTCCTTATAACTTGAATTACTATTCATTCGGTCATTTTCCAATGCGTTAGCCCAATATAAACTTGCTAAATACATATGCTTATTCAATGTCCACTTTCGTTTTACTCAACCATATCACACGCATGTAACATTGCATAGAATAAATTCCATACATCAACCATAATTTGCATTACATGTCAAGCACTTCACAAGTTTATATATATACATAATTTAACCAAACTCTCAAATCAAAAACAAACATATCAATAAAACATATAAATATAAACATGCTCGAAATGCATAAAATTGAAAATTAATCATAGCCATTTATGAATGAACATTAATTTCTTAATTAATCTATTGCCGAATTACTAAGTCATTTACATCTATGTCCTTTTTGTACACCAGATAACCAAATACATAGCTAAATACATATTTTCTCATACTCATTAATGAGCCTAACCACAACCAAACCTTCCATTATTTTATTTCAACCAATTCGTTATACAAACATATTACTCAAATAATATGTGTATATCAAACCAATACATCATATGCCTATATATATATGCAAGTGTCGAATCATGATTAACTTACTAACATAATTCATATTCATTTCTTCACTTAATGAAAGCATATTGAACTCACTTTTATCACATGCCACAACCGAATCACCTTGTTACCAAAATACATGGTAAAACTAAATAAAACATGTTTCACATATATATATACACATAACATTGCCGAATCATAAATTCAATAATTTCATTACCTAAATTCAACATTTAACTGAATACACTCATCAACCAAATTAAATCATTACTATCAAATATAAGACATAGCCGAATCATTAAACAATAGGTAACATATCAATCATAATTCATACTTATATATATATCATTGCCGATTCAACCAAACCAAATAAAATCATCATTTGAGCATAGCATACAAACCAAACTTAGCACACACAAGAACCATGATCATGATAGCAAATACTTATATATCAAATTAGCCATTTTCGTATGGCATATTATATACAACACTTCAAACATATCCGAAAAGTAGTATAGCCTATACATGCCATAGGTTCAAAATTTATCTTTTAAAAATACCAATAAACATATGATAGTGTGATAGAATTTGCTGAGGATCCCCGAGCCCATAACTAGTCTCCAAAATCTATAAAATAGAAGCAAACATACACACACAGTAAGCTATCACAGCTTAGTAAGTCATAAGGAAATAAATATCTCAATGACATAATCAAATCAATTTAACCAAACCAATTCATGCTATCATAATCTCAAACTTGCAAATTCATATACAACATATACATTCATGTATCAAGTTTAACTTGGCCGAAATACATATATATCCATTATCAAAGTTATCATTTACTTCCAAGGTCATAATATCATCATATAGATGAATATATATACACAATCATATAGGTATACACATGTTTCACACTTTAATATCACATACTTATATCATTTTGCCGAATATATATTTGTATTCAATATACATATAACCAACTTTATAACATGATTCATAACATCACTTCAAATACCAAAACTTCCCTTAATTTCAATACATTAGCTAACACATACCTGTACCTTTTAATTTGATTTCGCATTCGGTCTTTACTTAACATTGCCCGTTGAATCATTAAAAATTAAATAGGGTACTCGGTTAGTCACACATATCGTACAATGCCAATGTCCCAGACGTGGTCTTACATGTAATTACATATCGGTGTCACTGTCCTAGATAGGGTCTTACTCGTAAACACATATCGGAATCACCTATTGATTCCAACGTATTAAACATGGTCTTACTCGCACACACATATCGGAATCACATACCAATGCCAACATATTAAATGTGGTCTTACTCGCACAAACATATCAGAATCACATATCGATGCCAACGTATTAAACGTGGTCTTACTCGCACACACATATTAGAATCACATATCGATGCCAACATCCCATACGTGGTCTTACACGTAATCACATATCGATGCCAACGTCCCAAACGTGGTCTTACACGTAATCACATATCGATGCCAATGTTCTAGACGTGGTCTTACACGTAATCACATATCGATGTCAACGTCCCAGACATGGTCTTACACGTAATCACATATCGATGTCAACGTCCCAGACATGGTCTTACACATAATAACATATCGATGCCAACGTCCCAGACGTGGTCTTACACGTAATCACATATCAAAAATCCTATGTCATGACATATGTATCCTAGATATTCCTAAGGTTCGTACGGGGCTTTCGAACGTCGTATCTTGGTCTAATCGATTTCGTAAACATAGCTCCCAAGCATATACACATTCGGCTACCACATATATACTTTCACATAATTCATTTCAGCATATATATAACTCGTATTTATTTAAAATTTACAACATCTTGCTTATAAACTTACCTCGAACAACGATAATCAAAACAAAATGATTATTTGACAACTTTGGTTTTCCCCCGATCCAATTCCAATTTATTTGGTTCTTGATTTAAACATATTCAAATTAAACTCATTCAAACATAATTTCTTTCAATTTATTCAAAAAACACATAAATGGGAAAATTACCATTTTGCCCCTGATATTTCACACTTTTTACAATTTAGTCCAAATTGCACAAAACACAAAACATTCAAAATTTGCACACATCATGCTTAGGAAAAATGTTACTCATGCTGATACAATTCCATACATTTCATTTATTTCACATTTTAGTCCCTCAATTTATTATTTTTATAATTTAATCCTAATTACTCAAATTCATCAAAAATTCTAATACAAAACATATTAATCCAAAACATATCTTTCATAATTCATCAACTAACATAAAAAAACTCAATTATTCATCAATGGCATAACATAAATAATTCATCAAAATAGGAAATTCAAGCATGGGCTTTGTACATTACACTACAACGATCTCAAAAATGTAAAAATTATCAAAAACTGAGCTAGTTACATAACTTGATTAAGCTAAACAATGGCCGATTATAGCTTTATTTTCTTTTTTTCTTTTTCCTTTAGCTAATTTCGCCTGCCAAAAGATGAACATGCATGGCTTTTATTATTTTATGATTTATATTATATAACATTATTATCATTTTACCTATTTAACCTTGGTTATAAAATAATAAACCATCATAAACCATGCCTTTAACTGTCCAACTCATTTAGTTTTGGCATAATTGCATTTTAAGTGCTTCATATTAATAAGACAAGTTCAATTAAGCACTTTCGTATTTAACTATTAACTTTTCACTTTACGCGATTAAGCCCTTTTTATTAAATCGGCATCCAAACAATAAAATTAAAACACGAAAAATTAACACATATAAATTCACACATAATAAACACAAGAAATAATTTTTAAATATTTTTTTGACTCAGATTCGTGGTCCTAAAACCACTGTTCTGAATAGGGTCTAAATCGTGCTGTTACAGCTCCTGTCAGAGTTCGACTTGTGTAGTAGATGGAATGAAAAATTTGTTCCTTCGCTGGCCCATGATAGCTCCTATCGCGAAGTCACTTGCGTCACACATCAATTCAAATGGCAAATCCCAGTCTGGTGTGACGATTATGGGAGCCAAAACTAGTTAACTCTTCAAATCTTTAAAAGGTCTTAAGCACTTTTCATCAAATTCGAATGTTGCGTCTTTCCCCAAAATTTGCATAAGGGTTTGGCAATTTTAGAGAAGTCTTTGATAAATCTTCAATAGAAACCAGCGTGGCCCAAAAAGCTCCTAACACCCTTTACAAATGTTAGAGGTGGGAGTTTCTCAATAACATCTACCTTTGCTTTATCTACCTCAATTCCATGTCTCGTTATCCGATGCCCTAGAACAATACCTTCTCGTACCGTGAAATGGCACTTTTCCCAATTGAGTACGAGGTTTGTTTCTTCACATCGCCTTAGTACCTTGGCTAGATTGGCTAGGCAATTATCATATGTATCTCCAAATACTAAAAAATCATCCATAAAGACTTCCAAGTATTTTTCAAACATGTCAGTAAAAATAGACATCATAAATCTTTGAAATGTAGCAGGTGCATTACATAAACCAAATGGCATGCATCTAAATGCGAATGTACCATATGGACAGGTGAATGTTATCTTGTGTTGATCTTCTAATGGTACTGTAATCTGATTTTACCCTGAGTATCCATCAAGAAAACAATAATAGTTTTGCCCTGCGAGTCTGTCCAGCATCTGGTCCAAAAATGACAAAGGAAAGTGATCTTTCCTAGTCGCCTTGTTTAGCTTTCAGTAATCTATGCAAATTTTCCATCCCATAACTGTTCTAGTCGGTATCAACTCATCATTCTCATTTTCAATGATCGTAATACCTCCTTTTTTTGGTACGCACTGGACTGAACTTACCCATGAACTGTCTAAGATAGGGTAGATTATACCCGCATCTAACCACTTGATGATTTCTTTCTTGACTACGTTCTTCATGATGGGGTTCAGTCTTCATTGTCCATAAATTGTCCATTTTTTGCCATCTTGTAGGATAATCTTATGCATGCATACAGATGGAATAATTCTGCGGATACCGGCTATGGTTCATCCGATAGCCTTCTTGAATTGTTTCAATACCAGGATGAGTTTCTCTTCTTGCTCAGTAGTTAATTATGCTAAAACAGTCACAGGCAAAGTATAAGAGTTACCTAAATAAACATATTTCAAATGTGAGGGAAATACCATTAATTCTAATTTAGGTGGCTCGTCGATTGACGCTTTTGGTTGGGCATAATCCCTTTTCTCTAACTCCAAAGATTCAAAGAGGGATTGAAGATTAAATCTCCTTTGATTAGCTTCTAACAAAGCTAAGTATTCATCATCCTCTTCATCATTTGAAGGATCTGATGTTGAAATTTGTTCTAATGGGTCATCAACATAGTTGAGCTCCTTTTCCATGACTAACTCCTCTAAATTGAAAACTACAGAACAATCATCATTTGTGTCAGGAAATTGCATAGACTTAAAAACATTAAATATTATCTGATCATCCTGAACACACATAGTAAGCTCGCCCTTCTACGCATCAATAAGGGTCTTTCTGGTTGCTAAGAAAGGCCTTCTTAAGATGATTGGTACTTCCTTGTCTATTTCAAATTCTAGAACTACAAAGTCAGTAGGAAAAATAAATTTGTCTACATGTACTAATACATCCTCGATTTTTCCTTTTGGGTGTGCTAAGGAACGATCTATTAGTTGAAGTGTAACTGTAGTACGTCTAACTTCACCTATCCCAAACTTCTTAAATATTGACATGGGCATCAAGTTGATACTCGCACCCAAGTCACATAGTGCTTTACCACAATATGTTGCTCCAATATTGCAAGGTATAGTAAAACATCCAGGATCCTTCAATTTTGGGGGTAGTTTATCTTGAAGATATGCACTGCATTCCTTTGTCAAGGCTACCATCTCAAATTCTCCAAGCCTTTGTTTTTTTTACAGGATATCCTTCATGAATTTTACGTAGTTTGACATTTGTTCAAGTGCTTCAAGCAACGGGATGTTGATATGATGTTACTTGAGTACATCTAGGAACTTCTTGAATTGAATTTACTGCTTTTTCTTCTGAAGTCTTTGAGGGTAGGGTGGTAGAGGCTTCTTTACTAGAATTGGTTGATTCGTCTTCTGTGGCAATTCTGCATCTAACAAAGTTGTTAGTTGATCAGAATTAGTTGGTTCTGAAGTTACCGTATCAGATTTTGCAGACTCTGGTTCTGGTGAAACTGGAATTTCAACACTTGGTTAAACTTTCTCTGAGTCTTGAGCATCAATTGGCTCCTTTTGAATTTTGACTGTGTTGGGCTCTAATGTCTTTCTGCTCCTCAATGTCAATGCTTTACAATGCTCCTTCCCTGGATTCCTCGGATTCTTCGTATCACTAGGTAAAAAACCTTATGGTCGGTTCCTGAGTTCAGTTGCAAGCTGGCCCATTTGGTTTTACAGGTTTTTCAATGTAGCTGCTTGGCTTTGGATTAAGGCATCATTCTTGGCCATGTATTCCTTTAACAAGTTTTCTAAGCCATTGGATGGTTCAACTAGAGGTTATTTCTGAACTTGTTGGGTAAAACTAGGTGGCTGGGTCGGTCTAAGTTGGGCATATGTGTTACTGCATCCAGCCCCTTGGTTACTCCATGAGAAATTAGGGTGGTTTCACCACGATGGGTTGCAGGTATTAGATTGTAGTCCTTGCCTTCCTTAATTTTGGTTCTGGTTACCCATGTAATAAATGGATTTTGGGTTCGATGGACATTCTTCGAATAGATGTCCTTCCCCACAATAGATACAGGCTACATTTTCAAATTGATTCGGTGGTTGTGCTGCAAAACTATTAAACCTATTAGTGGTAAAATTTTTAGGCATTGAGGATATTGAGGAGACTTGATATGCAAGTGAAGTGAGAGTGTCTACTTCATGTATTCTAGCGACTTGTCTTCCTAACATTGCTCGATTGGTTGGCTATTAATAATTGTTGCTGGCAATCCTCTTAATGATTTCATAAGCCTCATTATAAGACTTAGAAAGGAGAGCACCATTAGCAAAATCGTCCACTACCATCCTCGTGTGGGCATTGAGACCATTATAAAACGTCTCAAGTTGGATGCATTGTGGGATTCCGTGATGAGGGCACTTCCATAATAATTCTTTATACCTTTCCCATGCATCATACAAGGAATCATTATCCATTTGTTGGAAAGTAGTGATCTCGTTCCTAAACTTAGCATTCTTGTTAGGCGGGAATACTTCATGAGGAATCTTTCTGCTAACTCTTACCATGTGGAAATTGAATTTGGTGGCAATGAGTTCAACTAAGCTCGAGCTCTGTCCCTTAGTGAATATGGGAACAGCTTCAATCGTAATGCATCTTCAGGTACTCTTGCTAACTTGAAAGAATTGCTTACCTCCATAAATAGTCTTAATTGTAGGTGATGATCTTCGATAGGCATTCCACTGAATTGTCCCACTGTCTGTGTAACACCCCAAAAATATCGAAACCCAAAAATCTCGAAACCCAAAAATCCTGAAATCTCATATTTTTCTTTTGTGCTTAACAATTTCGGTTAAGTATTAATTACATGATGGTAGGTCATGGTCAAGGTTTAAGTACGAATCAATGGGTAAAAGAAATTATAATTTAATTATTAAAAGAATCAGGGCTGACAAGTAGGTGGGCTTTTGAATAAATGAAGAAACAATTGGACACAAAAAGAGCCTATGGTGGAGTGGCTAAGTGACGCCACATAAGGTGTAGTGAGGTGGCATTAGTAGCTAGCAAGGGGGTCCAAGGTTTGAATCCTAGCTTAGTATTTTTAGAATTTAATTTTGGCCTTCTAGAAGGATGGAAGTGGTGTGAAGATGGAATCTAAGGGTAGTGTTTAAAAGAGAAAATTAAGGAAAGGATCAACAGGTTATCAGGGAGAAAAACAAGGAGATGAGAAGTGAAGAGTAAGTGGAACTGAATTGGGAACTTGGGCTTGAAGAATTCGGCTATAGGGCTATAAATAGGTGCTGAATGGGAGGGTTGAGAAGTTAATGACGAATTTCCCTTCACTTTGTGCCAGAAACCCTTTTCTCTTCAAGATCTAAAAAGCTGAAAACCCTCTATTTTGCTTTCTTTTCTTTCTGCCGATTTCTATTCTCCTCTACACAATCTTCTTTGCCGATTTCTTCTACTACTCTTCTTCTTTAATCTGTACCAAATAAACCTTATTCACCATATTTAGTTTGAAAAGATGAAAAATCGAATCTTCTAAGGGCTGAATACTTTTTGACCGAATATAGTGTAAGTGTTGCTCTTCCAATCGGTTTTCTTTGTTTAGTATCGATTATTGTCCCTCACTCTTTCTAATCAACTTTGGTATGGAATTAGTATCGGATCTTGGTTTTTAGCTCTCTGCCGAATTGCTCCTTAAGGTGTTACGGTTTTGGTAAGTAATCTTCTCCCATTGGCTAAGGTGACTGAATGGTCATAGTTATGGTAAGGAGACTTGTGTTGGATACGAGTCACCTATTATTCAGGTTTTAATAGTTAAGATTTGTGCAGATCTAGGAAATACGTGATCAAGGAAAAAGCGATTGGGCTCAAGGTAAGG
The DNA here is from genome assembly GCA_025698465.1 of Gossypium longicalyx. Lineage (NCBI taxonomy): Eukaryota > Viridiplantae > Streptophyta > Magnoliopsida > Malvales > Malvaceae > Gossypium > Gossypium longicalyx. The sequence goes on from CM047000.1 coordinate 12,640,671, forward strand.
TTAAGGTGAGGTTTTTATTTTTGAGTAAATAAGTATTAAGCATACGATTAATTGAAGGGTGATATCGATTGTAGGTTTGGGCTAAGGAGATCGCATCACGCTTGCTTACCAGGTGTGTACATACACTGCACACACACAATGAATCGTCAAAAGCTGAAAAGCCGAAAAGCCGAAAGTTTGGCTACGATAATCTTGCGAGTGCGCGAACACTCGTAAGAGGGAAATTGATAGGTTGCCTAAGGCCCATGGGCGATTCCGTAGACTTGGGTTGTGATTTGGCCATATGGGCCGAAATGGGCTAAATGGGCCCAATGGGCTGTTGGGCCCATAATAGGCAAAAATTGAGTATTGATGCTATATGATAGAAAGTTTGTATGTGAGCATGAATATGAATGTAACTGGGCCTAACGGGCCATATAAATGTGATTTGGGCCTAATGGGCCATATACAGGTGATTTGGGCCTAATGGGCCATATGAATATGATTGGGCTATATGGGCCAGATACAGGTATGTGAATTTGTTTGGGCTTTGTAAGGGGTTTTGGGCCTAGTATATGATATCCAAATAAGATTTAATTAATATATTGCGATCGTGGACAAGTTAAAGGGTTAAGGTGTGGCAACGGGTATATGCATGTCTAGGATTGGATCTAGAGAGAGCTTGCTACTTAAGTGGTCCTAATGACCCACCTCCTCTTCTCTGGAATCCTACCTGGTGCATAGTATTCGTTCATCTTAGCTCATGGGACTTGTTAACGGGCCAAGATAAGTGAAAACTGTAATTAAGGAAAAATTATTGAAATGCCCCTAAGGGCAAAAATAACCAAAATACCCCTAGGTGTTGAATGTAAGTTTTGTGGATGCGACATGCATACATATGATATTCTGCTTAGGTTGCATATAGGTTGGGTATTATGGAACAGAGGAAGTATATGAGGATCGCATGGTTGCTTGACAATCGTGGATCCACCGACGGCTTTTAAAGCCCAATATGTAAATGAAGGTAGTTCCGCAACCGGGCTACCATGGTGTGTGGGTTGTGTGGGTCGATATTTATATCCCCACATGGTGTGACAGGGGACGGAGCCGGTGTGTAGCGGATGGATAATTTGGATGGGATTGCATTGCATGATTTATGAATGATGTTGTTTTTTTTGAATGCTTGTTTTTGTCGAGGGTTGTACACATGGAGTTTACAAAAACTCACCCCCTCTTTTATTTTATTTTCAGGTGATGCTCAGTAGAAGGTTCGATGTTTGGAAGGACTCTAGGTGGCCAGCTAGCAAGATGATTTGGACTTGGGTTTTTTTTCAAGTTTTTAAGTTTTTACTTCTTTATAAAGTATGTTCCAGACAAGATTGTAATAAGGTTTTCATTGTGTTACTATTACTTGAATTATTATTATTTTCAATGTAATTACAAGAAGTTGAACATGGGTTTTCTAAATTATAGTATGTTTTCTACGTTTTCGCAATTAAATTTTTAAATGATAAGTTTTCTTAAATCAAATGTTTCAACAAGGTTTTTGCAACTGAAAGGTGTGTTTTATTTTATGTTAATTAAGGTTTCTTTTATTTTAAGAAGGGTTTTCAATGAAAACACGATATTCACTAAAACACTTCAATGTGACACACCAGATTCGACCATAACGTCTAAGCCGGGTTTGGGGTGTTACAGTCTGAAGCATTTGGAACATGACTAACTTCAGCTCAAATTGTTGTGCCTCGATTTCAAGTTTCCTAATATCCAGATTAAGATCATTAAACACTGGCACTGCATACTATCTTAAAGCTCTATCCCTATCATCAACAATAAGGATAGGATTTTGAGCAGGGTTTACTCCTTTTCCTTGATTCGAATTTTCGAAGTTCATCTCTTCGGTCCTTCTCTGACTTGCTTGTCTTCTTCGTTGTTGAAAAGTTCATTCAATTTCAGGGTCTACAGGGAGTAAATCAATAATTTGGTGAAAACTCATTAACACCTGAAATAAAAAATTAATTAAGTTAAAATTTGAACAGAAAAATAAACCAAAATGCAAAACTAACAAATTCACAAATAATGACTTTTTAAAATAGTCCCCGGCAACGACGCCAAAAAATTGGAATGACGAAAATGTGTAAGTGTACAAAATCGCAATAAGTAATAAAGTGCCAAGTAAATGTCAAGTAATCGTACCCATAGGGACTGTGAAAATAATTATTTATGAATGCAATTTAAAAACAATTTGGTAAAAAAATATTTCAATTTGAGAGGGTGATTAAAAACTAAGAATTTAACTAAGTAAAATAAATAAAATATGAAGTAAAAGTCTAATGCAGGATTTCAAAATATAATTTAATCAAGATGACATAATTGTGCTAGGCTAATTACATTTCTCCACTTAGAATTATGAAACTCATGTTTATTTTGTTACAAAATAATTCACAGCAACTCGGTAATTTGCTAACTTATGAACATACTTACTTACCAAAATCCATTTATCTCTTGTCTATATCCCAATGTCAATTCAACCGATTAAACGAATTTTAGTAAACAAATATGTTAATGCACATACATACTTATGGAATCAAAATACTCTTTTGTACATATCCCTATGCCAATTCAAACGATTAATTCAATCACATAAACACATAAAAGATCGTGTGAGGTAACAATGTATTTCTACCTTGAAACAATTTAATCACAATAATCTTGCAAGTTATGTAAGGCAATTTTATCTCTCGATACTATTGCTAATTTAACCCTCAGCTACCTTAAAAGATTAAACATGCACTGATTAAGTATTGTGTCAATTAATTACAATTTCAATCCGTTTAAATAATTAATTCATTAGTTACCTTACAATTGTAATGCAAGAATAACTTAGTCATAATTTTACTTAGTCAAACATCTTACTAAGGCCTATAACAACAAAAACACAATTTTAACAAATTAAGACGACGAAATGCAATCAACCTAACATGAATTAAATTTAAGCCATATCAATTAAATCAAACATACCAACATCACAAATATTCATAGACATGTTCATCATATTCATAGAAGCAAATCCAGTGTTCTCCGTGGCTTGACTATTTGCTCCACTATTCCTTCTCTGTTTATTCTTGTCAAACCAAGGCTTCTATGAACACTTGAACGCTGCTCCAAATGATGGAAGAATGAATTTTTTCCAACAGATGAAATCAACAAGAGGACAAGGGAAAAATGGATAGGAATCAAATGGAGAAAGTTGAGAGAAGAGAGAAATGATGACAATGTTGTGGTGTGTTGAAATGAGCAGCTAAGGGGGTTTTTATAGGGTGAGAGGGCTGCTAAAAATGGCCAAAATCGGCAGCCAAAGAGCCCTCCCATGGCCGGTCACACATGTGGCAAGTTTGAAGTTTTCAAACTTGCTATATTAAGGCTGGGGCAAATCTAGAAAGACACAAATAGTGGAGGGGTTTGTTTGCAGTTTGATGAAGTCTTCAAAGGCCTTTTTGCAAGCCAGTTAATCAGCCAATCAAGCTGATTGGGTCAGCATGCTAGACGGTTTTGGGCTACCCAAAGCTTGATTGGTTCGGTTCTCTTGGTTCAGCTCAACTGGGCCACTTTTCATAATTAATTAAAAACAATTTATTTAACCCAAATTAAATTGGATTAAAATTAAAATTAATTATTTTATGAATTAATACACATAATTTGGACCTTCTTTAGCAGAAAAGTTCATTCGTCTTGATGCCTCAAAAATCGCTCCTTAGTTTTGCGCTTTTAGTGATGTTTGTCGAGCCAATTTTCGTCGTTTGTGCAAACCTGTCAAAAATAATAAAAATTAATCAAAATTTATTATAAAATTAATTAAAATTCATTATGTTAATAATTTAAGTAAGAAATAATTATTTTATAATATTCATATATTTTTTGACAATAATTTTACCGAAACTGTATGAATTTGAGTTAAAAAGGATATGAAAAAATGTGTATGTATTTGTGTTTCCAAGTAACCCTACAAAATAGTTAAAAGATCATGCCTCAACTCACTAATCCCCCATAGAAGGATTCATTCTTCATGATTTTCATAAATAACATAGAATGAATGGAGTAATTAATCATAAAGAATGAACTGAAATAGAAAATTGTGCGAATCCATATAAGTTGATCTTTTTTATAATCAGATCTCTTGAAAGAAAACAAAGAACAAAAAAACTAAAACTTTGAAAACCTAAGAAAGATAGAAAATAAAACAAAACCTAAAAAAAGAATCTAAGCTACTTGAATGTTGTCCATAATGTGTGCCAAAGGAGCTTATTTATAGCCTTTAGGTGGTGGTCTTCCTTAACCCTAGGTTAGCTGACGTTGCTGAGCTTTAAGTTCAATTGTGTAGACCAAACACCCTTGCTTCGTGTTTTTGTTCTCATCAAAAAGTTAATGTCACGACACACGAGGACCTGTGTCACAACATAGCAACCAGTATGGCCTTCTACAGCCATCTTTAAGGGTATGTCACGACACCCTCAGCCTGTGTCGCGAAATTGAAGGTAGTTTCTTACTTTCTCCATTTTATTCTCTATGTTGCGACATAGCATCCAGTATTGGTCCAAAATTCCTTCTAATGGTCTCCTATACACTCACAAAGTACATTAGATGTAACACCCAAACCCGGCCTGAACGTTATGGCCGAATCTGGCGATGTCACATTGAAGTGTTTTTGTAAAATGTGATATTGTTGAAAAATCTGTTCTTTATTTATCCTCTTTGTGTGACTTAAGATTTAATATGTTTGTTCAAAAGTGTGAGTTGTTTGTCAAAAAGTTAACCATATTAAAATGTCTCTATTATTATTATTTTTATTGTAAAACATTATTGCATGCGGGAGCTCTTCAAAACAGGTTTAGTAATCGTGGTGTCATTAAAAAACAGTTGTCTTTTTGAAAACCCACGTCTTTTTACTATAGCTTGCAGTTATATATCAAAGCAAGTAAAAGTCCCAAATAAAAAATTAAAAATTTAGAGAGGCCTTATTACATAAAAATATTCCCAAAATAAAATTACTTAAAATCGAAATCAAATATGGAAGTATATGCGGTTGTGTAGCCACCGTTGAGTCCCTCGCAGCACTGGTCCGGCTAAGACTGGGGATTACCTATGCAGATAAACAGAAGGGTGAGTTTATGAAAACTCAGTGTGTAATCCCATAACAAATAATCAATCAGTGAGCATATACAGTTTGGGCCTATGCCCAATTCAGTAACGGTTCAGTTTCAATTAGGGCCTTAGCCCAATACAGTATCAGTATTAGTTTGGGCCTGAGCCCATCCCAGTGACAGTGCAATATAGATATGCAATTAATAGATCCTACCCAACCAGCCTCTACACTCCATCTCTGTCTAACCCTACACTCCATGTGGGGATAAAATCAACCCAGCCATCCTTATACTCCAAAACAGCACCGGTTGAGGCACTAAACGGTATTTGCAGTAGAGCTGCCAGTACTGTACACTTCTATCAATCATAATAAAAACCATCCCCATGCAACATATCATGCATCATGTCATGTCGTGTCATAATATCATACATGTGTTCAATATGTACAAATGCCATGCTCAAATACAATCATACATCTCATAAGGGCATAATAGTCATTTTATCACATAAGGGCATAACAGTCATTTTATCAGTTCGGGGGTCTAGGTATATTTACTGACCCAACAGTAGGTCCACAGTCATCTCGGGCGACCCGTGCAACCTTAATAGTCAAATAGTAAAAATGGGCCCACGGCCCATATTGCGGGCCCATGTAGGCCCACACGCCTGTGTGCCCCACATAGCCCAGAAATGGCCTTGGCCATGTAGATTGCACAGCTTGGCCCAATATTCTCCACACGTTCGTGTGGTCTACCCGTGCGGGGCACACGTGCCTGTGGGGCCCACACGGCCTATTTCGGCCCAACACGGCCCAAAACTGCCTAAGCCCATGAAATAGCTCATGGTGGCCACTATGATCAAATGCCCATGTTTAGTCACACGGACTACTACACGAGGAAGCGTAAACTCGTGTAGCGTCATCATTCACTTATTTTTGCTTTTGCCAGTTTACGATTAGGGGCAGTGTTTTTACACACCTTGCTACGAAAATGCGCGAAAAGCACACGAGCACCAAAACCTACATTCAATCAAGATATTCTATTAATCATTTGACAATAGGGTTAACATATCCCCTTAATACTTGTCCCAAAATATTCACTAATACTTGCCTTGATTGAATGGATAAGATCACACACTTAATCCGATACACAAGACAGATTACGAACTCCTTTAGAGATTACCTGCATTCCAAACGAACTTATTAACTAACATAGTACAAGAACCTAACTTGAACCAAGCGCACAACCACTTACCGAAGGTGTAAAACTGAGAATAGGGAAGGGAAGCAATCGACCTACTATCCCAAGAACGATCACCCACTACAACAGAGACAGAGCTAACACAACCACAACCCTAGAAATTGTCGGCAGCAAAAGAAGGTGTTAGATGAAAACTATTCATACGGAAGAAAGGGAAAAAGAGTGAGAAAAATTAAATAGCAGTAATTATTGATGATCGTTTTATGAAACACTCAACTAGACTATGATCACGACTAAGTCAAGCGCACCTATCGAATGGTAGTATAGTTATGGTGAGTCTAGAGTATCGTATCCACAAGGACTAAAAGTACTAGTATTAACTTTCTTTCTATTATTTAACCTAGAATATAAGGGATTTGTTTTAATCTAAAATTAACTAAACTAATTAACTAATGAACACGACAGAAAGTGAAGAAAATAATCGAATAAACCAATGATAAAGACAATACCCAAGGAAGAATCCACCTAGACTTCATTTATTATTCCGACTCTAAATCAACTGATTTATTCACTTGCCTTGATCTGTAAAAATCCCTAAATTATGTTAATATCTCTTTCAAGACTAATAACAACTTACTCTAGGTTGATTAATTGAAATCTCTTTCTAATTAAAACCCCTATTGTCGCATTAACTCGATCTATAGATTCCCTTATTAGATTTGACTCTAATTCGGCAGATTTATGCCACCCTATTTCTAGGGTTGCATACAACTCCACTTAATTATGTGAGATCTACTCTTAAACAGAGACATGTGCTCCACTGAATAAGCACATCAAACTTGGAATAATATCCTGAAAATATTAAGGCAAAAATTAATAACTCATAATTAAAAACAAGAACAAGTATTTATCATTAAATTCAGAACTTTAAATAACAAGATCCGTCTTAGGTTTCATCCTCCCTAGGTATTTAGGGAGTTTAGTTCATAATGTAGTAGGAAAACATCTCAAAAATAGGAAAATAAAAAACATAAAGGAACCCAAAAACTTCAAGAGAAATTGAAGGGAGATCTTCAGTCTTGAAGGAGATCTTGCTTCCGAGCTGAATCCGTTGGAGTTCTTCGAGTAATTCCTGTGTTCTACTCTGCGTGCCCCTTAGGTCTTCTTCTAGTATGCATTTATGGACTTTTCAATGCTTAGAAACCTTAAAAATTGGCTATTTCCACGTCTTTGGGAAACAAGGAGCGATATCGACACGAGCTGGCACATGGGCATGTAGCCTGCCCCTGTGGATCATATGGGCGTGTGGGCTGCCCGTGTGGATCCTGAAAACTTTAATTTTGGCCCCTTTTTCGCTCCTTTTGCTTTCAAATGCTCTCCTAAGTATAGAAACATGAATTTAAGGGATTAGGAGCATCAAATTCACTAATTTACATCATTAATCATCGATAAACGCATTAAGAATAGGATTAAAATATGTTACATTTATGGTTTATCAAATATCCCCACACTTAAGCATTTGCTTGTCCTCAAGAAAAATCCTCAACTCACAATTAAAATTAATTCTTCTCAACTTATAATTCTCATCAATAATGTTTCGAAATATTTCACAAATAATCATGCATTGAAAATTCAACTAAAAGATCCCTAAAGATTCAAACAATATAAGTCACACATTTTTTTAAGACATGAAAACATAGGTATGTCCCCTTATCTAAGTACTTACCTTCAATTCAAAATCGACAAGATTTTACATCCTCACTAAAGATTCACTCAAATCACTCAAAGTGTTTAAGGTTCAAAAATTAAGTAATCAAAAGTCAATTATGAAAAATTATTACCATAGGCTTGCATGAAAATCAAATCTCCACCATTATAAAATGATATGATACACAAATCAAAAGGTTTTTAGAGGGTTGTAACGGGGCTTAGGTTAAAAGTGTGGATAAAGGCTGAAAAAGAAGGTTAGAATCCAAATCGAATTGATAAATTACCAAACTAGAAAAATAAACTAATACGAATAATTACATAAATTAAAATTATTAAAGAATAACACGAGCTTCTTCTCAGAATATGAAATTAACTACTTAAGCTAAAAAACGTAGAACTAGTAATAATTAACATAAATGTATTTTTTTTACTTTTTTTTCTTTTTTTAAATGAATAATAAGATAAAATTAAACAACTGAAATAACAAAACATAGTTAGGCAACTAACCAAATCAAATCCCGACAAAAAGGGAGTCAATAAAAAGGGAACAACAAATAAAAAAAAAGTCACGAGTTAATATTGATGGGTGAATCAAGAAACGGTTTGTTAGGCTCAAAGGAGTTCACTAAGGGTTAATTATGAAGGTAGGCTTCTTATGGGATAAGTGGGTTAAAACCTAGGTGCCTTTATCATCTCAGTATATCAAATCAAATGTGTGGTCTTGACATGTATAATCGAAGCAAGTTCTAGAATAACAAATCAATATTGACACACTTATAACCAATAATAAAGTGAGCAAGAAAAGTGTATGCTCTAAAGGCTCAAAGTCTCGCAAAAATTATGGTTTTTGATGTCAATCTTTCAAATTTCAAACTTCAAGATAATACCTCAATCTAGGGAAACAACCTAGAAAATTTTAATTTTGAAAATAGACTTATCATGCTTGATTCTCTAATGTCTTAAAGTTTAAACAATCAATGTACGATTACCTATGAATTTAATCTAGAACATATCAGTAAGAATCATAAATCCAAGAAAAATTCATTCTAACAGTAATATGAGAAAATTACTTAAATACAAGACATAATTCAGGGATTTTCTAATAATCATATAAATAACCTCCCCACACTTAAGATATACATTATGCTCAATGTATGAATATATATAATGATAGTATAAGTAGAATATCATAAGAGAGGGAGAGAAGTGAAACTGCCCTGAATTTTGGATGAAGTCCTCAAATTAGTGACTAGCGGAATTATAGAGAAAGCTAAATGTAACTCATGATTCCGAGCAAACTAACAATAAAATAAACACAAATAATAAAGAAAATTAAGGGGTTATAACTCGATTAGAAATAACCATAAATCTTTCAAAAGATAATAATGAAAATAAGTTGAAGCGAAAAAAATAAAACAACTAAAACAAAATTAAAAAGAAAGATAAAATAATAATAATAATAAACTCAATGATATCAATAAACTTAAAAGGTAATTATAATGATAATAATACTAATAAATACGAAAGAGAAAAGTAAAAAAATAGAAATAGCAAAAAATATATATAAAATTAAAATATAAAAAAATTAAAAATATAAGTATAAGATTAATTAATTAATTAATTAGTAAAATAAAAATAAATAATATAACAATTAAAAATAAATAAAATAAAATAAAATTGGGGTGATTAACCCAGTTTTCACATGGCCATGAGCATGCCCGTGGGTCCAGGCCGTGTGGGTCACATGGCCATGTCGCCAGGCCATGTGTGTTTTCCTTCGCTTCTCCCACGCCCATGTGAGATCCCACATGCCCGTATGGCGAGGCCGTGTAACTCTCTGACTTTGAAAAAAATTAGCTCTAGGTTTCACATGGCCTAGGACATGCCCGTGTGTCCAGGCCGTGTGGGTCACATGGCCATATCGCCAGGCCGTATGTGTTTTCCTTCGCTTCTCCCAAGCCCATGTGAGATCCCACACTCCTGTGTGGCCAAACCGTGTGCTCCACACACCCGTGTGGCCAGGCCATGTGGGTCAAAAACACATTTTTTTTATTTTGAAAATTAATTAATTTAAAAAAATCATGAAATAATGTTAAGAAAATTAGCAGTGTTAACACTCGGGTTGCATCCCGAGAAGCGCTTATTCAAAGTTTAAGCTCAACTTACCTCGTATTTGCACGGTTACGATGGTTCACAGAGTCGAGACTCCTTTTTCTCACTGTCAATTCTATTACCAACATAAGGTTTTAGCCGAGTAATATTTACCTTAAAAGTGCCAAATTTAGAATGATTTACCTCGACTGTACCGTATGGGAAAATATTCAATACCGTAAAAGAAGTTGCTCCGTTTGCATTAAGCTTTGAAGTGGCGATTCGAGGGTCTGTTTTACCCAACAATACCTGATCGCCAATCTTAAATTGGTTTGTCCCATCCTTAAGCTCGTCATGGAGTCACTTTGGTTCATCATGTATTCTAGGTTTCTCATTGACGTGTGTTTGCCATTCATCTAGTTCATCGATTTGTACTCTTCTTTCTTCATTATTTTTTCTATTTTTGTTATGTAAATTGGACAGTGGCTCTGTCACATTTTTTCAAGGTGTTTCCTGCAAAGAATGTTGAGCCACAAGGTTATTAACATTAACAAAACTCGTAATATCATCTCGATCACTAGATATCCTAACCGAATCACGAGCTTGGAGTTTAATCATGTCATCACCAACACGAAGTATTAACTCGCCTGTACCAACATCTATGATAGTTTAACAGTTGCTAAAAAAGGCCGTCCTAAAATCAACGGTATGTTAGTATTCTCATCCATGTCTAGAACAACAAAATCAACTAGGAAAATAAATTTATCAATTTTGACGAGTATGTCTTCAACAATACCCATGGGAATTCTAATTGTTCTATCTGCCAATTGAATGCTCATCCTAGTTTGTTTGGGTTTCCCAAGACCTAGTTGCTTAAACATTTTGTAGGGCATGACATTAATACTAGCCCCTAAATCAGCCAAAGCATTATTAACACTTAAACTACCAATTAAACAAGTAATAGTAAAACTACCTAGATCTTTCAATTTGTTGGGTAGTTTATTCTGCAAAATGGATGAGCACACTACATTTAGCTCTACGTGAGACTAATCATCTAACTTCTTCCACTTATTTGCTAAAAGCTTTTTTAAAAATTTAACAGAATTTGGCATTTGCGAAAGAGCTTCAATAAACGGTAAGTTAATATGTAATTTTTTCAACAATTTAAGGAATTTACCAAATTGTTCGTTTATGTGGTCTTTCCTTGTCACATTTGGATATGGAACATGAGCTTTATATTCCTTAATGAGTGGTTTTTGCTTGTTGTGACTCATCTCAACCTTACTTTGCCTACCACATCTTCTTCATCTCGAACAGTAATCACATGAAGTTTCTCCCTTGGGTTAGTTTCGGTATTACTCGGTAAGCTACCTTGTGGTCGTTCTATAATCATCTTGGCAAGTTGACCAATTTGATTTTTGAGCCCTTGAATCGATGCTTGCTGATTTTTTAGTGCAGTTTCGGCATTTTGGAAACAAGTTTTTGATACCGAGATAAATTTCATTAGCATCTCCTCAAGGTTCAGCTTCTTTTCCTGCTGGTAAGGTAGTTGTTGGAAACCTATAGGGGGTTGCAGTTTTTGATGTCCTTGACCACCCCACGAGAAATTGGGGTGGTTCATCCAACCTGCATTATAAGTGTTACTATATGGATTATTCTGAGGTCTAGAATTATTACCCATATAGTGGATCTATTCGTTCTCTGTTCCAGGGTCGTAGGCTAGGTATTCTGTATTCTTTATTCCTCCTCCACTTGTGTTACACTACATCACCGGATGTACCTGCCCAGAAACACATAAACCATCAATATTTTTATTTAAGAACTCTACCTGGTTTAATAACATGGTGACCGTGTCGAGGTTGAAAACACCAGTGGCTTTTGTCGGCTTTGTCCTTATGACTTGCCACTAATAATTATTTACTGACATCTCTTCAATAAACTCATAAGCCTCCTCAGTTGTTTTGTTATTTAGGGTCCCGCCGGCGGCTGTATCGATTAATTGCCTAGTTGAGGGGTTCAAACTGTTGTAAAAAGTTTGAACCTGTAGCCATAAAGGTAACCCATAGTGGGGGCGCCGTCTCAATAAGTCCTTATACCTTTCCTGTGCATCGTATAGGGTCTCTAAGTCCATCTGCACAAAAGAAGAGATATCTGTAACACCCCTAACCCGTAACCATTGTTGGAAAAGGTTACGAAGTATTACTAACTAAACACAACTTTCAGATAATTATAAATACACATAGAAATTAGTCATCTTAAATTATCACAACTGAACATATATTAAATCAAACTAAATTTACAGGTTACACATAAATTAGATAACATACAACTATAATCATTATCAAATGACCAGATATAAGCACATGGAAATAAACATCTCATTATTAATTACTTAGATCTGACCTATATGCAACTTTATTAAAAATCAAAGTTACTAATCATATGGTCGTTTGTTAAATCTTTAACCAAACATATATATAAATATCATACAAAACACATATGCCTTGTTTGTTGTCTACTTCTATTACGCTCTATCACTTTATACATATGAAACATTTGCCAAATTACCTGACTAAATAATCAAACATTTTATTTTATCCTTCACACCAACACATCATTTTATATATATATAATATATATTAATTATTCATCCAGCATATATATAGCATATCAACTCAAATTTTGACATGCTAGTAGCACATATCAATTAAATTAACAAATGTCATACTTAGACTAATTTAATAGCCATATTTTCGGCTAAGTTTATATATAAATCCATATAACCAAAGCAATCCAACTTTTCAACAAATACATGATATTTCAATTAATATACAACCACTGAAAGTTAATTCACCTTGTTTGCCAAATTTATACATAGTCATTTCACAAGCTATTCATTATGCTTAACACCTCATTTATAAACAATGATTTAAGATAATAAACTTATATTTATATCTATTCCATTACACAACTGAACATCCACTCTTCAAAAATATACATCCACAATTTCATTCTAATCAAATATACCATTTACATATTCTTTGGCATAACCTCATCACCATTACTATATGTATCAATCATATTTCATATATATATTATTCTATATTATAGCATCCACACGGCATGTTAAATATACATTCATATTTATATCACATAACAAGCAATATATAAAAATCAAATATTCCTTTTTACTCATCACTAATCTATACCTATATAATTGTATCAATTTAAATCATATTGGAACAAACATATTAAATCACACCATACATACTTAACACAACATTTCACCTATTTAATCATATTAAATCATATGACTATATCATCATCAGTATGTCAAATATATCATCCACTTATAGCATGCTCGATGTTTTCAAAATAGATTTAAACCAAAATCACATTTAGACAACCATTACCAAATGTGCCAACCACTTCATACATATATATATCAAAACCGAAACTGTAACACCCCAAACCCGGCCTAGAAGTTAGACCTGAATCTGGCGTGTCACATTGAAGAGGTTTTTGAAAACCATGTTTTCATTAGAAACCCTTCTTATTTAAAACGTAGTACATTGAAAACTTCTTAATTTTATTTCCAAAACCCCTTTTTACTTTGCGGAAGCTAATTCTAAAAGTAACCGATTTACGAAAATGTGATGTTTAAAAGTTAAGTTGCGAAAACGTAGTGTTTTGAAAACAGTTGTTGTTTTGGAAAATCGTGTCCTGCTTCTAACAGATATTAGACATACTTATTAAACTTTCCAAATAAAAGGTTAGGGAAATAAAGAGGCCTTATTACAACCCAAATCAAAACCAAAGTGCTTAAATAAATAAACAAAATAGAAAAACATGTGCAGTTGTGTGGTCGTCTCTGAGTCCCTCTACGACACTGATCCACCTAATGCTGGGGATTACCTGTACGGTTAATAAATGGGATGAGTTTACAAAAACTCAGTGTGTAATCCCCTTACTAGAATAACAGTCAGTATACAGAAACAAAAACAGAAATAGTCTGGGTTAGAGCCCGTTAACAGTAACAGTACAGTCCAGTTCAAAGCATAAGTGGGCTAAAGCCTATTACAATGTCATTTAGGTCACAGCCCATAAAAGAATCAATTGGGCCCAGCCCAAACTAATAACAGAATAGAATGTGTGAATGCATGGATGCATGCTATCCCATCCCAATAATGCAACTGTTACACATCAACTCCGTCCCCCAGTACACATCATGTGGGGATATAAATATTGACCCACCCATCCGATACACATCAATGGTAGCCTGGTTGTGGTACTACCTTCATTACAGCAAAGTTGCTAATCATATATTGGGCTTAAAAAGCCTTCAGTAGCGGTATTATAATTGGCACAAAGCCATCTGTAACTGTATTATGTTTGGCACATAGCCATCAGCGACGGTAATATAATCGACACAAAACCTTGGGTAAATATGATCCCCACTGAGTCATCCATAAGTATGCTAGGTACATAGCCACAGGTAAATACGTTTGGCACAAAGCCATAGTCAAGATGGCACGGAGCCATTTTTAGGTTGGCACAAAGCCACAATCAGAATAATTGGCTTTAAGCCATCGGTAGCTATTTCATGTTAGACACATAGCCATCAATGATGGTAATACAGTCAGCACACAGCCTCGGTTAAATATGATCGACACAGAGTCGTCAATAATCATATATTGGGCTTAAAAGCCATCGGTGGATCCACGGTCCTCAAGCAACCATGTGATCCTTAATCGGTGGACCCACGATCGTCAAGCAACCATGCGATCCTCAATCGGTGGATCCACGATCATCAAGCAACCATGCGATCCTCAATTTCTTCCTCCGTTTCACAATTCCAACCCCATGTAATATGTCCTGTATGTCATGCTCAATCATCACACGTGTATGCAAGATGCCCATGCTCAGTAACAATCATTTAAACATATATTAAAAACATATCAGTTTTACAACCACAGTCAAGTCAGTTAAAACACAATCATACAATCACAGTCAATCAGTCAAATTCATAGTCCAAGTCAGTCCTTTACCCACAAGAGCAAAACAATCATTTTACCCTATAGGGGTATTTTAGTAATTTTAAACTACAAGGGTAATCTGATAATTTTACAAACCAGGGTATTTCGGTAATTTTACAAATCGATGGTATTTCAATAATTTTACAAATCAGGGGTATTTTGATAATTTTACAAATCGAGGGTATTTTGATAATTTTACAAATCGAAGGTATTTCGATAATTTTACAAATCGGGGGTACTTCGATAGTTTTACAAATCGAGGGTATTTCGGTAATTTTACAAATCAGGGGTATTTCGATAATTTTACAAATTGAGGTATTTCAGTAATTTTACAAATCGGGAGTATTTCAATAATTTTACAAATCGAGGGTCTTAACGACCCAACAGAAGGTCCACTATCGCCTCGAGTGACTTAAGTAACCTAAACAGACCTAACAGTGCAAATGGGCCTAAGGCCCATTACTCAGCCCAAGTGGGCCTACATGCTCGTGTGGCCCATTTAGCCCAATTTCAGTCACAGTTATGTGACCTACAAAGCCCAGTCCAACATTGATCACTTACCATGGATTTAATCTGTATGGGGCCTATGGGCCCATTGGGCTCACACGGCCTATGCCATGCACACGACATGACAAACCCAACTACTTCCCACCTAACAGTTAGATTTACTCCAGCGGGCCCACTGGCCGATCGGGGCCCAGAACAGCCCCAGCACACGAGAACGCTCGTGGCGGCCTCTACAGTTTATCGCCTATGCTTTGTGGGCTTGATTTACCACATGAGCGATTGCACGCTCGTGAAGCCTTAAATGCCGAAGTTTTGACTTTTCGGCTTTTGCAGACTTCTAACAAAGAAGGGCACGAATACACACCTATTTATGAGAACGCGTCAAAGTCCATGATCACCAACGTTGGCACATCCTGCATCGAAGTCTTCCTCCCCAACTCATTTGGTTCGCTCTGTTTAAAGCCAGCTTCTCACCAATTCTCATGTTAGCTTCCCCATATGGGATTACTTTCAACCATTAGGAAAAATTCTTCATTCTTATGACCACTTCAACCACAGAGTTCTAGTCCAACTCCACCTCCTACACAGCTCAAATAGCAAAATAAATACTCTATTGCGTATCCCAAGACTTGAACCTCAGACCTCACAGTTACACAACACGCCACCTTGCCACTCCACCATAGGCTCTTTCTGTGATAAAAACGTCCATAATTAACTTTAAGACATATGTACCAGCGTCCAGATTCACTTAAGAGAAAAAACAAAATGAATAGTAAGAGCCAAAACTAGAACCTAGGCTCCCTTACAACCTTAATGATGCCACAACCACTAGACCACTTTTTTCCTTGTGTCATTTATTTAACAGAATAATTTAAAAGGCCATCCTCCAAGCATCTAGGGTTTTATTCACTTAATACCAAAATTTTTGCTAAAGCTTAGGTTTGAACCCAAGATTTCTCCAACACTTTTCAGGGCCATTAACCACCAAAGTAGACATTTAATTGTGTCATTTCCTTGCACAATTAAATACTTATATACCACCTCCTTACGGACCCATACTCAAGGCCTAATACTTCTAGGCCCAAATTCGGGGTGTTATAGAAACCTGCTTATAATTAAACATCATACCTATCCATATCTATCAACCATATTAACCTCACTTAAGCCAAATTTTATAATGAATCACCTTATAAAATATACCACAAATCATACATCCAAAATGAGCTACTTTCATGGCTGATTATGATTCATCATTAACACATCTCTTTTTCAATCTTACAATCAGCATCACAAACATATGACCAAAACACAAATCATACATGTCATAAAATAGGCATACCAAAATAACTCCAACCATATCAATTATAACCAGAATTTGATCAAACCTTAAAATCGAACCTAATAAGATAAACAAGCCATATTCGCATAGCTTAACTCAATAACATTTATATTTCATTATAACAAAATGGAATCATTATATTATATTCATATACATTTTCAAACTTGCAAAAATATGCATTTACCAAACATATAACTATGCATCAAATCTAAATGGAATAAATACACATGTAGTTATATCATAATTATTTTTCACTTCTAAGGTCACAAATAAAGCTTTGGCCGAATAGACTCATTCAAATACAAATATACATGAATCATATTTACAAGATCATGTATACTAAACATTTAACCAATTAAAATTTTCATATACACATATACTTTCATTTGCATCATGAATACATTATTAAACCGAATGTATACTTTTACATATGCATATATGTAATTCACGATGACAAATAACATTTATATCATTGATTCAAGTATCTAGCTTACCATAATTTCATAACTTAGTATGAATACATACCTGAACCTTTTAGCTTGATTTTTCTATCGATCTTAACTTAATATTGCCCATTGAACCATTCGGAAATGGATAGGTCACTCAGATAATCACATATACCGTACATTTCCAACATCCCAGACATGGTCTTACATGTAAACACATATATCGGAGTCATATATCGATGCCAACGTATTAAACATGGTCTCACTCGTACATATATATCAGAGTCATATATCGATGCCAACGTATTAAACGTGGTCTTACTCATACACGCATATCAGAGTCACATATCATGCCAATGTATTAAATGTGGTCTTACTCGCACACACATATCTAAGTCACATATCGATGCCAACGTATTAAGAGTGGACTTACTCGCACATATATATCGGAGTCACATATCGATGCCAATGTATTAAATGTGGTCCTACTCGCGCACACATATCTGAGTCACATATCGATACCAACGTATTAAACATGGACTTACTCGCACATATATATATCGGAGTCACATATCAATGTCACATATACTTCAAGGTATCAACTTTAAAAATCGGCCAAACTATACATAAGTTCATTAACAAAATTATCATTCATAACCAAAATCACATTATCATTAAATATTCAATTATATATATACCTTTAACCATGGTTCACATTTTAATATCACATACATATTTCATTTAGCCGAATATAAACTTGTAATTAATATACAAATAGTCAACATTTTAACATATATAATTCATGTCATCAATTTAAATACTAAACTTATTTAGTACATATCATCAATCATAGATTATTTTCATTTTCAATATCGATTCGTAATTTTACTTTTAATCAATATAACTACCTATTAATTACATATATTGAAATTTAACAACTTCTATTTACTTATAAACTTACCTCGGATCATGAATAACCGGTACGGATCGACTAGTCGACAACTTTCATTTTTCGCGGATCAAAATTTGATTTCTTTGGTTCTTGATCTAAACATATTAAAATTGAGCTCATTCAAACATATTTTCATTCAATTTAGTCCAAAAACACATAAATGGGTAAGTTACTATTTTTCCCCTAACATTTACACTTTTTACAATTTAGTCCCTATTTCACAAAACACAAAATATTCAAAATTTCAAGATACCCATGTTTGGCCGAATACTCCTAGTGTTCATACAAGCCCATATTTTTTATTTATTTCACATTTTAGTTCCTCAAATTATTATTTTTTCAATTTAGTCTTAATTACTCAAAATCATCAAAAACTCTAATACAAAATATGTTAATATAAAACATATCTTTCATGTTTCATCATCAAACAACAAAAATCACAAGATCTCAACAATGGCACAACTCAAAATATTCATCAAATTCAAAAATTAAAGCATGGGTCTTGAAGGTTACTAAGCAACGATCTCAAAAAACGTATAAATGATCAAAAACTGAGCTAAGCACGTACCTTGATCGAGCTTGAGAATGGCCTAACTAGGTTTTCTTTTCTTTTTTTCTTTCTTATTTTGGTTTCGGTCAAAGAACATAATATATGAATTTGGCTTCTTATTTTGCTTTTATGACATATATTATATTATAATAGTTTATAATATTAATTATTAAAGTAACCTTATTTAATTTATATCAAAACCTTATAATATAACCTATTGCCGTCCACTTAATAATTTATGGGCTAATTGCAACATCAAGGCTTCCATTTTAAAAGCCAATAGCATTTTGGCCCTTATAGATTAAACTACCCAATTTTTAATTTATGCGATTAAGTCGTTTTATTTAATCGGACACTCAAACGACAAAGTTAAATCACAAAAATTTCACAGATATAAATTCACACAAAATAAACACAGAAAATTATTTTTAAATATTTTTCAGACTCGGATTCATGGTCCTGAAACCACCGTTCCGATTAGGGTCTAAATCAGGTTGTTACAACTCTCCCTTTTAGGGATTTTCGTCCTCGAAAATCTTACCGATGAATAGATTCGGATCATATTCTTTCATTATGTCTTTCTTACTCAATGTCAAGGGCAAATCAGATATAAAATCTGTCGTATTTCTATCCTATTTCCATTCAAATGTCGTAATTCAACTGTAACAATTTAGAAGGTACTTGATGCTCGGCTTTTACTTGCTGACAAACTAAACATTTTCAAACTACCTGGGTGAACAAATAACCGACTGCAGTGAACTTCTTTCAAAATTATCTGAATCAACTCTGAATTTCTTGGGACACATAATCAGTTTCTGAACTTCCATTCGCTATCAAATCATCATCCATTTTTTTTGTCCACTCAAACTTAATATCTTTCCGTAATATTTTTATCATTGAGGTTGCATGTTCCAGAAAAATTCAGACTTCGGAAACATTTCTCGAAGGTTTTCAATCAAGTATAACTAAAATTCTACTTGGATCAACCCAAATACCCGATACTGTTACAACATAGCCAAGAAAACTGACTTCGTGTAACCAGAATTCACATTTACTGGACTTTAAATACAACTGTTTATTTCGTAAAGTCTGTAACACAAATCTCAGATGTTCGGCATGCTCGGTTTCATCATGAGAGTAGATTAAAATGTCATCTAAGAACACAAACCATTGACCAATCCCGATACTATCTCATTTGGAAAGCAGTCTTCGGTATATCGGAGTCTTTAACTCGCAACTGATAATGGCTTGATCTTAAATCTGTCTTTAAAAACACTATAGCCCCTTTCAATTAATCAAACAAATCATCAATTTGTGGTAACAGATACTTATTTTTTATAGTCAGCTTACTGAACTGTTTATAATTGATGCACATTCTCATAGTTCCGCCTTTCTTTTTCACAAATAAAACTGGTATACCCCAGGGAGAGAAACTTGGTCGCGCGAAACCTCTATCTGTCAACTCTTGCAATTGAGCATTTAATTCTTTTAATTCAGTAGATGCCATTTTGTACGAAGCTATCAATATCGGAGTCGTCCCCGGTACTAACTCAATACCAAACTCTACCCCCCAAATAGGTAGAAAACCCGGCAATTCTTTAGGAAACACATCCGGATACTCATGCACAATAGGTACTAATTCAATCTTTCTTTTAGCCACTTTACTATCAAGCACATAAGAAAAATAAACTTCACAACCTCTCCTCACATATTTCTGAGCTAACATTGTAGTCACTATTTTCGGTAAACCATTTAGATCATTAGACTACATCCGGTTAATCTCATCATTTTGGTATCTCAAATCAATGGTCTGTCATTTACAGTTTACAATACTATTATATAAAGTCAGCCAATCTATATTTAGAATTATATCTAACTCGTCGAATGCTAACAACATCGAATTAGTTGAGAAACACAAATCTCAAATCATCAAAGGACAATTCTTACATACCTTGTCAACCAGAACACATTGGCCCAAGGGTTCGACACTCTAATCACAACCTCAGTAGGCTTAACAAGCAAAGTCTTACTGAATACTAAAGTATCACATATATAAGAATGAGTCAAATCAGAATCAATCAATGTAACAATACTAATATCATAGAGAGTGAATATACTATACAAGTGATAATATTTGAGGATGAAGCCTCCTCACATGCGCGTATAGCATAAGCTCCGGTAGGTGCACGAGCTTCAGATTGATCTGTTGTGTTTTTAATTATTTTCTGACTATTATTCACATTTCCATTATGTCTGGGTGATCTGCCTCGAGCTGACATGTTTCTCAGTCTAACATTCTGTATGGTGTTTTGTTCAGTTAACTCAGGGCATTCATGAATGAAATGATCCATCGATCCACATTTAAAACATACCCGATTAAGCAATCTACAACTATTGGAATGTCGTTTACCACAATGTCTGCACTCAGGTCGATTCAACCGAGCATTACCAACACTAGCAATTGAAATGGCTCGTGAACCCACATGTGGTCTGTCTTGATCGTGTCTAGAAAATCTCACAGTATTCTTTGATCGGCTAAAACCATCCCTGCATTTCTTCGATGTTGACTGAAATGTCTTACTCGATGATCCTTTACAGGAATCTCTGGCTTCAAAATCAGTTTTTCTTTTCTTTTCCTTTTGTATAGCTTGGGAAGTTACAGAAGCTTGAAGGGGTAGAGCTTGTTGAGCAACTGGATTCGTTCGAACGAATTCCGTAAAGCATTCATTCATTAACTAGAAAAAGGCTTGCTTAGCTTCTCCCTTTATATTTTTCAAAATTGGCCTTAAATCAGCCGGCACTGCCCCCTGTGTAGGAGTGGGCACATTATCTTCTACGTCATCCGCTACAACTTGTTCGAGATCTATTTACTATACGACAACACATTTTTAAATGTCAGAAGTCATCACACTATCACAATATATAATATGGCATGTATAGCTAGACTCACACGCGCTACGTTAGTCCTAGAATTGACTAAACCATAGCTCTGATACCAAATCAAATGTAACACCCCTAACCCGTAACTGTTGCCGGAAAGGGTTACGAAGTATTACTAGCTAAACACAACTTTCGGATAATTATGAATACACATAGAAATTATTCATCTTAAATTATCACAACCAAAATATAGTAAATCAAACCAAATTTACAGGTTACATAGAAATTAGATAACATACAACTATAATCATTATCAAATGGTCAGATATAAGCACATGGAAATAAACATCTCATTATTAATTACTTAGATCTGACCTACATACAACTTTATTAAAAACCAAAGTTACTAATCATATGGTCATTATGCCTTGTTTATTGTTTACTTCTATTACGCTCTACCACTTTATACATATGAAACATTTGCCAAATTACCTGACTGAATAATCAAACATTTTATTTTATCCTTCACACCAACACATCATTTTATATATATAATATATTAATTATTCATCCAGCATATTTATAGCATACCAACTCAAATTTTGACATGTTACTGGCACATATCAATTAAATTAACAAATGTCATACTCAAACTAATTTTATAGCCATATTCTGGGATAAGTTTATATATAAATCCATATAACCAAAGCAATCCAACTTTTCAACAAATACATGATATCTCAATTAATATACAACCACCGAAAGTTAATTCACCTTGTTTGCCAAATTTATATATAGTCATTTCACAAGCTATTCATTATGCTTAACACCTCATTTATAAACAATGATTTAAGATAATAAACTTGTATTTATATCTATTCCATTACACAGCTGAACATCCACTCTTCAAAAATATACATCTACAATTTCATTCAAATCAAATATACCATTTACATATTCTTTGGCATAACCTCATCACCATTACTATATGTATCAATCATATTTCATATATATATTATTCTATATTATAGCATCCACACAGCATGTTGAATATACATTCATATTTATATCACATACCAAGCAATATATTAAAATCAAATATTCCTTTTTACTCATCACTAATCTATACTCATATAGTTGTATCAATTTAAATCATATTCGAACAAACATATTAAATCACACCATACATACTTAACACAACATTTCACCTATTTAATCATATTAAATCATTTGACTATATCATCATCAATATGTCAAATATATCATTCACTTATTGCATGCTCGATGTTTTCAAAATAGATTTAAACCAAAATCACATTTAGACAACCATTACCAAATGTTCCAGCCACTTCATACATATATATATCAAAATCGAAACCTGCTTATACTTAAACATCATACCTATCCATATCCATCAACCATATTGTAACACCCAGAATTTTGGGCCTAGAAGTAATAGGCCTTGAGTTTGGGGTCGGTTAGAAGGCGGCCTAAAAAAAACTTAAATGTGTTTAAATATTTTATAATTGCATGTTTAGTTTAATGGTTAAGTGATTTAGGAAGGGTTTGTAGTGTGGAAAAATTCTTGGGTTCGATCCAGGGCTTTAACAAAACTTTACATTTTTTTAAAGACCCTGAGCATTAGGTAGAAGGCTTATTAATAAGGCCTGGAAAAATTTGACACAAGGAAATGCTTGGCCTAGTGGCAAGAGGCGTTGGTAGCAAGCAGGAAGTCCAAGGTTCAAGTCTTGGCCTTGGCGAAAATTTTTATTGTGCATATGATTAGTAGGGAAGCTAGCGTTTAGGCCTTATAAATATGTTTGGTGGAAATATGGCACAAGAGCGCCTGGGGGGCAGTGGCAAGAAGCATGCTATGGATCAGAGAGGTTGCAGGTTCGAATCCCAGGCCTGGAAAAGTTTTAAATTTTTATTCTTTAAGGAAACTAAGACTTAGGCATATAAGCCTTATAGTTAATTGTGATCGAATGGTAGCACAAGATAGGTGACGGTGCAGTGGCCAGCAGCGTGTTGAGAAGTTGGAGGGTTGGAGTTCAAGTGGTTTCATGCGCAAAAAGGAATTTAATTTTTTTGCTGTGCAACGCAATGAAAGATTGCCATTCGGTGGAACCAATTTGAATGCAATTGTTGGCTAAAATCAAGGTTACGGTGGAGATAAGGATAAGGATTAAGTGTGGATATGATGGTGATAAAATTGGAGAAATTGAAGAAAATTTAACTTGACTAGTTTAAGTCGATTAGGGAGTGTAGGTTTGTATTTTTTTTAGTATATATACGTGTGTCGTATAGGCAAGTAAGGGCATTTGTTGTTTTTGTGTGCTTCAGTCGCATATTCTTGGGGAAATTTCTTCCAACCTCTTTACTCTTTTTTTTTTTTTTTTTTTGCAAATACCTGAGTAATCTCAAACCCTTCATCTCCTCTTTTCTTTAAGCCAAACTTCTGATCTTTTCTTCCCTATTTTAATTAAATCAACCTATTCCCTCTTTAACTTAGCCGGTTGCTTCTTTTTCATTTAAGAGCCAATTCATACATTTTGGGGGTTGATTTCTTGTTGGCAAGCGATCTCGCGATTGGTAAATGAATTAGATCTTCTTCGACTTTTGTTAGATATTTCTAAGTTCTTTCGTTTCTACACTCTTAAAAGCTGATTTTTCTTTATCCTTTCCAATACCAATACTTTCGTTAACCTATGGTTTCTCCATTTATTTCTCTTTCTCTCTCTCATTCAAGAGTGTGATCGATGGCTAAGTATTTGTTGATGGAAAAAGGAGGTTCTAGCAGAGAGGTTGGGATAGAGGCTCCCAAGTTTAAGTGACGTAAGGTGTCAGCCATTAGGGACTTTCTGCCTGGATGCAGAAGGGGGACTACATCAGATTTTGAGTTACGTAGGCAGATTGCAACCGATGAATCTAGTCAAGGCAAGTATAGGTTGTTTTTCGGTAAGTAGTGGATTTATTTTGAATTAATGGGATGTGACTAATAGAGTATAATGTTGAATATAGGTTCGGGCGATTATGAATACTTAGTACTCCAGGTGATAAGGTGTGTACTTCTACCCTATGATACTTGATATAAAGCCGAAGGTGTGTACATACATTGCACACACGATAGATTGGCAAATCCCGAAATGCCGAAAAGCTGAAAGTTTGGCTACAGTAGTCTTGTGAGTGTGTGAACACTCGTAAGGGGGAAATCGATACGTTTATAAAGGCCCCATAAGCGATCTCATGGATCTAGGCTGTACTTAGGCCATCTGGGCCGAAATGGGCTAAATGGGCCCGACGGTTCGTGGGCCCAAAATAAGCAAATTTGTTTATTTGAGAATAAGTGATGAACTAGTCATGTTGGTTACATGGCTTGGAATTGATTCGGGCCAGATGGGCCATATGAAGGTGATTAGGGCCATATGAATAAGATTGGGCCTAGTGGGCCATATGTAGGTATGTAGACTTGTTTGGGCTTTGTAAGGGGTTGTGGGCCTAGTGTCTAATAACTACTGAAACAGACATAAAACTTAAATAATTAATTATTCATGACTGTGGAAAAGTCATAGGGTTAAAGTGTGGCAATGGGTATATGCATGTCTAGGATTGGATCTAGGGAGAGCTTGGTACTTAAGCGGTCTTAATGACTCACCTCCTCTTCGCTAGAATCCTACCTGGCGCATAGTATCTGTTCACTTTAGCCAATGGGGACTTGTTAACTGGCCGAGATAGGTAATAAATCCATAATAAAGAGAAATTATCGAAATGCCCCTAAGGGCAAAAAATGACTAAAATACCCCTATGTGTTGAATGTAAGATTTATGGATGTTACATGTATACCTGCTACATTCATATGATATTCTGTTTAGGTTGCATATGGGTTGGGAATTATGGAACAGAGGAAGTATAGGAGGATTGCATGGTTGCTTGATGACCGTGGATCCACCGATGACTATTAAGCCCAATATTTGATTAGCAGCTTGCTGGAATGAAGGTAGTACTGCAACCGAGCTACCATTGATGTGTATCGAATGGGTGGGCCAATATTTATATCCCCAAATAATGTGTACTGGGGGACGGAGTTGGTGTGTAGCGGTTGGATTACTGGGATGGGTTGCACAGCATTTCATGTATGATATTATAGTCATATTATTGCGATGTGGGCTTCGGCCCAACTGAGGCTAATATGGGTTAAGGCCCAAGGGCCATCGTTATTTAATTGGGCTTAGGCCCAAAATAACTGATGATTGCTTTATACTCATTGAGGGTTGTATACATTGAGTTTTCAAAACTCACCCCCCTCCTTTTAAACTTTTCAGGTGATCCTCAGTAGGCGGTTCGACGGATGGAGGGACTCGGAGGTGACCAACTAGCAAAAAGTTTAGTCTTAGTCTTTTAAGTAATTTTTAATATTTTGATTTTAATTTTTTTTGTTCGGGGTGTAATAAGGCCTTTCCTCTGGTTATTATTTCAAATTAGGATTATTACTATTTTTATGCTTTATATTTGTTAGAAGTAGAACATGGTTTTTCCTAAACCATAATTTAAAAAAAAAAATACTATGTTTCCACAACTTAATTTTTAAATGATAAGTTTTCATAGATCATCTGTTTTAAATAAAGCTTCCGTAACTGAAAAGAGATTTTATAAAGTAATTATTATCATACAAGAAGGAATAATTTTTTTAAATACACCTCGCTTCGAAAGCAACAAATACAAGTTGGGATTTTACTTAATGTTTTTATTTTAAAGAAGTGTTTTAATGAAAACAAGGTTTTTGATAAAACATTTTAATGTGACACGCTGGATCCGGCCATAACGTCCGGGTTTAGGGTGTTACACATATTAACCTCAGTTAAGCCAAATTTTATAATCAATCACCTTATAAAATATACCACAAATCATACATCCAAAATGAGCTACTTTCATGGCTGATTCTGATTCATCATTAACACATCTCTTTTTCAATCTTACAATCAGCATCACAAACATATGACCAAAACACAAATCATACATGTCATAAAACAGGCATACCAAAATAACTCCAACCATATCAATTATAACCAAAATTTGACCAAACCTTAAAATCGAACCTAATAAGACAAACAAGCCATATTTGCATGGCTTATTACATATTCAAATTCAAACTTAGCTAAATGTAATCTAGCCTATACATGCCATAGATCCAAGTTTAAACTTATAAAATACCAAAAACAGTAGATAGTGTGATGGACTTTGCTGACGATTCCCGAGCTCGTAGTTAGATTCCAAAATCTATAAAACAAAAACAAACATAACACACACAGTAAGCTTTCATAGCTTAGTAAGTCATAAGCAATTAAGTAACTCAATAACATTTATATTTCATTATAACAAAATGGAATCATTATCTTATATTCATATACATTTTCAAACTTGCAAAACTATGCATTTACCAAACATATAACTATGCATCAAATCTAAATGGAATAAATACACATGTAGTTAATATCATAATTATTTTTCACTTCTAAGGTCACAAATCAACCTTTGGCCGAATATACTCATTCAAATACAAATATACATAAATCACATTTACAAGATCGCATATGCTAAACATTTAACCAATTAAAATTTTCATATACATATATACTTTCATTTCCATCATGAATACATTATTAAACTGGATGTATACTTTACATATGCATATATGTAATTCACGATGACAAATAACATTTATATCATTGATTCAAGTATCTAACTTACCATAATTTCAGAACTTAGTATGAATACGTACCTGAACCTTTTAACTCGATTTTTCATTCGATCTTAACTTAACATTGCCCATTGAACCATTCGAAAATGGATAGGACACTCAGATAATCACATATACTGTGCATTGCCAATGTCCCAGACGTGGTCTTACATGTAAACACATATATCAGAGTTATATATCGATGCCAACATATTAAACTTGGTCTTACTCACACATATATATCGGAGTCACATATCAATGCCAACTTATTAAACGTGTTCTTACTCGCACACACATATCTGAGTCACATATCGATGCCAACGTATTAAACGTGGACTTACTCGCACATATATATCAGAGTCACATATCGATGCCAACGTATTAAACGTGGACTTACTCGCACATATATATATCGGAGTCACATATCAATGTCACATATACTTCCAGGTATCAACTTTAAAAATCGACCAAACTATACATAAGTTCATTAACAAAATTACCATTCATAACCAAAGTCACATTATCATTAAATATTCGATTATATATATACCTTTAACCATGGTTCACATTTTAATATCACATACATATTTCATTTAGCCGAATATAGACTTGTAATTAATATACAAATAGTCAACATTTTAACATATATAATTCATGTCATCAATTTAAATACTAAACTTATTTAGTACATATCATCAATCATAGATTATTTTCATTTTCAATATCGATTCGTAATTTTACTTTTAATCAATATAACTACCTGTTAATTACATATATTGAAATTTAACAACTTCTATTTACTTATAAACTTACCTCGGTCGATGAGAAATCGGTACGGCTCGACTAGTCGACAACTTTCGTTTTCCCTCGATCCAAATCTGATTTCTTTGGTTCTTGATCTAAACATATTCAAATTGAGCTCATTCAAATATATTTTCATTCAATTTAGTCCAAAAACACATAAATGGGTAAATTACTATTTTTCCCCTGACATTTACACTTTTTACAATTTAGTCCCTATTTTATAAAACACAAAATATTCAAAATATCAAGATACCCATGTTTGGCCAAATACTCCTAGTGTTCATAAAAGCTCATATTTTTCATTTATTTCACATTTTAGTCCCTCAAATTATTATTTTTGTAATTTAGTCCTAATTACTCAAAATCATCAAAAACTCCAATACAGAATATGTTAATCCAAAATATATCTTTCATATTTCAACATCAAACAACAAAAATCACAAGCTCTCAACAATGGCACAACTCAAAATATTCATCAAATTCAAAAATTAAAGCATGGGTCTTGAAGGTTACTAAGCAACGATCTCAAAAACGTAGAAATGATCAAAAATCGAGTTAAGCACATACCTTGATCGAGCTTGAGAATGGCCGAGCTAGGTTTTCTTTTCTTTTTTTCTTTCTTATTTTGGTTTCGGTCAACGAACATAATATATGAATTTGGCTTCTTATTTTACTTTTATGACATATATTATATTATAATAGTTTATAATATTAATTATTAAAGTAACCTTATTTAATTTATATCAAAACCTTATAATATAACTTATTGTCGTCCACTTAATAATTTATGGGCTAATTGCAACATCAAGGCTTCCATTTTAAAAGCCAATATAATTTTGGCCCTTATAGATTAAACTACCCAATTTTTAATTTACGCGATTAAGTCCTTTTATTTAATTAGACACTCAAACGAAAAAATTAAATCACAAAAATTTCACAGATATAAATTCACACAAAATAAACACAGAAAATAATTTTTAAATATTTTTTTAGACTCAGATTTATGGTCCCGAAACCACTATTCTGGTTAGGGTCTAAATCAGGTTGTTACAATATCATTCCTCAACTTTACCGTCTTGGCCGGCAGAAAATATTTCAACAGGAACTTTTTGGTCATTTGCTCCCATGTAGTGACAAACCCTCGTGGTAGAGAGTTCAACCACTGTTTAGCTTTATTCCTCAATGAAAAGGGAAATAAACGAAGGCGAATGACATCATTAGAAATGCCATTAATATTAAAAGTATCACTGTACTCTAAAAAGTTAGTCAAATGAGTATTTGGATCCTCATCTTGCAAACCATCGAACTGAATAAACTGTTGGATCATCTGAATAGTGTTCGGCTTTAGTTTGAAGTTATTTGACGCAATAGCAGGTCTTACAATACTCGATTCAGCCCCCGCTAAATTAGGCTTAGCATAATTGTACATAGTATAAGGAGCAGGATTCTGATTTACTGGATTCACGGAAACCATAGGAGGTAGCGGATTATTCTGATTTTCAGCCATCTCCTCAATAGTATTGGTATTGTCCTCGTGCTCTTCCTCTATATACTGTAGACTCTACCTTATTTCTCTACGATTTCTGCGAGCTGCGCTTTCAATTTTGCTGTCAAAAAGTAGAGGTCCTGACGGGTTTCTTCTAGTCATAAACTATAAGAACCTGTCAGAAGAAAACAAAAAAAAAATTAGTAATTAAAAATAAAACTAAAACAAAAATTAAATGCAATAAAAAATGGCTAAATTAATAAAAATCAAGCGTTCTTAATATCTTAGTTCCCGGCAACGGCACCAAAAACTTGATGATCGTTTTATGAAACACTCAACTAGACTACGATCACGACTAAGGCAAGCGCACCTATTGAATGGTAGTATAGTTATGGTGAGTCCAGAGTATCGTATCCATAAGGACCAACAGTACTAGTATTAACTTTCTTTCTATTATTTAACCTAAAATATAAGAGATTTGTTTTAATCTAAAATTAACTAAACTAATTAACTAGTGAACGGGACAAAGTGTGAAGAAAATAATCGAATAAACAAATGATAAAGACAATACCCAAAGAAGAATCCACCTAGACTTCACTTACTATTCTGACTCTGAATCAAACGATTTATTCACTTGCCTTGATCCGTAGAAATCCCTAAATTATGTCAATGTCTCTTTCGAGACTAATAACAATTGACTCTAGGTTGATTAATTGAAATATCTTTCTAATTAAAACCCCTATTGTCACATTAACTCGATCTATGGATTCCTTTATTTGATTTGACTCTAATCTGACAGATTTATGTCACCCTATTTCTAGGGTTGCATGCAACTCCGTTTAATTATGTGAGATCTACTCTTAAACAGGGACGTTTGCTCCACTGAATAAGCACATCAAACTTGGAATAATATCTTGAAAATATTAAGGCAAGAATTAATAACTCATAATTAAGAACAAGAACAAGTATTTATCATTAAATTCAAAACTTTAAATAACAAGATCCGTCTTAGGTTTCATCCTCCCTAGGTATTTAGGGAGTTTAGTTCATAATGTAGTAGGAAAACATCTCAAAAATAGGAAAATAACAAAACATAAAGAAACCCAAAAACTTCGAGAGAAATTGAAGGGAGATCTTCAGTCTTGAACGAGATCCTACTTCCGAGCTGAATCAATTGGCGTTCTTCGAGTAATTCCTGTGTTCTACTCTGCGTGGCCCCTTAGGTCTTCTTCTAGTATCTATTTATAGACTTTTGAATGCTCAGAAACCCTAAAAATTGGCTTTTTTTGCGTGCTTGGGAAATAGGGAGCGATATCGACATGGTCTGGCACATAGGCGTGTGGCCTGCTCGTGTGGATCACATGGGTGTGGGGCCTGCCTGTATGGATCCTGAAAACTCTGATTTTGTCCCCTTTTTCGCTCCTTTTGCTCCCAAATGCTCTCCTAAGTATAAAAACATGAATTTAAGGGATTGGAAGCATCAAATTCACTAATTTATACCATTAACCATCGATAAACGCATTAAGAATGAGATTAAAATATGTTACATTTATGGTTTATTACCACTAAGATCGACAAAGAAGAAGAGAGAAGAGTCGACACAGAGAGGGTAAAAGAAAGAGTGATATTCGTCCAAACACAACCGATTGAGAAAGCTAGAAAAAGAGAAGCAATTGGTCAATAAGAAACCGATTGGAAGATGGAAGAAAAGCTGAAAGGATTTAAGAGAGAGAAAGGAAAGTATTCAGCCAAGGAAAAGGTAATAAGGGGAAAACTGATTGCTAAAGGAGTAGAGGGAGAATAACAACAATTGAAATAGACAAACCGAATGATCCCCTAGTAGAATTTGGCTATCCGAAAAGTGCAGAAAAGAACTCGAAAGCAATTGTCAAAAACTGAAAGTGAGGAGAGAAAGCAACAAAAAAAAGTGCATAGCCACCGAAACTAAAACTCACCCAAAAGCTGAATTCTTCCCCAAAACCAATTTTTTTTCACTGCCTAAAGTTCAAATTCGGCACACCACCTCCTCTCTCCTCAACTCCCCATGATTTTCTCCTAAAATCCCTCCATGCTGTCCACTCCCCTCTGAACTACTGAATTCAAAATCCATTCAAACACTTCAGTGTTTCGGTTAACCCACAATACTCCCCCGGCACAGCAGCAAAATAAACACTCCACTGCGCCCACCAGGATTCAAACCTCAGACCTTAAGCAACTACCACACACCACTTATCCCCTAGACCAGCAGGCCCATTTCTGTCATGTTATAAACATATTAATTTAAAATATCTACTGACTAGAGATAGGGTTTATCCATATAAACGAAAACTTTTACACAAGCCAAGGCTTAAACCTAAGACTTCTCAGACACTTCCCAGAACACCCAGAACACTTAACCACTGAAGCAGATACACAGTTGCGTCAGTTTCTTGCACAACTAAACATTTATGTGCAGCCTCCTAACTGTTTCCATGCTCAAGACCTAATACTTCTAGGCCCAAAACTCGGGGCATTACATTAGATCTCCTTTAGGCCTCATTCAACCCTTAAGGTTAAGAAAAGACTCAATGTGAGTAAAACTAAATAAAATTACTTAAAACATAATTAAAATGCTTGTATTCAAGCTCCTTAAATGTGAAAACTAGTTTAATCTGTTGCAGAGAATTATGGTAGATTAACAACACATGCTGGAGCTTGGAACCTACGGGCACCGTAACCTTGTATACGAGACTTTTACTAATTCCATCGGGACTTATCTCACATTGTACCACAATTCATAGCCACAAAAAATAACCATTATCAAATCAAATATAACACATTAGTATTAATAATTTAGTTAAGCTGTATGAACTTACTTGACAAACCAATAGCAGTTTCCTTTTTGGTATTGCTACAACTGTCTTTTTCTTTGAATTGCTTGAAGGATTTATCTCCTAAAGTAGCTAAAATCATGAATTTTCAATTAGCATACTCCTCCCTAATATCATTTCTCCTTCTAAGCTCCAACTCCAACACTCTTTCTAGTTAAA
This sequence comes from Gossypium longicalyx, assembly GCA_025698465.1. Taxonomy (NCBI): domain Eukaryota; kingdom Viridiplantae; phylum Streptophyta; class Magnoliopsida; order Malvales; family Malvaceae; genus Gossypium; species Gossypium longicalyx. The sequence goes on from CM047000.1 coordinate 12,673,558, forward strand.
TTTAAAAACATATGTCAGTATAATTCCAATAAATCCGACATTCTATCAATATGTCAATTTTGGATAGCCACCATGCTGCCATAATTTAATCATTCATTAAAAATATAATTAATTTTCCAGAATTTGATAAACCAAAAGTATCAAATAGGACATTAATTTCTTCCTAAAGCATTTAATATATTTGAATTCTAACAGTACAAATATCAATTTCATTATCTATTATAATTTGTTGTAGCAGATTAAACTAGTTTTCATACTTAATGAGCTTGAATATAAGTAATTTTATTATGTTTTACTTAGTTTTTCAATTTTATTTCTCGATTAATAAAAAGTGTGATTTGAACCGTTTATATGACCTTGGGGGCCAAATTAAGCCTAAAGGAAGGCTAATGTGTTTGTTGAGTCTGTAGGACATCATTCGGAGACATAAGAACACGAAATTAGTCACCATGTTACAACACGGAGGTTTGACGTTGCAACACAGTGAGTAGGATACCCAAAATAGCAAGACTACCTTAGGTGTCGTGACATAGCCACAAGATGTCGTGACATAGCCACAAGATGTTTGACATAGCCCTGAATCCATGCCCGACAATTTAATCAGTGTCATGACATAAGGAAGAGGATGTCGTGACACCATGTATGTGAAGAATTAATGAGCTGAAGGCATTTTGGTCTGTACAATGAACTTAATGTAAAAACGTCAGCTGAACTAGGGCTAAGGACGACAACCAACCTTAAAGTTATAAATAGGCCTTAATAAGCACTTTAAAATAATCTTTTTTGCATATTAGAACTTTTCTTTTAATTTAGGTTTCAGTTTTTAGTTTCTTTTGTTATTAAAATTTCTTTTTAGTTTAAGTTCTGAAACACCCCTCACCCATATTCAACGCCGAAATAGGGTTATGAAACATTACCGGACTTGTAAAACAATTAATCATTCACTTTGCATGTAACACCCCAAACTTGGCTCAAACGTTATGGCCGAATCTGGTGTGTCACATTGAAGTGTTTTAGCGAAAACCGTGTTTTCATTGAAAACCTTTCTTAAAATAAAGAAAACCTTAATTAACTTTAAAAAAAACACATCTTTCAGTTGTAAAAACCTTGTTGAATCATTTGATTTAAGAAAACTTATCATTTAAAAATTTAATCGTGGAAACGTAGAAAACATACTATAATTTAGAAAACACATGTTCAACTGCTTGTAATTACATTGAAAATAATAGTAATTCAAGTAATAATAACACAATGAAAACCTTATAACAATCTGGCCTGGAACATACTTAAAAAGAAGTAAAAACTTAAATGCTTGAAAAAAAAACCCAAGTCCAAATCATCTTGCTAGCTGGCCACCCAGAGTCCTTCCAAACATCGAACCTTCTACTAAGCATCACCTGAAAATAAAATAAAAGAGGGGATGAGTTTTTGCAAACTCCGTGTGTACAACCCTCGACAAAAACAAGCATTCAAAAAAAACATCATTCATCAATCATGCAATGCAATCCCATCGAAATTATCCATCCGCTACACACTGGCTCCGTCCCCCGTCACACCATATGGGGATATAAATATCGACCCACCCAACCCACACACCATGGTTGCCCGGTTGCGAAACTACCTTCATTTACATATTGGGCTTTAAAAGCCGTCGGTGGATCCACGATTGTCAAGCAACCATGAGATCCTCACATACTTACTTCGTTCCATAATTCCCAACCTATATGCAACCTAAGTAGAATATCATATGTATGCATGTCGCATCCACAAAACTTACATTCAACATCTAGGGGTATTTTGGTCATTTTTTCCCTTAGGGGCATTTCGATAATTTTCCCTTAATTATAGTTTTCACTTATCTTGGCCCGTTAACAAGTCTCATGAGCTAAGATGAACGAATACTATGCACCAGGTAGGATTCCAGAGAAGAGGAGTTGGGTCATTAAGACCGCTTAAGTACCAAGCTCTCTCTAGATCCAATCCTAGACATGCATATACCCGCTGCCACACCTTAAACCTTTGACTTGTCCACGGTCCCAATATTTTAATTAAGTCTTATTTGGATATCATATACTAGGCCCAAAACCCCTTACAAAGCCCAAACAAATTCACATACCTGTATCTGGCCCATGAAGCCCAAATCACCTGTATATGGCCCATTAGGCCCAAATCACCTGTATATGGCCCATTAGGCCCAAATCACCTATATATGGCCCATTAGGCCCAAATCACATTTATATGGCCCGTTAGGCCCAGTCACATTCATATTCATGCTCACATACAAACTTTCTATCACATAACATCAATTATCAATTGTTGCCTATTATAGGCCCAACAGCCCATCGGGCCCATTTAGCCCATTCCGGCCCATATGGCCAAATCATAACCTAAGTCCATGGAATTGCCCGTCGGCCTTAGGCAACCTATCGGTTTCCTCCTCACGAGTGTTCGCGCACTCGCAAGACTACCACAGCCAAACTTTCAGCTTTTCGGCATTTTGGCTTTTCGACTTTTTGGCTTTTCGACTTTTGTCGATTCATTGTCTGTGTGCAGTGTAAGTACACACCTGGTAAGTAAGTGTGATGCGATCTCCTTAGCCCAAACCTACAATCGATATCACCCTTCAATTAATCGCATGCTTTATACTTATTTACTCAAAAATCGAAACCTCACCTTAACCTTACCTTGAGCCCAATCCTTAATCGCTTTTTCCTTGATCATGTATTTCCTAGATCTGCACAAATCTTAACTATTAAAACCCGAATAATAGGTGGCTCGTATCCAACACAAGTCTCCTTACCATAACTATGACCATTCGGCCACCTTAGCCAATAGGAGAAGAATACTTGCCAAAACCGCAACACCTTAAGGAGCAATTCGGCAGAGAGCTAAAAACCAAGATCCGATACTAATTCCCTACCAAATTTGATTAGAAAGAGTGAGGGAAAATAATAGATACTAAACAAAGAAAATCGATTGGAAGAGCAACACTTACACTAGATTCGGTCAAAAAGTATTCGGCCCTTAAAAGATTCGATTTTTCGACTTTTCAAACTAAGTATGGTGAATAAGGTTTATTTGGTATAGATTAAAGAGGAAGAGTAGTAGAAGAAATCAACAAAGAAGATTGTGTAGAGAAGAATAGAAATCGGCAGAAAGAAAAGAAATTAAAATAGAGGGTTTTCAGCTTTTTGGATCTTGAAGAGAAAAGGGTTGCTGGCAACAAGGTGAAGAAGAATTTCGGCAGTAGCGTGGCAACCTTGTATTTGGCCCCTATAGCCGAATTCTTCAAGCCCAAGTTCCCAATTCAGCTCCACTTACCCCTCCCTTCTCATCTCCTCATTTTTCTCCCTAATAACCCCTTGATCCTTTCCTTAATTTTCTCTTTTGAACACTCCCCTTGGAGTCCATCTTCACGCCACTTCCATCCTTCTAGAAGGCCAAAATTAAATTCTAAAAAATACTAGGCTAGGATTCGAACCTTGGACCCCCTTACTAGCTACTAACACCACCTCACTACACCTTATGTGGCGTCACTTAGCCAGTCCACCGCAGGCTCTTTTTGTGTCCAATTATTTCCTCATTTATTCAAAAGCCCATGTACTTGTCAGCCTTGATTCTTTTAATAATTAAATTATAATTTCTTCTACCCCTTAATTTGAACTCAACCTTAGCTAAGACCTACAAAAATTATCGCTTGGATAAGAATATTAAACACAATTTTCATCAAAATCGAAAATAAAGAAAATTAGGGATTTCGAGATTTTTGGATTTCGGGATTTTTGGGGTGTTACATTGCATACATTCACATTTCATGCAATTAATATTCAATCTCAATCAATATGTCCCTAATTCGAGCCTACGAGGCCCAAAACATGCTTTAGAAGTGGTTTGGAACTAAACCGACAACTTTGAAAACTCATAAAACACTTAGACAATTTTTCTCAAAACAGGGGAGACACGCCTGTGTGGCCCGGCCGTGTGTCTCACACGGCCAACAGACACACCCGTATCACAGGCCGTGTGGACATTCGAAATGAGAGCACATGGCTGTGTCCCAGTCCATGTTCGACCCCATTGTAACTCTCTAACCTGGGTCACACAGCCAACACACACGCACGTGTGCCCTAAAAATGGCCATACATGCCCGTGTACCAGGCCGTGCCAAACCGGTAGGCTATACTGACTTATGCCACACGGCCAAGTCACATGCTCATGTGTGAAGCTGTGTGGAGCATATTGATTTGATTTTAATTTCAACACCAGAGGACACATGGCCATATAACACAACCGTGTGTCACACACGGCTGAGACACACGCCCGTGTGGACAAAAATAGGCTATTTACCAAGCCATTTTGCCACCCAAACTTGCATGTACCTACACCACATCATTTGGCACCAACACAAGTCATAAATATTCATTCAAGCCAACCGTATACAAGTCCAAAATCATGCTATGTCATTATCATCAACCATAAAGCTTATAAACACCAATTGACCATTTTGAAATACATGCCAAAATCACAACCCAAAACATCTAATTAATTCACTTATCATATGTAATATTTTTCTATACATAACATGCTAATATATCCTCAATATTGATCCGTTATCACCTTCAATTCTGAATCTCAATAAGCTATTCACAAGACAATTATAAATCACACATCAAAAGCCATTTGCACATATATATATCATCAATATCATGGCCCGAAGCCAACTCAATGTATCTCGCACCTGAAGTGCCAATATCATGGCCCGAAGCCAACTCAATGTATCACATATATTGCTCACACTAGAGCTATCAACGGGCCTGCTCACACAAGCTATTAGTCAAGACGTAGCTACATGGTGCTGCTTACAAAAGCTATCAAGTATTCGCAACACATGGCGGTATACTCAGCCACCAGTAGGACGTACATGACCAGCACCCAGATCACACAATCACAGTAATCCCTAATGACATGTCACTAGTATCCAAATCTATTCCTAAAGTTCAACTAGGATTTCGAATGACAAATCATCGTTGAATCATTTTCGAATGTGTCTGTAGTCTTGTATTCACAGTTTATGCAATATCAAAGCATTTAAAACATAATTATAACAATGCTTTTAACATACAAACTTACCTCAGATGCTAAAACGGCGAAACGAGTCAACTATTCCGTAACTTTGTTCTTTCCCTGATCTAAGTCCTTATTTCACCTATCTTGATATAAATATAATCAAAATAAACTTATTTAATCAGCTCACTATTCAATTTAGTCCAAAATTCACTTTAAGGCATTTTTACATAATTACCCCTAGTATTTCACATCTTTTACAATTTAGTCATTGTTTCATAAAAACAAAAATTAATGCAATTCAACCACAACCCATGCTAGCAGAAATACTATTATGCCCTTAGTAGCCCATATTTTCCATTTATTTTACATTTTAACCACAAATTTTCCACATTTCACAATTTAATCCCTAATTTGCATTTTCACTAAAAATCACTTTATAAAACTTGTATAACTCACAACCAACATTCATAATCTATCATAAAACATCAAAAAACACATGTATTCATCAATGGCATAATTCAAAATCCTTAACAATTTTGCAAATTAGTCCCTGGGCTAGCTAGACCTAGTTGCAACAATCTCAAAAATATTGAAATCATTAAAAAGGGGAAAATCGTACCTTAATTAGCTATCCAAGCTTGGCCGAATTTGAAAGCTTAAAAAAATGGAGTTTCTTTGACCTATAATTTTGGCAAGAAGATGATGAATGAAATAATTTGATTTTGTTTTACCTATTTTAATTATTTACTAATTAAATTACTTTTATAACCTTACTTAGTCACATTAATGATGTCCATATTTTTTCATTACCTTTATTAATGAAATATTTACAACATAAGAACCTTAAATTTATGGTTCTATAGCTATTGAATACCGTTAACTAATAGAACAACACTTTTGCACTTTAAGCGATTTAGTCCTTTTTATCAAATTGACTAGTCAAACGATAAAATTTGTAAACAAAACTTTCACACAATCATTCAATTTTTCTCTGAAACCCAAAAGCGGCAGAATGGAATGGAAAAGGGGTGCTTCGGATCGGGAGTAATCACTAGTTTTAGGCGGGGAAGGACAAATTTTCAAGAAGATCTCGGGCTCGATCCGGTTTAGTATCAAGGTGATTCTGTTTTTGTTCCTAAATATATGGGTCCGCAGCATTTCCACGATATCGTTATGATCAATTAATGGGACTTGGCGGAAAGTGTTCTTGCCTCTATCATTAGCTCGGGTAGTCCCGTTTGCGGTGTTTTGGTCACCTTTCAATGGCTCCCTTAATTATGTGCGAGGAATTTCCCTCTTGAGTAATGGGAAGCGGGCTAGTCCCCGAAAATGCCCGTTCGCTTGTCGTTGGGGCTAAAAATATTCCTTGTATAAATATTTTGACTTTAGATTTGTTGTCACAAAACCACTATTTTGATTTGACTAAAATAGGCTGTTACAATTTCACTTTTGTTCGACGTAGGATCTGATTTGTAGATTCATCAAAATCTTGTGGAATTCTGCACTTTTAATTCAAAAATACAATTTAGGATTTCTCTTAAACTCTTAATCTTAATTTATTCTTCATGTTTATTCCTTTTATCAAGTTTATTTTGTTTATGGGATCCATAAGGAATTAATCCTCTTATGGGGGATTAAGGAGTGGACGTTGGAGTAATTAATTTCTATGTAGGGTTTCTTAGCGAATCAATTGGTTAGAATAGTAAGAACTTAAACCCTAGGCTTAACAACCCTAGAAAGTCATTTAGGTAGGAATGAACCCAAAATTGGTATTGCCTATCCGTGAATCCCTTACCCCAATCCATTCTGAACTCTGAGGTCGAGAGATTAGTAGTTCTTGTTGACTCGTTAGTTTAGTGGAAGATCGAGAAATCCTACTAGGTTAGTGACTAGTTGATTGAGTACACCCTGAAATAGGAATTTGTTATGACCACCACTGAAGCAAGTTAGTCTCCCATGCTTAGATTTGATTGAGTCGACAATTTAGTTTTCCATTTTTACTCCTTTATGCACTTTGTTATTTTTCTTATAAAATAATTTTTGTTCACCTTATGTTCTATTGTAATATAATCTAATTAAAATACTAATTAGATCTATTTACGCCAAAGTCAACGTTATTATTAATTTAGTATTTACCTCCCTTAGGTACGATCCTCGGAATACTCACATCCTTCATTGTAACTATATTACAACCTAACCCGTATACTTGCGGAAATCGCCTAAATTTCATATTTGGTTCCATGTAATACACTCTTGACATTTGTACATCTAGAGGTAGTCACTTCAGTGCAACAATTATTCAACATGAAGCACAAGATTTATGTCCTCATTTTGATAGTATAATTTCCCTCAAAACAAACATAACTGTCACTCGTCAACAACATAACTAAGACTCACTAATATTTAATTTAACAAGTGAATAGCATTGACCGCCTCTCATCGTACTAATATCAAGAGTATGAATACTATTGTAATGCCCCAAAATATAGGAACTTATTTTCTGTGTGTTGTGTAACGTAAATGCATGCTTGCTTCAGTGGTTAAGTGTCCTGAGAAGTGTTGGAGGAGTCCTGAGTTCAAGCCTTGGCTAGTATAAAAAGTTTTGTTTTTGCTTGAATTAAACCTGTCTCTAGTCAGTAGGTTTCTTAAATAAAACTTTGTAAAGTATGTCATATAAATCCTACTAGTCCTGGGGATAGTGGGGTGTTACTAGTATTAAGGGTCTTGAGTTCGAGTCCTGCTGCGTGCAAGGGGTGTTTTATTTTGCAAGTGGACGTGTGAGAGGTTGCGTGTCAGTGGAGCTCTATTGCTTGGATGATTGAAGTGTTTGAAAGGTGTAGGGGAGTGTGTAGCTGAAATTTAAGAGAAGAAATGAGGATTCAGATGGTGATCGGTTTAAGGATGTTGTGGAGAGATATTAGGAGAAAATCAATGAGCTGTGAAGGAGGGAGAGTGTTAGTGCCTTGGGGACTTTAGGTACTCAAGGAAATTCGGCTTGGGGGTGTCAGAGGTTTCTTTGTTTCATTCCGAATGCTACTTAGTGTGTTTCCTTTGGCTTTTTGCACTTTCGGTATTGGGAGGCCGATTATTGCTTGAGGTTTTGGTAGCCGAATTTTGAGTGTGACCATTTGTGTATTTTTTTCTCCTTTTACATTCTTTCAGTTTTGTTGTTCCTTTAGACCATTTCTCTACAGTTGCTGAATCTTTTTTCCTCTCTCCAACCTTTTTGTCCATGATTTATTCTTCTCCTTCACACCTTTTCTCAAGCGGTTTCCTTTTGGCCGAATACATATTGCATTCCTATCTCTCAAACCCTTTCGGCTTTAGCTTGGGGTGATCGATTCTTTCCAGCCTTCTTCTCCTCTCTCTCGACCTTTTTGTTTTCCCTTACAAAAACTGAATGCCCTTTTCAATTGTGTCGACTTTTAGGCTTGGGTCTTGGCTGAATATTGATTAGTCTTCTTCTCAGGAAATTTCAATTTCTTTTTCTGTGGGCCGAATGTATCTTTCTCACTCATTTTCTATTCCACCTTAATGGTTGTCATTCAACACTGTGGTTCTATCAAATGATGCTTGGGGCTCGATCTCAATAGTCAAGGGGTTAGGTCGGTTATTCTTTCCCAACAAGTGATCCTTTCACTCGTGGTAAGTGCTTAAAGTACTAGATATATCTATGTTGGGTTATAGATTCTTATGAATCGGTTAACTGTTTTGTGTGAAGGTTAAAGCATTGGAAAGAATACGTTGGTTCTGGAACAAGAGGGGTTCTGCGATTGTTCGATTGGTAAGTAGTGATGAATAGGTTTAAGTATTTTCAATGCGATCAACCAGGAATATGGACTGATGGTGGGGTTGTTGTTAATCATAGGTGCTTTGATCTTGGAAGGATTTCGGTTACAATTTCATAGCAGGTGTGCAATCAGACTGCTTTAATCGTAATTTTGCAAAAGCCGAAAAATATGGCTAGTGTCGCTACATGAGCGTACGCTCGCTCGTAGGGTGAACCGAATGACAAAACGTGGGCGTTCGATCGTAAAGGCCACCATGAGCGATTTCATGGGCTTAGGCCGTTTTGGGCCACTTTGGGCCGAAATGGTAAACTACACAGACGTGTGGAGATTTTTAGGCCAGGCTGTGTAGTTCGCGCGACCAATGCCATCTTCAAGCTTATTGGGCCACATAGGCGTGTGGGCCCACATTGGCTGTATCATGGGCTTTCGTCCATTTCCATTGATTGACTGTTAAGGTTGCACGGGTCGCCCGAGACGACTGTGGACCTATTGTTGGGTGGGTGAGTACACTTAGACCCCATACTGATGAAATAACCGTTATACCCCTATGAGGTAAAATGACTGATATATCCCTATGTTGTGTATGACTGTATTTGAGCATGACATTTCTGCATACACGTATGATATTATGACATGGCATGTTGCATAGGGGTGGGTTTGATATTTGGAGGAAGTGTACTGTATGGCAGCTCTTGCATATACTATTTAGTGCCACAACCGGTGCTATATTTTGGAGTGTAAGGATGGGTGGGTCGATTTTATCCCCACATGGAGTGTAGGGCTAGACGGAGTGGAGTGTAGAGGATGGATGGGTAGGACTTCTGATTGCATTTTTGTTATTGTTATTGTATTGGGCTAAGGCTCACACTGCTACCGATACTAAATTGGGCTAAGGCCCCAACTATTATTGGACTATCACTGAGATAGGCTTAGGCCCAGACTGTATTTGCCTACTGTTTGATTGACTACTATTAAAGGATTACACACTGAGTTTTCATAAACTCACCCTTCTATTTTTCTGCGCAGGTAATCCTTAGGCAGGCCAGAGCTATGAGGGACTCGACGGTGGCCACACAACCGCACTCGTTTTCACTTTTTAATTTATATTTTATAAGCAATTTAATTTGGGTTTTAGTTATGTAATAAGGCCTCTTAAAGTTTTTTTCCTGGTTTTGGAAATTTATTTACTTTAAATCATATCTGTTAGAAATAGGCCACGGTTTTTCTAAAAAATATATGCTTTCAAAACACCATGCTATCGTAACATATTTAAACAAGTTTTCGCAAGCAAACACTGTTTTAAAAGTACAGTAACAATCTAATATGATTAACACTTTGCTAAATCAACTTGGGTTTTAACAACAAACAAGATACTTTAAATTTTCATAAAGATCACAACGAGGTTTTAATATAGAACAGATTTTTCAAACGAAACGATGTTTTTCGAAATTCACTACTATGTGACAACTCAGATTCAGCCATAACTTCTAGGCCGGGTTTGGGGTGTTACAACTGCGGTGTTACAACTGCTGCTAAAAATATGGAATTAAGGTGATGCCTGCAAGTATACAAATTAGGTATGAAATATAGTTTTTACAACAAATTAGGTAAGTACTTCGAGGATCGTACCCAAAGGAGGCAAGTTCTAAATTAATATTAACCTAAACCTAAGTAGATCTAATTAGTAATTCAAAAAAATTATAGCACGATGATCATAAAGTGAAAAATATTTGTTTTTATAATAAAAGATATAAACTTGCATAAAATAATGAAACTGGAGAACTAATGTGTAACTCAATCAAATCTAAGCATGGGAGACTAACTCGCTTCGGTGGTCATAACTAATTCCTATTTCAGGTTCTACCTAATCAGCTAGCCAATAACCTAGTAGGATCACTCAATCTTCCACTAAACTAATGAGCCAACAAGAACTACTTATCTCTCGACCTCACAGTCCAAACTAGATTGGGATAAGGGGTTCACGGATAAGCAATACCAATTTTTGGTTAATTCTCACCTAGATGACTTCCTAGGGTTGTTAGGCCTAGGGTTTAAGTTCTTCCAATCCCAACAAACTGATCCACTAAGAAACCCTACATAGAAATTGATTATTCCCACATCCACTCACTAATCCCCCATAAGAGGGTTAGTTTGATAAGTGTTAAAAGTAATATGTTTTAATCCCATTCTTAATGTATTTTTGGGTGATTATTTGATGTTAGTGGTGAATTTTATGTTCCTAATCCTTTAAATTCATGTTTTTATACTTAGGAGAGCATTTGGGAGTAAAAAGAGTGAAAAATGAGTGAAAATTGGAAAATTGGAGCAAGTTACAGGACCTACATGGGCTAGACCATTTGCGAAGGCTGTGTCGATTTCGTGAATTACACTCCGAACAGTGAAAAAGTAAAATTTTTAGAGTTTCTTTGGGCATGCTGAGACCTATATATGACAAAAATAAGAAGATAAGAGTGAACCGTCATAGAATACTCAAGAAAACAACTTGGAAACACCATTAAAGTGGATTTTTAAGCAGATTTCCTTCAAGGTTGAATACTCTTTTTTGGTTTCTTTGGAGATTATTATGAGTTTCTTGTGGTTATACTATATCTTGGATATTTTTATTTGCAAGCATGAACTAATTTTCTAAATACCTAAGGGAGATGAACCCTATGATGAATCCTATCGTTTGATTTCTATTTTATTAAATAGATACTTAGATCTTGTTCTCAAATATGTTTGCTCAATTCTTGGTTCAATATTTCCAAACTATTGATATTTGTTTGATGTGTTTAAATCAGAGGAGGAATAGGTCCTATTTAAGAGTAGATTTAGCGTAATTAAGTGGATTTGCATGCAATCCTAAAAATAGGACGACAAAAATATATTGGATTAGAGTCAAATCTAATAGGGGAACCCATATATTGTGTAAATTCAATAACACGGATTTAATTAGAAAGAAATTCCAATTAATCAACTTAGAATTAGTTGCTCTTATTCTTGATGATATATATTAACATAATTTAGGGATTTCTATGGATTAAGATACTAAGTGAAGAAATTGTGTAATTTAGTTTGATACTGACAAATAAAATCTAGGTGGATTCTTTCCTGGGTATTGTTTCGCTTCTTGGTTGTTAACTCGATTATTTTCCTACTTTGTTCTTTATCACGTTTATATTTAATTAATTTTGCTAATTTAGTTTTAATCAATCACTCAAATTTATTAGTTAAATAATAGAAAGACAATAATTACTAGCACTTTTAGTCTTTGTGGGAACGATATCTTTGCTCACCATAGCTATACTATTAATTGATAGTGCACTTTCCTTAGTTAGATTTTTAGTTGGTTTACGACTACATCAAATTTTTAGTGCTATTGTTGGGGACCAAAATATTAGGAAAACTTTATTTTTATTAATTTAGCCAAGAGTTTATTAGGGAGATGACACTGAATAACTATCAGTGGTAAGTTATGAGAATGAAACCAATTAAAGCAGCCGGTGTTTTTAATATTGATGTAGTTTCTATGTTAGTAAATCAAGTTGAATCTCTTGGTAAGAAAATAGATGGTTTGAATTATTCTAAGTAGGTGAATTCAGGAGTGCAATGTGATGTGATGGGTAACGATTTTAAACCGAAAAATAACTACTGCAGCAATTACTATAATCCAGGATAAAGGAACCATCAAAATTTCTCTTAGGGTGGTCAAGGTAATCAAAGGTCACAACCCCCACTGGGTTTTTAGCACCCTTATTAGTAAGAAAAGAAACCAAACTTTGAGGAGATATTAGCTAAATTTATTTTAGTGTCCGAAACTCAATTTCAAAGCATTAAGATGACTTTGAAAAATAAGCAAACATCAATTCAAGGGATTGAAAATCAGATTGGATAGCTTGCTAAACTAGTTTCGAAAAGATAGCAAGGTAGTTTACCTAGTAACAATGAAACTAACCCAAAAGAGCAAGTCCACACAATTACTGTTCGAAGCATGAGAGGGTTAAATTTAGAAGCTGTTAAGAAAAATGATGAGGTTGAGGAAAGCAAGAAAGAGTATAAGCCGGTGGTTAGAGGATACAAACCACGAATTCTATATCTGACAGATTTGAAGCTAGACTGCATAGAAGAACAATATGGTAAATTTCTTGAGCTTTTTAAAAATTATATATTAACTTACCTTTTGTTGAAACCCTTTAGAGTTTGTATTAATTCTATTTTGGGATTTTTTTGTCGATTTTTTTTGTGAATTCTGTGATTTATACTTTAAGATATGAGAGAGTCAAGCATGATTAGTTGTTTTTCAAAAATGATTGTTTTAGGTTGTCTCGTTGAATTGAAATATTATCTTGAAAATTTAAATTTACAAGTTTGACATCCAAACCATAATTTTTTGTGAGCTTTTAAGCCTATAGAGAATTTATTTATTTCGTGGTCATTTTATTTTTGGTTGTGAGTATGTTGACTTGATTTGTTATTCTAGAACTTGCTTCGGTTATACATGTCGAGACCACAATATTGATTTGATATACTGAGTAGAGACACTTAGGATTTAATCTACCTATCCTTTAATCAACGTACTTGTTGTATTATCCCTTAGTAAACCCCGTTGATCCTAACACATTCTTTTTTCTTATAACCCGTTAATATTAACTCGTAACCCATATTTATGTTGTAAATTATCCCTTTTGTTGACTCATTTTTCATTGGGATTTGATTTGCTTAGTTGCCTAGCTATGCTTAATTATTTGAATTGCTAAATTTTATTTTATTCAAAATAAATCAAAAGAAAAAAATGAAAAACAAAAAGAAAAGGGAATAATTGAGCTTGAATCGTTAATTTCATATCTGTTGAAAAGCTCATTCCCTCTATTTATTTCTTGTTGATGTGAATTCTTTTAATCAAACAACATATTTTTTTCTAGCTTGATAACTTATCATTGTTCCTCGTGGATCCCGTAAAAACATAAACTTGATGGATAAAGTAAACATGAGAAATAGATCAAGAGTAAAAGTAAAGAGAAATCTTTATTTGAATTCCAACGATTGAAATACAAAAATCCTTAAATAGTTAGTTGAATCCACAAGTTAGATTCTTCGCAGAACAAAAATAAATTGAAAAGAAATCCCAAGTATAAACGAAACTAAAAACTAAGAACTAAACTGAAAGGAAAATTCTATGTTACAGAAAATATGTGTTTCAAGTGTTTGATCAAGCCTATTTATAATATTAGGGTTGGTCGTCATCCCTAGCCCTAGTTTTATTAACATTTTTATATTAAATTTCATTTTAGGGACCAAAATGCCCTCAGCTTGTAATACTTCACGTATAGGGTCAGTGTCGCGACATCCATTGCCTATGTCGCGACATTGAAGGCAGTTTGCTTGGCTTAGGCTCAACTTCAGGGGTGTGTCGCAACATCCTCTGTCGTGACACCGAAGGGAGACTTGGTATTTTGGGTTCCTGCTCACTATGATGCGACATCAAACTCCCTTGTTGGAACATAATGATCAGTCACGTGTTCTCACACATCCGAATAGTGTCCTACACAATAACTAAAAATGTTAGACTTCCCTTGGGCCTACATCGACCCCTAAGGTCATATAAACAACTCAAATCATAGTTTTTTATAAATTGAAAACTAAAATAGAAAAATAAAATAATACACAATAAAATTGCTTATATTCAAGCTCCTTAAGTACGAAATTAGTTTAATCTGCTATAGTGAATTGTGGCAGATCAAGCATATACTATAACGCGTAGGTTTGTGCAAGTGTACACAGTCGTTATCAAGTAATAAGTAATTACCGAGTTATCGTCTCCACAGGGATTGTATTTATGCTAAGTCACCTAATTTGTAAAATTATATTAACAATTTGGTAAATAAAAACACAATATAGTTGAGAAGTGATGATTAAAATATATTAAACTAAATGCAATGATCCCTAATGCAAATTATCCTAAGTATGCAAACTATATGAATGAGATATATTTTAGCTAAATTGAACACAATTTGCAACAATTATAACATAAATAAACTAAGACAATTACTTTAATTAAACTCAAATTATTATCAACATGCTTAATAAAATTCAAAAAAACATTCCATGGCAACTCAATCTTTTATGAGTTTGGAAACCACATTAGGTGCTTTCGGAATCCTTTACTTAGTAAATACACATTTTACTGATCCTTATTTACTAAGGGTTTCTTAGTATTCGTGTGAGGTAACAGGGACATGTTAGGTTTGAAACAATTTAATCACATAAATTTAAAAACTATGCAGATAATAGAGCTTGGTTAGAGTTGTTATACAACCTGTAATTTAATCGGGTTAAGATCTAAATTGAGCATGCACATTTCAATTATGCATCCATTAGCCGTTGTCTGGTTAGGATCGCTCAACTAATTCAGGTGCATTTGTAACACCCCTAACCCGTGCCCGTCGTCGGACTAGGGTTAAGAGGCATTACCAGACATACCGAGACATTTAGCATTCATTTCACAATCATCATAGCATCATAGTCATACATCAATACAGAGTCCCTTACATAGGTCAACAAGACTTTAAACATGTTTTATAAAGGGGTCGGGACTAAACCGAATGCATACAAAAATTTTTAAAACTTAAACATTTTTCAAAGTTATAAAGGTCACACCCCCGTGTGAGCGGGCCGTGTGCCTCACATGGCATTAGACACGCCCGTGTGTCTAGGTCGTGGCAAAATAGGGCATACATACTGACTTGTCCAAATAGCCACAAGACACACCCGTATGCCTTGGCCGTGGTCGAAACTGACTTGGGTCACACGGCCGACCACATGCCCGTGTGTCCAGCCCATGTATCCTTCAAAATGGCCACACACACCCATGTGCCAAGGTTATGTACCTCACACGGCTACCAGACACGCCCATGTGTCTAGGCTGTGTTTGAGACTAACTTGTAAAACTAAGTTACAGTAGGCACACGGTCGAGGCACACGCCCGTGTGCTCAACCGTGTGGGGTGAAATTAGGCTTGATTTAAGCCACAGTTCCCACCTATCTCAAGCACACCAAATCCACAACATTTTGCATCATTTGCATACATTTATCGGCAACCAAATCAACCAAATCATACATATTCCATGCCATTCAAAAACCAACCAATTTATGACTCAAATCCACAACCAAAGTATACCAAATTAGTATACCTAAATCATTACAATTTATATAAGTTTCAAATGTATAAACTCATCATCTTATCACAATTTCATACCATAAAATTTACCATTTCAACATTTCATAATTAAACCATCACATAAGCAATACATGCATCATATAACTTATTTAGTGAACACACCATTTAGGCAAGCTTAAGAGGCCATACATATCAACATCTTCAAGCCAAAACTCATGGCTAATATTCACAACACAAAACATACCAAAATGACACTAGCCTATACATGCCATATACCATATCTACAACTCTCGAAATGGTACCAAAATAGATGTCCAATAGTGTGGATGAGCCGCTGATGATTCTTGGATCCGAGCTAGCTTTATAACACTATAAAATAGAGAACATTTCGCACAGTAAGCTTTAAAGCTTAGTAAGTTCGTACCAAAAAAATCAACATTTTATATAATACGAAACATCAACTAATAAACACTTAGTAGTTCACAATTCATCCATCAATTCTATTCAATCTCATTTAATATATTATTACGAAATCATCAAGCTTCATACCTATAGTATCATCTACCATATAGGTATCGAACATACCTGAACTTTCCTGTATTTATTCATTTCATTCTCACCTCCTATTCAAATACATCAATTTATTCGGAAGTCTTTCCATGCTTTAAGAATTCACACACTTAGTGCATTAATGATTAGCCGAAGCTATAAAGATCTCGCACACTTAGTGTCATCTCGACTAACCGAAGTTATCTCGGTATTGCACACTTAGTGCCTCATATAGTCCAAGCTATTCCAACTCACACATTTAGTGATATTTATAGCCGAAGCTGTTTGAATCGCACACTTAGTGTCGAGCATAATCGATTTATCATTATGTTCAAACCAAGCCCAAATATATACAATCTATATATTATCAAAAGATTAAAACATAAATTGTAACATCATTTATCACGTACGAACTTACCTCATACTCAGAATTGACGATTTGGATCGTTCACTTGATAATCTTCGATTTTCCTCGATCTAAATCTGAATTTCTCTTTTCTTGATCTATATGTATTCAAAATTAACCCTTTTATTCGACAAATCATTCAATTAAATCCATATACACATATTTAGGGTATTTTATATATTAGCCCTCACATTTTCACATTTTAACATTTTAGTCCTTATTTTACAAAAACACAAATTACCATAATTTAATTATACCCAATTCTAGCCAAATTTCTTAGGGACTCTTAGTAGCCCAAAAATTTTATCTATTTCACATTTTAACCCCTCAATTTCTCATTTTCACAAATTAGTCTATAATAAGCAAATTCATCAACAATCACAATACAAAACACGTTTATCTATCACCAAGCTTTCATATTTCACCATTTATCATCACAAAAATCATGAATTCATCAATGGAATCTCATCAAAATATAAGAGATTTCAAGAATTTAAGCATGGGCTAGCTAAAACACTTAACAACGATATCAAAAACGTAAAAATCATCAAAAACTGAGTCAAAACTGTACCTTAATCAAGCAATCAAAGTGCCGAACCATAGCAAGCTTATTTTCTCTTCTTTTTCTTAGTATTTTCGGCAAAGGTGATGAATATCACCAAAATCATGTTTTATTTTATTAATTTTAACATAATAGCCATTTTACAATATTAACCTTAATGAAATAACATTTCAAACATATAATGCTTGTCCAACAATGTCTAATATCATTTAAAATGGTTTAATTACCATTTAAGGCCATAATATTAAAAATCCAAAGCAATTTGACACTTTTACATAGAGAATGCAACTTTTGCATTTTACGCGATTTAGTCCTTTTCTCAAATTAACCACTTAAACGATAAAATTATCACACCAAACTTTCACACATATATAATATCATGTCATTAACACACAAAATAGTATTAAAATAATTTTCCAATCTCAAATTTGTGGCCCAAAACCACTGTTCCGACTAGAGTCTAAACCAGGCTGTTACAACTCTCCCCCTTAGGGATTTTTGTCCCTAAAAATCTTACAGTTGAACAGATTCAGATATTGCTGTCTCATAGTATCTTCGGTCTCCCACGTAGACTCTTCAACATCGTGACGATGCCACATTTCTTTTACTAATGGAATTTTCTTGTTTCATAGTTTTTTGACCTCGCGAGCTAAGATACGGATCAGTTCTTCTTCATAAGACATATCAGGATGAATTTCAACCTCAGTCAAGGAAATAACATGCGAAGGATCTGATCTGTATCTTCGTAGTATCGATACGTGAAATATATTGTGGATCTTTTCTAGCTCAGGTGGCAATAACAATCGATGCGCAACTAGCCCGACACGCTCAGTGATTTCATACGGTCTAATTAATCTCGGACTCAATTTTCCTTTACAACTGAATCAATGTATTTTCTTCCACAGAGATACTTTCATAAACACTTTGTCCCGTATTTGAAACTCAATATCTTTTCTTTTTAAATCGGCATACGATTTCTGACGATTCACAGCTATTTTCAGACTATCTCGTATTACTTTCACTTTTTCTTTTGTTTCTTTGATCAAATCAACCCTGTGAATCTTATTCTCACTAAGCTTTGTCCAATACAACGGTGTTCGACATTTGCAACCATACAAAGCTTTATAAGGAGCCATTTTGATATTCGATTGAAAGCTATTATTATATGCAAATTCAATTAGTGGCAAATATTGTTTCCACGCACTTTCAAACTCAAGAATACAACATCTCAACATATCCTTGAGTATCTGAATAATTTGGTCGGATTGACCATCCGTCTGTGGGTGAAAAGTAGTGCTAAAGTGTAGTTTCGTACCTAATGCATCTTGCAGTTTCTTCCAAAACCGTGATGTGAACCTCAGATCTCTATCCAAAATAACAGAAATAAGTACTCCGTGCAATCTCACAATCTATGAAATGTACAACTCAACAAGCTTATCAAGTGAATAATCTGTGCGAACTAAAATGAAATGAGTCAATTTAGTTAATCTATCAACAACAACCCATATTGCATCTTTCTTACTCGATATCAGAGGTAAACCCGACACAAAATCCATCGTGATTTTGTCCCATTTCCACTCAGGAATCATAATGGGTTGAAGTGACCCAGGCAGAACATGACGCTCAGCTTTAACTTGATGACAAATTAAGCATTTCGAAACAAATCTGAGATATCCCGTTTCATACCATGCCACCAATAAAGTTGTTTCAGATCATTATACAATTTAGTACTTCCCAGATGAACAAATAGATGACTACTATGAGCTTCATTTAAAATTATCTGAATTAACTCTGGATTTCTCAGAACACAAATTCGACCTCAGAATCTTAAACAATCATTATCATCAACTTGAAAGCCTGAATCAGTATTCAAATCAAATTGAGCTCGTTTTGCTAATAATTCATTATCAACCTTCTGAGCTTTGTAAATCTGTTGAATAAATAACGGTCTCGCTTTTAACTCAGCTAAAACTGAACCATCATCAGACAAAGTTAACTGAGTATTCATCGCGCACAATGCAAACAATGATTTCTGACTTAAAGCATCAGCAACAATATTGGCCTTTCCCGGATGGTAGTAAATTACAAGCTCGTAATCTTTTAACAGTTCTAGCCATTTTCTCTGTCGTAGGTTCAAATCTTTCTGAGTCATCAGATATTTCGAACTCTTATCATCAGAATAAACGTGACATTTCTCACCAAACAGATAGTGGTGCCAAATCTTCAAAGCAAATACAATCGCAGCTAACTCAAAGTCGTGCGTTGGATAGTTCTTTTTATGCTACTTTAACTGTCTCGAGGCATAAGCTATGACTTTGCCTTCCTGCATCAAAACACAGCCTAAACCATTCAAAAATGTATCACTATAGATCATAAATTCTCTACTCGATTCTGGTTTTACTAATACTGGAGCTTCTGTCAATAGATCTTTCAGCTGATCAAAGCTTTTCTGACACTTTTCTAACCATTCAAATTTCACATCTTTCTGAATCAATTTCGTCAACGGAGTCGCAATCATAGAAAAGCCTTTTACGAACCGTCAGTAATAACTAGCAAGTCCAAGAAAACTGCTGACTTCAAAAACATTTCTCGAAGGCTTCCAATCCAAAATATCGAAAATCTTGCTCGGATCAACTCATATACTAGATGTTGATACGATATGGCCTAGCAAAACCAACTTCACGTAACCAGAACTCACATTTACTGAACCTCGCAAATAACTACTTGTCATGCAAAGTCTGTAGCACTATTCTCAAATGTTCGGCATGTTCGGTTTCATCATGTGAATATATCAAAATTTCATCAATGAATACAATGACAAATCAATCTAAATACAGTCTAAAAATTCTATTCATCAAATTCATAAAAATAGCAGGTGTATTTGGTAATCCAAAAGGCATAACTAAAAACTCATAGTGGCCGTACCTCATTTAGAAAGCAGTTTTCAGAATATCTGAATCTTTTACTCACAACTGATAATATCCCGATATGAGATCTATCTTTGAAAACACTATAGCTCCTTTCAATTGATCAAACAAATCGTCAATTCGGGGTAGTGGATATTTTTTCTTGATAGTCACTTTGTTCAACTGACGATAATCAATGCACATTCTCATCGTGCCGTCTTTCTTTTTCACAAACAGAACAGGAGCACCTCAAGGTGAGAAACTTGGTTGTGTAAATCCTCTATCGGTCAACTCTTGCAACTGAGACTTTAATTCTTTTAATTCGGTCGGAGCCATTCTATATGGAGCTATTGAAATTGGAGTAGTTCCCGACATTAACTCAATACCAAACTCAACTTCACGGATCAAAGGTAAACATAGTAACTCATTAGGAAACACATTTAGATATTCACAAACAACTGGCACTGATTCAATCTTCTTTTTAGTCACTTTCATGTCAAGTACATAAGCTAAATAAGCTTCGCAACCCTTTCTCACATATTTCTGAGCTAACATCATTGAAATCACGCTGGCAATCCATTCACAACATCTAATTCAATTCGAATAATCTCATTACTCTGACATCTCAAATCAATCATCTTTCGTTTGCAATTTACAGCAACATCATGAAATGTTAGCCAATCCATACCCAAGATTATGTCAAACTCGTCAAATGGTAACAATATCAAATTAGCCGAAAAGCAATTACCTCGAATCATCAATGGACAATTCTTGCATGCTTTATCAACCAATACACAGTAGCCTAAAGGGTTCAATACTCTAATTACAAATTCAGTAGACTCTACAGGCGAAGTCTGACTGGATACTAAATTCACACATATATACGAATGAGTAGACCCTAGATCTATCAATGCAATAACTTTAGTATCATAGAGAGTAAAAGTACTGGTAATAACATCTAGAGATGACGCTTCTTCTCGTGCTCGAATAGCGTAGGCTCGT
The DNA here is from genome assembly GCA_025698465.1 of Gossypium longicalyx. NCBI lineage: Eukaryota > Viridiplantae > Streptophyta > Magnoliopsida > Malvales > Malvaceae > Gossypium > Gossypium longicalyx. The sequence continues at coordinate 12,695,018 of CM047000.1, forward strand.
GCAGGTGCTCTAGCATCAGATCTCGTTGTAGTGTCTCGCATTGCACCTCTACCACCACTCACATTTCTCGTGCTTCTCGGTGGTCTACCTCTAGTTTCGATGTTACTTGGCCTCATGTTCTGAGCATTACCTTTTTCAGCTAACTCTGAGCCTTCAGTAGCTACGATAACTGTAAAACAGACAGAAATCACACAGAGTAAGCTACAAAGAGCTTAGTAAGCCAAATACAACTAGTCTAACTATTAAAGCATATAAACTAAAAGTCAATAGTAAAAATTCATAGACATTTCACAGAGTAATTCATAAGCCTAACCATGCACATTTGCTTGTATATATGTCATGTTTCATTTCCATGATTTCATACATACTTCGCATTTATTATTTAACAGAAACAGAGTCTTTCATATTCAAAAATTTAGTACGATACAGACGTACCTGTATAGATTATACATTTCATGTATTCATTCCCATATCTCGTACTCTATCATCAAATGGTTCAGAAACGATACAGATACTCATAGACGGGTACAATGCCGACGTCCCGGACATGGTCTTACATGTAATTCAGTATCGATGCCACTATCCCAGACAGGGTCTTACATGAAATTAGATACGATGCCGATGTCCCAGACATGGTCTTACACGTAAATCTCAAATCGAGGCCTGTGTCCTAGACACGGTCTTACGCGATATCTCACATTAATGTCATCGTTCTTTTAGAAACGTATAGAGCTTTTTAGATACTAGCATATTATCGGAGTTTACTCAAAATTTATTCATCAGGCTCTCAAGGCCATCCAATACAGATTACAGTTTGTATGTGCAGAATTTAGTCAATTTAACACGTAATTGTAATTTGACTTACCTCGTACGGATTTCAAACGGAAACGAGTCGACTATTCAACTATTTTGGACTTCCCTCGATCTAAGTCCAATTTTATTTATTCTTGATCTAATACAATTAAAATTAAACCATTCAATCATTCATTTCATTCAAAATAATCCATGAACACATATTCAGGGCACTTTGCATTTTAGCCCTTACATTTTCACACTTTGACAATTTAATCCATTTTTCACAAAATCACAAATATGCAAAATTCACTAAGACTATAGCTTGGCCGAATATACATAGCTTCCATACAAGACCAAATAACAAATTTAATTCACAATTTAGTCCTTCAAAACCTCATTTTCACAAATCAGCCCAAATAGCTCTATTCCATCAAAAATTCAAGAACAAAGCATGATAATCTCACATATATCTTTCATAATCCATATAAAAACATTACAAAACTCATATAATCATCAATGGCACATTTCATAATCTTTAATAGAAACAGGAATTCGGATATGGGTATTGAAGAACACGAAGCAACGATCACAGAAACGTAGAAATTATCAAAAACAGACGAAAATTCATACTTTAATCAACCAAATAAATGATCGAACCCTAGGATGGTCTTCTTCTTTCTATTTTATTGATATAATCGGCTATATCAATGATAATAATGGCCACTTTCATGTTTTCATTTAATTAAACAACATTTATTTAACCTTTTACTAAAATACCCTTACATTTAAACATTAATAAACCATTTACTAATGTCCAACAAAGTCATTTAATATATTACATGGTCAAATAACCACATAAGGACCTATTAGTCGAAAGCCATTTCAAATACATACATTAAACATGTAGCATGCTAATTTCACCTTTTATACTCAGTACAGAAATAGACAAATTAAATCACAGAAATTTCACAGATGCAAATTCATTCATCATGGACACAAAAAAATATTAAAATATTCTTCAGACTTTGATTTGTGGTCTCGCAACCACTATTCCGACTAGGGTCTAAACCAAACTATTACATCGATAGATCAATAAAATAAAACTGAACTCATGTGCGTGATAAGTTTTAAATTTATGATTGATCGTACTTGAAAACTAACTATTATCACGATAAAGGCAAGCGCACCTATTGAACAGTAGTATAGCTTATAGCAAGACAGGTATGTCGAACCCACAGGAACTAAAAGTACTAGTATTAACCTTATTTTTTTTTATTTAGCCTAAAAATAATAGGATTTGCTTTATCTAAACTAATCAACTAAACTAAGAATGCACAGGAAGTAAATTAGGGAAATACATTTAGGAAAACTGATTGATTTGTACAATACCCAAGGAAATATCCACCTAGACTTCACTTGTTATTTGACTTTGAATTAGACGATTTACTCACTTGACTCGATCCGTAGAAATCCCTAATTTATATTATTATCTCTCTTGAGACTAACAACGTCTAACCCTAGGTTGATTAATTGAAATCTCTTTCTAATTAAAACCCCTAATGTTGCATTAACTCGATCTATGGATCCCCTTATTAGGTTTGACCCTAATCCGACAGATTTATGTCGCCCTATGTCTAGGGGTGCAATCAAATCCGCTTAATTATGCTGGATCTACTCTTAGACAAGGACTTTTGCTCCTCTGAATAAGCACATCAATACTTGAATCAATATCCTGGAATATTAAAGCAAGAATTAAGAACACATAATTAAGAACAAATCAAGTATTTATCATATAATTCAGAAAATAGTAACAAGATCCATCTTAGGTTTCATTCCCCTTAGGTATTTAGGGGATTTAGTTCATATGTGTAAAAGAAAACATCTCAGAATAATAATAATAATCACAAAACATAAAGAAACCCGAAAACCCCTGAAGGAAATTTTAGGGAGATCGTAATACCCCAAACCCGGCCCAGACGTTATGGCTGAATCCGGCATGTTACATTGAAGTGTTTTAGTGAAAACCGTGTTTTCATTGAAAACCCTTCTTAAAATAAAAGAAACCTTAATTAACTTAAAAAAAGCTACTTAACAATCACTTGTTTAAAATATATGATTTTATGAAAACATGTCATTTTAAAATTTAGTTGTAGAAACGTAGAAAACATACTATAATTTAGGAAACTCATGTTCAACTTTTCGTATTTGCAACGAAAATAATAATAATAACATAATGAAACCTTGTTACAATATGGTCTGAAACATACTTAATAAAATAAAAACTTATATGCTTAAAAAAAACAACGTCCAAATTATCTTGCTAGCTGGCCACCCAGAGTCCCTCCAAACATCGAACCTTCTACTGATCATCACCTGAAAATAAAATAAAAGAGGGGGTGAGTTTTCGCAAACTCAGTGTGTACAACCCTCAACAAAAAAAAAATACAAGCATTCCAAAAACCATCATACATCAAACATGCAATGCAATCCCATCCAAATTATCCATCCGCTACACACCAGCTCCATCCTCCTCCACACAATGTGGGATTATAAATATCGACCCACCCAACCGACACACTAAGGGTAGCCCAGTTGCGGAACTACCTTCATTTCCATATTGGGCTTTAAAAGCCGCCGTTGGATCCACGACTGTCAAGCAACCATGTGATCCTCATATACTTCCTCCGTTCCATAATTCCAAACCAATATGCAACCTAAGCAGAATATTATATGTATGCATGTCACTTACATTCAACACCTAGGGGTATTTCAGTCATTTTCGCCTAATTAAGGTTTTCACTTATCTTGGCCCGTTAACAAGTCCCGTGAGCTAAGATGAACGAATACTATGCACCAGGTAGGATTCCAGAGAAGAGGAGATGAGTCATTAAGACCGCTTAAGTACCAAGCTCTCCCTAGATCCAATCCTAGACATGCATATACCCGTTGCCACACCTTAACCCTATGACTTGTCCATGTTCGCAAATAATTATTAAGTTTTATGTAGTTATCATATTCTAGGCCCAAAACCCCTTACAAAGCCCAATTAAATTCACATACCTGTGTATGGCCCATTAGGCCCAAATCACCTGTATATGGCCCATTAGGCCCAAATCACATTTATATGGCCCGTTAGGCCCAGTCACTTTCATATTCATACTCAGATACAAATTCCTATCACATAGCATCAATATTCAATTTTTGCCTACTATGGGCCCAACAGCCCATCGGGCCCATTTAGCCCATTTCGGCCCATATGGCCAAATTACAACCCAAGTCCACGGAATCGCCCGTGGGCCTCAGGTAACCTATCAGTTTCCTCCTAACGAGTGTTCGCGCACTCGCAAGACTACTGCAGCCAAACTTTCAGCTTTTCGGCATTTCGGCATTTCGACTTTTTTGCTTTTGCCGATCTACTTGTGTGTGCAGTGTATGTACACACTTGGTAAGCAAATGTACTGCGATTCCCTTCGTCACCAACCTACAAACGATATCACCTTTCAATTAATCGCATGCTTAATACATATCTTTACTAAAACCAAAACCTCACCTTAACATTACCTTGTGCGATCAGCCCCAGCTTAAATCACTAATCATGATCAACTCTTAGATCTGTACCAATCTTAACTATTAAAACCAGAATAATAGATGGTTCGTATCCAACACAAGTTCCCTTACCTTAACTATGATCATTCGACTACCTTAGCCAATGGGAGAGGAATACTTTCCAAAATCGCAAGCACCTAAAGGCAATTTCGGCAGAGAACTAAGATCCGAGATCTGATACTAATTCCCTACCACAGTTGATTAGAAAGAGTGAGGACAATAATCGATACTTAGCAAGGAAAATCGATTGGAAGAGCAACACTTACACTAGATCCGGTCAAAGAGTATTCGGCCCTTGGCGGATTTGAATAAGGTTTATTTGGCACGAATAAAAGAAGAAGAGTAGTAGAAGAAATCGACAAAGAATATTGTGTAGAGGAGAATAGAAATCAGGAGAAAGAAAAGAAAGAAAAGAGTTTTCGACTTTTAGGGAAGAGTGTTTCTGGCAACAAGGTGAGAAAAAGATTTTTGCATTAGCCTCATACCCTTGCATTTGACACCTATTTATAACCTCTATGGCCAAATTCCTCAAACCCAAGTTCCCATTTCGGCTCCACTTGCTTTTTACTTCTCATCTCCTCGTTTTTCTCCCTGATAACCCCTTGATCATTTCCTTAATTTTCTCTCCTGAACACTTCTCTTAGAGTCCATTTTCACACCACTTCCAACCTTCTAGAAGGCCAAAATTAAACTCTAAAAATTACTAAGCTAGGATTCGAACCTTGGATCTCCTTGCTAGCCACTAATGTCACCTCCCTACTCCCTAAGTGGAGTCACTTAGCCACTCCTCCATTTGGCTTTTTGATGATATTTTCCCCTATCTTTTTTTAAAAGCCCAACTGCTTGCCAACCCTGATTCTTTTAATAACTAAACGATAATTTCTTCCACCCCTAGATTCGAACTCAACCCTTAATTAAGACCTATAATTATCACTTGGCTAGGAATATAAAACACAATTTTTATCAAAATCGAAAACAAAGAAAGTTTGGGATTTCGGGATTTCAGGATTTTTGGGGTGTTACAACTCTACCCTCTAAAAGAAATTTCATCCTCGAAATTTTACTTGATTCAAACAGTTGAGGATACTGACGTCGCATCGGTTCCTCAGGTTCCCAAGTAGCCTCCTCAGCCTTGTATTAAGCCAAAGCACTTTGACTAATGGAACAGACTTTCTTCTCAGTACTTTGACATCTCGACCAATTATTTCTATGGGCTCTTTCTCGAAGGTTAGGTCTAGCCTGACCTCGATTTCTTCAACCGCCATGACATGTGAAGGATCTGAGCTATACCGCTCAGTAGGGAAACATGAAACACATTGTGGATCTGGCTTAGTTCAGGAGGTAACTCCAACTGGTAAGCGACTAGCCTAATCCGCCTTACAACCCGATATGGCCCAATGAACCTTGGGCTTAGTTTACCCTTTCGTCCAAACCTTAATACCTTCTTCCACAGAGAGACCTTAAGAAAAACTAAGTCTCCCACTGCATACTCTATCTCTCGACGCTTCAGGTCAGCATACACCTTTTGCCTATCCGAGGCCTCCTTTAACCGATCTCAGATCAACTTCACCTTATCCTTAATATCTGGTACTAACTCAGGGCCCAAAACTCTTCGTTCACCCAACTCCATCCAACATGTTGGAGTCCGACACCTTCGCCCATACAGTGCTTCATTTGGAGCCATCCCAATGCTTACTTGATAACTATTATTGTATGCGAATTCGGCTAACGGTAAATAGTCCTCCCAGCTACCTCGAAACTCAATCACGTATCCCCTCAACATATCTTCCAATACTTAAATCACCCTTTTCGACTGTCCATCAGTTTGAGGGTCGAATGTCGTACTAAAGTTCAACCTAGTACCCAAAGCCTCATGCAGCTTCTTCCAAAATCGCGAAGTGAAACGTGGGTCCCTATTCGATATTATAGATATTGGCACTCCATGCAACCTTACAATTTCTACCACATACAGCCTAGCCAACTTTTGTAACGAGTAATTGGTGCGAACCGGTACAAAATGGGCAGACTTGGTTAACCGATCCACTATAACCCATATCGAGTCTTTCTTAGTAGGTGTCAAGGGTAGCCCACTAACAAAGTCCATAGTGATCCTTTCCCACTTCCAGAGTGGAATCTTCACTGGCTGAAGCAATCCCGAAGGTAACTCATGTTCTGCCTTTACCTTTTGACATACCAAACATTTGCTTACGAACTCCATAACCTCGTGCTTAAGTCCAAGCCACCAATAAAACTCACGCAAACTCTGATACATCTTGTTTCCGCTAGGATGCATTGCGTAGAGACCGCTATGTGCTTCTCGCAGAATAGATTGCCTTAGATCATCGTCCTTTGGTATACACATTCTCCAACAAAAACATAATACTCCTTCACTATTTATCCCAAAGTCCGATGTCTCCCCACTCTCCACTTGTCTAAAACGAGCACCTAAGGTCGCATCCACCAATTCCTTACTCCTTATTTGTTCGATCCACATCAATTTTACTTGAAGCTCAGCTAACAAGCTACCATCATCCAACCAGCTTAAATGGGCGAGCATAGCTCTCAAGTTCGACTTAGCCTAACAAGTCAACACGTCGGCTACCATATTCTCTTTGCCAGGGTGTTATTCTATTGTGCAATCATAATCCTTCAATAATTCCACCCACCTATGCTGCCTAAGGTTTAGCTCCTTTTGGGTAAGGAGGTATTTCGAACTCTTGTGGCCCGAATAAATTATGCACCTCTCCCCGTATAAGTAATGCCTCTATATTTTAATCGCGAACACCACCGCAGCTAGCTCCAAATCATAGGTTGGGTAATTCGCCTCATGAATCTTAAGTTATTGTGACACATACGAAACCACCTTTCCTTCTTGCATCAATACACAACCAAAGCCCACATGCGATGCGTCACTATAAACCGTAAACTCCTTCCCAGGCATTAGCTGAATCAATACAGAGGCCTCAGTTAAAACTTTCTTGAGTTTTTGAAAACTCTCTTGCTGCTTATCCGTCCAAACAAATGGTACCCCCTTCCTCAACAACTTAGTTAAGGGTGCGGCAATTACTAAAAAGCCCTCAACAAATCGCCTATAGTATCCTGCCAAGCCCAGAAAACTTTAGATTTCTGATACCGACTTGGGTGTTTTCCAGTCTAACACCGCTTCAATTTTTCGAGGGTCCACCTTAATCCCCTCGGCTAACACCACATGTCCAAGAAAGGTAACCTCCCTTAGCCAGAATTCACACTTACTGAATTTGGCAAACAACTGCTTCTCCCTCAAAGTCTACAACACAATCCTTAAGTGTGCATCATGCTCATCCTCTTCTTTTGAGTACACCAAAATGTCATCTATAAAGACTACCACGAATCGATCCAAGTAGGGTTGGAAAACTCAATTCATGAGATCCATGAAAGCGGCAGGTGCCTTCGTCAGCCCGAATGGCATCACCAAGAACTTGTAGTGCCCATAACGAGTTCTGAAAGCTATCTTATGAACATCTGCCTCTTTAACCCTTAGTTGGTGATATCTCGAACGCAAGTCAATCTTCGAGAACACTGAAAATCCCCTAAACTGATCAAAAAGATCATCGATTCTCAGTAGAGGGTACTTGTTTTTAACAGTTAACTTGTTTAACTGTGCACATTCATAACTTCCCATCCTTCTTCTTTACGAATAACACCAGTGCTCCCTATGGAGACACACTTGGTCGTATGAATCCTCGATCAAACAATTCTTGAATCTGTGCTTTAAGTTCTACCAACTCCTTGGGTGCCATCCTATAAGGAGCAATAGACACCGGAGTCGTCCCAGGTAACAACTCGATTCCAAATTCTACTTCTGTGCTGGGTGGCAACCCGAGCAACTCCTCGAGAAAAACATTCAAAAATTCCCTAATTGTTCTCAACTCCTTAACAGTAAGGCTCTTAGCCTCCGTATCACTCATATAAGCCAAATAGGCTTTGCATCCCTTTCGTATTAACTTTTTAGCCTTCAACGCTGAAATCACATTCAACAGGTAATTCCAGCATTCACCAATCACCACTACTTCCTTATCCTCCGCTGTTCTTAACACCATTCGCTTTGTAGCGCAATCCAAGGTGGCTCAGTGCTTCACCAGCCAATTGATACCTAAATTATGTCGAATTCACTAAACGGCTGCTCCATCAAATCCGCTGAAAAGGTAACTCCTTGGACTACTAATGGTACCTCCCTAACCAACTTATTCACTCCTACTAACTGCCCTAACGGATTGATCACAGTCATCTCATTCGCAGTAATTTCAAACATATCACCCAAAGATTCAGTCATATTGCATGCAACATATGAATGCGTCGATCCAATATCAATAAATGCTGTGTAAGATAACTCATATATAAAGAACATACCCGTTATCATATCTGGGGCATCCCCATCTTCTCGGCGACGAGCAGCATAAACCAAAGCTGGTTGTCTCGCCTCAGCATGGCCCGCATTTCCTACTGGTGCTTCACGTCCACGTCCATTGCCGTTACCGCCCCTGGCCTTTCCACGACCCTTTGGCGATAGCTGTCCACCCCTTGGTGGTTTAGCACCACCTTGGCCCACTACTGGCTCTCGACCTAGCACTCGAGGGCAATCCTTGATCCTATGCTCCATAGATCCAAAAGTGAAACAAGCTCCCATTCTCTTCCAACACTCGCCTCTATGTCTTCTCCCACAATCAGCACAAGGTGGCACCCCTAGATTAGCAACAGGGGGCCCTGTTCTAACTGGCCCAATATTTCTGGCCCTAGCCCTAGGCCTCTGTCCAACATTAGGAGTCTCAGCCTCCCTCTTATTCTTGCCCCTTTCTCTTTCCCGATTTAAGCGCTCAGTGCGCTTAACCTCCTCTACTATCTTTGCCTTCTCCACCAACTCCGAGAAAACTCGCTCCCTTTGTGGAGCTATCAATACCCTAAGGCTATCTCTCAGTCCGTCCAAAAACCTAACGCAACGTTCATAGTCCATTGCCACCATTATTCTTGCATACCTACTAAGGCATAGAAACTCCGCCTCATACTCCGCCACTGATTTGTTTCCTTAGGTCAAGTTCAGGAACTCCTTCCTTCTAGTATCCATGTAGCTTACACCTACATACTTCCCTTGGAATGGATCTTTGAAAAACTACCAAGTGACCCGCTCTGGTTGGGTTCCCTCTTTCACCGTCAACCACCACTGGTAGGCTTCTTCCCTAAGTAGTGACACGGCTCCTTTTAGCTTTTGCTCCGGTGAACAATCCAGGCCCTCCATTATCCTTTCTGTGGCCTCCAAACCAATACTCCGCCACGCTAGGAGCCATGCCAGCTATGCCCTTAAAAATCTCAGCCCCATTCGATCGAAGTCGCTCCAGAATGGATCCCCAATTTCTAGTGCCATTGTTGGGCCCAGCGACTCTTTCCAAAATTCTCAGAATTGCTTGCGATAATGCATTTTCTCCCGTGGCCTGATCATACGGTCCATTCCCAGCCACAGGTGAGGCCGAAGCCTCTTCTACTCCAACATCGGGCATATGGCCCGATGTTGACTATTTAGCCCTACCACTTCCGCGGCCTTGGCCACGGCCTCTTGCACCTCTTCTAGCACTCATCGCCGATTCGCGTATTATCTAGATTAGAAATTTTAAGCTTCAGTTAGTTTAATACTTATACCAATGTTTTATGAAAATATTTAAAGAGAAGATTGTTTTCAAAAATCCTCTACAGTTTCAAGTTTTTGCGGGCTTTGGTTCCATTCTAATAAAATCATCTAAAGTAGCCACTATCTACTGTATAACAATTTAAAAAAACTTATGAATAAGAATACTTACTTGGTTCGACGTCGGAGACTCGGTGTGTCGCTCAACAAGTTTTCCCTTTTTCCAAAACATTGTGATCCAAAATATTTTTAAAATCCAAATAGTATGTAGAAAAGAGAAACCAAATAATAATAAAGCCTACTTCACAACCCGAGTTTCGTAAACTGGGCTCTGATACCACTAAATGTAACACCCCAAACCCAGCCCAGAAGTTATGTTCGAATCTGGCATGTCACATTGAAGTGTTTTAGCGAAAATCGTGTTTTCATTGAAAACCCTTCTTAAAATAAAAGAAACCTTAATTAAATTAAAAAAACACACCTTTTAGTTGCAAAACCTTGTTGAAACATTTGATTTAAGAAAACTTATCGATTAAAAATTTAATTGCGGAAACGTAGAAAACATACTATAATTTAGAAAACCCATGTTCAACTTCTTATAATTACATTGAAAATAATAATAATTCAAGTAATAATAACAAAATGAAAACCTTATTACAATCTAGTCTGGAACATACTTAAAAAGAAGTAAAAACTTAAATGCTTTAAAACAAACCCAAGTCTAAATCATCTTGCTAGTTGGCCACCTAGAGTCCCTCCAAACATCTAACCTTCTACTGAGTGTCACCTGAAAATAAAATAAAAGAGGGGGTGAGTTTTTGCAAACTCAATGTGTACAACTCTCGAAGAAAACAAGCATTCAAAAAAAACAACATCATTCATCAATCATGCAATGCAATCCTATCCAAATTATCCATTCGCTTCACACCGGCTTCGTCCCCCGTCACACCATGTGGGGATATAAATATCGACCCACCCAACCCACAAACCATGGTAGCCCGGTTTCAAAACTACCTTCATTTACATACTGGGCTTTAAAAGCCATCGGTGGATCCACGATTGTCAAACAACCATGCGATCCTCATATACTTCCTTCGTTCCATAATTCCCAACCCATATGCAACCTAAGTAGAATATCATATGTATGCATGTCGCATCCACAAAACTTACATTCAACACCTAGGGGTATTTTGGTCATTTTTGCGCTTAGGGGCATTTCGATTATTTTCCCTTAATTACAATTTTCACTTATCTTGGCCCGTTAACAAGTCCCGTGAGCTAAGATGAACAAATACTATGCACCAGGTAGGATTCCAGAGAAGAAGAGGTGGGTCATTAAGACCGCTTAAGTACCAAGCTCTCCCTAGATCCAATCCTAGACATGCATATAACCGTTGCCACACCTTAACCCTTTGACTTGTCCACGGTCGCAAATAATTAATTAAGTCTTATTTGGATATCATATAGTAGAACCAAAACCCCTTATAGAGCCCAATCAAATTCACATACCTGGATCTGACCCATTAAGCCCAATCATATTCATATGACCCATTAGGCCCAAATCACCTTATATGGCCCATTAGGCTCAAATCACATTTATATGGCCTGTTAGGCTCAGTCACATTCATATTCATGCTCACATACAAATTCCTATCACATAGCAACAATATTCAGTTTTTGCCTATTATGGGCCCAACAGCCCATCGGGCCCATTTAGTCCATCTGGCCCATATGGCCAAATCACAACCCAAGTCTACAGAATCGCACGTGAGCCTCAGGCAACCTATCGGTTTCCCTCTTACGAGTTTTCGCGCACTCTCAAGACTACCGTAGCCAAACTTTTGACTTTTCGGCATTTTAACTTTTCGACTTTTCAGCTTTTCGGCTTTTGCCGAATCATTGTATGTGTGCAGTGTATGTACGCACCTGATAAGCAAGCATGATGCGATCTCCTTAGCCCAAACCTACAATCGATATCACCCTTCAATTAATCGCATGCTTAATACTTATTTACTCAAAAATCAAAACCTCACCTTAACCTTACCTTGAGTCCAATCGATTTTTCCTTGATCACGTATTTCCTAGATCTGCACAAATCTTAAATATTAAAACCCGAATAATAGGTGACTTGTATCCAACACAAGTCTCCTTACCATAACTATGACCATTCGGCCACCTTAGCCAATGGGAGAAGATTACTTACCAAAATCACAACACCTTAAGAAGCAATTCTACAGAGAGCTAAAAACCAAGATCCGATACTAATTTGCTACCAAAGTTTATTAGAAAGAGTGAGGGACAATAATCAATACTCAACAAAGAAAATCGATTGGAAGAGCAACACTTACACTATATTCGGTCCAAAAGTATTCGGCCCTTAGAAGATTCAGTTTTTTAGCTTTTCAAACTAAGTATAGTGAATAAGATTTATTTGGTACAGATTAAAGAAGAAGAGTAGTAGAAGAAATCGGCAAAGAAGATTGTGTAGAGGAGAATAGAAATCGGCAGAAAGAAAAGAAAGTAAAATAGAGGGTTTTTGGCTTTTTGGATCTTGAAGAGAAAAGGGTTTCTGGCACAAAGTGAAGGGACATTCGTCATTAACTTTTCAACCCTACCATTCGGCACCTATTTATAGCCCTATAGCCGAATTATTCAAGCCCAAGTTCCCAATTCAGCTCCAGTTACTCATCACTTCTCATCCCCTCATTTTCTCCCTGATAACCCCTTGATCCTTTCCTTAATTTTCTCTTTTGAACACTCCTCTTGGAGTCCATCTTCACGCCAGTTCCATCCTTCTAGAAGGCCAAAATTAAACTCTAAAAATACTAAGCTAGGATTCGAACCTTGGACCCCCTTGCTAGCTACTAACGCCACCTCACTACACCTTATGTGGCGTCACTTAGCCACTCCACCATAGGCTTTTTTTATGTCCAATTGTTTCTTCATTTATTCAAAAGCCCAACTACTAGCCAACCCTGATTCTTTTAATAATTAAATTATAATTTCTTCTACCCCTTAAATCGAACTCAACCTTAGCTAAGACCTACTAAAATTATCGCTTGGATAAGAATATTAAACACAATTTTTATCAAAACCGAAAATAAAGAAAGTTCGGGATTTCAAGATTTTTGGGTTTCGGGATTTTTGGGGTGTTACAACTCTACCCCCTAAAATAAATTTCGTCCTCAACATTTACCTTGTTTAAACTGTTGAGGATATTGATGTCGCATCACTTAAGTAACACCACTACGCTTCTATTGCGCACTCTATTTTTAATTTTAAAATAGATAGATCGCACACTATAGATAAAGTACGTACCAGTATTCGCTTCTGGAGCATCTTTGTCTTATCGACGACGATTAGATTAAACTAAAACTGGCTGCCTCACCTCAGCATGGCCTGCATTTCCACCTAGTACTCCACGTCCACGTCTATTGCTGTCACCAACCCTGGCCTGCTCACGACCCCTTGGCGGTAACTGACCACCTCTTGGTAGCTGAGCACCAGCTTGGCCCACTACTTGCTCTCGACCTAGCATTCGGGGGCAATCCTTAATCCTATGCTCCATAGACCCACAAATTAAACAAGCTCCCATCCTCTTCCAACACTCGCCTCTATAGCTTCTCCCACAATTAGCACAAGGTGGCACCCCTGGATTAACAGTAGGGGGCCTTATTCTAACTGGTCCATCAACTCTGGCCTTAGCCCTAGGCCTCTGATCGACACCAGGAGTCTTAGCCTTCCTATTATTCTTACCCCTTTCTTTCTCCCGATTTAGGCGCTCAGTGCGCTTTACCTCCTCCGCTATCTTTGCTTTCTTCACCAATTCTGAGAAAACTCGTTCCTTTTGTGGAGCTATCAGCACCCTAAGGCTGTCTCTAAGTCCATCCTCAAAACTAATGCAACGCTCATACTCCGTTGCCACCATTACTCTTGCATACCTACTAAGGCGTAGAAATTCCGCCTCATACTTCGCCACCGATTTGTTTTCTTGGGTCTTGTTTAGGAACTCCTTCCTCCTAGCATCCACATAGCTTGCACCCACATACTTCCCTTGGAATGCAGCTTTAAAAAACTCCCAGGTGACCCGCTCCGATTGGGCACCCTCTTTCACCGTCAGCCACCACTGGTAGGCTTCTTCCCTAAGTAGTGACACGGTTCCTTTTAACTTTTGCTCCGGTGAACAATCCAGGTCCTCCATTATCCTTTCAGTGGCCTCCAACCAATACTTCGCCACATTAGGAGCCACGCCAGCCACGCCCTTAAAGATCTCAGCCCTGTTCGATAGAAGTCATTCTCGAATGGACCACCGATTTTCGTTGACATTATTGAGCCCAGCGACCCTTTCCAAAATCCTCAGCATTGCCTACGACAATACATATTCTCCCGCGGCCCGGTCATACTGTCTATTCCTAGCCACAGGTGACGCCAGAGCCTCTTCTACTCCAACATCGAGCATATGGCCCGATGCTAACGATTCAGCCCTAACACTTCCGCGGCCTCGGCCACGGCCTCTTGCACCTCTTCTAGCAATTATCATCGATTCGCATATTATTTGGATTAGAAATTTTATAAAGTTTTAGTTAGTTTAATAATTACACTAATGTTTTATGAAAACATTTAAAGACAATATTGTTTTCGAAAATCCTCTACAGTTTCCAGATCTTACGGGCATTAGTTCCATTCTAACCATCATCTAAAGTAGCCTTCTAACTATCCACTATATAACGATTTAAACAAACTTAAAAATAAAAGTACTTACTTGGTTCGACGTCGGAGACTCGGTGTGCCGCTCAGCAAGATTTCTCTTTTTCCAAAGCATCACAATCCAAAATATTTTTAAAATTGAAAAAGAAGCCAAATAATAATAATGCCCACTTCACAACTCAATTTTTGTAACCTGGGCTCTGATATCACTAAATGTAACACTCCAAACTCAGCTCAAACGTTATGGCTGAATCTGGTGTGTCACATTGAAGTGTTTTAGCGAAAATCGTGTTTTCATTGAAAACCCTTCTTAAAATAAAAGAAACCTTAACTAACCTAAAAAAGCACAACTTTTAGTTGCAAAACCTTGTTGAAACATTTGATTTAAGAAAACTTATCATTTAAAAATTTACTTACGGAAATGTAGAAAACATACTATAATTTAGAAAACCCATGTTCAACTTCTTGTTATTATATTGAAAATAATAATAAATTAAGTAATAATAACACAATGAAAACCTTATTACAATCTAGTCCGGAACATACTTAAAAAGAAGTAAAAACTTAAATGCTTTAAAACAAACCCAAGTCCAAATCATCTTGCTAGCTGGCCACCCAGAGTCCCTCCAAACATCGAACCTTCTACTGAGCATCACCTGAAAATAAAATAAAAGGGGGGGGTGAGTTTTCGCACACTCAGCGTGTACAACCCTCGAAGAAAATAAGCATTTAAAAAAACAACAACATCATTCATCAATCATGCAATGCAATCCAATCCAAATTATCCATCCGCTACACACCGGCATCATCCCCTGTCACACTATGTAGGTATATAAAAATCGACCCACCCGACCCACACACCATGGTAGCCCGATTGCAGAACTACCTTCCTTTACATATTGGGCTTTAAAAGCCATCGATGGATCCACGATTGTCAAGCAACCATGCGATCCTCATATACTTCCTCCGTTCCATAATTCCCAACCATATGCAACCTAAGCAGAATATCATATGTATGCATTTCGCATCCAAAAAACTTACATTCAACACCTAGGGGTATTTGGTCATTTTCGCCCTTAGGGGCATTTCAGTAATTTTCCCTTAATTACAGTTTTCACTTATCTTGGCCCATTAACAAGCCCCGTGAGCTAAGATGAACGAATACTATGGACCAGGTAGGATTCCAGAGAAGAGGAGGTGGGTCATTAAGACCGCTTAAGTACCAAGCTCTCCCTAGATCCAATCTTAGACATGCATATACTCGTTGCCACACCTTAACCCTTTGACTTGTCCACAGTCGCAAATAATTAATTAAGTCTTATTTGGATATCATATACTTGGCCCAAAACCCCTTACAGAGCGCAATCAAATAGACATACCTGGATCTAACCCATTAAGCCCAAACATATTAATATGGCCCATTAGGCCCAAATCACCTTATATGGCCCATTAGGCCCAAATCACATTTATATGGCCTGTTAGGCCCAGTCAAATTGATATTCATGCGCATATACAAATTCCTATCACATAGCAACAATATTCAGTTTTTGCCTATTATGGGCCCAACAGCCCATTGGGCCCATTTAGCCCATCTGGCCAATATGGCCAAATCACAACCCAAGTCCACGGAATTGCCCGTGGGCTTGAGGCAACCTATCGATTTCCCTCTTACAAGTTTTCGCGCACTCGCAAGACTATCGTAGCCAAACTTTTGGCTTTTCGGCATTTCGGCATTTCGGCTTTTTAGCTTTTCAGCTTTTGCCGAATCATTGTGTGTGTGCAGTGTATGTACACACCTGGTAAGCAAGCGTGATGTGATCTCCTTAGCCCAAACCTACAATCGATATCACTCTTCAATTAGTTGCATGCTTAATACTTATTTACTCAAAAACCAAAACCTCACCTTAACCTTACCTTGAGCCCAATCGCTTTTTCCTTGATCACGTATTTCCTAGATCTACACAAATCTTAACTATTAAAACCCGATTAATAGGTGACTCATATCCAACACAAGTCTCCTTACTATAACTATGACCATTCGACAACCTTAGCCAATGGGAGAAGATTACTTACCAAAACCGCAACACCTTAAGGAGTAATTCGACAGAGAACTAAAAACCAAGATCCGATACTAATTCGCTACCAAAGTTTATTATAAAGAGTGAGGGACAATAATAGATACTAAACAAAGAAAACCAATTGGAAGAGCAACACTTACACTATATCCGGTCAAAAAGTATTCGGCCCTTAGAAGATTCGATTTTTCGGCTTTTCAAACTAAGTATGGCGAAAAAGGTTTAATTGGTACAGATTACAGAAGAAGAGTAGTAGAAGAAATCGGCAAAGAAGATTGTGTAGAGGAGAGTAGAAATCGGTAGAAAGAAAAGAAAGTAAAATAGAGGGTTTCCGGCTTTTTGGATCTTGAAGAGAAAAGGGTTTCTGGCACAAAGTGAAGGGAAATTCATCATTAACTTTTCAACCCTCACATTAGGCACCTATTTATAGCCCTATAGCCGAATTCTTCAAGCCCAAGTTCCCAATTCAGCTCCACTTACTCCTAACTTCTCATCTCCTCGTTTTTCTCCCTGATAACACCTTGATCCTTTCCTTAATTTATCTTTTGAACACTCCCCTTTGAGTCTATCTTCACGCCACTTCCATCCTTCTAGAAGGCCAAAATTAAACTCTAAAAATACTAAGCTAGGATTCGAACCTTAGACCCTCTTGCTAGCTACTAACGCCACCTCACTACACCTTATGTGGCGTCACTTAGCCACTCTACCACAGGCTCTTTTTGTGTCCAATTGTTTCTTCATTTATTCAAAAGCCCAACTACTAGCCAACCCTGATTCTTTTAATAATTAAATTATAATTTCTTCTACCCCTTAATTCGAACACAACCTTAGCTAAGACCTACTAAAATTATTGCTTGGATAAGAATATTAAACACAATTTTTATCAAAATCGAAAATAAAGAAAGTTCGGGATTTTGGGATTTTTGGGGCATTACACAAGCAATCATGCGATCCTCATATACTTCCTCTGTTTCATAATTCCCAACCCATATGCAACCTAACCAGAATATCATATGTATGCATGTCACTTACATTCAACACCTATGGGTATTTTGGTCATTTTCGCCCTTAGGGGCGTTTCAGTAATTTTCCTCTAATTACGATTTTCACTTACCTTGGCTCGTTAACAAGTTTTGTGAGCTAAGATGAAAGAATACTATGCACCAAGTAGGATTCCAGAGAAGAAGAGATGAGTCATTAAGACCGCTTAAGTACCAAGCTCTCCCTAGATCCAATCCTAGACATGCATATACCCGTTGCCACACCTTAACCCTATGACTTGTCCACGGTCACAAATAATTATTAAGTTTTATGTAGTTATCATATTCTAGGCCAAAACCCCTTACAAAGCCCAATCAAATTCACATACATGTATCTGGCCCATTAGGCCCAAATCACCTGTATATGGCCCATTAGGCCCAAATCACATTTATATGGCCCGTTATGCCCTGTCACTTTCATAGTCATGCTCACATACAAATTCCTATCACATAGCATCAATATTCAGTTTTTACCTATTATGGGCCCAACAGCCCAACAGCCCATCGGGCATATTTAGCACATCCCGGCCTATATGGCCAAATCTCAACCCGAGTCTACAGAATCGCCCGTGGGCCTTGGGTAACCTATCAGTTTCCTCCTCACGAGTGTTCGCGTACTCCCAAGACTACTACAGCCAAACTTTCAGCTTTTCGGCATTTCGACATTTCGGCTTTTCGGCTTTTACCGATCTACTTGTGTGTGCAGTGTATGTACACACCTGGTAAGCAAACGTGCTGCGATTCCCTTAGTCACCAACCTACAAATGATATCACCCTTCAATTAATCACAAGCTTAATACATATATTTACTAAAACTGAAACCTCACCTTAACCTTACCTTGTGCGATCAGCGCCTTCTTAAATCACTAACCACGATCAACTCCTAGGTCTGCACCAATCTTAACTATTAATACCAGAATAATAGATGGCTCGTATCCAACACAAGTCCCCTTACCTTAACTATGATCATTCAGCCACCTTAGCCAATGGGAGAGGAATACTTACCAAAATCGCAAGTACCTAAAGGCAATTTCGACAGAGAACTAAGATCCGAGATCTGATACTAATTCCCTACCACAGTTGATTAGAAAGAGTGAGGGACAATAATCGATACTTAGCAAGGAAAACCGATTGGAAGAGCAACACTTACACTAGATCCGGTCAAAGAGTATTCGGCCCTTGGGGGATTTGGCTTTTCAGCTTTCAACTTAGTATGGTGAATAAGGTTTATTTGGCACGAATAAAAGAAGAAGAGTAGTAGAAGAAATCGGAAAAGAAGATTGTGTAGACGAGAATAGAAATCGACAGAAAGAAAAGAAAGAAAAGAGTTTTTGACTTTTAGGGAAGAGTGTTTCTAGCAACAAGGTAAGAAAACGATTTCGACATTAGCCTCATACCCTTGCATTCGGCACTTATTTATAACCCCTATGGCCGAATTCCTCAAGCCCAAGTTCCTATTTCAACTCCACTTGCTCCTCACTTCTCATCTCATCGTTTTTCTCCCTGATAACCCCTTGATCATTTCCTTAATTTTCTCTCTTGAACACTTCCCTTGGAGTCTATTTTCACACCACTTCCAACCTTCTAGAAGGCCAAGATTAAACTCTAAAAATAACTAAGCTAGGATTCGAACCCTGGATCTCCTTGCTAGCCACTAACGCCACCTCCCTACTCCATAAGTGGCGTCACTTAGCCACTCCTCCATTTGGGTTTTTGATGCTATTTTCCCCTATCTTTATTTAAAAGCCCAACTGCTTGCCAACCCTTGATTCTTTTAATAACTAAATAATAATTTCTTCTACCCCTAGATTCGAACTCAACCCTTAATTAAGACCTACTATAATTATCATTTGGCTAGGAATATAAAACACAATTTTTATCAAAATTGAAAACAAAGAAAGGTCGGGATTTCGGGATATTTGGGTTTCGAGATTTTTGGGGCGTTACAGAGATCTTCAGTCTTGAAGGAGAATCCGGCTTCTGAGATGGATCAATCGGCTTTCTTTGAGTAATTATTTTCCTTCTACTCCGCGTGTCATCTTTAATCCTTCTCTAGGGTGTTTATATAGGGTTTAGAATGCCTTAGTACCCCCCAAAGTTCCCTTTTTCGAATAGAACTAGACTTGGGCTCGACAGGGACACAGCCGTGTGCCACGTCCGTATGAGGCGGCTTAGGTCGTGTTAAAGTCTATTAAATAGACACGTGCGTCTGGTTTACCCGTGTGAGGAAGTCCAAGCAGTGTTGATTTCCCATGTTGACCCATTTTCTCTGTTTTTGGCACGTTTCTTGCTCTTTTTACTCTCATATGCTCTCCTAAGTATAAGACATGAAATTAAATGATTAGGAGCATCAAATTACACAAATCTAATGATAATTCATCCAAAAATGTGCTAAGCATGGGATAAAAATATGTATAAATTATGATTTATCAAATACCCCCACACTTAAGCGTTTGCTTGTCCTCAAGCAAAATCCTCAATTCACAATTAAGAATTTATTTTTCTCAACTTATAATTCCTATCAATAATATCTCAAAATAATCCATAAGTAATCATAAATTGAAAATTCAACTAGAAGAACATCAAAGTTTCAAACATTCCAGGTTGAGAATTTTATCATGAAAACATAGGTGTCTCCCCTCATCTAAGTAATCACCTTTGATTCAAAACATCACAGAGGTTATCATCCTTACTAAAGATTCACTCAAATCACTCGTGGTGTTTAAGGACAACAGATTTAGCACTCACAGTCAATATGAAAAGTTATTACCATAGGCTTGCATGAAAATCAAATCTCCACCACTATATATTGAGATGATATATTAATCAAAAGGTCTTTAGAGGGTTGTAACGTGGCTTTGGTTAGGGGGTGCGGTCACGAGCTAAAGGAGAAGGTTAGAATCGAGATTGAATTGAAAAATTACCTAACTAGAAAAATACTAAAATTGACAAATTACTTTCCTAATTAGATGATCCTAGAATTGAGCTTTTCTTCATGGGTACATCGTTTTAATCCAAGCGTTACATAATTTTGTAATACGCTAGAC
This sequence comes from Gossypium longicalyx, assembly GCA_025698465.1. Lineage (NCBI taxonomy): Eukaryota > Viridiplantae > Streptophyta > Magnoliopsida > Malvales > Malvaceae > Gossypium > Gossypium longicalyx. The sequence goes on from CM047000.1 coordinate 12,715,944, forward strand.
GACAAATCTCAATTAAAGCAACTTCATTTTTTTTAAGAACAAATCAAGTAACATAGAACTTTGCTAACTATCAGAAATAAAACATAGTTAAGCAATTTATTCAAATCAAATCTTGACAAAAATAGGGATCAAATTAATTGAGGGGATTTCAACAATAATGGGTTATGGGTTAATATTGAGGGTGAATCAATGAATGGCTTGCTAGGCGCAAGGGGGTTCACTAAGGGTTAATTATGAAGGTAGATTTTTATGAAGTGAGTGGATTAATGTAACACCCCAGACCCGGCCCAGACGTTATGGCCGGATCTGACGTGTCACATGGACTTACGACTTAGTATGCATTCGTTGGTTTAAGTGATTAGGGTGGTCTTTGTAAAAACAGCAATTGAATGAAAAGCCGGTTTATCAATCTTTAGGCTATCCATTTGTTGTGCTTGTTGAGTCCTGAAAATGTTCATTAATTTTGAAAACCCGCGCAGCCTAACACTAGCAGTTTTGACATAGTATAAATATAATCAAAAAATAAAAACCATAGCGGAAAGAGAAATTTATATAGCGGCCTTATTACAACTTAAAACCCAAAATTAAATCAGAATATAAAAATAATAAAAAATAAACTAACTTAGAAAAACCAACATTGCAGATGATGTGGCCACTCCGAATCTCTCACAGCTCCAAGCCCACTATGGTTGGGGATTTCCTGCAGAGATGAAAATAAAGGGTGAGTTTGGTAAACTCAGTGTGTAACATAACCCAACCATAGCCCAGAACAGATCAAACCTCAGAGTCAGACTTATCTGGGCCTTGGCCTAGTATAGAAATCAGAATGAAACTCATAAGCCCATAGCAGATATAGAACAAATACATCATGAATGCAGAAATCCCAGCCCAGAACCATCCATAACACCCCCGTACTAGCCTTACACCATGTGGGGAGACTACTCGACCCACCCAACCGCTACACACCACAGAAATTGCGCGAGGTCGCGGATATTGTGACGAAGTCACAGATATACAGAATATTGTGGCGAGGCCACCATAGAACGTAGAGATATATATATATTTATATATGTGGCGAAGCCACCGGGACATACAAACAAGGTCGCGGATATTGTGACGAAGTCACCGTATCAGATATATATGTGGCGAGGCCACAGATTGCAAATGAGGCGCGTAACGCTTCCTCCATCAATATAACCCCATGTCCCATGCAATAGAAATATGTCATGGCATACGTACACAGAAACAGAACATCATGCTTTTCAGATAAAATAAAATATCCTTAGGGGTAAAATCGTAATTTTTCATGTATAAGGGTATTTCAGTAATTATTAGCTATTGCTAGGGTTTCATGCTCATTCTAACGTTTACCAAGTAGTCAGAAGTACTTACCTCATCTTTTTACCAAAGTGGGCCTGTTGGCCCATTGGCCCATTTTCAGCCCATTAAGCCCAAATATACCGTTGTGCACGAAAATGCACACTCTGCACTCTAATAATACAAATGCACCATATTCATTAACAACTGTCTTACGAGCGCTCACACGCTCGCGAGTTCACAAAATACCAACGTTTCGGTATTTCGGCTTTTACCGATTCAGTCTAAGGAAGGGTGTCGTTTACATACCTAGTTGATGACGATTGATGACGATATCTCCCACGCGATAATCCTACGATCGATCACTAACACATTAGACTTCCGAATTAATAATAACTACCATAAATCCACGTCAACTAACTCAATCATCACACAAGCTAGTCATTTACGCACGAGGGGCAAAATAGTCATTTTACCATTCAGGAGTAAACCAGTAGTCCTACCCTACAGGAGTATTTTAGTAATTCTACAACTTATCCACTTGGGCCTATGGACCCATTGGGACTACATGGCCCATTTCAGCCCATCGCGGCCCTAAATAGGCGTCCTACTGCTAGAGTAATGAGAAATACACACCTGTTATGAGACTGCAGTTAATCCGCGCTCCCACACTCTTAGCTGACGCCCAACCCAAACGAGCACGCCACCAAGCAAAAGGGATCAGCCAAGAAGGGTATGCCAACTCTCCTCATGGTTTGCTCTATTTAAAGCCAGCTCTCCATCTACTCTTATGTTAGCTTCCCGATGTGGGATCCCTCCATCATCAGAGTTTAAAACCAACACCAACTCTTGCCGTCCCAACATAGCAAAATAATCAACCTTTGCGTGTCAAGACTTCGAACCAAAGTTCTCTCACATACCAAATCACGCCACCACCACTATGCCATCAACTCATTTGTGTCATAAGTCCAACAGATTAAACTTTAAAGCGCACCTACTTGCTTCCAGATTTATTGAAAAGAAAAACCAAAATAAATTGTAAGAGCCAAGACTTGAACCTTGGACCCCTTGCTTCCTTTATGGCGTCACTTCCTTGTCCCCTAAGGGGCACTACCTTGCCATTACACCACACTCTTTTTTGTGTCATCTTTTACCCCTTTACTCTTAAAAGCCCAAACGCCAATTGCATCACTTGTTCTTAAAATCAAAATTCTGAAGACTACCACGGATTTAACTTAAGTTTGGGCCTTCCAAAGGCTCACTAACCTACTAAAATATATATATTAAGCAACCAGAACACACCCAAATTTTAAAAAACACAGAAAAGTCAAAAATTGGGCGTTACAACTCTACCCTCCTTAAAGAAATTTCGTCCTCGAAATTTTCATCTAACCGGGTAGTCGTGTAACATCTAGCCCACTATGCTACCACTGCGCACTCTGATCCTACTATCACTATCACATTTCAACTAGAAATTGAAACATCTCATACATACAACACTTATTCACTGAAGCAGAGACATATTTATCACACATATATACAATTTCTATAGTTCCAGTGTTACCCTAACTAAAGTACCATGATAAGGTTTTGTACAAGCATATAACAGATATTTCAGAAACAACCAGAAAGGCTCAGAAAACTTACAGACTTGGGTCAGAGATTCGGTGTGCCACCTTCTAAAAAACTAATTTTAGAAAACTGATCTTAATATTTAAAATCATCTATTTCTAAAGAGAAAATATTGGAAACATTCTCGAAAACAATTTATAATCAAATTCCTAAAAAAACGATTTTCAAAAACCTTTATTAAATGTTTCTTTAAAACTCTCGTTTTTAGACCCGTTCCACAGTCGAGTTGTTGTAACTTGGCTCTGATACCACTAAATGTAACACCCCAGACTCGGCCTAAACGTTATGGCCAGATCTGACGTGTCACTTAGACTTATGACTTAGTATGCATTCGTTGGTTTAAGTGATTAGGGTGGTCTTTGTAAAAACAGCAATTGAATGAAAAGTCGGTTTATCAATCTTTAGGCTATCCATTTGTCGTGCTTGTTGAGTCTTGAAAAGTTCATTAATTTTGAAAAACATGCACCTAACACTATGATTTTCGACATAGTATAAATGTAATCAGAAAATAAAAACCATAGCGGAAAGAGAAATTTATATAGCGTCCTTATTACAACTTAAAACCCAAAATTAAATCAGAATATAAAAATAATAAAAAATAAACTAACTTAGAAAAACCAACTTTGCAGATGATGTGGCCACTCCGAATCCCTCACAGCTCCAAGCCCACTATGGTTGGGGATTTCCTGTAGAAATGAAAATAAAGGGTGAGTTTGGTAAACTCAGTGTGTAACATAACCCAACCATAGCCCAGAACAGATCAAACCTCGAGTCACACTTATCCGGGCCTTGGCCCGATGTAAAATCGAGAATGAAACTCATAGGCCCATAGCGAGATCTGAGAACAAATATATCATGAATGCAGAAATCCCGGCCTGAGCCATCCATAACACCCCGTACTAGCCTTACACCATGTGGGAGACTACTCGACCCACCCAATCGCTACACACACCACAGAAATTGCAGCGAGGTCTGCGGATATTGTGACGAAGTCACCAGATATCTGAATATTGTGGCGAGGCCACCACAGAACAGATATATATATGTGGCAAAGCCACGATTGCAGCCGAGGTGCGGATATTGTGACGAAGTCACCAAAGCAGATATATATGTGGCGAGGCCACAGATTGCAAATGAGGCCGCGTAACGCTTCCTCCATCAATATAAACCCATGTCCCATGCAATGTAAATATGTCATGGCATACGCATACGTAAAAGCAGAACATCATGCTTTTCAGATAAAATAAAATATCCTTAGGGGTAAAATCGTAATTTTTCATGTATAAGGGTATTTCAGTAATTATTACCTATTGCTAGGGTTTCATGCTCATTCTAACATTTACCAAGTAGTCAGAAGTACTTACCTTGTCTTTTTACCAAAGTGGGCCTGTTGGCCCATTGGCCCATTTTCAGCCCATTAAGCCCAAATATACCGTTGTGCACGAAAAGGCACACTCTGCACTCTAATCATCCAAATGCACCATATTTATTAAAAAATGTCTCACGAGCACTCGCACACTCGCGAGTTCACAAAATACCAACGTTTCGGTATTTCAGCTTTTACCAATTCAGTCTAAGGAAGGGTGTCGTTTACATACCTGTTTGATGACGATTGATGAGGATATCTCCCACGCGATAATCCTACGATCGATCGCTAACACATTAGGCTTACGAATTAATAATAACTACCATAAATCCATGTCAACTAACCCAATCATCACACAAGTTAGTCATTTACGCACAATGGGCAAAATAGTCATTTTACCCTCCAGGAGTAAATCAGTAGTCCTACCCTACAGGAGTATTTTAGTAATTCTACAACTTATCCACTTGGGCCTATGGACCAATTGGGACTACATGGCCCATTTCAGCCCATCGCGGCCCTAAATAGCCGTCCTACTGCTAGAGTAATGAGAAATACACACCTGTTAGGAGACTACAGTTAATCTGCGCTCCCACACTCTTAGCTGACGCCCAACCCAAACGAGCACGCCACCAAGAGAAAGGGATCAGCCAAGAAGGGTATGCCAACTCTCCTCATGGTTTGCTCTATTTAAAGCCAGCTCTCCATCTACTCTTATGTTAGCTGCCCGATGTGGGATCCCTCTATCATCAGAGTTTAAAACCAATACCAACTCTTGCCGTCTTAACATAGCAAAATAATCAACCTTTGCGTGTCAAGAGTTCGAACCAAAGTTCTCTCACATGCCAAATCACGCCACCACCACTATGCCATCAACTCATTTGCGTCATAAGTCCAACACATTAAACTTTAAAGCGCACCTACTTGCTTCCAGATTTATTGAAAAGAAAAATCAAAATAAATTGTAAGAGCCAAGACTTGAACCTTGGACCGCTTGCTTCCTCTATGGCGTCACTTCCTTGTCCCCTAAGTGGCGCTACCTTGCCACTACACCACACTCCTTTTTGTGTCATCTTTTGCCCCTTTACTCTTAAAAGCCCAAACGCCAATTGCATCACTTGTTCTTAAAATCAAAATTCCGAAGACTACCACGGATTTAACTTAAGTTTGGGCCTTCCAAAGGCCCACTAACCTACTAAAATATATATATTAAGCAACCAGAACACACCCAAATTTTAAAAACACAGAAAAGTCAAAAATTGGGCGTTACAACTCTACCCTCCTTAAAGAAATTTCGTCCTCGAAATTTCCATCTAACCGGATAGTCGTGTAACATCTAGCCCACTATGCTACCACTGCGCACTCTGATCCTACTATCACTATCACATTTCAACTAGAACTTGAAACATCTCATACATACAACACTTATTCACTGAAGCAGAGACATATTTATCACACATATATACAATTTCTATAGTTCCAGTGTTACCCTAACTAAAGTGCCATGATAAGGTTTTGTACAAGCATATAACAGATATTTCAGAAAAAATCAGAAAGGCTCAGAAAACTTACAGACTTGGGTCGGAGATTCGGTGTGCCACCTTCTAAAAAACTAATTTTAGAAAACTAATTTTAATATTTAAAATCATCTATTTCTAAAGAGAAAAAATTGGACCCATTCTCGAAAATAATTTATAATCAAATTCCTAAAAAAATAATTTTCAAAAACCTTTATTAAATGTTTCTTTAAAACTCTCATTTTTAGTCCCGTTCCACAGCCGAGTTGTTGCAACTTGGCTCTGATACCACTAAATGTAACACCCCAGACTCGGCCTAGACGTTATGGCCAGATCTGATGTGTCACATGAACTTACGACTTAGTATGCATTCGTTGGTTTAAGTGATTAGGGTGGTCTTTGTAAAAACAGCAATTGAATGAAAAGCCGGTTTATCAATCTTTAGGCTATCCATTTGTCGTGCTTGTTGAGTCTTGAAAAGTTCATTAATTTTGAAAACCCGCGAAGTCTAACACTAGCAGTTTCGACATAGTATAAATGTAATCAGAAAATAAAAACCATAGCGGAAAGAGAAATTTATATAGTGGCCTTATTACAACTTAAAACCCAAAATTAAATCGAGAATATAAAAATAATAAAAATAAACTAACTTAGAAAAACTAACTTTGCAGATGATGCGGCCACTCCAAATCCCTCACACTCCAAGCCCACTATGGTTGGGATTTCTGTAGAGATGAAAATAAAGGGTGAGTTTGGTAAACTCGGTGTGTAACATAACCCAACCATAGCCAGAACATATCAAACCTTAGAGTCAGACTTATATCGGGCCTTGGCCCAAAGATAGAAATCAGAATAAAACTCATAGGCCCATAGCAGCGGATCTGAGAACAAATATATCATGAATGCAGAAATCCCAAGCCCCAGAGCCATCCATAACACCCCGTACTAGCCTTACACCATGTGGGGAGACTACTCGACCCAACCAACCGCTACACACCACAGAGATTGCAGCGGGGCTGCCAGATATTGTGACGAAGTCACCAGATACAGATATTGTGGCGAGGCCACCATAGAACAGATATATATATTTATATATGTGGCGAAGCCACCGGACACAACAAAGGTCGCGGATATTGTGACGAAGTCACCAGAACAGATATATATGTGGCGAGGCCACCAGATTGCAGCGAGGCTGCCAGAACGCTTCCTCCATCAATATAACCCCATGTCCCATGCAATAGAAATATGTCATGGCATACGTACACAGAAACAGAACATCATGCTTTTCAGATAAAATAAAATATCCTTAGGGGTAAAATCGTAATTTTTCATGTATAAGGGTATTTCAGTAATTATTAGCTATTGCTAGGGTTTCATGCTCATTCTAACGTTTACCAAGTAGTCAGAAGTACTTACCTCGTCTTTTTACCAAAGTGGGCCTATTGGCCCATTGGCCCATTTTTAGCCCATTAAGCCCAAATATACCGTTGTGTACGAAAATGCACACTCTGCACTCTAATTATCCAAATGTACCATATTCATTAAAAATTGTGTCACAAGCACTCGCACGCTCGCGAGTTCACAAAATACCAACGTTTCGGTATTTCGACTTTTACCGAATCAGTCTAAGGAAGGGTGTCGTTTACATACCTGGTTGATGACGATTGATGACGATATCTACCACGCGATAATCCTACGATCGATCACTAACACATTAGACTTACGAATTAATAATAACTACCATAAATCCACGTCAACTAGCCCAATCATCACATAAGTTAGTCATTTACGCACGAGGGCCAAAATAGTCATTTTACCCTCCAGAGTAAATCGATGAGTCCTACCCTACAGGAGTATTTTTGTAATTCTACAACTTATCCACTTGGGCCTATGGACCCATTGGGACTACATGGCCCATTTCAACCCATCGCGGCCCGAAATAGCCGTCCTACTGCTAGAGTAATGAGAAATACGCACCTGTTAGGAGACTGCAGTTAATCCGCGCTCCCACACTCTTAGCTGACGCCCAACCCAAACAAGCATGCCACCAAGCGAAAGGGATCAGCCAAGAAGGGTATGCCAACTCTCCTCATGGTTTGCTCTATTTAAAGCCAACCCTCCATCTACTCTTATGTTAGCTTCCCGATGTGGGATCCCTCCATCATCAGAGTTTAAAACAAACACCAACTCTTGCCGTCCCAACATAGCAAAATAATCAACCTTTGCGTGTCAAGACTTCGAACCAAAGTTCTCTCACATGCCAAATCACGCCACCACCACTATGCCATCAACTCATTTGTGTCATAAGTCCAACATATTAAACTTTAAAGCGTACCTACTTGCTTCCAGATTTATTGAAAAGAAAAACCAAAATAAATTGTAAGAGCCAAGACTTGAACCTTGGACCCCTTGCTTCCTCTATGGCGTCACTTCCTTGTCCCCTAAGTGGTGCTACCTTGCCACTACACCACACTCCTTTTTGTGTCATCTTTTACCCCTTTACTCTTAAAAGCCCAAACGCCAATTGCATCACTTGTTCTTAAAATCAAAATTCTGAAGACTACCACGGATTTAACTTAAGTTTGGGCCTTCCAAAGGCCTACTAACCTATTAAAATATATATATTAACCAGCCAGAACACACCCAAATTTTAAAAAACACAGAAACACAGAAAAGTCAAAAATTGGGCGTTACAACTCTACCCTCCTTAAAGAAATTTCATCCTCGAAATTTCCATCTAACCGGGTAGTCGTGTAACATCTAGCTCACTATGCTACCACTGCGCACTCTGATCCTACTATCACTATCACATTTCAACTAGAACTTGAAACATCTCATACATGCAACACTTATTCACTGAAGCAGAGACATATTTATCACACATATATACAATTTCTATAGTTCCAGTGTTACCCTAACTAAAGTGCCATGATAAGGTTTTGTACAAGCATATAACAGATATTTCAGAAAAAATCAGAAAGGCTCAGAAAACTTACAGACTTGGGTCGGAGATTCGGTGTGCCACCTTCTAAAAAACTAATTTTAGAAAACTAATTTTAATATTTAAAATCATCTATTTCTAAAGAGAAAAAATTGGACCCATTCTCGAAAATAATTTATAATCAAATTCCTAAAAAAATAATTTTCAAAAACCTTTATTAAATGTTTCTTTAAAACTCTCATTTTTAGTCCCGTTCCACACCGAGAGTTGTTGCAACTTGGCTCTGATACCACTAAATGTAACACCCCAGACTCGGCCTAGACGTTATGGCCAGATCTGATGTGTCACATGAACTTACGACTTAGTATGCATTCGTTGGTTTAAGTGATTAGGGTGGTCTTTGTAAAAACAGCAATTGAATGAAAAGCTGGTTTATCAATCTTTAGGCTATCCATTTGTCGTGCTTGTTGAGTCTTGAAAAGTTCATTAATTTTGAAAACCCGCGAAGTCTAACACTAGCAGTTTTGACATAGTATAAATGTAATCAGAAAATAAAAACCATAGCGGAAAGAGAAATTTATATAGTGGCCTTATTACAACTTAAAACCCAAAATTAAATCAGAATATAAAAATAATAAAAAATAAACTAACTTAGAAAAACTAACTTTGCAGATGATGCGGCCACTCCAAATCCCTCACAGCTCCAAGCCCACTATGGTTCGGGATTTCCTGTAGAGATGAAAATAAAGGGTGAGTTTGGTAAACTCAGTGTGTAACATAACCCAACCATAGCCCAGAACATATCAAACCTTAGAGTCAGACTTATCTGGGCCTTGGCCCAGTATAGAAATCAGAATAAAACTCATAGGCCCATAGCAGATACAGAACAAATATATCATGAATGCAGAAATCCCAGCCCAGAGCCATCCATAACACCCCCGTACTAGCCTTACACCATGTGGGGAGACTACTCGACCCAACCAACCGCTACACACCACAGAGATTGCAGCGGGGCTGCCAGATATTGTGACGAAGTCACCAGATACGAATATTGTGGCGAGGCCACCACAGAACAGATATATATATGTGGCGGTTACGGATTGCAATGAGGCTGCGGATATTGTGACAAAGTCACGATCAGATATATATGTGGCGAGGCACACGGATTGCGCCGAGTGCGCGTAACGCTTCCTCCATCAATATAAACCCATGTCCCATGCAAATGAAATATGTCATGGCATACGCATACGTAAAGCGAGAATATCATGCTTTTCAGATAAAATAAAATATCCTTCGGGGTAAAATCGTAATTTTCCATGTATAAGGGTATTTCAATAATTATTACCTATTGTTAGGGTTTCATGCTCATTCTAATGTTTACCAAGTAGTCAGAAGTACTTACCTCGTCTTTTTACCAAAGTGGGCCTATTGGCCCATTGGCCCATTTTTAGCCCATTAAGCCCAAATATACCGTTGTGTACGAAAATGCACACTCTGCACTCTAATTATCCAAATGTACCATATTCATTAAAAATTGTGTCACAAGCACTCGCACGCTCGCGAGTTCACAAAATACCAACGTTTCGGTATTTCGACTTTTACCGAATCAGTCTAAGGAAGGGTGTCGTTTACATACCTGGTTGATGACGATTGATGACGATATCTACCACGCGATAATCCTACGATCGATCACTAACACATTAGACTTACGAATTAATAATAACTACCATAAATCCACGTCAACTAGCCCAATCATCACATAAGTTAGTCATTTACGCACGAGGGCCAAAATAGTCATTTTACCCTCCAGGAGTAAATCAGTAGTCCTACCCTACAGGAGTATTTTTGTAATTCTACAACTTATCCACTTGGGCCTATGGACCCATTGGGACTACATGGCCCATTTCAACCCATCGCGGCCCGAAATAGCCGTCCTACTGCTAGAGTAATGAGAAATACGCACTGTTAGAGACTCGCAGTTAATCCAAGCGCTCCCACACTCTTAGCTGACGCCCAACCCAAACAAGCATGCCACCAAGCGAAAGGGATCAGCCAAGAAGGGTATGCCAACTCTCCTCATGGTTTGCTCTATTTAAAGCCAACCCTCCATCTACTCTTATGTTAGCTTCCCGATGTGGGATCCCTCCATCATCAGAGTTTAAAACAAACACCAACTCTTGCCGTCCCAACATAGCAAAATAATCAACCTTTGCGTGTCAAGACTTCGAACCAAAGTTCTCTCACATGCCAAATCACGCCACCACCACTATGCCATCAACTCATTTGTGTCATAAGTCCAACATATTAAACTTTAAAGCGTACCTACTTGCTTCCAGATTTATTGAAAAGAAAAACCAAAATAAATTGTAAGAGCCAAGACTTGAACCTTGGACCCCTTGCTTCCTCTATGGCGTCACTTCCTTGTCCCCTAAGTGGTGCTACCTTGCCACTACACCACACTCCTTTTTGTGTCATCTTTTACCCCTTTACTCTTAAAAGCCCAAACGCCAATTGCATCACTTGTTCTTAAAATCAAAATTCTGAAGACTACCACGGATTTAACTTAAGTTTGGGCCTTCCAAAGGCCTACTAACCTATTAAAATATATATATTAACCAAAGAACACACCCAAATTTTAAAAAACACAGAAACACAGAAAAGTCAAAAATTGGGCGTTACAACTCTACCCTCCTTAAAGAAATTTCATCCTCGAAATTTCCATCTAACCGGGTAGTCGTGTAACATCTAGCTCACTATGCTACCACTGCGCACTCTGATCCTACTATCACTATCACATTTCAACTAGAACTTGAAACATCTCATACATGCAACACTTATTCACTGAAGCAGAGACATATTTATCACACATATATACAATTTCTATAGTTCCAGTGTTACCCTAACTAAAGTACCATGATAAGGTTTTGTACAAGCATATAACAGATATTTCAGAAACAATCAGAAAGGCTCAGAAAACTTACAGACTTGGGTCGGAGATTCGGTGTGCCACCTTCTACAAAACTAATTTTAGAAAACTGATTTTAATATTTAAAATCATCTATTTCTAAAGAGAAAATATTGGAAACATTCTCGAAAACAATTTATAATCAAATTCCTAAAAAATGATTTTCAAAAACCTTTATTAAATGTTTCTTTAAAACTCTCGTTTTTAGACCCGTTCCACAGCCGAGTTGTTGCAACTTGGCTCTGATACCACTAAATGTAACACCCCAAATTTGGCCTAGACGTTATGGCCAGATCTAACTTGTCACATGGACTTATAACTTAGTATGTATTCGTTCGTTTATGTGATTAGGGTGGTCTTTGTAAAAACAGTAATTGAATGAAAAGCCAGTTTATCAATCTTTAGGCTATCCATTTGTCGTGCTTGTTGAGTCTTGAAAAGTTCATTAATTTTGAAAACCCGCGTAGCCTAACACTAGCAGTTTCGACATAGTATAAATGTAATCAGAAAATAAAAACCATAGCGGAAAGAGAACTTTATATAGCGGCCTTATTACAACTTAAAACCCAAAATTAAATCAAAATATAAAAATAATAAAAAATAATCTAACTTAGAAAAACAATCTTTGTAGATAATGTGGCCACTCTGAATCCCTCACAGCTCCAAGCCCACTATGGTTGGGGATTTCCTGCAGAGATGAAAATAAAGGGTGAGTTTGGTAAACTCAGTGTGTAACATAACCCAACCATAGCCCAAAACAGATCAAATCTCAGAGTCAAACTTATCTGGGCCTTGGCCTAGTATAGAAATCAGAATGAAACTCAGAGGCCCATAGCAGATACAGAACAAATATATCATGAATGCAGAAATCCCAGCCCAGAGCCATCCATAACACCCCCGTACTAGCCTTACACCGTGTGGGGAGACTACTCGACCCACCCAACCGCTACACACCACAGAAATTGCAACGAGGCTACCAGATATTGTGACGAAGTCACCAAATACAGATATTGTGGCGAGGCCACCAGAACAGATATATATATATTTATATATGTGGGGAAGCCTCCAGATTGCAGCGAAGCTGCCAGATATTGTGACAAAGTCACCAAAACAGATATATATGTGGCGAGGCCACCAGATTGCAGCGAGGCTACCAGAACGCTTCCTCTATCAATATAAACCCATGTCCCATGCAACAGAAATATGTCATGGCATACGTACACAGAAACAGAACATCATGCTTTTCAGATAAAATAAAATATCCTTAGGGGTAAAATAATAATTTTTCATGTATAAGGGTATTTCAGTAATTATTACCTATTGCTAGGGTTTCATGCTCATTCTAACGTTTACCAAGTAGTCAGAAGTACTTACCTCGTCTTTTTACCAAAGTGGGCCTGTTGGCCCATTGGCCCATTTTCGGCCCATTAAGCCCAAATATACCGTTGTGCACGAAAATGCACACTCTGCACTCTAATCATCCAAATGCACCATATTCATTAACAACTCTCTCACGAGCGCCGACGCCTGGAGTTCAAAATACCAACGTTTGGTATTTGACTTTTTTACCGATTCAGTCTAAGGAAGGGTGTCGTTTACACACCTGGTTGATGACGATTGATGACGATATCTCCCATGCGATAATCCTATGATCGATCAATAACACATGAGACTTACGAATTAACGATAACTACCATAAATGCACGTCAACTAACCCAATCATCACACAAGTAGTCATTTACGCACGAGGGGCAGAATAGTCATTTTACCCTCCAGGGGTAAATTGGTAGTCCTACCCTACAGGGGTATTTTAGTAATTCTACAACTTATCCACTTAGGCCTACAGACCTATTGGGACTACATGGCCCATTTTAGCCCATCGGGGCCGAAATAGCCGTCCTACTGCTAGAGTAATGAGAAATACACACTTGTTAGGAGACTGCAGTTAATCTGCGCTCCCACACTCTTAGCTAACGCCCAACCCAAACGAGCACGCCACAAAGCGAAAGGGATCAGCCAAGAAGGGTATGCCAACTCTTCTCATGGTTTTCTCTATTTAAAGCTAGCTCTCCATCTACTCTTATGTTAGCTTCCCGATGTGGGATCCCTCCATCATCAAAGCTTAAAACCAACACCAACTCTTGCCGTCCCAACATAGCAAAATAATCAACCTTTGCGTGCCAAGGGATTCGAACCAAAGTCCTCTCACATGCCAAATCACGCCACCACCACTAGGCCATCAACTCATTTGTGTCAAAAGTTCAACACATTAGACTTTAAAGCGCACCTACTTGCTTCTAGATTTATTGAAAAGAAAAACCAAAATAAATTGCAAGAGCCAAGACTTGAACCTTGGACCCCTTGCTTTCTCTATGGCGTCACTTCCTTGTCCCCTAAGTGGTGCTACCTTGCCACTATACCACAATCCTTTTTGTGTCATCTTTTACCCCTTTACTCTTAAAAGCCCAAACGCCAATTGCATCACTTGTTCTTAAAATCAAAATTCCGCAGACTACCACGGATTTAACTTAAGTTTGGGCCTTTCAAAGGCCCACTAACCTACTAAATATATATATTAACCAACCAGAACACACCCAAATTTTAAAAAACACAGAAACACAGAAAACTCAAAAATTGGGCTTTACAGTTAAACCTAAGAGCCTTTATCATCTCAACATATCAAATCAATGGTGTGGCCTTGACATGCATAATCGAAGCAAGTTCTAGAATAACAAATCAATATTGACGCACTCATAGCAACAATAAAAGTGAGCATGAAAGAAATAATATATGCTCTAAAGGCTCAAGATTTCACAAAAATTATGGCTTTTTGATGTTAACTCTGTGAATTTAAACTTCAAGATAATACCTAAACTTAGGGAAATAACCTAAAATTTTTAATTCTCAAAAATCAACTTATCATGCATGATTCTCTAATTACTTAAAGTTTAAACAACCAATGCATAAATGCCTATGTTTTAATTCAAGACATATCAATAAAAATCATAAATTTATCAAAATTCATTCTAATAGTGATATGGGTGAGTGACGTGAGAATCAGACAAAATTCATGGATTTTTCTGATAATAATTTAAATAACCCCCCACACTTAAGATGTACATTGTTCTCAATGTACAAAGATAGATTTACTGAAAAATATAGATATAGGATCATAAGATAGGGAGAGAAGTGAAACTTCCTGAATGTTAATTGGAATCCTTGAATTGGAGTTATGAGAAGTAATCAGCTAAGGCAAGGGTGAGATTGGAGGAGGATACTCCGGTGGTGGTAGAGGTTGTTAGTCGACAAGTGCTGCACCAAAAGAATATTATAACTGGTGGCAGCTATAGTCATGGTTGAGCAAGGCATGAAAGTCGTGTAGGACCTTTTCAAGTGGAGTTGCAATTTCCTAAGTAACAGTGAGCTTCGGAGCTCTTCTTAACTGCGATAGAATCAATAACTCTTTAGGAAATATAAAGTAGCATGATTACTCGTAAAGAAATGGCCGAAAACATAAATTGCTTAATATAAATTGTAAAACCTAAAGATGAAGTAAAAATAGTATCAAAGAGAAATAAAATAAAAAGTAATTTAAAAAGATAAATAAAGATAAAAGTAAAAAAATAAAAATAATAAATAAAAGTCTTTGAAAATCCTCATCGCCAGATGATTCGCGAGGTGGGGGTGGTGATGAGATGTGAAGGTGCTAACAAATCTAATGTAGGGTTGCATCAATGTGATCAAAGCGCTGAAAGCATTACTGCTCGAATCGAGTGAGACGCTCAGAGATGTCAGAGAGTGAAGCAGCCACATGAACTGGATAATGAATAGGTGGTGGCTGAGATGGTGGATCCTCGTGAGGTGGAGGGACATCATCAGTAATGTCCTCTGGGTCCTCTTGCTTGGCTGACTGGACGAGGCGATACTGAGGAGGATCAAATCCACGTCATCGCTCGATCATCCTCATATGGAGCATACTCGAGATGCCCTGTGGAGACATCTGACCGATGAGGGTGAGAGAGGATGATTATGCTGCCATGTTAAAGAGACTGAAGTATCGCGCCAGGCGAGTCACATAAGGGCTGATGGAAAGGACTCCCTGCCTATGCCGCTCTTTTTGATGGCGAATGGCGAGGGCGATGAAATAAGTAAGGTCGAATACGTGCCCATGCACTATGCTCTATAAAAAATAGGCGACGTTAGTGTTGACGATGCTTGTACTCTTTCACCATCCTGTCAGGGTGTGGGCTAGGATGGCGTGTAAGTATCTCAGTGAAAGGACGAGAGGCGATGCCTTGGAGCGACTAGGGTCATAAGTGGCCAAAGCAGGGACTAGGGCCTTCCAACAATTTGAAGGAGAATAATGGATGTGGCGATTGAGACTGTCAAAGTCATTGTCATCCATGAACTCCTCCGTATATAGTCCTAATGTGGCAACGAACTCAGGCAAGCTCAACTGGCGAACTAAACCGCTGAGACAAAACTGGACCGTTCTAGGATCATCGAACTCTGCCATAACGGATTGAAGGTGGAAGGTCGAACAAAGTTCTAATGTGAGCTTGAGATATGTCGGCTCGACGATCTCGAAGGAAAGCCCCCATAGGTCAGTAGTCAGGAGAGCTCGGACTGCGTCAGCGAGTTAGATTTGCTCTAGAGCGGTCCAATCAATGTAACGGCCCACACCTAGGGGTTAGGCCCGTAGTATCTAGAATAGTTCCTCGTGGGGTCCCAGTGGAAATTGGAGGAATGGGTGCCGGATCTTAGTGGTAGGACCCAATAAGGATGCTGCTCCTTTTCGCTTCTTTGAGGCGGGGACGACAGTTTTCTTACCACGTGGATTTGACACGGTATATCTGTAAGAAGAACGGTTATCATGTCTTAATGAACGGAGAAGATAACATATGCTAACAAATCCAAAAAAAAAATGGATTAACCATGAATATAATTAAACTAACTAATTCAACCAAAAATTAATGACACTAACAAGACTCAACCAAAAGCAATCGAACTTCATAATATAAATCAGTTGATAACAGAAATTTTATGGCAAATGGCATAGTAATAGCATGACTAAATTGAACACAGAATGTATGAAAGGAGCTAATAATGGTAAGAAAAGAGTGCAAAATGCATGAAATATATCCTAAGAATGAGGATGATATGATAAGCACTTAATAAATAAAATGTAAGTAATATGAGATTACTAATATCATCATGATAATAAGTATCAAAAGAAGGTAAAAGAAAAAGACAAAACTGATACTGGAGGACCGATGGCCGGAGGAGTGACGACGCGATGGTGGGGGTTTGTAGTGTGGAGAAAAAAAGAAGAAGGAAGGAATGTGTAGGGAAGGAAGGATAAGAGAGAAGATTTTGATATGAATGGGGGAAAAAGGGAGGAGAAAGGGTGGATTTTGGGGTGATGGTCAGAGCTAAGGTGGCGACGATGGCTGAGAGAGCGGCGACTAGGGTTAGGGTATTGGAGAAGGGGATGATGAATAGTGGGGGGTCACATAGATATTGGGGCAGACGGCCGTGGGGCACGCCCGTGTGCCCTTATTTCAGCCCGTGTGTTTTGTGGTTTTCAAATTTGGGCGCATCTGGAATTCGGCCCACGCCTGTGTTCTTTGGGCGTGTTGGTGCACACAGCCGTGTTGCACAACTGTGTCTTACTTCGTTCGCTTCTCCCACACCCGTGTATATATGCGCACGCCTGTGTTATCTTGACAGTTTCGACCACAGGTGGTGGGCATGGGCATGTCGCATGCCAGTGTTAATTTCTCAGTTTTTACCACGGCTTATAGGCACGGGCGTGTTGCATGCCCGTGTAGATTTGGCAGGATTGCCCACAGCCATGTCGCACGGACGTGGCAACGTATCAAATCCCGTGTTTTGGAAAAAAATTTTGCTCTGTTTTCACACCGCCGTATCACACGGCCATGTCACCACCTGTGGTAGGAGCACAGCCTAAGGCATGCCCATGTGCCTGGCCGTGTGGATTCTGAAAACTTGTGTTCAAGGACTCAGTTAATGATTTAGATGTTAGAAACTAAAATTTAAAGAAATCAACACCATTAGTGCTCGGGTTGCCTCTCGAGAAGCGTTTATTTAGAGTCTAAGCTCCACTTTACCTCTCATTCCCATGATTACGATGGATAACATAGTCAAGACTCCTCTTTCTCACTATTGATTCTATTATCCACATAAAGTTTAAGTCGAGTAATATTTACCTTAAATGTTTCAAATTGAGAATGATTTACCTCGACTGTACTGCATGGGAAAACATTCAGTACCGTGAAAGGAGTTGCTCCGTTTGTATTAAGCTCTGAAATAGCGATTCGGGGGTTTTTTTCATCTAGTAATATTTTATCCCCAACTTTAATTTGCTTTGTTTCATCCCTACCCTCATCGTGGTGTCGGTTTGATTTTTCGTGTGCTTTTGGTTCCTCCTTGACATGTGTTTGCCATTCATCTAGTTCATTGATCTGAAGCCTTCGTTCTTCTTGAGTCACTCTATTTTTGTGGCATGGATTAGAGTGAGGCTCTATCACGTTCTCCCTAGGGGATCCCGATAACGAAATTTGAGTTGTAACATTATTTAAATTAACCGAATCATCTCGATTACTATATATTTTAGTAGAATCATGAGCTTGGAGAGTAATCGTGTCATCGCCTACACGAAGTATTAGTTCACCTGTGCCAACATCAATGATAGTTCGAGCAGTTGCCAAAAAAGGCCTTCTTAAAATTAAGGGTACATCACTGTCCTCATCCATGTCTAAAATAATATAGTCAACTGGGAATATAAATTTATCAATTTTAACAAGCACGTCTTCAATAATACTCCTAGGAAATCTGATTGTTTTATCTGCCAATTGAATACTCATCCTAGTTTGTTTGGGTTTCCCAAGACCTAGTTATTTAAACATTTTAGAGGGCATGACATTAATACTTGCCCTTAAATCAGCCAAAGCATTGTTAACATTTAAAATACCAATTAAACAAGGAATCGTAAAACTCCCTAGATCTTTCAACTTGTTGGGTAGCTTATTCTGTAGAATAGTTGAGCAAACTGCGTTCAGCTCCAGATGCAATGAATCATCCAACTTCTACTTATTAGCTAAAAGCTCCCTTAAAAATTTAACTGTGTTTGGCATCTGCGAAAGAGCTTCGATAAACAATAAGTTAATATATAATTTCTTTAATAATTTAAGGAATTTACCAAATTGTTCGTCCGTGTGGTCTTTCCTTGTCGCACTGGGTATGGCACACGAGGTTTATATTCTCTACTTACCGGCTTTTGCTCACCGTGGTCCACCTCATCCTTACCTTTACTTACCATAATACCTTGCCTCGGTTTTGGTTTAGGTTCAACTAACCCTTCTTTATCTCGAACAGTGATCGCATTAAGTTGTTTCTTTAGATTAGTTTTAGTATTACTTAGCAAGCTACCTTGTGGTCGTTCAGAAATCATCTTTGCCAACTAGCCTATTTGATTCTCGAGCCCTTGAATCGACGCTTGCTAATTTTTAAGAGCTATCTCAGTGTTCTGGAAATGTGTTTCAGACACCAAGATGAATTTAGTTAGCATCTCCTCAAGGTTCGGCTTTTTTTCCTGCTAGTAATGTGGTTGTTGAAAACCTAGGGGATGCTGTAGCCTTTGATTTCCTTAACCACCCCACGAGAAGTTGGGATAGTTCCTCCAACCTATATTGTAAGTGTTACTGTATGGGTTATTTTGGGGTCTAGAATTATTATTACCCATTTATTGAATTTGTTCCTCCTCAGTGCTAAGGTTGAAGGTTGGATAATCTGTGTGTACTCCTCCTCCACTTGAATCACACCTCATCACTGGATGTACCTGAGTAGAACCATATAAACCGTCAATCTTTTTATTTAAAAGTTCTACCTGGTTAGAGAGCATACTAACTGCGTTGAGGTTGAAAACACCAGCAACTTTTGTCGGCTTCGTTCCCATAACTTGCCACTGATAATTATTCAGTGACAACTCTTCAATAAATTCCTAAGCCTCTTCAGGTGTTTTGTTGCTCAGAGTTCCATCGACGGCTGCGTCGATAAGTTGCCTCGTTGAGGGGTTCTCACCGTTGTAAAATGTTTGAACCTACAGCCATAGAGGTAACCCATGGTGAGGGCACCTTCTCAATAGATCCTTGTACCTCTCCCATGCATCATAAAGCGTTTCTAAATCCATCTGCAAAAAAGAAGAGATATCATTCCTTAATTTAGTCATTTTAGTCGGTGGGAAATACTTAAGCAAAAATTTCTCGGCCATTTGTTCCCAAGTGGTGATTGACCCTCGTGGTAACAAGTTCAACCACTATTTAGTCTTATTCCTTAATGAAAAGGGAAACAACCGAAGGCGAATGGCATCGTCAAAAATGCCATTGATCTTAAAACTATCGTAGAGTTCCAGAAAATTCGCCAAATGAGTGTTTGGGTCCTCGTCCTGCAAACCATCAAACTGAACAAACTGTTGTATCATTTGAATCGTGTTAGGTTTCAGTTCAAAATTATTTGTAGCAATAGCAGGTCTAACAATACTCGATTCAGCTCCTGCTAACATAGGTTTAGCATAATCATACATAGTACGTGGAGCAGGATTCTGGTTTACTGGATCTACAGCAACCACAAGAGGTAGCTAATTATTCTGATTGTCAGCCATCTGCTCAGTTATGTTATGGATATCGTCCTCTTGCCCTTCCTCTATGTATCGTAAGCTTCGCCTTATTTCTTTTTGATTTCTGTGAGCTGTACTCTTGATCTCACTATCAAAAAGTAGAGGTCCTGACGGGTTTCTTCTAGTCATAAACTATGAAAACTTGCCAAAAATAAAAATTAGTAAAGAAAAATTAGCCTAAAAACAAAAAGTAAATTGCAATAAAAGTAAAAATGGCTAAAGTAATAAAAATCAAGCGTTCCTAATATCTTAGTCCTCCGGTAACAGCGCCAAAAACTTAATGTGCGTGATAAGTTTTAAATTTATGATTTATCGTACTTGAAATGATTTATCGTACTTGAAAACTAACTATTATCATAATAAAGGCAAGCGCACCTATCAAACAATAGTGGAGCTTATAGCAAGACCATAATGTCGAACCCAGAGTAACTAAAAGTACTAGTATTAACCTTCTCTTTTTTATCTAGCCTAAAAATAAGGGGATTTGCTTTATCTAAACTAATCAACTAAACTAAGAATGCATAGGAAGTAAATTGGGGAAATACTTTTGGAAAAACTGATTGATTTGGACAATACCTAAGGAAAAATCCACCTAGACTTCACTTGTTATTTGACTCTGAATTAGACGATTTATTCACTTGACTCGATCCGTAGAAATCCCTAATTTATATTATTATCTCTCTCGAGACTAACAATGTCTAACCCTAGGTTGATTAATTGAAATCTCTTTCTAATTAAAACCCCTAGTGCTGTATTAACTCAATCTGTGGATCCCCTTTATTAGGTTTGACCCTAATTCGATAGATTTATGTCGCCCTATGTCTAGGGGTGCAATCAACTCCACTTAATTATGCTGGATCTACTCTTAGACAAGGACTTTTGCTCCTCTGAATAAGCACATCAATACTTGAATCAATATCCTAGAATATTAAAGCAAGAATTAAGAACACATAATGAAGAACAAATCAAGTATTTATCATATAATTTATAAAATAGTAACAAGATCCATCTTAGGTTTCATTCCCCTTAGGTATTTAGGGGATTTAGTTCATATGTGTAAAAGAAAACATCTCAGAATAATAATAATAATCACAAAACATAAAGAAACCCAAAAACCCCTGAAGGAAATTTTAGGGAGATCTTCAGTCTTGAAGGAGAATTCGGCTTCTGAAATGGATCAATCGGCATTCTTCGAGTAATTCTTTGCCTCGTACTCCGTGTGTCATCTTTAATCCTCCACTAGGGTGTTTATATAGGCTTTAGAATACCTCAGCACCCTCCAAAGTGCCCTTTTCCGAATAGAACTAGACTTGGGCCCGACAGGGACACGGCCGTGTGCCACGCCCGTGTGAGGCAGCTTGGGCCGTGTTAAAGTTTGTTAAATAGACACGGGCGTGTGGTCTACCCATGTGAGGAAGTCCAGGCCGTGTTGATTTCCCACGTTGACCTATTTTCTCCATTTTTGGCCCGTTTCTCGATCTTTTTACTCTCTTATGCTCTCCTAAGTATAAGACATGAAATTAAAGGATTAGGAGCATCAAATTCCACAAATCTAATGATAATTCATCCAAAAATGTGCTAAGCATGGGATAAAAATATGTATAAATTACGACTTATCACGAATCATACTATCAATTTCATATATATAGACATTTGCATTCTAAAAAACAATAAACCATATCAAACATATATTTATACTCAAAATATACCATCACCGAATATACACGTATATAAATTACCAATATATTCTCCAATTTCAAAGTCATAATATCATATATAATCGATTATACATATGCATTCATATATACATACTCATAAATCAAGCTTTTAAATTACATACTTATACCTATCATAAGACCGAATACACTACTCATAATTACATACATTTTCAATAGCATCACATAACATTTTTATCACATATCTTTCAGTCAATTTACCTTCATTTCAAATAAGTAAACCACATTCACATACCTGGTCACTTTATCTCATTTAACACATTTGATTACTTTTACCGTTGCTCACATAAAATTTGCTAGGCATAAAGCCTAGTATAATACACCAGCACAACACACCGGCATAAAGCCTACTAGGCAATAAGCCTAATATTATACACCGGCACAAAGCCTGCTAGGCATAAAGCCCGAATATCACTGATACAAAGTCGGTCTTACGCATAATTCATATTTCGAAAATCCTAATTATTCCTTAAGGTTCATACGAAGCTTTTCAATCATCATATCTCAATTGAATCGAACTTGTTCCCAAATCTCATAAACATTTATACTTTCGGCTATAACTAATAGAAATTCACACAATTAAATTCAGCATATAAAGATCATATACATTCAAATTTAACGATGTTTATTGCTTATAGACTTACCCCGGATATCGACGAATGATGTAAATTGACTATTCAACTATTTTTGCTTTTCCCCGATCCAAGTCTAATTTCTTTTGTTCTTGATCTATACAATTTCAAATTAATCTCATTCAAACACAATTTCATTCAATTTAATCCAACAACACATAAATGGGCAAATTACCATTTTACCCTTAATATTTCATACTTTTACAAATTAGTCCTAATTGCATAAAACACAAAATACACAAAATCTTAATGCAACATGCTTAGGCTGAATGTTCCTCTAGTACATACAAATACACACATTTCATTTATTTTGCATTTTAGTCCTTTAATTTATTATTTTTGCAATTAAGCCCTAATTACTCAAATTTATCAAAATTTCCAATAAAATACATATTAACCCAAAACTTGTCTTCCATATTTCATTTTCAAGCACCACAAAACACAATTATTCATCAATGGCATATCTTAAAATATTCATAAAAATAAAAAATTCAAGCATGAGTCAGGTAGTACTCGAAGCAACGATCTCAAAAACATAAAAATTATCAAAAATCGAGCTGAATGCATACCTTAATCAAGCTTGTTAATGGCCGAACCCTTTAAAGCTCTTTTTCTTTTCTTTTATTACAACAATCGGCTAACACAAAGAATGAAAGCATTTGTTTTTGTTTTATGTTTTATTATTACTAAATAATTTGTTTAATACCTAAAATAACCTTTGTAATATTATTTCAACTCCACTAACCCATGACCGAATGTGTCTATACGTAAAACCATTGGTTTAATTGCATCATAAGCACTTCAATTTAAAAAGACAACATTAATTTGGTTCTTGCACATTAAACCACCAGATTTTTAATTTATGCGATTATGTCCTTTTTTATTAAATCGGGCATCCAAACGATAAAATTTTTATACAAAAATTTAGTACACACAAATTCACACATTAAAAACACCAAAAATAATTTTAAAAATAATTTTCTAACTCGGATTCGTGGTCCCGAAACCACCATTCTAATTAGGGTCAAAATCGGACTGTTACAACTTAGTAAGTTCACATGCAAATAAATAGCAACATAATCATAAATATATAAATATATATAAATACCATTGGCATAACATAGTTTACTTATGTGTTATCATAAATTCATAGGCATGGCTTACACATTTTCAATCTTACCAAAAGTTCATCACATATCGAGCTTATTCATATGAGTTTTCGTACATACCTGTACCAACTCGTAACACATTGTCATATTTCCTCATCATTGACTTACTTGTTGAATAACTCACAGGTTTACCCGTTGAACACTCGGACTACTATCAGATACACAGAAGACTTGCACATAGTGCTTCAAACGTAGCCACGTGCTACCTCATATCACAATCACAAATTGCTCGCTCTCGAGCTAATCACAGGCCTACTCACACAAGCTAATAGTCAAGATGTAACTACTCGGGCTGCTCACACAAGCTGACAGGTACCCGCAACACATGTCGGGCTACCCAGCCACCGGTAGAACGTACAAGACTAGCACCCGGATTCTTACCATTACATATACATATAATTCCATGAGCTCATAATCATATAGTTCCTAGTGACATGTCACATTGTATCCTACATTATTCCTAAGGTTCAAACCGGATATTTCTCGATATCACATATTCGTCGAACTCGTTCACAATGTCATGCTCATAGACTATAACATCATTCATACACTTGTCATAATAATTAATCATAGAGACTCATACATTAATAGAATATTTAAAACATGATATATAATTGCATTATTTACACATGAAGTTACCTCGGTACAAAATATGGACAATTAATTTGATTTAGTCCAAAATCTTATTTTTTCCCCAGTCTAGGTTTGGACTCCATTTTTCTTTATCTATAATAGCAAATTCAACTCATTTAATCATCACATTATTCAAATCAGTCCAAAAACTATATTTATGCAAAATTATGATTTTGCCCCTAAACTTTTACATATTTACAAATTAGTCCCTAGGCTCGTAAAATGAAATGTGTTCATTTTCTTTGTCACCCAAGCCTAGCTGAACCTATGACATACTCATAACATCTTACCACCCATTTTAGACCTTTTACAAAAATGTCCTTTTTAGGTGCTTTCATGTAAAACCACTTAGTAAAAGATGTTTATCATGCATCAAACTTTCATATTCCTCCATTAAACACCAAAATAAATACATGTGACACATGGGTAAGTTTTTGAACATGAACCCTAGCTCAAAAACATAAAGAACATTAAAAACGGGGATAGGATTGACTTACTTTCAAGCTTGAAAAGATGAACAAAACCCTAACTATGGCTCCTTGAAATTTTTGGCACACTAAGAGGAAGATGGACAAGATTTTTGACTTATTTTTCCCTTTTTATTATTTTATTAACCAAATGACCAAAATGCCCTTAAGGCCTTTCTTTCAAAATTTTCCTATTCATGCCCATTTTTGTCCATAAAAATAGAAATTGCACAAATTGCTATTTAATGACCTCTAATTAATAATCCAAAGCTATTTCATACTAAAAGCTTCTAGAAACACATACTTTGCAACTTATTCTATTTAGTCCCTAAAGTCAAATTAGACACTTTATCAATAGAAATTATTCACGAAACCTTCACACAAGCATGCAATCATATCATAGACCTCATGAGAATCATAAAATATTTTTTTCTACTTCGAATTTATGGTCTCGAAACCACTGTTTTGACTAGGCCCTAATTCGGGATGTACACTTTTAGGATTTGAGGTTGACGACACAAAAAGAAGATTTAGGGATTGTTTAGGTTTAAGCAAATTACTTTGAGGGATATGAAAATTAGTATAATGGAGAGGGGTTTATATAGGAAAATATTAGGGCAACATGTAGCAAAAATTTAGCTATATTAGGGTTATTTGGGCGGCAAACAATGGGAGTGGCGGCAAGGTATCCATTTTTCCTTTTTTTTTTTGCTGTCTTGGGCCTCAAACTTAGACTGTATCTATGAACTTATTCAAAAAAAAAAAACTGATTAGTACTTGGGAAAAATTTGACTCCCATTATTAACATTAAAATTTAAAATTTAAACAAAACAAATGAAACTTAAAAATTTTAAATCTTAATTAGAAAATTTCTTCTTAACAAATTACATTAAATTAATTCCCAGGAAAGGTTGGATGGGTCACAGCGGTCCCGCTTAAGTTCCAATCTCCTTAAATAAAATTAATTAAATGTACTGAGTTAAGAAAATAAGTTCTAATTATTTATTTATTTACAAAACGAGTTCATGAAAAATCAAAGGGCTGTTAACTTGAACGAGGATTCAACTCCCTTAACTTCACCATCCCAGTAGTGCTTGAGATGTTGACCATTAACTTTAAACGGACCTCCATAATTGTTGTATAATTCAATAGCTCCGTAAGGATAAACTCGGTATATGGTATAGGATTCTTTCCATCGGGATTTACGCTTCCCAGGAAATCACTTCAACCTTGAATTAAACAATAAAACCTTCTGACCTTCTTTAAACTCGCGAGGTTGTATATACTATCATGCCATCTCTTTGATCTTTCTTTACACATTTTGGCATTCTCATAGGAAAACAACCTTAGCTCTTCCAACTCATCAAGTTGTAACATTCTTCTCTCACCGGCTTGCTTAAGATCAAAGTTCAATTGCTTCAAAGCCTAGTGAGTTCTGTTCTTCAACTCTAATGGCAAATGACATGCTTTTCCAAAGACTAACCGATAAGGAGTCATTCCTAACGGTGTCTTAAATGCTATTCGATAGGCCCATAATGCATCATCGAGCCTTCAAGACCAATCTTTTCTGCAAGGGGGTACTACCCTTTCAAGGATACCTTTGATTTCACGGTTCACTCTTTCAACTTGCCCATTAGACTAGGGGTGATAGGCAGTAGCAATTTTGTGCTTCACATCATATTTGTCAAGCAACCACTTAAACCATTTGTTCGCAAAGTGAGAACCTTCATCATTAATAATAGCTCTTGGTGCTCCAAATTGTGTAAACACATGCTTATGTAGGAATCACATAACTACCTTAGCATCATTTGTAGGGTATGCTTCAGCTTCAACCCACTTGGCTACATAGTCCATAGCCACTAAGATGTATTTTTTCCCATACGAAGAAGGAAATGAGCCTAAGAAGTCAATGCCCCATATGTCGAATAATTCAATCTCTAAAATGTTTGTCAAGGACATCTCATTCCTCCTCGATATATTTCCGGTGCTTTGGAATTTATCACGGTTCTTCACATAAGCATAAGTATCTTTAAATACTGTAGGACAAAAGAAACCTACTTGCAAAATCTTTGCTGCAGTTCGTGAACTACCAAAGTGTCCCCCACTTAGAGATGAATGGCAATGATGCAAGATCTCAACAATCTCACTTTCAGCTACACACTTTCGGATTATATTATCTGCACACTATTTAAACAAAAATAGATCCTCCCAAAAATAATACCGACTATCATGAAGGAATCTTTCTCCTTTGTTGGTATGTCATTTCTGGAGGAATTATTCCACATGTAAGATAATTGGCAAAATCAACAAACCAAGGTGTTTCATGAATTTGACTTACCTCAAATAAGTGTTCATCTAGAAAATTCTCGTCGATAAGCACACATGATCGAGTTGCCTCATCTTGTTCCAGCCTTGACAGATGATCAGTTATTTGATTTTCGACACCTTTTCTATCTTGGATCTCAAGGTCAAATTCTTGGAGTAACAGCATCCAATGAATTAGCCTCAGTTTTGCATCTTTCTTCGTGAGCAAGTATTTAATGGCCGCATGGTCAGCAAATACTATAACTTTGGTACCTATAAGATATGAGCAGAATTTGTCAAAAGCAAAAACTATAGCAAAGAGTTCCTTCTCAGTTACCGTATAATTGAGTTGGGCTCCCGTCAAAGTTCTACTTGCATAGTAAATAGGGTAAAACATTTTGTTTCTTCTTTGACCCATCACAGCTCCAACAGCATAATCACTTGCATCTTACATTAACTCAAAAGGTGAGCTCCAATCAGGTGCAATGATTATTGGGGTTGAGATTAACCCTTTTTTTATCTTCAAAAGCTTCCAAACATGCTTTATTGAAATCAAACATTGTATCTTTCTCTAATAACAAACACAACGATTTAGAAATTTTTGAGAAATCTTTGATAAACCTTCAGTAAAAACCTGCATGGCCTAAGAAAATTCTGACTCCTTTCACATTCATTGGGGTTGGTAATCTTTCAATTGCGTCCACCTTTGCTATATTGACTTCAATTCCTCTCTTTGAGATTTCATGCCCTAAGACAATCCCTTCCTTAATCATAAAATGGAAATTTTCCCAATTAAGGACAAGATTTGTCTCTTCGCATATCTTCAGTACCTTAGCCAAATTACTCAAACAAATATCATAAGTGTTACCAAAAATAGAAAAATTATCCATGAAAACCTTAACAAAATTTTCAACCATATCAGTGAATATTGCCATCATGCATCATTGAAATGTTGCAGGTGCATTGCATAAACCAAAAGGCATTCGCCTAAAAGTAATCATACCATATGGACAAGTAAAGGTTGTTTTATGTTGGTCCTTTAGAGCTACAACTATTTGGTTATATCCTGAATAGCCATTTAAAAAAAAATAGAATTCATTACCTGCCAGTCGGTTTAGCATTTGATCCATAAAGGCAATGAAAAATGGTTCCTCCGAGTGGCTTTATTCAATTTTCTGTAATCAAAACAGATTCTCCAACCAGTAACAGTTCTCATTGGAATCAGCTCGTTACGCTCATTTTCAACAATCGTGATTCCACCTTTCTTCGGTACACATTGAACCGGACTTACCCACAAACTATTTGAAATAGGATAGATGATTCCTGCATCTAACCATTTGATCACTTCCTTTCTCACAACTTCTTTCATAATAAGATTGAGCCTTTTTTTCCCATCAAATTGAGCTCTTTCACCTTCTTCTAAAATAATTTTATGTATACAAAAAGAAGGGCTTATAACTCTAATATCATCTATGGTCCAACCAATTGCTTCTTAAATTTCTTTAGAACATTAATTAGTTGCTCCTCTTGATCTTTCATCAGTTCTGCTAAAATAATCACAGGCAAAGTGGAACAGTCACCTAAATAAATGTATTTCAAATGGGAAAGAAGTACCTTTAGTTCAAGTTTAGGTGGTTCTTTAATTGACAGCTTGGGTTGCACAAATTCTTTGACTTCTAACTCCAACGGTTCAAACGATATGGATTTAATAAAATTTCTTAGATTGGCTTCTATCAAAGCCATGTTTTGTTCACCTTCTTCATCCTCCAAAGGTTCAAGATCTAAGGCCTTCTCCAATGGATCTTCTTCAAAATTGCTTTCCATAGAAACCAAAAATTCTATCTTTTCCATAACTGAACACTCTTCTGTCGGATCGGGAAATTTCATTGCTTTAAGAATGTTAAAAGTTACCTGATCATCTTGAACTCGCATGGTGAGTTCACCTTTCTGCACATCAATTATCGTTCTTCTCGTGGCTAAGAAAGATCTCCCAAGGATGACCGATACTTCTTTATCTGCTTCAAAATCTAAGACAATGAAATCAGTAGGAAAAATAAATTTATAGACTCTTACCAAAACATCCTCGATCTTTCCTTCGGGATATGCTAAAGATCGATCCGCTAGCTGAAGCATCACAATTGTAGGTCTTACTTCACCTATCCCTAGCATCTTGAAAATAGACTTAAGCATCAAGTTGATACTCGCTCCTAAATCACACAAAGCTTTACCAAAGTAAGATTCACCAATGTTAAAGTGTATAGTATAGCTTCCTGGGTCTTTCAATTTCGGTGGCAGTTTGTTCTGCAGGAACGCACTACACTCCTTTGTTAAGGCAACAGTCTCATACTCACTCAGTCATTTCTTCCTAAACAGTATATCCTTCATAAACTTGACATAATTTGGCATTTGTTCTAAAGCCTCCACAAATGAAATATTGTTGTGTAACTGCTTCAGGGCATCCAAAAACTTCTTGAATTGCACCTCCTATTTCTGCTTGTGTTGCTGCAATCTTTGTGGATATGAAGGTGATGAAACTTTCAGTTGAATCGGATAACTCTTCTGAGTAGATAAATCTTCATCCAAAGAAGATGTTAAAGTATCTTAATTCACTAAGTAAGGATTTACCTTGCCAGTCTTTGCAGATTCTGACTCTTTTGGTGTAGGAATTTCAACAGCTGGTTGATTCTTCTCAACGGGCTTATCTTTGACATCAATTAATCGGGGTTCCAGAATTTTACCACTTCGCAATGTCACTGCCTTGATATGTTATTTACCAAATTTCTTGGATCCTCAGTATTGCTCGGAAGGGTTCCTTGCGGTCTATTGTGAAGCTCCGTAGCTAATTGACCCATTTGGTTTTCCAAATATTTCAATGTTGCTGCTTGGCTTTGGATCAAAGCATCATTCTTTGCCATGTATGCTTTCAACAAGTTCTCCAAATTGTTTGATGCCTCAGCTTGAGGTGGTTTTGGAGCTTCCTTATTAAACTCTTGAGATTTGTTGGGTCTATCCTAACTGTTTTAACATAAAGGAAATAGACGATACCCGAGCTGATAACGAAGTGAGAGCGTCAACTTCATGAACTCCGGCTACACATTTTCTTGAAGCTATTCAATTCTTTGGCCATTGATAGTTATTACTCACGATCCTCTCAATGATCTCATAATCCTCATTATAAGAGTTAGACAAATTTGCACCATTCATAAAAGCATCTACCATCAATCATGTATGTGCATTGAGACCATTATAGAATGTCTCCAACTAGATACAATAAGGAATCCCATGATGAGGACACTTACGAAGTAACTCCTTGAATCGCTCCCAAACCTCATACAAAGACTCGTTATCAAATTGTTGGAAAGTTGTGATCTCGTTCCTCAACTTACCTTTTTTGCTAGGCGGGAAATATTTAACCAAAAAGCTCTTTGCTAATTCTTGCCATGTAGATATGGAACTTGGTGGCAATGAATTGAGCCATGCTCGTGCTCGATCTTGCAACAAGTACAGAAACAACTTCAACCTCAGTGCGTCTTCAGTCACACCGGTTATCTTGAATGAATCACTCACCTCCATAAACAATCGAAGGTGGAGATGTGGATCTTCCGTGGGCATACCACTGAATTGGCCACCGTTTGGAGCATCTAAAACAACACTGGTTTCAATACAAATTGGGTTGCCTCAATACCTAGCCATCTAATTCTTGGATTTAACTCACTGAAAAATGGCACAGCATATTGCCTGATGCATCGATCTCTATCATCAACAATGTGGATGGAATTTCATACATGATCAGCTTCATTACCTTGGTCTTGATTTTGATTTCCAAGGTCTATCTCGACTTATCTTTGAGTTGTTCATTAACGTCTTCTTTGTCTGAAAGTTTGCTCAATTTCAGAGTAGTAAATCGATAATCCGATCTATGCTTATAAACACCTCAAAAGAAAATTACAAAATAAAAAAGAATAAGTTATGTAACAGCCTAATTTTCAGTGGTGTCGGAACAGTGATTCGAGATCACTAAATCTGACAAATGAGTAGGAAATATTATTAATTTAGTGAGTATAAGTTAAATGTGAAGCTAGGAAAAATTTTGAAATAGTGAATAGTGTACAAAAAAATAAATATTGAAGTAATTAGAATCGAAAACGAGGTATCGAGACCTCGAGAATTTTAAATCGAGCCATAGATATTTTTATAAATATTTATAGAGTGTTAATAAGTTATTATTAAAGTTTCGTCAAGAAATTTTAAAGTTCTGATAGTTAATTGAACAAAAAGGACTAAATTGTATCAAACGTAAAATTGTGAGAAATGATTAAATAGCTTAAATGATAAAAGAAAGAGGGTTTAAAAGACAAATAGACCCAATATCTCTTTGGGCTGGATGGCAAGGGCATGAAATCAGTAAGAAAATAAGGAGAATTAAGGGCAAAATTGGAAAATTGCAAAATTTACTTAATAAAGCTAGGACTAAAGTGGAATTATCTAGATTTCTCTTTATTTTTCTGCATTCTCATCAGCAAAAACACCATGAAAGAGTTCTCTCAAGCTGGTTTTTCATATTTTTACTGCAAGTAAGTTCAATTCTTGATTATTTCTTGAAATTTTTGTGTTTTTGTGACTTTTACAACTAGGTCCACTTGTTGAATTCATTAGTTTTTGATTCTATGAAAGAAATTAAAAGTTGCTATGAATATGTGATGGAAGTATATGATGATTTGGCATGGAATTAGAGCTTTAAATTGTTTATATGCTGATTTTATTGAATGAATTGAATAGAAAGTGAATGTTTGAGACCTAATTGTAAAAGAGTTTGAAGTTAGAGTTTTATGTAAAAATTCTGAATTTAAATAGTTATGAAATAACTTATAATGTCTAGGAAAAGTATTAATTGAGAAAATTATCTTAATTTAGGGGTTAATTGAGCAAGGACTGAATTGTATGAATTGTGAAATTTGGGGCAAAATGGAAATCAACATTTTGCACTAAAACTGTTTTGGACAGCAGCAGTGGTCTAACTTTGAAAAATCACCAAAAATTGTAGAAATGGAATTAGAGGATTAATAAAATATGAAATTAAAGCTTATTGAGTCTAGTTTCTTATAAAAGAAAATATGTAAGAAATAGAATTGTAAATCATGAGATATGATAAATTTTGTGAGATAAGGTCAGAATGATTTCGGGTTCCCCTGTTCTGACTTTGTAAAATCATAAAAAATTGGATAAAAATAATTATGGGATTATAATTAGATTTTTAGAATCATGAATGAGTCTATTTTCAAGGGAATCAAACGGTAATATCATTCAAATTCTGTACGTGGAGATAATTAATTTTTAGTGAAAAAGGGTCGGAACTGTTAGATAGCAGAACAGGGGAGACTTCAATGAATAAACTGTATTAATTGGTCCAGCCAAAAATTATGAAATTTTTATGGTAATAAGATATGTGAGTCTAGTTTCAGGTAAAATTAGCGAATCTTAATTTAGAGTTCCGTATCTTCAGATATAAATAATTTAGTGACTATGACTCGGGTGGATAGCTTGAATATTCACATAAGTAATTAGTGAAAATTATGGATAAGGTTACTTACAAGTGTGTTATTTATACCAAGGATGTGGATGGAGAGGAGGAGGAGGAAAAATATATGAATGACTCATGTATAAATTGGTCACATGCCCGATTATAATCGATAAGTGTTGGATTAGAAATGATATAATGTTTTATTTGGAATATTTATTATGAAATTATGATTATCGTTATAATACAAAAATTGAACTTGTGAGTTTATATGACTAAATTTTAGTGATTATTTGTTAATTTTATGAATTTCATGATGTGTTACTTCATATGTATTGATGATAAAATCGTGAATAATGTATGAGCATGAAAATTGAATAAATGGTCAAATTGAGCATTTTGATTCGATGACAAGATGAATTGAAGGAAAAGACCATGGTTGGACCATGGCAACAAGTGATAAGTGATAGCCGGCTACACTTATCGATCAGAGGACAAATGAAAGTGATAAGTGATAACCCGGCTACATTTATCCGATCAAGGACAAATGACAAGTGAAAAGTGGTAGCCCGGCACGATCGATGAAAAGTGGTAGCCACGCTGCACGATCGATGAAAAGTGGTAGCTCGGCTACGATCGATGAAAAGTGGTAGCTTCGCACCGATCGATGAAAAGTGGTAGCTCGGCTACCTAATCGATGAAAAATGGTAGCTCGGCTACGATCGA
The DNA here is from genome assembly GCA_025698465.1 of Gossypium longicalyx. NCBI lineage: Eukaryota > Viridiplantae > Streptophyta > Magnoliopsida > Malvales > Malvaceae > Gossypium > Gossypium longicalyx. Next base: position 12,749,562 of record CM047000.1, read on the forward strand.
TGAATTGTGGTAGCCGGCTACAAGTGACAAGTGATTTCCGTATAAGATCATATACGGGCTATGGCATCGATATATGAATATGTGTAAGACCATAATTGGGCTATGGCATCATTATGTGAAGATGTGTAAGACCATAGTTGAACTATGACATCGAGAAAACGAAGTACTCAATTCCGTAAGACGTTCACTAATTTGACAAAGTTTGGTAAGTGTTACATGGAATTATGTGATATAAGGAAGTACGAGTTGATAAGATATGAGTATAGAACTTGGTTAATAAATGAATTCATTTGTGATCATATAATTATTCATCTTGAACATTACTATCCATATGTATTGATAATTCAAATGTTTTAATGAATAAAGTTCCGACATGAAATAAATTGAACACGAGACAAATAATTATGAAATTAAACTCGAATTCATGAAAATGATGATTATTGATATATGGAGACATGAGAGATTGATATATGAATATGGAAAATGTTTGATAAATGTGTTTATTCATAATTATGGAATTATATACCTCATGTGTACTATTTGCATAAAGATGATATTTCAAATACTTTGGTTATTTAAGCTTAAATATGAAATAGTATGAAATCAAGATAAGTTGTTATGAAAACATATTTAGATTACAGAGATATGGCTGATATATGTTGTATGATTACATAATGTGAAATTGTGTATATATATGAGAAATTTATTGAGAATTGAGCCCATACACGTTTCTTGTTATATATATGAAGTGTACGACTGTCAAGGGTGATGAAGTTATAAATAGAGAGTTACACGGGCGTGTGACTCTCCAAAGTGTGAAAATTTTCTAAGTGTTGCAAAAGTTTCATATGTTTATGGTTTGGTCCCGAACCACCCTGAATGTATGTTTTGGGCCCCGTAGGCCCATATAAGGGACGTTAAACATATGTATGAAAGTTTTTAATTTAGAAGAAACTTTATGGCTGATTTTTACATGATTGATCATATTAAGTTTGGTAATACCTCATACCCTATTTTAGGCTCGGAATACGGGTAGGGGGTGTTACATCTATTGGTATCAGAGCTTCGATTTAGCCGATTCTCAGAACGAATGAGATGTGTAAAGTGTCTAGAAATACATGCCATATAAATCTGTGATAGTATGATGTGTATGATCGGATCGAATCTTTGTTTTACATATAGACAGAAATACTTTTCTATTGAGCTATTTCATAAAGTGTTGAAAGTGACACTAAGGTGTCTGAGTAAGAATGTGTTTATGATGAGTCGAAACTTGAAAAGATATGAAGAAGAGTTCATGATATGGATGTGATGAGGTACGAAATGAAATAGTCATAAATCGAGAAATATGGGAAAAATGAAATGAAATGGAAGTTTATCTTGTGATGAGTGCATCTATGTTTATGTGACATTCATATGATATTATGTTCCTGACTTGTTTGATTAAGTAAATGCTATGAGTAAACTTACTCAAAAATTCATGGAATGTATGTTTAAGTACACTTGTTTGAAAAGGATAATTGAAAAGTTCGTGTAACATAATTATGTATGTTAATTTGCTTGAAGAGAATTATGTAATTGTGAGGATATGATGTTGATGATAAATGCTAAGTTATATGCGTGTATTTGTGAGAGTCCAGTTAGAGGCTTTACGACCTCACCGCCTTATTAATGTGGTATTTTATAACGAAAATTCACGAGAATTATGTTGAATAGTTCACAAGTGTGAAACTAAAGAGTACAGTAGTGGAATAACTAATAATGCAAATGGAGTTAAAAATAGTTTGACAAGTGAATACAGTTTTGAAAAAGATATCAGATTATTTTAAAGATCATTCAGATTACGTAATGTCGCAGTTAAAGAAAAAATTAACCTCGGCTAATCGACTTATTCAGATATGATGTCTAAAGTATGTGTTTACTGAAGTTTTTCCCGAATTGATTTTCGTTAGTAAATGGAATGATGCAGGGTTCATGATGATAGAATTAGTCAGAGAAATAATAATTGAGTAGTAAAGATGTTTGTGTGTGTGACAGTTATAGTTGAAATGAATATGATGATCTTTTTTGGGTATTATACATATTCTTTTATCCTCAGATATATATGTGTGGTTGTTTAGTTTTTTATGGAGTTCTTATGTTGTGAGAATGCTAGCTAACTATGATGTTAGAGGAAAGCCCTGTTGGTCTGGTCGGTTTATTATCAGTATTTCTTCATCTCTTTGGAATTTTATTCTAATATGTTGGAATGAAGTCGATGGTAAATATATATATATATATGAGACTAATATTATGTTTCTACTGATTATGATTTTATTTTATACATGCGGGAAATATATTATCTTTGTTATGATGGAAGTCCAGAATCGGTAAACATTGTTTTTCTTCTGGTTTTCTCTGAGGAATTATCAAAATATTTATTATCTTCTTGTGTGTTAGATGTGCTAGTGATTGCAAGAGCGTTATATAATATTTTTGAGTTTTAAGTTCAAATGTCTATTTGATAGCATGTAAGCTAAACATCAAGAGCATTTAGGATTATTGCAGTCAATGATAATACTAGTGTGATATGAGATAGAATGGCTATAGATTTCAAATTGGGATTGTCATTAACATCAGAAAGGAAAATGTTATTTAGTTTATGGTTAATTATTTGACAAAGAAAGATCTGTATGATCATTTCAGTAGGTACAAAATATTTATTTGATAGATCAACTAAGTATATGTGTTCCTAAGAAGGTAATTTAGAATTTTGACAATAAGTTCCAACATTTATTCTAGAGTTCAAAGGTGACTGGAAAATAAATAAATTAATAAATAAATAATATTCGAGGTTAAACCGAATTGTGATTCTGAGAAGTTAGTAAAAGTGTTTCATGAGTGTTGAAAGCAACTTCTTCTGATAAGATTTTCGGGGACGAAAATCCCTAAAGGGGGAGAGTTGTAATGACCTAATTTTTCAAAGTGGTGTCGGAACAGTGATTCGAGATCACTAAATCCGACAAATGAGTAGGAAATATTATTAATTTAGTGAGTATAAGTTAAATGTGAAGCTAGGAAAAATTTTGAAATAGTGAATAGTGTACAAAAAATAAATACTAAAATAATTAGAATCGAAAACGAGGTATCGAGACCTCGGGAATTTTAAATCAAGCCATAAATATTTTTATAAATATTTATAGAGTGTTAATAAGTTATTATTAAAGTTTCGTCAAAAAATTTTAAAGTTCTGATAGTTAATTGAACAAAAAGGACTAAATTGTATCAAATGCAAAATTGTGAGAAATGATTAAATAGCTTAAATGATAAAAGAAAGAGGGTTTAAAAGACAAATAGACCCAATATCTCTTTGGGATGGACGGCAAGAGCATGAAATCAGCTAGAAAATAAGGAGAATTAAGGGCAAAATTGCAAAATTGCAAAATTTACTTAATAAAGCTAGGACTAAAGTGGAATTATCTAGATTTCTCTTTATTTTTCTGCATTCTCATCAGCAAAAACACCATGAAAGAGTTCCCTCAAGCTGGTTTTTCATATTTTTACTGCAAGTAAGTTCAATTCTTGATTATTTCTTGAAATTTTTGTGTTTTTGTGACTTTTACAACTAGGTCCACTTGTTGAATTCATTAGTTTTTGATTCTATGAAAGAAATTGAAAGTTTCTATGAATATTTGAAGGAAGTATATGATGATTTGGCATGGAATTAGAGCTTTAAATTGTTTATATGCTGATTTTATTGAATGAATTGAATAGAAAGTGAATGTTTGAGACCTAATTGTAAAAGAGTTTGAAGTTAGAGTTTTATGTAAAAATTCTGAATTTAAATAGTTATGAAATAACTTATAATGTCTAGGAAAAGTATTAATTGAGAAAATTATCTTAATTTAGGTGTTAATTGAGCAAGGACTGAATTGTATGAATTGTGAAATTTGGGGCAAAATGGAAATCAACATTTTGCACTAAAACTGTTTTGGACAGCAGCAGTGGTCTAACTTTAAAAAATCACCAAAAATTGTAGAAATGGAATTAGAGGATGAATAAAATATGAAATTAAATCTTATTGAGTATAGTTTCTTATAAAAGAAAATATGTAAGAAATAGAATTGTAAATCATGAGATATGATAAATTTTGTGAGATAAGGTCAGAATGATTTCGGGTTCCCCTGTTCTGTCTTTGTAAAATCATAAAAAATTGGATAAAAATAATTATGGGATTATATTTATATGTTTAGAATCATGAATGAGTCTATTTTCAAGGGAATCAAACGGTAACATCATTCGGATTCTGTATGTGAAGATAATTAATTTTTAGTGAAGAAGGGTCGGAACTGTGAGATAGCAGAACAGGGGAGACTTCAATGAATAAGCTGTATTAATTGGCCCAGCCAAAAATTATGAAATTTTTATGGTAATAAGATATGTGAGTCTAGTTTTAGGTAAAATTAGCGAATCTTAATTTAGAGTTCCGTATCTTTAGATATAAATAATTTTGTGACTATGACGCGGGTGGATAGCTTTAATATTCACATAAGTAATTAGTGAAAATTATGGATAAGGTTACTTACAAGTGTGTTATTTATACCAAGGATGTGGATGGAGAGGAGGAGGAGGAAAAATATATGAATGACTCATGTATAAATTGGTCACATGCCCGATTATAATCGATAAGTGTTGGATTAGAAATGATATAATATTTTATTTGGAATATTTATTATGAAATTATGATTATCGTTATAATACAAAAATTGAACTTGTGAGTTTATATGACTAAATTTTAGTGATTATTTGTTAATATTATGAATTTCATGATGTGTTACTTCATATGTATTGATGATAAAATCGTGAATAATGTATGAGCATGAAAATTGAATAAATGGTCAAATTGAGCATTTGATTCGATGACAAGATGAATTGAAGGAAAAGACCATGGTTGGACCATGGCAACAAGTGATAAGTGATAGCTTGGCTACACTTATCCGATCAAGGACAAATGAAAGTGATAAGTGTTAACCGGCTACACTTATCGATCAAGGACAAATGACAAGTGAAAAGTGGTAGCCGGCCACACGATCGATGAAAAGTGGTAGCTCACGCTGCACGATCGATGAAAAGTGGTAGCTCGGCTACGATCGATGAAAAGTGGTAGCCGCGCTGCACCGATCGATGAAAAGTGGTAGCTCGGCTACCTAATCGATGAAAAATGGTAGCTCCGGCTACCGATCGATGAATTGTGGTAGCTTCGACTACAAGTGACAAGTGATTTCGTATAAGATCATATCGGGCTATGGCATCGATATATGAATATGTGTAAGACCATCATTTGGGCTATGGCATCATTATGTGAAGATGTGTAAGGCCATAGTTGAACTATGACATCGAGAAAATGAAGTACTCAATTCCGTAAGACGTTCACTAATTTGACAAAGTTTGGTAAGTGTTACATGGAATTATGTGATATAAGGATGTACGAGTTGATAAGATATGAGTATAGAACTTGGTTAATAAATGAATTCATTTGTGATCATATAATTATTCATCTTGAACGTACTATCCATATGTATTGATAATTCAAATGTTTTAATGAATAAAGTTCCGACATGAAATAAATTGAACACGAGACAAATAATTATGAAATTAAACTCGGAATTCATGAAAATGACAGTTATTGATATATGGAGACATGAGAGATTGATATATGAATATGGAAAATGTTTGATAAATATGCTTATTCATAATTATGGAATTATATACCTCATGTGTACTATTTGTATAAAGATGATATTTCAAATACTTTGGTTATTTAAGCTTAAATATGAAATAGTATGAAATCAAGATAAGTTGTTATGAAAACATATTTAGATTACAGAGATATGGCTGATATATGTTGTATGATTACATAATGTGAAATTGTGTATATATATGAGAAATTTATTGTGAATTGAGCCTATATACGTTTCTTGTTATATATATGAAGTGTATGACTGTCAAGGGTGGTGAAGTTATAAATAGAGAGTTACACGGGCGTGTGACTCTCCAAAGTGTGAAAATTTTCTAAGTGTTGCAAAAGTTTCATATGTTTACGGTTTGGTCCCGAACCACCCTGAATGTATGTTTTGGGCCCCGTAGGCCCATATAAGAGACGTTAAACATATGTATGAAAGTTTTTAATTTAGAAGAAATTTTATGGCAGATTTTTACATGATTGGTCATATTAAGTTCGGTAATGCCTTGTACCCTATTCTAGGCTCAGAATACGGGTAGGGAGTGTTACAAGTTAGAAATGTTAGAAATAAATCAAATTGAAAATAAATAATTTCATGAAAATAATAACTATGGCAACAATTAACAATCCTCGGCAACGGTGCCAAAAACTTGTAACGCGTAGGCTTGTACAAGTGTACACAGTTGTTATCAAGTAATAAGCAAGTATCGAGTTATCGTCTCCATAGGGATTGTATTTTTGCTAAGTCGCCTAATTTGTAAAATTTTATTAACAATTTGATAAATAAAAACACAATATAGTTGAGAAGTGATGATTAAAATATATTAAACTAAATGCAATGATCCCTAATGCAAATTATCCTAAGTAAGTAAACTATATGAATGAGATAGATTTGAGCAAAATTAAACACAATTTTAAACAATTATAACATAAATAAACTAGGACAATTACTTTAATTAAACTCAACTTATTATCAACAAGCTTAATAACATTCAAAAAGACATTCCATGGCAACTCGATCTTTCATGAGTTTGGAGACCACATTAGGTCCTTTCGGAATCCTTTACTTAGTAAATACACATTTTACAGATCCTTATTTACTAAGGGTTGCTTAGTATTCGTGTCAGGTAATAGGGATGTGTTAGGTTTGAAACAATTTAATCACACAAATCTAAAAACTATGCAGATAATAGAGCTTGGTTAGAGTTGTTATGCAGCCTGTAATTTAATCAGGTTAGGATCTAAATTGGGCATGCACATTTTGATTATGCGTCCATTAGCCGTCGTCTGGTTAGGATCACTCAGCTAATTCAGGTGCATTTCAATCATGTATAAACGAAATACAGACTTGATTTTAATTGAAAACATGATCGATTGAGACACCAACATTATAAGCATGAATCAAATAAATATTATTTAATCAAAACAATCATCCTAGCTTAAATAAAATTAAGCTAACATTGTTGAAAACAAGAACAAAGAACACATAGCAAATATTTTTAGATTAAATTAAAGAAAGGAAAGATTAAACCCAAATCAAAGTGGCAGTCACCCAAGACTCTGACTGACTAGGCTCATTCGCTTCTTTGCTTTGCTCTTTTGCTAATAGCTCTCCAAGGTGGCCGACCAAGGGCTCTTTAAAGAGGCTTAATTGCTAAAATCTCTATGAAGAGATGATGCTAGGCGTGGGGAATGGAAAAGGCTAAGAGAATATGGAGAGAAGAGAGAATGATGAATGATGAGGGATGATGAATAAGGGAATGAAGGGGTCATATTGATAGGTGAAGAGAGGTGGGTAGTTTGCTAAAAATAGCTAGGTTTAGTCTCTTCAAATCTCTTCCTTGGATGGCCAGCCACAATTAGTGCAATTTGAGATGATTTTTGCATTATTTTCAAGTAAACTAAATGCCATAATAACTCAGGACTGAGACTCGGTCAATCGTAAATCTTCGGGCAAATCTCTAATTTCTTCAACAATGCAAAAACCTTATGTAATTAAACCAAAAAGTGCCTTAAAAGAACAACCATGTGTAGCCAAATTTGGGTTGACTTGGTCTTCAATTTGGACGATTTTGTAATCCAACAAAGCTATCAGACCTGTCCAAAATAAATTAATAAGTTAAAGGACCAAAGAATAAAATTTAACCAATTTAAATAATTAATTAAAACCCAAATTTTTAATGAGAAATTTTAAAATGAATTATTAAATATAATTTTATATTTTATTATTTAATTTAACCATGCATGGCCCATTTTATGTCTTAAAAATATAATATGCTCAAACCAATATAAAATAAGCCATCTTATGCATGAAAACTATATAATAAAGCATAAAATCACATTTTAATAATTTCTATGTTTTAATTTCATATTTTCACATATTACATTAATTTATTAAACAATTACTTAATTTTAATAATAAATTTATGTAAAAAGGTGATAAATTACATAAGAAAAATCCTATATATTTTTCAATTTACATATACAAATGTTGCATTTATAGCAAGATTAAAACATATTAACACAGGGAGATTTAATGCTGAAAGTCCAACATTCGAACAACATTCATACACTATTTTGGACAACAGCCAAAGTTAGCATTTAACATCCAATATTTTCCTTTATTTCAGACAAGAGCAGACCAAATACTCAACAAGTTAAAGCGCATTCAATTCAACAATTACATGCTTGAAAAATGAGCGTTCAGACAACAACTAACAGTAGTTAAGTTAAACATTTAATCATCCAATTCTTTTTTCTTCATTTCCAACCGCAACAATTTGGTAAAAATAACACACAAACTTAATTACTAAAACTTGTTTCAACATCCCATATAGTCGAACATTTACTATGCATAACCATAAAGTAAACATGAGAAATTAACCAAATTACTTTTGAATAATTCACAAGTTTCTCCAAGATAGAAGCTATATGCTCGATTTATTCCTTCCTTTTTCTACAATTTCTTTCCCCCACTTCTTTAGCAGAATTTTCCAAGGAAATTTACAAGTTTAAAACAAGCAAACAATGGTTTCCCACATGAGGACTCAGTCTCTCACCTTTTTCTCTTTTGAACACTAAGGAGAAGGTTCCAGAAGATGAATGGGAAATGCCCCCCATTTTTCTTTTATCTATCCATCTTTTATACATTAATTAGTTTTTTAATTAAACTAGTATTAAGCATACTTAACAAGTTTGGTGGCTACCAACTATCCCTCACCACCGCTTAACATAATTGGAAGGGTCCAGTTACTTAATTGGTCATTCAATTAATTAATCAAGCTTTATTTTAATTAAACCTTAATTAATTAGGGCCTAATAATAATTAACCCAAAAAATAATGGAATTTAATGAGATCCACCACCGCTTGGAATTTTGAAAATGGTCTATTCACCATTTTAATCCCTTAGCTATTTAAAATCTATAGTGATTAACTTTTACCACATTTACGATTTAGTCCTTATACTTTATTTAACCATCCAATCACAAAACTTTCCAGACCAAAATTCAATTCACCTATACTACGACTCCATAACTATTTAATAAAAATATTTACAACCTCAAATTATGAAAATGAGGTCCCTGTACCTCAGTTTTTAAAACCACATGACTTTAGGATCAAACCACTTGTACTTAACTAATTATCCAATTAATAAAAATTATCATATCAAAATTTATTATTTCAATATACTTGACTCGTAAATAATAAATAATAATATTTATTGATTTACCCACTGAAATCATGGTCCTAAAACCATTGTTTCTGCACCACTAAAAAAGGGCTATTACATTACCACCCTTGCCCAAAAACATAAAAACTTTTCTCTTTTTCATCCCTTGTGATGCCTCTCTCCTTAGTCTCGTCTTATTTTTTTCTTTCCATCTTCTTTTTTTTTTCCTTGTGTCGCCACCCTCCTCTTTTGCACCATTGTCACCCTCCCTTGTACCACTATCGTCGCCACCTAGCACCACCGCTCATATCACCTTGTGTTGTCACCGCATCGTGTAACACCCTATATCTGACCGATTTATCAGATCTAAATAAAGGATGCCATTAGACTGAAACACATAACAAAAATTTTAAAATGGGCAACGACTTTACTAAACATACTTCTTACATACACTTATTATTATTACTTGGGCGTGTTCCTGGCTTGGTCCCTTCTGGGGAACTGGTTCAAGCCTAATAACCTGTATTGCAAATAAACACCCATAAGTTTAATGCAAGTTAATGAGTCCCAACCAATATTAACTTTTAACTTTGAAATCCTTGACTTTAAGATTCTAGACTTCCATTCGGACTTTTGCGAATGCTTTTTTTATTCCTGGTTGGTGGATAACCATACTTTAATCTCTACACTTAACCATCTTACATATATTTTACACGATTGGTGAATCATAGACGTTATACCATATTTTGAATCCCTTTACACAATTTCTTTATAGATTGCAATTGGATACACTTCTCAAGGTAATAATCAATGGATGTTATTATTGACAGATTCCTTTACAGGATCTAATGATTATTAGAATACTAGTTACATCGTATCTTTAAATTAGTCCAGACAACATACTTGCTTAGAAGAATATAACATTTTAATTCAAGTAATAGAATCCTAATTTTCTTCAATATAAGACCTAAGAAATTCCAGGTTTGGCGGATACTTGCACCACCCAATATTCCAAATACACAAAATTCCTTGTCATGGCGGATCACTACGGCGGATTCCTTAATTGGTTAAATTGTTGAGAAGTCTTATCTGAAAATCCCTCACATGCATACCTAGATCTCATACAAGGTAGGCTAACATCTCATCATTTAGGTACTACAGAACTCGCCATACAGGATTTCCAAATAATTCGCCACTAAGGACTGTCCCGATGGACTAGCTTTGTTCCATATTTATCGTCCCGATGGACTAACACTGTGGATGCCATAGAGCCTCACTCACATGGTCTTACACCTCATATCATATCTGTGGATGCCATGGAATCTCACTTACACAATTTTACACCTTATATCATATCTGTACATGCCATGGAGCCACACTCACATGGTCTTACACCTCCTATCATATCTATGGATGCCATTGAGCCATATTCACATAGCCTTACACCTCATATCATATCTATGGATGAGATGGAGCCTCTCTCGCATGGCCTTACACCATCTCGCCTTCTTGGCATATTAAATTATGAAACAATGGGGCCTCACCCACATGGTTTTACACATATCGTGTTCGCCTACAAGATCGGGCCATGATCTGCCAATCCAGTTTGCAATGTAACTGCCCTATCGGAGGCTACACAAATAGGTCTTCTTCTTACATTGTCACATAACCCAGATTTGTCAGTATTGGAACTGTATAACAGGAAGGTATTAGACAATGACCATACTCACATTTATAACAACAATTTATATCACACACATTTAGACTATATGAACCCACTCATTACAACATATATATCTATATAAATCTCATTTAGATTTATGGCAAAATCATACTTTCTAACACATAATTTTCTATACATGCATACCACACAACATCATACCATGTTGCACATTGTTCATTTAATTTACGTATTTGTAGATACTTATCAGAAAATGCACATATACATATTTACATCAGTATACAAGAATACATACTTGTTCCCAGGAATAATAACCATATCATAACCAACATAAATGACATGGAGAAGTCAATTTTAGAGACTCACCTGAGACTTACCTTTACCTCGGCCCAGAGCTTCTGTTTAGATAGTCCTTTCCAATCCAACAGCAAAAACTGCTTAAAAGATCATGGAACTTCCATTAGAATCCCCATTTAAAGTTAGTTTTCTAACGTTTCAAATACGTGCAACCCCATGTAAGGCCTTTCACTTACACCCTATTATTTTTACACTTTTCATCTTCCTCACTCTTAAAAAGTCATAACATACAGGCTATAAGACTTACCTGAATGTTGAATCAACCATTGATTAAATAAGTTCTTAGCCCTATCTAATTGAAGAAGAAGATAACATTTAGGTTAAAAAAAGAACTGGAATGTTAAGTAGAAAGTAAATTCATCAAGAATGCCTTAGCTTTTTACTAGATATGAACTCCCTATCTCCCTACTATGGACCTTGACATGTGATGATGCCTACCTTGCCCAAAACTTTTCATTTTCTGACAAAAATTCGAGGAAGGTAAAGAGAATTCGGTAAAGATCTACTTTACTATTGACCAGCCATGGGAGGGTCAAATCAATCCAACTGACTCTCAACTAACCTGTCACTCGAACCAAATTGCAAAGTGTTCCAATAAATCGAGCGTAGTATACCAGGGTGGTGACTTGTATATGGCATAATCTTAAAGACAATAAAGTCTTCTACATCATTCTCAAACACATGATAGGCTTTTAGTGCTCAGCCAAAACTTTGGGCGTACCTTTTTTTCACTTGAAAATACCTGTAACTAAATCCTTAGATACCGCCAACGGGTAGATACTTTAATGCTAGTATATGCCAATACCCTAGGTCGCTATCAGGCCAACAGGTGGTGGATTATGCTACCAAAATGTGCCAAACAATTTACATACATACTTTACTCACCGTTTTGGATCTGTTGCTTCTGGGGTGTGACAGTTCTCCACCATTTTATTTCTCCTCCGCCCTTTTCATTTTCATTCCTTTCATTGTGATCGGATATCTTCTTATTTTTCTCTGTTATTCCCCTATAGCCAAATCTCACTTTGCTTTCACCATCTCTTTGGTCGAATCTCCTTTGACTGCCATGATCACTACTAATTATTCTTTCCTAATTTGATTACTAGTGTAGAGTAAGTGTTTTATTTTATTGGATTTAAGATCACATTTTTTTCCTTCTTATATCTATAATTCCAATTCTAATAAGTGTATGATTCATTGTTTAAGGTATAGATCTAAACACGTCAGACCAGATTTGATTTGTAGGAGTGTTATTGTTTTATATTTGGAAATTGGAGAAAAGAGTAAGTGTTCTTCTTCTGCTTAGTAATTGGATCTATAGATCTTTTCTTGGATCTAGCATAACCAAATCTAACATGGTGTGTTTTTTTCATACAATTTCATATTTGGAAGAGATCTGATCAGATCTTTAGTGAATGAGTGTAACAGATTAGATCTAGTGTTGTCTGGACGCATGGATTAAGGTGTGGGTTCTAACCAAATATAATATATATGTCTTGTCCATAAGTGTTTTATATGTTTTTTGTTGTATTCGCATGAATCCATGCCTTAATTGTGACTAATCGAATGTGTGAATGCCTTTGGTCTTAGCCGAATGAGGTTTGAGCCCTTTACTATGGTTGGTCAAATGTAAGTGTCTTTGACAATGACTTTTAGGTTATCTGAAATTGTGTATATTGTTATTGTATATTTTGTTCTGATTCATATGTTTGTGATATTATGACATAATATTGTTAAATATATTCTTATCACATGTTAAAACATATTTACTCTCACCATTTTATTGAACGCTTGTAACACTCCTAACTCGTTTCACAAGATCAGGGTTACTGATCTGCCGTAATTTGATGTAGGAAATTAAACTAATTCTTGCACTACAGGAGCTTGAAAGTAAGCATTTTCATTATATTTTTAGTCATGTTTTCGTAAGTTTGTGTTAAGCCAATATTGTGCAAATATTGCCTTTTTTTACCTAAAGGGTCAGATGAGGCCTAAGGTTGAGCTAATAAACTTCGTAAGTGTGTAGGAGACTATTAAAAGGTGTATTAAATCGATATTGGTTACTATGTCGCAACACCAAAAGATCAATGTTGTAACATACGGAGTGGAATCGATAAATTATGAGACCGTCGTCGATGTCGTGACACAGCCTAAATGTGTCGTGACACACCCCTGAAGATATCCCAAGGGAAGTAAACTAACTCCTATGTCATGACACAGGTCTTGGTGTGTCGCGACATTGACTCTACATGGGAATTAAACAAGAGCTAGAAAGTGTTTTAGTGCCCACAATGAAATTTAAAGCTCGGGAACGTCAGCTAAACTAGGGTTAAGGACGATGGTCACCTGAAATCTATAAATAGGTTTCTTTGTCACATGTTAAAGAGACCAATTACTTATTTAGTTTTTTGCTTTTAATTTCAGTTTTGCTTTTATTTCTTCTTAGTTTTTAGATTTATTTTCAAGTTATTCTTTGTTTATCTCAAGAGATATTATTTGTAGAGACAATCAAACTTATGGATTCACTTCATTCTTAATACAAATCAGGTGTTTTCTTAAACTCTATACTTCAATTCATTCTTCATGTTCTATCCTTATATTTTTTATGAAAACCATGAGGAACTAATCCTTTTATGGGGGATTAGTGAGTAGAGGCATGATCGGTTAACTATTTTCTAGGGTTACTCAATGGATTAACTATTTGGGAAAGGAAGAACCTAAACCCTAGGCCTAGCAACCCTAGGAAGTTATCAAGGAAGGAATTAACTCAAAATTGGTATGGCCTATCCATGAACACCTTCACCCCAAACCATTTTGAACTGTGAGGTCAAAAGATAAGTAGTCTTTGCTGACTCATTATTTGAGTGGAAGATTGGAAGATCTTGCTGGAGTAGCGACTAGTTGATTGGCAAGAAACTTGAAGCGACAGTTGATGGGGATCACCGAAGTGAGCTAATCACACATAATTAGATTTGATTTATTCTAGTTTTTGATCTCCTGATTTATTTTTTTCTTATTTTGTTTTATTATTTCTCAAAATTTTATTTTATTATGCTTTTGTACTATAAGTGATTTAGAATACTAATTAGATCTTTCAATGTTCAGGTTAAAATCGATCTAGCACTAGCCTCCCTTGGGTATGATCCTCGGAGTACTCACCTACTTTGTTGTAACTATATTACAACTAAACCTGTATACTTTTGGATATCGCCTTATTGATATATCTTTTACTGTAGTATTTACACTCTAGAAGTTAGATGTCCAGAGGCAGTTAAGTTGTTGGTGCCATTTCTGGGGAGGCAATGTCAGTATTTTGATTTTAATTTTTTGCACTTTACAAAGAAAAATTAGGAAATTTTTAGGTTATAGATACGATTTCTAATTCATTCAACTAACTACTATTTACCTATTTTTCTTAGGAACCCCTTAGTACACATTCTGAATTAGAACTATAGCTGTCATAATTAAAAGAGACTGGTCAATAGGAAAATTGATAATTTTGATTATATATGGTCAGACGAAGACTTAGATTATGATTTTGATATTTATGAAGAGGGGGTCTATGAGGATTAGAAGATACAAGAGAACTAACAATTATTAATGCTAGAATTAAGTCAACTCCGAGGAGAAACCTTAACTCTTTCCTAGGATGATAACAACCACGTTAGTATACCCTCAGAAAGCCATTAAGATGTGTCAAGTTTAGAATTGATTAAAGAAGAGAATGCCACTAAAGACGCTTATGAGGGAAGGGAACTCCTAGACTATTATTCATCTCGGTAGATAAAAGAACATTTAGATACTGATCTATCGTAATCCAGTGTAGTAGATTAAACTAGTTTTCACACTTAAGGAGCCTGAATACAAGCATTTTCATTACATTTTAGTTAAGTTTCTTTAGTTTTACTTACGTTCAATAAAATGTGCAAATTAAGTTTTTTATTGACTTTAAGGGCTGAATGAGGCCTAAAGGGGAGCTAACATACTTTGTAAATGTGCAAGAGACCATTAGAAGGAATTTTAGGTTGATACTGGACACTATGTCACAACACAGGAGGTCTGATGTTGCAACATAGGGAACAAAATGTAGAAATGTGATATCCCGAATTAGGGCCTAATCAAAATAGTGGTTTTGGGACCACAAATCTAAGATAGAAATAATTATTTTATAATTATTTTTAGATCTATGATATGATTGCATGATTATGTGAAAATTTCGTGAAGAAATTCTATGCATAAAGTGCTTAATTTGAAATTAGGGACTAAATTGAATAAGTTGCAAAACTTGTATTCTAGCAGTTTTTATTATGAAATTACTTTGGAATATTAATTAGGAGGTCTTAAATATAAATTTAACCAATTTCTAAAATTTTGGACAAAAATGGGCTTGTACATGAAAAATTACAAAGAAAGGCATTAAGGGCATTTTTGTCATTTGATAAATATAGTCATTAAAAAGGGAAAAATAACACAAAAATAGGTTCATCTTCTTCATTAGGACGAAATTTCAAGGGTTCTCCATAGCTAGGGTTTTTTCAAGCTCCCAAGCTCCATAGTAAGTGATTCCAAGCCCCGTTTTTAATGTTCTTTACGTTTTTTGGAGTCCCGGTAACTTGATTTAGCTTATTCTAGCAGTAATTTAACCTAGGGTTTATATTTGGAAAAATACCCGTAGGTGAAATGTGTTTATTTTGATGTTTTATGGTAGAATATGAAGCTTGAAATTATGTTAAACGACTTTTGCTAAGTGATTTTACGTGAAAACGAGTAAAACGACAAAATCGGTAAAAATACCTAATGTTCATAAGTATATGTTAGAGTGAGAATATGATGTTGCCAGAGAAGGGAAAAATGATCAGCATGTCATAAACCATACGAAAATAGGATGAAGTTTAATTTCTGAGCTTTGGGGAAAAAGTATAAATATGCAAAAGTTTAGGGGAAAAATCATAATTTTTCCAAAGTTAGAGTTAAGTACTATTTTGATAAATGTGAGTACTAAATTAGCTAAATGTGTTATTTTAGATCAAGAAAGACATGGAATCGACCTTGATCGGGGAAAGGAAAAGATTGTGGACTAAATTGTAAAATTTCTTTATTTTGTACCAAGGTAAGTTCATGTGTAAATGTGGTAACATAATTGTCATTTTAAGTAATTTAATGATATTTATATGATATGATGGTTATTATTATGAAATATTATGCTTTGTGGTTATTATTGAGTAATATTCAAATTATATATGCTACTTGATAAATATGAATTGCTACCGAGTATCAGTTTAGATATTCTGTGGAAGACGGAAAAGATGTGTAATTGAGGAAAAGCCCGTTTGAACCTTGGAAATAGATTAGAATACAAGTGACATGTCACTAGGATACTTGAGTTCCGAACTCGTTAAGTTGAGTCCGAGTTCACTTATGGATGGGAACGCCCGAGCTCGTTGAGTTGAGTCGGAGTTCACTTATGGGCAGGTTACATGGTAGCTTGGATACATAATTTCCGCAGGCTATTGAGTTTGTCTAGCTGTGGGTATGGCACTTATGTGCATGCAATCCGTGTATTCGAATTATATTATGATGTGTTCAACGGGTGAATTTTAAGTGAATAAAGAGAATGTTTAAAACGAAGGTGACATGTTGGTAAGTGTGGTGAATTAGAAAATTTGACAGCTATGTGCTTAAACCCTCGGGTTGAAAATTTGGTATGATGAAATCGTGATAAGATATTAAATGTAAATGTAACATGAATGTCTTGGTGTTGTTTATGCAAATGATGTTTTATGTTGGATTACGTGATTATGTTACTTGCTATTTGCATGTGAACTTACTAACCATTTATGCTTACTCATTCCTTTCCATTCTTTGTAGTTTTGACAAGCCAATTCGGAAATCGGGATCGGTCGGAGACTCGTTCACACTATCCGAGGACTATTTTGGTATAGTGGCTTGTATACTTTGAGTATGGCATGT
Organism: Gossypium longicalyx; assembly: GCA_025698465.1. Classification (NCBI taxonomy): domain Eukaryota; kingdom Viridiplantae; phylum Streptophyta; class Magnoliopsida; order Malvales; family Malvaceae; genus Gossypium; species Gossypium longicalyx. The sequence goes on from CM047000.1 coordinate 12,766,963, forward strand.
ATAGCATTATAATCATTTTGTGTATTTAATCTTATGATATGGCTATTGAGTAGCAAGGGAATGCTTGGTAAAGATTAGCCATTGGAGTGGCTAATCAAAAATCATATTTGATGTTATGTATGCTTAATGTGCTATCTAATCCATGGAAATTCATAAAAATGTGAAATTTGTTATAAAATAGTATCATACAGCAGCAATGATATGAGTTTGAAAAATCACTAAAAATAGTAGAGATAGAATAAGATGATGAGTAAAATATGAAATTGAATCTTATTAAGTCTATTTTCATATGGAAGAAACAAACAAGTAAATGAGTTGTATTTCATGAAATATTTGAGTTTTTGTGGAATAGGGTTAGAGCGATTTCTGAATCCCCTCTTATAACTTTAGAAATTCACTAAAAATTGTAAAAAAATAATTAGGAGTCATAATTTATATGTATAGATTTCTTATTGAATCCAATTTTAACAGAAAGAAACGTCATAGTCATCTAAATTCTATACAGAGAGGAAAGTGATTCGTAATGAACAGAGGTCAGAGCAGTCAAATACTGAAATAGGGGAAAATTTAACTAATAAACAGTAGTAATTGGCCCAACCAAAAATTCTAGAAAAATATTAGTAAATATTTATTTGAGTCTAGTTTCAGAGAAAATTTACAGATTTGGATTTCGAGTTTCGTAACTCAAGATATGAATTTTTTAGCGGCTGTGATGCAGATGGGCAGATTATTACGAAAGGTGAAATAAATTGTTTGAAATTGTTCAAGTGATAATTTAAGCCTGTTAACGCCTCGTGCTCGACTCCGGTGACGTTCTTGGGTAACGGGGTGTTACAAGAAAACTCAAGTCTACTTTCGATGTCATGACATACCCCTACAGATGGCTACAAAGGAGCATATTGGTTACTATGTTGCGGCATAGGTCCTTGCGTGTCATGACATCAACTCTGGGACAAAAATTAAACACAAAGTAGGGCATTTTGGTCTATATAATTGAACTTAAAGATAAAAAATGTAAACTAACCTAGGGTTAAGGATGACGACAACCTTAAGGCTATAAATAGGCTCCTTTGGAACATGTTAAAAACACCATTCATTTAACCTAAATTCTCTTTGTATAGTTTAATTTAGTTTTCTTTCATTCTTAGGTTTTAGATTTCTTTCATTTTTTATTTTTTAATTCAAGAGATCTGAATTATGGAAGCATTCAAACTTTATGGGTTCGTAATTAATCTCAATACAATCAGGCTCTTTCATTTACTTTATCGTGTTAGTTTAATTTGCATGCTTTCTTTGTATATTGATTTCATATTGTCTATGAAAGCCATGAGGAACTAATCCCTCTATGGGGGATCAGTGAGTGGAGGTATGATCTATTAACTATTTTATAGGGTTACCTAATGAATTAGTTGTTTGGGAAAGGAAGAATGTGAAACAAGCCCTAGGCCTGACAACCTCGGGAAGTCATCAAGGTGGGAATTAACCCAAAATTGGTATTGTCTATTTGTGAACACCTTTACCCCAAACCAGTCTGGACTGTGAGGTTGAAAGATAAGTAGATCTTGTTGAATCATTATGTTATTGGATGATCGAATGATCCTGCTAGGGTATCAACTAGTTAATTGACAAGGAACCCAAAACGACAATTGATGGAGATTACCGAAGTGAGCTAATCACCCATAATTAAGATTTTTTTTATTCTCCCTTTCTATTTCTTGAAATCTATTTCCTTTATGTTATTTTGTCTCTATTATTATAAAAACCCTAAAAGCCTTTTATTTATGTTCATTCGTAATATAGTTTTCTTAAAGTACAAATTAGATCTATTGGTGTTTAGGTTAGAATTAATTTAGTACTAGCCTTCCTCGGAATACTTACTAGGTGTTTTGTTGTAAAAAAACTATATTACAACCCGGCTTGAATACTTGTGGACACCGCCTCAAATTTCATATATTTTGTAGTAGTATTCACACTTTTGATTTTAGTACGTTCGGATCCGGTCAGATACATTGAATGGAACAGCAGTAAGAGAAGAAATAAAGCTGGTAGGGGTAATGGCAAGTGAATAGAAGAACCAGATAAACATGGAACTTATCATCCGAACAATTTTGAGTCCTTCCGATAAGGTTGAAACACAAGTAGAAGAATGTCTATTGATTCAGGAATTCACAAAGCAAAATAAAGAGAAACCAACAGTCCCAGGTGATAAGCTTGAACTGACTATCTTCTGCATGTCATTAGTTTTAAACCATGCACCCCAGAAGTTCGATGATCTAGGAATTTTCAAGATGCTGACAGGAATTGGAAAATATATATATAGGACTTATTATCATATAGTAGGCATAAATTAATCTGGACAACTAATGAGCATATGCATTGAGCTACGTGTGCCACAAAATATTTGACTCTTACAAGAACACTTTAAGAGAATTATCAACAAACAAATGGACAAATTTAAAATCCCGCAGAGTCAGAATCTAAATGACATAATGCAAAATTCTTTCCCAATCATCTCAAAAAGTACTTTTGAATAACCATTCCTGATTGATGATACGGACAGAAACACAATGAGCAACAAGTATGAACCGTAATTCTCAACCTTCTTACGAAGCAAGAACGCTAAATGGAAACTAAAGTGGCTGTGTGGTTATGTGGTCTTACAAATAATTAATAGTTGTGATTTATGAAAAGAATTATTAGTGGTTAAGGTAGGCCGAAAAAGCAAGTTTTGTAACACCCCAAACCTGGCTTGGACGTTATGGCCGAATCTGGTGATGTCATATTGGAGTGGCTTTGTAAAACACGATACTATTAAAAAGGTCCATTTGTGTTAAGCCTCGTTGAGGTCTTTATGAAAAGCTAATTTGTTTTATTTAAAGTCAAATTACCGGTTTGTCTAGCAAAACATGTCTCATACCAAATCCTTATTACATTTTAAAACATTGATCGTCACGGAAGCTTTTTAAAACAAGTTGCATAAGATTGTAGTTGAAAAATCATTTTTAATTTGGAAACCTGAATACTACCTCTATTAGATATAAACCAAATTAAATAAATCCCCAATTAAAGATAAAACTTAAAATGGCTATATTACATAAAATTTAACCCAAATAAAACTACCATTATTAAAAAGTCCAATACGTAATTTAACAGTGGTGTGGCCTTTTCCGAGTCCCTCGCAGCACCGACCCACCTAAGGATTACCTATGCAGATAAATAGTAGAGTGAGTTTATGAAAACTCAGTGTGTAATACAGTCTGGGCCTAAGCCCTTATCAGTAACAGTATCAGTGTGGGCCTTGTCCATTGCAGTACAGTATCAAACATGCATATATAGATCCTACCCAACCAACCTCTACACTCCACTTCGTCCAGCCCTACACTCCATGTGGGGATTAAATCGACCCACCCATCCTTACACTCCAGAATAACGTACCGTTTACGACACTATCAGTATTCGCAACAGAGCTGCTAGTAATAGGCGTGTAGCCTCTCAGTACTCTTCCTCCAACATCATAAATTTCCCCTCATGCAATGCAACATAATATGGATGTACATACAATAATCATGGCATGCTCAAACAGTCATATATCATACAAGGGTATATCGGTCATTTACCTCATAGGGGTATAATAGTCTTTTTAACAGGTTAGGACTTAGGTATATTTACCAACCCTACAGTAGGTTTACAGTCGTCTCGAGCGACCCGTGCAACCTTAATAGTCAATCAGTGACAAATGGGCCTAAGCCCATTATACAACCCATGTGGGCCCACACGCTCGTGTGGCCCAATAAGCCCAAATAATGGCCATGGTCGCGCAACTACACAGCTGGCCCGATTAACTCCATACATCCGTGTGATATGCCCGAGTAGGGTCTACGGGCTCGTGAGGCCCACACGGCCCAACGTGGCCCAAAACGACCCATGCCCACGAGGTCGCTCGTGGTGGTCTTCACAGTTACATGTTCATGTTTATGCGCTTAGATGACCACACGAATGTGCACTCGCTCGTGTGGCACTGTTGATAATAGTTTTTCAGATTTTGCCGTATAACAGTTGAGGCAGTGTGATTACACACTTGTTATAGAGTTGTATCCGTACTGTGACCATGATCGAGAACCTATAATCAACCATAACATCTCATTAGTCTAACACCTTTGTCAATCCACAACCAAATTGTTATTGTTTACAAATACTTTAACCAAAACACTACTCACCAAACAATAATCATAGCCCCTTTTTGATTCACACCACTCCTCCCAACACTTGACCCTTCAAGAACAGCTAATCGATTAGTAAGGATCTGTAATTCCATTTAAACACATCTAGATCTTTAACACTTACCAACAAAGGTGTAGTCACTTGTAAAAGAAAGCAATCGGCTCTACACCTTGTTTGAAGAGATTGAATCCCTAGCCACAATCGTACAAAAGAGAGTGTTAAAACAAAAGATGTTTTCCCTTGATAAGAAGGAATAGCAACTACTCGGCCTAAGAAGAACATAAGCCAAACCTTCAAGAGAAAAACCGCATGAGGTTCGGTTAGGAAATACTTACCAGCACACATGGGATTTCGATAACTCCATAGCAAGGAATGATTACGCACCGAGAAGAGTAGAAGAGAAGATGAAAAGAAGAGAAGAATACTATTTAGGCCCTGACAAGGTTTGGCCAAAGAAGTAACAGAGAGCAATCGATCACAATAAGTCAGAGAGCAAGAGTGAAGAAGAAAAGAATCAGTTCCCCAAACAAGGCTCAAAACCGAAACAAAAGAGAGAGAGAAAAGGGATCAAGTATATTCGGCCAAAAAGGAAAAGAAGAAGAGAAAATATGAAAGAAATGAAGAAAGTGTTCGATCAAGAGACTTGGCATGACAAAGAAAAGAAACACGAGAGGACGACGACCCAAAACGACAAAAAGAACAATCCCAAAATGCTTAAAACGAACAATCAAACAAAAAAAACAACATTCAAAACCAGAAAAAAAGAGCCGAAATCCCAAAACAATAACCAACTCTCAATCTTTTTGTTCAAAGAAAACCGCACATTGCCACAAATGAGAGTCCATATTCGGCACAATCACTACTATCCAATTTAAACTCACAATTTCCCTCCTCTTAACACTCCTAAAATCTCTCAACCTCAACCCACTCCCCCAAATCCCTACCAACCGAAACTTCCTCTATCCAATCCCTATAATTTGACCACCACTCCTCACACACCTCTAACTCCTCAATTTCAGTCCCACTACAACACCTGCCCAGGTCAGTTGCAAAATAAAACCAAAATGCCCTATACGCGTTGTCAGGACTCGAACCTCAAACCCCTCTCAACACTCTACACGCCACTAACCCATAGGCCAACACACTTTTTATGACACTTCCTTCCCACAATTATTTAAGAACCACACTAACAGGAGACAGGGTTTAACCAAGCCCAAAATCAAAATTTGTACAAGTCAAGGATTGAACTCAAAACTTCTCCAATACTCCCCAGGACACTCAACCCCTAAAACAGACACACATTTATGCAGCACAACATATAAAAAATATATATACCTAAATTTTTAGGGTGTTACAAGTTTAGAGAGAGAGACAATCGCAGTTGAATAGAATGGGACGATGGGTGTTGGTCCAATATAGACAAAGACAATTTACAAGGAGCACCTCGATGTATATTGACTGAGCTGACGGATAAGTCTGATAGCAAAACCTAATTTTTCTTTACTAAAAAATCCTTACTAACTGTATAAAATTGTATATTTCACTAAAATTTTAATTAAAATATTATAGAAAGATCAAAGATAGGGTTAACAGGTACATGAAAGCACTCTGAAGATTGGAAATGTGGGAAAATAGTATCTAATATTGTGACACAGACACTTTGTGTCACATCACTGTGGTCAGTAGTCATGAATTACAAAAATGATACTAATGTCGCGACACCACTATCCCGCATCGTGACATGGCTGATAGCCTCTCAAGATTTCAAAATTGTAGGGTGTGTTGAAACACTGAACCCTAGTGTTACGACATAAGCAATCTGCTAGGGATATCGTGACATAAAACCCTTTTGTTGCGACATCGCTACAATTTTCTGCAGGGTCAACTTGACCCATACGCACGACCCAAGGGCTTAATCATTAATTTACCCTGTTTTTAACTCTTAAAACTCTTGTTTTTAACATAAAAATACATAAACCTCACATTCTAAACTCCTTTAAAACACTAGAATCTTCTATAAATCTCCAAACTTCAAAACCCCTTTCCGTCTTAAAACCCTAGACAATCCAAATCTCCATTGCAATTTCTAAAGCTTTATTTGGAGCTTCATCAAGCACTTGGAGGAGCAATGGAAATATTCACCAGCAAGTCAAGGTTACGTAATCCTTTACTTATTCTACTATTTCATTAGTTTTTAGTAATTTATATTTTCTTGCTTTCAGATCAAACAAAAGAGAATGCCTCCACGTAAGAGGAAGAGAATTATGGTCAAAGAAACATCGGCTGTTTCGGACCTAAAATGGTTCCATAGTCTAAACATGGAGAAATATTTTCTTGAATTGCATAGGGAATCATTAATTCAAGAATGAGGGTTCGAACCCTCCATGGTCCATTGCAAAGAAGTTTGGACTCTGGTGCAATACCATCAATGGGAGCAGTTTTGTAACACCCCTAACTCATATCCGTCGTCAAAATAGGGTTATGGAGCATTACCATATAAATGTGACATAAAAACATACATTTCCAAACATTAACATAAACATAGCATAATCCATTCATATACAGGCATATCATCCCTTAATCGAGCCCTCGAGACCTTGTGACTCACACAGCTGAGATACACCCCCGTGCCTCAAGTTGTGTAACAATCAAAATAGGCACACATGGTCGTGTCCTAGCCTATGTTTGTACCCATGCAACTCTCTGAGTTGGGTCATAGGCTAGGCTACACGCCCGTATGCCAAGCCATGTAACACTTGAAATAGCCTCATATACTCGTGTGCTAGGCCGTGTAACTGTCTGACTTGTAACCTTTAAAAACTACAGGGGACACATGACCATGTCGCATGGTCGTGTGTCATACATGGCTAAGATACATGCCCGTGTCTTAGGCTGTGTAGACATGAAATTGGCCAAAATCAAGAAATTTCCTTCTCCCATTTCAGGTAAGTACCTACAAGCCATTTGCACCCTTGAACAAGGTATCAAAACATACCAAAACATGCATAAAATGAACAATTCAATTAACCAAATTCCATTCAACCAATATGCCATATAGGCACCTCAATCAGAATCAAACTAACATACATAAACATATGCATATTTGATCACATTGCTACCATATCAAAACATAACATACTTGGCCTATACCATTTGAATATAAACTTACCATTTAGACCATTATTAACATGCATCAAAATCACATAAATGACCCAAACCAACCATTTCCAAATGGTACCAAACAACCAACATATATATACATACCAAAATCAACCATTAGCATTCAACCCAAACTTTAAACATAAGACCACCTATACATGAAATTATAACCTTGGCCAAAACATCAAAAAACTATAGATATGTTCATTGGATAGTGTGATAGGTCCCTAACGAGCTTCCAACCCGATCGAGCTTTTGATAATATATGAAACATAGGAAAGAAAACTATGTAAGCATATAATGCTTATTAAGTTCGTAAATCATGAATACAACTTACCATTTCAATGCATAACCTTATAATTTAAACATGACTTAATCCAACATAAGCTTGGAATAAATCTAAGCACCATCAACAACACATGTTAGTTTTTTAACACATAACTCAATTAAATTATCACATGGTAAGGTAGATTTATATGAACATAATGCCATTAAATTCATACTTTTCATAAACATGGATATCCATTCTTTGATCATTATCATTTCATACCTTTCCATAGGTTCAAAACATAGTCGATTGAAATACTTACCATTCCTTCCCTTTTCACGCCCATTGAACCATTTAGAATAACATTGGATACGCGAGAAAACTCACACAAAGTGTGCTAAACATATGGTATTAATCATTCCTTTCTTTTTCCTTTACATCGTAGCTCACACGAGTTGTAACATGGGTCTGCTCAAACAAGCTGATGGTTGGAACGTAAGCTACATGATGCCGCTCACACAAGTTCACGAGCATCCACAACAAATACAAGACCTCAGCCATCAGTAGCACATGCAGGACCAGCGCCCGAATCATGGTAACCCTAATGACATGTCATTTATATCCTATATATTCCTAAGGTTCAAACAGGGCTCGATAATTATCGTAATGTCATTGGATTTCCATCATTTGTTTACATGATAAATAGCATAATAACACATATATCAAAATAACATAAAAACATTATTTAAACATACGAACTAACCTCGATTACAAAGAGGTCGAAATAAGATCAACTAATCTGAGACTTTAGCTTTTTCTCAATCTAGATCCGTATGAAGCTTATCTTGATATAAATAAGCAAATTCAATCCATTTAATACTTATACTATTCAATTTAGTTCAAAATTCATACTTTTGAAAAATTACACTTTTGCCCCTAATATTTTAACTTCTTTACAATTTAGTCCTTAAGCTCATAAATTAAAATTTATACAATTTCTTCCATATTTCTTGCTAGCGAATTACCTAAAGACTTATATCAATCCATAGAAATCATCATTTCACAATTTTACCATGGTATTTTACTACTTTTACAAATAAGTCTCTAAATGATAATTTCATAAAAAATCACATTACAAAAGTTGTTTATTTAACAACTCATAATCTTTCAGTAAATTTTGAGAATCATGCAAACATGCTCACAGAAAAACCTTAAACCTTTAAAATTTTTACAAATTAGTCATTGGGCTAGCTAGATTAAGCTACAATGACTTCAAAAACAAAGTATATATATATTAAAAACAAGACAAATTTCACTTACATGCAAGGTAAGAGAGTTGGTCGAATGATTTAAACCCTAAAATGATGGTCTTCAAAATCGATGGAAAGAAGAAGATGAATGAAAAATAGAATTTGTTTTATTAAATTTTAACCTTAATTACCTATTACCACAATAACTTTAAAAATTTTAATAATTTCAATAAAACCAATACATGAATGTCCATTAACTATATAAATGGTCTATTTACTATCTAAGTCCTTTTAGGTTAAATTTTCATAGCTATTTGATACCTTTAGCTTCTATAACTCTACTTTTGTACCTTTTACAATTTAGTCCTTTTCAAAAAATTAAGCATGCAAACGTCAAAATTTCTTAATGAAATTTTTATATAACCTTACTAATATTGTATTGACATTATAATAATAAAATTAATATTTCCTCATCAAATTTTTTTTCCTGAAACCACTTTTCTGATTACACTAAAAATGGGCTGTTACAAGATCTGTGTCACTCCCACCAGAAACATCGTCTTACCTATAGTGCAGGAGACGGGACTATTGCTCCAAGAATTCATAAGAATGAATGGGTCACGGGCTCTGAATTACCCTCTGGATATGTTTAGCTCGACATTGGCTTATCATGATGAGGGGGCTAATCCTGAAGAGAAGGGTATTGCTCAAGAGTACCCCGGGACGAACAACAAATAGGAAGTGACATTCCAATGGCAATATTCAATACCAAAAAGGCCTATCATTCGTAGCCCGGAATGATAAACATATTTCAAATATGGGAGCTCCCATCAACAATACGCTTTGAGCAAAGGCAAGGCACTAATGGAGCAGAAGCATGCTCACTCTCTAGATGAGTTGAAGTTGGATTGAATTTTATTTCTTAATAATACTTTTGACTGGATTATATTAATTTTTATTGATGACTTTTGATTTATTGTAAGTGGAAGTAGGAGTAGTAGTAGATTTTTATTTGCTTTGTACTCTGTTTAAGTTTTCTATGTAGAAACCCAACACAAATGAGACAACAATTTGAGTTATTAACGAAAATAGGAGAAAGTACTCACCATTAGCAGTTGGAATAACCATGATCAATCGAGTAACTTATTTCCTTATCTTTTTATGGGCTACATATTGAGGACAATGTATTAACTAAAGTGTATGGGTAACATAGAAAATTTATTTTAAATTTTTATGTTTTTCTTTGAGTTTTCGTGTCATTTGTGTGCTTGAGCTTGTAAAAATACAAGTGATTGGTTAGGAGCATGTACATAGGTTGCTTGTGTTTGTAAATAAGTCTGGCATGAGGATAGCTGATTTTAATTTTTTTATTAGTAGACTATTAAGTTTTATATATTACACTATAAATAGGCATTAAACAATCAATTGTACCGAATGATATTGAAAATAGAAGGAAATGAGCATGCTAGTTCTAATGATAAATGGTTGAACTTGAGTTTGTTTGGTTGACTAAATTTGTACATAATGAGATATTTAAGGGATGACCTAAGGCATTATTTGGAGCATACCTAGAGCCAAAAGGCTGACCTATATTTATTCACCTTTAGTATCGATTTTTGAGCATGTTAACACTTCTTGATGAACCTTATTACAGAATCCAAGCTTTAAATGTTAATTTGTACTTTCCCTTTCTCTTTGGTCCTATATTGCACAACTATAGACGTCTGGCCATACGTATTAAGTGTTAAGTAGATACATCAAGGCAGATTTTGTAAAAATAGAGTGAAATAGCAAAGATTGGTGTGATATAGGGATATAAGATCTATAGGTTAGCCTAAAAGTGAAAAATAAAAGAAAAATTCAAAAAGAAAATTTATATGAGTAGAAAAAGTTCTTGAAAAGCAAAAATGCATTCATGAGTGAGATAAATTGAAAAAGAAAGTCACAAAGTCACAAGAATAAGAAAAACTCGTTCATTAGGGCACAAAAAAACTCGTAGCTAGCCGTAGTTACTATTTGATGCTATGAATTCCTATGTGGAGAAACAAGGAAGGTGAGAGAAGGAGAACTAAGGTGGTGAGCGGGTACGGGTCACTAAGGGGGCAGAATAAAGATCTATATGATGTGCCAAACTATTTTCTTGTTTGTAACCCTTTTGATGCTTACTGTTTTTGAATTCCATACCTGTCCTAAGCCTCAGAGCATTACAAGCTGAAAAATCATATGTGACCTAAATATTCTTATGCATGAATGAACATTATATTAAACAATTGCATAAACGGCCATTTGTGTTTTGCTTGAATAATCAAATTACTTGTATTATTTGTTGATGGATCACTATAGGTGAGGGCCGTAATACTTGTATACTTTGTAATGTACTGAACTTAGATATTTGTGGTCAAAAGTGGTAAATCAATTATTCATCATGTTAAAGGTGTTGGTGAATATGAAATACCTATTCATGTCCTCCAAACTCAATATTGTATGAAACTTGCTCAAGGGACGTCTCTTCTATTTCTTACTTTTTTTTGTGTTTCTTAAGGACAAGTAATTACTTAAGTGTATGAGAGTTTGATATATTAAGTGTAGGACAACTAATTCTCGCAAATTAAACTAAGTGTAGGAGAGTTCGATTTATCATTTTTTCGTAAGTTTTTGTTAAGCCAATAAATTTGCAAATTGAGTTTTTTATTGACTAAGGGACCGAATGAGACCGGATGAGGCCTAAGGGTGAACTAATGAACTTCGTAAATGTGGGAGAGACTATTAGAAGGCATATTAAACTGATACTGGTCACTATGTTACAGCACTGAATGATGAATGTTGTAACATATAGAGCAGAATGGAGAAATCATGATACCGCCTTCGATGTAGTGACATAGCCTAGAGTGTCGTGACACACCCCTGAAGATATCTCAAGAGAAGTATACAGACTCCTTTGTCACAACACAGGTCCTAGTGTGTCGCGACATCGAGTCTAGATGGGAATTAAACATGAGTTAGGGGGCATTTTGGTGCACATAATTAAACTTAAAGCTCGGGAACGTTAGCTAACCTAGGGTTAAGGATGACAACCACTTGAAATCTATAAATAGGATCCTTTGTCACATGTCAAATAGACCAATTACTTAGCTTGGTTTTCTACTTTTAATTTCTATTTAGCTTTTATTTCTTCTTAGGTTTTACATTTATTTTCAAGTTGTTCTTTGTTTATCTCGAGAGATCTGATTTGTGGAGACAATCAAACTTTTTTCTTCACTTCATTCTTAATACAAATCGAGCGTTTTCTTAAACTCCATACCTCGATTCATTCTTCATGATCTATCTTTATATTGTTTATATATTGTTTATGAACAATATATATTGTTTATGAAAACCATGAGGAACTAATCCTTCTATGGGAAATTAGCGAGTGGAGGTATGATTCGTTAACTATTTTGTAGGGTTACTCAATGGATTAGATGTTTGGGAAAGGAAGAACCTAAACCCTAGGCCTGACAACCATAGGAAGTCATCCAGGAAGGAATTAACCCAAAATTGGTATGGCCTATCCGTGAACACCTTCAAGCCAAATCGGTCTGGACTGTGAGGTAGGTAGATAAGTAGTCCTTGCTAACTCATTATTTGAGTGGAAGATTGGAAGATACTGTTGAAGTAACTACTAGTTAATTGACGAGAAAGCTGTAGTGACAGTTGATGGGGATCACCGAAGCGAGCTAATTACCCATAATCAGATTTGATTTATTCTATTTTTTGATCTCTTGATATATTATTTCTTTCCTTATTTTATTCTATTATTTCTCAAAAATTCCTTTTATTATGTCTTCATACTATAACTGATTAAGAGTACTAATTAGATCTTCCAGTGTTCAGGTTAAAATCGATGTAACACTAGCTTCTCTTGGGTAAGATCCTCAGAGTAGTCACCTACACAGCTGTAACTATATTACAACTAGACCCGTATACTTGCGAATACCGCCTCATCGATATATCTTTTACTTCAGTATTTACACTTTGGATGTTAGTACGTCTATAGGCAATCAGTTACGTGATTGTATGACGATTAACAAGTCAAATAATATATTAATTTAATTTAGAATTCAACCTAATAATCATGTATTAATAACCACTCAGTATTTATAGCATACATACAAAAACAAGACTTAAACCGATCATATAAAGCATTTAAAATAAATCGGGAACAATTTTGGATAAACACGCATGAAACCTAGTTTTAAATATAAAATTGGATTAAAACACCTTTTCCACTATGTAATTGAAACTAGATTTCTGAAAAGATGTTTAAATTAGGAAAATTTACAAGTTTTCAAAAGTACAAAACCTTTACAAATTAGTCTCTAGATTTTAACCTGGTTTAATTGCAAATGTTTTTATTTTATTTTCTGTAAAATTTAAGATCAACTAAAATTTCCAAATGACATAAGAGTTTGTACAAGATAACCCCTAACCGAATTTGGCTTAAAGTCATATAATTTTGATTAAACTAAGAAAATTACTCAAACTTATTTTCCTTTATGATAAGCAAAAGATTTCAAAAGTAAACTTCTAACTTCTATTGTTTTACTTGACCATTACGGTGGCCCATATGACCGTTAGAATTTGGACGTAACGTCTAGCTGAATTAGGGACGTTACATTTGGTTGTATTATAGCCATATTCAGAACTCGGACTGTGGTTTTTGTTTGGGTTTACATGCATATTTTAAAAGGAGTATTTAGGGAAACCAAACCACAAGTGATTTTAATAAAGGTTTTAAAACTTAAATCCGAGATGCCGACGCCAATCCTAGTTAGTTACTATATTATTGAAACTATAGAAAAAACTTTAGATTGTAAATACCCAAGAAAATAACTAGTGCTCGAACTTTTTGAAATTGTAGATAAACTTTAGATTGAAGACTTCTAACTAGTCTATACACTTTTAAATTGTATATATATAATATTACTGTAGACACATGAATTCACTATGAGCACCCAATATAGACGACCTTAAGGTAAGCGACATCGAGCTACACCTGTTGAGCCTCGAATAGCTCAAGATGACACTACAATTCCTGAGGTTGATTATAGAGAAGATTCATCTACCACTGGAGGTGGAAGCTATGATAAGGATGATGATGTAGTATCCCAAGCTATGCTGAGGGTTCTTTAAAGGGTGGTTGGAGCTCAAACTAGATCTAAGAACCAAGGGTTTGTGATTGAGAGTTTTCAGTTTAATAGAGCTGAGTTATTCAAGGGTGTAGCTGGGACAACATTGACTGTAGCCGAATACTGGATGGAGCCTATTGAGAGGATCCTAGATGACATAGACTATAATCCATAATAGAAACTGAAAGGTATTGTGTTACTACTGAGGGATGAGGCCTACTAATGGTGGCAATCTATTGTGATAGGTACACAGGCTGAATGGTTGACTTGAAAGCACTTCCAGGAGGCCTTCTAGAAATAGTACATGGGTACAAGGTATGTTGAGGCCTGCAGACTCAAGTTCATTGAGCTGAAGGAGGGTAATAGGACTATGGTCGAGTGTGAAACTGAATTTCTAAGGGTTAGTCATTATGCTTTAGATATGATTGCCACTGAGATAAGAGCCTGAGGTTTGAGAATGGGCTGAGGTATGATATGAATATTCAAGTTGCTCCGCATCAAGAGAGGGTATTTGAGGCTATGATTGAAAAGAACAAGATTGTAGAGGAGATTAAGCATTTGAAGCATGATAAGAATAACGTTCAAAATAAGAGGGATTCTAATCCTACTGACTCCATTTTTCATCCCTTGAAACCAGCTAGAAAGGGGCAGGCTACAACATAATAATGCAGTAACTGATACTGATGGTAGGACTTTGAATTGTGCATACTGTGGTAAGCAACATCTAGGTGAATGTTGGAAGAAGATGGGTGGTTATTTGTACTTTAAAGGAATAAGTAAGAAATTTGTAGGTTATAGATATGATTTTATTCCATTTATTGCTACTTACCTCCTTTTTCTAGGTTTAGTGTATGACTCGTAGTAGAGGCACACCTATTGTAGTAGCCATAGATCTTGAGAAAATAATATGAAGGAATCGCTGTAGCAGAAATAGTAGATGAAAGAACAACAACCACCTGCTACAAGTAACATCCCACGTGTCAGTCCATTATTTGGTGACACTAATGATAACGCCCTAGGAGACCCCTAAACACCACAACTACCCGCAAATGTGCATATGGCTCAAAATGAGAGAACTCTAAGGGGCTATGCCCTACCAAGTCTAAACATGGTTCAAGAAAGTATAGCAAGGCTGGCGATTACAACTAATAATTTTGAGTTCAAACCGGTGATGATACAAATGATCGAAAATAATCTGCAATTTAGGGGCATTGTAACGCCTCGGATTTTTGGCTTAGAAGTATTAGGTCTTGAGCATGGGAACAGTTTAGAGGCTGCACATAAATATTTAGCTGTGCAAGAAAGTGACACAATTGTGTATCTGCTTCAGTGGTTAAGTGTTCTGAGTGTTTTGGGAGTGTCTGAGAAGTCTTGGGTTCAAGCCTTGGCTTATGCAAAATTGTGTTTTTAAGGAATAAACCCTTGCCTTTAGTTAGTAGGCTTACAAATAAATATGGATAAAGATATGTCAGAATGGGCCTGTTGGTCTAGTGGTTAAGTGGAGTGTTGATGTTTCAAAGGGTCAATAGTTTGAGCCTCGGCACGAGCGAAGGATTTATTTTAACTTGTGGCCGTGTAAGTGGTTATGTGTTAGTGAAATTCTAATACTAGTGAGCGGTTGGAGTGGTTGAAAATAGTGTGGGATGAAGTTGCCAATTTTTAGAAAGATTTAGAGGGATTTTATTTTTTTTATTTTCCTTTTTGTCATCTCTTTTCAAAGAAATTCGGCTTGTCTTACTTCCAGAAAAAAATTTTGACGATAGCTCTTCTGCCTCCCACTCTACTGTTCATCATTTTGCTGCTTTCTCTTGCCGAAGTTGCATTGAGTTCTTTCTTCCTTTTTTCCTTTTTCAGTTTTTGTTCTTTTCTCCTCTTCGTTCCATTGCTCAGGGTTTTGCCGAAAGCAAGTCTTCCAATTTCAATCTACAAGTTTTTTGTAAGTCTTCGTAAGTAGTTTGTTACTTTTGATGACTTCCCTTTGATGTGTTTCGTACATGACATTAGGGAGAGGTTTTTAAGAACTCGTGGGCATCAATCGGAGACTTATTTGGGTGCGAGATTCAGTTCATATTTTGAAGGTGGGAGGTTAATCGCTTTTGGGTTAACCTTGATGAAAATTCATTATGGATCGTTTTTATTAATATGATATCACGGGTTCGTAAGTTCCATTGTAGGTTGATGTTGTTTCATCTTGACTTCTTTGGTTGTTTAAGTTTGATTGTAATCACTCAGTTGTAGAAATGACTGTTAGTTCTTTTGTTGGTGATAGGTTCTTTTCAGAGGACTGGTGATCTCTAATCGTCGTGCGTGTGGCGTGTAACCTGTAGGTGCAGTAAAGGTAGCGTTTCGAGATTTTGGCATATGGTCTCTTCTTTTTGTGCTTTTGGCAAGGATGGTTGAAGGGGACACTATCTTTATGTTTAATGATCTATTTCTAATGGTGACCTAAATTGTGTTTACGTGATTGATGAACGACTGTAGTGATTCGAGCGGTGCTGAAACAGTAAGGGAATCATTATCGTTCATTCTAGGTGTCAGGGTATTCGTGGTTGCACTTCTTTGCAAATAAGGTGTGTAAAAACACTGCCCAATTCGTAAACTGACAAAAGCCAAAACAGGTGACTGTCGACACTACATGAGCGTGCGCTCGCTCGTGTGGTAATCCGAACGCATAAACATGGGCATTTGATCACAAAGGCCTAAGTGTTTTCATGGACTTAGGCCATTTTGGGCCATGTTGGGCCAGAATGGGCCTTGTGGGCCTCACGCGGGTAAACCACACAAAAGTATGTAGAATATTTGGGCCAAGCTGTGTAATCCACATGGCCGAGGACATTTCTGGGCTATGTGGGCCACACGGGCGTGTGGGCCCACATGGGCCGCATTATGGGCCTTGGGCTCATTTTCGCTGTTTGGCTGTTAAGGTCGCACGGGTCACCCAAGATGACTGTGGACTTACTGTTGGGTCGGTAAGTTTACCTAGACCGCCCTATATGGTGAAATGACTGTTTTTCCTTTATGTGGTAAAATCACTGTTTCGACCCCAATTTGATGAAATGGTTGTTTCGCCTTATGTGGTATAATGATTGTTTTGCCCCTATGTGATGTATGCTTATATTTTAGCATGTTATTTAAACTGTAATGGATACATGTATGATTCTATGATATGACATGACATGATTGTATGATACATTGCAAGGGGATGGGTTATATTATTTGGAGGAAGTGCACTAAAATGCCTCGAGCCTGATTTACTGGCAGCTCAGCTGCATATTATTGTTTAGTGCCGCAAACAGTGCTATTTAGGAGTGTAGGGATGGGTGGGTTGATTTTATCCCCACATGGAGTGTAGGGCTGGACGAAGTGGAGTGTAGAGGTTGGATGGTTAGGACTTGCATACTGTGAGTACTGTTACTGCACTGATTACTATTACTGTCACTAAAAGGGGCTAAGGCCCACACTGATACTGATACTGTAATGGGCCAAGGCCTAAACACATGACTGTTTCTGTATTGAAAGGGGCTAAAGCCTAAATCTGATATTGTCACTGTTACTAAAGAGGGCTTAGGCCAAGACTGTGCTTGTTTTCTGACTATTTGCTTATATGGGATTACACACTGAGTTTTCATAAACTCACCTTTTTGTTTATCTGTGCAGGAAATCTCCAATCTTAGGCGGGTCGGTGCTGCGAGGGACTCAAAGGTGGCAACACAACTGCATAGACTTCGTTATTAGATTCTAATTTATACATATTTTAATTTGGGTATTTTTATGTAATAAGGCCTCTTAAAGTTCTTATCCTTTAATTTGGGTTTTGAAATTTGATTTTCATCTATTAGCAGTAGGACGCGAGTTTTCAAAAGATAAATGTTCTTTTTCAAAACACCACGTTTACGCAACATGTTTTAATAGCTTCCGCAAGAAAGAATGTTTTCAAAATTAATAACATTTTAATATGTTTAAAAATTTGCTAAACGACTGGAATTTTAACAGTGGACGAGACATTCAAAAAAATTTTGTTAAGGACACAAAGATGTTAAATATAAAATGGGTTTTCAATGATATCCTATTTTGTGAAAAACACTTCAATATGACATTGCCAGATTCGGCCATAACGTCTGGGCCGGGTTTGGGGTGTTACAGGCACTATGACAGAGGACCCTAATCAACATTTGAAATCGTTTATTCAACTCTTTGATGCTTTTAAGTAATAATGGGGTCATTGATGACATTATTCATCTTCGGTTGTTTCCTTTTTCTCTTATTGATAACGTCTTTTCTTGGTTAGACTCGCAGGCTCCAGGATCCATCATGACTTGGGATGAACTTGTTGAAAAATTTGTACAAAAGTTTTTCCCGATTGGTAAACTAATCCAATTAATAAGAGAGATTGTTGTCTTTATATAGATGAAAGGAGAAAGCTTTTATGAAGTGTGGGAACGATTCAAAACGATGATTCAAAAATACCCTCACTATAGATTTCATAAGTGGATGAGATTATATATATTTTATAATGGGTTGGATGCAAACACCAGATCTGGATTAGACGGTGCAGCAAGAGGAGCCTTTATGAATGTGACGTACAAAGATATGTACGAAATTATTGAAAATATGGCATTAAACTCCTGTTTGTGGCCAACTGAACAATTCAAATATGGCCAAAAACCCGCTAAGGTTAAAGCAATTTAAGAGGATGATAAGTATTAGCAAATAGTGGATAGACTCAATTGTATCGAATCTGCTTCTACACCATCTATGCATGGAGGAGACAAGCCACTCTTTAATTTTATCAATAATCCTATTGATGATATAAATTACATCAGAAATAGGGGTGGAAACCCTTATTCAAATACATACAATCCCGGCTAGAGAGATCACCCAAATTTGAGATAGGGAGGAAATTAAGGGGGAGGTAACAGTTCAAAATCAAGTTAAAAATACTAATTACCAACCTCCTTACTTGCAAAAACCTCAGGATAGAACAAACCCAAGTGACCATACTGCACGCGGTCAACGTTTAGATAAAATTGAGGGAGAGATGCAGTCAATGAGAATAGTTGTCAAACAGATGCAATCTGAGTGCATTAGCTCAACAAGAACATTGATTAAGCTCGAAGATCAATGAAGCCAATTGATGAGCATAATGGGCGACATTAAAAGAAAAGTTGGCACAGGTATCCCTAGCAATACAGAGGATAATCCAAGGAGGGAAGGTAAAGAGCATGTTAAAGCTATAGCACTCTGATTGGGCAAGGTACTAAGTACCCTAGAAATACCTACCCCGGAAGAAACTATGGATAATACTGATGAACCTCAAGACAATTCCCTAGAAGTGGAAGGCAGGCTTCAACCAAGGGAGGAGAATGTGCCAATAGTTGAGATGAGGAAAGAGACCCTTAAAGATGTCAAAATCACGATAGTCCCATTTCCATCAAGATTACAAGAAATAAGAAAGCAGGTAAGTTTTTTAAATTTGTTTAAAACTTTAAATGTTAACCTACCTTTGATCATGTTAATTGAGAAGGTTCCCAAGTATGCCAAGTTTTTAAAAGATATGATGGCAAGGCGTAAGAAAATCAAGTTAGGAGAATAGGTTAATTTAAGTGCTTCCTGTAGGGTAATTATTTCTAGACAAGTACAGAGAAAATTGAAAGACCCGAATAGTTTTACTATTCCCATAAAAATAGGGAGTATTCACTTCAGAGCCTTATACGCTTTAGAAGCTATTATTAATTTAATGCCCTTATCAATTTATAAAAAATTCGGTTAAGGAATCTTAAAGAAACTCAAATAACATTGCAATTGGCTGACAGATCTTCAGTACACCCGAAGAGGGTACTAGAAGATGTGTTAGCCAAGGTGCAAAGCTTTATCATTCCTACAGATATTGTAGTACTTGACTTTGAGGAAGATCGTGAGATACTAATCTTACAAGGAAGACCTTTCATGGTCACTTCTAGATCCACCATTGATTTAGAGCAAAATGAGTTGACAAAGAAAATTAATGGTGAGACTGAAAACTTCTAATGTGGCTATCAACTAAACAAGGAAAATAGGAGGAAATTAGGGGAGTATTGAAAAAATTTATCTATTTCTGACGTTCTCAATTCAAGGGAAATGATTCCTTTTATGGATAGAAAAAGAATAACTAGGTTCAAGGAAAGGGACAAATGGGCAAGAGCAGAATGGCAGAATGGATGGTGGACGAATGCTAATAGAATAAGAAGATTGTCCACGAGTGAATTGGCAATACTGCTTAATAAATCTGGCTGTAAATCTTAAAATATGTGAATTGATGCATGATATTTGTAAATTATTGTATATCTAACTAAACACGTAGTTCATATTTTAACCTTTATTTGATGTAGGTTTATTCTTATATCGTAACATCCTTAAGATGGAGTTTTGGGCCGAAACAGAGTCGTTGTCGCTAGATCACAATAAAAAATCATGATGTAGTAGACAGTCCTTGAAAATCTCCAAACTAACGGATGTGTCACGACATGGAACCCCTATGTCACGACATCATTGCAAATTTTTGCAGGGTTGATGTAACACCCTTCACCTGTATTCAATGCCAAAATAGGGTTACGGAGTATTACCGGACTAGAAACATATATAACTGTACTATTTTCATACATTCAATTTGATCATACAATCAACATTCAATTCCAATCAATTTGTCCCTTATAATAGCCTATGAGGCCTTAAACATACTTTAAAACTGGTCGGGACTAAACCGATAACATATGAAAATTTTGGAAACTTAGGAAAATTTCAAACATACAAGGACTACACGCTCGTTTGAACAGGCCGTGTGCCTCACACGACTTGTAGACACGCCCGTGTCTTAAACCGTGTAGAAACAAGGCATACATACTGACTTGCATCACACGGTCGAAGGCATGCCCGTGTGCAGGCTGTGAGAAAACTGGAGAGTATACTGACTTATGCAACACGGCCAAGTCACACGCCTGTGTGTTAGGTTGTGTGCCAAATAGGAGGTGTACTGAGTTGTACCACATGGCTAGTCACACGCCTGTGTGTGAGACCATGTGGAGCATACTGACATCATTTTAATTCAACACCAGGAGACACACTGCCGTGTAACATGACCATGTATCACACACGGCTGAGACATATGCCCGTGTCTTTGCCCGTGCGGACAAAAATAGGCTATTTGCAAAGCCATTATGCCACCCTATTTTCACATGTATACACATGCATAATTGGTAACATTTTTCCAACCCAATAAAAAACCATTCCATAACATTTCATGCACATATGATACCTATTCCATACAAAAATTATACCAATTCATCATAGTATTCAAATAATCAACTAATACCATACACTTACCATTCATAAGCTTACCACATAATAAGACACATTTGTAAAATTCCATTCCATATAATACTTACCAAAATATACCAAAACATAATATCAAGTTTAGCCAAATCACATAGCTTAGACTTATCACAACATGAACTAAAATCACCATCTCAAGTGAACATAATTATCACCATTATAACTAGCCTATACATGCCATATTTACATATAACCACAAGTTTAAAAGTACCAATCGGCAACTGGATAGTGTGATGCATAACTTTGACTTGTTCGAAATGAGCGAGCTATCGAACCTCTATAAAACATGGAAAAAGAAACAGAGTAAGCTTTATAGCTTAGTAAGCCCATATAATTTAGAAGTAAACTTACCATTTATACAATTAAGGTAATAAATAAGGTATACTCAATTCAATTTCCAAATGCCTAAACACAAACATTCATCAACAAGTTAGCCATATAAGTACATGTAACCATCCATTATTTCAATTCAATACTCAATACATTGTATTATACCAAATTCATTTATCATGCACAACAATAATCCATTTGCAAACAATAGGTCATCCATATAAACAGTATTTCATCCATATAAATAGTATTTATGGCTGTTGAACCTATTGGAATATCGAGGGATACTCGGGTAATATACATTACGTATAAATCAGTAATCCATCAGTTCATTATCATTTTTCGCTCTTTCGAGCTATAAATAGTAAGCTCCTCCTGATCTGATGGACAGTAAGCTCTATTGAACTGAAACGGTAAGCTCTTATGAGCTAAAACAGTAAGCTCTAAAAAAGAAAAAATAGTAAGCTCTTACAAGCTGATATATCGGTAAGCTCATTCGAGCTGTGGTGAGTCCGCAAAACATGTAGGATCTCGACCAAAACGGTAACCTTAGTGACATGTCACTCGTATCCTACGAATTCATACGGTTCAAACGGGGCTCGATAACTATCAGTCTATATCAATAAGGCATTCTTATTCCAAGTATATCAATTAATCAATTATATACATACATTTTAAATAATTACAAGTATTTAAAAGTTTGATTCTAATTATATGAACTTACCTCATATCGCTCGGATAACAACTATCGACTATTCGTCAATCTTTCCTTTTCCCCGATCTAAACCTGATCTCGGCTTATCTTGGTCTATATATTATCAAAATCAACTTATTTAATCATTTATTTATTCAATTTGGTCCAAAATACATATTAGGGCTATTTTACATATCTGTACCTAAACTTTCACATTTTTACAATTTAGTCCTTATCACATAAAATTTCAAATTCATGCAATTTAGCACTAGCACATGCTTATTCGAATTTACTATATATTACTAGCAGCCCATATTTGAAATTTATTCGCACTTCTACCCACATAATTTTACATTTTCTCAATTTAATCCCTTTTTGACATTTTTGTTAAAAATCACTTTACAAAACAAGTTTAACTATAAAAAAAATTCAAAATCCATCACCAACCATCAAATTACTCAAACATTTAACAATGGTAATATGTTAAATCTTTAACCATTTTGAAATCTAAGGTACGGGCTAGCTAGAATACAAAACAACGATTACAAAACATAGAAATCATTAAAAACAGAGCAAAAATCGTACCTTAATCAAGGATCTAAATGGATGAATGTTCAAGCTTGTTTAATGGCTTTCTCAAGCTCTAATTTCAGCAAGAAGATGATGATAATGAATCAAAATTGTTATGTTTTATTATTATTAACATTATTTACCAATTTACTAAATTAACCTTTAAAAAAAATATAATTTACACCATTTTCCATGCCATCATCATCCACTAACCCATAAATTACCTACTTACCACTTAAGGACCTTCACTTTAATGTTCTATGGCTATTTGACACTTTTAACTAATATAAGACAAGTTTTACGCTTTACGCGATTTAGTCCTTTTTACCGAATTAAGCATTCAAACAGTAAAATTTCTTTACAAAACTTTCATACAATAACTCTATCATACTGTAAACCTTATTAGAATGATAAAATAAATATTTTGATCTCAGATCTATGGTCCCAAAACCACTGTTCCAATTTGACTCAAAAACGGGCTGTTATAGTTGACCCGACCCATTGCACAACCTGATGTCTTAAAGATTAATTTTACCTAATTTCTAAACCTTTAAAACCCTATTTTATAAACTAAAATTGTATTTACTACTAATTAAAACACTCCTTAAACCATAACCCCTCAAATTCTCTCAAATCTCTTAACACTTTTTAAACCCTAAATCCCTTTCACGAACTTTTCAATTATACTCGGCACAATGAGGACCGAGAACAGTGCAAGGAAGCAAGGAATTCAAACACTCGTGTGGCCCAACCGTGTCTCTCACACGGCCAACAGACACACCCGTGTCACAGGCTGTTTGGACATTCGAAATGGGAGCACATGGCCGTGTCCTAACCCGTGTCCAACCTAGTGTAACTCTCTGACTTGGATCACACGGCCAACACACATGCCTGTGTGCCCTAAAAATGGCCATACACGCCCGTGTGCCAGACTGTGTGCTAGGTCGTGCTGAACCTGTAGGGTATTTTGACTTATATCACACGGTCAAGTCATACGTCCGTGTGTAAGGCTATGTGAAGCATATTGACTTGATTTCAATTTCAACACTAGGGGACACACGACCATGTAACATAACCATGTGTCACACACGGCTGACACACACGCCCGTGTCTCTACGCTTATGGACAAAAATAGGCTATTTACTAAGCCATTTTGCCACCCAAATCTTCATATACCTACATTAACCCATTTGGCACAAAACATGGCACATATAGGCATTCAACTACTCTAAATCAAACATCATTTATACCATTTCAAACACAAACCAATACAAAACATATCAATACCACAATGTACTATCCAATTCATACCAACTTCACTTATACCATTCAACTAGGTAAACATTTCTAAGCATACATCATTATGCTCAATTTCACAAGCATATATTTTCTCTAATTTCTATCATTTGACTACCACAATATCTACTATCAATAAGCATTTCAAAACCAAACTGAAGTTCATATCATTAGCCATGTACATACATTTATATACATATTCAAACTAATCAAATTAAGCCAACTCTCATGGCTACATAAACAAACAAAAACATAAGCATTTACAAGCCAATAAAATGGCACAACTCATTACCAAATATACCAAAACCACCAAAGTCCCTAAACCACCAAGGTACTAAAGTGATAGTAGGATAGTGTAAAGTAATCTCTAACAATCCTCGAATCCGAGCTTACTTTGAAGTCACTATAAAACACAGTAAAATAAACAAAGTAAGCTATATACCTTAGTAAGCTCGTATGTAATAAACTCAATCTTAACTTAAATATACAAATCATCAAATTGAACATATCAACATGTAGTCATTTAACTAACAAACCTTTCACATTTTCAATCATAATATTATGTATAAACTTCACAACTTCTTCGATTTAAGCTTACACGGTTCATGTACATACCTGTACCATCTCGTATCAATATCATACACAACCACATCTTTCATTTACCAGTTGAACCATTCAGAATACTATCAGATACTCGAGAAAACTCACACCAAAGTGCCAATATCATGGCTCAAAGCCAACTCAATGTATCTCGCACCCGAAGTGCCAATATCAAGGTCTAAATCCAACTAAATCTCATATCACATATACTGCTAACACTAGAGCTATCAACGGGCCTGCTCACACAAGTTGTGCGTCAAGACGTAGCTACACGATACTGCTCACACAAGTTATCAAGTAACTGCAACACACACCGGTATACTCAGCCACTGGTAGGATGTACAGGACCAGCAGTCAGATCACATAATCACAACAATTTGCTAATGACATGTCACTAGTATCCAAATCTATTCCTAAGGTTCAACTGGGATTTTGAATGCCAAATCATCGTAGAAGCGTTATCGAACATGTCTGAAGTCTCATATTCACAGTTTATGCAATATCAAAGCATTTAAAATATAATTAAAACAATGCTTATTACATACAAACTTACCCTGGATGTAAAAACGACTAAATTGATCGATTAGTCGAGAACTTTGTCTTTCCCTCGATCTAGATCTGAGTTTCACTTTTCTTGATCTAAATGTAATCAAAAGTAACTTACTTAATTATAATTCTATTAAATTTAATCCAAATTTCACTTTAAGCCATTTTTACACATTTGCCCCTAATGTTTCACATTTTTACAATTTAGTCCTTATTTCATTAAAACACAAATTCATGCAATTTAACCACAAACCATGCTATCCAAATTACAATTAGGTCCCTAGCAGCCCATATTTATCATTTATTTCACATTTTAACTACAAAGTTTCCACATTTCACAATTTAATCCCTAATTTGCATTTTCACTAAAAATTACTTAACAAAACTTGCATAACTATCATCAAACATTTATACTCCATCATCAAACATTAAAATACTCATATATTAATCAATGAAAACATCTAAAATCTTTAACAGTTTTGCAAACTAGTCCCTAGGCTAGCTAGACGTAACTGCAACGATCTCAAAAATGTAGAAATCATTAAAAACGGGACAAAAATGGACTTACAATTGAGCTAGGAAGCTTGGCTGAATGAAAAAGCTCAACAATGGCTTCTAAAAAGCTATTTTCGGTTGAAGATGGAGAAATAAAGATGATAATTGGCTTTGTTTTATTTATTTTATATTTATTTACATATTTACTTATTTAACCTTAGTTATATAACATAAAAATCACTTAATACTTGTCCATAATAGTCCACTCAAGCTAATAATGGTATAATTACCACTTAAGGACCTTAACTTTAAGGTTCTATAGCTATTTGACACCTTTAGCTATTAGAACTCAAGTTTTACACTTCACCCGATTTAGTCCTTTTTATCAAATTAACCATTCAAACGATATAGTTTCTAAACGAAACTTTCACGCAATCACATATTCATGCTATAAATATTATAGAAATAATAAAATAATAATTTTTACCTCAGGTTTATGGTCCCAAAATCACTTTTTCGATTTGGCTAAAAATAGGATGTTACAGTTTGAACTCCTTTTAATTTTTCAAAATCTGAATGTTGAAAAGTATTTCACTGAAATTTGGGGGAAATCATTCATTTAGGGGAGGGGATTTGATTCATCAATGATTTTGTGTAAAGAAATGTTGCCTCTGGTCAGATATCATTGATGGGAACGTTTTTGGACGATTGATAGTACTAGAAAGAACATATGTTTTCTCCCTACTTATTGGTTAATTTATTCCTATCTAGTTGTCTTTAGCACATATTTTAGCATTTTCAATTCCGTAAATTGCATTTTATAACTTAATATATCTTAACCTATTTATCCTTAATTTCGTCCTGTTTTGGTATTGATGTTGCTGCATGAGTATTCCCAGATTGTGCCCAGAATTGTAGTTGCACCTAACAACTATCCTGATAAGAACAAAAAGGTGTGAGCTATCTAGTTTGTTACAACCATCTTGTACATACAGAGCTAGCATGATCCTCATGAAAGGACACTCGTGCTATTTGGATAAATATTAATATTCACGTGGAAAGGAAGGGAGAGTTTTTTTTGGGGAGGTATTATCTTCTTCAACCTATCTTTTAAAGCTTTTCGACTACGGCGGCTTAAGCCTCCTACAAGTGAACCAATGTGAAAAGAATGCAGGTTAGCTCTTGACAAGGAGCCTTGAGTGAGACACAAGAGGGAGTTGAGAGATCAAGTCGAGATTTTTTAGGAATAGTACTTTCTACTTGTTTCTTTTATATTTCTTTTCTAAACGCTAGTGATTACCTTCTATTTCATGTTTGTATAGAAGAATACATGATTTCTGGGCCAAATGTTATTTTGTTCAATCTTGCTTCTACTGTTTAATCTTTATGTTAGAATGTTTTTTGCATGGAAGTGTTATTGCGGTCACTGACACTGCAAAGTGTAGTGATAGTTGATGCTAACAAGCATCACAACAGAAGTTGCTTAAGGATTAGAGGAATTTAATCCACTTATTCTTAATAGTTTTCCATTACCATCATCAGAAGGTGTGGTTAATATGCATGTTTAAGTCTTAGATTAAATATAGAAGTTAAGCTTGGTAAGATATTCATTGCTATTTAATGCATCGATAATAACCTATCCTTTTATACCTTCTAAGCACTTAGTATTCTGTTCAATATTCATGTTGGGGATCCCAGTTTATCATTATCATATTTTATCTTATTATTTTCAAGTTATTGTGTCGACAACTACTCTCACAATTTAACTTGTTTCTATCTATTTCTTGGACTAGCATTGATAGACAAAAGACAAACATCCTCACGGGATCGATATCCTGCAGACTCATATCTATCTACTATACTTGCATCGATAGTGTACGCTTACAGATTATTATTGTGATGCTAAACAGCTGATCAAGTTTTGGTGCTATTGCCGGGGATGGCGCTTGTTTGATGTTTGTTTTTGTTTGTTTTTATTTCATAATATTTAGTTGTTACTAACTTGTTTTCTTTTTGTCGCTATTTTCACATTTTATTTTAGGTTTTGTATGACCCGAAGCAATTCAGAGTTTATTACCTATTTTGATCCAGAAATTGTAAGAACCATTCGGAGAAGACTTTAAGAAAAAAGGAATATGGCTTTACCAAGAAACTATGAATTCATACCCCTGATGCAACACTAAAATGGTAATGACCCACTGCTACCGTAAGACGCTCAAATAAAAAATAGGACTATACGAGATTTTGTAGTACCTGTCTTGGATGACTTAAAATCAGAAGTTGTTAAGCCGGCAATCCAAGTTCGAAATTTTGAACTCAAACCAGTAATGTTTCAAATGCTGAAGTCTAATGGACAATATGGTGGACTGCCACATGAAGATGGATGAGAACATCGTAAATCATTTTTATTGATCTGTGCTTCCTTTAGTCAACAAGGCTTTCTTGATTACAATTATTTCCTTATTCCTTGTAGGGAAGAGCTCGTACTTAGTTCCTTGGGCTACCTGCCAAATCAATTACTTATTGGAATGCACTAGCAACACAGTTTGTTTTACAATTTAACCCACTGATAATGAATGCTTATCTCCAAAATGATATTACAGCTTATCATCAGCTAGATGATGAAAATTTTCATACCACATGGGAACATTATAAATCTTTGCTTTGATGTTTTCCCATGCATGGAATTCAATAGGAAACACAAATAGAGATTTTCTATAATGGGCTGAATTCACACAAGAGGAATCTTGTCGACGCATCAGCCAATGGTCCTTTGTTGGACTGTACTTATAATGATGCTATTGGAATTCCTGAAAGAATTGCTCACAATGATTATCAATATCCTATCTCTAGAGCTATAAAGTAAAAACTACTTCAAGAGTTATTGAATTGGATGCAATATCTGTACTTAGTGCTCAAGTTTCTTCTCTTGCAAATATGATAAAAAATAAACAAGGGACTAGTGATATTGCACCTATACAAATCGCTCAACAAGTTGATGTTCCTACATTTTGTTATGAGATTTACAGTGACAACCACGACTATAAAGATTTTCCATAACATGCAGAGACTGTCTTTTATGTCAGTAACATTTACAACAATTCTTATGGCACTTCTTGTAATAATTCTGCACGCAATCACCAGTCTTGGGGAACTCAAAATGTTGGACAAAATGCTGCGACATTTCGATATGGGAATATATCTACTCAAGAAAATTATAATTCAAGATAAGAAAATTATAATCAACACCAACAGAGCTACAATCAAAACACTCAGATGCATCCATACCAAAATTAGACTTAGCCACAACACTCTTCAACGCTGAATTAGCATGTTCAAGAACATTAGCAGCTCTTGAGGCTTTAATGCTTGAGCATATGACTCATACAGAAGCTATTGTGTGAGGGAATTCATCTTCTATTCAGGTGTTAGAGGTATAATTAGGTCAATTTACTTTGAATCTGAATACTCGACCACCAGGCACACTAACTAGTGACTTGGAAAATCCCAATCTAAGGGGGAAAGAACACTAGAAGGTTATGACTCTCAAAAGTGGTAAACAAACTGGCGAGTCGACTACAGACTCTACTGTAGCTCCTTAATATACTGGTGAGGTGATCCCTGATAAGAAGGTTGAATCTGAAGAGCTTGACGATGTACCAAACAAAGAAGTTCCACAAATTGTCACTCATATGCCTAATGCTTGACCCTCAAACTGTCGACGCAATCAAAGGTGTCAGCACAATCAAATGTGTCTCCACCTTTACCTTTTCTATAAAGATTTTGATAGAATGAGCATGATAAGTAGTACAAACAGTTCCTAAACACACTAAGCAACTTCAGATCAATATTCCTTTAGTAGACACTCTTGGGCGAATTCCAAATTATGGGAAATTTATAAAGGAGCTCTTGTCTAAGAAGAGGAACCTCAGTGATATGGGAAATTTTCTTAGAGGTTGTTTGAAAGATTAGATAAAGAGAAGGCTTAGAATACTCGTTCGAGTCATACAACTACGAGAAGGAGGCCACCCATAAATATTGGTAATAGGAGTAACAGTCGAGGTGGAACGAAAGATTCTGCTGTTAGATCTGAGGAACGAGCTCCAGCTAAAGCTTATGTGATTTGTGCTTAAGAGGAAGCTTTAGCACCTAATGTGATCATTGTTACATTTTCTATCTTTGATACTAACGTTAATGTTTTGATTGAAAAAGGGTCAACATATTTATATGTACGCACAACTTTAGTGTCGAATAAAAAAATACCTTTTGAGTTTACTAAATTTTTTGTTAAAGTAACGAATCCTTTAGGTCAGTATGTATTAGTTGATAAAGTCTGTAAAAATTATCCTTTCATGATTCAGGGTTGCAACTTTCTGGCTGATCTGATGTTGTTACCTTTTGATGAGTTTGATGTGATTCTAGGTATGGACTAGTTAACAATGCATGATATTGTTACGAACTGTAGACAAAAACATATTTTGTTGAAATGTCAGAATGATGAAAGGATACAAATTGAATTAGATAGATTGGATGGTACATCTAATGTTATCTCAGCTATGACGGCTCAAAAATACGTTAGAAAGGGCTTCCAAGCGTATCTAACTTACATATTTGATACCAGGGTTTTAGAGTTGAAATTAGAATCGGTTCTAATTGTATGTGAGTTCACTGATGTATTCCCAGAAGAATTATCAGGGTTGTCATTGGTTAGAGAGGTTAAGTTTGCTATTGAGTTAGTGTCGGGAACATCTTCGATATCGTTAGCTCCGTATAGAATGGCACCTACAAAGTTGAAAGCACAATTACAAGAATTGATAGATAGGGGTTTTGCTCGGCATAAGTTTTCTCCTTGGGGTGCTCCTGTTTTGTTTGTTAAGAAAAAGGACGGGTCTATATGATTGTGTATTGACTATAGCCAACTCAACAAAGTCACGATCAAGAACAAATATCATTTTTCACATATAGATGATTTATTTGATCAGCTGAAAGGTGTGACAATGTTTTCAAAGATCGACCTCCATTCTGGATATTATCAGTTGCGGGTTAAAGATTCAGATGTGTCGAAAATTGTTGTAAAAACCAAGTACAGACACTATGAATTTCTTGTTATGCCATTTGGTTTGACCAATGCACCGCTGTGTTTATGGATTTGATGAATAGAATATTCAAACCGTACTTAGACTAATTTGTTGTCGTGTTCATTGATGACATACTGATCTATTCATGAGATGAGACAGACCATGCCCAACATTTGAGAATTGTTTTACAGACTTTACGTGAAAAATAATTGTTTGTTAAGTTTAAAAAATGTGAGTTCTAGCTCCGTGTTGGATTTTTGGGACACGTGGTTTCAATAGATGGTATTAGAGTTGACCTGAGTAAAATATCGGCTATAGTGGATTGGAAGCCTCCAAGAAATGTTTCAGAAGTCAGAAGTTTTCTAGGTTTAGCCAGATATTATCGAAGATTCGTAAAAGGATTTTCAATGATTGCTACACCATTGAAAAAATTACTTCAAAAAGACGTCAAGTTCGAATGGTCTGAAAAGTGTCAATAAATTTTTGACCAGTTGAAAGCATTGTGAACTGAGGCACCTGTGTTGGTTCAGCCAAAGGCTGGTAAGGCATTCGTAATTTATAGTGATGCTTCATTAAACGGTTTGGGTTGTGTGTTGATGCAAGAAGGTAAAGTGGTAACGTATGCTTGTCCATAGTTGAAACCGCACGAAAAGAATTATCCGACTCACGATTTAGAGCTTGTAGTTATTGTGTTTGCTTTAAAGATTTGGTGACACCACTTATAAAAAATATCATATCTTCACGAATCATAAGAGCTTGAAGTATTTGATGTCACAGAAAGATCTGAACTTGAGACAACAAAGATGGCTTGAGTTGCTAAAACATTACGATTTGATCATCGACTATCATTTGAGAAAGGCTAATGTCGTTGCTGATGCTCTGAGTAGAAAATATTTGTTTTCTTTGCGAGCTTTAAACACACAATCGGCATTGATTTATGATAGTTTAATTTCAGCTAAATTGAAAGCAAGACCGACGATTTTGCAATATATTTGTGGCGTTAAAAATGTGATGTTGATTTGATCTCTAAACGAAAACATATTGAGTTGACACCTGACTCGGATTTTCATGTTGGTTCAAAAAATAGTTTGTATTTCAGAAACAGAATTTGTGTTTTGAGAAATTCTGATCTTACTCAAAAGAAGCTCACAGTAGTAGCTTACTGATACGTCCTAGTAGCAATAAAATGTACATCGATTTGAAACAGATGTCCTGTGGCCAGGTATAGAACGAGAGATTTTAGAATTTGTATCAAAATGTTTGATCTGTCAAAAAGTTAAAGTCGAGCATTAGGTAACTTCTAGTCTATTACAACCAGTGATGATTTTAGAGTGGAAATGGGAACGAGTTACAATGGACTTTATATTGGGACTGCCTTTATCACTGAGGAAGAAAGATGTTATGTGGGTTACTATAGATCGTTTGACAAAATCCACACATTTTATTCCAGTGCATACAGATTATTCACTTGAGAATTTGGTAGTATTGTATGTGTGCAAGTTTGTTAGACAGTACAGTGTGCCCATTTTTATTATCTCTGACAGGGATCCATGGTTTACTTCTCGATTTTGGAGTAAATTACAAGAAGCTCTAGGTACTCGACTACATTTTAGTACACGTTTCATCCACATACTGATGGTCAGTCTGAGCGAGTAATTTTGATACTCGAAGATATGTTTCGATGTTGTGTTTTAGAGTTTGAAGTTAACTGGGAGAAATTTCTACCATTAGTTGAATTTGCATACAATAACAGTTATTAGGCGAGCATTAAAACGGCATCGTATTAAGATTTATATGGTTAAAATTATCAAACTCTATTATACTGGACTGAGCAAAGCAAGAAAAAGTTATTCGGTGTTGATTTGGTTCGTGAAACCAATGAAAAGGTCAAAGTAATACGTGACAGTTTGAAAGTGGCTTCTGATCGTCAGAAATCTTACGCAGATTTCAAAAGAAAAGATATAAAGTTTCAAGTCGGTGACAAGGTATTTTAAAAAGTATCACCTTGGAGAAAAGTTCTCTGATTTGGCCGAAAAAGAAAGCTTAGTCTACAATTTATCGGGTTGTGTGAGATCATTAAGAGGATTGGGCCACTTGCATATTCATTGGCTTTGTCGTCAGAGTTCTAAAAGATTCATAACGTATTGCATGTATTGATGTTACGACAGTATCGAGCAGATCCTTCACAAGTGATTGCACCTATAGATGTTGAGATTTAGCCAGATATGTTGTACAGTTAAGAACCGATCAGAATTTTAGCTCAGAAAGTTAAAGAATTGAGAAATAAAAATATAACTTTAGTTAAAGTTCTCTGGCAACGTCATGGAATTGATGAAGCTACCTAGGAACCAGAAGAATCTATTAAAGTGAAATTGTAACACCCCAAACTCAGCCTAGACGTTATGGCCGAATCTGGCGATGTCACATTGAAGTGTTTTTCGCAAAGTGTGATATTGAAAGAAAACCCTTTTTACATATTTACCTTTGTTACTTGTTCTTAATGATGATTTTAAAACTTGTCGTTTATCATGTTAAAACTTCTTTAATTTTTAAAATGTTGTCTCTTGCGGTAGCTTATAAAATGTGTTACGTAAACGTGGTGTTTTTGAAAAACAGTTACCTTTTTAAAAACCCATCTCTTTTCCTACAACTAACAATTTATATCAATGCAAGTAAAAATCCAAAATTAAAAGTTAAAATTTTAAAGAGGCCTTATTACATAAAAATACCCAAATTTAAATTACTTGCGCAGATAGGCAGAAGGGTGAGTTTATGAAACTCAGTGTGTAATCCCTTAAAAAAAACAAATAGTCAGTCAGACAATAGGCAAATCTGATGCGAGCCTAAGCTCATTTTTAAGACGATGAACGATTTTGATTAGGGCCTTAGCCGATTCAGTAATAGTATCATTACAGAATGCAAACAGAAATCCTATCCAACCAGCCTCTACACTCTGCTCCGTCTAGGCCCTACACTCCATGTGGGGATAAAATCAACCCACCCATCCTTACACTCCAAAATAGCATCGGTTGCGGCACTAAACAGTGGTTGCAGCAGAGCTGCCAGTATAGTACACTTCCTCCAATCAATAATAAACCCACCCCCATGCAACATATCATAATATCATGCATGTATGCAATATATATAATAGCATGCACGAATACAATCATATATAGCATAAGGGCATATCAGTCATTTTACCTCATAGGGGCATAACAGTCATTTTTTCAAATTAAGGTCTAGGTATACTTACCGACCCAACAGTAGGTCCACAGTGGTCTCGGGCGACCCGTGCAACCTTAATAGTGAAATAGTGAAAATGGACCCAAGGCCCATAAGGCGGGCACATGCGGGTCCACACACCCGTGTGGCCCATTTAACCAAGAAATGGCCCTGGCCGTATGGAGTACACAGCCTGGCCCAATATTCTTCACACATCCATGTGGTTTACCCTTGTGAGGCCCACTAGCTCGTGGGGCCCACACGGCTCATTTCAACCCAACACTACCCAAAATGACCTAAGTGCATGAAAATGCTCATGATGGCCTCTATGATCAAACGCCAACATTTATGCATTCAAAATACCACAGGAGCTAGCGCACGCCTGTATAGCATCAATGGTCACATTTTCTGGCATTTGCCAATTTACGATTTGGGCAGTGTTACACACCTGATGAGATTTGAAGATAATCCGTGCTCCGAACACTCTTATTCCTGAATAAAAAAAATGACATCTGATTAGTTACTTATATTACAAATGAGATCTAAAAAAAGTTCCAAATCGATCACAATCTTCTTACTAAGAATCAATAGTAATCGTACCCTTGGTTCTTAGGAGATGTGCCAATCAACCTCTACCACCACCTACACAAAAGTCACCACCTTTTTATTAGACCCATACTTGAAATATAATACCATCTCAACTGCACCCCACTTACCACCCAATACCATTTCTCAAAAAGTAACCTGTGATCCTTTATGACAAACTCCAACCACTTACCAACTCAGTGATGTAGCGTAAAAAGAATCGAGAATGGGAGTTAATCTGAAAGAGTAAACAAAAAGATAGGGTAATTGATATGAAGAGAAGGGAAAAAAGAGATGGTGTTCAGAGAAGGGAAAACTGAAAGGGGAACAAAAGGAGTAAGACAAAGGCTCACCTACTAGTGTTCAGCCAATGAAGAACAATTGAGGGAGAGGAAGAGAAGAACCATGCGCCCGAACTCGAATGATCAATGAACACTTGCCAAAATTGATAGCAAAACAGAAAGGGTGAGATGGGGTGTTCGGCCAAGGTGACAAAGTGAAAAGGGAAAAGAATAGATAGAAAGAAAAGAGGGGGAGAGTATTCGACAAAGCTTTAGAGAGAGGAGAAAAAGAGGTAATCAAACAAGAGAAAAGCTGATTGGGGAAAAGGGAGAGATGTCTATTCGGCCAAAGCAAAGAACAAACATACGAAACACCTGAACGGTTAACAACAAAATTCTACTGCCCCAAAGTAATGAATGAAAAAAAACCCGAAAGCAAAGTCAGAAGCCGAAATTGAGAAGAGAGCGATCAAAAAGTTCGCAAAACTTGAAATAGAGTACTCAAACTCATCGAATCCGAAATCTTGAGTGCCACAGTCCAAATTCGGCACATCACTCCCTCTTTCTTGATTTTCTCCTAAAATCCCTCATAAAATTCGGCTACACAATCTCCACACCCTTTAAACACTCCAACCACCCATTAGCCTTAGAGTTCCACTAACATTCAACCACCTACACAGCAAAATATCAAAATAAACTCACCTTGCGTGAAACAGGACTCGAACTCAAGACCTTTAGCAGCAATGACACGCCCTTTACCCTTTAGACCAGCAGGCCCTTTCTGTTAAAAAATACTCACATTTATTTAAAAGCTTACTAACTATAGGCCAGGTTTAATCCTTAAAAACAAAACTTTTTGCACATGCCAGGCTTGAACCCATGACTTCTCAGGCACTCCCTAATACACTTAACCACTGAAGCAGACATGTAATTGTGTCACAACCATACAAACATAATAATTTAATATTGGAGGCGTTACAACTCTACCCCTAAAAGAAAATTTTGGCCTTAAAATTTACCTTTCAAAATAAATGAGGGTATTGTTGTCGCATCACCTCTTCGGTTTCCTACGTGGCCTCCTCTGAGTTATGATTACGCCAAAGTACCTTAACCAGTGGGATAGACTTCCTCCTCAAAACTTTCACATCATGATCTAAAATCTGAACTGGCTCCTCCTCGAAAGTTAGATCTGGCCCAACCTCAATCTCCTCGGTCGAGATAATGTGCATAGGATCAGAGCGGTAGCACCTCAGTATAGAGACATGGAACACATCGTGAATCTGGTCCAATTCTGGAGGTAACTGAAGTTGATAGGCAACCGGTCTCACACGTTTCAATATGCGATAAGGCCTAATGAACCTAGGGCTCAACTTGCCCTTCCGTCCAAATCTTAGTACCTTCTTCCATGGCGAGACCTTGAGAAAAACAAAGTCCCCCACAGAATACTCAATCTCCTTACGCTTCAGATCTGCATATGATTTTTGTGTGTCTGATGCTGCCTTTAGTCGATCTCAAATTTTTCTAACTTTATCCTCAATATCAGAAATCAATTTAGGGCCCAGAACATGCCGCTCGCCTAACTCAGTCCAACACGAACGAGTATGACACCTACGACCATATAATGCCTCATAAGGTGCCATCTGTATACTGTACTGGTAGCTATTGTTATACGCCAACTTAGATAATGGCAAGTATTCCTCCCAACTGCCTCAAAAATCTATCACATAACTCTTTAGCATGTCTTCCAATATCTGAATCACCCTCTCTAACTAACCATCTGTCTAAGGATGGAACGCAGTACTGAAGTCCAACTTTATACCCAAAGCCACGTGTAACCTCTTCCAAAACTGAGACATGAAGCGAGGATCTCTATCAAATATTGTGGAAACTGGTACCCCATGCGATCTCTCACTATCTCGACCACATACTGATTTAGCTTGATGATGCATGCAGAGTAATCGATCGAACTGGTATGAAATGGGTAGATTTGGTCAATCAATCCACGATGACCCATACGGAATCCTTCTTAGCAGGCGTTAGGGGCAGTCCACTAATGAAGTCTATAGTTTCTCCCTCCTACTTCCAAAATGGAATCTTAACTGGCTGAAGCAACCTTGAAGGCGATTGATGTTCAACTTTAACCTGCTGGCAAGTTAGACATTTACTCACAAAGTTGGTAACCTCACGCTTAAGACCTGGCCACCAATACAACACACGAAGGTCTCGGTACATCTTATTCCCGCCGGGATGCATAGCATAAGGGCTACTATGTGCCTTTCCTAGTATAGACGGCCTCAACTTAGTATACTTTGGTACACAGACTCTCCCATGGAAACAGAGTACCCCTCGCTATTCAGTCCAAAATCTGATGTTTCACCACTCTCAATCTGTCGAAGTCGAGGACCTAGTGACTCATCCTCCAACTATTTACCTTTAATCTTCTCAATCCACATCAGTTTAACTTGGAGCTCAGCCAACAAGCTACCATCATCAAATAAACTGAGGCAAGCAAACATCGCCCTCAGGTCAGTCATAGCCCTATGGCTCTGTCCATCGACCACTACATTGGCCTTACCAGGATGGTATTCAATTGAACATTCATAGTCCTTAAGCAGCTCGATCCTTCTACACTGCCTAAGGTTCAGCTCTTTCTGAGTGAGAAGGTACTTGAGGCTCTTGTGATCCGTGTAAATGATACACTTCTCACCGTACAGGTAATGCCTCCAGATTTTCAGTGTGAATACCACCGGGACTAACTCCAAGTCATGCATCGAAAAGTTCATCTCATGTGTCTTAAGCTGGCGAGATGTATATGCAACCACCTTGCCCTCTTACATCAGCACACATCCCAACCCAACATGTGCCGAATCACTATAAACGGTAAACTCTTTCCCAAATTCTGGTTGTATCAAGACAAGGGCCTTAGCAGAACTTTCTTAAGCTTCTCAGAACTTTCCTGCTGTGCGTTACTCCATTTAAACGACACACCTTTATGCAAAAACTTAGTCAAAGGTGCTGCAATCAATGAAAGCCCCTCAACAAAACGTCTATAATACCCTGCCAGTCCCAGAAAACTACGAATCTCAGATACCGTCTTTGGCTGCTTCTAATCTAGAACAGCTTCAATTTTTTGAGGATCAACCCTAATCCCCTCAACAGATACCACATGGCCCAGAAATTTTACTCTCGTAACCAGAATTCACACTTGTTAAACTTAGCGTATAGTTGTTTCTCTATCAGAATCTGCAGAACAACTCGGAGATGTGCATCATGTCCATCCTTGGTTTTTTTATTAGACCAGTATGTCATCAATAAAAACTAATACAAACCAATCTAGATAGGCCTGGAACACTCGATTCATCAGATCCATAAAAGCTGCTAGTGCATTCGTTAGTCCAAACGACATCACTAGGAACTCGTAATGACCATAACGAGTCCTAAACACTGTCTTATAAACATCAGCCTCTTTGACCCACAGTTGATGGTACCCAGATCGGAGATCAATCTTAGAGAAAACTGAAGCTCCATGAAACTGGTCGAATAGGTCAACAATCTTCGGTAAAGGGTACTTGTTCTTAACTATCAATTTATTCAATTGCCGGTAATCAATGCATATTTACATGGATCCATCTTTCTTTTTCACAAATAAGACTGGTGCTCACCACGGAGACACACTAGGTCGAATGAATCCTCGATCCAATAACTCTTAAATATGAGCTTTAAGCTCCATAAGCTCATTAAGTGCCATTCTATAAGGGGCAATGGACACTGGAGCTGTACTAGGTAGGCGCTCAATCCCAAACTCAACTTCGCGGTTTGGTGGTAACCCAAGCAGCTCCTCGAAAAAAATCTGAAAAGTCCTTAACTGTTCTGATATCTTTAACAGAAGAAACCTTAAAATCAAGAAAACCGATGTAGGCTAGCTAAGCCTCACAACCTTTATGAACCAACTTCTCGACCCTTAGTGTAGAAATCACATTTGACAGATAATTTCGACGCTCCCCAATTACCACTACCTCGTCACCCTCCGTAGTTTTTCGTACCATCTGTTTAACTAGCCAGTCCATACCCAGTATTAAGTCAAATTCTCCAAAAGGAAGATCCATCAAATCTGCCAAAAAGATAGTTCCTTGAACCTCCAAAGGTACACCTCTGAACAATTTATTTACCCTCACTGATTGCCCTAATGGACTTAACATAGTAACCTCACTCGTAGTGCTTTCAACCATTAAACCCAAGGTCTTAGATACAGTACATGCTATATAAGAATGTGTAGATCCAACATTAATTAGTGCAGTATAAGGTACATTATGAATAAAGAACGTACTCGTGATAACATCTGAGGCGTCTCCATCCTCTCAGCAACGTGCAGCATAAACTAGCACAGGCTGCCTAGCCTCCGTATGACCAGCACCTTTGACCATGACCCAAACCATTACCACATCTGGCTTCACCACGGCCTCTCAGTGGATACAGAACACCCCTCGACGGCTGTACAGTACCTAAACCAATAGCCTGCATCTATTCGGGCCTCCATGGGCAATCTCTAATACGATGCTCCAATGATCTACACCTCAAACATGCCCCAATCCTTTTCCAACACTCGCCCTGATGGCATCTCCCACAATCCGCACAGGACTACAATCCAGTAGCAGCAATAGGGGCCCCAACTCTGTCAGGCATATCAACCCTGGCCTTTTTCTTAGGCTTCAAAAATGAACTTGAGGGCTCTGATTCCCTCTTGTTCCTACCTCTGTCCTTCTCATGATTTTATCGTTCTGTACATTTCACTTCTTCAGCGATCTCTGCCTTATCCACTAAAGATGCAAAATCTCACTTCTTCCATGGAGCTATTAAAACCTGTAGACTATCTCTGAAGCTATCCTCAAAACGAACATAGCGCTCATATTCAGTTGCCATCATCCCACGCGTATAGCGGCGTAATCGCAAAAATTCTGCGTCATATTTAACCACCAATTTATCCCCTTGAGTCAAATTTAAAAACTCTCTTCTCCGAGCATCCACGTAACTAGTGCCCATATACTTTCCCTGAAAAGCAGTCTTGAAGAATTCCCAAGTCAACCGGTCGGGCTGAGTACCCTCTTTAACTGTAAGCCACCACTGGTAGGCTTCATCTCGTAGCAGTGACACTGCACCTTTTAGTTTCTGCTCAAGGGTGCAGTCGAGGTTATCCATGATCTTCTCTGTGGCCTTAATCCAATATTAGGCCACATTAGGGGCAAATCCAGCAATTCCCCTAAAAATCTCAGCCCTATTAGACCGGAGTCGCTCCGTAATTGACCCACAGCCCATAGTACCAACATTGGGCTTAGCGACCCTCTCCAGAATCCGTAGTATGGCCTGGGACAATCTATCGTCCCTAGTCGTGTGATCATGAGACCCAGTCTCAGTCTTAGGTGAAGCCGGTGCCTCCCTAGCCTCAACATTAGGCATATGGCCCGATGACGAAGACCCAGCCTGAGCACCTCCACGGCCTCCGCCGCGGCCTCTTGTACCCTTCCACGAGTACCTCTGGTGCTCATATTGATTTACATTTTATCTGTATTAACAATTTTAAACATTAGTTTTACAATTCCAATATTTATTAATGGATATTTTATGGAAAATATTATCAGTAATTCAAAGTTTTGTTTTCGCAGATCGCAGTCTCACTACAGTTTTAGGTTACCCTAATTAGAGTATTTTAGTACACTCTACTACCTACAGTAGTCTAAGTATTTCAATTTAAATAGACAGTAGTTTTAAAGGACTTACAGATTTGGCGTCGGAGGCTCGGTGTACCACACATTCGGAAAAAACATTTCAAAATACTTTTCAATCATTTGAAACAATTCTTTTTGGAAATTCCAAGTTTTTAGAGAAACACAAATCCACAGCCAAGTTTCGCAACCTGGCTTTTATACCACTTGATCGTGTTGATTCGTGATAAGTTTTAATAAATTTATATTTGACCGTTCTTGAAGACTAACTATTATCACGACGAAGGCAAGTGTACGTATCAAACAGTAGTATAGTTTTAGCAAGACCGGGATGTCATACCCAAAGGAGCTAAAAGTACTAGTATTAACTCTTTTCTTATTATCTAGCCTAAAAATAAAGGGATTTATTTTATCTAAACTAATTAACTAACTAAGAATTCACAAAAAGAAAATTGGGGAAAATACTTTTGGAAAATTTGATTGATTAAGACAATACCCAAGGAAAAATCCACCTAGACTTCACCTGTTATTTGACTCTGAATTTGACGATTTATTCACTTGACTTGATCCGTAGAAATCCCTAACTTATATTATTATCTCTCTCGAGACTAACAATGTCTAACCTTAGGTTGATTAATTGAAATCTCTTTCTAATTAAAACCCCTAGTCTAGCATTAACTCGATTTATGGATTCCCTTATTAGGTTTGACCCTGATCTGGCAGATTTATGTCGTCCTATGTCTAGGATTGCATGCAACTCCGCTTAATTATGCTAGATCTTCTCTTAGACAGGGACTTTTGCTCCTCTGAATAAGCACATCAATACTTGAGTCAATATCCTGGAATATTAAAGCAAGAATTAACAACACATAATTAAGAACAAATCAAGTATTTATCATATAATTCAGAAAATAATAACAAGATCCATCTTAGGTTTCATTCTCCTTAGGTATTTAGGGAGTTTAGTTCATATTTGTAAAAGAAAAAATCTCAGAAGAATAATGATAACAAAACATAAAGAAAATCCAAACACCTAAAGGGAAATTGAAGGGAGATCTTCAGTCTTGAAGGAGAATCCGGCTTATGAGATGGATCAATCGGCTTTCTTCGAGTAAATTCCTGCTTCCCACTCCATGTGTCCCTTTTCATTCTCCTTTCTTGTGTTTAAATAGGCTTTAGAATGCCTTAGAACCTTAAGAGTGGCCTTTTCCGAATAGAACTCAACTTTGGCTCGACAGGGACACGCCCGTGTGACACGCCCATGTTTGATTTCTCCAAACCGTGTTAGAGTCTGTTGAATAGACACGGTCGTGTGGTCTACCCGTGTAAGTCGTGCTCAATTCTACTAAAAGGGCACAGGCGTGTGGTCTACCCGCGCGAGGAAGTCCAGGCCGTGGTGATTTCCCATGTTGGCCCATTTTCTCTATTTTCGGCTCGTTTCTCGCTATTTTTACTCTCTTATGCTCACCTAAGTATAAAACATGAAATTAAAGGATTAGGAGCATCAAATTCACCATATCTAAAGAGAATTCATCCATAAATGTGCTAAACATGGGATAAAAATATGTATAAATTACGGTTTATCAAATACCCCCACACTTAAGCGTTTGCTTATCCTCAAGCAAAATCCTCAACTCAGAATCAAAATCAATTCTTCTCAACTTATAATTCTTATTAATGGTAACTCAAAATAATCCATAAGTAATCATACATTGAGAATTCAACTGAAATAACGTCAAAGTTTCAAACATTCCAAGTTGCGTATTTTATCATGAGAACATAGGTGTCTTCCCTCATCTAGGTAATTACCATTGATTCAAAATATCATAGAGTTTCACATCCTCACTAGAGATTCACTTAAAGCACTCGAGGTGTTTTAAGGACAACAAGTTTAAGCACTCAATAGTCAGTATGAAAAGTTATTACCATAGGCTTGCATGAAAATCAAATCTCGACCACTATATATTGAGATGATACATCAATCAAAAGGACTTTAAAGGGTTGTAACATGGCTTTGTTTAGGGGGTGTGGTCACAAGCTAAAAGAAAAGGTTAGAATCGAGATTGAATTGAAAAATTACCTAACTAGAAAAAACAAATAATCATCAATTGAATACATGTGAGCTTCTTCTTAGAATATGGACTTAAGCACTTAAGCTCAAAAACAAAGAATTACTACTAATATAAATATATGTATTGTATATTTTTTTAAAGAACATGTCAAATAACATAGACTAACTATCAAAGATAAAACTTAGCTAAGCAATTTATTCAAACCAAATCTCGACAAAAATAGGGTTCAAATTAATTTAGGGGATTTCAACAATAATGGGTTATGGGTTAATATAGAGGGTAAATCAATGAATGGGTTATTAGGCTCAAGAGGGTTCACTAAGGGTTAATTATGAAGGTAGGCTTTTATGGAGTGAGTGGGTTAAACATAAGTGCCTTTATCATCTTGACATATCAAATCAAATAGTGTGGTCTCGACATGCATAATCAAGCAAGTTCTAGAATAACAAATCAAGATTGACGCACTCAAAGCAATAATAAAAGTGAGCATGAAAGAAATAATAGATTCTCTTAAAGGCTCAACATCTCACAAAAATTA
This sequence comes from Gossypium longicalyx, assembly GCA_025698465.1. Taxonomy (NCBI): domain Eukaryota; kingdom Viridiplantae; phylum Streptophyta; class Magnoliopsida; order Malvales; family Malvaceae; genus Gossypium; species Gossypium longicalyx. The sequence goes on from CM047000.1 coordinate 12,810,424, forward strand.
TGGCTTTTTGATGTTTAAACCTTATGAATTGAACTCGAGATAATACCTAAACTTGGGGAAGCAACCTAATTTTTTTTTTATTCTCAAAAGTCAACTTATCATGCTTGATTCTCTAATTTCTTAAAGTTTAAATAATCAATGCATGAATACCTATGTTTAGTTAAATAAATATCAATAAAAATCATAAATTAATCAAAATTCATTCTAATAATGATATGAGAAGATCACATGAGAATAAGACAAAATTCAGGGATTTTTCTAATAATGATATAGATAACCCCCCACACTTAAGATGTACATTGTCTTCAATGTACAATGATAGATATACGGAAAAATATACAATCATAAGATAGGGAGAGAGGTGAAACTTCCTGAATGGAGAATACTCAGCCAAGGCAATGATGAGATTGGATGAGGATACTCCGGTGGTGGTAAGGTTGGGTTCCACAACCACAGTGTCCAGTGAAGAGGTTATCGTGGTGGTCAGGTAGGACATGGCAGGTGTGGAGAACCTTTTCCAATGGAGTTGCAAGTTCCTAAGTGATGGTGAGCTTGGAGCTCTTTCTAACTGTGATAAGAACTCTTTTAGGAAATATAAAGAAGCATAATTACTCGTAACGAAATAGCTGAAACTATAAATTGTTCAATAAAAATTATAAAACCTTAGAATGAAATAGTATTAAAGAAAATAAAATAAAAAGTACTTTAAGAATATAAATAAAGATAAAAGTGAAAATAAAAAGTCTTTAAACATTGTCATCGTCGGATGGTTAGCGAGGTGGTGGTGGCTATGAGATACGAAGGTGCTAACAAATCTAATGTAGAGTAGAATCAATGTGATCAAAGTGCTGAAAACACTGCTGCTAAAATCGAGTAAGGCGCTCAGAGATGTTAGAGTATGAGGCCGCCGCATGAACTAGACGATGGATGGGTGGTGGCTGAGACGGTGGGTCTTCATGACGTGGAGGGACATCATTAGTAATGTCCTCTGGGTCTTCCTCCTCGACAGACTGGACCAGGCGATACTGGGAAGGGTCAATTCCACGTTGTTTCTCGATCATCCTTATATGTAGCATACTCGAGATGCCCTGTGGGGACATCTGGCCAATGAGAGTGAGGGAGGATGATTGTGCCACTGTGTTGAGAAGGCCGAAGTAGCGCCCCAAGCGAGTCACATAGGGGCCAATGGAGATGACTACCTTCCTATGTCACTCCGTCTGATGGTGAATGGCGAGGGCGATGAAATAGGCAAGGTCGAAGACGTGCCCATACGTCATACTCCATAAAAAGTAGGTGTCATTAGTGTTGACGACGCCGGTACTCTCTCACCACCCTGTCAGGGTATGGGCTAGGATGGTGTGTAAGTACCTCAGTGATGGGGCAAGAGCTAACGCCTTGGAGCAGCTAGGATCATAAGTGGCCGATGTAGGGACTAGGTCCTTCCAGCAATTTGAAGGAGAATAATAGATGTGGCGATTGAGGTTGTCAAAGTCATCATCGTCCATGAACTTCTTCGTATATAGTCCCAAAGCAATACTAAACTCAGGGACGCTCAACTGGCGAACTAAACCGCTGAGACAAAACTGAACCATTTCAGGATCATCGAACTCTATCATAACTGCTTGAATGTGGAAGGTCGAGCAGAGTTCTAAGGTGAGATCGAGATAAGTTGGCTCAATGATTTTGAAGAAAAGCCCTTATAGTTCAGTAGTCAGGAGAGCTCAGACCGTGTCAGCGAGTTGGATTTCCTCTAGTGCGGCCCAATCAATGCAAAGGCCTGCACCTAGGGGTTAGGCCCATAGTATCTAAAATAGTTCCTCCTGGAGTCCCACAGGAAAATGTAGAAATGGGTGTCGTATCTCAGTAGTAGGACTTGAGGAGGATGCTACTCCTTTCTACTTTTTCGAAGTGGGGACGGCGGTATTCTTACTATGTGGATTTGACATGGTATGCGGCTGATGAATGATGGTGGTGCTTGATAGAGGAGAGGTGCGGTGTTAGTGGGCGGCGGTGGCAGCGGTAGGGCATGGGTTGAGTGGGGAAAGAGAGAAAAAGAAGAGAAATGTGTAGGGAAAAGAGGAAAAGGGAAGATTTTGATGTGTATAGAGGAGGAAGGGAAGAGAAAGGGTGGATTTTGGGAGGTTTGTTGGAGTTGGAAGGGCGAAGGCGGTGGAAGGGCGGCGGCTAGGGTTATGGTTTTTGAGAAGAAGATGATGAATAGTGGGTGGTTTATATAGATATTGGGGCACACGGCTGTTGGGCATGCCCGTGTGCCCTAATTTTAGCCCGTGTATATCATGATTTTCAAATTTAGGCGCGTCTAAAATTTGGCCCACGCCCATGTTCTTTGGGTATGTTGATGTATACGGCCATGTCGCACGGCCGTGTCCTGCTTCATTTGCTTCTCCTATGCCCGTGTATGTATGTCCATACCCGTGTTATTTTGTTAGTCTTAACCACGGGTAGTGAGCACGGGCGTGTCGCACACCTATGTTGTTTTGACAGATTCATCCACAGCCATGTCGAACGGCCGTGGCAACTTATCGACTCCCGTGTTGGGGAGAAATTTTTCCCTATTTTCACACGGCCATTCCACACGGCCGTGTTGCTATCCGTGGTATGGGTACAGTCTAAGGAACGCCTGTGTGCCTGGCCTTGTGGTTCTGGAAAACCTGTGTTCAGTGACTCAGTTAGTGAATTAAATGTTAAAAACTAAAATTTAATGAAGTTAACACCGTTAGTGCCCGGGTTGCCTCCCGAGAAGCGCTTATTTATAGTCTAAGCTCGACTTACCTCTCTGTTGGGTGGTCATGGTGGTTCGAGGATTTTACATTCCTCATTCCTGCTATCAATTTTATCAAAATAAGGTTTGAGACGAGTACTATTTACCTTGAACGTATCGAATTTGGGATGAATTACCTCAGCTGTGCCGTGTGAGAAAATGCTAAGTACCATAAGAGGGGTTTCTCCATTAGGTTCAGAGGTGGTAATGTGAGGGTTTGCGGCATCTAGTAGTACCTTTTCTCCAACCTTAAGTTGATTTGGTGAAGCATTGGGTTCGTCATGGCATAGTTTTGGTTTATCGTGTGTTCTCAGTTTCTGAGTCCGCCATTCATCTACTTCCTCGACTCGTAGCCTTCGTTCTTCATAGATGGGTCCTTTGTTGTTACTTGAACATGGCTCATGTATGCTTTTCAGATATGTTTCCTGCAAAGAAGGTTGCACCACGTGGTCAGTTTTAATGGTACGATTTATACAATCACCCTCGATATTTGATGTGTTACTTGAATCGCGAGCTTGAAGGGCGATTGTCTCATCACCCATACGAAGTGTGAGTTCACTTGTACCAACATCGATAATGGTAATAGTAGTTGCTAAAAAGGGCCTTCCTAAAAATAGAGGCACGTCACTACCTTTTCTATGTCTAGAACAACAAAATCAATTGGGAATATAAATTTGTCAACTTTAACAAGTACATCTTCAATGATACCCCTAGGAAATCTAATAGTTTTATCTGATTCTCATCCTAATTTGTTTGGGCTTCCCAAGAACTAGTTGTTTAAAGATTTTATATGGCATGACATTAATGCTAGCCCCCAAATCAGCTAAATCATTACAACATCTAAGCTACCAATTAAACAAGGAATCGTAAAACTCACTAGATCTTTCAATTTGTTGGCCAGCTTATTCTGTAGTACGGCTGAGCACACTGCGTTCAACTCCACATGCGACCCTTCATCCAATTTTCATTTTTTAATAATTAAAGGAATTTACCAAATTGTTCGTCTGTGCGGTCTTTCCTTGTCGCATTGGGGTATGGCACTTGAGGTTTGTACTCTGTACTTACCTATTTCCACTCACTGTGGTCTACCTCATCCTTACCTTTGGTTACCACAATTCCTTGCCTTGGTTCTGGTTTAAGTTCCACTAACCCTTCCTCATCTTGAACAATAATTGCGTTAAGCTGCTCCTTTGGGTTAGTTTCTATATTACTCGGCAAGCTACCTTGTGGTCGTTCAGAAATCATCTTTGCCATCTGGCCTATTTAATTCTCGAGCCCCTGAATGGATGCTTGCTAATTTTTAAGAGCTGTCTCAGTATTCTGGAAATGAGTTTTCGACATCGAGATAAATTTTGTTAGTATCTCCTGAAGGTTCAGTTTATTTTCCTGCTGGTAAGGTGGTTGTTGAAAACCCAGAGGATGTTGTGGCCTTTGATTTCCTTGACCACCCCACAAAAAATTGGGATGGTTCCTCGAACCTGCATTATAAGTGTTACTATATGGGTTATTTTGAGGTCCAGAGTTATTACCCATATAGTGGACTTGTTCCTCTTTGGTGCTAGGGTTGAAGGTTGGATAATCTGGGTGTACTCCTCCTCCACTTGAATCACACCTCATCACTGGATGTACCTGAGTAGAACCATATAAACCATCAATATTTTTATTTAAGAGTCCTACCTGGTTAGAGAGCATAGTAACCGCATCGAAGTTGAAAACACCGGCTGCTTTCGTCGGCTTTGTCCTCATGACTTGCCACTGATAGTTATTTAGTGACATCTCTTCAATGAATTTGTAAGCTACTTTAGGTGTTTTGTTATTCAAAGTTCCACCGGCGACCGCGTCAATGACTTGCCTCATTGAAGGGTTCACACCATTGTAAAACGTCTGAACCTGTAGCCAAAGTGGTAACCCATGGTGAGGGCACCTTCTCAAAAGATCCTTGTATCTCTCCCATGCATCATAGAGTGTTTCTAGATCCATCTGCACAAAAGAAAGAGATGTCATTCCTCAACTTAGCCGTTTTAGCTGGCGAAAAATATTTAAGTAAAAACTTTTCGATCATTTGTTCCCAAGTAGTGATTGACCCTCGTGGTAACGAGTTCAACCACTGTTTAGCTTTGTTCCTCAATGAAAAGGGAAACAACCAAAGGTGTATGGCATCGTCAGAAATGCCATTGATTTTAAAAGTACCACAAAACTCTAGAAAATTCGCCAATTGATTGTTTGGATCCTCATTCTGCAAACCATCAAACTGAATAAATTGTTGTATCATTTGAATTGTGTTAGGTATCAGCTCAAAATTTTTTGTAGCAATAGTATGTCTAAATATACTTGACTCAGTTCCTGTTAAATTAGGCTTAGCATAATCATATATAGTGCGTGGAGCAGGATTCTGATTTACTGGATCAGCAGTAATCGCAAGAGGTAGTGGATTTTTCCTAATTTTTAGCCATCTCTTCGGTTGTGGTGTGAATGTCGTCCTCTTGCTCTTCCTCTATGTATCTTAGGCTTTGTTTTATTTCTCTTCGGTTTTTGTGAACTGTGTGATCGATCTCACTATCAAAAAGTAATGGTCCTGATAGGTTCTTTCTAGTCATAAACTATAAAAACCTACCAAAAAAAAAGAAAAAGAAGAATTAGTAAAGATAAGCTAGACTAAAAAATAAGAAGTAAATTGCAATAAAAGTAAAAATGGCTAAAGTATTAAAAATCAAGCGTTCCTAATATCTTAGCTCCCTGGCAACATTGCCAAAAATTTGATCGTGTTGATTCGTGATAAGTTTTAATAAATTTATATTTGACCGTTCTTGAAGACTAACTATTATCACGATGAAGGCAAGTGTACGTATCAAACAATAGTATAGTTTTAGCAAGACCGGGATGTCGAACCCAAAGGAACTAAAAGTACTAGTATTAACTATTTTCTTATTATCTAGCCTAAAAATAAAGGGGTTTGTTTTATCTAAACTAATTAACTAACTAAAAATTCACAGAAAGAAAATTGGGGAAAATACTTTTGGGAAATTCGATTGATTAAGACAATACCCAAGGAAAACTCCACCTAGACTTCACTTGTTAGTCGACTCTGAATTAGATGATTTATTCACTTGACTTGATCCGTTGAAATCCCTAATTTATATTATTATCTCTCTCGAGACTAACAATGTCTAACCCTAGGTTGATTAATGGAAATCTCTTTCTAATTAAAACCTCTAGTCTAGCATTAACTCGATTTATGGATTCCCTTATTAGGCTTGACCCTAATCCGGCAGATTTATGTCGTCCTATGTCTAGGATTGCATGCAACTCCGCTTAATTATGCTAGATCTTTTCTTAGACAGGGACTTTTGCTCCTCTAAATAAGCACATCAATACTTGAGTCAATATCCTAGAATATTAATGCAAGAATTAAGAACACATAATTGAGAACAAATAAAGTATTTATCATATAATTTAGAAAATAATACCAAGATCCATCTTAGGTTTCATTCCCCTTAGGTATTTAGGGATTTTAATTCATATTTGTAAAAGCAAACATCTTAAAAGAATAATGATAACAAAACATAAAGAAAACCCAAAACTCCTGAAGGGAAATTGAAGGGAGATCTTTAGTCTTGAAGGAGAATTTGGCTTCTGAGATGGATCAATCAGCTTTCTTCGAGTAAATTCCTACTTCCCACCCCGTGTGTTCCTTTTCATCCTTCTCTCTGGTGTTTAAATAGGGTTTAGAATGCCTTAGAACCCTCAAGAGTGGCCTTTTTTGAATAGAACTCAACATGGGCTCGACAGGGACACGCCCGTGTGACACGCCCGTGTTCGATTGCTCCAAACCGTGTTAGAGTCTATTGAATAGACACAGCCGTGTGGTTTACCCGTGTAAGTCGTGCTCAATTCTACTAAAAGGGCACGGACGTGTGGTCTACCCGTTTGAGGAAGTTCAGGCCGTGTTGATTTCCCACGTTGGCCCATTTTCTCCATTTTCTGCCCGTTTCTCGCTCTTTTTACTCTTCTATGCTCACCTAAGTATAAAACATGAAATTAAAGGATTAGAAGCATCAAATTCACCACATCTAAAGAGAATTCATCCATAAATATGCTAAACATAGGATAAAAATATGTATAAATTACGGTTAATCACCACTAAATGTAACACCCCAAACTCGGCCTAGACGTTATGGTCAAATCTGGCAATGTCATATTAAAGTGTTTTCCGCAAAGCGTGTTATTGAAAGAAAACCCTTTTTACATATTTACCATTGTTACTTGTTTTTAATGATGATTTTAAAACTCGTCATTTATCATGTTAAAACGTCTTTAATTTTTAAAACATTATCTCTTGCAGAAGCTTATAAAATGTGTTGTGTAAACGTGGTGTTTTTGAAAAACAGTTACCTTTTTAAAAATCTGTCTCTTTTCCTACAACTAATAATTTATATCAATGCAAGTAAAAATCTCAAATTAAAAGTTAAAACTTTAAAGAAGCCTTATTACATGAAAATACCCATACTTATAAATTAAGAATCCAATATAGAGGCATGAGCGGATGTGTGGCCACATTCGAGTCCTTCACAGCACTGATCCGCCTAAGGATTACCTGCACAGATGAGTAGAAGGGTGATTTTATGAAACTCAGTGTGTAATCCCTTAAAAAAAACAAACAATTAGTCATACAAGAGGCAAATACAATCTGAGCCTAAGCTCGTTTTAGTAACAGTAACGGTTTCAGTTAGGGCCCTAGCCCATTCAGTAAGAGCATAAGTGTGTGCCTTAGCCCATTCAATAACAGTATCAATACAGAATGCAAACAGAAATCCTACCCAACTAGCCTCTACACTCCACCCCGTCCAACTCTACACTCCATGTGGGGATAAAATCAACCCACCCATCCCTACACTCCAAAATAGCACTGGTTGCGGCACTAAACAGTGGTTGCAGTAGAGCTTCCAGTACAATACACTTCCTCCAATCAATAATAAACCCACCTCCATGCAACATATCATAATATCATGCATGTATGCAATATATAATGGCATGCTCGAATACAATCATACATACAATAGGGGCATATCAGTCATTTTACCTCATAGGGGCATAATAGTAATTTTGTAAAATTAGGGTCTCGATATACTTACTGACCCAACAGTAGGTCCACATTCGTCTCAGGCGACCTATGCAACCCTAATAGTGAAATAGTGAAAATGGGCCCAAGGCTCATAAGGCGGGCCCACGTGGGCCCACACATCGTGTGGCCCATTTAACCTAGAAATGGCCTTGGCCGTGTGGATTACAAAGCCTAGCCCAATATTCTCCACACGTCTGTATGGGGCCCACAAGCCCGTGGGGCCCACACGGCCCATTTCGGCCCAACATGGCCCAAAAAGACCTAAGCCCATGAAAACGCTCATGATGGCCTCTATTATCAAACGCCCACGTTTATGCATTCAGATTACTAAACGAGTAAGCGCACGCCTGTGTAGCGTCAATGGTCACGTTTTCTAGCTTTTGTCGATTTATGATTTGGGCAGTGTTACACACCTAATGTGATTTGAAGTTAATCCATGCTCCGAACACTCTTATTCCTGAATAAAAATCAATATGACATCTGATTAGTTACTTAACTCATGTTACAAATGGGATCTAACGAAGTTCCAAATCAATCACAATCTTCTTATCAAGAATCAATAGTAATCACACCTTTGGTTCTCAAGAGATGTGCCTATCAACCTCTACCACCACCTACACAAAAGTCACCTTCTTTTTGTTAGATCGATACCTGAAATATAATACCATCTCAATTGTACCCCACTTACCACCCAATACCATTTCTCAAAAAGTAACCTATGATCCTTTATGAAAAACTCCAACCACTTACCAACTCAATGATGTAGCATACAAAGAATTGAGAATGGAAGTTAATTTGAAAGAGTAAACCAAAAAAATGGTAATCGGTACGAAGAGAATGAAAGAAAGAGATGGTGTTTAGAGAAAGGAAAACCTAAAGGGGAACAAAAAGAGTAAGACAGAGGCTCACCTACCAGCATTCTGCCAACGAAGAACAATTGAGGGAGAGGAAGAGAAGAACCGTGTGCTCGAACCCAAATGATTAATGAACACTTGCCAAAACCGACAGCAAAATAGAAAGGGTGAGATGGGGTGTTCGACCAAGGTAACAAAGTGAAAAGGGAAAAGAATAGAGAGAAAGAAAAGAGGGGGAGAGTATTCGGCAAAGCTTTAGAGTGAGGAGAAAAAGATGTAATCAAACAAGAGGAAAGCTGATTGGGGAAAAGAGAGAGATGTCTATTCGACAAAAGCAAAGAACAAACATACGAAATACCTAAATGTTCAAAAGCAAAATTCTACTGCCCAAAAACAAAGAATGAAAAAAACCCGAAAGAGAAGTCCGAAGCTGAAAACAAGAATAGAGCAATTAAAAAGTTCACAAAACACGAAATAGAGTACTCAAACTCATCCAAGCTGAAATCTTGAGTGCCATAGTCCAAATTCGGCACACCATTCCCTCGCCCATCACTTCCCTTGATTTTTTCATAAAATCGTCCTCAATCCCTCTTAAAATTCGGCTACACAACCCCCACACCTCTCAAACACTCCAACCGCCCACTAGCCTCAGAGTTCCACTTACATTCAACCACCTACATAGCACAGCAGCAAAATAAACTCATCTTGTGTAAAACAGAACTCGAACTCAAGACCGTTAGCAGCAATGACACACCACTTACCCCTTAGACCAGCAAGCCCTTTCTGTCATAAAATACTCATATTTATTTAAAAGCCTACTAACTATAGGCAAAGATTTAATCCTTAAAAACAAAACTTTTTGCACATGCCCAGGCTTGAACCCAAGACTTCTCAGGCACTCCCTAGGACACTTAACCACTAAAGCAGACATGCAATTGTGTCACAACCATACAAACATAATAACTCAAGATTTGGGGCATTACAGAAATACCAAAACCTATTTTTTTGGAAAGATTTTTGGGGACAAAAATTTCTTTAGGAGGGAGAGTTATAACAACCCATTTTCAGTGATATCGGAATAGTCGTTTTGGGACCACAACTCTGATAAGAAAAATGTTATTTTATTATTATGTTAATGACTTTGGGACTATATTAAGGTCGTATTTAAATTTTGTTAAGAAATTTTTATGTTTAAGTAGTTAATTAAGTGAAAAAGACTAAATCGTAAAAGATAAAAAATTGAGTTCTATTAGTTAAAAGGGTCTAATGGCTATGAAACCTTAAACTAAAGGACTTGAGGGATAAATAAACCATTTAATGAATTAGTGGATGTGCATGGTACGATTTTATTGAAATTTTGTTAGTTTTTAAAGAATAATATGGTAAATAGGTAAATAAGCTTAACTGATTTTATTTTTGAAGGTATCATCTTTTATTTTTTACCCTAGTTGATTTTAAAGAACAAGAAACTCCATGGATGAATGCTTCAGTCGGCTAGGTTTTTTATAGTGCATGGTATGTGTTTTTCATCCATGGATGAAACTACATTTAGGTATTGATTTGTGAAAATAGTAAAATTTCATGTTAAATTTATGAAATGATGGCTTCATTAAGTCGGTTTGAGTCTCTAAAGAGTTTGTTTAGCCTATAAGGAGGATTAAAATGGTTAAATTTGAAGTTATAAGGTTAAAGACTAAATTGTGAAAAGTTAAAATATTAGTGACAAAATTAGTAATTTTGCATAAATGTGAATTATGGATTGAATTGAATTTTTAAGGTTAATTGAAGTATTTAATTAAATATAATTATCTATTTAGTTCAAGACAAACCACAGACGAACCTAGATCGAGGTGAAACAAAAGCTTCGGATTAGTTCGGCCTAACTACTACATCCATAGTCATTGAGGTAAGTTCATATGAACGGTTATCGTGTTTATGTTATTTTTATTAAATTTTATTATGTTATTTTTAATGTAAATGGTCTACATATATAAACATATCACTACTATGATGAGTTGAAGGATACTGAGTCCTGGTTGAACCTTAAGAATTCTTAAGATACGAATGACATGTCATTAGGGATTTCATATTTCGGGTGCTAGTCTAGAATGTCCTACCGATGGCTGAGGTCCTACATATGTTGCGGATTCTCCACTACTCATGTGAGCAGCCCACTTCACAGCTCGTGTGAGCAATGATGTAAAGAAAAGGTTACGGTTATATGTAAAGGCACACTTCGTATGAGCTTTCTTGAGTATCTGATGAAATTCTAGATTTTTCAACACACAAGAAAAGGAAAAAGGAGATGATAAGTATGTAAATGCAAAGAATCATGACATTATGGAACATTGAAGGTGCAAAATGTTATGTTTATACATGATGAACCATATATCCTATAGATGATTTCATATATATATGAGCAAGTGTAATAACTTGTGAATTTGATGATGTTGTTTAGGCTTATGTCAAGCTTATGGTTAAGGTTGATTTTATGCTTATGCTTTATATAGGCAAATGATATGGTATGTTAAGTTTGGTTTATACGAGCTTACTAAGCATTTATTGCATACGTAGTTTCTTTTCTTTGTATTATAGATTATTAAAAACTCGATATGGTTGGAAGCTCGATATGGTTGGAAGCTCATAAGAGATCTATCACACTATCCAGAAGTCAATTTGGTAGATTTTGTGCATTTTGGCCAAGGTTTATAATGATATGTATAGGATGAATTGTAATGGCATTTTGATGAATGTTTTGGCATGTTTTGGCATGTATAAGTTTTGAAAGTTAGGTTGGTTTAGTTCCATTTGGTGCTTTGTAAAATTGTGTCATTTTGGTTATCTTCTTATGCATGTTTGTTTGGTTCTTTATGGTATGTTTGGAATGGTATGATAATGGTCAAATTTGTGGCATGTTTTGGGTAAGTATTGAGCTAGAACATGATGCTTTAATTGTGGTATTATTGATATGTTTAGGTAGGTGTTGTTTGTATGTGTTTGAGGCGCCTTTGAATTGCATATTGGTTTATGTTTTGGTAATGTTCAGGTCCCCTTAAAGTGTGCTTAAATGGGTTGAAAATTCATGCATGAAATGGTCTTGTATATGGCTTGATTTAAGGTAAGATTTGGGTCCACACGGTCTAAGAATAAGGTCGTGTGTCATCTGATGATTTATTTAGGGTGCAAGTCAGTGAGTTACATGGCCTAACACATGGCCTGACACATGGGCGTGTGGATCAACTCAAAAAGTTACACGGTCTAGCACACGGGCGTGTGACACTACTCAGAGAGTTACACAGGTAAGGTCATAGGCTGGGACATGGCCTTGTGTCCCTAGTTCAAAGGTTACATAGCCTAAGACAAAGGCGTGTGTCTTAGCCGTGTGAAACACACGGCCGTGTGACCCCTGTTTTACAAATTTTGCTTCTTTTTCCCAAATTTTCTAAATTGTTTCAAAATTATCCCAAATTTCTTCTAAGCTATTTTTAAGGCCTCAAGGGCCTGATTTAGGGACAATATACATGTATATGAATTATTTATGGTGTGGTTAAGGTATTTAAATGATATAAGTTTAAATGTTTTTGACTATAAGGAAATGCACCGTAACCTTAATCTTGCGGCAGAGACGGGTTAGGGGTGTTACACCTAGGGATATTTTCATGGACCCCATTATCCAATTGTTCTACGTATCTCTATGGGACCACGAGTCTAGAAATACTAAAGGCCACATATGAGATACAATACTTGGGCGAAGGAAAGAGGTGTAAGTAACCCTTAAAATAATTTCATTTAGAAAACCAACTTAGAATATTTTATAGACATAGATATGGATAATATTATAAACTTTGTAATTGAAGGAAGGGGTAAATGGAAGTATCGAGCAGGTACAAATATCCCAGTATCTTTTCATCAAGCCATTATGTTTATTGAAGCTAAGATGTGGATTCAATTCATTTCCACATGAATTGTACCTGCTTTAAATGTTTCTAATGTTAATACTTTTAGAGTAGTTTTACTTTATGCTATTTTGTAGAAAAAACAGGTTTGTGTTGGCAAATGGGTCCACCAGAACATGGGATGATGCATTAGTAGTCAGAAGGTGGGAGTATTCTTTTCCCATCTAGTGACGGCTTTATGCAAAAAAGTGGGTGTACCTATGACATCCAATGAGCAGTCGTTGAAACCATCTCCAAGCATTATCGGGGACACCTTGTTCCAACAATACATCAAGCTGTGGGCCAAACAAATAAAAGACTAGAACAAGCGACAACAAGAAACGACAACTACACCCACTTCTTCAAAAAGGTTGGCACAAGCTCAACAAGATGTTGGTGAGAGCAGTCATCCAAAGTTAGATTTGATGATTCGGTGAATACAAGAATTGGGGCCAATTTTTAAGTAGTTTTGCTAGGCAAAATAACAATTGAGTCCCCAATTATACACTAGATATGCTCAGTTCAACGAGCAACAAAAAGATGTAAAAGCCCGTTTTCAGTCAAATCGACACAGTGGTCTCGGAACCACAAATCTGAAGTAGAAATATTTATTTTATTATTTCTTTAAGGTCTACAGCATGATAGAATAATTGTGTGAAAATTTTGTTAAGAAATTTTATTGATTAAGTGCTCAATTTAATTAGAAGGACTAAATTGCAATAGGTGCAAAATTTGGTTCTTAAAGGTAGTAAATTGTTATAAAATTTTAATTAGAGGTTCTTAAATGGCAATTAGACCATTATACTTTAGGACAAAAATGAGCATAGAGTAACTGAATTTATAAATTTTAAGTGAATGGTAATTTGGTAATTTACTAAATAAAGACAAATTAACTAAATAAAAGATGTCCATCTTCTTCAATTTAGTCCCCCTAGCCGAATTTTTTGAGGAGAAGACATAGCTAGGGTTTGGCCAACTTTCAAGCTCGATTGTAAGTCCGTTCTTGTAACGTTTTTAATGATTTCTATATTTTTGAGATCGTGGTAGCTTAATCTAGCTATTTCAAGGACTAATGTGGAAGAAAGTTAAAGTCTAAAATTTTACCCATGTTGAATAAGTTTGTTTCTTTGATGTTTGATGGTAGAAAATGCATGTTAGTTGTTAGTTAAACAACATTTGTAAAGTGATTTTCAGTAAAAATGTCAAATAATGACTTATTTATAAAGTGTTGTAAAATGTATGGTAAAGTGTGAATAAATAAAAATATGGGCTGTTATGAGTAAGGGTAAGGTTCGGCTAGGCTTGGGTTGTGAAGAAATTGAAAGAAATTTATTTTTACGAGCCTAAGGACTAAATCATAAAATGTTGAAATATTAGCGGCAGAAATGTAATTTTTACCATAATGTGATTTTGGACTGAATTGAATAGCTTGATGATTAAATGAGTTAAATGAGGTATTATAGATCAAGAAAAATGAAGTTCGAGTCTAGATCGGGGGAAAAATAAAGTAATTGACGAATAGATCCTTTAGCCATTTTTGTAACCGAGGTAAGTTCGTATGTAAATAAGCTTTATTATAATTGTATCTTAAATGCTTTAATTTTGTATGAATTGTGTAAATGACTCTACGGACACGTTCGATGACATTCTGGCAAGTGAGAAATCTCAATCGAACCCTAGGAATAGATTATGATACAAATGACATGTCACTAGGGTATTATGTTATGTGAACCGAGTGCTGGTCCTATACGTCCTACCGGTGGCTGAGTATACCAGCATATGTTACTGTTACTTGATAGCTTGTGTTAGTAGCACCGTGTAGCTATGTCTTGACTGACAACATCTTGTATAAGCAGGCCCATTGATGGCTCGAGAGCGAGCATATATGTGTTGTGAGATAGAGGTAGCAGTGGCTATATATGTGACACCTTGTGTGCAAGGTTTCCCGAGTATCCAATATTATTATTCTGAGTAGTTCATTGGGTATGCCGATGATGAGAGTATGTATGAAATTATTACAAGATGGTACAGGTATGTACATAAAGCTTATGATTATTAAATTCGTGAAATGATGATTTCAAGGTAAGTTTGTGATGGAATGAATTATGGTCACGAGATTATGGTAAATTACATTATCTTATATTATATTATTTGAATGTTAAATGTATGGTAAGATTTTATTATTTCTTTCATACCAGCTTACTAAGCTATATAGCTTACTCCGCTTTATTTTTTCATATTTTATAGTGTTACCAAGCTAGCTCGGATTGGAGATCGTCAGAGATCGCATCACACTATCAATTTGTCATTTTGGGTATCGATGATTTTAAACATTTTGAGTATATGGCATACATAGGGACTTGGTCATTTTGGGTATATGTGTCATTATGAATTTGGCCAAATGTGTTGGCTTATATTTGTTTGAGGTGATTTGATATTTAGCCATGTAATTGGCTTATTTTGGCTAAAATGGTTGTAAGCCTATTTATATAAGTATATGTACCAATGCCTTTCGTTTATGTATTTCATAATGGTTCGCTATATGTTTATTTATGGCTATGTAGCTTTGTTGTTTAATGATTGAGTTTGGTTCATTGGTATGCTAGATGATCTATATAATACAATGCACATTAATGGTAGCTATATTGAAGCTTGTAGAATATAAGTTTGGTATGATTTGGTTTGGTGAACTATGATGTTGTAAGTATGTTAGGTATTGAAATGACATGTTTTAGCCTTGATTATGGATGTTTTGCTTGCCTAAGTATGCTATGATTTGTGCCATTTGATGTTGTGTATGTGTGTGCAAATAAGGGTGGCAAATTGGCTTGGTAGATAGCCTTTATTTTTGTCCACACGAGTAGACACACGGGCGTGTGTCTAGGCTGTGTGTGACACACCACCTAGCCCATGGGCATATGTTTCGGCCGTGTGTCCCCTGTACCCTAAATTTTGAGAAATAGAATGCTCAGAATTGAGCACATGGGTAGAGACACGGGCGTGTGTCTCAACCATGTAAGGGACACAACCCCGGACATGGGCGTATGTCCTGGTTGTGTGAAGTCTGCACCTATTTTATGAAAATTAATTAATCACACAGCCTAGCACGCGGGCGTGTGGCTTGGCCGTATGACTTCAATTTGTTCATGCCTTGTAAAACAGAGAGTTACACGGGTTAAGGACACTGGCGTATGTGATCACACGGCCTGCCCAGATGGGCATGTCCCAAATCACACGGGCGTGTGAACCCTATACTTGGGAAAATTTTCCTAAGTTTGCGGTTTATTCTCGAACCACTTCGAAAGCATGATTTGGGCCTCATAGGTTCGTATTGGGGACTTTATGACTGAACGCAAATGGTTTTAAATTTGGTTGAAATTTATGACTCAAAATTGTATGATTATTTGCGATGTAAGTTAGGAAATGCCTCGTAACCCTGTTTCAGCGTCAGATCGGGTGAGGGGAGTTACATTTAGTGGTATCAGAGCTATGGCTTAGTCGATTAACAGACTAATGTAGCATGTGTGAGAGTCTAGCTATACATTCCATATATAATTGATCATAGTATGACGACTCCTGACAATTTAAATTGTATTTTCATATTGTAAATGGATCCTAACCGAGATGTAGCTGATGATGTTGAAAGTAATGTGCCGGCTCTCACTCAAGGGATTGTGCCATCTCAAAGTAGACCAGTAATGGTTAGTCAGAGAGGAAAGGCTAGGGAAGCCTTTTTCCAAAGGATGAATAAGTGGTTTGCCGAGTTTGTTCGAAAAAATTCAACTGCTCAACATCTTCTGCCCCCACCTAACCCCCAACCGATTCCCGTAGCTCCTCAAGGTGTGGAATTGTTAAGACTGAATTAGCCTCTAGTTGATAAGATTAGAAAATAAGGGGTTGAAGAATTTATAGCTAATATGGACGATGATCCCGAGAGAACGAAGTTTTGGCTTAAGAACTCTATCAGGGTATTTGATGAGCTTTCTTGCACACTAAATGAGTGCTAGAAATGTGCTATGCACTTCTTAGGGACTCGGTAAATCAGTGGTGGAATACTCTTGTATCCGTGGTATTGAGAAAAAGAGTTACTTGGGAATTCTTTCAAGATGAGTTCAAAAAGAAATATACCAGTCAATGGTTCATTGATCAGAAACGCAATGAGTTTTTAGAGCTGAAATAGAGCCGTATGTCTATGACTGAATATGAGCGAGTGTTTGTTAGGCTTAATAAGTATGCTCGAGAATGTGTTTCCACCAAGGCCATCATGTGTAAAAGATTCGAAGATGGGTTGAATGAGGATATCAAACTGTTAGTTGGGATTTTAGAGTTGAAAGAATTTGTTGTGCTAGTTGATCGAGCTTATAAAGCTGAAGAGTTGAGCAAAGAAAAGAGAAAAGCTGAGTTCGAGACTAGAAATTCGAGAAAAAGACAGCTGAATAAGTTATTTCAATCTTCGTGAAAGAAATTGAGGGATTTGTATACTCGTTCAAATGTTTCAGCTGGGTATCCCAACAGAGATCGTGGGAAGTAATATTCGGGTTCTAAGGCCCAAACTAAGTCAATAGCGAGCGTTGGTAATGCTAGGTCTAATAGACCTGAATGTCAACACTGTGGTAGATGACATCCCAGTGAATGCAGAATGAATAATCGAGCTTGCTTTAAATGTGGCTCCCCAGATCACTTTATTCGAGATTGCCCTGAAATGGTTGAGAAAGATAATTTTCAGAATGCAAGACCGAGCAACACTGCCACTAGAGGGAGACCACCAAGAAATACGAGAAATGGGAACAGTAGCAGAGGTGTAACAAAAGATTTAACTGAAGATCAAAGGTCAGAGCACCTGCTAGAACCTATGCTATTTGCACTTGCGAAGATGTGTCATCTCCTGATGTTATCACTGCTATAGTTTTTCTCTATGATACTAATGTAGTTGCATTGATTGATCCTGGATCGACTCATTCTTATATTTGCATGAATTTGGTATCTAGTAAGAATTTGCCTATTGTGTAATAGCCCGTTTTAGGGTCAAATCAGAATAGTGGTTTCGGGACCACGAATCCAAAGTAGAAATAATTATTGTGATATTGTTTTAAGGTCTATAGTATGATTGAATGATTGCATAAAAATTCTGATAAGAAATTTTATCGATAGGGTGTCCAATTTGACTAATAGGACTAAATTGCAATAGGTGTCTAATTGCTATGAAATTTTAGATTGGAGGTTCTTAAATGGTATGTAATGCCCCGAATTTTAAGCCTAGATGAATTGGGCTTTGGGCTTTGGGTCTCATAAATTTTTTTTAAATGAGCAAGGAAATGACAAATGACATGTTGGCTATAAGGGTTTAAGGAATTTAGAGTGTCTAGGTATGTTGGAGAAGTTCTGGGTTTGAATTTTGTGGTGGAGGAATTTTAATTTAATTATTAAAACAACCAGGGTTGGGAGTAGTTGGGCTTTTAAATAAAAATAGGGGAAAATGGCATAAAAAAGCCTTGAGGTAGAGTGGCTAAGTGACGCCACTTAGGGTGTAGGGAGGTGGCGTTAGTGGTTAGCAAGGAGATCCATGGTTCGAATCCTAACTTAGTATTTTTAGAAGTTTAATTTTGGCCTTCTAGAAGGTTAGAAGTGGCGTGAAGATGGACTTTAAGGGGAGTGTTCAGAAGAGAAAATTTAAGAAATAGATTGGGGAGTTATCAGGGAGAAAAATGAGGAGATGAGAAGGAATGGAGCAGAATTGGGAATTGAGGATCAGGCAATTTGGCTAGAGGCTATAAATATGTGCCGAGTTTGGGATCCTAGGCTAATGCCAAATTTTTCATTTTTTTTCTTTAATGCCGATTGGCTTTTCCATCTTTGCTAGCTGATTCTTTTGCCATTCTTTCTCTCCTTAGATCTCTTTTGATTTACCCTTTGGGTTAGCTGATTCTTTCTCCTACTCTTCTTCTTTAATTTGTGCCAAATAAACCTTATTCACCATATTAGTTTGAAAGCTAAAAAGTCGAATCTCCCTTGGGCCGAATACTCTTTGGCCGAATACCCTTGGTGCAATTACTACTCCTTCTACTTCGGTTAAATCTAGTGTAAGTGTTGCTCTTCCAATCGGTTTTCCTAAGAATCTATTACGCTGTTCTTCCTTCACTCTTTCTAATCAACTCTGGTAGGGAATTAGTATCGGATCTCAGATTGTAGCTCTCTGCCGAATTGCTCCTAAGGTGTTTTGCGATTTTGGTAAGTATTCCTCTTTTATTATCTAAGATTGGCCGAATGGTCTTAAGTGAGATAAGGGGGTGAATTATGTTGGATGCGAGTCCCCTAGTATTTGGTTTTAATGAGTAAGATTAATGCAGATCTAGGGAATACATGATCAAGGAAAAGCTACTAGGGATTGGTGTTCAAGGTAAGGTTAAGGTGCGGTTTCGGATTTGGGTAAAATATGTATTAAGCATACGACTAATTGAAGGGTGATATCATTTGTAGTTTGCGACTAAGGGAAATCGCAACACGCTTTATTACCAGGTGTGTACATATACTGCACACATACAATAAATTGGCAAATCTCGAAATGCCGAAATGTCGAAAAGCTGAAAAGCTGAAAGTTTGGCTACAACAGACTTGCGAGTGCGCGAACACTCGTGAGGGGGAAACCGATAGGTTGTCTGAGGCCCATGGACGATTCCATGGACTTGGGCTATGATTTGGCCAACCGAGCCAGAATGGGCTTAGTGGGATTGACGGGCTGATGGGCCCATAATAGGAAAATTTTGATAACTGATGCTATGTGACAGAAATTCGTATGTGAGCATGTGTATAATGTGATTTGGGCCTAATGGGCCATATAAATGTGAATTGGGCCTAATGGACCGTATACAGGTGATTTGGGTCAAATGGCCCATATGAACATGATTGGGCCTAATGGGCCATATACAGGTATGTGAATTTGACTGGGCTTTGTAAGGGGTTTTGGGCCTAGTATATAATGATTGCATAAAACTCAGTTAATTAAATGAGACCGTGGACAAGTCAAAGGGTTAAGGTGTGGCAATGGGTATATGCATGTCTAGGATTGGATCTAGGGAGAGCTTGGTACTTAAGCAATCTTATTGACTCACCTCCTCTTCTCTGGAATCCTACCTGGTGCATAGTATTCGTTCATATTAGCTCACAGGACTTGTTAACAGGCCAAGGTAAGTGAAAACCGTAAAGAAAGGGAAAATTATTGAAATGCCCCTAGGAGAAAAAATGACCAAAATACCCCTAGGTGTTGAAGGTAAGTTTTATGGATGTGACATGCATACATATGATATTCTACTTAGGTTGCATATGGGTTGAGAATTTTGGAACGGAGGAAGTATATGAGGATCGCATGGTTGCTTGACGACCGTGGATCCACCGAAGGCTTTTTAAGCCCATTATATGATTAGCAGCTTGCTGTAATGAAGGTAGCTCTGCAACTGATATATCATTGAAGTGTATCGGTTGGGTGGGTCGATATTTATATCCCCACATAAAGTGTACCGGGGGATGAAGCTGAAGTGTAGCGGATGGATTATTGGGGTAGGTTGCATTGCTCTGCATTGCATGTGTGATTTTATGATGATTGATGAATGCTTGTTGCTCGACGAGGGTGTACACACTGAGTTTGTGAAATCTCACTCCATTCTTTTATTTTTCTCAGGTAATGCTCACTAGGAGGTTCGAGGTTTGAAGGGACTCTAGGTGGCCAGCTAGCAAGACAACTTGAACTTGGTTGTTTTAAAAGCTTTTAGTTCCTGATTATTAAGTGATTTTAGATTGGATTGTAATAAGGCCTCCCCTTTTTGTTGTTATTTGGATTATTATTCTTATGCATTGTAATTGCGAGAAGTTGAACAGGGTTTTTCTAAACCATAGTTTTTATTTACTACGTTTCTGCAACGAAACTTTTAATTGATAAACTTTCTTAAATCAAATGTTTTAAACAAAGCTTTCGCAACTGAAAAGATTGTTTTCATAAGTTAACTAAGGTTTCATATCTCAAAGGAAGGGTTTTTAATGAAAACAAAGTTTTCGCTAAAACACTTCAATATGATGCGCCAGATTCGGCCATAACGTCTGGGTCGGGTTTGGGGCGTTACATGGTAATTAGACCATTATACTTTAAGTTGGATAAAAATGGACATGGTTAGATAAAAATGGACATGGTTGGATAAAAACGGACATGGTTAGATAAAAATAAAAGATGTCATCTTCTCAATTTCATCCTCCCATGGCTGAAAATCACAAGAGAAGACATAGCTAGGGTTTGCCAAGCTTTCAAGTTCGATTGTAAGTCCGTTCTAGCCCCGTTTTTAATGATATTCATGTTTTTGAGATCCTTGTAACCTGATCTAGCTATTTCAAGGACTAATCTGAAAGAAAGATGAAGTTTAAAATTTTACCCATGTTATATATTTGTGTATTTTGATGTCTAATGGTAGAAAATGCATATTTGATGTTAGATAAATAACTTTTGCTAAGTGATTTTCAGTAAAAATGTTAGAAATGACTTATTTGTAAAAGTTATAAAATGAGTAGTAAAAGTGTGATTAAGTGGAAAATGTGGGCTGATATGAGTATGAAAATGGTTTGGCTAGGCTTGGGTTTTAAAGAAATTGATTACATTTCATTTTACGAGACTAGGGACTAAATTGTAAAAATGTGAAACATTAGGGGCAAAAATATAATTTTTCCATAATATGATTTTTGGGCCAAATTGAATAATGTGAGTATTAAATGAGTTAAATTTGTTATTATAGATTAAGAAAAACGAGGTTCGAACCTAGATTGAGGGAAAAACAAAGTGTTTGATGATTAAGTCCAATTCTACTATTTTTGTACCGAGGTAAGTTCATATGTAAATAATGCAATGTTATATTTATGTTTGAAATAATTTAATATTGCATGAATTGTGTGATTGACTCTTTGGACATATTCAACAAAGTTTTGACAAGCAAGAAATCTCGGTTGAACCTTAGGAATAGAATAGGATACGAGTGACATGTCATTAGGAACCCATGTTTATATGTGTTTATGTAATCCGGGTGCTGGTCTTGTACGTCCTACCAGTGGCTAGGTATTCTAGTATATGTTCCGGTTACCTGACAGCTTGTGTGAGCAACACTGTGTAGTTACATCTTAATTGACAGCTTGTGTGAGCAGGCCCGTGAATAGCTCGAGAGTGAGCCTATATGTGTTATGAGATATGAGGTAGCTTTGACTACATATGCGGCACTTATGTGCAAGATTTTTTGAGTATCCGATAATATTCCAAGTGTTCAACCGGAGTGTCAAAGATGTGAAAGGTTGTGGTTATGTTCGAGTTGGTACAGGTATGTACATAGAACTTATAAGTAATAAACTCGATGGGTGATGAACTCTTGGTAAGGTTGTGATTGAGCAAGTTATGACTATGAGATTTGTAACAGCCTTGTTTTAGCTAAATCAGAATAGTGGTTTCAGAACCACAAATCTGAGGTCGTAAAATTATTTTAATATTATTTCTAGTGTTAGCAGCATGTTATTTGATATGTGTGAAAATTTCGTAATTTAATAAAAGGACTAAATCGCATAAAATGCAAAAGTGGCATACTAATTGTTTAAGTATTTATTTTCTATGATTAATTAAATGTGAGGTCCTTATTATGTGATTAGACCATAGTTAGTGGATATAAATGGTCATCCATTATATGATTTTATAATGTTTTCATTAATGGCATTAAAGTAACTTTGTGAATAATGTTATTTCATTAAAAAAAAACATTATTTTGTTCATCTTTTCACCACCATTGCCGAAAATAACAAAGAAAAGAAACCATTTTAAAGCTTTTAGGTTCGACACATTGAAGTTTAAATTGAGGTATGGATTTTGTTCGATTTTTGATAATTTTTAAGTTTTTGAGATCGCTACTTCGAATACTAGCCAACCCATTGATGATAGCTTAATGTTTTTGTTGTTTGATGATGAAAAATAAATATTTTTTGATAGATTATTATGTTTAATTAAGTGATTTTTGATAAAAATGCTTATTTAGGATTAAATTATGAAATTTGAAAATATAGGGGTCAAAATGTGAAATAAATGAAATTAATGGGCTGCTAGGACCTAGGGAGAATTCGGCCTAACATGAGTTTATAAAAAATTTTGTATATTTTGTGTTGTTTTGAAATAGGGACTAAATTGAAATATATGAAATATTAGGGGCTAAAGTGCAAATTGCTCATTTATGTGTTTTGGATGAAAAGTTAATGAATATATATAATTAAACAAGTTAAATTTGTATTAATTTAGATCAAGAAAGGAAGAAATTGGATTTGGATCGGGGGAAGTCGAAAGTTGTTGAATAGTCGTTCCGGTCCGTTTGTTCCATGTGGGGTAAGTTCATAAGTAAATAAATGTCCTTTAATGCAAATGAATATGTTTTATATATTGCCAAATTGATATGTATATATATAGACATGTTGCCAAATTGATTGAGCATTTGATGGTTTGTTTTGAGCTTGAATTAATTGAATTACGACGTCCAGAAGCCCCATACGAAACATAGGAATAGAATAGGATACGCATGTCATGACATTAGGATTTTCGAGGTGTGATTTCATGTAAGACCATGTCTGAGACATTGGCTTCGTATACAATTCGTGTAAGACCTTGTCTGGGATAGTGGTATCAATATGTGAAAACATGTAAGACCATATCTAGGATATGGCATTGTACGAGCTTAAATGATTTTTGTGTATCCTTTATGATTTTGAATGGTTCAACGGGCAATATCGAGTCGAGATCAAATGTAAAATTGAGCTAAATGATTCAGGTACGTGTGAAGTTTATATGTTCATGAAAGATTAAGGTAAGTTTAGTACTTTGACGTGGTAATATGAATTTTACATGATAAAAGGTGATTATATATGTATGTGATATTGGTTATATTCGGCCAACTAGAATTAAAATGTAAATGTTCTTTTGATGATTTATTTACTTATGGCTTACTAAGCTTTTCAAGCTTTCTTTGTGTCTTTACTTGATATTTTATAGATTTTGGAAGCTAGCTACGAGCTTGGGGGTTGTCTTGGAACATCGTCACACTATCGATCGCCATTTTGGCACTTTGAAAGCTTGAATTTATGGCATATGGCATGTATAATATAATTGGTTTTGAAAATGGCTCGAACATGATGTTAATGCTTGTGTGTATTCGGTCATGTCTTAAGCTTATTTTGGAAGTATATTTCATGGTAAATATGTTTGTGATGTTGGTGATATGATTGGGCAATAAGAAATGGTAAGTATGTTGTATAATCGGCTTTATAGTTAGCTCATTTTAGAAGTATGAAAAGTGCTATAATTGGCTTGGTAATAAGGTAAAATGATGAATATATATATTTGATTGTGTATTAGTTGTGTTGATTCAGTTTGTAATGGCAAAATATACACATATATTATGCTTGAATGGTTGGGTTTTTAGGTACGGTTTATGATGGAAAATGATGATTATATTTTTAGTATGTTTGATGGACATTTGAATAGCTATAAGTGACATAGTCGTTTTGATATTATAATTTTAAGATAGTATGTTAAGATTCAGATTGAAAGATGGAAATGGTATGAATTTTTGAATGTTGTATTGATGACCGAATAGATGGTTGTTTGAATGGCTGGTATATGAAGTTTAAATATGACAATTTGCATGTGAAATAGGTATGCTTGAATTGTCAATTGTGCTTAATTGATAAATGTTATTATGATGAAATGGGTAAAAATTTTAGAGGTTAATTTGCTAGTCAAATAGATGATGAGATGAATGGCTAAGTATATGAAATTTGGATCGGTTTAGAGCATGTGAATTTGGTGTAATATGATTTGCCTATTTGTGACCAAATATGGTTAATAATATTAATATGTTTAAATTTTAAAGTGTGAATTGCTTATGTATTATAAGTAGTAAATCATATTTGGTTTTAGTTGGTTAAGTGGTTCATATATGCAAATGTGATTTATATTATTGAGCTGCTGGCTATTATTCGAGTTTTAAAAATTTTGTGATTAAGTTAATATAATTTTGTGCATGTTTTTAATTGAAAGACTGTTCTGAGCTATGTTTTGGTTGGTAATGCCTCGCAACCCTAATCCGACGACAGATACGGGTTAAGGGTGTTACAAGATTTTAGTAACATTTATGTTATCTCACATTATATAAATTGCATGATTAAGGTGTTGTTAAGATGCTTATTATTTTCATATGAACTTACTAAACTATATAGCTTACTCCCCTTTCTTTCCCTTGTCTTATAGTGTTACCAAGCTAGCTCGAGTTCGGATATTGTCGGAGATCCATTCACACTATCAACAATTATTTTAGTATCAATGAATTCAACATTTTGAATTATGACAAGTATAGGAGACTTGGTCATTTTGTTATGTGTCATAATTGATTTGGCCAAATGTGTTGGCTTATATTGGTTAGAATTTCATTTTGTATAAGGCTATTGAAAATGGGCTAATATTGGTTATAAGTATATTCATATAATGATGCCTTTCATGAATGATGTGTTGATGTCTTGGTTGTGGATGTTTGGTTGTACGTATATGTTTGGATTGGTGCTATGTTATGTTGTGTAGGTGTCTGCATTAAAGGGTGGTAAAATGGCTTGGTAAATAGCCTTATTTTTGTCCACATGGGTAGACACACAAGCGTGAGTCTAGGCCGTGTGCGACACATGATTTGCCCCACAGGCATGTGTTTAGGTCGTGTATCCCCTGCACCTTAGTTTTGAGAAATAGAATGCTCAAAATTGAGCACACGGGTAGAGACACGGGCATGTGTCTCAGTCGTGTGGACGAAACGACTTCGAACACGGGCGTGTGCCCTGGCCGTGTGAAGTCTGCACCTATTTTAGAAAAATTAATTTTTCACACGGTCTAGCACACAGGCGTGTGACTTGGCCGTGTGATCTCAATTTGTTCATGAGTTACAAGCTAAAGAGTTACACGGGTTCGGGACACGGGCGTGTGTGACCACATGGCTGCCCATATGGGCATGTCCCATATCCACACGGGCGTGTGACCCCTATATAGTGGAAAAACTTTCTATGTTGTGCAAAATTTCTAAAGTTCTCGGTTTAGTCCCGAACCACTTTTAATGCATGTTTTGGGCCTCGTAGGCTCGTATCAGGGACTTTATGATTAAATGCAAATGGTTTTAATTTGGACGCAAACTCATAACTTCGAATTGTATGGTTGTTCGTGTGATAAGTTCGGTAATGCCTCATACCCTGTTCCAACGTCGAATGCGAGTAAGGGGTGTTACATTTAGTAGTATTAGAGCTACAGTTTAGTTAATTCTCAGACTAACGTAGCATGTGTAAAAGTCTAGCTATACATGCCATGAATAAACTGTGATAGTGTGGTGACTCCTGACAATTTTAAACTGTGTTTTTATTTACTAAATGGATCCCGATCAAGCTGTAGCTGATGAGGTAGAAAGTAATGCGCTGGCTCTTGCTCAAGTGTAAGACCCCAAAATCTTATGTAATTATTTTTGTAGGTTTAGGGCATAAAGGTGTATATGCTTTAGTGGTTAAGTGTCCTAGGAAGTGTCTGAGAAGTCTTGAGGTCAAGCCTTGGCTTAGGCAAAAAATTTGTTTTAATAGGTTAAACCCTTGTCTCTAGTCAGTAGGCTTTTAAATAAATATGGGTATTTTATGACAGAAATAGTCTGTTGATCTAGGGGGTAAGTGGCATGTTACCTATGCCAGAGACCTAAGGTTCGAATCCTAGTGAGGGCAGTGAAGTGTTTTATTTTGCTGCTGTGCCGTGTAAGTGGTTGAATGTCAGTTGAACTCTGATGCTAGTGGGCAGTTGGAGTGTTTGAGGGGTGTTGGGATTGTGTAGCTGAATTTTAGGAGGAAATATGGGATTTGGATAGAGGAGTGATCAGTTTGAGTGATTTATGGAGGGATTTGAGGAGGAAATTAAGGGAGTTTAGGAAGAGTAGGAGTGTTGTGCCGAATATGGGAGTCACATTTTGCCAAAATCGGTCAATAGCACAATTTCACTCCATGGTGTCAAATTCAACTTTTGCTTTTTACTGCTTTTCCATCTTTCGTATTTTTCTTTTTAGGATGAATTGTTGTTAGAGGTCATTCGGGGTTTTTCTCATTTTGGTTTATTTCGGGTTTGTTCTTTCCTAAAGTCTTTTGCTGACTGATTGCTTCCTTCTCTCCCTCTCTCAAACCTTGGTCGAATACTCCTTATTCTATTCTCTCTCAATTCTTTCCTTTTCCTACACCTTCTTGGTTGGCCGAACACAACTTCCTCCCCCTCCTTCAATTCTCTTTGGATTCACAATTTCCTCTCTTGTCATCTTGCCATTTTGACCGAATACCTCATCTCTCCCTCTTTCTATTTTTTTTTATTTTTGCAATTGTGCTTTGACCAATTGGTGGGTGCATGGTCCTTCTTTGTTCTCTCTTTCTCTCTATGTAGTAATATTCTTCTAACATTTTCTTTTGCTACCGTATATGGCTAGGGACGTTTTGTTGGTAGTCCTTTCTTCTGTAGTAACATGTGTTTCGGCTTGCATTGGGGGTGTAGGCCGATTGCTTTCTTTCCTTTTCTGAGGGTGGCGCTTTCAATAAGTGTTATGCGGTTTGTACAATCTTTTAGTATGATCAATATATGGTTTAGATTGTTAAGTCTTGGTTAGATTGCAGGATACTTCTAAAAGGGGTTGAAACCAGCCTTTTACAACAGATTAAGTGAGTGATCCTCAGTCGATCAACCAAGGCAAGTGATAAGAAACCATTTTAATAAGTGTGATAGAAGGGAATTGTTTAATCTTGTTGTTAAAGGGACTAATGATGTATTTTGTTTGGATCTAGGGTTGGAGCGCTTGTGGTCTATTTGCACACTCTCGCATCAAGGTGTGTAAAAACACTGTCCCTAATCGTGACTCGGCAAAAGCTGAATTAAGTAATCATCGATGCTACACAGGTGTGCGCTCGCTCGTGTGGTAATCTATATGTCTAACCATGGGCGTGTGATTGTTGAGGCCGTCCATGAGTGATTTCATGGGCTGAGGTCAAGTTGGGCCATAGTGGGCTGAAATAGGCCATGTGGGCCCTACAGGCATGTGGGCACCACATGGGTAAACCACACGAATGTGTGGAGAATATTGGGCTGGGCTATGTAAGCCATACGACTATGGCCATTTTTGGGTTATGTGGGCAACAATGGCATGTGGGCCCACATGGGCCGCAATATGGTCGTTGGGCCCATTTTCACTATTTGACTGTTAAGGTTGCACGGGTCGCCCGAGACGACTGTGGACCTACTGTTGGGTTGGTAAGTATACCTAGACCCCCTATATATGATAAAATGACTTTTTTGCCCTTATATGGTAAGATAACTATTTTGCCCCTATGTGATGTATATATATATGCATGTATGACCGTATTTTAGAATGCTATTTAAGCTATAATGGATACATGCATGATTCTATGATATGACATGACATGATTGTATGATGCATTGCTTGGGGATGGGTTTATACTGATAAGAGGAAGTGTACTGAAAGGCTTCGAGCCTAAATTTCTGGCAGCTCAGCTGCAAATTACTGTATAGTACCGCAACCGGTGTTAATTCTAGAGTGTAGGGATGGGTGGGTTGATTATATCCCCACATGGAGTGTAGGGTTGGACGGAGTTAGAGTGTAGAGGTTGGATGGGTAGGACTTATATACTGTTTAAATTGTTACTACACTAATTGTTGTTACTGCAATAGGCCAAGGCCCAAACACATGACTGTTTCTGTATTGAGATGGGCTAAAGCCCAAACTGATATTCTCACTGTTACTAAAAAGGGCTTAGGCCCAGACTGTGCTTGCTTTCTGACTGTTTGCTTGTATGGGATTACACACTGAGTTTTCGTAAACTCACCCTTCTGTTTGTCTGTACAGGTAATCCCCAGTCTTAGGCCGATCAGGGCGGCGAGGGACTCGAAGGTGGCCTCACAACCACTCTTGCTTCCATATATGACTTTTTAAATTATAAGTAGTTTTATTTTGGGTATTTTTAATGTAATAAGGCGTCTTTAAATTTTTAATCTTTAATTTGGGGTTTTATTTATTTTGATTTATATCTGCTAGTAGTAGGATGTAAGTTTTCAAAAAGATAAATGTTTTTCAAAATACCACATTTACGCAACATGTTTTAAAGCTTACGCAAGAAATAATGGTTTAAAATTAATAACGATTTAATATGATTAACTTTTTTCCAAACAACTTAAATTTTGAGAAGGAACAAGACATCCTAAAATCTTCGTTAAGATCACAAAGAGGATAAATAAAGAACGGATTTTTCAATGATATCATATTTTACAAAAAACACTTTAATGTGACATCGCCAGATTCGGCCATAACGTCCAGGCCGAGTTTGGGGTGTTACATTTAGTGGTATCAGAGTTAGGATGCAAAACTCGGCTATGGATTTGGGTTTCTTCTAAAACTTGAAATGTTAAAAAAGAACTGTTGCAAATGATTTGAAGTATTTTGAAATGTTTGGTACATCGAGTCTCCGGTGCCGGTTCTGTAAGTCTTTCGAAACTATTGCTTGTTTTGAACTGAAATGCTGAGACTACTATACAT
Source organism: Gossypium longicalyx (assembly GCA_025698465.1). Lineage (NCBI taxonomy): Eukaryota > Viridiplantae > Streptophyta > Magnoliopsida > Malvales > Malvaceae > Gossypium > Gossypium longicalyx. The sequence continues at coordinate 12,839,775 of CM047000.1, forward strand.
AGTAGACTGTACTGAAAAACGCTATTTAGCGTAAGCTAAAATTGTAGTAAGACTGCGATCCACGAAAACGAACTCTAAATTACTGATACTATGTTCATAAAATATTCTTAATAAATACTGGAACTGTACAACTGATGCATAAAATTGTTAACACAGATAAAGCGTAATTCGATAATGAGCATCAGAGGTACTCGTGGAAGGGGTATAAGAGGCTGCGGCGGAGGCCGTGAAGGTGCTCGGGCTGGGTCTTCATCATCGAGCCACATGCCTAATGTTCAAACTAGGGAGACTCTGGCTTCACCTGGGACTGAGACTGGGTCTTACGATTGTGCGGCTAGGGACGACGCACTATCTCAAGCTATGCTGCGAATTCTGGAGAGGGTCACTGGGCCCAATACTAGTATTGCAGGCGAGAGGGGTCGATTCTGAAACAGACTCGGTCTAATGGAGTGAGAATTTTTAAGAATCGCTTGGCGTTGCCCCTAATGTAGCAAAATATTGGATTGACGCCATGGAAAGGATCATAAATGATTTCGACTGTACCCCTGAGCTGAAACTACAGGGTGTAGTATCACTGTTGAGAGATGAGGCCTATCAGTGGTGACTTACAGTTAAAGAGGGCACTCAGCCCGACCGGTTGACATGGTAATTCTTCAAGACTGCTTTCCAAGGAAGTATGTGGACGCGAGTTATGTGGATGACCAGAGGTGGGAGTTTCTAAATCTGACACAGGGGGATAAATCAGTGGCCTAATACGAGGCTGAATTTCTGTGATTAAGTCGCTATGCGCGGGGTATGGTAGCGACTGAGTACGAGCGGTGTGTTCGTTTCGAGGACGGCCTCAGGGATAGTTTAAGGGTTCTAATAGCTCTTTCGAGGCAGAGAGATTTTGCTACTTTAGTGAATAAGGTGAAGATTGCTGAGGATGTGAAGCGCGCTAAGCGCCAGAACTGTGAGAAGGAGAGAGGTAGGAACAAGAGGGATTCGGAGCCTTCAAGTTCATTTCTGGGGCCTAAGAAAAAGGCTAGAGTTGACTGGCTGGTTAGAGTTGGGCCCTCTGTTGTTGCTACTAGGCCGCAGCCTTGTACAGGTTGTGGAAGGCGCCATCAGGGCAAGTGCTGAAAAAGGATTGGGGCATGTCTGAGGTGCAGATCATTGGAGCACTGTATCACAAATTTTCCACGGAGGCCTGATTAGGTGCGAGCTATAGGTTTCGGTACGGTACAACCGCCGAGGGGTGTTCAGCAGCCACCGAGAGGCCGTGGTCAAGTTAGAGATGAAAATGGTATGGGCTGTGGTCAGAGGGCGTCGGGTAGAGGTGCTGGTCATATTGAGCCGAAGCAGCCAACTCTGGTTTATGCTGCACGTCGCCGAGAGGATGATGATGCTCTAGATGTTATCACGGGTACATTTTTCATATAAAATGTACCTTATATTGCACTGATAGATATAGGATCTACTCATTCCTATATAGCTTGTAATGTGTCTAAGACTTTAGATATCTTGGTTGAGAGTATTGCAAGTGATGTTACTGTGTTGAGTTCGTTGGGGCAGTCTGTAAAAGTAGATAAACTATTCAGGGCTGTGCCTTTAGAGGTTCAAGGGGTTATCTTTTTGGCGAATTTGATAGAACTTCCTTTTGGAGAATTTGACATAATTTTGGGAATGGATTGGTTGGTGAAGCATCGGGCAAGCTTGGATTCTGCTACGAAATGGATGGTTCTGAGAACTACGGAGGATGACGAGGTAGTTGTAATTGGGGAGTGTTGGAATCAGTTGTCAAATGTGATTTTTGCATTAAGGACCGAGAAATTGGTTCGTAATGGTTGTGAGGCGTATCTAGCTTACATCGGTGTTTCAGATTCTAGGGTTTCTTCTATTAAGGATATCAAAATAGTTAAAGACTTTCTGGATGTTTTTCCTGATGAGCTGCTTTGGTTACCTCCAAACCGTGAAGTTGAGTTTGGGATTGAGCTCCTGCCTGGTACAGCTCCAGTGTCTATCGCCCTTTATAGAATGGCACCGAAGGAGCTTGTGGAGCTTAAGGCTTAGATTCAAGGATTATTGGATCGTGGGTTCATTCGACCTAGTGTGTCTCCATGGGGAGCACCGATTTTGTTTGTGAAAAAGAAGGATGGATCCATGTGCATGTGCATCGATTATCGACAACTAAATAAATTGACCGTTAAGAATAATTACCCCTACCGAGGATTGATGATCTATTTGACCAGTTTCAAGGAGCTTCGGTTTTCCCTAAGATTGATCTCTGATCTGGGTACCATCAACTGAGGGTCAAAGAGACTGATGATTACAAGACAGCGTTTAGGACTCGCTATGGTCATTACACATTCCTAGTGATGCCGTTTTGACTGATGAATGCACCAGCGGCTTTTATGGGTTTGATGAACCGATCGTTCCAGCCCTATCTGGATCAGTTCGTAGTGTTTTTTATTGATGACATTCTAATGTATTCGAGAACTAAAGATGAACATGATGCACATCTACGAGTTGTTCTGCAGATTTTAAAGGAGAAACAGCTGTATGCCAAGTTCAGTAAATGTGAGTTCTGGTTACGAGAGGTAACATTTCTGGGCTATGTGGTATCTGCTAAAGGGATTAGGGTTGATCCCTGAAAAATTAAAGCTGTTTTGGATTGGAAGCAGCCTAAGACAGTATCTGAGATTCACAGTTGAGGGGTTTTCATTGATTGCTGCACCTCTGACTAAGTTGTTGCGTAAGGGTGTGTCGTTTAACTGGATTGATGCACAGCAAAAGAGCTTAGAGAAGCTCAAGAAGGTATAGACTGAGGCCCCTGCCTTGATACAGCCAGAGTCTAGGAATAGTTCACTATCTACAATGATGCATCACATATCGGTTTGGGATGTGTGTTGATGCAAGATGGTAAGACGCATAAGATGAATTATCCGACACAAGACTTAGAGTTGGCCGTAGTGGTATTCGCACTAAAGATCTGGAGGCATTACCTGTACGGTGAGAAGTGTATCATTTACACGAATCACAAGAGCCTCAAGTACCTCCTTACTCAGAAGGGGCTAAATCTTAGGCAGCATAGATGGATCGAGCTGCTTAAGGACTATGACTGTTTGATTGAATACCATCCTGGTAAGGCCAATGTGGTGGTCGACGCACTGAGTCGTAGGGCTATGTCAGACCTGAGGGCGATGTTTGCTCGTCTCAGCTTATTTGATGATGGTAGTCTACTGGCTGAACTTCAGGTTAAACCGACGTGGATTGAGCAGATTAAGGGTAAACAGTTGGAGGATGAGTCATTGGGTCCTCGATTTTGACAGATTGAGAGTGGTAGCACATTAGATTTTGGACTGAATAGTGAAGGGGTACTCTGTTTTCGTGGGAGAATTTACGTACCGAAATATACTGATTTGAGGCAGTCTATTCTGCGAGAGGTGCATAGTAGCCCTTATGCTATGCATCCTAGCAGAAACAAAATGTATCGAAACCTTTGTGAGTTATATTGGTTGTCGGGTCTTAAGCGTGAATGTACCGACTTCGTGAGTAAATGTCTGACTTGCCAGCAGGTGAAGGCTAAACATCAGTTACCGTCAGGGTTGCTTCAGCCAGTTAAGATTCCGCTTTGAAAGTGGGAAAGTGTGACTATGGACTTCATTAGTGGGCTACCCCAAACGCCTACTAAGAAGGATTTAGTATGGGTCATCATGGATCAGTTGACCAAATCTGCCTATTTCATACAAATTCGTACTGGTTACTCTTTGTAAAATTTGGCTAAACTATATGTGTCTGAGATTGTAAGACTGCAATGGGTACCGGTTTCCATAATATTTGATAAAGATCCTCACTTCACGTCTCGGTTTGTGAAGAAGTTACACGAGGCTTTGGGTATAAGGTTGGACTTTAGTACTGTGTTCCATCCTCAGACAGATGGTCAATCAGAGAGGGTGATTCAGATACTAGAGGACATGTTAATGAGTTGTGTGATAGATTTTCGAGGCAGTTGGGAGGACTACTTGCCATTAGCAAAGTTTACGTATAACAATAATTATCAGTCTAGAATACAGATGGCACCTTACGAGGCATTATATGGTCGGAGGTGTCGTACTCCTTCGTGCTGGACTGAGTTGGGCGAGCGGCGTGTTCTGGGCCCTGAGTTAGTTTTCGAGGATAAAGTTAGACTAATGCGAAACCAACTGAAGGTGGCATCAGACAGACATAAGTCGTTTGTGGATCTAAAGCATAAGGAGATTGACTATTCTGTGGGGGACTTCGTTTTTCTCAAGGTCTCACCATGGAAGAAGGTACTGAGGTTTTAATAAGAGGGCAAGTTAAACCCTAGATTCATTGGGCCTTATCACATACTGAAACAGGTGGGACAGGTTGCCTACCAATTATAGTTACCTCTAGAGTTGGACTAGATTCATGATGTTTTCCACGTCTCTATTTTGAGGCGTTACCTCTCTGATCCTGCGCATGTTATCTCAGTTGAGGAGATTGAGGTTAGGCCAGATCTGACTTTCGAAGAGGAACCAGTTTAGATATTGAAGCGTGATGTAAAGGTTTTGAGGAAAAAGACTATTCCACTGGTTAAGGTATTTTGGTGTAATCACAGTTCAGAGGAGGCTACATGGGAACCTGAGGAGGCGATGCGACAACTATACCCTTATCTGTTCCGATCAGGTAAATTTTGAGGCTGAAATTTTCTTTTAGGGGGTAGAGTTGTAATGCCCCAAAATCTTGAGTAATTATTTTTGTAGGTTTAGGATGTAAAGGTGTATCTGCTTCAGTGGTTAAGTGTCCTAGGAAGTGTCTGAGAAGTCTTGAGGTCAAGCCTTGGCTTAGGCAAAAATTTTGTTAGTCAACAGTTGTAGCGTTTGAGAGGTGTGGGGATTGTGTAGCCAAATTTTAGGAGGAAATATGGGATTTGGATAGAGGAGTGATCAGTTTGAGTGATTTATGGAGGGATTTGAGGAGGAAATTAAGGGAGTTTAGGAAGAGTGGGAGTGCTGTGCCGAATGTGGGAGTCACATTTTGCCAAAATCAGTCAATAGCACACTTTCACTCCTTGGTACCGAATTAAGCTTTTGGTTTTTACTGCTTCTCCATCTTTCGTATTTCTGTTTTTGTGATGAATTGTTGTTAAAGATCATTCAGGGTTTTCTCATTTTTGTTTATTTCGGGTTTGTTCTTCCCTAAAGTCTTTTGCTGACTGATTGCTTCCTTCTCTCCCTCTCTCAAACCTTGGCCGAATACTCCTTATTCTATTCTCTCTCAATTCTTTCCTTTTCCTTCACCTTCTTGGTTGGTCGAACACACCTTCCTCCCCCTCCTTCGATTCTCTTTGGGTTCACAATTTCCTCTCTTATCATCTTGCCATTTTGACTAAATACCTTATCTCTCCTTCTCTCTATTTTGTTTTCGATTTTTCAAATTGCACTTTGACTAATCGGGTGGGTGCATGGTCCTTCTCTGTTCTCTCTTTCTCTCTATGTAGTAATATTCTTCTAACATTTTCCTTTGCTGTCGTATTTAGCTAGGGACGTGTTGGTGCTAGTCTTTGCTTCTGTAGTAATGTGTGTTTCAGCTTGCATTGGTAGTGTAGGCAGATTGCTTCTTTTCCTTTTCTTAGGGTAGCGCTTTCGGTAAGTGTTATGCAGTTCGTACAATCTTTTGGTATGATCAATATATGGTTTAGATTGTTAAGTCTTGGTTAGATTGTAGGATATTTCTAAAAGAGGTTGAAACCAGTCTTTTGCAACGGAATAAGTGAGTGATCCTCAGTCGATCAACCAAGGCAAGTGATAAGAAATTGTTTAAATAAGTGTGATAGAAGGGAATTGTTTAATCCCATTGTAAAAGGGACTAATGGTGTATTATGTTTGGATCTAGGGTTGGAGCGCTTGTGGTCTATTTGCACACTCTCGCATCAAGGTGTGTAAAAACACTGCCCCTAATCGTGACTCGGCAAAAGCCGGATTAAGTGACCGTTGACGCTACACGAGCATACACTCGCTCGTGTGGTAGTCCGTATGCCTAACCATGGGCGTGTGATCGTTGAGGCCAACCATGGGCGATTTCATCGGCTGAGGCCGAGTGGGCCATAGTGGGCCGAAATAGGCCGTGTGGGCCCCACGAGCATGTGGGCCCCACATGGGTAAACTACGCAGATGTGTGGAGAATATTGGGCTAGGCTGTGTAATCCACACGGCCAAGGCCATTTCTGGGTTATGTGGGCCACACGGGCGTGTGGGCCCCCATGGGCCGTAATATGGCCCTTTATCCCATTTTCACTATTTGACTGTTATGGTTGCACAAGTCGCCCGAGACGACTGTGGGCCTACTGTTGGGTGAGTAAGTATACCTAGACCCCTTATATATGATAAAATGACTATTTTGCCCTTTTATGGTATGATGATTGTGTTGCTCCTATGTGGTGTATATATATAATATATTTGTGCATGTATGAACGTATTTTAGCATGCTATTTAAGCTGTAATGGATACATGTATGATTCTATGATATGACATGACATTAATATATGATGCATTGCATGGGGATGGGTTTATACTGATTGGAGTTAGTGTACTGAAAGGCTTCGAGCCTAAATTACTGCCAGGCCAGCTGCATATTATTGAATAGTGCCGCAACCGGTGCTAATTCTAGAGTGTAGGGATGGATGGGTTGATTATATCCCCACAAGGAGTGTAGGGTTGGATGGAGTTGGAGCGCAGAGGCTGGATGGTTAGGACTTATTTACTGTTTAAACTGTTACTGCACTAATTATTGTTACTGCAATGGGCCAAGGCCCAAACACATGACTGTTTCTATATTGAGATGGGCTAAAGCCCAAACTGATATTGTCACTGTTACTAAAAAGGGCTTAGGCCAAGACTATGCTTGTTTTCTGACTGTTTGCTTGTATGGGATTACACACTGAGTTTTTGTTAACTCACCCTTCTGTTTGTCTGTAAAGGTAATCCCTAATCTTAGGTGGATCAGGGCTGCGAGGGACTCAAAGGTGGCCACACAACCGCTCTTGCTTCCATATATGGCTTTTTAAATTATAAATAGTTTTATTTTTGGTATTTTTAATGTAATAAGGCCTCTTTAAATTTTTAATCTTTAATTTGGGGTTTTATTTATTTTGATTTATATTTGCTAGTAGTAGGATGTAGGTTTTCAAAAAGATAAATGTTTTTCAAAACACCACGTTTACGCAACATGTTTTAAAGCTTCCGCAAGAAATAATGGTTTAAATTTAATAATGATTTAATATGATTAACTTTTTGCCAAACAACTTAAATTTTGAGAAGGAACGAGACATCCTAAAATCTTCATTAAGATCACAAAGAGGTTAAATAAAGAACGAATTTTTCAATGATATCACATTTTACGAAAAACACTTCAATGTGACATCACCAGATCCGGCCATAACATCTAGGCCGAGTTTGGGGTGTTACATCAAGGGCCAGCACCATCTGAAAGTAGACCTCCCACGGTTAGTCAGGGAGGAGGGGCTAGGGAAGCCTTCCTTCACATGATGAATGAGTGGTATTTAGAGTTTGTTCGAACAAATCCTACCATTCAACATTTTCCACCCCCTCTTTATCCCCAACCAATTCTCGTAACTCCTCAAGTTGTGGAATTTGTAAGACTGAATAAGCCTCAGGTTGATAAGATTTGAAAGTAAGGAGCTGAAGAATTTAAAGCAAATGTAGATGATGACCCCGAGAGAGCTGTGTTCTGGCTTGAGAATACTATCAGGGTATTTGATGAGTTATCATGTACACCCGGCGAATACTTGAAATGTGCTATATGTAGTAGCCCGGTTTAGACCCTAGTCAAAATAGTCATTTCGGGACCACAAATTCGAGTCAAAAAATATTTTAATATTATTTTTTGTGTTTACAGTATGTGTTTAAGCAAGTGTGAAAGTTTTATGTGTTAATTTTATTATTTGTGTGTTTAATTTGATAAAAGGACCTAATAGCATAAAATGTAAAAGTTGTCTGCTGACTGTTAAAGTGCATATATGCTATGTCTTATTAAAGGAGAGGTCCTTATGATGAAATTAGACCATTGATATTGTTGATGGACATTAATGGCCTTAGTATATGTGATTTTATAATGGAATTAAAAATTTTACATTAGTAATTGATAATTAAATGGTAGTTAAAATAAAACAAAGCATGAAAATAAGCCATTATGTTCATCATCTAGCCGTAATTGAAGAAATAAAAGCTAGGGTTTTGTGTTTTAACATTCGGCCATTGAAGGATTTGATTGAGGTATGTGTTTTGATCCGTTTTTGATAATTTTTACGTTTTGTGATCGTTGCATAGAGTTCTATCAAGCCCATGTTTGAATTTCTGAAATTTTTGATGATTTTTAGTTGAGCCATTGATGAAATTATGAGTTTTATGAAGTTTGATGATAGTATATGGAAGCTTGATGTTGGGTTAACATGTTTTGTCTTTGAATTTTTGATGAATTTGAGTAATTTGGGCTAAATTGTAAAAATGAGATTTTGAGGGACTAAAATATGAAATAAATGAAATAAATGGGCTTTTATGAACTCCTTGAAAATTTGGCTAAGCATATGTTTAAAGAAACTTTGTGTATTTTGTGATTTTATGAATTAGGGACTAAATTGTTAAAATGTGAATCATGAGATATGATATAAGTATAAGCTGCTATGAGAATGAGATATGATATATATATGTGAATCATGATCAAATGAACTATAAGAGATATATGGCTATGTGAAAGTATTTTACCTTGAATTATATTAATGAATTGATCTAGATTGATGTTATGTGTTAAGTTTATTTGTATATGGCTTACTAAGCTTTTGAAAACTTTCTTTGTATGTGTTTTCAATTGTTTTATAGTTATCGAAGCTACTAGGAGCTCGGGGATCATCGAGGATCATCACCACACTATCGAACTCTATTTTGGTACCTTTTGAAAATGTGAATATTAAAGTGTGGCATGTATAGGCTAGAAGTACTTTGATTATGTTTTGTGATGTATATATTTAGCCATGTGATATGGCTTGGTTTTGGTTATGATTATGATTTAATTTTGATATATAAAATGTGATGCAATATGACCAATATGAAGTGTTTATGAATGGCCAAGAGATTTGGTATGTTTGGTAAGTTTTTGGTATGTGCTAATTGTGGAATTGGTAAGAATTTGGTATGAGATTTGTAACGCTCCCTTACCCGAGACCGTCGCCGGAGTCGAGTATGAGGAGTTACTAGACTTAATTTAACATTTTAAGAACTTTGGATCATTTGTTTCTACATTCACAGCTTTCTAGCTACTTGCGTCACAGTTACAAGAAAAATCATATCTCGAGTTACGAAAATTGAAATCAAGATCTGTAAATTTTCCCTAAATCTAAACTCATATACCTATTTACTAATTATTTTATAGAATTTTTGATTGGGCCAATTAGTACAGTTTATTAGTTAAAGTTACCCCTGTTCCAGGACTTGACTGGACTGACCTCTGTTTATTACGAGCCACATTTATCTCTGTAAAAATTCATATGACTATGAGGTTTATTTCTCCTGAAACTAGACTTAATAAGGATTCTGAGACTATAAAATAAAACACCTAATTATATCTGTAAAATTTATGGTGAATTTCTAAAGTTGGAACAGGGGATCCAGAAATCGCTCTAGCCTTGTTTCACTAAAATTCAAATATCTTCTAACATATAATTTCTTTACCTGTTTAGTTTGTTTTATGTGAAACTAGACATAATAAGATTCAATTTAATATTTAATCCATCACCTAATTCGATTTCTATGATTTTTAGTAAATTTTCAAACTTACATCAGTGTTCTTTACAATGTTTCATTTATGGCAAATTTCATCCCTTTTATGAGTTTTCATGAACTAGGTATCCTATTAACCTTCCATGACATCAAACATAATCTAAACTAACCATTTCCATAACTTATCATTATCAAGCATTTTCTCAACCATTCCATCACCACATCATAAGATCATTTACACAAAATAGGTATATTGCTATACATGCCATACTTAAATTTTACAAGCCATTTACCAAAAAGTCCTCCGGATAGTGTGATCGAGCCTTTGACCTATCCCGATTCCCGAGTGGCTTGTCCAAAACTACAATGAATAAGAAGGAGGAGTAAGCATAAATGCTTAGTAAGTTCATATGCAAATAATAAGTAACATAACAAAGCAATCATACCAAACAACATTAGCATGGTATCACCAAAACATATATCACATTTCTAATCATTTTTCATCATCTTATTACCTTATCGTTGTTGTATCAATACTCAACCCGAGGGTTAAGTACATACCTATCCAAAGTATCCATTTCACAACACTTACCAATACGTCTCTTTTCATCTCGAGTATTCCTCCATTTGAGTAGAACTTTACCCGTTGAACACATCGGAATATAATTCGGATACATAGATAATTTACACATAAGTGCCACATATGCAATCAAGAAATCATGTAACCCGCCCCTAAGTGAACTCAGACTCAACTCAACGAGCTCGAGCGTTTGCATCCATAAGTGAACTCGGACTCAACTCAACGAGTTCGGATGCCTAGTTACATCTCACGAACTCGGACTCAACTCAAAGAGTTCGGACATTCGCATCCATAAGTGAACTCGGACTCAACTCAACGAGTTCGGATGCTCAACCATCCTAGTGACATGTCACTTGTATCTTAATCTATTCCTATCCTTGCCGTCTGTTGGAACACCGGTGCCTCCAAGGCGCAGCGAAAAATTAAAAACCGGCGATCCAAACCAAGGATCCATGTGTAAGGAACGAATCGGGGTGATAAAAAGGTTTTGAATTTACGAAATTTCAATCTGAGTAGACATGACGCCTAGGCAACAGAATCTTTGAACCACTATCGAACCAAGCCGCAACCTTTTCCGATGTCGGCCTCTACGTAGTCCACCCGATTGACAATGAGCGGTAGAAATCCCGAAAACTATTTTCGAGAGAGTATTTTGCTAAAGCAATTTGCTAGACCACTTTCATATTTTGGGCTAGTTATATATCTATTCTTTTTAGGGTTTTTTTACCCTTTTTTTTATATATAACTCCCTCTTAATTGGTATATATTTATAACGAATTTTAATTCATTAAAATTAATCCGAACATAATAATTATCATTCAAATAAATATAATAATGTTTAGTAGAAAAATTATAATTACATTAATTCTAATAAAGATTTGGTAAACTATATTTATTTAAACTTATATACTGAACTAAATTCATATATCAATAAAATTATGTTACGATTATGTGTACAACATCCTTGTACATAAGCAAGTATGTTCAACAATTTGATTGCCCAATTAAATTAATTCTATAATTAATTTAATTCATGTGACAACCAAGCAATATACCAACTATGTTTTACCTTGTTCATTTCAACCATAGGGTGTGACCCTATAGGTTCTTGTAACGTTAGCAGTAATATTAGAACGATTCTAATGTTACAAACAACGAGTGGCATCTAGCAATGCATCAATGCTACCTAAGTTACAAGAAGTCATGATTCGACATAACCTTTTGTGATTAACTTTGTCATGCATTCATCCTTAAGTCCTATATCTTTGGAATGGACACAAGTCATGGAATAGTCACACTTGCATAGTCCATCCCATGTTTCTTGATACCTCGAGTAGACTATGATACACAAATAAGTATGACATCTCATATCAACTTATTTGAGCATGGCCATGCATTTCTAGCCTTACTCAATCAAGTGGCACGAGATATTACTCCCATTATGTAGGAGGGACTTATCCTATATTGATCAACTATATCCTCAACATAGATTGTGGTATATCCAACATCGATCTTTATAGAACAAACGATTCTGATGTTTGTTTGATTGTATCAAAATATACAACTCACGATGTTGGGATAAAGATGATCTCAAGTATGAGGATCATATACATATTAATCACTATGAGTAATGTTGTGACAATTACATAATAATCCAAGAAACATACTCATATAATGGTCACCCAATATGTTGTTCTCTAACACACATATTCATGCATTGATTTCGACACTCCATATCAATGACAACTCTTTATCATCAATCAACTACATGTTAGTCTTGATGCATTATTATTGTCCTAGCCAATAACAATACTTGACTAAGGATCTTTTGAGAATAATTATATTATTCTCAGGACATTATTATAAAATAGTTTATTTATGCACACAGAAAAGAAACTGGAATAATAATGGCAACGCCTTATATTAATAAACATGATAAACCAAGTATGTTATTACAACCATCTCGTGATTGATCTTTGGGCATACTCTTACACCGTCTTCCGTAGAATACCGAAACCAATACTCGGTAACAATTTATATTTAACAAGTAGCTCACATAATTTACATTTTATTCGAAAATAACCACAAAGCATATATTTCATGATAAAAATCAGCATATTATATAATTAACATCATTAACTTAAAAATAACCATTATGCTACATTATTTACACATGAACTTACCTTGGTACCAAAATATAAAGATTTTGCAATTTAGTCCACAATCTTTTCTTTCCTCGATTGGGGTCGATTCCACGTCTTTCTTGATCTAAAATAACACATTTAGCTTATTTAATACTCACATTATCAAATTAATCCTTAATTCAAATTTTAGCAAAATTACAATTTTACCCCTAAACTTTTGCATATTTACACTTTTGCCCCTAGGCTCAGGATTAAACTTTATTCCTTATTCTTATGTTTTATAACATGTTGATCACTTTTACCTTCTATGGCAACATCAAATTCTCACTCTAACATGTACTTGTGACTATTAGGTATTTTTGCCGATTAAGTCCTTTTACTCGTTTTCACTCAAAACCGAGTAGCACAAGTTGTCTAACATAATTTAAAACCTCATATTCTATCATAAAACATCAAAATACACAAATTTCACCTACGGGTATTTTTCCAAATATGAACCCTAGGTTAAATTATTGCTAGCATAAGCTAAATCAAGCTACCAGGATCTCAAAAACGTAAAAATCATTAAAAACGGAGCTTGGAATCACTTACTATGAAGCTTGAAAGTTGAACAAACCCTAGCTATGGAGAGAGTAAAATTCGGCAGCAATCATATGAAGAAGATGACCATTTTGTGTTATTTTTCCCATTTTATTTCATTTAATATCCAAATGACCAAAATGCCCCTCCTTACTAAACTTTCAAAAATTCCTTCCATGTCCTAATTTTGTCCATGAACTTAAAATTGGTCAAATTGCTATTTAAGACCTTCTAATTAATATTTCAAAGCAATTTCATACTAAAAACTTCTAGAATGCAAGTTTTGCAACTTATTCGATTTAGTCCTTAACTTTAAATTAAACTCGTTATGCCAAAAATTTCTTCATGAAATCTTCACACAATTATGCAATCATATCATAAACCTAAAAATAATTATAAAATAATTATTTCTATCTCGGATTTATGGTCACAAAACCACTATTCCGATTAGGCCCTAATTCGAGATATTACAAGATTGAATAAGTATATTAAAGTTATAAACCATATGTTTTGGTATGTTTTTGGTTTAAGGAATGACATGATTTGGTATGTGATACAAGCATGAAATTATTGTTAATGAAATGGAATGAAGGTTGAATGTTTTGGTTGTGAATTGGTTGAAAATTTGGTATAAAATGATGTGGATTTGATGCTTGTAGGGAGGACACAAAATGGGTGACAAATTGGCCTTGCAAATGGCCTATTTTTTCCCACACTGGCAGGGACACGGGCGTGTGTCTCAACCGTGGTGCTCAATGGCCATTTAGAAATGACCCTAGGTAAACCACACGATCGCACACATGGGCATGCGCTAGGCCGTGTGGCCAAGTCAGTTTTAAGCACATGCTAGACACATAGGCGTGTGACTAACCATATGACCTAAGTCAGTAGCCTCCCTAATTTTGTGTCCTAGACACACGGGCATGTCTAATGCATTGTGAGGCACATGGCCTGTTCACACGGCCGTGTGACCTGTATAACTTTTAAAAATGTTTAAGTTTCAAAAAATTCTGTATGCATTCAGCTTAGTCCTGACCCTTTTCTAAAGCATGTTTAAGGTCTCGTTGACCTATGTAAGGGACTCTGTAATGATATATGATTATGTTTGAATGATGCTAGTAACATCCTAAATTAGGGCCTAGTCGGAACAGTGGTTTCGGGACCACAAATTGGACACAGTAAAATTTGTTTTTATTATATCTTTATGGTCTACCATTTCACGGGATGATTTCATGAAAATTTCGTTCGAAAATTTTGACGTTTGGGCACTCAATTTGGTCAAAAGAACTAAATTGTAAAAAGTGCAAAAGTTGAGTTCTACATGTTAGAGTTGTCTAATTGTTATGAAATTTTACATTGGAGGCCCTTAAATAGTAATTAGACCATTGAATAATTTTTTGGACAAAAATGGACATGAAATGGGTGAAATAAAATATTTTTAAGTTAGGGGCATTTTGGTAATTAAAATGAATTAAAAACAACATTAAAAGCCAGTTTTTGTCCATCTTCTACCCCATGGCCAAAACATGCATGGAGAAGACATAGCTAGGGTTTTTCAAGCTTCCAAGCTCGATTGTAAGTCTGTTCTACCCCAGTTTTTAATGATTTTTATGTTTTTGAAATCCTCGTAAAAAAACCTACTCATTTCTACCCATATTTTGAGCTAGGGTTTGTGTTTAAAAATTTACCCATGGATGACATGCATGTGTTTTGATTTCGAATGGTAGAAAATGAATGCTCGGTGTGTAATAAATGACTTTTACTAAGTGATTTTCGGTGAAATTGTCAAAAAGGACCGTTTTGCAAAAGTTACAAAATTTTTCATAAAAGTGTGATTTAGTGGAAATTATGGGCTGCTATAGTTATGAAAGTGATTCAGCTAGGTTAAAATGCAAGGAAATTGGATAAAAATCATTTTACGAGCCTTGAGGTAAAAGTGCAAATATGTGAAAGTTTAGGGAACAAAATGCAAATTTGTAAAAATATAATTTTTGGACCCATATGAATAATGTGACTAATTAGTAAACTAAATGTAGTATTATAGATCAAGGAAAATGAGATTTGGGCATAGATTGGAAATGAATGAGATTTTGGACTAAATCGGAATATATAGTTGTACTTGAACCCGAGGTAAGTTCATGTGATTTTAATAATGCAATA
This sequence comes from Gossypium longicalyx, assembly GCA_025698465.1. Taxonomy (NCBI): domain Eukaryota; kingdom Viridiplantae; phylum Streptophyta; class Magnoliopsida; order Malvales; family Malvaceae; genus Gossypium; species Gossypium longicalyx. Next base: position 12,855,017 of record CM047000.1, read on the forward strand.
TTGTATTTGAATGCTAATGCTTCGATATTACACGAGTTGTAAGTATATATATGTGAATAATTTGATATTATTTAATTAATGTGGCATTATTATATGTTGTTGATGACTTGGTAATTGTATGATTAAAATGCTTATGTGATTATTTTGATGACATAACATGTTCTTGATGTTTTGCTATTACGATGAAAATGTTGCAATGCCATGTGATTATGAGATATTGCTATGTGAATGAAGCCACAATTCGAGTACGTCTGGTAAAGGTTTGGAAGTTTGATGGAATATGATGTTTCTTTGAAACGAGTAAGTTTGTATGTCAATAATATTTCGATTCTTTTTATGTTATTATCTTTTGTTATTATATGAGATGTGGCTGCCTATAGAATGATCAATTGATGTAAATTACGAATCGAAATAGACTATGAATGAATTTGTAAAATGTTGAAAAGTGAAGAATTTCTTGATTAAACCATCGGAATAGAAGAGATACAAATGATCCGTTGTGAGTCATGTGTGTAGTACTAAGTGAAGGCTACTACGTGTACCAGATTGATAGGTCGTATGTGTAGTACTAAGTGCAGGCTACTATGCGTACCCGTTAACTTCAATCATGTGTGTAGTACTAAGTGCAAGCTACTACGTATATCAGATGGTTAAGTCATATGTGTAGTACTAAGTGCAGGCTACTACATGTACCAGATTGATAGGTCACATGTTTAGTACTAAGTTCAGGCTACTATGCATACCAGAGAGCTTCGGTTACAATGGTGGTATATGCACAGGCCACCGGGTATCTATTATTATTCCGATGAGTTCAACGGGAAATTTGCTAAGTGAAAATACATATGTACATGACTATGTGATGAATAAGTGCAAGTATATCTATGTGAAAAGTTGTGAGCAATCTGCTCGATAGTTGAACGAATCTTTTGGTAAGATAGAATGGAGTAAGTGAAATTATATAAGAGTGAAAGTTGTAATAAAATAGTTTTATACAGCAGTAGTTTTGTGAATTTGAAAATCCACCAAAAATTTTAGAAGTTGAATTAAATTTCAGATAATATATGAAATTAAATCTTAATGAGTCTATTTTTACATAAAGGAAATGGTGTAAGAAAAATAATTTTGTATTATGAGATATTTAAATTCTTGTGAGATAGAGTCGGAGTGATTCCAGACTCCTCTGTCTAGAAATTGTACAAAAATAATTATGAGTTAGAATTTATATGAATGAAATCCTTAATTAGTATATTTTCAATAGAAAGAGATGGGAACATTATCCGAGTGTTGTACTATGAGATATTTGATTTTTAGGAGATAAAGGTCGAAGCTATCAGATAGCGAAATAGGAGAGAGTTTAAAGAATAAACTGTACTTATTGGATAGACCAAAAATTCTTAAAATTTTATGGTAAGAATATATATGAGTCTAGTTTTATATAAAATTAACGGATCTTAATTTGGAGTTTTGTATCTCCGGATATAAATAAATTAGTAAATATGACTCGAGAAAATAGCATAACTAGAAAATCAGCAAAAGTGTAATTATGATTACATTTTCATGGAATCATATTGATAATTTGCTTATTATTTTCATATGGACTTACTAAGCTTTAAGTTTACTCACTCCTCTCCATTTCCTCAGTGTTCTCAGGTCAGCTCGAGGTTGGAGACCGTCAGAGGCAGCATCACGCTATCAGCCAACAACTCCGGAGTATTGTCATATGTGTATTAAATACTTTCAAGTGAGTGGCATATATAAGGACTAGTTTTTATGTTAGATGTTGTTATGATTAGCCAAATGTATCGGCTTATATTGATTTGTTGTATATGACCATGAGATGTGGCTTAAATGGTTATGGCTTGTAAGCCTAATTATTCTTAGTATGTGTTAATGTTTGTGATGTGTTTATAATTGGTTGTTATGAATGAATAGTATAACAGATGTACATGATGAATGCTCTAAGACCATTTGAGGTGGTCGTGGCCATGGAATGAACCTGTGGCATGGTAGTAAGTTGATAATGATTGCATATGGACAATTGTAGAATGTGAATTGGAATGTCTAACTTGGTGTAACATGAATATAGGTAATAAACACATGTATGTCAACATGTAAATGCTTTAACGAAATTTTACTAAAGGATGATTAACCATTAAATTGATGTTATAATGTGTGTCTATAATGTGTATAAGTATGGGAGAGAATTAAGGACAACATAAGGCTTGGAAAATAGCCTAAGTGTTGGCTACACAGGCAGAGACACGGCCATGTGTCTCAGCCGTGTAGAGGACATGGCCTAGCACACGGGCGTGTGGCTTGGCCGTGTGGATCAATTTGTTTTGCTGACATCATAAACAAAGAGTTACACGGCCTGAGTACACGGGCGTGTTAAGACACACGAGCGTGTCCCTGTGTCCACACGGGCATGTGACCCTGTTTCATGAAAATTTCTCTAAGTTTTCCTAGAGCTTTCTAAAGTTCTTGATTTAGTCCCGAACCACCCCGATGTATGTTTTAGGCCTTGAAGGCCTGTATAAGGGATGATTTACATGTGTTTGAAAAGTTTTAATTTGGATGAAATTTTATGGCCCGATTTTGTATGTTTGTGAATGTTTAAGTCCGATAACACCTCGAACCCTGTCCCGGCTTCAGATACAGGTATGGGGTGTTACAATGCTTGTGAATTTATTTGTGAAATGTTTTGATTTGTCTGGTAATGCCTCTTAACCCTAGTTCGACGACGGATACGGGTTAGGGGTGTTACATTTGGTTGGTATTAGAGCTACAGTTTAGTCGATTCTAGGACTAACATGGCATATGTGAGTCTAGCTATACATGCCATATTTATAAATTGCGATAGTGTGATGAATCCTGACAATGAAAATGTGTTTTTACATAGTTGAAGCTGACACTAACACTATAAAGTGTAGCGATAATTGAAGCTAACAAGCATCACAATAGAAGTTGTTTAAGGATTAGAGGAATTTAATCCACTTGTTCTTAATAGTTTTCCATTGTCATCATTGGAAGGTGTGCTTAATATGCATGTTTAAGTCTTAGATTAAATATAGAAGTTAAGCTTGGTAAGATATTAATTGCTATTTAATGCATCGACAATAACCTATCCTTTTATACCTTGTAAGCACTTAGTATTCTATTGAATATTCACATTGGGGATCCCATTTTATCATTATCATATTTTATCTTATTATTTTCAAGTTATTGCATTGACAACTACTCTCACAATTTATCTTGTTTCTATCTATTTATTGCACTGACATTGATAGAAAAAAGACAAACATCCTCATGGGATCGATATCCGGCAGACTCATATCTGTCTACTATACTTGCATTGATAGTGTACACTTGCACATTATTACTGTAACGTTAAATAGCTGATCAAGTTGTGGCGCTATTGTCGGGGATGGCGCTTGCTTGATGTTTGTTTTTGTTTGTTTTTATTTCATAATATTTAGTTGTTACTAACTTGTTTTCTTTTTGTCGCTATTTTCACATTTTATTTTAGGTGTTGTATGACCCGAAGATATTCTGAGTTTATTACCTATTTTGATCCAGAAATTGTAAGAACCATTCGGAGAAGACTTTGAGAAAAAAGGAATATGGCTTTACCAATAAACTATGAATTCATACCCCTGATGCAGCACCAAAATGGTAATGACCAACCATTGCCGTAAGACGCTCAAATACAAAATAAGACTATACGAGATTTTGTAGTACCTGTCTTGGATGACTTACAATCGAAAGTTGTTAAGCCAACAATCCAAGTTGGAAATTTTGAACTCAAACCTGTAATGTTTCAAATGCTGAATTATAATGGGCAATATGGTGGACTGCCACATGAAGATGGACGAGAACATCATAAATTATTTTTATTGATCTGTGCTTCCTTTAGTCAACAAGGCTTTCTTGATGACAATTATTTCCTTATTCCTAGTAGGGAAGAGCTCGTACTTAGTTCCTTAGGCTACCTGCCAGATCAATTACTTATTGGAATGCACTAGCAACATAATTTGTTTTACGATTTAACCCGCCAATAATGAATGCTCATCATCAACTGGATGATGAAAATATTCACACCACAAGGGAACGTTATAAATCTTTGCTTTGACGTTATCCCATGCATGGCATTTAATAGGAAACACAAATTGAGATTTTCTATAATGGGCTGAATTCACACACAAGGAATCTTGTCGACGCATCAGCCAATGGTCCTTTGCTGGATTGTACTTATAATGATGCTATTGGAATTCCTGAAAGAATTGCTCATAATGATTATCAATATCCTATCTCTAGAGCTATAAAGCAAAAACTGCTTCAAGAGTTATTGAATTGGATGCAATATCTGCACTTAGTGCTCAAGTTTCTTCTCTTGCAAATATGATAAAAAAAATATACAAGGGACTAGTGACATTGCACCTATACAAGTCGCTCAACAAGTTGATGTTCCTACATTTTGTTGTGAGATTTACAGTGACAACCACGACTATGAAGATTGTCCACAACATGCAGAGACTGCCTTTTATGTCAATAACATTTACAACAATTCTTATGGCACCTCTTGTAATAATTCTACATGGAATCACCAGTCTTGGGGAACTCAGAATGCTGGACAAAATGCTTGACATTTCGATATGAGAATATATCTACTCGAGGCAATTATAATTCAAGATAAGGGAATTATAATCAACACCAATAGAGCTACAATCAACACACTCAGATGCATCCACACCAAAATTAGACGTGGACACAACACTCTTCAACGCCGAATCAACATGTTCAAGAACATTAGTAGCTCTTGAGGCTATAATGCAGGAGCATATGACTCACACAGAAGCTATTGTGCAAGGGAATTCATCTTCTATACAGGCGTTAGAGGCACAATTAGGTCAACTTGCTTTGAATCTGAATACTAGACCACTGGGCACACTACCTAGTAACTTGGAAAATCCCAGTCAGAGGGGACAAACTGGCGAGCCAACTACAGACTCTACTGTAGCTCCTCAAGATGCTGGTGAAGTGATCCCTGGTGAGAAGGTTGAATCTGAAGAGCTTGTTGATGTACCAAACAAAGAAGTTTCATAAACTGTCACTAATATACCTAATGTCTGACCCTTAAACTGTTGACGCAATCAACGGTGTCGGCACAATCAAATGTGTCTCCACCTTTACCTTTTCTATAAAGACTTAGAGAAAATGAGCACGATAAGTAGTACCAATAGTTCCTGAACACACTGAAGCAACTTCAGATCAATATTCCTTTAGTAGACGCTCTTGTGTAAATTCCAAATTATGGAAAATTTATGAAGGAGTTCTTACCTAAAAAGAATAAGCTCAGTGATATGGGAAATTTTCTCAGAGGTTGTTTGAAAGATCAGATAAAGAGAAGGCTCAGAATACTCGTTCGAGTCATACAACTATGAGAAGGAGGCCACTGAGAAATAGTGGTAATACGAGTAACAGTCGAGGTGGAACGAAAGATTCTGCTGTTAGATCTGAAGAACGGGCACCAGCTAGAGCTTATGTGATTTGTGATTAAGAGGAAGCTTTAGCACCTAATGTGATTATTGGTACATTTTCTATCTTTGATACTAACGTTAATGTTTTAATTGAAATAGGGTCAACGCATTCATATGTATGCACAACTTTAGTGTCGAATAAAAAAATACCTTTCGAGTTTACTGACTTTGTGGTTAAAGTAACGAATCCTTTAGGTCAGTATGTATTAGTTGATAAAGTTTGTAAAAATTTTCCTTTTATGATTCAGGGTTGCAACTTTCAAGCTGATCTGATGTTGTTACCTTTTGATAAGTTTGATGTGATTCTAGGTATGGACTAGTTAATAATACATGATGCTGTTGTGAACTGTAGACAAAAACATATTATGTTGAAATGTCAGAATGGTGAAAGGATACAAATTGAATCAGATAGATTAGATGGTACATCTAATGTTATCTCAGCTATGACGGCTCAAAAATACGTTAGAAAGGGCTTCCAAGCGTATCTAACTTACATATTTGATACCAGGGTTTTAGAGTTGAAACTAAAATCGGTTCTAATTGTATATGAGTTCACTGAAGTATTCCCTGAAGAATTACCAGGGTTGTCATCGGTTGGAGAGGTTAATTTTGCTATTGAGTTAGTGCCGGGAACATCTCTGATATCATTAGCTCCATATAAAATGGCACCTGCAGAGTTGAAAGCACAGTTACAAGAATTGACAAATAAAGGTTTTTCTTGGCACAACTTTTCTCCTTGGGTGCTCCTATTTTATTCGTTAAGAAAACAGACGGGTCTATGTGATTGTGTATCGACTATAGCCAACTCAACAAAGTCACGATCAAGAAAAAATATCATTTGCCACATATAGATGATTTTTTTGATTAGCTAAAAGGTGCGATAGTGTTTTCAAAGATCGACTCCGTTTTGGATATTATCAGTTGCAAGTTAAAGACTCAGATGTGTCAAAAATTGTTGTAAAAACCAAGTATAGACACTATTAATTTCTTGTTATGCCATTTAGTTTGACCAATGCACCGCTGTGTTTATGGATTTGATGAACAGAATATTCAAACCGTACTTAGACTAATTTGTTGTCGTGTTCATTGATGACATACTAATCTATTCACAAGATGAGACAGACCATGCCTAGCATTTAAGAATTGTTTTACAGACTTTATGTGAAAAATAGTTGTTTGTTAAGTTCAGGAAATGTGAGTTCTAGCTTCGTGTTGGATTTTTGGGACACGTGGTTTCAATAGATGCTATTAGAGTTGACCTGAGTAAAATATTGGCTATAGTGGATTAGAAGCCTCTAAGATATGTTTTAGAAGTCAGAAGTTTTCTGGGTTTAGCCAAATATTATTGAAGATTCATAAAAGGATTTTCAATGATTGCTACACCATTGAAAAAATTACTTCAGAAAGACGTCAAGTTCGAAAGGTCTAAAAAGTGTCAGTAAAGTTTTGACCAGTTGAAAGCATTGTGAATCGAGGCACCTGTGTTGGTTCAGCCAAAGTCTGGTAAGGAATTTGTAATTTATAATGATGCTTCATTAAACGGTTTGGGTTGTGTGTTAATGCAAGAAGGTAAAGTGGTAACGTATGCTTGTCGATAGTTGAAACCGCACGAAAAGAATTATCCGACTCACAATTTAGAGCTTGTAGTTACTGTGTTTGGTTTAAAGATTTGGTGACACCACTTGTACAAAGAAAAATATCATATCTTCATGGATCATAAGAGCTTGAAGTATTTGATGTCACAGAAAGATCTGAACTTGAGATAATAAAGATGGCTTGAGTTGCTAAAACATTACGATTTGATCATCGACTATCATCTGAGAAAGGCTAATGTCATTGCTGATGCTCTGAGTAGAAAATATTTGTTTTCTTTGTGAGCTTTGAACACACGATTGACATTGATTTATGATAGTTTAATTTTAGCTGAATTGAAAGCAAGACTGACGATTTTGCAACAGATTTGTGGTGCTAAAAAATATGATGTTGATTTGATCTCTAAATGAAAATAGATTGAGTCGACACCTGACTCGGATTTTCATGTTGGTTCAGAAAATAGTTTGTACTTAAAAAACAGAATTTGTGTTCTGAGAAATTCTAATCTCATTCAGAAGAAGCTCACAGTAGTAGCTTACTGATACATCCTAGTAGCAAAAAAATGTACATCGATTTGAAACAGATGTCCAGTGGCTAGGTATAGAACAAGAGATTTTAGAATTTGTATCAAAATGTTTGATCTGTCAAAAAGTTAAAGTCAAGCATTATGTAACTTCTAGTCTATTACAACCAATGATGATTCTAGAGTGGAAATGGGAATAAGTTACAATGGACTTTGTATTGGGACTACCTTTACCACTGAGGAAGAAAGATGTTGTGTAGGTTATTGTAGATCGTTTGACAAAATCCGCGTATTTTATTCCAGTGCATACAGATTATTCACTTGAGAAATTGGTAGAATTGTATGTATGCAAGATTGTTAGGCAGCATAGTGTGCCAGTTTTTATTATCTCTGACAGGGATCCACGGTTTACTTCTCGATTCTGGAGTAAATTTCATGAAGCTCTGGGTACTCGACTACATTTTAGTACAGCGTTTCATCCATAGACTGATGGTCAGTCTGAGCGAGTAATTTAGATACTCGAAGATATGTTTCGATGTTGTGTTTTAGAGTTTGAAGTGAACTGGGAGAAATTTCTACCATTAGTTGAATTTGCATACAATAACAGTTATTAGGCGAGCATTAAAATGGCATCGTACGAAAATTTATATGGTCGAAAATATCAAACTTTATTATACTGGACTGAGCGAGAAAAAGTTATTCGGTGTTGATTTGGTTCGTGAAACCAAAGAAAAGGTCAAAGTAATACGTGACAGTTTGAAAGTGGCTTTTGATCGTTAGAAATCTTACGTAGATTTCAAAAGAAAAGATATAAAGTTTCAAGTCAGTGACAAGGTATTTCTAAAAGTATCTCATTGGAGAAAAGTTCTCTAATTTGGCCAAAAAAGAAAGCTTAGTCTGCGATTTTTCGGGCCGTGTGAGATCATTAAGAGGATTGAGCCACTTGCTTATTGACTGGCTTTGTCTTCAGAGTTATAAAATATTCATAACGTATTTCACATATCGATGTTACAATAGTATTGAGTAGATCCTTCATACGTGATTGCACCTGTAGATGTTGAGATTTAGCCAGATATGTTGTACAGTTAAGAACCGATCAGAATTTTAGCTCAGGAAGTTAAAGAATTGAGAAATAAAAATATAGCTTTGGTTAAAGTTCTCTGGCAATGTCATGGAATTAAAGAAGCTACCTAGGAACTAGAAGAATCTATTAAAGTGAAATTGTAACACCCCAAACCCGACCTAGACATTATGGCCGAATCTAGCAATGCCACATTGAAGTGTTTTTTGCAAAGCGTGATATTGAAAGAAAACACTTTTTACATATTTACCTTTGTTACTTGTTCTTAATGATGATTTTAAAACTCGTCGTTTATCATGTTAAAACTTCTTTAATTTTTAAAATGTTGTCTCTTGCGGAAGCTTATAAAATGTGTTGCGTAAATGTGGTGTTTTTGAAAAACAGTTACCTTTTTGAAAACCCGTCTCTTTTCCTACAACTAACAATTTATATCAATACAAGTAAAAATCCAAAATTAAAAGTTAAAACTTTAAAGAGGCCTTATTACATAAAAATACCCAAATTTAAATTACTTGCGCAGATAAGTAGAAGGGTGAGTTTATAAAACTCAGTGTGTAATCCCTTAAAAAAAATAAACAGTCTGTCATACAATAGGCAAATACAGTCTGGGCCTAAGCCCGTTTCAGTAAAAGTAACGATTTTAGTTAGGGCTAACCTATTCTGTAACAGTATCAGTACAGAATGCAAACAGAAATCCTACCCAACTAGCTTCTACACTCTACTCCGTCTATCCCTACACTCCATGTGGGGATAAAATCAACCCACCCATCCCTACACTCCAAAATAGCACCGGTTGCGGCACTAAATAGTTGTTGCAGCAGAGCTACCAGTACAATAGACTTCCTCCAATCAATAATAAACCCACCCCCATGCAACATATCATAATATCATGCATGTATCCAATATATATAATGGCAAGCTCGAATGCAGTCATACATAGCATAGGGGCGTATCAGTCAATTTACCTCATAGGGCTATAACAGTCATTTTGTCAAATTAGGGTCTAGGTATACTTATCGACCCAACAGTAGGTCTACAATAGTCTCGGGCGATCCGTGCAACCTTAACAGTGAAACAGTGAAAATGGGCCCAAGGCCCATAAGGCGGTCCCATGTGGGCCCACAGTCGTGTGGTTTACCCGTGTGAGGCCCACAAGCCCGTGGGGCCCATACGGCTCATTTCAGCCCAACACTTCCCAAAACAGCCTAAGCCTATGAAAATGCTCATGATGGCCTCTAGGATCAAACACCCACATTTATGCATTCGGATTACCACATGAGTGAGTGCACGCCCGTGTAGCGTCAATGGTCATATTTTTCGGTATTTTCCAATTTACGATTTGGGCAGTGTTACACATCTGATGAGATTTGAAGTTAATCCATGCTCCGAACACTCTTATTCCCGAATAAAAATCAATATGACATCTAATTAGTTACTTAACTCATGTTACAAATGAGATCTAATGAAGTTCCAAATCGATCACAATTTTCTTACCAAGAATCAATAGCAATCGTACCCTTAGTTCCCAGGAGGTGTGCCAATCAACCTCTACCACCACCTACACAAAAGTCACCACCTTTTTATTAGACCCATACTTGAAATATAATACCATCTGAAATATAATACCATCTCAACTGTACCCCACTTACCACCCAATACCATTTCTCAAAAAGTAACCTGTGATCCTTTAAGACAAACTCCAACCACTTACCAACTCAATGATGTAGCGTACAAAGAATCGAGAATGGGAGTTAATCTGAAAGAGTAAACAAAAAGAAAGGGTAATCGATACGAAGAGAAGGGAAGAAAGAGATAGTGTTCAGAGAAGGGAAAACTAAAAGGGGAACAAAAGGAGTAAGATAGAGGCTCACCTACCAGTATTCGGCCAATGAAGAACAGTTGAGGGAGAGGAAGAAAAGAACCATGCGCCCAAACCCGAATGATCAATGAACACTTGCCAAAACTGATAGCAAAATAGAAAGGGTAAGATGAGGTGTTCGGCCAAGGTAACAAAGTGAAAGGGAAAAGAATAGGGAGAAAGAAAAGAGAGGGAGAGTATTCGAAAAAGCTTTAGAGAGAGAGGAGAAAAAGAGGTAATCAAACAAGAGGAAAGCCGATTGGGGAAGAAGGAGAGATGTCTATTCGGCCAAAGCAAAGAACAAACATACGAAACACCTGAATCGTCAATAGTGAAATTTTATTACCCCAAAATAAAGAATGGAAAAAACCCAAAAGCAAAGTCAGAAGCCGAAAATGAGAAGAGAGCAATCAGAAAGTTCACAAAACCTGAAATAGAGTACTCAAACTTATCGAAGCCGAAATCTTGAGTGCCACAGTCCAAATTCGGCACACCACTCCCTTTCTCCTCACTTCCCTTGATTTTCTCCTAAAATCCCTTCTGAAATCCCTCCTAAAATTTGGCTACACAATCTCCACACCCTTCAAACACTCTAACCGCCCATTAGCCTCAGAGTTCCACTGACATTCAACCACCTACACAGCACAACAGCAAGAGAAACTCACCTTGCGCGAAACAGGACTTGAACTCAAGACCTTTAGTAGCAATGACACGCTACTTACCCTTTAGACCAGCAGGACCTTTCTGTTATAAAATACTCACATTTATTTAAAAGCCTACTAACTATACGCAAGGGTTGAAGCCTTAAAAAAAAACTTTTTGCACATGCCCAGGCTTGAACCTAAGACTTCTCAGGCACTCCCCAATACACTTAACCACTAAAGCAGACATGCAATTGTGTCACAACCATACAAGCATAATAATTTAAGATTTGGGAAAAATGAAGTCCCCCACAGAATACTCAATCCTCGTAGAGGGTACTTGTACTTAACAGTCAATTTATTCAATTGCCGGTAATCAATGCACATCTGCATGGATCCATCATTTTTTTCCACAAATAAGACCGGTGCTTACCACGGAGACACACTAGGTCGAATGAATCCTCGATCCAATAACTCTTGAATTTGAGCTTTAGGCTCCACAAGCTCCTTCGGTGCCATTCTATAAGGGGCAATGGACACCGGAGCTGTACCAGGCAGGAGCTCAATCCCAAACTCAACTTCGCGGTTTGGCGGTAACCCAAGTAGCTCATCGAAAAAAACATCTAGAAAGTCCTTAACTGTTCTGATATCTTTAACAGAAGAAACCTCAAAATCAGGAACACCGATGTAGGCTAGATACGCCTCACAACCCTTATGAACCAACTTCTCGGCCCTTAGTGTAGAAATCAAATTTGACAGATAGTTCTGACGCTCCTCAATTACCACTACCTCATCACCCTCTGCAATTTTTAGTACCATCCGTTTGGTAGCACAGTCCAAGTTCACTTCATGTTTAACTAGCCAGTCCATACCCAATATTAAGTTGAATTCTCCAAAAGGGAGTTCCATCAAATCCGCCAAAAAGATGGTTCTTTGAACCTCCAAAGGTACACCTCTGAACAATTTATTTACCCTCACTGATTGCCCTAATGGACTTAACACAGTAACCTCACTCGTAGTGCTTTCAGCCATTAAACCCAAGGTTTTAGATACAGTACATGCGTAGATCCAACATCAATCAGTGCAGTATAAGGTACATTATGAATCAAAAACGTACCTGTGATAACATCTGAGGCGTCTCTGTCCTCTCGGCAACGTGCAGCATAAACTAACGCAGGCTGCCTCACCTCAGTATGACCAGCACCTCTGCCTGATGCCATCTGACCACGACCCAAAACATTACCACCTCTGGCTTCCTCGATGGCTGCTGAACACCCCTTGCCAATTGTAGAGTACCCAAACCAGTAGCCTGCATCTGTTCGGTCCTCTATGGGCAATCTCTGATACGGTGCTCCAACGATCTGCACCTCAAACATGCCCCAATCCTTTTCCAGCACTTGCCCTAATGGAGTCTCCCACAATCCGTACAAAACTGCAGTCTAGTAGCAGCAATAGAGGCCCCAACTCTAACTGGCCCATCAACCCTGGCCTTTTTCTTAGGCCTCAGAAATGAACTTGAGGGCTCCGATTCCCTCTTGTTCCTACCTCTGTCCTTCTCACAGTTTTGTCATTTTGTACACTTCACTTCTTCAGCTATCTTCGCCTTATCCACTAAAGATGCAAAATCTCGCTCCTTCTGTGGAGCTATTAAAACCTGTAGACTATCTTTGAGGCCGTCCTCGAAACGAACACAGCGCTCATATTTAGTTGCCACCATCCCACGCGTATAGCAGCTTAATCGCAAAAATTCTGCATCATATTCAGCCACTAATTTATCCCCTTGAGTCAAATTCAGAAACTCTCTTCTTTGAGCATCTACATAACTAACACCCACATACTTTCCCTAGAAAGCAGTCTTGAAGAATTCCCAGGTCAACTGGTCGGGCTGAGTACCCTCTTTAACTGTAAGCCACCACTAATAGGCTTCATCTCGCAACAGTGACACTGCACCTTTTAGTTTCTGCTTAGGGGTGCAGTCGAGGTCTTCCATGATCCTCTCTGTGGCCTCAATCCAATATTCGGCCACATTAGGGGCAACTCTAGCAATTTCCTTAAAAATCTCAGCCCCATTAGACCGGAGTCGCTCTGTAATTGATCCACAGCCCATAGTACCAACATTGGGCCTAGCGACCCTCTCCAAAATTCGTAGCATGGCCTGAAACAATGCGTCGTCACCAGCCGTATCTTAGGTGAAGCCGGTGCTGTAACGCCCCGTACCCGAGACCGTTGCCGAAGTCGAACACGAGGTCTTAATAGACTTAATTCATTGCTTAAACAGCTCAAACAATTTAATTTTAGAAATTCCAGACAAGCTAGCTAACTGCATCATAGTCGCTTAAAAATTTATATCTCGAGTTACGAAACTCAATACAATAAAGTAAATTTTCCTGAAACTAGACTCATATATCTATTTACTAATTTTTTCTAGAATTTTTGGCTAGGCCAATTAGTACGATTTATTAGTTAAAGTCTCCCCTGTTTGTGGTTCGATTTGCTCGACCTCTGTGTATTATTACGAATCAGATACCTCTCTGTACAGAATTTCAATGACTATGAAGTTTGTTTCTCTTAAAACTAGACTCAATAAGAAATATGTACATATAAGTTATGACTTCTAATTATATTTATACAATTTATGGTGAATTTCCAAAGTCAGAACAGGGGATCTAGAAATCGCTCTGGCCCTGTTTCACAAAAATTTAAACATCTCATAAAATATAACTCATATACTTGTTTTGTTTCTTCCATATGAAAATAGACTCATAATTATTCAATTCCATATTTTAGTCATCATCTAATTATATCTCTACTATTTTTAATAATTTTTCAAATTCACATCACTACTGCTGTCTGAATCTATTTTATGGTAAATTTTACCTATTCCATGGTTTCCATGGATTAACTAGCAATTTGACATACATAACACCAAATATGATCATAATTAGCCATTCCAATGGCTAATCATTATCAATCATTTTTATACTACTCAATAACCATATCATAAGACCATATATACAAAATGATTATAATGCTATACATGCCATACTCAAAATATACAAGCCATTATTCCGAGATGGTATACGGATAGTGTGAGCGTGCCTCCGATCGTTCCCGATTTCCGAGCTGGCTTGTGAACACTACAAGGAATGAAAAGGAGGCAGTAAGCATAAATGCTTAGTAAGTTCACATGCAAATAGCAAGTAACATAACCATATAAGCAAACATAAAACATCATTTGCATAATCATCACCAAGACATTCATATCATATTTTCATTTATTATCTTACCATATTATTGTTATATCAATTTTTCAACCCGAGGGTTAAGTACATACCTGTTCAAAGTATCCATTTCATAACACTTACCAATACGTCCCTTTCATCTTGAGTATTCCTCCATTTGAGTAGAACTTTACCCGTTGAACACATCGGAATATAATTCGGATACATGGAAAGTTTGCACATAAGTGCCACATATGTAGCCAAGCTACTATGTAACCCGCCCATAAGCGAACTCGGACTCAGCTCAATGAGCTCAGGCGTTTGCATCCATAAGTGAACTCGGACTCAACTCAACAAGCTCGGATGCCTAGTTACATCTCACGAACTCGGACTCAACTTAACGAGTTCGGACATTTGCATCCATAAGTGAACTCGGAGTCAACTCAACGAGTTCGGATGCCCAAATATCCAAATGACATGTCACTTGTATCCTAATCCATTCCTAAGGTTCAACGGGACCTTTTTCCCAATCATGTGTCTCAACCATCTTCTACGGAATACCGATACCGATACTCGGTAGTATTTCACATTTTCCAAGTATATCACATAATTTGACATATTATCAAACAATTATCACGAGTATAATATTTCATAATAATTATCATATCATTTAAATAACATAAAAATATTTAAAATAATAACTATGTTGCCGAGATTTACATATGAACTTACCTAGTATGCGAAAATGGCTACTTTTACCATTTCGTCCACAACTTGGTATTTTCCCCATTTTAGCCCGAATTTTAGTTTTCCTTGCTCTATCGTTTAAAATATAGTCTAATTAGGACTCACATTATTCAAATTGACCCAAAATCATATTTATGAAAAATTACAATTTTGCCCCTAAACTTTTGCATATTTACACTTTTGCCCCAAAGCTCGTAAATTAAACTTCAGCCTATTTTCTTATGTTTAATGACATGCTGATCATTTTACCCTTCTATGGCAACATCAAATTCTCACTCTAACATATACTTATGACTATTAGGTATTTTTACCGATTAAGCCCTTTTGCTCGTTTTCACTTAAAACCGAGTAGCACAAGTTGTATAACATAATTTAAAACCTCATATTCTATCATAAAACACCAAAATACACAAATTTCACCTATGGGTATTTTTCCAAATATAAACCCTAGGTTAAATTATTGCTAGCATAAGCTAAATCGAGCTACTATGACTCAAAAAACGTAAAGAACTTGAAAAACGGGGCTAGAATGGACTTACAATCGAGCTTGGAAGCTTGAAAAACCCTAGCCATGGTTTCTCCTTGCTATATTTGGCCATGGTGAAGAAGATGAGCAAAATTGTCTTTTAATTTTGTATTTTAATTCATTTTACCCCTAAATGACCAAAATGGCCTTACTACTAAACTTTCCAAAAATTCCATCCATGTCCTATTTTTGTCCATAAACTTAGAAATTGGTAAAATTTCTATTTAAGACCTCCTAATTAATATTTCAAAACAATTTCATACTAGAAACTTCTAGAATGCAAGTTTTGCAAATTATTCGATTTAGTCCCTAATTTCAATTTAAGCACTTGAGGCATAAGATTTCATCACGAAATTTTCACACAATCATGCAATCATATCATAAACATCAAAATAATTATAAAATAATTATTTCTATCTCGGATTTTGTGGTCACAAAACCACTATTCCGACTAGGCCCAAAATTAGGATATTACAACTCTCCCCCCTTTAGGGATTTTCGTCCCCGAAAATCTTACCAAAAAAGTGGTCTTCACTTTTAATCTCATATTCGGTGATGAAGAACTTTCACTTAGACTGTACCTCCAATACATCTCTTTAATTTTTCATATGATCTGAAAGCTTACGGTCTCAACTCTCAACTGTTCTTAAATTTTCAACCCTTCTCAGTTTCCCATGATATCATGACATAAAACCCGGATCTTAACTTGATTAATGGAGACCGGAATTCCAAGAAATCCAACAATCAAAGAGACCTGAATTTCCATGAATCTGATGAGTAGGAATTCATTCAATACAGATATGATTTATAGATCTCGCCAAACATTTAACAATAGGATACATCACATTTTCCTCTTTCTGGCATGGAAATAATTCTGATATGGCCTCAAGAATAATCCTTCTCATTTCCATCCCAATATCAACACTGACATGGATAATTTTGATAGATCCCAATGCTCGGCTTTAACTCCTTTAACAACTCCAATTTTATGTAACATCAAATGCTCTAAACTATCACATTACCTCACTGTCTTGAAACACATCACAATTCATACAACAGTACATTACTGAAAGTCAGGAAGTCTTTACTCAATGTAGACTAGTCTAGTTCAGACACTTCGGTTACCAATATTCTCATCTATCCGAACTTTGTCAACATGTAATAAACTTTTCAGCTTTCACAAAATGAAAACCTTATCATTCGTAGTGACTTTAACTAATATCAAACTTTTTCTAATAAATATACACTTATCGTTCAGACTATTTGCTCTTTTATCCGTACAAAATGAAATTCTATTATCAGACTTGGGAAAAATAATTCTGAAATAATTGTCGCATGAAATCTTTCAAATAGATAATTCACCATACCGACTGAAACTTGCGCTTTTATCACTTATGCCTTTACTGATGTCAAATCCTTACACAGAAATTAGAAAAAAAAAACCCCCAATACTAAAATCACCACATTATCAAGATCAAATTAGAAGTATAGTCATATTTGACATGATTATCACGAGCTAAAGAACGCACTTCGAACACGAGTCATAATTGACAAATTATGGAACAAAGATAACAAGAAAACTGAATAAAGAAATCCAGAATAGAAAAATCCAGAATAAAGAAATCCAGAATAAAGAAACCTAAGGTATGATACTATGCTGGAGAATCGAAAACCAAGCCGGAGAATCGAAAACCAAACTCATAGAGAAAATACGGAATACCCCGATAATTCTTCAAAGAAAGAAAGTCCAAAAGAAAACATCATTTAATCCCACTGGAATCAAATATAACAAGAACAATATATCTTCTCATACATATATATCAGATGAAGCATCAAGTAGAAGAAACAGAATCATAATATCATATGTATTCTCTCATCAATTCTTATCAGACGAAATAAAATAGAATACCCGATGAAATAGAGCAATAAAAATTATAAACCAGTCAGACTACCAATGCTTTCATCCAACACCGAGATTAAAAGACATTCCCATATAACAAGAATTTCTTCAGAAGATCAATAGCCATAGAAATATTTCTGAGAACGGGTAAACACATAGAACATCTCTAAAGAGACTGCTAAATCTGTCCAGTCATAACTATCACACTCAGATAGTTCACATTTCAAATATCATTTACCCAACTAGTTCTGCCGTCACAAATTTCATATTAAACCATTCACTAAAGAAGGCCAGTTCTAAATAAATTTCGATTTACACTTTTCTCGACCTTGCACCTGAGTAATTCGGTTTACCAAGGAGAATTCCTTTTCTAACTGGGACAGTGCATAATTCCAATAATCTTTACGTCAATCCGATACTTTATTGGCTCTAACTTTACTTATCAGCTCATTTTCAATCTCTGATCATACTTATAATTATTCTATCACTGAACTCTTTGGGTTCTAAACCAGAAACTTATTCAATACAAATCTCATGAAATTCCATTATCAGTACCACTTCGGTAAGGGGGAGGGGTTGTAGGACCTCTGACTCGACTTTCTTATACATACACATATGACACAACTTCCATCATCATAGCAACATCATCAAAATCATGTCATTCATTCATGTTGGCTTATACCAATTTTCCTATTATCCCATTTAGACAATATACTTATGCATACATTCTATGTTTTCTAGATAGCTTTACTTATCCATTCATTTAATTAAATTAAGTCATGCTTATGACATCATATAAGGCCAAACAAACATAGATATTTGCACCACAATCATAACTTTCATTTCGTGCATCATCATGTACATATCATTACAATCATATAATTCAGTCCAACAATTTAACATAGATAAGTTCATTTCATTATAATCCTTTATCTCATAAAAATTATATATCATTAGCATTCATCAACATTCGACGTCCAAATCAAAACAAGGACAGTTTCATTCGTATCATAATATTATGACTTTTATTCATACCTCTACTACTTTCTATTTATTCCGTTCATCTTATCAAGTAAGCCATTTACACTACATCATATGAGCATTAAGCAAATATGAATATTTATCACATAAGTATCATAAACCTTTATTCATACTTTTCTGAACCGATACTTATCATAATCATAATTTTACTCAAATACCTTCACATAATATTGAACATGGTCGGCGCAGCTCGGTTGGAGAGTACCCTGTCTAAATAAGACGGTACTCATACGCGTCGGAAGACATCACACTATCACAGATCAGTGGCATGTATAGCTAAACTTTTACACATGCTAGGTTAGTCCGAGAACCGACTAAACCTGCTCTGATACCACCAAATATAAAGCCCCGTACCCAAGACCGTTGCCGAAGTCGAACACGAGGTGTTAACAGACTTAATTCATTGCTTAAACAAGCTCAAACAATTTAATTTTAGAAATTCCGGACAAGTGGCTAAGCTGCGTCATGATCGCTTAAAAATTCATATCTCGAGTTCGAAACTCAAAATCCAATTTCGTAAATTTTTCCTAAACTAGACTCATATATCTATTTACTAATTTTTCTAGAATTTTTGGCTAGGCCAATTAGTACAGATTTATTATTTAAAGTCTCCCTGTTTGAGGGTTATTCGCTCGACCTCTATGTATTATGAATCAGATATCTCTCTGTACAGAATTTCAATGACTATGAAGTTTGTTTCTCTTAAAACTATACTCAATAAGAAATCTGTACATATAAGTTATGACTTCTAAATATTTTTATAAAATTTATGGAGAATTTCCAAAGTCAGAACAGGGCTTCCAGAAATCACTTTGGCCTTGTTTCACAAAAATTTAAACATCTCATAAAATATAACTCATATACATGTTTCGTTTCTTCCATATGAAAATAGACTCACAGTTCTTCAATTCCATATTTTATTCATCATCTAATTATATCTCTACTATTTTTAATGATTTTTCAAATTCAAGTCACTACTGCTGTCTGAATCTATTTTATGGTAAATTTTACCTATTCCATGGTTTCCATGGATTAACCAGCAATTTGACATACATAATACCAAATATGATCATAATTAGCCATTCCAATGGCTAATCATTACCAAGTATTTTTATACTACTTAATAACCATATCATAAGACCATATATACAAAATGATTATAATGCTATACATGCCATACTCAAAATATACAAGCCATTATGCCGAGATGGTATATGGATAGTGTGAACGTG
The DNA here is from genome assembly GCA_025698465.1 of Gossypium longicalyx. NCBI lineage: Eukaryota > Viridiplantae > Streptophyta > Magnoliopsida > Malvales > Malvaceae > Gossypium > Gossypium longicalyx. The sequence continues at coordinate 12,874,917 of CM047000.1, forward strand.
CCTCCGACCGTTCCCGATTTCCGAGATGGCTTGTGAACACTACAAGGAATGAAAAGAAGGGAGTAAGCATAAATGCTTAGTAAGTTCACATGCAAATAGCAAGTAACATAACCATATAAGCAAACATAAAACATCATTTGCATAATCATCACCAAGACATTCATATCATATTTTCATTTATCATCTTACCATATTATTGTTATATCAATTTTTTAACCCGAGGGTTAAGTACATACCTGTTCAAAGTATCCATTTCATAACACTTACCAATATGTCCCTTTCATCTTGAGTATTCCTCCATTTGAGTAGAAATTTACCTATTGAACACATCGGAATATAATTCGGATACATGGAAAGTTTGCACATAAGTGCCACATATGTAGCCAAGCTACTATGTAACCTGCCCATAAGCGAACTCAGACTCAACTCAACGAGCTCGGGCGTTCACATCCATAAGTGAACTAGGACTCAACTCAACGAGCTCGGATGCCTAGTTACATCTCACGAACTCAGACTCAACTCAAGGAGTTCAGACATTTGCATCCATAAGTGAACTCGGACTCAACTCAACGAGTTCGGATGCCCAAATATCCCAGTGACATGTCACTTGTATCCTAATCCATTTCTAAGGTTCAACGGGACCTTTTTCCCAATCATGTGTCTCAACCATCTTCTACGGAACACCGATACCGATACTCGGTAGTATTTCACATTTTCCAAGTATATCACATAATTTGACATATTATCAAACAATTATCACGAGTATAACATAACTTGAAAAATGGGGCTAGAATGGACTTACAATCGAGCTTGGAGGCTTGAAAAACCCTAGCCATGGTTTCTCCTTGCTATATTCGGCCATGGTGAAGAAGATGAGTAAAATTGGCTTTTAATTTTGTATTTTAATTTATTTTACCCCTAAATGACCAAAATACCCTTACTACTAAACTTTCAAAAAATTCCATCCATGTCCAATTTTTGTCCATAAACTTAGAAATTGGTAAAATTTCTATTTAAGACCTCCTAATTAATATTTCAAAACAATTTCATACTAGAAACTTCTAGAATGCAAGTTTTGCAAATTATTCGATTTAGTCCCTAATTTCAATTTAAGCACTTTAGGCATAGGATTTCATCACGAAATTTTCACACAATCATGCAATCATATCATAAACATCAAAATAATTATAAAATAATTATTTCTATCTCAAATTTTGTGGTCACAAAACCACTATTCTGACTTGGCCCAAAATCAGGATATTACAGGTGCCTCCCTAGCCTCAACATTAGGCATATGGCCCGATGACGAAGACCCAGCCCGAGCACCTCTACGGCCTCCGTCGCGACCTCTTGTACCCCTTCCACGAGTACCTCTAGTGCTCATATCAATTCTCGTTTTATCTATATTAACAATTTTAAGCATCAGTTTTGCAATTCCCATATTTATTATCGGATATTTTATGGAAATACTATCAATAATTCAGAGTTTTGTTTTTGCAGACCGCAGTCTCACTATAGTTTTAGGTTACCCTAAATATAGTATTTCAGTATAGTCTACTACCTACAGTAGTCTAAGTATTTCAATTTAAATAGGCAGTAGTTTTAGAGGACTTACAGATTTGGCACCGGAGACTCGGTGTACCACACATTCGGTAAAAACATTTCAAAATACTTTCCAATCATTTCAAACAATTCTTTTTGGAAATTCCAAGTTTTTAGAAAAACCCAAATCCACAGCCGAGTTTCATAACCTGGCTTTGATACCACTAAATGTAACACCCCAAACCCAGCCTAGACGTTATGGTCGAATCTGACGATGTCACATCAAAGTGTTTTTCGCAAAGTGTGATATTGAAAGAAAACCCTTTTTATATACTTACCTTTGTTACTTGTTTTTAATAATGATTTTAAAACTCGTCGTTTATCATGTTAAAACGTTTTTAATTTTTAAAACATTGTCTCTTGCGGAAGCTTATAAAATGTGTTGTGTAAACGTGGTGTTTTTGAAAAACAGTTACCTTTTTAAAAACCTGTCTCTTTTCGTACAACAAACAATTTATATCAATGCAAGTAAAAATCCCAAATTAAATGTTAAAACTTTAAAGAGGCCTTATTACATAAAAATACCCAGATTCAAATTACTTATAAATTAAAAATCCAATATAGAGGCAAGAGCAGATATGTGGCCACCTTCGAGTCCCTCGTAGCACCGATCCGCCTAAGGATTACCTATGCAGATGAGAAGAAGGGTGATTTTCTGAAACTCAGTGTGTAATACCTTAAAAAAAACAAACATTCAATCATACAAGAGGCAAATACAGTCTGGGCCTAAGCCCGTTTTAGTAACAGTAACGGTTTCAGTTACGGCCCTAGCCCATTCAATAAGAGCATTAGTGTTTGCCTTAGCCCAACAGTAACAGTATCAGTACAGAATGCAAATAGAAATCCTACCCAACCAGCCTCTACACTCCACTCCGTCCAGCCCCACACTCCATATGGGGATAAAATCAACCCACCCATCCCTACACTCCAAAATAGCACTAGTTGTAGCACTAAATAGTTATTGCAGCAGAGCTACGAGTATAGTACACTTCCTCCAATCAATAATAAACCCACCCCCATGCAACATATCATAATATCATGCATTATGCAATATATATAATGGCATGCTCGAATACAGTCATACATACAATAGGGGCATATCAGTCATTTTACCTCATAGGGGCATAATAGTAATTTCATCAAATTAGGGTCTAGGTATACTTATCGACCTAACAGTAGGTCCACAGTTGTCTCAGGTAACCTATGCAACCTTAACAGTGAAACAGTAAAAATGGGCCCAAGGCCCATAAGGTAGGCCCACACACCCGTGTGGCCCATTTAACCCAGAAATGGCCTTGGTCATGTGGATTACATAACCTAGCCCAATATTCTTCACACGTCCGTGTGGGGCCCACAAGCCCATAGGGCCCATTTCGGCCCAACATGGCCCAAAACGGCCTAAACCCATAGAAACGCTCATGATGGCCTCTACGATCAAACACCCACATTTTTGTGTTTGGATTACCACACGAGCGAGCGCACGCTCGTGTAGCGTCAATGGTCACATTTTTTGGCTTTTGTCGATTTACAATTTGGGCAATGTTACACACCTTATGAGATTTGAAGATAATCCGTGCTCCGAACACTCTTATTCTTGAATAAAAATCAATATGACATCTGATTAGTTACTTAACTCATGTTACAAATGGGATCTAACGAAGTTCCAAATCGATCACAAACTTCTTACCAAGAATCAATAGTAATCGCACCCTTGGTTTCTCAAGAGATGTGCTGATCAGCCTCTACCACCACCTACATAAAAGTCACCATCTTTTTATTAGACCCATACCTGAAATATAATACCATCTCAACTGTACCCCACTTACCACCCAATACCATTTCTCAAAAAGTAACCTATGATCCTTTATGGCAAACTCCAACCACTTACCAACTCAGTGATGTAGCGTACAAAGAATCGAGAATGGGAGTTAATTTGATAGAGTAAACAAAAAGAAGGGGTAATCAGTACGAAGAGAAGGAAAGAAAGAGATGGTGTTCAGAGAAGGGAAAATCGAAAGGGGAAGAAAAGGAGTAAGACAGAGGCTCACCTACCAGTATTTGGCCAATGAAGAACAATTGAGGGACAGGAAGAGAAGAACCGTGTGCCCAAACCCGAATGATCAATGAACACTTGCCAAAACCGACGACAAAATAAAAAGGGTGAGATGGGGTGCTCGACCAAGGTAACAAAGTGAAAAGGGAAAAGAATAAAGAGAAAGAAAAGAGGGGGAGAGTATTCAGCAAAGCTTTAGAGAGAGGAGAAAAAGAGGTAATCAAACAAGAGGAAAGCCGATGGGGGAAAAGGGAGAGATGTCTATTCGACAAAAGCAAAGAACAAACATATGAAATAATTGAAAGGTCAAAAGCAAACTTCTACTGCCCAAAAACAAAGAATGAAAAAAAACCCGAAAGTAAATTCAGAAGCCGAAAATGAGAATAGAGCAATTAGAAAGTTCACAAAACCCGAAATAGAGTACTCAAACTCATCAAAGCTAAAATCTTGAGTGCCACAGTCCAAATTCGGCACACCACTCCCTCTCCCCTCACTTCCCTTAATTTTCTCCTAAAATCCTCCTCAATCCCTCCTAAAATTCGGCTACACAATCCCCACACCCCTCAAACACTCCAACCGCTCACTAGCCCCAGAGTTCAACTGACATTCAACCACCTACACAGCATAGTAGCAAAATAAACTCACCTTGCACGAAACAGGACTCGAACTTAAGACCTTTAGCAGCAATGACACGCCACTTACCCCTTAGACCAGTAGGCCCTTTCTGTCATAAAATACTCACATTTATTTAAAAGCCTACTAACTATATGCAAGGGTTTAATCCTTAAAAACAAAACTTTTTGCACATGCTCAGGCTTGAACCCAAGACTTCTCAAGAACTCTCCAGGACACTTAACCACTGAAGCAGACATGCAATTGTGTCACAACCGTACAAACATAATAATTTAAGATTTGGGGCATTACAAAAATACAAAAACCTATTTTTCTGGAAAGATTTTTGGGGACGAAAATTCCTTTAGGTGGGAGAGTTGTAACAACCCATTTCCAGTGATATCGAAATAGTGGTTTTAGGACTACAACTCTGATAAGTAAATTATTATTTTATTATTATGTTAATGAATTTGGGACTATATTAAGGTCGTATTTAAATTTTGTTAATAAATTTTGATGTTAAAGTAGTTAATTAAGTGAAAAGGACTAAATCGTAAAAGGTGAAAAATTTGAGTTCTATTAGTTAAAAGGGTCTAATGGCTATGAAACCTTAAACTAAAGGACTTGAGGGATAAATAAACCATTTAATGAATTAGTGGAGGTGCATGGTATGGTTTTATTAAAATTTTGTTAGTTTTTAAAGAGTAATATGGTAAATAGGTAAATAAGCTTAACCGATTTTATTTTTGAAGGTATCATCTTTTATTTTTTACCCTAACTGATTTTAAAGAAGAAGAAACTCGATGGATGAATGCTTCACTTGGCTAGGGTCTTTATAGTGCATGGTATGTGTTTTTCATCCATGGATGAAACTACATTTAGGTATTGATTTGTGAAAATAGTAAAATTTCATGTTAAATTTATGAAATGATGACTTAATTAAGTTGGTATGAGTCTCTAATGAGTTTGGTTAGCTTATAAGGGGGATTAAAATGGTTAAATTTGAAGTTATGAGGTTAAGGACTAAATTATGATAAGTTAAAATATTAGTGGCAAAATTAGTAATTTTGCATAAATGTGAATTATGGATTGAATTGAATTTTTAAGGTCAATTGAAGTATTTAATTAAATATAATTATCTATTTAGTTCAAGATAAACCACGGACAAACTTAGATCGAGGTGAAACAAAAGCTTCGGATTAGTTCGGCCTAACTACTACATCCATAGTCATCGAGGTAAGTTTGTATGAACGATTATCGTGTTTATGTTATTTATATTAAATGTTATTATGTTATTTCTACTATAAATGGTCTACATATATAAACATATCAATACTATGATGAGTTGACAGATATTGAGTCCTAGTTGAACCTTAAGAATTCTTAAGATACAAATGACATATCTTTAGGGATTTCATATTTTGGGTGCTAGTCTGGAATGTCCTACCGATGGCTGAGGTCCTACATATGTTGCGGATTCTCCACAGCTCATGTGAGCAGTCCACATCACAGCTCATGTGAGCAATGATGTAAAGGAAAGGTTACGGTTATATGTAAAGGCACACTTCATGTGAGCTTTCTCGAGTATCCGATGAAATGATAAGTATGTAAATGCAAAGAATCATGACATTATGGAACATTGAAGATGCAAAATGTTATGTTTATACATGATGAACCATATATCCTATGGATGATTATATATATATGAGCAAGTGTACTAACTTGTGAATTTGATGATGTTGTTTAGGCTTATGTAAAGCTTATGGTTAAGGTTGATTTTATGCTTATGCTTTATATTATGCAAATGATATGGTATGTTAAGTTTGGTTTATACGAGCTTACTAAGAATTCATTGCTTAGGTAGTTTCTTTCCTTTGTATTATAGATTATCAAAAACTCGATATGGTTGGAAGCTTGATATGGTTAGAAGCTCATAAGAGATCTATCACACTATCTAGAAGTCAATTTGATAGATTTTGTACATTTTGGCCAAGGTTTATAGTGATATGTATAGGATGAATTGTAATGGCATTTTGATGAATGTTTTGGCATGTTTTGGCATGTATAAGTTTTGAAAGTTAGGCTGGTCCGGTTCCATTTGGTGCTTTGTAAAATTGTGTCATTTTGGTTATCTTGTTATGCATGTTTGTTTGGTTCTTTATGGTATGTTTGGAATGGTATGATAATGGCCAAATTTGTGGTATGTTTTGGGTAAGTATTGAACTAGAACATGATGCTTGAATTGTGGTATTATTGACATGTTTAGGTAGGTGTTGTTTGTATGTGTTTGAGGTGCCTGTAAATGGCATATTGGTTAGTTGAATTAGGATCTTGAAATGGCATTTTGGTTTATGTTTTGGTAATGTTTAGGTCCCCTTAAAGTGTGCTTAAATGGGTTGAAAATTCATGCATGAAATGGTCTTGTATATAGCTTGATTTTAGGTAAGATTTGGGTCCACACGGTCTAAGACACGGGCATGTGGCTCAGTTGTGTGAGGCATAAGGCCGTGTGTCATCTGATGATTTCTTTAGGGTGCAAGTCAGTGAGTTACACGGCCTAACACATGGCCTGACACATGGGCATGTGGGTCAACTCAAAAAGTTACACGATCTAGCACACGGGCATGTGACACTACTCAGAGAGTTACACGGGTAAGGTCATGGGTTGGGACATGGCCTTGTGTCCCTAGTTCAAAGGTTACACAGCCTAAGACACGGGCGTGTGTCTCAGCCGTGTTCAGTCGTGTGAGGCACACGGCCATGTGACTCCTATTTTACATATTTTACTTCTTTTTCCCAAATTTTTTGAATTGTTTTAAAATTGTTCCAAATTGTTTCTAAGCTATTTTTAGGGCCTCAAGGGCACGATTTAGGGACAATATACACGTATATGAATTATTTATGATGTGGTTAAGGTATTTAAATGATATAAGTTTAAATGTTTCTAATTGTAAGGTAATGCACCGTAACCCTAATCTGGAGATGGAGACGGGTTAGGGGTGTTGCACCTAAGGGTATTTTCATGGTCCCTATTGTTTAGTTGTTCTACGCATCTCTACAGAACCACGAGTCTAGAAATACTAAAGGTCACATATGAGATACAATACTTGGGCGAAGGAAAGAGGTGTAAGTAACCCCTAGAATAATTTGTGACTTTTATCATGTTCCATACTACGAGAATAATTTCATTGAGAAAACCAACTTAGAATATTTTAGAGACATAGATATGGATAATATTATAAACTTTGTAACTAAAGTAAGGGGTAAATGAAAGTATCGAGCAGGTACAAATATCCCAGTATCTTTTCATCAAGCCATTATGTTTCTTAAAGCTAAGATGTGGATTCAATTCATTTCTACATGAATTGTACCTGCTTTAAATGTTTCTAATGTTAATACTTTTAGAGTAGTTTTACTCTATGCTATTTTGCAGAAAAAATAGGTTTGTGTTGGCAAATGAGTCCACCAGAACATGCGACGATGCAATAGTAGCCTAATGGTAGGAGTATTCTTTCCCCATCTAGTGACGGCTTTATGCAGAAAAGTGGGTGTACCTATGACATCCACTGAGCAGTCGTTGAAACCATCCTCAAGCATTATCGGGGACACTTTGTTCCAACAATACATCGAGCTGCGGGCCAAACAAATAAAAGACTAGAACAAGCGACAACAAGAAACGAAAACTGCACCCACTTCTTCAAAAAGGTTGGCACAAGCTCAACAAGACGTTGGTGAAAGTAGTCATCCAAAGTTAGATTTAATGATTCGGTGGATGCAAGAATTGGGGCCAATTTTTCAGTAGTTTTGCTAGGCAAAATAACATCTGAGTCCCCAATTATACACTAGATATGTTCAGTTAGACAAGTATGCAACAAGAAGAAGATGTAAAAGCCCGTTTTTGGGTCAAATCAGAATGGTGGTTTCGGAACCACAAATCTGAAGTGGAAATATTTATTTTATTATTTTTTTAAGGTCTACAGCATGATAGAATAATTGTGTGAAAAGTTGTTTAAGAAATTTTATCGATTGAGTGCTTAATTTAATTAAAAGGACTAAATTGAAATAGGTGCAAAATTTGAGTTCTATAAGTTAAAGGTAGTAAATTGTTATAAATTTTTAATTAGAGTTATTTAAATGGAAATTAGACCATTATACTTTAGGACAAAAATGGGCATAGGGTAACTGAATTTATAAAGTTTAAGTGAATGGTAATTTGGTAATTTGGTAAATAAAGACAAATTAACTAAATAAAAGATGTCCATCTTCTTCAATGTAGTCCCCTTACTCGAATTTTTTGAGGAGAAGACATAGCTAGGGTTTGGCCAACTTTCAAGCTCGATTGTAAGTCCGTTCTTGTCCTATTTTTAATGATTTCTATATTTTTGAGATCGTGGTAGCTGAATCTAGCTATTTCAAGGACTAATTTGAAAGGAAGTTAAAGTCTAAAATTATACCCATGTTGAATAAGCTTGTTTTTTTATGTTTCATGGTAGAAAATGCTTATTAGTTGTTAGTTAAACAACATTTGTAAAGTGATTTTAGGTAAAAATGTCAAATAATGACTTATTTATAAAGTGTTGTAAAATGTATGGTAAAGTGTAAATAAATGAAAAATATGGGTTGTTATCAGTAAGGGTAAGGTTCGGCTAGGCTTGGGTTGTGAAGAAATTAAAAGAAATTCATTTTTACGAGCCTAAGGACTGAATCGTAAAATGTTGAAATGTTAAGGGCAAAAATGTAATTTTTGCCATAATGTGATTTTGGACTGAATTGAATAGCTTGATGATTAAATGAGTTAAATGTGGTATTATAGATCAAGAAAAATGAAGTTCAGGTCTAGATCGGGGGAAAAATAAAGTAATTGACGAATAGATCCTTTCGCCATTTTTGTAACCGAGGTAAGTTCGTATGTCAATAAGCTTTATTATAATTGTATCTTAAATGCTTTAATTTTGTATGAATTGTGTAAATGACTCTACGGACACGATTTTCAACGATGTTCTGGCAAGCGATAAATCCCAATCGAACCTTAGGAATAGGTTATAATACAAGTGACATGTCACTAGGGTATTATGTTATGTGAACCGAGTGCTGGTCCTATACGTCCTACCGGTGGCTGAGTATACCGGCATATGTTGCGGTTACTTGACATCTTGTGTGAGTAGCACCGTATAGCTACGTCTTGACTGACAACAGCTTGTATGAGTAGGCCCATTGATGGCTCGAGAGCGAGCATATATGTGTTATGAGATAGAGGTAGCAATGGCTACATATGTGACACCTTGTGTGCAAGGTTTCTCAAGTATCTGATATTATTATTTAGAGTAGTTCATTGGGTATGCCAAAAATGAGAATAAGGATGAAATTATTACGAGATGGTACAGGAATGTACATAAAGCTTATGATTATTAAATTCGTGAAATGATGATTTCAAGGTAAGTTTATGATGGAAAGAATTATGGTCATGAGATTATGATAAAATACTTTATCTTATATTATATTACTTGAACATTAAATGTATGGTAAGATTTGCTTATTTCTTTCATACGAGCTTACTAAGCTATATAGCTTACTCCACTTTATTTTTCCATGTTTTATAGTGTTACAAAGCTAGCTCAGATTGGAAATCGTCGGAGATCGCATCACACTATCAAACTGTCATTTTGGGTATCAATGATTTTAGACTTTTTGAGTATATGGCATGCATAGGGACTTGGTCATTTTGGGTATATGTGTCATTACGAATTTGGCCAAATGTGTTGGCTTATATTTGTTTGAAGTGATTTGATATTTAGCCATGTAATTGGCTTATTTTGGCTAAAATGGTTGTAAGCCTATTTATATAAGTATATGTGCCAATGCCTTTTATTTATGTGTTTTTTAATGGTTCACTATATGTTTATTTATGGCTATGTAGTTTTCTTGTTTAATGATGTTGTGTATGTGTGAGCAAATAAGGGTGGCAAATTGGCTTGATAGATAGCCTTTATTTTTGTCCACACGGGTAGACACACGGGCGTGTGTCTAGGCTGTGTGGACAAAAATAAAGGCTATCTATCAAGCCAATTTGCCACCCTTATTTGCTCACACATACACAACATCATTAAACAAGAAAACTACATAGCCATAAATAAACATATAGTGAACCATTAAAAAACACATAAATAAAAGGCATTGGCACATATACTTATATAAATAGGCTTACAACCATTTTAGCCAAAATAAGCCAATTACATGGCTAAATATCAAATCACTTCAAACAAATATAAGCCAACACATTTAGCCAAATTCGTAATGACACATATACCCAAAATGACCAAGTCCTTATGCATGCCATATACTCAAAAAGTCTAAAATCATTGATACCCAAAATGACAATTTGATAGTGTGATGCGATCTCCGACGATCTCCAATCTGAGCTAGCTTTGTAACACTATAAAACATGGAAAAATAAAGTGGAGTAAGCTATATAGCTTAGTAAGCTCGTATGAAAGAAATAAGCAAATCTTATGTTTCAGCCGTGTGTCCCCTGCACCCTAAATTTTGAGAAACAAAATGCTCAAAATTGAGCACACGGGTAGAGACAGGGGCGTGTGTCTCAACTGTGTGAGGGGCACGACCTTGGACATGGGCTTGTGTCCTAGCCGTGTGAACTTTGCACCTATTTTATGAAAATTAATTAGTCACACAGCCTAGCACGCGGGCGTGTGGCTTGGCTGTGTGACCTCAATTTGTTCATGCCTTGCAAAACAGAGAGTTACACGGGTTAAGGACACGGGCGTGTGTGACCACATGGCCTGCCCACATGGGCGTGTCCCAAATCACACGGGCGTGTGACCCCTATACGTGGAAAAAATCTTCTAAGTTTTGTAAAAATTTCCTAAGTTTTTGGTTTATTCACTAACCACTTCGAAAGGATGATTTGGACCTCGTAGGTTCATATTAGGGACTTTATGACTGAACGCAAATGTTTTTAAATTTGGTTGAAATTTATGACTCAAAATTGTATAATTGTTTGCGATGTAAGTCTGGAAACTCCTCGTAACTCTATTTCGACATCAGATACGGGTGAGGGGTGTTACATTTAGTGGTATCAGAGCTGTGGTTTTGTCAATTCTCGGACTAATGTTGCATGTGCGAGAGTTTAGCTATACATGTCATATATAATTGATGATAGTATGATGACTCCTGAAAATTTAAATTGTATTTTCATATTGTAAATGGATCCTGACCGAGATGTAGCTAATGATGTTGAAAGTAATGTGTCAGCTCGTTCCCAAGGGACAACGCCATCTGAAAGTAGACCAGTAATGGTTAGTCAGGGAGGAAAGGCTAGAGAAGCCTTTTTCCAAAGGATCAATGAGTTGTTTACCGAGTTTGTTCGAAAAAATTCGGCTGCTCAACATCCTCTACCTCCACCTAACCCCCAACTGGTTTTCGTAGCTCCTCAAGGTGTGGAATTGTTAAGACTGAACAAGACTCCAATAGATAAGATTAGAAAACAAGGGGTTGAAGAATTTAAAGCTAATGTGGACGATGATCCCGAGAGAGCGGAGTCTTGGCTTGAGAACTCTATCAGGGTATTTAATAAGCTTTCTTGCATACCAGATGAGTGCTTGAAATGTGCTATATCATTTCTAAGGGACTCGGCATATCAGTGGGGAATACTCTTGTATCCGTGGTACCGAGAGAAAGAGTTACTTGGGAATTCTTTCAAGATGAGTTCAAAAAGAAATATATCAGTCAACGGTTCATTGATTAGAAACACAAAGAGTTTTTAGAGCTGAAATAGGGCCATATGTCTGTGACTGAATATGAGCAAGAGTTTGCTAGGCTTAGTAAGTATGCTCGGGAATGTGTTTCCACCGAGGCCATCATGTGTAAAAGATTCGAAGATGGGTTGAATGAGAATATCAGACTGTTAGTTGGGATTTTAGAGTTGAAAGAATTTGTTGTACTAGTTGACCGAGCTTGCAAAGATGAAGAGTTGAGCAAAGAAAATAGAAAAGTTGAGTTCGAGACTAGAAATTTGAGAAAAAGACCACTGAATAAGTCATTTCAATCTTCGTTAAAGAAATTGAGGGATTTGTATACTTGTTCAAATGTTTCAGCTGGGTATCCCAACAGAGATCGTGGGAAGTAATATTCAGGTTCTAAGGCCCAAACTACGTCAATAGCGAGCGTTGGTAATGCTAGGTCTAATAGACCTGAATGTCAACACTGTGGTAGACGACATCCTAGTGAATGCATAATGAATAACCGAGCACCAGCTAGAACTTGCTAAACCTACACTATTCGCACTTATGAAGATGAGTCATCCCCTGATGTTATCACGGCTACATTTTTTCTCTATGATACTAATGTAGTTGCATTGATTGATCCTGGATCGATTTATTCTTATATTTGCATGAATTTGGTATCTAGTAAGAATTTGTCTATTGTGTAATAGCCCGTTTTAGGGTCAAATCAGAACAGTGGTTTTGGGGCCATGAATCCAAAGTAGAAATAATTATTGTGATACTATTTTAAGGTCTACAGTATGATTGAATGATTGTATAAAAATTCTGTTAAAAAATTTTATCGATAGGGTGTCCAATTTGACTAATAGGACTAAATTGCAACAGGTGTCTAATTGCTATGAAATTTTAGATTGGAGGTTCTTAAATGGTAATTAGACCATTATACTTTAAGTTTGATAAAAATGGACATGGTTAGATAAAATTTCAAAGTTTTAAGTGAAGGCATTTTGGTCATTTGGTTAATAAAGAGAAAATTTAACAAATAAAAGATGTCATCTTCTTAATTTCATCCTCCCATGGCTAAAAATCACAAGAGACGACATAGCTACGGTTTGCCAGGCTTTCAAGTTCGATTGTAAGTCTGTTCTAGCCCCCGTTTTTAATGATATTCATGTTTTTGATATCCTTGTAACCTAATCTAGCTATTTCAAGGACTAATTTGAAAGAAAGATGAAGTTTAAAATTTTACCCATGTTAGATATTTATTTATTATTATGTCTAATGGTAGAAAATGCATGTTTGGTGTTAGATAAATAACTTTTGCTAAGTGATTTTCAATAAAAATGTTAGAAATGACTTATTTGTAAAAGTTATAAAATGAGTAGTAAAAGTGTGATTAAGTGGAAAATGTGGGTTGATATGAGTATGAAAATGGTTTGGCTAGGCTTGGGTTTTGAAGAAATTGAATACATCTCATTTTACGAGACTAGAGACTAAATTGTAAAAATGTGAAACATTAGGAGCAAAAATGTAATTTTGCCATAATATGATTTTTGGGCCAAATTGAATAATGTGAGTACTAAATAAGTTAAATTTGTTATTATAAATCAAGAAAAATGAGGTTCGGACCTAGATCGGGGGAAAAACAAAGTGTTTGATGATTAGGTCCAATTCTACTATTTTTGTACCGAGATAAGTTCATATGTAAATAATGCAATGTTATATTTATGTTTGAAATACTTTAATATTGCATGAATTGTGTGATTGACTCTTTGGACATATTCAACAAATTTTTGACAAGCAAGAAATCCCGGTTGAACCTTAGGAATAGAATAGGATACGAGTGACATGTCACTAGGAACCCATGTGTATATGTGTTTATATAATCCGGGTGCTGGTCTTGTACGTCTTACCAGTGGCTGGGTATTCTGGTATATGTTGCGGTTACCTGACAGCTTGTGTGAGCAGCACTGTATAGTTACGTCTTGACTGACAGCTTGTGTGAGCAGGCCCGTGAATAGCTCAAGAGCGAGCCTATATGTGTTATGAGATATGAGGTAGCTTTGACTACATATGCGGCACTTATGTGCAAGATTTTTTTAGTATCCAATAATATTCCAAGTGTTCAACGGGAATGTCAAAGATGTGAAGGGCTATGGTTATGTTCGAGTTGGTATAGGTATGTACATAAAACTCGTAAGTAATAAACTCGATGGGTGATGAACTCTTGGTAAGGTTGTGATTGAGCAAGTTATCACTATGAGATTTGTAATAGCTCGGTTTTAGCTAAATCGGAACAATGGTTTCATAACCACAAATCTGAGGTCGTAAAATTATTTTAATATTATTTTTAATGTTTGCAGCATGTTATTTAATACGTGTGAAAATTTCATGACTTAATTTTACCAATTGGTTAGTTAATTTGATAAAAAGACTAAATCGCGTAAAATGCAAAAGTGGCATACTAATTGTTTAAGTATTTATTTGCTATGATTAATTAAATGTGAGGTCCTTATTAATGGCATTAAAGTAACTTTGTAAATAATGTTATTAAATTAAACAAAAACATTATTTTGTTCATATTTTCACCACCATTACTGAAAATAACAAAGAAAAGAAACCATTTTGAAGCTTTTAGGTTTGACACATTGAAGTTTAAATTGAGGTATGGATTTTGTTTGATTTTTTGATAATTTTTACGTTTTTGAGTTCGTTGCTTCGAATACTAGCTAGCCCATGCTTGAATTTTTGAATTTGTTGATGTATTCATGATTTGCCATTGATGATAGCTTAATATTTTTTTTTTGATGATGAAACATAAATATTTGTTGATAGATTATTATGTTTAATTAGGTGATTTTTGATAAAAATGCTTATTTAGGATTAAATTGTAAAATTTGAAAATTTAGGGGTTAAAATGTGAAATAAATGAAATTAATGGGCTGCTAGGGACCTAGGGAGAATTCGGCCTAACATGAGTTTATTGAAATTTTGTGTATTTTGTGTTGTTTTGAAATAGGGACTAAATTGAGAAAATGTGAAATATTAGGGGCTAAAGTGCAAAATGCCCATTTATGTGTTTTGGATGAAAATTTAATGAATATATATAATTAAAAAAGTTAAATTTGTATTAATTTAGATCAAGAAAGGAAGAAATTGAATTTGGATCAGGGGAAGTCAAAAGTTGTTGAATAGTCGTTCCGGTCCGTTCGTTCCATACGAGGTAAGTTCATAAGTAAATAAATGTCCTTTAATGCAAATGAATATGTTTTATATATTGCTGAATTGATATGTATATATATATAGACATGTTTCCGAATTGATTGAGCATTTGATGGTTTGTTTTGAGCTTGAATTAATTGAATTACGACGTCCGTAAGCCCCGTACGAAACATAGGAATAGTACAGGATACGTATATGATGACATTAGGATTTTCAAGGTGTGATTTCATGTAAGACCTTGTCTAGGACATTGGCATCGTATACGATTCGTATAAGACCCTGTCAGGGATAGTGGCATCAATATGTGAAAGCATGTAAGACCATATCTAGGATATGGCATTGTACAAGCTTAAATGATTTCCGTGTATTCTTTATGATTCTGAATGGTTCAATAAGCAATATCGAGTCGAGATCAAATGTAAAATTGAGCTAAATGATTCAGGTACGTGTGAAGTTTATATGTTCATGAAAGATTAAGGTAAGTATAGTACTTGATGTGGTAATATGAATTTTACATGATAAAAGGTGATTATATATGCATGTGATATTGGTTATATTCGGCCAACTAGAATTAAAATGTAAATGTTCTTTTGATGATTTATTTGCTTATGGCTTACTAAGCTTTTCAAGCTTGCTTTGTGTGTTTACTCAATATTTTATAGATTTTAGAAGCTAGCTACGAGCTCAGGGATTGTCTTGGAACATCATCACACTATCGATCGCTATTTCGGTACTTTGAAAGCTTGAATTTATGGCATATGGAATCTATATAATATAATTGGTTTTGAAAATGGCTTGAACGTGATGTTAATGCTTGTGTGTATTCGGTCATGTCTTAAGCTTATTTTGGAAGTATATTTCATGGTAAATATGTTTGTGATGTTGGTGATATGATTCGGCAATAAGAAATGGTAAGTATGTTGTATAATCGGCTTTATAGTTAGCTCATTTTAGAAGTATGAAAAGTGCTATAATTTGGCTTGGTAATAAGGTAAAATGATGAATATATATATTTGATTGTGTATCAGTTGTGTTGATTCAGTTTGTAATGGCAAAATATACACATATATTATGCTTGAATGGTTAGGTTTTTAGGTACGGTTCATGATGGAAAATGATTATTATATTTTTGAGTATGTTTGATGGAGATTTGAATAGCTATAAGTGACATAGTCATTTTGATATTATAATTTTGAGATAGTATGTTAAGATTAAAATTGAAAGATGGAAATGGTATGAGTTTTTGAATCTTGTGTTGATGACCGAATAGACGGTTGTTTGAATGGCTAGTATATGAAGTTTTAATATGATAATTTGCATGCGAAATAGGTATGCTTGAATCGTCAATTGTGCTTAATTGATAAATATTACTATGATGAAATGGGTAAAAATTTTAGAGGTTAATTTGCTAGCCGAATAGATGATGAGATGAATGGCTAAATATATGAAATTTGGATCGGTTTAGAGCATGTGAATTTGGTGTAATATGATTTGCCTGTTTGTGACCGAATATGGTTAATAATATTAATATGTTTAAATTTTAAAGCATGAATTGCTTATGTATTATAAGTAGTAAATCATATTAGGTTTTTAGTTGGTTAAGTGTTTCATATGTGCGAATGTGATTTATATTATTGAGCTGCTAGTTACTATTCGAGTTTTAAAAATTTTGTGATTAAGTTAATATAATTTTGTGAATGTTTTTAATTGAAAGACTGTTCTGAGCTGTGTTTTGGTCGGTAATGCCTTATAACCCTAATCTGACGACGGATACGAGTTAAGGGTGTTACAAGATTTTAGTAACATTTATGTTATCTCACATTATATAAATTGCATGACTAAGATGTTGTTAAGATGCCTATTATTTTCATATGAACTTACTAAGCTATATAGCTTACTCCCCTTTCTTTCCCTTGTCTTATAGTGTTACCAAGCTAACTCGAGTTCGGATATTGTTGAAGTTCCATTCACACTATCAACAATTATTTTGGTATCAATGAATTCAACATTTTGAGTTATGGCATGTATAGGGGACTTGGTCATTTTGTTATGTGTCATAATTGATTTGGCCAAATGTGTTGGCTTATATTGGTTAGAAATTCATTTTGTATAAGGCTATTGAAAATGGGCTAATATTGTTTATAAGTATATTCATATAATGATGTCTTTCATGAATGATGTGTTGATGTCTTGGTTGTGGATGTTTGGTTGTATGTATATGTTTGGATTGGTGCTATGTTATGTTGTGTAGGTGTGTGCATTAAAGGGTAGCAAAATGGCTTGGTAAATAGCCTTATTTTTGTCCACATGGGTAGACACACGGGCATGAGTCTAGGTCGTGTACGACACACGGTTTTCCCCACGTGCATGTGTTTAGGCTGTGTGTCCCCTACACCTTAGTTTTGGGAAATAAAATGCTCAAAATTGAGCTCACGGGCAGAGACATAGACGTGTGTCTCAGCCGTGTAGATGACATAGCTTCAAACACGGGCATGTGCCCTGGCCATGTGAAGTTTGTACCTATTTTAGAAAAATTAATTTTCCACACGGCCTAGCACACGAGCGTGTGACTTGGCCGTGTGATCTCAATTTGTTCATGAGTTACAAGCTAGAGAGTTACACGAGGTTGGGACACGGGCGTGTGTGACCACACGGCCTAGCACACGAGCGTGTGACTTGGCCGTGTGATCTCAATTTGTTCATGAGTTACAAGCTAGAGAGTTACACGAGGTTGGGACACGGGTGTGTGTGACCACACGGCCTGCCCGCATGCCTTGTACCCTGTCCCAACGTTGAATACAAGTAAGTGGTGTTACATTTAGTGGTATCAGAGCTACGATTTAGTTAATTCTCGAACTAACGTAGCGCGCGTAAAAGTCTAGCTATACATGTCATGAATAAACTGTGATAGTGTGATGACTCCTGGTAATTTTAAACTGTGTTTCCATATACTAAATGGATCTCGATCAAGCTGTAGCTGATGAGGTAGAAAGTAATGCGCTGGCTCTCGCTCAAGTGTAAGACCCCAAAATATTAAGTAATTATTTTTGTAGGTTTAGGGTGTAAAGTTGTATCTGCTTCAGTGGTTAAGTGTCCTAGGAAGTGTTTGAGAAGTCTTGAGTTCTAACCTTAGCTTAGGAAAAAATTTTGTTTTAATAGGTTAAACCCTTTTCTCTTGTCAGTAGGCTTTTAAATAAATATGGGTATTTTATAACAGAAAGGGCCTGCTGGTCTAGGGGGTAAGTGGCGTGTTACCTATGCTAGAGGACTAAGGTTCGAATCCTAGTGGGGGCAGTGGAGTGTTTTATTTTACTGATGTGCCGTGTAAGTGGTTGAATGTTAGTGGAACTCTGATGCAAGTGGGCGGTTGGAGTGTTTGAGGGGTGTGGGGATTGTGTAGCCGAATTTTAGGAGGAAATATGGGATTTGGATAGAGAAGTGATCAGTTTGAGTGATTTGTGGTGGGATTTGAGGAGGAAATTAAGGGATTTTAGGAAGAGTGGGAGTGTTGTGCCGAATGTGGGAGTCATATTTTGCCAAAATTGGTCAATAGCACACTTTCATTCCATGGTGTCGAATTTAGCTTTTGGTTTTTACTGCTTTTCTATCTTTCGTATTTCTCTTTTTGGGGACGAATTGTTGTTAGAGGTCATTTAGGGTTTTTCTCATTTTGGTTTATTTCGGGTTTGTTCTTCCCTAAAGTCTTTTGCTGACCGATTCCATCATTCTCTCCCTCTCTCAAACCTTGGCTGAATACTCCATTTTCTATTCTCTCTCGATTCTTTCCTTTTCCTTCACCTTCTTGGTTGGTCGAACACACCTTCCTCCCACTCCTTCGATTCTCTTTGGGTTTACAATTTCCTCTCTTGTCATCTTGCCATTTTGACCGAATACCTCATCTCTCCCATTTTCTATTTTGTTTTCGGTTTTTGTAATTGCACTTTGACCAATCGGTGGGTGCATGGTCCTTCTCTATTCTCTCTTTCTCTCAATGTAGTAATATTCTTCTAACATTTTCCTTTGCTACCGTATATGGCTAGGGACGTGTTGGTGCTAGTCTTTGCTTCTGTAGTAACGTGTGTTTCAACTTACATTGGGTGTGTATGCCGGTTGCTTCCTTTCCTTTTCTCAGGGTGGTGCTTTCGATAAGTGTTATGCGGTTCGTACAATCTTTTGGTATGATCAATATATGGTTTAGATTGTTAAGTCTTGGTTAGATTGCAGGATACTTCTAAAAAGGGTTGAAACCAGTCTTTTGCAACAAATTAAGTGAGTTATCATTAGTCGATCAACCAAGGCAACTGATAAGAAACCGTTTTAATAAGTGTGATAGAAGGGAATTGTTTAATCCTGTTGTTAAAGGGACTAATGGTGTATTGTGTTTGGATCTAGGGTTGGAGCGCTTGTGATCTATTTGCACACTCTTGCATCAAGGTGTGTAAAAACACTGCCCCTAATCGTGAGTCGGCAAAAGCCGAATTAAGTGCCCATCGACGCTACACGGGCGTGCGCTCGCTCTTGTGGTAGTCCGTATGCCTAACCATGGGCGTGTGATTGTTGAGGCCGGCCATGAGCGACTTCATGGGATGAGGTCGAGTTGGGCCATAGTTAGCTGAAATAGGCCGTGTGGGCCCTATAGGCATGTGGGTAACACACGGGTAAACCATGCGGATGTGTGGGTGGCCAAGGCAATTTCTGGGTTATGTGGGCCACATGGGCGTGTGGGCCCAGATGGGCTGCAATATAGGCCTTGGGCCTATTTTCACTGTTTGATTATTAAGGTTGCACGGGTCGCTCGAGACGATTGTAGACCTGCCGTTGGGTCGATAAGTATACCTAGACCCCTTATATATGATAAAATGACTATTTTGCCCTTATATGGTAAGATGACTGTTTTGCCCCTATGTGGTGTATATATATATGTGCATGTATGACCGTATTTTAGAATGTTATTTAAGTTGTAATGGATACATGTATAATTCTATGATATGACATGACATGATTGTATCATGTATTGCAAGGGGATGGATTTATACTGATCAAAGGAAGTGTACTAAAAGGCTTCGAGCCTAAATTTCTGGCAGCCTAGCTGCATATTACTGTATAGTGCCACAACCGATGTTAACTCTGGAGTGTAGGGATGGGTGGGTTGATTATATCTCCACATAGAGTGTAGGGTAGGACGGAGTTAGAGTGTAGAGGTTGGATGGGTAGGACTTATATACTGTTTAAATTGTTTGTGCACTAATTATTGTTACTGCAATAGGCCAAGGCCCAAACAAATGACTATTTCTGTATTGAGATGGGCTAAAGCCCAAACTGATATTGTCACTGTTACTAGAAGGGCTTAGGCCCAGACTGTGCTTATTTTCTTACTGTTTGCTTGTATGGGATTACACACTGAGTTTTCATAAACTCACCCTTCTGTTTGTCTGTACAGGTAATCCCTAGTCTTAGGCGAACCGGGGCTGCGAGGGACTCGAAGGTGGCCACACAACCGCTCTTGCTTCCATATATGACTTTTTAAATTATAAGTAGTTTTATTTTGGGTATTTTTAATGTAATAAGGACTCTTTAAATTTTTAATCTTTAATTTAGGGTTTTAGTTATTTTGATTTATATCTGCTAGTAGTAGGATGTGGGTTTTCAAAAAGATAAATGTTTTTCAAAACACCACATTTACGCAACATGTTTTAAAGCTTCCGCAAAAAATAATGGTTTAAATTTAATAACGATTTAATATGATTAACTTTTTGCCAAACAACTTAAATTTTGAGAAGGAACTAAACATCCTAAAATCTTCGTTATGATCACAAATAGGTTAAATAAAGAACGAATTTTTCAACGAGATCACATTTGACGAAAAACACTTTAATGTGACATCGCCAGATTCGACCATAACGTCTAGGCAGGGTTTGGGGTGTTACATTTAGTGGTATCAGAGTTATTGCAACTCGACTGTGGATTTGGGTTTCTTCTAAAACTTGAAATGTTCAGAAAGAACTGTTACAAATGATTTGAAGTATTTTGAAATGTTTGGTACACCGTGTCGATTCTGTAAGTCTTCTAAAACTGTTGCTTGTTTTGAACTGAAATGCTGAGACTACTATAGGTAGAAGACTGTACTGAAAACTCTATTTAGCGTAAACTAAAACTGTAGTAAGACTGCGGTTCGCGAAAATGAACTCTGAATTACAGATACTATGTTCATAAAAAATTCTTAATAAATACAGGAACTGTAAAACTGATGCATAAAATTGTTAACAAAAATAAAACGTAATTTGATAATGAGCACCAGAGGTACTCGTGGAACGGGTACAAGAGGCCACGACGGAGGCCGTGGAGATGCTCGAGCTGGGTCTTCATTATCGGGCCACATGCATAATGTTAAAGCTAGGGAGGCTCCGGCTTCACCTAGGACTAAGACCTGGTCTTACGATTGTGCGGCAGGGGATGACACACTGTCCCAAGCTGTGCTGCGATTCTGAAGAGGGTCGCTGGGCCCAATATTGGTACTGTGGGCCGTGGGTTAGTTACGAAACGGCTCTCGTCTAATGGAGCTGAGATTTTCAAGGGTACTACTGGAGTTGCCCCTAATGCGACTGAATATTGGATTGAGGCCATGGAAAGGATCATGGATGATCTTGACTGTACCCCCGAGTAGAAACTAAAGGGTGCAGTATCACTGCTGAGAGATGAGGCCTATCAGTGGTGGCTTACAGTTGAAGAGGGCACTCACCCAACCGGTTGACATGGGAATTTTTCAAGACTGCTTTCAAAGGGAAGTATGTGGGCGCGAGTTATGTGGATGCACAGAGGTGGGAGTTTCTAAATCTGACACGGGGGGATAAATCAGTGGCCTAATACGAGGCTAAATTTCTGCGATTAAACCGTTATGCGCGAGGTATGGTAGCGAATGAGTACGAACAGTGTGTTCATTTCGAGGACAGCCTCAGGGATAGTTTAAGGGTTTTGATAGCTCCATCAAGGGAGCGAGATTTTGCTACTTTATGGATAAGGTGAAGATTGCCGAGGATGTGAAGCGCGCTGAGCGCCAGAACCATGAGAAGGAAAGAGGTAGGAAAAAGAGGGATTCGAAGCCCTCAAGTTCATTTCTGAGGCCTAAAAAACAGGCCAGAGTTGATTACCGGTCAGAGTTGGGCCACCTGTTGTTGCTACTAGGCCGAAGCCCTATACTAGTTGTAGAAGACGCCATCAGGTTGAGTGCTAAAAAAGGATTAGGGCATGTCTAAGGTGCAGATCATTGGAGCACCGTATCAGAGATTGTCCATGGAGGCCCGATCAGGTACGAGCTACAGGTTTGGGTATAGTGCAGCCACCGAGGGGTGTTCAGTAGCCACCAAGAAGCTGTGGTCAGGTCAGAGGTGGAAATGGTATGGGCCATGGTCAAAAGGTGCCGGGCAGAGGTCTGGGTCATATTAAGGCAAAGCAGCCAGCTCTGTTTTATACTGCACGTCACCGAGAGGATGGTGATGCTCTAGATGTTATCACGGGTATGTTTTTCATTTATAATGTACCTTATACTGCACTGATAGATATAGGATCTACTCATTCCTATATAGCTTGTAATGTGTCTAAGACTTTAGATATCTTGGTTGAGAGTATTGCAAGTGATGTTACTGTGTTGAGTCCGTTGGGGCAGTCTATAAGGGTAGATAAACTAGTCAGGTCTGTGCCTTTAGAGGTTCAAGGGGTTATCTTTTTAGCAGATTTGATGGAACTTCCTTTTGGAGAATTTGACATAATTCTGGGAATGGATTGGTTGGTGAAGCATCGGGCATGCTTAGATTGTGCTACGAAATAGATGGTACTGAGAACTACGGAGGATGACGAGGTAGTTGTAATTGAGGAGTGTCGAAATTACTTGTCAAATGTGATTTCTACATTAAGGGCTGAGAAATTGGTTCATAATGGTTGTGACGCGTATCTAGCTTACATCTGTGTTTTAAATTTTAGGGTTTCTTCTATTAAGGATATCAGAACAGTTAAAGACTTTCTAGATGCTTTTCCTGATGAGCTGCCTGGGTTACCTCCAAACTGTGAAGTTGAGTTTGGGATTGAGCTCTTGCCTGGTACATCTTTGGTGTCCATCACCCTTTATAGAATGGATTCGAAGGAGCTTGTGGAGCTTAAGGCTCAGATTCAAGAATTATTGGATCGTGGGTTCATCTGACCTAGTGTGTCTCCATGGGGAGCACCGATTTTGTTTGTGAGAAAAAGGATGGATCGATGCGCATGTGCTTCGATTATCGACAACTGAATAAATTGACCGTTAAGAATAAGTACCCCCTACCGAGGATTGATGATCTATCCGACCAGTTTCGAGGAGCTTCGATTTTCTCTAAGATTGATTGTAACACCCCAAACCCAGCCCAGACGTTATGGCCAGATCCGACGTATCACATTGAAGTTTTTAAGAAAACCCATGCCTCTTTCAATGTCCTTCTTAGTGTTTTAAAAGATAATCTTTGCTAAGTTCATAAAGTGAATGGAAGCTGTGCACCAGGTAGGTATGCAAAACAGAGGAGGTGAGCCATGAAGGCTACTTAAGTACCAAGCTCTTGCCTAGATCCAATCCTAGACATGCCCACAACCATTGCCACACTTTGGTGCGAGGTTAGGTTTTGGAAAAAACGAGTTGGAATTCATTTAAGTAGATATTTTTAGATAAACTGATTAGTTGCATCATTGCGCTATTTTGAAAACAGGTATCATTTTGAAAACGCGCCCTAAGTCTAACCCATTTTGAATTATTATCAGTAAAATATAGAGTATGAAATAAAATAATCCCAGAAAGATAATTAAAATGGCCTTATTACAACCCAAAACCAAATAATAATAAATTAAAAAATCGGTTACTTATTGCAAAGTTCGAAAGCGATCAGCATGGCCACTCTGAATCCCCTCCGGCTCCAAGTCTCCACATCAAGGCTCACCTGCAAGGTTAAGGAAAAGGGGTGAGTTTGGAAACTGACTGTGCAACAAGCCCCTTTCAAAGCCCAAACTAATATCAGCATACTGGGCCTAAGCCCTAATTTAGTCTCGACATATCTTTGGGCCAAGCCTTTCATTTAATCATTCATCGGGCGAAGCCTTTTCATAAATCATATCACTGGGCCGAAGCCTTTACTGTAAACGGTATGGCCCATAGGCCCATTTCAATATCACATGTAATACCAATGAATGTATGCATGCAAGCCCATTTGGGGAGACTACTCAACCCACCATCCGCTACTCTCCACCCATACCAACCAAGCTCTCCATGTGGGGAATAACTCAACCCACCCAACCAAACTCTCCACTGGCAGCATAGCTACTTTATCATATCACTGGAGGCCTAGCCTCTTTTAATAACTGGGACAAAGCCCTTTTTGATAAACAGGGACAAAACCCTTTAAGCACTTCCTCCATTTATATAAAACCCAACCCATGCATATAATGAGTATTTCATAGCATATCATGTGCATCTCATAACATATCATGTATAACAATATCTCATGCATCATATTCATAATTAAACCCTAGGGGGTATAATAGTCATTTTTACCTAGGGGCAAAATAGTCATTTTTCATATTACAAGGGTAATTTCGTAATTTTACCAATTATCAGGGTTTTCCATGTTCATTAACAATTATCAATATTTTTGAGTGTTTAAACAATGATCTTTAACCCACTTTATCAAATTCGGGCTTTTGGGCCCAAAACCCCTAATGGGCCCTACGAATGCCAATTTAGCCCACTAAGCCCACTTAACCCAAATTTTACAACAATACTAACCGCGTTAACATGCAACTTTTCCAAATTTCATTTTCTATCAATTTTACCCAAATGGGCCCTAAAGCCCATTAGGCCCAATTCTAGCCCATTGAGGCCCAACTTACCATCGTGCACAAAATTGCGCTCTTACCTGTTCCATCGACCCAAACACCAGTCTTATCGAATTTATCGCATCTATAACCAAACGTAAAATCACAAGTTCCTGAAATGTCGGAATTTTAGCATTTCAGCTTTTCAGCGAATATTAATCCAAGCTACTCCGAGGGTTGTTACACACCTGTTTTGTGATGTTTGCTAACAAAGTCTCCCACGACAACTTACAATTAATCACCACCATTCTTAGTTTACAAATCATACTTATCAAATCCAAAATCCACCTTACCATAGTCGGCCAAAGAACCCCTAATAGCCATAGATCATTTACCTTCACAGGGTCCGATGATTCAATCCAAGTTTATCCAAATCGATACTCCAAGCCTTGCTGCTCCTCCAAAGTTGTCTATTTCACTACACGAACCATAAAAGTCGAATTAAAAAGGCCCAGTGAGGCCTATACCTCAAATCGATAACCTCCCTAAACTATAGTGGGTTTCAACTTTTCTTAATATTTACACTACTGAATCGATTTGGAAAACGAGTACTTACCACAGTCTTCCCTTCTGCACTGCTTACACCCAAAGTAGACTCAGCCCTCAACCACCTAGCAGCCTTCGAATCCTAGAGGTCTACAGGTTTGGCTATGCCTCTAGAACTAAGGTATTTCGGCTTTTAGGACCAAGAAAAAGAAATGGTGTGATGGCTTTGTATTGGTGTTGTCGTCGGGGACTTTTGGAGTTTAGTGGATGAAGGGATTGATCACAACAAAAGGAGAGAAAAGAAGGATGCTGGTCTAAGTGAAATCAGCACAACCAACTTCAAAAGTTTCGGCTCTTGTGGCTATTCAGCAAGGGTGATGAAAGGAAAGAAAGTAGTTGTTTGGTTTTGGCATAGAAGAGAAAGAAAAAATGGATGTAAGGAGTGGTGATTTCGGCTAGAGAAGTAAAGGAAGAAAAGAATAACCCTAAGATGCTTAAACAAAAGAAAACAGCACAACCAAAGCCCCTAATACCGAAATACTAACCTACAACCCCTAAGCCAATTTCTCCTCCCTAATTCCCACTATTCGGCCAACACTAAGCCTCCATTCAAATCCCTAAAGTCTCTCCCCTTATCACTCCTAAGTTCATGCCTTTGACTAATTCAAACTCTCTCCAACAGAGTTCCATTCGACTTCAAACTCCTGCATGCTTAAGACACAAAAATAACAGCACAATTGATAGCTTAGTGAATCGAACCTTGGCCTTCCCCCAACCACTTACACGCCACTTATTAGCTCCTTAATAATGTCACTTAACCACTTTGCTAGGGGCTCTCTTGTGTTACATTTTACCCACATCTTTTAATAAGGCCACCTATCCAATGCCCCTAACTCCTTAAGTCCAAAATTCAATAATTCTACCGGGTTTTGGCCAACACATGGGCCTTCCATAGGCCCATTTACACACTCCAATTATGAATTTCACAACCAAATACCAAATTTTAAAAATTTTACCAAATTTTAGAAAATTACGAAAATCCTGAAAATCAGGGTGTTACAACTCTCCCCTCCTTAAAGAAATTTCAGCCTCGAAATTTTACCTGATCCAAACAGTTGAGGGTATTGTTGATGCATCGCCTCCTCTAACTCCCAAGTAGCTTCTTCTTTGCCATGGTTTCTCCAAAGTACCTTTACGAATGGGACTGACTTTCTTCTCAACATCTTGACGTCACATTCAAGTATCTGCACAGGTTCTTCTTCGAAGGTCAAATTCGACTATACCTCAATTTCTGCAACTGGCACGATATGAGTACGGTCAAAATGATATCGCCTTAGCATGGACACATGAAAGACGTCGTGAATACGATCCAGCTCTGGAGGTAACTCTAGCTGATAAGCCACCGGCCCTATCCGCTTAAGGATCCGATAAGGCCCAATGAACCGTGGACTCAACTTGCCCTTCCTACCAAACCTCAATATTTTCTTCCAAGGCAAAACTTTCAAAAAGACCATGTCCCCTACAGCATACTCAATATCCTTATGCTTCAGATCAGCATAAGACTTTTGTCGATCTGCTACCTCCTTTAATCGATTCCTGATCACCTAAACTTTGTCTTCAGTATCCGCTACTAACTCCGGTTCAAGTACTTGCCTTTCCCCCAACTCTGCCCAACAAGTAGGTGAACGACACCTTCTCCCATATAGTGCCTCGTAAGGAGCCATCTAAATACTTGCTTGGTAACTGTTGTTATACGCGAACTCTGCCAATGGCAAGTAATCCTCCAAACTGCCCTTAAAGTCGATAACATAACCCCTTAACATATCTTTTAGAATCTGAATGACCCTTTCTGACTGCCCATCCGACTGAGGGTGAGAAGCCGTACTAAAATCCAATCGCGTTCCCAACGCCTCATGCAACCTCTGCCAAAACCGAGATGTAAACCTTGGGTCTCGATCAGAAATTATCGATACTGGCACCCCATGCAACTACACTATCTCTGCCATATACAACTTGGCCAACCTCTGAAGTGAGTAATCGGTTCGGACAGGTATGAAATGGGTAGATTTCGTTAGCCTATCCACAATCACCCAAACTGAGTCCTTCTTGGAAGGTCTCAATGGCAGACCACTCACAAAATCCATGGTTACCCTTTCCCACTTCCAAAGTGGTATCTTCACTGGCTGTAACAATCCTGAAGGTAGTTGATGCTCGGCCTTTACTTGCTGAAACGTCAAACATTTTCCCACAAATTCGATTACTTCTCTCTTAAGCCCAGGTCACTAGTATAGCTCTCGCAAATCTCGATACAACTCACTCCCTCCTGGATGCATAGCACAAGGTCTACCATGAGCCTCTCTCAAAATCATCAATCTCAAATCAGAGTCCTTCAACATGCAAATTCTTCCTCGAAAACAAAGAACCTCATCACCATTTAATCCAAAGTCTGAATTCTCCCCCTTCTCGGCTTGCTGAAACCGAGAAACCAACGACTCATCCACCAACTGCTGCTTTTTAATTTGCTTCACCCAGGTTGGTCTCACTTGTAACTCTACCAATAAGCTTCCATCGTCATACAAGCTTAAGCGAGCAAACATTTCCTTCAATTCCGCCACAGTCCTTCGACTCAACGCATCAGCCACGACATTTCCCTTACCTGGATGGTACTCAATCAAACAGTCATAGTCCTTTAACAACTCTATCCACCTTCGTTGTCTAAGATTCAGCTCCTTTTGAGTCAGCAAGTACTTAAAACTCTTATGATCCGTATAGATAATGCATCTCTCCCCATATAAGTAGTGCCTCCATATCTTAAGCGCAAAGATCACCGCTGCCAACTCCAAATCATGAGTAGGATAGTTTACCTCATGAGGCTTAAGCTGTCGTGAAGCATAAGCTACCACTTTACCCTCTTACATCAACACACAGCCCAAACCTACATGTGACGCGTCACTGTACACAGTGAAATCCTTACCAGACTCTGGCTGAATCAGCATTGGTGCCTCAGTCAGAACCTTCTTTAACTTCTCAAAAGCCTCTTGCTGCTTATTTGTCCAAACAAACGGTGCTCCCTTCCTTATAAGTTTCGTTATCGGCGCTGCCAACATAGAAAATCCTTCCATAAATCTTTGATAATAACCTGCCAACCCCAGAAAACTTCGAATTTCTGTTACTGTTCTCGGTGGCTTCCACTCCAGAATCGCCTCAATCTTCCGAGGGTCTACCTTGATCCCCTCAGCAGACACAACATGCCCCAAGAAAGTTACTTCATTCAACCAAAACTCGCACTTACTGAACATTGCATAGAGTTGCTTTTCCCTTAGCACTTGCAATGCAATACGAAGATGCTCATCATGCTTCTCTTCCATTTCCGAGTACACCAAGATATCATCGATAAAAACGACTATGAACTGATCCAAGTACAGCTGAAATACCCGATTCATCAAATCCATGAATGCTGTCGGTGCATTAGTCAAACCAAAGGGCATAACCAGAAACTCGTAGTGACCATATCGAGTTCTTAATTTCGTCTTATGAATATCCTCTTCTTTGACTCTCAACTGATGATATCCTGACCGAAGGTCGATCTTAGAAAATACTGAAGCTCCTCTCAGTTGGTTGAACAGATTGTCGATTCTTGGCAAATGATACTTGTTCTTGATCGTCAGTTTGTTCAACTGCCGATAATCAATACACATCCGCATGGTCCCATCTTTCTTCTTTACGAACAACACTGGTGCGCCCCACGGAGAAACACTTGGTCTTATAAACCCTCTATCTAACAGTTCTTGAATCTAAGCTTTCAATTCCACTAACTCCTTTGGTGCCATCCGGTAAGGTGCAATAGACACTGGAGTTGTTCCAGGTAACAAGTCGATTCCAAACTCGACTTCTCTGTTCGGAGGTAGTCCAGGAAGCTCCTCAGGAAAAACATCTGGAAATTCTTTGATGGTCCTGACTGACTCCACAGTCATCCCTTCAGGTTCAGCTTGACTCACAAATGCTAAAAATGCCTCACAACCTTTCCGAATCAACTTTTCAGCCCTTAAAGCCGAGACAACATTGGACAAATAGTTCCTTCGCTCCTCTATGACCATTATCTCCTCATCCTTGGTAGTTCTTAGCACCATTATCTTAATAGCACAATCCAACGTCGCCCTATGCTTAGCTAGCCAGTCCATTCCCAAAATAAGATCAAATTCCCCAAATGGCAGCTCTATCAAATCTCCTACAAATATCCTATCTTGTGTCTCAAAAGGCACCTCCCTAAAGAGTTTATCTACCTTAACCGAGTGTCCCAAAGGACTTATCAATGATACCGCACTCACAGTCTCCTCATGAAGCACACCCAATGCCCCAGATACATTACAGGCAACATACGAATGAGTGGAACCAACATCAATCAAAGTAGTGTAAGGCGTCCTATGAATGAAGAACGTACCAGTTATAACATTAGGAGCATCACCCTCCTCACGACGCCGTGTAGCATAAACCAACACCGGCAGTCGAGCTTCAGCATGTCCAACATCCCTGCCAGGTGCCCCACGTCCTCGTCCATTACTATTACCACCTCTACCTTGCCCACGGCCTCTCTATGGTGGTGGTCCTCCTCGCAGCTGTTGGACACCTCTTTGCTCCGCAACTTGATCCTAAGCTACTCTCCGAGGACACTCTCTGAACTTATGTTCCTTTGACCCACATCGAAAACATGCTCCAGTTCATTTCCAGCACTCCCCCATATGCACTCTGCCACAGTCCCTTTAAGTCTGCGGCCTAAGGGTATTCACTGGAACTGCTTGAACTGGTTCCTCCATTCTAGCTCTTTTAACATTTCTATATGCAGCACCCGAGGGTCCAGAATCCCTCCTGAACCTGGGTCGATCCCTCTCACGATTCTTCCGTTCAGTTCGTTTTACTTTCTCGGCTATCTTAGCCTTCTCTACCAACGCAGCGAAATCACGCTCCCTCTGTGGAGCTATCAGCACCCTAAGCTCATCACGGAGGCCATCCTCAAATCAAACACTGTGCTCATATTTGGTCGCAACTATCTCGCTAGCATATTGACTCTGCCTCAAGAATTCTGCTTCATACTCCGTAAGAGTCTTATTACCCTGAGCCAGATTCAAAAATTCCTTTCGACGGGCATCCACATAACTAGCTCCAACATACCTTCCCTTAAAAGCAGTCTTGAACAGTTCCCAGGTTACTCATTCGATCGGGGTACTCTCCCTTACAATGATCCACCACTGGTATGCCTCATCTCGTAGCAATGACACGACCCCCTTCAGCTTTTGCTCCACAGAGCAATCTAGGTCGTCCATAATCTTCTTTGTTGCCTCTAGCCAATATTCAGCCACATTTGGGGCTACTCCAGATACACCCCTAAAAACCTCTGCTCTGTTAGCCCAGAGTCGCTTAGAGATGGATCCCCTTTTCACTGTCCAAGTGCTAGCTCCAGCAACCTTTTCCAAAACCCTTAACATCGCTTGGGACAAAGCATCGTCCCCCACAGCCCGATCATGTAACCTAACCTCAGTTGCTTGTGGCACGGATGCCTCATCAGCTGGCTTATGCCCTGAGGATGAAGATTCAGCTTGCACCCTTCCGCGACCACGTTTGCGGTCTCGTCCACGACTTTCTCTTATACTCATATCAAATTATCTGTTTACGAATTTTATGACATTAGTTTAATATTTTAGTTGTTTAGTACGAGATGTCTTATGAAAATATAGCAGTTCAGGGATTGTTTTCGCAACGTCGTAGCCTAGCTATAGTCTCAATCCTACTATTTTACAGCTCTACCCTATCTAAAGTATCATAGTAGGGTCTCAGTTCTATCTATAGCATCATATCAATATCACACGGTGTAAAAGAAAGTACACTTACAGACTTGGTGCCAGAGATTTAGTGTGTTACTTATTTCTCCAATCCATTTCAAACTTTAAAAAAACATATATTTGGTCACAGAAAATAAGTCAAAAGAGGGTTTCTTTTTAGAAATTCTTAAAAATTAAAAAAATATCTTTGTTTTGAAATTCTTGATTTTAAAACCGTTTAAAACCCACAGCCGAGTTGTTGCAACTTGGCTCTGATACCACTAAATGTAACACCTCAAACTCGGCCCAGACGTTATGGTCGGATCCGACGTATCACATTGAAGTTTTTAAGAAAACCCATGCCTCTTTCAACATCCTTCTTAGTGTTTTAAAATATAATCTTTGCTAAGTTCATAAAGTGAATGGAAGCTGTGCACTAGGTAGGTATCCGAAACAGAGGAGGTGAGCCATGAAGGCTGCTTAAGTACCAAGCTCTTGCCTGGATCCAATCCTAGACATGCCCACAACCATTGCCACACTTTGGTGTGAGGTTAGGTTTTGGAAAAAATGAGTTGGAATTCATTTAAGTAGATATTTTTGGATAAACTGATTAGTTGCATCGTTGCGCTATTTTGAAAACAAGTATCATTTTGAAAATGCGCCCTAAGTCTAACCCATTTTGAATTATTATCAGTAAAATATAGAGTATGAAATAAAATAATCCCAGAAAGATAAATAAAATGGCCTTATTACAACCCAAAACCAAATAATAATAATAAATTAAAAAACCGGTTACTTATTTCAAAGTTCGAAAGCGATCATCACGGCCACTCTGAATCCCCTCCGGCTCCAAGTCTCTACATCAAGGCTCACCTGCAAGGTTAAGGAAAAGGGGTGAGTTTGGAAACTAAATGTGCAACAAGCCCCTTTCAGAACCCAAACTAATATCAGCATAGTGGGCCTAAACCCTAATTCAGTCTCGACATATACTGGGCCAAAGCCTTTCGTTTAACGGTTACTAGGCTGAAGCCGTTTCATAAATCATATCACTGGGCCGAAGCCTTTACTGTAAACGGTATGGCCCATAGGCCCATTTCAATATCACATGTAATACCAATGAATGTATGCAAGCTCATTTGGGGAGACTACTCAACCCACCATCCGCTACTCTCCACCCATACCAACCAAGCTCTCCATGTGGGGAATAACTCTCCACTGGCAGCATAGCTGCTTTATCATATCACTGGAGGCCTAGCCTCTTTTAATAATTGGGGCAAAGCCCTTTCTGATAAACCGTGTTAACATGCAACCTTTCCAAATGTTATTTTCCATCAATTTTACCCAAATGGGCCCTAAAGCCTATTGGGCCCAATTCTAGCCCATTGAGGCCCAACTTACCATCGTGCACAAAATTGCGCTCTTACCTCTTGCATCGACCCAAACACTGATCTTATCGAATTTATCGCATTTATAACCAAACATAAAATCACAAGTTCCCGAAATGCCGAAATTTTAGCATTTAGGCTTTTCAGCGAATATTAATCTAAACTACTCCGAGGGTTGTTACACACCTATTTTGTGACGTTTGCTAACAAAGTCTCCCACGATAACCTGCAATTAATCACTACCATTCTTAGTTTACAAGTCATACTTATCAAATCCAAAATCCACCTTACCATAGTCGGCCAAAGAACCCCTAATAGCCATAGATCATTTACCTTCACAGGGTCCGATGATTCAATCCAAGTTTATCCAAATCGATACTCCAAGCCTTGCTGCTCCTCCAAAGTTGTCTATTTCACTACACAAACCATAAAAGTCGAATTAAAAAGGCTCAGTGAGGCCTATACCTCAAATCGATAACCTCCTAAACTATAGGGGTTTTGACTTTTCTTAATATTTACACTCATGAATCGATTTGGAAAAGAGTACTTTACAGTCTTCCTTCCCTTCGCACCGCTTAGACCCAAAGTAGACTCAACCTCAACCACCTAGCAGCTTCGAATCTTAGAGGTCATGAGTTGGCTATGCCCCTAGAACTAAGGTATTTCGACTTTTAGGACCAAGAAAAAGAAATGGTGTGATGGCTTTGTATTGGTGTTGTCGTCGGGGACTTTTAGAGTTTAGTGGATGAAGGGATTGATCACAACAAAAGGAGAGAAAAGAAAAATGCTGGTCTAAGTGAAATCGGCACAACCAACTTCAAAAGTTTCGGCTCTTGTGGCTATTCGGTAAGAGTGATGAAAGGAAAGAAAGTAGTTGTTTGGTTTTGGCACAGAAGAGAAAGAAAAAATAGATGTAAGGAGTGGTGATTTCGACTGGAGAAGAAAAGGAAGAAAATATTAACCCTAAGATGCTTAAACAAAAGAAAACAACACAACCAAAGCCCCTAATGCCGAAATACTAACCTACAACCCCTAAGCCGATTTCTCCTTCCTAATTCCCACTATTCGGCCAACACTAAGCCTCCATTCAAATCCCTAAAATCTCTCCCCTTATCACTCCTAAGTTCATGCCTTTGATTGATTCAAACTCTCTCCAACAGAGTTCCATTCGACTTTAAACTCTTGCATGCTTAAGACACAAAAATAATAGCAAAATTGCCAGCTTAGTGAATCGAACCTTGGCCTTCCCCCAACCACTTACATGCCACTTATTAGCTCCTTAATAACGTCACTTAACCACTTTGCCAGGGGCTCTCTTGTGTTACATTTTACCCACATCTTGTAATAAGGCCACCTATCCAATGCCCCTAACTTCTTAAGTCCAAAATTCAAAAATTCTACCGGGTTTTGGCCAACACATGGGCCTCCCATAGGCCCATTTACACACTCCAATTATGAATTTCACAACCAAATACCAAATTTTAAAAATTTTACCAAATTCTCAAAAATTACAAAAATCCCGAAAATCAGGGTGTTACATTGATCTTCGATCTAGGTACCATCAACTGAGGGTCAAAGAGACTGGTGTTTACAAGATAGCGTTTAGGACTCGCTATGGTCATTACGAGTTCTTAGTGATGCCTTTTTGACTAACGAATGCTCCAGCGGCTTTTATGGAATTGATGGATCGAGTATTCTAGCCATATCTGGATCGGTTCGTAGTGGTTTTTATTGATGACATTCTAGTGTATTCGAGAACTAAAGATGAACATGATGCACATCTATGAGTTGTTCTACAAATTCTGAGGGAGAAATAACTGTATGCCAAGTTCAGTAAGTGTGGATTCTGGTTACGAGGGGTAACATTTCTAGGCCATGTGGTATCTACTACGGGGATTAGGGTTGATCCTCAAAAAATTGAAGCTGTTCTGGATTGGAAGTCACCTAATACAGTATCTAAGATTCGCAGTTTTCTGGGATTGGCAAGGTATTATAGATGATTTGTTGAGGGGTTTTCATTGATTGCTACACCTCTGACTAAGTTGTTGCCTAAGGGTGTGTCGTTTAACTGGACTGATGCATAGCAAAAGAGCTTTGAAAAGCTCAATAAGGTACTGAATGAGGCCCCTGTCTTAATACAGCCAGAGTCTAGGAAAGAGTTCACTGTCTACAATGATGCATCACATGTCAGTTTGGGATGTGTGTTGATACAAGATGGTAAGGTCATAGCATATGCATCTCGCCAACTTAAGACCCATGAGATGAATTATTTGATGCATGACTTAGAGTTGGCCGCAGTGGTATTCGCACTAAAGATCTGGAGGCATTACCTGTACAGTGAGAAGTGTATCATTTACACGGATCACAAGAGCCTCAAGTACCTCCACAATCAGAAGGAGCTAAGTCTTAGGTAACGTAGATGGATCGAGCTGCTTAAGGACTATGACTGTTCGATTGAATACCATCCTTGTAAGGCCAATGTGGTGGCCGACGCACTGAGCTGTAGGGCTATGTCAGACCTGAGGGCGATGTTTGCTCGTCTCAGCTTATTTGATGATGGTAGTCTACTAGCCTAACTTCAGGTTAAACCGACGTGGATTGAGCAGATTAAGGGTAAAAGTTGGAAGATGAGTCACTGGGTCCTCGATTCTGACAGATTGAGAGTGGTAGCACATCAGATTTTGGACTGAATAGCGAAGGGATACTCTATTTCTATAGGAGAATCTACGTACCGAAAGATACTAATTTGAGGAAGTCTATTCTGCGAGAGGCGCATAGTAGCCCTTATGCTATGCATCCTGACGAAAACAAAATGTACCAAAACCTTCGTGAGTTATATTGGTGGCCGGGTCTTAAGCATCAAGTTACCGACTTCGTGAGTAAATGTCTGACTTGCCAGCAGGTCAAGGCTGAACTTCAGTTACCGTTAGGGTTGCTTCAGCCAGTTAAGATTTTGCTTTGGACGTGGGAAAGAGTGACTATAGACTTCGTTAGTGGGCTACCCCAAACGCCTACTAAGAAGGATTTAGTATAGGTCATCGTGGATCGGTTGACCAAATCTGCCTATTTCATACTAATTCGTATTGATTACTCTTTGCAAAAGTTGGCTAAACTGTATGTGTCTGAGATTGTAAGACTGCATGAGGTACTGGTTTCCATAATATCTGATAGAGATCCTCGCTTCACGTCTCGATTTTGAAAGAAGTTACACGAGGCTTTGGGTACAATGTTGGACTTCAGTACTGCGTTCCATCCTCAAAAAGATGGTCAATCAGAGAGGGTGATTCAGATACTGGAGGACATGTTAAGGAGTTGTGTGATAGATTTTTAAGGCAGTTGGGAGGACTACTTGCCGTTAGCAGAGTTTGCGTATAACAATAGTTATCAGTCTAGCATACAGATGGCACCTTACGAGGCATTATATGGTCAGAGGTGTCGTACTCCTTCGTGTTGGATGGAGTTGGGCGAGCGCCGTGTTCTGGGCCCTGAGTTAGTTTCTGATACTGAGGATAAAGTTAGATTAATGCAGAACTGACTGAAGGCGCATCAGACAGACAGAAGTCGTATGCGGATCTAAAGCATAAGGTGATTGAGTATTCTATGGGGGACTTCGTTTTTCTCAAGGTCTCACCATGGAAGAAGGTACTGAGGTTTGGACAAAAGGGCAAGTTAAACCCTAGGTTCATTGGGCCTAACCGCATATTAAAATGGGTGGGACCGGTTGCCTACCAATTAGAGTTACCTCTAGCGTTGGAATGGATTCATGATGTGTTCCACGTCTATGTTGAGGCGCTACCGCTCTGATCTTACGCATGTTATCTCGGTTAAAGAGATTGAGGTTAGGCCAGATCTGACTTTCGAAGAGGAACTAGTTCAGATATTGGAGCGTGATGTAAAGGTTTTGAGCAAGAAGACTATTCCATTGGATAAGGTACTTTGGCGTAATCATAGTTCTAAGGAGACCACATGGGAACCTGAGGAGGCAATGCGACAACTATACCCTCATCTTTTTTTATCAGGTAAATTTCGAGGCCGAAATTTTCTTTTAGGGGGTAGAGTTGTAACACCCCAAAATCTTAAGTAATTATTTTTTTAGGTTTAGGATGTAAAGGTGTATTTGCTTCAGTGGTTAAGTGTCCTAGGAAGTGTCTGAGAAGTCTTGAGGTCAAGCCTTGGCTTAGGTAAAAATTATGTTTTAATAGGTTAAACCCTTGTTTCTAGTCAGTAGGCTTTTAAATAAATGTGGGTATTTTATGACAGAAAGGGCCAACTGGTCCAAGGGGTAAGTGGCGTGTTACATATGCCAGAGGATTGAGGTTTGAATCCTGGTGGAGGCAGTGGAGTGTTTTATTTTGCTACTGTGCCGTGTGAGTGGTTGAATGTCAGTGGAACTCTGATGCTAGTGGGCAATTGGAGTGTTTGAGGGGTGTGGCGATTGTGTAGCTGAATTTTAGGAGGAAATATGGGATTTGGATAGAGGAGTGATCGGTTTGAGTGATTTATAGAGGGATTTGAGGAGGAAATTAAGGGACTTTGGGAATAGTGGGAGTGTTATGCCGAATGTGGGAGTCACCTTTTACCCAAATCGGTCAATAGCACACTTTCACTCCTTGGTGCCGAATTCAGCTTTTGGTTGTTACTGCTAGAGGTCATTAGGGGTTTTCCTTATTTTGGTCTATTTCGGGTTTGTTCTTCCCTAAAGTCTTTTGCTGACCGATTGCTTCCTTCTCTCCCTCTCTCAAACCTTGGCTGAATACTCCTTATTCTATTCTCTCTCAATTCTTTCCTTTTCCTTCACCTTCTTGGTTGGTCGAACACACCTTCCTCCCCCTCTTTCAATTCTCTTTAGGTTCACAATTTCCTCTCTTTTCATCTTGCCATTTTGACCGAACACCTCATCTCTCCCTCTCTTTATTTCGTTTTCAATTTTTCCAATTGCGCTTTGACTAATCAGTGGTGCATGGTCCTTCTCTGTTCTCTCTTTCTCTCTATGTAGTAATATTCTTCTGACATTTCCCTTTGTTGCCGTATATGTCTAGGGACGTGCTGGTGCTAGTCTTTGCTTCTGTAGTAACGTGTGTTTCGGCTTGCATTGGAGGTGTAGGCCGATTGCTTCCTTTCCTTTTCTTAGGATGGCGCTTTCAGTAAGTGTTATGCGGTTCGTACAATCTTTTGGTATGATCAATATATGGTTTAGATTGTTAAGTCTATGTTAGATTGCAGGATACTTCTAAAAGGGGTTGAAACAAGTCTTTTGCAACGGATTAAGTGAGTGTTCCTCAGTCGATCAACAAAGGCAAGTGATAATAAATTGTTTAAATAAGTGTGATAGAAGGGAATTTTTTAATCCCGTTGTTAAAGGGACTAATGGTGTATTGTGTTTGGATCTAGGGTTGGGGCACTTGTGGCCTATTTGCACACTCTCGCATCAAGGTGTGTAAAAACACTGCCCTTAATCGTGAGACGGCAAAAGTCGGATTAAGTGACTGTTGACTCTACACAGGCGTACGCTTGCTCGTGTGATAGTCTGTATGCCTTACTATAGGCGTGTGATCGTTGAGGCCAACCATGAGCGATTTCATGGGCTGAGACCAAGTTGGGCCATAGTGGGACGAAATAGGCCTTGTGGGACCTACGGATATGTGGACCCCACACGAGTAAACTACACAGATGTGTGGAGAATATTGGACCAGGCTATGTAATCCACATGGCCAAGGCCATTTTTCGGTTATGTGGGTCACACGGGCGTGTGGGCCCTCATGGGCCGTAATATGGGCCTTGGGCCCATTTTCACTATTTGACTGTTATGGTTGCACAGGTCGCCCTAGACGACTGTGGTTATACTGTTAGGTCGGTAAGTATACCTACACCCCCTATGTATGATAAAATGACTATTTTGCCCTTATATGGTAAGATGAATGTTTTGCTCCTATGTGGTGTATATATATAATATATTTGTGCATGTATGACCGTATTTTAGCATGCTATTTAAGCTGTAATGGATACATGTATGTAACTATGACATGACATGACATTATTATACGATGCATTGTATGGGGATGGGTTTATACTGATTGGAGGAAGTGTACTAAAAGGCTTCGAGCCTAAATTATCGCGACCTATTTAGTCAGATATTGTCAGATAGTCTTTGCAGCAGGTGCTAATTCTGAAGTGTAGGGATAGGTAGGTTGATTATATCCCCACATGGAGTGTAGTGTTGGACGGAGTTGGAGTGTAGAGGCTGGATGGGTAGGACTTATATATTGTTTAAACTATTACTGCACTGATTATTGTTACTGCAATGGGCCAAGGCCCAAACACATGACTGTTTCTGTATTGAGATAGGCTAAAGCCCAAACTGATATTTTCACTGTTACTAAAAAGGGCTTAGGCCCAGACTGTGCTTGTTTTATGACTATTTGCTTGTATGAGATTACACATTAAGTTTTTGTAAACTCACCCTTCTGTTTGTCTGTACAGGTAATCCTAGTCTTCGGCGGATCGGGGCTGCGAGGGACTCGAAGGTGGCCACACAACCGCTCTTGTTTCCATATATGACTTTCTAAATTATAAGTAGTTTTATTTTGGGAATTTTTAATGTAATAAGGCCTCTTTTGTAACAGTCCAGTTTAGACCCTAGTCGGAACAGTGGTTTCGAGACCACATAACCGATTCTGAAAAGAAAAATATTTTTTTATATTATTTTCTATGTTTATGATATGTGAATGTATATCTGCGAAATTTCTATGATTTAATTCGTCTGTTTCTGTGCTTAATTTTGATAAAGGACTAAATCACGTAAAATACAAAAGTTGTATGCTAATTGTTAATGGGGTTAACTGGCCTTGGCTTTTAAAATAAGAGTCCTTGCATGTCAAATTTACCATTTATTTTAATGGTGGACAAATATTGACATTAGTAGGTAGATTTTTTATATGTTAACAATAAGGGCAAAGTTGGTAATTGACATATAATATTGAATAAGAGAAAACAAATCATGAAAATGGCCATGATCATCTTGTTCTTGCTGAAAATTTAAAGAGAAAGAATCCATTGAAGCTTCAAAGTATTCGACCATTGCATGAGTGAATAGGTAAGTCTATTTTGCTCGGTTTTTGATGATTTTTACGTTTCTATGATCATTGCTTCGTGTTCTTCAAAACCCATTTGCTTCATGTTCTTCAAAACCCATTTCTGAATTTCTATTTCTGTTGAAGATGATGAAATGTGCCATTGATGATTATATGAGCTTTGTAATGTTTTTATATGGATTATGAAAGATATATGTAAGATTATCATGCTTCGTTCTTGAATTTTTAATTGAATAGAGCTATTTGGGTTAATTTGTGAAAATGAGGTTTTTGAGGACTAAATTGTGAATTAAATATGTTATTTGGGATTGTATGGAAGCTATGTATATTCGGTCAAGCTATAGTCTCGGTGAATTTTGCATAATTGTGATTTTGAGAAAAATGGACTAAATTGTCAAAGTGTGAAAATGTAAGGGGTAAAATCAAATGCCCTAAAAATGTGTTCATGGATTATTTTGAATGAAATCAATGATTGAATGGTTGAATTTGAATTGTATTAGATCAAGAACAAAGAAAATCAGACTTAGATCGAGGAAAGTCTAAAATAGTTGAATAGTCGACTCGTTTCTGTCTGAAATCCACATGAGGTAAGTCAAATTACAATTACGTGTTAAATTGACTAAATTCTGCATATATATATACTGTAATCTGTATTAGACGACCTTGAGAGCTTGATGAATAAATTTCAAGTAAACTCCGATAATATGCTAGTATCTGAAAAACTCTGTACGTTTCTGAAAGAATATTGATATTGATCTGGGATATCGTGTAAGACCTTGTCTGGGACACAGGCCTCGATTTGAGATTAATGTGTAAGACTATGTCTGGGACATCGGCATCATATCTAATTTCGTATAAGACCCTGTCTGGGATAGAGGCAACGATACTGAACTACATGTAAGACCACGTCCAGGACGTAGGCATTGTACTCATTTATGAGTGTTTGTATCTTTTCTGAACCGTCTGATGATAAAGTACGAGATATGGTAATGAAAAGATGAAATGTATAATCTATACAGGTACGTTTGTATCGTACTAAACTTTTGAATATGAAAGACTCTATTTTTGTGAAATAATGAATACAAAGTATGTATGAAATCATGGAAATGAAACATGACATGTACACAAGCAAATGAACATGGTTAGGCTCATGAAATATTTTGTGAAATGGTTATGAATTCTTGCTATTGACTTTTACTTTCTATGCTTTAATGGTTAGACCAATTGTATTTGGCTTACTAAGTTCTTTGTAGCTTACTCTGTGTGGTTTCTGTCTGTTTTACAGTTATCGTAGCTACTGAAGGCTTGGGGATAGTCGAGGATCGTCACCACACTATCGAACTCATTTTGGTACTTTTGAAAGTGTAAATATTTTTAAGTATGGCATGTATAGGCTAGAATGTCTATGTAAGTAAGATTTGATATGTATATATGTTATGCCATGAGGGTTGGCTAGCAAATAATATGTTTGTGCATAGTTTCGGTATTTGGTTGGTGATGCTAAAAGGTGTATGTTGAAATGTTTTATGATCTAATATGACTTGGTCATTTTAAGCATGGAATTGGCTGAAAATGTTGGTATAAATGTTGTCTAATATTGCTTAAGAATGACCCAAAAAGGGGTGGCAAGTTGGCTTAAACCAAACCTACATTGTGCCACACGGTCAGGGACCACGGACGTGCCTTGTGGCAGTATAGGTAAAGCAGTAACCTTTTAAGACCACACAGTTAAGACACATGGGCGTGTCATCTGGCTGTGGGCTCAAGCCAGTAGCTAGCAAAGTATCACACAGCCATAGCACATAGGCGTGTCTATTGGCCGTGGGTCAAAGTCAGTGTATATACTCTGATTTGGCACGGTTGGATCACGTGGGCGTGTTTGGTGCCCATGTGAGGCACACGGCCTAATCACACGGGCGTGTGACCTCAACAGAATTGAAATACTTTCTAAGCTCTGAAATTTATGAATGTGTTCGGTTTAGTCCTGACTTCTAAAATTATGTTTTAGGTCTTGTAGACCATCATAGGGGACAAATTATTGATGATTGCTTATGTATTAATGTTATGTGATATCTGTGATTCTGAATCAGTCTAAAATGTTCTATCTATCTGGTAATGCCCCTTACCTATTCCGGCTACGGTTACGGGATAGGGGTGTTACATCTTTAAATTTTTAATCTTTAATTTAGGGTTTTATTTATTTTGATTTATATATGCTAATAGTAGGATGTAGGTTTTCAAAAAGATAAATGTTTTTCAAAACACCAAGTTTACGCAACATGTTTTAAAGCTTCTGCAAGAAATAATGGTTTAAAATTAATAACGATTTAATATGATTAACTTTTTGCCAAACAACTTAAATTTTGAGAAGGGATGAGACATCCTAAAATCTTCGTTAAGATCACAAAGAGGTTAAATAAAGAACGAATTTTTCAATGATATCACATTTTACGAAAAACACTTCAATGTGACATCGCTAGATTTAGCCATAACATCCAGGCCGAGTTTGGGGTGTTACATCAAGGGCCACTGCCATCTGAAAGGAGACCTCCCACGATTATTCAGGGAGGAGAGGCTAGGGAAGCCTTCCTCCACATGATGAACGAGTGGTATTTGGAGTTTGTTCGAACAAATCCGACTGCTCAACATCCTCCACCCCCTCTTTATCCCCAACCAATTCTTGTAGCTTCTCAAGGTGTGGAATTGGTAAGACTGAATAAGCATCCGGTTGATAAGATTTGAAAGCAAGGAGCTGAAAAATTTAAAGCAAATGTAGATGATAACCCCGTGAGAGCCGAATTCTGGCTTGAGAATACTATCAGGGTATTTGATGAGTCATCATTTACACCCGACAAATGCTTGAAATGTGCTATATGTAATAGCCCGGTTTAGACTCTAGTTAGAATAGTGGTTTCGAGACCACAAATCCTAGTCAAAAAATATTTTAATATTATTTTTCGTGTTTACAGTATGTGTTTAAGCATGTGTGAAAGTTTTGTGTGTTAATTTTATTATTTGTGTGTTTAATTTAATAAAAGGACCTAATAGCATAAAATGTAAAAGTTTCCTGCTGATTGTTAAAGTGCCTATATGCTATGTCTTATTAAAGGAGAGGTCCTTATGATGAAATTAGACCATTAATATTGTTAATGGACATTAATGGCCTTAATATATGTGATTTTATAATGGAATTAAAAAGGTTATATTAGTAATTGATAATTAATGGTAGTTAAAATAAAACAAAGCATGAAAATAAGCCATTATGTTCATCATCTTGCCGTAATTGAAGAAATAAAAGCTAGGGTTTTGTGTTTTAACATTCGCCCATTGAAGGATTTGATTGAGGTATGTGTTTTGATTCGTTTTTGATAATTTCTATGTTTTGTGATCGTTGCCAAGAGTTCTATCAAGCCCATGTTTGAATTTCTGAAATTGTTGATGATTTTGAGTTGAGCCATTGATGAAATTATGAGTTTTATGAAGTTTGATGATAGTATATGGAACCCTGATGTTGGGTTAACATGTTTTGTCTTTGAATTTTTGATGAATTTGAGTAATTTGGGCTAAATTGTTAAAATGAGATTTTAAGAGACTAAAATGTGAAATAAATTAAAAAAATGGGCTTATATGAACTCCTTGAAAATTCGGATAA
This sequence comes from Gossypium longicalyx, assembly GCA_025698465.1. Taxonomy (NCBI): domain Eukaryota; kingdom Viridiplantae; phylum Streptophyta; class Magnoliopsida; order Malvales; family Malvaceae; genus Gossypium; species Gossypium longicalyx. Next base: position 12,918,463 of record CM047000.1, read on the forward strand.
GCATATGTTTAAAGAAATTTTGTGTATTTTGTGATTTTATGAATTAGGGACTAAATTGTTAAAATGTGAAAATGTGAGGGCTAATTTGTAAAATGCCCTAATTATGTGTTTGGATTGAATTGAATGATTTGGTGAATAAAAGAGTTAAATTTTAACGTATTTAGATCAAGAACCAAAGAAAACGAAATTAGATCGGGGGAAGTCAAAAATTGTCTAGTAGTCGATTACGTTCGTTCGAATTCATACGAGGTAAGTTGATATACAAATAAATGTGTTTGGAATTGAATTATTATTGTTTATCTACTTTTGAGCAATGATGAATGATTATATGAGTTGAGTATGAGATATCCGAGAAAGTATCGATAAAGTTTCGACGTCATAAAAGTCCCATACGAACCATAGGAATAGTTAGGATACATATGTCATGACATAGGATCCGATATGTGTTTTCATGTAAGACCATGACTGGGACGTTGGCATTGACTTATAATTTACGTGTAAGACCATGTCTGGGACATCGGCATCGTATTTGATTTCGTGTAAGACCCTGTCTGGGATAGTGGCATCGATATTTGATTACATGTAAGACCACGTCTGGGACGTTGGCATTGTATGAGCTTTCCGAGCTATCCGAGTATCCTTATTGATTTCAAATGGTTCAACTGGCATTCTAAGAAAATGGATGACTATGTGAATGTGTATCCAATCCAGGTACTTTTGACTTGTACACATGTTTGAAAACGAAAGTTACGTACATGTACCTTGGTGAACATATGATATAAGTATAAGTTGCTATGAGAATGAGATATGATATATATATATATGTGAATCATGATCAAATGCACTATAAGAGAAATATGGCTATGTGAAAGTATTTTGCCTTGAATTATATGAATGAATTGGTCTAGATTGATGTTATGTGTTAAGTTTATTTGTATATTGCTTACTAAGCTTTTGAAAGCTTACTTTGCGTGTATTTTTAATTGTTTTATAGTTATCAAAGCTACTAGGAGCTCGGGGATCATCGAGGATCATCACCACACTATCGAACTCTATTTTGGTACCTTTTGAAAATGTGAATATTAAAGTATGCCATGTATAGGCTAGAAGTACTTTGATTATGTTTTGTGATGTATATATTTAGCCATGTGATATGGCTTGGTTTTGGTTGTGATTATGATTTGATTTTGATATATAAAATGTGATGCAATATGACCAATATGGAGTGTTTATGAATGGCCAAAATATTTGGCAAGTTTGGTAAGTTTTTGGTATGTGCTAATTGTGGAATTGGTAAGAATTTGGTATGGGATTGAATAATTATATTAAGGTTATAAACCATATGTTTTGGTATGTTTTTGGTTTAAGGAATGACATGATTTGGTATGTGTTACAAGCATGAAATTGTTGTTAATGAAATGGCATGAATGTTGAATGTTTTGGTTGTGAATTGGTTGAAAATTTGGTATAAAATGATGTGGATTTGATGCTTGTAGGGAGGACACAAAATGGATGACAAATTGGCCTTGCAAATGGCCTATTTTTGCCCACACAGGTAAGGACACAGGCGTCTGTCTCAATCGTGGTGCTCAATGGCCATTCCGAAATGAGCTTGGGCAGACCACACGGTCGCACACATGGGCGTGCACTAGGCCGTGTGGCCAAGTCAGTTTTAAGCACGTGCTAGACACATAGGCGTGTGACTAACCGTATGACCCAAGTCAGTAGCCTCCCTAATTTTCACATGGCCTGGCACACGGGCGTGTCTTGTGGCCGTGTAGACAAGTCAGTATGTATGCCCTGTTTTGACACGTCCTAGACACACGGGCATGTCTAATGCCGTGTGAGGCACATGGCCAGTTCACACGGCCTTGTGACCTATATAACTTTTAAAATGTTAAAGTTTCGAAAAATTTTGTATGCATTCAGTTTAGTCCCGACCCTTTTCTAAAACATGTTTAAGGTCTTGTTGACCTAAGTAAGGGACTCTGTAATGATATATGATTATGTTTGAATAATGCTTGTAACATCCCAAATTAGGGCCTAGTCGGAACAATGGTTTCGGGACCACAAATTCGACACAGTAAAATTTATTTTTATTATATTTTTATGATCTACAATTTCACGAGATGATTTCATGAAAATTTCGTTCGAAAATTTTGACGTTTGGGCACTCAATTTGGTCAAAAGGACTAAATTGTAAAAATTGCAAAAGTTGAGTTCTACATGTTAGAGGTGTCTAATTGTTATGAAATTTTAAATCGGAGGCCCTTAAATGGTTATTAGACCATTGGATAATTTGTTGGACAAAAATGGACATGAAATGGGTGAAATTGAATGCTTTTAAGTTAAGGGCATTTTGGTAATCTAGTAATTAAAATGAATTAAAAACAAAATTAAAAGCCAATTTTTGTCCGTCTTCTACCCCATGGCCAAAACTTTCATGGAGAAGACCTACTCATTTCTACCCATATTTTGAGCTAAGGTTTGTGTTTAAAAATTTACTGATGGATGACATGCATGTGTTTTGATGTCTAATGGTAGAAAATGAATGTTCAGTGTGTAATAAATGACTTTTACTAAGTGTTTTTCGATGAAATTGTCAAAAAGGACCGTTTTGCAAAAGTTACAAAATTTTTCATAAAAGTGTAATTTATAGAAAGTAGGGGCTCTATAGTTATGAAAATTATTTGGCTAGGTTAAAATGCAAGGAAATTGGATAAAAATAATTTTACGAGCCTTGAGGCAAGAGTGCAAATATGTGAAACTTTAAGGTTCAAGATGCAAATTTGTAAAAATATGATTCTTCGACCTATATGAATAATGTGACTAATTAGTAAACTAAATGTGGTATTATAGATCAAGGAAAATAAGATTTGGGAATAGATTGGAAATGAATGAGATTATGGACTAAATTGGAATATATAGTCATACTCGAAGCCGAGGTAAGTTCATGTGATTTTAATAATGCAATATTGTATTTGAATGCTAATTCTTTGATATTACACGAGTTGTAAGTATATATATATGTGAATAATTTGATACTATGTAAATAATGTGAAATTATTATATGTTGTTGATGACTCGGTAATTGTATGATTAAAATGCTTATGTGATCATTTTGATGACATAACATGTTCTTGATGTTTTGCTATTATGATGAAAATGTTGCAATGCCATGTGATTATGATATATTGCTATGTGAATGAAGCCACAATTCGAGTACGTCCGGTAAAGGTTTGGAAGTTTGATGGAATATGATGTTTCTTTGGAACAAGTAAGTTTGTATATAAATAATATTTCGATTCTTTTTATGTTATTATCTTTTATTAATTATATGAGATTCGGCTGCCTATAGAATGATCAATTGATGTAAATTAATAGACTATGATTGAATTTCTAAAATGTTGAAAACTGAAGAATTTCTCAACTGAACCTTCAAAATAGAAGAGATACAAATGATCCGTTGTAACACCCCAAACCCAGCCCGAACGTTATGGCCGAATCTAGCGCATCACATTGAAGTGTTTTAGCGAAAACCGTGTTTTCATTGAAAACCCTTCATAAAATAAAAGAAACCTTAATTAACAAAAAAAAAAAACCTCCTTTCAACCACTTGTTTAAAACATATGATTTTATGAAAACCTATCGCTGCAAAACATAGTTGCGGAAACGTAGAAAAACATACTATAGTTTTAAAAACCATGTTCAACTTCTCATAATTACATCGCATAAAAATAACAATCCAAGTAATAACAAAATGGAAGTCCTATTACAATCTGATTTGAAAAGTACTGAATAAAATAGAAACTTATATGCCTTAAAAAAAAACAAGTTCAAATTGTCTTGCTAGCTAGCCACCCAGAGTCCCTCCAAACATCGAACCTTTTACTGAGCATCACCTGAAAATAAAATAAAAGAGGGGGTGAGTTTTCGCAAACTCAGTGTGTACAACCCTCGACAAGTAACAAGCATTCATCAATCACCATACATCAAACATGCAATGTAATGCAATGCAGAGCAATCCCATCCCAATAATCCATCCGCTACACACCAGCTCCGTCCCCCGACACATCATGTGGGGATATAAATATCGACCCATCCAACCGACACATCCATGGTAGCCCGGTTGCGGAACTACCTTCATTTACACATTGGGCTTAAAAGTCGTCGGTGGACCCACGATTGTCAAGCAACCATGCGATCCTCATATACTTCCTTCGTTCCATAATTCCCAACCCATATGCAACCTAAGCAGAATATCATATGTATGCATGTCATATCCATAAAACTTACATTCAACACCTAGGGGTATTTCGATCAGTTTTGCCCTTAGGGGCATTTCGGTAATTTTCCCTTTCTTTACTATTTTCACTTACCTTTTCCTGTTAACAAATCCCGTGAGCTAAGATGAACGAATACTATGCACCAGGTAGGATTCCAGAGAAGAGAAGGTGAGTCATTAAGACCACTTAAGTACCAAGCTCTCCCTAGATCCAATCTTAGACATGCATATACCCGTTGCCACACCTTAACCCTTTGACTTGTCCACGGTCGTAATAAATTAATTAAGTTTTATGTGGTCATCATATACTAGGCCCAAAACCCCTTACAAAGCCCAGTCAAATTCACATACCTGTACATGGCCCACTAGGTCCAATCATATTCATATGGCCCATAAACCCAAATCACCTGTATATGGCCAATTAGGCCCAAATCACATTTATATGGCCCATTAGGCCCAAATCACATTAATATGGCCCATTAGGCCCAAATCACATTTATATGGCCCATTAGGCCCAAATGACATATATATACATGCTCACATACGAATTCTCCATCACATAGCATCAAATATCAATTTTGCCTATTATGGGCCCAACAGCCCATCAAGCCCATTAAGCCTATTCTGGCCCAGTTGGCCAAATTACAGCCCAAGTCCATGGAATCGCCCATGGGCCTCAGACAACCTATCTGTTTCCTCCTCACGAGTGTTAGCGCACTCGCAAGACTACCGTAGCCCAACTTTAGGCTTTTCAGCATTTTGGCATTTCAGCTTTTCGGCTTCTCGGCATTTCGGCTTTTACTGATTCATTGTGTGTGTACAGTGTATGTACACACCTGGTAAGTAAGCATGCTGCGATTCCCTTAGTCACCAACCTACAAACAATATCACCCTTCAATTAATCACTTGCTTAATACATATCTTTACTAAAATCGAAACCTCACCTTAACTTTACCTTGCGTGATAAGTATAACAGCCCCTTCTTAAATCACTAACCACGATCAACTTCTAGATCTGCACCAATCTTAACTATTAAAACCAGAATAATTGGTGACTCGTTTCCAACACAAGTCCCCTTACCTTAACTATGAACATTCGACCACCTTAGCCAATGGAAGGGGAATACTTACCAAAACTGTAAACACCTAAGGAGCAATTTCACCAGAGAGCTAAGATCCAAGATCCGATACTAATTCGCTACCACAGTTGATTAGAAGGAGTGAGGAAAAAAACAGTGAAATAGATTCTTAGCAAAACCGATTGGGAGAACAACACTTACACTAGATTTGACCGAAGTAGAAGGAGTAGTAATTGCACCAAGGGTATTCGGCCAAAGAGTATTCATCTTTCAAGCTTATTATGGTGAATAAGGTTTATTTGGCACAGATTAAAGAAGAAGAATAGAAGAAGAATAGAAAATCGGCACAAGAAAATAAAGAAATAAGTAAAAGTTTTCGGCTTTTTGGATCTTAAAGAGAAAAGGGTTTCCGATAACAAAGTGAGAGAGATTTCGGCATTAGCCTGGAAACCTTGCATTCAGCAGCTATTTATAGCCCCTATAGCTGAATTGCCTGACCCTCAATTCCCCATTCGACTCCATCACTTCGCCCTTCTCATCTCATCATTTTTCTCACTGATAACCCATTGATCCTTTCCTCAATTTTCTCTTCTGAACACTCCCCTTGGAGTCCATCTTCACGCCACTTCCAATCTTTTAGAAGGCCAAAATTAAAATTCTAAAAATACTAAGCTAGGATTCGAACCTTGGATCTCCTTGCTAGCCACTAGTGCCACCTCCCTACACTCTAAGTGGCGTCACTTAGCCACTCCTCCGCAAGGCTTTTTGATGCCATTTTCTCCTATCTTTATTTAATAGCCCAACTACTTGCCAACAAGGTCCTTTTAATTATTAATGCATAATTTTCTTTTCCCCTAAGTTCAAACTAAACCTTAGCTAAGACCTACTATTACCTACTTAACTGTAAATACCTAACACATTTTTTTACCAAAACTGAAAAAAAATTCAGGATTTCGAGATTTTTGGGGCGTTACAACTCTACCCCCTAAAAGAAATTTCGTCCTTGAAATTTTACCTGATTCAAATAGTTGAGAATATTGACGTCACATCGCTTCCTCAGGTTCCTAAATAGCCTCCTCGGCCTTATGATTTCGCCAAAGCACTTTGACTAATGGAACGAACTTCCTTCTCAATTCTTTAACGTCACGACCAATTATTTGTATAGGCTCTTCCTCGAAAGTTAGGTCTGGCCTGACCTCGATTTCTTCAATCGCCACGACATGTGAAGGATCCGAGCGATACCGCCTTAGTATGGAAACATGAAAAACGTCGTGGATTTGGCTTAGTTCAGGAGGTAACTCCAGCTGGTAAGCAATTAGCCCAATCTACCTTACAACCCAATATGGCCAATGAACCTTGGGCTTAGCTTACCCTTTCATCCAAACCTTAACACTTTCTTCTACGGAGAGACCTTCAGAAAAACTAAGTCTCCCACTGCATACTCTATTTCTTGAAACTTAAGGTCAGTATACGACTTTTTCCTATCTGAGGCCTCCTTCAACAGATCCTGAATCAATTTTACCTTATCCTCAGTATCGGCTACTAACTCAAGGCCCAAAACTCTCGGTTCGCCCAACTCCGTCCAGCATGTTGGAGTTCGACACCTTCACCCATACAGTGCTTCATATGGAGCCATCCCAATGCTTGTTTGATAGCTATTATTGTACGCGAATTCGGCTAACGGTAAATAGTCCTCCCAACTACCTTGAAACTCAATCGCACATTCCCTCAACATATCTTCCAAAACTTGGATCACCCTTTCCGACTGTCCATCAGTTTGAGGGTGAAATGTCGTATTGAAGTTCAACCTAGTACCCAACGCCTTATGCAGCTTGTTCCAAAATCACGAAGTGAAACGTGGGTCCCTATCCGATATTATGGATACTGGCACTCCATGCAATCTTACAACCTCTGCCACATACAACCTAGCCAGCTTTTGTAACAAGTAATTGGTGCAAACCGGTACAAAATGGGCAGACCTGGTTAACCGATCCACTATAACCCATATCGAGTCTTTCTTAGTAGTAGTCAAGGGTAGCCCACCAACAAAGTCCATAGTGATCCTTTCCCACTTCTAGAGTGGAATCCTCACTGGCTGAAGCAATCCTAAAGGCAACTGGTGTTCTGCCTTCACCTTTTGACAAACCAAGCATTTTTCTATGAACTCCATAACCTCACGCTTAAGTCCAGGACACCAATAAAGCTCATGCAAATTTTGATACATCTTGTTTTCGCCAGGATGCATTGCGTAGAGACCACTATGTGCTTCCCACAGAATAGATTGTCTTAGATCATCGTCCTTTGGTATACATATTTTTCCAAGGAAACACAACACTCCTTCACTATTTATCCCAAAGTCCGATGTCTCCCCATTCTCCACTTGTCTAAAATGAGCACCTAAGGTCTCAGCCACTAGTTTCTTACTCCTTATCTGCTCGACCCACACTGACTTTACCTGAAGCTCAGCTAACAAGCTACCATCATCCAACAAGCTTAAATGGGCAAGCATAGCCCTCAAGTCTAACTTAGCCCTGCGACTCAACATGTCGGCTACCACATTCATTTTACCAGGGTGGTATTCAATCGTACAATCATAATCCTTCAACAATTCCACCCACCTACGTTGCCTAAGGTTTAGCCTCTTTTGGGTAAGGAGGTACTTCAAGCTCTTATGGTCTGAATAAATTACGTACTTCTCCCTGTATAAGTAATACCTCCATATTCTTAGTGCGAAACCACCGCAGATAACTCCAAATCATGGGTTGGGTAATTCACTTCGTGAGTCTTAAGTTGCTGTGACACATACGCAACCACCTTTCCTTCTTGCATCAATAAGCATTCCAAGCCTACATATGACGCGTCACTATAAACCGTAAACTCCTTCCCAGGAATTGGCTAAATCAACACAAGGGCCTTAGTTAAAACTTTTTTAAGTTTTTCAAAACTCTCTTGCTGCTTGTCCGTCCAAACAAATGGGACGCCCTTCCTCAACAACTTAGTTTAGGGTGCAGCAATTACTGAAAAGGCCTCAACAAATAGCCTATAGTATCCTTTCAAGCCCAGAAAACTTCGAATTTCCGATACTGACTTGGGTTTTTTCCAGTCTAACACCGCTTCAATTTTTTCGGGATCCACCTTAATCCCCTCGGCTGACACCACATGTCCTAGAAAAGTAACCTCCCTTAGCCAGAATTCACACTTATTGAATTTGGCATACAGCTGCTTCTCCCTCAAAGTCAGCAACATAATACTTAAGTATGCATTATGTTCATCCTCATCTTTTGCGTACACCAAAATGTCATCTATAAAGACTACCACGAACCGATCCAAGTAGGGTTGGAAAACTCGATTCATGAGATCCATAAAAGCGGCAGGTGCGTTCGTCAGCCCGAATAGCATCACCAAGAACTCGTAGTACCCATAACGAGTTCTGAAAGCTGTCTTATGAACATCCGCCTCCTTAACCCTCAATTGGTGATATCCTGAACACAGGTCAATCTTCGAGAAAATAGAAGCTCCCCTAAATTGATCAAAAAGCTCATTCATTCTCGGTAAAGGGTATATTTTTTAACAGTTAACTTGTTTAACTATCGATAGTCGATGCACATTCACAAGGTTCCATCCTTCTTCTTCATGAATAACACCGGTGCTCTCCATGGAGACGCACTTGGTCGTATGGATCCTCGATCCAATAATTCCTGAATCTATGCCTTAAGTTCCACCAGCTCCTTTGGTGCCATCCGATAAGGAGCGATAGACACCGGAGCCGTCTCAGGTAATAACTCGATTCTAAATTCTACTTCCCTGCTGGGTGGCAACCCAGGTAGCTCCTCGAGAAAGACATCCAAAAATTCCCTAACTATTCTCAACTCCTTAATAGCAAGGCTCTTAGCATCCGTATTACTAATATAAGCAAAATAGGCTTCGCATCCCTTTTGTACTAACTTCTCAGCCTTCAACGCCAAAATCACATTCGACTGGTAATTCTGGCGTTCACCAATCACCACTACTTCCTTATCCTCTACCGTTCTTAACACCATTTGCTTTGCAACACAATCCAAGGTGGGTCGGTGCTTCACTAGCCAATCCATACCTAAGATTAAGTTAAATTCGCTAAACGGTAGCTCCATCAAATCCGCTAAAAATGTAACTCCTTGGACTACTAACGGTACCTCCCTAAACAACTTATTCACTCTTACTGACGACCCTAACGGACTGATCACAGTCATCTTATTCGCAGTAATTTCAAACATATCACCCAAAGATTCAGTCCTATTGCATGCAACATATGAATATGTCGATCCAATATCAATCAATACTGTGTAAGATAACTCATATATAAAGAACATACCCGTTATCACAGCTGGGGCATCCCCGTCTTCTCGGCGACGAGTAGCATAAACCAAAGCTGGTTGTCTCACCTCAGCAGGGCCTGCATTTCCGCCTAGTGCTTCACGTCCACGCCCATTGTCGTTACCGCCCTTGGCCTGCCTACGACCCCTTGGCGGCAGCTGACCACCCTTTGGTGGCTGAGCACCATCTTGGCCCACTACTGGCACTCGACCTAGCATTCGAGGGCAATCCTTGATCCTATGCTCCATAGAACCACAAGCGAAACAAGCTCCCATCCTCTTCAAACACTCACCTTTATGGCTTCTCCCACAATCAGCACAAGGTGGTACCCTTGGATTAGCAGTAGGGGCCCCTACTCTAACTGGCCCTAGCCCTAGGCCTTTGTCCCACACCCGGAGTCTCAGCTTCCCTTTTATTCTTACCTCTTTCTTTTTTCCTGATTTAAGCGCTCAGCGCGATTTACCTCCTCCGCTATCTTTACTTTCTCCACCAACTCTGAGAAAAATCGCTCCCTTTATTGAGCTATCAATACCCTAAGTCTATCTCAAAGTCCATCTTCAAACCTAACGCAACGCTCATATTCCGTTGCCACCATTACCTTTGCATACCTATTAAGGAGTAGAAACTCCGCTTCATACTCCGCCACCGATTTGTTTCCTTGGGTCAAGTTCAGAAACTCCTTCCTTCTAGCATCCACATAACTTTCACCCACACACTTCCCTTGGAATGTAGCTTTGAAAAACTCCCAAGTGACCCACTCCAATTGGGTGCCCTCTTTCGCCGTCAACCACCACTGGTAGGTTTCTTCCCTAAGCAGTGACACTACCCCTTTCAGCTTTTGTTCAAGTGAGCAGTCCAAGTCCTCCATTATCCTTTCAGTGGCCTCCAACCAATATTTTGCCACGTTAGGAGCCACACCAGCCATGCCCTTAAAGATCTCAGGCCCATTCGAATAAAGTCACTCTAGAATGGACCCCCGATTTCTAATGCCATTATTGGGCCCAGCGACCCTTTCCAAAATCCTTAGCATTACCTACAAAATGCATCTTCTCTTGCGTCCCGGTCATACGGTCCATTCCCAGCCACAAGTGAGGTTGGAGCCTCTTCTACTCCAACATCGGGCAGATGGCCCGACGCCGACGATTCAACCCTAACACTTTCACGGCCTCGGCCTCTTGCACCTCTTCTAGCACTCATCATAATTCGCGATTATCTGGAATAGAAATTTTTATGAAGTTTTAGTTAGTTTAATAATTAAACCGATGTTTTATGGAAATATTTAAAGAGAATATTGTTTTCAAAAATCCTCTATAGTTTCCAGATCCTACAAGCTCTAGTTCCATTCTAATAAGATCATACAAAGTAACCCTTTATCTATCTACTGTATAACAATTTAAATAAGCTTAAGAACAGAAGAACTTACTTGGTTCTACGTCAAAGGCTCGGTGTGCTGCTCAGCAAGTTTTCCCCTTTTCCAAAATATTGTGATCCAAAATATTTTTTTAAAATAGAAAAAGAAACCAAATAACAATAAGGCCCATTTCATAGCCCGAGTTTTGTAACCTAGGTTCTGATACCACTAAATGTAACACCCCAAACCTAGCCCGGATGTTATGGCCGACTCTGGCGCATCACATTGAAGTGTTTTAGCAAAATCCGTGTTTCCATTGAAAACCCTTCTTAAAATAAAAGAAACCTTAATTAAAAAAAATCCTTTCAACCCCTTGTTTAAAACATATGATTTTATGAAAACCTGTCGTTGCAAAACTTAGTTGCGGAAACGTAGAAAAACATACTATAGTTTTAGAAACCATGTTCAACATCTCATAATTATATCGCATAAAAATAACAATCCAAGTAATAACAAAATGAAAGCCCTATTACAATCTAATTTGAAAAGTACTAAATAAAATAGAAACTTATATGCCTTAAAAAGAAAAACCAGTCCAAATTGTCTTGCTAGCTGGCCACCCAGAGTCCTTCCAAACATCGAACCTTTTACTGAGCATCACCTGAAAATAAAATAAAAGAGGGGTGAGTTTTCGCAAACCCAGTGTGTACAACCTTCGACATGTAACAAGCATTCATCAATCACCATACATCAAACATGCAATGTAATACAGAGCAATCCCATCCCAATAATCCATCTGCTACACACCAGCTCTGTCCCCCAACACATCATGTGGGGATATAAATATCGACCCACCCAACCGAGACATCCATGGTAGCCCAGTTGCGGAACTACCTTCATTTACACATTGGGCTTAAAAGCCGTCGGTAGACCCACGATTGTCAAGCAACCATGCGATCCTTATATACTTCCTCCGTTCCATAATTCCCAACCCATAAGCAACCTAAGCAGAATCTTATATGTCTACATTTCACATCCATAAAACTTACATTCAACACCTAAGGGTATTTTGGTTATTTTCACCCTCAAAGGCATTTTAGTAATTTTCTCTTTTTTTACGGTTTTCACTTACCTTGGCCCGTTAACAAATACTGTGAGCTAAGATGAAAGAATACTATGCACTAGATAAGATTCTAGAGAAGAGGAGGTGATTCATTAAGACCGCTTAAGTACCAAACTCTCCCCAGATCCAATCCTAGACATGCATATACTCGTTGCCACACCTTAACCCTTTGACTTGCCTACGGTCGCAATAAATTAATTAAGTTTTATGAAGTCATCATATACTAGGCCCAAAACCCCTTACAAAGCCCAGTTAAATTCACATACCTGTATATGGCCCATTAGGCCCAATCATATTCATATGGCCCATTAAGCCTAAATCACCTGTATATGGCCAATTAGGCCCAAATCACATTTATATGGCCCATTAGGCCCAAATCACATTTATATACATGCTCACATACAAATTTTACATCACATAGAATTAAATATCAATTTTGCCTATTCTGGGCCCAACAGCCCATCTAGCCCATTAAGCCTATTTTGGCCCAATCGGCCAAATCACAACCCAAGTCCATGGAATTGCCCATGGGCCTCAGACAACCTATTGGTTTCCTCCTCATGAGTGTTCGTGCACTCGCAAGACTATCGTAGCACAACTTTCGACTTTTTGGCATTTCGACATTTTAGTTTTTCGGTATTTCGGCTTTTGTCGATTCATTGTGTGTGTGTGCAGTGTATATACACACCTGGTAAGCAAGCGTGCTTCGATTCCCTTAGTCACCAAGCTATAAACGATATCACCCTTCAGTTAATCACATGGTTAATACAAATCTTTACTAAAACTGAAACCTCACCTTAACCTTACCTTGCGTGATAAGTATAACAACCCTTTCTTAAATCACTAACCATGATCAACTTCTAGATCTGCACCAATCTTAATTATTAAAACAAGAATAATTGGTGACTCGTTTCCAACACAAGTCCCCTTACCTTAACTATGAACATTCGGCCACCTTAGCCAATAGAAGGGGAATACTTACCAAAACCGCAAACACCTAAGGAGCAATTACGGCAGAGAGCTAAGATTTGAGATCCGATACTAATTCCCTACCACAGTTGATTAGAAAGAGTGAGGAAAAAAATAGCGAAATATATTCTTAGCAAAATTGATTGGGAGAACAACACTTACACTAGATTTGACCGACGTAGAAGGAGTAGTAATTGCACCAAGGGTATTCGGCCAAAGAGTATTCAGCTTTCAAGCTTAGTATGGTGAATAAGTTTTATTTGGCATATATTAAGGAAGAAGAGTAGAAGAAGAATAGAAAATCAGCACAAGAAAAGAAAGAAAGAGGTAAAGGTTTTCGGCTTTTTGGATCTTGAAGAGAAAAGGGTTTCTGATAACAAAGTGAGAGATTTTGGCATTAGCCTTGCAACCTTGCATTCAGCACCTATTTATAGCCCCTATAGCCAAATTTCCTGACCCTCAATTCCCCATTCGGCTTTGTCACTTCCCCTTTCTCATCTTCTCATTTTTCTCCTTGATAACCCCTTAATCCTTTCCTCAATTTTCTCTTCTAAGCACTCCCCTTGGAGTCCATCTTCACCCTACTTCCAATCTTCTATAAGGCCAAAATTAAACTTCTAGAAATATTAAGCTAGGATTCGAACCTTGGATGTCCTTGCTAGCCACTAACGTTACCTCTCTACACTCTAAGTGGCGTCACCTAGCCACTCCTCCACAAGGCTTTTTGATGCCATTTTCCCTATCTTTATTTAAAAGCCCAACTACTTGCCAACAAGGTCCTTTTAATTATTAACACATATTTTTCTTTTCCCCTAAGTTCGAACTTAAACCTTAGCCAAGACCTACTATTACCTACTTAACCGGAAATACTTAGCACATTTTTTTATCAAAACTGAAAAAAAGAAAAATTTGGGATTTCGGGATTTTTGGGGCATTACATCCGTTGTGAGTCACGTGTCTAGTACTAAGTGCAGGCTACTACATGTACCATATTGATAGATCTTATGTGTAGTACTAAGTGCAGGCTACTATGCGTACCCATTAACTTCGATCACGTGTGTAGTACTAAGTGCAGGTTACTACGTGTATTAGATGGTTAAGTCACGTATGTAGTACTAAGTGCAGGCTACTACGTGTACCAGATTGATAGGTTGCATGTGTAGCACTAAGTGCAGGCTATTATGTGTATCAGAGAGCTTCGGTTACAAGGGTGGCATATGCACAGGCCACCAGGTATCTGTTATTATTCCGATGAGCTCAACGAGAAATTTACTAAGTGAAAATACAGATGTACATGACTCTATGATGAATAAGTACAAGTATATCTATGTGAAATTTTGTGAGCAATGTGCTCGATAGTTGAGCGAATCTTTTGGTTAGATAGAATGGAGTAAGTGAAATTATGTAAGAGTGAAAGTTGTAATAAAACAGTTTTATACAGCAGCAGTTGTGTAAATTTGAAAATCCACCAAAAGTTATAGAAGTTGATTTAAATTCCAAATAATATATGAAATTAAAGCTTAATGAGTCTATATTCACATAAAGGAAATGGTGTAAGTAAAAGAATTTTGTATTATGAGATATTTAAATTCTCGTGAGATAGAGTCAGAGTGATTCTAGACTCCCCTGTCTTAACTATGGAAAATTACTAGAAATTGTACAAAAATAATTATGAGTTAGAATTTATATGACTAAAATCTTTAATGAGTTTAAAGAATAAACTATACTTATTGGCTAGACCAAAAATTCTGAAAATTTTATGGTAAGAAGATATATGAGTCTAGTTTCAGAGAAAATTAACAGATCTTAATTTGGAGTTTTGTATCTCTGAATATAACAAAATTAGTAACTATGACTTGAGAAAATAGCATGACTAGAAAATCAGCAAAAGTGTAATTATGATTACATTTTCATCGAATCATGTTAATAATTTGCTTATTATTTTCATATGGACTTACTAAGTTTTAAGCTTACTCCCTCCTCTCCATTTCCTTAGTGTTCTCAGGTCAACTCGGGGTTGGAGACCGTTGGAGGCAGCATCACACTATCAAGCCAACAACACCGGAGTATTGTCATATGTGTATTAAATACTTTCAAGTGAGTGGCATGTATAAGGACTAGTTTTTATGTTAGATGTTGTTATGATTAGCCAAATGTATCGGCTTATATTGATTTATTGTATATGGCTATGAGATGTGGCTTAAATGGTTATGGCTTGTAAGCCCAATTATTCTTGCTATGTGTTAATGTTTGTGATGTGTTTATAATTGGTTGTTATGAATGATTAGTATAACACATGTACATGATGAATACTCTAAGACCATTCGAGGTGGTCATGGCCATGGAATGAACGTGTGGCATGGTATTAAGTTGAAAATGATTGAATATGGACAATTGTAGAATGTGAATTGGAATGTCTAACTTGGTGTAACATGAGTATAGGTAATAAACACATGTATGACAACATGTAAATGCTTTAACAGAATTCTACTAAAGGATGATTAACCATTAAATTGATGTTATAATGTGTGTCTATAATGTGTTTAAGTATGGGAGAGAATTAAAGACAACATAAGGCTTGGAAAATAGCCTAAGTGTTGGCTACATGGGCAGAGACACGGCCATGTGTCTCAGCCGTGTGGAGGACACGGCCTAGCACACGGGCGTATGGCTTGGCCGTGTGGATCAATTTATTTTGCTGACATCATAAACAGAGAGTTCCATGGCCTGAGGATACGGGCGTGTCCCTGTATCCACATGGGCATGTGACCTTGTTTCATGAAAATTTCTCTAAGTTTTCTAGAGCTTTCTAAAGTTCTCGGTTTAGTATCAAACGACCCTGATGTATGTTTTAGGCCTCGAAGGCCTGTATAAGGGACGATTTACATGTATTTGAAAAGTTTTAATTTGGATGAAATTTTATGGCCTGGTTTTGCATGTTTGTGAATGTTTAAGTATGATAACGCCTCAAACCCTGTCCCGGCTTCGGATACGGGTAAGGGGTGTTACAATGCTTTTGAATTTGTTTGTGAAATGTTTTGATTTGTCCGGTAATGCCTCTTAACCCTAGTTCAGTGACGAATACGGGTTAGGGGTGTTACATTTGGTTGGTATTAGAGCTACAGTTTAGTCGATTCTAGGACTAACGTAGCGTATGTGAGTCTAGCTATACATGCCATATTTATAAATTGTGATAGTGTGATGAATCTTGACAATGAAAATGTATTTTTATATAGTAAATGGATCCCGAACAAGCTGTAGTTGATGATATCGAGAGTAATGTGCCTACTCCCGCGCAAGGGACAGCGCCATCTGATTCTAGACCGGCTACGAGTAGCCACGAGGGAGAGGCTAAACAAGCCTTTTACCAAATTATGAGCGATTGGTTCACCTAATATATCCGAACTAATCTGGCTGTGCAACAACCTTCACCCTCGGTCAATCCTCTACAAGTCCCTGTCATGCCACAAGTTGTAAATCTGATTCAGTTGAATAAACCTCCGGTCGATAAAATTAGAAAATATGGGGCCGAAGAGTTCCGTGCTACTACGAATGATGATGCTGAGAGAGTCGAGTTCTGGTTAGGGAATACAATAAGAGTGTTTGATGAATTGTCATTGACTCTGGATGAATGCTTAAAATGTGCCGTTTCACTTTTGAGAGATACGGTGTATCATTAGTGGAAGACATTAATATCTGTGGTTCCGAGGGACTGAGTCACCTAAGATTTCCTTCAAGCTAAATTCTGAAAGAAATATATCAGTTAGAGATTCATCAATCAAAAACACAAAGAGTTTCTTGAGCTGAAACAAGGCGATATGTCTGTTACGGAATACGAGCGAGAATTTGTGAGGCGGAGTCAATATGCATCAGAATATGTCTCGACTAAAGCAATTATGTGCAAAAGATTCGAGGATGGCTTGAATGAAGACATCAAATTGTTAGTCGGGATTCTAGAGATAAAAGAGTTTGTTGTACTTGTTGAACTAGCATGTAAAGCTGAAGAACCCGGGAAACAGAAAAAAAAGCTAATTCAGAAGCTAGAGATGTGAGAAAGAGATCCGCAAGTAAATCATTTCAGTCTATGTCAAAGAAGTTGCGAGAGGATTTTAGCCATTCAAAGGAGATTGTGGGACATTCGAGTAGAGATAGTGCAAGATCACATTCGAGCTTTAAAGCTCCAGCTACTTTTGTTACTAGTGTTGGAAATGTCAGATCTGATCGACCCGACTGTGGACATTGTGGTAAAAGACATTCCAAAAATTGTAGACTATATGATCGGATTTGTTTCAAATATGGATATTTAGATCATTTTATCCGTGATTGTCCCGAGTCTGTTCAATAAGAAATTGTGCAAAATTTAAGACCGAGTAATACTTCAGCTAGGGGTAGAACTCATAGAAATACGGGAAATGTGAGTGGTAGTCATAGAGGGACTAAAGACACTACTGTCCGATCCGAGGCTCGCGCACCTGCCAGAGCCTATACCATTCGAGCTCGTGAAGAAGCTTTGTCTGCAGATGTGATTACGGGTAATTTTACTCTTTACGATACTTCTGTGATTGCTTTGATAGATCTAGGATTGACGCATTCTTAAATATACATGAACTTAGTGAACAACAAGACTTTGGCTGTAGAGTCTACTGAATTTGTGATTAAAGTATCGAACCCCCTAGGTAAAAGTGTTTTAGTTGACAAAGTCTACAAGAATTGTCTGTTAATGTTTTGAGACATTTGTTTTCCAGCCGATCTGATGTTATTACCTTTTGATGAGTTTGATATGATTCAGGGTATGGATTGGTTAACTTTGCACGATGCTATTGTGAATTGCAAACGAAAAACTATTGATTTGAGATACAAGAATGAGGAAATAGTTCGAATTGAATCTAGTGATTTGAATGGATTGCCTACTGTGATATTTTTTATGAAAGCTCTGAGTATTGTGGGTAAAGGTGGTGAAGCTTACTTTGGTTATGTGATTGATTTGAAAGTAACAGAAAAGAAAGTTGAATCAGTGCTTGTTGTCTGTGAATTCCCTAATGTGTTTCCTAAACAACTTTTGGGATTACCTCCGATTCGAAAAGTCGAGTTTGGCATTAAGTTAGTACTGGGAACTACTTCAATTTTGATAGATCCATATAGAATGGCTCCGACCGAGTTAAAAGAATTAAAGTCACAATTACAAGATTTGACAGATAGAAGATTTGCAAGACCGAGTTTCTCACTAGGGGTGCACCAGTTCTGTTTGTGAAAAAGATAGATGGTGTGATGAGAATATGCATTGATTATCGTCAGTTGAAAAAAGTAACTACCAAGAACAAGTATTCTCTACCCTAAATTGACGATTTGTTTGATCATTTGAAAGGAGATATCGTGTTTTCAATGATAGATCTAAGGTCAGGCTATTATCAGTTGCGAGTAAAAGATTCAGATATTCCAAAAGCTACTTTTTGAATGAGGTACGACCACTATGAATTCTTAGTTATGCCTTTTGGATTAAATTTGAAACTTTAGGTAAGTTCACGGGGCTAAAGTGTAAAAATACCCAAATAGGTATTTTTGGAATAAATTGAATGAGTTGGTGATTAAACGGATTAATTTTGAATGTATATAGATCAAGAACAAAAGAAATCAGATTTAGATTGGGGAAAATCAAAAGTTATTGAATAGTCGATAAATTCCATTTATTCCGAATACAAGGTAAGTTCATATGCAAATAAATGTCTTTAAATTGATTTATAAATATTTATTTGTTATTGAATTACGATGAATGTTGAACAAAAAAATACGAGCTAGAATCGACAAAGTTATGATATATGAAAGTCCCGTACGAACCTTAAGAATAGTATAGGATATGAATGTTATTACATTAGGATTATTGAGATGATATTACATGTAAGACCGTGTCTGGGACATTGGCATTATATTGTGATTACATGTAAGACCATGTCTAATATATTGGCATCGTTATATGATTTCGTGTAAGACCCCGTCTGGTACAGTGGCATCTATATGTGATAACATGTAAGACCATATCTGGGATATAGCGTTGTATGAGTTATATGTGACTTTCGAGTATCCTTAACAATTTCAAATGGTTCAACGGGAAAATTTAAGTCGAGAAAGAATGTGTGAATGAGTTAAGTGACTCAGGTACGTACAAGATTCATACAAGTAATGAAAAGAGAAGTATTTGATGAATTCAATTATGATATTGAATATGTGTATAATGAGAAAGGTTTGTGAACTTGTATGTGTTTAGCTATGCTTAGCATAATTGAATTGTTATGCAAATATTCTTATGATGACCTTATTTGTATATGGCTTACTGAGCTTTTAAAGCTTATTTTCTATATTCTTTCCCTGTTTTATAGATTATCAAAGCTAGCTTAGATAGTGGGAATTATCAGGAACATCGTCATACTATCGATCAACTTGTTGGTACTTTTAGTGCTTTGTAAATATGGTATATGGCATTTATAGGCCAGTTTTAAGATGATATGTTTTGAGATATGATATACCCATGAGATTTGGCTTGTTTTTTTATGTAAATGTTGGTGTGCATTTGGCCATTTAAGTTGGCTTAATTTATGAGTTTGATGAGTGATATATGATGAATTTATGGCATTGTGTTTTGGCATGTTTTGTATGATTGTTATGATGATTATAAGTTTTCTCAAATTAGCTAGTTATCAATTGGTGTATTATTGTTTGGAAAATGGCATGTTGTGGATTGGCTTGTTAATGATGAATTGGTATGTTTTAAAGTAGGAAATAGATGATAAGATGATAAGATTATGCATTTGGAAGTTAGGTGAAAAATGTTTGTTATGATATATTAATGTGTTATGTTTTGCATTATGATTTGAGTAGTGAAATGTTTGATTATAAAATGGTATGAATTGTATATGAATTGGCATGTTTTGGATGTCTATAATTGTATTGAAATGGAACCATTTTGATTGCTAGGTGTGCATGAGAAAAGGGTGGCAAATTGGCTTTGCAAATAACCTATATTTGTCCACACAGGCAGAGACACGAGCGTATGTCTCAGCTGTGTGCGACACACGATAATGTTACACGGTTGTGTGTCCCCTAGGGTAGCCCTTTGAATTAAGTCAGTATACCCTATAGGTTTGGCAGGCCTAGACACATATACCCTCCAAGTTTGGCACGGCCTAGACACACAGACGTGTCTACTGGCCGTGTGTGACACACGGGCTGGCACATGGGCGTGTGGCCGGCCGTGTAACCCAAGTCAGTAAACCCTCAAGATTGCCCACGGTCGTGGCACACGGGCGTGTCCTCGACCATGTGGTGCAATTCAGTATATGTTTTGTTTTCACACGCCTTGTGACACGGGCGTTTCTGGTGGCCATGTGAGGCACACGGCCTATTCACACGGGGTGTGACCCTTGAATGCATGAGAATTTTTAAAGTTTCCCAAAGTTTGCAAATGTTATCAGTTTAGTCTCAAACTTCTTTTGAGCAAGTTTTAAGGTCTCGTAGAGCCTTATAAGGGACAATGTGAGTGTGTACAATGGATTTTGATTATGAATGTTTAAAGTATGTAATATTGATGTGATTTGATCGGTAATGCCTCATAACCCTATTTTGGCAATGGATACGGGTTAGGGGTGTTATATTTAATTGGTATCAGAGCTACGGTTTAGTCGATTCTAGGACTAATGTAGCATGTCAGAGTCTAGCTATACATGTCATATATATAAAGTGCGATAGTGTGATGATTCTTGATAGCTTAATTTGTATTTCCGTATAGCAATGGATCCTAAACGAGCTTTAGATGACGATGTGGAAAGTAATGCGCCCGCTCTCGCTCATGGGGCAGCGCCGATTGATTCTAAGCCGATTTCAAGTGGTCAAGGGGAAGAGGCTAAGCAAGCCTTCTTCTAGATGATGAGTGAGTGGTTTACGGGGTTCGCTCGAACGAATCTGGCTGCTCAACAACCTCCACCCCCATCTATTCCTCAATAATCCCCTGTAGTTCCTCAAGGTATTGATCTTCTACAATTAAATCAACCACATATTGATAAGATTTGTAAACATAGGGCTGAAGAGTTTTAGGCTACCGTTGATGATGATGCTTAGAGAGCTAAGTTCTGGCTCGAGAACACGATCCGAGTATTCGATAAATTGTCTTATACTCTTGATGAGTGTATCAAATGTGTGGTATCTTTACTTAGAGATAATACGTATCATTGGTGGAAACATTGATATCCGTAGTTCTTTCAATCCGAGTTTCGAAAGAAGTACATAAGTTAGTAGTTCCACAATCAGAAGCATAAAGAGTTTCTAGAATTGAAACAATGCCAGATGACTGTCACTGAGTATGAAAGAGAATTCGTACGTTTAAGCAAGTATGCCCGGGAATATGTTTCTACTGAGTAAATCATGTGTAAAAGGTTCTTTGATGGACTGAATGAGGATATAAAGTTGTTAGTCAGGATTCTTGAATTGAAAGAATTCGCCGTTTTGGTTGAAAGAGCCTGTAAAACTAAAGATCTTAGTAAAGAAAGGAGAAAATCTGATTTTGAAGCAAGAGATTCGAGAAAGAAATCAACTAGTAAATCTTATCAGTCTACATTGAAGAATTTCTAAGACTCATTTAATCGTTCTAATGCATCTATGGGACATTCAATTAGAGATCGTGAAAAGCAGCCTGTGAGTTCTAAAGCTCAAGCTACATCTATTGCTAGTGTTGGCAGTGTAAGACAAAACTGACCCGAGTGTAGACATTGTGGAAAATGACATATCGGTGATTGTAGATTGAATGATTGAGCCTGTTTTAAATGTGGATCATTAGATTATTTCATTCATAACTGTTCTGAGTTGGCTGAGCAAGTTACAATACAAAACATGAGCCCGAGTAACACTGCAGCTAGAGGTAGACCACCCAAAAACACGGGAAATATGAGTGGTAGCCGGAGAACAACTAAAGATTCTACTATGAGGTCAGAGGCCAGAGCACCTGCAGGAACCTATGCTATTTGTGCTCGCGAAGAAGCGTTATCTCCAAATGTTATTATCGATACTTTTAATCTCTATGATACTAATGTGATTGCATTGATAGATCCATGATCAACTCATTCGTATATATGTGTGAATTTAGTATCCAGTAAGACTTTGCCTGTAGAGTCTACTGATTTTGTGATTGGAGTATCGAACCCCTTAGGCAAGTGTGTTTTGCTTGATATAGTGTGTAAGATATGTCTATTGATTATTCGGGATTTCTGTTTTCTGGCTGATCTAATGTTGTTACCATTTGATGAATTTGATATAATTCTTGGTATAGGTTGGCTAATGTTACATGATGCTATAGTAAACTATAAACGAAAGATGATTAATTTGAGATGTCAGAATAATGAGATTATCCAGATTGATTCAGATGATTTGAATGGTTTATCAGCAGTGATTTCATTGATGTTAGCTCAGAAATATGTGAAAAAGGGTTGCGAAGCTTATTTTGCTTATGTGTTTGATACAAAACTGACTGAAAAGAAGATTGAAACAGTGCCAGTTGTGTGTGAGTATTCGGATGTGTTTCCTGAAGAGTTACCGGGTTTACCACCAATCCAAGAGGTTGAGTTTGGTATAGAATTGGTACCGGGTACAACGCCAATATCGATAGCTCCGTATGAAATGGCTTCGACAGAATTTAAAGAATTGAAAGCTCAGATGTAAGAACTAAGGATAAAGGTTTTGCTAGACCGAGTTTCTCTCCCTACGTTGCACCGATGTTGTTTGGGAAAAATAAATATGGCACGATGAGAATGTGTATCGACTACCGGCAGCTTAACAAAGTGACAATCAAGAATAAGTATCCTCTGCCCAGAATAGATGATTTGTTTGATCAATTAAAAAGGGCTATAGTGTTTTTAAAGATAGATTTGAGATCGGGTTACTACTAGTTCTGAGTTAAAGACTCTGATGTGCCGAAAATCACATTTAGAATGAGGTATGGTCATTATGAATTCTTAGTTATGCCTTTTGGACTAACGAATGCACCTACTATCTTTATGGATTTAATGAATCAGATTTTCAGACCATATCTAGATCGATTTTTTGTTGTGTTCATAGATGATATTTTGATTTATTCGCGAAATAAATCTGAGCATGCTAAGCATCTAAGAATTGTACTATAGACTCTACGAGATAAGCAGTTATTTGCTAAGTTCAGCAAATGTGAATTTTGTTTAAGAGAAGTTAGTTTTCTAGGACATATAGTTTCAGCCACAGGTATCCGAGTTGACCCGAGCAAAATTTCTGCAATAATAGATTGGAAGCCTCCGAGAAATGTTTCTAAAGTCCACAGTTTTCTAGGACTAGCGGGATATTATAGATGATTTGTAAAAGGATTTTCAATTATTGCAACTCCGTTAACAAGATTGCTTCAAAAAGATGTTAAATTTGAGTGGACAGACAAATGTCAGTAAAGTTTCGATCAGTTGAAAGCTTTATTGACGAAGGCACTAGTGTTAATTTAGCCTGAATCGGGTAAAGAGTTTGTAGTGTTCACTGATGCATTGTTGAATGGTCTGGGTTGTGTTTTGATGCAAGAAGGCAAAGTTATAGCTTATGCCTCAAGACAATTGAAACCGCATGAAAAGAATTACCCGACGCACAATTTGGAGTTAACAGCTGTTGTGTTTGCGTTGAAGATTTGGCATCATTATCTGTTCGGTGAGAAATACCATGTTTATTCAGATCACAAGAGTTTGAAATATCTGATGACTCAGAAAGATTTAAATTTTCGAGAATGGAAATGGCTAGAATTACTAAAAGATTACGAACTAGTGATTGACTACCATCTGGGAAAAGCAAATGTTGTTGTCGATGCATTAAGCTGGAAATCTTTGTTTGCTCTTTGTGCAATAAATACTCAGTTAGCTCTATCTGATGATGGCTCAGTTGCAGCTGAGTTGAAAGCGAGACTGTTACTTTTACAGTAGATTCACAAAGCTCAGAAAGTTGATAATGAAATGTTAGCAAAACGAGCTCAATGTGATTCAAACCCTGATTCAGAGTTTCAAGTTGATTTCGATGATTGTTTGAGATTCAGAGGTCGAATATGTGTTTCGAGAAATTCAGAGTTGATTTAGATGATTTTGAATGAAGCATATAGTAGTCATTTATCTGTTCATCTGGGAAGCACGAAAATGCATAATGACTTGAAACAACTTTATTGGTGACATGGCATGAAACGAGATATCTCAGAGTTCATTTCTAAATGTTTGATTTGTCAGCAAGTTAAAGCTGAGCATCAGGTACCGTCTGGTTTATTGCAGCTGATTATGATTCTCGAGTGGAAATGAGATAGAGTGACTATGGATTTTGTGTCGGGATTCCCCTATCTCTGAGAAAGAAAGATGCGATCTAGGTTAGAGTTGACAGATTGACAAATTTGGCTCATTTCATTCTGGTACGAACAAACTATTCGCTTGAAAAATTAGCTGAGTTGTATATCTCTGAGGTTGTGAGATTACACAGAGTACTTGATTCTATTGTTTTGGATAGAGATCTGAGGTTCACATCGAGGTTTTGGAAGAAATTGCAAGATGCACTGGGTACAAAACTACATTTTAGTACCGCATTTCACCTACAGACAGATGTCAATTCGAGCGAGTTATACAGATACTCGAGGATATGTTGAGATGTTGCATTCTTGAGTTCAAAGGTACGTGGGGAAAGTATTTGCTGTTGATTGAATTTGTGTATAGCAACAGTTTTCAATTGAGTATTAAAATGGCATCGTACGAAGCTTTATACGGTTGGAAGTGTTGAACACCGTTGTACTGGATTAAACTTAGTGAGAATAAGATTCTTGGGGCTTATTTGATTAAAGAGACTGAACAGAAAGTGAAAGTAATTCGTGATAGTCTAAAAGCAATGTCAGATTGTCAAAAATCACACACAGACTTGAATCGGAAAGATATTGAGTTTCAAATCAAGGATAAAGTATTTTTGTAAGTATCGTTGTGGAAAAATATATTACGATTTGGTCGGAAAGGAAAATTAAACCCGAGGTTCATCGAGCCGTATGAGATTACTAAGCGAATTGGGCCAGTGGCTTATTAGCTAGCATTGTTATCTAAGTTAAAAAAGATTCATAATGTATTTCATGTATCAATGCTATGAAGATACAGATCCGATCCCTCGCATGTCATTTCCCCGACTAAGGTTGAAATTTAGTCTGATATGTCTTATACTGAAGAGCCGATCCGAATTTTAGCTCATGAAATCAAAGAGCTGAGAAATAAGAAAATTGCATTAGTGAAAGTCTTATGGCATCGACACGGAGTAGAAGAAGCTACATGGGAACCCAAGGATGCTATGAGAAATCAATACCCTAACCTATTCACTGGTATGATTTTAGGAGACAAAAATCTCTAGGGGGGAAAGTTGTAATAGCTTGGTTTTAGCTAAATCAGAACAGTGATTTTGGGACCACAAACTCGAGGTTAAAAATTTATTTTAATATTATTTTTGATGTTTATAGCATGTGATTATATATGTGTGAAAATTTCGTGAGCTAATTTTATCGTTTAATAGCTCAATTTGAAAAATAGGACTAAATCGCGTAAAATACAAAAGTAGAATTCTATATGTTAAATGTGCTTAATTACCATGGTTGAATAAATGAAATGTCCGTATGATATGATTAGATCATTGATGGTGGAATTTTACATAAATGGTCATTAAATGAATGTTTTTAAATGGTTTTAATTAAGGTTAAAATTGTAATTTGGTTAATAATGTTATTATTAATAAAACAAAACAAAAATTAGCTTTATTTTATCATCTTCCAAACGAAAATCAAAGGAAAAAGATAGGGTTTGAAGCTTTGAAAATTTCGGCACTCTCTTAGCTTAATTAAGGTACGGTTTTGGCTCGATTTTTGATGATTTTTATGTTTTTGTAATCACTGCTTCGTGTTCTAGCAAGCCCGTACCTTAATTTTTAAATTAGTTGATGAATTTGTGAGTTTCCATTGATGATAGCTTCATGTTTTTGAATATTGATGATGGAAAATGAATAATTGTTGATAGATTTATATGTTTTGTTAAGTGATTTTTAGAGAAAATACAAATTAGAGATTAAATTCTGAAAAGATGAAAATGTGGGGTTAAAAGTGTGAATAAATGAAATTTTTGGGCTACTAGGGACTCAAGTATAAATCAGCAAAGCATGGGTTAAATTGAATTGCATGAATTTTGTGTAATTGTGAAACAATGACTAAATTGAATAAATGTGAAACTTTAGGGGCTAAAGTGTAAAAATGCCCAAATAGGTATTTTTGGACTAAATTGAATGAGTTGGTGATTAAATGGATTAATTTTGAATGTATATAGATCAAGAACGAAAGAAATCAGATTTAGATCAAGGAAAATCAAAAGTTGTTGAATTGTCAATCAAGTATGTTTATTCCGAATACAAGGTATGTTCATATGCAAATAAATGTCTTTAAAGTGATTTATAAATGTTTATTTGTCATTGAATTACTATGAATGTTGAACGAGCAAATACGAGCAAGAATTAATGAAGTTATGATATATGAAATTCTCATACAAACCTTAGGAATAGTATAGGATACAAATGTCATGACATTAGGATTACCGAGATGTGATTACATGTAAGACCATGTTTGGAGCATTGGCATTGTATGGTGATTACGTGTAAGACCATGTCTGGGACATTGGCATTGTTATATGATTTCGTGTAAGACCCTGTCTGGGACATTGACATTTTTATATGATTTCATGTAAGACCCTGTCTGGGACAGTGACATCGATATGTGATAACATGTAAGACCATATATGGGATATGGCATTATATGAGTTATATGTGACTTCTGAGTATCCTTAACAATTTTGAATGGTTCAACAAGCAAAGTCAAGTCGAGAAAGAATGTGTGAATGAGTTAAGTGACTCAGGTACGTACAAGATTCATACAAGCGTTGAAAAGAGAAGTATTTGATGAAGTCAATTATCATATTGAATATGTGTACAATGAGAAAGGTTTGTGAACTTGTATGTGTTTAGCTATGCTTAGCATAATTGAATTATTATACAAATATTCTTATGATGACTTTATTTGTATATAGCTTACTAAGCTTTTAAAGCTTAATTTGTGTGTTCTTTCCCTGTTTTATAGATTATCGAAGCTAGCTCAGACATTGGGAATTATGAGGAATATCGTTACACTATCGATCAACTTGTTAGTACTTTTAGTGCTTTGTAAATATGGTATATGGCATATATAGGCTAGTGTTAAGATGATATGTTTTGAGATATAATATAGCCATAAGATTTCGCTTGTTTTTTATGTAAATGTTGGTGTGTATTTGGCCATTTAAGTTGGCTTAATTTATGAGTTTGATAAGTGATATATGATGAATTTATGGCATTATGTTTTGGCATGTTTTGTATAATTGTTGTGATGATTATAAGTTTGTTCAAATTTGCTAGTTATCAATTGGTGTATTATTGTTTGGAAAATGGCATGTTGTGGATTGGATTGTTGGTGATGAATTGGTATGTTTTAAAGTAGGAAATAGATGATAAGATGATAAGATTATGCATTTGGAAGTTAGGTGAAAAATGTTTGTTATGATATATTAATGTGCTACGTTTTGGATTATGATTTGAGTAGTGAAATGTTTGATTATAAAATGGCATGAATTGTATATGAATTGGAATGTTTTGGATGCCTATAAATTTATTAAAATGGTACCATTTTGATTGCTAGGTGTGCATGAGAATAAGGTGGCAAATTGGCTTTGCAAATAGCCTATATTTATCCACACGGGCAGAGACACTAGCGTGTGTCTTAGCCGTGTGTGACACATGGTAATGTTACACGGTCGTGTGTCCCCTGGGGTAGCCCATCGAATTAAGTCAGTATACCCTACAGGTTTGGCACGGCCTAGACACACTAGAGTGTCTACTGGCCGTGTGTGACACATGGGCTGTCACATGGGCGTGTGGCTGGCTGTGTGACCCAAGTCAGTAACCCCTCCAGATTTCCCATGCCATGGCACACGTACGTGTCCTTGGCCATGTGGTGTAAGTCAGTATATATGCCCTATTTTCACACGGCTTGTGACACGGGCATGTCTGGTGGCTGTGTGAGGCACACTTCCTATTCGCACGGGCGTGTGACCCTTGAATGCATGAGAATTTTCTAAGTTTCCAAAAGTTTACAAATGTTATTAGTTTAGTTCCGAACCTTTTTAAGCATGTTTTAAGGTCTCGTAGAGCCTTATAAGGGACAATGTGAGTGTGTACAATGGATTTTGATTATGAATGTTTAAATTATGTAATCTTGATGTGATTTGATCGGTAGTGCCTCGTAACTCTATTCTAGCAATGGATACGGGTTAGGGGTGTTACAAGCTAAACCTAAAAAGCTTTTAACTTCAAATACATTTCTTGGTGGTTTCCAATCAACAATTTCCAAAATCTTACTTAGATCAACCCGAATACCATCACCTGAAATGATGTGTCTCAAAAATCCGACTTCCTGAAGTCAAAACTCACTTTTACTGAATTTAGCAAACAACTACTTGTCTCTCAAAGTCTACAATACAATTATTAAGTGCTCGGCATGCTTGGACTTGTCTCATGAGTAATCAGAATATCATCGATGAACACAACCACAAACTTATCTAAATATGGTCGAAAAATTCTATTCATCAAATCCATAAAAACGGTAGGTGCATTAGTTAATCCGAAAGGCATAACAATAAATTCATAATGCCTATACCTTGTCCTGAAAGCAGCCTTTGGCACGTCTGACTCTTTAACTCTCAACTGATAGTAGCCAGATCTCAAATCAATCTTCAAGAATACCATTGCTCTTTTCAACTGATCAAACAAGTCATCAATTCTCGGCAAGGGATACTTGTTCTTTATAGTTGGAAACACAAAAAATTATATACTTTTTCATACCCATTTTTACTTAAATTCATGCAAATCCAGTTAAATTCTTGTCAGAAAATAATTAAACATTATAAAATAATTAAATTGTGTTAAAAATATGAACATGGTGAATTTAGTTAAATTTTATAAATTTTGACTATTTTTCGACAGATTCGCGCAAAGGGCGAAAATTGGCTCGGCTAACACTGCTGAAAGCTCAAAGTCGAGAAGCAGTTTGAAGTATCGAGGCACATTAATTTCCAGCCTAAAACGGTCCAGAAATGTGCTTTAATTCAAAATTTAATTAATTTTAATTTATTCCCCATTTAATTTGGGTAAAATAAATTATTTTTAATTAATTATGGAGAAAGGGTCCGATTGAACCGCACTGGTCGAACCATATTGAGAGAATCGAACCAGCCACAAATTGGGCAACCGAGAACCGTTCATATGCTGACCCAAATCAGCATTTTAGATGATTAAATATTCTTGCAAAAAGGCCCTTGAAGAACTTTCAAAATGCATTCAAACCCCTCCTTTAATTGTGGCTTTATGAAATTGCCCCAAGCCTAAAATAGCAAAGTTGAAACTCCCAACTTTGCCATGTGTGTGGCCGGCCATAGGGGGGCTCTTTGGCTGCTGGAATTTTCTATTTTTGGCAGCCACAATCAGCTATAAAAGCCACCCCTTTCTGATCATTCAAAGCATCCCTCACTTCACAACATTCTCTCATTCCCCCTCTCACTTTTCTCTCATTTTTTTCATCCCATTTCCCTCTTGTTCAAAGTGCCAATTTCTTCTCTTGGGAGAGAGGCTCTCATCAACCATTTTGGAGTAGAAATTAGTTGTTCATAAGCCACCTTGATAGCCGAGGCCAATGAAGAACGAAGAACAGAGCAACTAGACAAGCCACGGAAACACCGAATTTGCCTCTTGTTCCCTAACTCTTTAATTTTTGTTGTTGTTTTAACGAACATGTTTATGAATATTTATGCTATTGAAATGGTTATTTTAATCAATTTAGCTTAAAATTATGTTTGTGTTGGGTTGATTATATTTTGTCTGCTTGTATTGTTAAAATGATGTTTATGCTGTTATAGGCCTCGGTAAGATCTTGATTAAGTAAAATCATGTCTAAGTTATTCTTGAGTACGACTGGGCGGTAACTAATGAATTAATTATTTAAATGGATTGAAATTGTAATTAATTGACAGAATACTTAATGAGTGCATGTTTATTCTTCTAAGGTAGTTGAAGGTTAAATTAGCAATGTATCTGGCGGTATTATTGCCTTGCATAACTTGCAAGATTATTGTGATTAAATTGTTTCAAGGTAGGAATGCTTTGTTACTTCACATAGTCTTTTATATGCTTATTAGATTTGATTAATCGTTTGAATTGACATAGATAAATGCAAGAGATTAGTTCAATTTAATGAGTATGTATGTGCAATAACATGTTTGCTTACTAGAATCTGTTTAGTTGGTTGAATTGACATAGGGATATGTCAAGAGATGAATGGATTTTGGTATGTAAGTATGTTCATAAGTTAGCAAATTACCGGGTTGCCGTGATTTTATTCATAACAGTGTAAACATAAGTTTAATAATTCTAAGTTAAAGGGATATAATTGATCCAACACAAGTATGTCACATTCATTAAATCTTATTTGAGATCGTGCACTAGAACTCCTTTGTTTTATTATTTACTTAGTTTTTAATAGTTTTTTACCACCTTTTTAAACCAAATTATTTTTACCTCACCAAAGTGTTTTACAATTAATTTCATAAATAATTCTTTTTACAGTCCCTGTGGGTATGATAACTCGACATGTACTTGTCACTTTATTACTTGTTGTGATTGTGTACACTTGCACATTTTTCCGTTCTTCCAAGTTTTTGGCGCCATTGCTAGGGATTGTTTTAAAAAGTCATTATTTGTGAATTTGTTAGTTTTACATTTTGGTTTATTTTTCTGTTTAATTTTTAACTTAATTAAATTTTCTTTGATAATTTCATGTGTTTATGAGTATTGACCAGATTATTGACTTACTCTCTGTAGACCTTGAGATAAAACGAACCTTTCAACAGTGAAGAAGACAAGTGAACCAGATAAGGACTGAAGGAATGAATTTCGAGAATATGAATCAAGGAAACGGAGCAAACCTTGTTCAAAATCCTATCTTTATTGCTGATGATAGGGATAGAGCTTTAAGACAGTATGCAATGCCTGTATTTAATGATCTTAATCTGGGTATTAGGACACCCGAAATCGAGGCACAACAATTTAAGCTGAAGCCAGTCATATTCCAGATGCTTCAAACAGTCGGCCAATTCAATGGAATGCCTATCGAAGATCCTCATCTTCATTTAAGACTATTTGTGGAGGTGAGTGACTCTTTGAAATTAGCTGGAGTACCCGAAGATGCATTACGATAGAAGTTGTTCCCATATTCACTAAGGGACAGAGCTTGAGCCTGGTTGAATTCATTGCCACCAAACTCAATTTCTATATGGCAAGAGTTAGCCGAAATATTCCTCATGAAGTATTTCTCGCCAAGTAAGAATGCTATATTGAGGAACGAGATCACTGCCTTCCAAAAAATGGATGATGAGTCCTTGTATGAGGCATGGGAACGATACAAAGAACTATTACAGAAATGCCCTCACCATGGAATCCCACATTGCATCCAACTTGAGACATTTTATAATGGTCTCAATGCTCACACGAGGATGGTAGTGGACGCTTCTGCTAACGGTGTTCTCCTTTCTTAGTCTTATATTGAGGCTTACGAAATCATCGAGAGGATCACCAGTAACAATTATCAATAGCCAACCAATCAAGCCGTGTCAGGAAGATGAGTCGCTGGAATACATGAAATGGATGCTCTCGTTTCACTCGCATCTCAGGTATCTTCAATATCCTCAATGCTTAAGAATCTTACCACTAATGGGTCTAACAGTTTTGCAGCCCAACCAATTCACCAATTTGAGAGTATAGCCAACTTTCTTCCCTAGCCGCCACAGTCCTCCACATTCTTTCTCCCACGTCGATGCCCTATTCTGGCCACCAGCACCACTGGCCGACCACCCTCTCCTCCCCTACCTCTCTCTTTCTCTTTCTTTCTCACCCCTCCTTTCTTTCCTTTCCCTTCCTTTCTTTCCACCCCATCCCCACCGCACCACACGGCTTCCCCATCTCCCCCCATGCTCGTGAACCGCCCCCACCACCCACCGTCTGACCAGCAGCTCTGTCCAACGCCATTCGCACCCCATCCACTACTTTTACGAACACCATGACAAACACACGAGGCAAGAAGATTGTCGTCCTCGCTTCGAAAAAGTGGAAGGGTACTGGTGCAACTTCCTCAAGCACCTCAACCAAAGCTCGTCACCCACTACTTTAGTTCTCCTCCAGCCCACAGGATGACCTGTTTCAGCTTCTACGAGTACAACCATTGGGAATGGGCCGATGTATTGACTGGGTGACTTTGGAGTAGGTCCAACTTGCTCACCTCATTCGATTCCATCTCGATACCGCACCATGGGATCGGTTCTTTGCAATCATCGAGCCCACATATTCAGAGCTGACATTGGAGTTCTGCCCCATATTCCACCTACAGCACGTGATGAACACACATGACGAGGCTAGTACTATCATTTTTAGACTTGGTGGACTTGTCAGGCATATGAGTGTACCCGAGTTTGGAGCTATTTTGGGCCTCTACACGAAGGAGTTCATGGCTTCAAAAAATTTTCTACAGCTTTATCGTTACATATACTATTCACCATCTTGTTGTTGGACAAACCTTACGGCGAGCACGGTTCCCTGTGACGCAAGTCGCTCGAAGGTGACTTCTTTTCCTCCAACACTACGCTACATTCATGCCATCTTGGCTCATACTTTGACTGGGAGGAGAGAGAGCACCAGAGTAGTTAGCACCACAGACGCGTACTTCCTATGAAGCATGGCGATTGGCCATGTATTTGACTTGAAATATTTTATCGCCCTCGCCTTTTGCCACTAGACGGATCGCCATAGGAGGGGTCCCATCTGCCTTGGCCCTTACGTAACTCGCCTCGCTCGACACTTCGGCCTCTTCGACACTCTAGAGATGTCATCAACAATCACAATAGTCGGTCAGATGTCTCCTCAGGGAATTTCCAGTATGATCCACATGAGGATGATAGAGCGACGTAGTGGAGTCGACCCACCTCAGTACAGACTCGTCCACTCTACTGAGCAGGATGAGCCAGAGGACATCACTGATGATGTCCCTCCCCCTCACGAGGATCCACCACAGCCTCTACCATCGAGTCACCGCCACGCTCCTTCTGCTGCCAACTTTCGAGGAGTGTCATTCGAGGAGTTTACTGATTTCCGTCAGTACTGTGCTCAGAGGTTCGACAATATCAATGTGACTTTATAGCAGATTCGCGAGCACCTCCATATCACTCCTCCAGCGCCACCAGCTCACGACACCAATGATGAGGACTTTTGAGTCCATTTATTTTATTTTTTCTTTATTTTATTTTTATTTTATTTTTATTTTTATTTCCCTTTATTTATTTTTAAAGACTTATGTTTTATATTTTAAACTCTACTTATCTTTATGGTTATTATCGAATTATCCCTTAATTCTCTTCCACAATGGTGTTTATTTTCTTATAAGTAACTCAGAATCATGCCTTTCATAAGCCTTACCTACAACTCTCGCTCTCGCTACTCCAAGGATTTCATCCATAATTTCAGGGCAGTTTCGCTTCTCTCCCTCTCTTTTGATATTATCTTTATATTGTTATTATATATCTTTGTACATTGAGGACAATGTACATCTTAAATGTGGGGAGGTTATTTATATGATTATCAGAAAATCCCTGAATTTTTATCTTGTTCTCAAATAATTTTCTCATATCAATATTGGAGTAAATTTTGATTGATTTATGATTTTTATTGATATGTTTTAAATTAAATCATAGGTAACTGTGCATTGATTGTTTAAACTTTAAGACATTAGAGAATCGAGTATGATAAGTTGAAACTTTTGAGAATTAAAATTGCTAGGTTTTTTTCCCTGAATTGGGGTATTATCTTGAATTTTTGAATTTGCAGGATTGACATCAAATACCCATAAATTTCGTGAGATTTTGAGCCTTTTAGAGCATATATCTTTCTTGCTCACTAATTTTATTGGTTATGAGTGTGTCAACATTGATTTGTTATTCTAGAACTTGCACTGATTATACATGTCGAGACCACACCTTTAATTTGATATACTAAAATGATAAAGGCACTTAGGTTTTAACCCATTTACCCAATAAAAAGCCTACCCACACAATTGACCCCTAGTGAACCCCTTTGAGCCTTAACTATTATTTCTTGATTTTTTTCCCTTAATATTAACCAATAACTTAACCCTTTTTGATTCGTTAAGAATTTCTCCCTTTTCATTGACTCCTTTTTATCGAGATTTGATTTGATTAGTTACCTAACTTTATTTGTTCATTCCAATTGCTGAATTATTCCTTATTATGTACTTTTCGTTTTGTTCTTATTCTTAAAATATATATATTGATATTCATTCAAATTACATATTGTTCTAAAGAGCTTGGGTAAGTTAAAGTCACTATATTGAGAGAAAAGCTCCCTTCATTAGTTTTGATTAATGTTAATTCTGGCACTTGTTTGTAATTCAGTGATTAGCTTTGTTTTTCAGTTAGGTAATTTATCAATTTAATCTCGATTCTAACTATCTTTTTAGCCTGTATCCACACCTTTAACCCAAAGCCCTATTACAACCCTTCAAAGACCTTTTTATTTGTGTATCATCTCATTTATAGTAGTGGAGATTTGATTTTCATGCAAGCATATGGTAATAACTTTTCATGTTTGACTAATGAGTGCTTAATTATTAAACCTTAAACACATTGAGTGATTTGAGTGAACTTTTAGTGAGGATGTCAACCATTGTCAATTTGGAATTAAAGATAATTACTTAGATAAATGGGGATGCCTATAATTTTATAATTAAAATGCTCAAATTTGACTATTTGAAACTTTAATGTTCTTTTAGTTAAATTTTCAATGTATGACTGCTTGTGAATTATTTCGAACATTATTGATGAAAATTATAAGTTGAGAAGAATTTATTTTGATTGTGAGTTGAGGATTTTGCTTGAGGATAAGCAAATACTTAAGTGTGGGGATATTTGATAAACCATAAATTATACATATTTTTACCCCATGCTTGGCATATTTATGAATGATTTTTCCTTGGTTTTAGTGAATTTGATGCTCCTAATCCTTTAATTTCATGTTTTATACTCATGAGAGCTTAGGATAGCAAAAAGAGCAAGAAACGAGCTAAAAACGGACAAATTGGGCTTAAAACAGTGTTCCACGCAGCCTAGGCACTTCCACACGAGTGATCCACATGCCCGTGTGAGGCACACGGGCAGGCCACACGGCCGTGTGTCATGGTCATGTCGACATTAATCCAAGTCAGACTTGCACATGGTTTGAGCACTTGCACACGGACGTGGCACACAGCCATGTCCTTATCGAGCCCAAGTCTAGTTCTATTCGAAAAAGGGCACTTTTAAGGGTCTTGAAGCATTCTAAAGCCTATATAAACACCCTAAAAGAGGATTCAATGGGAGACACAGAGAGTAGAAGGCAGAAAACACTGAAGGATAGCCATCGAAATTAGCTCAAAGAGAGGATCTACATCAAGACTGAAGATTTCCATCCAATTTCCTAGAAGTTCTTTGGGTTTCTTTATGTTTTGTTGTTTTCTAAACTTTGAGATGTTTTCCATTATTATTATGAACTAAACTCCCCAAATACCTAAGGAAGATGAAACCTAAGATGAATCTTATTACTTTTTTATCTATATGATAAATACTTGTTCTTATTCTTAATTGTGAGTTTAACCCTTGTTTTAATAATCCAGGATATTAATTCAGGTTTTTGATGTGCTTATTCAGTGGATAAAAAGTCCCTGTTTAAGAGTATATCATTCATAATTAAGCGGAGTTGCAGGCAATCCTAGAGATAGGATGACATAAATCTGCTGGATTAGAGTCAAATCTAATAAGAGAATCCATAGAACGAGTTAGTGCGACAATAAGGGTTTTAATTAGAAAGTGATTTCAATTAATCAACCCAGAGTCAGTTGTTTTTAGTCTCGAAAGGGATATTAACATAAATCAGGGATTTCTACGGAATAAGTCAAGTGAATAAATCGTCTAAGGTAATAAGTGAAGTCTAGGTGGATTCTTTCTTGGGTATTGTCTTCTCCATTGGTTTTTCTAAAGTATTTTCCAACTTCCATCTCTGTTGTAATCTTAATTAAAATTAGATAATTAAGTCTAGTTTAAAAAATCCTTTAATTCTTAGGCTAGATAATAAAAAGATAGTAATTACTAGTACTTTTAGTCCTCGTGGATACGATATTTTCGGTCTCACCATAGCTATACTACTATTCGATAGGTGCGTTTGCCTTAAGTCAATTTTTTAGTTAGTTACACGATCATTAGGATTGTAGGTATTTGAATAATGAATTCCACCCTTATTTTATATATAATTCACATCCTTGGCAGGATTGTTGATGTAGTGTAAGAGCGGTTTGTCTCCTAAATAGATAGATGATGTATTATTAGCAAATTCGAAATGGTTAAGTCTAACAACTAACTATTGATACTTTTCATCCTTTTGAAAAGCTTTTACCGTAATGGTTTTCTGACCATATGTAAATAGTTCAACCGGCCACTGACAGGAGTTCAATGCCATATTTTCAATTATTTCATACGCATACTCCTACATTCTATTCATAAGCGCTCCTCCTACTGCTCCGACTAGTCCTGACCTTTCATTTGCATCCAACCCATTATAAAATACTTACAATCATATCCACTCAGGTAATCCTTAGTGTGAGTGATTTACCATAATTCGGTCTAGCAGATTAAACTATTTTTCATATTTAAGGAGCTTGAATATAAGCATTTTTATTATGTTTTAAGTAAGTTTCTTTAGTTTTGCTTAAATCCACTAAAATGTGCACATTGAGTCTTTTATTAACCTTAAAGGCTGAATGAGCCTAAAGGAGAGTTAACATACTTTGTGAGTGAACAGGAGACCATTAGAAGGCATTGTGGACCAATATTGGATGCTATGTCGCAACATGGGAGATCTGATGTCGCAACATAGAGAACAAAATGAAGAAAGTAAAAAACTGCCTTCAAAGTCGCGAAACAGCTTGAGGGTGTCTTGACATACCCTTGAAGATGGCTGCAAATGAGCATACTAGTTGCTATGTCGCGACATAGGTCCTGGTGTGTCGCGACATCAACTCTTGTGACGAGAATAAAACACGAAGTAAGGGCGTTTTGGCCTACACAATCTAACTTAAAGCTCAAGAACGTCAGCTAACCTAGGGTTAAGGACGACGACTACCTAAAGGCTATAAATAAGCTCCTTTGACACACATTATAGACATGATCCCATTAGCTTAGATTCTCTCTTTAGGTTTAAGTTTTGTTTTCTTACTTTCTTTAGGTTTTCATAATTTTAGTTTATTTGTTCTTTGTTTCTTTCAAGAGTTCTGATTTATAAAGGAGATCAACTATTATGGATTTGCGCTTATTATCATTATCAATCAAGCTTTTCTTAAACTCTCTATTTCAATCCATTCCCTATGATTAATTCTGCCATCTATTGCATGTTATTTATGAAAGCCATGAGCAACTAATCCTTCTATAGGGGATATGTGAGTGGAAGCATGTTCTTTTAACTGTTTTGTAGTGTTATTCAACGAATCAATTATTTGGGAAAGGAAGAACGTGAAACAAACCCTAGGCCTGACAAACCTAGAAAGTCATCAAGGTGAAAATTAACTAAAATTGGTATTGCCCATTTATGAACACCTTGACCCTAAATCAGTCTAGATTGTGAGGTCGGAAGATAGGTAGTTCTTGCTGACTCGTTAAGTTAGTGGAAGATTGAAAGATCCTACTATTGATCTTTATATTGGTCCTCTAATCGATTCAATTAATATAGGCTAAATAAATGAATTTAATGTGATATGTAATAAGATACTTGAATTTGATAATAAGGATTAATATGTTATCTTTCTTATTGTGTATATACGTGTAATTAAAAAATGAGACATAAACGTTGAATGATACATGGTTTGAATATGATAAAATAGATACAATTACCTTGAGGGTATATCAGAAATTATATTGTGTAATCAAGTATCTATATGAAGTAAATAAACTTGATCAATCATGAATCATTGGTTTGATGCTATATATGTGCTAGTGATATTGGAATTAAATTTATTATTGATTAATGTATTTATGTTTGATATTTACTTGTTTATATGATTTTTGTTAAGCTATATTTGAATTCGAGTTATGCTAGCACCACTGAGTATACTTTACTTAGCATACTATTATTCTTGTGTTTGTGTGCAGGCCTCAGACAAAAGTTAGCATAGATTCAAGGTCGCTAAGAATTCAACTTTAAAGCTCAGCTAAAAAATCAACTTGTTACCACTTTGTTTGTATATATGTGTTTTGGGTCATAAGGCATGTACCTATGTTGATTTTGGTTAGTTGTTAAGCTAACATTTGATACCTTTAGTTTATGTATGTATTTATGTCTAGATGAAATGGATGTTAGGTTTTATTTGTGATTGAATGTATATATGTATGTATTTTACATTGGTGCTAGGTGTGAGTATGTTTTAGGTACATTTTGGTATGACTTGAATGGTTGAAAATGAGTATTTAGGGTCATTTTACCATTAAGTCCCGAGACAGCAAGAACATGTTTTGAGACCTTTAAAATAAAATTTACCAAATTGTACGTTAAATTGCTTGATGTCTCGAGACTTGTCATATTAGTCTTGAGATAATCTCAATGTGGTCTCAAGATAAAGTGGTCTTTGTCTTGAAACAACAAAATGTCAAAGCTAAATAAATTTTGCATTGCTCCATGTCTCAAACAAGAACCCCTTGTCTCGAGACATCCGACCATTGAAGTAAAAATAGGAAAATAAAGGAGGTTAACCTCAAGACCTAGTCCTGAGACATAAAGGATCTTGCCTCAAGACACATCTTTTAGTGTCTCAAGAAAAGTTAGCATAGAAGCTACATTTTTCTAAATAATTTATGGCTTGTCTCTAGACATGGGATCCTTTATCTCAAGACATAATTAAGTGAGTTTGTATTAGTGCCTTAACTCTGGTTTTGACTTAGCTTGACCCCGTAATTAGATGAAAGAAGATCTTAACACTTATAAATGCATATGAATGATTTTATAAAACAATTTATTTGTTATGTTATCGATAAATGTGAATTAAACCTGGTATAAATTTGTTGATATAGTCTAAGTTGCTTCGGCAATGTAATGTGATTTCACACACTCGGATCTAGCGGCCGAATTGGGTTCGGAGTGTCACAGCTTCGAGTTTTCGTAGCATCCAAAAAGATTTTAGAACACAACTTCTTTTAATTTAGTAATGATTCTTTATGTTAGAGTAATTAATTACATGTACTTAAGAGTCTAGGATGTTTTATGTCTAGTGCTCGATAGCTTTTGAGTATTTGTGTATTTTATGGTGTCTGGTAATACTTTATTACCTATTTGGTTAATTGGTAAAAAATTTTATTGATTTTGGTTCAAAGTTTATATTGAGGTATACACGATTATTAGTGAAATTTTACCTACTATATGGTATTTTGGTATAATTAGTTACATATCTTGAATTCTCATGTTTTGAGTCCTTTAATGTTTATGTGACATGTATGTGATGGTTTGAGTGCATGTTGAATGCCTTTAGATACATTT
Source organism: Gossypium longicalyx (assembly GCA_025698465.1). NCBI lineage: Eukaryota > Viridiplantae > Streptophyta > Magnoliopsida > Malvales > Malvaceae > Gossypium > Gossypium longicalyx. Next base: position 12,958,415 of record CM047000.1, read on the forward strand.
TGGAGCCTTTTTGCATACATTAAAACTGTAAAGTTTTGCATTTCTGCACTATTATCTCGAGATATCTAGAGCATGTCTCGATACATCAAGAACATTTTTGACCATTTGGTGCACTTCTAGGTAAGAGTCTCGAGGCATATCATGCTTGTCTCGAGACATAAGGTGGCTTGTTTTGAGATATTGTGGCCTATGTCTCAAGACACAAAACATTGGACCTAAATTAAGAGAAAATAGGTCCAGGGTCTCAAGACATGTGACCATGTCCAAATACATAGGGGTCTCTGTCTCCAAACAATTGAAAATTTATCTCGAGACACCAAACTTCAAAGTTAAATTATTTTATCAATGGAGACATGTATCTAGACATGGCTTCATGATCTCAAGACATGGTTGCTCAACTTGATAATTTAGCCCAAGATTCGTATCATGACATCATTTTTAAGTACCTATGACCCCGAACTTCCATATGTCGGCCCCATTGATCTTGTTTGATACATTTATATTACTTGTTCGGTTATGCTAAAAATCTGATGTTTGATTGTTTGATTGTTTAAGTTGCTCCGGCAAAGAATGTGGCATCTTGTATTTGAATTTGCTATCCGAGTTGGGTGTAAGGTGTTACAAGTACACAACAACTGTACAAGTTGCTCCCACACGAAAAACCATAACTCATCTATGCATTAATTTTACTCATTGATAGTTTTTAGCTTTTTATTTAACCTTATCTTTATAAGTAGCAAAAATGTTGGATTTTATCTATAACAAAAGGAAACTTATCTTTATCAAATAAGGAGAAGTGACAACCTTGAAGAGCTCTATTCCAAATATGACTCTTAAAGAGTTCTTATCTCATAAGGTAACCTGGCAGTAAGCTATATAAGAATCCTAGCCCAAGCATGAGACTTGAAAAGGAAGATAGACCTTAGGGATAATATATTCAAAGACTTTAAGATAGTTCTTGAAGTTAATTTTTTTTTCAAAAGTTTTTGAATTTAAATAGAGTTGATAAACTTATTATCCCACTTTACAATCAAGATATTTTGAGCTTAGTCAAGGGAGATTTTGTAGCCTATATAGAGAGGATCAAATTCGTTGAAAAAGATAAATAAAAAAGAGCACATATTTATAAGAAGTTTTATTTTGTGAGAACTTCATGGGATTTTAGTGGGTGCATTTGTTTTTTACACATTTGAGTGTTTATTGTTCACGTACAATTTGTAAATTGAGAATTAAGAGCTTTCAGTGGAAAATACTCATTGGAGAGAGTTCATATTAAATGTATTAAGAAGATTGAAATTATCTAAGAGTTAAAGATAGATTGGCTTAAATCATTGCTTGTACTATAAGTTTTGTATTGGATTTTTTTTATGAAAAAGGTCTCGTTGAGGTAGATGGTGTACTTAACTACTTTTCCAATTTTCTTATGTTCTCTCTTGTTTACTTTATTTGTATTATTCTATTAGTAATTATGTCAAAGCTTGTATGTATATCGTGTGTCACAAGAAATTGTGATAACTTAAAACCAAAGCTAGTTTCAGAGTCCAGCAAAAGAAAGCTAGCTAGGATACCAAATCAGATATGCATGATGAATGTGTATTTATTATTAGTTTTATATAAGAAATGTACGTTTTGGTAAAATCAAAGAGTCCAGATGGGAGGATGATAATGTTAACATGAAGGTGTTAGTTAGGGCTTAAAGATATGTTGTTGGTGGGTTTTATTCCGACCGAATGGACTTACAAATCGAATATTTGGCTTTGAACCCAAATAGTCGAACTATTTAAGTATCAACATCAAAGTCTTCCTACTTGTAAAATCCGGCTCAGGACCGGCAATATTGACCTAAGAATTATTAAATGCTGGCCCATTTAATTTAATTAAACCTCTCCATTAATATAATTCCATCTTATTCCCCTTTCTCTACAGACTCTTCTATTTTGTTTATAATTTGGATAACGTAGAGCATCTAAAGCTTTTGAAAAAATTTCAATATTATGCAAATTTGGAAGAAAAAAAAAGGAAAAGGAAAGATATATAAGATTGGGGGAGTGATAGACTTTTCTAGTTGAAGGGTACACTTCAGTATTAGTTTGTTTTATTTCCAGCTATATAGCCGTGATATGGCATAAGCAGCTTGCATGGTCCAGAGGGCATGTGATAGCCACATACGAGATCGTACAAGCAGCGACCGGAAACGACTCACCAGACCCTAAGCCTCAACGCCCAACGTTAAGTACACATGGTGCACATGCAGGCCCGTGGGATTTGGACCATCTAAAACTAAATACTGTAATGATGGATTTTAACTGCTTTTATTGCTCGTGGTCCTATAATTTATGCATGGCAGTAGTAGTAACCCTCTTATTTCTAATTTTCTTCGCCATCCCAATGGACCATTTTCCATTATTATGATTAAATGCAAAATCTCAGAGCTGTTGTACCATTAGATTTGCCTTTTTGCCAAGAAGCGAATTAATTAAGAAGGTATGTCCAGAAAAGAAATCACGAATAATATTTCACTTGTGATGTATATTTTATTCACTCATCAATCATCACCATCTCTCTAGTCTAGTAAAATAATTAGGTTTAATGGGTAAGTGAGAAAGTAGCATTTTGCATTAATGGTGATAAGGAGAGCTTGTTTGTTTGGAAAGAGAAAATTGGGATTTCAATAGATATGCTGGAACAATGGTGACACTATTAGGGGTTGAGGACACCATAAATAGTATCGTAGAATGTAGCGAAAAAATTGAATTTTACATGATATCTTAGAGCTTTGATACCATACCAATGATTAATAACAGATGGACATTGGATTGTATACTATATTTGTAGGATTTACATTTGGTTATACACTACAATTAAATGAGAAATTTTGAAACTTAAAAGACCCTTAAAATTAAATATCACAGAAATATTAATTAATGATTTAAAGTTTAAAGATATTTTACTTCAAAAGATTTTTAAATTCTTAAATTTGGTCATAAATGATGTGACAATTTGTGTTACATGACATAACCATTTTTAAACACAAAGGTCTTAGAAGCTAGAGTTCATTACAACAAGCTATATTATAAATCTTTCAATGACTGACCAACTGCATATTCACATATGTATAATTATGTTGTACACTAATATGATAGGCTGACATGACTTTGGTGTGTGCATGTACATACACATATATAGTTCTTTTTTGCTGGTGCATACACTTTATTACGTAGATGAAAGGGCCAAGACATGCAGGCGCGCGAGGCTGCTGGCAAAGAATGAGAGTAGATCATGACTCGTCAGAAGCATTAGGTCAGTGTATGGTGATTGATATGTATATGTGATTAGTATCCTGAGAAGGTGAAGGAATTTTGTGATGGACGACTCTGAGTCGTTTCCCCCTTCTCTCTATTCACTCTGTTGATCACCAAATATGATATATTTATTTATATACTCCCAAAGGGACCACCTCTTGCAACTTGTCTTCTTCAATCATTAGACCATCTCTCACTACTCCACATGTTATATGAGGTTCCCAAAAAGAACCAAAGTGATAGGCTGCACTTTCCTCTTAGCAAAATCTCCCTTTTAAATTTTCTCTACTCCCATGTGATCTTGCGGTTCTTATTCGTGCCCATATAGGATATAGGCATAGCCAAGTACCCAACCGAACTAGCTTTAATATTAATATCAACTTTTAACTTAACTACCATATATTATCATGAATGATTAAATGTTTTAAAGTGTTGTTACAGCAACTTATATTTAAAATCAAGATAAAATAAATGTCAAAATAAATTCGTAATTTAACTATTAATTTGTCACTGTTAAGTAGTTATTGGTGTAGTGATAAATGATTTGCATTGTTTAAATCTTTATTGACATCAATTTGTCATCATATATAGTTGGTATTGATCCAATTCACAACTTTTAAACCTAAACCCTAATTAAAATTATTGTAGTTTAATGATTATATAAACAAAATTGAGTTAAAACTCGAATTGAATGATAAAAAGATAATTATATATTCAAGTGTTAAACACCATGCATATGTGCTAACATAGGGTATGATTATGAAAGAGTGGAATCCCCCACAAAATATTTCAACCCCATTTTCCCTAATTGCCTTCCCATCTCTCAAACACACATACACATACAAACGGCAAGTGCTTTGAGAGAGACAATTGATAGAAATGATGGTTTCCCTTATCCTTGTCTTTCCATTGCAAACGAACGTGTCTGGGGGAGACCATATACTAATATACTAATTTGATTGCTTAAAGGAAAAGCATTGTATCCCCTTTGATCATCATTATCATCACCTTTTTTTATCTTTTTAGTGCAAACTTGTCCTTCTTACCACATTGTTGGAATCTCATATAGGAAACTAGTCGAATCTCCTCTTGCAGGAAGGGGAAAAGAAAGCTGCAAATTATAAAGAACAAAATCCTTGTAACATTTCGATTCCATGTCTTAAAGGTTTCCATTTCCATCTTTAGTTTGGGTTTTCATTTTCCTTTTCCATGAGAAAGTCTTAAGTTGGGAATGGGATCCACCTAATGGATGACTAGGAGCAAGATCAATAGAAGATTCTTTATATTTCCTAACATTTTTTACTTTTCTTATAAATTTAATTTCAGTGAAGTGAGATTAATATTAGTTGGCTTGATACGGTTGTATTACAAAAAAAATTAAAAGTTCAATTTTTTTATACAAAAGGTTGAAGGTTAAAACATACTTAAAAACTAGTTCATAGGGTGAGAAGAATTTTGGGTAGTTTAGAAATGTATCATTTTATAAACTCTAATAATATTATGAGTTCATTATAATAATATTATGAGTTCATTATGTTATATTATAATGAATAAACATATATGCAAATACATAATACTATATCGCTAAAAATAAAGTAATTTATAGATTGAGATATAATTCGATTGGTATCAATATTATTGTTAGTGTAGGAAGACATGAATTCAAGTGCGTTAAAATGTGTTTATCCTTCTTTTTAAGAATTTAGAAGAAGTTATAGATTGTTTTAAGCATTACATAAAACACAAGGTTATATATTTTTTTAACAGTATTTCTAAAAAAATGATATTATGTGATTTAGTTACAATGTATAGATTTTTCTTTTGAACAAATACAATATATAGATTGTAAAGTCATTTAATACACAAGTTATGGAGCTTTTAGATTTCATTAATGAGTTAAAGTTGTAACAAATACAATATATAGGGTATAGTAGAATAAATTAAAAAAATAAATATACAAAAACAAAACACTTGTTATAAAATATTTTGTAACTAATATATATTTGATTTTAAATAGAAAAGATATTAGTGATAAAACCTGCGGGCTGCCAGTATAGATTTATAAAATACTTTGCAACTAATATATATTTGATTTTAAATAGAAAAGATATCAGGGATGAAACTAGCAGGCTGGTAGGGACTGGCCCCTTAAAATAGAAAAATTTTTATTTAGACCTTTTGAAATTTTTAAAATTTTAAATTAGTAAAGATAAAATTATACTTTGGCCCCTCTAAAAATGATAAAATTTTAATTTAATCTTTTAAAAATTATAAAGATAAAGGCTATTAAAATGATGAAATTATATTTTTATTATCATAAAATTACAATTTAATTTCGGCCTAAAAAAATTCTAACTTTACCCTTATAAATATATATATTTTTCGAGGATAACTGTTCCTATTATGATAATTTCCTCAATGATAATTACATTTACCAAAAGAACTTTGGAGAACACTTAATGTAGTCAAAATGTTAAAACAACTATGGTAGCTACTAAGGACAAAACTATTATTTCAATTCCCATCACAATTCTCCTTCAACTTCTCAAAGTCATATTCTCTTCTTTCATTTCAATTATATGAAAGCAACAAAGGAAAATAGAAAAAGGTAGTGTACTAGCTTCTTCTTCTTCTTTTCTATGTGATGTTTACAGCTTAAAACACACAAAAGAAATATTGTTGTTGCTTAATTATTCTGACAAACAAGACCTTATAAGGGAGCATCACAGTTCTTTTTAAAATTCCATATTTAACCTATTTGATTGGAAGAAGCAACATTTGATTGAATTATAATATTTTTATAGATAACATCACATCTCATTTCAATTTATTGTGTAAAATTAAACTTTTGTTACATCAATCCAATCAGAGTTTAGATTAGCACTTTGTTTTATTTTGGGTATTTTAAATTGGTCGGGCCATGATTGATGACTGGGTCTCAATAATCGGGGCTTTTGGTTAATTTTTTAGATTGAATTTTAGTTTAGAGTTTTTGGGCTTTAAGAAAAATAAATGAGCTGAAATCCAAATTTTGGCAGGCTTTTTCTTATATCATTTTTTCTATTTCCATTTTTTAGAACTTTTTAAGGGAAAAGATTGTTGAAGGATTGATTATAATATTTACCAACTGAAAACTTAAATATAAGGTTTTTGGTTCAATTGATATATTTTTTTTTTGAGAATTTTTTTACTTTGAACTTCGTAACTAGATCTATTTTGATATATTAATTTTTTTTGTACACATTAGTCTTAGAATTTGACAACTTTTCTCAATTTGATCTTTGAATTTAGATTTCATTAAGGTGCGATAATACGCCACTCTAAGATTGCATCACGCTATCACTTAAAAAAAAATTGGCATGGTACAATTTCAAAACAAGACATCATCATACTATAATGGAAGCCAAGTTCATAGATCAAACTAGGAAAAGTTGCCATGTTCCAAAACTAATGTTGACTATTGAGACAAGGTCTGTTGAATGAGTTGAGTAGCACTTGGCAGTGCCCACTATAGACTACTACTGAGGCAGTTAAATTACTTGTCTTATTTGGATTGGCAATTTAATGAAAGAAATCTTTAAACCTATTAATATGAAGTTATTCTGAAGATCCTAAGGTCAATTTATTGAAATCAATCCTTGGCTTTTGAAGATTTGATTGGATTCAAATGAATCAATTCAATCCTTGGAATGTAGAGATTTGATCGAGACTACATTGATGATTTTGGAGAGCATATCTTCGACTAATTGTGCTTTGAATAATATATGTTGAAATTGTTATTTTTAAGGAGTTACTTTGTATTCAATTAGATTCTATGTTAGCAAGTTGGAATTGATACATGCCCTAATCCTTGTCTAGGTTATGTATGAAAGCTTATTAAGAGTACTTGAATTTGTTCATTAAGGAAATGCGTTATGAGATAATGTAAACTGAATTGTAAACATTGAGTGATTACTGCCCAAGTTCTCAATGAGAGGATTTGGAGGTGAGTGTTCTAGTATTTAGGTACAAACGTGAGATCTCTATACTTAGGGAGTGATAGAGTGTGAATCACTTGTTTTATTTGTGATTAAAAATAGTAGATTACTTACTGAGCTAGGCTCCACAATCATAGTGAAATCGAACTGCGTAAACAAATCCTTAGTGTTCTTTATTTTTATTTACATAATTCTCAACAATGCAAGTCGTAGTGACCACAGAATTCAAGCACTTCCATTAACAATTTTTATATTAAGCAAACAACAACTATAGATAGTAAGTTTGACCAAAAAAAACAAATAAAATGGACCTAATTACCAAATTCCAAAGCCAAATATCACATTAACCTTTATTTTTTTTATTTACTTGTTTTATTTATTTCATTTATTTATTGTTTAATTTTTAAAATGAAAAAAAAGGCTCAAAATATAAAACCAAGACGAAAAATAAAAAAATAAAAAAAAAAAGAATGAACCAAGCCTATGTAGTAGGTGTGTACCGATGCTTACAAAAGTTTTGAAATCGAAAAGGAAATGTTTCCATCTGTAAATCACTCTAGGGGGCGTAAAACCCATTTCTCTTTAACATGGGCGACAATGAAACATATTCGAATAAAATCTGAATTTATCCTAACTTTTCACAATTGAACCATTCAGTCATAACTTCGGATTAAACCTTTCAATCAATTACTTAATTGAATCCCAAGTTTAACACTCCTCATCTTAATGTGTATGAATTATTAGGTTCCTAACAAAATGACAATGGGTAAAAGATTACTCAGTTAAAAGCAAACTATACCTAATGTTAAAAGATGGGATCTAGTAACCTATTATGACACCCAAATTGTTGTGAAATCAATATGATCTTAACAAAACATTTCAATAACCAGCCTCATAGTGCAGTATAATCCTACCAAAATATCTTGAATTTTCACATTAAGCTCTATGTAGTGCCATCTATGTGACAAGCTATATTAAGCTTACAACTTAAAATTAACTATTAGACTTAAAAAAACAATCTCTATGAATGTATGATTCTATAGTCAAAGTTTTGAACAATTAGCCATGGTCAAGATCAAATGATATATGTCTTTAATATCTCTTCGAGTGATAGATCCTCTCTAGATCACTTATCCATCTTCATATGATTTGTGTTAAGCCCAAAATATCCTACCCTAAGCATCCATCAATACCAAACATGTTTCATGATTAATCAAAGCATAACCTCCCTCATATAAGATGAACTAATATCTCAAGTCACACAACTAATTTGCAAGACAGCTACATTAGAACTTGTTCAAGACACTTAAATAATTCTATCAGGTAAACTTCTCTCAACAGGTCATACCCAATGAACAAGTTTCCAAAACAAGCACCAATTGTTATCCTCAAATGTCTTACGTACTTCAACTTAAAGAGTTGGTTGCACGCATCCTATACATGAAAGCTTAGCATATGTTAGTTTCTATTGCATTACCAATACCCCATCTGGGCAATGCATCAGAGGATTTCGTAATTACAACTTGTTTGTGTTGAGTATGCCTCATTTTTCAGTCAAATTTGAGAGATAATCTTCTAGTTAAACTTTGTTTATTGTTTTAATCGAACTCTGATTAGTCTAGATTATTATTATTATTATTATTATTATTATTATTATTATTATTATTATTTGACATACGAATTTAGCCTATAAATATACTCTTTTACAACCTTAGAAAATACACCCATTAAAAGATTAGAACTCATAACACTTAAATAGAATTTTGTATTTATGTTTTGAGGATTCTTTGTTTTCGGGTTTTGGGGTTTAGTTTTTATCTTCATCTTTTGTACTCTTCGTTATTTTGCCATTATAGTAAAATTATCTTTGCTCATGATTTTTTATCCTCTTTGGAGGGGTTTTTCCATGTTAAATTTGTGTGTTCAATTTTTCAATTTCTTCCACTAGTTTTTACTTGTTTGTTACTTAATCAAGTCTATCTCTAAAAAATGATATCAAGAGCTAGTTCAATTTTCGTAGATTGGCCCGGTCAGATATGGCAGCAACAAGGTTTGACATTGAGAAGTTCGATGGTGTCACAAATTTCAATCTGTGGCGAGTTCGGGTGATGGCAATTCTAGTTCATACTAGCCTAAAAAAGGTCATTACCAGGACAAAGCCTGAGAATCTAGATCAAATAGAATGGGAAGAGCTTGATGAAAAGGCCCTGTCTGCAATCCAATTGTGCCTTGCGAATAAGGTATTACAAGAGATATTGATGGAGAAAACCTCATTCGCCTTGTGGAAAAGGTTAGAAACTCTTTATGCGACTAAGTCTCTGGCTAACCATTTAGTGTTGAAATAGTGTCTATTTACATTTTGCATGAACAAAGGTGATCAAATTAGTTAATTTATTACTTTTTCAAATGATTTAAAGAACGTTGAGGTTAAGATTAACTATGAAGATTAGGATATGCTATTATTGTGCTTTTTACACCTTTTCATACAAGTCTTTCAAGGAAACCCTAATTTATGGTAGACACAAACTCTCGTTTGAGGATGTGAAGGGTCGTTTGTTGAGTAAAGACAAACTCGACAATGAGTTTGGTTCGGATAGCAAGGAAGTTAGGCAAGCTTCCATTTTGGTAGCATCAAATAAGTAAGACAAAAGGTGTCGCTATTGTAAGAAGTTAGGCCACGTCAAAATAGAGTGTTATAAACTGCGAAATAAAAGGATTGCTGAGAGTAACGAGGAAAATGTAGTTGGTGCTAATTTGGCCTACAAAAGCATTGATGATTTCTTGTTAGTGTCAACAAGCGATAGCTTCGAGCGTGCGTCTGAATGGATTCTAGATTCGGGATGTTCTTTCTACATGTGTCCTAACAGAAAATGATTCTCCACATATAGTTTGATTGAAGGTGGAGTTGTGCGCATGGGAAACGATTCATCTAGTAAGGTAATCGATATTAGTACTGTTAAAATTAGGATGCACAATGGGACAGTTAGGACACTTTTAGATGTCAGGTATGTACCTGATTTATGAAGGAATTTCATCTAATTGAGTATTTTAGACTCGAAAGGTTGCAGAATCAACATCGAGTCGAGTGGCATTAAGGTGTCTCATAGGGCTCCCGTTTTGTTAAAAGGTAAAAAGACCCGTCTTTATATTCTGAAAGGTTCTACAGTGACTGTAAGCTCTAAATTATATAGTTTTTTTAGTAGTTTATGACACCTTTTTACTTAAAAATAATATTAATCCCGAGTATTTGATAGTTAAAAGGGTGAATTTTTTCATTTTAAGATAAGGGCCATTATGTAATAAAGAATGTAATTCTATGTTGTTTTGCATTAAATATGTGCATAATTTAAATATTTTATTATTTTATGTAACATATTAATTTTGATTTAATTTCTTGTAGTTGGACCAAAGATTTATGAATGGTTTATTTGTTAAATCCACATGGACATGAGCCTATTTGGGTCATGATGACATTAGTTTGATCCAATTAAAATTGGTGCAATTGATGAACAAGTCTGGTAAGCATTTGGGTCATCAACCCATCCAAATAAGAGAGAATGAAGCCCAATTTGGCAAGGACATTTGAACAGCTCAAAATTCATTTTTGGGATATTTATTCGGAGGTCCTCACACTTACAAAACATTTAGAAATCAGACCTCAACAATTACCATTGAAATTGTCCACTACCTTGCTTGATTCAAGTATGATTTCATGCATGAATCAAGCAACCAACAACCACTCTCTTCCACAATATAATGTCGGCCAAGCATGAGAGCATATCATGTGATTCAAAATGTTATTTTTAGCAAACCCACTAGCCATCCCTCTAGTATAAATAGTCCCTCTCATTTCACTATTCAATCATCCCTCAATCATTCCTCATTTCATCCTTTAACACACATTCATCCATCCTTTCATTTCTCTCTAACTTTCATTCTTTTCCTTTCCTTTTTCAACCATCTCATTTCTCTATTTAGCTAAGTAATTCTCAGAGAGAAAACTTTTTCTTAGCCGGCCATCTTGAGGAGCAGTTTATGGAAGAGCAGTCGTGAGAATTGGAGGAAGCCCCTACGATTAGTGATCACGCTATCAAAGAGTTTATTCTTCCTTTTGTTATTCTTTAATTATTCATTATGTTTGCAAATTGCTTTGTTGTTTTCTCATTAATGATGATAGCTTAATTTTTTTTTAACTAGAATGATTACATTTATTTAATAAAGTTCATTAAGTTATGTTCATAATGCTCTGTGCCTCAATCGATCATACTTTCAATTAAAATCATGCATGTATTTCATTCGTTCAAATATGATTGAATGCATTAGAATCAGTTGAGCCATCCTAGCTAGAAGACGATTAATAGATGCAATAATTGAAAGGTGCATACTTAATTTAGATCCTAGCCTGATTAAATTTAAGGTTTGTAATAACTTGAGAGAGCTCTATTACCTTGCATAATTTTTAGATTTGTGTGATTAAATTGTTTCAAACCTAATATGTCATTATTACTTTGCATAAAATCTAAGAAACCCTTAGTTAAATATGATTATGGTAGTATGCATGTTTTTCTAAGTAAAAGATTCTGAAATGACTTAACACTGGTTTCAAAAAGTTCATGAAAGATCAAGTTGCCATGGAAGATTTTCCAGAACATTGTGAACATGATGAAAATGATCTAAGTCAAATGATATAGTTGTTCTAGGCTATTCATATTATCGTTGTTGAAATCTTGTGAATTCTGCTGCTAAATCCACCTCATCCATTTTAATTATTCATCACATTTAGGTTAATTTATATTAGGGATCACTTTGCATCTAGATAATTATTTAACTTAACATCAACCAATCAAATTTATCTTGTTTTTTTTACCAAATTGTTAATATTAATTTTGCAAAATATTGATTAACATATACAGTCTCTGTGGAGACGATAACTCTTATACTTACTTATTACTTGATAACAATTGTGTAAACTTGCACAAACCCAACATTACAATGACCAGTGAAACCAGAAGTCCCTCGTCCGTTACGAAGTCGAAGTCAACTCGTTTGGAGTGGAGGCAACTTAGTCATAGGAGGGAAAATGGTATGACGGTTTCGTTGAAAAGAGGTTCTCTTTTGGATGCATGTTTTAAAAAGTTAGGACATTGTGTTCGTGAAAATCAAACCCAAGTTAGTTTTGGTTTGGAAGTGCACAAGTCGAAGGCTAGAAATCTTCCAGCTTTTAAGCACATATTCGACTCAGTTAATTCCTTGCATAGTTCAAGATAGGCCCGTGACGGGCTTTGGCAAAGATGGCGTTGTGGAAATACGAGTCAAGGTGGAAATTTGTTGAGTATGCCTCATATTTCAGTTAATTTTGATAGATAATCTTCTAGTTAAATTCTGTTTATTAGTTTTAGTCGAACGTTGATTAGTCTAGATTATTTTATTATTGTTTGACCTACGAATTTAGCCTATAAATAAGCTCTTTTACAACCTTAGAAAACACAATCATTAAAATATTAGAACTCATAACACTTATGGAGAATTTTGTGTTTACATTTTGAGGGTTCTTTGTTTTTGGGTTTTTGGGTTTAGTTTTTATCTCCATCTTTTATACTCTTTGTTCATTTGCCATTATAGTAAAATTATCTTTGCCTGTGGTTTTTTATCCACTTTGAAGAGGTTTTTTCACGTTAAATTTGTGTGTCAATTTCTCAATTTATTCCACTGTTTTTTTCTTGTTCGTTGCTTCATCAAGCCAATCTCTAATAGTTTATAATTTTATTATGATGCCTTATTTGTAATATGAGCTTCATCTTATTAGAACTTTGAACAAATTATAAGTTAATCGTACAAACATGAAAGAATATCTTTCAATTATTATTAGCGTAAATATCCTTTAGAGAAGAGGCTTAAATGAAATTCTCAACCAAATCCAATCAAGGTTTGTTGTTAGAGTGGTAAACTACTTTCTTATGGAGGAAGAACTAGAGAGGTATTCGTTAAAATAGTATTATAGTCACTTCCAATGCATGCTATGATCTGTTTTTTATTTCTGAAATCTCTTTGCGATGAGATAACGGGCCTTATTAAACACTATTGGTGGGCTGCCAAACATGACTCCAAGGGAATACATTGATTGAATCGGTACTTAATTTATAGGCAGTGACGAAGGTGGGTTGGTTTCCTTATTCAACCGGAGTTGGTAGCGAAGCAAGGTTGGAGGCTCATTCATAATACTAATTCACCGAGTTATAAGGTCTTAAAGGGAAAATATTTCCCTAATTGTGCTTTCATAGATTCTAATTATTTGGCAAGCCAAGGATGTCCTGAACTTAGACTTGAAGCGGTAGACTGGAGAAGGGAGAGGCGTACAGATTTGCAAAGATATGGGGGTTACTGATGCTTCTGAATTTCAAATCATTGGTACTCCTATATCACTCTCAGACGATGCAAGGGTCGACAACTTACTGAAAAGGATAGATGGTAGTGGAAAATAGAGCTCATAAATGGAGAAATTTCTGCACCTGATGCAGAAGCAATTTGTTGCATCCTTGTCTATGAATCACGGCCCAAAGATACTTTGGAGTGGCATCATAGAAAAACGGGTGAGTACACTGTCAAGAGTGGGTATATGACTATATGTGTCTTCTAAAAGTAAAACATGGTATAGGAATTTGGATGTCTCTGTGGAACTTAGAACTACCTTTAAATTATTCTCTTGCCAGGCTTGCTATGGTATACTACCTTTCGGATGAAAATAGCAAGGAGAATTCACGTCATTGACCTTATGTGTCCAAGATGCCATTCCACTAATGAGGATGGTCTGCATGCTTTAAAGCAAATATGGAGCATACGAAATTAGACCGTTTAATAACAATGTTTCACCTCTAGCGTGAGCTGTTGGTAAAGCTAAAGTGTTCCTATAGGAATACTACAAACTTGCGCAATCAGCTAAGACTACCACCGCTACTCATACTGGTATAAATTGGCTGCCTCCTCCAGCAAGCCATGTAAAAGTAAATTTTGATGCCACCTTTTTTGCAACATCACCTGGAGCAAGGATTGGGGTGGCTATCCGGTGACCTGGATGGTTTTATACTGGGAGCACTGCTCCTTCCAAAGAGGTGAATCCGAATCCGTGCATGACAAAAGCAATGGTAGCACTAACGGCCATAGACTTTACTCACCAAATGGTACATCAATGTATATGGTTACAAGGTGATTCACTGCAGGACATTAAGTGGTCTTGTTCAGCGAAAACAGATTTATTAGTCATTGGACCACTTATAAATGATGCAAGGCAAAGACTACACGGGTTCGAAGATGAGATCACACCTTTCCGAAGACAAGCAAAACAAGTAGCACACTCGTTGACTAAATTAAATGTTATTGAGCAGGATGATATCGCAGTTATGTTGGATACCATTAATATATGATGAATGAAATTATGTTTATTTGAGAAAAAAAAAATTACACCATAGCAGATGAATAAGAATAGAAATGCAGAGAGTGTAATCATTTCTCAAAGTTAAATTTCGTATCCTGTCTCACAACCATGTCTTAAGTGGCATCAATCAGGGAAATTAAAGAAAAAGTGGGAGCGAAGGGTTGTATCAAAAAAAAAAAAAAAGTAAAAACGCAGAGATTTACAGAAATAATTATGACAACTTCAAGTCTGGACCTGTCCAAAAATCCTCTCACGCAAAACATGGGAGAGAAGGATGAATCAGGATCTCACTGATCGATATTTTGGCCTTGAGTTGACTCTTCTTAGAGAATCTGGGGGTCCCAAAATTTCTGCATACATTTCCATGAAAAACTTGTCGACAATATCAAGATAGGTAGGACAAGTGAGTCGAGAATAGTAGTGAAGAACCTCTTCAATGTCAAGAACATGTTCCACATTGCTCATATCCATCATCTCTAGCTCTTTCAGCTTTTGTGGCACTGATAAATTCCTTTCTTCTCTTCTTCTCTCGCCTGAATTACAATCCTCTCGTCTGTTCCCCACCTTGGCACTCCTCATTTTATTCTGCTTAATGTCCTGATGATCATCTTTTCTTTGTGTTGTAGACTGCTTCACATTTCCCTTATTGTTTCCTTGTCTTTGCGCTTCTATATTATGAGTTGAAAAATTTATCTTTTTCCTGTTGTCATTTCTCTCCTTTGGGTTGCCATTGTCGTTGGGATTCACGGCAACGCCTGCAGCGGTGAATGAATAGGGATTGTACGGAGAGGCTTTGGGTAGCCTTTGGTAAGGTTCAGCATCAGCACCAGAGAAGAGAGACTTGAAACTTCGTAAGGTTTTCTGAAAGAACCTTTTGGTATTGGAAATGGAATTTCGAAGCAGCATTTGTTACGGATTACAAAGAGAGTCAAAAGGGGAAATCACTTATTTGGTGACGGTGATGAATACAAATAATAGAGGAGGAGCCATTAAAGGGTGTTTTGAAAAACTTGGATTGAAACAACGGAAATTAGAGAAAGGGTACTGTTTTTCTCACTTTGGGGGTTGCTCTTATGTTTTTCGTTGTCTTCACATAAGCTCCTTATTATTGTTGTTGTATTGGGTTTTGTTCCTTGGTCACCAAAAGAGTCCCCACTAGCACTAGTGTTCATCAAACATATGTCAAAGCTTTTAATTTATGGAAGTTTTGGTGATGGTTTCTTGCTCATTAATATTATAAATAAAGATAGTATTTCGTGGCTTTTACTTTTGATGGTGGAGTTGGTGTGGTGTGTAGCCGCTTTTAGAGGAGGAAAGGACAGCGGCTATTCCTGCGCTGGTAGTTGAATTGGGCCGGTTTCTTCACATATACCAATTCTAGATTTTATCATAATTTTCCAATCAAATATTGGTCTCTCACTTTTAATCACTTAAATCGATGATGTTTATTACTTGGTTGAAAATTGGTTTAATTTAATCATCTAAAGGACACTTATACTATAGGTCTGGGATCAAATAAGCATTTCAATAGTTAATTCTAAAGCAAAAAGGGAAAAAGTTAAATATTAAAAATTACTAGTTTATGGTGTTCTAAAATGTAGCTTAATTTAATTATTGTCAAAATTTTCGCTATTTAAAAAGTTTACCTCTTCACTTTAAAGTTTAACTAAGTTGCTTACATTTAACTAATTTTCATACTTGAGTCATATGGGTTGACGGTAAAATTTAGGACATTGAGTGGATACTTAAAATAAAAATATAAGATTTTTCTTTAAATAAATGAACCAGCATAAATTCATAATAAAAATAAACCCGTGAATCACGGAGCCAGCTGGACTAGCACCATTTTTAATGTCTTGCACCAATAAAATAAACGCTTCTTCTTTCATCAAAAAAAAAAAAAAACGCTTCTTCAAAAATTACCTCTAAACTATACCTACGTACTTATTCAAACAATGTTGCTGTTACTCATTTCCCCCTATCACCTAACGCCGTTAGACAAAAAAAAAATTCTGCCAAAACTTGACACGTCACCAGCCAGCTGTTTTTTTAGTATTCTATTTTTTTTATAAAAATTTGGAAGAAATTAAAAAAAATTAAAAATCCCCCCCAAACCACCGCTTTCCTGAAATCGAAAGCTTTTTGGTTTTGCAAACGATGCTTTGCGACCCGAATTGTTCAAAACATATCAGGGAAAAGGCTGCGTTTGGTGTAACCGCTTTGATTCGAGTCAATAAAAATGTCTTAGAAGGTGAAGTGAATAATTGAAGCTCCTCTGGAGATGAAATCGGCCCATAGCTTAAAAGTTTTATGTGAGTTAATTACATTTATTAAATCTCCCTTTGCTGATGAAATACTCTGTAAAGAAGAAACTCCCAATATGTTAACTTTACTACAATCCAAAAATTTGGGTATGAAAGTTGTGGTATTCGATTGCATTCTTGAAATTGGTTACCTTCGGCGTAAAAAAATTTAGATTTTGACACAATTTGAAACGAAATTGAATCCAAATCAAATAAAACAATTAAAATAAAATAATAAATGAAAAATTAAGGAAGAAAATAAAAAAGATAAATAGAAATATAGAACGTAGCCTGTAGAAGTCCTAAGAAACCTTGAAAACACAAAGAATTCACAACATCCTTCAAGCTACTCTAATTTCCCCTCCAAGATAGAGAGAATTTATTTACTCGAAAGAGATATAGAATAATAATGAATTGAATAAATTGTGTACAATGTAAAAGCCTATATAGGCTAACTAAATAAATCTAAATAAAACTCTTAAGTATACTAAAACTCTAATTTAATCAAAATAAAAAGTAGTTTTAAACTAAATTTTATTGTTAATATAAAACTCCTAAATAACTTAAAATACTTAATAATTATAAAAAATTTGGAATAAAATAATAATAAAATAATAAGATCTAACAAATGTAATATTAGGCTTATATATAATAAAAATTAATTCTAAAACCGGAACCCAATATGATTTAAACTCGAATTAAAAGCCCGAAATTCGTAATTCCCGTCATAATCCTGTTTATAAATTCTACTCACGTAGCCTTCACTAAAACGGTCATAACTTGAGCTCCCGAACTCAAAATCGAGTGATTCAAAATGCGTTTCGAAGCTAAGAGATAGATCTTCAAATGCCATAAAGACATATCAATCCAAAAATGCTAGGATCCCATTCAAAAAGTCGTTGCAAGTCTATTGATTTCCCTAGCCTGAAAATTGGCAGTTTTGATGATTGGAATCTAATAAATTTCACCCCATTCGTGCATGTATCATTCTCCTTTTCCTCAAAAAGATTCGTCCTCGATTCTTGTCTTTGATCGAGTCCTGATTTGATTTGCTTAGCCTTTAATATTATTGTTAGTCCTTGAGGTAGTGTGGACCCATCACATTCATGGGTCTAAAATTGTACCTTGAGACTCGCATCATTCCCCCTCTTCCTCAAGAAGATTCATCCCCGAATCTTTAGCTGCACAAAAAGAAAAAGGGATTAGAATAATTAATAATAAAATGAATAAAATACTTACCTAAGCTTTCTTGTACGCCAAAACTATCTCCAGGATCAAAGATATGATTTTGATATCCCAAATCAGCATGGATTAAGTATCTCTCCTTCAAAAACAAATCATCAACACTAGACAGAGAAATATTAGGCACACAAGTGTTCAAGTAAAAAATAACTTGTAACTTTCTTTTAATATGTATGGTCATCCATAAGAATTTCCAACAATGAGTCAAGAATTTCACATAATTATAAAAATCAAGTAGTTTAATATTATTATGTAAAAAATTATATTTAGAGTCTAAGGTAGAAGATTTTGTTACAAGATCAAATGCATGAGGTTTTTTAATAAACCTGTCGAATGCAACAAAAGTAAACTTTAAATACCTAGATAAACCTATAAAATCAATTGAACTTTTAGACCATTGTTTATTGAAACTTAACCAATGAGAAAGCATATCGTAAGGAAAAATAAAATCATTAGCATACTTATCAAAAACATTCAAGGTACGCCTACATAATTCAATTTCTGATGTATCATTACTTTTCTTACCTTCTAGCACCTGTGGAGAATTATCAAAGTTCAACTTACCTTTTTCCCACAAGTAAAATCGTCTATCAATGGTAATGTAATATAATTGGGAGTTCGTCAATGGATCCTTGAAATCTTGTAACAAAGAAACACCACTAAACAAATATAAGTTAGAGTTAGTTAAAACAGAATCACTCCTCACTTTTGTATGGGTATTTTCTTGCTTTTTATTTTCTTTTTCCACTTGAGAACTCTCCAATTTTAACTCATCTGGATTTTCACTCACCAAATTTGAACCATCAAGTAGACTTTTATCACTCAATGTCTCTTTTCTCTCTATCTTTTCACATGATTCTTCCTCACTTCCTATATCCTCCTCACAAGTATTATGAATATTCAATTCAATACAATCTATCTCAAGAGAAGAACATGATGTTTCTATCTCATTTAACTCCATAGATTTAAGGAAGAAATTCTTATTATCATCTTTTTTTGTTCACAAAGTTCGCCATCTTCTTTGATCCACAAAAATCTCATGTTGGCACAATCACGACTATTGTGCCCACGCCCTTTACATGTAAAACATTCAATGTTATGAGCTCTTTGTTGTTTTGGTGAAAATTAGTAGAAATAGGCTACTTGAAAGATGTAGAAGAATACTTTGTAGGAGCCCCACTTTTCCACTCAAAAGGTTTAATCTCAGCATGTTTTGGCAGCAACTTATTAGTAGCATAAGGAGGTTTCAAATTTTTAAAAGTAGAATCAGAATTTGTACCTTGATAATAGTGTGATGCTCCAAATAGATGAGATTGATGTTGCTGAAATTGTTGCTCAATCTCAATTACCTTGTGTACCATCTCTTCAAAATCAATATAGGTGTGAAGATTAAGAGCATTGGCTATCAAAACATTTAAGCCATCTACAAATCACACAATGGTAGTTTCTTCATCCTCATGTATATTTTCTCTTTGCATAAGCATCTTTATCTTCTTTAAGTACTCATCAACAGATTGATTACCTTGAACAAGGCGTTGAAGTCTCGTTGAGACCTCTCTATAGTAATAAGAAGGAATGTAACGCTTTCGCATCACTTGCTTCAACTCGTCTCATGTTCAAATTACCCTTTCACGGTTTCTTTGACGATTAATTCCAAGTTGAATCCACCAACTCAAAGCATAATATGAAAATCCAAGGGTCACCAATTGGACTTTTTCCTCTTTTCGGCATTTATAGTAACAAAACATAAGGTCAATTTTTAATTCCCACTCACAATATGCTTCAAGATCATACTTCCCTCGAAATGATGGAATGTTGAACTTTGGTTTAGCTAAAAACTGTTGCCTACGATCATTATTAACCAAAGTCTTATCATTTCCATGAGAGACACGTCGAGCATTATTTGCACAAAAATAAAGCTAGTTAATCTTATCTCCTCAATTACGATTCCAACATTTAATTTTTGTACTTAGATGTTCTATATTTTTGTTAATCGTGTCTAGAATAGTGTCACGTTGCTGATCTCAAGCATTTTGAACCTTTTGATCCCTTCTCAACTTCTCGATAATAGTATTATGAATCATTATGAAAGCCTAAAAAGAACAAAACACTCAAGAAAAGAAAAATTAAGCAAACTTCACTATTATGCACTCAGAAATAAAATCAAATTCTCAATGAGGTAAGAATTAATCTTATGAGTTTTTTAAAAAGTGTCGATATCAATCAATCAGAATGTATTAGAATCAAACTAACAAAGCAAACCTAAAAGCATTATGAGTCCAAAATCGGCTAGACATCAAAGAATTTTGTTGCACGGAGGAAGGAATATGCAACGTGCTTCAACCTACTAGCACAAGAAACAAGAAAGTGTTGGAATACGTAAAGGAACAAATAAAAAGTAAAAACAAATGAAAACTTAAAGCTAAGAGTCAATGAAAATTACAGAAACCCGAAAACTTGAAAATTTGCGAAGCAACTTGACAAACTTCATTTGAGGTGTTTTCGATTTCCGAAAATCACAAAATTTAAACTAGAGCCTCCTTAAATAATGTAGATCTAATTTGGAAAGTTTCGGCACAAAATTCAACCCATAAAATATTTTTATTTTTTTTTGTACTTTTTTATCACTTTTTTGTGGGAAATATTTTTTTATACTCTAAAATAGTTGAAATAGTATTTAAAATTTTAGATCATTTGAAAATCGTTTGCCCACTGAATTTTTTTTTTAAAAAAAACTGTAAGGGTAAAAAAATTACTTTGAGACTGTTTCTAGAAATTAGTTTAGAAAAATAAAAAAAACACCTAAAACGCCCAAATCTGATACCAATGATAAAGGATGAGAAGGATGAACGAGAAAGTGGATCGTAAAGTTTTTCAAAGTCGCGGATTTGACTTAAGGTTCTAAACATTTGGAAAGAAACTTGGATTTTGACACACCCTGAAACGAAATTGAATCCAAGTCAGATAAAACAATTAAAATAAATAACTAAAATAAAATAACAAATAAAAGATTAAGGAAGCAAATAAAGAAGATAAATGGAAAGATAGAACGTGGCGTGTAGAAGTCTTAAGAAGCCTTGGAAACACAAAAAAATCCATAACTCCCTTCAAGCGGCTCTAATTTCCCCTCCAAGATAGAAACCTTGGCAAGAAAAAGTTTGAAGATGATCCTCACAATCTAAAAAAATTGTTAAAACTCTTCTAAAAGAAACTCAAGAGAAATTCTTAAAAAAAAAAACCCAGAAAGAATTTATTAACTTAAAAGAGAAATAGAATAATAATGAATTGAATGAATTGTGTACAATGTAAAGGCCTATATATAGGCTAGCTAAATAAATCTAAATAAAACTCTTAAATATACTAGAACTCTAATTTAATTTAAACAAGTAGTTTTAATCTAAATTTTTTTGTTAACATAAAACTCCTAAATAACTTAAAATACTTAATAATTATAAAAAATTCAGAATAAAATAATAAGATATGACAAATATAATATTGGGCTCATATATAATAAAAATTAAGTCTAAAACCCGAACCCAATATGATTTAAACTCGAATTAAAAGCTTGAAATTCGTAATTCCCGTCATGATCTCGTTCAAAAATTCTACTCGCCATGTCTTCACTAAAATGGTCATAACTTGAGCTCCTGAATTCAAAATTGAGTGATTCAAAATGCGTTTCGAAGATAAGAGATAGATCTTCAAATGGCATGAGACATCTCAACCTAGAAATGCCAAGATATCATCCAAAAAGTCATTGCAAGTCTGCTGATTTCCCAAGCCTGAAAATTGGCAATTTTTTGATGATTGGAATCTAATAAATTTCACCCCATTCGTGCATGTATCAGGAGGATTGATAGAGAAACTTGTGGAGTTGCAGAGGTCGAAATTTGGTGGTGATTTAATAGAGATGGGGGAAAAGTATAGTGATGAGAATAAGGAGAGTTGGGGGAGTAGGGAAGACGGAATAGGGATGAGGGAGGGAAATATTTTTTTTTATTTTTAATATTTTTTTAATTGATGCATCATTGAGAGCACCAAAAAAATCCTATCCTTATAAAATAATAAAAAGAATAGTATAAGAGAAGTAGAGTCAAATCTTTAGGGACTGGATTTACACAAGTTCCTGTTCCTCGAGATCTCAGACAGAGTTGTGCTCAAGAAAACCTGCGTACTTGGGAAAATAAAAAAAACAGAATTAAATTTTTGATTGAATTGAAATTGCAAAAATGAAAATTAAAATTGTAGAGATAAACAGAGTTGAGGAAAAGAGTTTTTATGGAGAGATTCCAGCCTCCGGTTGTCTCGATCCGCCTTGGGTTCAATCCTAGGCTTTTAGGTGATCCTTCTCGAATAGAATAATTCAGTTATAGTGGAAGAGGACACCTACAACCACCAACTCCACTTAAATTTTAGACTTACGATTTAGAGAAACTTGACTCTAACCAACTGTCGCTTTTGTAGGACCGTCTTACACTAGATCATCACTTCTCAATGGCGAATGCCACACAATTTTGTCTCTTGAGCTCGACAACTACTGACGCAGTAAGCTAACAAACCGACTATGCAACCTTCCCAAAACATGCAAAGTGGTCGTTCTTTGCACAAGTTAAAAAGATCACCTTTGAAGGGACATGGATGGAAGCGTCAGCCCCGTAATGCGGAGAAACAATAAATACTCGTTGAGAAGGCTAAGCGTGGATTCTAAGCCTCATGAACCCTTTTTGGGAAATTTCGACAACCTTTGGCTAGATAAATTTAGTGGTTCATGTTTTTTGGGAAAAAAATAAATAAACTTAATGAAAATGGAATTTTTATTGAATAATATGAAAGGAACAAAGGCTAAGCTTTTTGGGAGAGGGAGTGTTTTCAGAAAAAATGAGTCTGATTTGTGTCACTTCATCCCTATTTATAGTAATAAGAAACATAGCCTATTCCTAATTAAATTCTAAAAGATAAATAAAGGTAAAAGCTAAAATTAAATCTAAATAATAATCTTTGACAATTATCCTAATATAATTAAAATTTAAATAGAGTCTGTGTTTATAAAATCTCTTCTTTGCACTTTTGCCCCCAAGTCTTCCACACTTTATATTTTCGACACCACTTCTTTCCTATTTTGCATGCTGACCCATTTTATCTTCAAATTCACGCTTTTTGCCATCAAATTTCCTTTTTGCCTTTAATTTAGTCATTACAAGATAAAAACTATAAATAGCTCAAATTAGTAGGATTATACTCAAAATAAATATGTAATTGATACATAAAAATATGTCATTCTAGAGTATTATCAAATTCCCCCTACTTAGCCCATGCTTGTCCTCAAGTATGGTTCCTATCCACTATGAAATTTAGAATTTTGCCATGAAAGAAATATCACTTCAAAGTTTTATAAGAAGTAGGTATAATGCATATGAAAAATAAAGAGAACCCCTAGGTTACTTTAAGTAAATCTGAAAAAGTATTCCAATTAATACACACAAAAATCAAAATCGACTTGGATTATTTCATGAAAATCAGGTAATTTACTAAACTTACCAAGACACCTATTTGTCTCCACCTTTAGTCCTCTAATGAAATTTTATTAATATTTTTCATTTTTTTCTTTTTATTTTTGCTTAAGAATATATTAAACCTTTTGATGCGAAGAGAGATGACAGCCAAGCACCCCACCCTAGTTACTCAGCCCAACATACTCCTAATTTATTATATTTTTCTTAAGAACATATCGAACCTTTTGACACGAAGAGAGATGACAACCAAGCACCCCACCCCAGTTACTTAGCCCAACACATTCCTAAAAAAATTTGTTTAATTCTGGTTAGCGGAGTTTTACCTACCACGTCACACAACCTTTTGATACGAAATAGGATGACAACCCAAGCACCCTACCCCGGTTACTCAGTCAGTCATGTTTTTAAGCTACACTCATAACCACAGAGACATCAAAATTTATTAGAATGAAACAAAATTTTAATTAAGAGGACTAGGAAAAACAATCAAGAGTTAAAAATAAGTTTCAGCAACCACCTAACAGTCATGAACATAATTTTAGCATGCAATTATATTAAGTGTCCTCTTTGCATTTAGACTTAATTGATTTTACTATAAGTAAGATAGGGTTAACTCTGTTAATCATATTTACTTTTGCCTAATAGAAATAAAATAGTGGAGACGAAATCAAACTAGTAAAATCATAATTAACTCAGTAGACAAGAATTATGCTCGCAGGTCAAACAATATGCAATTCCTAGTTAAATCTTAGGTATGAAAAAGAGGCAGAATATTCTAAAAAAATTAAATGTGGGCAAAAATAAGCACAAGGCAGCAAGAACAGTAATAAACTAGTAAAAGCAGTAGATAAAATGATAGAAATAATGAGGAATGCCTCCTTTTACTTAAAACACATTGTACTCGATGTGAAAGAAAAATGAAAACAAATATGTGAAAGAAAAATATTTTAGGAAAACTCCCCATGTAGTTACTGTCGTTCATGCATAGCTGCAAGGAGGAGAAGGTTCGACGTCGCGTGGAGGAGAGGAATGAAGGGAAGGCGTTCGTCAGCTAAGTAGACGTGTTGGGGCATCGAGAATTGACGCCAGCGACTGTTGATGGCGAAGTAGGGTTCGGAGGTGGCACGGCTTCTAGTCCTAACCATGGTGGTGGGAAAAATCGGTGGTGGGGGTGAGGGAGAAGGGGAACGGTGGCTAGAGGGTTATTTGGGTGAAAAGTAGGGAAAAGTTTAGGGTTTGAAGGTGTAAAAGAAAGGGTGTTTGGCTATAG
This sequence comes from Gossypium longicalyx, assembly GCA_025698465.1. Classification (NCBI taxonomy): domain Eukaryota; kingdom Viridiplantae; phylum Streptophyta; class Magnoliopsida; order Malvales; family Malvaceae; genus Gossypium; species Gossypium longicalyx. Next base: position 12,983,454 of record CM047000.1, read on the forward strand.
GGTGGGTGTTTGGATGTAGATTTTAGGTAAGTATAAAACAGTGATGCGCTATTCCTACTTGGAATAGGGATAGAATAAGGAATGTTTGTGAAAGCATGTTAATTCCTAAGTTTTCTCCTCGCTGGTTTACCTAGACAAAAGAAGAGAAATTTATTAATATCCAAACAAAATAAAGTAATAAATAATAAAATAAAAATAAAAATAAAAATAAAAATAAAAATAAAAATAAAAATAAAGAAAAAAATAAAAATTGGGTTGCCTCCCAACAAGCACTTGTTTAACGTCGTTAGCTTGACGCCTCAACTAGTATTGGGGATGTTCCAGCTGAATTCTTTCATTTGTATGGGCTTGGAAATTCTCATTTTTTACCACATCCACGATATTTGGGTTCAAACGACCTTGTGCCTCTTGCTTTGGTTTTGTATTTTCCTCAAAGAAAATCTTATGTGTGCATGTCAAGGGGTTGATCCCTTTTAAGTAGACAATGGTCTCATCCTTCTCCAAAAATGTGTACTTGAGATGCTCAGGAAGTGATTTTAATTTTAGATCTGGTGCCTGCACAACAAAAGGTAGAATTTTAGTATCCATAGAAGCCAATAATTCATTAATAGATCCTAAATTGAAATTATCATCAAACAATGTTTTAAGTTTATCTTCATAAGGTGACTCAAAAGTTTCTTCTACTAATGAGTCAATTATGTCGACACTGTTTACGTTCAAGATTCCACTCGAGTGACTAATAGCGTCGTAAACATTAAATTTCATGATCTCCCCATCAAAATCCATTATAAGGGTTTCGCTATGCACGTTAATCTTAGTATTTGCAGTACTAATACTAAGGAAAGGTCACCCCAACAAGATGTCTAAAGACCCAAGAGCATTATCCTCCTCCATTTTTATCAAATAAAACTCTACAGGAAAGATAAGTCCATTGAATTTCACTAATATGTCCTCAAAGACTACTTTGGGATGCACAATAGACATGTCTGCTAACTGAATGATAACACTTGTTTTTGTCAAAAAAACCCTTGTTAAGTGATTCATAAATAGAAAAAGGCATTACATTTATAAAGGCCCCTAAATAACACATAGCTTTTTTAATTCCTAAGTGGCTTATTTTGCATGGTATTGCAAACATGCCCCTATATTTGCATTTTGCTGGCATCTTCTGCTATAACACTGCGGATACATTCTGTACCATCCCGAATTAGGGCCTAGTCGGAATAGTGGTTTTGGGACCACAAATCTGACATAATAAAATTTATTTTTATTATATTTTTATGGTATATGATTTCATGGAATGATTTCGTGAAAATTTAGTTCGAAAATTTCGACGTTTGGGCACTCAATTTGGTCAAAAGGACTAAATTGTAAAAAAGTGCAAAAGTTGAGTTCTACATGTTAGAAGTGTCTAATTGTTATGAAATTTTAAATGGGAGGTCCTTAAATTATAATTATACCATTTTATAACTTTTTGGACAAAAATGGCCTTGGATGGATAAAATTTCAAAGAAAGGCAAAAAGGGCGTTTTGGTCATTTAGGGGTAAAATGCATTAAAAGACAAATTTTAAAACCCAAATGTGTCCCTTTATTCTTGCTTCAGCCAAATTTACCAAGAGCAGCCATGGTTAGGGTTTGGCCAAGTTTCCAAGCTCAATAGTAAGTGATTTCGAGTCCCATTTTTAATGTTCTTTACATTTTTAAAATTCCGGTAACACGTTCTAACTATTTCTACCATTATTTTGAGCTAGGGTTTGTGTTTAAAAAATTAATCATGAATGACATTCTTGTATTTTGATACCTAATGGTAGAAAACGAGTGTTGGGAGTTTAATACACGACTTTTACTAAGCGGTTTTCGATGAAAACGTCTGAAAGGACCGTTTTGTAAAAGTTGTAAAATTTATCATAAATAGGTGATTTAGTGGAAATTTGGGGTTGTCATAGTTATAAAAAATTATCAGCATGTCATAAAACATAAGAAAATAGGATGAAGTTTAATTTTCGAGCATTGGGGCAAAAGTGCAAATATGCAAACGTTTAGGGGTTAAAATGTAAATTTATAAAAATATGATTTTTGGACCCCTATGAGTGATGTGACTAATTAGTAGGCTAAATGTGATATTATAGATCAAGGAAAACAAGGTTCGGGCTTAGAACGAGGTTGAACAAGGTTAAGCACAAACTCGAAATAAATAGTCGTACTCGAAACCAAGGTAAGTTCATATGTCAATGATAATGCAATGATATTATTATTGTTCATACTTGAACTTAAAATGATGTGTTGACATTGTGTGATGGATATTTATTTAGTTGATATGAAGATTATATATTGTAACAAATGCCAAATTATAATTATATGCAATACCATATTTATTTTATGGACTAATGTCTAAATAAATATGGAAATGTGTTGAATTGGATGTACATTGCATGAGCAACTATGCATAATGATATACTTGATGGAAAGAGAAAATCTCGGTTGAATAAAAAGGGAAATTCGATGGACAAATCATGATTTACATTTGACTTGAGATCCTGCATGTGTTGCAGAAAAGGATTTAGCCTGGATAGTAATCCGAAGATCTCAAGTATAAAAAGTATCTAGCCTGGACTGGTGTTCCTTGAGTGATTGAGCCTCCCGAAGAATATTTGTGTATTGTGGATTTAGCCCGGACGGGTAATTCGATTAGGGTCTGAATTTAGCCTGGACTGGTAATTCAGATCTGAGCTCATTTAGAGTGCTTGTCGTTACAAGGGATTTAACCTGAACTGGTAATCCCGACATCACTCTATGAGTTTATATTACGGGGGATTTAACTTGGACTGGTAATCACGCCGTAAGATGTAAGGTTCGTGGGAGTGCGCACATGAAATGATCACTTGTATGAATTGATGGAGAACAGGATATCCATCGATATTCCGAGAAATTCAACGAGATTAATATGAAAAATGAAATAAAAGGTTCTTGCCATGATACATCAAGTATGTTATATGATATTATTATGATGCATATGAGTTGTCATGTTTAGACGAGTGCGATGCTAAATGATAGTACAGGTAAGTACTCGAAACCCATGAGCACATGTTTGACATGTGAAATGAAATGGACTTGTGATGATAGTGCAAATGAATGAATGATATTTATGAGAATCATTCTATGACAAATTTGTGATGGTTATTATCTTGTTGCACTAAGACAGATTTGGTACAGCAGTATTGGTCTAACTTTGAAAATCCACAAAAAATAGTGTAAATTGAGTTAGAGACTGAACTAAAAATGAAATTAAAGCTTAATGAGTCTAGTTTCATGTAAAAGAAACGGTGTAAGCAAAATAATTTTTTATTATGAGATATATGAATTATTGTGAGACAGAGTCAGAGTGATTCCAGACACTCCTGTCTATAATTTGGAAAATCACTAAAAATTGTAAAAAAATAATTATGAGTTAAAATTCATATGAATGAAATATTTAATGAGTATAATTTAAAGAGAAAGAGATAGGAACATTATCAAAGTCTCGTACTATGAGATAAGTAAATTTTAGTGAAGAAAGGTCTAAGCTGTCAAACAGCAAAATAGGGGAGACTTTGAATAATAAACTGTACTTATAGGCCAGACTAAAAATTCTGAAAATTTTATGGTAAGAAGGTATATGAGTCTAGTTTCAGGGAAAATTAACGGATCTTAATTTGAAGTTCCGTAGCTCAAGTTATAAATAATTTATCAACTATGACTTGAGTAGATAGCTTGACCAGAATATGAATAGAAGTGTAACTATAGTTGTTTCACTTAAGAAAACATGTTATATTAATGCTTATTATTTTCATATGGACTTACTAAGCATAAAGCTTACTCCCTCCTTTCCATTTCTTTTATTTTTGACAAGTTAGCTTGGGTTGGAGGTCGTCGGAGGCAGCATCACACTATCGAGCCTTTACCCTTGGAGTATTGACATGTATATGTTATACGTTTTCAAGTGAGTGGCATGTATAGGTACTTAGTTTTTATATGATTGATGTTGTCGTGATTAGGCAAATGTATTGGCTTATAATGATTTGTTGTATGTAGCCATGAGATGTGGCTTATAATGAATTTGGCTTGGAAGCCTATTTATCCATGATATGTGTAAATGTCTTGTGATGTGGGTATGGGATTATACTTGTTCACTACGTTTAAAAAGTATATGACATATGTGCATGGTGAATGCCTTAAGACCATTCGAGGTGGTCATGGCCATGGAATAAATGTGTGACATGGTAATAAGTTGTTAGTCCCTTGAACATGGATGTTTAATTTATAAGTTAGTAAACATAGTATAATGGTATAAGTGATTAATAAGATGACAAGGTCACATGAATGTGTAATAGTGTGGCTAGACTATTTTATCACGAGTAGGAGGAACAAATGCATAATAACGAACTATTGAGGAATGCCATAGAAACCATGTATGTGTGTGCTTGTAAAGATGACAAAAAAATTAGGAAATTAGCCTAAGTTTTAACTACACGAGCAGGCCACACGGGCGTGTGTCTTTAACAGAATGTTAAGGATTAAGTTAGAGAGTTACACAGGCTGAGGACACGGGAGTGTCCAGAGCCACACGGGCGTGTATGTCTACACGACCTACCCACATGGGCGTGCGACTCTCCAAAGCTAGAAAATTATTAAGTCGCCCATAGTTTACCGAATGTTTTCGGTTTTGTCCCGAACCGCCCTAATGTATGTTATAGGCCTCGAAGGCCTGTATAAGGAACAATATGCATGTGTTCGAAAAGTTTTAAATTTTAGGCAAAATTTGGTGACCCGAATTCGTATGTTCATGAATGTTTAAGTCCGGTAATGCCTCGAGCCCTGTCCCGGCATTGGATATGGGTGAGGGGTGTTACACATTCTCACCAATGCTTACCCTATCATTACTAGTTAATTTTTGCTTGTTGGTGCAGAGTTCTTTGAGGAACTTGGCATAACGTAAAATTTTTTTGATGGCATCCAACAGTGGTATACTGATCTCGACATTTCTGAATATTTCGAGGATCTTTTTGTCCTCTTTACCTTTCCGATATTGATTCAATTATCCTGGAAATGGAGGTTGAATTATGGGTAATGGAGGTTTCATTCAGACTTGTTCATTGTTCTCCTGCTTTTTTTGGGTAAAATCTTGACCAAGATTTCTGCTAGGATTTGGTTCCAATACTTTTCCACTTCGCAACATCACTGCATTTGCGTGTTGTCTTAGGTTAAGTTCCGTTTGCGACAGCAACTTTCCTTGTGAGTTTATTTTCTCAATTGATGTAGTCAACTTTTTTATAGACGCCTCATTTTTTTATTGAAAATCAAGTATATTAGCTTCTAATTTATTAACCATGGTTTTTAGAGAGGTATCTGAATCTCGCGGCTGTTGTGGAATCATGTTTTGGTATGGCTAATTGTACCGTGGGTTAACTCCGTAACTCAATTTGGGATGGTCTCTCTATCCTGGGTTGTAAGTATTAGCGTAGGGATCATATCGTCTTTATGGTAGCCCAGGATAGTTCCCCACAGCATCCAAATGAGCCATAGTATCATCATACAAACTAGGGCATGCATTAGTTGTATGTTCAGGTATAACACATATTCCCCATAGTCAGGTTGGTTTTGCTTTCTTTGCAACAAGAGAATTCACAATATTAGTAAGTCTATCAACTTTATCTTCTAAGGTTGAATTACTTAGCTGGTGAACCCTTCTAGAGGGTACAGGATTGGCTCGAAATTACTGAGTATTTGCAACCATCGTGGATATCAAGTCCTTTGCTTGTTGGGGAGTCATGTTGACCAATGCTCCTCCACTAGCGGCGCCTACAATATTCATCTCTATGAATTTCAAGCCTTCATAAAAGTATTGGAGTAGAGACTATTCCGTTATACCATATTGTGGGCAACTTGCACACAACTTCTTAAATCGCTCCCAATAGTTGTAAAGAGACTCTACTTCTTTTTACCTTATCCCAACGATCTCCCTTTTTAACTTAACTACACGTGATGCTGGAAAAAACCTGTTGAGATCCAAACGAGAAAGATCAGTCCAAGTTATGATAGATCTAGAGGTAGATAAAATAACCATTCCCTAGCTGAATCGGCTAGGGGAAAAAAAAAGCATGCAATTTGATTTGATCCTCAGTTACGCCCTGAGGTTTCATACTAAGACAAACCATATGAAACTCTTTTAGATGTTTGTGTAGATTTTCATTTTGTAACCCACGAAAAGTTGGTAGTAACTGGATTAATCTTGACTTCAGTTTAAAATCAGTATCCACGGCAGGATACGCCATGCATAATAGCAGTTGTTCTGCCGGAGCTTCAGCCAATTGCCGAATCGTTTGAGTCATAGGTTGATGTGCTAGATTCGAGCTTTTGTTAACCCTAGCGTTAAGCACTTCTTCTAGTGAATCGACTTCTACTTTTTTGCTTTCAAGTTTTTGAGCAGGGTTTTCGTTAACCTTAGACTCAACTTCGTTGTCTACTTCAATTTCTGGCAGTGGGTTACTTTGAGTCTCAACCACCCCTGACTGCTTTTTCCGTAACTTTGTTTCCTTGCGATTGGCTCTTACAGTCTTCTCTATTTTTAAATCAAACTCAAGATTTCTTGGAATGGATCTGGTCATAAAAAAGAAAGAAACAAGATTAGTACGTTATCAATCCCCAGCAACGACGTCAAAATTTGATGCGTCATTGAAAGCAGCAAAAATATCCTATCCCTATAAAATAATGAAAAGAATAGTATAAGGGAAGTGGGGCCAAATCCTCAAGGACTGGATTTGCTTAAGTTCCTATTCCTCGAGATCTCGGACAGAGTCGTGCCCAAGAAAACCTACGTATCTGGGAAAATAAAAAAAAAACAGAATTAAAAGTTTGATTGAATTGAAATTACGAAAATTAAAATTAAAATTGTAGAGATAAACAGAGTTGAGGAAAAGAGTTTTTATGGAGATATTCCAGCCTCCGGTTGTCTCGATTCGTCTTGGATTCAATCCTAGGCTTTTAAGTGATCCTTCTCGAACAGAATAAACCAGTTATAGTGGAAGAGGACGCCTACAACCACTAGCTCCAGTTAGATTTTAGACTTACGATTTAGAGAAACCTGACTCTAGCCAACCATTGCTTTTATGAGACTGTCTTACACTAGATCATCACTTCTTAATGGCGAATGCCACGCCATTTTGTCTCTTGGGCTCGACAACCACTGATGTAGTAAGCTAACGAATCGGCTGTGCAACCTTCTCAAAACATACAAAGCGGTCGTTCTTCGCACAAGTTGAAAAGATCACCTTTGGAGGGACATGGACTGAAGCGTTAACCTCGTAATGCGGAGAAATAATGAATACTAGTTGAGAAAGTTAAGCGCAGATTCTAAGCCTCATGAAACCTTTTTGGGGAATTTCGACAACCTTTAGCCAGATAAATTTAGTGACTCATGCTTTTTGGGAAAAAAGAAATAAACTTAATGAAAATGGAATTTTTATTGAATAATATGAAAGGAACAAAGGCTAAGCTTTTTGGGAGAGGGAGTGTTCACAGAAAGAATGCGTCCGATTTGTGTCACTTCATCCCTTATTTATAGTACCAGGAAACCTAGTCTATTCCTAATTAAATTCTAAAAGATAAATACAAATAAATAAAGATAAAAGCTAAAATTAAATCTAAATAATAATCTTTAACAATTATCCTAATATAATTAAAATTTAAATAGAGTATTGTGTTTATAAAATCTCTTCTTTGCACTTTTGCCCCCAAGTCTTCCACACTTTGCATTTTTGACACCATTTCTTTCCTATTTTGCATGCTGGCCTATTTTATCTTCAAATTTACGCTTTTTACCCTCAGTTTTTTCTTTTTGACTTCAATTTAGTCCTTACAAGATAAAAACTATAAATAGCTCAAATTAGTAAGATCATACTCAAAATAAATATGTAATTAATACATAAAAATATGTCATTCTAGAGTATTATCATTAATATTAATATTAATATTTTTAATTAGCTAAAATTTGTATTTCTTCAGTTTTTTATAAAATAAAATTGAATATTAAAAATATCAGCTAGCCAATGTCGTGTTAGGTTCTGATTGAGGAAATGTTTTTTTGATTAACTGTGTTATGTGGTGAATTGTTCTAGTACTCAAATTCACAAAATATATATATCTATTTACAAAAATAAATATACTTTAAGGTGTAATTTTTGAATTAAACTTAAAATAAATTATAATACAATAAAAAAATTATTAATTAAAAAGATAAATTAAAAAAATATTTATTAATTAAAATTAAAAAAATTAAAATAACATGAAATAAAAAAATACAAATATGAATAAGAGAAAAATTGAACCCAAGGACAAAACCACTAACATTTTACCATTTGACCAAAAGAATTCATGTATCAAGTTATTAAAAAATATATACATATTTTCTATTTCTCTCTTCAAAATTAATCTATTTCCCTAAATATCGAAAAAATAAACTTAAATACTTAATTAATTTTTTTAAGAACGACATTTTCTTCAAATTTACTCGGAATATGGGAATGATGGTTGAAAATAAATATGATTAAATTTCGATAAATTTTGTTATATACTTTAGGTAAATTATAAATTTAGTACATTTACTTTACTTTAATTAATTTTAGTCTTTATATTTTTAAAATTTTAATGTTTTGGTCTTATCTAATGGTACCATTAAATCTATTTGGTTAAATTTTGCCATTAGTCATATATTATGCCTAAAGTTATAGATTTAGTCAAATTCATCAATTAGATTATTTTTAGTTGCTATATTTTTTGAATTTTAAAATTTTAGTCTTAATACAAATGACAGTCGTTAAATCTATTAACTAATTTTTTTGTGAGTAATATGAGAAAATAACAAACAGACATGACATTACACATATGATATTATGTTTGACACATCAAATTTTAAAAATAATTGAACTTAATAAATTTAATATATATCATTTGGTTACAATTAAAATTTTTAAATTCTAAAAGTACATAAATTAAAAGTGACTAAATTAAATTAAAGATACTAAATCTATAATTTACACAAAGTAAAGGGTCTAATAGCATAATTTGACTTTAATTTTCTGACGGAATGCCTGAGTTCTCCGATCCTCGAGGTTCATGTTTTAAAGAACAGGAAAGGAATAAAGAGAAAAGTGAAAAGAAATTTAGAAAATATAATACCACGTGTCAATAAAATGTCACGTCATTTTGTGACGGTTTAGGATAAGCTAATGATTACACAAATACTAAATTGAAAAAAAGAAAAGAAAAAGAGATAAATTAGGTATTAAGTTTTTCTTCTCTTCCCAGTGAGATATAACAGTAACATTGTAGTCCTATTATTGACGCTGAACAAATAACTACAAAAAATAATATATCATTTTGTCTATTTTTTCCATAAAAAATTGTCTTTATTTCTGTTTCTGTCTTTATTATCAATTAAATCTTCTCCTTTACAATTTTTCATCAATAATTCGATAATTCAACTTAATTAAAGAATTAAACTTTTTAAAAGCTTGACCTGTGGTTGGGGCTCACTGTTCTCCACTTAATTAATGAATTAAACTTTATTTTAAGTGTGACTTTTGGTTGGGACAATGTACCCTGCTTCGTCAGCGCCAGGGAGTAAAAATTTAAAGATGCAATTAAATATTACAAATTTTTAATTAAATTGCTTTTAAATAATAAAATTTATGGTAAATCATTAAAATAATCACTTTTATTTTTCTCAGGTTATATTTTAGTTACTTGTGTTTTAAATGTTACATTTTAACCACTTATATTATCGTGTTATAATATTTTAGACACTGAGCGTTAATTGCCGTGAACGGTGTGGCACGTTATATCATCATTTCAAATGAAAATTTTATATTAAATTATACAATTGGTCCTTATATTTTTTTTATTTTGAGCAATTTAACTTTTTTTTTTCTTTTATGTTCTTTGAATTTTTCTTTTTCTTTTCTTTATTTTCCATTCTCTTCTCATTCTCTCTCCCTCTGTTTTCCTCTCTTTTCATTTTCTTTTAACGAAATTTGTCTATATTTTTTATTTGTTAAAACTAGTCCCTATATTTTTATTTTTTAAAATAATTTAATTTTTTTCTTTTTTATTTCTTTACTTTATTTTTCTTCTTCCCTTTTATTTTTTTCTCTTCTCATATTCTTCACTGCAGAAATATAATATGTGCCCACCAAATAAACCAAGTCATTGTTTTTTTCACATGATTCCTAAATTGAATTTCACCGAAAATCGAATATCAATAATTCTTAATCAAATCTCGATTTGAATATAACTGTAACTCCTCAAATTTTGGGCCTAGAAGTTCTAGGTTCTGAGTGTAGGGATAGTGGGAAGGTTGCACACATAAGTTAAGTTGTGCAGTTGTGCAGTTTAGTGGTAGAATGGGCCAGCTGATCTAGTGGTTGTGAGTGTGTTGGTTTGTCTCAGGGTTTAAAGTTCGAGTCCCTGTGTGGGCGTTTTAGAAAACATTTTAGTTATTTTTTATTTCAGTTAAAATAATTATTTTATTTATTTATTTGTCTTTAGTGTTATTATGAATTTTTTTTTATTTGCTTTTACTTGGCACGTTATTTTCTGTTCTATTTCTTCTTGGTTTTTGTTCTTGTGTTCTTCTTTTTGCTTTTTGGAATCGGTGGTGTTGTGGGGTCGAAGGACCTTGATTTTTTGCTCCTCTGTCGTCTTCTTCATCATTGAAACAGGTGTGGGACTCAACTCTGACTAATCTACTTATCTTTTGTTTTACAAGTGTTGTTTTGGCTTTTCGTGAGAATGCTTTGATTCTCTAGTTTTAGAGCTTTGAAGGTTGAAAGGGAGTACGGTACTCTGTTTTCTGATGTGGTTTCGATAGTACCAAAGTTAGAGGACGGTTTGGTGGCCAAAGTGGTGTTTTCGGGGCTGTTCTAGGGTGTTTCATGGCTTCCCCGACGGCCACACGGGTGTGTGTCGTGGCACACAATCATGTGGATTTGGGAAATTAGGGTTTTGGCCAATTTTAGTTCCACACGGCTGTGTGGCTGTTTTGGACACACGGTCGTGTCCCTTGGTCCACACGAGTGTGTGAGTTTGGGAACTAGGGATTGAGATTTAGGGTCACACGACCTGGCCACACAGCCATGTGACTGATTTGAGAATTAGGGATTCCACACGGGCGTGTGTTTTGGAACACACGGCCATGTCTGGTGGCCACACGGGCGTGTGAGACCCTCACACAGTCATGTCTACTCTACACTTGAACTTAGTGAAATAGGACAGTGTCTTACACGGTCTGATCACACGGCCATGCGTCTGCACCACACAGGCGTATACCTCTATCACACGACCGTGTGCTACCCTTCACAAGGGCGTTTGGACCCTCACACGGCCATAGCACACGGGTGTGTGGCCCTATCTCGCCAAACTTTGGGTTTTAGGTCAAATGCAAGTACAAATGCGACTCTGTGTGTTCCAACCCCCGACTAAGTCTTACTGGGTGTAACTATGACTTTGATTTGGGCTTGATATGTGTGCAATTGTGATTGGTTGTAAGATAAGTTGATACTTGATTCGAGATACGGATGTACACATGTTTGATTTTGTAACTGATTGATCGGATGTGTGTGTTTACTTTTGATTGACTGTCTGAATTTGTATTTTGAATTGTGTACATCTGACTACATACATACATACATATGCATAAATCTTTTTGGGTGGGATGTTGAAGAGAAGGGAGATTTACAATTTGGCAATTTGTCTGCATTCTGAAAGCCCTTAATAATACCCAGAGGGTCATGGGGGGTCCCAATACCCTGAGGGTCGTGGACATTACTGATAACGGTATAACGGTTTACCGCCTTGCACTGTACTGTATGTACGTTAGCTACGCTACGTACTATTATTTGATCTGGCAGTTATACTGCACGTTTGTACCGCGGTTCACCGCATTGCACAGTACAGCTTATACGCTAGCCTTGCTACGTAGCACATCTAATCTGGCAGTTATACTGCATGTCTGTATCGCGGTCTTCTGCATGGCACGTACAACTTACTGATTGCCTTAATACCCAGAGGGTCGTGGGCGATCCTAGTTCCCTGAGGGTCGAGGACAATATTGATGATCATCATTGTCGGGCAACCTAGGATGACATTCTGTGGAGTATAAGGTTGGATGGGCATTTCGAGGTCCTACTCGGAGTACAGGGATGGGTGGGTTGATTAAATCCCCACAGGATGTGTCGGGTTGGACGGATATAGTGTGTTGTTTGGATGGGTGGGTTATTTTATAATTCATTTGTACTCATATGCATCTGTGTGATTCTGTGACTGCAATATCTATTTGACTGTCTGACTAAATTATTTGACTGTCTGATTGACTGAGAAGTCTGATTCTACTATTTGACTGAAAAGCACTCGTGTCTAAAGAAACTTTGTGTGATGGGCTAAGGCCCAACCGATTCTGATTCTGGAAAAAAGGGCTTAGGCCAGTTTGTGACTTCTGAGAATTTACGATATTGTGTCTATGAGCCATATGATTGTAAAGTTACATATGGTACATTTTGTTATAGTCACTCTGTAAGTATGTTTCTTTCTTTGAACTATTTTGGAGTTTCTTGTATCTATTTACATTTTGGTAGCTAGTTAATTTGATCTTACACTAAGCTCGTATAGCTTACCCCTCTTTGTTTCCCCCTTTTGGTACATTTCGGGATTTTGGATTTGGACTCGGTATCTGAGAGGACTCGAGCGAGTTTTGAGGCTAATAAGTTATTAGTTTGTGGTTTCAAACTTTTATTGGATATTCAGTTTTGAATATAAGGTTTTTAACACTGTGGTATAATTATGTTTTACGGTTTAATCATTTTATTATTCTGGTTTTTTTAATACTAGATATTAATTATTTCAGAAATCGAATTAAGAATGACTAGTTTTGTAAGATTTTCTCACGATCACTTCGGTGGTCAATGTAGCATTCCGAACTTGGTCTAGACTTCTAGACCGGGTTTGGGGTGTTACAATAACCTAATTTTGAAACTAAAATTGGATCTAACTAATCTATATATAAATCTAAACATAAATTGAATTATTTATATTCAAAACAATTTTTTTTCTATTTCCAAACTTTTACAGAATAGTGTAGATTATTCATTTCCTTTTCTTTTATATTCTGACAAATAAACAAACGGTAAAATTAATCTAAACCTTATTGGATATTCCCAAGCAAGCTTGATTGGAAGTCGAGCATGGATGAACCGAAGAGAGAAAGGGAACATGGAACCAAACTGGTTTGGGTAAAGTTGAGGATAAGTTTCTATAGTGGTTGTTTTAGTCATTGAAAGTGTAGAGCTCGTTTGAAGAATCTGTGAAACACTGTAGTTTCGAAAGGGCAAAAATGTTGTAGGTAAGATAGATAAGATGGTCATGGGGGTTGGTTAAAATGTTAAGGGAACAGGCTTGGGAAACTTTATTGTGGGTAAACTACCCATAAGCCACGACTAGAGAGATCTTTGAGTGAGGTAAGCTTGTTAACTAGGTTATTGAAAGATCCAAATTGGTTCATTAAAGTGATGATAGACGATAAGGGTTTGTAATTGTGGGGTAAGAATATGCGAAACAAGTTTTATTTTAGTTTTTTTCATAAACATAAAAAAGTTTTAACAAATAGAAAATATAGAAAAACTACACTAAAAGAGATGAAGAATGGAAGAAAACAGAGGGAGAAGTAGAAAAGAATAGAAAATAAAGAAAAAGAAATAAAGTTAAAATAACATAAAAGAAAAAAATTAAATTGCTAAAAACGAAAAAAATATGGGGATCAATTGTATAATTTAACCTAAATTTTTTGTTTGAAATGATGATTCAACGTGCCAAGTCAACTTACCGTTACACCATTAACGACAATTAACAACTCAGTGATTAAAATGTTACAACACGTTAACGTAAGTGACTAAAACGTAACATATCAAACATAAGTGACTAAAATGTAACCTGTGGTGAACAAAAGTGACTATTTGGTAGTTTACCCTAAAACATAAAAGTTTGAATACTTATGGTTAAACATCAAATTTATATATGGACTTTAGTTTAATATGCAATTTGATACATGAATTTTGGTTTAGTGCAATTATACACATAAAACTTGAATTATGGTCCATATGTATACATGAACCTTTAATTTTGATTCAATTGTACATCTTTGGAGAAATGAATACATAGATATATTTATTTCATGATATATTAATATAATTGTTTGCGGATGCAATATATCAACGTAAAATTATGTTAATTTGATAATATTGTTAGTGATTTGTAAAAATTGAATCAAATCAAAATTTCATGTATAAAACTACACAAAATCAATATTCATGTATGACATTACACATTGGATCAAAATTCATGTATAATTTTATATTTATCTCAATTTGCTTTTAATTGAATTTTTTAAAATTTATTTTTTTACATTTATTTTGTGTTTCCTTGTTCATAATGTTTTATTATAAATAAAAATAAGTATTAAAATTTTATTTTATTGATTTGTTTTGCAACTGTTTAAGCATTTTTCTAAAAAATATATTCTATTTTTATTATAATGATGATAAGTAATAAATGCTTTTTCGGTTGATTAGTTTTTTTTAATAATCTTATTATATGTTTTGATTATATATGCTCTTTTTTAAGATAATACTTAAAATTACCCATAACACTTCCTAACCCATAAATAGGAGGATAATGCACTTCAACGTACTCGAACCCACATCCTCCTATATTAGTAACAATACCTATACCAATCAAGTTAAGACTCAATTGGTAAAAATGTTAATTCTCTAAAAATGTATTATAATTTTAAATTTGTTTGTTGGTGTGTATTATTTTATTTTTCTTGTCATAATTATATATTAACACATTAAAAATTCATATCATATAAAATTTATAACTTTCAATTTTTATTTTATATTTGTGTTATTTTTTGTATTGTATGATGTTTTATGTTGTGTTTTAGTTAAAAATATGCATATTTTGTAAAATCTGATATTTTTATATATGTGTATTTTCATTTGTATCATATCATACTTTATTTCATCTTTCGATTATTTTTCATATCACATTTTATATAACTCTATCATATCTAATAGGACTATATTTAACGGTGTGCCATTTTCATAGCATACTATTCTTTTAAATGGTATGCTATAAATGTGTTTTTCCTCTCTTACTACCACTACTAATTTATTATAATGACTATAATGTAAATGGTTTTAATTGATATACATGTACAATTTTCAACAAACTTGAAGAGAAAACACAGGTGTCTGCATCTCCTTTCATGGGATGATTTTAATATATATGTATAGATATAAATTATATGAAACACATTATAAATCAAAATTAGAAAATATACAGCATAAATATTCTTATAATAAAAAATTTTAATTTTTAATTTTAAAATTTTAATTAAATTAATATTCAATTAACTCATGGTATCAACTCAATTAGAGACTTTATAAATAATATATATATATATATATATATATATATATAAGATAAACTAATAATTGAAAAACTATAGTAACAAACACATACATACCAATTTCTCAAAGCTCATGGCTACTAGTTACATCCATAGTTTCATTGTTAGTTGGCTTATGTTATCTTGAATTATACTATTTTTTATATTGGTATTTAAAGTTCTTATTATCACATTTTTATATCTAAATTATTCCTTTGTTATATATTTATTCTAAAAGTTAACAGGGTTTTAGAAAAAAAATGATAAATTATATACGTCATCATTCAATTATATTTAAGTTTCTTTTTTAGTAAGTCAACCTTTAAAACTTTAAAAATGGTCTCCTAACTAAATCAAGTTTCATTTTTTTTTCATTTTCATTAAGTGTTATTAAGTGTCTTACAAGAGAGTGAAATGGTCATTTAACTATATTAAAATTTTTATTTTAGTCACCCAACTTTTAAAATTTTAAAAATGGCCACTTAATCAATTTTCTGGCAAAATAAGGCCTATAAGCTGATTTTTATTTTTATTTAGACTTTTAGGTCGGTTTTAAAATTAATTAGGGATATAGGCCGATTTAATTTGAAAGCGCGTCCAGCTGAACGAGCTTTCTAGATATTTATCCTAGGGTTAGGGTTTTTATTTTATTAGGGTTAGGGTTTTGGTTTAAGGTTTTTAGGGTTTAAGGTATTTTGAAAGTGTTTAGGGTTTTCGATTGATACAATGAAAATTTTTAGGTAGTTTCCAGGGCCGAGATGTGATAATGTGCCTCGGCACACATACATTTTATCTTTCATGGCGAGATATGACCATGACCTTAGAAACCTATCCTGGGGAAATCCGATTTTGGGGTAATAATGCTTGATGCAATTAAAGGTCGAATTCAACATGAAGGTCCTAGTCGGCGACTGTGATGCGGTCATAGGTTCGAGTATAACCGGGGAGCCAAGTGACAGTTGTTACGCGGTCAAGAGTTTAAGCTTTTTGGATACACACAAGCAATGCCCTATATATACCATATATAATATTGAAGCCATAATCATATAGAAAAACTCTGGGACTTCCGGTGTAATAAACGTATTTTTTTCTATTTCCAAGTAGCTAATATCTCTAACCTTTTATTCTTGTCTGAAGGTCGACACCGAGGTGGACACAGGAGAGCTCTCAGGAGGAGAGCAGATGTTCCGACAAGATGGAGGTCAAACTCGAGTCGATGCGGTAGCGGTTGTAGTTATCAATGGGTTGTGTAATAACGACAATCGTCATCGCTCCTAAAGGAGCATCACCTTTACTACACTGTAATAGCCACTCCTCGCCTGAGAGCCCTTTTGTGTCCGTGACGGTGCCAGCCTTCGAACAAGAATGAAGGTTAAAGATACCAATTACCTGGAAATTGAGAAAAAAGTTACACCGATAATAACTAGAAGCTGTAATAGCCCAAATTTGACCGGGCTTAAATAAAACAAAAGAAAATAAATAAATAAATATTTATTTATTTTAAACAGTCTATATAGTCCAGTTTACAAGAGCCCAAACACTACCGGCCCAAAACTTAAAACCAAAAAAAGCACTACTCGTATGACCCAAATTACACCCTCAGACCCGACCTAACCCACAATAGCCGACCCAACTCAAACATTACCCAGTAAGCCCCTTTACACCCTTGATAGTATACATCAGCGGCCCAAAAGGCCCAAATGACTTAAGAGGAACAAGAAACCCTAGGGTTTCTTGAACACTATCACTCCGCAACTGCTTCTGGAATATTTGAGGAACGTCTGTCCAGTCCCCGAAATTGAGGCCACCATCAAGGCACTGTCCCGAGGCCCTTTGACACACCAGCTCAGCCACCGATCACGCCTCCACCAGTAGGCGGTGACTTCAGCATTGTGTCGTGCCCAGCACGGTCACCATCGAGATCCTCGCAAGTTACCTACAAGAAAAGGAAAGAAATCAAAGCAAAAAAGGCAGCAGATATACTAGAACAGGAATGGAAAGAAATCTTCTGATTTCTTTCCAAAATAGGCAGTAGTTTAAGGCTATAAAGCCTTTCGCAAATCTGTAAAGAGGGGGGATATAGATACACAATAGCAGAGAGAATACAGACAGAAACAAAAAAGAGAGAGCAAAAAGAAACAGAGAAAAGCGAACGGGTGTTGACTTTTCGAAACATATATATAAAAAAGCAGTTTCAGTTGAGAAGGTAAACAGACTGTTATTTTCTTTACTTACCTGCGCATTTTCTTTCATACATATACAAATCTTCCATTTTTTTTAACAAAAAAAAACTAAAGAAAATAGAAAAGGAAAGAAGTTACCTGAGGACGGCGAAGAAAAGGAAGGGTTTTTCGAACCCTAGCCTCCATGTGCGGTGGTCCTGATGACGGCTCGTCGGCGCGTATGGACCACGCACGACAGAGCTAGGGGACGAGCCAGGACGGCCTTCAGGCCAGAGCTCCGAGGGCCAGGGGAGATTTCAGAGGATTTTTTTGTGAGTTTTTTAGAACCGGGGCCAAAATGTTTTTTTGAGATTTAGGTTTGGCTTATATAGCCTTAGCAAAACAATGCCGTTTTGGCCTTGGTCCCATAAGCCAAAAACGACACCGTTTCAGGGCCCCAGGATCCGCGTGTCGACCCGTGACCCGGGAAGGATCCGCTTGTTTTTTTAATAATGGGCTAATTGCCCTAATGGCCCTTCCGTATTTTTTTTTAAAATTATGATTTCATTTTATTTTATTACAATTTTGGCCCTAACAGTCTGTATCTATTTCAATTTAGTCCTAAATGGCCTTTTAAGGCTTAACTGGGGAAACGGTGCCGTTTTGAGGATTAGGGCAAATTGCCCAGTGAGTCCATTAATTTAAACGTGCTTTCCAAATGGCCCCCGATTTCTTTTTTTTTTTTTTTAAAATAACCCTACAAATTTTAATTCGTTTTAATTTCACCCTTTTTATATACTTTTAAACTTATTTTTAATTTATTATGTATATTATTTATTATATTATTTATATTTTTAAAATTTGTAAATCATTATTATAAATTATATTTTAACTTATACATATTTTATTATTTATTTATATTATACATTATTTTAAAAAAACTTACATTTTTATATTATATATTATAAATTATTTCATTTATTATATTATTATTTTTATATACTATTATATACTATCTATTTTAAAATTCACTATTAAATATTATATTTTTATGTATTATTAAATGTTTATATTATTTGATATAGTACAATATCATATTTTATTATTATTATTATTTTATCTTAAAATCAAAGTTTATCTATAACATAATATTATCACACATTACTAAATTGTATTTTAATTATATACACATATATCTAAATTACTCACTTTATTTTATATTTTAATATGAATTAAACCTTTTTATATTTTTACATTGTAAATTGTCCATGTATTAAATGCTATTTTCATGATTTTATAAAGTGTTGATTGCTTGATACATATGTTATTATATTATTATTATTTTTATATTATTGTATTTGTTTGTCTTGTTTTGTTTTTATATAATTGTACATCATGCATCATTTTCTTGTTTATTAATATGTTTAAATATATGTTGAATTACATGTTTATATGTTTTACCTATTCTTCTTTAATATATGTAGTGTTTTTTTTGTATATTTTACTTATTTAAAATTTACCATATTTTATATTTCTTATATATATGTTAATTAATGTATGACATTTATGTTATTGTTATTATGCTTTTATTTACCTATTACTATAACATGCTATCTTGTATGTTATGTTTTATAATGTTAATATGATTCATCATACATCAATTTAAAATTGAGATTCCAAAGTTTACAAAAATAAAAGGCAATGTTTGGTATTTAGAAGCTTTGAGAAAAGTAGTGCCCTAACTTACTGGGTTGCAACTTTTCTCGTTGAATCCGAATAGTTAAGCACCCTTCTAAGTTTTTTAAGGTTTTCAAAATACGGGCAACTGTTTTGAAATTTCAAAGCGTTGTGTCCTAACTTACTTGATATGACGTTTTGTCGTCTCAAGATAGGGATTTTCAAAAATGGTTAGCTTAGCCTCAAATGTCTTAAAAATATTGTGTCCTAACTTATTGGATGTAATATTTTGATTCATTCGATACAAGTGAACCCTAATTTTCAAAATCAAAATATTTTAAAGAGGATTGCATCTTTAAATTTTTAAATTTCCGACATTAAAGACATCTTGATAATCAATTAGGTACCAATTTTTGGGCGTTACGAGGGTGCTAACCCTTCCTCGTACGTAACCGGCTCCCGAACCCATTTTCTGATTTCGTAGACCAAAAACTAATGATGTTTTAAAGGTGATCCAATCACACCTAAAAAGATTGGTGGCGACTCCCGTTTCTGTTTTTAAAGTCGATTCCCGTTTTCCAAAACTCGATTTAAAAAAAGGGTCTCGACAGAAGCCATAGAATTTTTTCATATGAGTATGCCCTCAAACTTCTATATGGTATTTATAGGGTATCATTTTCAGGTATTCGAAAAGATTAAGCACGTGGCTGCATAACGACTGTCAACTGGTTCCCCCATTATACCTCAATCCATTATTGCATAACGGTCGTCAATTGAGACCTCCACGTTGACTTCCACCATTGATCATACAAAGAAAAATTTCCCTAGGATAGGCTTTGGAGGCAATGATCCCATCTCGGCATGATATATGAAATGTGTGCAGCTCGGAGTGATATTGCATCTCTGAAAACTTAAGAGTACTTCAAATGTAAACTAAATATTTTTAGCTACCAGGATTTTTAAGACCGGGAAATGGTTTATAGTGGAGAAATAAAAAAGATTGGAGAGAAATAATATGAGTGAATGATGATGAAGCTTGGTATGTGAAAGCCATTTTGTAACCGCATGGAAGGGCCTGTTTATAAAGAAAAACCTTCAAAGTGTGTTGGAAAATATTCTAAATGTGTTGTAGTGTTTAAATCATTCGAATTATTCGAAACATCAGGCTTTTCAGCCTCGAGAATAGTAAATATGTTAGAGAAAGCTCGCCCAACTAGAGGGCTTTCTTACTGACATGGTAGGAAAGCCCCCCAGCTGGGTGAGCTATCTCTGACATGTTTACTATTCCCGGGACTAAAAGTAACTTTTCAAATAACTGTTGTGCATGTTATGAAGCGTAGAGTCTCGATAAAATTATGAGTTCTGAATGCATGAAGACAATTACTTGCACCATAGACTATGCAACAAATATGTGCATGTAACAACCCCTTTTTCAGTGGTTTATGGGTCACAAATCCGACAAGTGAGTTTGTAAATATTTAATAATAATATTTACAAGTCATGTATAAAGTTACGTCTAAATTTGATTTAATGATTTTTGTTAATTGAAAGAATAAGTAGGCTTAAGTGATATGTCTTAAAAGTCAAGTGGTTTTTAAATATTTTTGTTTAATGATTTCTTTGTTAAATTTGATTTAATGATTTTTCTTAATTGAATGAATAATTTCGTCCTCGAAATTCCTCGCTAACACATCACTTGCTTAATCACAAAATATGCTATTTCTACTTTTATACCAACCATTATACTTTTTCTGTGCATTCTGATTCCTATTTTCTTTTACTTCCTACGGCTTTTCTTAAAGATCTTATTCACTACCACAAACTCTTCTATAATAACTTTGCTAACAACTTCCTCTATTCACTATGACACTTTCACCTAAAGAACTCCTAACTAATGTTCCTAATTCAATAGTCTCTATTAGGATTCTTTACCTATTAGCTAAGTCACTCAAAATTTACGAAGGCATAGAACCTAAATCTACACCACGCTTTCGCTGCGCTACTCTGATGAATCTCTTGAAGCAAACACCGTAGTGCTCTGCTGCCTGGTTTGGCCCAAATGAAACCTTCAACAAGAACTCCTATCGGAATTTCCAACTTACTAGCTAATGCACTCAGAACATACAAATACATTCGCACTCACATTAACACGTTTACGAGGCATATCAAATCTAATCTTCTTGGAAAAACATGTTTGAAAAATGCAACGGAAAATAAATTTAGGGAAAAACCAGAGTTTTAAAAAAAATTTCAAAATAAGATCTTGGTTGTGATATCTAAAATAATAAACACTTAATCCAAATTATACATTTTCGATTCATCTAGGATAAGGGCTTCAACCGAGTAGTCTTCTCCGCTATCCTCTAGCATACGCCTGCCGAGTGTGGACTCACTTTGAATAAAAAAAATTCACAAAAATTACCACACTGGTAATTTTGTAATTTCTCTAAACTTTTGGGTCAAGTTGTAAATCTGAAAAATATCTCTAGAAATTTTCTAGAATAATATTTTTAGAAAATTTTCTCTCTACAATTTTCTCTTGAATTCAAGTGTTTGTAAATAATAACCCAATACTCTCTTTATATAGAGAGAGTTTAGAGAGTTCAATTATGATTAAACTTAATCACTTTAATATTAAATATTATTAAAATAATAAAATGTTTATCTACAATATAAACATTAAATTAAATTTAATATTAAGATAATCACTTTAATATTAAATTAATAAAATACTATTAAGATAGATATTAAATTAAATTAAATATTAAACTATTAAAATAATATTATTTCTGCAATAATTAATCTAAAATCAAATTCTCTGGTAAAGTCCCAATAGGAGTGTAACTCTTCTAGTGCTCAACCACCGACGACCAACCACCACCAGCCACTGGCACCGCCTTATCTGGTGATGCAGGTGCGACACCCTTATGGCACCCTGAGTCGATTCGGCTACTGTCGGTTCAATCCAAGTCAATGACGATCCAACCGATCTGGTTTCACATATCGGACTCGATTCGACCAATTTTTGGGTATTGGTCTCGGTTTTGGTTTCCAGGCCCAATATACGATTTTAGGTCCAATTTTCAATTTCAATTACCCATTTGGCCAATTGTCTGACTTGAAAATTAACTTCCAAAAATATCATATTAAGTTTAATTGATTCAGTTAATTTAATTTTACTTTATCAAAACTAATTTTTCCAAAAATCACTTAGATTTTCCAAATTAATTTTTCAAGAAATTTTTTTAATCAAATTCTCTAGTTGAACAATTCTCACAACCACCTAATTTAATTCCACATCGAATAAATCGACTCAATTAAATTATTTCCAAAGTCGTAGAATTTTTTTTCTAATTTGAATGCAATCCGATCGAGCTTTTGTTGAGCTAGCGGAGAGACCAATCTGACATATATAATTAGGCTCTAATGATTGCAATTATGTCTAGAAGCATCACTTCGATAATTTGCAATTACTTAATCATGGATTCAGTCCACAAGAAGTACTATGATTGAAAACTCCTTATTGTATACTCTTTCAAAAGCAATTCATCCAACTACTTTGTCCAATGATCTCGTCATGTATGTGTTACCCTTATATGATATCCTTGATTCCTTTGAGTTAAATCCATTCACTCAATACAATCCTATTTTATCTCATTGTCACCATTGTGTCTTCTTAATGATTAATATGATAACTATCAACAAATGATTATGATAAATTGCTCATTCGAGAACAAGCAACTTGTGGACACATTCCATATTTATTAATCCACACAATGTCAATGAGAGGATATCATTAACTCTTTAATTGAGCTATGAATTCCACTATTGCTAGTAAAATCATGCCATACACAAGTCATGTACCTAACATAGCAGCTATTGGCTCGATCATCTTTGGAGCATAAGCCTCCACTTATATCAAAGCACATGAGTTGCATATACATGGTCAATGACTAACTTAGAATTTAGGTAAATCACACTATGAACGTCATAAGTGTCCAGTCAAATGTATCATTCTACTAATGAATACATCTATGTCTCTACTCATGGAGTCAACTACTCCGATAACCAAGACTAGCCATCTCCCTAATTGGAATTCTAGACGACATGATAATCCTTCTCAATATTTGAATCAAATGCTCACGAGATTATGGACTCATTTAGATTATATACTGAAGTAAGTTGTCTTTCTCATAATGTAAACGTTCTTTACAATGCCACTTATCTTCAATTTAAACTTTAGACAATCAATGAGCTAATATTTGTTTGTCACAATTTCACTATGTATGCAAAATATAAAAGACATAAATACAAAAGACATAATAGTGAAATGTAAAATTAACTTTATGTATTTATTCATTGTTCAAATAAATAGAAAATAGTTACATGTTTACTACAACATGGGCATATTTCCCAACAAATCTAACATACACAAACAAAACCAAAGGTGCGTGGCGGGGGAAATGATCCAAGTTACATCCCTACAAGAAAACTTTAGGATTAAGTCAATGTGTTCCCATTCCTACCCCACATGCAATTCAATCAGAGATGTTTCAAACAAGCTCAAGAGATCAGAGAAATTTGGACACATGGGTTTCATAATTGCGGTCCTTACAACAATCACCTAGGTTTGAGTGTTAGTGAAATGATCGAATGTTTAACGTCACAACAATAATGTACAAGCGTACATTGTTGATACAAGTATATTAGATAGATGTAAGTCTGCCAGATATCGATCCCACAGGGATGGTAGTCTTTTGTCTATTAATATCAGTGCAACAACTAGATAGAAACGATATAAATTGTGAGAATAGTTATTGATGCAATAACTTATAAAAAATAAAATAAAATATGATAATGATAAACTGGGATCCTCAACATGAATCTTCAGCAGAATACTAAGTGCTCACAAGGTATGAAAAGATAGATGATTGTCGAAGCAATAAAGTTCAATATATATCTTACTTAGCGTCACTCCTCTATCTAATCCGAGACTTAAACATGCATACTAACCTCACCTTCTAATGATGGCAATATGACACTATTAAGAACAAGTGGACTAAATTCCTCTAATCCTCACTCAACTTCTGTTGTAATGCTTGTTGGCTCAAACTATAGCTGCACTTTCCAGTGTTAGTGACTGCAATAACACTTCCGTGTTAAAAAAAATTCAAACCCCAAGATTAAACAATAAAAGCGAGATTAAATAAGATAACATTTAATCAAAAATCCATGTGTACTTCTATACAAATAGAAAACAGAGAATAATCACCAGCATTCATAAAGAAATAAGAAAGAATCGAGTGGAGAATACTATTCCTAGACAACTCGACTAAATCTCTCTATTCCCTCTTATCTTGCACTTAGGTCTTCTAGTCAGAAGCTAATCTACATCTGGTTTTCATGTTGGCTCACCCGTGAGAGGGTTAAGCTGCCATGGTCGTAAGCTTCAAGATCGAATGATGAAGATAATGATCCGAAAAAAAGAAAGCTCCATTTTCCTTCTCATGTCCACCTTTTATGTCCTCCTCCAACAGTACAGGTGTCTTTTCCTCAAAATTATTTTGTCCTTGTACGTATAGGTTGGTTATACCAGACTGGACAGCTCACGCAATTTTAATTCTTATCCGGATAGCTGTCAGGTGCGGCAACAATTCTGGATGCAATATGGAATTCATTTATGCATCGACATTAGTGCAAAAAGATAGTAAAATTAAGGATAAAATAGGCTAGGATTCACTGAGTTATAAAATGCAATTTACTAAACCAAAAATGCTAAAATGTATGCTAAGGATAACTAAATGGGAACAATTTAACCAATAAGTAAGGGGGAAAACCTATGTTCTATCTAGTGCTATCACACCCCCAAACTTCAGTTTTTACTTGTCTCAAGTAAAACAGAAACTAGCAAGACTACAATGGATGAATCACATTCAGATGAAAGAATATTACATTAACAATTCATAAGCATGAATGAATAAGGTTGCAACTTCATCAATGCTAACATCATGCTTCAAACCTTAAGTTCTATCTACTATTGCATCATTTATTGTACAATAATAAGTATTTATATTATATATATACATTTTTTTTGGAATAAGGGATATCGTTGCATTACTCTACCTTTGTTCCTGAAAAGTAACAATGGGGTACAACAAACCCCTAGGGAGTACGTAATTGGGCGACACACACTCATGCAACGACAGCCTTTGGCCAGATAGATTTTTCTAACGCTTGTATTGGAGTTTTCCATTTTTAACATTCCATTCTACCCCTGCTTTGGAGTGTTGCTAATTTATAACTATATATACATATATAAGTAGCTGTAAAAAGTAAATTCATTCAAGATTTAAGGAATGATAGCAGTCATCCACTACTAATACAACCTAATCCATTCATCAAAGAATTGAAGCTACAACCTTTTGTCAAATTTATGCAACTCATTCATTGATAATTCACATGATTCAAGAATTAAGCATCGAATGTAATAGAAATTTTTAAACAATTTTCATTAACTATAATTAAACCTTGCTTGCTTTATTATCGAAAGAAAAAAATATGAAATGTGGGTGCATTTCCAAGCTCCATGTGCATTCCCCCAAACTTAAAGTTTTACTTTGTCCCCAATGCACTAACATGAAAATGTAATGACAATAAAAAAAATGCAATGAAAATGTATACTTATCAAAATAAAACTTACTGCTACATGCAATGCATGAATACTACAAATAAAGCTTAAAATAGACTAACTCAATTATTTGCAGCCGTCGATGTGGCTGCTTGATATTTCTTTCTCCTCTTTTTCTTCTTCTCCTTCTTTCATTTTTATCCTTGGAGCGCTTCCTTTTCTTTTCTTTAGGCTTTGCACGATCTTCGAATTACTTCTCAGTTCTAGGCTCTAACCCGGCATCATCGGCTGCTTCCTGTGTAGGAGAGGCCACCTGGAGTGGTCTAATATAGACCACTATTGCCAATGAATTGCATTGCTTCTCACTTGTTACCTTAGGAACTTCCGCCGATCTTACCCTAGCTCGCTCCAAATTATCAATATTCGCTCAATAATTGTGGAAACACTGGGAATTCCGATAGTGGGATGGGCTTAGTTGGCCTAATGTGGCTACAAAAGAACTATTCCAGGCTCTGGTATAAACATAAAACAAATTCTAAGATTTCTCCATATCTTCTACTGTAGCGATAAGCCTGAGCTGCCTGTTGTTGATGGAATTTACCAATTTTTTGACATCCTTCAGTTTACGCCATAATGATGTCTCTGTATTTAGGTTTGTTCCTTTATTGTCGACTTTGGATTTGCCCTTTCTTGTCTTACTAGTTTTCACCTTCTTTAGTATCAGAGTGTCCTTGTCATGAGTCATTCTTTCTACAGAAGCTTCATTGATTGGACCCTTATTTTCCAAGACTTCTTCACCAGCATGGGGCATGATTCCTCTTTGCTGGCACAATAACATCACCAGTTATAGGGAAACCAAGATCCCAATCTACCTTGCGGTGCAGTTAGTAATTTCTTAGTGAAGTATTGCGCCTACATCAATTTTTCTACCATTGACGATAGAATGTATCAGACACATTCTGTCGAGGGTGACTGTGGTGCTGTGGATAGAGGGTTTTAGTCTACAATTGACAAATGAAACCAAAATTTTCCTTATAGCGTCAGGAAACGACGGTGTATCGTAGAATTCTTTTGATGGGAACCGGCCCATACTGCTCCCTCGACACTCAAGTCTCTTACCAACAGGTCTAGTTTTTCATCTATGATGTCATTAATAAACTTGGAGTGTTTGTCAACATCGACCTTAGTGTTATACAGCTCATTGATTTTTTCAGCGTCCCATAGTATTAAATATTCTCAAACGACAAATTAACTCTAACTCATGATCATAGAGATTAGCATAAAACTCACGTGCCAGTGAAGGGGAGTAGCTTTTAGGATTGGTGCAAAATGTTTCCCACTTTAACTTCAAGATGATCTTGTAGACTTGTTTACCCAAGTCTTGTTGTGGCGAAAAGGAAATGCCCTGTTCGGGATAGAAGTTTCGCTTCAACATGTTGTCGTGAAATCGTTTCTTTGCTGCTTTATTCAAAAAGATTACTGGCTCCTTTGTTTGCACCGGCGTAAGGGATTTTGATTCACAGGCAGTGGCCACAGAAGACGCATGTTCTCCAGTAGATTTGGTGGCTTTCTTGACTGAGCCTCTTGTTTTTTCCATCTTTTGTTAAGGGAAAACAGTTTAAAGTTAAAAAGATATGATCTTGAGAAGAGAAAAGAAATAAAAATGGTTGTTTTAATGCGTAACAGTTGGTACAGTGGGAAAGGATTCATAGTAAGTGAAAGAGCAAGATGGAGAGACATGTTGTTTTATGGAAAGATATAAGGCTGGCGGGAAGAGTTGTGTCCAATAGAAATTGTACCCGCTCAGAAGGATCAAACGGCTAAGTGATTTTTGATCTAACGGTGGAATTTGAATTTTCTTGAATTTTGAAGAGAAATAAATGGTAGTATAGACTTATGGAATGCACCGACAAAAAAATTTAATGCGTCGACAAAGGTAACTAATTTATTCTGCAAAAAGGAAGGAAAACAAACTTTAACAAAACATAAATAAAATAAACTAAAATCACAAAGTACTAATTAAAAAGTAAACTTTTCGACCAACTTAATGGTTTCTGCCTGCTTTTGATCACTATTGCAAAAATAGTGTTTCAGCCTCTGTCCATTTACTTTGAACTAGTGTCTATCATGTAAATCTCAAATTGTGACTACACTATGAGAAAATATGTCGACAACTTCAAAAAGTCAAGACCAACGTGAATGCAATTTACCTGGGTGCACTTGAGTCAAGAATTGAATAATAAAACCTATTGACTTGCGATAAATTGTCACTGCAAAATAATCTTGTCATGCCATCGTTTGGTCTTTTCCTTGTAAATTGTAGCATTTTTATAAGCATTTCTCCTAATCTCCTCTAGTTCAATGATATCCAACAGTATTTTCTTTCCAGCCGCTTGATAGTCCATGTTCACTTGCTTAATTGCCCATATTTCTTTGTGTTCCAGTTCAACTGGCAAGTGACGTGCTTTCCCAAAAACCAATTGATACAGCGACATCCCTAATGGAGTTTGTTATGCTGTCTGCAATGGTCATAAAGCGTCATCCAATAAAAAAAAACCAATCTTTCCATGAAGGGTTTACAACTTTATCAAGAATGTTCTCAATTTGTCGATTTGATACTTTAGCTTGTCCATTGGTTTGTGGATGATAAGTAGTAGCCATTCTATATTTAACTTCATATCTCTTCAGTGTGGTTGCCACTTGGTTGCAATGAAAGTGTGTACCCTGATCACTAATAAATGCCTTTGGTGTGCCAAAGCGGGTGAGTATATGCTTGTGAAAAAAAATTAGCATTATCTTTGCATCATCCTTTGGGAGTGCAATAGCTTCCATCCACTTCGAGACGTAGTCAACAACTACTAATATATAAAGATTTCCAAATGAGCTCGAAAACGGTCCCATGAAATCCATACCCCAAACATTGAATAATTCAACCTCTATAATTGGCTGCTGCAACATTTTACTGTGTCGAGATATAGAACCAATGCATTGACACCTATCGTATTGATTCAAAAAATTATGGACATCTTTAAATAATGTCAGCTAGTAGAATCTGATTGGAGAACTTTATCCGTAGTTCCCATACCACCAAAATGACAATGCTTAAGGATTGAAAGCATCTCCTTTTTCGGAACACAACGTCGAATGATGTCGTCATTGCATACCTTGAATAAATACAGCTCGTTCCAATGATACTTCACTACTTCACGAAGAAATCTTTCTTTTTTATGGCCTATGACACCCAATGGGAGTTTTCCACACACAAGATAATTAACAAAATCTGTATGCTAAAGAGTTGTATCTACAGCAAATAATTTCTCATCTGGGAATGCGTCGACAATTTGAAGTATGCTTCCATCTTCGTTACCAACTTTCAATCGAGACAGATGGTCTACAACTTGATTCTCTAAACCCTTACAGTCTTTTATCTCGATGCCAAATTCTTGTAACAGTAATATCCAGCGTATCAGTCTTGGTTTGGCATCCTTTTTCGCAAAGAGATATCTCAACTCTGAATGATCAGTGAATATAATAACCTCTACACCGATAAGATAGAAATGAAACTTGTCGAAAACAAAGACTACAACCAGTAGTTCTTTCTCTGTAGTTGTATAATGAGTTGAGTCTCTGTAAGAGTTTTGCTAGCATAATAGATGGCGTGAAATATTTTTCCCTTTCACTGTCCTAGAACCGCACCCACAGCAAAGTCGCTTGCATCGCATATAACTTCAAAAGGTTGATACCAATCTGGTGCAACAATAATGGGTGCATTCACTAGCTTCTTTTTTAACTGAATAAAGACATCCAGAAATGCATAGTCAAAGAAGAATTTTTTATTCTGATCCAGTAATGAGCATAAGGGCTTTGCAATTTTTGAAAAATCTCTAATAAACCTTCAGTAAAACCCTGTATGTCCAAGAAAAATGCGAATACCTTTCACATTTGTTGGTGGAGGTAATTTCTCAATGACTTCCACCTTAGCTTTGTTTACTTGAATGCCTTAACAAGAGATGGGATATCCTAACAAAATGCTTTCAGTTTCCATGAAATGACATTTTTCCTAATTCAGGACAAGATGTGTGTCCTCACATCACTTCAGTACTTTATCCAAATTGTCAATGCAATGATCAAAATCATTCCCATAGGCTGAGAAATCGTCCATAAACACCACTAAAGAGTCTTCAATCATATCTGAGAATATTTCCATCATGCACCTTTGAAATGTGGCTGGTGTGTAGCAAAGACCAAAAGGCATACAATGAAAAGTGAAATAACCAAAAGGACAGGTGAAAGTTGTTTTCTCCTAATCCTCTAGTGCAATAGCAATTTGATTATACCCAGAATAGCCATCTAAAAAGCAATAATAGGCCTTTGCAACAAGCCGATTTGGTCGATAAAAGAAAGTGGGAAGTGATCCTTCTTTGTGGCTACATTCAATTTGTGATAATCCATACAAACTCATTATTTTGTCAGAATGCGTGTAGGAATTAATTCCTCCTTATCATTGCAAACCATAATGATGCCACTCTTTTTAGGCACGCATTGCACTGGGCTTACCCAATTGCTATCAGAAATCGAGTATATAATTCCAGCATCAAGCCATTTTATGATTTCCTTCTTGACAACTTCTTTCATCTTCTCATTTAATCTTCTTTACTGTTCAATCGATTGCTTTCCCTCATCTTCCAACTTGATCTTATGCATGCAAAAAGAAGGACTAATACCTTGAATATCAACAATACTCCAAGCAATAGCTCATTTATGTTGCTTGAGAATATGAACCAATTTCTCTTCTTGAGTTACATCCAGTGTTGCGGAGACAATAATTGGGAAAGTATTGTGATCACCTAGAAAGACATATTTAAGATGATGAGGTAGTGGTTTCAATTCCAGAGTAGGATCTTCTTCAATAGATGGTTTGAGAATTGGGATTGTTCTGTTGGCTAGGTTTAAGGATTCAGTCTGCCATCCATGCTTGAGTTCAAGATTATTAGCTTCAACCATGCTGTTATAATCGTCTAAGGATTCGGCATCAAACGTCACTATAAACTTTTCAAAAAGTATTGTGCTTTGGTCATTGAAATCTTCCTCAATTAGATCATCTAGCATATCAATAATATGAAACTCTTCTTTGTCCTTGCATTGAATAGATTCAAAAATACTGAAGGTGACTTGCTCATCATTAAGTCGCATAGTTAGTTGATAAACATATTAATTTGCATATTTTTTTGTGGTTAATTTGGTTTATTATTGAATGGAACCCTGCTAATTAAGTGCTTTTATGATCTAATCTTGTAAGGGATATAATCGGTCGAAAATAAGCCAGAAAGGGCCAAATTGAAAGACAATCATTAAATTGGGGCCAAATAAAAAAGATGGAGAAAGCCAAGGAGTTATCAAATTTTGTTGACTTTGTAAAAAGCCAAAAATAGGAAGATATTATTTTATTTTATTTTATTGAATTAGTTAGGCTATTTTTAGTAAACCCTATGTATATAAATAGGGGTATTT
The DNA here is from genome assembly GCA_025698465.1 of Gossypium longicalyx. Taxonomy (NCBI): domain Eukaryota; kingdom Viridiplantae; phylum Streptophyta; class Magnoliopsida; order Malvales; family Malvaceae; genus Gossypium; species Gossypium longicalyx. Next base: position 13,014,968 of record CM047000.1, read on the forward strand.
TGTTCTTTGAAAATCATCCATTCATTTTGTATTCCTACTTCACTTTGGAGTTGTATTTTGTAACAGTCTGATTTAGACTCTAATCGGGACGGTGGTTTCAGGACCACGAATCTGAGTTAGAAAAATATTTAAATATTATTTTTTGTGTTTATTATATGTGAATTTGCATGTGTGAAAGTTTCGTATGAAAATTTGATTGTTTGTATGCTTAATTTAATAAAAGGACTTAATCGCGTAAGTTGAAAACTTGATAGTGTAAATCATAAAGGTTGAATTGATAGTGGCTTTTAAATATGTGGTATTTATGTTGCAAATTTTCCACGATAATATGCCTTGGACGGTCATGACCTTAATGAATAATGGTTTTGTATTAATTAATAAAGGTTAATATGGTAACTTATGAAATAATTTATAATATATCATAACATAAATAAATAAAATAAGGCTTCATATTGTCATGTTCTTACCGAAAATAAAAGACGAAAGAAAAGAATAAGTAACTAGGTATTCGGCACTTTGGAAGCTTAATTTAAGGTATGTTTTGTTTTGATTTTTGATGATTTTTACGTTTTTGAGATCGTTGCTTCAAATACTACCCGACCCATGCTTAAATTTTTTATTTCAGTGAATATTTTGAGTTATGACATTGATGAATATTTGTGTTTTGTGATGTTTGATGATAAATTATGAAAGATATGTTTTGGATTAATATGTTTTGTATTGGAGTTTTTGATGATTTTGAGTTATTAGGACTAAATTGCAAAAATAATAAATTGAAGGACTAAAATGTAAAATAAATGAAATATATGGATTAGTATAAGCATAAGGAAGATTCGGCCTAACTATGATATGGTGAGATTTTGTGTATTTTGTGTTTTGTGCAATTAGGACTAATTTGTAAAAGTATGAAATATTAGGGGTAAAATGGTAATTTTCCCATTTATGTGTTTTTGGATTAAATTGAATGAAATTGTGTTTAAATGAGGTTAATTTGAAATTATATAGATCAAGAACAAAGGAAATTGGACTTGGATCGGGGAAAAACAAAAATAGTCTAATAGCCGATTTGTAACGTCCGTCGATATCTGAGGTAAGTCTTTAAGCAATTAAACATTGTTTATTTCGAACATAGAATGTTTTACTATGATGATTCGAATTTTATAGTCTATTAGTATAATAGCCGAATGTGATATATCATTGAATTAATGTGGTTGAGTTTTATTCGACCGATTTAAAACCTCTGAAAGTGTGTATGTATTACATGGAATATTTGGACGATTCGATATATGAAATGTTGTGGAATAATTTTATAATTGTGATATTCGGGCTTTGAGCCTAGCAAGCCTTGTGCTGGTGACTTTGATCGGGCTTTGTGCCTAGCAGGCTTATTGCCGGTGAATAAATAAGAATCAGAATTTGAGTCTAGCAGGCCTTGTGCCGGTGTGTGAATCAGGCTTATGCCTAGCAGGTTTTATACCGGTGATTTATTTTCAAGTCTATGATTATAAGAGTTCAAGTTATTGTGGATATTGAGCAAGTGAAATTGAGCTAAATGACATTGTATATATTTGGCCATATAGGTATGTACACATGTGATGATATATTGAATTTGTAAATTGGCTACATGTGATTTTTTATTTAACTTTTATATTTGGCCACATGTGATGATATAGTGAACCTTGTGTATTCGGCCATACATGTAAGTGTCTATGAGATGATATATTAGATCTTGTATAATCGGTTATATAGGTAAATATTTATGTGGTGATATAATTGACTTTGAACATTCGGCCAAGGTAACTTATTGTGTTAAAGTATAACATTATTGATATAATTCGGTTTGTTTGAATGTTTTGATTATTCATTGAGTTGTTTAATTTGCTTAAGGCTTACTAAGCTAAGTTAGCTTACTCTGTGTGTTTTTGTTACTCTGTTTATAGATTTTGGTTGTAAGTTATGAGCTCGGGGATAGTTATCGAAGTCATCCACACTATCGTCAACTTTCAGTACTTTTAAAAGTTTATTTTCAAACTTATGGCATGTATAGGCTAATAAGTATTTTTGTTCAACCTTGGATATGTATAAACTTAGCCATGCGAATTGGCTAAACTTCAAAGTTTGGATGTGGTTATGTTTAGCAATGGTTTATTCCGTTTTGATTTTAATGTTATGTGAAATGAATGAAAGGTATATGTGATTGGTGCTATATGTTTTGGAAATAGCTTGAAAATGATTAGTAGACTTGGTTGTTGTTGATAACTCGGTCATGGTATGTATAAATATGGTTAGATAATTCGATTCTGGTGTATGTTTAGTTAATTATAAACATGAGTTCATATGTTAAGCTTGTTTAAAGTATATTTAGATATGCATGATATAGGGTATGTTTTGTATTAATGAATGAAACTTGGTTCGGTTTGCATGGAAAGTGTATGTGTACTTAAAGTGATTAATTGTTTAATTATATAGATATGGTTAATAAAGTTAAATAAAGATTATCTATTGAGATTGTTTTGTTTAATATAGATTGTAAGTGAGACAAAGATAATTTACCAAATGAATAGTGATTTGTGTAATAGTACACTATGGGAATTATCTGAATTTTAGCAAGATGTTAATTATATGTATATATATACATGTATATGTTAGTGTATTCGAATAATGCTTGCCATAATAGTTTGCTTTATAATGAAAGTATATGCGTATATATATATTTGCTAATGATCAAATGTTTTGTGATAATATTATTTGGTTTAATATGCGTATGTATAGAATTAAGAAGTAAAATGTTTATTTTTTTAAGTATTCGAAAGTCATTAAAGTGATGATCATGTGATTCGTGGTATGTATTTATAAAGCATATGATGTATGGCTTGAAGGCATGATTATTGGGTTGAAAATATGATTATTTGAACGGTATGGATTCGGTTAAATTTTGAGGTATGATTCGTAAATGCAATATGATTAATAATGTATGTTTAATATTTAAATAGCCATGTGCTTTATATATATGAATATGACTTGTATGAATATGTGAATGTTCGGAATTATGTTTTTGTTCAGTAATGCCTCGTAAACCTAGTCCGGCGACGGATACGGGTTAGGGGTGTTACATATTTTCCTCTTTGTCTTTTCCTACTTCAATTAGGAATTGAATTATTTTTGTCTTGCTTTTACAAATTTGTTCTAATTCTCTTTTCAAATACTTTTCCTTCTTAATTTCCATCACCTTTCATACAAATCCCATCATCTTCTACAACCTTTAAGCATGAATAATTTCATGCTTCACTAAATTTCATCTTAGCTTTAGGCCGGTGTTCTTTCTGGTCAGGAATCGTGAGATTCGTATCCGTGCTAAAAATCCTTTCAATCGGTATTCACTTTTTTTCCTAAGTATCGGGATAGACCAATCATCCTTTAAGGTAAACTCAATTTCAAGTCAATGTGTATGTTGGGTTGAAGTCGTGTTTGCTACAATTGGAGAAACGAGTCGGCCGTGCTGTATTCGGTTCTCTGAGAACAAATCGAGGAAGAAGTGATCAAATTTAAATGACCAATACGGTTGAGGCCGTTAGTTCAGTTGGGTTCTTTAGAATGCAAGGCTGCCGGAATCTTGAATCGGGAACATGTGTATCTCAGTTAGATAATCGGTAGGAGTTGGTTTGTAGGTCGTACCGAAACCAGCTACTAGAGGAGGAATTGGTGGTTATTACGTTCTTAACTGCTTTAACCAGCTTATCGTTTTGAGGAGAAGATTAATTTTCGAGGATCGATTCTTGATACGAAATTTACCGAGTTTAAGGCTAAGGCTTATTTTATCTGTTGCAAAATTCTGAATTTATTTTCTAATTTATTTAATTTATGTTGTTTCAATTATCTAGTTTCTAAACATTTCAAAAACCCCTGATTTACTTTTATTTCTAATTTTTGCAGGTACGATTGGAGTCATGGGCACGACTATTGCCACAACTTGTGACTCTTGCCATGACGTTTGATGTGACGAATATTCTGTTCATAAGCAAACACAGGAGTTGATAATAACATCCAATCCCTATGGACTCGACCCTACTACCACCCTTTACTACAATTTAGAGTTGTTTTAGTAGGAATTGTCGAAACCATTTTTTAAAGGATTGTTCGAAAAACGGGGTTCGACTTTTTGAAAAATAAAAACGGGAGTCGCCACCAACCTTTTTTAGGTGTGATTGGATCACCTTATAAAACGTTTTGGTCTACGAAAATTAAGAAAACAGGTTCGGGAGTCGGTTATGTACGAGGAAGGATTAACACCCTCGCAACGCCCAAAATTGGTACCAAATTGAGTAGTTTTCTGTCTTAATATCAAAAATTTGAAAGGATTTAAAAAATAGGATCCCTTTTTTAAGACTGGAATTATTTAAGTTAAAAAATCGAGATTTCTTAGCTCCGAAAGAATACAAACATCACATCCAGCATGATAGGACACGATATTCTTAAACTCTCATAACTGAAATCATCTCGTGATTTACAAAATCTATTTAGAAGGATACTTTAGACATTTAGACAAACAGGAAATCGCAACCCAGCATGTTAGGGCACTATTTCCCGAATTCCTAAATACGAAAAACATTGCCTCAGTTTAGAAAAACTTTTGGATAAAATATAACAATTAAATGAAATATATTTTTTAAAATAATGATTTGAGTAAAATTTAAAAAATAATTTACTAAGAGTAATAAAAAAATTATTAAAAAATGAAATAGTTTGATATGATACTAAAATTATTAAAAAATTAAAAAATTAAAAAAATCAGGGAAACATGGATTAAATCAAAATAAAAAGGGTTGAAAAATGAAGATGAACAAAGAATAAAATAAGAACAAACCGTAGAAAATAAGAACGTAAGAGGGAGAGAAATTTGAGTGAAAGCTCTCAAAAATTTTATTGTTTCCCAAAACTCCAGTCCTTACATTGAAGGGAGAGGCCTCTATTTATAGTTGAACCTCCTTAAATCCAACGGTACAGATCAATTACATCAACGGTTAAGATTAAAGGATATCTACAAATTAAATCTCCAAGATTACAAGATCATATCTTCAAGATTGCATATCATATCTAAGATTGTAATCATATCTAATATTGCATATCATATCTAAGATTGCAATCATATCTAAGATTGTATCATATCTAAGATTGCATATCATTGAAGATTATATTTCCATATGAGTCAAGCTTGTAGATGGACCTTAAATCTTTTCAAGTAATGGGCCATTCCGATCGGGCCAAATTATATTTGTAATTCTGGACTGAACTTGGACTTCGTTTATTTATTTTAAATACTGAAATGGGTTTTTGGACTTATTTCTGGGCCCGGGCAAAATTGAGTGTCTACAGGAATTATTTTTGGTTGTTTTGACACCCCTCATTAGTTCACCTTTGTAAACATCAATAAGAGTTAGGCCGATGGGTAAAAATGGTCGTCCCAAGATTATGAGAACCTCCTTGTCTTTTATCGTCCCAAGTATGATAAAATTAGTTGGAAAAACAAATTTATCCATACAAATTAAGACATCTTTTATTTTCCATTTAAGTTGAGCCAATGATCGATCGACTAGTTGTAATGTCATTGCAGTAGATTTCTTGTGACCAATTCCCTACTTTCTGAAAGTAGATAGTGGCATTAGTTTAATGCTAACTTCCAAGTGGCATAAAGCCTTACCCAAATAATGATTTCCAATTGAATATGGGATGGTAAAGCTCCTAGGATCTTTCAATTTAGGGGCCAACTTGTTTGTCAAAATAACACTACAGCATTCTATGAGTGCAATAGTTTCAATATCAGTGAGCTTCTTCTTCTTGGAAAAGAGGGCTTTCATAAATTTCCCATAACTCGAAATTTGTACCAGAATATCTACTAAAGGAATGTTGATTTGCAGTTGTTTCAATGTGTCCAAGAACTGCTGATACTGCTTGTCATGTTCATTCTTCCTGAATCTTTGTGGAAAGGGTAAAGATAGAAATATATCTGCTTGTCCCGACATCTTTGATTGCGGTGATAGTTTCGAAGGTCAGACATCTGACATATGAGTGATAATTCATGGAACTTCTTTGTCTATTGCATTGACAAACTCTTCAGATTCAACCTTCTCACTAGTGATCACTCCGTTTATATCTTGAAGTGCTACAGTAGAGTCGATAAACGATTCACTATTTTGTTTACCACTCCTAAGAGTGATAGCCTTTCAATGTTATTTCCCTCTTGGACTAGGATTTTCTGTGTCATTAGGTAATGAGCCTAGTGGTCGAGTATTCAGATTTGAAGTAGATTATCCTAATTGTGCCTCTAATGCTCGAATGGAAGATGAATTCCCTTGTACGATTGCTTTTGTGTGAGTAAAATGTTCTCGTATTAACGCCTCAAGAGTTGCTAACGGGTTAGAAGTAGAAGCTTGTGTGTACGATTGCTTTCGATGTCCTTGAACATGCTGATTTGGTATTGAAAAGTGTTGTGGCTGTATCAGATTTTGGTATGGATGTGCCTGGCCTTGTTATGGATGCATATGAGTGTGCTGATTATAGTTCTACTGTTGTTGATTGTAATTCCCTTGTCTTGGATTATAATTGCCTTGAGTAGATGTATTCTCATAACTGAATGTTGCAACATTTTTTCCACCATTCTAAGTTCCCCAAAACTATTGGTTGTGTGCAGAATTGTTGTAAGAATTAGCATAAAAATTGTTGCGGATGTTACTAATATAACATGCATTATCTACATGTTGTGGGCAATCTTCATAGCTATGGTTTTCACACAAATCTCACAACAAAAAGTAGGAATGTCAACTTGCTGAGCGACTTGTATAGGTGCAACTCCACTAGTCCCTTGCATATTTTTAATCATGTTTGTGAGAGAAGAAACTTAAGCACTTAGTTCGGTTATTACATCCAATTCGATAACTCTTGGAGTAGCTTTTACTTGTGCAGCTCTGGAGATAGGGTATTGATAATCATTCTGAACAATTCTCTCAGGAATTCTCACAACATCATTAGAAGTACAATCCAACAGAGGTCCATTGGCTGATGCGTCGACAAGATTCCTAGCATGTGAATTTAGCCCATTATAAAAAATCTCAATTTTTATTTTTGGTTGAATGACATGGATGGGACAACGTCAAAGTAAAGATTTATAACTTTCCCATGTGGTGTGAAGATTTTCATCATCCAGTTGATGATAAGCAGTAATGTCATTTCGAAGACAAGCATTCATTGTCGACAAGTTAAATCGTAAAACAAACTATGTTGCTAGTGCATCCCAAGAAGTAAATGTTGCTAGTGCATCCCAAGAAGTAATTAATCTTGCAGGTAGCCCAAAAAACCAAGTACATGCTCTTTATTGTAGGAAATAAGGAAATAATTGCATCTTCAAGGCATCATCAGGAATGTGTTGTTAACTAAAGGAAGCATAGATCATTAAAAAGGATTTAAGATGTTCTCTCACATCTTCATGTGGCAGTCCAGCATATTGTCCATTAGAATTCAACATTTGAAATATTACTGGCTTGAGTTCAAAATTCCCAGTTTGGATTGCTCGCCTAACAACTCCTGTATGTAAATCATCCAAAACAGGTACTACAGAATCTCGTATAGTCCTATTTTGTATACAAGCATCTTATAGCAACAATGGGTTATTAAGATTTTGCCGTTGCATCGAAGGTATGGCTGCATTGTTCCCTGGTAGAGCCATAATTCTTTGTTCTCGAAGTCTACTCCGAACAATCCTTTCAATTTCTAGATCAAAATCGGCAAGAAAATCTGATTTGCTTCGAGTCATAAAACACCTAAATTGAAGTTAAAGAATTAGCAACAAAGAAAACCCAGTTAGTGAATACTAAATATTATATAAGGAAAATAAAGTGCCAAAACACACAAAAACAAAAATAAACATCAAACAAACTCCACCCCCGGCAACGACACCAAAAACTTGATTGGTTATTTAATTTCACAGCAATAATGTGCAAGCGTACACTGTCGATGCAAGTATAGTAGATAGATGTGAGTCTGTCGGATATTGATCCTACAAAGATGGTAGTCTTTTGTCTATTAATGTCGGTGCAACAACTAGATGATGAAACTAGATAAATTGTGAGAATAGTTGTTGATGCAATAACTTGAAAACAATAAAATATAATATAATAATGATAAACTGGAATCCCCAACATGAATCTTCAGTAGAATACTAAGTGCTTACAAGGTATAGAAAGATAGGTGATTGTCGAAGCAATAAATTTCAATGTATATCTTACTCAGCATCACTCCTCCATTTAATCCGAGACTTAGACATGCATACTAACCTCACCTTCCGATGATGGCAATACGACACTATTAAGAACAAGTAGACTAAATTCCTCTAATCCTCACTCAACTTCCATTGTAATGCTTATTGGCTCAAACTATCGCTACACTTTTCAGTGTCAGTGACTGCAATAACACTTCTGTGTTAAAAAAATTCAAACCCCAAGATTGAATAAGATAACATTTAATCAAGAATTCATGTGTACTTCCATACAAATAGAAAATAGAGAATAATCACTAGCATTCATAAAGAAATAAGAAAGAATCGAGTGGAGAATACTATTCCTAGACAACTCGACTGGATCTCTCTATTCCCTCTTGTCTCGCACTTATTTTTTCTCGTTAGAAGCTAGTTGCACCTGGTTTTCACGTTGGCTTAACCGTGAGAGGCTTAAGATGCCATGGCCACAAGCTTTAAGATCGGATGATGAAGATGATGATCCAGAAAAAAGAAAGCTCTATTTTTCTTCTCACGTCTACCTTTTATGTCCTCCTCTAATAGTACAGGTGTCTTTTCTTCAAAATTATTCTATCCTTGTACATATAGGTTGGTTATACCAGACTGGACAGCTCACGCAATTTTAATTCTTATCCAGACAGTTGTCAGGTGCGGTGACAATTCTAGACACAATCTGGAATTCACTTATGCAGCGACGTTAATGCAAAAAGATAGCAACATTAAGGATAAAATAGGCTAGGATTCACTGAGTTATAAAATGCAATTTACTAAACTAAAAATTCTAAAATGTATGCTAATGATAACTAAATGGGAATAATTTAATCAATAAGTAATGGGGAAAACCTATGTTCTTTTTAGTGCTATCATGAACCTAGACTATGATACCACCACATGTAACACCTTATACCCAACCCAGTTGCCAAGCCCAAATATTAAGATGTCACGCCATCATCACACATCATAAGCATTACAAATGGTCTCATTATTAAGTAGACATATTCTAATTTATCTTTTGAATATTTACAAGTCACACATATTCTACTCATCATTAAAATATGCTCAACATTCATCAAACGAACTTAAAACAAGAATTAAACATGCTTTTAGACCACCAAACAAAAATTTAAAATTATTCACGTAGGTATCAATACTGAATCAAAGGTATCGATATTTCTTTCAAATGATATTAATACTACTTGTAAAATCGATACCAAAACATCATTATGTTTCTCACTTAAAATCAAAATCTCAAAATTTATCGACACCTTTCATAAAGTATAGATTATTCTACCCTAAGTATCGATATTTGTGTTATGTATCGATACCAAATTATGTTACTGACTTCCTGCACTTTCAAAAATAATGGAGGTATCATTTTTAAAACACGAATATCAATACCTCTACTCTATACCACAAAAATTTAGCAGTTTAAGACATATAATCCATTTAAAATAATAACTACTCAACATGCAACTTTTACCTTATCAAGTAATCACCAAAACGACCAGAATAACTGTTCAATCAACGAAAACATGTCTGAGTAAGCAAACAATATAACAAAAGCAATATCCATAAATCTTAAGAACAAATAAGCTATGAAAGTAATCAAAACATTATGGCAAAGTTCATGCAACAATTCTACCATATTATTCAATGTCCATTGACCATATATACTATTCATGACACTTTAACATAACAAATATTCAATTCAAAACAATATCAATGAAATAATTATAACATCCATCAAAAGTGCTAGAGAACTAAACCCATAAAATATCATGAAGACCACAATAATAATCGATTAAAGTCTAACCACATTGCATTATCCCCACAGTTCAAAGAATAATATTAATACCACCTACGCAAATACTAAAGCCTAACTTGGATCACTTCCTTGGTATCCCTGCACTACTCACACCGCAAACGTTTAATATGTTATTGTGACATGGTTAGAATATGGTTGTGAACGTGTTGTAGTATGCTCTTGTCACAATAACATATTTACATTTTATTAAATCATAAAACTAGCATATACTCTCACGTACAACTACACTAAACTTATATATAAATATTTCATTTTTCAATAATTCATCAAAACTAAACATCGTATACACATTTTAATAACTCACAAGTCTAACTTATATATTCACATGCATTCACAAGTTAAATGAAAACGACCCAAACTACAACTGTAACACCCGTTACCTGTATTCAACACCGAAATAGGGTTATAAAACATTACCGTTACCAAACATTTTATACAATTACACATACATTTCATATACATTTTCAAGTTTCAAAATAATCATCATTCAACAACATACATTTCGCCCTTAGTATAAGCCTACAAGGCCTAAAACATATACTCGGGGTGGTTTAGGACTAAACTAATAACTTATGAAACTTTTGGAACACTTAGAAATTTTTTACAAAATACAGGGGACACAAGCCCCATGTGGCCCGGCCATGTGAGAAGACACACCCGTGTCACAGGCCATGTGGACATTCAAAATGGGATTACATGGTCATGTTTCAGCCCATGTCTGACCCTGTGTAACTCTCTGACTTGGGTCACACGGCCAACACACATGCCTGTGTGACTAGCCCATCTGCCCTAAAAATGGCCACACACGCCCGTGTGCCAGGCCATGTGGAGCATACTAACTTGATTTCAATTTCAATACTAGGGGACACATGGCCATGCAACCTGACCGTGTGTCACACATAGCTGAGACACACGCTCGTGTCTCTGCTCGTATTGACAAAAATAGGCTATTTACCAAGCCATTTTGCCACCCAATTTACATATACCTACATTAAACCAAATGACACAATTCATGGCATAAAAATAGAAACTCTATTAACCTCATTCAAACATAATTCATACCTTTTCAACACCAACCAATACAAAACACATCAATACCACAATATGCCATTCCAATTCATATCAATTTCACTATCTCAAATCATCAATATGATCAATTTCCAAAAATACATTATTTACCTAATTTCACCAACATACCAAACTTAAATTTATACCATTTGATATTCATTATGCTATTTATCAATAATCATCACAAAGCCATCCTCAAACACACATCATAAACCATAAGCACATACATATATATATACACAACTAAACCAACCAAAATTAAGACAAATCTTATGGCTATATGCAAAACCAAAACATTAACATTTACAAGCCATTTCAAATGACCAAATTCATTGTCAAACTATATATCAAAATGACCATAATCCTATACATGCCATATACTTAAAACACTTAAGTTCAAAAGTACCCCAGAGATTGTAGGATAGTGTGACGAAGTCTCCGACAATCCCTGAATTCGAGTTAACTTTGATTTCACTATAAAACATAGGAAATAAACACAGTAAGCTATAAAACTTAGTAAGTTCATATAGCATTAAAATCAATTAGCTATAAATACACAATTCAAATAATCGAATATATATATATCAACACATAAATCATATTATCTAACAACCCTTTCACATATTTAATCATATTACTAAATGTGCAATTCATCGATTTCTTTGATTCAAAGCTTGTACGACTCATATACATACCTGTACCACCTCTATTTAGTCTCAAACTCATTCTTGCCTTCGATATACTCGTTGAACCATTCGAAATACTACCCAATACTTGAGAAACTTGCACCCTAAGTGCCACATATATATAGTCGAAGCTATCTCAATATCATATCTCAATAATGCTCACTCTCGAGCTATCAACGGGTCTGCTCACACAAGCTAACGAGTATCCACAACACATGCCGGATAACTCAGCCATCGGTAGGACATACGAACCAGCACCCAAATCACATAACCCCTAATGACATGTCATTTGTATCCTAAACTATTCCTAAGCTTGAATCGGGATTTCCAATGCCGAAACTTCATCGAATAAGTCCACAATGTCATATTCAAAATTTAGACAATATCAGAACATTTAAAGCCCAATTGTAATAATGTTTAATACATACGAACTTACCTCAGATGCAAAAACGGCAAAAACGAGTCGATTAATCCAAAACTTTGTTATTTCCTCGGTCTAAGTCCGTATTTGACCTTTCTTGATCTAAATGTAATCAAAATTAACTTATTTAATAATCTCTTTATTCAATTTAGTCCAAATTATACATTAAGGGAATTTTACACATTTGCCACTAACATTTCACATTTTTATAATTTAGTCCCTATTTCATAAAATCACAAATTCATGCAATTCAACCACAACCCATGCTAGTCGAATTTCAATTAGGTCCCTAGAAATCCATATTTTTTATTTATTTCACAATTTAACCCCCAAAATTACACATTTCACAATTTAATCCCTAATTGGACATTTCACTAATAATCACTTAACAAATATTGTTTATCTAACAACAACCATGCATTTTCTATCATCAAACATCAAAATACACCTATATTCATTAATAGAAAAACCCTAAAATTTTAACATTTTTGCAAAATAGTCCCTAGGCTAGCTAGATTAAGCTGTAACGATATCAGAAACATAGAAATCATTAAAAATTGATTAAAAATACATACCATGCAAGCAAGAAGAAGTAGCTAAACTTCAAAGCCCTAAAAATGGCTATTTTCCTCTTCAAAATTAGTGAAAGAAAAATTTTAGAAGATGATACATTGTTTTTACATATTTTACTTAACTTAATTATTGAATTACAAGTTTAACCTTACAATTAACCTTTAAATCACTTAATAATAAGTCCATAAAAGTTCACTCATATTAAAAATGGTCCAATTATCACATGAGGACCTTTACTCTAAGGTTCTATAGCTATTAGACACATTTAGCTAATAGAACACAAGTTTTACATTTTACGCGATTTAGTCCTTTTTATCAAATTAAGCACTCAAACGATAAAATTTCTTAAAAAAATTTCACACAATCATACAATCATACTGTAAAGATTAAAATAATAATAAAATAAATATTTTGACCATGAGAACATACTAAAATTTTCATGAAACTTAAATGATCTCATTTAGCATGTTATTCACATGTTTATGCATCCATCTCACATCGTATTATCACAATATATAAGATCACATTTAAATGATAATTTGCCACTTGAGGCTATGAAACATAAAAGTGGGCTTTACTACTACACATCTGATACACAGATCTCTAAAACACCAAATTACTCGTAGAGTCGAATATATCCCAAAAGTGTAGCATTTAGCTAACACTCTCTAACACACCAACACATCCGAGTAAATAGAGCTTAGCTCACATTCTCTTATCTCCCCAAATTGTCTCGGGGTCTCAATGCCCAAATCATAAAACACAATGGTGAGTACTCATAATCCTATGGCATGCTAACTATATCCAACAATTTTAAGAAATCACAAGGCCAATATATCCATAATTACACACTTTTAATTACTGGTTTAATGCACATCATCTCTATTCATATTCATCAATTTTCATCACAAACTTGTACACATTGCATGCTTATCGAATTCACATTTAATTGCACTTTAAGTGCCACAGTAATACTCATTGATCCATCACATATCTGACCACATATGTGTGCATTAAAATAAGCACATCATATATCACATACAAGTATTCTCAAATATTACTTATCATAATAATATCACATTCCACAATTCAACACATATATACTTATTAAAAATTTTCTCACTTTCGCTACATATTTGCATTATTAGCATATCATTATAACTGTTATTTGGTATGTATATCATGCCCACAACACAACACAATTCACAATAGTTATCACACATGTCTCATGTTATAATATTGCATCAATAATAATCAATCCACAATTATTTACATAATCACATAATTTTCCAAAATAAAGAAAGGGAAATAGAAAGCTTACACTCAAAACTTAGGGTAGGGGTTTAGGCTATTCCCAAGCTCCCAGTTAACACTATGAATCATGTCTACGAGTAGTGATTCCAAACACTCACTGATCACGCTTTCACCTAATTGTAGAAAGCTTAAACTAGTTTTTCCTAGCCTTTCAACTAGCTCGTAGAAGGATCCAACTGTTTCAATGCTTCACACATAATAACCACACAATATACATAATCAATTAGCTGCCAAAGACTCACCTAAACCAACCAAAAATGAGTGTCTAAGCTATATTCCTCATGAAATTGAAATTTCAACTAACAAACTTGAAACTTAAATATCTTAATCTTTACTCATTCCCATTGACTATAATCAATTCTAATCATCTAATTATACATTTATGAACAATTTTCAACCTTCAAACTACTCAAAACTATGTAGATTCATGGATCTGAAATTTCGACATACAATGACAATTTTCACAATTACTCAATAAAACATTGAAATTCTTTAACGAAATTTTAAGGAATGTTTAGAAACCTTCTAATCATGTCAAAACTAATTGAAAAACACTTTGAAACCATGTTTTTACTCAAAATACCAAAATCCACCAATAACGACCTAATTTCCAATTTTTATTCAAAACATGCGATTTAATGGCTAAAAACTCAGTTTAAAAGACCAGATAACATTAAAAACTAATAAGAAATCAAACTATTACCTTTGATGGAACAGAAACGAGCTTTTTCTTGAAAACTCAAAAAACCCATAAGCTTGAGAGATGACAAAATCAATGGTGTTTTGGGTGTTTTTCTTGAAATTCTATGGAAATTTATGGCTTCAGTGATGATAGAAGTTAAAATAATGAAGTTTGTACAATAAAATTGAGAGGGAGAAGCTTAGGGAGAACAAGGGACGACAACAAAAATATGGAGAAGAAACTAACGTGGGTTTTATAAATATGGAGGGGAAAAATAGGGTATTTTTAAGATTTTGGTAAAATTGCTTTTTAACTACTCTTAAATTGAACCATTTTACAAAACAGTCCTTATTTTAACATTGAAAGTCTTTTCAGCATTATTTTTAAAAATTAATTTAATCTTTAAAAAGCCAAAGACGAAAAAATTTTTGGGTTATGACAATTCAAAATTTTCAAACCCATTTTAAGCCAAAATTCCTAATTTACCCTTAAAACTTTTAGGCCCAATTTTGGGGTGTGACAAACAGAGAACTAAAAAAAAGTTTCTCTCTTTTTGGGGTGAAAATGAAAATTCTCTCTTCTTAACAAAAACCGATAGAATTGTTATTTCGAAAAAATATATGTAATAGTTGAGAATAAATTCTCTTTATTTTTTGGTAGAATAACAATCTCTCAAAGTTGTGTTTATAGCTCTACTAGTGTCATTTATTTATTAGAAGAGAAGATAGAACCATTGTTTAGTTGTAGTGGTATATTTTAAATAGAAAAACATCTTACTTAGAATAAGACTAGGGTGGATGACACACCCTAGTATTCCTAGTAGGGTTGTTGCCCCCTTCATGTCCTTAAGGGGTTTTTGGGCCTCTCTTACATTGAGTACAATTACGAGTATTTCTTAGGCCTTTTTGACCTAGTACTTTGTAATGTGATCCAACTCGATTCAGTTTTTCTATTTCCCAAAATAAACTTTAATATTTATATATAAAATATTTTTCTCATCCCTATTTTACCCCTATCAAATTTTTGATGATTTTACCCCTAGTAAAATTTCAAGAAAATATGTCCAATATTTCACAACTTAACATGTTCATTATGACAAAATGTTTTATTTTCATTTTTAGGCTTCAAAACAGTCCAAAAACATTAAATCATTCTTCATATCATTTTTTAAGTAATACAAATAGGGTTGCGAATGGATCATTTCCATTTCCATTTCTATTTCCATTTTTGGAAACCTACATTCATTTCCAAATAATTCCATTTCTTCATTTCAGAGAAAATCGTAATCATTCTTGAATGTTTATCATTTCTCTATTCCTATTTATTCCTTCATTTCTATTTAAATACGTAATTCATTTATGGTTTTAACGAGCTAGCGGAGGGACTGATTGGAAATATGCAGTTGAAGCTCAAATGATTTATAATTAAGTTCCAACTTTTTACCTATTAATTATAAACTAATTTAGTCACGAAGTCATTCCACTATAGTATCATGACTAAGCTCTTCCCAATGACATACCATTACGAAAGCAACTAATTAGTGCTCGTCTAATGGCCTTGTCATAAGTGTGTTGCCTCACAGAATATCATTGATCTTTTTGGGGTAAATTCGTTCTCCTAATATGATCCTATTTTATCTCACGGTAACCATTACTTCTTCCTTCATGAAAAGTCAATCACTATCAAATAGTGATCAAGTCATCCACCATAAAAATGGACGACCCGTGGCCATGTTTACTTTTCATTAACCATGTAATGTCAATGAGAGGGTATCATTTACCTATGTTTTGGGCTATAAATTCGACTGTTGTAAATGATGCTACATACTACAGAAGTCGTACACCCAATGCACCAGTTTTCGATTCCTTATCTATTTGAACTTAGGCTTTTGCTTACATCAAAGTGTACAATTCATGCATACATAGCCTGCCATCCACTCAGGATTTAGGTATGACATAGTATGAAAGTAACTAGTGAATAAACACATAAAAAAATTTAAGATCTATTTTGCTTGGGTCCTTTCCAATGTACTGTAGTCTAGTCAGTCACATCTATGTCTCTATCTTTTGGGAGTCATCCGCTCTGATGCCCAAGACAAGGCATCTTTCCAATTGGACATAATAGATAATATATTAGTATTTTAACTGATTTGCTCATTTCTGATTATACTAAGGACATGTTTAGGTTCATCTACTAATACAAGTTATCTTTTCGTACACGATCCAACCATGTAATACCACTTAATATTAGTTAAACATTTAGACAACCAATGAGAAACATTTATTTCCATTTTTCTTTGCGTGCAAAAATCATGTGAAGACAATTATACAAAGTAATGTAATCAAAGAATTTTCTTTATTAACCAATTTTTTCAAAAAAATTACAAGTTTACAAACAAATATACTACACACAAGGCATCAAATCCAACATAAACATCATGCAATGAACCAGTATAACCATATACTATAACGACCCGAATTTTACGGTTATCAAAAAAGTGTATTTTCTGGTCTCCGTTTCTAAAAAATGGATTCTTAAATATTTATTAGAAATATTTACGAAGTTGATTGAGTGGTTAATTAGAGTTTAGTTAGGTGAATTAGCTTAAATTAAGGTTAATTAGGTATAAGGATTAAATAGAATAAAGTGTGAAAGCTTAATTTTAGATTAAAGAAAAGTTAAAAGGATCAAATAGTCAATTATGCCTTTTTCTAAAGT
Organism: Gossypium longicalyx; assembly: GCA_025698465.1. NCBI lineage: Eukaryota > Viridiplantae > Streptophyta > Magnoliopsida > Malvales > Malvaceae > Gossypium > Gossypium longicalyx. The sequence goes on from CM047000.1 coordinate 13,032,542, forward strand.
TGAGACGGCATATGCCTGATAAAAATCTTAGATTGTTATGTTTTAAATATATATATAAATATATTATTTAATTATAAAGTATAATATTATTTTAAATTATGTTAATTATATTATATAATTATATTATAAATAAGCTAAAAAGTTGACAAATGTATGGTGCATATGATGACATGTGGAAAAATGAAATACATATAATAGTAATTATTACATATTTACTTATTATTTAAGTAAATAATATTATATTATATTATTATTTTTGTTATTACATTAAACTAATTAAATAAAGGAAATAAAAAGAAATAAAAGATAGAAAAAGAGACAAATAGAAACAGAATAGGCAAACGAAACAGAGAAGAAAAGAAAGAAAAGAAAGAAAAGAAAGAAAGAAAAGGGAAAATTGGGGTTATGAGGTTTCAAGCTCAATTGGTAAGTCAATTTAAGTCTTTTTCTTGTAATTTTTGAGTTTTTAGAAACCTAGAACAAAATATTTCATGGTTTATGTTGAAATTTTGGAAGCTATTAGATTTCTAGACATTGATTATTTTGAATAAATGAAAGAATTAGGGGATTATTTTGATAGAATTGGAGGTTAGATTGTTAGTTTTGTGAAGTCTAGGGACTGTTTTGGTGGATTGTTCCTTTGTGCTGGAAATTTGAGTTGAATTGCTAAGTTTAGTGAGTAATTAAAATATTTTGTACCATGAGTTTTGTTAATATTAGCTTTCAAGGAATTTAATGCTATAAATTAAATTAGCATGGTGTTAAGTTATAAATTCAAGAATCTAGGGATTGTTAATAAATTATATGTATAATTGGTTAATTATAGAAATGGTAAATTCAAGGATTAAAATTGTGAATTAATTGAAAGTATGAGTTGCTTTGAACCTTATGGAATAATTGGTTGATATGCTGGATTAAATTGTATAGGATGTAAATGTTTTGGGGAAAATTTGTAAAAGTATAAATAAGTGGCTAAAGGTATTGAAATTGAATGGTAGTGTATTGATAATTTTTAATTGTTTTAATTTCCGTAGCTAACGTTGTTCCAGAAAAACCTTGGCTAAGAAAGGAAAAGGCAAAGTCAACGAGGGTTAGCTCGAAAATTACGGTTTGTATTTCTATAATCCGAATTTAAATGTTTATGGTAAAAAAATTAAGGTAAGTGCAGTATATTTGATATTGAATTGAGTGTTTGTGAAATTATGATTTATGTAATTTTGAGCATTGGTATTGAATTTAAATTGAATTAGTATTTAATCTGAATTTTAATTATTAATTGTTATATTTTGGTTTATATGTTATAGTAATTAATTAAGGTAAGTATTAGTAATTGTTATTGAATTGAATTTATATGGATATATGTGATTGATGTGAAACTTGAATATTGGATGTATGTTATATTTGAAAAATATATTGATTGGGAATGTGATGAAATTAATATGAATATGTGATTATTGTGAAATTTGAATATTTGTTATTGAAAAGTAAAGTGAATTGTACTGAATTGAGAATATATGTGATTAACTGAAATGTATATTGGTTGAAAAATTAAAAGTGAATTGAAAACCCTATTAACAGTATTCGAGCTAAGTCGGATATAGTTGGCATGCCATAGGATTGGAAGTGTTCAGGGATACTTCGACCTTGAGTTGATGAGGCACTATATGTGTCGTACTGTTACTTCGACTTCGAGTTGATGAGGCACCATGTGTGTCGTACTGCTACTGTTCCTTCGGTTTAATCCGATGAGGTGCTGAGTACCGTATTCTTACTGTTTACTTCAGCAAAGCTAATGAGGCACTAAGTGTCGTACTGGTGTGTTGGTTGGATCCGTATATCCATCAATGTCCGAGTCATGTTAATAGGGGTAAATAAAAGTACTGAATGACTAACTGTTATTGAATAATTGATTGTTACTGAATAACTGATTGCTACTGAATAATTGACTGTTACTAAATGATATTGATAAATTGAATAATATTGAAAAATATTTAAAACGGATTATTGATTGAAATGTGAATTGTTGAATATTATTTATTGATATTGAACAGTGAACTGAAGCATGATTGAAACACATGAATTATGTAACTCTAAATGGGATATAAGTGAATAATATTATTGTTCAAGTGAATTGTGAACATACTGTGGAAAATTATACGAGTTAGTAGATGAAAGAATTCATTGAGTTATAAAGGATTTATCTATGAATTGAACAATTATATAATTGTGATTGTTATATGATTTTTAAGCGAATGTTATATTTTCATATTATTAAGTGTTCAGATTATAGAAATACCACTGAGTTTATACTCAACGTACGGTTTGTTTCCGTGCACAGGATAAGTTAAAGTCAGATCATTGAATCAACATCCCAAGCTGATCCTAAACTCTAAGTGGAGAAGTATATTAATTATTGGTAATGGCATGTACCTAGGATATCATATTCATATGAGTGTTATTTTGAATTATGAATGTAAAGGTGAAATAAGTAAATTTTAGATTTGGCAATGGTATATGGTAGGAATTGGCTTAATTAGTATGAATTTGAACTATTTGAAAATTTGTGTGAAATACTTAAAATGATTCATCATATAGGCACATAAAATATCTAATTTGACATGTTTTGAGTAGGTTTGAATGAGATTTGAAGTAATTAAATGAATGGTTATTGGAATATTTGGTATATTAAGTTGCAAGACTGGTAAATTTGTTGTTTAAGGCTCATTTTGAGTCCACACAGCCTAGCACACGGGTGTGTGGACTAGCCATGTAAAAACTGCACCTTAATACTTTTAAGTTAGAGAGTTACACGGGCTCTCAACATGGCTGTGTGACCTAGCGACATGGCCGTGTGATCTAGTGACACGGCCGTGTGAGTCACTCGGGCAATCCACACGGGTGTGTGGGTACTGTTCATAAGGAAAATTTTGAAATTTTGATAAAAATTCGTAGTGATTTTAAATTAATCCCGAATTGATTTTACTGCTCATATTAGGCTTCAAGGGCCCATTAAAGGGGCGATATGTTAAATTTATGATAAGTGTAAACAATTCTTTTAATTAATGACCGTAAATGAACTGTATTGACTAGTAATACCCTGTAATTCTGTTTCAGATACAGATAAGGGTTAGGGGGTCTTACATATACTCATGTCGTTACACACATTTATGCATAATTCGATTACACACCACTAATCCCATAAACTCAAATTCATTAAAAAGGGGCTCCAAATCTAACATTGACACTAAGTACATGCCAACTCAAAACATAACATTCAAAATGCTATACAAACTTTGCTGAGTAGAAAAGTGAGTCTTGGATTCTGCCAATCTTCTCAAGTCCATGAGACCTAATCATCACCTATGCATGAAAATAAACAAATCTGCATGCTGACTAATGATGCTCAGTGATGCTAACATAATTAGAAAACAATGCATAAGCAAATCAACTATGTAAACTAGTTATAAATTCATTATAAACAAACCTATATCAATAATCATTATCACATGTTCTATTCTTTAGTCCTTTCTTATGAATCCTCTTTTAGTTTAAGACTTATTTATTATCATCTCAATAAGCCTTCAATGCTTAACACTACCATATCTAATATCAACATTTAGATTCAAACCATAGCATTATAGTTATCTCAATCTCATTTATAAGCATGTGGAATTCTCATATTCATGTCTTGTTTTCATAATTTGAATACTTTGATTCATTCTTTAGCATCATCAACCCCCAAGGCTCGTAACACGCACTTCATGTAATCTTTCTCATGCTATCATTCATCTCATTTACATTACGATTAAATGATCAATTCAAGCATATGCTATTCAAATAATTCAATTCTCATTTCAACTTATATAATTAACTTGGTAGTATTTATGTTTGATCCTATTAACCATACACAGACTTAAGATCGAATACATGGATTAAACCACCAACACGCCTATATGTCCACCCTAGATCATCGGCACGTAACCAAAGTAATACATGTTTAACACTCATTAGTATATAACCAAAGTAATACACAACTGGTGCTACAATATATGTGTATATATATATCCACCCTAGATCATCAGTACGTAACCTGTAACAACTTGAAATTTAGTGGTATAAAAAATTATGGTTTTACGACTTCGTTTCCATAAATTGAGTCAGTAAATATTAAATATTAATATTTATGTGTATAATATATTGTTATACTAAAATTTGGATAGTTAATTTTCCCGAAATTATGTTTAATTAAGGCACGGGGACTAAATTATAAAATCTAATTGTTGTGAATTTTTAATTATTTAATGGATTGGGGACTTAAATTGTAATTAACCAAAGGTCTAAAATAGAAATTAAACCATATTCAAATATTTATTAGTGGACGACATGATGTGTGTTAATTAGATTAAGAATTAAATATTAATGTTAGTTAATTAAGATTAAAACACATTAATTTAAGTATAAATACTAATTATAATGGAAAGGAATAAATACTAATTATAATGGAAAGGAATAAATACTAATTATAATGGAAAGGAAGAGAAGATGTTGTCATCTTCATCTTCAAGCAATAGCAAACAAAGAAAGAAATAGAAAATAAAGCTTAAGGTTTACCAAGTTTTAGCCATACATTTTGGTATGAAAATTTGGTCATTTTCTTGTAATTTTTATACATTTGAGGTCATGGAAGCTTGATTTAGCTAGCTCATGTATCAACCTGTGAAACTGTTAAAGTTTTAGAGAGTTTACATTGTTGAGAATTGAATGATTGAGGTGTTAAATTGATAGAAATTAAGCTTAGTTTAAGAAAAGGACTTAATTGTAAAGTTTAATTGCAAGTTTTGTACATTAGGGACCAAATTGAATAAAATGAAAAATATTATGAAATTTAAGTATGAATATAAAGTAGAAGGTCCCTAATAAAAATAGGTGAAATTGGATTTTAATCTGAAGATCTAGATCAAAAGTTATGCTTCTCCCAGGTTTAAGGGCTAAATTGAATAAATTGAAAAATATGTGTGACTTTGTAATTGATTGTGATTTTAACTAGAATTTGATATTGTGTATTGTTGGATTATTATTCGTAGCGAAATATGGCGCAAGACTATCGAGAGGGAAAGAAAAGATAAGAGCCGATGACGAGTGACTTAAGTTTTCAGTTTGTATCTCTATGTCCCGAGATCAATCTAATTATAGAATATTCATGGCATTATGCATTATATAATTTTGAGGTGAGTTGTTAATGATTATTGAGTTGAAATGCTATGGTTGAAATTGAATATCTAGATAGAGACTAAATTGAATGGAATAAAAAGTTGTATGACATAGCTGATATAGGAAATTTGTATGAAATTGAGCTGAATTATGTTACATTATATGATGAATTGATGTTGAACTGAGAATAATGGGATGTGAATTGAACGATGTGATAAAATTGGAAATTGGTTACTTTATTAACTGTACAGGCTTATACTTCAGTTTAGCTGATGATCCACTCTCATGCCAATATATTTGCTTCGATTTATCTAATGATGCACCTATGTGCCAATACAATTGCTTCGATTTATCCGATGATGCACTTACGTGCCAACATGATTGCTTATGTTTATCCGGTGATGCACTATGCATGCCAGTATAATTGCTTCGATTCATCTTATGATGGATCTTATGTGCCAGTATAATTGTTTCAGCTTGCCTGATGATATACTATGTGTGCCAGTATCTTTCCTTTAGTATATATGATGATGCACTATGATGCCAGATTGAGATGCAGGTTAACTAATTTATATATTCGTCTTGAAATCCAAGTCACGTTAATAGGTAAAATAATTTTGAAATTAGTTAATTGATATTTGAAAATCAATTCAACATTATGAAATTGTATTACAGGTACGTATTTGTGATATACAATTATTGTTAGCATGTGAAAGATCATACGAATTAGTTGAATTAGCCTAAGGGTCGATACAGAATGATAATGGTAAGGGTCGATACAGAATGATAATGGTATATTTGATTTCAATTTGAGATTGATATATAGAATTGATTGAATGTAATAGATTGAAAAGTAATGTGAATGTTAAGTATGTAACAACCAGAAATAGGGCCTAGTCGGAATAGTGATTTTAGGACTACAGATCCGACATTAAAATATTTATTTTATGATTATTATGAGGTCTAGAATATGAAAATATGTATGTGCTAAGATTTCATGAAGAAATTCTTTGAGTAAGGTGTCCAATTAGAAATCAGGGACTAAATTGAATAAATTGTAAAACTTGGATTCTAGAAGAAAATTGTATGAAATTAATTTAGATTATAAATTAGAAGGTCTTAGAGAGCAATTTTCCCAATTTCTAAGTTTTTGGACAAAAATGGGCATGCATGGATGAAATTTTAAAGAAAGGGCTTAAGGGCATTTTGGTCATTTAGCATTTTAGTGAAATAAAATGAGAAAAATGAACCAAAATCAGCTCATTTTCTTCTCCATGCTACAGAAACTTCAAAGGGACTCCATAGCTAGGGTTTTCAACATTTTCAAGCTCAATAGTAAGTGCACCCAAGCCCCGTTTTTTAATGTTCTTTGTATTTTTGAAATCCCGGTAGCTTACTCTCTCCATTTCTACCCATATTTCATGCTGGGGTTCATGTTTAAAAATTTACCCATGCATGAGTTACTTGTATTTTGATGATTTATGGAGGGATATGAAAGTTGGATGTGTGTTAATCATATTTTGAGTTACTTGTATTTTGATGATTTATGGAGGGATATGAAAGTTGGATGTGTGTTAATCATATTTTCCTAAGTGATTTTCATGAAAAACCCCTAAAGGGACCTTTTTGCAAAAGTTGTTAAATATGTGGTAGAAATGTGAAAATAATGGAAAATGTGGGCTGCCATAAGAGGGAAAAGTGTTTAGCTAGGCTTGGGTAAGATAGAAATTGCATGTGTTTCATTATACAAGCCTAGGGACTAAATCATAAAAATGTGAAAGGTTAGGGGCAAACTGGTCATTTGGAACGGGGTGAAATTTAGGCTAAAAAAGGTACAATGTGAGTTATTAATAATTAATTTTTACTGTTATAGACCCTGAGGGACAAATTCCAAATGTCGATAGAGGAAAACGAAAGGTTTCGGAAAAACTGAAACACAACACCGGAATGAGTACCAGGTAAGTTCGGATAACTTAAAGTGAACTTAAAATGTGTCTAATTATATGATTTATGAATGCATGATGATTGTATTTATTAATGGCATAAAATCATATGAAATGCATCTTTGTTAATGATTTGTTGGAAAATATCTCAATTGAGGTTAAAAAGGGAATTCGATGGATAAACCATGATTAACATGTGAACTGAGATCCTGCATGTGTTGCAGAAAGGATTTAGCCCGGATGGGTAATCTGACGATCTCAAGTATAAAAAGGATCTAGCCCGGACGGGTGTTCCTTGAATGATTGAGCCTTCCGAAGAATATGTGTGCATTATGGATTTAGCCCGGATAGGTAATCCGATTAGGGTTTGAATTTAGCCTAGACTGGTAATTTAGATCCGAGCTCAGTAAAGGTGTTTGTCGTTATAAGGGATTTAGCCTGGACTGGTAATCCCGACATCACCTTATGAGTTTATATTACGGAGGATTTAGCCTGGACTGGTAATCCTGTCGTAAGATGTGAGGCTCGTGGGAGTGCATACCTGAAATGATCATTCGTATGAATTGACGGTGATTGGATAATCCATCGAGATTTCCTAAAAACTCAACGAGACTAACACAAGGTATATGTACAAATGACATGTTGAATGACGAGCTCATCTAAGATAAATTACATGGTGTTTTGTTATGTGACTAACTCATTGATTGAGTGCATGTGATAGGGACACCATTTTCATATTTGTTGGTTCCATTATCTAATAAGGATGTATGTTAAATAATCGGTAAGTTTACTTTCCAGTTATTCGAGCTTACTAAGCATGTAAATGCTTACCCCTCTCTTTTTCCCGTTTTTAGAGCTCGAGGACTAATAAAGATTGGAAGACGGTTGGAAAGTCTACACACTATCAACTAATTCAGCTTTGGTATATAGACACTTATGTTTTGTTCAATGGCATGTATAGAACTTTTAAGTATTTTTTTATATGTGTCATTTTATTTTCAAAAATGAAGGCATGTAAAGTTATACTTATCTTTTTGTATATGGCCATGGAATTGGCTTATTTTGAAGTAGGCTATGACCTACAAATCTATGCATGTTTATGTTCATACGTGATGGCTTGGTTATAATTGGAAATGAGTTATAAAAATGAGTCAATGTCAAGTACACATGGAAATCCTTAAATGCAAGATGAGAATTAACTTAGCATGTATGAAACCAATGACATGAGGTTTACATGCAATGAGGTTAATCAAAGTTTCATATATATAAGTGTATAATTTGGCCTTCACATGCACTGAAGTAACCTATAAGTGTAATTGGTTGGTAGAGAGTGACCAAGGGCTTGGAAAATAGCCTAACAAGGTCTACACAGGTAGACACACGGGCGTGTGTCTAAGCTGTGTGTGACACACAGCTTACTCCCATGGGTGTGTGGTATGGCCGTGCATCCCCTGCACCTAAATTTTTAAGTCAGTGTTGTGCACGGGCTAGACACACCGGCGTGTGTCTTGGCCGTGTGTCCCTAATTTTATGATGAGGTTGAAGTCCGTGTTGCACATAGGCTGAGGGCACGGGCATGTCCCAAGCCACACGAGCGTGTGTAACCACACGGCCCCACCACACGGGCGTGTCACACTTCAAAGTAAGAGAAAATTTTCTAAAGTGCCCAAAGTCTATCGATGTTTTTGGTTTTGTCCCGTATTGCCTCTAGGTGTGTTTTTGGCCTCGAAGGCCTGTATAAGGGACGAGAGGTATATGTTGGAAAATTTTTAAGTTCTGGGCAAAATTCGGTGAACCGATTTAGTAAGTCGTAAAGGTGAAATACCGGTAATGCCTCGAACCCTATCCCAGCGTAGGATACGGGTGTGGGGTGTTACAAAGTATACTGGTATGATATGTTAATTAGTTATTAATTGAGGTAGTATGTTTAATAGGTTCTTTTGGTATAAATAAAGTATCTTGTAGCACATGTATATTGTTATATGTATTGAAGAATGGTGTAACATCCCCTACCCGTATCTGTCGCCGGAATAATGTACGAGGCATTATCAAAACTTACGGAACCAATTTCCATTTACCCGAACCAAGTATCATTTTTTTATCAAAAATTATTATTATGTCTCTTAGATGGACTTCCAAAGCCCAAATTATGCATCGGGACCAGACCGAAACCAAGTTAGAATCACAGGGAATTTTTCGCAAAATCCCAAAATTATACTTACTCTAGCCATGCCAATAACTAGGTTACAAACATCCATTTCCATGTAAACGTTGGTATTTAGTCTATACATGCCATTCTTTCAAAATAAGTCATTTTCATATACCAAAAGATATGGGTTGATAGTATGATAAGGCTCCGACTAATCTCCAACCTTCGAGCTCCCGAGCACTACAAAATAGGGAAAAGGAGAACGGGGTAAGCACATGGTGCTTATTAAGTTCATGCAACAAGAATTATACTTACCATACTTATACATCCATCATTTAACAACACAAGCACACATCCAATTCACATAAACATATACCTATCACATACAAACTCAACTTTTTCATTAGTTAAGTAACATCATATAAATTCAATACAAAGATAAATGATTAATGAGCTCATCAAATTCCATAATTTTCATGTTCTTTCATTTCTCATATTTATCCCGTTGAATTTCTTAAAATTTTGATAGATATTCAGTAGTACACTTTTGTGTACAATTTCGGGTCCGTCAATTCGTACACATAGGGGTATATCCTTTTTCCAGAGAGCACACTCCCATGAACCTCATTTCTTATAGCGGGATTACCAGTCTAGGCTAAATCCCCTACAATGACAATTACTCTAATGAGCTTAATATGGATTACCCGTCCAGGTTAAATCCATTTCACATATATTCTTCGGGAGTGCTAATATTTGGATCACTCGTCTAGGCTAGATCCTTTTTACCGTCAATTCCCTTTTCAGTGATCCATCGAAGCCCATTTCATTCAACCGGGATTGGTTTCCCCTTTTTTTATCAAGAATTATCAATTTTTCATCAAATATCATACAATGAACATCTAAACCATATTCACATCAATAAACATACATTCCAAAGTATTTAAGAATATAATTCAAGTTACACAAACTTACCCGTAACAATTTGTAGAAGTTGTAGAGATTTCAAGGATTATTCGACAACTTTTTCCTTCCCTCGTTTATCTTCAATTTTTTGATCTATAATATAAAATTTTCCATGTATCAGCACCTAATTTTAATGTAATATATTTCACAATTTATACCTCTCAATTTTTGAAATTACATATTTACCCCAAATTTTATAGTTTTTACAATTTGGTCCCTACTCAATTAACCCCCAATTGAGCTGATTTTTCCTCAATTAACACTTTATTCTATCATCTTAAACTACTTTACAACCTTTGGAAATCAGAATTTCAGCATCAAACCTTAATTCCAAACTTTTTCACAATTAAGTCATAAAAATCAATTTCTACTAAAAACATTTAATAAATCCATCTTTTGATAGAATTAAAACTTCAAATCCATGTTTATTCATCATAAACTTCCATTACTCAACCATGGTAACTTTCAATTTCATCCATAAAATCAAAAACTAATGAATTTAATAGTAGGACCTAGTTGTAAAAGTCTTAAAAACATAAAAACTACAAGAAAAAGGCAAGACTTAACTCACTTGATGCAAAAATTATGAAATACCAGCTTAAAGAACACCTCCTATGGCATTTTGGCTGATGAAAATGAAGAAAAATCAAAAGAAATATAGATATTTCCACTTTAGTCTTAACTTTATTTAGTTAATTATGCAATATTCTAATTTTGCCCTTAAATCATCAATTTTCTTGCTGATTTCATACCCTTTCCGTCCAGCCCAAATAATTTTGAGTCTAATTTTCTTTTAAATCCTTTCTCATTAAACTCTTAAGCTATTTAATCATTCTAGCAACTTTTACACCTTTTTCAATTTAGTCCTTTCTATTTAATTGACTACCCAAACGTTAAATTTTTCTAATGAAATTTTAATATTACAATACCAAAATTTCATAAATATTTATAAAAATATTTTCAACTTAGTTTTACGAGATCGAGGTCTCGATACCTCATTTTTACCCAATTTTTCCAATAAATTTTTTTTAATTAGCCACTAAATCAGTAAAATTTTTCTATCGATATTTTTATACGACTTTCCTATCATATTAATATTCATACAATAATTTTTAAAATAAATATTATTTTTAAAACTAATTTGTGGTTATGAAACCACTGTTTCGATAACCCTGAATTTAGGCCATTACAACTCTCCCCCCTTTTAAAGATTTTCGTCCTCGAAAATCTTACCAGTAAAGAGGTTCGAGTATTGTTTTCTCATTGCCTCCTCCAGTTCCATGTTGCTTCTTCAATCCCGTTCTTTTGCCATAGTATTTTTACCAAATCCTTTGTTTCTAAGCTCCTTTGTCTCTCGTGCCAAAATTTTGACTGGTTCTTCACTATAAGTCATATCAGGCTGAATTTCAACCTCTGTCGGGGAAATAACATGTGATGGATCTGAACGATACCTCCATAGCATAGATACATCAAACATATTATGAATTCCGTCAAGCTCTAGTGGTAAAGCTAACTAATAGGCAACCGGTCCAATCCGTTCCGTAATCTCATATAGCCCGATGAATAGTGGGCTCAATTTACTTTTTCGACCAAATCGGAGTAATTTCTTCCATGGTGATACTTTTAAAAATACCTTGTCACCGACTTAAAATTCAATCTCTTTTCGTTTCAGGTCGGCGTAGAATTTTTGACGATCAGAGGCTGCTTTCAAGCTATTCCGAATCACTTTTAATTTTTCTTCAGTTTTTCGAATCAAATCAGTCCCATATAACTTTTTCTCGCTAAGCTCTGTCCAATACAATGGAGTTCTACATTTTCTACCATACAAAGCTTCATACAGAGCCATTTTAATATTGGACTTGTAACTGTTATTATAGGAAAATTCAATTAAAGACAAATATTTTTCCCAGTTACCTTCAAATTCTAGTACACAACATCGAAGCATGTCCTCCAATACCTAAATTACTCGTTCAGATTGGTCATCTGTCTGAGGATGAAAAGCAGTGCTGAAATACAACTGGGTACCCAGAGCTCCTTGTAACTTCTCCTAGAAACGAGACGTAAATCGAGGATCTCTATCAAAGATAATGGAGATTGGCACTCCATGTAGCCTGACAATCTTAGATATATACAATTTAGCCAATTTGTCTAAAGAATAATCCATACGTACTGGGATGAAGTGCGTTGACTTTGTAAATCGATCAACGTTTACCCAAATGGCATCTTTCTTCTTCGGTGACAATGGTAATCCTAACACAAAATCCATAGTAATTCTTTCCCATTTCCATTACGGTATAGTAATTGGCTGGAGTAATCCTGAGGGTACCTGATGTTTTGCTTTGACCTGTTGACATATCAGACATATTGATACAAACTCAGAAATATCACGTTTCATACCTGGCCACCAGTACATCTTCTTCAAATCATTACACATTTTATTACTTCCCGGATGTACGGACATAATACCACTGTGTGCCTCGTGTAAAATCTTCTGTACAAGCTCTGAATTCTTCGGTACACATATTATGCCTCTGAATAATAAATAACCATCAGTCCCAATCTAAAATTCTGAATCATTACCTGACTCACATTGTACCTATTTAGCCTGTAACTTTTCATCATTTTTCTAAGCTTCACATATTTACTGTAGAAATGTCGATTTAACTCTCAACTCAGTTATGACTGAACCACCATCAACCAAAGACAATCGGGCATTCATAGCTCACAAAGTAAACAGAGATTTTCGACTTAAAGCATCAGCAACAACATTAGTTTTACCCGGATGGTAATCAATAATCAAATCATAATCCTTTATCAATTCAAGCCACCTGCGCTGTCTCAAATTCAGATATTTCTATCTCATCAGATATTTCAAACTTTTATGATCAGTATAGATATAACATTTCTCACCATACAAGTAAGGCCGCCATATTTTTAGTGCAAATACAATAGAAGCTAATTCAAGATCATGCACCGGGTAATTTCTTTCATGTGGCTTAAGTTGTCTTGAAGCATAGGCTATAACTTTACCTTCTTGCATCAAGACACAACCTAAACCATTTAACGAAGTATCACTATAAATTGTAAATTCCTTACCCGACTCAGGCTGCACTAGTACAGGTGCTTTCATCAGTAGATCTTTCAGTCTATCGAAGCTCCGCAGGCATTCATCAGTCCACTCGAATTTAACATCTTTCTGCAATAGTCGAGTCATCGGAGAAGCTATCATAGAGAACCCCTGTACAAATCTCTGATAATACCCAACTAGACCCAGAAAACTCCTGACTTCAAATACATTCTTCGATGGACTCCAATTAACAATGACTGAAATTTTACTCGGGTCTACTTTGATGCCTTCAGCAGATACAATATGCCCAAGAAAACTCACCTTTCGGAGCCAAAATTCACATTTACTAAATTTTAATATTACAATACGAACATTTCATAAATATTTATAAAAATATTTTCAACTCATTTTTACGAGATCGAGGTCTCGATACATCGTTTTTACCCAATTTTTTCAATAAAATTTTTTAATTAACCACTAAATCGGTAAAATTTTTCTATCAATATTTTTATACGACTTTCCTATCATATTATTATTCATGCAATAATTCTTAAAATAAATATTATTTTTAAATTGGATTGTGGTTACAAAACCCCTATTTCGATAACCCTGAATTTAGGCTATTACAAATGGCATGAGTTATATGTGAGTTAGTTGGTATTGAATTGCAAACTGATTTTATGCATTTGATTCAAAATTTGAATAAAATTTATTTGAATCATAGAAATACCATTGAGCTTTATTGCTCAGCATACAATTTTCTTTTTTATGCACAGGTTAGGTTTGTGACGTGGTCGCTAGCATCAACTTCAACATCCAGACAAAGATCCCCGACTCAACAACATTTGTATAATTTCTTTTATTAGTTATACGACATGAACCTAAGTTGAGTCGAAATTGATATTTTAATTTGGTTATATGCTAAATACATGGAATTAGAAATGTTATAACTTATAATTAGGCATGTTTCATGGTATCATAATAGTCTAATTAGTTTTATGTTCATATACATATGTTTATAAGTGTCAGCTAGTTATATAAAGGAATTGAATGAATTGGTTGTATAATCAAATGAAATTGTTAAAATGATGATAACAGGCATGTATAAATGTTCTTTAGGCAGGAATCCGACTAGGTATGGGGATTTGGTAGAAAATTATGTGTACATGTAAATTTGAAAGGTTTTATGTGTTTACAAATAGATACCAAGACTTATTCTTTTGAGAACAGAATGTCATGTCGTGATGTCGAATGGTGGTGTCGCAATGAAGCTTGATTACCATGTCATGATGTGATGCTGGACTTTGGTCACTACAATAAGGATAGGTAGTATGTTGTGTCATGACAAGGAACTCCTTGATGTCACGACGTCAACTCTAATTTTTGAAATTGTTACAATTTGGTCCTAATTCGATCTGGAGTTAGCAATAGAGCTTTCTTAAGCTTGTATAAAACCCAAAAATGAACACAAAATATTTTATATACCTATTTAATTTATATTGGGATATTTTATGTTATAAATTGAATTGTGAATTGGTCATAGTTACTCCAATAACGAATATGGCACATTGTAAGGTGTTACATAACCGAAGTAATATGTATTATAACCAAATTAAAATGCGACTAACACGAAGACATCTCTGTATAACAAATCTTATGGTATGCCAACTATACTAAACTCTATCCAAGACTATGCAATAGGGCATTCGTAATTATAATATCCGCAAGTTCTCATATGATTTATTTAAAATATATAACATTTTCATATCTTTTTCATTTCATTAACATGCATTAATATATCATATTTTCATGGAATCACATTTTCACATAACATTTATTTAATTTTCATAATTTTCATCAAATCATAATATGAGTTCAATCACATATATTTTCACAACATCTCAAAAAATCATCATATCACAAATATATTTACCATTTGTGAGACAAAACAACATTTATTATCTTATTCAAATTAATACTTAATAGGCTATGAATTGAAATCAAATCATGAAAGCACAAATTGAAATAGGGACACTTGTCTACAACATTCGCTTTTTCTTTTTTCCCTTGATATCCCAGAGTTGTCTTTAGCTACATACGATAAATTCAATTACGAAAATGACATTAATTTCACATATAACACATTGAAACATATTACTTAAACATGAAATACAATCTTTTCATTTAAGTCCCTCAAAATCCTAATGTCCGAAATTCTCATAACTTTGATTTCATTAATCAAATCAAAATTTGACTTCACATTTATTCACTAGAAACCTCAATCTTTCAATTTATAGCATTTACTTCCAGCATCTTTTATTCTTTACAATTTGGTCCTCGATAAGGACAAGAACATATAATCCTCTCCATAAGTACTTTGGAGGAGACCATTTGCTAAGGAAGGTTTCGGGTTCCGAAGTGGGTGCATGGTTCATATTGCCTTTTTCTTCTAGCATAAGGGCATCTGTATGGCCATCATCTGGGACTGAAATAACAAACAACCTAGTTTTGCAGATCAGTGTTAGAAATCTAAGACTCTGACCTTTTCTATTGTAGCCAAGTTGACCTGCATCCAACCTCTGTGTTCCATGCGGCCATTGGATTTGGTACAGCTCCTTCTACTAGAAAAGTAATATATTGGTGAAGCAGTTTGCATCCTTGAACTTCTCTGATTGAAGATGGGAGATAATAATGGCCGTGGAGATAGATGGCTTTGAAAATTAAAAAATATATTAAAAACTTTAAAAATTTACAAAAAAATAAATTGAATTAAAAAATTTAACAAATTTAATTTGTTTTAACTTTTGTAAATTTTAAAAACTTCCAATATACTTTCATTTTTATTTATAAAATTATATATATTTAAATTTTTTTTAAAAATTATATATTTTTAGATATTTTTTTTAAAATCAAGTCATCATTACCACGTGTTACTATCTAAAAGTGCCATATATATCAAACTTAACACAGTTACAAAAAAGCACCAAAATTATTGATAGAATAAAAATCCAGGTACCAACTTGAGACAAAAAACTCACAAGTACTAATTTGGGAGAAGGTGCCAAGATTGATGGCCAAATGCATATTTAAGTCTATTTTATAATAAATGATTATAGTTATAATTATGGGTTAGTATGTAATAGACTAGAGTGTATTTTTTTTTTTTGAGAAAATTCGACTGGATTTCTAACATAAGAAAACAAAACAAAAGTTTTCTTGACACTAAAACTCAAAACAAACAGGCCCTAACACCACAGAAATAAATCAAATAAAAGGGAAATAGACCCAAAAGCAGTAAAAGGACCACGGGCCACTAAAATAGCTAACAAAATAAAAGAAAACATGAAACTTAAATCCTAAAAAAATCTCCATCCAATGTAAAACAATTTGGATCACTTTAATGTCATTTCACTTTTCTCTCGAATCGTCACGACCATTAAAAGCAGAGCTATTCATATCTTCGTAAAATCTTTAGGAGGCTTCGCTATATGTATCCAAGGCCAAATCCTATTATCGATCCGACATCTTTGCTTTAACCTCTCCATCTCTTGTTGAACCTGCTCTGAAATGCCGTTCTCCAGGTAATAACCCACACCTTCCTTCAATGCTTCCTTTGTTATAACATGCGCAAGAACATTTTATTTTTTTGGGGTAAAATGAAAGCCTATTTCTTGAAAAAATGGCTTTGCATCTTGAATATCTCTTATAATCCCTCCTATAATCTATTTGTCCCTTTCCATGCTATGACATTTTTTGATAACGGTCCTTGAATCTCCAAATATACCATATGCATGGAGGCCCAATGAAACCCCTAATCTTACTGCTTCTAACCTGGCATATGCCTCCACCGCAAACGATGAGGCAACATTTGAGTGAATGACCGACTTTGACGCCAAAATTTCCCCTCGTCTATCTATAACCACCAACCCTGTGGCGGATTTAGAAGAATACTAGTCAAAAGCCGCATCGAAGTGAATGCTTACGTTTGTCCTTCGGTCATCCTGATTATAGAGTTTGTCTGCTTCACAGATACATAGTTTTTTTCTCTAACCCATGCACTTTTGAGTTATAATTTATTATCTTTCTTGAAATGTCTCTGCTCTTTGAGATTTTATTTTCATAAATAAATTTATTTTTGTTTGACCAGAGAAGCCAGAGCCCACAGCAGAAAAGGCGACACTGCTCATCTGTCCTCTAAGTAAAGACTCATGTGAGCCATTCCCATATACTCTGAATATTATTATTGAGTACCCAAGCAAAACTTAATTGACTCCAAAATTCCTTCATTGTAGGGCACTGTCAAAAAACATGGTTGCTATCTTTCTCTGTTTGTCTACATCTAGGACACCCAACTTCAGCAATCACTCTCTTCAGTTTAAGATTAGCAAAAGTAGGGATATAGTTCCAAGAGATCTTCCATACTGTAATTTTAATTTCTGAGGGGATATGTAAATTCCATAATTTTCTATAGAAATTTTTGTTTTCGGCCTGTATAATTTCATTACTAGGAATCCGAGTAGACTTCTGTAATAGTTTGTAGGCACTTCGAACAGAAAAGATGCCTGATGGTTCTCTTCCCCATGCTTGGAAATCATCATGTATCGATCTTGCCAAAGGGATTTGCATAATATTTTTCACAATATCAACACTAAAGGTATTAACCAGAATATCTGCTTTTCATGTTCTACTGTCTTCATCAATCAACTCTGATACTAACTCCTTGTTTGTATTTCCTCTATAATTCCACAACTCGTCTGCTTCATGTCCAGGAATCCAGGAGCCTGACCAGATGGAAATTTGATCACCTTTACCAATCCTCCAACACAGCCCTTTCTCCAACAGTCCTTTAGCTGACCAGATACTCTTCCAGGTAAGCGCAGGTAAGTTACCTAATTGAACACTTAAAAAATCGGATGATGGATAATATTTGGCTTTTAAAACTCTTGCTAACAATGAATTCGGATAAATAATTAGACGCCAACCTTGTTTAGCTAGCAACGCGATATTGAACTTGTCAAGTTTTCGAAATCCAAGACTGCCCTCTTCTTTAAATGAACAGATATCCTTCCAGGCACACCAGTGAATGCCTTTCTTACACCTATTTGTTTTCCACCAGAATTTTGCTATTAATCCTTCCAATTCGGCACATAGGGACTTGGGAAGTAAAAAATAAGCCATTGAATAAGTTGGGATGGATTGTAAAACAGCCTTAATAAAAACCTCCTTCCCCCCTTGAGAAATATGCTTAATGCTCCAATTTTCAATTCGTACCCAGAATCTGTACTTCAAATTTCGAAAAGACTCTTTCTTTCTCCTGCCCACCAAATTCAGCAAACCTAAATACTGTTCTGGATCGATTGAACTACGAACTCCAAGCACTTTGGTGATCATTCTTTTTTCCCCTTC
The DNA here is from genome assembly GCA_025698465.1 of Gossypium longicalyx. Taxonomy (NCBI): domain Eukaryota; kingdom Viridiplantae; phylum Streptophyta; class Magnoliopsida; order Malvales; family Malvaceae; genus Gossypium; species Gossypium longicalyx. The sequence goes on from CM047000.1 coordinate 13,051,281, forward strand.
TTTTGTGTTATAGCTGAAGAAAATGGTGGATTTTGAGTAGTTCACATTCTGACTCGAACATGATTCATGTTCATGAAGAATCTGCTTCAATGAGTTGCTCCTCTTTCTGTAGCCTCCCCAAACAAAATGCAATCATCTGCAAATAATAAATGTGAAATCTGTGGACCACTTCTACTTGCCTTGACTCCTCGAACTATTTTTCCTTTCAATGCTGACCTCATAAGACTAGATAATCCTTCCCCACAGAACAAAAATAAAAATAGACTCAGAGGATCCCCCTGTCAGAGACCTCTAGAGGGAAGAAAAGTGTGACCGATATAATCATTAATAGCCACCGAATAAGACACTGTAGTGACACATTTCATCAGCAAGTCAACCGAATCTGAATCAAAACCCATTTTATTCATTATTTCTTTCACAAAACTCTATTCGACCCTATCATATGCTTTGCTCATATCCAGCTTCACTGCCATAAACCTTTTTTCCCCACTCTCTTGTGCTTTAAAGTATGAAGAATCTCATAGGCCAATAGTACATTATCAAAGATTAACCTTCTGGGCACAAAAGCACTTTGTGCTGAACTAATACATTTATTTATCACAATTTGGAGACGATTAGCAATAACTTTGGCAATCAATTTATACAGCACATTACACAAGCTAATAGGTCAAAATTGAGTGATAATCAAGGGATTCGCAACTTTCAAGTTAACACAATATTTGTCTTATTAATTAGGCTAATATCCATACCTTCGTTTAGTGCGTTAAGGTAATAAGATGAAACTTCTTCCCCTATAATCGACCAGCATTTCTGATAGAATATTGCTAGAAAACCATCCTCTCCTGGTGCCTTTGTTGGGCCCATTTCTTTTAATGCCTCACGTATCTCCTCCTTCGAGTAACGTGCCTTGAGTTTTAGATTATCTTCTTCTTGGACATAGCGATCAATTCCCTCTAAAATGTTATTATAATCTCCTCTTCTTCCAGCTGAGAACACATGTTGAAAATACGATCTTGCTATTTCTTTCATTTCCTCCAAAAATTTTATTTCCCTACCATCATCCGTTTGTAATTTTTTAATAAGATTCCTCGGTCGTCTCTGCATTGCTTGCTTATGGGAAAAGGCAGTATTCCTGTCACCTAATTTCAACCAATTAATACGCGCCCTTTGTTCCCAATACCGCTCATCTTTTTCAATCTCTAAGTTAAATGCAATTTTTGTATCAATAAGTTCCACCAAATTGTCGTCACTTCTGTCTTCTTTTAGCAATTTCGCCAACTTTAAATGGAGGACCTCCTTCTTAATTTTTCTACTATGTCGAATGCCATCAGTCCAATTCTTTAACCCTCTTCGAACACAGTCCAATTTATTAAGTAAGTCCCCATTTGAGCTTTCCCATATACTCTTAACCTTTCCCAAGAATGATTCCTTTATAACCCACCATGCTTCAAACTGGAACTTTCTTTTAACTTGCCTCTTAACTTCACGTCTTGTGGTTATAAGCAATGGACAATGATCTGAGAAGGAATGAGGGAGATGTCAAACTTGATACTCTGGAAAGAGAGACACCCAATCATCATTAGCTACACATCTGTCTAAACGCTCCTAGATATTATTTTCTGGAAAATTACCCCTTTCCCATGTGAACCAGTTCCCAGAAAAGCCCAAATATGATAAATTACAATCTTCCAGTGCCTTTCTAAAAGCTTCTATTCTCTATTCCTCACGAAGTAAACCACCTTTTTCCTCAAACCCATATAGAATTTCGTTGAAGTCTCCACATACCATCCATGGAAGTTCTTCAGCATGACTCAACTGTCTTAATAGTCTCCACGTTGCATCTCTATATTGATGATAAGGTGATCTATAGAACCCAATAAATCGCCATTTATGACATTCATCCACATCTTCTATTATCACATCAATATGCCTTCTCGAGAAACTTTGAAGTTGAACACTGATATCTCCTTTCCAAGCCAAACATAACCCACCCCTAGAACCACTTAAGTCGACGTCAATTCCATTAAGAAAACCACAACTTCTGCGAACTTTTTCCATATGACTTCTGCAAACTTTTGTCTCCATAAAGAAGACTATTTGAGGATTATATAACTTCAGCGAATGCCGAAGTCTACAAACTGTCCGTGGACTCCCCAATCCACGGACGTTCCAGCTTAAAATTTTTATTGCTTCCGATCGGCATGCCTTGTGGTAGCCGCCGGTAAATAATTAACTTCCTTTACTCCCTTGCTTCGTGTCACCTTAGAATTGACCTCTTCACTTCCTGTTAAATCTTCACCTTCCCCTCTAGCTCTCTTCTTACCTTCCTCTCCAATTAACACACTATCTTCAAGATCATGATCCATAGTAGTGGGCAGATAAACTAGGAAGGAATTGTCGCCCCTTTGATGAGAATTAAACAATCTCCCTTCTAAATTAAAACCAAAACAGGATCAATATTATTCTTGATTTCAGCATTTTTCCAACAACCCCCAACTTGTTTCCTGGGATTTTACGCCCCACTCGACTTCCTCCCCATTCGCCCTCCCCATTCGCCTTCCCCTTCCTCACGTAACCAAACGCTTTTCATAGTAAGAGCTCTTCGGGACTGAGCTCTCCATTTCAGCAATTTCCACTCCTACCGCCATTTTTTCTTCACAGAAGGAATCACTATGGCCCAATCTACTGCAGTAAAAACAAAAAAGTGACAATCTTTCATATTTAAAATGAACATATGAGCATTGTCCATTAAACATAAGCTGTTTCTTTTGTTTCAAAGGATGACAAACATCAAATTTAACTCTTAAACGCATATAATTACGATTTTCTTTCCCTAAATTAGAACCATCATACTCCATAAAAACCCTATGAAATTTCCAAGTTGTAAAGCCAGATGCTCAGAGAAAAGCGCAATAGGAATATTATAAATCTGAACCCAAAAAGGAGTAAGAATTAGAGGGACTTTCAAAGGATCCTCCCCCCACTATAGCTTGTATAATACCAATAAATGATTATTAAAAGTCCAAGGAGAACCTTCAAAACTCTCTCCATATCCATAACGTGAAAAAACTGAAACAAATACCTTTTCTCTCCCAGATCCCGGATTTGAACACCCCATACAGGATGCCACAGATTTGCCATGGTACTTTTCATTGCTGGAAAGTGGATGATACTGGCTGTTAAAAAACAGCCCACTAGATGAAAAACTCCTATCTCCCTCGCTGCACTTTGTTCTACTTGTATTTGTAAGATCTCTTCTTCCTCCTCATTTATTGTTAATCCAGCAAATTCTGACTCCATAACCTCAGACCAAATTCGATTGAGGATCACAAATCTCGAACGAAAAGGAAGACAATGAGTAATACCACATTGACTATTGCAATTGGCTAATGAACATGGACCAATGAGTAATACCACGTTGAATATCACTATTTACTAACGAAAAGAAGCACTATGTAACACCTCGTCGTCCAACCCAAACAATGACTAAAAAGAACAAAACCTAAATTCTGCCAAAGAGAGCAGATAGAGACATGCTAGGGTAGCAGACTTAATTACTAGAGTATATTTTTTTATTCCACAAGTAGTCTTAAAAAATTGTTGTGTTTTTTTTAAATATTTATCTTTTGTAATATTTTACTATATCCTTATAAGATACTTATCAATCCCCTAATAGTGTTTATAAAATTTTTAAATCTTTACTAATAATCTACCAAATATTTTTTCTATAATTATTCGAATGTATTATATTTATAATTGTAATTGCAATTATACATTTAACTTTAAAAAAATAATTTCGTTAAACGATACACATTTGTGAAGATTGGTGATAGTTGATTTTATTGTAGAATCATACAAGGCTACAATTAAATGAGACAATTACACAAATTTAAGAGTTATATAGCAGAAAAACATGAGGGAAAAAAGGATAGATACCTACTCTATTGAATGAATGATGTAGGATAAGGAAAGCATATCACTCAACTAATAATCATAAGGGACTTAAGTACTGAAGTGATTTTTTATCTACCAAATATATATGAGGCACGAGCTATGTGGTTGATACATTGACAGCCAGTCTCTGGACACCAACATTTTACCTTTTTCATGGTCCCATATATACATACATAAGCTAAGAATTAAATTTTTTTGGCACATTACAAACTAACCTAAGCTAGGTAAGCAGGAATAAGTTAAAGCTTCCCAAGCATTAATCAAAGTTGTCAGATGGTCAGTATATAATACATATATATAATACTGGGAAGCCGAATGCATATGTAACTATATAATTTATATTCAAAATTTATAATTTTAAAGGGTGATTAAAATTTAATTTTCATCTAACATATGATGATACGGATGTAAATTCTACCACTTTTTTTCCATTAATATTGTAATAAAAAAAAAACCTAAAGGTTAAAAAGGAGTAGTGCTTACTTGACATAGCGGCGGTGATAGGGACCAGGGAACGACTTATTGAACAGACCAACTAGCCAACTAGAAGACTAAAATGTAATAGATGTAATAGGCAGTTGAGTTGTAATCGGCCATGTCGTCCTTAGGGTTGGAACCAGTCTTTGTCATATGGGGCATATGCAAGGCTTCTTTAATTTCGAGACGAGTTCTTTGCTTCTTTATTAAAACTTGCCAAAGATGCATTTTTTTTCTCAAACTTATCTCTTAAAATTCTACTAGGCTTTTTCTACCTACCTCTCTTTTCCAACACAATATTTCTCAAATTTTATTATGGATTAGCGTTGGATCAAATCGAATAAAAAAATTTCGAGTTAATTGAGTTAATAAACCTTATTTTATTATTCTAACTTGATTTGAAATTTTTTCGAATTTACACAAGTGAAATGAAATTTGAGTCAAGTCAAATCAAATAAAATTGTTTAAGTTAAATTAAAAAATTCAACATATCAAATTAAAATTTTGTTACAGTATATTTAATTCCATGTTGAAGCATATAAATTTAAAAATTTTTTCAAAGAAAAATAATAAAAAATAAGATACTTTAGTATGATAAACTTCATCAATTAATTAACTTATTTAAGTCCCCAAATTATTATTTTAGAAAATTCTTACATTTTTAACTTTCTTTATATATTCTTTAATTTTTTTAAAATTTATAATTTTTTTAAAAATATAAATTTTAGGATTTTGATAAATATTTTGAAATTTTTTAAAATTATTTTTATTTTTTATTAAAAAAATCAATTTGCTCATTTTCAAAATTGACAGGGGCCAAAAGTGTATTTAAATTAATCTGTTATTCGAATTATTCGAATTATAAAATTCAACTCAACTTGAATTTGAAATTTAAATTAATTATTTGAGTTGACTAAAGTACTCGATTTGATTAACTCAAAATTTAAATTCTTTTTTCAATTTTTTGGAACGGAATAGAATTTTTCTCAAACCTACATTACATACAAGAAACAATAACAATAGAGTTGTAATCCTATGCGCTTACAAGTTCATCCAACCATTCAAAAGATTTCCTTTTTTCAAATTCTAACAAAAACATTAAAAAAATATTATTTTTCTTACATTTTATCCCATCATATTTGTCACTTTTGACATGTCAGTAATTAACAAATTAGTATAAAACCATATTTATCAAGAATTTAACTTATATTAAAATGATCTAAAGCAGCCAATATTTAGCATCCATGTAATCCATCAGTTATCTTGACAATATTTTAACCTAACTATCCATCCTTTTGTGTTAAACAATTAAATAAAAAGTAACCGAAAACAATGGTAAAATAAAATTTAGGGTTTATGATTCATATACCATTCGAGTTTAAGATTTTAGATTTAATGGGTGTGAGCTAATATTTAAAGTTTAATGTTTATGACTTTTGAATAAATTTTATTTTATTATCCAGAGAAATAAAACAAGAAACCTTCTATTACAAAGAATACATTTCGTCTTGTAGAACCAGAATATTAAACTCAAAACAAAAGGATCAAAATCACATGTTAAGGGTGTATAGTAGACTAATATCGTATTTAAGTTGTTTGACTTGAAAAAATTATTTGAATTTAACATGAAAAAAAATGAAAAATACTACTAAAAGAAGAAATTTAAGGATAAAAAAAAATAAAGATTTGAAAGATAGATAAATAAAGAAAAAAGAAATTAAAAGGTGGAAGATGGATATCGAATAAATCGGTGGATAATGATAGAAGAAAGTTGTCTAATTGAACCTTTGAGATATAAATTCCAACAAGTTTAATTAATGGCTCTAATCAACTCTCCAAGAAATAATCTTTAGCAAATTAAAGGATGAAGAATGAATTTTCACAACTCCTTGAAGAAAATCAAGAACAATAATTGCTTCAAAAAATCACAAGAAAAATATTTTTGCACGAAAGAAATTAACTTCAAGAATTGAAAATTTTATTAATGAAAAAAAATTGTATTTTTAATGAATAGGCTAGTTAATTACATCCAAAAATAAAATTCTCAAGTATAACGAAACTAATTAATCTAAATAAGAAGTAGTTTTAAACTAAATTTTCTTATTGACTTAGAAACACAACTCATAAACAACTTAAAATACTGTAAAAAAATATCCTAAAATTTGGAATAAGTAAATAATAAAACCTAATAAATACAATATTGAGCTAATATATAATAAAAATTAAGCCTAACAATTGAACTTAATATGATTTAAACTCGAACTAAAGCTTGAAACTCATAATTTCCTATAATAATTCCGTCTAAAAATTCTACTCGTGCATTCTTCACTAAAACGGTTATAACTTTAGGTCCTGAACTTGAAATTGAGTAACTCAAAGTGCTTTTCGAAGCTAATAGATAGATCTTCGAATGCTATAAGACAACTCAACCTAGAAATGTTTGGATCCCATCCAAAAAATCACCGTAGTTCGATTGATTTTCCAAACTTAAAAATTGATAGCTTAATTGAATTGATTTTAAAAAATTTCACCCCATTCATGTATGTATCACTACAATATTAATTTAATATGCATATTAATGAGGCTGCAAATATAAAAGGATCGTAATACTTTTGATTTTATGGTTTAAGGTTTATGGTTAGATTTTGAGGTATATGATTTAGAATTTGAGATTTAGGATTTCAAATTTAATTAAGTTTTTAAGTTTTAGGTTGGGGTTAGAATTTAAAGTTTAAAACTGGATTAAAAATAGTAAAGGAAATGAAATGAAATGAAAAAAAAAAGTAAAAAGAGAAAGAAATTATTAGATAGAATTCCAACACGTAAGATATGACCCTTCCAATAATATTACGCCTCATAAGTCTTTTTTATGAATGCTCCAAGTACAAAAACACAGACCAAGAACTATGGAATAGCAAAGGCTAATCAAAGGATACATACAAAAGGTGAAGAGAACAGTAGAAATAAACTAGAATCTAGATAACTACTACTAAAACCCGGGACTGGAGAGAACTCTAGTAGCCATTCTTGATGTTCTATATTAGATTTTGGAGTCCAGCAAATTGAGAGTAGAGATGCTAGTTAAACTGAATAGCAGTGCCCATGAAGCTTCAAGTCTTCATCTCCAAGAATTTTTCTGGTATGACACATGGGACGAATCCTCTTGCAAACGCATTGATAATAATTCAGAGTTTAATTTTAAAACTGCATTATTACCATCCAAATCCATCTTTGCCTCTTTCTTAGTTTCCTCCTAAATTATTATTTATTATCTTGTTGGGCAGTTAAAATTATTAATCCAAATTTAATTCTAGTTATTATAAACACTTTTTAATGTATGGGGCTTAAGGGTTGGAGTTTTGATCTTAAGAGTTCGTATTGTGTGGTTTGAGGTTTGGGTTTTAGCTAGATACCAATGTCAGAATTTTGAGTTTCATGTGTGGTTAAATTTATAAAAAGGAATTATTTATTTAAATTATACTAGAAATTTTATCAAATGTGTATACGCGTGAAAATTACGTATTTAGAATATATAGATGTATTTAAAAACAACACATAATAAATGATGAGAAGTATAGTTTGGAACTAATTAATAGTAATAGATGAAATATGTACGATATTAAAATTTAAAAAAATATAATCCAATCACATGCATACACTAATATACACAAATATATAAAAATTTGTATAACAAATATATGTATTAAAATTTCATATAAAATTAAAAAATTATTTTAGTTCAAATGGTAAATATAAAAATATTTTATATGCATAGTGTCCTTGGTTCAAATATTATTATAGATAATTTTTTATTGATTTATAAAAATATAAAAAGATAAAAATACTCACATAATTATATAACTTACTTTATAAATTAAATAGGTTTTTTTTTTATAATTCCGTAATTGAGTTGGAACTTAGTTGGTGAGTGACACCAACTTAATAAAAGGTTTAATAAATAGTATAGATTAATAATTTATAAAAATTATAATAAAAAAATTATATGATAATGATGTCGGTTATTCGCCTAAGGATTGACTGACTGTTAGCATAGTGGTTACGTTTTAATTAGTGTTCTCATTCATTTTACAGTTTGAGTCTAATTTTGTTCGAGTCTAGGCAAATTAGAAAATAGATACCCTACCTAGCCCGGTAGGCCTATCCCAACTTGGGTGAGGTTTGATTAAGAATTTTTTCACTTCACACTAGTTCAGCCCAACCTAAAATCAATTTAAATAAAAAAAGTATTTTAAAATTAAAATTTAATTATAAAAATATATAAAATAACAACTAAAAAATATAATTTTAATATTTTATTAATTTTTAAATAATAAAATAGATTTTTTTAGTGGCCTGACTAGACCCAAAAACGAACTTAAACTTGAAAGATATTTTAAAACTTGAAAACTTGAACTCAGCTCGACTCCATCACACTCATGAGATTATACAATGAGAATTTAATTATTCCACCCAAGTAATTATATTCATTAATTTGCTTATCAAAACAATAAAAGATTTACAACATTGTTTTGCTTGAATTATGGTAAATGTGAAACAGAAAGGACACAAGAGTCTAACCTAATGGGCTTAGCTTAGCTTATGGGTAAAACGCTTGAAATTTTTTAAGCTAAGCATTGAGAAGTACTACGGGCTTAAAGACCATTATAGCTCAGATGACATATTTATTGATGATTAAGTTCATTTCGAGAAGGATTAGGGATAGGAAAGTTATAATTTTATGTTTGTTTGATTGAAGTATTATGTTTTAATACATTTCGTAGTACATCGTTATGACCTATTATTTTTCAGAACTAAGGAAAGTTTTTACCTTTTTAGAGGTGGTCTTGCTAAGGTTTTTCATCTGATGTGTTTAAATTCAATTAAAAAATTACACTGTACTCAATACTCACGATAGTTTAAATTTTATTATAGCTTCATAATTTCTCATCTAACTTATTGTTGTTATATTTGAATTCGTTCTTTTTTTCTATGTCTGCAATATTTTTATCTTTTGTCCTTTCAGAATATTTGTGCTCTAATTATTGCTTTTACATTTTATTATGTAACTTAATTGGATCAACTTTTTAAGAACACAATGAGTTGATTGAAATATGATTAATTTTTTTCCCCTTTTTTTTTAAAACAAAAAGCATATGCTTTAAAGGAAGATGTCGAATAATACAATTTAGTTAAGATATTTTCTTAAAGATATATTTATTGATATCATTTGTAACAAGTTGAGTTACTCATAAATAAATTGAATAAGTTAACAATAGAATAGAAAAAATTCAAAGGGTATGGGAGTTTGATCACTGGAGCACCCTTTGATGCTTGAAATTGGAAAGCATGAAATTAGGTAGAGAGGTTCACATATTCAACTCTATGAATCTAACGTTCTTTTATAGACCTTTTCTCTCTACCCTATGTTGATCGAGCTAGCGCCCAAATCTAACATCTTGTTAATTGGCTCTCCTGCATTTTCAGGTTTGTTAGATTCTTTGTACATTTTGTGCTTCTTTGACCATGCTGAATGGAGAGACTGTAGAAACTTCCCGAATATGATGGAGGAGAATGCTTACGATAGCATTGGTATTCTTGTGCAGGAGAGATCATAGGTCATCTTTGTGAGAGTCAGTCCCTCAAGGCCTCAGTGGCCAGCCCATTGCGCATATGGGCTATTTATCCTTAGTGGACCGACTTTATTGTTATTTGACTAAGATGATGGCGAATAACACATAAATATTCATTTAAAAAATAAATATTCAACAAAACCTCAAAATAGTGTCCTTTACTCACCCGATAATTGTAAGTTCACAGCATCATTGTCAAGTATTAATTACAACGAAAATAAATCTTTAAGAAAATATTTTGAGGACCAAACCCATAAGAATGTGTTTAGGTGACTTTAGTTAATTGACTCGATTCACCAACTAATTACTTTATTAATATAAGCTAAAAGTCAATAAAGCAAGTGAAAATAAAAATGCACAAAATGAATTTAAGTAAATGAAACAATAAAGGACTATTCTACTTATTTGATAATTCTCATATTTAGAATTATTTTAGTATAGTTTTTATTGTATTTTAGAAGTTAATTTTAATATTTAGGTTAGTCTTTATTACTTATTATAGTTTTTCGGATTAATTCTATTTCATTATAATTTTGTTCAATTTTTATTATTTTTAGAGTTAATTCAGATTTACTTGCTATTTTTTTCTCCATTTTAGATGTCGAATTAAGAATGGAATATTTAGAGCATAGAGTAAAAAGTGGTTAAGAAATGTCTTTGACTCCATTGGATCTAATTCATGTGATGGAGCATGTTCTGTAATCAGAAAATTTTGACAACAAACAGCCTGCTCCATCGCAAATTCTATGTTCGGTGGAGTAGGACGATAAAAACCATAAAAATAGAGGTGACAAATTATAAGAAAGAAAAAGGAGGGAAAGAGTAAGGAGACCACTTGGAGGCAAAAGAAAAACTCTCACACCAAGAGAAACTTCAAGCTTGCAAAGACAAGAAGAAAATATGATTATTTCTTTAACTATTTTCTCTCTAGATTATTCCTTTTTACTTTTTATCAATGCAAGTTTGTTTTGAATATCTTTTTGTGTTGTTTTCTCAACTTATTATGAACTAAACTCTATTTTCTTGGAACGATGATGGATCCTATTTTTTAGTTAATTAATTTATTTTTCTTCAATTTTTTTGATCATTGTTAATTATTATTTAGTCTTGTAATTAATTAGATAACCTTGATATGTATTAGACGAGAAAGTTAGGGTTGAAATCTAGATTGAATAGATTGAGATTAACTTTAGTAGTATTGGCAACCGAGTTAATTTGAGACTAAGGTATAAATATATCTAATGCTCTGATCAACCCAATAAGTTTGTTCTTAGTGACTTCACTTAAGTTTCCTAGCATAGAAATATAGTTAATGGGGAAAGGGAATTGACATAGCTAGATACTAGAAGAGTCTAATTAATGTCATTGAATCCTAACTTAGTAATTACATATATTGAACAATTGAGAGAGAGATAATTGATTCTTAGAGTCTAATCAAATTGATTCTTAGAGTCTAATCAATTAACAAGTAGAGATGATACTTTGGTTTCCATCTTTTCTGTTGGTTATACACTCTTAACATTCTTAATTTTCTTCATATAATAATTTTGGTTTTTGTCAAAGCAAGGTACTAAACGAAAGGTTTTCAGGTTTTTAAATGAAAGACATTTCTAGCTTTAGGAACAAAGATGAACAAATGGAACGACCTCTAGGTTTGCAAGTTTTAATAATGACATTGGGGCCTTTCATCATTTTGAACCCAAATGTTACATCTTTACTCGACGGAAACAGCTTCATTATTCTTTTTGACATCACAAAAATTGAAGAAAAAAAACCCTTTTCACTAGCACTTACATGCCTTCAACAGACCTTACTGGTGGGTATCAGGTCCTCTAATACATTGACCCTATCTAGCCCAAACACATCAAGCTCAAATAACTTTTTTTTCTCTTGAAATCTAGCAAAGATAAAGTGATTCTTAGGATAAACATTGAAAGGTTTACTTAAAGATTTTTATGGCTAAAGAAGCTGCTGGCCATGATCCAAGAGACGCCGAAATGAAGCGGCAGATTTGGATGGTGAAGAGCTAACTTGGGCTGCGAGGAAGCCATCATCTTATTTCAAGTCAAATTGGACGGTGGATTTGAACCGGTCAGAAGTTTTAGTTTTGAACTCCAAGCTTAGATCTACATGTGTTAGGATATTATTATAAGATATTATCTTTTAAGAATATCTAAATATGTTGTATATTATTGTATATCTTTTAAGCATATATTTAGGAATCTATTATATATATTTCCTCTTTCTACTTTCCTATTTCTACGTGGCTACTGCTGTATAAATATTATTTATACTCTTAAGGCCTATCAATAAGATTGAAAGGGATTACCCTATTCTTTTGATGGTATTTGAGCTTGGTGTTTAACACAAAAAAAAAATTTCATTGTTCTAAATGGTTGGCAACAATTCTACATTTCAATCGCCACCAACACCAATGCAAAACACAACAGGGGCAACACAACCGTCGGGGGTGGCGACACTTCCTAGTTTTACCATTGAGCAATGATAGCCTCTTCTGGCGGTGTTCGGTAATACACAATCCACTACTAATCAGTTGAATGGTAAGTCCAAGAATAATTGGATTATTGATACGAGGTGTTCAAATCATATTATTGATGATCTTATTTGTTTGACGAATGTTAGAGAAGTTGTAGCATGTTCCGTAGGACTCTTTGATGGCCAAACAGTGGTGGCTACCCAAGAAGGAATGGTTGAATTGATAAGCAAAATTCATTTAAAATATGTTTTTTTACATTCCTAAATTAAACTACAATTTAATTTCGGTTTCACAATTGAATGATAAAATGAATTGTTTTGTCCAATTTTCTACTAACATATGTGTTATTCAGAGCCTCTACTCGAGGGAGTTGATTGGACTGGATGAGAGACGAGATGAACTTTACTAGTTCTAGCAAATATCTACAGTCAAAGCGGTTTCGATTGAAGCTTTATCCTCTTTGGAACTTTGGCGTAGAAGATTGGGTCACCTTTCCGAGAAAGTACTGAAGTTACTTCCCTATGTGCTATCTAAGACCTCCACTCGAGGGATTTAATTGGAGCGGGTGAGAGATAGGATGAACTTTACTACTTCCAACAAGTGTCGACAGTCAAAGCGATTTCGATTGAAGCTTCATCCTCTTTGGAACTTTAGTGTAGAAGATTAGGGTCACCCTTCCGAGAAACTAGTGAAGTTACTACCCTATGTTAGTAACTCTAGATATCATTTGAATAAAGCATGCGAAATTTTTCATCGTGCTAAGCAAACTAGAAATATCTTTTCAATTAGTGAACGGAAAGCTACTCGTATTTTTTAGTTAGTTTATTGTGATTTATAGGGTTTTTATGACATTCATTCATCTTGTGGATCTCATTATTTTTTGACAATGGTTGATGATTTCTCTGGTGCTGTTTGGGTATATCTACTGGTTAATAAGAATGAGGTTTTCAATATTTTCATGTCATTTAATGCTATGATTGATCGTCAATTTTTTCAATAGATAAAGTTTGTTAGAAGTGATAATGGATTATCATGTAATTTAATTTTCTCCAGGATTATTTTATTACAAAGGAATCTTTCTCAAACATCTTGTAATGGTACTCCTCAACAAAATGGGAGAGTAGAGAGGAAACATCAGCATATTTTAAATATGGCTTGTGCTTCATGTTTCCAAGAAAATCTGCCTATTTAGGGGAGTGTGTTTTAGTTGTTTCTCATCTTATCAATTGAACTCTTTCGCCTATTTTTCATGGTAAGACACCTTATGAAATGTTGTTTGGTAGACCTCATTTGTTTGATGATCTTCATGTGTTTGTTTGCTTATGTTTTGCTCATAATCAAAGTTCTAAGGATGATAAGTTTGCTAGTCAAAGTTGAAAGTGTGTTTTTGTTGGGTATCTTTTTGGCAAAAAGGGTTGGTATTTATATATATGGATTCTAATAAGTTTTTTGTTTCTCGTGATGTAAAGTTTTTTTAGGATTTTTTTCATATTTGGATGGGAGTACTGCAACCATTGAGCCCGACCATGTTGCTCTATCATATGGGAGTGTAGACGTAATTTTTATACATATTTTGGTGAGTTAAATGTGTCATAGCCTACGACAGTTCCTCCACTTATTACTCCACAGCCTGTGAGTTTGCCACATACGAATTCTTTGACACCTATGGTGTCTTCTTCCTCTGATGACATAATTGTACAAGGGGCTTTGGGTAATGATACGTCTAAATTGGGATGATGGTATAAGGAGAAAGTTCCCTTAGTGAAGCTTCGAGATTTCGTCACTCGTACCGCCATAAAGAAAATTTCATCTCCCGCCTCACCTGCTTTATAGCCTTCCTCAGGTACTCTATTTCCTATAGTGCATTATGTTGATTGTGACAAATTTACTATGAAACATTGAAATTTTCTTGCAACTATTACTTCAAGGGTCGAGCCATAGTATTTTAAAGAGGCTGTGAAGGATGTAGGATGGCGTGATGCTATGCAAAAGGAGATTCATGCTCTAGAGGACAATGACACTTGGTCTATGAGGCACTTCCTTCTAGAAAGAAAGCTCTAGGTAGTAAGTAGGTGTACAAGATTAAATAAAAATCCGATGGAATATTGAGAGGCTTAAAGCTCGTATTGTTGCTTTTGGCAATCACTCGGTAAAAGATATTGGCTATAATGAAACTTTTGCTCTTGTGGCAAAAATGGTGATTATTTGTGCTTTCTTAGATATTGTTGCTTTGAAAAATTGGGAGTTACATCAGATGGATGTACATAATATCTTTATGCATTAAGATCTTGATCAAGAGGTTTACATGAAGCTTCCTCTAGGTTTTGCCCTTGATAAGCCTGGAATGGTTTGTCGTTCGCAAGTCTTTGTATGGGTTAAAACAGGCTCGTCGGTGTTGCTTTGCTATGCTGGTTATTGCACTAAAAGGGTATGGATTTCTTCAATCATATTTTGATTATTCTCTCTTTACGTACTTTAAGGGATCTGTACTTTAAGGGATCTGTACACATTAATGTGCTAGTTTATGTTTATGATTTGCTTATTTCTGATAATAATTTTGCTGCTTTGAAAACTTTTAAGAGGTATCTCAATTCTTACTTCCATATGAAGGATCTCAATGTTTTGAAATATTTTTAAGGGATAAACGTAACTCATAGTTCTTTGGGTATATTTTTATTCAAAGGAAATACGCACTTGATATTATTTCAGAGACAGGTCTTTTAGGAGCAAAGCCCACAGGATCGCCAATAGAGCAGCATTATAGTTTGACACATGCTACAGGGGCATTTTGAATGATCCTGAGTCATACAGATGGTTAATGGGTTGTTTGATTTATTTGGAAATGACCTGACCTGACTTAGCATACTTGGTTCATATCTGATCTCATTTTATGCATGAGATGAGGCAGGAGCATTGGGACGTGACTCTGCGTGTTATTAGGTACTTGAAAGGCTCTCCTGACCAAAGGGTTCTATTGAGATCTGATAGTAATTTGTCCTTAAAGAGGTGGTGTGATTTGAATTGGGTTGCTTGTCCGTTAACTCGACGTTTGCTTACTGGTTGGCTTGTCTTTTTGTGACAATCTTTTATTTCCTGGAAAACTAATAAACAACATATTGTGTCTCAGTCTTCCACTAAGGCTGGGTATAGGTCTATGACTTTCGTAACTTATGAGTTCAAGTGGCTGAAGCCCTTACTATTGAGCTTGGGTGTTCATCATCCTAAAGCTATTCCTTTATTTTGTGATAGTCAATCTTCTTTGCATATTGCACAGAATTCTGTATTTCATGAGCGTACTAAACATATTGAAATGGATTACCGTTTTGTTAGAGATGTAATTTAGGATGTGTTGATTGTACTTTCTTATGTTCTGACTTCCATTCAGTTGACTGACATTTTTACAAAGGCACTTGGTAAATCGCAATTTGAATACATTTGCAATAAGTTGGGCATTTATTATATGCATTGTAACACCCCTAACCCGTATCCGTCGCCAGATTAGGGTTACAGAGCATTACCGTACAATTAGGAACATTTAAACTTAATATCATTTAATAAAATAATCAAATCATATACATGCATACCGTCCTTAAATCGAGCCCTTGAGGCCCAAGAAACACCATAGAAGCAATTCGGGACCAATTTGAAATCATATGAAAAGTCTAGGAAAAAGTCATAAAAATTTGGAAATAGGGGTCACACGGCCATGTCACAGCCTGTGTCGTCACCCATGTAACTCTTTGAGTAGGGTGACAAGCTCGTGTGCCAAGCCGTGTAATTCACTGACTTGCACCCTAAAGAAATCATCAGATAACACACGACCGTGTTGCCAGGCCGTATGGCCCCAAATCTACCTAAAATCATACCATTTCTAGTCCATATCATATATGACCTTTCAACCTATTTAAGCATACTTCAAGGGAACCTGAACATTACCAACACATACACTAAATGCCATTTCAAAGTCCTAAGTTAACTAACCAATGTGTCATTCAAATACACCATATATGCATCCAAACATTATCGATCTGACATGTCAATATTGTATTATTTCAAGCATGAATACCTAACTTCATTATGTAACTAGATCACATCAAAAAAGACCATTTCCAAACCATCATTATCATACCATATGACCACACATATCAATTACCTAACATGTTCATAAGCTATATTTCATACTTATCAACTTAGTACATATAGGTACTAAAACATACCACATTTAACCATCATCAACCGTTCAAAACATACTATAAGATCATGATTTTAAATCACTATAAGTGGTCAAGATGACCTTATTTATCAAGCCATAGAATTCCATAATATAAACATAACTTCAAGACATAAGCATAATAACTCAACCATTTAGTACATCCATGAGCCATCAATACAAAAGGCCTATACATGATAATATTGCCATTTCCATACATGATAACTTAGCTCATAAATGAACTTAACCATATTTCAAGTAATCAATTTCAAGTCATTAACAAGATGCCAAGATAACTCTAAAAACAAGCAGATCAAAGTCAGTAAAATCACATAACTTGGTAGAGCATCAAAATGTACCAAACCAACCTAGCTTTCCAAAGCTTATACATGCCAAAACACTATTAACATATAAACCATAATATCATCACAAAGCACACTATACATATCATTGTAAACCTTAAAAAAATTACTCAAAAACTACCAAATTGTCCACTAGATAGTGTGATAGATCTTCGACGAACTTCCAACCGGTTGAGCTTCTAACAATCTGTAAAGTAAAGGAAAATAACTACGTAAGCAATGAATGCTTAGTAATCTCGTATAAACTTTAAACATAATATACCATTTCAATAATGAACTTTATAAATACGTATAAACCTTTACCAGTGCCATAAGATTAATAAAGCCTATATAACACCATCAAAATCACAAGTTAGCATACTTGTTCATGATACATATGAAATCAACCATATATATATATATATAAACACAACATTTAATTCATCATCATTACCATATGATCATGTTTCATTCCATTAGCTTACTTGTCGTTTCCAAATGCTTAGCAAAGCCTAAACAACATCATCAAATCACAAGTTAGTGCACTTGTCCATAATATAAATGAGTTCATCCATAACATAAGTAGATTTCTCATACATAAGTACATCATTTAATTCATCAATATTTTTATAACGTCGTGTTACATCTCAATTGTGAACTTACCATTTATTCCCTTTTCTTACTCGTTGAACCATATAGAATTACATCGGATACTCGAGAAAGCTCACACATAGTGTGCCTTTACATATAACCGTAACCTTTCCTTTACGTCATTGCTCACACGAGCTGTGAAATGGGCCTGCTCACACGAGCTGTGGGTAGGAATGTAAGCCACATGATGCTGCTCACACGAGCTGTGGAGAATCCGTAACAAATGCAGGACCTTAGCCATCAGTAGGACATTCGAGACCAGCACCCGAAATATGAAATCCCTAATGACATGTCATTTATATCCTAAGAATTCCAAAGGTTCAATCGAGTTTCGATAACTATCATAGCATCGCTTTGTGTATACATCACTCAATCAACATTATAAATAACATATTAACATACAATTAAATAACATTAATACGATAATCATTCATAGGAACTCACTTGACTAAATCGCAACAATGACTAAGTACAAGGGCTATTTGGTAATTTTCTCTTTTCTTCGATTTTTCTACTCGTTCTTGATCTAAAATAATAATTTCATTGAATTCTCTAATTCTAACAGAAAAATCAATTCATTTTATGCAATTAAGTTCTTTTTGACATTTTTACAAAATTGCCCCCAACTTTTTACTTTTATACAATTTAGTCCTTAAACCTGAAACTTGTAATTTCATCATTTCTGAATAAAATTCATGAAAATTGATTTTGACGTAATCTTATAACAGTCCATATTTATTGTTATTTAACTAAAAGTCCTTATACTTTTACTAATTTCACATTTTAGTCCTTAAACATTAAAATTACAAAAAATTACTTAACACAATATTTATATTTAACAACCAAGCTTTATAATCTATCATAAAATTTCAAAAACATCATAATTGCATTCATGGTAAAATTTTAAACATTTAACAATTTAACAAATTAATCCCTGAATTAGCTAAACCTAGTTGCAACGATTTCAAAATTATAAAAATTATTAAAAATAGACCTCAAAATCTCCCACGTGCATTGAAAATAGATTGGCCGAATCTGCCTTGCTCCATAAATGGAGTTCTTCCCGTAAAAGAAGAACATATGAAAATTATGTTTTTTTTTTCCCTTATTTAATACTTATTTTACCTTTTTAACATTAAAATATACCACTTAAACTAATAAAATTAGTCACCAACCACCCACTAAGTTATAGTATGGTCGATTTTCCATTTTAGTCCATTTAATTACGTTTCTTTAGCTATTGACACCTTTAATTAATAGAATTCAACTTTTTTATCTTTTACAATTTAGTCCTTTTCAATTAATTAACTATCTAAAAATTAAAATTTCTTAACAAAACTTTAATAAAACCTTAATAACACTCTGTTAATATTTAATAAAATATTTCCAACTCAGTTTATAGAAACAAGGTCCCGATACCTCATTCTCTAAAATCACTTGACTTTAGGGTCACACCACTTAAACCTAACTATTCTTTCAAATAGTATAAATTGTCAATTCAAAATTTATTTTAATACCATATTTGACTCGTAAATATTAAATAATAACATTTACAAACTTACCCATCCGATTTGTGGCCTCGAAACCACTGTTTCTGACACCACTAAAAAACGGGTTGTTACATGCATGCTCTAACTTGAGAGGGGTTAGGATATTATTATGGGATATTATCTCTTAAGAATATATAAATAGATTGTATATTATTGTATATCTTTTAGGCATATATATAGGAATATATTATATTTCTTTCCTATTTCTACGTGACTATTGTTGTATAAATATTATGTATACTCTTGATGTTTATCAATAAGATTGAAAGGGATTGCCATATTCTTGTCAACATGTTTCTCGTCAATTTCAAAGAAAATCACAAGGTAATTAGAAAAGAATAGAAAGAGAGGAGTTGAACGAAGCCATTTCGAGCCGGAGATAGTGGTTTGCGACGACGCTCTATTCTGAAGAAGGGGAAGGTTTGAGAAATAGAAGTTCTCATGTAGAAGAAGAGTTTGATTTATCGTAATTTTTGTTTTACATTTTTATAACTATTATAAATTAAAAATAAATTTAATTTTTTTTATAAAACTCATGTAATATATTGTTTTTTTATAATTTTAACTCGAAAAAGTCACTTAATGTGTCATGTCATATTAAGATGAATCAATAATCGAGGTGTCATGTCATGCCAAAGAAAATGTTGATCATCAGTTGATCTTATTTGAAATTTTATGCAACATTATGGGTGACATTGCAACAACAAAAGACGTTAAAAACCTTGAATGGTGATTTGTACAAATTTGTTATATATGTGGTAATTTCTCTAGTTTTGAATGAGCCAAAGTCCATTCATTAATTCCTAATATTATTTTACCTTTCTTTTTTCTCACCTACTTTTGCATGGACCTCTAAGATATGATGTTTTAGGGATAAAATTGCACTAAGTTGAATATACTTGATACGAGTCTCAAGACCCAATTTTAGGGCCATGGATGTGATGGACTTACATTACTAAAGGCCCAATAACAATGTCAAAGGTCAAGAAAATTAAACCAAGATTCAACAAAAGCCAGTATGTGAGGATGAATCTTTTCAAGGAAACCAAGAATGATACATGCACGGAATGGGTGAAATGTATTAAAATCAATTCAACTAAGCTGTCAATTTTCAAGCTAAAAAGATTACTCAACTTGTGACAAAATTTTGGATGGGATCTAGGTATTTCTAGATTAAGATGTCTACATAGCATTCAAATATCTATCTATTATCTTTGAAATGCACTTTGAATCACTTAATTTCAAGTTCGGGAACTCAAGTTATGACCTTTTAGTGAAGACTATACGAGCAAAATTTCTAGATAGGATATTAGAGAAATTACGAGTTTCAGGCATTTAATTCAAGTTTAAATCATATTGATTCAAGTTTTAGGCTTAATTTTTATTAAATATAGGCCCAATGTTGTGGTCATCAGATCTTATTATTTTATTATTTTTTATTCCAAATTTGTTTTCTAATTATTAAGTATTTAAAGTTATTTAGGAGTTTTATGTCAACAAGAAACTTTAGTTTAAAACTACTTCTTGTTTAGGTTAATTAGAGTTTTAGTATACTTAAAGAGTTTTATTTAGATTTATTTAGCTAGCCTATATAAAGGTCTTTGCATTATACACAATTCAATAAATTCATTATTATTCAACAACTTTTCTTTTGAGTTAATAAATTCTCTTTGAGTTTTTCTTTTCAAGAATTTTTCTTGAGTTTTCTTTTAAAAGAGTTTTAACAATCTTTTTAGATTGTAGGGATCATCTTCAAGCTTTTTCTTGCCAAGTTTTCTTTCTTGGAGGAAAAATTAAAGCCGCTTGAAAGGGGTTCTGGATTCTTCTAGTTTCCAAGGCTCCTAAGGCCTACACGCCACGTTCCATCTATCTTCTTTATTTTCTTTGTTGAGGACCGAACCAATTAAGCAAGAAGTAAGTAAAAATTGAGGAAGAACATCCCGAATCTAGGATCCATCTAGACGTAAGTTGGGAGTATCGCTCGTTAATACTAACAAGATATCCTCACCGCTTTCGTCGGCCAAATTAGCACCAGCTGCATCTTCCTTATTACTCTTAGCAGCCATTTTATTTCACAGATTATAACAATTTGCTTTGACATAATCTAACTTCTTACAATATCAACACCTTTTTTATCGCTTATTTGATGCTACTAGAACAGAAACTTGCCTATCTGCCTTGCTATCTAAACCAAACTCATTGTCGAGTTTATATTTATTCAACAAATGACCCTTCACATCCTCGAACGAGAGTTTGTCTCTACCATAAATTAGGGTCTCCCTGAAAGACTTGTATGAAGAGGATAAATAGCACAATAATAGCATAGCCTGATCTTCATCGTCAATCTTAACCTCAACATTCTTTAAATCATTCAAAAGAGTAATAAATTGACTAATATGATCTTTAAGAAGCTCATCTTCGTTCATGCGAAATGTAAATAGACATTGTTTCAACACTAAACAGTTAGCCAGAGACTTAGTATGATAAAGAGTTTCTAACTTTTCCACAATGCGAATGAGGTTTTCTCCATCAATACCTCCTGCAATATCCTATTCACGAGGCACAACTAGATTGCAAACAAGACCTTTTCATCAAGCTCTTCCCATTCTGTATGATCCAAATTATTAGTTTTTTCTCGGTAACGACCTTTTTCAAATCGGTCTAAACTAGAATTGTCATCATCCAAACTTGCCATAGATTGAAATTTGTGACACCATCGAACTTCTCAATGTCAAACATTGTTGTTGCCATATTTGAACGGGTTGATCTACGAAAATTGAACTAGCTCTTGATATCACTTGTTGGGGATAGACTCGATTAAGCAAAAAAAAGTAAAAATAGCTGAAGAAAATGAGAAATTGAACACACAAATTTAACGTCAAAAAACCCCTCCAAAGAGGATAAAAAACCACAAGCAAAAATAATTTTACTATAATGGAAAAAGAACAAAGAGTACAAAAGATGGAGATAAAAAATAAATCCCGAAACCTGAAAACAATGAACCCTCAAAACGTAAACATAAAATTCTCCAAAAGTGTTATGAGTTCTAATATTTTAATGGGTGTTTTTTTAATGTCGTAAAAAAGCCTATTTATAGGCTAAATGCGTAGTTTAAATAAATTATTCTAATAAATACTAAATATATTATACTCATAAATACTAAATCTTCTAGAAAGAAAATATATTTTGTTTAACTTGACTTGCAAGTAATCTCTTATTTTATTTAAATAGATTTGGGTCACACAACTCTAATATTCTTCTTCGTTTTTTTAATATTTAATTTATTGTTCTATTTTATTTATCTTAGTTATTAATTTTAATTATTCTATTTAAAAAATATATATGAATTGAATTTATTTATATTTCAAATTATGTAAAAATCTAAATTTATTTCCAATCGTCTAAAATTATAAATTAAATTCACGATTTGGACAAACTTATCATCATATTTTCGCATCCATCTATATCAATATCATAATTTAGAAGAATATTTCATGTTGCGGTAAAAAGAGCTTTTGTTATCTTGTTTTGCCTTCTGTTTGAAATGAATTGTGTGTATTGTTCTCCTGCGTCCTTAAGTTTATTTTGTGTGAATAATAAATTAAGTGTACCACATGCAATAGATGTTGGCAAGTTCGTCTAATTTTTTGGAATATATATTTTTCTCTTAAATTAAAGGCCGCCCAAAATCAGTCTTTTCAAACTTCTTCACTTTCCAATTATAGTGTTAAGGCGTTATTAGTTATTTTGGAAGTTTTAATTAAGGTTTTTGTAACACTTTCATGAATAGTTCTTGTTGAGATAAGTTTACTGTAAAATAATAAAGAAATTAAAAAATCAAACACAAATATTTTATATGAAAAAAATTACTTTAAACAAGATAAAAGATCACAATAAAAGATAATTTCACTAAAATAGAAAAAAAACAAAGAGTATAAAAATAGAGATAAAACTAAATCCCGAATCCCTAAATAAAAACTCTCAAATCGTAAAAACAAAATTTTCTAAAAGTTTATAAAAGTTAATACTAAATGTGTAATCCAGACGAGAAACTCAATTCCGCACTGCTGCTGAGTCGTCGGACTTATCCATCAAGGAGATTCGTGGAATTATTTTTCTAGGGTGGAAGAATGGTCTTATAGACTAAATTTGTAGGTTAAATAATATTAAAATAATCTACAATAATCAGAGTTTGAGTGAAAAATTTATATTAAAAGAATTTGAATGGAACTAAAAATAGAGTTTAAATGGATGAAGAAAACTGAAAAATATGAGGTATAATTCTACAGTCGTTGTCATATTTAAAATGTCAATAACTAGTATTGTCAATTTTATTGGTTTTATTTTTTGTATATTACCTTTTATTTTAAATGTAGGTATTAAATTTAAATTTATAATTAAGGTTAATATTTTGAGAGGAAATGTGTTATAAAGAATATTCATTTAGAGACGAAAACGTCTTTAAATATTTTTTTATAAACTTTTGAAATGATATTCATCCTGTCGAAATATTTTTTTTATTTAAAAAATAGGAGTCAACTTAAAAACAAAAATGGAGTCGTCACCGATCTTTTTTCGAGGTGTGATTGGATCACCTTGAGATTAATCATTTTAATAAAACATTTTAATTTATTAAATGATTTTGGGTCTACGAAATTCGAGAAAAAGGGTTTGGGAGTCGGTTATGCACGAGGAAAGGTTAGCAGCCTCGTAGCACCCAAAATTTGTACCTAATTGATTAATTAATATCTTAATGTCGAAAATTTGAAAAGATTTTAGAATACGATCCTTTTATTTAAAAAGAACACTTGAATAAATTAAATTGGATGTTAAGACCCTCTTATTTCGAAGAAATAAAATGTCACCCAGTGAGTTAGGATACGACATTTCACATTTTCGAACCTGAGCTTATCTTTTGATTTTTAAAACTCATGCAGTGAAGTTTAAAAAGGATATTCAATTATTTGTGTCAAATGAAAAATCGGAACCCAGTAAGTTAGGGCATGATTTCTCAAAATTCCAAACATAGAATATTGCATTTATTTTTTAGAAATCCTTGTCTCGAGATACAAAATGTCATATCCAGTGAGTTAGGACACAACACCTCGAATTCCTAAGAATAAGCTTTTATTTGAAACTTATACGTTTTGATTGAAAAAGAGTACTCGGTTACTTAGATTCAACGAGAAAAATTAGAACCCAGTAAGTTACGGCACAATCTTCTCGAAGATGCCAAATATCGATTGCCTTATTTTGAAAATTTTTGAATAAAATGATTTTAAAACTTACATGATATTAAAATATGACCTTTTAAGAGAATAAAATGCGATGGAATAATAATGTACAACGCAAAATAATAATTCATAAACAAAATGTTATAATAATGAATCACAAATATCAAATAAATACAAAGTAAGAAAATCTAAAATAAAATATAAAACAATTCTAAGCAAATAATACATAAAAAGGATTTAAAATGGATGTTATAAAAGCAAACTAAAGTATATAAAATAATTTTAAAAAAAGATTAGTATCCATTCAAGATAAAATAATATATAAAACTCTTTAAAAATAATATATAAACAATTGTGTAAAAAAAAGTTTAAAATACATAATATATGAAATATTAAAGTAAATAATGTATAAAAATTTGAAATGAGCGTTATATGAAAAGTTAAAATAGATAATAACAAAAAATATAAAAATAATACATAAATAAATAGAATGTTAATAACAAGAGTAAAAAAACATATATAAGAAAAATAATAATGAAAATAATATTAGTATATAAATAGAAGTAGAAATATAATAATAGTAGAAATATAAATAGATAAATAAAAATTAGATAAATAATAATAGTATTAGAATAACAAATAAATATGAATATAAACATAATAATAATAGCAATAATATATTAAATTAGTTAATTTGATAATAAAATAGCGAAAATAAAAAAAAGGAGTAAATCGAACCTTAGAGCAAAATTTTGGGGAAAATAAAAAATAAATAAAAGGAAATGGACCAATTTGAATGTGCGAATAACAAGGAGGGACCAAAAGGGAAATAATCTCCACCCTCCAAAACGCACAGCTTTAAGGAGGACCAAAATGCAGTCAAAACAAATTTTAGGGCCAAAATTAAGAATAATGAAAACTTAATTGCAAAACAATAAAAAAACGGAAGGGCTAGAAGCAATTGGACGAATTTAGAAAAAAACAAAGAAATTGAAATGAAATGGACAAAATTCCCACATAATTGAAAGAGAAAAGAAAATAATTCAATTCCAATGGAAATAGGAAAAGAGAGAATAATCCAATTCCAAATTGAAGTAAGAATATCAAAAGTCCTCCCTTTTCAAAGAACAAAATACCCCATTTCTATACATGGGGTTTACTAAAAATAGCCTAACTAATTTAATAAATTAAAATAAATTAAAAATAAATAAAAAATAAATAAAAATAATATCTTCCTATTTTTGGTCTTTTACCAAGTCAACAAAATTTGATAACTCATTAGCTTTCTCCATCTTTTTTATTTGGCCCCAATTTAATTATTGCCTTTCAATTTAGCCCTTTTTGGCTTGTTTTCGACCGATTGCATCCTTTGGCTTTATTTATTCGGTTATTTTTTTCGGGCCCAGGCTAAAATTGGCCTATTACAGCTGCCCCTCTTTGCTCATTGTCGTGTAACGAGAATGGAGTAAAGACTATAAAAGGACCAATTTTGCATGGACCTACTGAGTCTCAGCGCTTCTTTTCTTTCTCTTCAAGTAACCTCGTTCCAATCCACTGTATCTTCAGAAGTATAGGAATTGGTGCTTCGATCCGCTCCAATGTAATTTCAGGGAAAAGAGATTTGTAGCTTCGATATATTCCACTGAAACTTCAAGGAGATAAGAATTGGTAACTTCAACCTACTCCACTGCAACTTCAGGGAAATAAGGTTTGTGTATCTTCAGTCTGCTCCACTACAACTTCAAGGAGATGAGACCTGAAACTTCAACCTGCTCTCTGCAACTTCAAAGAGATAAGGTTTGCTATCTTCGATCTACTCTGCTGCAACTTCAGGGAGATAAGATCTGCTATCTTCAGTCTGCTCCACTATAACTTTAGGGAGATAAGGCTGGTCGCTTAAATCTGCTCCATTGCCGCTACATGGAGATAAGATTCACCGTCTTCGATCTACTCCACTACTGCTTAGGGAGATAAGATTCGCTATCTTCAGTCTACTCCACTACAACTTTAGGGAGATAAGACTTGTATCTTGAACCTGCTCCACTGCAACTTTAGGGAGATAAGGCTGGTGGCTTAAATCTGTTCCATTGCCGCTACATGGAGATAAGATTCTCATCTTCGATCTGCTCCACTACTGCTTAGGGAGGTAAGATTCAGAATCTTCAGCTTGCTCCACTGCTGCTCAGGGAGATAATGCTAGTAGCTTAAATCTACTCCCCTGCTATCTCGGGATGATAAGATTTGTGAATTCACCGATGTTGCTACACCGTCCTCTGGGGGACATATCCTGTAGACTCGGTTTCATATGCCTATGTTTATGCCAAATGATTAGGCTGCTATGATCAGAATGAATCAGATGCTCCTAACCAAATGTGTTATGAATGATACAAATACAGAAATGTCATGAGAATGATTCCTTTTTAAATGCTTAAGGTGTCGTCGCTCGTTGTTCATCAGAGTTTTATCACTGATGTATTATGCTACCTTCTTGCTTGACTGGTATTTTCTGACAGAAAACCCTCAGAAACAATCCATTTTGCTCAACTAGTTTGCCCTACTGTAACTTTAGGGTCCATTTCACTGTACCTCTGGGACCTAAGGTTTCACCGATATCTTTGACTGAAAATCCAAAGAGATAATCTCAATTTGGACTCAAATATTTCCATCCCTTAAGCTTGGTAAGTTCTAAACAACAGTCCTGTTTCAGGTTCTTGTACTATTTAGAAACCTTTCAGAGTAATATGCATAACTTCTTTTGTGAAAGTCTTATTAGTCCATTAATCATTATTTTAATGCAAAATGCTTGAAAAAGATCATAATAATGGATAAGAAAGAAAACTAATTGGGAGCATAACTCGAAACAATAAGTTAATCAAAGATAGCAAATGCAATAAGAAGGAAATTTATTGGGAACGTATCTTGAAACGAATAAAGTAATCAAAAACAGTAAATTCAATATGGGAAAGATGAAGACTAGGTGCCCCAGATATCAAAGCCTGAGCTTCTCTATACGAACTTTTTGAGGATCATTTTGAGCTCGACATGTGTTTAGGAGATCTAGAGTACTTTGTCAATGCCCCAAGATGTAGCATACCTCCTCCTTGTTAATTCAGGCATAGCAAGACTACCGCATGCCCCACTTTTTATTTGAATTGCCCTTTACGGGTTTTCAATTCAAAACCCTTTCGGCCTCAAAGCGCCCTTTGCGGGTTTTCGCCTTAGCCTCCCTTTTTTCTTTTTTCTTTTTTTTTTTGTGTTTTTTTAAACTACTAACTGTGACTGAATCTGAATTCACCGGATTGGGTAGGTCCTTGCTATCCATTTTGGTCAATATCAATGCTCTTCCAGAACAGGCCTTCTTTACTACATAAGGCCCTTCCCAGTTTGGCATCCACTTTCCTCTGACGTTTTTTTGTATAGAAATGATCTTTTTCAACGCCAGGTCCCCCTCGTGGAATTCTCTAAGACGAACCTTTCTGTCGTAAGCTTGCATCATTCACTTTTGGTATATTTTGACCATGACGGGTAACTGTCAACCTCTTTTCTTTAATTAAGTTTACTGGATCCTTCTGCTTCATCCAATTCTTGACTTAATCGAAGCTTGAAGAGAAGGAATCTTGATTTTTATAGGCAAAATGTCTTCCATTCCATAAACTAATGAAAAAGGTGTTACTTCGGTGAAGGTTCTGGCTGATGATCGATAAGCATAGATGGTGAATGGTGACTTCGTATGCCAATATTTACAAGTCTCGGTCATTTTCCCCATGATCTTTTTTTTTTTGTTGCCTCTACTGCACCATTCATTTTGGGATGATATGGTGTCTGGTCTTGAACAGACTACGAACTTTGGATATCATGTTGTTGTGCATTGTTAGATATGATCCTTTCTGGCATTCATTGTCGACACATGATATTTTTCTTTCTTTCCTTTTTTTTTACAGAATTTGATGACTGTCGACTTTGTAACATTGGCATTTGAAGCGACTTTCACCCATTTAGTGAAGTAATCGATGACCACAAAGACGACGATGTTTGCTAGAAGCTTTTGAAGAGATCAGCCCAATAACATCCATGCCCTACATAAAGGAATGAAGGAGTCACATGAATCTTGTCTTGATAAATTTGGTATTTACGGCATAATTAATGCGATCCCCTTTCATGGTGGACTAGCAGTACCCGAACATCATGATTTGCCTGGCCATTGTAAAACTATTAGCATGTGTTCTTCAGACACCCTTATGGACCTCTTCTAAGATTTTCTTAACCTTAACAGCATCCACACGTCTTAGTAGCCTAGGCGTATCTTTATACGATCATGTAAAAACATCTTTGAATTCTTGGAATAACTCAATGACGTCTTGCTTTGTCTCTGTAGTATATAGGCTCCGATTTTCACCTCTTTCTCTTCTCCTAGGCTTGCGATGTCCATTGACCCTTTGTAAGGTAGGATCTATTTTTCATCTTATTCTACCATCCTTAACAAATTAGGAGATAGGCTACAATCTCTATCATCTTCAAAGTCTTAAGATCCCTCTAGACACATATCTTACTTAAAAGGAGATTCTGGGACAGTAGCAGTGTCGCTCATGTCATTAATATCTGGAGACCTATTGTAGGTACAAAATAATATTCAAAAGAATCAATGAATCTAAGAATAATTATTTGTATGGTATGATCATGAATGGAGGATAAAATAAGATTTGAAAAAATTCCAAAGAATAAAAGAATCTAAGAAGAATTGTTTGTATAGAATAAAAAAATATTTAAAATGATAGCAAAGATGCATTTTATTGAAATAAAGATTTTGGACACAAGCCTATTTCACAAAAGGATTCTTATTGCTTCTAGGCTTAAAGCGACAAGCATGTTTTGAATATTACTCTAAATTGGCTCTAAAAAATACATGGATCTCCTTCACAGTCCCATTGTTCAAAACACTCCAAGTATGTAAGGGCCCCAGTTCCCTCTTTGGATATGTTGTTAATGTTTAGATTCCCCAACATTCCCATCGGGCTTTCAATATCTTCATAAAATTCGATTTCTAAAGTCCATCATGTCCTACACCAGAGCCCCGAACTTGATGCATTCTTGGATTTCATGCCTCTCTTCATTGTAGAACTCCTGCTACATTAGGCACGGATGAGTCGTCAAACTTCACAATCCCCATTTTAATAAATCTTTCAATTAGCTTTTTGAACGCGGAGAAATTTTTGATTGAATGCCCAATGATTCCAGCATGGTATTCGCACTGAGCATTTGCATCGTACCATTTGGGAAAAGGAGGTTGCATCAGTTCTAGGTAGAAGGGGACACCGTGTGTACATCAAATAGGTTCTGATACAACTCTCCATATGTCATAGGTATAGGTGTGAACTATAAATTTTCTGCTTGTCTCGAGGGGCCTGATGGTTGGTGGTTATTGTCTTCGGCTGGCTCACAGTAATCGACTTTGAATGACCCTTGTTGTATGTGCTCATGTTATTCACCTCATTCTCCGTCTTTCTTAGGGCTGATCTTTCAGTGTTTTCCCCTGCTTCTATTTTTCCGCACCTTATTGCATTTTCTATCATTTCACCGGACATTACCATATCCGAGAAACTCTTGGTTGTGCTTCCCAACATGTGATTAATAAATAGAGCCTTCAAAGTATTAATAAAGTGCATGGTTGTTTCCTTTTCTAGCAGAGGTGGTTGGACTTGTGTGGCAACTTCCCTTCACCTTTGGGCATACTACCTAAAGCTCTCGTTTGGTTTTTTCTCCATATTTTGCAAGGTGATTCTGTCAGGGGTCATATCCGTCATATGACTATACTATTTCATGAAAGCTTGAGCTAGGTCCTTCCATGAGTTGATCTTGGTACAGCTCAATTGGTTGTTCCATTTGGATGCTGCCCCAACCAAACTATCCTGGAAGCAATGAATCAATAGCTGATCATTGTTGACGTACCCAGTCATTCGTCTACAAAACATGGTAAGATGAGCCTCGGGGCAGCTAGTCCCGTTATACTTCTCGAACTCAAGAGTTTTCAACTTGAGGGGAAGCATCAGGTTTGGAACCAAACTTAAATCTTTAGCATCAATCCCACAATGATAGTTAGCACTTTCCATTGCTTTGAACTTCTCCTCTAACCACCTGCATCGATCTTTCAATTATTTTGAGAGCTCTACTCTCGCTCTTTCGACTTCCACCATGTCATTCAGATCAGGGACTACGTGATTAGTTGGGTTATCCCGTAGATTAGAGCCTGAGCCTGCTTGATAGTTAATTGGCATTGAAGCACTAGCCTAAAATTATTGGGGCCTGCTTGTAACAGATGACCTTCGCGTGTACACCTCGGGTTGTGTCTGAGTGTTTTTTGGGGTAAAACTAGAGGGTAGAGAGGATCTTCATTGTCATCCCCAGAATTAACCATAGGGCTTTTTCCTTTTTCCTGCCCCCCAGTCAACAACTGGGTCAATTGGTTCATCATGTTCCTTTTGGACTCCAGCACCTGGTCCCTCATATCCTGTTGAATCTTTGCCAACTATTCTTACATCTGTGTTTGCATCTGCTTTTGCATTTCCTTCTGTATTTGTTCCAATCTTTTCAATCTTTTATCCATCACTTCAGTTCTTCTTCGTGTACCGTAAGGATGCGTACTCCGTAGATTTTTATCGGTTTCTAGATTACTAAAATGATTTTTTTAATCAGGGTCCTTTTGTGAAAATCTAATACATGTGATGCAATGTAATGCAGATGCATGGGATGAATGCAAAAAGAAAGAGAGGTGTTGATTCTGAATTCAGTTTTATTAGAACAACTTTTCTAGTAAATAAATCACTTTACATAAAACGGAAACATATACGGCCTTGCCCTCATACTCCGGGCGAAGGCATCGAGCCCTTTCTTCATATCTGGATGTTAAGATCAAATCTCACAAACTTTCCAATAGATGCCTAGCTCCTTTTTGCTTGATTCGGGCTACGGCCTATTGCTCGCTCATCCCCGAGAAGCTTGTTAGTTTGTTTAAGAAAGTCGAGACGTTGACAGCTTTTGAATAATCTTGGTTGGCTTGAATCATCGGGCAATGAAGCAAAGTCGTGTATTCCTCCACGGGCTATCACCCTTCTCTTGTTGTGCTTACTCAGACCATATTCGGACGGCCATATTGTACTCCACTTTATCAAAAAATCCATTTTCCATGACAAGCTCTCTATTTAGCAACAAAACGTGAATCAACACCTCTTTTCTATGATGATGTAATGTAATGCAATCATAAACAAAACAAAACACGTCAGTGTAGAAGAGATAAACAATAAATAGAGCACCTATTCGGGTGACCTCTTGGGGTTTGGTGGTTCTACCTAGGGTAGGCTCCTAAGACTCACTATATATGATTTGGTTCTAAAGAAAAGGGTACCCGAACCAGCAGATTCCTCAATCCTCACCCATTATAGGCTCATACGGATCGATCTGTCGAAACCATTTTTAAATTTGAAAAACGGTAGTCGACTTAAAAACAAAAATGGAGTCGCCACCAATCTTTTTCGAGGTGTGACCGGATCACCTTGAGATTGATCATTTGAATAAAACATTTTGATTTATTAAAACAATGATTTTGATCTACGAAATTCGAGAACAAAGGATCGGGAGTCAATTACGCACGAGGAAGGGTTAGCACCCTCGTAACGCCCAAAATTGGTACCTAATTGATTAATTAATGTCTTAACGTCGAATGTTTGAAAAGATTTTAGAATACGATCCTTTTATTTTAAAAAAAGAACGCTTGAATAAATTAAATTGAATGCTAAGACCCTCCTATCTTGAAGAAATAAAATGTCACACCCAGTGAGTTAGGATACAACATTTCAAACCCTCAAAAATAAGCTTGTCTTTTAATTTTCAATACTCATGCATTTAAGTTTAAAAAGGATATTCGATTATTTGGGTCAAATGAAAAATCAGAACCCAATAAGTTAGGGCACAATCTCTCAAAATTTCAAATACAGAATATTGTCTTTATTTTTTTAGAAATCTTTACCTCGAGAAAACAAAGTGTCATATCCAATAAGTTAGGACACAACATCTCGAATTCCCGAGAATAAGCTTTTATTTGAAACTTATTTGTTTTGATTTAAGAAAGGGTACTCGATTACTTAGATTCAACGAGGAAAATCGGAACCTAGTAAGTCAGGGCACAATTTTCTCAAAGCTCCCAAATACGAGTATTGCCTTATTTTGAAAAAACTTTCGAATAAAATGTAACAATTAAACGAAATGCATTTTTATTTCAAACAATGATTTGTGAATAAAATGTGGCGCTAATAAATTACAAAACACAAATACTAAAAACCAATTCACGAAAATTACGAGATGGACCAATTTCAAAGCTAACATAGATAACCAAAAGAAAGGATAATAAAATAACATAGTTAATAACGCAAATACTACAATGTCAATGCTAAGGCTAACATGAAAATAATAATAATGAATATACAAATGAAT
This sequence comes from Gossypium longicalyx, assembly GCA_025698465.1. Lineage (NCBI taxonomy): Eukaryota > Viridiplantae > Streptophyta > Magnoliopsida > Malvales > Malvaceae > Gossypium > Gossypium longicalyx. Next base: position 13,084,309 of record CM047000.1, read on the forward strand.
GATATATAAGATGGCTAAAATAGTAATACTAACAACAAAAATAATAAAGTTTGAGACTGTAAAAAAGGTATAAATAAATAAATAATATTAAAATTAATAACAAAATAACAAAATAACAAATAATCTAAAGTTAGAAATTGTAAAAGAAAATAGTAAATAAATAATGCTAATATATAATAACATGAAATTTATTTAAAATTTAGGTAAATAAATAGGAATAAAGATATGATAATAACAGTAACAATAACGTAAGTATATGCAAAAGAAAATATATAATGTAATAATATAAAATTAATTAGATTAATGATATGGTAATAATAATAGTGATAATACAATAATAATAATAAAGTAGAAAAACAATAATAATACATTAATAAGAATAAGAATAATATAATAATAATAGAAAAAAATAATAATATATTAATAAGAATAATTATAGTATAAAAAAATAATAGTAAAAATTATTTTAATAAAAAGAATAATAAATGTAAAAATAATAAATGTAATAGTAACATATAATAATTAATACAATAATAATATTATTAAAATAATAATAAAAATGTCCAATTAAACAATTAAATGATAAAGTAGCAAAATAACTAAAAAAATGGACCGAATTGAATTTAAAACGAAAGTTTGGGGGGAAATCAGAAATAAATAAAAGGGAAAGGATCGGATTGTAACGCGCGAACGAAGTGGAGGGACCGTGAAAGTAAATATCCCTTCCCTCCAAAATGCATCACCTTGCGCGGGGCTAAATTAAAACAGAAGGAAAATTATAGGGCCATATTAGAAATAAATAGAACTTAATCGCAAAGCTATAAAAAAGCGGAAAGGCTAAAGTGCAATTAGCCATTCCGATTAAAAACACGCGGATCTTAGGCTGGAGCGGGTCGGGTCGGACAAGTCAGTCCCAAAACGACGTCGTTTTGGGCTTTTAAGGCCAGTCCCAAAACGACGTCGTTTTTGGGGCCTATATAAGTTAAGATTTTTTTAAATTTCCATTCTTTCCCAATTCACCAAAAAAAAAAACTAAAAAAAACCTCTCTCAAATTCTCTGAAGCCCCTCTCCTCTCCGACCATAACTCCGGTCAAGTGCCACCACGCCGGCCAGAAAAATTTAAAAAAAAAATTTTGGCTATCAAAACAGGTAAAATCCCTTTCTTTTTTTATTCTTGTTTATTACTATAAATATATATATAAAACCGTAAAAAATATAAAATAAAATAAAAAGAAAATAACAAAAGAAAAAAAAAACCTTTCAATCTGTTTGCTTCTCTGCCTCTGCTATATTTCTTTTGAATTTTCTCCTTTTTTATATATTGATTGTAAAGGGAAAAAAAGTCCCTAAATACAATAATTGTTTGGGTTTTTATACCCGAAAATACAATAAAGATTTTTCTTTCGCTGCGTTTTTCTCGTAGGTATGGCAACGTGGGGACGGACTTGGCGACGTGGAGGCATGTGGTGGAGGTCAGCACACCCTAGGTGCAGCACACCTAGGGTTACTGTTGTTTTTTGTTTTGTGTTTGGGTTGCACTAGGCTAGGGTCTGTAACTAGGTTTTGGGCAATTCGGGTTTGGGCTTGTGGTTAAATTTTGGGTTTGGGGTCTTGAGTCTGTTGAACTATTTTTATTTGCTAAAATTGGGCTCTACAATTGCCCCTCTTTACTCGTTATCGTGTAACGAGAACAAAGCAAAGACTTTTGAGGAAGACCAATTTTTCCCGGCCTCACGGGGTCTTGACTTCTTTTGGTGTTTCTTTTCTTCAGATAGCCTCATTCCCGTCCTCTGACTCTTGTTGCTTTGATCTCTTCCACTGTAACTTTAGAGAAATAGGGTTTATCTTTAATCTGCTCTACTGTAACTTCGCTATGGTAGATTTGTAGTTTTAATCTGCTCCACTGTAACTTCAGGGAGATAAGATTAGTGGCTTCAATCTGCTCCACTGTAACTTTAGGGAGATAAGACTTGTATCTTAAACCTGCTCCACTGCAACTTCAGCGAGATAAGGCTGGTGGCTTAAATCTGCTCCATTGCCGCTACATGGAGATAAGATTCGCCGTCTTCGATCTGCTCCACTACCACTTAGGGAGATAAGATCTGTAATCTTCAGCCTGCTCCACTTCTACTCAGGGAGATATGGCTAGTGGCTTAAATCTGCTTCCCTACTACCTTGAGAAAATAAGATTCACCATCTTCGATCTGCTCCACTACTGCTTAGGGAGATAAGATTTGTAATTTTCTTCAACCCATCCCACTGCGTCTCAAGGGTATAGGATCTGTATTTTCTTCGATCCATCCCACTGCGTCTCAGGGGCATAGGATCTATATTTTCTTCAATCCATCCTACTGCATCTCAGGGGTACAAGATCTGCATTTTCTTCAATCCATCCCACTGCGTCTCAGGGGTATAGGATCTGTAATTTAATGGATCTGCTACACCATTCTCTAGGTAACATGACTTGTAAGATGGGCCTACACTTATGCCGAATGATTAGGATACTGATTAGGATGCTATGATCGGAATGAATCAAATGCTCCTAACTAGATGTGCTATGAATGATATATGAATGCAAAATGAGAATGATCCCTTTTTAATATTTGGGTTGCCATTGCTCATCACTCATTAAGGTTCTGTCACTAATGTGTTATCCTGCCTTCTTTACTCAGCTAGTATCTTTGACAGAAAATCATCATCTTCAATCTATCCTACTGCAACTCAGGGGCATAGGATTTATACCATCTCCTTCAATCAAATGATCTATTACACCCCTCTCTGGGTAAAATGACCAGATGCGTATACAGAATATCAATTTTCCTTTTTCGAGCACGATCCCATTTTAATGCTTGGGTGAACATTGCTCGTTACTTGTCAAGGCTGTATCACCGATGCAATATCTTGTATCTGATACCTTTAATAAAAATCTTAAGAGGTAGTCTCAACTTAGACCCTCTCTTCTCAAACATTTCCAATCTTTAGGTTTGGTAAATTCTAAACACTAATCCCGTTTCAAGTTCTTGTACTATTTAGAAACTTCTAGAGTAATTTGCAAAACCTCTTTTGTAAAAGTATTATTAGTCCATTAATCGTTATTTCAATACGAGCACTTGAAAAAGATTATAAAGATAGACAAAAATAAAATTTATTAGGAACAAAATTTGAAAAGAAAGGATTAATCAAAGAAAGCAAATATTGCTGGAGTACAAAACTAGGTAAAGGGGGGAAAAATGAGTGTGTAACGCCCCAAAAATCCCGAAATCCAAAAATCCCGAAATACCGAATTTTCTTTATTTTCGATTTTGATGAAAATTGTGTTTAATATTCTTATCCAAGCGATAATTTTAGTAGGTCCTAGCTAAGGTTGAGTTCGAATTAAGGGGTAAAAGAAATTATAATTTAATTATTAAAAGAATTAGGGCTTACAAGTAGGTCGGCTTTTGAATAAATGAACAAACAATTGGACACAAAAAGAGCCTGTGGTGGAGTGGCTAAGTGACGCCACATAAGGTGTAGTGAGGTAGCGTTAGTAACTAGCAAGGGGATCCAAGGTTCGAATCCTAGTTTAGTATTTTTAGAATTTAATTTTGACCTTCTAGAAGGATGGAAGTGGCGTGAAGATGGACTCCAAGGGGAGTGTTCAAAAGAGAAAATTAAGGAAAGGATCAAGGGGTTATTAGGGAGAAAAATGAGGAGATGAGAAGTGAGTAAGTGGAGCAAAATTGGGAACTTGGGCTTGAAGAATTCGGCTATATGGCTATAAATAGGTGCCGAATGGGAGGGTTGAGAAGTTAATGACGAATTTCCCTTCACTTTGTGCTAGAAACCCTTTTCTCTTCAAGATCCAAAAAGCCGAAAACCCTCTATTTTACTTTCTTTTCTTTCTGTCGATTTTTATTCTCTTTTACACAATCTTCTTTGCCGATTTCTTCTACTACTCTTCTTATTTAATCTGTACCAAATAAACCTTATTCACCATACTTAGTTTGAAAAGTCGAAAAACTGAATCTTCTAGGGGCCGAATACTTTTTGACCGAATCTAGTGTAAGTGTTGATCTTCTAATCGATTTTTCTTTGTTTAGTATCAATTATTTTCCCTCACTCTTTCTAATCAACTTTGGTAGGGAATTAGTATCGAATCTTAGTTTTTAGCTCTCTACCGAATTGCTCCTTAAGGTGTTGCAGTTTTGGTAAGTAATCTTCTCCCATTGGCTAAGGTGGTCGAATGGTCATAGTTATGGTATGGAGACCTGTGTTGGATACGAGTCACCTATTATTCAGGTTTTAATAGCTAAGATTTGTGCAGATCTAGGAAATACATGATCAAGGAAAAAGCGATTAAGGATTGGGCTCAAGGTAAGATTAAGGTGAGGTTTCGGTTTTTGAGTAAATAAGTATTAAGCATACGATTAATTGAAGGGTGATATCGATTGTAGGTTTGGGCTGAGGAGATCGCATCACGCTTGCTTACCAGGTGTGTACATACACTGCACACACACAATGATTCGGCAAAAGCCGAAAAGCTGAAAAGCCAAAAAGTCGAAATGCCGAAAAGCTGAAAGTTTGGCTACGGTAGTCTTGTGAGTGCGCGAAAACTCGTAAGGGCGAAACCGATAGGTTGCCTAAGGCCCACGAGCGATTCCGTGGACTTGGGTTGTGATTTGGTCATATGGGCCAGATGGGCTAAATGGGTCCGATGGGCTATTGGGCCCATAATAGGTAAAAACTGAATATTTATGCTATGTGATAGGAATTTGTATGTGAGCATGAATATGGATGTGACTGGGCCTAACGGGCCATATAAATGTGATTTGAGCCTAATGGGCCATATAAGGTGATTTGAGCCTAATGGGCTATATGAATATGATTGGGCTTAATGGGCCAGATCTAGGTATGTGAATTTGATTGGGCTCTGTAAGGAGTTTTGGGCCTAGTATATGATATCCACATAAGACTTAATTAATTATTTGCGACCGTGGACAAGTCATAGGGTTAATGTGTGGCAACGGATATATGTATGTCTAGGATTGGATCTAGGGAGAGCTTGGTACTTAAGCGGTCTTAATGACTCACCTCTTCTCTGGAATCCTACCTGGTGTATAGTATTCGTTCATCTTAGCTCACGGGACTTGTTAACGGGCCAAGATAAGTGAAAATCGTAATTAAGGGAAAATTACCGAAATACCCCTAAGGGCGAAATGACTAAAATACCCCTAGGTGTTGAATGTAAGTTTTGGGGATGCGACATGCATGCATATGATATTCCGCTTAAGTTGCATATGGGTTGGGAATTATGGAACGGAGGAAGTATATGAGGATCGCATGGTTGCTTGACAATCGTAGATCCACCGATGGCTTTTAAAGCCCAATATGTAAATGAAGGTAGTTTCGCAACCGGGCTACCATGGTGTGTGGGTTGGATGGGTCGATATTTATATCCCCATATGGTGTGACAGGGGACGGAGCCGGTGTGTAGCAGATGGATAATTTGGATGGGATTGCATTGCGTGATTGATGAATGATGTTTTTTGTGAATGCTTGTTTTTGTCGAGGGTTGTACACACTGAGTTTACGAAAACTCACCCCCTCTTTTATTTTATTTTCAGGTGATGCTCAGTAGAAGGTTCGATGTTTGGAAGGACTCTGGGTGGCCAGTTGGCAAGATGATTTGGACTTGGGTTTTTTCAAGCATTTAAGTTTTTACTTTTTTAAGTATGTTCTGACAGATTGTAATAAGGTTTTCATTGTGTTATTATTACTTGAATTATTATTATTTTCAATGTAATTACAAGAAGTTGAACATGGGTTTTCTAAATTATATTATGTTTTCTACGTTTCCGCAATTAAATTTTTTTAAATGATAAGTTTTCTTAAATCAAATGTTTCAACAAGGTTTTTGTAACTGAAAGGGTGTTTTTTTAAAGTTAATTAAGGTTTCTTTTATTTTAAGAAGGGTTTTTGAATGAAAACATTATTTTCGCTAAAACACTTCAATGTGACACACCAGATTCGGCCATAACGTCTGGGCCGGGTTTGGGGTGTTACATTTAGTGGTATCAAAGCCCAGGTTGCAAAATGCGGGCTGTGAATTGGGCCTTATTATTATTATTTGGTTTCTTTTTTACTTATTATTTGGATTTAAAAAAAATATTTTGGATCGCGATGCTTTGGAAAAAAAAAATATTGCTAAGCGGCAGACTGAGTCTCCGACATCGAACCAAGTAAGTACTTTTATTTAAGTTTGTTTAGATTGTTATGTAGTAGATAATTAGAGGGCTACTTTAGATGATGGTTATAATGGAACTAAAGCCCATAGGATTTGGAAACTGTAGAGGATTTTCGAAAATGATCTTCTCTTTAAATATTTTCATAAAACATCAGTGTAATTATTAAACTAACTAAAACTTCATAAAATTTCTAATTCAGATAATACGCGAATCAACGATGAGTGCTAGAAGAGGTGCAAGAGGCCGTGGCCGAGGCTGCGGAAGTGTTAGGGCTGAATCATCGGTATCGGGCCATATGCCCGATGTTAGAGTAGAAGAGGCTCCAGCCTCACCTGTGGCTGGGAATAGACAGTATGATCGAGCCGCGGGAGAAGATGCATTGTCGTAGGCAATGCTGAGGATTTTGGAAAGGGTTGTTAGGCCCAATAATGGCAACGGAAATCGGGGTCCATTCTAGAATAACTTCGATTGAACAGGGATGAGATCTTTACGGGTGTCGCTGGCGTGGCTTTTAATGTGGCGAAATATTGGTTGGAGGCCACTGAAAGGATAATGGAGGATTTGGACTGCTCACCTGAGCAAAATTTGAAAGGGGCGGTGTCATTGCTTAGGGAGGAAGCCTACCAGTGGTGGCTGACAGTGAAAGAGGGCACCCAACCGGAGCGGGTCACCTAGGAGTTTTTCAAAGCTGCATTCCAAGGAAAGTATGTGGGTGCAAACGATGTGGATGCTAGGAGGAAGGAGTTCTTAAACTTGACCCAAGGCAATAAATCGATGGCGGAGTATGATGCGGAGTTTCTATGCCTTAGTAGGTATGCAAGGGTAATGGTGGCAACGGAGTATGAGCGTTGTGTTAGGTTTGAGGATGGGCTTGGAGATAGCCTCAGGATAGTGATAACTCCACAAAGGGAATGAGTTTTCTCGGAGTTGGTGGAGAAAGCAAAGATAGCGGAGGAGGTAAAGCGCACTGAGCGCCTAAACCGAGAGAAAAAAGGAGTAAGAATAAGAGGGAGGCTGAGACTCCGGGTGTTGGGCAAAGGCCTAGGACTAGGGCCAGAAATAATGGGCCAATTAGAGCAGGGCCCCCTGCTGCTAATCCAAGGGTGCCACCTTGTGCTGATTGTGGGAGAAGGCATGGAGGCAAGTGTTGGAAGAGAATGGGAGCTTGTTTTGCTTATGGGTCTATGGAGCATAGGATCAAGGATTGCCCTCGAACGCTAGGTCGAGAGCCAGTAGTGGGTCAATAAGGTGCTCAGCCACCAAGGGGTGGACAGCTACCGCCAAAGGGTCATGGACAGGCCAGGGGTGGTAATGGCAATGGACGTGGACGCAGAGCACCAGACGGAAATGCAGGCTAAGCTGAGGCGAGACAGCTAGCTTTGGTTTATGCTGCTCATCGTCGAGAAGACGGGGATGCCCCAGATGTGATAACGGGTATGTTCTTTATATATGATTTATCTTACACAGCCTTGATTGATGTTGGATCGATGCATTCATATGTTGCATGCAATAAGACTGAGTCTTTGGGTGATATGTTTGAGATTATTGCAAATGAGATGACTGTGATAAGTCCGTTAAGGCAGTCAGTAGAAGTGAATAAGATGTTTAGGGAGGTACCCTTAGTAGTCCAAGAGGTTACCTTTTTAGCGGATTTGATGGAACTGCCGTTTAGCGAATTTGACTTAATCTTAGGTATGGATTGGCTGGTGAAGCACCGAGCCACTTTAGATTACGCTGCAAAATGAATGGTGTTAAGAACGGTGGAGGATAAGGAAGTAGTAGTGATTGGTGAATGCCGAAACTATCTGTCGAATGTGATTTCGGCATTAAGGGCCGAGAAGTTTGTACGAAAGGGATGCGAAGCCTTTTTGACTTATATTAGTGATAGGAGGCTAAGACCCTTACTATTAAGGAGTTGAGAACAGTTAGGGAATTTTCAGATGTCATTCCCGGGGAGCTGCCTGGGTTGCCACCCAGCAGAGAAGTGGAATTTGGAATCGAGTTGTTACCTTGGACGGCTCCAGTGTCTATCACTCCTTATCGAATGGCACCAAAAGAGTTGGTGGAACTTAAGGTACAGATTCAGGAATTGTTGGATCGAGGGTTCATCCGACCAAGTGTGTCTCCATGGGAAGCACCGGTGTTATTCGTGAAGAAGAAGGATGAAACTTACGAATGTGCATCGATTATCGACAGTTAAACAAGTTAACTGTTAAGAACAAGTACCCTCTATTGAGAATCGATGATCTTTTTTATCAGTTTAGGGGAGCTTCAGTGTTCTCAAAGATTAACCTACGTTCAGGATATCACCAACTAAGGGTTAAGGAGGCTAATGTTTATAAGACAGCTTTCAAAACTCGTTATGGGCACTACGAGTTCTTGGTGATGCCATTCAGGCTGACGAACGCACTTGCCGCTTTCATGGATCTCATGAATCGGGTTTTCTAACCCTACTTGGATCGGTTCGTGGTAGTCTTTATAGATGACATTTTGGTGTAATAAAAAGATGAGGATGAACATGATGCACACTTAAGGACTGTGTTGCAGACTTTAAGAAAGAAGCAACTGTATGCCAAATTCAATAAGTGTGAATTTTGGCTAAGGGAGGTTACTTTTCTAGGACATATGGTGTCAGTCGAGGGGATTAAGGTGGATCCTCAAAAAATTGAAGTGGTGTTAGACTGGAAAACACCCAAGACGGTATCGGAAATTCGAAGTTTTCTGGGCTTGGCAGGATACTATAGACAGTTTGTTGAGGGCTTTTCTGTAATTGCTGCACCCTTAATTAAGTTGTTGAGGAAAGGGGTACCGTTTGTTTAGACGGACAAGCAGCAAGAGAGTTTTGAAAAACTTAAGAAAGTTTTAAATGAGGCCCCTGTGTTGATTCAGCCAGTGCCTAGGAAAGAGTTTACGGTTTATAGTGATGAATCACATGTAGGCTTAGGTTGCATATTGATGCAAGAAGGAAAGGTGGTTTGCATATACGTCACGACAACTTAAGACTGACGAGGTGAATTACCCAACCCATGATTTGGAACTAGCTGCGGTGGTGTTCACGCTCAAAATATGGAGGCATTACTTATACGGGGAGAAGTACATAATCTATTCAAACCACAAGAGGTTGAGGTACCTCCTTAGCCAAAAGGAGCTAAACCTTAGGCAACGTAGGTGGGTGGAGTTATTGAAGGATTATGATTGTACGATTGAATACCACCCTGGCAAAGCGAATGTGGTAGCCGATGCATTGAGTCGTAGGACTAAGTTAGACTTGAGAGCTATGCTCGCCCGTTTAAACTTGTTGGATAATGGTAGCTTGTTAGCTGAACTTCAAGTAAGGCCGGTGTGGGTCGAGCAGATAAAGAGTAAGTAATTAGTGGATGAGACTTTGAGTGCTCGCTTTAAACAAGTGGAGAGTGGGGAGACATCAGACTTTGGGTAAATGGTGAAGGAGTATTGTGTTTCCATGGGAGAATGTGTATACCAAAGGACAATGATCTAAGGCAGTCTGTTCTACGGAAAGCACATAGCGATCTCTACGCAATGCATCCTGGCAGAAACAAGATGTATCGAAATTTGCATGAGCTTTATTGGTGGCCTAGACTTAAGCGCAAGGTTATGGAGTTCGTAGGTAAATGCTTGATTTGTCAAAAGTTGAAAGTGGAAAATCAGTTGCCTTCGGGATTGCTTCAGCCAATGAAGATTCCACTCTGGAAGTGGGAAAGGATCACTATGGACTTTGTTAGTGGGCTACCCTTGACGCCTGCTAAGAAAGACTCAATATGGGTTGTAGTGGATCGATTAACCAAGTCTGCCCATTTTGTACCGGTTCGCCCCGATTACTCGTTGCAAAAGCTGGCTAGGCTATATGTGGCGGAGACTGTAAGATTGCATGAAGTGCTAGTTTCCATAATATCTGATAGGGACCCGCGTTTCACTTTGCTATTTTGGAAGAAGCTGCATGAGGTGTTGGGTACTAGGTTGAATTTTAGTACGGCTTTCCACCCTCAAACTGATGGATAGTCAGAAAGAGTGATCCAAGTATTGGAGGATATGTTGAGGGGATGCGTGATTGAGTTTCGAGGTAGTTGGGAAAACTATTTACCATTAGCCGAATTCGCGTACAATAATAGCTACCAAGCAAGCAGTGGGATGGCTCTGTATGAAGCACTGTATGGGCAAAGGTGTCGAACTCCAACATGTTGGACGGAGTTGGGTGAACGGAGAGTTTTGGGCCCTGAGTTAATAGCCGATACTGAGGATAAGGTAAAATTGATTTGTGATCGTTTGAAGGAGGCATCGGATAGGCAGAAGTCGTATGCTGACCTTAATCGTCGAGAAATAGAGTATGCAGTAGGAGACTTAGTTTTTCTGAAGGTCTCCCCGTGGAAGGAAGTGTTAAGGTTTGGATGAAAAGAGAAGCTAAGCCCAAGGTTCATTGGGCCATATTGGGTGGTGAGAAGGATTGGGCCAGTCGCTTATCAGCTGGAGTTACCTCTTGAACTAAGCCAGATCCACGTCGTGTTTCATGTTTCCATGCTAAGGAGGTATCACTCAGATCCTTCACATGTCGTGGCGGTGGAAGAAATTAAGGTTAGGCCAGACCTGACTTTCGAGAAAGATCCCATACAAATAATTGGTCAAGATGTCAAAGTACTGAGAAGGAAGTCCGTTCCATTGGTCAAAGTACTTTGGCGGAATCACAAGGCTGAGGAGGCTACTTGGGAACCTGAAGAAGTGATGCGACGTCAATATCCTCAACTGTTTAAACAAGGTAAATTTCGAGGATGAAATTTCTTTTAGGGGGTAGAGTTGTAAAGCCCCCAAAATCCCGAAATCTAAAAATTTCGAAATCCTGAATTTCTTTTATTTTTTATTTTGATGAAAATTGTGTTTAATATTCTTATCCAAGCATTAATTTTAGTAGGTCTTAGCTAAGGTTGAGTTCGAATTAAGGGGTAGAAGAAATTATAATTTAATTATTAAAAGAATCAGGGATGACAAGTAGGTGGGCTTTTAAATAAATGAAGAAATAATTGGACACAAAAAGAGCCTGTGGTGGAGTGGCTAAGTGATGCCACATAAGGTGTAGTGAGGTGGCGTTAGTAGCTAGCAAGGGGGTCCAAGGTTGAAATCCTAACTTAGTATTTTTAGAATTTAATTTTGACCTTCTAGAAGGATGGAAGTGGCGTGAAGATGGACTCTAAGGGGAGTGTTCAAAAGAGAAAATTAAGGAAAGGATCAAGGGGTTATCAGGGAGAAAAACAAGGAGATGAGAAGTGAGGAGTAAGTGGAGCAAAATTGGGAACTTAGGCTTGAAGAATTCAGCTATAGGGCTATAAATAGGTGCCGAATGGGAGGGTTGAGAAGTTAATGACGAATTTCCCTTCACTTTGTGCCAGAAACCCTTTTCTCTTCAAGATCCAAAAAGCCGAAAACCCTCTATTTTACTTTCTTTTCTTTCTGCCGATTTCCCTTCTCCTCTACACAATCTTCTTTGTCGATTTCTTCTACTACTCTACTTCTTTAATCTGTACCAAATAAACCTTATTCACCATACTTAGTTTGAAAAGCCGAAAAATTGAATCTTCTAAGGGCCGAATACTTTTTGACCGAATCTAGTGTAAGTATTGCTCTTCTAATCGATTTTTCTTTATTTAGTATCGATTATTGTCCCTCACTCTTTCTAATCAACTTTGGTAGGGAATTAGTATCGGATCTTAGTTTTTAGCTCTCTATCGAATTGCTCCTTAAGGTGTTGCGGTTTTGGTAAGTAATCTTCTCCCATTGGCTAAGGTGGCCGAATGGTCATAGTTATGGTAAGGATACTTGTGTTGGATACGAGTCACCTATTATTTAGGTTTTAATAGTTAAGATTTGTTCAGATCTAGGAAATACGCGATCAAGGAAAAAACGATTAAGGATTGGGCTCAAGTTAAGGTTAAGGTGAGGCTTCAATTTTTGAGTAAATAAGTATTAAACATACGATTAATTGAAGGGTGATATCGATTGTAGGTTTGGGCTAAGGAGATCGCATCACGCTTGCTTACCAGGTATGTACATACACTGCACACACACAATGATTCGGTAAAAGCCGAAAAGCTGAAAAGTCGAAAAGCCGAAATGCCGAAAAGCCAAAAGTTTGGCTACGGTAGTCTTGCGAGTGCGCGAAAACTCATAAGGGGGAAATCGATAGGTTACATGAGGCCCACGGGCGATTCCGTGGACTTGGGTTGTGATTTGGTCATATGGGCCAGATGGGCTAAATGGGCCCGATGAGCTGTTGGGCCCATAATAGGTAAAAACTAAATATTGATGCTATGTGATAGGAATTTGTATGTGAGCATGAGTATGGATGTGATTGGGCCTAACGGACCATATAAATGTGATTTGGGCCTAATGGGCCATATACAGGTGATTTGGGCCTAATGGGCCATATACAGGTGATTTTGGCCTAATGGGCTATATGAATATAATTGGGCTTAATGGGCCAGATCCAGGTATGTGAATTTGATTGGGCTCTGTAAGGAGTTTTGGGCCTAGTATATGATATCCACATAAGACTTAATTAATTATTTGCGACCGTGGACAAGTCATAGGGTTAAGGTGTGGCAACGGGTATATGCATGTCTAGGATTGGATCTAGGAAGAGCTTGGTACTTAAGCGATATTAATGACTCACCTTCTCTTCTCTAGAATCCTACCTGGTGCATAGTATTCATTCATCTTAGCTCACGGGACTTGTTAACGGGCCAAGATAAGTGAAAACCGTAATTAAGGGAAAATTATCGAAATGCCCCTAAAGGCGAAAATGACTAAAATACGCCTAGGTGTTGAATGTAAATTTTGTGGATGCGACATGCATACATATGATATTCCACTTAGGTTGCATATGGGTTGGGAATTACGGAACGGAGGAAGTATATGAGGATCGCATGGTTGCTTGACAATCGTGATCCATCGACGGCTTTTAAAGCCCAATATGTAAATGAAGGTAGTTCCGCAACCGGACTACCATGGTGTGTGGGTTGGGTGGGTCGATATTTATATCCCCACATGGTGTGACGGGGGACGAAGCCGGTGTGTAGCAAATGTATAATTTGGATGGGATTGCATTGCATGATTGATGAATGATGTTTTTTGTGAATGCTTGTTTTTGTCGAGGGTTGTACACACTGAGTTTGTGAAAACTCACCCCCTCTTTTATTTTATTTTCAGGTGATGCTCAGTAGAAGGTTTGATGTTTGGAAGGACTCTGGGTGACCAGCTAGCAAGATGATTTGGACTTGGGTTTTTTTTTCAAGCATTTAAGTTTTTACTTCTTTTAAGTATGTTCCAGACCAGATTGTAATAAGGTTTTCATTGTGTTATTATTACTTGAATTATTATTATTTTCAATGTAATTACAAGAAGTTGAACATGAGTTTTCTAAATTATAGTATGTTTTCTACGTTTCCGCAATTAATTTTTTTTAAATGATAAGTTTTCTTAAATCAAATGTTTCAACAAGGTTTTTGTAACTGAAAGGGTGTTTTTTTAAAGTTAATTAAGGTTTTTTTTTATTTTAAGAAGGGTTTTAAATGAAAACACGGTTTTCACTAAAACACTTCAATGTGACACACCAGATTCGGCCATAACGTCTGGGCCAGGTTTGGGGTGTTACAGAGTGCCCCAGATATCGCAGCCTGAGCTTCTCCGTACGAACTCTTCGAGAACCATTATAAGCTTATCATGTGCCTAGGAGATCTAGAGTACTTTGTCGATGCCCCAAGACGTAGCATACTTCCTCTTTGTTAATTCAAGCATAGCAAGACTACCACATGCCTCATCTTTGGTTGAAATTTGAATTGCCCTTTTCGGGTTTTCAATTCAAAACCCCTTTGATCTCAAGGCACCCTTTGTAGGTTTTTACCTTAGCCTCCTTTTAAGTGAAGTATCTTTTAACTGAATTCGAATTTACTGGGTTAGGTAGGATCTTACCATCCCTCTCAATTAATATCAATGCTCCTCCAGAAAAAGCCTTCTTTACCACATAAGGTTCTTCCCAGTTTGGCATCCATTTCCCTCTGAAATTATTTTGCATAGGGAGGATCTTTTTCAATACCAAGTCCCCCTCATGGAATACTCTAGGGCAAACCTTTTTATTGTAAGCTCGCATCATTCGCTTCTGGCACAATTGACCATGACGGATAGCCCTTAGCCTATTTTCTTCAATCAAGTTCAGCTGATCATACCGGGATTATATCTATTCTACTTCGTCCAGCTTCAACTCTGATAAAACCCAGAAAGAAAGAATTTCGATTTCAATGGGCAAAACTGCCTCCATCCCATAAACCAATGAATAAGGTGTTGCCCAGGTAGAAGTTCTGATAGATGTTCGATAGGCATAGAGAGCAAATCGTAACTTTTCATGCCAATCCTTGTAAGTCTCAGTCATTTTCCCCACAATCTTCTTGATATTTTTATTAGCCGCCTCAACTGCACCATTCATTTTTGGGTGATATGGTGATGAGTTGTGGTGCTTAATTTTGAACTGACTGCAGACCTCCACTATCACGCTGTTATTCAAATTTAACGCGTTGTCAAATATGATCCTTTTTGGCATGCCATATCGACATATGATCTCCTTCTTCAAGAACTTGCTGACTGCCGACTTTGTGACGTTGGCGTATGAAGTAGCCTCTACCCATTTGGTGAAGTAATCGATGACCACAAAGATGAATCGATGTCTGTTAGAAGCCTTCGATGAAATCAGCCCAATGACGTCCATGCCCCACATTGAGAAAGGCCACGGAGAAGTCATAACATGAAGAGGTGAAGGAGGCACATGGATCTTGTCTCCATAAATTTGGCACTTATGGCATTTCTTGGCATAACTGATGTAATCTCCTTCCATCCTGGACCAGTAATACTCGAATCTCATGATTTGCCTGGCCATCGTGAACCCATTAGCATGTATCCCGCAGACACCTTCATGGGCTTCTTCCAGGATTTTCCTAGCTTCAACAGCGTTAACACATCTTAGCAGCACCTGACCTTTCCTCCTTTTATACAAGATCTCTCCGTCTAAGGCATAGTCACTGGCCAACCTTCTCAACGTTCTCTTATCATTTTCAGTTGCTTGATCAAGGTATTCACGGTTCTTCACATATCATAGAATATCATGATACCAAGGATAATCATCTCTCTCCTCTTCTTCGTCGATATTACAGCAATGAGCTGGAGCCTCACAAATACTCATCTGGATCGACTTCATATCCTCTCGTTTATTTACTCTGATCATAAAAGCTAATGTAACCAAGGCATCAGCCATCTGGTTTTCATCTCACGAGAGATAATAGAAAGCGATATCATCAAACCCCTCAATTAACTCTAAGACCAGCTTCCAGTAACTAATCAGCTTGGGGTCCCTTGTTTCCCATTCACCCTTAAGCTGATAGATTACTAGCGCAGAATCCCCATACACCTCTAGCACTTTGACTTTTCGTCCGATGGCTGCACGGATTCCTATGATATATGCTTTATATTCTGCCATATTATTTGTGCAATCAAAATCCAATTTGCAAGTGGATGGATAATGATCCCCACTTGGGGATATCAGGACTGCCCTTATTCCATTACCAAGGGCGTTTGATGCTCAGTCAAAATTTAGTTTCCAAGGATGATCTTCTAAGTGTCTTCTTCAGTAGTTGCCACATACATTAGATCTTCATTAGGGAAATTAAAGTTCAAAGGCTCATAATCTTCTAAAGCTCTATTGGCTAGAAAATCTGTTATTGCACTCCCTTTCACAGCCTTCTGATTCACACAAACTATGTCGAATTTGGAAAGCAGAATTTGCCATCGGGCCATCCTTCCACTCAAAGTATTTGACTCCATCATGTACTTTAAAGGGTCTAATTTCGATATTAACCAAGTCGTATGGTACAACATGTACTGTCTCAATCTCCGAGTGGTCTAAACCAAGGCGCAACATAATTTCTCAATTGGCGAGTATCTCATTTCACATTCAGTGAATTTCTTACTGAGGTAATATATTGCCCTTTCTTTCTTTCCTATCTCATCGTGTTGGCCGAGCACATATCCCATTGAATTGTCAAATACTGTCAAATATAGTATCAATGGCCTACCAAGACTAGGTGGCGTTAGCACTGGGGGATTGGACAAATATTGTTTAACTTTGTCAATGGTTTCCTGGCACTCATCATCCCACACACTTGGGTTGTGTTTCTTGAGAAGGCAAAATTTGGGGTCACATTTCTTAGTTAGTTGTGAAATGAACCGAGCGATGTAATTTAGTCTTCCCAGGAAACCTCGAACTTCCTTCTAAGTGCGCGGCGGAGGCAATTTTTGTATAGCCTTGACTTTGTCGGGGTCGACCTTAATTTTCTTTTTGCTGACAATGAAACTTAGTAGCTTCCCTGACCTAGCCCCAAAATTACATTTTATTGGATTGAGCTTTAGCTGAAACTTTCTCAGCTTCAAAAATAATTTCCTCAAAACCTGTACATACTCTTCTTCTGTTCAGGATTTTGCGATCATATCGTCGACGTAAACCTCAATTTCCTTGTGCATCATGTCGTGAAACAAGGTTACCATGGCTCTTTGATACGTTGCTCTCACATTTTTTAACCCGAATGACATCACCTTATAGCAAAATGTTCCCAACAAGGTTATGAATGTGGTCTTTTCCATGTCCTCAGGATGCATCTTTATCTGATTGTATCCAGAGAAACTATCCATGAAGGAGAACAATGAGTAACCTGCCGTGTTATCCACCAAAGTGTCGATGTAAGGCAATGGGAAGTTGTCCTTTGGGTTGGCCTTGTTTAAGTCTTTGTAATCTACACACATCCGTACTTTTCCATCTTTCTTAGGGACGAGAACAACATTGGCTACCCATTCTGAGTAATTAACCATTTGTAAGAACCCAGCATCAGATTGCTTCTTAACCTCTTCCCTTATTTTTACTGCAACATCAAGTCTCATCCTTCAGAGCTTCTGTTGAACTGGCTTGCACTCATCTTTTATGGGGACACGGTGTACCACAATATCGGCGCTCAATCCAGGCATATCCTATAACAGCTCGATTTAGACCCTAATCGAAACTATGGTTTCGGGACCACAAATTTGAGTTAGAAAAATATTTAAATATTATTTTTCGTGTTTATTATATGTGAAGCTGCATGTGTGAAAGTTTCGTATGAAAATTTGATCGTTTGTATGCTTAATTTAATAATATGACATAATCGCGTAAAATATAATTTTGGTGGTTAATTGTAAAAGGGCCAAATTGTTGTTGTCTTTCTTATATGAGGTAGTTATGTTGTAATTTGACCAAATGGTTATAGCATGGATGGTAATGACCATGAATTATAAAGGTTTTATATTTTATTATAAAGGTTAATTTAGTAAAACATGTAATAATATATGTTATAATAAAACTTAAAAATTAAAAAGCCATGTTAAAGTGTTCATCTTTTGATCGAAATAAAAGAAGAAAGAAAAGAAAAGGAAGCTAAGGTATTCGACCATTGTTAAGCTTGATTAAGGTATGTAACTAGCTCGGTTTTGATAATTTTTACGTTTTTGAGATCGTTGCTTTGAATACTATCCGACCCATGCTAGAATTTCTGATTTTGATGAATATTTCGAGTTATGCCATTGATGAATATTTGTGTTTTGTGATGTTTGATGATGAAATATTAAAGAAATATTTTAGATTAACATGTTCTGTATTGGAGTTTTAAATTGTAAAAAAATAAATTGAGGGACTAAAATGTGAAATAAATGAAATATATGGACAAGTATGAGAATAAGGAATATTCAGCCTAACTATGTTGTTGTGAAATTTTGCATATTTTGTGTTTTACACAATAGGGACTAAATTGTGAAAAATGTGAAATATCAAGGGTAAAAGTGTAATTTACCCATTTGTGTGTTTTTGGATGAATTTGGTTGAATATTTGAATTAATAAGTTAAATTTATATTAAATTAGATCAAGAAAAGAGAAAATCGGATTTAGATCGGGGGGAAAATAAAATTGTTGACTAGCCGATCCATACCGGTTTTTCATCGTTCGAGGTAAGTCTTTAAGCAATTAAACATCATTAATTTTGAATGTAACTTAGTTTAATATGCTGATTTGGAATTCATGAATATGTAGTAGAGATAGCTGAATGTGATAAAGCATAGAAATAATATATTTGAGTTTAACTCGAATGAGTTATAACATTTGAAAGTTCGTATGGACTATATGGAATATCTGAAATGTTCGATTTATGAATTGTTTATGAGACAGCTTTATAATAATGATATTCGGGCTTTGAGCCTAGCAAGCCTTGAGCTGCTGAATTTAATCGGGCTTGATGCCTAGCAGGTTTATTGCCAGTGTATAAAATCAGACTTTAAGTCTAGTAGGCCTTGTGCCGGTGTGTGATTCAGGCTTAGGCCTAGCAGGCTTTATGCTGGTGAATTATTATAAGTTTATGCCTAAAAGACTTTATGCTAATGTGGTAATTGAAAATGTTAAACGAGCTAAAACGATCAGGTACGTGATAGTTGGTTATCTATTCGTAAATAAGGTGAATTGATTTCTTGATATGTGATGAAAAAGGATACATGAGGTTGAGGTAGTATATGTGGTAATATGAAGAACATATTTGGTCTTAAAGTTGTATATGGATATAATGTTAAGCTTTGAGTGATGAATATATGTCTTTAAATATATATATGTATATTCGAATATATAAGACCATGTGGTTTCGAAATTTGAAAATATATTGATGTTATATACATGTATATTCGGCCATAGAGAATTTGTCTTATAAAAGTATATGCTATATATATATATATATATATATATATATATATATATAAATGGAATTAAAAGTTTGGACATAAATGTGATTACAAATGCATAAGTTAATTTATTTATTGAAATGATTAGTAATTGAGATGTTGTTTTGCATTAACTGTTTAATATGCTTAAGGCTTACTAAGCTAAGTTAGCTTACTTTGTGTGTATTTGTTTACTCTGTTTTTTAGATTTTAAAACAAGTTACGAGCTCGGGGATCATCAGTAAAGTTCACCAGTAAAGTTCACCACACTATCCACAGCTTTAGTATTTAAATCATTGAACTTAAATTATGGCATGTATAGGCTGAATTGTGTTTTGATGTGATGAACCTTGGTTTTGTATAAAAGCCATGCGAAAATGGCTTATTTAAATGTTCAAATTCGGTTTTGGTTTGATTATGGCATAAGTCCACTTTAGTTACTATGATATGTGACATGATTAAATGATGTTTGTGATGTATATTTTGTGAGTATAAGTTGGTTGGAGATTTCGATTATATGTATATAAATGATTTTGTTATGTCTTAAATTGTTTTGAAATGTTTGTTACATGGCATGAGAGGTTTATATTTTAAATATGTCCACAGTTGGTTAATATCTTATAATGATAGATATAATCTCATTTAATTGATAAATATTTTTGGTTATATGTTAGAATGAGATAAAGAATATGGATGATCAATGGTTCGGCATTTATATACATGTTCATGAGATTTATGGTTGGGTATAATACCTATAGTTATGTATATGTGTGATTTTTGTTTGAGCATATGTCATGAATGTAACCCAAATATATGATGTATGTATAGTTGCTATATGTTTTGGCCTTATGATATATGATAGTTGTTAAATGTGCATAAGTAGATCATGTGTTAGTTAGGTAAGAATCAAGGCATATGCATGGTGAGTATTCGGTGTTTACTTACGGACCAAACTAATGATATGTTATATTATATATTATGGTTGATAAGTATGCGCATGGTTAATACAAAATAAGTCTAATAATCCAATAATGAAATTATTATTATATACATGTTATGTATTGTATAAATTGTTTTAATATATTTTGGATTATGTTAAATTAAACTGTGTTGTGATTGATATGATTATTTAAGATTTGATATTTGATTATGTTATAAGCATTGAAGTGATAAAATTTTGTGTTGTAATTTATAACGCATATTTATTTGAATCGTAAAATAGTCGGTAATGCCTCATAACCCTAATTCAGCGACGGATACGGGTTAGGGGTGTTACATATCCTGATACGACCACGTGAAGACATCATTGAACTCTTGCAATAATTTAATGAGGTCCCGTCTTGTTTCCTCGGTTATGCAAGTTCCAATGTTCACCTCTTTCCCTTCTTCCAAGGTCACATTCTCTATCATCTCCTTGTGAGGTAGGATCTGTTTCTCTTCCTGCTCCACCATCCTTAACAAATCCGGAGATAAGTTATAGTCTCCATCATCTTCAAAATCCTGAGATCCTTCCAGACACATGTCTCGCTCAAAAGGGAATTCTGGGTCCGTAACAACGTCACTCGTGTCATTGATATCTAGAGACTTATTGTAGGTACGAAAGGATATCCAAAAAACAAATGAATCTAAGAAAAGCTTATTTGTATGGCATGATTATGAATGAAATGCAAGAAAAGAATATTTGCTCAAGATAAGACATAAAAGTGTATTTTTATTGAAATAAAGATGTTTTGAACATGAGCCTATTTCACAAAAGATTCTTATTACTTCTAGGCTTTAAAATAACAAGTGTGTTTTTAACATTACTTTGTATTAGCTCTAAAAACTACAGGAATTTCTTCCACGATCCAGTTGTTCAGAACACTTCCAAGCTCATAAGGGCGAATGCTTGCTAAGTCTCTTCCCATCACTTTCTCTTCAATATGACGTTAATGTTCAGATTTCCCATCAAATTTTCGGTCGTTATTTCTCCTGTCATCTTCAGTTCAGGATAGATAATTCCTCCTGACACGAATGTATTGGATATATGGGGAAAAGTCATTGATTCCCACTTGACCTCTGCCCCATTCAATCGTGCTCTTCGTCTCTCTTGCCTCCTTTCCACCTTCTTTCTCCTTTGCTTTGCGTCTGGCCTATACCCTAAGCCAAAGCGATCTTGTTTATCAACCATGACTGGCACTTCAACCCGTTCATAGAGATATTTCCCAAGTCCCCTTCCAAGCAATGCCCCTTTTCTAACTGTTAGTTACAAGCTTATCCTCGTAGCTTCAGATTTTTTGGCATTGGGACCTTACCTCCTTCGATGATGAAAGTTGCATTTACGAATTCTAATGACCGAAAGGAACACTCTATTCCCTTACTATCATTTTCTATATACGGCGCATCACTGGTAACGGATGCGATAATGTCCTCCTCCGCATTTATAGTTATCAGCTGGCCCTCCGTCACCAACTTTAGCTTTTGGTGCAATGATGATGATACTGCCCCTGCTGAGTGAATCCAAGGTCTCCTCAATAAATAATTATAAGAAGGCTTGATGTCCATCACTAAGAAGTCTACCTCGTATGTGTTTGGTCCGATCAGAAGAGGTACATCAATCCTTCCCATTACTTTCCTTTTGGTGCCGTCGAACGCCCTCACTATGTTCTGGCATGTCTTCATATGAGAGCTGTCTATAGGCATCCTGTTCAATATGGACAGGGGTAAGACGTTTAGTGCCGATCCATTATCAATTAGGACCCCCAGTAATGTGTACCCTTTGCAACCGGTGGTGATGTGAAGAGCCTTGGTGGATCCCATGTGCCCTGGCTGTCTTTCATCATCACTAAAGGAGATGAAGTTATCGGCGCTTATGTTGCTGACAAGGCAGTCTAGCTTGTTTACCGAGATGTCATCAGCGACATAGGTCTCATTCAACACCTTCACCAGCGCGTTACCAAGACCATTAGGGACAAAATTCATGTCTAATTATTTTGATATGTTTTTAGGAATTTGGGATGATATTTGTCTCTTAAAATTTATGGACGAAATTCTTCCTTAATTATGAGGATGATTTTTTATATTCATCCTCAAAATTTTTTAGAGATAAAGTTTTAAATGACAATTGTTAGGGACAATTTAATTCGTCTTTGAATCTACAGAGGACAATTTGTGAACTTTTAAGGATGATTATTATTATTACCAAAGCCACTAAATATTGTACTGCCATTAAACTATTAGTATGTTTATGTTTTGATCATTCAACTTTAAAAAGTTACAAAATGATCACTAAATTATTTGAAAGTTTTTCATTTAAGTCATTGGACTACTAAAATTGTTGTTGTATGGCCTTCTTTATTCACAATTCCCACACTAGTCAAAATTTTTCATTTCCCTTCTTTTTTATAGTTTGGTTTATTTTTTCATGAAATAGCTTTGAACATCACAAATCTACGAATCAAAATTCAATCAAATTTCTTCTCTAATCTCCAAAATTGACCATCAAATAGAATTGGACCTAAGGTATGTTCTTCTTCTTATCAATGGATATTGATCCACTATATTAAGCATTACTTGGAGCTTGCTAGTTGGATTTAAAAGAAAATAAACTTAACAACCCAATTACTTAAATAAAAACTTTCAAATAGTTCAGTTATTTAAATGAAAAATTTCGAATAATTTACTATTCATTTTATAATTTTTTAAGGTTAAGTGATTAAAACATAAATTTACTAATGATTTAATGAATTTAGGTGTAATTTATCCTTTTTAAAAAAAACTACTACGTTACCTATTCATGTAATCGTTTGCCCTAAACGGAGGAGGAGAGAAAGCAACCCAGTTCCATCCCTTTCCTTCTAGCATATCCCTTATAGTTAGTGAATTTTGACTAATATTATAGTATTTTAGTAATCGCATTCAACTTAATTAAATTGTAAGTAGAATTTGTCTTACCTACAACATTCAAATAAAAAAATTTGCTCTTTACTTCTCGGCTTAATGGACATTAGTTAACTAAACCACTGGACAAAGAATTTACACTTAATATCTAATACTGGATTAAAACCTTAGATATTGTCTTCTTCCACTAACTTGAAACAAGAAATGTTATACATTTAATAATTTTATATTATTTTTATATCGTGTGTGTCTTCTCGGATTTTTACATTACGTCAAAAGTTAGCAAAGTCTTTTCTATAAAAATAAATCTCATGATCTTATGCACATTCTCACATGGCTTTCAAGTCCAATAGAAAGAACAGGAAAAAACGAAAAGGGCACACCCAAGTTCAAAAGTCATAGTCCTTCACGTATGAAAACCTAATGTCATTCGGTTAGATAAGGGATGAAAAATTGATATAGATTTTTTTATTAATTTAATAATAAATTTAATCTTTCAATATTTATACATATTATTAATATGATTTTAAATTTTAAAAATTTAATAAATTTATCCATCAATACTTACTAAATTTATCATTTTAGTTCCATTTCTAAAAAAAAATCATAAATTTATTCCCAACATTTACTAAAATTTTTAATATATTTTTATTTCTAAAATTTTAAACAAAAGGAAAAATATTTAAAAATCTTCATTTTTAAAGTATTCCTTTAACACACCTTCAAAACCGGCAAAACAAGAAAATCGTTTAACATTATTCTTATTGTGCTCATTTTAAACTAATGACATCTTCGTAATTATTGTAAAAAATCAAGTTACTTAAATCCAACCATCTAAATGTCATATTTTAGATTAATATCATATTATTTAATTAAGTTCTACTAAAAAATTAATAATTTTTTTAACTATTACAAAACAATTATTTTAATTTTTTTATTTTAAAAATATACATAGACTTAATTTTCAAGTTGAGAAAAAAAGCAATGTGAAATCTTTCATGAAATGGAAAACCTAGAAAAATAGTTTCACCTTGGTTTTTTTACTTAGACATGTCATTAGTAACTTCCAAAATTAGGTAGTGCAAGTACATTGATCAAACAACCAAAGTCCTAGAAAATCTATTCCATGAATTGAAAATACGAGCTAAACTAAACTAAAGGAGATTACCTTGTCAATTTCATGTCTCTTGGGGATGTCCAACTTCATCTCTCTCTAATACCCATATGTCAATCCATTTCATGTTTTTTTTTTGAATTGTTTGGTATATTTTTCCTTTTCTGTATATATTTTTTATTTTTAATACATATTTTTTTTTTGTTTTTTATTTATACCTTTTATATTTTTTAAATCATTTGTATATTTTTTTATCTAAAAATGAATTTCTTAAATATTTTTTATTTTTTGAAACTGACAGAGTTAGGACTAAATTGACAAAATTTGTGAATGTTGAGGATTAAATTTATTAAAATTTTCAGAATTAGAACTAAAATCATAAAATTTATAAACATAAAATTTATAAACATTAAGGGCTAAATTTGTTGAATTTTTTTAAATTTAAGATCAAATTGATAGAATGTGTAAATATTAGAGGAATAAATTTATTATTTGGCCAATAAAAAACTCACGTCAGCTTTTTGCCACTCATCTAATGGCAACTAATGAGAGAGTGACTAAAAATTTAATTTTGAAAAGTTAAATAATTAAAAAGAAAAAATTAATAATTTAATGACCAAAATAAAACGAAAAGCATGATTGAGTGACTATAATTATAATTTACCCTTATATTAATACTTGTTAAATTATAAATTCTCAAGTTTTTTTAAGTTTTAAATCAAAATTATTTGAAGGGTGCTAGACGCGGCCCGTGACACTGGATTGATCTTAGGGTCAAACTTTTTTTTTATTACGAGTCCTTTTAGGTTTAGGTTTTTTTTTTTTTTTTGCCTTGATTTTATTTTATTTTTTGGAATCGGATTCAGATGCTTACAAGCATAAACTTTCTCAGCTTGATCGACTTGGGTCAGCTTTCTAACTCGGGCCCATTTTGGAATTCTATAATTAAGTGATGGAAACGAAAAATCTAATAATAGTTTGGAGATGAAATGTAATTTACCCTAGTTAAAAAAGAAGGGCTGAATTCAAACTCCAAATTCTAATCTTTATATCTCAGTAAGCTGACCATCCTGTCCTTTCAGAAGAAAAACAAATATTTCTCAAATTTCCATTGCCCACCTGGCCCATCTTTTCAATAGCAATTCTCTTCTCCCCTGCAGTAATATGTCAATGGAAGGCAAACAAACACTACATCAGACAAATCCAGCCGCTTCTTAATTTCAAGACAAAAACTGTACTTTCGGGGTTTCATCGAAACAATCAAATTCACTGTTAGAAGATACTGAGGAAAAAAACAAACAAAATCTATGGATGGCATATATGGATGAAAGCTTATCTTATTAACAACGTTCATTAAGGGTTAGAACTCTAAATCTAATTGAAAACTACTGCTACTGCTGCTAACTTTCCTAAGAACATGCAGTAAAATAAAGTGCAAACAAAGCCAACAGTTTGCTTCTGCTTCTTGTTCTACATTTTAAGACCAGTTAGAGAACAAGTACTTACAAATCTTTGTAAAGACCTCAATAATAATCCTATGATGGCGATGAGAGTTCAATGACAAGAAACACTGCAACAGTTGTTCCAGGTCTTTAGCTGCAAATATCTGTCTCTCGACGATCATCTCCACCATTGATGCCTTGAAATCATTGTAGGGATCATCGGAACTTTTCACCACTGCAAAGCTGTCTTTAACTTTATTCCTTCCTTCCAAAGGTAAAACCCCAATGTTACAGCTACAGCTCTTAGCTCTTCTCCGACGACTGTTGTACTTTCTCCGGTAATTAGAATGTTGCCGGAGTGATTCTGTTGAATCCGAGGATAGAGTTCTTGAAGAGAAAAGAGTTTCGGTTTCATCTTCACTGCTAAACCTCCACCTACTTCCACCATAATTGTTGCTGTAAGTCACACTTTCATGAGAAGATGAGCTGAAAGATGTGGAATTGGACGACATATTCTTGCATTTAACGTGAACCCTTTTGTTATTCTTCTTCTTTCTGGCTAAGCTCTTCTTTTTCTCATAGAGACCGAAGTCTTCACACTTTGAGAAGAGGTTCAAAGGCGATATAGGGGAAGCGGGAGGACACTTGCGGCCATCAAAATCAGTGGCAGAGAGAAGAAAAGGAGGGTAACAAGCAGGCACTTTACGCCTTGTGCCTTGGGTTGGTTGATGAGATTCAGGGTACCTGGGTTTGCAAATGGAAGGTAAGGGTCGAACCTTAGGTGGCGACATCGACGATGGCTCCATGCACCGGAACTTGTTGTGGTTTTCAAGTGAGAAAACAACTTTTCCAGCAACGTCGGAGACGTTCCAGGTCCGGCAGGAGCCAAACGAGGATCGAAACATTCGAGAGATTCGTACCCTGAATCGATTTTCCATCTCCACGAAGAGATGCTTTTTTTTTTTCCCAATCTCTCTGGAGGGAGAGCAGTAGTCTATGAAATGAACAAGGAAATCCTATTTAAATAAATCATGAAGAAACTGAAAGTTAAAATGATTTTATAATAATTTACTGAGTTGTATGATTGAAACTTTCTGTTGTTCTTTTCGTCCATTTTTTTGTCTTTATTGTGAAAGTTTTGGTTTAAATTTCATTACGCGAGTCTTGTGTTGTTTAAAGGTAAAAACATCATTGACTTCAAAATAAATTAATAATTAGCGATATAAAGTAAGGTTGAAAATCGCAGCCGCTGCCCGCCAACAATTTAATTGGTAATTAGTGATATAAAGTAAGGTTGAAAATCAAACCCACCAACCTTTTTTATGAGCTTTTAATTTTTAAAGTCGCAATTCCAGTTACTCACTTCGAAAAACTATTTTATCAGATGTCCCCCAATGATCCTCATTTTGAATTTCAACTAGTACAATTGCCCCGCTTCCTGTGGAAATTTATTATAAATGTTTTTCTTTTCTTCTATAATAATTTTCAAAAAAATTATACAAATTTAATAACAAAAATAAAAAATATTTTCAAGTTATTATCTTTTATAATTTTAAATTATTAAATTCATAAATTTTATTTAAACATAATATTTTATTTTTCTGTGCAAGTATAACTTATTTTGGTCTAAATTTATTAATTATTTATAAGGTTAAGTCCTTTAGACCATAAAAAGTGGGAAAATAGAAAATTAAGAAGCCTAATAACTTATATAAGTTTAAGTGTTCATTCTGCAATAAGAAGGGGTACTTCAAAGCCAATTGCAAAGAGTGGAAGAATTATCTAGTCATTAAGGGTAAATGTATATAACTATTTATTATAGAAATTTGATTAGTGAAAGATTCGATAGACCATTAGATCATTGATTCTAAAGCCACTAATCATGTATGTGTTTTTTTATAAAGGTTCAAAGAAACGAAAAATTTTAAAAATAAGATTTATCGTTACAAACCGAAGATGAGACAAGTGTAGCAGCTGAAGCAGTAAGAGATGGACATATATTTATATATTTTTAATTTTAGGAAGATTATTTTGAAAGACGTTTACTATGTACCTAGTTTCAAGAGAAACTTAATTTCTGTTGTATGTTTGTTTAAAGATGGCTTGATCATGATTTTTACTAATAATATTGTAATTTATAGAAATCATATTGTTATCTATAATAGATGGATGTCAAATAATCTCTATTCTATCAAACTAAAGATGTATGTATTGCTCGAAATTGAATTAATGAATAAAAGGCTTAAGACTTCTTACTCTAACGAGTCGTATCTTTGGCATTTGAGACTTGGTCATATTAACCAATAAAGAATCACTAGACTTGTGAAAGATGACACCTTAATTTTTTTTAAGGAAGTTGATTTTTCATAATGTGAATCTTACTTGGAAGGTAAGATGACTAAGCGATCTTTCAATGCAAAATAGATGAGGGTTGTGAACCCTCAGAACTTATGCATATTGATGTACGTGGCCTTATGAACGTTAGTGCTTGAGGTGGTTACGATTATTACACAACTTTTATAGATGATTATTCCAAATATGGGTATGTGTACATAATGCACTAGAAAAGTGGAATTGTTAATAAATTCAATGAGTTCCATGTAGGAGTGGAGAAACAACTAGGTTTACCCATAAAAACACTTCGGTTTTATCGAGGTAAGGAATATTTATTGATGAGTTCTTAGGTTACCTTGTAGAGAATGGGATAGTATTGACTCATGCTACGTTCCTTGAAGAGAGTTACATGAACAACTTTAAACCTCAAAGTAAAGAAGTACACGAGAAACTTTTGGGAAATACACGAAACCTTACAATAACAGTTTCGAACCAACTCCTAATAGTAGACATGCAAATGATTAGCAACATAGGGAGCTTCATTAGAGTGGGATGGTCTCTAATAGGCCTGAGCTTTTCTATCTGGCAGAAGTGCTTTTGTAACAACCTATTTTCAGTGATGTCAGAACTAGTAGTTTCGGGACCACAACTCCAATATGTTAGTCTGTAAATATTAATTATTTAATATTTACGAGGTCATTAGTGTTGTATTAAAATTTGGTTAAGAAATTTTATTGTTTAGAAAGTTAATTAAGTAAAAATGACTAAATTATAAAAGTTAAGAAAGTTGATTGCTATTAGTTAAGGTTGTCAAATAGCTATAGAAAGGTAAATTAAAGGAATTTAATGGTAATTAAAACACCACTAGCTATAGTGGACGGTAATGGGCTTAAAATTGTGAATGTTATATGTAAATTAGAAGGGTAAAACTGTAATTAGGTAAATTAGTGTAATTTAAACAAAACATAATAGAAATTCATTATCATCTTTTTCTTTCAACCTTTCCAAACCGATAAAACATTGAAGAGGACAGGAATTTTGTAATACCCATAACCCGTACCCTTCGTTGAATTAAGGTTACAATGTATTACCGTACAGCTCAGAACATTTCATTATAGATAGCATTATGATTTAAAGTAAAAAGAATTAACATAGATTCTTAAATAATTAAGTTTACAATAAATTATGCATCTGTAGACCTTAAATCAAGCCTACGAGGCTCTAAAAATTATTTTAGAAACAACCAGGGACCAATTCAAAAACTCAAAAAATTCTGGAAGAAAATTATAAATTTTCCAAAACTATAGTAGGTATCAATACCTAGTCGATGCATATCTGGAAATTGATGCCAAAGTTCAATATTGTTTTGTTGTAAACAATGGGTATCGATAATTATTTAATCATATAGATATTTATGAAACAATATCGATACTTAAAAATCGATACCGTTTTGGCATTCTGTTTATTTTTTCAAAACTATTCTTTTGGTTTGTTCTTTTGGTCAAGTATCCATACCAAATGCATAGTATCAATACTTTTCTTAGAAGTGGTAAAATATCACCTTATCAATATTCAATTTGCATCAAACTCACTTGCTATAAAAGACATTAATAACACACATTCAAACACTTAATATCTAACCAATGTGTCCTTATTGACACCACAAGTTAATTACAAAATCATTAACATTCAAACCAAGTCCAACTTATTTCAACTCAAGCAATCAACAAATTATTATGTAGTTACTTCCATACCATTACATTTGACTACTTTTAGCACACATAAGTTAACACTTACCATTTGATACATATAACCATCACTTAAACTTAGATAGACACTATCAAAGCATGCATCAAAGTTTAAACTACAACCATTTATAAGCAAGCTATCTATACAAACAAGCCATTAAATCATCATTACACACAACTTAAACTCCTACTACATGCCATATAAGCCAAGATGTTTAAGAAGTCCACCAAAAGAGTTTCCAGATAGTGAGATTTCTCGAGTTGACCCGATCTCTCGGTTCCACAAAACGTAGTCTACAAAGAAAACAAGAACACAAGTAAGCTTACGTAAAGCTTAGTAAGCTTATCAATAAAATGATATAACTTACCAAATTTAAACACAATAATTCAAATAATAGATTAATGAATAAACTTCCAGTCATAAGACTAATAACAGTATTCCTGTCAATCACAGCTCACAATAGGTAAGAAATACTCAAACATTAAAACGAATTAATAATTAATGCCTGATGAATGATACACAGATACAAGTACATGGTTAACCACCCGAGAATAGGCCAAACACTCATATGAGCTAATCCAATCGATAACACGCCTTAGCACCGAGTGCTTAGCTCGTAGGCTAACATCCGCCCCCGATAACACGCTAGAAAACATTGAAATATAACATGATAGTCTGCAACAAATATAGGACTTCTGTATATTCAGTAAACAAAAGATATACAGAGTAATCATCACATCTCATATGAATCTTGTACTGCACCTAAAATAATTTATTGGCATACCAATCGTACTCTATCTTACATTCATCGACTCAAGAGATTTTAATGATATTCAATGCTATAATGATTTGTCATCCAAATCTCATATGCATACATTAAAGTAATATCCAAGTCATAACAAATTAATTCATCAAAAAATGCAATTAAAAGTATCATATTTAAACCGAGCGAACTTATAAGACTAATCTGTAGTGACAACAAAGGTACAAGGACTAT
This sequence comes from Gossypium longicalyx, assembly GCA_025698465.1. Lineage (NCBI taxonomy): Eukaryota > Viridiplantae > Streptophyta > Magnoliopsida > Malvales > Malvaceae > Gossypium > Gossypium longicalyx. The sequence goes on from CM047000.1 coordinate 13,114,890, forward strand.
TCCACTATTTTCTCTTTTCCGCGGCTCTCAATGTGTTCTTAATCTAGAATAATAATTTCATTCAATTAACTATATCAGCAGCAAAATTAAATCATTTCATGCAATTAAGTTCTTTTTGAAAATTTACAAATTTACCCTCAACATTACACTTTTGTTCCATTTAGTCTCTAGGCTTTAAATATGTAAATTAACCATTTTTATTTTAAACTCACCTTGACCGAATATCTTAGGGCCTCTCTACATCTCCTATTTGTTGTTACTTCACAAAAAGTCCTTGTAATTAATTATCTTCAATAATTTAGTCCTTTAACGTTAAAATCATCAAAATTTACTTTACAAAATAGTCCAATCTAACACCAAAGCTTAATAATCTTCCACAAAAATTCAAGAAACAACTCAAATCTTCAATGGAAAAAGTTATAACATTTGACATTTTTATGAATTAGTCCTTGGGTTAGCTAAATTAAGCTAATATGAGCTTAAAAACATAAAAATTACTAAAAACGGGTGAAATTTCACTTACCAAAAAGAGATTAAAGCTTAATCGAAGCTTTCCCAAACCTAAAAATGGCTACTTAGCTTTTCTTCCATGAAGAATAAAAGAAAATGTTCATATTATCATTTAATTTCTTTAATTTTAATTAAATTTTAACTATTTACTAAATTACCCTTTTTATTACAACTTATAAAATTACCAAATCATGTCCATATATGTCCATAATATACGTATATGGTTTAATTATCGTCTAATAAGGGTTTAATTGCATAATTGGTCCTTTAATTACTTTAAATTATTAGTTAATTAAACTTTATTTTAATTTAACCCTAAATTAATTAGGACTAAATGAGCAAATAGCCCAAAAGCTAGTGGATTAATCATATCCACCACCGGGTACTTTTTGAAAATGGTTTAATCACCATTTTAGTCCCTTTTAATAAAAAATACCAAATCTATAGTGATTAAATTTTACCTCTTTTACAATTTAATCCTTTTACCTTAATTAATCAACCAATCATCAAAATTACCGGACCAAACTTCAATTCACCTATAGTACGACTTTGAAAATATTTAATAAAAATATTCATGAGCTATATTTATAGAAACGGGGTCCCGTTACCTCATTTTTCAAAACCACTTGACTTCCGAAACAACCAGTCATACTAACCATTAATTCAATTAGTTAAAATTCATCAAATCAAATTCAATATAAGATTATTATTGACTTGTATAATTACTAATTATACGAACTTACTCATTGAATTTGTGGTTACAAAACCGCTATTTTCGACACCACTAAAAAATGAGTTGTTACAAATTTTTTACCAATCTAGGTCTCTTCGATTGGGTAGGTAAATCTTTCTCGTTGTTAGTGATTTTTATGTTTTTGAGCTCGTATTAGCTTGATCTAGCTAACCTAGGGACTAATTTGTAAAACTTTCAAATGTTACGGATTATGCCATTGATGAGTTTGGTGTGTTCTTGAAGTTTTATAATAGATTATTAAGCTTGGTTGTTAGATATGACTATTCTGTAAAGTAGTTTTTGATAATTTTAATGTTAAAGGACTAAAATGTGAAAATAGTAAAATTACTTGTACTTGTTGTGAATTAATAGTAAATAGGGATTGTAGTTAGGTCTTAGATGGTTCGTTTAAGCTGGGATCTAGTTAAAATTGGTTAAATTACGAGTTTTAGAGTTAGGAACTAAATTGCATAAAAGATAAAATGTTTGGGGTAATTTTGTAAAAAATGTATAAAATGACTTATTAGCATGAAATGAGTTAATTTTTCTATTGGAATTTTCTATTGGAATTGGTTAATTGAATGGAATTATTATTCTAAATCAAGAACGAATTGAAAATCGAGGAAACGAGAAAGTTACTGAATAGTCCTTAAACTTATGTCATTGCTATAGTTTAGCCTGGTAAGTTCGTTCAGTTTAATTTTGTTTAACTTGAAATGTTTTGAATTATAAACTTCTATTGAATGCCTAATTGAGCATTCAATGTTAAGGTGATGAAAATTGAAGTTATGAATTATATGCAACATTGAATAGAAATGTAATCTCTTGTGTCGAATGAAGGTAGGATAGAGTACAATTGGCATGCCAATAGGTTATATTGCACGCTATACGAGTTTGACTTGAGATGAGATGTTGATTTCTGATTTACTCATGTTCATTGAATATACCGAAGTCTTGTATTTGTTGCAGACTATCGTGTTATATTATTGTGTTTTTCTGGCGTGTTACCGAGGGCAGATGTTGGCCTACGGGCTAGGCACCTAGTGCCGAGGCATGTTATTGGTTGGATTAGCTCGTATGAGCATTTGGAGTGTTTTCAGATTGTTAACTGTGTACTCATATCCGTATATCATTCATCAGACAATGTTTTAGTGATAACAAATGTTATTGAAATGTGGAAAGCTTGAATTGTATTCTTAATAGTACCGTGATTGACTAATGAATGATTTCATTCTTGTTGAGTATCAACTCTCCTGTCGTGAACTGTGGTTGATAGGAAACTTTGTTTAATTATCTTGTTAATTAAATTATTATGTTTAATTTGGTAAGCTTTATCGTTTTAATAATCGAACTTACTAAGCTTTATAAAAGCTTAATTGTGTTATATGTCTTGTTTTCTTGTAGATAACTTTTTGTGGAAAATCAGGTGATTGAATTAACCTGAAGAAATCACAATATCTAAGGACCTTTGGTAGATTTTGAATACAAATTTGGCTTACATGGCATGTAATAGGAGAATTTGAATATGTTCTATAATAGTTCATAAGTACTCATATTGTATAGCTTAATGTGTATGTGATGTTGTTATGTTGAGTAACCATTTGAAATATGATGCTTAGTACAAAGTTAAAGCATAACGGATGTAGTTGAATGAGTATGAAATGGTAAGCTTGATATAGAGTAATGGGTACTAGTTGGGAATATGAACTTATGACTTGAAGGTTTAGCTATGTTAATGGTTTGATAGGTGCATGAATTGTGGAGTCATTGAAGGCACATTAGTTAGTCTTAGATTGATTATATTGGAATGTTTTTAGGTACTTTTGGATGTGTTTTGAAGGATTATATGTAACACCCCTATCCCGTAACCGTCACCGGAATAGGTATGGGGCATTACCAGATAGACAGAACATTTCAGACCAATTCAGAATTACAGATATCACATAACATTAATACATAAGCAATCATCAACAATTTGTCCCTTATGATGGTCTATAAAACCTAAAACGTACTTTTAAGGACATTCAAGACTAAACCGAACACATTCATAAATTTCAGAACTCAGAATTTTTTTTTTAATTTTGTTGAGGTCACACACCCATGTGACCAGGCCGTGTGCCTCACATGGGCACCAGACATGCCCATGTGATCCAACCGTGCCAAAATAAAGTATATATTACTGACTTAAACCCATGACCATATGACACGCCCGTGTGTCATATCCGTGTGATCTTAAGAGGTTACTACTTTACATACATGGCCACAAGGCATGCTCGTGGTCCCTGACCGTGTGGCACAATGCAGACTTGGTTTAAGCCAACTTGCCACCCCTTTTTGTGTCATTCCTACAAGCAATATTAAACAACATTCATAACAAAATTTTCAGCCAATTCCATGCGCAAAACATGCTTCATTATAACTAAATCATCATCATTCAATAACCTATTCAAATCCATACCAAAACACATTAAAAATCTTATTACAATAACATGTCAAAATGCTCATTTCTTAGCTCACTTATGGTACCTTGTATCTCATGCTTAAACTTACCATTTCCTCAACTTGGCATATTTCAAAATGACCACCACATACAAGGATATATAACCATTACAAGCATACACAATTTGACATGACAAACCATTTACCAAAACTAATCACAAACATACCATTTGTTAGCCAACTCTCATGGCATAACATATATACATTTCAAAGCTTTAATACATAGATATTCTAGCTTATACATGCCATACTTAAATATATTTACACTTTCAAAAGTACCAAAATGAGTTCGATAGTATGGTGACAATCCATGACTATCCCCGAGCCTTCAGTAGCTACGATAACTGTAAAATAGACAGAAATCACACAAAGTAAGCTACAAAGAGCTTAGTAAGCCAAATACAATTGGTTTAACTATTAAAGCATATAAAATAAAAGTCAATAACAAGAATTCATAGCCATTTCACAGAGTAATTCATGAGCCTTTGCTTGTATACATGTCATGTTTCATTTCCATGATTTCGTACATACCTCACATTCATTATTTCACAGAAACAGAGTCTTTCATATTCAAAAATTTAATACGATAAAAACGTACCTGTATAAATTATACATTTCATATATTCATTCCCATATTCCGTACTCTATCATCAGACAGTTCAGAAACGATACAGCTATTCATAAATGAGTACAATACCGACGTCCCGGATGTGGTCTTATATGTAATTCAGCATCGATGCCTCTGTCCCAGACAGGGTCTTACACGAAACCCAATACGATGCCCCCAGACATGGTCTTATACGTAAATCTCAAACCGAGGCCTATGTTCCTGACACGGTCTTACACGATATCTCAAATTAATGTCAACGTTCTTTTAGAAACGTACAGAGCTTTTCAGATACTAGCATATTATCAAAGTTTACTCAAAATTTATTCATCAGGCTCTCAAGGCCGTCCAATATAGATTACAGTTTGTATGCACAAAATTTATTCAATTTAACACGTAATTGTAATTTGACTTACCTCGTACGAATTTCGGACGGAAACGAGTTGACTATTCAACTATTTTGGACTTCCCTCGATCTAAGTCCGATTTTCTTTGTTCTTGATCTAATACAATTCAAATTAAATCATTCAATCATTCATTTCATTCAAAATAATCCATGAACACATATTTAGGGCACTTTGCATTTTTAGCCCTTACATTTTCACACTTTGACAATTTAATCCATTTTTCACAAAATCACAAATATGAAAAATTCACCAAGACTATAACTTGGCCGAATAAACATAACTTCCATAAAAGTCCAAATAACATATTTAATTCACAATTTAGTCCTTCAAAACCTCATTTTCACAAATTAGCCCAAATAGCTCTATTCCATAAAAAATTCAAGAACAAAGCATGATAATCTCACATATATCTTTCATAATCCATATAAAAACATTACAAAGCTCATATAATCATCAATGGAACATTTCATATTCTTCAAAAAAAAATAGAAATTCAGACATGGGTTTTGAAGAACACGAAGCAACGATTACAGAAACGTAGAAATTATAAAAAACAGACCAAAGTACATACCTTAATCAACCAAATCAATGACCGAACCCTATGATGGTCTTATTCTTTCTATTTTCTTTGATTTTCGGCAAGTATGGATGAATAATTCATCCATTAACATGTTTTTTATTATTATAATATACATTAATATGCATTTTACCATTTTAACCTTATTATAATCATTAAAAATTCACCAACTACATGTCCATAATTGTCCGCCATTAACATTAATGGTATACTTGACATGTAAGGACTCTTATTTTAAAAGCCAAGGCCAATTAACCCCATTAACAATTAACATGCAACTTTTGCATTTTACGCGATTTAGTCCTTTATTAAAATTAAGCACAGAAATAGACGAATTAAATCACATAAATTTTGCATATATACATTCACATATCACAGACACAGAAAATAATATTAAAATATTTTTCAGACTCGAATTTTTGGTCCCAAAACCACTGTTCTGACTAGGGTCTAAACCGGACTGCTACAATTCTCCCCTCTTAGGGATTTTGTCCCCGAAAATCTTACCGTTAAATAGATTCGGATATTGTTGTTTCATAGCATCTTCAGACTCCCAAGTGGCCTCTTCAACACCGTCTCGATGCCACATCACTTTAACTAATGGAATTTTCTTATTTCGCAACTCTTTAATCTCGCGAGCTAAAATACGGATTGGCTTTTCTTCGTAAGTCATATCGGGCTGAATTTCAATCTCAGACGGTGAAATTACATGCGAAGGATCAGATCTGTACCGTCGAAGCATCGATACATGAAAAACATTGTGAATATTTTTCTAACTCAGATGGTAGCCTCAATCTATAAGCAACTGGTCCAACTCGTTCGATGATTTCATACGGTCCGATGAACCTCGGACTCAACTTCCCCTTTTTACCAAATCGGAATAGTTTCTTCCACAGAGATATTGTTAGAAACACTTTATCACCAATCTCAAATTTGATATCTTTTCATTTTAAATCCGCATAAGATTTCTGACAATCAAAGGTAGCTTTCAGACTATCTCGGATTACTTTCACTTTCTGTTCTGTTTCTTTTATCAGATCAATACCGTAAATCTTATTCTCACTGAGCTCAGACCAGTATAACAGAGTTCTACACTTTCTACTGTATAAGGCTTCGTACGGTGCCATTTTAACACTTGATTGAAAGCTATTATTATAAGCGAATTCAGTCAAAGGTAAATATTGTTCCTACGTACCTTCAAACTCAAGAATACAACATCTCAACATATCCTCGAGTATCTGAATAATTCGCTCGGATTGACCGTCTGTTTGCGGATGAAAAGTAGAACTAAAATGCAATTTAGTACCCAGAGCATCTTGCAATTTCTTCCAAAATCGCGATGTAAATCTCGGGTCTCTATCTGACAATATTGACAATGGCACACCATGCAGTCTCACGATATCAAAAATATATAACTCAGTAATTTATCGAGTGAGTAATTAAATTGAATTGGAATAAAATGAGCTGATTTCATCAAACGATCAACTACAACCCAAATTACGTCCTTCTTTCTCAGAGACAGGGGTAAACCCGAAACAAAATCCATGGTTACTCAATCCCATTTCCACTCCAAAATCATAATCGGTTGTAATAACCCAAATGGCACCTGATGTTCAGCTTTAACTTGCTGATAGATCATACATTTAGAAACAAAATCAGAGATATCTCTTTTCATTCCGGACCACCAATAATGCTGCTTCAGATCATTATACATTTTCGTACTACCCGGATGTACAGATAAACAACTACAGTGAGCTTCACTCAGAATCATTTGAATTAACTCTAGATTTCTTGGAATACAAATTCGATCTCTAAATCTCAAGCAATCATTTTTATCCATTCTGAAATCTGAATCAGGCTTTACATCACCTTAAGCTCGTTTAGCTAAAATCTCATTATCAAACTTCTGAGCTTCAATAATCTGTTGTAAGAACAAAGGTCTTGCTTTTAATTCAACTAAAATTGAACCATCATCAAACAGAACCAAATGAGCATTTATTGCATGCAAAGCAAACAACGATTTCTAACTTAAGGCATCGGCAAAAACATTTGCTTTCCCGGATGATAATCAATCACAAGTTTGTAGTCTTTTAGCAGTTCTAACCATCTTCTCTGTCGCAGATTCAGATCTTTTTGCGTCAATAAATACTTCAGACTTTTATGATCAGAAAATACATGACATTTCTTACCAAACAGATAGTGACGCCAGATCTTCAAGGCAAACACAATAACAGCTAACTCGAGGTCGTGAGTCAGATAGTTCTTTTCATGCGGCTTTAGTTGTCTCGATGCATAAGCTATAACTTTTCCTTCTTGCATCAGAACACAACCTAGTCCGTTCAATGAAGCATCACTGTAAAGAACGAATTCTTTACCTAATTCAGGTTGCACAAGTATCTGAGCTTTAGTTAATAAAGCTTTTAACTGATTGAAACTATTCTGACACTTTTCAGACCATTCAAACTTCACATCTTTCTGGAGCAATTTTGTCAATTGGGTCACAATCATTGAAAAACCTTCTACGAATCGTCTGTAGTAACCGAAAAGTCCCAGAAAACTACAGACTTTAGAAACATTTCTCGGAGGCTTCTAATCCAGAATAGAAAAAATTTTGTTTGGATCAACTTGAATACTCAATGCTGACACAATGTGACCCAGAAAACCAACTTTTCGCAACCAGAACTCACATTTACTGAACTTTGCATACAACTGTTTATCTCGCAGAGTTTGAAGCACTATTCTTACATGCTCGGCATGTTCAGATTCATCACGTGAATAGATCAATATGTCGTCAATGAATACCACAAAAAATTGATCTAAATACAGTTTGAAAATTCTATTCATTAAATCCATAAAGACAGCAGATGCATTCGTTAATCCAAAAGGCATAACTAAAAATTCATAATGCCTATACCTCGTTCTAAAAGTAGTTTTCGGAATATCTGAGTCTTTTACTCGCAGCTGATAATAGCTTGATCTCAAATCTATTTTTGAAAACACAGTAGCACCTTTCAGCTGATCGAATAAGTCATCAATTCTGGGCAGAGGATATTTGTTCTTTATAGTCACTTTGTTAAGCTGACGGTAATCAATACACATTCTTATTGTGCCATCTTTCTTTTTCACAAACAGAACAGAAGCACCCCATGGTGAAAAGCTCGGTCTAGCAAATCCTCGATCAGTCAATTCTTGTAACTAAGATTTTAATTCTTTTAACTCGGCCGGAGCCATTCTATACAGAGCTATTGAAACCGGAGTAGTACCAGGTACTAATTTAATTCCAAACTCGACTTCTCGAATCGAAGGCAAACCCGATAGTTCTTCAGGAAACACATCAGAGAATTTACAAACAAGAGGCACTGATTCAACTTTCTTATCATATACTTTCGAGTCTAAAACATAAGCTAACTAGGCTTCACAGCCTTTCTTCACATATTTCTGTGCTTTCATTGCAGATATCGTAGCTAGTAGTCCATTCAGATCACTAGACTCAATTCGAATTATCTCATCATTCTTACACCTTAAATTAATGACTTTTCATTTGCAATTTACAATAGCATCGTGCAAAGTTAACTAGTCCATTCCCAGTATTATATCAAATTCGTCGACAGGCAAAAGTATCAGATCAGTAGGAAAACAGATATCTCGAATCAATAACAAGCAATTCTTGCAGACTTTATCAACCAAGACACTTTTGCCTAAGGGATTTGATACTCTAATTACGAATTTAGTAGACTCTACAGGCAAAGTCTTACTGTGCACTAAGTTCATACAGATTTAAGATTGCATTGATCCAGGGTCTATCAATGCAATCACAGAAGTATCATAAAGAGTTAAAGTACTAGTAATCACGTTTGGAGATGAGGCTTCCTCACGAGCTCGGATAGCATAGGCTCTGGTAGGTGCTCTGGCCTCAGATCTAACAGCAATATCCCTAGTAGCTCTTTGACCACCACTTGTATTTCCCATATTTCTGGAAGGTCTACCTCTAGCTGAAGTGTTACTCGGTCTCAGATTCTGTACATTCTCTTGCTCAGCAGGTTCAGAACAATCTCTTACAAAATGGTCCAGAGATCCACATCAGAAACATGCTCGATCATTCAATCTACAACTTCCCAAATGCCTTTTTCCATAATGTTTACATTCAGGTTTCTCATATTGGACATTCTCGACACTTGCAACAGAAGTAGCAGAAGCTCTGAAATTTGAATGCAATCTAACTCGATCTCGGTTCGAATGTCTTATATTAGCTTTTGAATGGCTATGATCATCTTGAAATTTCTTTGACACAGACTAAAATGATCTACTCGTAGATCTCTTTCTAACATCTCCAGCTTTAGAATCAGCTTTTCTTTTCTCTTTACTTAATTCTTCAGCTTTACAAGCTCGCTCAACGAGCACTACAATTTCTTTAATCTCCAAAATCCCAACTAACAGGCGGATATCTTCGTTTAGTCCATCTTCAAACCTTTTTCACATTATTGCTTTATTTGATACACATTTCCGAGCATACTGGCTCAATCTCACAAATTCATGTTCATATTCAGTAACAGACATACGACCTTGTTTAAGCTCGAGAAACTCTTTACGTTTCTAATCGATGAATCTTTGACTAATGTATTTCTTCCAAAATTCAGCTTGAAAGAAATCCCAGGTAACCCGTTCACTCGAAACCACAAATATTAAAGTTTTCCACGAATGGTACGCTGTATCTCTCAGAAGTGAAACGACACATTTTACACATTCCTCGGGATTCAGAGACATTTCATCAAACACTCGTATTGTATTCTCTAACCAGAATTTGGCTCTTTCAGCATCATCATTCGTTATAGCTCAAAATTCTTCAGCCCCATACTTTCTAATCTTATCAACTGGTGGTCTACTTAACTGAACCGGATTCACTTAGGGCATAACAGGAATTTGAGAAGGATTAACCAGGGGTGGAGGTTGTTGTACAGTCGGATTGGTTCGAATATATTGGGTGAACGAATTATTCATCATTTGATAGAAGGCTTGTTTAGCCTCACCATCCCGGCTACTCGTAGCCGGTCAAGAATCAGCTTGCACCGCCCCTTGCGCAGGAGCAGGCGCATTGCTTTCAACATCGTCAGCTACAGCTCTATCGGGATCCATTGCTATATAAAAGCACATTTCAATGTCAGGATTCACCATACTATCACAATTTCAGATATATGACATGTATAGCTAGACTCACATACACTATGGTAGTCCAAGAATAGACTAAACCATAGCTCTAATACCAACAAAATGTAACACCCCTATCCCGTAACCATCACCAGAATAGGTAAGGGGCATTACCAGGCAGACAGAACATTTCAGACAGATTCAGAATTACAGATATCACATAACATTAATACATAAGCAATCATCAATAATTTGTCCCTTATGATGGTCTATGAAACCTAAAACATACTTTTAAGGACATTCAGGACTAAACCGAACACATTAATAAATTTCAGAACTCAAAAAATTTTATTAAAATATTTTTTGAACTCGGATTTGTGGTCTCGAAACCACTGTTCCGACTAGGGTCTAAATCGGACTGTTACATTATAACCATGTGGTATTTGTTTATTTTGGTACTTAGGCAAGTGGGTTTGAAGATTGCTTATTTTGAGGCAATTTGGGTACATGTGGCTTGGGACACGGGTTGCCACACGACCGCATGCCACACACGATCAACCCACATAGGTGTGTTACCCTTACTGTGTTAGGTGCAGGGTTCACACGGGCTGGCATATAGCCTACGACATGGTCATGTGACCCAAGTCAGTGATTTACATAGGCAGACATACGTTTTGGGACACAGGTGTGTGAGCCAAGTCAATGAGCTGCACGACTTAAGCACATAGGCATTTGGAGTAGCCACACGAGTGTGTGGAATAGTCACATGGCCATGTTTTGAGCTACACAATCTGGGCTCTACCACATGGCCTGGACACACGACCGTGTGACCCTTGTTTTGAAAATTTTCATATTGTCCCTAAATCTTCTAATTTGTTTTAAATTGGTCCTTGATTGTTGTTAAATTATTTCTAAGGCCTCGTAGACTCGATTTAAGGCCTATAAGTGTATGTTTTACTTGAATTTAAATGATATATGAATGTTGATAATTAATTTTTTAACTTGATGTTATTTGATACTGAATGTTTCAATTTGTACTGTAATACTTTGTAACCCTAATCTGTTGACGAAGATGGGTTATAGGTGTTACAGCTTTAAACATAGAGTTTTTCAAACAAGACGAAAATGATCCACTCACATTTGATGAAGCAATTCAACGTGCTGATTCCAAGCTTTGGAAATAATTATTGAAGTTGAGATGGATTCTATGAAATCTAACCTAGTGTGAGAAGTTATAGACTTATCGTAAGGGATAAAACCCATAGGGTGTAAGTGGATCTACAAGAAGAAAACAAATGCAGATGAAAAAGTGGAAACTTATAAGGTCTAACTTGTAGCAAAAGGATATATTCAGAAAGAAGGTAACAATTATAAAGAAACATTCTCTTCGATTGTCATGCTTAAGTCAATCCATATATTGTAATATATTATGGCGACTCTCGACTATGAGATCTGGCAAATAGATGTCAAAACAATATTCTTGAATGACTATATTTAAGAGAGCATTTATATGATGCAACCCACCGGATATATAACTAAAGGAGATGATTATGAAGTTTGCAAGTTGCTTAGATCCATATTTAAACTTAAGTAAACATCCCACTCAAGGAATAAAAAATTTGATCAAGTGATCAAAACTTTTGAATTTGAGCAAAACATAGATGAACCTTGTGTTTATAAACGTATTGGGGATGAAAATGTGGTATTTCTCATTCTATATGTCGATGACATTCAGCTCATTGGAAATAATGTAGAGATATTGTCATTGATTAAATTGTGGGTAACTCAAAAGTTTAGCAAGAAAGAATTAGGAGAAACTAACTTTATTCTAAGTATTTCAATCCTAAGGGATCGAAGGAACAAAGTGATAGAATTATCACAAGCTTGATACATAGACAATGTATTGAAATGTTATGCAATTACTAATTCAAAGAAGGGAAATCAACCCTTTACATTGGGCTTTCATCTTTCTTTGGAGAACTATCGTAAGACAATGGAAGAAAGAGAATACATGAGAAAAGTTAATTATGCTTCGACAATAGGAAGTCTCATATATGCTATGTTATGCACATTTTTAGATACCTATTTTACAGTAGGGTAGTCAGATGAATCCCAATCCAAAACACTAGCAAACAGTTAAGCATATACTCAAGTAGTTAAGAACGACGATGAATTATATGTTTTTGTATTCTAGAGGAGACCTTACTCCTATCGGCTATATCGATTCCGACTTCCAAATGTGCTGGGATTTAAGTAAATCAACATCAGACAGTGCCTTTATCTTAGCCAAAAATTCCATAGTGTGAATAAGTATTAAGCAAGGTTGCTCTGTTAACTTTACAATGGAGGTTGAATATGTGGTAAGTAAAAATGCTATGACACTATGTGGAAATTTCTAAACACCAAAGAAACCACTTGAGGAAAAAATACATTGATAGAAAATTTCATAAGGGAGACGATAGTGATTGATGGAATAGTGGATGTACTTAAAGATCGTTTTTGAGGACAAATCTTATGGATTTGTTTACCAAGACTATTGGATATGGTGCCCTAAGTGTAATATTTTTTGTTTATGTACACTTGTATTTTTTGAACAAATTGGTTTAATAAAAATATCTATCAATTATATTAATACCCTTTGTATATTGTTCTTCATGTTTTTGCATGCAAAGCAAAATAGAAGCAAATATTGACTCATTAGTTATCTAATGTTTAATTAAGGAATAATTGCAAAAAAAAACCTCAACGTTTGGGGGCTTTTGGTTTTGTGCCCTTGACCTTTTTATTTTTTGATTGAGACCTTCAACATTACGATAATAGGTCAACATAATAGCCTATGTGGCATGCCACATAAACGCACGACGTCATAAATAACGTCATCTATTTTACAAAATTTTTTCTCTCATTTTCTCTCTTACCAAACACATGGTTGTTGCCATTTTTTTCTCTCATTTTCTCTCTTGCCAAACACCATTTTTCTTCTTCAAAACATATTGTTGGCTCATTTCTTCTACAAGAATCTCCATAATTATAATAAAATCTACCAGCTAGTTTGCAACTACAAATATAATTAGTTCAGTTGAAAGTAAAATTGCTGGCTTCTGCGAACGAAAATATAAAGGAGAAGTTATCAACCATCGCCATTGCCAGTGGCATCTCCTGCTCCAGAGGATAACCATTCTCCGCTCAAATCAACCATTTTCAACAAAAAGAAGAGGACTATAGCATCTAACGCCTCTCATTTGACTCCAACTTCCGCTTTTTTCAACCTCCAATCCTCACCGCTTAATCACAAAACCCTAACCAACATCTCCGATCTCAAGAATTTGCATCTTCTCGACAGGAGGATATAAAGTGTAACCTCATCGACCGATCTCACTCTAAGATTCTTAAGGATCTTAACGCCTCTCACTCACGCCTCCATAAGCGCTTCAAGGTCTCTCTCACTTATTCCTGCTGATATGTTTGATTATTTACATGAAATCAGGGGACCTTTGAATTTTAAAAGTTGTTATAATTAAACAGTTATTTTTTTCTTAATTATTCTACTGCTAATTATTTTTCCTAATTTGACAGATCCAGACACAAGCATGCCAACAAGCAATTGAGGAAGCTAAAAAGGAATACAAGAAGATATTGGAAAAGATTGATGAAAGCCATGAAGCAATGAAAGTAAATCTTTCAACGCTGAATAAATGAGAAATTAACCATATTCTACAATTAAATTTTTTTCTTAGTTCCGACACTATCATCTAATTTCCTTTTCTTTGTGTTCAATTTCAGGCTTCATATGTAGAATTCATGGCAAATGCACAAGCCACTGCTTCCCGTGGTATTTTCGTGCTACTTCTTTTCATCCCTACTATTATTTCAACACGGTCTTTCATTATCATTGCTACGTTTTACAGTGTTTACTGCTTAGCAGAGTTCCCTGATTTGTCAAAAATTAATAGGAAACTATTGAAAGAGTTCATAAAAAATCATATGGAAACTAATTATGTTTAAGTTGCTTTTAAATCGGTGGATCCTTCATTTAGCTTTACTTATGCAAATCTAATTTTCATCATGCCACACATGTTTTACATTTTAGTGAAATTTTCATCATCTTATTGTCCATTTGTGTTGTTGTCAGTTTGTAAAACTTCCATTTCTAAGCTTTTTAAGTCATTTGAGAAATGAATTGACGATCTCTGCAACCAATTTGGAATGTCATTTCATATGTTTTGGTGATTCTTGTAGATGAAATGAGCCAACCATATGTTTTGAAGAAGAAAAATGGTGTTTGGCAAGAGAGAAAATGAGAGAAAAAAATGACAGTAACCATGTGTTTGGCAAGAGAGAAAATGAGGGAAAAAATTTCGTTAAATAGAAGACGTCATCTATGATGTCATGCGCTTATGTGGCATGCCACATGGGCTACTATGTTGACCTACAGTTTGATTAACGATCAACTCACGTTAACCGTTAAAAGTGGGCTCATTTCTGAAAAAATTGTAATGTTGAGGGTGTCAATCAAAAAATAAAAATGTTAAGGGTACAAAACCAAAAGCCCCCAAACGTTTAGGGTTTTTTTGCAATTATGCCTTTAATTAATACTAAACGATGTTACGTGGTCGTATCATAATATAAAAATACAACTTGTATTAGTAGATGAACCTAAACATGTCCTTAGTCTAATTGGAAATGAGCAAATCGATTAAAGAGTAATATGTCATTTATGAAGTCTAATTAGGGAGATGATTTGTCTTGAGCATAGGAGAAGATGACTCCTAAAAGATTGACACACAGATGTGATTGATTGGATTTATAGTACATCGGGCAGGACCCAAGTAGAATAGATCCTAAATCTATTTATGAGTTTATTCACTTGTGACATTCATAGTATGACATACCTTAATCTTGAGTAGATGATGGACTATGTATGTGTGACACATATACTTTTATGTAAATAAAAGTCTGAGTTAAAATAGATAAGGAACCAAAAGCTGGTTCGTTGGGTATACAATTTCTGCAGTATGTAGCATCATTCACAATAGTAGAATTTAGAGCCCAACAAATAGGTAATGATATCCTCCCATTGACATTACATGATAAATGAAAAGCAAACGTAACCACGAGTAATTTTCTATGATAAATTACTTAATTAACATTTGTTTGTAATTGAATTTTCATGAAAGAAGATGTAATGGTTACCATGAGATAAAATAGGATCATATTGGGAGAACAAATTTATCCCAAAAATATTAAGGATAGCATATGAGAATAACACACTTACAAAAATATCATAGGACGAGCACTAATTGAGTCTTTCGTAATGATATGTAAATAGGGAGAACTCAGTTACAATACTATATTGGAATGATTTTATGACTAAATAAGTTTATAATTAATAGGCAAAAGGTTGGAACTTAATTGTAAATCATTTGAGCCCTAATTATATATATTTAATCGGTCTCTCCATAGCTCATCGAAACCAGAATGTAGAATCAAATGAACTAAAATGAATGAAAATGATGAAGTTAAAGAAATGGGTCACATTCACAAATGAATATGTTCTCTCGTTGAGTATAAAAATGACTTGAGAATTAATTTAAGATTTTCTAATTATTATTTAATTAATTATAATTAAACAATTGAAGTTCGAAAATGAAATTAAAATAATTAATCATCACAAATCCATTGAATATGAAAATTAAATATATTTCTTCATATATTCTTCAACGGTAAAGTTGTCATGAAATTAATGGAATTAGTATTGGGTTGAGAAAATTATTATTAATTTAAAAATTAATTTAACTAATTTAATTTATGGATATTTATTTTGAGAAATTAAAAAAATATTTGGTTGGATTAAAGTATAAAGTGTTGGGTCAAAAATCTAAAAAACACATATAATTGGACCCAATACATGAGAGGCTAATACTACCCCATATGAATATGACGGGGCAACAATCCTACTAATATTTACTAGGGTGTGCTGCCCACCCCTCTTCTAGTTAGATTAGGAGAGTGTTTTTGTATTACATAAATATTATTTCTGTTACCCTTATTCAACTAGGATTCTCGTATCTCTCATTATAAATAGATGACACTGGTAGTGGTATTAACATAAGTTTCACACACAAGTTTCATATATTGTTATTATGTTAGAAAGTAGTGAAAGTTTATTTTCTAAGGATAAATTTTATTTTCTAAGTAGTAAATCATTTTTGGTTCTGTGTTTGGTTCGTGTTACTTGAGCCCACACTCGACGCAATTCAGGGTACGGGGATAGTATAGAAGGTCATTTAGCTGAAAGTTGGGAATGATTTGAATCTGTCTCGATCAAAACACATGTACTTTTCGATAAAAAATATTTTTATAAATATAAAAAAACTGGCTCAATATTTAAAAAAAACTAATTTCCCGCTGTGACTAAAATTAATTTTTTGAATCAGATTTTTCCATAATAACAAACTTTATGAAATGTGATTGTCCCCTCAATCCTCAATGGAAAACCTTTGCTAAGACACTTTTACTATTGGTGAACATGTCTTGAGAGTAAATACGGTTCATCATGCATTGATAACGAGAGGGAAGCAACCATCTTATAGGAAAAAGAATGTTCCTAGAAAAATGATAGTGCACCAAGATGTATTTATCCCTCGCCAAGTGCATGTTGTAACAACCTATTTTTAGTGAAATCGGAATAGTGGTTTAGGACCACAAATTCGAGTCAGAAAGAAAATTTATTTTAATATTATTGCATGATCTGCATTAAGATAGGAATGCTATATGAAAATTCTGATAAGAAGAATTTTACCGATTATGTATTAAATTAGGGAAAGGACCAAATTGCATAAAATGAAAAAGTTGAATTCTAGTAGCTAGAAGGATTAAATAGCTATGGAATAAGGATTAAATTACATGAATTTCATTTTTTGAGTTTAGGGATGAAATTGTCATTTATGAAAAGTTAAGGGCAAAATGGTAATTTTGCCTTGGGTGTAAATTGAATTCAATTGAGTATGAAATGGATTAAATTGATGATTAAATTCATTTATATAGACCTGGACAACTCAAATTCGAAGTTAGATTGAGGAAAAGAAAAGGTT
The DNA here is from genome assembly GCA_025698465.1 of Gossypium longicalyx. NCBI lineage: Eukaryota > Viridiplantae > Streptophyta > Magnoliopsida > Malvales > Malvaceae > Gossypium > Gossypium longicalyx. The sequence continues at coordinate 13,132,462 of CM047000.1, forward strand.
TCAGATTAGTAGATTTTTATATACAAACAAGTGTCGAGGTAAGTTCGTGTAACCGAATTGAGTTTATTTATATGTTTGAATTGAATGTGTTATGTGATTGTATGAATTATATAAACGTTAAAAAAAAAATAAATGAAATAATCATATGTTCAAACATATCCGAAAAATATTAAGTTCCGTTTGAATAATGAAATTCGATTGATATATTTGATTTTCCATATTACATGTGGTCCTGCATATGTTGCAGATTGAATATAGCTCGGACGAGTAATCCGGTTAAAGCCCTCTTGAGTGTCTTGTTATATAGTTCCTGTGAGCATCCTGATCAGTAGTGATCCTGCATGTGTTGCGCACTACCGCATCTCTTTGTGAGCATCCTGTTACACGATTCGATCGATTGTGATCCAGCATATATTGCGGACACAAACACAGCTCTTCGTGAGTGTCTTGATATAAGCTTTTATGGGCTTTCTAACATGGCTCACTTGAAGTCCCTGTTACCTTATCCGGTGCTCCCTGATATTAACTCTTCAGAGTTATCTGTTAACCTCTATGAGCTCCCTGATTAAAACTCTTATGAGTTTTCTGTTTAACCCAGATAAGTGTCCTGATACATGGCTCATCTGAGCATCCTAATATGTGGCTCGAGAGTGTGCTCCCTGATTAAGTGCCCTAATGGGTACCCCTGAACATGAATTGACGGATCACTGATTTGTACACCTTGTGTGTACTACTTGAGTATCCATCGAAATTTCAATAATTCAATGGACAAAACTTCTGACATGAGAAATTATAAGATTAAAAGAGTTATGTCTCGAATACTACTGAAATACCTGAAAGAGTATAGCATGATGAGCTCAATCATGTTTATTTGATGTACATGTGAATTACGTAACTAACTTGCTTATTTGAGTGTATGTGATTAGGCAAATCGCCAATTTGTTGGAAAGAATGTTATTGTATTCTTATTGTAGTAAATGTGATTGGTAAGTTTAATTCTTGTTATACGAACTTACTAAGCATTAATTGCTTACTAGGTTTAATTTTCTCTATTTTATAGTGCTCGAGAGCTCACAAATTGATTAGTTTCAGATTTTACGAAATTTTAAATAGTGTCTTTTAAACTCGTTCCTGTCTTATTTTATGATTCTTTCTATTTTTTTAATATAATGTCTAGAATTACTCAAAATAAGAGAATAATGTACTTTAGCGCATTCGAACTCATGTCCTCTTATATTGACAATAATACTAATATCAACGGAACTAAAACTCAATCCACAAACTAGGCTGAACTTTTGAGTTTATACCTTCTATGAAGATCTTATATTTCCTCAGCATAAGAAATTTTCTTAATTTTGAAATAATATGAAAGATAGTAATTGAGGTCATAAGTAGTTGCCCCCAAAAAAGCAATGAATGAAAAGAGTTGGGCCCATTTCCAATGGGATTGCCCAATTATAAGCAGGCAGATTCGAGTTTATAAATCCAACGGTCCAAGATCTTCATTCGCCACATAGGATCCTATTCCTTTCTTTCGCGCAATAATGCTCACTACTAACTGACTGTTACCGTTATTGTTACCAAGAATTCCCGAGAAAAGTGAAACACATTAACCAAACCCTGTCAAAATTCTTCCCTTGAAAAAGGAAAAAGAAAAACTATATTAATATATTTTTATGGACAATATTTAATTTTTTTATTTCAAATAAAAAGTTAATTTATATTAACATTTATTTAATTAATTTGAATGCCAAAGTTTGTGTGCAACTAAATTTATCTCTTTCATTATTTTAATAAAGAATTATTATAAAATCTTAAATTTGCACATTTATACTTTTGAGATTTTTTTTGTCTAATAATGGAATAATATGAATTTTGGAAAAAATTATAAAATATAAAATTGATCATTATTATTCTTTTTAATATTTTCAAATAATTCCCATAAAAAAACTTGCTTATATTTTTTTAATTATAAAAAAATATTTGCTTCCAGAAGTGAATATATATTATTTAATGATTATAATAATAACACATATTTTTTAAGGAATAATAATTTTCTTGCAATGTGTAAAAGGATTAAATCTCTATTTCTAATTATTATATTTATATGATTATTTTATATATTGACCGGAGTTTATGGATCTTTATCTAAAAGAATAAACAAAAAATATATATGACGAAATTTCAATAATTAAAAAATTTTACGAAAATTTTTTTGAGTTCCTAATTCAGTCCCGACTTGATTCAAATGTTTAAATTGGGCCTCAAGGGACTATTCAAGGGACAACATGATTAGTTTCAGATATGAAAAGTAAATGATATGAATTACATAAAATTATTCTGTAAACTCTGATAATGCTCCGTAACCCTATTCCGGCAACGGATACAGGTTAGGGGTGTTACACATGTTGCTTTTAGGGTTATCCAACATCACATTATAACCCTTAAAAAACAAAAATCCCTTATGGAATCTTTCTTTGGTAGGGACAGGCCTGGTCTTGGGGGTCGTCTAGAGGTGCGCCTGCCTAGGGCCTAAGGCTGAAAGGGGTCCAAAATATTGTTTTTTAGCTTTTAAGAGCCCAAATTTTTTTTACCAACTTTTAAGGGACCTAAAAAAATTTTCTCCAAATTTTAAGGGCCCAAAAATGTCAAGAACGGGTCTGGGTAAGGAGCACGATATAGTTCTTCCTAAACATATCCACTAATGGTTGTTCACCTTGCAAACAATAGTCAATGAAATACATCACAAGTGCTCACTAGGAGGTCCCTGGTAATTGCCCCAATGCAACTCCTGAAGCGTTTAACACCTTTATAAAGGGATAAGGGGAAGAGGGAACCATGCCTCAAACATGTACATGGGTATAAAGAAAGCTAGTCACCACTCATCTGGCATAACCACCATGCTCCATGTCATAGACGACTCATTCCTTAACCTGAAACGAAATGTCGGACCATGACACTTAACATGTTCCCACCCTTAAAATTGGGAACTCATACTGATAATTGTCTAGTTCAAGGTTGTGAAATTCCAACAGGGTCTTCATCTATTCCATCCTCGCTACTCATAAACAAATCAATTGGCCTCCTCCTTCCCCCACTTTTGTTTTTCATAGCAACATGCTTTCCTTTGCTACTGTTGACTTCCTCTTCTCCCCACAATCCAAAAAAAAAAAACTTAGAAATATGAAAAATCAAAGAAAAATAATCTAAAATCAAAGTTTGAAAATTTTAACCATAAAAATCTTTTCTGACAATTTGAATGGAACAGAAGAGTATAATAAATAAATAGTAGCTAATTAATAAATAATCACATACTTTTCAAAGAAATGGACTAAAGTAGGACTTTGAAATTATTAGATCGATTGTATACCTGTCAAATTTCATAATGCAATAGGTTTAGCCTAATAATTTAAAAATAAAGACTCAATTTGGTTCGTGTTATAAAATAAATAGATAAAGAGTAAAGAACAAAGAAAATATGGGAAGTAATAGAGAATGTATTTTATTGATCAATGGGGACATTTCAAAGCTTCCCCAAACTCTCTATTTATAGGTATAAGAAGTATAAATGAAGTAGAGATCTACTTCTAATGACTATTAGAATTTAAAGTACATCAAAACTTATCTTGATCTTGATGGACATCCACTTAATAAGATATTCATAACACTCCCCCTTGGATGTCCATTGGTTGATAATGTGCCACGTTAAAACCTTCATAAGACAAAAACCTTGTGGGAAAAAAATCCTAGTGAAGGAAAAATAGTACACATATCTATAATACGCATAATATGTTGCCTCACTAAAAACCTTACTAGGAAAACCCAATGGGACAAAACCTCAACTAAGGTAAAAAGAATACAATGCGTATTTACTCACCCTCATGAAAACATCACATACTTTCTTATATTCTACATATTTAGTCTTGAATACTAGTATTTCAAATGACTATTTGAATGAATTTTCTAAGTATTTATATCACCATTCTTTTGAAAGAAAATTTTGGGGAAATATATTTTGATCTCTTCACTAGTTTCAACAATAATCATAGCAAACTTTAATAATGATTCTTCTATAAAAACACAAATAGGTATTTTGGATCATTTTATAATTCTCCTTCAACTACTATTTACCACATATGTTCAAATTATTTCAATTCATATCAATGAACAAATTTTCGAGAATTTCAATATGCTTCTAGCATCCTAAATCCTTCAAGGATTTTAATATAAACTTTACTATATAGTGGTTCATAAAAGGTTGTAACAACAACCATTAGACGCAAGTTAAATATTTTATGAATTGTTAAAATAATATATTGCATCAACCACAAAAGAATATTATATCTTTTCATAATCAATGCCAAGACTTAGTGAAAAGCTTCTTATTTTAATTTCGTTCTTGCAAAACTACTTCATTTGCACCCTTACTGGCTTTATACATTTAGATATTTAGACTACTGGTCCAAAAAATCCACAAATTTAATTGTACTTTAGTTGCGTCTTTCTATTTTGAACAATTTATTCCATATCTATATTTCTCTAGATTTATTCAAGATCCTTCTTTTATTTTATTATTTCAATAATAATATTGCATGCAAAACCATTGTCGACCACTTTTATTATTCGGTTTCACATTTTCTTGAATTGACATAACTTATTGAGATATCTTATTTTCATTATTTTAATCTCCAATTTCAAGTACCTGAATCCTTTATGGTGTTTTACATATTAATTATATCTTGGGTCTCTTTTGGAGCACCCGCCTCCACTATATAACCATTAGAAAAATTTTCATCTTTGGAACCGATCAATCTATTATTTATTCTAACTGATTGTCCTACTAGGACTTTGGTTCAAATTTAAATATTAGATGGTATAGAAGACTTGGTTATTCTCATTAAGTTTATAAATAAACCTGAAAATTAACTTGTAATGAGCTATCCTTGTTGAACTTCTGTTTCAAATTACCCCCTTAACTCATTACAAGTGATTATTTCTCTCTCCCTAATGTCGGAAAAACTATCGAATCAAAATCGTAATCACAAACACTGTCATAATTGAATCTCCAATACATTCAAAACATCTAATAGTACAAAGAAACTTGTAATTAATATATATTCCCAACTTTATTTGAATATTCACTCATCTTTGTGTGTTGTGGTGGAGCAATTGGAACACATAAGCATATACAAAAATTCAAAGATGATAAATATTTAGCTCTTGATCAAAAACCAATTGTAACGGGGAGTATTTATAACTTATTGGCTTGATGCGTAAAACATGCAAATCAACATAATCTCATGTTAAAATAGGAAGTTTAGTTCTCATAAGTAATGGTTCAGACATTAATCATAGGCATTCAATCAGTAATTTCTCTAAACCATTATGCGCATAAATAATAAACTTTTACAAAAGTTTTTCAAACTCCATGAATAAAAGACTGAGATATAAACTCATCAGTATTAGCAAGATGAATTGCCTTTATCACATTATCTAAAATTAATTATTTAAACAAGTAATCTTGCAAACGACAGGTTTCAAGTTGATAACCATCCACATGGTGGATGAATGGGCACATATTCATTTCAGAAATGCAAGATATTAAATCTCAACTTTAGCTAGTGAGTTTCTAACAATCAATTTTCATTGAGAACAAGCAACAAATGTGAATTCTTTAAATTAAATAATCTTCTGGTTCCTTAATGAATGTCCTTATGAGTTCTCAATTAATTTTCGCACCATATATGATCTAGGATGGTCTAACTGGTCACGCCAAGTAGTAAATGCATTTGTATCAATAAACTTCTAGTTTACTTTAACATGCGTTTCAATTGTACTAAATTGTAACAAATTGATAATTTTACTATCATTCCTTTTACTTTGTATCCACATATAAGTACTATTGTGACATTTACTACTGGAAATGTCTAAAACAATGTGAAGTCTATAATGTCACTAAGTCAATAAATATAATTCCCAAATAATTATATACAATATTCACTTAAGGGACTATGTTAAAATCTTCAAATGCAGGGCATTTGGTCTAGTGGTATGATTTTTGCTTCGGATGCGAGAAGTCCCAAGTTCGATGCAAAATACTTTTAAAACCCTTTTAACAAGAGTTTTGCATAATCAGTTAACTACCAAGAATAACCGGTCATGTATAGAAACAAGCCTATACTAAATATATCAATAAACGTTACATCTCAAATATAAAAATATGACATAATAAAAAATTGGCAATTTTTTTCATAACCATTATCATAAACATGCATGAAATTTAATTCAAAATCCAATCATTCAAGCTCATAGAACTTTGCATTTACAATTGCTCATACTGTTTCTCTAAATAATTAACAAATGAAATAATATAAAACGTATGAACTACTACCTTTAACAATTCTTTGAACTAAATCAAATCTGAATAACCATAAAATTCATTGGTTTGTTAACATAAATTTGCATACTAAATATGTTTTAATAAAATATATTATTTAATTATAAAACCTACTATAGCGACATAGATAAATTAGTTAATATTAATTTTCATGAACAAATGAGATGCTTAAAACAATATGTAACACATGTAATTAAAACTTAAAAAGAGGATCATCTCAAAATATTTAAATCATATATCAAGTTGGTTTAATATTTAAAGATGTAATTTTTTTTGTTCTACGTTGAGTCTTGACGATGAGAAGTAAGCAAATTAAACTTTAGTAGTAGACTTTGAATCGAATCAAAATCTACTAATAGCAAACTTTGAGAGTGAATCTTATTTTCCAAATGTACAATAGGTACATAACCAATAACTTTTCATAAATAAATTCTCTCTTCTTAAAAAGTTCTTGGAAATTCTTGTTCTTTTCTTGCTTTCTTTATTTTTCTACTTCTGGTGGTAAGAAAATTTATTACAACAATCCCCCATGACTATTATTATAGTCCAATTTACCACATTCACGTTAAAGATTATGTCTTTCGAATTTATTACATATTGTTACATTCTATTCAGGGAATGGTTAAGTTTCGTGGTTAAAAACTTTTGTTCAATCATAAGTAAAATCTTTTCCATGATATTGCTACTGTAGGAGCACATTTGAATCATGAAAAGTTGAATAAGTTCTCTCTTGCAAGGTTCTCATTAGTAATATTTTTCCACGTAATTTTAATTGAAAACTTATTCTGAATACTGTAGAGTTATATTCACAGTTTAAAGAAAATTAGCAACTTCAAGTGCATCCAACCATAACGAGGCTTTAGATGGATTTACCATATTCTATTGTTCATAAGTAGATCTTTCACAGTTAAATATTTAGCTTTCAACCCCTTAACTGGGATGATGAAAAAATAAGATTACAAAGATAGTCACGATTAATTCAATTTATAACAAGAGTAATAAATATAAATCAATAACCCAATCCTCTTTTGATTCATATGAAATATAATTTTTTATTTATTCACAATCTCAATATGATATCCATTATAATGAATATCTTTTAAAACTGATGCATTAACCATCACAAATTTTGTGCTTTTTAGATATTGATATATTAGCTCTTTTAGAGCTTTCAACTAATTTTGTATTATCAAATATTGAAATAATATTTGTTTATTTTAGTACCAAATAAGATAAATATTTTCTATCTGTAATAATAGAATCATTTCTACATTCTCATATCCTTCTTCAAAGAATATTAACAAAAAAAAAAAGTATTTGGGCATACTTCACATAATGCGAAAATACATGTGTTGTATTGTTCCATTCACGTCTTTAGGTTATTTGATTTTTGTGAGAAATGTGGTAATGAGAAGGTGCATGTTTAGGATTGACTCTAACAAGGAAAGACTTGGCTTTTAAGCGGTTAAATAAGACCTACCTCCCTTTCTTAGGACCCTACCTCGTGCATGGTTCACATTCACTTCTTTGATTTTTCCCTTAAAAGAAAAACTATGGAGAATCAAAATTGTTTGTCTTTATGATTGATTGATTCTTGTGAATGAATGAATGTGAATATTATAAAACTGTCATAGCATTCCATGCATATATAGGAAGCATGCCATACAGATTAGGTAAGAATGTCACCAGGACTATTGTATGATCATTCTTGAAATCTGAGATAAAAACCTTAGATGTTTTTAAAATATTGAGGGGAGAAGGCCTTTGAACAAGACCTATGGCCTCTATTGATGGTCCTTAAGTGATAGCATGATAAAGTTTCGAACTGGTTCCAACCCTGGCTGCACCCTAAGGTAAATTTTATCATGTGGGTTTACTAGATGAGATTTCCTTTTAAGGAAACTAGTCATGCAGTTAGTGAGATTGTCCTAAGATGACTCACAAATGAAAGTATGTTCATGATGGGTGTTGAGTAAATGGTTACACACTCAAGATCATCACGTATTAAATAGTTTCCCAAGAAACGATAATTAAGTTAGAGATGATGGCCAAATGTTAAATGGTCGTTGGTTCGTGCGGAGTCTTAAGAATAAAGATTCACAAACTGATTAGATGTAATCCATGTTCTTGCTAGTTAATCATGGAACCTAAAGGTGACATGATTTATGGGTGTGATAATGATTGAATCAATGGAAAAATGTTTTTCAAGGTTTTAATACAAGACACGTGCATCATACTGCATTCTTAATATATTGCTAAAATGAAAATATTTGCTTAATTCAAAAATAGTAATTAATGAATCTTTATTTTTTTTCATTTCAAATATATCTCCTATTCCTGTTTTTAGCATTCTTATTGAGAATAAATTGAATAGGGATAACTTTCGAGGATGGAGATGGAACTTGTTGATAGTTCATTACTCTGAGAAATTGTAACACCCCTAAACTGTATCTGTCACTGGGTTAGGGTTATGGGGCATTACCTGACTAAAACACAGTTCAACTTGCTCATATAATTCATTTCATATTCATAGACATATAAATTTCTTTACAAATATTCGAACCAAATTTTGCAAACATCAAGCCAAGTTCACACATTTTTTTTTATATATATACAATTAAAATCAAACATACTATATTCATCAGATTACATATACAAACTATGCTTCAAAATTCAAACATATTAATATCATTTATTTAATCACATATTCAAATCAACTAACATGCATCAAGGTCATGTTATTTGTACTTAATAAATATAATATTTTAACCATATGACTTTAACATTAATGACACTCGCAAGCTTAATATATTCAAGCATATATCATTACATTTCATATATTGAATATATGTCAATAATTCTATTCCATTAAATGTATATCAAATGTATCATTACAAAACTTCTGCACATACGCATATTAAAACAAATAAAACATAAGTTCCATAGCAACATTACCACATGACCGAACATACATAGTTGCTTATACTACATGTATATATTTACTAATATTAATAAACTATATCTAAATATAGCCACCAAATGGCCAAGAGTATCTATTCTATTATACAATTTATGCGCATAAGACCAAAAAAAAAAAAAAGGAACCATTTAGAGCACAAATATCAACCAAAAGTACACCCATTTCGCATGTTTATTACTATGCCTATAATCACATATTCACTATCACACAATTAGCCAACATTCGATCACTCTGAATAACTTCAATATGACTTTTAAAATTTTATTCACTCATTGATATTCATGACTGAACCTAAATAGCTAATTCTTAGGTAAAAATGTCCTAGCATACACTTTTATTTTGACTAGGTTTAGCCGTATATAATCATGCATTATAACCTATTTTAACTCATAAAATAACCAAGCTATTATACACACACTTCCTCACACATGACATTAACATTTAACTAAATAATCACATTCATGACTATACCAAGTTTCATCATTACTCAAACCGAAACACATATTAAAACATCACAAGTATACCATCAAACATAATTCCCACAATAGGTTTAAAGCATAACCGAATGCACATAAGTAATACCACATATAATCAACCATCAACTAACTCATTAATCAAACCAATTCATAAAACCTAATACCACACGTATATACACCATGAAATATACTTCTAAATTGAATTTAAGTCATAGCCACGTACACAAAAACTTTAACATTATAATCAAGCCATTTTTGCATGGCTCTCAATATATACATACTTCAAAATCAACATAATAACTAGCCTATACATGCCATAGGTTCAAATTTAAACTTATAAAATATCACAAAAGTGATTGATAGTGTGACGGATTTCTCTGACGATCCCGAGCTCGTAACTAGCTTCCAAAATCTATAAAAAAACAATAAACATACACACACAGTAAGCTTGAATAGCTTAGTAAGTCATAAGCAAATAAATCATTTCAATGACATTTATAATTCAATATAATTAAACCAAATCATACCAATCATAACTACATATATAATTATCAAGCTTGAAACCTCATATATCAATACATATACTCTATCATTATTTTACCACTTGGCCGAATACATATATATTCATAAGCATATTTAACTTTCACTTTCATATTGCACATTTCATATATTCATATAAAGAATATACTTACCTTACTACTCAATCATTTAACTTAATCCATACATGATCATTTTAGCCCGATTTCACATTCCATCTTAACTCGATATTGCCCATTGAATCATTCAGAATTAATAAGGATACGGATATTCGAAAAGCTCGTAGTCCCAAACATGGTCTTACATGTAATCACATATCGATGCCATTGTCCCAGACAGGGTCTTACTCGAACTCATATACGATGCCGATGTCCTAGACATGGTCTTACACATAAATCAAAAATCGATGCCAACGTCCCAGACGTTGTCTTACATGAATCACATATCGGAATCCTATGTCATGACATATGTATCCTAACTATTCCTAAGGTTCGTACGGGGCTTTCGGACGTCGTAATTCGATTGATTCATGCTTGAAATAAATTATTCCATGCTAAATTCAATTCGGTAATATAGTTATACATACATACAATTCAATTCGACTATGTCCATAATAAATAAATTTAATTTAATATCATTTATTCACTTATGAACTTACCTCGTTCGAAGATGAACAGACCGGGTCGACTATTCAACAACTTCAGATTTTCCCCGATCCAAATTCGATTTTCTCTTTTCTTAATCTAAATTAACATAAATTAAACTTATTTAATCAAATATTCAATCAAATTCATCCAAAAACACATAAATGGACAATTTACACTTTTGCCCCTAACATGCCCCTAACATTTCACATTTTTCACAATTTAGTCCCTAATTCACAAAACACAAAATATTTAAAATTTGAATACACTCATGTTTGACCGAGTTTACCCCTAGTCCATAAAAGCCCATATGTTTCATTTATTTCAAATTTTGACCCATCAATTTACAAAATTCACAATTTAGTCCTAAATAGACATTTTTATCAAAAATCACTTAATTAAACTTGATAATCTAACAACATATATTTATTTTTCATCATCAAACACAAAAATAATCAAGCTATCAACAATGACAATTCATGAATACATCATCAAATTCAAAAATTCAAGGATGGGATAACTGGTACTCGAAGCAACGATATCAAAAACATAAAAATTATCAAAAACCGAACAAAAACTAACCTTGAATCAAGCTCCCAAAGTGCCGAAACTAAAACCACATTCAAAGGTTTCTTTTCTTCTCACTTTCGGCAATTAGAAAGATGAACATGCACATAATTTTTACTTATGTTTTATTATATTAACTTATTTTACTAATTTACAATACTAACCTTTATAAGTTAATAAATAAACCATATATTATAAACCCAAAACTGTCCAAGCTACCCTTTAATGGCCTAATTTCCTTTTAAGGTCCCCACATTATAAAAACAATAACAATTCATCACTTACACAATTAACTAGCCACTTTTACATTTTACGTGATTAAGTCCTTTTAATTAAATCGAACACACAAACAATAAAATTTTCACACGAAATTTTTACACCTATCAGTTCACATATTATAAAAATAAAAAATAATATTAAAATATTTTTTTGACTCAGATTTGTGGTCCCGAAACCACTGTTTCGATTAGGTCTAAACCGGGCTGTTACAACTCTCCTCCTTAGGGATTTTCGCCCCCGAAAATCTTACCAGTGAATAGGTTTGGGTAACGTTCTCTCATACCATCCTCGGGCTCCCATGTAGCTTCATCAACTCTGTGCCGATGCCATAAGACTTTTACTAAAGAAATTTTCTTATTTATCAACTCTTTAACCTCGCGATCTAAAACTCGAATCGGTTCTTCTTCATATGTCATATCAGATCAAATCTCAATCTCAGATGGGGAAATCACATGCAATGGACTGGATCGATATCGTCGAAGCATCGAAACATGAAATACATTATAGATCTTTTCTAACTCAGGTGGTAGCAACAGTCTGTAAGCAACCAACTCGATACGCTCAATAATCTCATACGACCCAATAAATCTTGGACTCAATTTGCCTTTACGACCAAATCAGAGTATTTTCTTCCACGGTGAGACTTTCAAAAACACTTCGTCCCTGATCTGAAACTCAATATCTTTTCATTTCAAGTCTGCATACAATTTCTAATGATCTGACGCTGCTTTTAGACTATCACGAATCACTTTCACCTTTTGTTCAGTCTCTTTGATCAAATCGACCCTGTGTACCTTATTCTCACTAAGTTCAGTCCAATATAAAGGTGTTTGACATTTGCAACCGTACAAAGCCTCATAAGGAGCCATTTTGATACTCGATTGAAAGCTGTTATTATACGCAAATTCAATCAGTGGTAAGTATCGTTCCCACGTACCTTCGAACTCAAGAATGCAACATCTCAACATATTCTCGAGTATCTGAATAATCCGCTCGAATTGACCATCCGTCTGTGGGTGAAAAGTAGTGCTAAAATTTAGTTTCGTACTTAATGCATCTTGCAGTTTCTTCTAAAACCGTGATGTGAACCTCAGATCTCTATCTGAAACTATAGAAATAGGTACTCCGTGCAATCTCACAATATAAGAAATGTACAACTCAGCAAGCTTATCAAGCGAGTAATCTATGCGAATCGAAATGAAATGAGCCAATTTAGTTAATCTATCTACAACAACCCAGATAACATCTTTCTTGCCCGGTGATAAAGGCAAACCTGATACAAAATCCATCATAACTCTGTCCCACTTCCACTCAGTTATCATAATTGGTTGAAGTAACCCAGATGGTACCTGATGCTCAGCTTTGACTTGTTGACGAATTAAACATTTTGAAACAAAGCCAGAGATGTCTCGTTTTATACTATGCCACCGGTAAAGTTGTTTCATATCGTTATACATTTTTGTACTACCCGGATGAATAGATAACCGACTGCTATGAGCTTCATTTAAAATCATCTAAATCAACTCTGAATTTCTCAAAACAAATATTCGGCCTTTGAATCTCAAACAACCCTCAGCATCAACTCGAAATTATGAATCAATATTCGAATCACATTGAGCCCGCTTTGCTAACAATTTATTATCGACTTTTTGAGCTTCGCATATTTTCTGCATAAATAACGGTCTCGATTTCAACTCAGCTACAATCGAGCCATCATTAGATAGAGCTATAGGCGCATTCATTGCATGCAGAACAAATAGAGATTTTCAACTTAGAGCATCAGCAACTACATTGGCCTTTCCCGGATGGTAGACAATTACAAGCTCGTAATCTTTTAACAACTCTAACCATCTTCGCTGTCATAGATTCAGATCTTTTTGAGTAATCAAATATTTTAAGCTTTTGTGATCGGAATAAACATGACATTTCTCACTGAACAGTTAGTAGCACCAAATCTTCAACACAAACACAATAGGTTCCAATTCCAAATCGTGCGTCGGATAGCTCTTTTCGTGCGGCTTTAACTGTCTCGAGGCATAAGCTACAACTTTACCTTCTTACATCAAAATACAACCCAAATATTCAAAGATGCATCACTAAAGATTACGAATTCTTTACCCGATTTTGGCTGAACTAGCACTCGAGCTTCGGTCAACAAAGCTTTCAACTGATGAAAACTTTTCTGGCACTTTTTTGACTATTCGAACTTAACATCTTTCTGAAGTAATCTCGTCATCAGGGTTGTAATCATCAAGAAACCTTTTAAAAACCGTCTGTAATATCCAGCAAGTCCCAGAAAACTTCAAACTTCAGGAACATTTCTTGGAGGCTTCCAATCTAGTATTGCTAAAATTTTACTTGGATCAACTCGAATACCTGATGCTGATACAACATGTTCCAAGAAACCAACTTCACTCAACCAGAACTCACATTTACTGAATTTCGCATACAACTGTTTATCACGCAAAGTCTGTAGCACAATTCTTAAATGTTCGGCATGCTCGGATTCATTACGGGAATAGATCAAAATGTCATCTATAAACACAACCAAAAATCGATCCAAATACTATCTGAAGATTTGATTCATTAAATCCATAAAAATAGCAGGTGCATTATTAAGTCCGAAAGGCATAACCAAAAACTCATAGTGTCCGTACCTCATTCAGAAAGTAGTTTTTGGCACATCGGAGTCTTTAACTTATAGCTGATAATAACCCAATCTCAAGTCTATCTTTGAAAACACTATAGCCCCTTTCAACTGATCGAAAAAGTCATCAATTCGTGGCAAAGGATATTTATTATTTATAGTCACCTTATTGAGCTGTCGGTAATTGATGCACATTCTCATAGTTCCATCTTTATTTTTCACAAACAAAACCAGTGCACCCCAAGGAGAAAAACTTGGTTGCGTAAAGCCTCTATCAGTTAATTCTTGCAATTGAGCTTTCAACGCTTTTAATTCGGTCAGTGCCATTCTGTACAGAGCTATCGAAATCGGAGTTGTCCCTGACACTGGCTCAATGCCAAACTCTACTTCTCAATCGATGGTAAACCCGGTAATTCTTCAGGAAACACATCTGAATACTCACACATAATTGGTACTGATTAAATCTTCTTTTCGGTTACTTTAGAGTCGAGCACATAGGCAAAGTAAGCTTCACAACCCTTTCTCACATATTTCCGAGCTAACATCGAAGATATCACTACCGGTAAACCATTCAAATCATTAGACTCAATCCGAATAATCTCATCATTCTGGCATCGCAAATCAATAGTCTTACATTTGCAGTTCACAATAGCATCATGCAACGTTAGCCAATCCATACCCAGAATTGTATCAAACTAGTCGAATGGCAACAACATCAAATTAGCCTAAAAACATGAATCTCAAATCATCAATGGACAATTCTTACATATTTTATCAACAAAAACACACCGACCTAAGGGGTTAGACACTCTAATCATGAACTCAGTAGACTCAACAGGCAGAGCCTTACCGGATACTAAAGTTTCACATACATAAGAATGAGTCGATCCGGGATCAATCAATGCAACAACACTAATATCATAGAGAGGGAAAGTACCGGTAATCACATCTGGAGATGAAGCTTCTTTACGAGCGCGGATAGCATAAGCTCTAGCAGGTGTGCTAGCCTAAGATCTAACAGCCGTGTCTTTAGTTCCCCTTTGACTGCCACTCAAATTACCCATATTTCTGGGTGGTCTTGTAACACCCCAAACCTGGCCTAGAAGTTATGGCCGAATCTAGTGTGTCACATTGAAGTGTTTTAGCAAAAATCGTGTTTTTATTGAAAACCCTTCTTAAAATAAAAGAAACCTTAATTAACTTAAAAAAAAACACCTTCAGTTACAAAAGCCTTGTTTAAAACATTTGATTAAAAGAAACTTAGTTGCGGAAACGTAGAAAACATACTATAATTTAATAAATCCATGTTCAACTTCTCTCAAATACATTGAAAATAATAATTCAAGTAATAATAACACAATGAAAACCTTATTACAGTCTGGTCTGGAACATACTTAAAAAGAAGTAAAAACTTAAATGCTTAAAAAAAACCCAAGTCCAAATCATCTTGCTAGCTAGCCACCCAGAGTCCCTCCAAACATCGAACCTTCTACTGAGCATCACCTGAAAATAAAATAAAAGATGGGGTGAGTTTTCACAAACTCAGTGTGTACAACCCTCGGCAAAAACGAGCATTCAAAAAAAAAAAAAGAAAAAAAACAACATTCATCATTCATGCAATGCAATCCCATCCAAATTATCCATCCGCTACACACCAGCTCCGTCCTCCGTCACACCATATGGGGATATATATATCGACCCACCCAACCCACACACCATGGTAGCCCGATTGCGGAACTACCTTCATTTACATATTGGGCTTTAAAAGTCGTCGGTGGATCCACGATTGTCAAGCAACCATGCGATCCTCATATACTTCCTCCGTTCCATAATTCCCAATCCATATGCAACCTAAGAAAAATATCATATGTATGCATGTCACATTCATAAAACCTACATTCAACACCTAGGGGTATTTTGGTCATTTTCGCCCTTAGGGGTATTTTGGTAATTTTCCCTTAATTACGGTTTTCACTTACCTTGGCCCGTTAACAAGTCTCGCAAGCTAAGATGAACAAATACTATGCACCAGGTAGGATTCCAGAGAAGAGGAGGTGGGTCATTAAGACAACTTAAGTACCACGCTCTCCGTAGATCCAATCTTAGACATACATATACCCGTTGCCACACCTTAACCTTTTGACTTGTCCACGGTCGCAATATATTAATTAAGTCTTATTCAGATATCATATACTAGGCCCAAAACCCCTTACAAAGCCCCAACAATTCACAGATCTATATATGGCCCATTAAGCCCAATCATATTCGTATGGCCCATTAGGCCCAAATCACCTATATATGGTCTACTAGGCCCAAATCACATTTAAATGGCCCGTTAGGCCCAGTCACATTCATTTTAATGCTCACATACAAAATCCTATTACAAAGCATCAATATTCAGTTTTTGCCTATTATGGGCCCAACAGCCCATCGGGCCCATTTAGCCCATTCTGGCCCATATGGCCAAATCACAACCCAAGTCCACGAAATCGCCTGTGGTCCTCAGGCAACCTATCGATTTCCTCCTTACGAGTGTTCGCGCACTCGTAAGACTACCGTAGCCAAACTTTCGGCTTTTCAGCTTTTGCCGATTCATTGTGTGTGCAGTGTATGTACACACCTGGTAAGCAAGCGTGCTGCGATTTTCGTAGCCCAAACCTACAATCGATATCACTCAAAGATTAATCTCACATACTTATTGAATACTTTACCAAAAGCCGAAATCTCACCTTAACCATACTTGAACGTTAAGCCTTTACTAGCTTCTACTTTGGTCACTAATCAAGTATATCTCTCAGATCTGAAGAGCAAATTGGCAAGAATCCAAAACTGAGATTTGACACTAATTCCCTACCAAATTCAATTAGAAAGAAGAGAGAAACTGAATACTCGATACTTATCAAAAACTGATTGGGAGAGCAAACACTTACACTAGAATCGACTGGGTGGAAAGAGTAATGGTGACACCAGGGGTATTCGGCCAAAGGATATTCGGCTCTTAGAGATTTGAATGGAAACAATCGATTACTCGGCACCAAAGAAGAGAGGAAGAAGAATTGGCTAAAGCAAAGAGAGGAGAAATAGAATTCAGTACAAGGAGGAAGAAAAAGAAAAGAAGGCAGAGTGTTTTCGGCCTTTAGAGAAAAGAGTTTCTGGCAACAAGGTGGAGAAAATTCGGCATTAGTTTCATACCCTAGCATTCAGCACCCATTTATAAGCCTTGTAGCCAAATTTTCCCATGCCCAATTCCCCATTCGGCTCCATCACTTCTCCCTTCTCATCTCTTCATTTTTCTCCCTGATAACCCCTTAATCCCTTTCATAATTTTCTCTCCTGAACACTTCCCTTAGAGTCCACTTTCACGCCACTTCCATCCTTCTAGAAGGCTAAAATTAAACTTTTAAAAACACCAAGCTAGAATTCGAACCTTAAACCTCCTTGCTAGCTATTAACGCCACCTCCCTACACTCTAAGTGGCGTCACTTAGCCACTCCTCCACAGGGCTTTTTGATGCTATTTTCCCCTAACTTTATTTAAAATCCCAACTACTTGCCAACCCTGATTCTTATAATTTCATTTACCCCTAAGTTTGAATTAAGACCTACTATAATTATCACTGGGCCAGAAATATAAAACACAATTTTTATTAAAACCGAAAACAAAGAAAGTTCAGGATTTCGGGATTTTTGGGTTTCAGATTTTTTGGGGCGTTATAACTCTACCCCCTAAAAGAAATTTCATCCTCGAAATTTCCAACTATCACTGCGCACTCTAATTCCAAACTAAATAAATAGCACGCTATGGTAAGTACTTATCGGTATTTGCCTTTGGAGCATCTCCATCCTCTTGACAATGTGCTGCATAGACCAAAGCTGGTTGCCTCGCCTCAGCATGACCAGCACCCTTCCCAATGCTCTACGACCCAAATCGTTTCCACCCCTGGCCTGATCACGACCTCTCAGCGGTTGCTGACCACCCCTCGGTGGCTGAGCACCACCTTGGCCCACTACTGGCTCTCGACCTAGCATTCGGGGGCAATCCTTGATCCTATGCTCCATAGACCCACAAGCAAAACAATCTTCCATTCTCTTCCAACACTCACCTCCATGTCTTCTCCCACAATCAGCACAAGGTGGCACCCCTGGATTAGCAGTAGGGGGCCCTGCTCTAACTGGCCCATTAACTCTGGCCCTAGCCCTAGGCATCTGATCGACACCAGGAGTCTCAGCCTCCCTCTTATTCTTACCCCTTTCTTTTTCCCGATTTAGGCGCTCAGTGCTCTTTACCTCCTTTGCTATCTTTTCCTTCTCCACCAACTCTGAGAAAACTCGTTCCCTTTGTGGAGCTATCAGCACCCTAAGGCTATCTCTAAGTCCATCCTCAAACCTAACGCAACACTCATACTTCATTGCCACCATTAGTCTTGCATACCTACTAAGGTGTAGAAATTCTGCCTCATACTCCGCCACAGATTTGTTTCATTGGGTCAAGTTTAGGAACTCTTTCCTTCTAGATTCCATATAACTTGCACCTACATACTTCCCTTGGAATACAGCTTTGAAAAACTCCCAAGTGACCCGCTCCGGTTGGGTGCCCTCTTTCACTTTCAGCCACCACTGATAGGTTTATTCCCTAAGCAGTGACACTGCTCCTTTCAGCTTTTGTTTCGGTGAGCAGTCCAAGTCCTCCATTATCCTTTCGGCGGCTTCCAACCAATATTTTGTCACGTTAGGAGCCACGCCAGCCATGCCCTTAAAGATTTTCGCCCCATTCGATCGAAGTCGCTTCAGAATGGACCCCCAATTTCCAGTGCCATTATTGGGCCCAGCGACCCTTTTCAAAATTCTTAGCATTGCCTGCGACAATGCATCTTCTCCTGCGGCCTGATCATACGGTCCATTCCCAGTCGCAGTGAGGCCGGAGCCTCTTCTACTCCAACATTGGGCATATGGCCCGATGCCGGCAATTTAGTCCTAACACTTCTGCGGCCTCGGCCACGGCCTCTTGCACCTCTTCTAGAACTCATCGTCGATTCGAGTATTATCTGGATTAGAAATTTTATGAAGTTTTAGTTAGTTTAATACTTATACTGATGTTTTATGAAAATATTTAAAGAGAAGATTATTTTCGAAAATCCGCTACAGTTTCAAGTTCCTGCGGGCTTTGCTTCCATTCTAACAAAATCATCTAAAGTAGTCCTCTAACTTTCTACTGTATAATAATTTAAACAAACTTAAGAATAAGAATACTTACTTGGTTCGACGTCGGAGACTCGGTGTGCCGCTCAGCAAGCTTTTCCCTTTTCCCAAAATAGTGTGATCCAAATTTAAAAAAAAATAGAAAAAGAAACCAAATAATAATACGGCCCACTTCACAGCCCGAGTTTTACAACTGGGGCTCTGATACCACTAAATGTAACACCCCAAACCTGGCCTAGACGTTATGGCCAAGTCTAGTGTGTCACATTGAAGTATTTTAGCGAAAGCAGTATTTTCATTGAAAACCCTTCTTAAAATAAAAGAAACCTTAATTAACTTAAAAAAAAAATACCTTCAGTTACGAAAGCCTTATTTAAAACATTTGATTAAAAAAAACTTAGTTGCGGAAACGTAGAAAACATACTATAATTTAAGAAATCCATGTTTAACTTCTCGCAAATACATTGAAAATAATAATAATTCAAGTAATAATAACACAATGAAAACCTTATTACAATCTGGTCTGGAACATACTTAGAAGTAAAAATTTAAATGCTTAAAAAAACCCCAAGTCCAAATCATCTTACTAGCTGGCTACCCGGAGTCCCTCCAAACATTGAACCTTCTACTGAACATCACCTGAAAATAAAATAAAAGAAGGGGTGTGTTTTCGCAAACTCAGTGTGTACAGCCCTCGGCAAAAACAAACATTGAAAAAAAAACATCATTCATCATTCATGCAATGCAATCCCATCCAAATTATCCATCCGCTACACACCAGCTCTGTCCCCCATCACACCATGTGGGGATATATATATATCGACCCACCCAACCCACACACCATGGTAGCCCGATTGCGAAACTACCTTCATTTACATATTGGGCCTTAAAAGCCGTTAGTGGATCCACGATTGTAAAGAAACCATGCGATCCTCATATACTTCCTCTGTTCCATAATTCCCAACCCATATGCAACCTAAGCAAAATATCATATGTATGCATGTCACATTCATAAAACCTACATTCAACATCTAGGGGTATTTTGGTAATTTTCCCTTAATTACGGTTTTCACTTACCTTGGCCTGTTAACAAGTCCCACGAGCTAAGATGAATGAATACTATGCACCAGGTAGGATTCCAGAGAAGAGGAGGTGGGTCATTAAGACAGCTTAAGTACCAAGCTCTCCCTAGATCCAATCCTAGACATGCATATACCCGTTGCCACACCTTAACCCTTTGACTTGTCCACGGTCGCAATATATTAATTAAGTCTTATGCGGATATCATATACTAGGCCCAAAACCCCTTACAAAGCCCAAACAATTTCACATACCTGTATCTGACCCATTAAGCCCAATCATATTTGTTTGGCCCATTAGGCCCAAATCACCTGTATATGGCCCTTTAGGACCAAATCACATTTATATGTCCCGTTAGGCCCAGTCACATTCATTTTCATGCTCACATACAAATTCCTATCACAAAGCATCATATTCAGTTTTTTCTATTATTGGCCCAATAGCCCATCAGGCCCATTTAGCCCATTTTGGCCCATATGGCCAAATCACAACCCAAGTCCATGGAATCCCCCGTGGGCCTCAGGCAACCTATCGATTTCCCCCTTACGAGTGTTCACGCCTCGCAAGACTATCGTAGCCAAACTTTCGGCTTTTCAGCTTTTGCCGATTCATTGTGTGTGTAGTGTATGTACACACGTGGTAAGCAAGCCTGCTGCGATTTTCGTAGCCCAAACCTACAATCGATATCACTCAAATATTAATCTCACATACTTATCCAATACTTTACCAAAAGCCGAAATCTCACCTAAACCTTACCTAAACGTTAAGCCTTTACTTACTTCTACTTTGGTCACTAATCACGTATATCTCTCAAATCTGAAGAGCCAATCGGCAGGAATCCAAAACCGAGATCTGACACTAATTCCCTACCAAAGTCGATTAGAAAGAAGTGAGGAACTGAATACTCGATACTTATCAAAAACCGATTGGGAGAGCGAACACTTACACTAGAATTGACTGGGTGGAAAGAGTAGTGGCGGCACTAGGGATATTCGGGCAAAGAATATTCGTCTTTTATAGATTTGAATGGCAACAATCGATTACTCGGCACCAAAGAAGAGAGGAAGAAGAATTGGCTAAAACAAAGAAAATATTGAATAGAGGAGAAATAGAATTCGGCACAAGGAGGAAGAAAAAGAAAATAAGGTAGAGAGTTTTCAGCTTTTAGAGAAAAGAGTTTCTGGCAACAGGGTGGAGGAAATTCGACATTAGTATCATACCCTAGCATTCGACACCCATTTATAAGCCTTATAGCTGAATTTTCCCATGCCCAATTTCCCATTCGGCTCCATCACTTCTCCCTTCTCATCTCCCCGTTTTTCTCCCTGATAACCCCTTAATCCTTTCCTTAATTTTCTCTCCTGAACACTTCCTTTAGAGTCCACTTTCATGCCACTTCCATCCTTCTAGAAGGCTAAAATTAAACTTCTAAAAACACCACGCTAGGATTTGAACCTTGGACCTCCTTGCTAGCTATTAACACAACCTCCCTACACCCTAAGTGGCATCACTTAGCCACTCCTCCATAGGGCCTTTTGATGTTATTTTCCCCTAACTTTATTTAAAAGCCCAACTACTTGCCAACCCTGATTCTTATATTTTCATTTACCCCTAAGTTTGAATTAAGACCTACTATAATTATCACTAGGCCAGAAATATAAAACACAATTTTTATTAAAACCAAAAACAAAAAAAGTTCAAGATTTAGGGATTTTTGGGTTTCGAGATTTTTGGGGTGTTACAGGTTTACCACGAGCTACCGTGCTACTCGGCCTCGTATTCTGCTTCATGTCTTGTTCAACCAACTTAGGGCATTCACAAATGAAGTTATCTATCGATCCATATTTAAAAGAAGATTGATCATTCAATCTACAACTGCCGGGATGTCGTTTACCACAATGTTTGGACTCAGGTTAGTTCGGTCAGATGTTACCAACAGTAGCTACTGAGGTAGCTCTCGAACTCACAAGTGGTCTGTCTCGATCACATCTAGAATAGCCTGTAGTAGCCTTTGAATGGCTAAGTCATCTCGAAATTTCTTTGATGCCGACTGAAATGTTTTACCTGATGATCTTTTTTGTGAATCTCTAGCTTTAAAGTTAGCTTTTCTTTTCTCTTTCCCAAGATCTTCTGCTTTTCATGCTCACTTGAATAGTACAACAAACTCTTTTATTTCAAGTATCCCGACTAACAACTTAATGTCTTCATTCAACCCGTCTTCAAGTCTTTTACACATTATAGCTTCAGTCGAAACACACTCTCGGGCATATCTACTGAGTCTGACAAATTCCTGTTCATATTCTGTTACGGTAATACGACCCTATTTCAACTCAAGGAATTCTTTGCATTTTTGATCAATGAATCTCTGACTGATGTATTTCTTACGGAATTCAGTCTGAAAGAACTCCCAGGTCACCCGTTCTTTTAAAACTACTGATATTAATGTATTTCACCAGTGATATGTAGAATCTAGAAGTAAGGATATAACACATTTTATACACTCATCAGGGGTACAGGATAGCTCTTCAAACACACGAATTGTATTATCGAGCCAGAATTTAGCTCGCTTCGCATCATCATCAACAGTGGCTCTAAATTCTTCAACCCTATGTTTTCTGATTTTATCAACCGAGGGCTTATTTAATCTCATCGGATCAATAACTTGAGGTACCATGGGTACTTGAGAAGGATTAGGCGGGGGTGGGGATTGTTGAACAATCGGATTTGTCCAGATATACTGTTTCAACCATTCGTTCATCATTTAGAAGAAGGCTTGTTTAGCCTCTCCCTCGTGGCTACTCGAAATCAGCTGAGAATCAGCCGGCGCTGCCCCTTGAGTAGGAGCACGCGCATTACTTTCCACGTCATCAGCTACAGCTCGATCGAGCTCCATTTACTATACGAAAACACATTTTAATTATCAGGAATCATCACACTATCGCGGTTTATAAATATGACATGTACAACTAGACTCATACGCGCTACGTTGGTCCTAGAATCGACTAAAATGCAGCTCTAATACCAATCAAATGTAACACCCTTAAACCGTATCCGTCGTCGGGTCAGGGTTACAGGGCATTGCCTGACAAATACACAGTTTAGCTTGTTCATATAATTCATTTCATATTCAAAGACATACAAATTTCTTTATAAATATTCGAACCAAATTTTGCAAGCATTAAGCCAAGTTCACACATTTTATATATATATATATACAATTAAAATTAAACATACTATATTCATCAGATTACATATACAAATTATGCTCTGAAATTCAAACATATTAATATCATCTATTTAATCACATATTCAAATCAACTAACGTGCATCAAAGTCATGTTATTTGTACTTAATAAATATAATATTTGAACCATATGACTTTAACATTAATGACACTTGCAAGCTTAATATATTCAAGCATATATCATTACATTTCATATATTGAATATATGTCAATACATCTATTACATTAAATGTATATCAAATGTATCATTACAAAACTTCCACACATACACATATTAAAACAAATAAAACATAAGTTCCATAGCAACATTACCACATGACCGAACATACATAGTTGCTTATACTACATGTATATATTTACTAATATTAATAAACTATATCTAAACATAGTCACCAAATGACCAAGAGTATCTATTCTATTATACAATTTATGCACATAAGACCAAAACAAAACGAACAATTTAGAGCACAAATATCAACCAAAAGTACACCCATTTCGCATGTTTATTACTATGCCTATAATTACATATTCACTATCACACAATTAGCCAACATTCGGTCACTCCGAATAACTTCAATATGACTTTTAAAATTTTATTCACTCATTGATATTCATGACTGAACCTAAATAGCTAATTCTTAAGTAAACATGTCCTAGCATACACTTTTATTTTGACTAGGTTTAGCCGTATATAATCATGCATTATAACCTATTTTAACTCATAAAATAACCAAGCTATTATACACACACTTCCTCACATGACTATACCAAGTTTCATCATTACTCAAACCGAAACACATATTAAAACATCACAAGTATACCATGAAACATAATTCCCACAATAGGTCTAAAGCATAACCGAATGCACATAAGTAATACCATATATAATCAACCATCAACTAACTCGTTAATAAAACCAATTCATAAAACCTAATACCACACATATATACACCATGAAATATACTTCTAAATTGAATTTAAGTCATAGCCACGTACACACAAACTTTAAAATTATAATCAAGCCATTTTCGCAAGGCTCTCAATATATACATACTTCAAAATCAACATAATAACTAGCCTATACATGCCATAGGTTCAAGTTTAAACTTATAAAATGCCACAAAAGTGATTGATAGTGTGACAGATTTCTCTAACGATCCCCGAGCTCGTAACTAGCTTCCAAAATCTATAAAAAACAAAGAACATACACACACATAGTAAGCTTAAATAGCTTAGTAAGTCATAAGCAAATAAGTCATTTCAATGACATTTATAATTCAATATAATTAAACCAAATCATACCAATCATAACTACATATATAATTATCAAGCTTGAAACCTCATATATCAATACATATACTCTATCATTATTTTACCACTTGGCCGAATACATATATATTCATAAGCATATTTAACTTTCACTTTCATATTGCACATTTCATATATTCATATAAAGAATATACTTACCTTACTACTCAATCATTTAACTCAATACATATCTGATCATTTTAGCTTGATTTCACATTCGATCTTAACTTGAGATTGCCCGTTGAATCATTCGGAATTAATAAGGATAGTCGAAAAGCTCGTACAATGCCAACGTCCCAGACGTGGTCTTACATGTAATCACATATCGATTCCATTGTCCTAGACATGGTCTTACACGTAAATCACAAATAAATTCCAACGTCCCAGATGTGGTCTTACACGAATCACATATCGAAATCCTATGTCATGACATATGTATCCTAACTATTCCTAAGGTTCGTATAGGGCTTTCAGACGTCGTAATTCAATCGATTCATGCTCGAAATAAATTATTCCATGCTAAAGTCAATTTGAAAATATAGTTATACATACATACAATTAAATTAAGCTATGTTCATAATAAATACATTTAATTTAACATCATTTATTCACTTATGAACTTACCTCGTACGAAGACGAATAGACCAGGTCGACTATTCAACAACTTTAGATTTTCCCCGATCCAAATCTGATTTTCTCTTTTCTTGATCTAAATTAACATAAATTAAACTTATTTAATCAAATATTCAATCAAATTCATCCAAAAACATACAAATGGATAATTTACAGTTTTGCCCCTAACATTTCATATTTTTCACAATTTAGTCCCTATTTCACAAAACACAAAATATTCAAAATTTGAATACACTCATGTTAGGCTGAATTTACCCTTAGTCCATACAAGCCCATATGTTTCATTTATTTCACATTTTGACCCCTCAATTTATAAAATTCAAAACTTTGTCCTAAATAGACATTTTTATTAAAAATCACTTAATTAAACTTGACAATATAACAACATATATTTATTTTTCATCATCAAACACAAAAATCATCAAGCTATCAAAAATGTCAATTCATGAATACATCATCAAATTCAAAAATTCAAGCATGGGCTAGCTAGTACTAGAAGCAATGATCTCAAAAATGTCTAGGACGTTGGCATTGTACGATATATGTGTGACCATCCGAGTGTCCTATCCAATTCCGAATGGTTTATCGAGCAAAGATAATTTGTGTTCAATTGTGTAAAACATGCTAAATGGACAGGTATGAATTACCTTGTTATTACTTACAACAAGGTAAGTGTATTCGGCCTTGTGAATATTTTTGAATGATTTTAATTATATGCATGTGTGATTGTGTATTTTCGGCCACATAATTAATATGTGTATATGAAACTATATTGTGACACATAAGCTTATGTGTTTATGGTATGTCAACTAGGTTTGTAATAATTATTTCGTTGTAGAAGTTAAATGATAATAATGATAATTTGGTTACATGAGCATTCGACCAAGGTGATATTTAAGAATGAATATATATATATATATAATATGAGCTTTATATGTTTGGCTCTAAATGTGTTATGATAATATAATCTGGCTTGGTTTAATTAGGTTGATAATGTTATTGGGTTGTACATTTGCTTATGACTTACTAAGCTATAAAAAGCTTACTCTGTGTTTATATGTGTTTCTGTTTTATAGATTTTAAATCAAGTTATGGGCTCGGGGATTGTCAGCAAGATCATCACACAATCTACTCATTTTGGTACCTTTATAAGTTAAACTTGAATTATGGCATGTATAGGTTGGAATATGTTTCAAATGATGAACTTTGGTTTTGTATAAAGGCCATGCGAAAATGGCTTAATTTCTATGTTTGATTTTAGTTATGCTAGGTTGTAGCTTGAAATCATTTTGATTATATTGTTAAGTACTATGAAGGGATGATGTTCATGATAGGTGCTTTATGTTTTGGAAATGGTTAATGATTTTGGATGAATATATGGCCAACTCGGCTAAGGTATACATAGAGTAAGGTATATGTGAATGGGGTGGTTGTATTAGGACAATGAATTATATGTGTTTTGGCATTACAGGTTGGTTTATTATGTTCGAACATGAAATAACTTTGTCTTGATATGTTCATTATATGGTATGGCAATATTCATGTTACTAATATAAATATATATATTAGTTAAATGACTATAAATGAAGTAATGGCATTCGGTTATGAGATGGGGGATATGAATATTTCTTTTTGAGCTACCTATGGTTCGACATTTGTGATTGTACATGTATTGAAGTGGTTTGATGTATCATTTGAATTATATGTTTATAAGACAAAATGATTTAGAATATGGGGATTGGGAATTCGGTTATGGTCTATGTTCATTGATAAGTATGAAATTTATATATTTAGTTATAAGTATTCGGCTACCATGACAAAACATTCATTTAAGTCACAAATTTTAGTTTCATAAATGAACTATTACATGGTATTAGCATCCATAAATGTTTGGCAAAATTATGTGACTTATGTGGTTGTTTTCTTTGAAATTAGATATTCGAATATTAAAATGATGCTTGAGTTTGGGTTGAGTAATGATATCATTATCAGTTAATTTGGAAAGTCAGTGTATACTCATGTATTTATAATATCTAAATAATCATTTATGTTTATATCATATCCTTGTTAAAGTCCGTATGTAACACCCCAAACCTGACCCGGACGTTATGGCCAAATCTGGCGCATCACATTGAAGTGTTTTAGCGAAAACTGTGTTTTCATTGAAAACCTTTCTTAAAATAAAAGAAACCTTAATTAACTTATAAAAACTCTTTTTATTTTTCAATCACGAAAACTTGTTTAAAACATATGATTTTATGAAAACCTGTTATTTTAACATTCTGTTGCGGAAGCATAGAAAAGACATACTATAATTTAGCAAACCTATGTTCAACATTTCGTAATTACAACGCATGAAAATAAAAACCCAAATAATACCAAAATGGAAGCCTTATTACAATCTGGTCGGAAAAGTACTTACTAAAATAGACACTTGTATGCTTTTAAGAGAAAAAACAAGTCCATGTTGCCTTGCTAGTTGGCCACCCAGAGTCCCTCCAAACATCGAACCTTCTTCTGAGCATCACCTGAAAATAAAATAAAAGAGGGGGTGAGTCTTCGCAAACTCAGTGTGTACAACCCTCGACGAGCAACAAGCATTCAATAAACACCACACATCAAACATGCAATGCAATCCCATCCCCAATAATCCATCCGCTACACACCAGTTCCGTCCCCCGTCACATCATGTGGGGATATAAATATCGACCCACCCATCCATCACATTTATGGTAGCCCGGTTGCAGAACTACTTGCATTTACACATTGGGCATAAAAGCTGTCGGTGGATCCACGATTGTCTAGCAACCATGCGATCCTCATATACTTCCTCTGTTCCATGATTCCCAACCCATATGCAACCTAAGCAGAGTATCATATGTATGCCGTAGATATGCATGTCACATCCATAAAACTTACATCTAAGACCTAGGGGTATTTTGGTCATTTTTACCCTTAGGGACATTTCGATAATTTTCCTTTATTACGATTTTCACTTACCTTGGCCCGTTAACAAATCCCGTGAGCTAAGATGAATGAATACTATACACCAAGTAGGATTCCAGAGAGGAGGAGGTGAGTCATTAAGACCGCTTAAGTACCAAGCTCTCCCTAGATCTAATCCTAAACATGCATATACCCGTTGCCACACCTTAACCCTTTGACTTGCCCATGGTCGCAATATATTAATTAAGTCTTATGTAGTCATCATATACTAGGCCCAAAATCCTTTACAAAGCCCAGTCAAATTCACATACCTGTATATAGCCCACTAGGCCCAATTCTGTTCATATGGCCCCTTAGGCCCAAATCACATTTATATGACCCACTAGGCCCAAATCACAATCACAGTCATGTACTCATACGATTTCCATCACATAGTAACAATTATCAATTTTTGCCTATTATGGACCCAACAGCCCATCAAGCCCATTAAGCCTATTCTGACCCGGTTGGCCAAATCACAGCCCAAGTCCATGGAATCGCCCATGGGCCTCAGACAACCTATCAGTTTCCTCCTCATGAGTGTTTGCGCACTCGTAAGACTACCGTAGCCAAACTTTCGGCTTTTCGACATTTCAGCTTTTGTCGATCTACTTGTGTGTGCAGTGTATGTACACACCTGGTAAGCAAGCGTTTCCCTTAGTCACCAACCTACAAACAATATCACCCTTCAATTAACCACATGCTTAATACATATCTTTACTAAAATTGAAACCTCACCTTAACCTTACCTTGCGTGATAAGTATAACAGCCCCTTCTTAAAACACTAACAATGATCAAATCCTAGATCTGCATCAATCTTAACTATTAGAAACCAGAATAATAGGTGACTCATATCCAACACAAGTCCCCTTACCTTAACTCTAACTATTTGGCCAACTAAGATTAAAAATACTTACCAAAGCCCCTTACCTAAAGAACAAATCGGTAGGGATCCAAAACTAAGATTCGATACCTATTCCTACCCAAAATCGATTAGAAGAAGTGAGGAACAATAATCGATACTTTAGCAAAAATCGATTGGAAGAGCAAACACTTACACTAGATTCGGTCAAAGAGTATTCGGCCAAAAAAGTTTCTGCCCTTTGCGATTTTGTATGGAAAAATAGAGTTATTCGGCTCCAAGGAAAGAGAAAGAAAATTCGGCAATGAAGTAGAGGAAGAATGCCAATCGGCACAATAAAAGAAAGAAAGAAGTAAGGGTTTTCGGCTTTTTGGATCTTGAAGGGAAAAGGGTTTCCGCTAACAAGGTGAAAAAGATTTTGGTATTAGCCTAGCAACCTTGCATTCTGCACCTATTTATAGCCCTTATAGCCGAATTCCTCATGGCTAAATTCCCTATTCGACTCCATCACTTCCCCTTCTCATCTCCTTATTTTTCTCCCTGATAACTCCCCAATCTATTTCCTAAATTTTCTCTTCTGAACACTCCCCTTGGAGCTCATCTTCACGCCACTTCCAATCTTCTAGAAGGCCAAAATTAAACTTCTAAAAATACTAAGTTAGGATTCGAACCTTGGATCTCCTTGCTAGCCACTAACGCCACCTCCCTACTCCCTAAGTGGCGTCACTTAGCCACTCCTCCATTTGACTTTTTGATGCCCTTTCCCCTTATATTTATTTAAAAGCCCAACTGCTTGCCATCACGGTTCTTTTAATAATTATACTATAATTTCTTCTACCCCTATCGAACTCAACCCTTGACCTAGACCTACCATCGCGTAATTAACACTTAACATGAATTGCTAAGCATAAATTTTTTTTTTTGAGATTTCAGGATTTTTAGGTTTCGGGATTTTTGAGGCGTTACACCGTAAATGCTTTAATATTTGAATGTTATAATTCATTTTATTGCATGTGAATGATATGACTGTATGTATATGTATGATATGAAATGCTTCAAATTTAAGTGCTATGTCAGTTCATGAAATAAATTTTGACTGACTTTCGAGACTCGTTCATGTGTATATATCAATGTTTGGAATTGTGCTTTTGATCGGTAATGCCTTATAACCCTAATCCGATGACGGATACTGGTTAGGGGTGTTACACGATTGCTTGATGTTATATGTTAGTGAGCATCAGTAGTGTGCTGCAAAAGAAACACGAGAATTTCTATACTGCTAAAGAGATCTTGACAAATTTGGAGGATTTTCTCAGAGGCCAAGTTGTATTGGATCAACAAGCCGTTATTGGAAATTTGATGAAATCCTGGCAGAAACCCAGTACTTCGGTCAATCAAAATATGCTTAAGTTTATGGGATTCTTTGCGAAAGCGGAGGACAATGGGGTTGAACTAAACGTGAACACTCAAATTGAAATAGTGTTCAAATTCTTGACCAATGAGTTCGTTGGCTTTAAGGTTGCTTACAACTTGGGGAATAAGGCGCTTACCTTGATTCAACTCATGAAGGAATTACAATCCTATAAGTTGATGTTGAATGGTGGTAAGTCGATTTAGGAGAAACCTGAGGTGAACTTAGTTGTGGTCCTCTCGTTCTCTAAAGGGAAGCAGAAAGCTAAGGGAATGAAAATACCGACTAAGCCTTTGGTTCCACCTCATATAGATAGGAAGAAGATTAATAAGTCAAAGGATCTTGAAAAGCTCAAATGTTTCTTCTACAACAGGAAATGGCACTTCTTATCAATCTGCAATGAGTATTTGGATTACCTAACCAAAGAGGGCAAAGGTATGGAATTTTTTGTGGTTGAATCTTTCTTAGTAGAAAAATCAATTGACAATTGGGTTATTGATTTTGGATCCACTAACCATGTTTATGTTTCTTTGCAAGGGTTCAACGAAATGAGAAGTCTGCATGAGAGGAGCCTCTCATTGCGAACCGAAGACGGGAGCTATGTTTCAGTCGAAGTAGTGGGATAAATTATTTTACATTTTGATAGTTTTAGAAATATTGTTTTAAAAGATTTTTTTTTATGTACCTCATTTTAAGAGGAACTTAATTTTTATAGAACATTTATTTAATGATGGTTATTCCGTAACATTCAATTAAGAGATTGTTGTTAACAGAAATTGTTCTTTGATTTGAAAGGATGGATGGAAAACAATCTTCATTTTATCAAACTGGATAACTACTCGATGCTTCAAACTAAAATGTTAAATAAGAAGCTTAAAAATTGTGACTCTAATAAGAGGTACCCATGGCACTTAAGACTTGGTCATATTAAACAAGAAAAAATCACTAGACTCGTGAAAGATGGTTCCTGAAGTATACTTAACTAAGTTAGTCTTCCACAATGTGAATCTTGCTTGGAAGGTAAAATGACTGAGAGGTCTTTTAATGCGAAAGGTACAAGGACCAACCTACCATTGGAACTGTTCAACCTGATGTAATGCACCATAAAGAATTAGTGCCCGAGGAAGTTACAATCAATGACTATTCTCGATATGGATATATGTATGTAATGCACCATAAATGTGAAACCTTTGCTAAATTTTGAGAATTTCGTACTGAAGTGGAAAAGCAATTAGATTTTTTTTATAGAGAACCATTGATCTGAATGAAATGGGGAATACTTATTCGATGAGTTCTTAGGATACCTCATAGAGAATGGGATTTTATCCCAGTTGACTACATCAAGCACTCCACAGAAGAATGTCGTAGTTGAGGGAAGGAATAGAACCTTACTTGACATGGTTCGTTCAATGTTAAGGTATTTACATCTCCCTACTTCCTTCTGGGGCATATGATACAAATGACTTGCTATATTCTAAATAATGTGTCAACCAAGTTTGCTTGTAAGACACCTTATGAATTGTGGCATGGAAAGAAACTCGCTCTAAATCACTTTAGAATATTAGGTTGTCCTGCGGAGCTTACTTTTGGTACCATCCACTGCTTCCCACAAGTTTCTCCTCTCTACTTTTTACAACTAACTTCTCCATCTGGTGAGGTACATACCTTCCTCCTCTGGAAAGATCACATTAGGGTAGGATAGTATCCCTAGTCCACTTACGATACTAGACATAAATGTGAGAAGGACTTGTCTCTAGAGTTAGGAGAGTGTGTCTACCCTTCTTCTTTTTTAACAACTGCATAGAAATCTTCACTGAAAGAATTTGTAGGCTCTTTCCAACTAACAGTGGCAGAGTGCGGACCTTTTGGTTGTGCCCTATTCGAACTTAGCAATGAGAACAAAGCCAATGAGTTGAATTTAAGAAATCCTTATATTTGGTTAAGGAATCACTTAGCCACCTTCACCAAATTCATGGGAACACAATCCACCAAAACCAGAGCTCACTAATTTTGTCTCCACCTGGGAAACTAAGTACAAATCCTTGGAGGCCGAGAAGAAAGAGGTGGAGGAGAAAGTCCGCCAACTAAAGGTTTAGAAGAAAACTTTAGAGGAGCAATGCGTCGCTGACCTGGAGCGGCTCCAAAGGGAAATCCACGAGGCTTTAGAAAACTATAAGGCATAAACCATAGCTAATATAAAGAACTTTTTGCCTATTTTAAGGTCAAATCTGATGATGCACGCCCAAGTTGTTGTGGGCTCTTTTGATATGAGTCGAGTAAATTTCAATTTCCTGCACAAACTCACAAATTTTGATCTTGACTTTGACGTTCTCTTTCCCTTGGTGACAAACTCTTCCTTCCACCAAAACTCGAGGGACAAGCCCACTTCCTCCTGAATGACCTAGCCAAGAGGAAAGAGAATGGGACCATGAGAATGCAGTCGCTACTATCCAACCCGCTAAGGGGGAAGATTATTTTCTTGGCATAGATTGTATTCGCCCTCATTATTCTATTGTACTCGAACTAATGGATACAATTTATTTCACATTTTCCTTATGATTCATGAATACTCGTTTTCTAATTAGTAGTATGGAGTTCTCCCCCTTATCTTATATTCCCCCAAAATCTATTTGCTAATACATATAAACCATGTGACATAATACAACTTAATATCAAATTGAGGGGCTGAGCCAGAATAACGTAACATGTATACAGGGGCTATCTTCCAAAATCATATTTCTTGAGGATAAACTAAATCAAAACTCTGAAACCCCTAAAATTTAAGACCCCATACTCGACCCGATCACTGGATCTAGACTACAGGGTACTGTTAGAGTATGCCTAAAAACCAATCATGAGATGATTGTAATCACATGTTTGTTTTACATTGTTTGTTAATATAATGCATTGTCATTGTTATTTCAGTTTCTTTTTCTGTGTCTACAAATAAACTAGTTAATAATAAAGACCTGAGAATAATCTAATTATTCTTAGAAGGTCTTTAGTAAAGTATTATTATGGCTCGGAAAATGATAATGCATTGAGACTAATGTGTATTTGATTGATGACAAAGTGTTGTCATTGACGTAAGGATGTCAAATTCGATGCATGATTATGTGTTAGAGAACAACATACTAGACTGACCTGCTATGAGTATGGTTATTGGATTATTATGTAATAGTCACAAAATTACTCATAATGATAACTATGTATATAATCCTCAAACTTGAGATCATCATTGTCCCAACATAGTGAATTGTATATTTTGACACAGTCAAACATCTACCATAACATATTATACTATAAAGACTGATGTTAGGTATGTCACAATCTATTTAAAGGGATATGGTTGATCAAGATACTATTTGTCCCTTTTACATAATGAGAAAAATATCTTAGGCCTCTTGATGGAGTGAGACTAGAAATGCATGACCATGCTCGAATAAGTTAATATGAGATATCACAATTATTTATTTATTTTAGTCTACTCAGAATATCAAGAAATATGAGATTGGACTATACAAGTGTGACTATTCATTGACTTGTCTCCAATCTAGATATTAAGGATAAAAGGATATAATATATGGAAAGATTATCACAAAAAGGTTATGTCAAATCATGGCTTCTTGTAACTTGTGTAACAATGATGCATTGCTAGATTCCATTCATTGCTTGTAATATTAGAAGCGTTATAGTATTATTACTAACATTACAAGAACCTATAGGGCCACACCTTATAATTGAAGCGAACAGAGCCCAAATACATTTGGTATTGTATTTAGCTGTCACATGAATTAAATTAATTATTGAATTAATTGTTGAAATAATTTAATTCAATAGTTAAATATTGAACACATTATATGTACAAACTTGTTGTACACAAATAGACAACATAGATAAAATTAATATATGAATTTGATTCTTACAAAGATATTAATTGTATATAGTTTACCAAAATTATTATTATAAACAATTATAATAATTAATTTCGGTCAAAATATAAAACACATGGAAATTGATATTCCTTTGAAAAAAAATATAATTTCTTTTAATTTGTTTCTCTAATAATAATGAAATAATCCTATTTTTTATATGTGATATAAAAGAAAATAAAAGGAAAAAAATCCTTTAATGTGTTAGGGTTACCAAGAAAACACAAATCAAAAGGTCTAGCAGTTGTTCTTGAAAATATTCTCTGAAAAGTTTAAGAGAATTCTATTCTTCGTTCTTTAACTGGGTGGATTACGTAGAGGCCGAGACATTATTATTGTGGCTTAAGATGACATTGTCGAAAGGGATCCT
The DNA here is from genome assembly GCA_025698465.1 of Gossypium longicalyx. Lineage (NCBI taxonomy): Eukaryota > Viridiplantae > Streptophyta > Magnoliopsida > Malvales > Malvaceae > Gossypium > Gossypium longicalyx. Next base: position 13,168,013 of record CM047000.1, read on the forward strand.
ATCAACAACGTTATTCATCGCTCTTTCAGTTTCGAAAAGGTATGTTTTTTACCCTTATTTCAACCTGGTTCGTTCCTCGTACATAGATCCATGGTTGATGATCACCGGAATAACTTTTTTGATGCGCCATGAGGCGTAATGACAATCCAAAAGGTACTACATTCCAAATCCGAATTTGGCTAACACATTCCTTAAAACATTTTGCATACCAAATTATATTAATGTCACTATCATTTATAACACAGTTAGCTAATTGGCTTCACCAAATTAGATGAATTTAATACAATTATATTTAAGGTATAATTTTTTTACAAAAGTAGCTTTAATATATGGACAATTTTACTTAGCCTAGGAATATTTTTTGTGACCATACATAATTACAACTCAACTTTAACCTTGAGACTCTGCCTTTAATCGCCTCGTTATATGCATATTACAACTAAAAAACATGTCCTTCTAAGTACGACAGATTTTGGCCTTGTCCCTATCCAAAACCTCGAATTTCTCCTTTTTACTTGGAATACATAATAACACATATGTAATTTCAAATGAACTTAGTAAGTTGTCCATACCTTCCATCAACATAATGCTAATAAACTGGTACTTCATGGTTCTGAATTCATGTTTGGCTTTGTCTGTACTAGGACAGTTCATCAATCTTACTGGCGTAGTCTTGGCATCATAAAAATTGGCTTAACTTATACTTGATACATTATATCGGTGACACCATTATTTATTTAATTGTGTATCTTGGAGAACAATTTGGCTTGATTGATTGCCTTGGATGTAACACTCCTTACTTGGTCTAGTTGCCGAACTTTAGTAATAGAATGTTATGAACAAATATCTAACAATTGCATGCAATTTATTTACCAAAATCTTAAATAAATATCAATTCATCATATTTGAGAAAGTAGATCATGCTATTCAATCTATTTCAGGTTTATATCGAGCATACATAAGCTTAAGAAAAATTCAGTATTAAACAAGGATCAATTTGAACAAAAAACAAAAAGTTAAGAATAATCTAAAAACATGAGACACACAACTATGTGGAAGGGTTGAGGCTGTGTGGTGGGTCACATGGCTGTGTGAGAAAATCGTGTGAAAATGAAGTAACACGGCCATGTTGCTAGACTGTGTAACTCCTTGAACCCGTGTGAACGAACCTACACCGAAATTAAATAGGCCACACAATTGTGTGGGGTGACCGTGTCCTTAGCTGTGTGCACTTAAAATAACTTCAAATTCAAGCCATTTCACCTACCATTGCTTGGATACCAAGCCATACCAATTACATCTATAAATACCCATTTCTAGACACACCAAATCATGTCAAAACATGCCATATACCCTTCAACCTAAGTCCTTAACCAATATGCCCACAAAGGCACCACAATTTGCAATTCAAAACAACCAAAATGAATATGCTCAAATGTACCAATTCATTAACATTATTTGACACTTTCACTATCACTTACTCAGGCACAACTTACCTTCAAATCAACTTTATGTTTCAAACATCACATATATTACATCATATCATGCATCTTTCCACATCTAACCATCAATCAAAAACATATTGCATAACAAGACATCAACCAAATACCATTGCCTTCTCATATATACATACAAATATACACTTATAAACATAATAAGCAAGACCATGGTCTTAACCTCCCTTGTTAAAAAAATGAGTTTTTTTAACAAGACGAAAATGAATGGGAGTCTCCACCAATCCTTTTAAGTGTGATTGGATCACCAAATAAAACATTTTGGTCTACAATTTTTAGAAAACAGGTTCGGGAGTAAGTTACGTACGAGAAAGGATTAGCACCCTCATAACGCCCAAAATTGGTACCAATTGATTGACTTTCTGTCCTAATGTCGAAACCTTGAAAGATTTAAAAGTATGATTTTTTTAAATTAAAATAATTTATGATTTTTTTTAAATTAAAATAATTTAAGTTGAAAATCGAGATTATTTAGTTCTGAAAGAATGAAAACATCACATCCAGCATGATAGGACACGATATTCTTAAACTTTCGTAGCAGAAATCATCTCGTGATTTATAAAATCTTTTTAGAAGGATACTTTAGGCATTTAGATGGACGGGAAGTTGCAACCCAGCATGTTAGGGCACTACTTCCCGAAATTCTAAATACGAAAACATTGCCTCATTTTTAAAACTACTTTTGGGTTAATTAAAAAATAATTTTTTTAAAACGATGATGCACATCACAAGATATCAATAATAACGTGAATCACGCAATACATATTTTAACATTTCATGCAAATATAATAACATAAGTATACATACATTAACATTTCATGCGGATATGACATATCAAATAATAAAAAAACAACCTACACTATATTTTTATATGTCATGTAAATAAATATAAAACATAAAACTACAGAATACATACAATCATATTCCATAACTTAAAACAATCTCATAAACAATCAATTTTCATGCAAATATACAAACAATAAATAGCATAAAAAAATTAAGATAAAATTAACGTATACAAAAATACATTAACAAATTTTGAATAACAAATATGTCAAAAAGATAAAGTATTTAAAGAATATTTTAGCAACATATAAATAGTAAAAAAAATTACATAATAAATAATATATAGAAAATAATAGTATAATAAATAATTATAGTAAAATACCAAATAATATAATAAATAATATATGATAATAGGTGAAATAAAAAATATTTGAAAATAATAAAATAATATATGATAGATAAGTTTTTTTTATAAATAAAGTAGTGTTTTATAGTAAAAATAATGATATATAGAAGAGATAAAATAAATTATGAAAATAAATAAAAATTATAAAAAGGATTAAAATTAACATTAAATAAAACCCCAGGGCTAATTTTTAAAACAGTAGAAATGAATTTGGGCTAAATGGAAACGCGCGTTGAAATCCGAGGGACTCTCTGGGCAATTAGCCCTAATTCCAAAAACGACGTCGTTCCCGAAATAAACCTTTCAAGGGCTATTAGGACTAAGTTGAAACAGAAATAAAAGATTAGGGTCAGATTTTAATAAAAATAAAATGAAATTATAAATATCAAAAATACGAAAGGGTCAATTGGGCAATTAGCCCTTTTATTAAAAATGCGCGGATCCTCCCCGGGTAAACGGGTCAATACGCGGATCCTAATGCTTCGAACCGATGTCGTTTTAGGCTTATTGGATTAAGCTAAAATGGTGTCGTTTTACTGATGTTATAAAAGAAAAAAAACCTTTAAACATTCATTTTAAACAATCAACAGAAAAAAAAAAGAGCTCCAAAATTCTCTCAGAGCTCCGGCCAGTGGCCGTCCTGGCTCATCCCGGAGCACCACCGCCTTCGGCCACACGCGCTTCACACGCCACCGTCTGAGCCATCGTGCACGACGGTTAGGGCTCTAAAAAATTTTCCTCCTTCTCTCACGAATCAATAGGTAACCCTTATACTCATTTCTAACACTATTTGCATGTAAAAAAAAAATAAAGAAGGAAATAAAGCAAATAAATCACCTCTGCCTTTTGGTATGAAAACTGCTTGTATTTTTAGTTTTTTATTTTTGTCAATATATGCGTATTAAAACCCCCTCCTTACATCGTTCTGATTTGGGCTTTTTATAGCCACTGGGAATTGAAAATAAATGTTACAAAATCTGGTATTATTCCCTGCCATATTAATTTCGATTCTGTGTCGTTTTCCTTCCTTTTGCAGGTCTATACACGACAATTGCGATGAAGACAAGGGCATGCTGATTCAGGCCATTGATTGTGGCGCAAAACGAGGCTGATGTCAGCTGCGATCACAAGGGAGCTTGCGGCGCAAACCCTAGCTAGGGTTTCTCAGAAGCTGAAACTCGTTAAGTCAGTTGGGCTAGCTGGGCTGTGTTTGTTTATTGGGTCAAAAGGGTATTTTGGGTTCTGTAAAAGGACTTAAATGGACTGTTTAATTTTATTTTTTGTTTAATTTTTTAATTTTCGTAAGCCCGGGCAAAATATAGGTTCTACAGCTGCCCCTCTTTGCTCATTGCTGTGCAACAGGAATAGAGCAAAGACTATAAAAGGACCAATTTTTCCCGGGCTTGTCGAGTCTTGAGTTCTTGGTCCTCAATCTGCTCCTTGGAATGTTGATGTCATTGAGAGACGCCAAATTTGCTTTTTCGATTTTGTTCCTTGTCAATAAAGAGACGCCAAATCCGCTATCTTCAATCTGCTCTCTGACAATACAGAGACGCCAAATCTACTATCTTCGATCTGCTCTCTAACAATATAGAGACGTCAAATCTGCTATCTTCGATCTGCTCTCTGACAATACAGAGACGCCAAATCTACTATCTTCGATCTGCTCTCTGACAATACAGAGACGCCAAATCTGCTATCTTCGATCTACTCTCTGACAATACAGAGACGCCAAATCTGCTATCTTCGATCTGCTATGTGACAATACAGAGACGCCAAATCCGCTATCTTCAATCTGCTCTTTGACAATATAGAGACGCCAAATCTACTATCTTCGATCTGCTCTCTGACAATACAGAGACGCCAAATCTGCTATCTTCGATCTGCTCTCTGACAATACAGAGACGCCAAATCTACTATCTTCAATATGCTCTCTGACAATACAGAGACGCCAAATCTGCTATCTTTGATCTGCTCTCTGACAATACAGATACGCCAAATCTGCTATCTTCGATCTGCTCTCTGATAATATAGAGATGCCAAATCCGCTATCTTCAATCTGCTCTCTGACAATACAGAGACGCCAAATCTACTATCTTTGATCTGCTTCCTGACAGTACAGAGATGCCAAATCTGCTATCTTTGATCTGCTCTCTGACAATACAGAGACGCCAAATCTGCTATCTTCGATCTGCTCTCTGACAATATAGAGACACAAAATCTGCTATCTTCAATCTACTCTCTGACAATACAGAGACGCCAATCTACTATCTTTGATCTGCTCTCTGACAATACAGAGACACCAAATCTGCTATCTTTGATCTACTCTCTGACAATACAGAGACGCCAAATCTGCTATCTTCAATCTGCTCTCTGACAATACAGAGACGCCAAATCTAGTATCTTCGATCTGCTCTCTGACAATACAGAGACGCCAAATATGCTATCTTCGATCTGCTCTCTGACAATACAGAGACGCCAAATCTGCTATCTTCGATCTGCTCTCTGACAATACAGAAACACCAAATCCGCTATCTTCAATCTGCTCACTGACAATACAGAGACGCCAAATCTACTATCTTTGATCTACTTTCTGAAAATACAGAGACACCAAATCTGCTATCTTCGATATGCTCCTTGTAAACGCAAGGATGCCAAATCATCTTGGATCTACTTCGATGTGAAAAAATCCAAAGGTTAGATCTGCTATGTCTTCGATCTGCTCTCCGTCGAATACGGAGATGCCAAATCTATTTCTTCGACAGAGATGCCAAATCTTCTTAGATCTGCTTCAGTGTAAACAAGTAAAAGCTGAATCTGCTATATCTTCGATCTGATCCTTGTAAACGCAAGGATGCCAAATCATCTTGGATCTACTTCGATGTGAAAACATCCGAAGGTTAGATCTGTTATGTCTTTGATTTGGTCTCCGTCGAATATGGAGATGCCAAATCTGTTTCTTCGACAGAGATGCCAAATCATCTCGGATCTGCTTCAGCGTAAACACCTGAAGGTCAGATCTACTATGCTTTAGCCTGTTACCCTACTACTTAGGGGGTTAAGGCGCATCAATCTTCATTGTCCCTTGTAGGACATAACCTGTATAATATGTATGAGTTCATGCCTAATGATTAGGATGCTATGATCGAAGTGAGTCAAATGCTACTAATTAAACCTGTTATAATGCAAAATGTTTATGAATATAACCCCTATTCCAGACATCACCACTCATTCCTTCGTCGAATTTTATCCTTATTTCTCTCGAAGTGTCATTCCTACTCAACTTGTGGGTTTGTACCATTCTTCAAATGCTATGACCCACCAAAAATATCTGTAAGATGATCCCCTTTTAGGATCGAACCGTTTGTTTTGTCCAATCATCATATTGGACTAAAAGAATTTCCTCGAGTTCTTTCAAACCTCACTTACGTGAATTCCTCAAACAATTGTTCTGTTTTAGTTTCTTGTATTATCTAGAAATTTCCAAAGCAATGAGCAAAACTTCATTTGTGAAAATTATTTAGTTCATCTATCATTATTTTAATGCAACATACTTTAAGAATAATGGAAGATAAATTTAATCTTGAGAATAATGAATTTGTCAAAAATACAAAAGAAGTTAATCTGATAGCCTATCTTTGAGAAAAAAGAGAATCTAAAGATAGCAAACAAGACAAAAGTTAGATGCCCTAGATATCGCCGCTTGAGTGTCTATACACCAGCTCCATGAAGACTTTCTTAAGTTCAACATGTGTTTAAAAGATCCAAAGTACTTTGTTGATACCTCGATATGAAACGCGCTTCGCTCTTTGTTGAATCAGATATAGCAAGATTACGATGTTCTCTTCAAAATTTGAGCTGCCCTTTCGGGTTTTCAACTCAAAACCCCTTTGGTCATAAGGTGCCCTTTGCGGGTTTTCACCTTGGCCTCTCTATTTTTTTTTGTTCGAAAACTCAAGGCGCCCTTTGTGGGTTTTCACCCTGAATTCTCCTCTCCTTTAGACAAAGTACTTTTTGACTGAGTCTGAATTCACTAGATTGGGTAAACTCTTCCCATCCATTTTCGTTAAGATCAATGCACCTCTAGAGAAGGCCTTTTTCACGACATACGACCCTTCCCAATTTGGCATCCATTTTCCTCTAAAGTCCTTTTGAAAGGGAAGGATCTTTTTCAGCACAAGATCCTCCTCGTGGAATTCTCTTGGTCGCACTTTCTTGTCGTAAGCTCGCATCATTCGCTTTTGATACATCTGACCATGACGAATAGCCCTTAGCCTCTTTTCCTCAATCAAGTTCAACTGATCATATCGCGATTGTATCCATTCAGCTTCATCCAACTTTATCTCTGACAAGACTTGGAGAGATGATATTTCCACTTCAATGGGTAACACTGCTTCCATCCCATAAACCAACGACAAAGGAGTTACCCCAGTAGAGGTTCTGACAGACGTTCGATAAGCTAAGAGTGCAAATGGTAACTTCTCATGCCAATCTATGTAGGTTTCAGTCATTTTCCCCACTATCTTCTTGATATTTTTGTTAGCAGCTTCCACTGCCCCAGTCATCTTTGGGCGATACGGAGAAGAGTTATGATGCTTAACCTTAAACTGACTGCAAACTTCTGCTATCATTTTGTTTTTCAAGTTCAATGCATTGTCTGATATGATCCTTTCAGGCATCCCATACCGACAAATGATCTCCTTCTTCAAGAATCGACTCATAGCCGACTTAGTAACATTCGCATAAGAAGTAGCCTCTACCCACTTCGTGAAGTAATCAATGACTACAAAGATAAAGCGATGCCCATTTGAAGCTTTTGGTGATATTGGCCCAATGACATCCATGCCCCACATGGAAAAAAGCCATGGAGAAGTCATAACATGTAGAGGTGAAGGTGGTACATGAATCTTGTCTCCATAAATCTGACATTTATGGCATTTCTTGGCGTAGTTGATACAATCCCCTTCCAAAGTAGACCAATAATATCCAAACCTCATGATTTGTCTAGCCATCGTGAAACCATAGTGTGCGCCCCACAAACACCCTCGTGAACTTCTTCCAAGATTAACTTAGCTTCCACGGTGTCAACACATCTCAACAGTACTTGGTTCTTTCTTCTTTTGTACAAGATGTCCCCATCCAAAACGTAGTCGCAGGCTAATCTCCTTAAAGTTTGTTTATCATTTTCAGTTGCCTGTTCTGGGTATTTACGATCTCTCACATATCGCAATATGTCCTGATACCAAGGGTTATCATCCTTTTCTTCTTCCTCAATGTTACAACAGTGCACTGGAGCCTCAAAGATACTCATCTGAATGAGTCTCATCTCCTCCTCTTTATTTGCTTTAATCATTGAAGCCAAGGTTGCTAGAGCATCTGCCATCTGGTTTTCGTCTCGTGGGATATAATTGAAAGTGATGTTATCGAATTCCTTAAGTAACCCCAAAACTACCTTTCAATAATTGATCAATTTAGGATCCCTTGTCTCCCATTCACCTTTAAGCTGGTAAATTACCAATGCAGAGTCTCTATATACTTCTAAGGTTCTTATTCCTCGCTTTATAGCTGCTCGGAGTCCCATGATGCACGCTTCATACTCAGCCATATTATTTGTGCAATCAAAATTCAACTTACATGTGAATGGATAATGATCCCCATTTGGGGATACCAATACTGCCCTAATTCCATTTCCTACCGCATTGGATGCGTAGTCAAAGTTCATCTTCCATGGACGTTCTTCAATAGTTGCCACATATATCAACTCCTCATTAGGGAAATCAAAGTTTAATGGCTCATAATCTTCTAGAGCTCTGCTTGCCAGAAAGTCTGCTATCGCACTCCCTTTAATAGCCTTTTGACTCACATAGACTATGTCAAATTCTGAAAGTAATATTTGCCACCTTGCCATTCTTCCATTTAGTGCTGTTGATTCCATCATGTACTTTAATGGATCAAGTTTTGAAATTAGCCAAGTCGTATGATATAACATATATTGTCTTAACCTTCGAGTCATCCAGATTAAAGCACAACACAATTTCTCAATTGACTAATATCTCATCTCACATTCTGTGAATTTCTTGCTGAGGTAGTATATTGCCTTCTTCTTTCTTCCTGACTCGTCATGTTGGTCAAGCACACATCTTATAGAATTACTAAACACGGATAAGTACAGAATTAATGGTCTATCTGGACTAGGTGGAGATAACACTGGAGCATTTAACAAGTATTGCTTAACTTTATCAAAAGCATTCTGGCATTCCTCATCCTAAGTACCTTGGTTGTGTTTTCTATGGAGGTAAAATATAGGATCACATTTCTCGGTTAATTGTGAAATAAATCGGGCAATATAATTTAATCTTCCAAGAAAACCCCGAACTTCCTTCTAAGTACGTGGTGGGGGCAATTCTCGTATGGCTCTAACTTTGTCTGAGTCAACTTCTATTCCCTTTTCGTTGACCAAAAAGCCTAATAACTTCCCCGACCTAGCTCCGAAGATGCACTTTGCTGGATTAAGCTTCAACTGAAATTTCCTTAATCTCAGGAACAACTTCCTCAAAACCTCAATATGTTCCTTCTCTGTTCGAGATTTAGTAATCATGTTATCAACATACACCTCAATTTCTTTGTGCATCATATCATGGAATAAAGTCACCATAGCCCGTTGGTATGTCGCCCCTGCATTCTTCAATCCAAACTGCATTACTTTGTAACAAAAGGTGCCCCACAATGTTATGAAAGTGGTTTTATCCATGTCTTCCGGATGCATCTTTATCTGGTTGTACCCCGAGAAACCATCCATGAAGGATAACAACGAATAACCCGCTGTGTTGTCCACCAAAGTATCAATGTGCGGTAAAAGAAAGTTGTCCTTTGGGCTAGCTTTGTCCAGATCTCTATAACCAACACACATTCGTACCTTCCCATCCTTCTTAGGAACAGGTACAATGTTGGCCACCCATTCTAAATACTTGACCTCTTGTAGGAATCCAACATCAAATTGTTTTTTGACTTCGTCCTTTATCTTCAATACTATATCTGGTCTCATTCTTCGCAACTTCTGTTGGACTGGCTTACAATCATGTCTTATTGGAAAATGATGCACCACAATATCAGTATTTAACCCTGGCAGCACCACAATATTAGTATTTAACCCTGGCATATCTTGATAAGACCATGCGAAGATATCCTTGAACTCGTGTAGCAACTCAATCAGTCCTTGCCTTGTGTCCTCGACAATATGCGTGCCAATTTTCACCTCTTTCCCTTCCTTTAGGGCTACATTCTGTATTGCCTCTTTCTCATGGGGCATGATTTGTTCCTCCTCCTATTTTACCATCCTCAACAGATCCGGAGACACATCACAATCCTGGACATCTTCAAAATCCTGAGATTCCTCTAAACACATGTCTTGTTCTCGAGAGAAATCAGGATTTGTAATATCAATGCTCATGTCATTGATATCTAGGGACCTGTGAAGTATATACAAAGAATGAATAAATTTAAGAATGATTATTTATGTGCTATGAATGAAAGAATAAGAATTTCAAAAGTTTAACGGAATATTGGTTGGTAAAAAAAATAATACTCGTTCAAATTGGTAAAAGTTATGTTTTATTAAAAAAAACAATAGATGATCATAAGCCCATCCCACAAAATGTAATCTTATTACTCCTAGGCTCTAGAGTAACAAAAATGTTTTGAAAATTACTCTGAAAAAATCCTAAAGAGTACAGGAAGTTCTTCCGCAGTCCAATTGTTCAGAAAGCTTCCCGGTTCGTAAGGGCAAATGCCCTCAAGGTTTTTTTGCTCCGATCCTTCATCGTGTATAGCATTAACCTGATGACATTCTTTTATAAGTAACCCTCCCGATATGAAGGTTTGAGATAGTGGAGAGAATGTCATTGGCTCCCACTCCACTTCTCTTCCATTAAGGCACGCCCTTCTTCCCTCTTGGCGCTTCTCAACTTCCTTCCTCCTTTGCTTATAGTCTGGCTTGAAGCCTAGACCAAAGCGATCTCCTTTCTCTTTCAGTTCTGGGATTTGAGTTTCTCCTTGTAGGTATTTTCCTAACCCTCTTCCAGGTAAGGCTCCCTTTCCCACCATCATTTGTAGAGCTATCCTCGTGGCTCTTGCTATCTTTGGCACTGGTAGCTCACTCCCTTCTGAAATGAAGGTAGCATTCACAAATTCTAAAGAGTGAAAAGAGCACTCAATAGACTCTTCATTCGTCTCGACATAAGGGACCTTGCTAGTGACTGCGGCTATAATGTCCTCCTCCGCATTGATGGTTACTAACCGTCCATCCGTCACTAACTTTAATTTCTGGTGCAACGATGAGGGCACCGCTCCCGCTAAGTGTATCCATGGCCTCCCTAATAAGCAATTGTAGGAGGGCTTGATATCCATCACTAAGAAGTCTACTTCGTATATACTTGACCCAATTTCCAAGGAGATGTCAATCCTTCCCATTACCTTTCTTTCTGTACCGTCGAAGGCTTTTACCACATTTTGACATGTCTTCATGTGAGAACCGTCAATGGGTAATCTATTCAATTTAGACAACGGTAGAACATTCAAGGCCGATCCATTATCGACGAGCACGCTTGAGAGTGTGTACCCCTTGCATCGATGCATAAGGTCTTAGTTGACGCCTTGCCCCCGGGTGGAATTTCATCATCATTAAAGTAGATGAAATCATCCGCACTTATGTTATTCACCAACCGGTCCAGCTTGTTAACGGATATGTCATGGGTGACATATGTTTCGTTGAGCACCTTCATCAATGCATCCCGATACACCTCAGAACTCAAAAGTAAGGCCAATACTGATATGCGAAAGTATTTGCCCTCAAGCGCTCAACCACGCTATACTTGCTATGCTTAAGGAACTTTAGAAATTCCTTAGCCTCCTCCTCCTTTACTGGCTCTTTGACAGACACTTCAAGCTCTTTCTCCTTCTCCGCACTAACATTCTTTATTTTTATGGGCTCCTCTCTGACGCCCACTGTATCATACCGCTTCCAACTCCGTGTATGGGAACCCTCAACTTGTACATCTTTAGACGTACTTGCTATATTCTCCTCCTCCAGCACTGTCACACTGCAGTCATAACTCCACGGTACCCTCTTGCTATCTTTATAAGGGAAAGATGTAGGCTTATGGATAATGACCTTAGGTACCGTTTGTGCCCCCACTTCATTATTCCCCAGCAGGGAAATAATAATCCTTGGCCGGTTAGTTCCTTTCTATTCATTCTCCAGCACACATACTTGTTTTTCACAAGAGCTATCTTCAAAAATTTGTAGCTCTTTGTTGTCCATAAAGCCTTGCACCAAGGCCTTGAATTCTTCACACTTTTGAACTTCATGTCCTCTTTTCTCATGGTACTCACCATAGTTCCTTGTTTCTCTTCTCTCGTTTCTAGAGGTTAACATACCTCTCTTCATCATCTCCTCCCAAATCACCTTCATAGGTATCCTCACCTCAGCAACATCTTCCTTCATTCTCCTCTCATTGGCCTCGCCAACGGCATTCACTCCTTGATCGCTATGATTTGGCAACGGATTTTCAGTATTAGGGGTATTGTCAAACTTTACTACCCCAACTTAATAAGCCTCTCTACGGCCTTCTTAAAACCGGTACAATTTTTGATCGAATGCCCCGGTATTCCAGCATGGTATTCGCATCTGACGTTGGCATCATACCATTTAGGATATGGGGGCTGCAGTGGTTTCAAGTGAAAAGGAGCAATAGCATGTGCATTGTATAAGCTTTGATAAAGCTCACGATATGTCATAGGGATAGGTGTGAACTGCATCTTTTCAGAATTCTGCCTTGTACCCGACTCCTGCCTTTGAGAACTCTGTTGCTCAACTGCAGCTGTTTTAGGTTGACCAACTGTGATTGCCTTCGTGTTGAAGGTGCTTGTGTTATTCACTTCACTATCCTTTCTCCTTGGGGCCGATCTTTTGGTCACTTCCCCCTCGATTTTGCCACCCCTTATGGCATTATCGATCATCTCTCTCGCCATGGCTATATCCGCAAAGCTTTTAGTGGTGCTCCCAATCATGTGAGTGATGAATGGAGCCTTTAGAGTGTTGATGAACAACATAGCAGTTTCCTTCTCCAATAATAGTGGTTGAACTTGTATTGCCAGCTCTCTTCATCTTTGTGCATATTGCCTAAAATTTTCATTAGGTTTTTTCTCGATGTTTTGCAGCGTGATCCTATCCGGAGTCATGTCAGTCACATGATTGTACTGTTGCATGAAGGCTTGTGTAAGATCCCTCTATGAACTTATTTTGGCCCGACTCAGTTGATTATACCATTTGGCTGCAGCTCCAATTAAACTGTCCTGGAAACAGTGGATCAACAGTTGATCATTATTCACATACCCAGTCATCCTCCTACAGAACATTGTAATGTGGGCTTCTGGGCAAGTAGTGCCGTTGTACTTTTCAAATTCTGGCATCTTGAATTTGTGAGGAAGCACCGAGTCTGGGACCAAGCTTAGATCTTTGGCATCAACGCTATGATGCCCATGAACATTCTCTAAAGCTTTAAATTTTTCCTCCAACCATTTGCAGCGTTCTTCCAACTGTCTTGCAGCCTCAGTTCTTAAATCCTCTTTTTCAGCCATATCTAAGTCAGGAATGATAGGATTTGTATGATTGTCGCCCAAATTGAACCCTGAGCTAGTTGGGAGATTTATGGGGATCCCAGTATCGGCCGGCCCTTGTTGAGGCCTTATAGTGACAGATGGCCTCCTAGGAAGTGCCTCGATTTGTGTAGGCACCTGGGGTGGAGTGAAACTTGGAGGATGATCCTCGCCATCCTCGCCAGTAATTGCCATGGGAGTCTTTACCTTATCAGTGACCCTCAGTAGTTGAGCCATCTTAGCCATCATGTTCCTTTGAGCCTCTAACATTTGCTCCTTCATGTCGTTTTGCATTTTTGCCAATTGCTCTTGCAATTGGTCCTGCATGTCCTTCTGTAGCTGCTCAAATCTTTGGTCCACATTCTTAGTTTTTGCATGAGTTCCGTAATGATGTGTTGCTTCCAGATTTTCTTTCTCTCACTTTCTCCCTAATAATTTTAACTAATTAGTGTCTTTCTATAAACTTGAATGCATATGATGTGATGAGATGCAAATGCATGAATACTAAACGATATCGATTCTGATTTAGTTTCTTTTTAGAAAACGTTATTTAAGAAACAAAAATCTTTACATAAAACGGATTACAAATACACCTTTGCCATCAGGCCCAAGATTCTAACCCTATCCAACAATAAAGCTAACTCTAGACCTCTATCTGACACTAACTCATATTTTGTACTCAATACATTAGCTTGTGCCGCTAGGTCTTGTAAATGATCAGCAACCTCTCGAATCCAGGTTATAGCTTCTCCCATGAGATAATCCCTATCTCCAACTTGATCCTGAAGATGGTGAAGTTCTCCCTTCCACTGCTCTTCTCTTGCCTCAAGCTGCTCAATTCGTAGCTCACAGTCCTGTAGTGCTGCTTTTAACCCTCCGATATCGTGCTTCATTTCCTCAATCTTATCCAAGCTTGCCTTTAACTCGATCGCGGAGTTACGACTTCGATGATGATGAAGAGACCGTCCAAGCTCAGCTACCTTAGTTTTTAATCCTTGATTTTCCTTCTCTAGGGCCTGATTACGTGACTGCATCTCTTGGAACTTTTTCTCCCAATACTCGGCTTTGGCTTTTTCTTATTGAATCTCTTGCTACCACTGCTCTAAAGATCTCCCTAATTCGACCCTTTTCAACGTTACCTGGGCCTTCTTGTAGTGCTTATTTAAATCATCTTGATCTTTCTCGATCTTTCTCTTTTCTTTTTTCACCTTCTCGACTTCCATCTTTTGAACATCGATATCGAGACTCAAACACATTTTTTCCTCTTCGAGTTTCTCAATCCTCTTTTCAAGCTCTGAATTTTTTCTCTCGAACTCTTACTTCATAACCTCCAACTCTAATGGAATCACTCATAAGCTCTCCTCTAATGATCGAGCCACCCCCAAAATCGGCCTAGGGACATTATCGTTGACTCTCCCACTAAACCATCCTTTATACTCAAGGGTTGACGTCAAGCCTTCAGTCAAGATCTTCATACAGAAAGGCTTCTTCCAAGCCTCAGAAATCTCTTGCATCCTCTTCTTATAATGATCTCCTTTATAAGATAAATCACTCTAAGCTAAACCCTGTGTAGCCGGTATGAATTGCCTCGCTCGATATTGCCTTAGAACAAGCAATGGTGCATATCCAACAACTACCCAAATTCCTGGCAAAGGAACCCAATCAAAACTGCCACAGTGGTAAAGGACTTTACTAGGGACGAACCAAGGAGCCTTCCACATAACATCATCTCTCCTAGGCATTTCTAATGCTTCCTTTAAGGGAGAATAACCCTCAAAGAATACTCGACAAGGAACCTTATCAAGCTTCCAGAAGTGGCTATGGAACCAGACTAGCAGCAATTGCACACATCCAATAAATCTACCCTCGCTGGCCCTTCGACATGGACACAAAGATCTAAATGACTCAGCTAGGGTTGCTGGTATCGGTGTATTCTGCTTACCAACGCGATCAAACAAATTCGCTACTGCCTCATCTACGTGCCCTAACGCCTTTGGGAAAATCACCATACCGTAAATACTCAAAGCTAGGACGTCGACCCTTTTCTTTACGTCTGGATACGTCGATATCAAATCCCTCAAAACGACCCATGAAACGCACTTACTATCACCCTTTTGCAAAAGTGCCTATCTACTTTGACGTCTAGCAAATAGGGAAGGTCTCCATAATTCTGATAGAAGAGCTGCTTAACCTCGTCATCCCATTGGGCCCAAATATCTCTCAACTCCTGAAACTCATTCTGCGTCGAATTAATACGGGTGAAGTCCCATAACTCTGATGTATGCCCCTCAGCGACACTATCTCCTTTCTCTAACTGGGTTTTCTCTGACTAGGTACAAACAGAGGCATTGTCTTCCACTTTATCAAGATATTCGTTCCCCATTACAAAACTTTCTAACTCAGAAATTGAACCGTGAATCGATATCTTTGAATGTTGAATGACATGCAATGATAGCAAAACAGAATAAATTAGTATCATATAAAATTATAACAAACAAACACTTATAAGGGTAGTTTACTAAGAACTATCACCATAATCCCTAGGGCAAGCACTTAAAGTTCACTATATGAGTTTCAGTTCTAAAGTGAAGGTACCTGAACCAGCAGATTCCACGGTCTTCACCCATTATAGGCTCATATAGACCAAGTTCAGTTCAGGAGGACACATTTCCCTATGGCCATAAGGAGATGAAAATCTCACGAAGAGATAGGTACAGTATCCCGGAAGCAATCCACTAGCTCATACGAAGGTGAAAACCTCACGAAAGCGTAGCTTCTCACTCCCACTTAAAGGTGTGACCAACAGTCATGCAAATGCAATGTGCGAATTTAAAGTAACAACATATGCAACCAACACATGTAAACTTGATCAATATTTTGAAATTTTCCAAACTTTTGACATTAAGACACAAAAAATCAATTTCTTGGCTTGACCCTCTTATAAGTCCCCAGTGGAGTCGCCAAGCTGTCTTAACCTCCCTTGTTAAAAAAAATGAGTTTTTTTTAACAAGACGAAAACCAATGGGAGTCGCCACCAATCCTTTTAGGTGTGATTGGATCATTAAATAAAACATTTTGGTCTACGATTTTTAGAAAATAGGTTCGGGAGTCGGTTACGTACGAGGAAGGATTAGCACCCTCATAATGCCCAAAATTGGTACCAATTGATTGACTTTCTGTCCTAATGTCAAAATCTTGAAAGATTTAAAAGTATGATCTTTTATTTTTAAAATTGAAATAATTTAAGTTGAAAATCGAGATTATTTAGTTCCGAAAGAATGAAAACATCACATCCAGCATGATAGGACACGATATTCTTAAACTTTCGTAGCAGAAATCATCTCGTGATTTATAAAATCTTTTTAGAAGGATACTTTAGACATTTAGATGGACGGGAAGTCGCAACCCAGCATGTTAGGGCACTACTTCCTGAAATTCTAAATACGAAAACATTGCCTCATTTTTAAAACTCCTTTTGGGTTAATTGAAAAATAATTTTTTTAAAACGATAATGCACATCACAAGATATCAATAATAACGTGAATCACGCAATACATATTTTAACGTTTCATGCAAATATAATAACTTAAGTATACATACATTAACATTTCATGCGGATATGACATATCAAATAATAAAGAAACAACCTACACTATATTTTTATATGTCATGTAAATAAATATAAAACATAAAACTACAGAATACATACAATCATATTCCATAACTTAAAACAATCTCATAAACAATCAATTTTCATGCAAATATACAAACAATAAATAGCATAAAAAAATTAAGATAAAATTAACGTATACAAAAATACATTAACAAATTTTGAATAACAAATATGTCAAAAAGATAAAGTATTTAAAGAATATTTTAGCAACATATAAATAGTAAAAAAACATTACATAATAAATAATATATAGAAAATAATAGTATAATAAATAATTATAGTAAAATACCAAATAATATAATAAATAATATATGATAATGGGTGAAATAAAAAAATTTGAAAATTTGAAAATAATATATGATAGATAAGTTTTTTATAAATAAAGTAGTGTTTTATAGTAAAAATAATGATACATAGAAGAGATAAAATAAATTATGAAAATAAATAAAAATTATAAAAAGGATTAAAATTAACATTAAATAAAACCCCATGGCTAATTTTTAAAACAGTAGAAATGAATTTGGGCTAAATGGAAATGCGCGTTGAAATCCGAGGGACTCCCTGGGCAATTAGCCCTAATTCCAAAAACGACGTCGTTCCCGAAATAAACCTTTTAAGGGCTATTAGGACTAAATTGAAACAGAACTAAAAGATTAGGGTCAGATTTTAATAAAAATAAAATGAAATTATAAATATCAAAAATACAAAAGGGTCGATTGGGCAATTAGCCCTTTTATTAAAAATGCGCAGATCCTCCCTGGGTAAACGGGTCAACGCGCGGATCCTAATGCTTCGAAACGACGTCATTTTAGGCTTACTGGATTAATCTAAAACGGCGTCGTTTTACTGATGTTATAAAAGAAAAAAAACCTTTAAACATTCATTTTAAATAATCAACAGAAAAAAAAAAAGAGAGAGAGAGAGCTCCGAAATTCTCTCAAAGCTCCGGCTAGTGGCCGTCTTGGCTCGTCCCGGAGCACCACCGCCTTTGGTCACATGCGCTTCAGACTCCACCGTCTGAGCCACCGGGCATGGCGATTAGGGCTCTAAAAAATTTTCCTCTTTTTCTCACGAATCAACAGGTAACCCTTATACTCATTTCTAGCACTATTTGCATGTAAAAAAAATAAAGAAGGAAATAAAGCAAATAAATCACCCCTGCTTTTTGGTATGAAAACTACTTGTATTTTTAGTTTTTTATTTCTGTCAATATATGCGTATTAAAACCCCCTCCTTACATCGTTCTGATTTGGGCTTTTTATAGCCACTGGGAATTTGAAAATAAATGTTACAAAATCTGGTCTTATTCCCTGCCATATTAATTTCGATTTTGTGTCGTTTTCCTTCCTTTTGCAGGTCTATATGCGACGATTGCGACGGAGACAAGGGCATGCTAATTCAGGCCTTTGATTGTGGCGCAAAACAAGGCTGATGTCGGCTGCGATCACGAGGGAGCTTGCGGCGCAAACCCTAGCTAGGGTTTCTCAGAAGCTGAAACTCCTTAAGTCAATTGGGCTAGCTGGGCTGTGTTTGTTTATTGGGTCAAAAGGGTATTTTGGGTTCTGTAAAAAGACTTAAATAGACTGTTTAATTTTTTAATTTTTGTAAGCCCGGGCAAAATATAGGTTCTACAACCATAAAGATACAAAATGAACATTATAACCAAAAGACCTCCTAGGTACATGCCACGACCAAAATGATCATATCACCAACGTTTAAGTTCAGAATGGTCGCTGAATGCTGAGTCAATGATCAAGTTGTAATGTAACTAACCTATGCACAGAAAACAAAATCATTCACTGAGTATAACTCAGTGGTATTTCTATAATCGAACATTAAAACATATTATAAAGGTTATGATGCATTTGAACATGTCAATCTACAAGTCCTATTACATCACCTAATTATTCAATCTATTTACATATCTTAAACCGAGCTATCATAGTTGCAACATATACATTTTTCCCTATCACAATCGAATTGATTAAATCGTACAATATCAAATCCCTAATTTTGTGCTTATAAACTGATATCCACTATCCATTCTTGTTTCAATTTCATTATAATCAATTTCTTAGTTCAATAATATAATTTCATCAACCAATCATTAAATCACATATGTGATGGCATAATTCATCATTAATTGAACTCAATTGCACAATTATAACAATATATTATATTTTCAAATCTATTCAATTTAGTCCTGGTCACAAACAACAATTGAAAAGGTTTAGGTTATTGAAATACAAACCATACACTCTGAGCTATTCGTTGACGACCTTGTCTTTTCCTTTCTTTCTCGAGGACTTTGGGTTGACGTTAGCAATTAAAGCTTGAAACTTTTAAAACCCTTAGTGTCATGCGCCTTTCTCCATTTTATGTTTGCTTCGAATGGTTTGGATGAAAAGAGAATAATACTTCTCTTTAAATTCGCTATACCATTTATTTTTTTTATAACTTTATGTTTTATTTTATTTATTAATTTTATTACATTTTCTTTTATAACATCATTTATTGCCCACTTTCATTAAGCCGATGGTTTAATTTCCTTATGAGTCTCTTAGGTATGTTTTACTTTATGATTTAATTATAATTCAACTTTTAATCCTTACGCGATTTAGTCCTTGTTCTTAAATTAAGCATTAATTCAACGAAATTACCTAACCAAACTTGAATTCAATTCTAATATAACTCTATAAATATTTGATAAAAATATTTACAAGTTCAGTTTACAAAAATGAGGTCCCGATATCTCAATTTCCAAAAACCACTAACTTTAGAACCAATACACTTGTACCTTGTCTAACTTTCCAAATAACAAAAAATGTTAGACCAAGCTTCAGTTTAATACTATAATACCCTTGTAAATATTAATAAATTATATTTACTGACTTTATCATCAGAAAATGGAATTTCGAAACCACTATTTTTGACACCACTAACTTTCGGGCTGTTACATTGGACCTATCACAGATGACCCAAAAAGAGGAGATTATACATTCAGATTATTCGTGGTCTTGCCCATATACGACTTCCACTACTGGGATTCCGTAAACATATTGATAAGTGCTAAACGTAACATGTTTTAACCTTATTCTTAATGTGTTTTTGGGTGATTATTCGATGTTAATTGTTAATTTTATATTCATAATCTTTTAAATTCATGTTTTTATGCTTAATAGAGCACTTGGGAGAAAAAGGAGAAAAAAATGAAAACTTGGAGCAAACTACAAGAACCACACGGGCTAGACCATTCCACACGGCTGGAAACACGAAAATATTCACACTTTTTCATGCCCTTTTTAACTCAAATTCATGCAGTTTCGATAAAATTCTTGCCCAAAAATATATAATTATTATAAAATAATTAAATTGTACTTAAATTATGAACATGTTGATTTTTAATTAAATTTATAATAAATTTTGATTAATTTTGATCATTTTCGACAAATTTGCACAAAGGATGAAAATTGGCTCGACAGACACTACTAGAAGCACAAAACCGAGAAGTAATATTTGAAGCATCGAGGAGAAATAAATTTTCAGCCTAATATGGTCCAAATTAAATATATTATTTCATAATATAATTAATTTTAATTTTAATCCAATTTAATTTGGGTTAAATAGATTATTATTAATTAATTATGAAAAGTGACCCAATTGAGCTGAACAGAGAAAACTGATCCAACCGAGCACTGGGTAGCCCAAAACTGTCCCACATTCTGACCCAATAAACTTGTTTGGCTGATTATTTGGCTTGCAAAATGGCCCTTGAAGACTCCTTCAAATTGCATTCAAACCCCTTCACTATTCATACCTTTCAAGATTTGCCCCTACCTAAAAATAGCATGTTTGAAATCTTCAAACATGCCACATGTTTGGCCAGCCATGGGGGAAGTCTTTGGATACTGATTTTGGATATTTTTAGCAGCTTTCTCAACCTATTAATACCGCCCTTGGGTTCTCACTTTAAACGCATCTCAAAACCAGTTATTCTCCACTTCTCTCTCACTTTTCTCTCTTCATTATTCTTCATTTTCTTCCCCATTCCCTTGCCAATTTCACCTCTTGAAAAAGAGTCATTCAACCACCATTTGGAGTAGCATTCAAGTTTTCATGGAGGCATTGGTTCAACAAGAACAAGCGAAGAAGGAGGAGTGGAGCAAAATAGTCAAGCCTCGGAGAAACACTGGATTTGATTCTTGTTCCTTATCCTTTTAATTTTATTGTTGTTGTTTATGAACATATCTATGAATATTTGTGATGTTGAAATGTTTAATTTAACTAATATGACTTAAATTTAATTTATGTTAGGTTGATTGCATTTGGTCTACTAGAGTTATTAAAATTGTGTTTGTGTTGTTATAGGTCTCGGTAAGATGTTTGATAAGTAAAACCATGACTAAGTTATTCTTGCATTACAGTTGTAAGGTAACTAACGAATTAATTATTTAAATGGATTGAAATTGTAATTAATTGACACAATACTTAATCATTGCATGTTTAATCATCTAAGATAGCTGAGGGTTAAATTAGCAACGGTATCTAACGATACATTAGCCTTGCATAACTTGCAAGATTATTGTGATTAAACTATTTAAAGGTAGAAGAGATTGAATTAATTGTTTAAATTACTACAGAGATATGTACAAGAGATTATTCTAATTTCAAAAGTATGTATGTGCATTAACACATTTTTTATTAAAATTTGTTTAATCGATTGAATTGACATAGAGATATAGTCAAGAGATGAATGGATTTTGGTAGGTAAATATGTTCATAAGTTAGCAATTTACTGAGTTGCCGTGAATTTATTCGTAACAACATAAATATGAGTTTAATAATTCTAAGTTAAGAAATGTAAATAATCTAGCACAATTAAGTCATCTTGATTATAATCATCTTTTGAAATCATGCATTGGAACTTTTATTTTCTCTTTGTTTATTTTCCTTAGTTAAATATCTTAGTTTTTAATCACCACTTCAAATCAAAATATTTTTCTTCACCAAAGTGTTTTAAATTGCATTCATAAATAATTCTTTTCACAGTCCCTGTGGGTACGATAACTCGACATTTACTTGTCACTTTATTACTTGTTACGATTGTGTACACTTGCATATTTCTGTCATTCCAACGACCTGCCACACTGTCATGTGGTAGGCTGTGTCGATTTCATGAATTTGCACCTTAAACAGTGGGAAATCATTTTTTTAAGTTTTTCAGGTATTCTAAGACGTATATATGACAAAAAAGAAGAAGAAAATAGGAGTGAGCTGAGATAAAATACTCAAGAAAACAATTTGAAAAACACCATTAAAGTCAGTTCTGAAGTAGATTTCCTTCAAGATTGAAGATTCGCATTTGATTTCTTAAGAGATTATCATGAGTTTCTTTGTTTCTTTTGGTTATACTATCACTTGGATGTTTTTATTTGCAAGCATGAACTAATTTTCTATATACCTAGGGAGATAGACCCTATGATGGATTCTATTGTTTGGTTTCTGTTTTATGCAATAAATACTTAAATTTTCTTCTCAGTTATGTGTGCTTAATTCTTGGTTTGATATTTCTAGATTATTGATCCATGTTTGACATGCTTAAATTCGAGGAGGAATAGACCTTGTTTAAGAGTAGATCTTGCATAATTGAGTGGAGTTGTATACAATCTTAGAAATAGGACGACATAAATCTACCAGATTAGAGTCAAATCTAATTGGGGAATCCATAAATCGAGTTAATACGATAATAGGGGTTTTAATTAGAAAGAAGTTTCAATTAATCAACCTAAAGTCAGTTGCTCTTACTCTCGAAATAGATATTAACATAATTTAGGGATTTCTAAGGATCAAGATACTAAGTAAAGAAATTGTGAAATTTAGATTGATAGAGACAGATGAAGTCCAGGTGAATTCTTTCCTGGGTATTGTTTCGCTTTTTGGTTGTTACTCGGTTATTTTCGTGTTTTGTTCTTTGTCGTGTTCATTAATTAATTAATTTAGTTATTTTTAATTTTTAATTAATCACTCGAATTTGTCAGTTAAATAATAGAAAGACAGTAACTACTAGTACTTTTAGTCTTCATGGGAACGATATATTTCCTTACTTTAACTATACAATTAATTGATAGGTGCACTTTCCTTACTCAAAATTTTAGTTAGTTTTGCGAGGCATCAAGCTTTTGGCGTTGATGTCGAGGACTAAAATATTAAGAAAATTTTATTTCTTTATTTAGCATTTTTATTTTTATTTTAATATTTTTTTGTCTTTAATTTAATTTTTACATTTTAATTTTTCTTTTGCTTGATGCTTACAGGTTCTTTTAGTTTATGACTAGAGGGAACCCATTAGAACCAATAGTTTTTTATAGTGAGATCGAAAGAACTACTTGCAGAAATCGTAGATAGGTTAGAGAAGTAAGGCAAGGTCAACATGTTTTAATAGATGATCAAGAGGAAAAGGATATTACTATAAAGATGGATAATAATCAAAATAATCAGCAACCTTTTGCACGTCCTGCTTCTTGTACTACGTATGACTATGCTAAGCCCACTCTGATCAGGGTTGAATCGAGTACCGTCAGACCGACTGTTGCTGCAAACAATTTTGAGATTAAGCCAAACACAATTCAAATGGTGCAATAGTATGTTCAGTTTGATGGGTTGCAAGATGAAGATCTGAATGCTTATTTAGCTAACTTTCTAGAGATATACAACATTCAAGATTAATGGTGTTACTAATGATGTCATACATTTATGGTTGTTCTCATTCTCTTTGAGGAGCAAAGTGAAACAATGGTTAAATTCAACTCCACGGGGTTCCATCACAACTTGGACTCAGATGATTGAGAAGTTTCTATTGAAGTATTTTCCACCTGCCAAAAAAACTAAGTTAAGAAATGACATCTCTTTCTTTGCTCAACTCGAGCTCGAGACATTGTATGATGCAGACTGTTATTAGTAGCTTGTCCTAATTTACTCAAATTCATAGTATGATCATTGTAGGTTCATGTTCCAGACCCAAGTATACAGATTCATACTTGCAAAACATGTCAGCATATTTAGAAAGGAAGACCCCTACTGAGAGATGGGTTCATAGACGATCAGCATAATTCATTACGGATTATGCTGAAACATAATGAATATACATTATACAGTCCACATAGAGTATTAGACAGATACATGTCTGAATAAGCATATCACCTATTATGGATTAGTAAAGAAAATAAACTCATATCAATCAAGTAGATGAATTTAACAGACTGTCATATCTTACACACGACTCGCATAAACAAATAGCTCGTAACTTTGGCTTCCCGCATAGAAATAGATTACAAGAAAATGGACTCATTCTTGGATACTTATAAAAGTGGATCTAATATTGTAGGAAACATAGATACAGGCATATACATGGATTCATGAAAGTTGCAAATTTATATATGTATATTATCTCGCAGACCTCCCTAGATTATACTATATAGGCGAGTTAGGCGAACCTCTCCGAATCATGCCATGTCCATGGACTTGTATTCCACATATATGGCTTAAAGACTTAAACTCCGTAGAGTCTCATACTACCCTTAAAGGCCTTTGATAACTTTGTGCACATATTCTTCGTACAATCTGCCTGAACCACTGCAAAGCCAAATACCATTAATACTTATTTTCTATATAGTCCGCC
Organism: Gossypium longicalyx; assembly: GCA_025698465.1. NCBI lineage: Eukaryota > Viridiplantae > Streptophyta > Magnoliopsida > Malvales > Malvaceae > Gossypium > Gossypium longicalyx. The sequence goes on from CM047000.1 coordinate 13,192,726, forward strand.
TGAACCTCTATAAATACTTGTTAATTTGAGCACATATATGTTCCCACTCCCGATTTGTATTCACATGCCCTACTGGAGGCAAAACGTATAATATTTCATATTCTTCATTACTTCTCCCATCACAACCAAACTTTGACAGACCTTCATTACAACACATATCATTCATATACATGCATTTCATACACAAGCACTCAGCCAATACTACTATCAATACACAATGCATATTATGTTAAACATTCGATCTACACAACATGGTTAAACTTACAACCAATCATGCATTTGTATATCAACACACAACATGCATCATGATACATTAACATTTAGTTGTAGAATAACTCATCATTTGTAGAGCACTAAGTTAATAGACTCAGCACACAATGTTGAAAATAAGGGAACACCCATTTAAGACTTTAGTTCTCAAACTCAACTGAAAGTTGATACCAAATCCATCTATTTAACTTTTCCCTTACTACTTGAGCTTCATTAGTCAACAAAACATAACAATCATTTCAGACGTCCAACAAAAATAATTCATCATCATAAGAACCATAATTTATTTACATGCAGAGGCCATTTAAATGATTATCCATAACCTTACCCAATACAAAACAAAACCAGTGGATTAACTGAAATCATTATATTTTTCCATTTTCTTAAATCCGTTAATATAGAAATGTTAGAAAGCTTACTAGCTTATGAAATTTCTAGTTTTTTAGGCTCAAACTTTAGTCTATTCCCTTCATGCATAGTGCTTCTTAATCCTTCCCTCTTCCAGAACAGACCAGAGAAGAAAAAGAAGAAGAAAAAAAAAATGAAAGAATGACACCGAGGAATAATGTCTCTCCCTTTTATAATCCTCTCGTACTTCCTTCATTGAAACCAATTCATCAACCATTTGTGCATATCCCTAATCATCATGCCTCCCACTAAGCAGAAAGGTTGAAATCCAACCTTTCCTCAACCAATCCGCAAATTCCTCTTATTTACATTAGAGTCCATTCAATTTGTAAGTTTTTCAAATTAATACCCAAAGTTTCCGTTGCAATATAAGCTTAATATTTCTAGGTGTGAAAGTGAATCCGTTGTAGTAAGAGAGTTTCTAAAAAACCAAGTTTCTTCATCTATGATGATCCACTTACTTACGATAAGGCTATATAGGACGTTGATTCCAAGGTCTAGACACATGCCACGGATGTCAAGATGGATTCTATGAAATCCAATACGTTGTGGGAACTTGTACACTTACCAGTTGGTTTTAGGCCCATAGCGTGTAAATGGATCTACAAGAAGAAGAGAAATACAGAAGGGGAAGCGGAAACACATAAAGCTAGACTTTAAGGAAAGGCTACACATAGAAAGAAAGTACTAATTATGATGAGACATTCCCTTCGGTAACAGTGCTCAAGTCTATTAGAATACTCTTATTCATTTTCTTTGCTCTCGATTACGAGATCTGAAAATTGGATGTCAAGAAAACATTTTTGAATGACTATCTTGATGAGACCATTTACATCACTCAACCCATTAGCTATGTTGTCAAAGGAAAGAAGCAGAAAGTTTGCAAACTACTAAGATCTATTTATGGACTTAAGCATGCGTCCCACTCATAGAATAAAATATTTGATCAAACGATCAAGACTTTTAGGTTTGAGAAAAATGTAGATGAACCTTGTGTTTATAAGCGTATAAATGACAAAAAGGTGGTTGTAGACACTCAATTTTGCCCGGGCCCAAAAATAAATCCAAAAACAAAAATAATAAACCCAAAAAAAATGAAGTCCAAGTTGAGTCCAGAATTACAAATATAATTTGGCCCGATCTGAATGGCCCATTACTTGAAAAGATTTAAGGTCCATCTACAAGCTTGACTCATATGGAAATATAATCTTCAATGATATGCAATCTTAGATATGATATGCAATCTTAGATATGATACAATCTTAGATATGATTGCAATCTTAGATATGATATGCAATCTTAGATATGATACAATCTTAGATATGATACAATCTTAGATATGATTGCAATCTTAGATATGATATGCAATCTTAGATATGATACAATATTAGATATGATTGCAATCTTAGATATGATATGCAATCTTAGAAGATATGATTTTGTAATCTTAGAGATTTAATTTGTAGATACCTTTTAATCTTAACCATTGATGTAATTGATCTATACCATTGGAGTTGAGGAGGTTCAGCTATAAATAGAGGCCTCTCCCCTCATTGTAAGGGAGGACTAGACTATACTGGAGTTTTGGGAAACAATAAAATTTTTTAGAGCTTTCACTCAAATTTCTCTCCCTCTTACGTTCTTATTTTCTACGGTTTGCTCTTATTTTATTCTTTGTTCATCTTCGTTTTTCAACCATTTTTATTTTGATTTAATCCATGTTTCCCTAATTTTTTTTATATATTTTTTAATTTTTTAATAATTTTAGTATCATATCAAACTATTCCATTTTTAATATTTTTTTAGTATTACTCTTAGTAAATTATTTTTTTTTAAAATTTTACTCAAATCTTTATTTTAAAAAAATATATTTCATTTAGTTGCATATTTTATCCAAAAGTTTTTCTAAAATGAGGCAATTTTTTTTGTATTTAGGAATTCGGGAAATAGTGCCCTAACATACTGGGTTGCAATTTCCCGTTTGTCTAAATGTCTAAAGTATCCTTCTAAATAAATTTTACAAATCACAAGATGATTTCAGTTATAAAAGTTTAAAGATATCATATCCAATCATGCTGGATGTGATATTTGTACTCTTTTAAAACGAAAGAATCTGAATTCTTTTTAACTTAAAACATCACAGTTTTAAAAGAATCTCATTTCTAAAATCTTTCAAAATTTTGACATTAAGACAAAAAACTATTCAATTTGGTACCAATTTTGGGCGTTGCGAGGGTGCTAATCCTTTCTCGTACGTAACCGACTCCCGAACCTGTTTTCTTAATTTTCGTACACCAAAACGTTTTATAAGGTGATCCAGTCACACCTAAAAAAGGGTTGATGGCGACTCCCATTTTTATTTTTCAAAAAGTCGAACCTCATTTTTCAAATCCCTTTAAAAAATGGTTTCGACAGCTTGGCGACTCCACTGGGGACCTATAAGAGAGTCAAGCCGAAAATTGATTATTTTCTGTCTTAATGTCGAAAATTTGGAAAAAATTTAAAATACGTCATTTTTACATGTGTTTGTTGCATATGTTTGTTATTGTTTACGCACGCATTGCATTTGCATGACTGTTGTGGTCATACCCTTAAGTGGGAGTGAGAAGCTATGCTTTCGTGAGGTTTTCACCTCCGCATGGGCTAGTGGATTGCTTTCGGGATACATTCGTACCTATGTCTTCGTGAGATTTTCATCTCCGCATGGTCATAGGGAAATGTGTCCCCCTGAACCGAACTTGGTCCATATGAGCCTATAATTGGTGAGGATCGAAGAATCTGCTGGTTCAGGTACCCTTGCTTTAGAGCCAAACTACATATAGTGAACTTTAAGTGCTTGCCCCAGGTAGTATGATGATGACCTTTAGTGCCTACCTTTATAAGTTCTTATTTATTATTTTTTTTATATATGTGACATTGACTTGTTTCTCTTATTTTGCTATCATTGCATGTCATTTATCATTAAAAGGTGTCGATTCAAGGTTTGATTTCTGAGTTAGAAAGTTTTGTAATGGGGAACGAATATCATAATAAAGTGGAGGACAACTCTTTCGTTTGTGCTTGGTCAGAGAAAACCCAGATAGAAAAAAAAATAGTGTCACCAAAGGATACACATCAGAATTATGGGACTACACTCTCATTAGTGTGATGCGAAATAACCTCCAAGAGCTAAAGGAAATATGGAATTAATGGAGTAACGGCTGCCAGCGGTTGTTTTACAAATGATTATGGGGAATTGCGAAGATTTGCTTGACATGAAGATAGATGAACAATTCAAGGTGAGCGTGGGGAGTACTGATGGACACTTCTACCATTACAGATGAAGATAGTCACCTCGTGGATGGTAAGGGTATAAGACCTACAAAATTGAATTGGATGGAAAGAATTTTGCTTATGATGGCAGAAAGGCTCACTTACTATAGGACCGCTACCAAACAACAAGGTGGAATTTACTGTAGTAATTTAGGATGTCGTACCTATCAGAAATAATGGAAATGCAAGCCGTAATGGCCGGGACAGCCCAAATGAGCATGAAAGAAAGAGATTAAAGAAGATCGTATCGTTTAAAGATCTTTAAAGTAGAGATTAGTTATGCTACGAAGATACCCGTGCAAGCAATTCAAAATGTTCTGGGGGGCAGAAATTTGAAGATCTCAAGAAGTACTGAGGATGTTTGATATCATTTTAAGGCAGTATGCTGCGAAGCTGGAATGCCTACTTGTTCGCCAATCTTTCTTTCAAGGTAATCAGAGCAACTTCATAGACATTGGAGGAGGTGTCTTTGGCTGTAGAGCTTACTTCATAGGTGAAGCCGTAATTCAAATTCAAGAGAAAGTTGATCATGTACAGATACTGGTAGAAAGGGCGAGCACGTTGAGCACCAATATGAGCTACAGTCAGATCGTGGTCGAAAGTTAGCTTTGTTATTAGATAAGGTTAAGACTCTGGGCCTACGAGCGAAAGCGTATTTGTAATCCGTTTTATAAAAAGACTTTTGTTCCTTAAATAACATTTTTTAAAATGAAACTGAATCGAGATCGATATCTTTTTGCATTCATGCATTTGTATTACATTACTTCAAAGAAAAGAAGGTGTTGATTCGAAATTCGATTCCTAAATAGAATAGTTTTTCATAAGGAAATGAATTTCTTGATAAAGTGGATTATAGTGCGGTCGTCTGAATATAGTCCAAGTAAACACGACGAGAGAAAGCTGGTAGTTCACGGAGGAATACATGATGTAATTGCCAGAGATTCAAGCCAACAAAGGCATGACAAGAGAAAGCTGGAAGTCCACTAAAGAATACGTTACTTGATTTAACTACCAGCGAAAATTATCCAAGAGCCGAAACTTTTTGATGAGTATCATGGAGACAAACGAGTAAGAGATTGAGGCTCAGATTAAGCAGCAAGCAGCTAGCAAAGGCATTTTTTGGAGAATTTACAGGATTCGACCATGAAGAAAAGATCAGCATTTACTTGGACTATGAAGGGCAAGACCGCATATGTAATTTATTTTCATGTAAAGAAATTTGTTTTCTAGAAAAGTTATTCTAATGGAATTGAATTTAATATCAACATCTCCTTTTCTTTTGCATTTGCATTGCATCACATCACATGCATTTAAAATTATAAAAAGACTCTAATTAGTTAAAGTTATTAAAAAGAGAAAGAAAAAGAGAGAGAGAGAAGAGGGTCACGGTTGAGTGAAAAGAAGTTGAATGGGAATTAACGACGTTCCTTTACATATCCCCGACTTTTGTGTCAAGAGGGATAGCTTACCTGGAAAAGGGGGTGTTTGGAAATGAAAATCATCCCATCAATGTCATACATGAGGAAGGGACTGAACAAAGAAACCTTGAGGGCATTCGCCCTTACAAACCGGGAAGTTCTTTAAACAATTGGACTGCAGAAGAACTTTCTGTAATTTTTAGGAATTTTACAGAGTAATATTCAGAACACTCTTGTTGCTCTAAAGCCTAGGAGTAATGAGATTTCTTTTGAGAAGAGGGCTCATGTTCAGACATTTTTATTTTCAATAAAACATACTTTATCCGAGTAAATATTCTTTCATTCTGATTCTTTTGACCTTTGACATTCTTTATAAATTTGCATTTCATGTAAATAGTCTTTCTTGAATTCATTTATTCCTTGTATATTCTTTTGTGTGCCTATCATAGATCCCTAGATATCAATGACATGGGCAACGATATTACAGATTCAGAGTTCCTTTATGAGTGCGATATGTGTTTAGAGGAATCTCAGTACTTTGAAGGTGACAGAAATTGTGACTTGTTTCTAAATTTGTTGAAAATGGTTTTTACCCCATGAAGTGGTGGTAGGAAATATAGCCTTAGAGGAAGGAAAGATTGCAAAATTGGAATTAGCTGAGGAGACAAAACAAGACCTTGTTGAGACTATTATGGAAATTCAACAATATGGCCCAAAAGACGCATGCAGAGGATTTGCAATTGCCAGGATAAGCATGAGGTTTTGGGGCACTGTTGGTCCACCATGGAAAGGGATCGCATCAGTTGTACAATGAATACCAAATTTAAAAGAGTCAAGACTTATGGGGCATGTATGTTATGGGCCCGAGCTCGTGAAAAGTTTCAAGCTGACAATGACTCATCTTTGTGGACGTCAACTACTGCATTAAGAGGGGGAGATAGCTTCATATGCCAATATTACAAAGTCAAAAGTCATCCATTTAAAAAAAAAGATTATATAACTGCACAATGCCAAAAGTTTTCAGATAATGCGACATACCACAGTACAACAAAGGTTGCCAAAAGAAAAGAAAAAGAAGAAAAAAATTACAGAGGATGACCGAGACTGGTAAAAATTGGCATAAGAAACTACCGCCTACTCTCTATGCTTACACTGGGGCAAACACGTTCAATTTCAGTTGTTTCAAAGGTTCCAACAATCATCCTTGGAATGGGTGCATTGTTTGGCTTTCTTGAGTAGTCTGATGTGCCGTCAATAGCTACGATGGTTAGCTCTAGGCAGTGGCCATTGATTTCCAGCTATGGGGCATCAGGCCGTTCATAGTCTCTGAAGCTTAAAATGATAGATTCTTTCTTCAAAACCAGTTTCTGACAAAGTGGATGACGGTATCATGAAGGAAGCTCTCTTAGACTTCTACACAAGTTCAGGGAAGAGGAAACCTGATCAAATCATTATTTTCAGGGATGGGGTTAGCGAGTCTCAATTCAATCAAGTTTTGATCAAGTTATTGAGGCTTGCAAGTTCCTTAACGAGAAGTGGAACCCCAAAGATTGTGGTTATTGTTGTACGAAAAACCATCATATCAAGTTTTTTCAGCAGGGATCTCCTGACAATGTGCTACATGGTACTGTCATTGACAACAAAGTATGCCATCCAAAGAACAATGATTTTTACCTTGGTACCCATGCTGGAATGATTGGAATCACGAGGCAAACCCACTATCAAGTTCTTTTAGACCAGGCTGGGTTTTCGGCTGATGATCTACAAGAGGTTGTTCATTCTCTATCCTATATGTATCAAAGGAGCACCACAACCATATTTGTTGTGGCTCCTATTTGCTACGCTCATTTGGCAGCTTCACAGTTGGAGGCAATTTATGAAGATTAGGGATGCTTCAGAAACATCATCGAGTCATGGTGGGATGTATGCTCTGGGAATAATCTCTGTACCTCAGCTTTCCAGGTTGAAAGATAAAGTCAACAACCTCATTCTTGTCTGTTGAGAATCATTGAACCATCTTTTTGTAGGGTTTGACAAACAACAGCCAGGACTGCTGTTGGGGCAATCCTTTTGCTCATGGGTTTATGAATCAAGATTTTTCACCAAGCTTTGATGGAGTCAAGAATTGAATACCTCTAGTAAACTTAACTTGAAAGTATTCATCCTAAGCAAATGTACCAAGAATGGATGACACAGACTTATGACAAAGAAGGTTCATCCAAAAGAATTTCATAAAGGAAACCTTGTACTGAAAGAGATCCTTCCCATACAAAAGGATGCCGAATTGGGAAGGGCCATATGTTGCGAAGAGGGCTTTCTCTAGAGGTGCACTGATTTTGACAAGAAATGGATAGGAAGAATTTATCTGATCCATTGAATTCGGACTCAGTCAAGGAGTACTTTGTCTGAAGGAGAAGGGAAGCCAAGGTGAAAACCCGCAAAGGGCACTTTGGGACTTCTATTTCAAAAAAAAAAAGAAAAGAAAAGAAAAAAAATAAAAAGAAAAAAGTGAAAAAAAAGAAAAATGGAGAGGCCAAGGTGAAAACCCGCAAAGGGCGCCTTGAGACCAAATGGGTTTTAAGTTGAAAATGTGAAAGGGCAGCTCAAATTTGGAAAGTCGTGCAGTGACCTTGCTATACCGGATTCAACGAGAAGTGAAGTATGTTACATATCGAGGCATCAACAAACTACTTCGGATCTTTTAAACACATGTTGAACTCAAGAAAGTCTTCATGGATCTGGCGTATAAATGCTCAAGCGGCAATATCTAGGGCATCTAACTTTTGTCTTATTTGTTATCTTTAGATTCTCTTTCTTCTCAAAGATAGGCTTTCAGACTAATTTCCTTTGTTTTTTTTTTTTGACAAAATCGTTCCAATCTAATTATTCTCAAAGATTAAATTCATCTTCCATTATTCTTAAAGTATGTTGCATTAAAATAATGATGGATGAACTAAATAATTTTCACAAATGAAGTTTTGCTCATTACTCTGGAAATTTCTAGATAATACAAGAAACTAAAACAAAACAATTGTTCGAAGAATTCACGTATGTGAGGTTTGAAAGAACTCGAGGAAATTCTCTCTTTAGTCCAAAATGATGATTGGACAAATCAAACGATTCGATCCTAAGAGAGGATCATCTTATAGACATTTTTGATGGATCATAGCATTTGAAGAATGGTACAAACCCACAGGCTGAGTAGGAATGATATTTTGAGAGAAATAAGGATAAACCTTGATGAAAGAATGAGTGGTGACGTCTGGAATAGGGGGTCATGTTCATAAACATTTTGCATTATAACAGGTTTAATTAGGAGCATTTGATTCACTTCGATCATAGCATCCTAATCATTAGGCATGAACTCATACACATTATACAGGTTATCCCCTTCAAGGGACAATGAAGATTGATGCGCCTTAACCCCCTAAGCAGTAGGGTAATAGGCTAAAGCATAGCAGATCTAATTTTCGGATGTTCTCACACCAAAGCAGATCAAAGATAACAGATCTGGCATCTCCATTTTAAGGGAGAGCAGACACATAGTAGATCTAACCTTTAGATGTTTATACTGAAGCAAGATCCAAGATGGTTTGACATCCTTGTGCTTACAAGGAACAAATCGAAGATATAGCGGATTTGGCTTTCACAAGCTTACGATGAAGCAAATCTAAGATGATTTGGCATCTCTGTATTGTCAGAGAACAAATCGAAGTTTGACGTCTCCATATTTGACGGAGAGCAGACACATAGCGGATCTAACCTTTAGATATTTATATTGAAGCAAGATCCAAGATGGTTTGGCATCCTTGTGCTTACAAGGAACAAATCGAAGACATAGCGGATTTGGCTTTCACGTGCTTACGATGAAGTAAATCTAAGATGATTTGGCATCTCTGTATTGTCAGAGAACAAATCGAAGTTTGGCGTCTTCATATTCGACGGAGAGCAGACACATAGTAGATCTAACCTTTAGATGTTTATACTGAAGCAAGATCCAAGATGGTTTGGCATCCTTGTGCTTACAAGGAACAAATCAAAGACACAGCAGATTTGGCTTTCACGTGTTTACGCTGAAGTAGATCTAAGATGATTTGGCATCTCTGTATTGTTAGAGAACAAATTGAAGTTTGGCGTCTCCATATTCGACGGAGAGTAGACACATAGCAGATCTAACCTTCAGATGTTTATATTGAAGCAAGATCCAAGATGGTTTGGCATCCTTGTGCTTACAAGGAACAAATCGAAGACACAGCAGATTTGGCTTTCACATGTTTACGCTGAAGCAGATCTAAGATGATTTGGCATCTCTGTATTGTCAGAGAACAAATCGAAGTTTGGCGTCTCCATATTCGACGGAGAGCAGATACATAGTAGATCTGACCTTTGAATGTTTTCACATCGAAGCAGATCCAAGATGATTTGGTATTCTTGTGTTTACAAGGAGCAAATCGAAGACATAGCAGATCTGACCTTCAGGTGTTTACACTGAAGCAGATCCAAGGTGATTTGGCATCTCTATATTGTCAAAGAACAAATTGAAGAAACAGATTTGGGCATCTCCATATTTGACGGAGAACAGATCGAAGACATAGCAGATCTGACATTCCTTTACTTACAGCGAAGCAGATCAGAGATTTTAACATGGCATCCCTGTGTTTATAGGGAACAAGTTAAAGATAGTAGATATCGCCTTCCTGAGTTGCAGTGAAGCAGATTGAAGCCGTCAAGAGGCCATTTAAAGAAGATCAAGGATTAAGAACTCAAGACTCGGCGAGCCCGGGCAAAATTGGTCCTTTTATAGTCTTTGCTCTATTCCTGTTACAGAACAATGAGCAAAGAGGGGCAGCTGTAGACACTCAATTTTGCCCGGGCCCAGAAATAAATCCAAAAACAAAAATAATAAACCCAAAAAAAACGAAGTCCAAGTTCAGTCCAGAATTACAAATATAATTTGGCCCGATCGGAATGACCCATTACTTGAAAAGATTTAAGCTCCATCTACAAGCTTGACTCGTATGGAAATATAATCTTCAATGATATGCAATCTTAGATATGATATGCAATCTTAGATATGATACAATCTTAGATATGATACAATCTTAGATATAATTGCAATCTTAGATATGATATTCAATCTTAGATATGATACAATATTAGATATGATTGCAATCTTAGATATGATATGCAATCTTAGAAGATATGATTTTGTAATCTTAGAGATTTAATTTGTAGATACCTTTTAATCTTAACCGTTGATGTAATTGATCTATACCGTTGGATTTGAGGAGGTTCAACTATAAATAGAGGCCTCTCCCCTCATTGTAAGGGAGGACTGGACTACACTGGAGTTTTGGGAAACAATAAAATTTTTGAGAGCTTTCACTCAAATTTCTCTCCCTCTTACGTTCTTATTTTCTACGGTTTGCTCTTATTTTATTCTTTGTTCATCTTCGTTTTTCAACCATTTTTATTTTGATTTAATCCATGTTTCCCTAATTTTTTTATATATATTTTAAATTTTTAATAATTTTAGTATCATATCAAACTATTCCATTTTTAATATTTTTTTAGTATTACTCTTAGTAAATTTTTTTTTTAAATTTTACTCAAATCTTTATTTTAAAAAAATATATTTCATTTAATTGTCATATTTTATCCAAAAGTTTTTCTAAAATGAGGCAATATTTTTTTTGTATTTAGGATTTCGGGAAATAGTGCCCTAACATACTGGGTTGCGATTTCCCGTTTGTCTAAATGTCTAAAGTATCCTTCTAAATAAATTTTACAAATCACAAGATGATTTCAGTTATAAAAGTTTAAAGATATCATATCCAATCATGCTGGATGTGATATTTGTACTCTTTTAACATGAAAGAATCTGAATTCTTTTTAACTTAAAACATCACGGTTTTAAAAGAATCTCATTTCTAAAATCTTTCAAAATTTTGACATTAAGACAGAAAACTATTCAATTTGGTACTAATTTTGGGTGTTGCGAGGGTGCTAATCCTTCCTCGTACGTAACCGACACCCGAACCTGTTTTCTTAATTTTCGTAGACCAAAACGTTTTATAAGGTGATCCAATCACACCTAAAAAAGGGTTGGTGGCGACTCCCATTTTTATTTTTTAAAAAGTCGAACCCCGTTTTTCAAACCCCTTTAAGAAATGGTTTCAACAGTGGTCTTCTTCATATTGTATGTCAATGATATTCTACTTATCAGAAACAATGTAAGGAATTATCATTGGTGAAATTATGATAAAAAAACAGTTTAGCATGAAGAACTTAGGTGAAACTAGTTATATTCTTAGAATTTGAATCTTTAGGGACCGAAAGAATAAAATGATAGCTCTATCACAAGCTTCATACATCGATAAGATGCTAGAATAGTTTGTAATAACCGATGCAAAGCCAGGTGCATAGCTGACTGCATCGGTTCTCATCTTTCTTTGGATGATTTCCCTAAGAAACGTAAAGAATAAGAGTATAACTGAAGTGCGAAGCGCTTTAGGGCTCATAGGGTACTATTTCATGTTTATTGAAGAGTTCGCTAGTATGACAAGACCCATAACAAAATTACTAAAAAAGAAAGAGGAGTTTGCTTAGACAGATGAAATATAGAAAAAATTTGATAAGCTTAAGGAGATCCTCACCAAAGCACCTTTATTGACAATACCAGAATAGGGAAAAGAGTTTTTGGTTTACACCGATGCCTCTCACGTAGGGCTTGGATACATACTGATGCAGAAAGGGAAAGTGGTAGCTTATACTTCCAAATAATTGAAGGTTCACGAGTGTAACTACCCAACCCACGACTTGGAGCTGGTAGCATTGGTATTTGCACTGAAAATTTGGCGACACTACATGTATAGTGAGACGTGTACCATCTACACTGATCACAAAAGTCTCAAGTATTTACTTCCATAGAAAGAACTAAATCTATGGAAAAGAAGGTGGTCGAGCTACTGAAGGACTACGATTGTGTGATAGAGTATCACCCGAGAAAGGAAAATGTGGTAGTCCACGCTTTGAGCAAGAAGTCCTTGACTGAGCTGCGAGCTATGTTTGACTTTGCATTTAATGATGAAGGAGTGCTGTAACATCCCGATTTTGGGCTTAGTCGAAACAGTGGTTTTGGGACCACAAATTCGATGAAGAAAATTTTATTTTTATTATATTTTTGTGGTATACAATTTCATAGAATAATTTCGTGAAAATCTCGTTCGAAAATTTTGACGTTTGGGCACTCAATTTGGTTAAAAGGACTAAATTATAAAAAGTGAAAAAGTTGAGTTCTACATGTTAGAAGTGTCTAATTGTTATGAGTTTTTAAATTAAAGGTCTTTAAATGGTAATTAGACCATTTTGAAGTTTGTGGACAAAAATGGACATGGTATGATAGGTTTTTAAAAGTTTTTCATTAAGTGCATTTTAGTAAATTGGTAATTAAATGAATTAAAAAGCCAAAAATAGGCCAAATTTACTCATCTTCTTCCTCATGGCCGAATGTCTCATGAAAAACACCATGGCTAGGGTTTTCAAGCTTTCCAAGCTCATTCGTAAGGGATCCCGAACCCTATTTTTAATGTTCTTTACATTTTTGAAGTCCCGGTAACATCATCTACTCATTTCTACCATTATTTTCAGCTAGGATTTATGTTAAAAAATTTAACCATGGGTAATATGCATACATTTTGATGTCTAATGGTATAAAATGAGTGTTGGGTGTTAGATATTTGCTAAGCGATTTTATGTGAAAACGAGTAAAACATCATAATCGGTAAAAATACTTTATGTTCATAAGTACATGTTAGAGTGAGAATTTTATGTTTCCATAGAAGGGAAAAATGATCAGCATGTCATAAAACATAAAAAAAAATAGGATGAAGTTTAATTTTCGAGCCTTGGGGAAAAAGTACAAATATGCAAAAGATTAGAGGTCAAAATACAAATTTGTAAAAATATGATTTATGGACCCATTTGAATAATGTGAGTAATAAATGAGCTATACTTGTAATGTTAGATCAAGGAAATTGAGATTCGGGCTAAAATCGGGAAAATATCAAATAGTGGACTTAAATGGTAAAAATGGTCATTTTCGTATACGAGGTAAGTTCATATGATTTTTAATAATGCAATGTTTATTTTAATGTTATTGCTTTAATAGTACATGAGATGTAAGTACATGTACAAATAAATACCTTAATTGATGTTTTAAATGTTTAAATAACATTTATGTAATTAACATGTTATTTGGTTACTTTGTTGCTATAATATGTTTTGATGTTTTATGCTTATGTTATAAGTGTTGCCATGTTAGTATTTGTATATGGTAATGCCATATGATATGAGTCCAACATTCTGAGAATGTTCGACAAAGAGATGAAAGTCCAAAAATCCCGTTTGAACTTAGGAATATGTGAGCATACTAGTGACATGTCACTAGGATAGCTATATACGTATGAGCTCATTTGACGGCATGATACATGCTAGGTCCAAGAGCTTGTGTAGCCCGTTGAGAGGCATGTAATTATATGGTACACGCTAGGTCAAGGAGCTTATGTAGCCTTGTTGAGAGGCGTGGTTATGTGATGCATGCTAGGTCCGGGTGCTCTTATGTAGCCCTGTTGAGAGGCGTGCTATGTTATGATTATGGCATTTCATTGCGTTCGTATCCGAGTATCTTGTTCATTATTCCAAATGTTCAACGGGTAATGTATATGAAATTCGAACGTAAGCTAAGTATGGTATGTATATGTGCAAGAAAGCAAATGTATGTATTTGCCATTATGTGCTCGTATGACTATGATGATTTATGGCGATATATGTCCTTGTGTATTATGTATGAATGGAAATGTTATATGATTTGATGAAATTATGATGGTTTTTGGAAAGATAAATGTATGATATTAAATCATGCCTATGAGTATAAAGTAACAATGAATTTTATGATAGCAATTGTGATTTTGCACCGAAACAGTGTTGAATAGCAGCAGTAACTTACTTTGAAAAATCACCATAAATAGTGTAAGTTGAATTAGAGGATGAATAGTATATGAAATTAAATCTTAATGAGTCTAGTTTCATATAAAGGAAACAGTGTAACCAAAAGATTTTTGTATCATTATATATTTGACTTCTTGTGAGACAGAGTCGGAGTGATTCCAGACTCCCCTGTCTTAGATTTAGAAAATCACTAGAAATTGTACACAAATAATTGTAAGTTATAAATTATATGATTAAAATCCAGGTTGAATCTATTTTCTATAAAGATATATGGGAGCATTATCCAAGTTCTGTATTATGCGATAAATAATTTTTAGTAAAGAGAGGTCAGAACTGTTGGACAGCGAAATAGGGTCAAATTTAATGAATAAACTGTACTAATTGGATAAACCAAAAATTCTTAAAATTTTATGGTAAGAATATATATGAGTCTAGTTTCAGTTAAAATTAACGTATTATAATTTGGAATTCTTTAGCTCAATTTATAAATAATTTATCGACTATTACTTAAGTAGATAGCTTGACTAGAATATGACTAAAAGTGTAATTATAGTTGTTTTACCTAAGGAAACATATTGGTAAATTGCTTATTAATTTCATATGAACTTACTAAGTGTAAACCGTACCCCCATCTCCATTTCTTTTAGTATTGGCAGGTCGGCTCGGGGTTGGAGATCGTCAGAGGTAGCATCACACTATCAGAACATTGATGTGAAGCGTCGATCAACTTCAAGTGTTTTCAAGTGAGTGGCATGTATAGAGATTTAGTCTTTATGATAATTGTTAGTATGATTTGGCCAAACGTATTGGCTTATTATGGTTAAATTGTACATAGCCATGTGATATGGTTTATATTCGATCATTGGATTGTAAACCTAATTGATTATGCATGATTGATCCATTGCTCTAAGATATGTGCGTGGTGATGTCTTGATACGGTCGAATGTATGATATGTCATGCTTATATACTGGATAGGTTATGATCAATAGATGTGACCATATTCTTAATGTAAAGGTGTAAGGTAAGAATAAGTAATACCATTGTTAAACATGAAATTGGTGTGGAATGTCTTAGTCAAGCATGTTGTTTATGTATGTGAATTGATGGTACATCTAGGCTTGGTATAAAATGAGAACAAGCTTTGGTATGTCTAGTTCTGGTTAATGTAAGAATGTGTATTACATGCATGATGGTAGGCAAATGATATTTGTATCAAAATAGAGAATGTTGAATGTTATTGAAACCATGTAGGTGCATGTAGGGTGACAAGGGCTTGGAAAATAGCCTGAGTTAATTACACGGGCTAAGACACGGCTGTGGTTGAGGCTAAGACACGGCTATGTGTCTCAACCGTGTTAGGGACACGGCCTGGTGACTAAAGGTTCATGATATCATGATGTGAAAAAAAAATGTCATTGTCCCAATTGGATGTTGAATGTCAATGATTTTTTTATGAGATAAAGGATTGTAATGAAATGAACTTATCTAAGTTAAATTGTTTGGACTAAATTATATGATTGTAATGATATGTATATGATGACGCACGAAATAAAAGTTGCAATTGCGATGCAAATATTCATGTTTGTTTGGCCCTTATACGATGTCATGAGTATGATTTGTTTGATTAAATGAATAGATAAGCAAATGTTTCCAAAAAACATAAAATGCATGCATAAGTGAACTAGTTTAAATAAGATAATTGGAAGATTCGTGCCATAGTGGTGTGAATAATGACTGGCCTGAAGTGAATTTTATGCTTGTGAAAATGTTACGTGTTATATGCATATGTATAACAAAGTCGAGTTAGAGGCCCTACAACCCCTCCCCATTACCGAAGTGGTGTTTATAATGGAATTTCATGAGATTTGTACTGAATAAGTTTCCAATTGAGAAACCAAAGTGTTCAGTGATAGAATAATCATAAACATGATTAGAGATTGAGAATGGGTTGGTAAGTAAAGTCAAAACTAGTGGGAGGAATGATATTTGAAATGTGTAATATCTGAGTGTGACAGTTACGGCTGAACAGATTTTTGCAGTCTCTTCTAAGATGTTCTATGTGTTTATCCGTTCTCAGAAATATTTCTATGGTTGTTGATCTTCTGAAGAAATTCTTGTTATATGGGGATGTTTTCTAATTTTGATGCTAGATGAAAGCATTGGTAGCCTGACTGGTTTATAATTTGTATTGCTCTATTCCCTCAGACATTCTATTACATTTCGTCTGATAAGAAGTGATGAGAGAATATGTATGATACTATGATTCTGATTTTTCTACTTGATGCTCCATTTGATATATATATGGGAAGATACATTGTTCTTATTGCATTTGATTCCAATGGGATTAAATGATGTTTTCTTTTGGATTTCTTTTCTCTGAGGAATTATCGAGATCTTCCGTATTTTCCTATGAGTTTGGTTTTCGATCTTCTGACATAGTATTGTATCTTGGGTTTCTTTATTCTGGATTTCTTTATTTTGGGTTTCTCTATCTTTAATTTCTTTACTCGGTTTTCTTGTTATCCTTGTTCCATAATTTGTCAATTATGACTCATGTTTGAAGTGCGTTCTTTAGCTTGTAATAATCATGTCGAGTATGACTATACTTCTGATTTGATCTTGGTAATGTGGTGATTTTAGTATTGGGATTTTTCTAATTTCCGTGTATAGATTTGATGTTAGTAAAGGCATGGATGATAAAAGCACGAGTTTCAATCGGTATGGTGGATTACTTCTCTCAAGTAAGTCAATCATAGTTGATGTCTTCAATTGAGAAATTTTGGTTACTTGAGCAAATGCAATTGAGATGGTTTTGATTAGTGTAATGAATGAATAGTAAAGGGTTGCATGATGAATTGTTTTGTAACTAGAAGAAAGGATTACTTGAAATGTCATTCACTGGTGATTAAGATCGACTCGAGTGTTCAATCTGTATGAATTATTTATTTGAAAGATTTCATGTGAAAATTATGTTAGGATCATTTTTCTCAAGTCTGATAATAGAATTTCGTTTCTTTACGGATAAAAGGCAAATAGTCTAAACGACATGTGTATATCTCTTAGAAAAATTTTGATATGAGTTAAAGCTACTACAAATGATGAAGTTTTCGTCTTGTGAAAGCTGAAAAGTTTATTACATGCTAGCCAAGTTCAGACAGATGAGAATATTGCTAACCAAAGTATTTGAACTGGACTAGTCTACATTGAGTAAAGACTTCCTGATTTTCAGTAATGTACTGTTGTATGAATTGTGATGTGTTTCAAGACAATAAGGTAATGTGATAGTTTAGAGCATTCGATGCCACAGAAAATCTGAGTTGTTAATGGGGTTAAAGCCGAGCATCAGGATCTACCAGAGTTATCTCTACCAGTATTGATATTAGGATGGAAATGAGAGAGGATTATTCTCGAGGCCATATCAGAATTATTTTCGTAGTGGAAATAGGAAAATGTGATGTATCTTATTGTTAAGTGTTTGACGAGATCTGTAAATCATACCAGTATGTAATGAATTTCTACTCATCAGATTCATGGAATTTCATATCTCTCTGATTGTTGGATTACTTGGAATTCTAGTCTCCATTAACCAAATTGAGATATGGGTTTTTTGTTATGCTATCAGGGGAAACTGAGAAGGCTTTGAAAATTAAAGAACAATTGAGAGTTGAGTCTGCAAGTTTTCAGATCGTATGAGAAATTAAAAAATTGTATTGGAGGCACAACCTAAGTGGAAGTTCTTCAGCATCAAATATGAGATTGAGGAATCTAAGTGAAAACCACTTTTCCGGTAAGATTTTCGGGGACGAAAATCCCTAAAGGGGGAGAGAGTTGTAACATCCCGATTTTGGGCTTAGTCGAAACAGTGGTTTTAGGACCACAAATCCGACGAAGAAAATTTTATTTTTATTATATTTTTGTGGTCTACGATTACACGAAATAATTTCTTCAAAAAATCGTTCAAAAATTTTGACGTTTGGGCACTCAATTTGGTCAAAAAGACTAAATTGTAAAAAGTGCAAAAGTTGAGTTCTACATGTTAGAAGTGTCTAATTGTTATGAGTTTTTAAATTAAAGGTCCTTAAATGGTAATTATACCATTTTGAAGTTTGTGGACAAAAATGGACATGGTATGATAGGTTTTTAAAAGTTTTTCATTAAGGGCATTTTAGTAAATTGGTAATTAAATGAATTAAAAAGCCAAGAATAATCCAAATTGGCTCATCTTATTCCTCATGGCCGAATGTCTCATGAAAAACACCATGGCTAGGGTTTTCAAGCTTTCCAAGCTCATTCGTAGGTGATCCCGAACCCCGATTTTAATGTTTACATTTTTGAAGTCCCAGAAACATGATCTACTCATTCCTACCATTATTTTGAGTAGGATTTATGTTTAAAAATTTACCCATGTTTAATATGCATACATTTTGATGTCTAATGGTAGAAAATGAGTGTTGGGTGTTAGATAAACAACTTTTGCTAAGCGATTTTACGTGAAAACGAGTAAAACGTCACAATCGGTAAAAATACCTAATGTTCATAAGTACATGTTAGAGTGAGAATTTTATGTTGCCATAAAAGGGAAAAATGATCAGCATGTTATAAAACATAAAAAAAATAGGATGAAGTTTAATTTCCGAGCCTTGGGGAAAAACTGCAAATATGCAAAAGATTAGAGGTCAAAATGCAAATTTGTAAAAATAAAATTTATGGACCCATTTGAATAATTTGAGTGATAAATTAGCTATACTTGTAATGTTAGATCAAGTAAATCGAGATTCGGGCTAAAATCGGGAAAATATCAAGTACTAGACTTAAATGGTAAAAATGGCCATTTTCGTATACGAGGTAAGTTCATATGATTTTTAATAATGCAATGTGTATTTTAATGTTATTGCTTTAATAGTACATGAGATGTAAGTACATGTACAAATAAATACCTTAATTGATGTTTTAAATGTTTAAATAACATTTATATAATTAACATGCTATTTGGTTACTTTGTTGCTATAATATGTTTTGATGTTTTATGCTTATGTTATAAGTGTTGCCATGTTAGTATTTGTATATGGTAATGCCATATGCTATGAGGCCAACAATCTGAGAATGTTCGACAAAGAGATGAAAGTCCGAAAATCTCGTTTGAACTTAGGAATATGTGAGGATACAAGTGACATGTCACTAGGATAGCTATATACGTATGAGCTCATTTAATGAAATGATACATGCTAGGTCCGAAAGCTTGTGTAGCCCCGTTGAGAGGCATGTAATTATGTGGTACACGCTAGGTCTGGGAGCTTATGTAGCCTTATTGAGAGGCGTGGTTATGTGATGCATGCTAGGTCCGGGTGATCTTATGTAGCCGTATTGAGAGGCGTGCTATGTTATGATTATGGCACTTCGTTGTGTTCGTATCCGAGTATCTTGTTCATTATTCCAACTGTTCAACGGGTAATGTATATGAAATTTGAACGTAAGCTAAGTATGGTATGTATATGTGCAAGAAAGCAAATGTATGTATTTGCCATTATGTGCTCGTATGACTATGATGATTTATGGCGATATATGTCCTTGTGTATTATGTATGAACAGTAATGTTATATGATTTGATGAAAGTATGATGGTTTGTGGAAAGAGACATGTATAATATTAAATCATGCCTATGAGTATAAAGTAACAATGAATTTTATGATAGCTATTGTGATTTTGCACCGAAACAGTGTTGAACAGCTGCAGTAGCCTGAATTTGAAAAATCACCATAAATAGTGTTAGTCGAATTAGTGGTTGAATAGTATATAAAATTAAAGCTTAATGAGTCTAGTTTCACATAAAGGAAATAGTGTAAGCAAAAGAATTTTGTATCATAAGATATTTTAGTTTTTGTGAGATAGAGTCAGAGTGATTCAAGACTTCCCTGTCTTAGATTTAGAAAATCACTAGAAATTGTACAAAATAATTGTGAGTTGTAAATAATATTATTAAAATTATTATTGAGTCTATTTTCTAGAAATATAGATGGGAGCATTATCCGAGTTCTGTATTATGAGATAAATAATTTTTAGTGAAGAGAGGTCAGAACTATTGGACAGCGAAACAGGGTCAAATTTAATGAATAAACTGTACTAATTGGCTAAATCAAAAATTCTTAAAATTTTACGGTAAGAAGATATATGAGTCTAGTTTTAGGTAAAATTAACGGATCTTAATTTGAAGTCCTGTAGCTTGAGTTATAAATGATTTATCGATTATGACTCGACTAGACAACTTGACCAGAATATGACTAAAAGTGTAATTATAGTTGTTTTACCTAAGGAAACATATTGGTAAATTGCTTATTAATTTCATATAGACTTAATAAGCGTAAAGCTTAGCCCCTCTATTTCTTTTAGTATTGGCAGGTCGGCTCGGTGTTGGAGATCATCGGAGGCAACATCACACTATTAGAACGTTGATGTGAAGCGTCGATCAACTTTAAGTGTTTTCAAGTGAGTGGCATGTATAGAGATTTAGTCTTTATGATAGTTGTTAGTATGAGTAGGCCAAACGTATTGGCTTATTATGGTTAAATCGTATATAGCCATGTGATATGGTTTATATTCGATCATTTGGTTGTAAACCTAATTTATTATGCATGCTTGATCTATTGCTCTAAGATATGTGCGTGGTGATGTCTTGATACGGTCGAATGTATGATATGTCATGCTTATGTACTGGATAGATTATGATCAATAGATGTGACCATATTCTTAATGTAAAGGTGTAAGGTAAGAATAATTACTCGATTTAGTCCCGAAATCTCTCTAAAGTATGTTTCGGGCTTCGTAGACCCAAGTAAGGGACTATGTGCATGTGAATGAATGTTTCGAAATAAAAATGAAATTTTATAGGCCGTTTTTTAGTTGGATGTTTGTATGTTTGTCCGGTAATGCCTCGTACCCTATCTCGGTCTCCGGTACGGGTAAGGGGTGTTACAAGTACTTTGTTTCCATGAAAAGCTTTGAGTGCCCAGAGAGTAAGAGCTTCAATAGATGATACTTAAAGTGGCTTACAATAGTCCTTATGTGATGCACCCAGAAAGTAATTAGATGTATCATGACTTCCACGAACTATATTAGTGGCATGGTTTGAAGCGAGCTGTTATAGAATTTGTGGCGTAGTGCTTACCTTGAACAAAGGTCAATACTGAGCATCAATTCTCCATAGGAATGTTACAGCCATTCAAAATACCTAAGTGGAAATGGGAAAGAATCACCATGGATTTTGTGTCTAGGTTACTAGTGACTGTGACCAAGAAGAAAGTAGTTTAGGTGATTGTGGATAATCTAATAGAGTGTTCGCACTTTTTAGCTATTCACATGAGTTATTCTTTGCAAAGGCTTGTCGAGATTTATGTTGTCCAAATAGTTTGATTGTATGGCATGCCAGTTTCTATAACTTTAAACCTAGATCCAAGATTCGAGTCGCGATTTTAGAAAAGTCTTCAAGGATCCATAAAAGTAACATGTTTTGAATCCCATTCTTGATGCCTTTTTGGATGATTTATTATATGAATTAGTGAATTTGATGCTCCTAATCTTTTGAATTCATGCTTCTATACTTAGGTGAGCATAGGGGAGCGAAAGGAGCAAAAACGAGCCAAAATTGGGCAAAAAGAGCTGTTTCCAGAATCCACACGGCCTGGGCATTTCCACACAGGCTGGCCACACGCCTATGTGAGCCACACGGGCTGGCCACACGCCCATGTGCCAATCCATGTCGATTTCACACCCTACTTCCCTGTTACGGGGAAAAACCTAATTTTTAGGGTTTTTGAGCATTCTAAAGTCTATAAATACACACTAGAAGAGGACCTAAAGGGGACACACAGAGTAGAATGCATAAAAGACTCGAAGAACACCAACAAATTCAACTCAGAAGCAGGATCTCCTTCAAGATTAAAGATCTCTATTCAATTTCTCTCGAAGTTTTTGGGTTTCTTTATGTTTTGTTGTTTTCCTAATTTTGAGATGTTTTTCCCCAAAAGTATGAACTAAATTCCCTAGATACCTAGGGAGGATGAAACCTAAGACGGATCTTATTATTTGATTTTTCTAAATTACATGATGAATATTTGCTCTTGATCTCAATTATGTTTACTTACCTTCATGTTTAATGTTTTCAGGATATTAATTCATGATTGATGTGCTTATTCAGTGGAGCAAAAGTCTCTGCTTAAGAGTAGATCTGGAATAATTGAGTGGAGCTTAGGCAATCCTACAAATAGGATGACATAAATCTACCAGATTAGAGTCAAATCTAATAGGGGAATCCATATATCGAGCTAATGCGACGACAGGGATTTTAATTAGAAAGATATTTTAATTAATCAACCTAAAGTCGGTTATTTTTACTCTTGAAAGAGATATTAATATAATTTAGGGATTTCTACGGATCAAGTCAAATGAATAAATTGTTTAATTCAGATTTAGAATAATAAGTGAAGTCTAGGTGAATTCTTTTCTGGGTATTGTCTCTCTCATAAGTTTTTCTTCGATTATTTTCCCAGTTTGCTCTTTGTTACTTAGTAATTAGTTTAGTTAAAATTAGATTTTAAAACAAATCCCTCAATTTATTCGGCTAAATAATAAAAAGATAGTAACTACTAGTACTTTTAGTTCTTATGGATACGATATTCCCGACTCACTATAGCTATACTACCATTCAATAGGTGCACTTGCCTTTGTCGTATTTTAGTTAGTTCGTGACGTCATCAAGTTTTTGCCGCCGTTATCGGGGACTAAAATATTAAGAATACTTAATTTTTATTACTTTAGCTATTTTTTATTGCATTTTATTTTTGTTTTTACTTGCATTTACTAACTTTTCTTTTATTTGCTTCTGGCAGGTTCCTTTAGTTTATACTAGAAAAAACCCATCAGGACCTCTAGTATACGACAGTGAGATCGAAAGTATAGCTCGAAGAAATTGTAAAGAAGCGGGGCAGAGTCGACAGAGTACAATAGAAGAGCAAGAGGACATTGTTATTAATACTGAGGAGATGGCAGAAAATCATAATAATCAGCTACATCATGTGGTTGTTATAAATCCTGTAAATCCGAATCCTGCTCCTCGTATTATGTACGATTATACCAAGCCTAATTTAATTGGGGCTAAATCGAGTATTGTTAGACCTGTTGTTGCTGCAAATAATTTTGAACTGAAACCTAATACTATTCAAATGATTCAACAATTTGGTCAGTTTGACGGTTTGCAGGACGAAGACCCAAATACTCATTTGGCTAATTTCCTAGAATTCTGCGACATTTCAAGATAAATGGCATTTCTGATGATGTCATTTGCCTACAGTTATTCCCCTTCTCGTTGAGAAATAAGGCTAAGCAATGTTTGAACTCCCTACCACGAGGTTCTATCACTACTTGGGATCAAATGACCGAGAAGTTTTTACTGAAGTACTTTCCACCTGCTAAGACAACCAAATTGAGGAATGATATCTCTTCCTTTGTACAAATGGATTTAGATACTTTATATGATGCATGGGAGAGGTATAAGGATTTATTGAGAAGGTGCCTTCACCATGGGTTACCTCATGGCTACAAGTTCAAACTTTTTACAACGGTTTGAACCCTTCAACTAGGCAATTGATCGATGCATCCGCCGGTGGGACTTTGAATAACAAAACACCTGAAGAGGCTTACGAGTTTATAGAAGAGATGTCACCAAATAATTATCAGTGGCAAGTCATGAAGATAAAGCTGATGAAAGTAACCGGTGTTTTTAATATTGATGTGGTCACCATGTTGTCAAATCAAGTAGAACTTTTGAATAAAAAGATTGATGGTTTATATGGTTCTACGTAAGTACATTCAGGTGATGCAATACGACACAAATGGAGGAGAGGACCATCCAAAAATTCGATCCTACAACCTAAGCACAGAAAACGAACAAGTTAACTATATGGGTAATAATTCTAGACCTCAGAATAATTCGTATAGTAACACTTATAATACAGGTTGGAGGAACCATCCCAACTTCTCTTGGCGTGGTCAAGGAAATCAAAGACCACAACCCCCTTCAGGCTTTCAACCACCTTACCAGCAGGAGAAGAAGCCGAACCTTGAGGAGATGTTGACGAAGTTTATTTCAGTGACAGAAACTCATTTCCAAAACATCGAAACAACACTCAAAAATCAACAAGCGTTTATTCAAGGGCTTGAGAATGAAATCGGTCAATTGGCAAAGATAATTTCAGAATAATCACAAGGTAGCTTGCCAAGCAACACCGAAACTAACCCAAGAGAGCAGCTTCATGCGATCACTATTTGAGATGAAGAAGGGTTAACTGAATCTGAATCTGAACCGAGGCAAGAAACTGTGGTAAGCAATGGTAAGGTTAAGGTAAGCCAAAATAAGCAAGATTCGGTCGGTAAGGAATATAAACCTCGTGTGCCATATCGAAATGTGACAAGGAAAGACCACACAAATGAAAAATTCGGTAAATTCATTAAACTATTTAAAAAATTACATATTAACTTACCATTTATTGAAGCTCTTTCGTAGATGCCAAATTTTGTTAATTTTTTAAAGGAACTTTTAGCAAATAAGCGGAAGTTAGATGATTCGTCGCACGTGGAGCTAAATGTAGTGTGCTCAACCATTTTGCAGAATAAACTACCCAACAAATTGAAAGATCCAGGGAGTTTTACTATTCCTTGTTTAATTGGTAGTTTAAGTGTTAATAATGCTTTGGCTAATTTTGGGGTTAGTATTAATGTCATGCCCTACAAAATGTTTAAGCAACTAGGTATTGGGAAACCTAAACAAACTAGGATGAGCATTCAATTGGCAGATAGAACAATTAGATTTCCTAGGGGTATTGTTGAAGACGTACTAGTCAAAACTGATAAATTTATTTTCCCAGTTGATTTTGTTGTTCTAGACATGGATGAGGAAAGTGACGTACCGTTGATTTTAGGACAGCCCTTTTTAGCAGCTGCCAGAACTATCATAGATGTTGGTGTAAGTGAGTTAATACTTCGTGTAGGTGATGACACGATTAAACTCCAAGCTCGTGATTCTGTTAGGATATCTAGTGATCGAAATGATATTACGAGTTCTGTTAATGTTAATAACCTTGTGGCTTAACATTCTTTGCAGGAAACACCTCAGAAAAATGTGATAAAGCCGCAGTCCAGTTTACATGACAAAAACAGAACAAATCATGAAGAAAGAAGATTAAAATCGATGAACTAGATGAATGGTAGACACACGTCAAGGAGAAACCTAGAAAACACGATGAACCAAAGTGACTCCATGACGAGCTTAAGGATAGGACGAACCAAGTTAAGGTTGGCGATCAGGTATTGTTGGATAAAATGGACCCTCGAATCACCACACCAGAGCTTAATACAAACGGAGCAACTCTTTTTACGGTACTGAATATTTTCCTACACGTTACAGTCGAGGTAAATCATTCTAATTTTGACACTTTTAAGGTAAATATTACTCGGCTAAAACCTTATATTGATAATAGAATTAACAGTGAGAAAGAGGAGTTTCAACTCTGTAAACCACCGTAACCGTGCAAATACGAGGTAAGTCGAGCTTAGACTTTAAATAAGCACTTCTCGGGAGGCAACCCGAATGTTAACACTGCTAATTTCCTTAACGTTATTTCATGATATTTTTTTAAAAATTAATTAATTTTCAAAATCTAAAAAAAAAGTGTTTTTTTTACCCACACGGCCTAGACACATAGGTGTGTGGAGCACACGGCCTGGGCACGCGGGCGTGTGGGATCTCACATGGGCATGGGAGAAGAAAAGGAAAACACACACGACCTGGCGACATGGTCATGTGACCCACACGGCCTGGACACACAGGCGTGTCCTAGGCCGTGTGAAACCTGGATCTAATTTTTTTTCAAAGTCAGAGAGTTACACAAGTAAGGCACAGGGCCGTATGACCCACATGACCTAGCCACATGAGCATGTGGGATCTCACATGGGTTTGGGAGAAGCGAAGGAAAACACACATGGTCTAGCACATGGCCGTGTGACTCACACGGCGTGGACACACGGGCATGTCCATGGCCATGTGAAAACTGGGTTAATCACCCCAATTTTATTTTATTTATTATTAATTGTTATATTATTTATTTTTATTTTACTAATTAATTAATTAATTTATTATTCTTATACTTATATTTTTAATTTTTTTATATTTTAATTTTTTATATATTTTTTTATTTTTATTTTTATTTTGTTATTTCTATTTATTTATTTTTTTGTATTTTTTTTACTATTGTCATTACAATTATCTTTAAGTTTATTGATGTAATTGAGTTTATTATTATTTTATTATTATTGTTATTATTATTTATCTTTCTTTTTAATTTTGTTTTTGTTGTTTTATTTTTTTATTTTCTTCAACTTATTTTCACTATTATTTTTTGAAATATTTATGGTTGTTTCTAATCAAGTTATAATCCCTTAATCTTCTTTATTATTTGTGTTTATTTTCTTGTTAGTTTGCTCGGAATCATGAGTTACATTTAGATTTGACTGCAATTCCTCTTTTCATTATTTTGAAGATTTCATCCAATATTCAGGGCAATTTATGTTTTCTCCCTCTCTTATGATATTCTGTTTATACTGTGATTATATATGTTTGTACATTGAGAACAATATACATCTTAAGTGTGGGGAGGTTATCCATAGAATTATTAGAAAACCCCTGAATTATGCATTGTGTTTAAGTAATTTTCTCACATTACTATTAGAATGAATTCTTATTGATTTATGATTATCATTGATGTGTTTTAAATTAAAATCATAGGTAATTGTGCATTGATTGTTTAAACTTTAAGACACTAGAGAATTAAGCATGATAAGTCTATTTTCAGAATTAAAAAATTTAGGTTGTTTCCCTAAATTGAAGTATTACCTTGAAGTTTGAGATTTGCAAGATTAACATCAAAAACCATAATTTTTGTGAGATTTTGAGCCTTTAGAGCATACACTTTTCTTGCTCACTCTATTATTGATTATGATTGTGTCAATACTGATTGGTTATTCTAGAACTTGCTTCGATTATACATGTCGAGACCACACCTTTGATTTGATATACTGAGATGATAAAGGCACCTAGGTTTTAACCCACTTATCCCATAAGCCTACCTTCATAATTAACCCTTAGTGAACCCCCTTTAAGCTTAACAAACCGTTTCTTGATTTACCCATTAATATTAACCCATAACTCATTTTTGATTCATTGAGAATTGTTTCCCGTTTTATTGACTCCCTTTTTGTCGAAATTTGATTTGGTTAGTTGCTTAACTATGTTATTTTGTTTCAGTTGTTAAATTTTCTCTTATTATCCATTGTGCTAAAAAAATGAAAAAAAAAGTGAAAAAAAAATATACATTTATGTTGATTATTACTAGTTCTATGTTTTTGAGCTTAAGTAATTAATTTCATATTCTGAGAAGAAGCTCATGTTATTTTTTAATAATTTCGATTGATTTAATTATTTAGTATTAGTTTATTTTTCTAGTTAGGTAATTTATCAATTTAATCTCGATTCTAACCTTCTTTTTCAACCTTTATCCACACCTTTAACCCAAACTCCGTTACAACCCTTTAAAGACCTTTTGATTTGTGTATCATATCATTTTATAGTGGTGGAGATTTGATTTTCATGCAAGCCTATGGTAATGACTTTTCATAATTGACTTTTGAGTGCTTAATTTTTGAACCTTAAACACTTCGAATGATTTGAGTGAATCTTTAGTGAGGATGTAAAATCTTGTCATTTGAATTAAAGGTAATTAATTAGATAAGGGGAGATACCTATGTTTTCATGTCTTAAAAAAAGTGTGACTTGGATTGTTTGAATCTTTAGGGCTCTTTTAGTTGAATTATCAATGTGTGATTATTTGTGAGTTATGACAAAACATTATTGATGAGAATTACAAGTTGAGAAAGATTAATTTTAATTGTGAGTTGAGGATTTTGCTTGAGGACAAGCAAATGCTTAAGTGTGGGGATATTTGATAAGCCATAAAAGTAACATGTTTTTAATCCCATTATTGATGTGTTTTTGGATGATTTATTATATGAATTAGTGAATTTTTTAAATTCATGTTTCTATACTTAGGTGAGCATAGGGGAGAGAAAGGAGCAAAAAATGAGCCAAAATCGAGCAAAAAGAGTTGTTTCCAGGATCCACACGGGCTGGCCACACGCTCATGTGAGCCATACGGGCTGGCCACACGCCCATGTGCCAGTCTGTGTCAATTTCAAACCCTGCTTCCCTGTTACATGGAAAAACCCAATTTTTAGGGGTTTTAAGCATTCTAAAGTCTATAAATACACTCTAGAAGAGGACCTAAAGGGTACACACAGAGTAGAACGCGTAAAAGACTCGAAGAACGCCAAAAGATTCAACTTAGAAGCAAGATATCCTTCAAGACTGAAGATCTCTATTCAATTTCTCTCAAAGTTTTTGGGTTTCTTTATGTTTTATTATTTTCCTAATTTTGAGATGTTTTTCCCCAAAAGTATGAACTAAATTCCCTAGATACCTAGGGAGGATGAAACCTAAGACGGATCTTATTATTTGATTTTTCTGAATTACGTGATGAATATTTGTTCTTGATCTCAATTATGTTTACTTACCTTCATGTTAAATGTTTTCAGGATATTAATTCATGATTGATGTGTTTATTCAATGGTGCAAAAATCCCTGTTTAAAAGTAGATCTGGCATAATTGGGTGGAGTTGTATGCAATCCTAGAAATAGGACGACATAAATCTATTGGATTAGAGTCAAATCTAATAGGGGTTTTAATTAGAAAGAGATTTCAATTAATCAACCTATAGTCAGTTATTTTTACTCTTGAAAGAGATACTAATATAATTTAGAGATTTCTACGAATCAAGTCAAATGAATAAATTGTTTAATTCAAATTTAGAATAATAAGTGAAGTCTAGGTGGATTCTTTCCTGGGTATTGTCTCTCTCATAAGTTTTTCTTCGATTATTTTCCTAATTCGCTCTGTCTCTTAGTAATTAGTTTAGTTAAAATTAGATTTTAAAACAAATCCTTCAATTTATTCGGCTAAATAATAAAAATATAGTAATTACTAGTACTTTTAGTCATCGTGGATACGATATTCCCGACTCACTATAGCTATACTACCATTCGATAAGTGCGCTTGCCTTTGTTGTATTTTAGTTAGTTCATGACGCCATCAATGACCAGTCTAAAAGAATGATACAAGTGTTGGAAGAGATGCTATGAATTTGTGTTTTGGAGTTTGCAAGAAGCTGGGACCAATATTTACCATTGGTTGAGTTCATCTATAACAATAGTTATCAGGCCAGCATTCAAATTGCACACTTTGAAACACTTTATGGAAGGAGGTTTCGAACACATCTATGTTAGGCTGAGTTATACAAAAAGAAAATTGTTGGACCTGTATTGGTTTATGAGATAGAGGACAAGGTGAAACTGATTTGAGAAAAACTTAAAGCTGCTTTAGACAGAAAATAGTCTTACGTCGATTTGAAATAATAAGACATTGAGTACCAAGTGGGCGAGTATGTGTTTCTAAAATTCTCACCATAGAAAAATATCTTAAGATTTGGGCGTAAAGGTAAGCTGGGCCCTAGGTTTATTGGTCCTTATGAAGTTGTTGAAAAATTTGGTCCTGTAGCCTGTCAATTCAAGTTACCCTGAGAACTCGAGAAGATACATGATGTTTTCCAAGTGTCAGTGCTAAGGAGGTATCACAGAGACCCATCTCATATAGTAGTAGCAGATGATGTTGAAGTGCAACCTGATTTAACTTACGAGGAAAATCCAGTGAAGATGGTGGCTCGTGAGGTGAAAGTCTTGTGAAACAAATGGATCCCTTTGGTCAAATTTTTGTGGTGAAACCACAAGACCAATGAAGCTACCTGAAAAGTAGAGGAAGTAATAAGGAAATAATATCTGATATACCCCCCACCCATTTCAGTCACTGGAACTGAGAAATAGAATGTTATGAATCAATACTATTCAATACAAACAATTTAATATTTAATATTTAATATTTAATATTAAACTACTATTAACGCACAGATAATAAGTTTATACGTAATTCACCAAGTTACATATCTTTCAAACATAATAATTTGAAAATAATAAGAATCTATTTGTAATAACTTAGGTATGAAAAGGGTTTAAAGAGTAAAATTTCAAAGTTTAAAAGTTGGTCTGAATATTTCATAGTTGGTATCGATACTGTATCAGTAACTTGTGAAAAATCGATACCAATTTATGATTATGTTTAATATCTCAAAAATTAGGTATCGATTATTATTATGTGGTATTGATACTATATGAAAAAGTATCAATATCCAAATAAAAGTCAATACCAAATTAGCATTCTGTTTATTTTAAAACTGTTCATATGCTTAGGTATAGATACCAAATGCCAAAATACTAATACCTTATTTCAAAAGTGGTAAAATCTCATCCTTAACATATTTATTTCATGCCAAGTTCATCCATGAAGCAAAAAACTATAATTTTACGTATGTACACATCCAAATATCTAATCAATGTGCATCAAATGACACCTCAATTCAAATACCTAATCAATCCAAAACCACGGCTATGTTCTCATGTCACAAGCATACACCAAATGTTTTGCATTTAAGCTCAAAGAAACACATATTGATTCATATCAAAACTTACCATTCCTCTTACCATTTAAAACATTTTCAATTATACCATAACTCAAACACTTTATAAGGTATATATCAAGTGATCAACTAGCACAACAAGACTACAATACACTAAGGTCTAAAACAAGATCACATATAAACACACAATCAAAACATATACAAATTTTCACCTATTACATGCCATATAAGCCAAAGTAAAACATTTTCAAACTATCCACAAAATTTACCATTTCCATTAAACACAAATATATATATATAAATATTTACATACCATAGAGGACCAACAAAATACTAAATAACCCAAACCATCATATTTAACCTAGGTACATGCCAAAACTAACAAAAAGACTGTTCACCAACATTTGAGTCCGGGATCGTCACTGGATGCTAAGTCGAGGATAGATATATAAGATACCTAACCTGTGCATGAGAAAACAAATGTATGCTAAGTTTAACTCAACAATATTTCTATAATCTAAACATTTAAGACAGAATATAAATACATTTAAATGCTCAAATTAATACTAAAGATACTATGCTAATTTCAATTCAAATATGCAATTTCATAAATACATTTATTTTGCATCATATATTATGTTAATACTAAAACATGGCATTTTCAAATCATACATATCCATTTTTCCATTTTGGTTTTCAATATACATTTCATTACATATCACTTGATATTTCCATAGCATTTTTATTTCAATAACATTTCCCATTTCAAAATCAATCATTTAAGTTTACCAATTATTTTCCCTATTAACATGACTCGAACTTGCATGGATACATAGATTAAACCAACACACCTACTTGGCAATGCCTCATAGGATAAATCTGAAGCAAATAATTGCATCCAGCGCTATAATAAGTTGACACCGAGTGTCTCATCTGTTAAATCAAATCAAATTGGCACCCAGTGCCTCATCAACTAATAGTCGAAGTAACCCTAAACTCTTCCTATCCTACGGCATGTCATCTATATTTGACTCAGCCTGAACAGTTAATAGGATAACCATTTCACATTTCCATACCAATTAATGTCTTCACTTCACATTTATTTAAATTAATCACAACCACAATTATTTCAAAACATTTAGTCAATTCACACACTTAAAAAAATACATATACTTTTCAAATATTTACAATCAAATTCTCATAACTATCTATTAATTCAAGTAGCCCAATAGAACAAGAAATCTCACCTTAATTATTTTCCATGAACAAACAAATAAATATGTAGCGATTTATAAATTAGTTCGGATTATAAAAACACAAATTGTAAACTTTGAGCTATTTGTCAACGACCTTGTCTTTTCCCTTCTTTTACAAGGAATCTGGGTGATGTTAGCCATGGAAATAAATAAACCATATATATATAGTCAATACACAAATAATTTCTCATTTAATTGCTAATTTAAACCATTTTTGCACTTTACTCAATTTAGTCTTTAAAATCGAGACTAACCTTACTTCCACATTTAACCCCAAATTTTATACCAATTTCACTCTAAACCAAATTTATCACTCTATTCCTCAATTCTACCCCACAATTTCAAAAATTTCACAGTTTAGTCCTTATTGCTCAAAATCAACATTTGGCTTCACAATTTAGTACTTTTTCACTTCTAACTTAAAAATCTATCAAATTCATCCCTAAAGCTTTGACTACTCAACAATTAACATCTAAAATATTAAGCAGTATTGAAAAATAAGATATGGATCAGCTAGCTCATAGTATCAGGATTCCAAAAACATAAAAATTACGAGAGAAGTAATAAATTACACTAACCAATATAAGCTTAAAAAATCAAGCCTAAACTGTGCGTTCTTCTCCCTTCTCTTTTGCTTTCGAAATTCCTAGATGAAAAGAGATTATGATTTCACTTTCAATCCACATTCTCATATTTTATTATGGTTTATTGTTATGTTTTATTTAATTATTTATAACATATATTAATGTTAACATAATATAT
Organism: Gossypium longicalyx; assembly: GCA_025698465.1. Taxonomy (NCBI): domain Eukaryota; kingdom Viridiplantae; phylum Streptophyta; class Magnoliopsida; order Malvales; family Malvaceae; genus Gossypium; species Gossypium longicalyx. The sequence continues at coordinate 13,225,848 of CM047000.1, forward strand.
ATTTTTATAAATAATGTATATATATGTACATCATGATCGTCAACCAGACTAAAAAAATAAAGGTATATTTGCCTTTCAAGTCCCTTAATTATGGTTTAGCTTATAATTTAATAATAATCACATTTTTACCACTTACACGATTTAGTCATTGTACTCTAATTAAACACTATTTCATCGAAATTACATAACTGAATTTCAATTCATTTCTGATATAACTCTATAAATATTTAATAAAAATATTTACGTGTCTGATTTGCAAAAACAGGGTTCACAAACTACATTTTCTAACACTATTGACTTTTGGGTTGCTTATAACACCCTAAACCCGGCCTTGACGTTATGGCCAAATCTGGTGATATCATATGAGGGTGTTTTTGAAAATACATTGACCTTAACATCATTCCAGTTATTATCTATTACTTAGTTTGGGAAAACGTGGACTAATTTGTTTGCTTTAAAACATTTCTTTTACGCGGAAGCTTTTGGAATCCCAAAATTTTTGAAACCGTTATTATTTACGAAAAATCTTAGTTTATTTTAGGAAAACGATACTCTGTTGCGTTGCGGTTTATAAATCCATAATCAACAGTTCAAAATCTCAAGTTAAAACCAAATAGTCCCAAAATCCATCATACATAACATACCAACAAAACATGAGCAATGTAACCACAAAAAAAAAACATAAATAAGAAGTTCGATAGTCGTGGTCATAGCTGAGGCCTCCGCTGTACAGATCCGTCAAGTCTGCGGATTACCTACACAGATTAAACAGAAAAGGGTGAGTTTTTGCAAACTCAGTGTGATAGAAATCACACATACAGAATACACATCAGGTGCCATAAATAAGTAGTTAGGGGCCTGAGCCCTTTACAGAATCAGTTACAGCCTTAGCCCATCAGATACAGCATGCAAACAAAATATCAGAATCCTACCTACCAGCCTCTACACACCATCTCCGTCTAACCCTACACACCATGTGGGGATAAAATCGACCCACCCATCCCTACAACTATGTTGTACCAAAATGTGGCACATAATCAGATAATCTCAACTGAGCTGCTAGATATCAGGCCTAAGAGCCTTTCCGAATACTTCCTCCCAATAACATCATCCCAACCCCGATGCAATGCAACATACAAAAATGACATGCTAATATGCAATTTATCATATCATACATTCAGTTCAGATATCTCAGTTCATGCTTGGTACAGAAATCAGACAGTCAAAATACTCAATGAGGGGTCTAAGTAGCGCTTACCAACCCTACGGTAGGTCCACAGTTGACTTGGACGACCCGTGCAACCTTACTGATTATTTCAAAAAAATTGACCCACACGCCCATGTGGCCTGTCTGTGTGGGCCCACACGACCCAAATTTGCCTTGGTCGTGTGATGGCCCAAAATTCCACACGCCCGTGTGGCCCACACGGCCCAATAGGTCGAGCCCGTATGTCACACACGGCCTCACCGGCCATCACACGGCCTTGTCATGTGCCCGTGCCTTGTGTGTATAACCTGGCTCGTCGATCACATGGCCTACCACACGGGTGACCACACGCCCATGTGGCATCGACAAATTCATTTTTTGGCTTTCATCGTTTCTCGTTTTCTATGTTTTCGATTACACACCTAGTTCGTTTTCGTTGTTTACTGATTCCTGAGATTACCAGCACCTATAATTGACCAGTACATACCAAATTAAACATTTGATACGTAATAAAACTGAATTGGAATGAAGAATCCCAAGAACGCATAAATGGCTCACCGAAATCAACCGAACTCAATTTCGAGTTAGATTTAAGAAGTGTGACTCCTAGCCTCACAGCCTTCTCCTAAACACAAATTAACTTCATTAACCAATGATGCTACAGTCTCAAAACCAAACTTTAACAACATACCTAACGAACGCACAACTGCGACCATGAAAAGGGATTAGATGAGAGGATGGACTAAAGAAAAGGAAACAAGCAGAGAAGGCTGAAGTTTCAGCAACAATTGGGCGGCAAAAAATTGAGAAAAGAAAAAGGAAATGGCAGAATCTTTTTGGGAAGAAGAACAACAAAAATTCAGTAATGGGAAAAATAAATTCAAAACCTGCTAACTCCCTAATCCCCCAATTTACTTCCACTAACCCTCAACTACTCGACCACTTAAGTGTTTCAGCCAAACCAAAACTCCCACACGGCATAAGCAGCAAAATAAATCCTTTGCTCGAGCAAGGTTTCGAACACAAGACCTCAAGCAACTTAACACTCCACTTACCAACTACACCAGCAGACCCATTCTGACATAAGCTTACACACAATTAAAATTAAGCCCACTGAATCTAGTTAAGGCTTTATTCACAAAAATGTCAAAATTTGCCCAAGCTAGAGTTTGAACTTGGGACCTCCCAAACACTCCCAGAACACGTAACCACTAAAGCTGACAGATATTTGTGTCAAATTAATATAGATACATAAATACCAAATTTTTGGAGCATTACAACTCTACCCCTAAAAGAAAATTTCGTCCTCAAAATTTACCTGATTAGAATAAGTGAGGATACTGCTGAAGCATCGCATCCTCCAGCTCCCACGTAGCCTCCTCAGTGCTATGATTCCGCTACAGAACCTTCAATAAGGGATAGATTTCCTCCTCAGTACTCTTATGTCAAGATCCAGAATCTGAACCGGTTCCTCCTCAAAGGTCAGATCTGGCCTAACCTCAATCTCCTCAATAGGGATGATGTACGTGGGATCAGAACGGTAGTGCCTCAACATTGAGACATGGAACACATCACGAATGCAGTCTAACTCTCGAGGTGCTCCAACTAATAAGTGACTGGCCCCACTCATTTTAGAATTCGGTAAGGCCCAATAAACTGAGGGTTCAGCCTACCCTTGCGACTGAACCTTAGAACCCTCTTCCATGGTGAGACCTTCAGAAACACAAAGTCCCCCACAGAATACCCAATCTCTCGATGCTTCAGATCTGTATAAGATTTTTGCCTATCAAAAGCCGCTTTAAGTTAATCTCGAATCAAACGGGCCTTGTCCTCAGTTTTTGAAATCAATTTCGGACCCAAAATATGTCGCTCGCCCAACTTAGTCCAGCATAAGGGAGTGCGACACTTACGACCATATAGTGCCTCATACGGTGCCATCTGTATACTAGACTAGTAGTTGTTACTGTAAGCGAACTCTGCTAATGGCAAGTACTCCTCCCAACTGCCTCAGAAATCAATAACACAACCCCTCTCCGACTGACCATATGTTTGAGGATGGAAAGCTATACTGAAGTCTAATCTTGATCCCAAAGCCTCATGAAGCTTCTTCCAAAATCGAGACGTGAAACGAGGATCCCTATCAGAGATGATCGAGACAGGTACCCCATGTAGCCTCACTATTTCTGAAATGTAGAGTTTAGCCAACTTTTATAGAGAAAAGTCTGTCCTGACCGGGATAAAGCGAGCAGATTTGGTCAATCGATCCACGATGACCCAGACAGAATCCTTCTTAGTGGGTGTTAGAGGCAACCCACTAACGAAGTCTATCTTTACTCACTCCCATTTCTATAATGGTATCTTTACCGGCTGCAGCAAACCCAAAGGTAACTGATGCTCTGCCTTAACTTGCTGACAAGTCAAACAACGAGCAACGAAGTCAGCAATTTCACACTTCAACCCTGACCATCAGTACAACTCTCACAGATCTCGTTATATTTTATTCTCGTCAGGATGCATAGCATAAGGGCTACTATGTACTTCCCTCAGAATCGATTGTCTTAAATCCTCATCATTCGGTACACAAATCCAACCGCAGAAACTCAGTACCCCATTATTATTAATCCCAAAATCAATAATAACCCCACTCTCGACGTGACGAAAATGCAACTCAAGAGACTTATCCTCCATCTATTTCTCTTTTATCTGATCAATCCATATAGGTTTCACTTGAAGAATTGCCAATAGATTCCCATCGTCAAATAAACTAAGTTGAGCGAACATCGCTCTCAGATCGGTCATTGCCCTACGGCTTAACGCATCGGCCACCACATTGGCCTTCCCAAGATGATACCCGATGGTGCAGTCATAATCCTTAAGCAATTCAACCCATCTATGCTACCTAAGGTTTAACTCCTTCTAAGTGAGGAGATATTTGAGGCTTTTGTGATCAGTGTAGATAGTACACTTCTCACCATACAGATAGTGCCTCTAGATTTTTAGAGTGAAGACTACCGACGCCAACTCCAAATTGTGCATCGGATAATTAGCCTCATGAGTCTTGAGCTGACGAGACGCATAAGCAACCACATTTCCGTCTTGCATCAGTACACAACCCAAACCCATATGTGACGCATCACTGTATACCACGAAGTCTTTACAGGGCTTAGGCTGTATCAAAACAGGAGCCTGAGTTAAAACGATCTTGAGCTTATCAAAGCTCTCTTGCTGTGCATCAGTCCAAGCGAAAGGAACTTCCTTACATAGAAGCTTAGTCAACGGAACTACGATCAAGTAGAACCTTTCTACGAAACATCGATAATATCTCGCTAGCCCTAAAAAGCTACAGATTTCAAACACTTTCTTCAACCATTTCTAATCCAACAGCACCTCAATCTTACGAGGATCGACTCGTATCCCCTCAACAGAAACTACATGTCTCGAAAATGTTACTTCCCGAGGCCAGAACTCACACTTGCTAAACTTCGCATACAACTGTTTCTCACGAAGAATCTGTAGAACCACTCTGAGATGCTCATCCTGGTCATCCTCTGTCTTAAAATATACCAAGATGTCGTCTATGAACACCACTACAAACTGATCTAGGTAGGGCTAAAATACTCAGTTCATCAAATCTATAAATGCCACTGGTGCTTTAGTCAAACCAAAAGGTATAACTAGGAACTCGTAACGTCCATATCGAGTTTCAAAAGTCGTCTTATGCACATCGGCCTCCTTAACTATCAACTGATGATAGCCAGAACATAGATCGATCTTAGAAAACACAGAGGCCCCTCTGAACTGGTCAAATAAGTCATCTATCCTTAGAAGTGGGTACTTATTCTTGATCGTTAACTTGTTCAACTGACGGTAGTCAATACATATCCTCATTGTCCCATCTTTTTTTTCATGAATAGAACATATACTCATCATGAAGACACACTGGGACGAATGAACCCGCGATCTAACAGCTTCTGAATCTAAGCCTTGAGTTTCGTCAGCTCTTTCAGTGCCATTCAATAAGGCGCGATAGACACCGGAGCTGCACCAGGGATCAAATCAATCCCAAATTTCACCTCTCAGCTTGGAGGCAAACCTGGTAGTTCTTAAGGAAACACATATAGAAAGTCTCTCACGGTTCTGATGTCTTTAACCGAAGAGTCCCCAGAATCAGAAACACTGATGTAGGCCCAGAATGCCTCACATCTTTTTCTCACTAACTTTTCCACCACCAGCGCAGAAATCACATTGGTCAAATAGTTTCGTCGTTCCCTAATCACAACTACCTCGTTGTCCTCCTTGATCCTCAAGACAACCCTTTTTGTCGTACAATCCATACTCACCTAGTGATTAACTAGCCAGTCCATCCCCAGAATTAGATCAAACTCCTCAAACGGAAGCTCCATTAGATCAGCCAGAAATATTGTCCCTTAGATCTCTAGCAGGACATCTCTATACAATCTACTAACCCGGATGGATTATCCCAAAGGACTTAACACCGTTACCTTACTATCAGTACTCCCGACTAGAATCCCTAAAGTTTTAGATACAGTACTAGCTACATATGAGTGGGTAGAGCCTATGTCTGTCAATGCAAGATAAGGTACATCAAATATAAAAAATGTACTCGTAATGACGTTTGGAGCATCCCTGTCCTCACGATGACGAGCAGCATAGACCAAAGTAGGTTGCCTCACCTCAGTCGGTCCTGTACCTCTGCCCAGTGCTCTCTGTCCTCAACCCATGTCATTACCACCCCTGGCCTAACCCCGGCACATAGGTGGGTGCTTAACTACTCTCGATAGGGTTATAGTCACAGTAACCGGAGCTTCTATCTAATCAGTTCTCAATGGACAATCTCTAACACGATGCTCAGTGGTCCCACATCTCAAACATACCCCAGTAATCCTCCAACACTTGCCCGGATGGCATCTACCACAATATCCTCAAAGCATTACCCCAGTAGGTGCACAGGAGGCCCAACTCTTACTGGCCCATCAAATCTAGCCTTTTTCTTAGGCCTCATCCTAGAATTCGAGGGGTTCAAATCCCTCTTACTTTTTCCCTATCTCGATTTTGGTGCTCAGTGCACTTTACTTCTTCGGCGATCTTCGTCTTCTCAACTAGAGCAGAAAAATCACGCTCCCTCTGCGAAGCTATCAGAACTTGCAAACTGTCTTTGAGACCATCCTCAAACCGGACACAATGCTCATACTCAGTCGCCACCATGCCTCGCGTATAACAGCTCAACCTTAGGAACTCAGCCTCATACTCGGCCACTGAATGATCCTTCTGGGTGAGATTAAGAAACTCCCGCCTCCTAGCGTCGATATAGCTAGCCCCCACATATTTACCCTCGAAGGCCGTCTTAAAAAGATCTCATGTCAGTCGTTCGGGCTGAGTGCCCTCCTTAACGGTCAGCCACCATTGATATGACTCATCACGAAGCAGTGAAACAACCCCCTTAAGCTTTTGCTCAACAGTACAGTCCAAGTCGTCCATAATTCTTTCTATGGCCTCCATCTAGTATTCGGCCATGCTAGGGGCAACTCCAGTGACACCCTTAAAAAGCTTAGCCCCGTTGGACCGAAGTTATTCCGTAACCGACCCTCAGCCCCTAGATCCAGTACTGGGCCCAGCGACCCTCTCCAAAATCCTGAGCATAGCCTGGGACAATATGTTGTCCCCAGTTATACAACCACGAGACCCAGTCTCAGTAGCAAGCAACACTAGCGTCTCACTCATGTCCAAATTCGGTATATTATCCATGGAAGAGGACTCAGCTCGAGCCCCTCTACGGCCTCTACCTCGGCCTCTAGTACCACATCCACAGATACCTCATGCGCTCATTGTCTAATTGAATTTGTCTGTATTACAAATTTTATGGATCACTTATAGTTTTAGTATTTACTAACAGATGTTTTATGTAAAATAGTATCAGAAGTTTAGAGTTTGTTATCGCAGGTAGTAGTCTCACTACATGTTTCAGTATACACTAACTAGAGTGTTTTTAGTATGGTTTACTACCTATAGTAGTTTCAGATTATACTATCTGCGGTATTGCAAAATAAACAATACAAATTTTAGAAAACTTATAGGATCGACGCTGGAGACTCACTTGGTGTACGACATTTTTAGTCAAAAATATTTCAACCAATTGAAAACCATTTTTTTAAAACCAAGTTTAAAATCCAATCCACAGCCGAGTTTTGTAACCTGGCTTTGATACCACTAAATGTAACACCCCAAATCCAGCCTGGACGTTATTGCCAAATTTGGTGATATCACATGAGGGTGTTTTTGAAAATTCATTGACCTTAACTAATTGGTTTGCTTTAAAACATTTCTTTTACGCGGAAGCTGTTGAAACCCAATAATTTTTGAAACCGTTGTTAGTTATGAAAAATCTTAGTTTATTTTAGGAAGACGGTACTTTGTTGCGTTACGGTTTATAAATCCATAATCAACAGTTGAAAATCCCAAGTTAAAACCAAACAGTCCCAAAGTCTATCATACATAACATGCCAACAAAACATAAGCGACGTAACCGTAAAAAAAATATAAATAAGTTCGGCAGTGGTGGCCACCGCTAAGGCCTCCGCTACACAGATCTGTCAAGTTTGGGATTACCTACACAAATTAAACAGAAAATGGTGAATTCTCGCAAACTCAGTGTGTAATCCCCACGAAAATCACACATACAGAGTACATATTAGGTGCATAAATAAACAGTCAGGGGCCTGAGCCCTTTACAGAATCAGTTAGGGCCTTATCCCATCAGATACAGCATGCAGACAGAATATCAAAATCCTACCCACCAGCCTCTACACACTATCTCCGTCTAACCCTACACTACATGTGGGGATAAAATCCACCCACCCAACCCTACACACCATGCTGTACCGAAATGTGGCACATAATCAGATAATCGCAGCTGAGCTGCCAAGTATCAAGCTTAAGAGCCTTTCTGAATACTTCCTCCCAATAACATCATCCCAACCCCTATGCAATGCAACATACAAAAATGACATGCTAATATGCAATTTATCAGATTATACATTCAGTTCAAATATCTTAGTTCAAGTTCGGTACAGAAATCAAATAGTCAAAATACTCAATGAGAGGTCTAAGTAGTGCTTACCGACCCTACGGTAGGTCTACAGTTGACTTGGACAACCCATGCAACCTTACCGATCATTTTATAAAAATAGGCCTATACGTCCATGTGGCCTGCCCGTGTGGCCCACACAGCCCAAATTGGCTTTAGCCGTGCGGATCACACAGCCTGGCCTAGAATCCCACCCACCAGTGTAGTTCACCCGTATGGGCTCACAAGCCCGTGTGGCCCACATGGCCTGAATTACCTATGCTGTGTGGATCACACGACCTGGCCCAGAATCTCACACGCCCGTGTAGTTCACCTGTGTGGGCCCACACGTCCCAATAGGTCAAGCTCGTGTCACACACAGCCTCACTGACCATCACACGGCCATTTCATGCACCAGTATCTTGCGCGCACGACCTGGCTCATCGATCACACGCCCGTGTACTGTCACACGGCCTATGTAACAGCCCAATTTTGGGGCTAGTAGGAATAGTGGTCTCGAGACCAAAGTCTGAAGTTAGAGAGAGTATTTTATTATTAAAATCATAGCATGTTTATAATAGTGTATGAAAAATTTGGTGAGCTAATTTTAACGTTTGTAAGCCCAATTGCGAAAAAGGACTAAATCGCTAAAGTGCAATAGTCTTAAATTGATAGCTAAAGGTGTTGTTTTAGTAAAGAATCAAAATTGGGGGATTTTAAAGGACAATTAGACCCTTTTTAAAGGGTATAGCTGGACATAGAGTCAAAGGGGGGACAAAAATATTAGAATTTGGTGAGTTAGGTGGCTAATTTTGACTAAAATAAAAATAAATCAAGGAAGGATGATATCATCACTTTTTCATCTTCTTTCTCTATTGAAAATCAGCCATTGAAGGGGGTTTGAAAGCTTAAAATTTTCATCAACTTGAAGCACTCTCAAGTAAGTGATTTCCATACCCTTTGTTGAAGATTTTTGCATTTTTGAGACCCTTGAAGCATGAGCTTTCAAATGAGGGGTCTATGTTTCAAAATGATTAAGAGTTTAGCATTTTACCATGAGAATATTTAGGGTGTTTTCTAAAATTTTATGGAAGAAAATGAGTCTTGGGTGTCTTATAGACAACTTTTGTGAAAGGTGTTACCATGAAAACACCTAAAGAGACTATTTTGCACAAGTTGTAAAATAATTGATAAATGTGTGAAATAGAGAAAATTTGGGGTTTCTATAAGAGTAAAAAGAGTTCAGGTAAGCTTAAGATGCGAAGAAATTTGATAAAAATTAATTTTCGAGCATAGGGGTAAAATGGTTATTTTGCCAAAATCTAGGGGCAAAATGGTCATTTTACCGAAGATGTGAATTTTTAATTGCTTAATTTTATTTAGTGATTAAATGTGTGCATTTTGCTATTAGAATTGCCAAATCTAAACCTAGATTGGGAGAAAGCAAAGCAAATTGACTGAACCAACTGGTCGCCACATTTTATAATCCGAGGTAAGTTGTATGTAAATAATACAACTACATTGCTAATGTATTTGTTGGATTGCATTTAAATTAATATAGCACAAATTGCTTGATTGTGGAATTGAGAAGGTATGATGATAATAGAGAAAGTAGAGTTCCTGTTTGAACCTAGGAAATAAATCGAATATTCATGCCATGACATATGGGTTACTATTGGCTAATGTAAGACATGTCTAGGACATGCATCGGCCACATTATGAGGGCTAGTGTAAGACTATGTCTGGGACATGGCATCAGCATTGAGACGAGAGCTAGTGTAAGACATGTCAGGGACATGCATCGGCCTCGAGATGTAAGCCAGTGTAAGACATGTTTGGGACATACATCGGCTATGAGATGATAATTAGTGTAAGACCATGTCTGGGACATGGCATTGACTTGAGATATGAGCCAGTGTAAGACCGTGTCTGGGACACGGCATCGGTACCTTACCCACGTTTGAGGCTTAATGAATATCTGATAGCGTTCCAAATGGTTCAACGGTGAACGTTATGTTCTTAAGCTAATGAGAAAAGTATAACTGTGTTGTGAGTGGCACAGGTACCTAATTGGTACGTATGAGATATGAGCTCATTGTTTAATTTTTTACTTGTATGGACGGTAATGAGTAAGTTATGCTTACGCCTACCTTGGTATTATGAGCATGTTGATTATTGATAAATTGTTGTTATACAACTTACTAAGCTTTTATGCTTACCCCCTTTCCTCTCAATTTCCTTACAGTACCGCCTATCTAGCTCAAGGATCACCGGAAGTCAAAGATATCGATCACACTATCAACCAAAGCATTTGGTATAGTTGGATTTATATTTTGAATATGGCATGTATAGGACTTAGACTTTATTATTTTGTGTCCTTGAGAATTGGTCAAATGTATTAGCTTGGGATAAATTCCTCATTTTGTATTAAGCCCTGAATGATGGCTAATATTCATCTTGTTTTATATGCAAAGATGATATTTCATGGATGAGTATATTACACAAATGAAATGATGTTTATTGAGGCTGATTTGGTTGCTTGAAATAGTCTAGGTTTGGTTTTGGTTGCTTTTGTACAGGTAGTGTAAGAAAAGGTTGCACAAAGGCTTGGTAAATAGCCTTATTGTGTCCACACGGGTAGACAAACGGATGTGTGTCTAGTCCATGTGTAACACACGGCCAGCCCCATGGGCGTGTGGTTCGGTCGTGTGTCTGATGCACGTAATATTTTCAAGTCAGTATGCATGGTAATAAACACAAGGGCAAAGAAGCGGCCGTGTTTCTCTGCCGAATGAAGGACACGGCCCAGCACACGGGCGTGTACCTTGGCCGTGTGACATTTTGAGCGTGCTGATGTCAGAAATAGAATGTCTATGTTTTCGCACACGGGCTAGGACACAAGCGTGTTGTGCCCGTGTGAGGGACACGGGCCATTGACACGGACATGTGTCTGGCCGTGTGAAAACTCCTATAGGTGTGAATTAGAAATTAATTCTACACACGTGTGGGACACGGGTGTGTCCCAGGGTGCTTAGGTCGTTTGAGCCACACGGGCCATTAGCACTACCATGTCATTATGGTCACACGGGCGTGTTATCCTTCCACACGGGTGTGTGCCCTGTTTTGATGGCAAATTTCTTAAGGTTGATTTAAGGACCTAGAATGGTCCCGAATAGTATTCAACGGTTGAATTAGGGCTCATAGGCCCCTAATAAGAAGTTTAAAGTAGAAATTGAAAATTTTTTAAATTGGACTGAGTCTCGGTGACTTGAGATTGTCTGTATGTATGAGATAAAATTAGGTACGCCTTGCACTCTGACCCGTCGTGGGTTGCGGGTATAGGGTGTTACAGCCTACCACACGGGCGACCACACGCCCGTGTGGCACCGACAGATTCATTTTTTGGCTTTTTTCATTTCTCGTTTTCTGTGTTTTCGGGTACACACCTGGTTCATTTTTACTGTTTACTAAATCCCGAGATCACTAGCACCTATAATTGACCAGTAAATACTAGATTAAACATTTGATACGTTATAAAACTGAATTGGAACGAAGAATCCTAAGAATGCATAAATGGCTTACCGAAATCAACCGAACTCAATTCCGAGTCAGATTCAAGAAGTATGACTCCTAGCCTCACTGCCTTCTCCTAAACACAAATTAACTTCATTAACCAATGATGCTACAGTCTCAAAACCAAACTTTAACAACATACCTACCGAACACGCAACTACGATCATGAAAAGGGATTAGATGAGAGGATGGACTAAGGAAAAGGAAACAAGCAGAGAAGGCTGAAGTTTCAGTAACAATTCGGTAGCAAAAAGTTGAGAAAAGAAAAAGGAAATGACAGAATATTTTTGGGAAGAAGAACAACAAAAATTCGGTAGTGGGAAAAATAAATTCAAAACCCGCTAACTCCCTAATCCCCCAATTTACTCCCACTAACCATCAACTACTCAATCACTTAAGTGTTTCAGCCAAACCAAAACTCCCACATAGCACAAGCAGTAAAATAAATCCCTTGCTCGTGCAAGGTTTCGAACATAGGACCTCAAGCAACTTAACACTCCACTTACCCACTAGACCACCAGGCCCATTCTGACATAAGCTTACACACAATTAAAATTAAGCCCACTGAACCTAGTTAAGGCTTTATTCACAAAAATGCCAAATTCTGCCCAAGCTAAAGCTTGAACTTGAGACCTCTGAAATACTCCCAGAACACATAACCACTAAAGTTGACAGATATTTGTGTCAAATTAATATAGATATATAAATACCAAATTTTTAGGGCATTACATTGTTACAATATCCTCGATTATTTGAAGAACACTTCAAGGATGAAATATCTTAACTGGGGGAGATTATAACATCACACAGATGGGCTTGGAAGTTTTGGCCTCGCAAGTAAAAGGTTCGTCAGTGTTTCGGTGAACAGGGTGTTCACCAAGTTTTAGGCGAACTAGGTGTTCACCAAAGTTTAGGTGAACTGGGAGTTCGCCAAAAGAATATCAGCAAGGGGGTTCGTCAGTAGCAGTATATGTCTGAAAATGTGGTTAGAGGTTCGCCAGATCCATTATGAAGTTGGGTTCGTTAGTTTCTCTGCGAGGTAAGTTCTCTAATGTGATGGCAAGCTGTTGTTCGCTAGTTAAGTTGGAAACCAGGGTTCACTAGTCTTGTTGTGAGATGGGGTTCACGAGTCAAATATATAGTCAGACTCGAATTAGGAAATAAAGATTTAGTTATATAGGAAATACTATACGTGCAAGTAATAACTTTCCTTAGTCAAGTAGGGTATCCAAAGATTATTAAGACTCTTAGGTCTATAAATACGACCCTTAATTCTATGAAATTATTCTTTAAATAGTCTACCGTCAAAGTTTTTGTTCTATGTTCAATTCGTAGCTATCAGGGTAAGCCTTTGTCTTCTTGGGTGTGATTTTCCAGTTTTGCATTGCATGAATTTTGTATGTGTGTATGTTTGTTGTGAACCAACCAGACCATTTACCGGCAAGGATAAAGGCAAAGCTAAACTTGTTGAAGTTTCTTCATGTTTGGAGTATGTTAATCACCATATTGTTGAGTTTATACCGATATGTTTCTTTAAGAATTATGTTTTTTTATGAAACAAGTTTCAAAGGTAAAATTCCTAAAAAGAAAACAAGTTTCAAAGGTAAAATTCCTAAAAAGACATGTTTTAAAACTACAAACCTCTATTTTCAAATACAGTTTGAAAATATGATTTTTAAAGCACAGTTTTTTGTGAGCTCCTATGCGAGCTAAGGTTTTAAAGAATTATTTCAGAAATGATTTTACAAGTTATGTATCAGCGAAGCTCCCCTCGTGAGCTTTGTGATAAGTTGTGTATCACGACAATCCCTAGGTGAGCTTAAGTAATTACGCTCCTCAATGAGCCCAGTTCCATGTGAGGTAGTGTGATATGTCTCAAAGATCGTGCTCCTCTATGAGTTTAGTTGGATTATATCTAATGAGACAAAGTGATGAGCCAGTCTTACGATCTAAGGCAAACTCTACTCGAAAGTGTGAACCAATCTTGCGAGCTAAGGCAGACCTTGTTCAAAGAAAAAGGTTTTCTTAAAAATTGTGAGTTGGGTTTATGATTTTAGGGTAAGCCCAGACTCTTTTTTAGAAGGTTTTTGATAAATGAAATTGGCCTCGCGATTTTAGGGCGAGCTCTATCAAGAATGTTTTAAGAAAAGGCTAATATGTTTTTAAACTTTGTTTTGAGCATAACCTAATGGTTTTTAATTATTCACTAGGTTCTCAATGAACTCACCCATTCCTCTCTTACTTCTTCTTAGGTAATTAGGTCACAAATTAGTATTGCCGAGGTCGATGATTAGGCAAGGACGTTCCTGCACAAATATTAGTAAACTTGCGCTACAAGCGATGGGATCATTGTTATGGGTTTAGAATCAAAAGCTATAATTCTAACTCTATGAATATGACAATATTATTTGAAGATTAGATTATCAAGTTATAGTGCATTAATTTACGAACCTATTTCAGGTACTTGTTATTTCATAAATAAAATTGATGTTATCCATGCATGAGTTCATTGCGGTTATTTAGTGTGCCATATTTACATGCGTACCCATGTAGTGGTTACTTTATTGCATGTGAACTACTAGTAGGATATGCGAACCTATATATGCATTCGAACCCATGATTACATCCGAACCCTATTGAAATATATAACTATTGTATTATATGATTTCATGTGAAGCCTGATAAGTATGTGAGCCTATGCTTTAAATTGAACTGCAAACTTATATGCTTCTTGTCATGTGAACTAAGTTGCAGCTCGAAAATTCTAAGCTTTCTTGTGAACTCTTAAGTACGTTGTTAAGCATGCAAACTTGCTTATGTTTGTTTGTGAATCTCGCATGTTTACATTATGTTTTCGCTGCTGAGTTTTAAGTTAGCATAACAGATGTTAAAGACTTAAGTGGTGTGTTGGAGGTTAGGTTGGGAGTCAACAGAGAGTCACTTCGGTGGCTAATGTTGCTCACCAAATTTAGGTCAAAACTTCTAGGCTAGGTTTGGGGTGTTACAGAGGTCATTGGACAAAGCAGTTGGATGAATTGCTTTCATAAAGAGTATACAATAAGGAGTTTTCAATCGTGGTACTTCTTGTAGATTGACTCCATGATCAAATGAATTTTGAATTATCGGAATGATGCTTCTAAACATAATGACAATTACTAGAGCCTAATTATATATGTCTGATTGGTCCCACCGCTAGCTCAAAAAAAGCTCTATTGGACTGCATTTGAATCAGAATAAAATTCTACAAGTTTGGAAATAATTTAATTGAGTTCGATGTGGAATTAAATTGAGTTGTCGTGAGAATTGTTCAACTAGAGAATTTGATTAAAGAGTTTTCTTGAAAAATAATTTTGGAAAATCTGAGTGATTTTTGGGAAAATTAATTTTGATCAAGAAAAATTAAATTAATTAAAAAATAATACTTTTGGAAATTAATTTTCGAGTCAGACAATTTACTCAATGGGTAATTGAACTTGAAAATTTGACTTGAAATTGAAAATTGGAACGGATAACCAAAAATTGAGACTGAGACCCAAAACTGGTTGAACTGATCCCAATATGAGAAACCGGGCCGACGATCTAGCTGTTGGACCAGATCAATCGGCTTCGGGGTACCATAAGGATGACGCACCTATGATGACACCATCGAGCACGGTGGTGCCAACGGCTGCGATGATGGCATTTTGGTAGCCAAAGAATGGTTGGCGGCAATAGTTTTTTAGTGGTTGAGCAATGAAAGAATTACACTCCTACTGAGACTTTACCGAATAATTTTATTTTAGATTAAATATTCTAAAAATAATATTATTTTAATAAATTAATTTAATACTTATCTTGATAGTATTTTATTAGTTTAATATTAAAGTGATTATCTTAGTATTATATTTAATTTAATATTTATCTTGTAGATAAATGTAATACCCCAAACTCGGCCTAGACGTTATGGCCGAATCTGAGAGTGTTACAAAGAAAGGTTTTCAAAATCAATCATATTATGTTAAATTTCTCGCATTTAAATGTTACTAAAAAGAATCCACATTTTATTAAACCTATTATTATTTTTGTTAAGGAAAATATTGTTAATTTGCTCTTTTAGAAAACTTATTTTGCATCGGAAGCCTGATATTGTTAAAGTTGAAAACCGAATTTGTGTTTTCAGAAAAATATTTGTTTGCGTAAAACTATGGTTTTGTCAAACATCGCAGTATAAAAGTCAAAAACACATCCAAAACCAAAATTGAAACCAGCCGTCTTGATAGTCCCAAAATTACAAAACTCCTAAAAATAATCCAGATTTTAGGTAAAAACCATTAATCAAAACATTTGCAAACTAGTGGTCACCATTGAGACTCCACCGCACCGACCTGCCTATGTCTGAGGATTCCCAAAACAAAACAGACAACAGAGGTGAGTTTGCATAAACTTAGTGTGTAATAAAACGAAAATATACAAGCATCAAATTCAAAATTTCAGTATATCAGTACAGAAGCGGACATAAGTCCTTATCAGAATTAAATTATCAGAAATATATAGATATGCAAAGTCCTACCTCCAACCTCTACACACTATCTCCGACCATCGCAACACACCACGTGGGGTATAAAACACTCACCCAGCCCTACACACCACATAGTGTCTGTACGACACTTATCAAAATAATTTACAGTTGTGCTGCCAGAATAATGGTGAATTATCGCCTCACAGAACACTTCTTCCAACAAAAAAACCCACCCCACATATAAATACAAAATATAGATATACAGAATTAATAAATTTAACATGACCTGCATGCTCATATACAGATATCGTACATGCTTATACAACACAATCAGTCATACATATCAGTTTTTCCTAAACTCAGATTAGTCTATCAGAATAATAGATCTCATACATTAAGGCTTGTTTTGCCTTTACCGACCCTATGGAAGGCCCACAGTCGATTGGAATGACACGAGCGACCCTAGCAAAAATTTTAAAATTTTGGGCCTACATGCCCATGTGGCTCGCCCGTGTGCGCCTACACACCCAAATTGGCCTTGCCCATGTGGCCCACACAGCTTGGCCCATAGTTCAGACGCCCAATCAGCCTAGCCCGTGAGACCCACATGACCACACAATCGTCAGTCACACACGGCCAGGCACACGCCCCTGTGGCGTCGACAGGTCACTTTTTCAGCTTTCATCCAACCTCGATTTCCCATGTTTTTGTTACACACTTGGTTTGTTTTTTATGCGAAAATAATCTCGAGATCTCTAAAACCCTAAAATAGTATATCAAACACCATTTTAGCAATTTAACTTATGAATCGACAACAATAACCCGAATAATGCACACAAACTCACCGATGACGAAAACAACCTCTATCACGAATCAGGTCGTTGGAGCGCAATTCACTGCTTCACAGTCTTCTCCTATGCAACACACATTCACAGAAATTAGATCCCCTAACTACACACCATCATGCCAAAATAAAAGGTATAACTCCAACAGGCCTTACGGAAATCGAAAGCTACAAAAAAACCAAAACCCCACTTACCCAAAATGAACGAAGGAAATTAAAAATCCAAGACTCAAAGATGTGACGACAGATTATGAACAGGATAGAAGGAGAAAGTAGAAAGAAGAAAAGAAAAGAAAATGTAGAGAAAGGGAAGAGAAGAACGTCAGAAACCAAGGATTTTGGGGAAATAAAATAAAATAAAATAAAAATTTAATTTAATTAGAAGAAATTATCTTAACTTTCCACTAATACGCAAATCCTCTAGAATCATATCCACTAACCACATCCAACTACCTCAAAAATCCACTTCCACCAAACTGCAATCATACAATCGAAGCAAAAATTAACATCCACGCTCACACGAGAATTCGAACACGAGACATTCTGTAAGCTAACACCTTACCACTCGAACCGGCAAGCTCATTATGATATAAGTCTACTAAAGATAAAACATAACCCAACCCACCAATGATAAGGCTAGAATAAAAAATAACAGAATTTTCTAGAAAATGGGACTTGAACCCAAGACCTTTAACATACAATCAGAACACTTAGCCACTAAAGCAGATACTCATTTATGACAGAATTTACATAAATAAATAAATTAGTTAGGGCATTACAATTAATATTCTATTAATTTAATAGATTTAATATTTAATTTAATGTAATATTTATCTTGATAAGTATTAGATTAAATTTAATATTAAAGTGATTAAGTTTAAATCTTAGTTGAACTCTCTGGACTCTTCCTATATAAAGAAAGCCTTGAATAATTATTTTTCACAAACTTGAATTCAAGAGAAAGTTGTAGAGAGAAAATTCTCTAAAGAAATTGTTTCAAAAGATTTCTAGAGATATTTTTCTTATTTACAATTTGACCTAGAAGTTTACAAAAATTGTTAAATTGCTCCACTAATAATTGTGAAATATTTTTTATACGAAGCAAGCTCACTCTCAGCAACGTGAGCTTGAGGATAGTGAAAAAGACTACTTGATTGAGCGTTCATCTTAGATGAATCGAAAAGGTACAATTTTGATTAAGTGTTTATTATTTTAGATATCACAACCAAGTTCTTATTTTTGTAAAAAAAAAATTTAAAATTCTAGTTTTTCCCTTAAACTTATTTTTTGTTGCATTTGCCAAACCTGTTTTTCCAACATATGAAACATAAGAGCCAAAGAAATGTAAGGAATCTCATTATATAGATGTTTCATGTTGTTTCAAGACTTAAGATCAAACTTTTTGAGGAGTTGCATGTTCTTATGGTTTTGGCATCGATATTGCTTCTTGTACAGTTTAATCAATTCAAAATTAGTTATAATTGTCAAAAGGAGAAATAGAGTCTAAATGAACTCGTTTCTTATTGTGCACAAGAAGAAGAAAGGCTGAAGCATGATAAGTTTGAAAGTGCTCATTCAGTCAGCGTCTCTAAAGACAAGGGTAAGAAAAGAAAACATCATAACGAAGCTGTTAAGGGTCCAACTGAAAAGAAGCAACAACATGTTACAAAGGGTTGCTTCTTTTGTAACATGTCTAGACACATGAAGAAAGAATGTGCCAAGTATCACGCCTGACATACAAAGAAAGGTATAATTCTTACTTTGGTTTGTTCTGAGGTTAGTTGAGCTTCAGTACCTAGAAACACTTGGTGGATAGATTCTAGTGCTCTTAACATAAGTGTTTCTATGCAAGGTTGCATGAGATACCGAAATCTAAGGGACGGTGAAAAACATATATTCGTAGGTGTTGGAAAATCGGAGGAAATGGAAAGTCACTTTTGTTATATAGCTTTTAGACGAAATTAAATCTTTATTTCTTTGGTGGATAAATTTGGATATTGTTGTTCATTTGGGAACAATCATTTTATTTTGTCTTTAAATTCAATTGTTGTTGGAACTGGTTATTTAAATGCTTATGACAAACTTTATTTGCTAGAAATAGTTGCATCTTATAATGAAATCTTACATGTGGAATCACATAGTATTAAACGAAAATTAAATAAGGAAAATTCGACATTATTATGGCAAAAGCGCTTAGGTTTTATCTCAAAAGGTTGAGTTGTGTGCCTTGTGTCTGATGGCATTTTAGAGTCCCTTGACTTCATAAGCTTTGACGTTTATGTCAATTGCATCAAGGGAAAACATACCAAAACCAAAAGACTAGATGCCAATAGATCTTCAGACATCTTAGAATTAATTCATATTGATATTTGTAGGTCATTCACTATGGCATCCTAGAATGGTCAACAATACTTCATAACATTCATAGATGATTACTCACGTTATGGGTACCTATATTTCATTCATGAGAAATCTCAGTCTCTGGACATGTTCAAAGGTTATAAAGCTGAAGTTGAAAATCAACTCAACAAAAGAATTAAGAACGTCAGATCTGATCATGGTGGTGAGTACTACGGTAGATATGATGGCTCAAGTGAACAATGTCCAAAACCATTGGCGAAATTCCTAGAGGAATATGATATTGTCCTACAATACACCATGTTAGGATCACCTAGTATGAATGGTGTAGCTGAAAAATGAAATATGGCTCTTAAGGACTCATTCTTCCTTACCCAAGTCCCTCTAAGGAAAAGTATTAAAAACATCAGCTTACATTTTGAATAAAGTACCCACTAAAGCAGTTGCAAAAACTTCTTATGACATTTAGACAAGTCAAAAGTCTAGTCTAAAGTACTTTCACAATTGGGATGTCCAACTGAGGTAAGGCCTTATAGGACACATGAAAAGAAATTGGAATCCGAAATAGTGATCAACTATTTTATCGGTTATTCTGAGCCATCAATGGGCTATAAGTTTTATGATCCCACAATTAGGAATATTTTTTAGCCGAGAACTGCAATATTTTTTTAGAATGTTGAGTTAGAAGTGAGAAATAAGGTTAGAGACATTGCTTTTGAGGAGGAATTGGATTCTAACTCATTTTATGCTATCACTTTTGACGATGTTCATGTTCTCACTCCTATCATTGATCAAGAAATGAATCCAGAACCTCAACAAGACAATGTTGAACAACTCCTTATTCAAGATGAGGTAATTGTTCTAGAAGAAAAAACTCAATAACCTCAAGAAAAAGTGTCATTAAGAAGGTTCACGAGAGAGAAGAGAAATGTTATTTAAGATGATTATGTTGTATTTCTCCAAGAATATGAGGATGACAATGGAATGATGGAAGACGATCCAATCAACTTTCGGCAAGCCATGAAAAGTTCTAATCTTCAAAAGTGGATTAATGCCATGCAAGAAGAGTCAAAGTCTATGCAAGAAAATAAAGTTTAGGAACTTGTCCCATTACTTAAAGATGCAAAATGAATTGGTTGTAAATGGATAACTAAAACCAAGAGGGATGTAAATGGTAATATGGAGAGGTATAAAAGGCGTCTTATAGTTAAAGGATATACTCATAAATAAGACATTGATTTTATAGAGACTATCTCTCTAGTTTCATCGAAAGACTCTTTTAGGACAATCATGGCACTTGTTGCTCATCTTGATCTTGAGTTATATCATATGGATGTTAAGATTGCACTTTTAAATGACGATTTTAAAGAAACAATTTATATGGTGCAATAAAAACTGAGTTGGGAGACCTAAAGAATTATGGTCTACAAATTAACAAAATCCATTTATGGACTTAAAAAAGCTTTCCATCAATGGTACCACAAGTTCCATCAAGTAATTGTCTAATTCGATTTTGATATAAATATTATTGATGATTTTGTGTATCACAAGTTTAGCGTTAGTAAGTATATAATCCTGATTCTATATGTCGATGACATTTTACTTGTGACTAATAATATAAGCTTATTGCACAAAACCAAAAGGTTTTTATCTAAGCATTTTGAGCTAAAAGATCTTGGGGACGCTTTTTTTTGTTTTAGGAATTCTAATACATCGAGACTGATATTGGGGTCTTCTTATGTTGTCAGAAAAGAACTATATCGTTAAAGTACTCAAAATATTTGACATGCAAAGTTATAAACCGTGTGACACCCCTGTTGTTAAAGGAGACAAATTTAATCTTATTCAATGCCTTTCAAATTCGGGAAATACAAAATATTCCTTATATACCAGCTATTGGGAGTCTAATGTATGTGCAAGTATGTACGCATCCAGATATTGCATATTGATCTGCTATAATTTGGTGTAGCAGATTAAAATAGTTTTCACACTTTAAGAGCTTGAACACAAGCATTTTGGTTAATTTTAATTACGTTTATGCAAGTTTAGTTAAATATAATAAAGTGTGGAATTTGAGCCATTTATTAACCTTAGGAGTTGAATAAGACCTAAGAGTGAGCTAATATACTTTGTAAATATGCAGAAGACTATGAGAAGGCGTGCTAACTCGATACTGGTCACTCTGTTGCTACATGAGAAGCTGGATTTTGCAACATACTGAGTAGAATAGAAAAATTCCAAGACTGCCTTCGGTGTTGCAACACACCCTTGAAGAAACTTTGAAGATGAAGCATACTGCCCTTGATGTCGCGACATAGGACCTGGTGTGTCGCGACATCATCTCTTTAGGGGAAACAATTACAAGCCAGGGTGTTTTGGTCTGTACAATCAAATGTTAAGCACAAGGACGACAGCTGACCTAGGGTTAAGGAAGACAACCACACTAAAGTCTATAAATAGGCTCATTTAACACATGTTATAGGTAGGTTTTGTATTGTATAATTTTCTTCTTAAATTTAGTGTTTAGTTTTTCTCTTTTCTTACACTTAGGTTTGTTTATTTCAATTTTTGTTATTTTCTTTTGTGAAAGAAATGAGATTTGTGAAACATAATCAAACTCTGTGAGGATTTTGCATTCAATTCTAATACAAATCAGGCTTCTTCTATACTTTATACTCTTTAATTATTATTCATGTTTACTCTTTCTATCAAGTTTATATTGTTTATGAGATCCATGAGGAACTAATCCTCCTGTGGGGTTAGCAAGTGAAGGTATGATTAATTAATTGTTTTGTAGGGTTCTCTTAGCAGATTAGTTGTTTAGGAAAGGAAGGACCTAAACCGTAAGCTTGACAACCTAGGAAGTCATTAAGGTTAGAATTAACCCAATTTTGGTATGGCCTATCCATGAACAACTAAACCCTAAATCGACTTGGACTGTGAGATTGGGAGATAAATAGTTCTTCCAAACACATTATTCTACTGGAAGATTGGAAGATTCTGCTGGGATATCGACTAGTTGATTGAACAAGAAAACTGAAGTGACAGTTGATTATGATTACCGAAGTGAGCTAATCACCTATGCCCAGATTTGATATATTTTATTATTTGATTTCTCATGATTTATTTATTTTATTATTATTAGTATAGATCACCAAAACATTTCTTTTTATTTCATCGTAATATAATTCATTTAAAGTACTAATTAGAACTATTTATGCTTACGTTAGAATCACTTTAGTCCTCACCTACCTTGGGTATAATCCTCAGGGTACTCATCTACTCCATTTTAACTCTATTACAACCTGAGCCGTATACTTGTGGTTATCACCTTTTCATATATTTTGTGCAGGATTTCTACTATAGACGTTGGTAAGTCCAAAGGCGGTCACGTACATTGTTGGGATGTTAGACAGATATTTAAGAAACTCTAGTATGGACCATTAGATAGCAACCAAGAGGGTTATGAGATATCTTCAGAGAACAAAAGATTACATGCTCACTTGTAAAAGATCAGATCATTTGGAGGTCATAGGGTATTCAAATTCTGATTTCACTGAGTGCCAAGATAGCTAGAAATTTATTTCATGTTACATTTACATGTTAGTTGAAGGAGCTATATCTTGAAAGAGTGTCAAACAGACACTTGTAACTTCTTCCACTATGCTATGAGGCATCAAATCATGGAATGTGGCACATTGGGACAATAAGTCGGTGATGTTGTATTCCAACAATAACAGGAGCTCAGCTAAGCCAAAACATACTGAAATAAAGTTCCTAGTTGCGAAAGAGAGAGTGAAAAGTGGACAAATATCCATAGATTACATTGGGACAAACTCTATGATAGTGGATTTGCTCACAAAACGTTTACCACCCAAGGTCTTTCATGAGCACACAGCTCATATAAGTGTTATGTTATTTGAGGACATTATGGTTTAGTGGGAGTTTGTATTTTATTTGCTTTATGTTTGTTTTTAGACATTTATGTATTTGATTATTTTCTAATCAAAAATGAAGTATTCAGTTTATTTACTCTGTTTTGTTATTTTGATACTGACCTCACTTAAGTTTAAGGAGGCCTAGTTGGAAATAGGCATATTGGGTTCACATTGCATGTAATTTCCATGTTACGCATCCATGATTGATCTATGTCATGTGACTATATTTGTATATGTGATTATTGATGAGTTTAGTCATTATTAATATGATAAAGACTGCTTTGATCCTATATGGATATTGTAGAAGCCCAATTTTGGCCCAAATTAATTAAACCCTAGCCCCCTATCCCCAAGTGGCGCCCTAGTTACTGTCAGAGCCTAGCCACCGCCTCTGCTGCCACCTCCACGTCACATCCACCGCCCTCCACTTGCACCTGCAGAGTAGATGAAGAAAAGACAGTAAAGAATATAAAAATCATGTAAATGGCTATAAAAAGCCAAGCAAAACCATTGTAACAGGTGGGGGGGCAATTGGATAAATAGGATGTATTTGATTTTTTTTTTCTTAACAAAAGAGCAAAACAGTGATCTCAACAACAACAAATCAAGAAAATAGCACCAAATCGGAGAATCTAAATACTAAAGAGCAAGATCGAAAACCCTAGGTGACTTTATTTTTTTTTCTTCCTTTCGAAACTCCTTTTTACATTTGTGCATGCATAAAATACGGAGTAAAAACTAAAGAATCGGAAAATTTCAAAAAAAAATACCTTTTTTAAATTCCGGCCACCGCGACCGTCACCGGCGGCAATCAATGGCGGAGACTGGCCGGAGCCTTCGCCGGAGCACACACTTGCAAAGAGAAAACAGAAGAACAATTTTTTTTTAGAACAGTTGACAAATGATTTTTTTCATTAATTTTTTACTTATATAGGCCATATAAAACGACGTCGTTTTGGTCGGCGTCCATAAGCCCCAAAACGACGTCGTTTTGAGGCGACCCGACCCGATCCGACCTGCTCCACTCAGGATCCGCATGTTTTTGCTCTTGGGGGCTAATTGCGCGCGCAGTCCTTCCGTTTTTTCTATGATTTTCAATCAGTTTTTTTTGTATTTTAAATTGGCCCTATAATTTATTGCACTTTCCAATTTAGTCCCTGCTGATGCGCTGCGTTCTGATCAGAAGGAATAATTGCTTCTGCGGTCCCTCCATGTTGTGCGCGCATTCAATTGGGTCCTTTTTTATATTTTATTTTAAATTCGCCCCCTAACTTCATTTTTAATTCAATTTTGTCCATTTTTCCACTTTTTCTCATTATGTTATTTTAATTTTAATATTATTCATACTATTATATTTTATTACTGTTATCATTATTATATTTTTATTTATTAACATCGCATTATTATTATTTTTACTTAATATTTATATATATATTATATAGTATTATTAATATTTTCTAATATTATTGTTTTTGTTAATGTATTTGACAGCCACATATGTATTCTTTTAATATATATATATATATATATTATACTCCATATTACACATATCTATATTAACATTGTATTATGCCTATTCTTTAAGTATTATATACATATATATTTTTCTTTTATATATTATGTATATATTTTATGTACATACTTTTAATATTATCGTGTATTCATTTTTAAAATAAACGTATGTATTTACGTAATATTGTTCATAGTTTTTTTTTGTTACATTATTATTATTTCTAATATGTATATACTTTTAATATCATCATTTATAATATATGTGTGTATCGTGTATATATATATATATATATATCTTTTAATATTGTATTTTTATACCTTAATACTATACCATTTATGTACTTTTTATTTTTCATATTATCTTACGTACATATTTTTAATAACTACATTATGTATATAACGGTTATTTTTACTATTATTATTATTCCTAACATATATATTATGTATACATTTTTAAATATCATATTATATATATATATATATTTTTTTTTTAATACCATATTCTTGTTATATCTATTTTCACCCCTATTATATTTTATACATATATATATACTCTTTATATGTAGTATTATTATTTTTTATATATATATCATTATATTTATTATTATACTTATTATTTTCACTATTGTTGCTCATTACTTTATTTTAATATTATTATTTATATCATTATTATTACTACATTTTCACCTATTACTTTTTAAATACACTTATTTTATTCTTTCCTTACTCACATCATATATTATTTATTTATATATACACATGCATATATACACTTTCATACAACATTTCTAAATTATTATCTGTATTATTACTATTAATATTATTATTACCATTACTATATTATCATTCTTTAGTTTTACATAATGATTGTTTATTACTAGTTCTTTTTTAATTTCGAATATTTCCTAGCTTACTCATTATTTTCATTTTTCATAAAAAAGCGATACTCCGTGTCTGGAATTTCGAGAAAATAGTGCCCTAACTTACTGGATTTCGATTTTTCTCATTTAACCTAAATCACGGAATATCCTTTTAGATCACCATACGAGTTTTGAAAGAAATACTTATTTTCGGAGATACGAGGTGTGGTGCCCTAACTTACCGGGTATGACATTTTGTTACCTCAAAATAAGATTTTTCGCAAATAAAGGCAATATTCGATGTTCAGAAATTCGAGAAAACGTGCCCTAACTTACTGGGTTTCGATTTCCCTCATTCACTCTAACTAACCGAATGTCCTTTTAAAAGAAGTTAAAATATATTTTTATATAAAAGGCAAGCTCGCTCTCGAAAAATCAAGATGTTGTGTCCTAACTTACTGGATGTGACATTTTATGTTTTGAGACGAGAAGGTCTTTAACATTTGAGCATTTTTTTTAAAGAGGGATCGTATTTCAAATTCTTTCAAATTTTCAAATTTTCGACACTAAGACGCTAATTAATCAACTAGGTACCAATTTTGGGCGTATCGAGGGTGCTAACCCTTCCTCGTGAGTAACCGACTCCCGAACCTATTTTCTTGACTTGCGTGGACCAAAATCGTTGTTTAAATAAATCAAACCATTTTAAACAACCACTTTTACGAGGTGACCCGATCACACCTCTTCAAAAAGGATTGGTGGCGACTCCCATTTTTCGTTTTCATTTTCATAATCCAAGTCGATTCTCGTTTTTCCAAAAAGATGGTTACGACAGATATAGTTGATGGATGAGATTGTTATAAAATACCTGTTATATGATAGCAAATTTTGAGCTCATAAGGTTGTACATTTATCAGGAAACATATATTGCCCAATTGGGAGATTGTTGGATTAAAATCCTCAATTATGGAAACATATTTATAATGTATAATGCTATTCTAAAGTGTGATACAAAATTAAGTGAACAATTATGTTATAAGTGTCATAGGTATTAAAGTGTCATTGAAATAATGTGTAGATGCCATAAGTTATATTTATAATTTGATGAGGGGCCAAATTATAAATATCCAACACTTATTTAATAATCAGTTATTTAAAAATAGGTAGTAGTCCCCAAGAAATAGATATATCTCGTATTTCTTTTCCATCCACATTAAAGAGTTATACAAAGAGAAAAACTATTTCTTGGAAGATCAAAAACCTTTTGGGCAAAACTATTTTTTTGGAAGATCAAAAACCTTTTGGGCAATTTTCAACAATGGATTTAGGTACACTTCTGTATATAGTTTTGTTCATAATGATCTAACATGATAATTCCTGATTTATATATAATTCTTTTGATACTTGCAATTTTTATTTTCATTTTTCTTAAAAATAATTTTTAAAATTTTTATCAAACATTGTTTTTATTATTTTCATTTTTTTCATAAGAAAAAAACAAAAACAATTTCTACTTTTGAAAACAAGCCCATTCAAATATATGGGAAAGTATGTTTTCAAAGATATATCTCTATTCACCATTTTCAATTATATATTAAAGATTTAATATACGTTTGGTTTGTGAAATCTTACATTTCCAATATAGTGTAAGATTTCGAAATGTGATTATATGCTTGAAATTCTAAAACTTCCCTTCGAGATAGCAATTTTGCATTTTCAAAAGTGTCAAAATTCTAAAACATAGGTGTTGATCTCAATACATATCTTCTTTTAAATAATCTTACATTTCGATCAGAATATAAAATTTTCGATTATTTTATTTTATTTTATTTTTTTAATCCATTTAACATTTTTATGTAAATAAAATATTAGTCTAATTAAAAATAAAAATACATATTTTACCATGAGTCTATTTTACCATGAGTCTCTTGCGTTTTTAGTAAAACTAACCTAATTTTTTTCATCTAATGCTATTCTACTCAAAATTTATTAATATTTCTTACAGGCCAATATAGGTATTCAACAATTATTTGGTGTGGAACTTTTTATTTCATAAATGGGATTGAAATATGTTATTTATTTATTTATTTATTTTTAATATTTCACTGTTAATGTATTAAATAATTATTTATATAACATAATCATTTTTTTGGGAAAATTTTGGTTTCACTCCCTTTTCAGGATGCATTTTGTTGGTTGAATATTATATTACAACCCATAATGTTACATTGTGGAATAAGATTATGTTGTTTGGATTCTCAACATTACAACCATCTCGTAGTTTTACATTCTCAAATATTGTTAAGATGTAATCTAATACGTAATTTCATTACGACCCATTTCTTAGGTTATCTTAGATTACAAGAGTAATGTTGAATTTTGTAATAATTTACCTTTTTTTATTATTTTAATCAATTTAAGTTTATTATTTTAATTAATTTAAGTTTTTTTCACAATAAAATTTAAGACTAATACAAAATAAATATATCTTTTGTTTCTTAATGAAATAGTAGATATCATGCTTTAAAATTATAATTATTATATTTACTCTAATAATTTATTTATTTGTATATTAATTATGGTTAAAATATAATTATGGTTGGTATTGTAATCACTTTCATGAATTATTATAATTATGATTTAAAATTTTATTTCAACATCATAATAAGTATATAATTTGTAATAAAAAATTGTAATAGTTTATCATAATTTTATGAAAATTGAGGCTAAAAAAATTAAAAGAACTAAACTTGTTGAAAATATTCTATAATAAGGACAATTTAATAGATAATGTTGCTAGGTTACATTTCATCAACCAAACACTTGAATCTTACATTGCAGTTGAATTAACCAAACAAGATAATATAACATAGTATCATTGGTCTTACATTTTCATAATCCTACGTAATCTTTCTTTTCTTGAAGCAAATGCCCCCTCATAATAATAGCATTTGAATTCTCTAAAATATTTAGATTCAATTGTTCGAAAAAACGATGTTAAATGGTTATTTGATAGAATTCAGATGTTAGAATCAAGGCATGATCAAAATAAACTTCATAAGTTATCTAATTTTACATTTCGTCGTTCAGATATTGAAATATCATATTTTAACTAAATAAATCTAAAAAGTAAAATAATCACTACAGCAAAACAGATTTTTAGTGGCGTTTTTTAGGCCTATAGCGGTGCTTATAATAGTAAGCGCCGCAAAAAAACGCTGCTATAGATAACGCCACTAAAATTTGCGGCGTTTTTTCACATAAACGCCGCTAAATGTCATGTACCTTTAGCGGCGCTTTTCCTACAAACGCCGCTAAAGGTCATGACCTTTAGTGGCGCTTTTCCCACTAACGCCGCTAAAAAAATGACCTTTAAAAAAATTATTTTAATTAAATAAACATTTATTTCTATGATAAATATTATATTATGTTTTATTTTTGAAATTTGAACTTCAAACTATATATTTTTAAGGATAAATAAAAAAAATACTGTTTAAATTAAATTTTCTATGAAAATTTTAACTTTAAAACTAAATATAAAAATTGATGAATTTAAATTTAGAATTTAAAATAATAAATTAATAACACAATTAAAATCTAAAAGTTAGAACTCAAGTTATCTTAAATATTAAAATAAAAATAAAAATATAGAATCAAAACTAAAATAAATAATAAAAATTAGATTAAATATAAAGATATAAATAAAATACAGCAAGTCCAAATACAACATCTTGTTTGCAAACCTAAACAACATTGAAAATTAGAAATTTGGTCTTTTATAAAAAGACAAATTGCTAAGTTTTGAACTAGGAATTCTAATACCTCAGAGGACAATGCAAAGTTTAAAGCTTCATAAACTACACCCTCATCAGGACAAGATGCCAATGAGCCTACAAACAGAGGGGAAAAAATATTATAGATTTGAAAAGGCTGTGCATAATATGTACCTACAACATATCATAAACTACTACTACTACTACTACTACTACTACTACTACTACTACTACTACTACTACTACTACAACAACAACAACATAGTAATCAATTTAAAATTAAGTAATGAAATTTCCGTAAATTGCAACCTTTGTCTGAGAATTAACAATTTGTACAGTATTTTAGTATATTCAGTGAGTAATGCTCGTTTGAACAACTTTCAGTAGAACTAGTAGGTATGACTCAATAGCGCATACGTTTCAGTTGATTCAGTAGGTATGGCTCAATAGCGCATACGTTTCAGTAGATTCAGTAGGTATGGCTCGATGGCGCATACGTTTTAGTAGATTCAGTAGGTAATGCTCATTTGAGCTTCATTCAGTATATTGGTGGATATCGCTCATTGAACTTCATTCGGTATATATTAATAACATTCAATAATGGTATATTAACAAAGAATATAAAGATTATTAGAAGCTTAAATAAATGCACAACTTATAGGATTGATTTGCAGTAATGGCTCATAATATCTCAATCAGTGATTGATGTCATTTCAATTCATTATTTCTATTTCCAATCACACATATCAATATAATCCAACATTATGTAATTAAGTTCATATAATACATATATAAATGTACTAAAATTAAACCGAATGAACATACTTGACTAAATTGCAACAATGACAAAGGTACAGGGACTATTCGATAATTTTCTCTTTTCTCGGTTTTCTACTCGTTCTTGATCTAAAAATAACATTTCATCTAATTAACTAATTCCAAGAGTAAAATTAACTCATTTTATGCAATTAAGTTAGAGAGTTACACAGGTAAAGGACATAGGCGTGTCTTGGCCGTGTGAACCATATGATATTTCAACACGTGCATAACATGGAGACACACGGGCGTGTCCCCTAGACCACACGGGTGTGTGGGTACTGTTCATAAGGAAAATTTTGAAAAAAAATTCGTAGTGATTTTAAATTAGTCCCAAATTGATTTTAATGTTAATATTGGCCTTCGAGGGCCCATTAAAGGGATGATATGTTAAATTTATGATAAGTGTAAACAATTATTTTAATTAATGACTGTAATTGAACTGTATTGACTGGTAATGCCCCGTAATCTTATTTTGGGGACAGATAAGGGTTAGGGTATGTTACACTTAGTCGTATCAAAGCTTTTCAGGTTTAGCCGATTCTCGGACTAAATCGAGCTCAACATTGAGTCTAGAGGTACATGCCATAATTGAGTCGAATTGAGTCGGGATTGGATGCTGATATATTTGTTTATTTCTGTTTTATATTTGAAAATGTTAGATGAACATATTGATGGTATTGATTATGAAATTTATACTGGAGACAAAAAAGTCTCGTGAATTAAGAGTCGGTAACACTGAGTATTAACTCAATGGGTAATTAACTACTGAATGTTGAATAGTGTAATGTTAGAGAAAGAGATAATACATAATTATTTAGAATTATAACTGATGCTCTTTAATGAGTAGAAGGAACTGTATCTTCTACGATATCCATCTCTTCTGTTTCTCAATCGGTTCCCTAAGTGTTTCAAGGTACAAAGCTTGTCTGAACGAGTAAGTTATCTGTTGTTAATAATCTGTATATATAGTGTGGAAGAATTGAGAATTACAGCTGAAAATGATCTTGAAAGAACAGAAATTTGGTTAGAGAATATTATTAAGTTTATAAATGAATTGTTTTGTTCACCGATTAAATGTTAGAAATGTATGATATTTCTGTTAAAAGATTTAGCTTACTAGTGGTGAAAAATATTAATTTATGTTGTGATTAAGAAAGGGTTATTTGGAAATTTTCCAAAATGAGTTCTGAAGGAAATATATATCAGTTAGGGAATTCTTGATCAGAAATGTAAAGAATTCTTGAAGCTTAAATAGAGTCATATGACTGTAACTATGTATGAAGGGAATTTGTTTGATTGAATAAATATATCAAAGGGTGTATTATGATAGAAACCGTAATGTACAAGTTATTTGAAGATGGTTTAAATGAAGACATAAAGCCGAAGAGCCTAATAAAGAGAAAAGACAGATTGAAATGGAAATTAGAATTTCAAGTAAAAGATTGAGATACCCGATGCTTTAGTTCAAGATATTGAGCTACATCTATAGTAATTGTGGAAAATGTTAGAAACACTAAGTTCAAATGCGAGTATTGTAATAAACTACATTTTGGAGAATGTAGAATAAAGAATGTAATATATGTTGGATATAATTCTTTTGATCATTATCTTAATGATTGCTCGAAGAAAGTTGAGAAAAATATTATTCAAATTTCAAGACCAAGTAACACAGTTATCATAGGTAGATCACCCTATAACCTCGAAAATATGAGTGAAAGTCGAAGTGTGACAAAGTACTTCATTGTAAAATCTGGAGAATGAACATCAGCTAGGGTATATGTTAATCGAATATAAGAAAAACATTTCTCTACTGGAAGTCATTGTTGGTACTTCTTCTTTATCGATAATGATATAATTATTTTAAATTGATCTTAGTTTGACTTAATCCTATGATTACATGAATTCAGTATCTACTAAAGATTTTCCTATTGAGTTCACTGAATTTTTGGTGAAAGAATCAAATTTTTCGGATCAATATTTATTGGTTGATAAAATCTACAGGGACTGTCTGATAATGAAACTACGGTATTGTTTTCTAATTGATTTGATATCATTACTATTTGATGTGATTTTGAAAATGGAATGATTAATTTTGTATGATGTTGTGATAAATTACAAGCAAAAGTATATTATATTGCAAAGTCGGGATGATGAAATATTTTGTTTTGAATCAAAGAAGATTGAATGATTTGTCTATTGTGATATTAATCATGTCAAAACAGAAATGTGTCGGAAAGGGTTATGGTACTTACTCTGCTTATATATATTGGATATTAAAGCATTTAAGTTAAAGTTCAAATCAGTGGCAATAGTATGTTAAAAATTCTGATGTGTTTCTAGAAGAGTTACCTGAATTACTATTGGTTAAAGAAGCTGAATTTGCTATAGATCTTGTGAATAAAATGATAGTGAAAAATATATTTGAAATCAGAGGTTTTCTGAGACTAGTCAGTTATTATCAGAAATTTGAAAAAGGATTTTTGGATGAACGGTTATTACAGAAAGATGTGGAATTAGAATGACCTGATAAATGTCAGCAAGGTTTTGCTTCGTTGAAAGTTCAGTTAACTGAAGCCCTACATTTGGTTTAGTTTGAAATTTGATAAAGAAACTTGTGATTTACAGAGATTGAAACACCCCAAACCCGGCCTGAACGTTATGACCAAATCTGGCGATGTCACATTGAGGTATTTTTTGTAAAGTGTGATATCGTTGAAAAACCCATTCCCTATTTAACCTCTTTGTATGATCTTTAAGATGATTTTAAGACGTGTCGTTCATTTTCAAAATGTGAGTCGTTTGTCAAAAAGTTAATCATATTAAAATGGCATTAATTTTTAAGACATTATTTCTCGCGAAAGCTCTTAAAATAGGTTGCGTATTCGTGTTATCTTTGAAAAACATTTATCTTTTTTAAAACTCATGTCTTTTCCTACTGCTAGCAGTTATAATCAAAACAAATAAAAATCTCAAATTAAAAATAAAAATCCAAATAGGCCTTATTACAATAAAAAAAATATACCCCAACTAGTCATACTTATAATCAAAATCAAATGCAAAAATAATAGCAGTTGTGTGGCCACCTCTAAGTCCCCTGTTGCACCGATCCACCAAAGTCTGAGGATTTCCTGCGTAGATAAACAGAAGGGTGAGTTTACGAAAACTCAGTGTGTAATCCCATATCAATCAACCATACAATGAGCAAATATAGTCTGGGCCTAAGCCCATTACAACATCGATATCAATTTGGGCCTGAGCCCATCTTAGTGACAGTATCGGTACAGATATGCAATCAAGAAATCCTACCCAACCAGCCTCTACAATCCATCTCCATCCAACCCTACACTCCATGTGGGGATATAATCAACCCACCCATCCCTATACTCTAAGTAGTACTGGTTGCGGCACTAATCAGTATTTGCAGCAGAGCTGCCAGTATAGTACACTTCCTCCAATCATATTAAACCCATCCCCATGCAACATGTCATGTCATATCATATCATAATGTTACACATGAACTCGATGCAGTTAAAATAGCATGCTAAATATAGTCATACATGAATATAGATCCATACACCACATAGGGGTAAAATAATCATTTTAACAAATAGGGGGTCTAGGTCAACTTACTGATGATCATTTTATGAACCACTAAACTAGACTACGATCACGACTAAGGCAAGCGCACCTATCGAATGGTAGTATAGTCACGGTGAGTCTAGAGTATCGTATCCATAAGGACTAAAAGTACTAGTATTAACTATCTTTCTATTATTTAGCCTAAAATAAAAGGGGTTTGTTTTAATCTAAATTTAACTAAACTAATTAATTAATGAACGTGACAGAGAGTGAAGAAAGTAATCTAGTAAGCCAATAATAAAGACAATACCCAAGGAAGAATACACCTAGACTTCACTTATTATTCCGATTCTGAATCTAATGATTTATTCACTTGTCTTGATCCGTAGAAATCCCTAAATTATGTTATATCTCTTTCGAGACTACTAACAACTGACTCTAGGTTGATTAATTGAAATCTCTTTCTAATTAAAACCTCTATTGTCATATTAACTTGATCTATGAATTCCCTTATTAGATTTGACTATAATCTGACAGATTTATGTCGCCCTATTTCTAGGGTTGCATGCAACTCCGCTTAATTATGTGAGATCTACTCTTAAACAGGGACTTTTGCTCCATTGAATAAGCACATCAACTTGAATTAATATCTTGAAAATATTAAAACAAGAATTAAGAAAACATAATTAAGAACAAGAACAAGTATTTATCATTAAACTTAGAATATTAAATAATAAGATCCATCTTAGGTTTCATCCTCCCCAGGTATTTAAGGAGTTTAGTTCATAATGTAGTAGAAAAACATCTCAAAAATAGGAAAACAACAAAACATAAAGAAACTCAAAAACTTCGAGAGAGAAATTGGATGGAGATCTTCAGTCTTGAGGCAATCCTACTTCCAAGCTAAATCCGTTGGCATTCTTTGAGTAATTCCTATCTTCTACTCTGCGTGTCCCCCTTAGATCCTCTCCTAGTATGTTTAAATAGACTTTGGAATGCCCAAAATAGCCGAAAATTAGCCTTTTCTGAGTAGCATTAAAATAGGTTTCGACAGGGACACGGCCGTGTGGCACGCCAGTGTGATGGTGCTTAAGCCGTGTGCAATTCTGATATGGTTTTAAGTCGACACAACCATGACACATAGGCGTGTGGTCTGTCTATGTGTCTCACACGGGCATGTGATTATCCGTGTGGAAGTGTTTGGCTCGTGTGCAGCACTGAAATAAACTTATTTTGCCTCTTTTTTGGCCTTTTTCTTACGCTTTTCGCTTTCCTACTCTCATTTGGATATAAAACATGAAATTAAAGGATTAGGAGCATCAAATTCACTAAATCTTATGATAAATCATCCAAAAATATGCCAAGCATGGGATTAAAATATGTTACTTTTGAGGTTTATCAAATATCCCCACACTTAAGCACTTGCTTGTCCTCAAGCAAAATCCTCAACTCACAATTAAAATGCATTCTTCTCAACTTATAATTATTATCAATAATGTTTCGAAATAATTCACAAATAATCATACATTGAGAATTCAACTAAAAGAACATCAAAGTTTCAAACAATCCAAGTTGATCATTTTAATCATAAAATCATAGGTATTTCCCTTTATCTAAATAATTACCTTTAATTCCAAATCGACAAGAGTTGACATCCTTACTAAAGATTCAATCAAATCACTCAAAGTGTTTAAGGTTCAACAGTTAAGCACTCATTAGTCAAACATCAAAAGTTATTACCATAGGCTTGCATGAAAATCAAATCTCCACCACTATAAATGAGAATGATACACAAATCAAAAGGTCTTTAGCAAGGTTGTAATGAGGCTTGGGCTAAAGGTGTGGATGAAGGCTAAAAAAGAGAGTTAGAATCGAGATCAATTTAATAAATTACCAACCTTATAAAAATAAAGCTAATTACTGGATTATAAACAAGTGCCAAACTTATTACGAAAGGATAACAATAAGTAATTACATGAGTATATAAATATACATTTTTTTAACAATAATAGAAGATACATAATACGAAATAATTCAACAACTGAAATGGACGAAAATAGTTAGGTAGCTAATCAAATCAATCTTGATAAAAAGGGAGTCAATGAAAAGGAAGAAATTCTTAACGAATCAAAAAGGGTTAAGTTGTGGGTTAACATTTAATGGGAAAATATCAAGAAATGGTGTTTTAAGGCTCAAAGGGGTTCACTAAGGGTTAATTATGTGGGTAGGCTTTTTATGGAGTGAGTGGGTTAAAACCTAAGTGCCTTTATCATCTCAGTATATCAAATCAAAAGTGTGGTCTCGATATGTATAATCGATGCAAGTTCTAGAATAACAAATCAGTATTGACTCACTCATAACTATCAATAAAAGTGAGCAAGAAAAATGCATGCTCTAAAGGCTCAAAATCTCACAAAAATTATGGGCTTTTTATGTCAATCCTGTAAACTTAAAATTTCAAGATAATACCTCAATTCCGGGAAACAACCTAGCAATTTTAATTCTCAAAAGTCACTTATCATGCTTCATTCTCTAATGTCTTAAAGTTTAAACAATCAATGCACAATTACCTATTATTTAATCTAAAGCATATCAATAAAAATCATAAATCAATCAAAATTCACTCTAATAGTAACATGAGAAAATTATTTGATGACAAGATAAAATTCAGGGATTGTCAAATAACAATACGATTAACCTCCCCACACTTAAGATGTAAATTGTCCTCAATGTACAAAGATAGATGACAACAATATAAACAGGATATCAGAAGAGAGGGAGAAAATTGAAACTGTCCTGAAAATTGGATGAAAAATCCCAGAATAGTGAAGAGTTGAGATGTAGGCAAAGTGAATATTAGTGCATGATTCTGAGCAACTAAAGAAAATAAAACACAACTGTTGAAGAAGATTAGAGGGTTACTCGATAAAAGCCATAAATATAAAATTAGTTCAAAAAAAAAAGAGTATCTAAAAGCAACATAATAAAAATAAAAATAAAAATAAAAATAGAAGTAAAAATAAAAAATAAAAATAAAAATAAAAAATAACATAAGTGGACTCAAAGGTCCTCATCATCAGATTGATCAGTGCCACGAGTCGATGGCGTTGGAGGAGTGATGTGAAGGTACTGATAGATCTGCTGTAAAGTCGCACCAATGTTGTCGAACCTCTGGAAACACTGCTGTTCGAATCGAGTAAACCGCTTCAAGAGGTTAGCAAGGGTAGCCGCAGAATGAGTAGGGTGGTGACTCGAATGTGGCGGTGGCTGTGGTGGGTCCTCATGATAGGGAGGAACATCATCAGTGACGTCCTCTGGGTCATGCTGAATGTAACACCCCTTACCCATGTTCTAAGCCGGAACAAGGTACGAAATATTACAGATCACGAAAACATGAAACCACACATTTACCTGATCTTACATAATTAATTCCTCTAGCTTGAACAAAATAGATAACATTAACAGATCTACATAAGTACAAGTAAATTATCAAATTTTGAAAAGTAATATTTTAAAATAAATTAATTATGACATATAACAAAATGATTCAGCCCTCTTTACATGCCATAATTCCAAAATAGTGTTTACAAAGTACCAAAAAGTATTGATAGTGTGGATGGGTCTCCGACGATCTCCAAATCTTGAGCTGGCTTAGTAATTCTATAAGAAAAGAAAAAGAAAATAAGGTAAGCATATAGCTTAGTAAGTAAGTACGAAATTGATATTCAATTTGTCAAAGTAAAACAATCATACTAGTATATAATCACATATTCAGGATAGGCTGTTTTCTGGAGTCCTGGTTTAAAAAAAAAAATCATATCTCAAGCTAAAAAACTCAAAATCCAATTCTATAAATTTTTCCTGAAACTAGACTTATATTTGTACTTACTAATTGTTTTCTAGAATTTTTGGTCAGGAAAATTAGTACAGTTTATTAGTTAAAGTCTCCCCTGTTTCAGGGTACAACTACTCTGACCCCTGTGCACTACGAACCAAATTTCTTCCTGTAAAGAATTCCAACGACCATGCCGTTTGTTTTCAATAAAAATAGACTCAATAAGGAATTTATGAATGTAAGATATGACTCTTAATAATTTTTGTAAAATTTATGGTGAATTTCTAAAATCAGAACAAGGGATCTCAAATTCATTCAGACCCTATTTCACAAGAATTCAAATATCACACAATATAGAATTATTTTTCTTCTTCTGTTTCTTTTATATGAAAATAGACTCATTAAGCTTTATTTTCATATATCATTTGCATTTTTATTCAACTTCCACGATTTTTGGTAAATTTTTAAAATCATGTAACTGCTGCTGTCCAACACTGTTTTATTTCTAACATTCACTCTTGCATAATTTCACTTAGTCCTTTTTGTTATACCAGAATTCACTCAATTATCGAGCACATAGCTCCTAAATTTTCATAAACATAAATTTGCACATATCCACCTTATAATAACTTTCACATATTACCACTTTATCGATTTTCCCCGTTGAACTCAACGGAAAAATAAAAAATATACCATTGTTTACACATATTTCCCCCTTTCCACACTTATAGCCGAAGCTATCTGATACGCATAGTAGCCTGCACTTAGTACTAACACGTGATCGAGGTCATTGAGTACGCATAGTAGCCTGCACTTAGTACTACACATGCGACTTAACAGTATGGTAGACGTAGTAGCCTGCACTTAGTACTACACATGTGTATTCACAATGGGTCATTCATATTTTTCTTGTTCCAAAGGTTCAACCGGAAAATTCTTTCCTTTTTCACTGTTAACACTTATTCATAATCTAATTAAATTTGCAAATTTCCATCATTTAATCATTCTATGGACAGTCACCAATTCATATGATAACAACACAAAATAACATAAAAAAATCGATAAATTATTCATGTACGAACTTACCTCGGTGCAAACTTTAGAAATATTATAATTTAGTCCGAAAGTTTTTCTTTTCCCTGATCACGATCGATTCCACGTCTTTCTTGATCTATAACAACACATTTAGCTCATTTAACACTCATACTATTTATTTCAATCCAAAAATCATATTATGGAAAAATTACGTTTTTGCCCCCTAACTTTTACAAAATTACGATTTTTCCCCTAGGCTCAGAAATTTAATTTCAGCCCTTATTCTTATGTTTTATGACATTCTAAACATTTTTCTCTTCTATGGAAACATCAAATTCTCACTCTAACATATACTTATGAACATTAGGTATTTTTACCAATTAAGCCCTTTTACTCGTTTTCACTCAAAACCGAGAAGCACAAGTTGTCTAACATAATTTAAAACCTCATATTCTATCATAAAACACCAAAATACACAAATTTCACCTATGGGTATTTTTCCAAATATGAACCCTAGGTTGAATTATTGCTAACATAAGCTAAATCGGGCTTCCGAGATTTCAAAAACATAAACATCATTAAAAACGGGGCTTGAAATAACTTACTATGAAGCTTGAAAGTTGAAGAAACCCTAGCTATGGAGGAGAGAAAAATTCAGCAGCAACTAATTGAGAAGATGACCATTTTTGTGTTATTTTTCCCATTTTATTTCATTAAATATACAAATGACCAAAATGTCCTTACTACTAAACTTTCCAAAAATTCCATCCATGTCCAATTTTTGTCCATAAACTTAGAAATTGGTCAAATTTCTATTTAAGACCTCTTAATTAATATTCCAAAGCAATTTCATACTAAAAACTTCTAGAACACAAGTTTTGCAAATTATTCGATTTAGTCCCTAATCTCAACTTAAACGTTTAATGCATAGAATTTCATCACGAAATTTTAACTCAATCATGAAATCATATCATAAACCTCAAAATAATTATAAAACAATTATTTCTATCTCAGATTTGTGGTCATGAAACCACTATTCCGATTAGGCCCTAATTCGGGTTGTCACACTGAATGTCAGACTGGACTAGTCTGTACTGATGGGGGTCCACTCCACGTTGCTGCTCAATCATCCTTATGTGGATCATGCTCGAGATGTCCTGGGGGGCATTTTACCGACTGGGGTAAGGGTCGAGGACTACTCCGGTGTGTCGAGTAAACTGAAGTGTCGAGCGAGACGAGTCACGTAAGGGCCGAGAAAGATGGGGCCCTTCTTATGGCGTTCAGTCTGATTGCGGCAAGCGAGCGCAATGAAATATAACAAGTCAAACACATGGTTGGTAGTCATACTCCATAGGAAATTGGCGTCATAGGTACTAACTACTCCAGTGCTCTCTCTGACCCGTCAAAGTGTGAGCTAGGAATGCATGAATATATCGTAGGGCCAGAAAGAGGTGTGTCGCCTTCGAGTGACTTGTGTCATAGTTAGTCAGGTCGCTTGTGAGCTCAACCCAACATCGCGAGGGTGAGTAATGAATATGTCGATGAGGGCGGAGAAAGTTCTCGGCGTTCATGAACTCCTCTGTGTAAAGTTCCAAAGCAGCACTGAATTCTGGGACACTCATGTGTCACACCAACCCGCCAAGGCGAAAGGTGATTATGCCTAGCTCGTCATGGACTGACGTGACTTGCTGGACTGAAAATGTGATACCGAACTCTAAGGTGAGCTCCGAATAGGTGGGCTCGATAATGGTGAAGAATCTATCCCATGGGGCTGTGGTAATAATCACGCGCACATCATCAGCCAAACGGACCTGCTCTAGCGTGGCCCAATCAACGTAGTGACCCACACCGAGGGGTTGTACTCGATGAAGCTGGTACAGTTCCTCTTGAGGGCCCGCTGAAAATTAGAGATAAGGGTGACGAGCCTCGACAGATGCGCTAGAGGAGGAGGTCCCACCGGGGCCCTTTCGCTTTTTCAAAGTAGGGATGACTTTGTTCTTGCCATGAGTGTTCGTCATAGTGTGCCTACAATAAAACAATCAAAATACTTAATATGGACCAACCAATAAGGAAGATATAGA
This sequence comes from Gossypium longicalyx, assembly GCA_025698465.1. NCBI lineage: Eukaryota > Viridiplantae > Streptophyta > Magnoliopsida > Malvales > Malvaceae > Gossypium > Gossypium longicalyx. The sequence continues at coordinate 13,266,844 of CM047000.1, forward strand.
CTAATAAGAGATCAAAATCAAAGTGTATCTCAGCAATTGAATTAAAGAAATTTGCCTTTAACATAACACACTACTAGCCAAGAATGCAAGCTACCACATAGAAATCTAATATCAATAAATAATATGATATTGGACAATGAAAAATAAAGATGAAAAAAATAAAAATTAATAATAATAATAATATAGTGTTTTTGAATGAATAGAATAAAACAAACAAGATAAAATAGAATGATTAACATGCCCATGATTATATGAAGAATAACATAATCAGTATCCAATAAACCAACTAATTAAGAAAAATGAAAGAAACAAGTGAAGAAAAGGTAAGAAAGAAATAGCAAGAATAATAATAGTAATAAAATAAATAAAATAAAGAGTATATATAAAAAAATGAATAAAAATAAATTGGGGGGGAATGGAAAACCGATAATAACAGTGAAGGTGATGATGTGCAGTGATGGCTGGTGGTCAGACGGTGGTGGGGTGAGGGGGGCATGTGGCTAAGTTTGTGGTGGTTGAGGAGGGGTACGGGGGAGGGGATCGTCGGGTGGTCGGTGGGAAAAGGAAGGGGGCGAATGGGGAGGGAGTGATGAGGGTGTAGGAAGGGGGAAGGAGAAGAAGGTATGGGGAAGAAGATGGGAGAGAAGAGAAAAAAAAGAAGAGAAAAGAGAAGAAGAGAGAGTATGTCGGCGCGATGGATGGTGATGGTGGCTGGAAGGTAGGTTGCGGCGGAAGCTAGGTCTCTTGGAACTTTGGGAGAAAGAAGACAAAACAAGTGAAGAGGAGTTAGGGTTTGGTGGGGGTTTATGGTGACACGGTTGTGTAACAGTCCGTTTTGGGCCACACGGCCTTGTCACACGCCCGTGTGGATCGAAATTCAGACCGTGTTCATCGAGAAAGTAATAACTTACTCGTCACATGGCCTCGGACATGCCCATGTGTCCAATCCGTGTGGTTCACATGGCCATGTAAGACATCGTTCACTTCTTCCACACCCGTGTGGTATACCACACGCCCGTGTGTCTGAACACACGACCGTGTTTCTCACCCGTGGAGCTCTCTAACTTGTTTAAAATTTGAAAATTTAGCTCTAGTTTTCACACGGCCTAGGACACACCCATGTGATCTCCCACACGCTCGTGTGTCTGAACACACGGTCATATGATTAGCCCGTGGAGCTCCTTGATTTGTTTGAAATTTAAAAATTTAGCTACAGTTTTCACACGGCCTAGGACACGCCCGTGTGTCCAGGTTGTGTGGTTCACATGGCTGTGTCGCACGGCCGTGTGGATTTATCTCAATCTGTGTGCATGTCGATTTTTGGGAAATTTCAGCCCTGTTTCCACATGGCCAAGGACACGCCCGTGTGTCTAGGCCATGTGGGTGTAAAACCTGCACTTAAAACATGAAAATTAGAAAAAACTAAGCTATTTAGTGGTGTTAGTGCTCGAGTTGCCTCCTGAAAAGCGCTTATTTAGAGTCTAAGCTCGACTCACCTCATATTTGCATGGTTATGGTGGTTCACGAAGTCGAAACTCCTCTTTCGTGCTATCAATTTTATCAAAATAAGGTTTGAGTCGAGTACTGTTTACCTTGAAAGTGCCAAAATCAGAATGCGTTACCTCGACTGTACCGTATAGGAAGACATTTAGTATCATGAAGGGAATTGCTCTGTTACGCTTAGAATTGGTAATACGAGGGTCTGCATCATCCAGCAGTACCTTGTCTCCAACCTTAAATTGATTCGTTTCATCTGTAGGCTCGTCATGGATTTGCTTTGGTTCCTCTTGTCCTCTCAGTTTCTCCTTAACTTGTGTCAGCCATTCATCCAGTTCCTCAATTTGTAATCTTCTTTCTTTAAGAGACATCCTGTTGGTATTGAATAAGTTTGACCGTGGCTCTATCACGTCTTTGCGAGGAATTTCTTGCACAGAGAGTTGAGTTGTAATGTTACTCAGGTCAAAATGACTTGTAATATCATCTCTATCACTAGACTTTTTAACAGAATCACGAGCTTGGAGGATAATTGTGTCATCTCCTACACGAAGTGTGCGTTCACTTGTTCCAACATAAATGATAGATCTAGCAGTTGCTAAAAAGGGTCTGCCTAAAATTAAGGGTACGTCACTGTCCTCATCCATGTCTAAGACAATAAAATCGACTGGGAATATGAATTTGTCAATTTTAACAAGCACATCTTCAAAGATACCCCTAGGAAATCTAATAGTTTTATCAGCTAATTGTATGCTCATCCTAGTTTGTTTAGGTTTCCCTAGTCCTAGCTGCTTAAACATCTTGTAGGGCATGACATTAATAACTTTCCCCTAAATCAGCTAAAACATTATTAACATTCAAACTACCAATTAGGTAAGAAATCGTAAAACTCCCTGGATTTTTCAGTTTGTTGGGTAGCTTGTTTTGTAAAATAGCTGAGCAAATAGCATTTAACTCCATATGGGATGACTCATCTAACTTCTGTTTGTTTGCTAAAAGTTCTTTTAAAAATTTAACTACGTTTGGCATCTGTGAAAGAGCTTCAATAAACGGTAAGTTAATATGTAATCTTTTGAGTAGTTTAAGGAATTTACCGAATTGTTCGTCTGTGTGGTCTTTTCTTGTCGCATTGGGGTATGGCACATGAGGTCTATATTCTTTGCTTACCGGATTTTGTGTACCATGACTCACCTCAACCTTACCATTGCTTACCACAGCTTCTTGCCTCATTTCAAATTTAAGTTTAGCTAACCCTTTTCTGTCATGTACAGTGATGGCATGGAGTTGCTCCATTGGGTTAGTTTCTGCATTACTGGGCAAGCCACCTTGCGGTCGTTCAGAGATCAACTTAGCAACCTGACCTATCTGAGTTTCGAGCCCTTAAATCGACGCTTGTTGATTTTTAAGTGATGTCTCGATATTCTAAAAATGAGTTTCTAATACCGAGATAAATTTTGTAAGCATTTTTTCAAGGTTCAGCTTTTTCTCCTGTTGGTAAGGTGGTTGTTGAAAACCTAAAGGGTGTTGTGCCATTTGATTCCCTTGACCACCCTACGAAAAATTAGGATGGTTCCTCCAACCTGCATTGTAAGTGTTACTATAAGGGTTATTTTGAGGTCTAGAATTGTTACCCATATAGTGGACTTGTTCTCCCTCGGTGCTGGGGTTGAAGGATGGATAGTCTGTGTTGTGCATCCCTCCTCCATTTGAATCACACCTCATCACTGGATGTGCCTGAGTAGAATTATACAAACCATCAATCTTTTTATTCAATAGTTCTACCAGGTTAGATAGCATAGTGACTGCGTTGAGGTTGAAAAAACCAGCTACTTTTTTCGGCTTCGTTCTCATAACTTGCCACTGATAGTTGTTTAGTGACATCTCTTCAATAAATTTGTAAGCCTCTTCAGGTGTTTTGTTGTTTAAGGTTCCACAGGCAACTGCATCAATCAGTTGCCTTGTTGAGGGGTTCACATCGTTGTAGAAGGTCTGAACCTGTAACCATAAAGGTAACCCATGGTGAGGGCACCTTCTCAATAAATCCTTGTATATCTCCCATGCATCATAAAGTGTTTCTAATTCCATCTGCACAAAAGAAGAGATATCATTTCTCAATTTAGCCGTTTTAGCCAGTGGAAAATACTTTAGTAAAAACTTTTTGGTAATTTTTTCCCAAGTAGTGATTGACCCTCGTGGTAACGAGTTCAACCACTGTTTAGCCTTATTCAGTAATGAAAAGGGAAACAAACGAAGGCGAATGGCATCATCAAAAATGCCATTTATTTTGAAAGTATCACAGAACTCTAAGACGTTGGCCAAATGAGTATTTGGGTCTTCATCCTGCAAACCATCAAACTGAACAAACTGTTGAATCATTTGTATAGTGTTAGGTTTCAGTTCAAAATTATTTGCAGCAATTGCAGGTCTAACAATACTCGATTCAGCCACCGCTAAATTAGGCTTAGCATAGTCGTACATAGTATGAGGAGTAGGATTCTGATTCATTGGATTTGCGACAACCACAAGAGGCAGTGGATTATTTTGATTTTTAGCCATCTCCTCGGTATTATTGGTATCGTCCTCGTGCTCTTCCTCTATATACTATAGACTCCGCGTTATTTCTCTACGATTTCTACGAGCTGTACTTTCAATTTCACTGTCAAAAAGTAAAGGTCCTGATGGATTCCTTCTAGTCATAAACTAGAGAAACCTGCCAGAAGAAAATAAAAGATAAGTTAGTAAAACAAAAATAAAAATAAAAAATAAATTGCAATAAAAATAAAAATGGCTAAAGTAATAAAAATCAAGCGTTCCTAATATCTTAGTCTCCGGCAACGGCACCAAAAACTTGATGATCGTTTTATGAACCACGAAACTAGACTACGATCACGACTAAGGCAAGCACACCTATCGAATGGTAGTATAGTCACGGTGAGTCCAGAGCATCATATCCATAAGGACTAAAAGTACTAGTATTAACTATCTTTCTATTATTTAGCCTAAAATAAAAGGGGTTTGTTTTAATCTAAATTTAACTAAACTAATTAACTAATGAACGTGACAGAGAGTGAAGACCTAATGAAGAATCCACCTAGACTTCACTTATTATTTCGATTTAGAATCTAACGATTTATTCAATTGTCTTGATCCGTAGAAATCCCTAAATTATGTTAATATCTCTTTCGAGACTACTAACAACTGACTCTAGATTGATTAATTGAAATCTCTTTCTAATTAAAACCGCTATTGTCGCATTAACTAGATCTATGGATTCCCTTATTAGATTTGACTCTAATCCTGTAGATTTATGTCGCCCTATTTCTAGGGTTACATGCAACTCCGCCTAATCATGTGGGATCTACTATCAAACAGGGACTTTTGCTCCACTGAATAAGCATATCAACTTGAATTAATATCCTGAAAATATTAAAATAAGAATTAAGAAAACATAATTAAGAACAAGAACAAGTACTTATCATTAAATTTAGAATATTAAATAATAAGATCCGTCTTAGGTTTCATCCTCCCTAGGTATTTAGGGAGTTTAGTTCATAATGTAGTAGGAAAACATCTCAAAAATAGAAAAACAACAAAACATAAAGAAACCCAAAAACTTCGAAAGAGAAATTGGATGGAGATCTTCAATCTTGAGGCGATCCTGCTTTCAAGCTGAATCTGTTGGCGTTCTTCGAGTAATTCCTGTGTTCTACTCTGCATGTCCCCCTTAGATCCTCTCCTAGTATGTTTAAATAGACTTTGGCATGCCCAAAATAGCCCAAAATTAGAATTAAAATAAGTCTCAATAAGGACACGGCCGTGTGGCACACCCATGTGATGGTGCCTAGGTCGTGTGCAATTCTAATATGGTTTTAAGTCGACACGGCCATGACACACAGGAGTGTGGTCTGGGCATGTGTCTCACACAGTCGTGTGATTACTTGTGTGGAAGTGTTTGTCCAGTGTGCAGCACTGAAATAAACTTATTTTGCCCGTTTTTGGCCTTTTTCTTGCGCTTTTCGCTTTCCTCCCCTCATCTGGATATAAAACATGAAATTAAAGGATTTGGAGCATCAAATTCACTAAATCTTATGATAAATCATCCAAAAATATGCCAAGCATAGGATTAAAGTATGTTACTTTTGAGGTTTATCACTTACCGACCCAACAGTAGGTGCCATTATGGCCCACACGGCCCATAATGGCATTAGCCATATGTATTACACAGCCTGCCCTAAATTTTTACATGTTCGTGTGGTTTACCTGTGTGGGCCCACATGCCCATGGGGCCCACACGGCCCAATTTGGCCTAGCCCGCGAAAACGCACATGTCCGACCTCAACGATCATACGCCCATGTTTAGCCATACGAACTACCACATGAACGAGTGCACACCCGTATGTCGTCGTCGTTCATTTATTCTGGCTTTTGCCGATTTCCATAGTTGGGATTGTGTTTACACACCTTGTTTGCGAAAGTGTGCAAATAGCCCACGAGCACTCCAAACCTATATTCAATCACAACATTCAGTTAATCGCCTACCAATCGAATTACAAGAACCCTAGCCAAACACTTATCCAAATGATTAATTATCACTTTCCTTGATCAACCGATTGAGGCTTGCACACTTAAACCGTCGCAAGAGACTGACTACTAACCCTTAAAGATTACCTGCATTCCAACTGAATCTTATTAACTATAATTGCTCCCGTAAATAGTATGAACCAAGCGCATAACAAACTTACCAAAAGTGTAAAACCAAGTACAGGAGAAAGAAGAAATCGGCTTACACCCAACACGAAAGCCAAAAGCAGACGATACGCTAGAGGAAAAAGATGGAACAAGTGCACCCCTAGCAGTAATCGGCAGTAAAAGGAAGATGTTAGATGAAAAACTATTACGGCAGAGAGAGAGAGAGAACAACCGTGTGCACCCAAACCCAATTGGTCAAAGAACAATTGGCAAGAAACAAAAGAATAGAGTGAGGGAGAGAGGGAGTATTCGGCCAAAACAACAAGATGGAAAGAGAGGGAAATTGTTAAAACCAAAAGAATTGAGAGAGAGGGAGAAAGAGCATTCGGCTAAAGAGAAAAAAGGGGGAACGACTAATAGAAGACTAGAGGACGAAAAGGGAATCGATAAGCAAAAGAACTGTAGGGAAAAGCCAAGTAAAAAAAATGAAAGATACTAGCAAGAACCCCTAGCACAATTCGGCCTCCAAAAGTGAAAAAAAAGATTACCATAAACCGAAAATAGAGAGAAGAACCAACCGAAAACCGAAATGCTTTAGAGGCAGGAGTTCAAATTCAGCACTAACTCTCCCACTCTTTTCAAAATCCCAAATTTTCCTCCCCAATTCCCTCAAAACCGTCCACTCATTCCTCAACCACCTAATTCAAATTCCACTAAAACTCCTCAGTAGTTCGGGTTGACTAAAACTCCTCCATGGCCTTAGCAGCAAAATAAAACACTCTATTGCGTAAAGTAGGACTCGAACCTCAGACCTCAGGTTACAGTAACACGCCACTCATCCCCTAGATCAGCAGGCCCTTTCTGACATGTTTTACCCATATTTATTTAAAAGCCTACTGACTAGAGACTGAGGTTTATTCATTTAAAACAAAACTTTTACACAAGCCAAAGCTTGAACCCAAGACTTCTCAGACTCTTCCATGGACACTTAACCACTGAAGCAGACATGCATTTGTGTAACACAAACATACGAAAATAAAAATTAAGGATTTTGGAGTGTTACAGAGATAGCAGTGTTTTGATGCAAGAAAGTAAACTGATGGTTTATGTTTTTGGAAAGTTAGAATCACATGAAAAGAATTATCTGATACATAATTTGGAAGTGGTGGCTATTGTCCTTGCACTAAAAGATCATGATTTGATAATTGATTATCATCCAGGAAAGACAAATGAAGTTATGTATATTCAGAATTGAAAGTTTTGTTTTGTATTATAAGTCATGAACACTCGACTATTATTACCTGAAGATGGCTCAATTTTAGTTGAGATAAAAGTTAAACTGACTTCTCTATAGTAGATCTGTAAAGCTTAGAAATGTGATAATAAGTTACCGGTTAAATAGGTATAGTATACAGATGACTTTTGATTAAAAATTTCAGATTAGATCTGATGATTGTCTGCTATTTAGAAATAAAAGTTGTACCAAAGAATTCAGAAGCTTATACAAAAGATTTTGCATGAAATTTATAGTACTACCATGTCTATGCATTCTGAAAGAAATGAATTATACAGTGAATTGAAGAAGATGTGCTGAAGACTTAGAATGAAATGCGATACTTTGAATTTGTATATAAATGTTTATATGTCAGCACGTTAAAATCGAACATCAGATACTGATACCTTCAAAACTGTTACAGTCAGTGATGATACCAGAATGGAAATGAGATAGAATTTCTATGGATTTTGAATTGGAATTACCTCTATCTTCGAAAAAGAAAGATGATATTTAAATAATCGTCAAATGTATTGCGAAGTCTGCATATCTTATTTCAGTATGAATAAATTTCTTACTAATAATTGTCTGACATATAGGTTTCTGAGATTGTTAGGTCACATGGTCTACTAGTTTCTATTATTTCTGATTGAGATACACGGTTTATATTCTGATTCTAGAACAAGTTACAAGAAGATTTGAGATAAACTGAAAGCTGCTTTTGATAGACAAAAATCGTATGTAGACTTAAATGTCGAGATATTGAGTATTTTATCGGTGATAAGGTATTTCTTAAAGTTTCATTTTGGAAGGAAATTTTGAGATTGAGTTGAAAAGGGAAATTGAGTTCTCATTCTATTGGACCATGTGAAATTGTAGAAAAGTCGGACTGGTAACATATCGTTTGGTTTTGCCTTCGAAATTATAGAAAAATTTATGATGATTTTTTTATGTTTTGATGCTCAGAAGATATAGATCAGATCTCCTACATGTTATCTCGACAAAGGATATTGAAAATTGATCTGATTCATCGTATAAAGAAGAGTCGGTTGAGATACTAGCTCGAAAGGTGAATGAATTATGTAATAAATAAGTTCTGTGAGTAAAAGTATTATGGTGAAGTTATAATATTAAGGAAGCAACACGGGAACTAGAAGAAACAGTGAGGTCTCTGTAACCCAACTCTTTTCAAGTAAATTTCGAGAACGAAATTTATTAAGGGAGAGAAATGTAACGACCCGAATTTTTCGGTTATCGAAAAAGTGTATTTTTGGGTCTCCATTTCTGAAAAATGGTAAATATTTATTAGAAATATTTACGAAGTTAATTGTGAGGTTAATTAGATTGTGGGTAGGTGAATAAAGGTTAATTAGGTATAATGATTAAATTGAATAAAGTGTGAAAGTTTAATTATAGATTAAAAGAATATAAAAAGGACTAAATAGGCAATTAAGCCTATTTCAATGAAAGAGGCGGCAATGTGCATAAAAATCTTAGATTTTTATGTTGGTTAAATATTAAATTATATTAAATTTTTAATTATATTAATTATATTATATTATATTATATTATTATGAAATAAATTGGAAATAGACAAGTGTATGGTGATTAAATGATACATATATAATGCATATATTTATACAATTGTAATATATTTATTTAATTACTTTTTATTTAAGTAAATAGATTTTTATATTAAAATATTAAATTATAAAATAAATTAAGATTTTGACAAATATAGGGTGATGATTTAGTACAAGTGTATTAATAAAAATACATACATTTGTAATATTTATATCTAATTAGTAAATAGATATTTATTATTTATTATATAAGATTTTTGTATTATTAACAAATTAAATGGTGACAATAGTAATCTAAATATTTGTATGTAAATAGATATTCATTATAATTATTATTATAATGTATTATTATTAACTAATATATATGTCGTAACCATTTTTTTGTTTGAAAACGATCGACTTTTATTTTAAGAAAACGAAAAACGTGAGAGTCGCCACCAATCTTTTTTTATGAGATGTGAAAGTCGGGACATTGACGGCTCTAGAATAGGCCTTATCAGCTTGAATCCTTGGACAACGAAGCAAGGTTGTATAGTCCTCCACAGTAGGCACCAAATCCACATTCCCAAAGGTAAAACAACTGTAGGCGGGATTCCAAAGCTGAGCCATAGCCCGAAACAAGTGTTTATCCACCTTGATGTCAAGTAGATAGGGAAGATCTCAATAGTTACCGTAGAATAGCTGCTTGATTTCATCGTCCCAATGAACCCATATCTCTTTCAATTCCCGAAGATCATTTTGTGTCACGCTGATATGAGTGAAGTCCCATAGTTCCGATGTGTACCCCTCTACCAAGCTATCACATTTCTCTAATTGTGCTTTCTCTGACCATATTCAGACAGTTGCATTATCCTCCACTTTCTCAAGAAATTAGTTATCCATGGCAAACTCTCTATTTAGTAATCGAACGTGAGTCAACACCTTTTTATGATGAAAATGTCATGCAATCAAAGCAAAAAAAAAACACAAGTTAGTACATTTTATGTGAAACTAAAAATTCAAAGTAAGTAAGAAATATAACGCCTATTCGGGTAACCACTAATGGTTCGGTGCGACTCTACCTAGTATGGGCTCTTATGGATCACTATATGTGGTTTGGTTCTAAAGAAAGGGTACCTGAACCGGTAGATTCCTCGATCCTCACCATTATAGGATCATATGGATCGAGTTCAGTTCAGGGGAATACATTTCCCTATGGCTATACGGAGATGAAAATCTCAAGAAGACATAGGTACAAATGTATCTTGGAAGCGATCCACTATCCTATACGGAGGTGAAAACCTCACGAAGAAATCGTTTCTCACTCCCACTTAAAAGGGTAAGATTGAATGGACATGTAATACACCATGCAAAACATTCCAAGACTCAAACCGCCAAGTAAAAATCACAAAATAACCGATGCAATGCAAAGAAAGGATTGTAATTTTAAATCAAATTATCAATTTTTGACCAATAAGACAAGAATTAATCAAATCGCGGCTTTACTCTCTTATTGTCCCCAGTGAAGTCGCCAAGCTGTCGTAACCATTTTTGTTGTTTGAAAATAACCGACTTTTATTTTAAGAAAACGAAAAACGTGGGAGTCGCCACCAATCTTTTTTTATGAGGTGTGATCGGGTCACTTCATGATTGATTTTTTTAATAAAATGCTTTAATTTACTAAAACAATAATTTTGGCCTACAAATCGAGAAAATGGGTTCGGGAGTCGGTTACATACGAGGAAGGATTAGCACCCTCGCAACGCCCAAAATTGGTACCTAATTGATTAATTAATGTCTTAACGTCGAAAGTTGAAAACTTGAAAAGAATTTAAAATACGATCCTCTCTAAAAAGCTTGAATAAATTAAAACGAGCATTAAAGGCCTTCTCGTCTCGAGATAACAAAATGTCACATCCCGGAAGTTAGGACACGACATTTGAACCCTCGAAAATAAGCTTGCCTTTATTTTATTTTTTAAAAATTTTATGCATTTTAATTTAAAAGGATATCCAATTATTTAGATGCTACAAGGAAAAATTGAAAACCCCGACTTTCTCGAGTTTCTAAACACCGAACATTGCCCTTTTTTATGTTAAATTCATATATTTTAAAATTTAAAAGGATATTTGGCTATTTGGATCCAACGAGAAAAAAATCGAAGCCTCGTAAGTTAGGGTACGATTTCTCAAATTTCCAAAATGCGAAACATTGCCTTATTTCAAGATTTTCCTTTTTACAAATTTAAAAAAATCTATGAAATATTTAAAAAGATATACAATAAATTGATTATATTAAAAAAGATCGTTTAAACCGTAAAAGGGTCATGCGAGGCTAATAACGATAATGCAACACACATTCTAAGTAACAATGACATAATATTGCATATAAAAAATAACACATGGTATTGACATTAACGAATCATGATGTTAACGATAACAAAAATAATAATGATAATATAGGGAACAATAATAATGATAATAATATAAGTAACAACCACCATAATAATAATATTGAGATCTAAATTTTGAAATAGACATTAAAAATAGTAAATAAGCAAAATAAATAAAAGAAATAAAAGGTATAATAAAAGAAAATAATAAATAATAAAAACTGTGAAAACGAAATATGGAAATATTAAAAACAAATAAATACATTTGATTAAAAGGACTAAACAAATAAAATATAATAAAATAACATACAAAAAAATTTGTAAAAAAAGAAATTGAAGTTAAATGGGCCCAAGATCGAATTAAAATTAAAACAGAATTTAAAGTATAGAATCTAAACATTAAACCAACATAAGGATCCAGATGGAATACGTGCGCAAAGGAGAGGGATTGACTGGGCAATTATCCCGAGCCCTCAAAGCGCATCGTTTCAATGTGGACCGAAATGAAACAAAGACAAAAATCATGGGGCAAAATTAAAAGCCAAAACGAACAAATAGGATTAAATTAAAAAGGGGTGGAAAAGCGAAGGGACTCGCTGCATAAATAACCCAAAAATTGTAAAAACACGCGGATCCTGGCTTATGCTGGTCGAGTCACATGCGGGTTGTGTCAAACGATGCCATTTTGGCCACTAGGATTAAGGCCCAAAACGACGCCGTCTTAAATGTGTATGAAAGCCAAAAATTTCTTAAAATTTTCATTTTTTCTACCTTCTTGCTTCAAAAAAATCTGAAACATTAGTTTTTCTCTCAAATCCCCCTCTGCCCAAACTCAGATTCCAGCGATGGACCACCGTGGCGGCCGTCGGTCACCAGCGATGGCGCCGCTATCCACAATGGCCGAAAAATCAAGAAAACCCCCTCTTTTTGAGCCCTTTGTTTTGAATAAAGCCTAGATTTGGGTATTTTAGTCAAAAATTGAAAAGAAAAAGAGATGAAAACAAAAAGAACCCTTCGATCTAGGGTTTTTTTTTTTAAAAAAAAAGAGTTCACATTTCTTCAGAGGTGATGACCTTGGCCACTCTCGGTGGCAGAATCTAAAGCAATGGGTAAGCTTCTCCCCTTTCTTTCTATTATTATATATATGTGTACCAATAATACTAAAAAAGGATCACCTTTAGGATTTTTGTATTTTATTGCTTTGAATATCCGTGTATTCATTGTTTAAAAAAACTACATTCAATCTTTCCTTTCTTTTATAGCCAAAAGAAAATAAAATAGATACAATTTTTTTGCTAGCTTTTGCTTGCTATTTTGTTGTTGTCTCTTTTGTCCTTTTTTGCAGGTGGAGGAGGCCAGCTGTGGTGGCGTGTACAGGGGGTACGAAAGGTGTACGTGGCGAGGGCAGCGCATGGGGGCAGCGGCAGCAGCTGCTAGGGCTAGGGTTTGCTAAAGTTGTTTAGGTTTTGGGCCCTTTTGGGTTTAGGGTTAGTTCGGTTGTTTGGGGTTTGGGTTTAGTAGGCTTTGGGCTGGTGTTTAATTTCGGTGTGGGTTTGTAATTGATTAGTAGGCCTATTTTTTGGACTGTTAAAAATTTGGACTCCTATTTGGTTTTTATTATTTTTGTTTTTGTATGGGCCTGGACAGATTGGGCCTGTTACAATATATATAATATAAAGAAAAGAAAGAAACAAAAAAAGAAAGAAAGAATAGAATAGAAACGGAAAATAGGGGAGAAAGAAAGAAAGGAAAAAAAAAAGAAAGAAATAAAGAAAGAAAAGGGAGAAATAGGGATTTTAAAGCTTGAAGCTTTAATAGGTAAGTCAATTAAGTCCTTTTTACTTAATTTTGATGTTTTAGAAACTTTAGAACAAGGTTTTGATGAAATTAAGTTAATATTTTGAAAGTTCATAGATTTATAAGTATAATTCATGTTGAACAAAATGATGAATTAGGGGTTTAATTAATAGATTTTTTAGTTAGAATTGATTAGAGGATTAAATTGTAAAAGAAGTTAGTAGTTTTACATAGTAGGGACTAAGTTGCAAGAATTTCGAAATTAGGGTTTTATGATGAAATTTAGATAGTTATGTCTAAGTTTGGTTGAAAATTAAGTAGAAACAAAGTATGAATTGAGATAGAAAAGTAAGTGAATTTAGTTAAGATTAAAATTGAAATTAAAGTAAAAATTAAATAGAAATTGAATAAGAAATTTAAATATTAAATGTAAATTAGTATTGTATTAATGATTATGAAAATTATCTTAATTTTTCATAGCTAACATCGCACCCGAGGCATCTACGAATAAAGAAAAAGAAAAAGTGGACGAAGAATAATTCGAGAAATTATGGTTTATATTTCTATAATCCGAACTTAATAATTAATTGTTGAAATTATTATGGTAAGTGCATTGAAATGAATATTTGAATTGGAGTGAACATTGGTTGAAATTAAAAAGTGAATTTAATTATTAATTGTTATATTTTGATTAAATGTTATGGTACGTAATTAAGGTGAGAATTAATTGAATTGTGTTGGATTGATTTGGTATGTGATAAATTTATTGAATTTATATGGATATATGTGATTGATGTGGAAATTGAATATTGAATGTATGTTATATTGAAAATTAAATTGATTGGGAATGTGGTGAAATAAATATGAGTATGTGATTATTGTGAAATTTGAATATTTGTTATTGAAAAGTGAATTGAATTGTATTGAATTGAGAATATATGTGATTAATTGAAATGTATATTGATGGGAAACTGGAAAGTGAATTGAATACCCTATTAACTGTATTGGACTGAGTCGGATATAGTTGGCATGCCATAGGATTGGAAGTGCTCAGGGATACTTCGACCTTGAGTCGATGAGGTTCTATAAGTGTCGTACTATTACTTCAACTTTAAGTTGATGAGGCACCTTGTGTGTCATACTGTTACTGTTACTTCGGTTTAATCTGATGAGGTACTGAGTACCGTACTGCTACTGTTTACTTCGGCAAAGCCAATGAGGCACTGAGTGTCGTACTGGTGTGTTCGTTGGATCCGTGTATCCGTCCAGGTCCGAGTTATGTTAATAGGGATAAACTATTGTACTGAATAATTGAATAATTATAGTACTGAACTGAATAACTGATTGTTATTGATAGATTGTTACTGAATGACTGACTGTTACTGAATAATATTGATAAGTTGATTGATATTGAAAAAAAATATTGACTGATATTGAGTTTGGAAATAAACGGATTACTGATTGAAATGTGAATTGTTAAATATTATTTATTGATATTGAATAATAAACTGAAACATAAGTGAAACACATGAATTATGTAACTCTAAATGAGATATAAGTGAATAATATTATTGTTCAAGTGAATTATGAACATATTGTGGAAAATTATACGGGTTAGTAGATGAAATAATTGATTGAGTTATAAAGGATTTATTTAGGAATTGAAATATTATATAATTGTAATTGTTATATGATTTTTAAGTGAATAATATATTTTCATATTATTAAGTGTTCAGATTATAGAAATACCACTGAGTTCATACTCAGCGTACGGTTTGTTTCCGTGCGCAGGTTAGGTATGAAAGTGATTAACAACTCAGCATCCAAGCCGATCCCGAACTCAATGTGGTAAAGTACTCTTCTTATTGGTAAATGACATGTACCTTAGATGTTAAAAGTGGTCATTTTGGAATGATATTGTAAATATTGTTATAAATGATTACGATTGATTATATAACATGTTAAAAGTTTAGAAGTTGAATTGCTTACGGTCAAGATTTGCAGGGTGGTAAACTTGAATTGTAAGACTCATTTTGAGTCCACACAGCTTGGTACACGGGTGTGTGTCTTGGTCGTGTAAAACTAATTTATTCATAAGTAATAAGTCAGAGAGTTACACGGGTAAAGGACACGGGTGTGTCCTGGCCTTGTGAACCACATGATATTTCAACATGGGCATAACATGGAGACACACGGGCGTGTGGGTACTGTTCATAAGGAAAATTTTGAAAAAAAATCGTACTGATTTTAAATTAGTCCCGAATTGATTTTAATGTTCATATTGGACTTCGAGGGCCCATTAAAGGGACGATATGTTAAATTTATGATAAGTGTAAACAATTATTTTAATTAATGACCATAATTGAACTCTATTGACTAGTAATGCTCCGTAATCCTGTTCCGGGGACGGATAAGAGTTAGGGGGTGTTACATTAATAATCTAACATAAAATTTCATAAACATCTCAATTCCATCAATGGCATAATTATCAACATTTGACAGTTATACAAATTAGTCATCAGGTTAGCTAGATTAAACTAACACGAGCTCAAAAACATAAAAATTACTAAAAACAGGCATCAAACACTTACCTATTGATGGAACAAAGCTAGCCAAATGGTTTTCTTCTCTTTTTTTCTCCCTAGGGTTTTGGCAATAGGAAGAAAATAAATGTAAAAGATGATAGAATCCATCTTGTTTTAATTTGATTTTAACTTATTTAAATAATTACAATTTTACCCCTTTCATTTCACTTTATTTTTAAGTAAAAAAAGAGAGGCCAAAACCGTCCATTATAGCCATTAATGGCTTAATTACCATTCTAATCCTTTAATTTCCCATTTTTAACTAATAAGCCATCTTTTCCAATCTTTATGATTTAGTCCCGTTTAAATTAATTAGGATCTAAAAGCAATTTACCAAAATCTAGATAATTCCACATCATTCCTATTATTAAGCCATTTATGAAAGGTCTAACTACACAGTTGGTCATTCAATTATATTAAATTTTAACTAAACAAGCTTATTTTCAATTTAATCTTAAACTAATTAGGACTAAATGAGCAACTAGCCCAAAAGTTAGTGGATTTATTCATGCCACCACCGCTTGGAATTTTTTACCATGGTTTAATTATCATTTTGGTCCATTTACTATTTTAAATCTATAGCAATTAACTTTTACCTCTTTTATAATTTAATCCTTTTACCTCAATTAAACAATAAATCATAAAAATTACCGAACCCAACTTCAATTCACATATAATACGACTCTGTAAATATTTAATAAAAAAATTTACAGCTTTATATTACGAAAACGAGGTCCTAATACCTCATTTTCAATAACCACTTGACTTTTGAACCCAATCACTTACACTAACTTTTAATTCAAGTATTTAAAATCATCAAATCAAAATCTAATATAAAAATTACTATGAACTCGTATAATTTTAACACCAATTATATGAACTTACTTGTCGAATTTGTGGTCCTGAAACCACCGTCTCTGACACCACTGAAAAATGGATTGTTACATTATATCATCTGATGCAACTCTTTGGATGGCAGTAGGGGACTTTAATGCTATCCTTTCTAAAGCTGACAAAAAAGGTGGCGATTCTATAGGGAGAAGATGCCTACAGTTCAGAGAGTTTGTTGAGTCCACAAACCTTCAAGATCTAGGTTTTCAAAGTCATTCATTCACTTGGCAGAGAAGAGGGGTCTTTGAAAAACTAGACCAAACGTTGAGTAATGAAGCTTGGTGCCAAACTTTTCTTAAGTGCATGGTGACACACCTAGTACAAATCAAGTCAGATCATCGGCCTTTGCTCATACAGCTTAATCAAGACCTTAATCTTCCACAAGGACATCCCTTTAGATTTTTGGCCTATTGGACTTGTAACACCCCAAACCTGGCCCAGATGTTATGGTCGAATCTGGTGTGTCACATTGAAGTGTTTTAGCGAAAACTGTGTTTTCATTGAAAACCCTTCTTAAAATAAAAGAAACCTTAATTAACTTAAAAAAAACACACCTTTTCAGTTATAAAAACCTTGTTGAAACATTTGATTTAAGAAAACTTATCATTTAAAAATTTAATTGCAGAAACGTAGAAAACATACTATAATTTAGAAAACCCATGTTTAACTTCTTGTAATTACATTGAAAATAATAATAATTCCAGTAATAATAACACAATGAAAACCTTATTACAATCTGGTTTGGAACATACTTAAAAAGAAGTAAAAACTTAAATGCTTGAAAAAAAACCCAAGTCCAAATCATCTTGCTAGCTGGCCACCCAGAGTCCTTCCAAACATCGAGCCTTCTATTGAGCATCACCTAAAAATAAAATAAAAGAGGGCGTGATTTTTTGCAAACTCAGTGTGTACAACCCTCGACAAAAACAAGCATTCACAAAAAACATCATTCACCAATCATGCAATGCAATCCCATCCAAATTATCCATCCGCTACACACCGGCTCCATCCCCCGTCACACCATGTGGGGATATAAATATCGACCCACCCAACCCACACACCATGGTAGCCCGATTGTGGAACTACCTTCATTTACATATTAGGCTTTAAAAGCCGTCAGTGGATCCACGATTGTCAAGCAACCATGCGATCCTCATATACTTCCTCCGTTCCATAATTCCCAACCTATATGCAACCTAAGCAGAATATCATATGTATGCATGTTGCATCCACAAAACTTACATTCAACACCTAGGGGTATTTTGGTTATTTTCGCCCTCAGGGGCATTTCGGTGATTTTCCCTTAATTACGGTTTTCACTTATCTTGGCCAGTTAACAAGTCCCGTGAGCTAAGATGAACAGATACTATGCACCAAGTAGGATTCCAGAGAAGAGGAGGTGAGTCATTAAGACCGCTTAAGTACCAAACTCTCCCTAGATCCAATCCTAGACATGCATATACCCGTTGCCACACCCTAACCCTTTGACTTGTCCACAGTTGCAATATATTAGTTAAGTTTTATGTAGTTATCATATACTAGGACCAAAACCCCTTACAGAGCCCAATCAAATTCACATACTTGTATCTGGCCCATTAAGCCCAATCATATTCATATGGCCCATTAGGCCCAAATCACCTGTATATGGCCCATTAGGCCCAAATCACATTTATATGGCCCGTTAGGCCCAGTCACATTCATATTCATGCTCACATACAAATTCCTATCACATAGCATCGATATTTAATTTTTGTCTATTATGGGCCCAATAGCCCATCGGGCCCATTTAGCCCATTTTGGCCCATATGGCTCCATGGAATCGCCCGTGGGCCTCAGGCAACCTATCAGTTTCCCACTTACGAGTTTTTGTGCACTCGCAAGACTACCGTAGCCAAACTTTCGGCTTTTTGGTATTTCAGGTTTTTGGCTTTTCAGCTTTTCGGCTTTTGCCGAATCATTGTGTGTGTGCAGTGTATGTACACACCTGGTAAGCAAGCGTGACGCGATCTCCTTATCCCAAACCTACAATCAATGTCACCCTTCAATTAATCGCATGCTTAATATTTATTTACTCAAAAACCGAAACCTCACCTTAACCTTACCTTGAGCCCAATCCTTAATCGTTTTTTCCTTGATCACGTATTTCCTAGACCTGCACAAATCTTATCTATTAAAACCTGAATAAAAGGTGAATCGTATCCAACACAAGTCTCCTTACCATAACTATGACCATTCGGCCACCTTAGCCAATGGGAGAAGATTACTTACCAAAACCGCAACACCTTAAGAAGCAATTCGGCAGAGAGCTAAAAACCAAGATCCGATACTAATTCCCTACCAAAGTTGAATAGAAAGAGTGAGGGACAATAATCGATACTAAACAAAGAAAACCGGTTGGAAGAGCAACACTTACACTAGATTCGGTCAAAAAGTATTTGGCCCTGAGAAGATTCAGTTTTTCGGCTTTTCAAACTAAGTATGGAGGATAAGGTTTATTTGGTACAGATTAAAGAAGAAGAGTAGTAGAAGAAATCGACAAAGAAGATTGTGTAGAGGATAATAGAAATCAGCAGAAAGAAAAGAAAGTAAAATAGAGGGTTTTCGGCTTTTTGGATCTTGAAGAGAAAAGGGTTTCTAGCACAAAGTGAAGGGAAATTCGTCATTAACTTTTCAACCCTCCCATTTGGCACCTATTTATAGCCCTATAGCCGAATTCTTCAAGCCCAAGTTCCCAATTCAGCTCCACTTACTCCTTACTTCTCATCTCCTCGTTTTTCTCCCTGATAACCCCTTAATCCCTTCATTAATTTTCTCTTTTGGACACTCCCCTTGGAGTCCATCTTCACGCCACTTCCATCCTTCTAGAAGGCCAAAATTAAATTCTAAAAAAATACTAATCTAGGATTCGAACCTTGAATCTCCTTGCTAGCCACTAACGCCACCTCACTACACCTAATGTGGCGTCACTTAGCCACTCCACCACTCTTTTTGTGTCCAATTGTTCCTTCATTTATTCAAAAGCCCAACTACTAGCCAACCCTGATTCTTTTAATAATCAAAAGCCCAACACAATTTTCATCAAAATCGAAAATAAAGAAAATTCAGGATTTCGAGATTTTTGGGTTTCAGGATTTTTGGGTTTTGGGATATTTGGGGCATTACAGGACTCAACACCAAGACTTTTCGATACCGTTAAGTGTTTCTAAAAATATAATAAAGATATGTGTGACACTTTAGAATAGCTCACTGTAAGGCTCAAAGATTGGAACAAAAATATTTATGGGCATATTAGGAGTCGCAAGCAGGAACTACTAAAGTCCTTAAGTTGGGTACAAATAGAGCTAGAAAAATCACATTTGTACCTCTTAGTCCAAAAAGAAATGGACATCAGAGAGGAGCTTGAAGAAGTGCTTAATCATGAAGAAATGTTGTGGAAACAAAAACCCATATACGACTAGCTTAAATTAGGAGATAGAAATACAAAGTTCTTTTATAGTAACATGATGCATAGGAGCAAGATTAACCATATTAATGTTTTTCGCAACAAAAATGGGTACTGGTTATATGATCCAAATAAAATTCAACTAGAAGCGATTAGTTATTTCCAGGACTTAAATGGGGAAAAGCCAAACAGGCTAGGGGAGTTACCCCTTAGTTGCTTTCCTCAGCTAGAGCAAAGTGACATAGACTTCCTTGGGAAGGAGGATACGAATGATGAAATTAAATTGGTGCTTTTTGATATGGCTCCCCTAAAAGCACCTGGAAGTGATGGGTACCATGCGTTCTTTTTCCAGAGTGAATGGGATAGTATTGGAGGAGAGATTTATGAGTGGGTTAAAGGGGTGTTTAATGGACAGCTCATTGATCAAGGATTAAATAATACGCTCATTGTTCTAATTCTAAAAATCGTACAGCCTGAGGAAATATCTCAATTCAGACCAATCAGCCTCTATAAAGTCTTATATAAACTTGTTATGAAAATCATAGCTAATAGATTTAAAATAGTATTCCCTAAAATTATTTCTCAAGAGCCGGCTGGATTCATCGCTGGTAGGAATATTTCAGATAACATCATTATAGCTCAAGAGGTCATCCACTCAATGCGAGGGAAAAATAAAAAAATGGATGGCAGTAAAGATTGACTTGGAAAAAGCATATGATAGGGTTAGATGGGATTTTATCAACAAATCTATTCAAGCTGTTGAAATTCTAGATTACTTGCGGAAAGTTATTATGTCAGCCATTTGAACAGCCGCCATACAAGTTTTATGGAATAGGGTTCCCACCGAAAAATTCAGACCAACAAAATGAGTAAAACAAAGTTTTCCTTTATTGCCTTACTTTATGCATGGAATGGTTAGGGCATAGCATTCAGACAACAATAACTACAGGCAAATGGTCTTCTATCAAAATGTCACGAACATGACCAGCATTATCACATCTATTTTTTGTTGATGACCTGGTGATTTTCTCAAAAGCAGATATAAAGCGTGGCTTGTTGCTAAAAGATAATCTTACCAAGTTCTGTAGTATTTTAGGTCATTGTGTTAATGCAAGGAAAAGTAACATGTTCTTTTCAAAAGGGGTGGATGGGGACCTGAGTGGTCGAATAAGTAGGATCTTGTGGTATCAAAAAGTCCAAGATTTGGGGAAATATTTATGAGTTCCATTATTTCATAATAGAATTACCACATCCACGGTACATTTTATAGTAGAAAAGGTTTGGGAAAATTTGTACAATTGGGATGTGAAGCAACTCTCCATGGTAGGGTGCTTTACCCTTGCAAAAACAATTTCTCTCCATTCCTAATTATTTCATGCAATCCATATGAATCCCAAAGGGTGTATGTGAAGAAATTGAACATTTAGTCAGACAGTTTATATGGGGGTCCTCCACTAGGGGAAGAAAGATGTCGCTAGTTGATTGGGAGACTATATGTCAACCACAAGTATGTGGAGGCCTGGGCCTAAGGCATTTGCAAGATCAAAACACATCTTTCTTGTTAAAGCTAGGTGTTAATCTTATCTCAAATAAAGGTGCTCAATAGGTACGTGTGCTATGTTCAACGTATAGAATGAAAGAAACAATTCCTAAAAGTATTACAAGAGGAAGTTGTTCAGCAATGTAGAGAGCAATTGTGAAGGTATGTTCCTTATTAAAGGAAAAACTATGCTAGCCATGTAACACCCCCTTAACACAATTCCGTCGCCGGAGGGGTTATGAGGTATTACCTAACAATCACAACAACCTTTGAACACTCATATAACAAATTAGACTGTACAATACTATGTATATTATAAAAACTCATGCCAATATACAATTACACAATAAATTCAACATGTATATGCAAACATAGTATTTGCGCATAACAAGAAAATATGAAAAGAATTCATTAATAAAACTAACACAAATCAGTGTCGCAGTTCCTTTAGTCTCTTTTGAACCTGGTTAATTACCAACTCATTTGCTTATACTTACTTACAAAGTCAATTGACCATTTTATGAATTCATTTAAAAACAATTAATAAGTTAAACCGAATTCCATTAATACTTGATATTGACTCAACAAAATAAGATATATATATACTTAACAAAAGTTATACCCATGAAGTAACATTATAACAAGACCAAATATGCATCATTTCTCATCAATGTTTAAGCAAAATGACCATGTCCATTTCAACCATTTTAAACGTCAATATAAAACCATATATGCTCAATGTGCATACCAAAATCATATATATATAATAAACCAAATATAAGTACCAATTAATAAGCTTAAAACATACTCATGCTTGCTATTACCACCAAATATCAATATCCAACCTACAATTGATCAAATTATAAGAATAAATATTTGATCATCAACCAAGAACATATAAGACAATTCACTTATCATAATATATACATATCATGATTAAACTTATCTCACCATAGCATATAATACTTAGATTCGATTAATACTCATTATTCCATCATATTCAAAATTTACCAAACTAATATTATAACCCATATTGATCATTACGGTAAAGGCAAACTCAAACCACAACCAAACATAACCAAACTTTAACATGTAAATTAAGTCATTTTCGCATGACTTAACCATTATACATATATGAAATTTAAACATCTCCAAAAAAGTTATTAGCTATACATGCCATAAGTACCAAACCAACTTTTAAAAAGTACCAAAATATTGAAGATAGTGTGGATGACTTTACTAACGATCCCCGAGCACGTAACGATCTCCAAAATCTATAAAATAGAGACAAGAAAAAAAAACACATCCAAAGTAAGCACAATAGCTTAGTAAGTTATAAGCATAAAAAACTCCAAATTCAATTTAATATTCTAGTATCGTCTAACTAATTCATGCTACAAGATCATTTAGTCAATATCTTACCACATTCAAGGCAATTTATTTATCATATATTCAATTTCAACTAAGTCCAATATGCATCTGCTCAACCACAATATACATATTACTCTCAAATACAAAACCGAATGCATTTAGCATTCCATCATCGTATAACATTAATATATTCAAGTACAAAGCCGTTAAAACCAACCTATCATTATACATACTTTCAATTTATAACAGCCATCACATAGAATCGATACTCACCTGCACAAACTTGAGCTATACATCATAGTTATTCATCAAGAAATTTGAAGCTTTAATTCATTCAACCATTCCCTTTCTACTCAAATAAATCGCACACCTAGTGGTAATGTTTACTCGGAAATATATATCGAGTTTGCACACTTAGTGCTCGATATTTAAACTTGCACACTTAGTGCTCAATAACCACATTCGCACACTTAGCGCAAGATTCACATTCGTAATCGTTAATACTCGCACAGTTAGTGCCTAAATTCCATTACTCAATACACATCAATTTAAATTCATCAATTCCCTTTGAATTCGGCAACATCAATCTTTAATGTAATTCAATTCGGCTCATATACTTAAATTGATTTAAATTTAATCAACAACTAAAAAAAATTGCTTAATAACTTAACTCGGATATCGACGAAAAGTTGAATTCAACTACTCAATGATTTTTTTGTTTTCCCCGATCCACGTCCGATCTTTTTGGTTCTTGATCTAATAAGTTCCAAATTAAGCTCATTCAAATAGAATTTGATTCATTTAAGTCCAAATACACATAATTGAGCAATTGACCAACTTACCCCTAACATTATGCACTTTTACAATTTAATCCAATTTTCACAAAACACAAAATATAAAGAATTTGCATATACAATGCTAGGGCCAAATGTTCACTAGGCTTATATAAGTCCTCCCATTTCACTAATTTCACAATCTAGTCCCTCAATTTAGTATTTCTGCAATTTAACCCTAAATGCTCAAAATTACCAAAAATCCCAATACCAAAAATGTTAAACTAACACATTTATTTTATTTTCTAACATCAAACATAAATTTCATCAAACTATCAACAATGACACTTCATGAATACATAATCAATTTCAAAATTTCAAGCATGGGCTTTATAGTATTCAAAGCAACAATCTCAAAAACGTAAAAATTAATAAAAACCAAACTCAAATCACTTACCTAATTGAATTTGCAAGGACCGAAAATATCAAAGCTTAACATTCTTTTCTTTCTTTTAGTTTCGGCCAAAAAAAAAATAGAAGAAAGATGAACACTTTCATCTTTTATCAAATATAATATATTAACATGTATTAAAAAAATTATACCATAATGCCATAAAATATAATAAACAATTCAAGTCATTAATTCATGCATATTGGCTGGCCACTAATTCCTATTTATGGCCAAATTGCAACCTTAATATTCCATAATATAAAAATAATCATAATTTAGCCCTTATACATTAACCCTTAAATTTTCCATATTACGCGATTAAACCCTTTTTCATCAATTAACCTCCAAACACTAAAATTTTTATACGAAACTTTCACAAAAGCATTTTCACACATTTTAAACATAGAAAATAATATTTAAATATTATTCTGACTCAGATTCATGGTCTCAAAACCACCATTCTAATTAGGGTCAAAATTGGGCTATTACAACTCTCCCCCCTTAGGGATTTTCGTCCCCGAAAATCTTACCAATGAATAGGTTTGGGTAGCGTTCTTTCATCGAATCCTCAAGCTCCCAAGTTGCTTCCTCAACCCCGTGCTTATGCCATAACACTTTCACCAATAAGATTTTCTTATTTCTCAACTCTTTCACTTCGCGAGCCAGAATAAGGATCGATTCTTCCTCATAAGTTAAATCGGACTGAATCTCAATCTTGGATGGACTAATCACATGAGAAGGATCGAATCTATACCATCGGAGCATCGAAACATGAAAAACATTGTGGATCTTTTCTAGCTCAGGTGGCAACAGTAATCTATACGCAACCGGCCCAATCCGCTTTACAATCTCATACAGCCCAATAAATCTCGGAATCAACTTGCCTCTGTGACCAAATCTAAGAATTTTCTTCCACGGCGAGACTTTCAAAAATACTCCGTCACCTATTTGAAATTCTATGTCTTTACGCTTCAAATCCGTATAAGATTTCTGACGATCTGGCGCTGCTTTCAAACTTTCACAAATCACTTTTACTTTCTGCTCAGTCTCTTTCACTAAATCAACCCTGTAAATCATGTTCTCACAGAGCTCGGTCCAGTACAAAGGTGTACGAAATTTACGACCGTGCAAAGCTTCATAAGGTGCCATCTTGATACTCAACTGAAAACTATTATTGTACGCAAATTCAATCAGGGACAAGTATCTTTCCCACGTACCCTCGAACTTGAGAACACAACATCTCAACATATCCTCAAGTATTTGAAAAATTCGTTTGGACTGACCATCCGTCTGGGGGTGGAAAGTAGTGCTAAAATGTAATTGAGTACCTAGTGCATCTTGCAGTTTCTTCCAAACCAGCGATGTAAATCTCGGATCTCTATCCAAAACAATAGAAATAGGTACCCCATGTAATCGTTCAATTTGAGAAATGTACAATTCAACTAGTTTATCGAGCGAGTAATCTGTACGGACAGAAATAAAGTGAGCCGACTTCGTCAATCTATCAACAATAACCCAAATTGCATCTTTCTTGCTCGGTGTTAATGGTAAACCAAATACGAAATCCATCGTGACTCGATCCCATTTCCATTTAGGTATCATAATCGGCTGAAGTAATCCTGATGGTACCTGATGCTCGGCTTTTACTTGCTGACATATCAAACATTTCGACATGAAGTCTAAAATATCTCTTTTCATACCGTGCCACCAGTTGTACTATTTCAGATCATTATACATCTTCGTGGTACCCGGGTGAATAGACAATCTACTATTATGAGCTTCATTACAAATCATCTGAATCAACTTAGGATTCTTTGGTACACATATTCGGCTTCTGAACCGCAAACATCCCTCAGCATCAACCTGAAATTCTGAGTCAGCATTCGAATAACAGTGATTCCTTTTTGCTATCAAGTCATCATCAACCTATTGAGCTTCGCAAATCTGCTGAACAAATAATGGTCTCGCTTTTAATTCTGCTATAATTACACCATCGTTAGTCATAGCCATATCTGCATTCATTGCACGCAAAGCAAACATTGATTTTCAGCTTAGGGCATCAGCAACCACATTAGCCTTTCCCGGGTGATAATCAATCACAAGCTCGTAATCTTTAAGCAACTCTAACCATCTTCACTGTCTCAAATTCAAATCTTTTTGAGTCATCAAATATTTGAGACTTTTGTGATCAGAATAAACATGACATTTTTCACCAAACAAATAATGACGCCATATCTTCAAAGCAAATACTATAGCAGCTAATTCGAGATCGTGTGTTAGATAGTTCTTTTCATGCGGTTTTAACTGTCTTAAGGCATAAGCTACAACTTTGCCTTCCTGCATTAGAATACAGCCCAAACTATTCAAGGATGCATCACTAAAGATAACGAACTCTTTACCCGATTCCAGTTGAACAAGCACTAGAGCTTCAGTCAACAAAGTTTTTAATTGGTCGAAGCTTTTCTAACACCTTTCTGTCCACTCAAATCTAATATCTTTTTGAAGTAGCTTTGTCATTGGAGTTGCAATCATCGAGAAACCTTTTACAAATCGGCTGTAGTAACCAGCAAGTCCTAGAAAGCTCCGAACCTCAGAAACATTTCTCGAGGGTTTCCAATCAAGTATAGCTGAAATCTTACTCGGATCAACCCGTATTCCCGATGCCAAAACCACATGCCCCAAAAAGCTAGCCTCGTGTAACCAGAACTCACATTTACTGAACTTTGTATACAATTGTTTATCTCGCAAAGTCTGTAATACCAATTTCAAGTGCTCGGCATGCTCGATTTCATCATGAGAGTAGATCAATATATCATCAATAAACACAACCACAAACTGATCTAAGTACTGTCTGAAGATCCGATTCATCAAATCCATGAAAACAGTAGGTGCATTAGTAAGTCCGAATGGCATCACCAAAAACTCATATTGTCTGTATCTCGTTCGGAAAGCAGTTTTAGGCATATCAGAATCTCTAACTCGTAACTGATAGTAAACCGATCTAAAATCTATTTTCAAATACACCGAATCTCCCTTTAGCTGATCGAACAAATCATCAATGCGTGGTAAAAAATATTTATTCTTTATGGTCACTTATTCAGTTGTCGATAATCAATGCACATTCTCATAGTTCCATCCTTCTTTTTCACAAATAGAACAGGCGCACCTAATGGAGAAAAACTCGGTCGTGCAAAACCACTATCTATCAGTTCCTGTAATTGGGCTTTCAATTCTTTTAACTTAGTAGGTGTCATTCGGTACGGAGCAATTGAAATCGAAGTCGTCCCCAGTACTAAATCAATACCAAACTCTACCTCTCGAATAGCAGGCAATCCCGGCAATTCTTCAGGGAACACATCCAAATACTCGCACACCACTGGTACAGATTCAATTTTCTTTTCAGTTACTTTACTATCAAGCACATACGCAAGGTAAGCTTCGCAACCCTTTCTCACATGCTTCCGAGCCCATACAGAAGATATCACTGTTGGTAAACCAATCAGATCAATAGACTCAATGCGAATTGTCTCATCATTCTGGCACCGCAAATCAATAGTTTTTCCTTTACAATTCACCGCCGCATCATGTACTGTTAAACAATCCATTCCCAGAATTATATCAAACTCATCAAACGGCAATAGCACTAAATCAGCCAGGAAACATGAATCTTGAATCATCAGGGGGCAGTTCTTACACACTTTATCAACTAACACACATCGGCCCAGGGGGTTTGATACCCAAGTCACAAACTCAGTAGACTCAACAGGCAAAGTCTTACTGGATACTAATGTTTCACACACATAAGAATGAGTTGGACCGGGATCAATTAAAGCAATTATACTAATATTATAGAGAGTGAATATACCGGTAATAACATCAGAGGATGAGGCCTCTTCTCGAGCGCAAATGGCATATGCTCTGACATATGCACGAGTCTCGGATCAAACTGATATGTCTGAAGCCCCTCTTTGAGTACCACTCCTACCTCTTGTATTCCTGGGTGGTCTACCCCTAGCTGCAGTGCCACTGAGTCTCACATTCTGAATATTATTATTCTTAACTGGCTCCGGGCAATACCGAATGAAATGATCTCGTGAACCAAATATATAACAGACTCTATTGTTATACTTGCCCCAACATTCACCCACATGCCATCTTCCACATTGCTGACATTCGGGTTTATTAGGTCGAGTATTACCAACACTGGCAATTGAAGTGGCTTGTGAACTCACTAGTGGTCGATCTCGTATAGAAAGCCCGGCAGTAGTCTTAAATCGATGGCTATCATCTCGGAACTTCTTTGATGCCGACTGAAAAGTCTTACTCGTTGATCTCTTGCGAAAATCTCTAGCTTCGAACTCAGCATTTCTTTTCTCTTTCCCAAGCTCTTCAGCTTTGCAAGCTCGCTCTACAAGTACTACGAACTATTTTATTTCAAGTATGCGAACAAGCAATTTTATGTCTTCATTCAGTCCTTCTTCAAATCTTTTACACATAGTAGCTTCAGTCAAAACACACTCTCGGGCATATCGACTGAGTCTCACAAATTTTCGCTCTTATTCAGTGACAGTCATACGACCCTATTTAAGCTCGAGAAACTCTTTACATTTCTGATCTATGAATCTCTGGCTGATATATTTCTTACGGAATTCAGTCTGAAAGAATTCCCAGGTGACCCGTTCTTTCGGCACAACCGAAACCAAAGTATTCCACTAATGATAGGTAGAATCACATAATAAAGACATGGCACATTTTAGACACTCATCAAGAGTACATTATAGTTCTTCAAATACTTGGATAATGTTATCGAGCCAAAATTCAACCCTCTTAGCATCGTCATCATCTGTGGCCCTAAATTCTTGGGCCCTGTATTTTCGAATTTTATCAATAGGGGGCTTATTTAATCTCACAGGATCAATAGTCGGAGGTACCACAGGCATCAGAGGTGGGTTATTCGGGTTCGGGGTTTGTTGAACAGCTGGATTTGTCCGGATATATTGAGTAGACCACTCGTTCATCATATTATAAAAGGTTTGTTTAGCCCTATCATCATGGTTACATGTATTCAATTGAGAATCCCTTGCGCGGGAGCAGGCGCTACACTCTCGACATCATCCGCTACGGTTCGATTGGGATCAGGATCCATTTATTATACGAAAAACACATTTCAAGTGTCAGGAGTCATCACACTATCACACTATAATTTATGGCATGTATAGCTAGACTCAAACATACTACGTTAGTCCGAGAATTGGTTAAACCGTAGCTCTGATACCAATCAAATGTAACACCCCCTTGACTCAATTCCATCGCCGGAGGGGTTATAAGGTATTACCTAAGGATCACAACAACCTTTGAACACTCATATAACAAATTAGACTATACAATACTATGTATGTTATAAAAACTCATGCCAATTTAAAATTACACAATAAATTCAACATGTATATGCAAACATAGTATAATTTATGCGCATAACAAGAAAATATGAAAAGAATTCATTAATAAAATTAACACAAATCAGTGTGTTGGTTCTTTTAGTCTCTTTTGAACCTCTTTAATTACCAACTCATTTGATTATACTTACAAAGTCAATTGACCATTTTATGAATTCATTTAAAAACAATTAATAAGTTAAACCGAATTCCATTAATACTTGATATTTACTCAACAAAATAAGATATATATATACTTAACAAAAGTTATATGCATGAAGTAACATTATAACAAGACCAAATATGCATCATTTCTCATCAATGTTTAAGCAAAATGACCATGTCCATTTTAACCATTTTAAACGTCAATATAAAACCATATATGCTCAATGTGCATACCAAAATCATATATATATATATATAATAAACCGAATATAAGTACCAATTAATAAGCTTAAAACATACTCATGCTTGCTATTACCACCAAATATCAATATCCAACCTACAATTGATCAAATTATAAGAATAAATATTAATTCATGAACCAAGAATGTATAAGACAATTCACTTATCATAACATATACATATCATGATTAAACTTATCTCACCATAGCATATAATACTTAGATTCGATTAATACTCATTATTCCATCATATTCAAATTTTACCAAACTAATATTATAGCTCATATTGATCATTACGGTAAAGGCAAACTCAAACCACAACCAAACATAACCAAACTTTAACATGTAAATTAAGTCATTTTCGCATGACTTAACCATTATACATATATGAAATTTAAACATCTCCAACAGAGTTATTAGCTATACATGCCATAAGTACCAAACCAACTTTTAAAAAGTACCAAAATATTGAAGATAGTGTGGATGACTTTACTAACAATCCCCGAGCGCGTAATGATCTCCAAAATCTATAAAATAGAGAAAAGAAAAAAAAACACATCCAAAGTAAGCTACCATAGCTTAGTAAGTTATAAGCATTAAAAATCGAAAATTCAATTTAATATTCTAGTATCGTCTAACTAAGTCATGCTACAAGATCATTTAGTCAATATCTTACCACATTCAAGGTAATTTATTTATCATATACTCAATTTCAACTAAGTCCAATATGCATCTGCTCAACCACAATATACTACATTACTCTCAAATACAAAACCGAATGCATTTAGCATTCCATCATCGTATAACATTAATATATTCAGTTACAAAGCCATTAAAACCAACCTATCATTATACATACTTTCAATTTATAATATCCATCACATAGAATCGATACTCACCTGCACAAACTTGAGCTATACATCACAGTTATTCATCAAAAAATTTGAAGCTTTAATTCATTCAACCATTCCCGATCTACTCAAATAAATCGCACACCTAGTACTAATGTTTACTCGGAAATATATATCAAGTTTGCACACTTAGTGCTCGATATTTAAACTTGCACACTTAGTGCTCAATAACCACATTCGCACACTTAGCTCAAGATTCACATATGTAATCGTTAAGACTCGCACAGTTAGTGCCTAAATTCCAATACTCAATACACATCAATTTAAATTCATCAATTCCCTTTGAATTCGGCAACATCAATCTGTCATATAATTTAATTCGGCTGATATACTTGAATTGATTTAAATTTAATCAACACCTAAAAAAAAGAAAATTTCTTAATAACTTACCTCGGATATCGACGAACAGTTGAACTCAACTACTCAATGATTTTTTATTTTCCCCGATCCACGTCCGATCTTTTTGGTTCTTGATCTAATAAGTTCCAAATTATGCCCATTCAAATAGAATTTCATTCATTTAAGTCCAAATACACATAATTCAGCAATTGACCAATTTACCCCTAACATTTTGCACTTTTACAATTTAATCCAGTTTTCACAAAACACAAAATATAAAGAATTTGCAGATACAATGCTAGGGCCGAATGTTCACTAGGCTTATATAAGTCCTCCCATTTCACTAATTTCACAATCTAGTCCTTCAATTTAGTATTTTCACAATTTAACCCTAAATGCTCAAAATTACCAAAAATCCCAATACCAAAAATGTTAATCTAACACATTTATTTTATTTTCTGGCATCAAACATAAATTTCATCAAACTATCAACAATGACACTTCATGAATGCATAATCAATTTCAAAATTTCAAGCATGGGCTTTATAGTATTCAAAGCAATGATCTCAAAAACGTAAAAATTAATAACAGCTAACTCAAATCACTTACCTAATTGAATTTGCAAGGACCGAAAATATCAAAGCTTAACTTTCTTTTCTTTATTTTAGTTTTGGCTAAAAAAAATAGAAGAAAGATGAACACTTTCATCTTTCATCAAATATAATATATTAACATGTATTTAAAAAATATACCATAATGTCATAAAATATAATAAACAATTCAAGTCATTAATTCATGCATATTGGTCGACCACTAATTCCTATTTATGGCCAAATTGCAACCTTAATATTCCATAATATAAAAATAATCATAATTTTTCCCTTATACATTAACCCTTAAATTTTCCATATTACGCGATTAAACCCTTTTTCATCAATTGACCTCAAACACTAAAATTTTTATACGAAACTTTCACAAAAGCATTTTCACACATTTTAAACATAGAAAATAATACATAAATATTATTCTTACTTGGATTCATAGTCTCGAAACAACCATTCCAATTAGGTTCAAAATTGGGCTGTTACAACTCTCCCCCCTTAGGAATTTTCGTCCCCGAAAATCTTACCGATGAATAGGTTTGGGTAGTATTCTTTCATCTAATCCTCAAGCTCCCAAGTTACTTCCTCAACCCCCTGCTTACGCCATAACACTTTCACCAATGATATTTTCTTATTTCTCAACTCTTTCACTTCGCGAGCCAGAATACGGATCGGTTCTTCCTCATAAGTTAAGTCAGACTGAATCTCAATCTTGGATGGACTAATCACATGAGAAGGATCGGATCTATACCATCGGAGCATCGAAACATGAAAAACATGTGGATCTTTTCTAGCTTAGGTGGCAACAGTAATCTATACGCAACCGGTCCAATCAGCTCTACAATCTCATACGGCCTAATAAATCTCAGACTCAACTTGCCTCTGCGACCAAATCTAAGAATTTTCTTCCATGGCGAGACTTTCAAAAATACTCGATCACCTATCTGAAATTCTATGTCTTTACGCTTCAAATCCGCATATGATTTCTGACGATCTGACGCTGCTTTCAAACTTTCACGGATCACTTTTACTTTCTGCTTAGTCTCTTTCACTAAATCAACCCCGTAAATCATGTTCTCACAGAGCTCGGTCCAGTACAAAGGTGTACGACATTTGCGACTGTACAAAGCTTCATCAGGTGCCATCTTGATACTTGACAAAAAACTATTATTGTATGCAAATTCGATCAGGGACAAGTATCTTTCCCACGTACCCTCGAACTCGAGAACACAACATCTCAACATATCCTCAAGTATTTGAATGATTCATTTGGACTGACCATCTGTCTGGGGATGGAAAGCAATGCTAAAATGTAATTTAGTACCTAGTGCATCTTGCAGTTTCTTCCAAAACTGCAATGTAAATCTCGGATCTCTATCCGAAACAATAGAAATAGGTACCCCACGTAATCGTACAATCTGAGAAATGTACAATTCAGCTCATTTATCGAGCGAGTAATCTGTACAGACTGGAATAAAGTGAGCCGACTTCGTCAATCTATCAACAATAACCCAAATTGTATCTTTCTTGCTCGGTGTTAACGGTAAACCAGATACGAAATCCATCGTGACTCGATCTCATTTTCATTCAGGTATCATAATCGGCTGAAGTAATCCTGATGGTACCTGATGCTCAATTTTTACTTGCTGATATATCAAACATTTCAACACGAAGTCTGAAATATCTCTTTTCATACCGTGCCACCAGTAGTACTGTTTCAGATCATTATACATCTTCGTGGTACCCGGGTGAATAGACAATCTACTATTATGAGCTTCATTACAAATCATCCAAATCAACTCAGAATTCTTTGGTACACATATTCGGTTTCTGAACCGCAAACATCCCTCAGAATCAACCTGAAATTCAGAGCCAGCATTCGAATCACAGTGATTCCTTTTTGCTATCAAGTCATCATCAACCTTTTGAGCTTCACAAATCTGCTGAACAAATAACGGTCTTGCTTTTAATTCTGCTATAATCACACCATCATCAGTCATAGCCATATCTATATTCATTGCACGCAAAGCAAACAATGATTTTTGGCTTAGGGCATCAGCAACCACATTAGCCTTTCCTGAGTGATAATCAATCACAAGCTCGTAATCTTTAAGCAACTCTAACCATCGTCGCTGTCTTAAATTCAAATCTTTTTGAGTCATCAAATATTTGATACTTTTGTGATCGAAATAAACATGACATTTTTCACCGAACAAATAATGACGCCATATCTTCAAAGCAAATACTATAGCAGCTAATTCGAGATCGTGTGTCAGATAGTTCTTTTCGTGCGGTT
Source organism: Gossypium longicalyx (assembly GCA_025698465.1). Taxonomy (NCBI): domain Eukaryota; kingdom Viridiplantae; phylum Streptophyta; class Magnoliopsida; order Malvales; family Malvaceae; genus Gossypium; species Gossypium longicalyx. Next base: position 13,301,091 of record CM047000.1, read on the forward strand.
TTAACTGTCTTGAGGCATAAGTTACAACTTTGCCTTCCTGCATTAGAACACAACCCAAACCATTTAATGATGCATCACTAAAGATAACGAACTCTTTGCCCGATTCCAGTTGAACAAGCACTGGAGCTTCAGTCAACAAAGGTTTTAATTGGTCGAAGCTTTTCTGACACCTTTCTGTCCACTCAAATCTAATATCTTTTTGAAGTAGCTTTGTCATTGGAGTTGCAATCATCGAGAAACCTTTTACAAATCGCCTGTAGTAACCAGCAAGTCCTAGAAAACTCTAAACTTCAGAAACATTTCTCGGGGGTTTCCAATCAAGTATAGCCGAAATCTTACTCGGATCAACCTGTATTCTCGATGCCGAAACCACATGCCCTAAAAAGCTAACCTCGTGTAACTAGAACTCACATTTACTGAACTTTGCAAACAACTGTTTATCTCGTAAAGTCTATAATACCAATTTCAAGTGCTCAGCATGCCCGATGTCATCACGAGAGTAGATCAATATATCATCAATAAACAAAACCACAAACCGATCTAAGTACTGTCTGAAGATCCGATTCATCAAATCCATGAAAACAGTAGGTGCATTAGTAAGTCCGAACGGCATCACCAAAAACTCATAATGTTTGTATCTCGTTCGGAAAGCAGTCTTAGGCATATCAGAATCTCTAACTCGCAACTGATAGTAACCCGATCTCAAATCTATTTTCAAAAACACCGAAGCTCCCTTTAGCTGATCGAACAAATCATCAATGCGTGGCAACGGATATTTATTCTTTATGGTCACTTTATTCAGTTGTCGATAATCAATGCACATTTTCATAGTTCCATCCTTCTTTTTCACAAATAGAACTGGCACACCCAAGGGAGAAAAACTCGGTCGCGCAAAACCTCTATCTGTCAGTTCCTATAACTGGGCTTGCAATTCTTTTAACTTAGTAGGTGCCATTAAGTATGGAGCAATCAAAATCGGAGTCGTCCCCAGTACTAAATCAATACCAAACTCTACCTCTCGAATAGGCGGCAATCCCGACAATTCTTCAGGGAACACATCCAGATACTCGCACACCACTAGTACAAATTAAATCTTCTTTTCAGTTACTTTACTATCAAGCACATACACAAGGTAAGCTTCGCAACCCTTTCTCACATACTTCCGAGCCCATACAGAAGACATCACTGCTGGTAAACCATTCAGATTAGTAGACTCAATTCAAATTATCTTATCATTCTGGCACCGCAAATCAATAGTTTTTCGTTTACAATTCACCACTGCATCATGTACTGTTAACCAATCCGTTCCCAAAAATTATATCAAACTCATCAAATGGAAATAGCATTAAATTAGCCAGGAAACATGAATCTCGAATCATCAAGGGGCAGTTCTTACACACTTTATCAACTAACACATATCGGCCCAGGTGGTTTGATACCCGAATCACAAACTCAATAAGGGGGCAGTTCTTACACACTTTATCAACTAACACACATCGGCCCAGGGGGTTTGATACCCGAATCACAAATTCAGTAGACTCAACAGGCAAAGTCTTACTGGATACTAATGTTTCACACACATAAGAATGAGTTGAACCAGGATAAATTAAAGTAATTACATTAATATTATAGAGAGTGAATATACCTTTAATAACATCAGGGGGTGAGGCCTCCTCTCGAGTGCGAATGGCATATGCTTTGGCAGGTGCACGAGTCTCGGATCGAACTGCTGTGTCTGAAGCCCCTCTCTGAGTACCACTCCTACCTCATGTATTTCTGGGTGGTCTACCCCTAGCTGCAGCGCCACTCAGTCTCACACTCTGAACATTATCTTTCTCAAATGGCTCCGGGCAATCCCGAATGAAATGATCTCGTGAACAACATCTATAACAGACTCTATTGTTATACTTGCCCCAAAATTCACCCACATGCCATCTTTCACATTACTGACACTCGAGTTTATTAGGTCAAGTATTACCAACACTGGCAATTGAAGTGGCTTGTGAACTTACTAGTGGTCGATCTTGTATAGAAAGCCTGGTAGTAGTCTTAAATCAGTGGCTATCATCTCAGAACTTCTTTGATGCCAACTAAAAAGTCTTACTCGTTGATCTCTTGCGGAAATCTCTGGCTTCGAACTCAGCTTTTCTTTTCTCTTTTCCAAGCTCTTTAGCTTTGCAAGCTCACTCGACAAGTACTACAAACTCTTTTATTTCAAGTATGCCAACAAGCAATTTTATGTCTTCATTCAGTCCTTTTTCAAATATTTTACACATAGCAGCTTCAGTCGAAACACACTCTCGGGCATATCAACTGAGTCTCACAAATTTTTGCTCCTATTTAGTGACAGTCATACGACCCTATTTAAGCTCGAGAAACTCTTTACATTTCTGATCTATGAATCTCTGGCTGATCTATTTCTTACGGAATTTAGTCTGAAAGAATTCCCAAGTGACCCATTCTTTCGGTACAACCGAAACAAAAGTATTCCACCAATGATAGGCAGAATCGTGTAACAAAGACATGGCACATTTTAGACAGTCATCAGGAGTACATGATAGTTCTTCAAATACTCGGATAGTGTTATCGAACCAAAATTCAGCCCTCTCAGCATCGTCATCATTTGTGGCCCTAAATTCTTGGGTCTTGTATTTTCGAATTTTATCAACAAAGGGCTTATTTAATCTCACAGGATTAATTGTCGGAGGTACCACAGGCATTGGAGGTGTGTTATTTGGGTTTGGGGGTTGTTGAACAGCTGAATTTGTCTAGATATATTGAGTAAACCACTCGTTCATCACATTATAAAAGGCTTGTTTAGCCCTATCATCATGGTTACTTGCATTCAGCCGAGAATCAATCAGCGCTGTCCCTTGCACCGAAGCAGGCGCTACACTCTCGACATCATCCGCTACGGTTCGATCGGGATCAGGATCCATTTACTATACGAAAAACACATTTCAATTGTCAGGAGTTATCACACTATCACAATATAATTTATGGCATGTACAGCTAGACTCAAACACGCTATGTTAGTCCGAGAATCGGATAAACCATAGCTCTGATACCAATCAAATGTAACACTCCCTTAACTCAATTCTGTCGCCGGAGGGGTTATGAGGTATTACCTAACGATCATAACAACCTTTGAACACTCATGTAACAAATTAGACTGTACAATACTATGTATGGTATAAAAACTCACGTCAATATAAAATTACACAATAAATTCAACATGTATATGCAAACATAGTATAATGTATGCGCATAACAAGAAAATATGAAAAGAATTCATTAATAAAACTAACACAAATCAGTGTCACGGTTCCTTTAGTCTCTTTTGAACCTGGTAAATTACCAACTCATTTGCTTATACTTACTTACAAAGTCAATTGACCATTTTATGAATTCATTTAAAAACAATTAATAAGCTAAACCGAATTCCATTAATACTTGATATTTACTCAACAAAATAAGATATATATATATACTTAACAAAAGTTATATGCATGAAGTAACATTATAACAAGACCAAATATGCATCATTTCTCATCAATGTTTAAGCAAAATGACCATGTCCATTTCAACCATTTTAAACGTCAATATAAAACCATATATGCTCAATGTGCCTACCAAAATCATATATATATAATAAACCGAATATAAGTACCAATTAATAAGCTTAAAACATACTCATGCTTGCTATTACCACCAAATATCAATATCCAACCTACAATTGATCAAATTATAAGAATAAATATTTGATCATCAACCAAGAACATATAAGACAATTCACTTATCATAACATATACATGTCATGATTAAACTTATCTCACCATAGCATATAATACTTAGATTTGATTAATACTCATTATTCCATCATATTCAAATTTTACCAAACTAATATTATAACCCATATTGATCATTACGGTAAAGGCAAACTCAAACCACAACCAAACATAACCAAACTTTAACATGTAAATTAAGTCATTTTCGCATGACTTAACCATTATACATATATGAAATTTAAACATCTCCAAAAGAGTTATTAGCTATACATGCCATAAGTGCCAAACCAACTTTTAAAAAGTACCAAAATATTGAAGATAGTGTGGATGACTTTACTAACGATCCCCGAGCACGTAACGATCTCCAAAATCTATAAAATAGAGACAAGAAAAAAAAAACACATCCAAAGTAAGCTACCATATCTTAGTAAGTTATAAGTATCAAAAACTCCAAATTCAATTTAATATTCTAGTATCGTCTAACTAAGTCATGCTACAAGATCATTTAGTCAATATCTTACCACATTCAAGGCAAATTATTTATCATATACTCAATTTCAACTAAGTCCAATATGGATCTGCTTAACCACAATATACTACATTACTCTCAAATACAAAACCGAATGCATTTAGCATTCCATCATCGTATAACATTAATATATTCAAGTATAAAGCCTTTAAAACCAACCTATCATTATACATACTTTCAATATCCATCACATAGAATCGATACTCACCTGCACAAACTTGAGCTATACATCATAGTTATTCATCAAGAAATTTGAAGCTTTAAATTCATTCAACCATTCCCGATCTACTCAAATAAATCGCACACGTAGTGCTAATGTTTACTTAGAAATATATATCAAGTTTGCACACTTAGTGCTCAATAACCACATTTAGTATTTCCGCAATTTAACCCTAAATGCTCAAAATTACCAAAAATCCCAATACCAAAAATGTTAATCTAATACTTTTATTTTATTTTCTAACATCAAACATAAATTTCATCAAACTATCAATAATGACACTTCATGAATACATAATCAATTTCAAAATTCAAGCATGGACTTTATAGTATTCAAAGCAACAATCTCAAAAACTTAAAAATTAATAAAAATCGAACTCAAATCACTTACCTAATTGAATTTGCAAGGACCGAAAATATCAAAGCTTAACTTTCTTTTCTTTCTTTTAGTTTCGGCCAAAAAAAATAGAAGAAAGATGAACACTTTCATCTTTTATCAAATATAATATATTAACATGTATTAAAAAATATATACCATAATACCATAAAATATAATAAACAATTCAAGTCATTAATTCATGCATATTGGCCGACCACTAATTCCTATTTATGGCCAAATTGCAACCATAATATTCCATAATATAAAAACAATCATAATTTAGCCCTTATACATTAACCCTTAAATTTTCCATATTACTCGATTAAACCCTTTTTCATCAATTGACCTCCAAACACTAAAATTTTTATACGAAACTTTCACAAAAGCATTTTCACACATTTTAAACATAGAAAATAATATTTAAATATTATTCTGACTAGGACTCATGGTCTCGAAACTATCGTTCCAATTAGGGTCAAAATTGGGCTATTACGAGCCAGTCGGAGTAGGGACGGAGATCCAATGTTGGGAGGATAGCTGGATACCCAAAGTAGGTCCATTAATAGAGCATGTACTAACTCCAAATTGCCAAACAGATAACAGTAAACTTAGGGATATGGTAACGGAAGAAGGGGCTCAGAACCTTGAAGCATTTAGACCAAAATTACCATAAAAAATCATACAAAAGATAGTGAACATACCTCCCCCGCATCCTTTAGCAGGACCTGATAAAGTTCACTAGACACACGCCTCAAATGAGAGATTCTCAGTCAAAAGCTCATATCAACTTGTGAAAATAAAATAAAATAAATAAAATAAAATAAAGAACACACAAATTTTTACGTGGAAACCCTTTAGGGAAAAAAACCACGGGCAGAGGAGAAGAAAATTCACTATGTCGAATTCCTAATTGAATTAATACAAGAAGAATAGACTATGTCTATTTATAGGCTTGTAAAGCCATATTCTAGTAGGATTGAAACACCTTATCCTAATAAATATAAAATAGATGGAGTTTAATAAGGTTTAAAAAACCTTATTCTAAAATAAAATAAAAGAAGTCTAGTTCTATATGGATTTTACTTTTATTTTATTTTCCATCGTATTTTATTTAAATAAGAATTCGGGTCACTTAATTCTAACAACACAAATTCTCAATGAACAAGTTCTTCATCGCAAACAAGTTCTCCACCTCTTCCATAAAACCCCTTAAGGGTTTAACTTCAACAATGAACGCCAACCAAGTCTAAGCAATGCTCAAACTTGGTTATAGGAAGTGACTTAGTCATCATATCTGCAGGATTTTCACGAGTACTAATTTTGCTCACAACAATATCACCACGAGCAATAATATCACGAACAAAATGATACCGAACATCAATATGTTTCGTTCTCTCATGAAACATTTGATCTTTTGTAAGGAAGATGGCACTCTAACTGTCACAAAATATTGTACTGATTTGAAGGTCTTCATTGAGTTCACTAAATAGTCCCTTCAACCAAATAACTTCTTTACAAGCCTCAGTAATCGCCATGTACTCAGCTTCAGTGGTAGACAAAGCGACTGTAGTTTGCAAAGTGGCTTTCCAACTAATTGCACAACCTCCGATTGTAAAGACGTAACCTGTGAAAGATCTTCTTCTATCAAGGTCTCTAGCAAAATCAGCATTTACAGACCCTATGACTCCATCTTTAGTTCTTCCAAACTGTAAGAAAACATCAGTAGTGCCTCGTAAGTATCTTAAAATCCACTGAATTGCTTTCCAATGTTCTTTATCGGGATTTGCCATGTATCTGCTAACTGCACTGACTGCATATAATAAATCTGGACGTGAGTAAACCATAGCATACATGAGAGATCCCACTGCACTAGAGTATGGAACATGTGACATGTACTCAATCTCATCATCTGATTGTGGAGATAAAGCCGATGAAAGTCTAAAATAGGCTGCTAAAGGAGTACTAACAGGCTTAGCACTCTACATATTAAACCTACAAAGAACTTTCTCAATGTACCCCTTCTAACTTAGGTACAATTTACTTACTTTTCTATCTCTGAGAATCTCCATACCAAGTATCTTCTTTGCTAGTCCTAAATCTTTCATCTCAAATTCTTCACTTAGTTGGGTTTTGACCTTTCTTATCTCTCCTTTATCTTTTGCTGCTATCAACATGTCATCAACATAAAGAAGTAGATACACAAAAGAACAATCATTATTTTTCTTAAAGTAAACACAACTGTCTAAACTACTTCTTTTGAAATCATGAGAAGTCATAAAGGAATCAAAACTCTTGTACCACTGTCTTGGTGACTGTTTCAAACCGTAAAGGGACTTTCTCAGCAAGCAAACATAGTCCTCTTTTTCTGAGACTATAAAACCCTCTGGTTGTTGCATGTAAATATCCTCCTCAAACTCTCCATGCAGAAATGCAATTTTTACATCTAACTGCTCAGGCTCCAAATCATACATGGCCACAATACCAAGCAAAGCTCGAATCGAACTATGCTTAACAACTGGAGAGAACACATCTATGAAGTCCACTCCTGGAATTTGACTATAACCCTTTGCAACAAGCCTTGCTTTATATCTGGGTTCTTCAACTCTTGGAGTCCCTTCTTTCTTTTTAAACACCCATTTACAACGAATAACCTTTTTACCTTTAGGAAGTTTCACAAGGTCCCATGTTCTGTTTTTGTGGAGTGATTCCATCTCTTCTTGCATAGCAAACATCCAATTTTCTGAGTCTTCACAGCTAACCGCCTCAGAATAATTAGATGGCTCTTGATTCGTATCTATATCTTCAGCCACATTGAAAGCATAAGCAACTAAATCAGCTTCGGCATACTTCTTTGGAGGTTTAATTTCTCTTCTAGTTCTGTTTTTGGCGATAGAGTATTGTGGTGAAGAAGCAACTCTATTCTCAATTTTTTTTTATGGCTTGAGGAGTTGACTTTGTATTAATCTGATGCTCCACCTACTTTTGATTTTCTTTATTGGAAGAGTCTTTAAGAGATAAGTTAGGTAGCATAGCAGTTTCATAAAAAAACAACATCTCTGCTAATCACAACTTTTCTATTTTCAGGACACCATAACTTATACCCTTTTACACCAGCTTTATAACCAAGAAAAACGCATTTAATGGATCTCGGTTCCAATTTTCCATTATCAACATGAGTCTACGCAGGACACACAAAAATCTTTAAATCAGAATAATTAACAGGATTACCAGACCATACCTCTTGTAGAGTCTTTTTCTCAATGGCAACAGATGGAGATCGGTTGATCAAAAAACATGCAGTAGAGGCTGCTTCTGCCCAAAATGGCTTTGGTAAGTTGGCATTTGACAACATACATCGAACCTTCTCCATGATCATTCTGTTCATTCGTTCTGCAACGCCGTTTTGCTGTGGAGTATGACGAACTGTCAAGTGTCTCATGATCTCTTCTGACTTGCACAATCTATTAAACTCATCATAACAGAACTCTAAGCCATTGTCTGTACCGAGGTATTTTATCTGTTTTCCCGTCTGTTTTTCAATCATAATTTTCCAGGACTTAAATTTTAAAAACACATCACTTTTCTACTTCAGGAAGAACGCCCAAACTTTTCTAGAAAAATCATCAATAAAGGTTAGTATATAATTAGCTTCACCTCTCGAAGGCACTCTAGATGGCCCCCACAGATCAGAATGAATATACTCCAACATTTCCTTCGTGTTATGGATTCCTCTAGCGAATCAAACTCTCTTTTGCTTCCCAAAAACACAATGCTCACAGAAATTTAGTTTACAAATTCCTTGCCCATCAAGAAGTCCTCTTTTACTCAATTCTGCCATGTCATTCTCACTCATATGCCCTAGGCGCATATGCCAAAGTTTAGTAATATCATCATCTGACAAGGAAGAGGAAGCGACAATTTGCATCACCGAGAATGATGAGAGAACCACGCAAAACATATAACTTGGCAATTTTTCTACGCCCTTTCATCACAATAAGGGACCCTTTGAAATCTTTAAAACCCCACTTTCATTGTGTATATCTGCACCCTTTTGAATCAAGAGTACTCAACGAAATTAAATTTCTTTTCAATTCGGGGAACATGCGATGACGTCACTAAGTGTTACGACAACTCCATCAAACATCTTAACTTTAATTGTTCCAATACTGCGATTTTACACGAAGCATTATTTCCCATCAAAACAACACCTTTGGAATCTTTGTTTTCGTAAGTTGTAAACCAATCCCGATTGGGACTCATGTGAAAGGTGTAGCCTGAATCAAGTATCCACTCTTCGCTTATTTTAGGATCATTGACAGAAGTGACTAGAAGTTCACCATCGCTGTAGTCTTCTATAACATCAGCTTTACCGGAATTTTCTGGTTGTTTTTCCTTTTGATTCGCAGCCTCCCTTTTAATCTTGTTCTGTAGCTTATAGCACTCAGATTTAATGTGCCCTTTCTTCTTGCAAAAGTTACAAGTTTTACCTCTGTTTGAAGACTTCGATCTACTCTTAGATTTACCGCGAGGATTCCGTTCCTGTGTCCTTCCACGATCATTATTAGCATTTCGATCTTGTCTCCCACGAGTAATGAGACTCTCTCCCTGAGAGTCGGGTTTAACCACAAGATGCTTCATCTTATCATACGAGGTCAAAAAAATTATAAACCTCATCAACTGTGAGAGACTCGCGACTATATAAAATCGTGTCTCTAAAGGTTGAATAAGACGGGGGCAACGAACAAAGTAGAATCAACCCTAGATCTTCCTTATCATATTGAACCTCCATGGCCTCCAAGTTTGAGAGAGTTTCTTTAAATGCTGTTAAGTGTTCGTGCACAGACGCACCTTCCTCCAAACGATGAGCATAAAGACGCTGCTACATATGCAACTTGCTTGTTAGAGTTTTCGACATACATATTTGTTCTAGCCTCTTCCATAATGCAGCGGCGGTCTTCTCTTTCATCACATCTTGTAAAATTTTGTTGGATAAATGCAGATGTAATTGTGTTAACGCCTTTCGATCTTTACGTTTCTTCTCTTCATCTGTTAAAGTTGAAGGCATCTTATCTACCCCTAGCAGGGCATCTTCCAGATCCATCTGCGCAAGAACTACTTGCATCTTAATCTGCCACAACACAAATCTGGTGTTGCGATCCAGCAGCGGAAGTTCATACTTCAAAGACACCATTACCGTGATTGAGATGAAAAACCCGGAAGCTCGGATACCAATTTGTGAAAATAAAATAAAATAAATAAAATAAAATAAAGAACACACAAATTTTTACGTGGAAACTTTTTCAGGAAAAAACCCACGGGCAGAGGAGAAGAAAATTCACTATGTCGAATTCGTATTTGAAACAATACAAGAGGAATAGACTATGTCTATTTATAGGCTTATAAAGCCATATTCTAGTAGGATTGAAACACCTTATCCTAATAAATATAAAATAGATGGAGTTTAATAAGGTTTAAAAAACCTTATTCTAAAATAAAATAAAAGAAGTCTAGTTCTATATGGATTTTACTTTTATTTTATTTTCCATCGTATTTTATTTAAATAGGAATTCAGGTCACTTAATTCGAACACAACTGATAATAGAAAAAACATGGAACACACGAGACACTAGGTGGAAGGAAATCTGGAAATATCAAGGGCCACATCGCGTCCAGTTTTTCTTATGGCTAGTATGCAAGCAGTGGTTGCTCACCAACCTAGAGAGGGTAAGAGGAGGGATTAGCCAAAATACATCTTGCCCTCTCTTTCATCATAATGCAGAAGATATTTTACATGTTCTCAAAGATTGTCTGGCAGCTAAAGAAGTTTGGCTAAATCTAGTACCTATAAACAGGCGATCTCAATTCTTTTGAAAGACTATCCTAGATTAGTTTGGAATGAACTTAAGAACTAATGAGTGTCTGCCAAGGGTTTGGGCTCCCTGGGCAACCCTTTGGACTGGTAGCGTGGTGTTTATGGAAGAATGTGAACTTATCATCTTCCAAGATTTATCATGGAGTTTAATGGAGACTGTTAAGGTATCGGTATGTTGGGCAAGACAGTACATTGCTACTCATGCGTAAGATCCATCCAAGGAACCAATTGGGGATTCAGAATAGTCATTAGGAGAAGTATTAGACTAAAACAGTAGGTATATTATTTTGATTATTTAGACTAAGGCAGTAGGTATATTATTTACATGTGGTCTCCATAACTTATGAAGCCTAACTCGATCATCTACATAAATAAGTGTTTTTCTTAAAAAATATATTTTTGTACGTGTTACCTAGTATCACGATAACACATCCAAATCAAATCTTACACTATGAAATAGACAACAGTTATGCAGACAACAACGCAATTATTGTTAATGTCGATTATATAATTTCTTAACTCCACGAGACTAGTTACTCTTGATCTCTAATTTGTCTTGGAGTACAAAAACACCAGGCTATTTATAGTGCATGAAGTATATCCAAAATTACGATGAACATATCTTCTATGTATGTATGCCGTTTAAGTAATTGTAATTTACTTCAAGAAAATAATCAATTATATACTATCAATAAACTTCATATCCACGTCAAACAAATGTACAAACTCATGCAAAAATAAACAAAAAGTTATATACAAGCTTTTAACTTACTTAAATGATATATTCATAAAATCTAAACCCAATAACAATAAGTGATAATTTTGCTTACAATGTTTTGCTCAGCCTTCTTCAAATAATCTTCCAACCCTAATCACCAAGAAAACATGAATAATTATTTCCACTAAACTAACTAAATTATAACTAGCATGATATCATATATAATATATAAAGGTACAAATGCACAAGTGATGCATCTCCTTTTTTATTTAATTTATATAATTTTTAAAAATATTATTTATAATTTTCATTATAGATAATGTAAAAATTAAAATAAACTAATATAATTTTAAAATTAAAATATACTACAAAATTTCAAGGCATAAATTAAAATAAATTTAAATGTTTCAACCAATAATAGATTACTATGAACTATTTTTGTCCAAAATAATAGATGACAAAATTAAATAAACATTTTGTCTTCGGGTCCAGCTTGGGCAAATTTTTTTTTGTACTTGAACCTAACTAAAATAAATTTTTAAATGTTTTTTATTTTAATTTTGTTTTTAAAAGATATAAATATTAATATTGAAGTATTTTATTATTTTTAAAATAGTGATATGAGTTATTTGGATGGGCCAAGTCGAGCCGAGTTGAGCTCAAGCTTGAGCCTAGAATTTTTTTTTTTAAATTCGAACTTCAACTCAGCGCATGGATAAGTCTACTTATCCAATGTTTAAAAAATAATTTTTTTTATAAATATAAACTTCTTATTAGATTTTTTTTTCACTTTCCAAAATCATTTTTTATGAAATGTTGAAAAAAATTTAAAAATATTAACAAATAAATATAACATATTTAATAAATACACAAAACCAATCCATTCTGCATGGGTAAAAAAAACTTTTAAAAGTATAAAATACTAGCAAAATATTGAATTTGGTTTCGACAAAGTTAATTTTTAAAACAGATACAATTTTATATAATTTGAAAACATAATGTGAAAAATTAAAATAATGTTAAAAATGTTTCACTATAATAATACTTGTTTAAATTTTTATTAGTGTTTAAAACCTCAAAAAAAGAGTTTATTGTTTATAAATTTGAAGTAAAAATTTAAAGTTGTATAAAAATTTAAATTTTTTACATTTCAAAAATTTAATACTAAAAAGTAAATTTTTTTATTAGTGGTATTTATTTAATGGGTAAGGAGTACTGGGTGGGAAAAGGTATGCGTGGTCATGTCGAGGTTCTGTGGTAGAAATTGTCTGTCAAATTGCCATAATTGGTGGCGACATGGGGTTCCAAGGCGATGGAAAATCTGTCTCTTTGATACCGTCATAACCCATGCAACTAAAAAGAAAAATTAACATAATCACCCAAATAGTCACAGTTGGTGGTGTGCAAAATACTATTTTAGGCCATATTGCCACCAGCAGTTCCGATTCAAATTAATGTTCATTCCATAATAACTAATTTATTTCTTATAACATTTTTGTAAAAAAGCAAGTATAATATTAGCTTCGTTTTCATGTTTAAGGCTAGAAACTACATTTCTACGTATTGTCACCTTGGAAATTTCCATTTTTGGAAGTTGAAACGTAGTATAATATATATATTTAGATTAATGCACAATTTAGTTTTCGAAGCAGTGCGAATTTACGACCTGGCAGGGCCCTAGTGCCTTTAAAATATAAAATTGTTATATAAGTCCTTAAATTTTTTAAAAATTTTAAATTAAAAAATATAAAATTATACTTTGGCTCCCTTAAAACTATAAAAATTTGATTTAATTCTTTAAAAATTATAAAGATATACACTATAAAATATTAAAATTTCATTCAGCCCCTCTAAAAATTGTTCTTGCTTCGCCCCTATTTCGAAGTATATCATTTTTTTTCATTTTGGTCTTTGAATTTTTTTTTTGTCTCATTTCAAGCTCTAACATTATTAGACGTTCTTAATTTAGTCCATAATGTTATTAGACGTTTCGGATTTAGTCTTTTGGACATTAAAAAAATCCATTGAGATATCCAACTAATTGTATGTTGCCATGAGTCATACAATGATGTCATTGTGATGTCATCATCCTGAAAAAAAACCTTAATAATCTTTAAATATTACAAATAAAATGTTTTGAAAATCGAAAAAAGTACTAAAATTATTAAAAATAGAATAAAATTATAAAGTATATATATAATTTACTAAATTTTACTGATTTTTTAAATATATATTATAAATTTTAGTATTTTTAAAATTTTATAAATCACATTTACTAGAATTTGAACATGAGATCGTTGTCCCTTGAAAGGATATCACTTATTGATAATTGTTTTATAATTCAACCCATCGGAATTTATAATTGGTAGATCTTTTTAGGTGATAAATTGGTATAAGTTTTTTTTAATTATTTAAATATTTTATTTAAATAATTTTAAAAAAAACATTTATCCAAATTTATTGTAACCTCCCCAACCCAACCTAGATGTTAAGACTCGAATTTGGGAGATTACATCTGCCACTGAGATGGCCTAGCAGAGTTGTCAAAGTTTATAAAACAGTCAATTTGAAATATTTGTTTATTTTTAAAGAAAACTTAGCGTATCTTTAGTATAACACATGAGATTAAAAACTTAGTTAATTTTTTGATTTATTTACTACTCAATATTAATTTATAATTTAGCAGCAGAAAATGATATGTACTTAGTTTTAGAAAAATCTATTTCTCATGTGTATTGATTAAAAGTCGATTTTAAATTAAGTTAAATGTCATGCATGCTAAATAAACCCAAAACCTAACTCCTAAGTCTCATGTCATGGTTTAAAAATAAATAATACAATCTTTTAAAGAAAATAAAGAATATTAATGAAACTCTAAAATATTAAGAAAAATGAAACTAAGTTGAATCCCTCCGGATGTCACATCACGTCCAAGCCCAGTGGGTCATCTAAAGGGAAGAAAATAAAATGGGGAAAAATAAAATAGGGATGAGCTATGAAGTTCAATATGAGTCCATTCGTAAGAAGATCAGTGCAAACAATTTGTAAGACGCATTAAATAATATCGCATAATATAATCATAATTAAACAACAGTTCAGGGTATCGATTTTTCAATGCAACCATTATTAACAAATATCAGAACTCACAATAGCAGATAACAGAATAACCAAATTCCATATTTGCCCACATTATACATATATATCCATGCATAACTATAACATAACAGAATTTCCAAAGTTGTATGCACATGATTTTGAAGATGCCATACAGTTTTGGTTTAACAGAAAAGATCCTACCCACCACTGCACACCTAATGGGAGTTCCCCTAAACTCCCTTCTCTAATACACCGAGATGTGGATAAACCACTACTGATTTGCAGATAATAACTATCATTTGGATGTGGACACACAACAAGTTCCAATAGTTAGAATCTACTTTCGACTGTGGGCTCACAGGAAAAAGTCCTGCAAATGAAATATGCTTTTGACTATAGATTTTACGACATAAACCTGTAGTCGGAATTTGCCTTTGGCTGTGGATACACAACAATACCTGTAGATGAAATTTGCCTTCAACTGTGGGTGCACAACAAAACTGGTTATTGCAGATAAACTACCAGGCTTCCTCCGATCACATCATCCTATCCCATACAATGCAATGCGACATATTTAATACAAATCACATATGGTAGCATTTAATGTACTTAACACATTGAAAATCAGTAGCAAAATCGTGCTTTTCATGTATTCACATTAACACTACTATAGGGCATGTCATTCATATGATCGCTAGTATATATATACAACAATTATATATACTATTCATAGTTTATGCATATATATATATATATGTTATTAATTTAATCAAGCAAGGCATGTATTCTAACATGTTTTATGTTATCAAAGGCTTAATTGCACAAATTAAACATTAAAATAATTCAATCATCAAACAGGGACTAATATAAACAAATCATAAAAATTCTAGGTCAAAATTGTAAATTTTGTAAAGTAGGGGACAAAATTGTAAAATCTAAAAAATAGGGGCAAAATTTTAAAATCTAAAAAATAATGGCAAACCATAAATTTTGAAAAACAAGGGACACACGGCCATGTGACAGGCCGTGTGAAGGGTCTTAGATCGTGTGAGAATCGAAAAACCTAGGGTTTCAAGGGGACATGGCTGTGTGTAGGGTCATGTGGTTTACATGGGTGGCCAACATGCCCGTGTGACCCTATTCTGGGGCATAGTTTGCCCCAATTTGCTGGTAAAAAAACACACACCTATTACCAGAGTCTCAAGTGATATCCCTTACGTTCAAATTTGATCTAGAGTACCTAAATCGAGTCCTTCAAACGACATTTATACACAAGTTAACAATTGATTTTGAGATTCGTCAAAACTAATCAATATTATCAAAAGATTTGTTAAGAACCGTGATAGATTGACTAATTGATTTGAAAGATTAATATCGGATAAAAATTCTACAAAATTTGGCGTCTAGATTTTAGAATGGGATGTACTTACCGAACTTGATGAAATTACGGAGGCTATCAATGATGATTTCAACAATCAGTAGATAATCAATTTATCAAGGATTGATTTGATAAATGTAACAACTAGTTTTCGATGGTGTTAGAAATCGTGGTTTCGGGACCACAATTCCTACAAGCGAGTAAATATTTTAATATTTAGTAAGGTCTATGGGGTTAAATTATAGTCGTATTAAAATTTCTTAACGAAATTTTAAAATTTAATTGGTTAATTAGTTAAAAAGGACTAAACTAAAAAAGATGCAAAAGATGGCTTCTATTAATTACATGGATTAAATGGCTTTAGGAGTATTTACTAATGGGTTTTGATGGTAATTATGCCAGTCATAAATGTGGTGGACAATGATGGACATGATTTGGTTATTTTATAAGTTTATTTGCTAAAGGTAAAATTGTAATTAATTAAATAAACCTAAAATAAATCACTAAAATGATATCATCTTCTTCCTTTGTTCTTGTTTCAATCGAAAATACCATTGAAGAAAGGGTTTGAAGTTTCGGCTAGACCATGGTATGTGTTTGAGCTTCATTTTTAATAATTTTTATGTTTTTGAACTCGTTTTAGCTTAATCTACTTAGTCCGGGGATTAATTTGCAAAACAATTAAAGGCTGGAGGTTTTTCCATGAATGAAATTGATGTGTTTGTGATGATAGGTGTAAAATAATTAAATTTGGTTGTTAAATGACCATAATTTGTTAAATGGATTTTTATAAATGTAAGGTTTAGGGATTAAATTGCTTAATTGAAAATTTTCATGTATATTGTATGAAACAATGGAAAAATATAGATTATTTAAGCTTAGGGAAGAATCGGTTATCATGGGTTTAGGTTAAAAATGGTTAGATTTCAAGTTATGAGCTTAGGGACTAAGTTGTGAAAAACTTAAAATAGGTGGGATAATTTTATAATTTCATGATAATATGAATTATAGATTTAATTGAATAATTGACGTTATTTGAGATACTTAATTGAATGGAATTATTATTTAGATCTAGATACGCAACAATCGGATTTAAATCGAGGTAAAACTAATGTGTTGGATTAGTTTTTGACTCTGTTAAAACGATCGTGGTATCGAGGTAAGTTTGTATGAATTATAATCTTATTCATTATAGTTTGATTTGATTATTTGCTATAATATGTTGAATATAAATTATACTTGGATATATCACAATGTTTTGAACAATTGATGGTTAAGTAATTCTGTTTGAACTTTAATAATTCTTACGATACAAATGACATGTCATTAGGATTATACAGTTTCAGGTGCTGGTCTTGAATGTCTTTCCGATGGCTAAGGTCTTGCATTTCTTGCAGATTCTCCACAACTCTACGAGTAGTACCGTGTATCTAACATTCCAACCCACAACTTGTATGAGTAGACCCATTTTATAACTTGTGTGAGGACTATTGAAAAGGAAATGTTGCAATTACATGAAAAAGCACACTATGTGTGAGTATTCCTGAGTATCCAATGTAATTTTACATGGTTTAACGAGTAAGAAAAGGATGAAGGAAAAGCATGTATAATAATCGGTAACACCCCTAACCCGTATCCGTCATCGAAACAGGGTTTCGAAGCATTACTAGAACATTCAGAAACATTTACAAATAACTTATGTAAATTACAATTCATTTACCAAGGTCATTCATAACGTCCCTTAATTGGGCCCTTGAGTCCCAATACGAGTATTAGAATCAAGTCGGGACTTAATTGGGAACTTTAAGAATTTTTCGTGACTTTTTAAAAGTTTTCAAAGATGCAGGGCTCACACGCCCGTATGGTCCAAGGGATACACCTGTGTGACCCTGGGATACGCCCGTGCTGGAGGCCGTGTTCGACCCCGTGTAACTCTCTGACTTGCACACACGGCCATGCCACATGCTCGTGTGCTAGGCCGTATGGTTAATTAATTCAATTCAAAATTAGGTGCAAGTTTCACACGGCCAAGACACACACTCGTGTCTCTGCCCATGTGCTCAATTCTGAGCATTCTATTTCTCAAAATTAAGGTGCAGGGGACACACAGCCTAACCACATGCCCATGTTACTAGGCCGTATGTTACACACGGTCCAAACACACGCCCGTGTGTCTAACCAAGTGGATAAAATAAAGCCATTTCTAGCTTCATTTCTCACCCAAAATTTCACCCATGACTTGTACTTGAAACACACATCCAATACCAACCAATCCAACCATTCAACTTAAGTAAATTTCATCATTCACAAGGCATATCACTACAAGCATACATGATCACAACCTTACCTTAGTTTAACTTAGGCATTCACAACATTGAATCACATATTCTTAACATAACACATGTGTATATATATATCATAATAATCTACTTAGTCATACCAAAATGAACCATCACTAGCCATTCCAATGGTTAGGTTACAAAATAACATTTCAAGCCACTATTGGTCAACTTGTCCTATACATGCCATTATACCAAAATGATTTTACTAAGTATACCTAAAATGACTAGTTGATAGTGTGAAGATGCTCCAATGATCTTCCAACCTTCGCAAGCTTCTGAGCACTATAAAATAGGGAAAATAAAATAGAGTAAGCATTACATGCTTAGTAAGTTCGCATAACGAAAACTAAAATTACCAATCCCATTATTTAAATCTAAGCATACTAAATCATGTTTTCCATCCATTAGCAATATTGCCTAAACACATGCATTCAATCAAACATGTTAGTCACCAAAAATCCTCACAACAATCAAGTAAACATAGATGACCTCATCATGCAATATTTCTTTTCAAGTCATTATCATTTCATCTTAAAATTCTCATGTCATGTTAAGAGTTTTATGTTCATTGAATCATTAAAATTCTGATGGATACTCAAGTAGTACACTCGGGGTTTACGATTCAATAATCCGTCAATTCTTATTCGAGGGTACCCATTAGGGCACTTAATCAAGGAACACACTCTCGAGCCACATATCGTATAACAGGATTACTAGTCCAGGCAAAATCCTTTATATAACGTAAGCTCAAAAGAGCTCAATTAGGATTACCAGTCCAAGCTAAACACTAATCGTAACATATACTTGAGAGGTATTATAACAGGATTACCCCTCCGGGTTAAATCCTTTCTTTAACAAGGTCAATGGGATTACTCGTTCGAGCTAAATCCCGTCCACAACAAATGCAGGACCCTATTCATTTTGGGGAAGTGCATATATTCATCGAAATTCAATATTCAATTGGGACTTAACCCTTTTTCATTATTTCAAGCATGTATTCAATTTTTCTTTATAGAAATCAAATAATTCAAAATCAAATGATAATAACATTTCATACAATCACAACATTCAATTAAACATATTTACATGCCCGATTAAGTTACATTAACTTACCTCGACACTTGTTCGCGTTAGAAATCTACTAATCCGAAACCTTTTCTTTTTCTCGATCTAGCCTCGAATTAGTGTTGTCCAAATCTATATAAATGAATTTAACCATCAATTTCACACATTTCATATTTAAATGGACTTAATCTATGTCCTAGGTAAAATTACCATTTTGCCCCTAACTTTTCCATAAATTCTGATTTCATCCTTAGGCTCAGAAAATGAAACTTGTGCAATTTACTCCTTATTCCAAGCCTTTCCAAAATCCCATTACAAATTTTCCAACACATGTATTCATAAAATTTTAGAATTTTTCTTCAATTTCACAAGTTTACATTTTAGTCCCTAAATCATGTTTTCATAAAAAATCAGTTTGTAAAAGTTGTTTATCTATCAATAATCTTTCATTTCTACCATAAATTTCTAGTTTCTTGCATATACATCCATGACCCATTTTTCATACCTTGATAGCTTTTCAAATTAATCCCTCAAATAGAGAGATTAAGCTATCCTGATTTTAAAAATATCAAAATTACTAAAAATGGGACAAAGAAACTTACACAATTAGGCATTGAAAGTTTCTTTTCTCTCACTTAGTGTTTCCATGTGTTTTTAGGCTGAAGATGATAAAAATAAGATGATATATTTTCTTTTCATCTTTTAATTAATTAAGTATTTCGCTATTTCTAATTTAGTCCTTGCCCTTTTTCTATATTTCCATGGATGAGTCACCAAGAAAAATCTATATAGTTTTTTTAATGGTCTAATTATCATATAAGGACCTCTAGTTTTGATTTCCATAGCTATTTGATCCTTATAGCCACTACAATTCAACTTTCATATTTTATGAGATTTAGTCCTTCTCGTAATTAAACAGTTAGTGGATAAAATTTTCGTATCAACATTTTCACATGACATGCCTATTATAACACAGACCATATAATGAAATAAAAATGAACCTTATTTTCGAATCGAATTTGTGGTCCCGAAACCACTGTTCTGATTTTCTTGAAAAATGGGTTGTTACAACTCTCCCCCTTTAGGGATTTTCATCCTCAAAGACCTTACCAGTAAAAAGATTCAGGTATTGCTTCCTCATAGTATCCTTCGGTTCGTAAGTGGCTTCTTCCATACCATGTCATTGCAAAAGAACTTTTACTAGCACTACCTTCTTATTTCTTAACTCTTTTGTTTCCCGAGCTAAGATTTTGGTTGGTTCTTCACTATATGCCATATCAGGCTGAATCTCTACCCTGTCGGAGAGATAACATGTGAAGGATCAGATCGATATCGTTGTAGCATAGACACGTGAAAAACATTATGAATTCAATCAAGTTCTGGTGGTAAAGTTAACCGATAAGCAACCGGTCTAATTCTTTCTATAATCTCATATGGTCCAATGAACCGTGGACTCAGTTTTCCTTTGCGACCAAACCGAAGAACTTTCTTCCAAGGCGACACTTCCAAGAATACTTTGTCACCGGCTTGAAATTCTATTTCTTTTCGTTTCAAATCAACGTAGGACTTTTGACGATCAAAGGCTACTTCCAAGCTGTTTTGAATTACATTCACTTTTTCCTCGGTCTCTCGGACCAAGTCAACTCCATGTAACTTTTTCTCACTGAGTTCTGTCCAATACAATGGAGTTCTACATTTGCATCCATATAAGGCTTCATACGGTGCCATTTTAATACTAGACTGATAACCGCTATTATAAGCAAATTCAACCAAAGTCAAATACCTTTCCCAGTTACCTTCAAACTCAAGTACACAACACCAAATCATATCTTCCAAGATCTATATTACCCGTTCAGATTGACCATCTGTTTGGGGATGAAATGCAGTGCTAAAATGTAACTGAGTACCCAGAGCTTCTTGCAATTTGCTCCAGAATCAAGATGTAAACCGAGGATCTCTATCTGAAATAATGGACACAGGCACTCCATGCAATCTGACAATCTCAAAAACATATAATTCAGCCAATCTATCCAAGGAATAATCCATACGTACTAGAACAAAGTGTGCAGACTTTGTCAACCGACCAACGATTACCTAAATGGCATCTTTCTTTCTTGAAGACAGGGGTAATCCCATTACAAAGTCTATAGTAATTTTTTCCTATTTCCATTACGTATAAGAATCTGTTGTGTGTGATTTAGAAGAAAGCGATGTTCAAACTTGCACTTACTAACATATCAAACACTTAGATACAAACTCAAAAATATCTCGTTCCATTCCCGGCCACCAGTATATCTTTTTCAGATCATTATACATTTTATTACTATCGGGATGTACAGACATGTTACCATTGTGAGCTTCATTCAAAATCTTCTGTACCAATTCTGAACTTTTTAGTACATATACTCTGCCTCTGAATAACAAACAAACATCAGTCTCGATTTGAAATTCCGAGTCAGGAGTCGATTCACTTTGTATCCGTTTTGCTTGCAACTTATTATCATTTTTCTAAGCTTCAGAAATCTATTGCAAAAACACTAGTCTAGCTTTCAACTCAGCTATGATTGAACCATTATCAGATAACGATAATCGGGTATTCATTACTCACAAAGTACATAGGGATTTTCTACTCAAAGCATCTGCCACTACGTTGTCTTTTCTCGGATGGTAATCAATAAGAAGATCATAATCTTGCAATAACTCAAGTCATCTGCGCTGTCTCAAACAAATCTTTCTGTGACATCAAATATTTCAGACTTTTATGATCAGTGAATATGTGACATTTTTCACCAAATAAGTAATGCCACCAGATTTTTAATGCAAACACTATGGTCGCCAATTCAAGATCGTGTGTCGGGTAGTTCTTTTCATGTGGCTTTAGCTGTCATGAAGAATATGCTATTACCTTACCATCTTGCATCAAAACACAGCCTAAACCATTCAATGATGCATCACTGTAAACTATAAATTCCTTACCCGATTCAGGCTGGACTAACACATGTGCTTCTATCAATAAAGCCTTTAATCTGTCAAAGCTCTACTAGCATTTGTCAGTCTACTCGAACTTTACATCTTTTTTGTAGCAAACGAGTCATTGGAGAAGCTAACATTGAAAAACTTTTTACAAATCTCCAATAGTAACCAGCTAGTCCTAAAAAATTCAGACTTTAGACGCATTCTTCGGTGGCTTCCAATTAACAATGGCTGAAGTTTTATTCGAGTCTACTCTAACACCTTCAGCAGATACTATATGCCCAAGAAGACTAACTTCCCATAGCCAAAATTCACATTTACTGAATTTGGCGTACAATTGTTTCTCGTAGAGTTTGCAACACTATTCTCAAATGCTCAGCATGTTCATTTTCATTCGGAGAGTAAACCAAAATATCATCTATAAATACCACCACAAATTTGTCTAAATACGGGCTAAAAATTCTGTTCATCAAATCGATAAACACTGCAGGTGCATTTGTCAAGCCAAATGGCATCACAAGAAACTCATAGTGTCCATACCTAGTTCTAAAAGTTGTCTTTGGTACATCTGATTCTTTTACCCGTAATTGATAGTAACCAGAACGGAGATTAATCTTTAAAAATATAGTGGCACATTTTAATGGTCAAACAAGTCATCGATTCGAGGCAATGGATACTTGTTCTTTATTGTAACTTTGTTGAGCTGTTTGTAATCAATGCACAGCCTCAACATTCCATCATTCTTCTTTACAAATAGAACCGACGCACCCCAAGGTGAGAAACTAGGTCGAGCAAAACCTCTGTCATTCAATTCTTGCAAATGTACTTTCAGCTCTTTCAATTCAGTAGGAGTCATTCAGTAAGGTGCTATAGATATAGGTGTTGTACCCGGAACATGATCTATAGAGAATTCCACTTCTTTATCCGGTGGTAAACCAAGTAATTCTTCTGAGAATACATCAGGAAATTCACATACAACCGACACTGACTGAATCTTTGACTCAAATACTTTAGTATCCAACACATATGCGAGATAAGCATCATAACCTTTTCTGACATATTTCTGTGCTGACATTACTGAAATCACATTAGGTAATCCATCCAGTTTATCAGATTCTACACAAAGTAATTCATCATTCTCACATTTCAATATAATATATTTCTGTTTACAGTTCACCACTGCATCATATTGGGTTAACCAAACCATCCCCAAGATTACATCAAATTCATCAAATGGTAATAACATCAAGTCAGTCGAAAAGCAATAACCTTTTACCATCAACGGGATAGTTTTTACAGACTTTATCCACCATAACACACTGGCCCAGGGGGTTTGAAACTTTAACTACAAATTTAGTGAATTCAACAGGTAAATTTTTAACAGAAACTAGGTTCGTGCATATGTATGAATATATGGAACGAGGATTAATCAATGCAGTAATATCAGTATCAAGTAAAGAAAATGTACCAGTAATGACGTCTGACGTAGAGGCATCTTTTCTAGCATGAATGGCATATGTCCTTATAGGTGCTCGTGCCTCTGATCTAACTGTTGTATCCTTGGTAGTACCTCGACTACCACCAACATTTTTGGGAGGGCGGGGTGGTCTGCCCCTCGAGATAGGATTACTCGGCTTTGGAGCTGGTTCTATCTCCTTTTCAACTATTTCTGGACAATCTCTGAGAAAATGCTCAAGTGAACCACATCCGTAACAAGCTCCACTTCAAGACCGACATTCCCAATGATGAAATTTATTACAATGTTTACATTTCAGTTTGGGGTTACCAACACTACCTACACTGGTCACAGATGGAGATAAAGACCTTGTATTTGAACGTTGAGAGCCCCGCTCTCTACCAGAATATCCCGTAGAGGTGGTCACATGATCATAATACTTCCTTAATTTCTTAGAAGCAAATAATTGTGACTTACTCATAGTTCCTTTTCCAGAAACTTGAGCCTTTCTTTCGGCTTGTTTCTTTTCTTTACTCAGTTCCTCAGCTTTGTGTGCTCGATCAACTAACACTGCAAATTCCCTTATTTCAAGAATTCCAATCAGCTAACACATCTTAGCCTCAGACTGGACCCATTCTTGGGCATATTTACTCAGCCGAACAAATTTTCATTCATACTCAAATACAGTCATATTTCCTTGTTTAAGCTCTAGAAATTCTTTCTTTTTCTGATCCATGAATCTCTAACTAACATATTTCTTCTTGAATTCAACTTGGAAGAATTCCTATGAAACATTCTCTCTCTGTACAACTAAAGTTATGGTATTCCACCAATGATAAGTTGTATCTTTCAGTAAGAATACTGCACATTTCAGACATTCGGCAGGTGTGCAGTGATGTGCGTGATAAGTTTTAAATTTATGATTGATCGTACTTGAAAACTACCTATTATCATGATAAATACAAGCGCACCTATCGAATAGTAGTATAGCTTATAGCAAGACTGGAATGTCGAACCCACAGGAACTAAAAGTACTAGTATTAACCTTCTTTTTATTATCTAGCCTAAAAAATAAAGGGATGTGCTTTATCTAAACTAATTAACTAAACTAAGAATGCACAAGAAGTAAACTGGGGAAATACTTTTGGGAAAACTGATTGATTTGGACAATACCCAAGGAAAAATCACCTAGACTTCACTTGTTATTTAACTCTGAATTAGCCGATTTATTCACTTGACTTGATCCGTAGAAATCCCTAATTTATATTATTTTCTCTCTCGAGACTAACAACGTCTAACCCTAGGTTGATTAATTGAAATCTCTTTCTAATTAAAACCCCTAGTGTTGCATTAACTCGATCTATGGATTCCCTTATTAGGTTTGACCCTAATCTAGTAGATTTATGTCGCCCTATATCTAGGGGTGCAATCAACTCCGCTTAATTATGCTAGATCTTCTCTTAAACAGGGACTTTTGCTCCTCCGAAAAAGCACATCAATACTTGAAACAATATCCTGGAATATTAAAACAAGAATTAAGAACACATAATTAAGAACAAATCAAGTATTTATCGTATAATTCAGAAAATAGTAACAAGATCCATCTTAGGTTTCATTCCCCTTAGGTATTTAGGGGATTTAGTTCATATTTGCAAAAGAAAACATCTCAGAAGAATAATAATAACAAAACATAAAGAAACCCAAAACCCCTGAAGGAAATTTAAGGGAGATCTTCAGTCTAAAAGGAGAATCTGGCTTCTGAGATGGATCAATCGACTTTCTTCGAGTAATTCCTTGCCTCCTACTCTGCGTGTCCCTTTAATCCTCCTCTAGGATGTTTATATAGGCTTTAAAATGCCTCAAAACCCTCCAAAGTGCCCTTTTTCGATTAGAACTAGACTTAGGCCCGACAGGGACACGGCCGTGTGCCACGCCCGTATGAGGCGGCTTAGGCTGTGTTTTGAGTCTGTTAAAAAGACAAGGGCATGTGGTCTACCCGTGTGTGGAAGTCCAGGCTGTATTAGATTCTGTTAATTAGACAAGGGCGTGTGGTCTACCTGTGTGAGGAAGTTCAGGCCGTGTTGATTTCCCACGTTGACCCATTTTCTCCGTTTTTGGCCCGTTTTTCGCTCTTTTTACTGTCCTATGCTCGCCTAAGTATAAAACATTAAATTAAAAGATTAGGAGCATCAAATTCCACAAATCTAATGATAATTCATCCAAAAATATGCTAAGCGTGGGATAAAAATATGTATAAATTACGACTTATCAAATACCCCCACACTTAAGCGTTTGCTTGTCCTCAAGAAAAATCCTTAATTCATAATTAAGAATTCATTTTTCCCAACTCATAAATCCTATCAATAATATCTCAAAATAATCCATAAGTAATCATACATTGAGAATTCAACTAGAAGAACATCAAAGTTTCAAACATTCCAAGTTGAGCATTTTATCATGAAAATATAGGTGTCTCCCCTTATCTAAGTAATCACCTTTGATGCAAAATATCGCAGAGTTTAACATCCTCACTAAAGATTTACTCAAATCACTCGAGGTGTTTAAGGAAAACAAATTTAGCACTTAACAGTCAATATGAAAAGTTATTACCATAGACTTGCATGAAAATCAATTCTCCACCACTATATATTGAGATGATACATCAATCAAAAGGTCTTTAGAGGGTTGTAACGTGGCTTTGGTTAGGGGGTGTGGTCACAAGCTGAAAGAGAAGGTTAGAATCGAGATTGAATTGAAAAATTACCTAACTAGAAAAAATACTAAAATTGACAAATTACATTCCTAATTTGATGATCCTAAAATTTAGCTTCTTTTTTTTTTTTAAACAGATCAAGTAACATAGAACTTTTCTAACTATCAGAAATAAAACATAGCTAAGTAATTTATTCAAATCAAATCTTGACAAAAATAGGGATCAAATTAATTGAGGGGATTTCAACAATAATGGGTTATAGGTTAATATTGAGGATGAATTAATGAATGACTTGTTAGGCTAAAGGGGGTTCACTAAGGGTTAATTATGAAGGTAGATTTTTATGGAGTGAGTGAGTTAAACCTAAATGCCTTTATCATCTCAACATATCAAATCAATGGTGTGGTCTTGACATGCATAATCGAAGCAAGTTCTAGAATAACAAATCAATATTGACGCACTCATAGCAATAATAAAAATGAGCATGAAAAAATAATATATGCTCTAAAGGCTCAAGATCTCACAAAAATTATGGCTTTCTGATGTTAACTCTGTGAATTTCAACTTCAAGATAATACCTAAACTTGGGGAAATAACCTAAACTTTTTTTATTCTCAAAAATCAACTTATCATGCTTGATTCTCTAAGTACTTAAAGTTTAAACAATCAATGCATAAATGCCTATGTTTTAATTCAAGATATATCAATAAAAATCATAAATTAATCAAAATTCATTCTAATAGTGATATGAGTGAGTTACGTGAGAATAAGACGAAATTTAGGGATTTTTCTGATAATGATATAAATAACCCCCACACTTAAGATGTACATTGTTCTCAATGTACAAAGATAGATTTACTGAAAAATATAGATATAAGATCATAAAATAGAGAGAGAAGTGAAACTTCCTGAATGTTAAATGGAATCCTTGAATTGGAGTTATGGGAACTAATCGGCTAAGGTAAGGGTGAGATTGGAGAATGATACTCTGGTGGTGGTAGAGGTTGTTAGTCCACAAGTGCTGCGCCAAAAGAATATTATAACTGGTGGTAGCTATGGTCGTGGTCGAGCAGGGCATGGCAGTCGTAGAGGACCTTTTCTAGTGGAGTTGCAATTTCCTAAGTAGTAGTGAGTTTTAAAGCTCTTCATAACTACGATAGAATCAATAACTCTTTAGAAAATATAAAGTAGCATGATTACTCGTAAAGAAATGGTCGAAAACATAAATTGCTTAATAAAAATTGTAAAACCTAAAGATGAAGTAAAAATAGTATCAAATAAAAATAAAATAAGAAGTAATTTAAAAAGATAAATAAATATAAAAATAAAAATGAAAATAATAAATAAAGTCTTCAAAACTCCTCATCGCCAAATGGTTCGCGAGGTGGGGGTGGCGATGAGATGTGAAGGTTCCAACAAATCTGATGTAGGGTTGCATCAATGTGATCAAAGCGCTAAAAACATTACTCTTGAATCGAGTGAGACGCTAGAGATGTCAGAGAGTGAAGCACCCGCATGAACTGGACAATGAATAGGTGATGGCTGAGATGGTCGATCCTCCTATGGTGGAGGGACATCATTAGTAATGTCCTCTGGGTCCTCTTGCTCAGCTGACTAGACGAGGCGGTACTGAGGAGAATCAAATCCACGTCGTCACTCGATCATCCTTGTATGGAGCATACTCGAGATGCCTTGTGGGGACATCTGGCCGATGAGGGTGAGGGAGGATGATTGCGCCGCAGTGTTGAGGAGACCAAAGTATCGTGCCAGAGAGTCACATAAGGGCCAATGGAAAGGACCCCTTCTTGTGTCGCTCTATCTGGTGGCGAATGGCGAGGGCGATGAAATAAGCGAGGTCGAATACGTGCCCATTCGCCATGCTCCATAAAAAATATGCGTCGTTAGTGTTGATGACGCTGGTACTCTCTCGCTGTCCTGTCAGGGTGTGAGCTAGGATAGCGTGTAAATATCTCAGTGATGGGGCGAGAGCCGATGCCTTGGAGCGCCTAGGATCGTAGGTGGCCGAAGCAGGGACAAGGGCCTTCCAGAAAAATGAAGGAGAATAGTGGATGTGGCAATGGAGATTTTCAAATTTGTCGTCGTCCATGAACTCCTCCGTATATAGTCCCAATATGATACCAAACTCAGGCGTGCTCAACTGGCGAACTAAACCGTCGAGACGGAACTGGACCGTTCTGGGATCATTGAACTCTGTCATAACGGTTTGAAGGTGGAAGGTTGAACAGAATTCTAATGTGAGTGTAACGGCCTCGTACCCAAGACCGTCGCCAAAGTCGAGCACGAGGTGTTAACGGGCTTAATTCATTAATTAAACAACTCAAACAATTTATTTTAGAAATTCCAGACAAGCTGGCTAACTGCGTCACAGTCGCTTAAAAATTCATATCTCGATTTCTGAAACTATAAATTAAGATCCATAAATTTTTCATGAAACTATACTCATATATCTTTCTACCAAATTTTTTCTAGAATTTTTGGTTGAGCCAATTAGTACAGTTTATTAGTTAAATTTTACCTTGTTTCCGCATTCGACTACTTTGACCTTTTTTCACTATAAACCACTTTTCTCTTTGTAAATAACTCAAAAGACTATGCCGTTTGTATCTTTTAAAACTAGACTCAATAAGGAATATGTACATATAAATTATAACTTCTAATTGTTTTTGTACAATTTTTGGTGAATTTCCAAAGTCAAAACAGGGGATTCATAAATTGCTCTGGCCCTGTTTCACAAAAATTTAAATATCTTATAAAATACAACTCTTTTACCTATTTTGTTTCTTCCACATGAAAATAGATTCATTAGGATTAAATTAAATATTTTATTCATCATCTAATTTTATTTCTACTATTTTTAGTAATTTTTCCAATTCACGTCACTGTTGCTGTGTGATTCTGTTTTATAACCAATTTCACCATTTTATGGTTTTCCATGGACTAAGTAATACATTAAACATACATGACATCAAATATGATCTAGATTGGCCATTTCAGTGGCTAATCATTTCCAAACCTTTTCTTACTAAACCATAACCATATCATAAGATCATTTACACAAAGTGAGTATAGTGCTATACATGCCACACTCAAAATATGCAAGCCATTTTACCAATTTAGGTCTTCGGATAGTGTGAGCAAGCCTTCGACCTATCCCGATTCTCAAGCCGGCTTGTCAAAACTATAATGAATGAAAAGGAGGGAGTAAGCATAAATGCTTAGTAAGTTCACATGAAAATAACAAGTAACATGATCATGCAATCCAACATAAACATCATTAAGACACTCATGTCATAAGAATACTTACTATCTTACCATAATTTTGTCTTACCAAATTCTCAACCAAGGATTAAAA
The DNA here is from genome assembly GCA_025698465.1 of Gossypium longicalyx. NCBI lineage: Eukaryota > Viridiplantae > Streptophyta > Magnoliopsida > Malvales > Malvaceae > Gossypium > Gossypium longicalyx. Next base: position 13,330,992 of record CM047000.1, read on the forward strand.
TCATACCTGTCCATTTTCACTTCTTCAACACATTCATCATCACTCACTTTCATTTTAAGTACTCTCCTTATTCTCTTAGGATTCTCCCGTTGAACACATCGGAATATAATTTCAGATACGCGGATAGTGTGGACGTAAGTGCTACACTCATAGCTAAACAAGCTCAATAACTTTTGAAATCTATGTAGCCAAGCTACCATGTAACCCGCCCATAAACGAACTCGGACTCAACTCAATGAGCTTGGGCGTTCGCATCCATAAGTGAACTCGGACTCAACTCAATGAGCTCGGATGCCTAGTTACATCTCACGAACTCGGACTCAACTCAACGAGTTCGGAACTCAACCATCCTAGTGACATGTCACTTGTACCCTAATCTATTCCCAAGGTTCAAACGGGATTCTTCTCAATTACACATTTTGATCGCCTTCTTCGAAATGTAGAAACCGATACTTGCTAGCATCTCATACTTATCAAGTTGTTCACATAATTTGTATATTACAAAATAATAATTCACAAAACATAATATTTCATGATAATAAGTATCATATCATAAATAATATTAAATCACTTAAAATAAAAATTATGTTACCTTATTTACACATGAACTTACCTCGATACAAAATATTAGCAATCGAGCCTATTCCTCGTAAACTTTGTTTTTCCCTCGATCACGACTTGAATCTTGTTTCTCTTGATCTATAATGCCAAATTAATTTATTCAACACATACATTCATCAAAACAGCCCTTAGTACGAACTTTGGCAAAATTACCAGTTTTCCCCTAAACTTTCACATATTTACACTTTTTTCCCAAGGCTCGTAAATTAAACCTCATCCTATTTTCTTATGTTTTATGACATGCTGATCATTTTTCCCTTCTATAGAAACATCAAATTCACACTCTAACATGTACTTATGAATATTAGGTATTTTTACCGATTAAGCCCTTTTACTCGTTTTCACTTAAAACCAAGTAGCACAAGTTGTCTAGCATAATTTAAAACCTCATATTCTATCATAAAACACCAAAATACACAAATTTCACCTATGGGTATTTTTCCAAATATGAACCCTAGGTTAAATTATTGCTAGCATAAGCTAAATCAAGTTACCCGGACTCCAAAAACGTAAAGAACATTAAAAACGGGGCTTGGAATCACTTACTATGGAGCTTGGAAGCTTGAACCAAACCCTAGCTATGAAGAACCCTTTAATTTTCGTCCTAATGAAGAAGATGGACATATTTTGCCATCTTTTTCCTTTTTTTAATCTTTTAATTACCAAATGACCAAAATACCCTTAATACCTTTCTTTGAAAATTTTCATGTACAAGCCCATTTTTGTCCAAAATTTTAGAAATTGTTCAAATTGCTATTTAAGACCTCCTCATTAATATTCCAAAGTAATTTCATACTAAAAACTTCTAGAATGCAAGTTTTACAAATTATTCGATTTAGTCCCTAATTTCAACTTAAGCACTTTATGCATAGAATTTCGTCATGAAATTTTCACACAATCATGCAATCATATCATAAACCTCAAAATAATTATAAAATAATTATTTCTATCTCGGATTTGTGGTCACAAAACCACTATTCTGATTAGGCCCTAATTCAGGATATTACAGTGAGCTCAAGATATGTCGGCTCGACGATCTCGAAGAAGAGCCCCTATAGGTCAGTAGTCAGGAGAGCTCGGACTACGTCAGTGAGTTGGATCTGATCTAGAGTGGTCCAATCAATGCAACGGACCACACCTAGGGGTCTCGCACGGAGTATCTAAAAAAGTTCCTCTTGGGGTCGCAAGGGAAACTGGAAGAATGGGTGCCAGATCTCGGTGGTAGGACCCGAGGAGGATGCTGCTCCTTTTCGCTTTTTGGAGGCAGGAACGGCGATTTTCTTACCACGTGGATTTGACATGGTGTACCTGCAAGAAGAACGAATATCATGTCTTAATAATCAACGGAGATAACATATGCTAACAAATCCAAAAAGTAATTAACCATGAATTAAACTAATTTTTTCAACCAAAAACTAATGGAACTAACAAGACTCAACCAAAATCAATCGAACTTCATAACATAAATCAATTGACAACACAAATTTTATAGCAAATGGCATAGTAATAGTATGACTAAATTCAACACGGAATGGATGAAAGTAACTAATAATGGCAGGAAAGAGGTACCAAATGCATGAAATAGATCCTAAGAATGAGGATGATATGATAAGCAATTAATAAACAAAATGTAAATAATATGAGAAAATTATGATAATAAGCATCAAAAGAAAGTAAAAGACAAGAGGAAACCGATACTAGAAATTCGATGGCCGGAAAAGCGACGAGACTGTGGGGCTGGTGCGACAGTGGGACATGGGAGGAGTGGAGAAAGAGAGAAGAAGAAGGGAAGGTGTAGGGAAGGGAGGAAAAGAGAGAAGATTTTGATGTGTATGGAGGAGAAAGGGTAGATTTTGGGGTGTTGGTCAGAGCTTAGATGGTGGCGACGGTGGAGAGGGCGGTGGCTAGGGTTAGGGTATTGGGGAATAAGATGATGAATAGTAGGGATTTATATAGATATTGGGGCACACGGCCGTGGGGCAAGCCCGTGTGCCCTTATTTCAGCCCGTGTGTTTTGTGGTTTTCAGATTTGGGTGCTTCTGGTATTAGGCCCACGTCCGTGTTCTTTGGGCATGTTGGTGCACACGGTCGTGTCGCACGGCCATGTCCTGATTTGTTCACTTCTCCTAGGCCCATGTATATATGCGCACAACCGTGTTATTTTGGCAGTTTCGACCACAGGTGGTGGGCACGGGCGTGTCACACACCCGTGTTAATTTCTCAGTTTCTACCACGGCTTACAAAAAACACGCCCGTGTTGATTTGGTAAGATTGCCCACGGCCATGTCGCACGGTCGTGGCAAAGTATCGAATCCCGTGTTTTAGGAAAATTTTGCTCTGTTATCACACGGCTGTATCGCACGGCAGTGTCGCCACCCGTGGTATGAGCAAGGCCTAAGGCACGCCCGTGTGCCAAGCCATCTGGATTTGGAAAACCTGTGTTCAAGGACTCAATTAATGGTTTAGATGTTAAAAACTAAAATTTAAACAAATCAACATCATTAGTGCTCGGGTTGCCTCCTGATAAGTGCTTATTTAGAGTCTAAGCTCGACTTACCTCTCATTCGCATGATTACGATGGATCATGGAGTCGAGACTCCTCTTTCTCATTATCAATTCTATTATCCACATAAAATTTAAGTTGAGTAATATTTACCTTAAAAGTGTCGTATTGAGAATGATTTACCTCGACTGTACCATATGGGAAAACATTTAGTACCGTGAAAGGAGTCGCTCCGTCTATGTTAAGCTCTGAAGTATCAACTTGGGGGTCCTTGTTATCTATCCATACTTTATCCCCAACTTTAATTTGCTTTGTTAGATCCCTACGCTCATCGTGATTTGATTTTTCGTGTACTTTTGGTTTCTCCGGGACATGTGTTCTCCATTCATCTAGCTCATCGATCTGAAGCCTTCGTTCTTCGTGAGTCACTTTATTTTTGTGGCATGGATTAGAGTGAGGCTCCATAACGTTCTTCCTAAGGGACTCCTACAAAGAAGTTTGAGTTGTCACATTATTCAAATTAATCGAATCATCTCGATTACTAGATATTTTAGCAGAGTCACGAGCTTGGAGAGTAATCGTGTCATCCCCTACATGAAGTATTAGTTCACCTATGCCAACATCAATGATAGTTCGAGCAGTTGCTAAAAAGGGCCTTCCTAAGATTAAAGGTACGTCATTGTCCTCATCCATGTCTAAAACAACAAAGTCAACTGGGAATATAAATTTATCAATTTTAACAAGCACGTCTTCAATAATACCCTTAGGAAATCTAATTGTTTTATCTGCCAATTGAATGCTTATCCTAGTTTGTTTGGGTTTCCCAAGACCTAGTTGTTTAAACATTATATAAGTTATAACATTAATACTTGCCCCTAAATCATCCAAAGCATTGTTAACATTTAAACTACCAATTAAACAAGGAATCATAAAACTCCCTGGATCTTTCAATTTGTTGGGTAGCTTATTCTATAAAACAGCTGAGCAAACTACGTTCAACTCCACATGCGACGCCTCATCCAACTTCCGCTTATTTGCTAAAAGTTTCTTTAAAAATTTAACTGCATTCGGCATCTGCGAAAGAGCTTCAATAAACGGTAGGTTAATATGTAATTTCTTTAATAATTTAAGGAATTTACCAAATTGTTCGTCCATGTGGTCTTTCCTTGTCGCACTGGGGTATGGTACACGAGGTTTGTACTCTTTACTTACCGGCTTTTGCTCACTCTAGTCCACCTCATCCTTACCTTTACTTACCACAATTCCTCACCTCGGTTCTGGTTTAGGTTCAACTAACCCTTTTTCATCTTGAACAGTGATTGCATTGAGTTGCTCATTTGGATTTGTTTCAGTGTTACTCGACAAGCTACCTTGTAGTCGTTCAGAAATCATCTTTGCCAACTGGCCTATTTGATTCTCAAGCCCTTGAATTGACGCTTGTTGTTTTTTAAGAGCTGTCTCGGTGTTCTGGAAATGTGTTTCAGACACCAAGATAAATTCCGTTAGCATCTCCTCAAGGTTCGGCTTCTTTTCCTGCTGGTAAGGTGGTTGTTGAAAACTTGGGGGATGTTGTGGCCATTGATTTCCTTGATCACCCCACGAGAAGTTGGGATGGTTCCTCCAACCTGCATTATACGTGTTACTATATGGGTTATTTTGAGATCTAGAATTATTATTACCCATATATTAAACTTGTTCCTCATCGGTGCTAGGGTTGAAAGTTGGATAATTTGTGTGTACTCCTCCTCCACTTGAATCACACCTCATCACTGAGTAGAACCATATAAATCGTCAATCTTTTTATTTAAAAGTTATACTTGGTTAGAGAGCATAGTAACCGCGTCAAGGTTGAAAACACCAGAGCTTTCGTCGGCTTCGTTCTCATAACTTGCCACTGATATTTATTCAGTGACATCTCTTCAATAAATTTGTAAGCCCCTTCAGGTGTTTTTTTGTTCAAAGTTCCACCGACGACTGCATCGATAAGTTGCCTTGTTGAGGAGTTCACACCGTTGTAAACTGTTTGAACCTACAGCCATAGAGGTAACCCATGGTGAGGGCACCTTCTCAAAAGATCCTTGTATCTCTCCCATGCATTATAAAGTGCTTCTAAATTCATCTGCACAAAAGAAGAGATATCATTCCTTAATTTAGTTGTTTTAGTCGGTGAAAAATATTTTAGTAAAAATTTTTCGGTCATTTGTTCCCAAGTAGTGATTGACCCTCGCGGTAACGAGTTCAACCACTATTTTGCTTTGTTCCTCAATGAGAATGGAAATAACCGGAGGCGAAAGGCATCATCAGAAATGCCATTTATCTTAAAAGTGTCGCAGAATTCTAGAAAATTTGCCAAATGAGTGTTTGGGTCCTCATCCTGCAAACCATCAAATTGAACAAACTATTGTATCATCTGAATAGTGTTAGGTTTCAGTTCAAAATTATTTTCAGCAATAGCGGGTCTAACTATACTCGATTCAGCTCCTGTTAAAGTAGGTTTAGCATAATCATGAATAGTACGTGGAGTAGGATTCTAATTTACTGGATCAACAGCAACCACTAGAGGTAGCGGATTATTCTGATTGTCAGCCATCTCATCAGTTGTATTATGGATATCGTCCTCTTGCCCTTCCTTTATGTATTGTAAGCTTCGCCTTATTCCTCTTCGGTTTCTGTGAGCTATGCTTTCGATCTCACTATCAAAAAGTAGAGGTCCTGACGGGTTTCTTCTAGTCATAAACTATAAAAACCTGTCAGAAGTAAAGAAAAGAAAATTAGTAAAGAAAAAAATAAAAAGTAAATTGCAATAAAATAAATGGCTAAAGTAATAAAAAGTAAGCGTTCATAATATCTTAGTTCCTCGGCAACGGGGCTAAAAACTTGGTGTGCGTGATAAGTTTTGAATTTATGATTGATCGTACTTGAAAACTAACTATTATCACGATAAAGGCAAGCGCACCTATCGAACAGTAGTATAGCTTATAGCAAGACCGGAATGTCAGACCCACAGGAACTAAAAGTACTAGTATTAACCTTCTTTTTATTATCTAGCCTAAAAACTAAGGGGATGTGCTTTATCTAAACTAATTAACTAAACTAAGAATGCACAGGAAGTAAATTGGGGAAATACTTTTGGGAAAACTGATTGATTTGGACAGTACCCAAGGAAAAATCCACCTAAACTTCACTTGTTATTTAACTCTGAATTAGTCGATTTATTCACTTGACTTGATCAGTAGAAATCCCTAATTTATATTATTATCTCTCTCGAGACTAACAACATCTAACCCTAGGTTGATTAATTGAAATCTCTTTCTAATTAAAACCCCTAGTGTTGTATTAACTCGATCTATGAATTCCCTTATTAAGTTTGACCCTAATCCAGCAAATTTATGTCGCCCTATGTCTAGGAGTGCAATCAACTCCGCTTAATTATGCTAGATCTTCTCTTAGAGAGGGACTTTTGCTCCTCTGAATAAGCACATCAATACTTCAAACAATATCCTGGAATATTAAAACGAGAATTAAGAACACATAATTAAGAACAAATCAAGTATTTATCGTATAATTCAGAAAATAGTAACAAGATCCATCTTAGGTTTCATTCCCCTTTGGTATTTAGGGGATTTAGTTCATATTTGTAAAAGAAAACATCTCAGAAGAATAATAATAACAAAACATAAAGAAACCCAAAACCCCCTGAAGGAAATTTAAGGGAGATCTTCAGTCTTGAAGGAGAATCCGGCTTCTGAGATGGATCAATCGACTTTCTTCGAGTAATTCCTTGCCTCCTACTCTGCGTGTCCATTTAATCCTCCTCTAGGCTATTTATATAGGCTTTAGAATGCCTCAGAACCCTCCAAAGTGCCATTTTCCAATTAGAACTAGACTTGGGCCCGACAAGGACACGGCCGTGTGCCACGCCCATGTGAGGCAGCTTAGGCTGTGTTTCGAGTCTGTTAAAAAGACACGGGCATGTGGTATACCCGTGTGTGGAAGTCCAGGGCGTATTAGAGTCTGTTAATTAGACACGGGCATGTGGTCCACCCGTGTGAGGAAGTCCAGGCCGTGTTGATTTCCCATGTTGACCCATTTTCTCCGTTTTTGGCCCGTTTTTCACTCTTTTTACTCTCCTATGCTCACCTAAGTATAAAACTTGAAATTAAAGGATTAGGAGCATCAAATTCCACAAATCTAATGATAATTCATCGAAAAATATGCTAAACATGGGATAAAAATATGTATAAATTATGACTTATCATGCAGGATAGTTCATCAAAAACCCGGATAGTATTTTCTAGCCAAAATTTGGCCCTTTCCGAATCATCATCTACGGTAGCTCTAAATTCTTCTACCTCATGCTTGTAAATTTTATCTATCGGAGGCTTACAAATTCTAATAGGTACGGCACCCTGTGGTACCTCAGGAACCGGTTTAGGAGCAAGTGGGGGAGGTCATTGTACAGTAGGGTTTGTTCTCAGGAACTGTGTAAACCATTCATTCATCATTTAAAAAAGGATAGTTTTGCCTCCTCACTTCGGCTCCTAGACACGGGCCTTTCACTACCATACGCAGACTCAACTCTTTGAACTGAAGCTGAAGCATTGCTCTCAGCTTCCTCGGATTCTGCTCTAGCTCGGTTAGATGACATTACTATATGAAAAACACATTTAAAATGATCAGGAGTCATCACACTATCACAATTTATATAATGGCATGTATAGCTAAACTCGTGTTTGCTACGTCAAATCCAAGAATCGGCTTAACCGTAGTTCTTATGCCACTAAATATAACACGTCTAACCTATATACGTCATCAAAATAGGTTTTCAGAGCAATACCAGAATATTTAGAAATATTTACAAATAACTTATGTAAATTACTATTCAATTACTGAGTTTATTCATAACATCCCTTGATTGGGACCACGAGGCCTAATACAAGCATTAAAATCAAGCCGAGACTTAATTAGGAACTTTAAGAATTTTTTTCGACTTTTTAAAATATTTTCCAAGATGCAGGGCTCACACGTCCATGTGGTCCAAGGGACACGCCCGTGTGACCCTGGGACACACCCGTGCTAGAGGCCGTGTTCGACCCCGTGTAACTTTCTGACTTGCACACACGGTCATGCGACATGCCCGTGTGCTAGGCAGTGTGGTTAATTAATTCAATTCGAAATTAGGTGTAGGTTTCACATGGCCAAGACACACGCCCGTGTTCTAGGCCGTGTGGCACACACGGCTGAGACACACGCCCGTGTTCTAGGCCGTGTGGCACACACGGCTGAGACACACGCCCATGTCTTTGCCTGTGAGCTCAATTCTGAGCATTCTATTTCTCAAAATTAAGGTGCAGGGGACACACAGCCTAATCACATGCCCATGGTACCAAGCTGTGTGTCACTTACGGTCTAGACACATGCCCCTGTGGACAAAATGAAGTCATTTCTAGCTTTATTTCTCACCCGAAATTTCACCCATGACCTACACTTGAAACACACATCCAATACCAATCAATCAAAGCATTCAACTTAAGTAAATTTCATCATTCACAAGGCATATCACTACAAGCATACATGATCACAACCTTACCTTAGTTTAACTTAGGCATTCACAACATTGAATCACATATTCCTAACATAACACATGTGTGTATATATATCATAATAATCTACTTAGTCATACCAAAATGAACCATCACTAGCCATTCCAATGGCTAAGTTACAAAATAACATTTCAAGCCACTATTGGTCAAGTTTTCCTATACATGCCATTATACCAAAATGATTTTACTAAGTATACCCAAAATGACTAGTTGATAGTGTGACGATGCTCCAATGATCTTCCAACCTTCGCGAGCTTCCGAGCACTATAAAACAGGGAAAATAAAATAGAGTAAGCATTACATGCTTAGTAAGTTCGTATAACAAAAACTAAACTTACCAATCCCGTTATTTAAAACTAAGCATACTAAATTATGTTTTCCATCCATTAGCAATATTGCCTAAACACATGCATTCAATCAAACATGTTAGTCACCAAAAATCCTCATAATAATCAAGTAAACATAGATGACCTCATCATGTAATATTTCTTTTCAGGTCATTATCATTTCATATTATAATTCTCATGCCATGTTAAGAGTTTTATGTTCGTTGAACCTTTGAAATTTCAATAGATACTCAAGTAGTACACTCAGGGTGTTCAATTCAATAATCCATCAATTCGAGGGTACCCATTAGGGCACTTAATCAAGGAACACACTCTCAAGCCACATATCATATAATAGGATTACCAGTCCAGGAAAAATCTCATATATAACGTAAGCTCAAAAAAGCTCAATTAGGATTACCAGTTCATGCTAAATCTTTTATATAATATAAGCTCAAAAGAGCTCAATTAGGATTATCAGTCCAGGCTAAACCCTAATCGTAACTTATACTCGAGAGGTATTATAACAGGATTACCCGTCCAGGCTAAATCCTTTCTTTAACAAGGTCAATGGGATTACTCGTCTGAGCTAAATCCCTTCCACAACAAATGAAGAACTCCATTCATTTCGGGAAAACGCATATATTCATCAGAATTCAATATTCAATCGGGGCTTAACCCTTTTTTATCATTTCAAGCATGTATTCAATTTTTCTTTATAGAAATCAAATAATTCCCATCAAATGATAATAACATTTCATACAATCACAACATTCAATTGAACACATTTACATGCCCGATTAAGTTACACGAACTTACCTCGGCACTTGTTTGCGTTAGAAATCTACTAATCCGAAACCTTTTCTTTTTCTCGATCTAACCTCGAATTAGTGTTGCCCAGCTCTATATAAATGAATTTAACCATCAATTTCACTCATTTCATATTTAAATGGACTTAATCTACGTCTTAGGTAAAATTACCATTTTTCCTCCAACTTTTCCATAAATTCTGATTTCATCCTTAGGTTGAGAAAATGAAACTTGTGCAATTTACTCCCTATTCCAAGCCTATCCAAAATCTCATTACAAATTTTCTAGCACATGTATTCATAAAATTTCAAATTTTTTCTTTAATTTCACAAGTTTATGTTTTAGTCCCTAAATCATGTTTTCATCAAAAATCACTTTGTAAAAGTTGTTTATCTATCAATAATCTTTCATTTTCTACCATAAATTTCTAATTTCCAGCATATACATCCATGACCCATTTTTCATACCTTGATAACTTTTCAAATTAATCCCTCAAATAGAGAGATTAAGCTATCCTGGTTTCAAGAATATCAAAATTATTAAAAACGATTCAAGGAAACTTACCCAATTAGGCCTTGAAAGTTTCTTTTCTCTCATCTAGGGTTTCTATGTGTTTTTAAGTTGAAGATAATGAAAATAAGATGATATATTTTCTTTTCATCTTTTAAATAATTAAGTATTTTGCAATTTCTAATTTAGTCCTTGCCCTTTTTCTATATTTCCATGGATGAGCCACCAAGAAAAATCTACATACTTTTCTTAATGGTCTAATTACCATATAAGGACCTCTAGTTTTGATTTTCATAGCTATTTGATCCTTATAGCTACTAGAATTCAACTTTCTCATTTTATGCGATTTAGTCCTTCTCGTAATTAAACACTTAGTCAATAAAATTTTCGTATCAACATTTTCACACGACATGCCTATTATAATACGAACCATATAATGAAATAAAAATAAATCTTCGTTTCGGATCAGATTTGTGGTCCCAAAACCACTTGATAAACTGCCATTTATACAAATTTTTACCCCATGCTTTGCGCATTTTATGGATTATTTTTCCTTAGAATTGGTGAACTCGAGGCTCCTAATGCCGTAATTTCATGTTTTATACTTAGGTGAGCTTGGGAGAGTGAAAGGAACGAGAAACAGGCCAAAAATAGAGAAAATAGGCCAACATACGAAATCAACATAGCCTGGACTTCCTCACACGAGCCGACCACACGGCCGTGTCATTCTAACAGGCTCGAACACGGCCTGAAGTAATCCCACACGGGGGTGTCACACGGGCGTGTCCCTGCTGAACCCAAGTTGAGTCCAATTCAGAAAAGGCTAATTTTGAGGGCTCTTAGGCATTCCAAAGCTTGTAAATACACCCTAGAATAGGAGAAAAAGAGGAGGCATGGGGAGGAAGGAAGGAATTACTCAAAGAAAGCCAATTGATCCATCTCAGAAGCGGGATTCATCCTCAAGATTGAAGATCTCCCCTCGATTTCCCTTTAGGAGTTTTAGGTTTTCTTTATGTTTTGTATTCATTATTCTTCTAAGATGTTTTCCTTTTTAGTTATGAACTAAATCCTCTAAATACCTAAGGGGGATGAAACCTAAGATGAATCTTGTTATTATTTTCTGAATTGTAGGATAAATATTTGACTTGTTCTTAATTATGTGTTCTTAATTCTTGTTTTGATATTCCAGGATATTGATTCAAGTTATGCTCTTATTCAGAGGAGGAATAGACCCTGTCTAAGAGTACAATTGTCATAATTAAGCGGAGTTGATTGCACGCCTAGAGATAGGGTGACAAGATTTTGCCGAATTAGGGTGAAACCTAATAAGGGGATACATAGATCGAGTTAATGCAACCCTAGGGTGATAATTAGAGAAAAGTATCAGTTATTCAATCTAGGGATTAGACGTTATTAGTCTTGAATAGGGATAATAACATAACTTAGGGATCTCTACGAAACAAGTTAAATGAATAAATCGTCCAATAGGGAGTCAGAATAACAAGTAAAGTCTAGGTGGATTCTTCCTTAGGTATTGTCTTAATTCAATCGTTTTCCAAAAGTAATCCCCCAATTCTATTTTCTGTGAATTCTTAGTTTAGTTAATTAGTTAGTTAAAACAAACCCCCTTATTCTTAGGCTAGATAATAAGAAGACAGTCATTACTAGTACTTTTAGTTCCTTTGGGTTCGACAATCCGGTCTTGCTAAAACTATACTACTGTTCGATAGGTACACTTGCCTACATCGTGATAATAGTTAGTTTCAAGAATGATTAATTATAAATATTTAAAACCTGTTATAAAATCACGATCAAGTTTTTGACGCCGTTGCTGGGGAGCTAAGATATTAGGAACACTTAATTTTTATTACTTTAGCCATTTATTTTCTTTGCAAGTTAATTTTATTACTATTATTAATTTACTTTTTCTTTCTCTTGGTAGGTTTTTATAGTTTATGACTAGAAGGAACCCGTCAGGACCACTACTTTTTAATTAAGAAATCGATCGCACAGTTCAAAGAAACCAAAGAGAAATAAGGCGAAGCCTAAGATACACAGAGGAAGAGCAAGAGGACGATATCTCAACTACAACTAAGGAGATGGCTGAAAATCAAGATAATCAGCTACCTCCTGCGATACCCGCTGAACTAGCAAATCAAAATTCTGCTCCTCGTACTATGTATGATTATGCTAAACCTACTTTAACAAGAACTGAGTCAAGTATAGTTAGACCTGCTATTGCTGCGAATAATTTTGAACTAAAACCTAACACAATTCAAATGATACAACAATTTGTTCAGTTTGATGGTTTGCAGGATGAGGATCCAAACACTCATTTGGCAAATTTCTTGGAATTCTACGATATATTTAAAATTAATGGCGTTTCTGACGATGTCATTCATCTTCGGTTATTCCCTTTTTCATTGAGTAACAAAGCTAAACAGTGGTTGAACTCGTTACCACAAGGGTCAATTACTACTTGGGAACAAATGATCGAAAAATTTTTATTAAAATATTTTTCGCCGACTAAAATGGCCAAATTACGTAATGATATATCTTTGTTTGTGCAGATGGACTTAGAAACTCTTTCCGATGAATGGGAGAGATACAAAGACCTACTGCGAAGGTGTCCTTACCATGGATTACCTCTATGGTTGCAAGTTCAAATATTCTACAATGGTGTGAACCCCTCGACAAGACAGATGATTGATGCAGTAGCCGGGGGAACCGTTAATAACAAAACACCCGAAGAGGCTTACGAATTTATTGAAGAGATGTCACTGAATAACTATCAGTGGCAAGTCATGAGGACTAAGCCAACTAAAACAGCAGGCGTTTATAACGTCGATTCGGTTACTATACTGTCAAATCAGGTGGAACTTCTAAATAAAAAGATTGATGGTTTACTTGGTTCTACGCAGGCTCATCCAGTAATGCATTGTGAAGTCAGTGGAGGTGGATCAAGCAATTTAGAATATCAATCCAATGGCTACAGCATGGAGAACGAACAATTAAATTACATGGGTAGTAATCCTCGATCTCAAAATATTCCTTATAGCAATACTTATAATGCAGGTTGGAAGAACCACCCAAATTTCTCCTAGGGTGGTCAAGGGAATCAAAGGCCACAGAATCTTTCGGGTTTTTAGCAACCACCCTATCAACAAGAAAAGAAACCAAACCTTGAAGAGATGCTATCTAAATTTATCTCGGTGTCCGAAACTCATTTCCAGAACACCGAGATAGCACTTAAAAATCAACAAGCGTCGATCCAAGGGCTCGAAACTCAGTTAGGCTAGCTTTCCAAACTAATCTCCGAACGACGACAAGGTAGCTTGCCAAGTAATACTGAACCCAACCCAAGGGAATAGCTCAACGCAATTAATGTTCAAGATGAAGAAGGATTCATTGAGCCTAAGCCAGAACCAAGGCAAGAAACTGTGGTGAGCAAAGGTCAAGGTGAGGTAGGTCATGATAAATACAAATCAGTGAATGTCGAATATAAACCTCGTGTGCCATACCCCAACGCCACAAGGAAAGACCATTCAGATGAACAATTTATTAAATTCCTTAAACTCTTTAAAAAATTACACATTTACTTACCGTTTATTGAAGCTCTATCACAGATGCCAAACACAATGAAATTTTTAAAGGAGCTTTTAGCAAATAAGCGGAAGTTGGATGAGGCGTCACATGTAGAGCTAAACGCAGTTTGCTCAGCTATTCTACAGAATAAGCTACCCAACAAATTAAAAGATCCAGGGAGTTTTACAATTCCTTACTTAATTGGTAGTTTAGATGTTAATAATGCATTAGCTGATTTAGGGGCTAGTATTAACGTCATGTCCTACAAAATGTTCAAACAATTAGGTCTTGGGAAACTCAAATAGACTAGGATGAGCATACAATTAGTAGATAAAACTATAAGATTTCCTAAGGGTATTATTGAAGATGTGGAAGTTAAAATTGATAAATTTATATTTCCCGTTGACTTTATTGTTCTAGACATAGAGGAGGATAACAACACTCCTTTACTTTTAGGAAAGCCCTTTTTAGCAACTGCTAAAATGATTATTAATGTTGGCATAGGTGAGCTCACATTTCGTGTGGGAGATGAAACAATCACCCTTCAAGCTCGCAATTCTGGCAACACATCGAAAATTGAAGGTGATTGTCTAAACCATTCTACTAAAACTGATAATATGATGCAACCTACTTTGCAGGAAATGAGTCTGAAGGAAGTACATGAGCCATTCTCAAGCAACAGTAGAGGACCTATTCATGAAGATCGAAGACTACAAATCGAGGAACTAGATGAATGGCGGACGTATAAACCAAGAACACCCGATAAACCAAAACTACACCAGAACGAGCTCAATACCTTTCCAAATCAACTTAAGGTTGGAGATAAAATTTTATTAGATGCCGCAGATCTTCACATTGTCACTACCAAATCGAATGAAGAAGTCACTCTTACGGTACTTAGCATTTTCTCATTCGATACAGTTGAGGTAAGTCATCCCAAGCTTGGCACTTTTAAGGTAAACAACACCCGTCTAAAACCTTATTTTGATAAGATGGGTAGTAGGAATGAGGAGTATAAACTCCTCGAACCACCATGACCATTCAATGGAGAGGTAATTCGAGCTTAGACTATAAATAAGCGCTTCTCGAGAGGCAACCCGAGTACTAACAATATTAATTTCTTTAAATTTTAGTATTTAACACCTAACTTACTAACAGAGATCTTGAATACAGGTTTTCCACATAGACACGGCCAGGCATACGGGCGTGCTGAGGATCGTGTGGAAACAAGGCAGAGATTTTTCCCAAATACGGGCTACAATAAAATGCCACGTCCATGCAACATTGCCGTGGGCGAACCTGCCAAAATAACACGGGCGTTCGCCACGCCCGTGTTGCAGAACTGTGGTTGAACCTGAGAAAATAGCACGGGCATAAGACACACTCGTGTCTAGCACCCGTGGTTGAACCTGTTAAATTAACACGAGCATGGGCCTACATACACAGGCGTGGGAGAAGCGAACGAAGCCAGACACGGTCGTGCGACACGGCCGTGTGTACCCACACGCACAAGGAACACGGGCGTGGACTAAAATGTCAGATGCTCTCAAAATTCAAAATTCGTGAATCACACGGGCTGAAATTGGGGAACACGGGCGTGTTCCCTGGCCGTGTACCCCAAAATCTATAAATAGGCTGCACTATTTATTTTCTCCTTCATCCAAAAAAACCCTAACCCTAGACGCTGCAAGTCCACAAGCCCTTCCTGGCACATCCGTGCGCCGCCTCCAACTCTATTTTTGACTCTTATTCTCCCCTTCCTAACATTTGTTTACTCTTTTCCCTTTAATTGCACTCATTTTTTATGTTAGTTATCATAGTACTATGCATTTTTTTATGTTCTTTTCATCTCTTTATCACTCACATTTCATATCTAGAGTAGTTATTATCTTCTCATGTTGAAGTTCTTCCTCGTCGCATGATTTATCTACTACATTTTATTAGTTTAAAGTGAAAATACTCATGACTTTTGGGTTGATATTCTCTAACAATAAAATGTACTAACATAGAATTAATTACCATTTCTTTTAGGAAACTCATACTATTGTCATGCTAATGATACACCATAAAATTGTTTTTGATTAGGTTCGCAGTAGTTGTGACTGAGATTATTAGTTCTAATTTATGACTTCTGCCTTTTTAGATTTGCTTCTGTCTTACCTTGAACATTCCTCACGACGAAATAATGGTTTTGCTTGCAAGTATACAATGTCGTCTTCACGAGGAAATCAAATCGTTGTCTCAGCTTCAAAGAAAAGGAAGGGAGCGTCATCTTCCTCGGGTCCTACCGCAGAAATTCGTCATCCTTTTCTGCAGTTCCCCATCGGGCCCCAAGAAGAACTTCTCTAAATTCTACGGGCCCGACCTTTAGGTGTGGGCCACTGCATTGACTGGACAACTCTTGAACTAGTCCAGTTGGCTGACGATGTGCGAGCACTCCTGACAACCGATCCATGGGACCTCTTCTTTGCAATCATCGAACCAACGTACCTTGAGCTCAAACTTGAAATTTGCTCGACATTCCATGTTCAAGATGTCATGACCAACTTTGATGATCATGGAACAGTTCAGTTCCGTCTCGGTGGTTTAGTTTGCCAGTTAAGTGTACCCGAGTTCGGTATAGCTTTGGGCCTATACATAGAGGAGTTCATGGATGAGAACGACCTTGACACTCTCCATCGCCACATCCACTACTCTCTTTCAAAGTGCTGGTACGCTTTAGTCCCCGGTTCTGCCTCTTACGACTCGAGCCGCTCCAAGGCATCAGCTCTCTCTCCCTCATTGAGGTACCTATACGCCATCTTGGCACACACTTTGATAGGACGTTGAGAGAGCACCGGCATTGTCAACACTCACGACGCCTACTTTCTATGGAGCATGGCGAACGGATATGTACTCGACCTCACCAACTTTATTGCCCTCGCCATTCGCCACCAAACGGAGCGGCATCGGAGGGGGGTCATCTCCATTGGCCCCTACGTGACTCGACTGGCACGGCACTTCGGGCTCCTCAACACAGCAGCCCAATCATCCTCCCTTACTCTTATGGGCTAGATGTCCCCACAAGGCATTTCGAGCATGCTTAGTATGAGGATGATCAAGAAGCGCAGAAGAACCCACCCTCCTCAGTATCGCCTCACCCAATCCACCGAGGAGGAGGCCCCCGAGGATATTATCGATGATGTCCCCCCACAACACAAGGACCCACCATCTCAGCCACCACCACCCTCTCGTCCAGTTCATGCGGCGGCTTCATATGCTGATATCTCTGAGCGCCTCACTCGATTTGAGCAGCAATGTTTTCAATGATTTGACAACATTGATGCTACTCTATAGCAGATTTGTCACCACCTCCACATCTCATCGCCAGTCCCACCTTGCGAACCATCCAGCGATGAAGATGGTCAAAAACAATTTATTATTTTATGATTTTAATTTTTATTAAAACTACTTTTTATTTTTATTAGATTTTAGAATTTTATTTTATAATTATCAATTTCGGTTATTCCATTAAGAGTAATTATTCTTATTTATATCTCCTAAAAAGTTCCTAATCCTGTCACAGTTATATAGAGCTCCTAAGCTCATCATCGCATAGGAACTAAAAACTCCACCGGGAAAGGTTGTCCACGACTGCCATGTCCTACTCGACCACGACCGTAGCTACCACTAGATATAATATTCTTTTGGCGCAGGACTTATGGTCTAGCGAACCTCTACTCCCCACCGGAGTATCCTCCTCAACTCTCGCACCGATTGCTCTCCAAAACTCCAGTTCAAGGAATTCATTCATCATTCAGGAAGTTTCACTTCTCTCCCTATCTTATGTTTACAAATTTATCTTTTTCCTATCTATCTTTGTATATTAAGGACAATGTACATCTTAAGTGTGGAGAGGTATTCATTTCACTATCAGAAAAATCCCTGAATGATTACCTTGTTCTCTTGAAAAGCTCTCATATCATGTTTAGAATAAATTTTGATTAATTTATGATTTTTATTGATATATCTTAAATTAAAACATAGGCATTCATGCACTGAGTATTTAAACTTTAAGACATTAGAGAAGCAAGCATGATAAGTTTATTTTCTTTAAGAATTTAAAATTTTAGGTTGTTTCCCCAAGTCTAAGTATTCTTTTGATTTGAAATTCACAAGTTTAAACATCAAAAAGCCATAATTTTGTGAGATCTTGAGCCTTCAAGAACATCTATTAATTCATTTATGCTCACTTTCATTATGAGTACGTCAGTATGGAACTATTACTCTAGAACTTGCTTGATTATGCTTGTCAAGACCACACTATTTGATTTGATATGTCAAGATGATAGAGGCACTTAGGATTAACCCACTCATGCCATGAAAAGCCTACCTTCACGATTAACCTTTAGTAAACCCCGTTGAGCTAACAAGCTATTTCTTGTATTACCCTTAACACTAACCCTTAAACCATTATTGTTGAAATCCCCTCAATTAAATTGATCACTATTTTTGTCGAGATTTGAATTGAATAAATTGCTTAGTTATGTCCTATTCTAAATAGTTAGTTATTTGACTTGTTCCTAAAAAAAAAACATGTATACATATAGGTAGTAGTGATCTTTTGAGGTAAAGTAGTTAAATTCCATATTCCGAGAAAAAAGCTCTGTTGTATGCAACTAATGACTAGTCATTTTTCTAGTTAGGCAATTTTTCAATTTAATCTCGATTCTAACCCTTTCTTTCAGCTTGTGACCACACCCTTTAACCAAAGTCACGTTACAACCCTCTAAAGACCTTTTGATTGATGTTTCATCTCAATTTATAGTGGTGGAGATTTGATTTTCATTCAAGCCTATGGTAATGACTTTTCATTATTGACTATTGAGTGCTTCATTTATTATCCTTAAACACCTCGAGTGATTTGAGTGAATCTTTAGTGAGGATGTGAAACTCTGTGATATTTTGAATCAAAGGTAATTACTTAGATGAGGGGAGACACCTATGTTTTCATGATAAAATGCTCAACTTGGAATGTTTGAAACTTTGATGTTCTTTTAGTCAAATTTTCAATGTTTGATTACCTATGGATTATTTTGAGGTATTATCGATAGAAATTATAAGTTGAGAAGAATTTGTTTTGATTATGAGATGAGGATTTTGCTTGAGGATAAGCAAATGCTTAAGTGTGGGGGTATTTGATAAACCATCATTTATACATATTTTTACCCCATGCTTTGCGCATTTTATGGATGATTTTTCCTTAGAATTGGTGAATTTTATGCTCCTAATGCCTTAATTTCATGTTTTATACTTAGGTGAGTTTAGGAGAGTGAAAGGAACGAGAAACGGGCCAAAAATGGAGAAAATGGACCAACATACGAAATCAACACGTCTTAGACTTCCTCACACAGGCGGACACACCACACTAGTGTGCCATTCTAATGAGCTCGAACACGTAGGAAGTAATCGCACACGAGCGTATCCCTACTGAACCCAAGTTGAGTCCAATTTGGAAAAGGCTAATTTTGAGGGCTCTTAGGCATTCCAAAGCATATAAATACACCCTAGAAGAGGAGAAAAAGAGGAGGCACAGGGAGGAAGGAAGGAATTACTCGAAGAAAGCCGATTAATCCATCTCAGAAGCCGGATTCATCCTCAAGATTGAAGATCTCCCCTCAATTTCCCTTCAGGAGTTTTGGGTTTTCTTTATGTTTTGTATTCATTATTCTTCTAAGATGTTTTCCTTTTTAGTTATGAACTAAATCCCCTAAATACCTAAGGGGGATGAAACCTAAGACGAATCTTGTTATTATTTTCTAAATTGTAGGATAAATATTTGACTTGTTCTTAATTATGTGTTTTTAATTCTTGTTTTGATATTCCAGGATATTGATTCAAGTTATGCTCTTATTCAGAGGAGGAATAGACCCTGTCTAAGAGTACAATTGTCATAATTAAGCGGAGTTGATTGCACGCCTAGAGATAGGGTGACAAGATTTTTCTGGATTAGGGTGAAACCTAATAAGGGGATCCATAGATCGAGTTAATGCAACCCTAGTGTGATAATTAGAGAAAATTCTCAGTTATTCAATCTAGGGATTAGACGTTATTAGTCTTGAATAGGGATAATAACATAACTTAGGGATCTCTACGGAACAAGTTAAATGAATAAATCGTTCGATTGGGAGTCAGAATAACAAGTAAAGTCTAGGTGGATTCTTCCTTAGGTATTGTCTTAATTCAATCGTTTTCCAAAAGTAATCCCCCAATTCTATTTTCTATGAATTCTTAGTTTAGTTAATTAGTTAGTTAAAACAAACCCCCTTATTCTTAGGCTAGATAATAAAAAGACAGTCATTACTAGTACTTTTAGTTCCTTTGGGTTCGACAATCCAGTCTTGCTAAAACTATACTACTATTTGATAGGTACACTTGCCTACATCGTGATAATAGTTAGTTTCAAGAATGATTAATTATAAATAGTTAAAACCTGTCACAAAATCACGATCACCACTGTTCTGATTTCATTGAAAAAATGGGTTGTTACATAACCTATTAATGCTAATGTTCATTTGAAAAGGTTAAATGGGTATAAATTTATATTTGAAAAGGTTAAATGGGTATAAATTTATGAAATTTAATGAATGAGAAGTTGTTATGTAATGAAAAAGAAAGGTATGGAATTTATTTCCTAGTATATGAGATGTTATGTTTTCATGATTTCTAGCAACCATGTGAATTATTGTGCATAGGAAAGTTTAATGTTAAATGATGAAATGAGCATGGTTGTATGGATTGTTAATTAATGTTCGGTAAGTTGAAGTTTATCTTTTACATACTTACTAAGCATTAAATGCTTATATGGTTGTTTTTCCTTTATTTTGTAGGTCATCGGAAGCTTAATCGGTTGGAACTTTGTCAGAGTCCTATCACACTATCTCGCGATCACTTTGGTAGTTTTGGGTTATTTTGATCTATGGTTATAAATGGCATGTATAGGGTTTAATGTCATTTATAATTTTGTTATGTTTTGGTTACTTTTGTAAATGGTTAGATGCATATTGGTATAATTGGCTTGTACATGTTAAAAGTTATATGAATATGGTCATTTTGATATGTTTAATATGAATGTTGAAATGGATTGACAATTGTTGTCATTAGGTAGCTATTTTACCAATGTTTTGTGTTTGAGATATGGCATTATATTTTTGTTCTTAATTGATTTTGTTATGGTATGAAATGAGGTGTCTTTGAATGACATATTGTTTATAAGATTTAGGTTGATTGAATTGGTATGTTTATGAATGTCTGAAGTGTGTTTAGGTCCATTGAATATATGTACAAATGGAGTAGCTTGTTGGTCAAGGTTTGGTTTTGAAATGACTTGTTTTATGGGCTAATTATGGAGCACACGGCCTAAGACACGGGTTATCCCACGGTGGTGTACCACACGCGGTTAACTCACATGGTCATGTCTTGAAAATTTTAGGTGCAGGTTGGTTCACACGGGCACAGAGAGTTACATGGCCGGGCAACACGGCCGTGTGACCTTGAGCCATATAGTCATAGAGAGTTACACGGACATGTAGAGTAGTCACACGGGCGTGTGGATAGCCACACGGTTATGTTTGGAGTCACACGATCTGAGCTATGTCACATAGCTTGGCCACACGATCGTGTGACCCCTGTTTTCACAATTTTTCATGTTTTTCTCAAAATTTTATAATTTATTCAAATTGATCCCCGATTACTTCAAACTTATTCTTAGGGCCTCGAATGCTCTGTTTAAGACCCAAATGAGTATTATTTCCATGATTAAATTGTGTAATTGTTATTTACTTTGTAAGTTGAATTATTATTTTGTATCGAAGTTAAACGTTCTGCTTTGTACGGTAATGCTCTGTAACCCTAATCCGATTACAGAGATAGGTTAAGGATGTTACAATAAAACTGTTCTCGTAGGTGGTATCCTTCCGAGAGACAATGATCTATGTTCAAACTAGTAAATGTGATTTATAGAATTTTAAAATATTAAAATTTCTAATATTTTTAGAAAATTTTTATATATTTTTAAATTTTATGATTTTTTTCTATTTTTCATAATTTTAATAATTTTAAAATTTTTTAAATATTTTTTGTATTTTTTGGTTTTTTTTAATTTTTTAAAAAGATTTTGTAAGTTTTTTTATATCACTGTGTGACATGTGATATGATTGATTGAATATCCCAGTTGTTAGTTTTTAATGTCCAAAGGATTGAATTTGAAACTCCTAATAACTTTAGGGACTGAAGTGAACCAAAATAAACTTTAAAGACCAAAGTAAAAAAAAAGTATACTTCATGGACTAAATGGTGCATTAAGCCTATATTTTTTATTAAGCGGCAGGGCTGGACTTGTACTTTAGAGGTCAGATAAACAGGTGTAAGGCTTTGGCTACACGGGGAATTTGAATCTTAGAGACTAATCTAAATATATATATATACACAACATCCCTGTTTCCCAAAATTAAAGGTATTAAACACAGGGTGAAGCGTTCAAGAGAGCCAATGAGAAAGAGCATCTAACCTGTGGGAAGCTTCCAACAACAAAAGAACATATTGTTCTTAGTTTTTATCTATTGAAATGCCACAACAAGAGCTATCCGACGGTTTGCAGTAGTTGAGTTCAGCTTTTTCTAGTATCAAGTTCAGCTCATTCAAAGCTTTTCAAAACCCTTTGCTATTCACTTAGATTTCCTTGACCCTTTTTTTTTTGTATTGGAAATTGCTTAGATTTGTCATCTTTACGGAAGGCTCTGACATTTTTCAAACCAGAAGCAAAACACCAATTTGTAAAAACAATTATATCGTTGAGCAAAAAGTATAAAACATATTACACAATAAATATACTAATTAAATAGGTGTATTTGAGAGGGAGGGGTAGTAGTATTTGGCCACGTGGATACCACCTTTTTACAAACGTTATCTGTTTTGTTGGGTTTATTATACATGTGAGGTTGTCTTTTCTATTTGGCTGTTTACTCTGATGTCCTCATTATTGGAGTAGCGTAATCAAGTTTTATCATTACAGTTCACGGTCGACAAAACAGATCAAATCTCGGTAATTGTTTTTTTAATTGAATTTTGAATATATAGGATCGTCGATCCTCCATTACATTTTACAAGACAACAACGTAACGAAAGATGTAATCACGAGTTTGTGTGATACTAGAATTAGCTTTGTTGAGCTCTACGTGTATGGAGTGGTATAAATTGGATTGAGTCTAGTTCTACAAATAAGCTATGGGGCAAGAAATAGTAAGAGTACTCGAATTGATATTTCGAGGCATTATTCGATATTTAGGTCGGTAAATATTTCAAAAGAACGAGAACGAAGAACAGTAGAAATAACTAAATGGCTATACCTTGGTGAGTCATGTGACTTTGATATTTACAAGTCATTGTGAGGCTACCTAGAGCTGCCCGAGCTATGCCTAGATCTAATTGCCATCTCTCATTGGTTGATATGTTTTCTCTCGCATTTATAGAGACGTTGGCATTTGTTCGTGTTAATGCTTTGTAGAAATTTCTTCCATTTATGGAGAGAAGTTGGGAGGATGCCAAGTGTTAGTCTTTGTGCAAGTACTTGGGCTTGCAGTGCTAAGATCCCGTGTGAGGCTTTGAGCCTTATCCCAGTTTGTCTAGGTCAAATTGCCTTTTAGGCATGAGTTTATTTTGGGTTGGCATGCTTTTTATTGAGATATAACTTATTTCGGCTTGACACCATTGTGTTGTAGTCCAGCAATTGTCGTTCATCCCCACTGGTCTTGTACAGGATTCAAAGTGGCATGTGGAATCGCAATGATGCCTTTGTTCTAGAGGCTTTGTATTAAAGAAATTGAAAAGGTGAGTTCTATCACTTAATGTGAGTATGTAGTAGTCATTTTTCGGAAAGAGGCTGTAATCATGAGAGTGGTAATCTATATCAACTTCTGTTGATTTTGTTGAGTAACGAGATTACATGCGCTAACAGGGTGTTGCCAAGTGTAATAAGCTCTTGGTTAGAGGCGAATTTAAGGGTTAGCAAGGCCGGTCCCTCTAAAATAAAAAATTACTATTAATCTTTTAATTTTTTTAAAAATTTTAAATTAGTAAAGGTAAAATTATAATTTGGCCCCTAAAATTATAAAAATTTGATTTAATCCTCTAAAAATTATAAAAATATAGACTATTAAAAATTAAAATTTCATTCAGCCGCCCCTAAAAATTTCTAGATTCGCCCTCTACTCATGGTTTTCGTGTATGCCTTAATACACCTTTTTTCTTCTATTAAGATTAGCAATAAAGGGAGTAGAAAACGTATTCAGACTTCAATATTGATTAACCCAAACCAATACCTCGGTATTTAATACAAACACACCAATTAACTGTTCTAACTGAAAACTGTTAAACTATTTACAACTTTAACTAACTAACAATAACTAACTGTAGTTACTCACAATATGCCCCGTACTTGTCAAAATTTTCTCCCTTTGGAACCCTCTTGATCAATGGTAACAACTCGAAGCTGATTTCGAAACTTGGTGAACAATGGCACTGACAGTGGTTTTGTCAATATGCCCACGATTTGATCTGAACCAGGTACATGTCCTACTTGAAACAGCCTATCTGCAACCTTTTCTCTGACAAAGAACAAGTCCAACTCTACATGCTTGAATTTTGAATGCATAACAGGATTCCCCGCTACTACAACCGCAACTGAGCTATCACACCATATCAATGCTTTATTCTTAGCTAGAACACATAACTCAGTCAATAAAGATTGGATCCACACCATTTCTGCAGTAACATGAGCAACACTCCTATATTCTGCTTCTACTGTAGACCTAGAGACTACTTGTTACTTCCTTAAGCTCCAGGAAATTGGATTCCCTCCAAGAAACACACAAAATCCTGAGGTTGATCTGCGATCATCGACATCTGACCCCCAACTGCATTGGAGTACCCCTCAAGTAAGAATTTTGAGGTTCGAGTGAATCTCAACCCATAGTTTAATGTCCCTTGTAAATACCTCAATATCGTTTTTATAGCTTTGAAATGCAAGTCCAAGGGTTTGTGCATAAACTGGCAAACCTTGTTCACTGAGTAAGCAATGTCTAGTCTAGTGATGACCATGTACTGTAAAGCTCCAACAATGCTTCTATAACGATGCTCATCCTCAACAGGACTGCTTTTATCAACTGGCAGCTGACATGTGGCGACCATTGGTGTTGGCAAGTCATTTGATCTATCCATAGAGGCTCTTTGAAGTAGATTCAGAATGTATTTTTTTCTGAGTAAGGAATACACCTTCTAAAGTGTAGTTGAATTCAATGCCAAGAAAGTAACTCAACTTCACTAGGTCTTTCAGTGAAAACTGATAATTGAGTTGAGTAACAAACTAGTCTATAGCTTGAGAATCGTTCCAGTGATAATAATATCATCAATGTAGACTTAAACATAAAGCAACTGGGATCCTGACTGAAAAATAAAGAGAGAATTATCAGCTTTGGACACTTCAAATTTTGTGGCTACCAAAAATTCGTTCAACTTGTGAAACCAAGCCCGGAGTGCTTGTTTAAGACCATACAAAGCTTTTCTTAGTTTATAGACTAGGTGTTCCTTATTTGGCCCTTGTTGCTCGAACTCTGGTGGTTGCACCATGTAAATCTCCTTACTCAAGTCTCCATTTAGAAAGGCATTATTAATGTCTACTTGTCTAAGGGGCCAGCTCAAAGACAAAACCAATGCAATGACTAATCTGATTGTAGTTGGCTTAACCACAGGGTTGAAAGTTTCTTGGAAGTCAATGTCAGCTTCCTGAAGATAGCCCTTAACAACTAATCTGCCTTTGTATCGTGCAAGTGAGCCATCTGCATGTCTATTGATTTTAAAGATCCACTTACACCCAACAACTCGACAACCTTCTGGTAAAAGCATAAGGTCCTAAGTATGATTAGTGAGCAAGGCACTCTATTCAGCTTGTGTAGCTACTGTCCAAGCAGTACCCTGAAAAGCTTCTATTATAGACAATGTCTCCTTCTCAGTCAGAACAGAAGAAAACATTTTAGGCTTAAAAATGCCATTTTTAGAGCGAGTCTGCATGGGGTGGAAATTTACAACTGAAGGAATTGTTGTGGGACATTCAGACTGAGCATAAGATATAGAGACACAAGTTACTACTGGGGAGTCAGCAGAAGAGCTAGAAGGAGAGTGAGTATTGAGAGACTGAATAGAGGAAGGTGCCGCAGGAGAGACCCTGGCTGTTCTTGTTGAGATGTAACTAGGAAAGTTATTAGCTACAACTAGAAGAAGTACTGATCTCTAATGAAGAACCCTTATAGAACCTATTTGTGATTGGGAACAGAAACCAACATCATGAAATGGAAATTGAGTCTCATCAAACCGAACATGTCGAGATAGAAAAACACGACCATCTTCAGCAAGACACCTATAACCCTTTCAATTAAAAGCACTACCAAGAAACACACACCTTTGAGATCGAAATTGTAGCTTGTACTGTTGGAATGGTCTCAGATCAGGAAAACAGGCATAGCCAAACACCCTTAGCAGGCTATAGTTAGGTTGAAGTTTGTGAAGTGTTTCATATGGACTAACTTGATGTAGGATAGAAGTGGGTAGCCTATTGGTCAAATAAACTGCATTTGCAAAGGCATAAAACCAAAATTTTAAAGGCATAGTAGATTGAGCTAAGAGAGACAAGCCCATGTCAACTACCTGCCTGTATTTTCTTTCAGCAACCCCGTTCTGCTCTGAGGTGTAGGGACAAGTAACCCTGTGTTGGATACCAAGTCGAGAGAGTTCCTTTGACAAAGCACGATATTCTCCCCCTACTCAATTTGAAGCATTTTGGTGGATTAACCAAATTGTACTTTAACCAGTTGATGGAAGTGAAGAAAACACTAAACCACCTCAGACTTGTTTTTTTGAGAAAATAGATCCAAGTGTATCTGCTATACATGTCTACAAACAAAATGTAATAAGAAAAACCATTCGAAGGGACATGTGCTGGTCCCCAAACATCAGTCACCACAAGCTCAAAAGGGAAAGAGTACATTGTATGTGAAGAATTAAAAAGTAGCTTGCGAGCCTTGCCTAACTGACAAGCTATACATATATGAGGCAAAATACTTTGTTTGAAAGGAACACTATAAGACTTCAACACACGAGCAAGTGTGCTATTACAAGGATGGCCAAGTCTGTTGTGCCATAAAGAAGAGGAGGAAATCTGAGCACTGTTCAGCTGAGTTGAGTGAAGCTTCTGAGTAGGACTGACTTTGGTGGGAAAAGATTTTGAAAACTAAAACCTATAGAGACCCTCATACATGTAGCCCTCTAGTAGAGTCATCTCTGTCTAAATGTCCTTCACAAAACATAGAAATGGTGAAATTCAAAATAAACACCATTATCTTTAGCAAACTGACCCACAGACATTAGATTCTTGCAGACTATAAGAACATGTAAAACATTCTAAAGGCACAGGAGTCTAGAGCCAGCCAAGAAATTAGATGAACCTACATTAGCTATAGAGATAGACTCACCATTTCCCATAGTGACATGGCTTGTACCTGTGTAGGGAGAGGCAGTCGTGAGATTAGAACTTCAGATGTAATATGATTCGTTACACCAGAATCAGGATACCAGATCTGATCGGAGGTGAAGGGAGTAGAAGCTCGAGGAGGTGGCTGATGAGAAAATACAGGTGGTGGAGAAAACGAACCACAACAATAAGCCATGCAGGTGGAGAAGAGGAAAAACCATTATTGTGGAACTGATGATAGTTGACTGAAGGGTTTTGACTAACACCAGAGAAATTCTCATCAAACCTATGATAACAGGTTTGAACAATATGACCGATTTTCCCACATAATTGACACTGGGGCCAAGAGCGTGACCAGCTCCTACCATTGCCACGAGCTTTTCTAAGAGACCAGCCTCAGCCTAGCCCTCTTTACCCTTGCTTAGGCTCCTGAGAATAAGCAAGTTTCAAACAATCTGCATTGTCTTGACGTTGAGAGGCCAAATTTACTTGCAAAGGAACATCTGTCAATAGGGCTAGTTGTCTTGCTTCACAGTCAAGAAGCATGTCAGTGAGCAAGTCTAGAGATATTAGAGTTGCAGAAGCAAGTACATGGATCGACTCATATTCAACCGAAAGTCCAGCCAAGATGACACTCACTTGTTCTGTCTCAGTGACCAAACTACCAACTACTGTTAAGCTATCGCTCAGAGTCTTTACCTTGGACAAATATTTTTTGATGGTGAGGTTGGCCTTCTTGATCGAGTATAAAGCATGACGCATACTTGAAATCTTGAGACTAGACGTGGTACAAAATCTTCTTTTAATGGTGGTCCAGATATCAAAGCTTGTCTTAACAGCTGTGAGATGAACCAAGATTTCATCAGTAACAGTCGATAGGAGCCAAGAAGCTAGAAATTTATCCTGCTTCTTATGAACAAGAAAGGCTGGATTATCAACGAGTTAACCCTCAATTCTTGCAAGAAAGGAAGGAGGGATAGAAACTGTGCCCAATACAAAACCTTCAAGACCATAACCTTCAAGGATCAACAAAAGTTGATGCTTCCACAACAGATAATTATGCTCAGCAAGCTTGATCGTATCATGTTTGGCAAAATAATGAATTTTTTGTGAACCAACGCTGCCAAGGCCCTACGAATGGACTGCTTCCCCAGTATTGGAAAAGTGATGTGGTGTAACAACTTCTGGTACTTCCTTCGTGGCCATGAAAAACGTACCAGACACTAGAAAGGAAGAAGAAGAAGAAAAAAAATGTTATGCCAAGAAAACTTTGTCTCTTGATACCATGTTAAGATAAGCAATAAAGGGAGTAGAAAACGTATTCTGACTTCATTGATTAACCCAAAACAATACATTGGTATTTAATACAAATACACCAACTAACTGTTCTAACTGAAAACTGTTAAACTATTTACAACTTTAACTAACTAACAATAACAAACTATAGTTACTCACAATATCTTCCAATACAGAACCATAGCTCTGCATTTCTTAGAGGAAACTAATTAAAAGGTAGTTTCGCTAAAATTGTGCTTATTTATTTGACTCTTGTAGTTTCTTCTATATTTTTCCTTCTAATACCATGTTAGTTTTTCTCTTTGTATCTTCATATTTTCTTCTTCATCTTCTGCTCTTCTTGCTTTATATGTAACTAGAAGAAGAACCACTAGGGGTTACTCTATCAACTATAGTTGATTCATTTCCTTGGAATATCGATATAGAAATTGTTTGATAGCTTTGAAGGTTATGAGTGTTTAAAATGAAATCATTGGGGATTTGTTTAGAGGCTAGAATGTGCAGTAAGGTTTCTCAGAAGGATGATAATAAATTGTGTTTTTGTTCATTTGCCTCTAAACCCAATTTTTCGTGGGATATTAATTTATTATGGCTTAAACCCAAACTAATTCTTGCCCAAAGGGCGGGATATTCTACGAGCTTACTTTATTAAATGTAAGGAGATGAAATAGAATCCCTCGATTAGGAAAGTTAGTAGGTTTGAAGGATCACGAATGTACTGATAGTTATGATTTTGTGCCCTGATTTCGTGATTATGTCTGTAATTTTAAAAATAAATTGATTAAATAAAGATTCATATTTACATTATTATCGTTTTGTATAATTATCATCAATAATTTCATTTTCATGAAAAGAAAAATGAATAAGAAAATATTAAGTTCATTAATTACCTAAGGGTTAACTAATTTTAAGTTATATCATAAGGACATATTATGATGTGGGAAGATAACTTATATTAGTAGTTTTTTTTTTTGAAAAGTATATTAGTAATTAATTTAAATTGTCTATCGTTTGAGGAATCAAAATGAGAAATTGATTCATTAGGCTACTATGTTGTCTATTAAATCTTGAAGAGATATATTTTCTTAGGTATCAAAGCAGTTAACTCATAGAAAGTAAAAACATAGGTGTGGTTGTCTGGATTAATAGTACATTAGACAAAACTTAAGTAGAATGTATCTTGGATCCATTTATGAATTTATTCACTTGTAACATTCATTGTGTGATTTACCTCAATCCTAAGTGACTGACCATATGTACCTAACTCATATGTTTTGACATACTGAAAGTTTGTGTCCCTTTAGTATTAGAACCGGAAGTTGACATGTTGGGTATATAACTTATACATGGTATGACTTCACTTACAATAGTGGAAATCATATCTCATTTAATGAGTAAACAATATTCTCTTATTAACATTGCATAGATTATGAAAAAGGAACAAGGTCACGAGTTATATATTAGGGACGATTGCTTGTTATTACTATTTTTTAGAGATAATATTTTTTTCATCATGGAAGATGAAATGACGACAATGAGATAAAAGAGAATCATCTTGGGTGAACAAATTTTAGCCAAAAGGATTAAGGATATTTAGGGTAATATACTAATGCTAAGGTCATTGGTAAAGACATTCAGGGGGGTTAGCAAAGGCCCCAACCCTCTTGAATTTGTAAAATTTCCTTTAGGTCCCTTTGAGTTTTGAAATTTTTTATTTCAGTATTATAATTAGTGTTTAAAAAAATTATGTGTTCCTCCAAAGGTTTTCAAAGTTTTTTTTTTGTTAATTTGATTTCTTTTGTTGTATTTGTAATGGCCCATTTTTTCCCGGCCCGCAAAGAACCTAGAAACATAAATTAAAAACCAAAAGTCCAATGTTCATTTACAAATATTCAGGCTTAAACCAAACCAAACCTAAACATTAAATTCAAATCACTAACCCAAGCACAAATCTAGACCCAAAGGTTCAAGGCCCAAACGGCCCAAAATTCCTTAACAACAGAAACCCTAAGGTTCTCTCCCTCACGCCGCAGCCAAGCCCCAGCCCTCGAACCGTACGACCGCCACGCGCGCTTCCGTACGCCAGTACATAGCCCCCGTACTCGCGCCACGCACACCTCGTACCTGCAAAAAGGATAAACGCACAGCAAAACAAAAAACAAATATTGTATTTTTTTATTTATTTTTTATCATTTCTATCTCTTCGACTATAAAGCCAAGAGATTTCATCATTTGTAAGGTTACACACGCAATATATACACAAAGAAACACATATCGAATACAAAAGCAACCAAAAAAGGTGATTCAGGGCGCATTTATTTCTTTTTTTGAATCTGTTTCATCTTTCTATTCGTTTTGCATGTGTTTTCTTAGTACAATGAAATAAAAGAGGGAGTTTACCTTCGTGAATAAACGACTGAAATCCTCATCTCCTTCGTAGACATCGAAGTTTGAGAGGGGATTTTGAGGTTTAAATTGACGAACCTTGAACGTGGGGAACTACCTTAGGCTATCATCCGTCGATTTCAATGCTGGAATGATAGTAGTTGGATGGAAAGAAGGGTGTTGGAAAAGCCTCAAAGCTGCGGTGTTGAAACCCTAGCAAATGGGTACTCGGTTTGTGGCTTGAAAAATGGCTGATTGCCATTCTTTTTTTTTTTTGAGAATAAAACGAAACGGCGCCGTTTCCAGGGGAAGGGTCCGCGCGTCAACCCGTTCCAGGACCCGAACCCGCATCTTTGTGCTTCAAATGGGTTATTTGCGATATAAGTCCCTCCCATTTCACGCCGCATTTCAATCAGCTTATATTGGTGTTTCATTAGTTTCTGAATTTTTCCTATAATTTGCGCATGAGTTCGATCTGGTCCGCGCTTTGATGCTACGTTTTGGGGTCTGGAATATTTCCAGATTTGGCCCCTACGCATTAGCACATGTTGCGCGCTGGTCTCTATTTTGGGATTTCTTCCATTTTCAAATTGTCCCTCTTATTTTAATTCAACTTTAATTTAATCTTCTATTGGTATAGCCTATTATTTTACAATATATTTAACGTTTGTACATGTGTTGATTCATTTTAATGTTTGTACAATATTCCTTTAAATATTCTATATATATTTGTACATGTATTATTTTAACTAAAGTTTATAATTTGTAATGTTTATTACTTTAAAGTGCTTAATATTTTTATATATGTGTTGAGCTATTTCAATAACTTTATTTTGTTTTTTTATATATATAGAATCACCATTTTGTAGTTCATTTTTATACCATATTATTTTAAATATTTATATAACACTTGTTCAAAGGTTTCATGCATATTTGTATACATATAATAAATAATTCAATTCTATGTATATATTTAGTCCCATGCTAAATTATTTTATGAATTCCTTTAAATTTTTCCATCTATATATTTTTACGTACATAAGACATTTTTTTTAAGAACATGTTTTACTACATATTGTTTTGATCTAAAATCTCACATTTAAATACTATTTTTATATGTATATACGTTTGTCAACTTTAAATGGATACATCATCTTTAAAATGTTTTTGCACATTATTTGATTCAAATTTCCCCTTTTATAATATCTATTTCAATAATAAGTTATGTACATACTTAGTTTTTATATATATAAATTATCTCAAATTTTGCATGTGATTCACTTATGATTTTTTATATAGTTTTTATATCGATTCGCCTCATAGTAGCTCTTAGTTTCTATATCGTTTTGTTTGTCGATTTTTTTTATATACATTATTCCATAGATTGTTATTGCATATAATTTATTCGTTATTTGTATTATTATGTCAATTATTCTCCATACATGATTGAATATGTTTAAGTGTTTATCTTGTTAGCCGATTAAATAAGATATATTATCTTCATTCATCCATCATTGTATTTTATACATATTATCCCATGCTTTTATTTTCTTCTTTTGGTTTATGAAATATTGCTTTATAACTTCCAACTCTCTAAAACTAAGTATTTCGTTTTATTTCAAGTCGAATTAATACGTGTTAAGCTAGTTTTATAATTATTCATTTAAAAATTCTTTAAAACGAAGGCAATGTTCGATGTTTGACAATTCGGGGAATCATGCCCTATCGTGCTGGGTTGCAATTTTCCGTTTGTTCAAAATAATCAAATATTCCTTTGGAATTTCACTTATATCTTTAAAAATTCTTTAAAACGAAGGAAATGTTCGATGTTTGGCAATTCGGGGAATCGTACCTTATCGTGCTGGGTTGCAATTTCCCGTTTGTTCAAAATAATCAGATATCCCTTTAAAATTTCACTCATGTTTTCTAAATTCTAAAACAAGGCAATGTTCAATGTCTAGAAATTCGAAGAACCGTGCCCTACTGTGCTGGGTTTCGGTTTTTTTCATTGGACTAAATAATTGGGTATCCTTTTGTGATTTTCAACATATAAACTTTTGGAAGTCAAAATTTATCGTGTTTTCGAGGGTATAAAGGATCGTGTCCTATCGTACTGGATGTGATGTTGTATTCCTCTGAAACAAGAGAATTTGGACGACCAACTTGGGCTATTGAAAGGTTTATAAAAGGGACCACATTTAAAAAAAATTCTTAAATCTTAGACATAAAGACAATATTTAATCGATTTGGTACCAATTTTGGGCGTAGTGAGGGTGCTAATCCTTCCTCATACGTAACCGACTCCCGAAATCGCTTTCTCATATTTACGTAGGCCAAAGTTGATTTAAATGGAATGAAATGCTTTATTAGGTGATCCAATCACACCTAAACAAAAAGGATTGGTGGCGACTCCACATTTTGTTTTAAAAAAGGTCGATCCCCATTTTTCAAAAACTAGTTTCGACAGCTTGGCAACTCCACTGGGGACGAACAAGAGAGTCTAGCCATAAAATCGATTATTTTTTGTCCTTTTGTCTAAGTATCAGAAATTTATTTTATCGTGATTGCATTTGTTTGTATGATTGTTATGGTTCGGGCTTTTAGAATAATACTGCATTTCATTGCATGGCCACTGTGGTCACACCTTCTAAGTGGGACTAAGAAACTATGCTTTCGTGAGGTTTTCACCTTTGTATGGGCTAATGGATTGCTTCCGAGATACATTCGTACTTATGATTTCGTGAGACTTTCATCTCCGCATGGTCATAGGGAAATGTATTCCCCTGAATCAAACTCGATCCATATGAGCCTATAATGGGTGAGGATTGAGGAATCTACCGGTTCAGGTACCTTATCTCTAGAACTGAACCACATATAGCAAACCTTAAGAGCTATCCTTGGGTGGAGCCGTATCAAGCCTTAGTATTTTCCCATATATGTGTTATAATTATCTTTTCTGTGCTTGTATTTTATCACTTATATTTGATACTAACCTGTGTTCTGTTTTGATTGTGTTTTGCATGACATTGCATACTAAATGAGGTGTTGATTCATATTCGACTACTAAGTTAGAAAGTTTGACATGGAGAATAAATTTTTTAATAAAGTTGAGGATAATACAGTCGTCCACGCATGGTCAGAAAAGTTACAATCGGAGAAAGGGGATAGCTTGGCAGAAGGGTATACATCAGAGTTGCAGGAATTCACTCGCATCAATGTAGCACAGAATGAGTTGCAAGAGTTGAGAGATATATGGGCTCGTTGGGATGAAGGGACCAAACAGTTGTTCTATCAAAGCTATGGTGATATATCCTACTTGCTAGATATTAGAGTGGACAAGTATCTGTTCTGAGTTATGGTGCAATTTTGGAATTCTGCTTACAATTTTTTCACTTTTGGGGAAGTGGATTTAGTACCTACCGTGGAGGAATATACTACTCTACTCAGGTGTCCAAAAGTTCAAGTTAGAAGATCTTATGCCAAGGTCTTTAATAGCCAGACTTTCGCGAGGAAATTGATGAATATTTCAGGGATGAGCGAGCCTTGGGTTACTGCTCAGATTCAACAAAAAGGAGATAGTAAATGTATCCCTTGGGAGAATTTGAGAGATTTGGTTTTAACACATCTGGATGAAAGAAAGAGGGTCGATATCTTCGCCTTAAGCATCTATGGATTGGTATTTTTTCCTAAGGCTTTAAGGCATATGGATGAGGCAGTCACTGACTTATTCGATCGTCTTGAGAAGGGAATCACACCTGTACCTGCAATATTGGCTGAGACGTTCAGATCCTTGAGCATGTGTCAGAAGACAGGCGAGTGGAGATTTATTAGATGTGTGCAATTGTTGATGGTGTGGTTTTATGGGCACTTTTAGAAGGTGGACAAGGTTTCTTACCGGGTCTTTTCTGAAGGTTATTCCTCGTTAAAGGAGGAGGCAGTCGTACAAAGGAGAGAGGAGAGCTTATTGGATGGTTCTTGATGAAATCCTGTATCGATGTGGGAACTTTGATTGGGTGTCGTTGTTACGAATTTGAGGAGCTACTGGGTATACTCCATTGCTTGCATTAAGGCAATATAAATTGAGGCAGTTTATACCCACGACTTACGGGCTTGCTCAGTGTGAATTCTCCTTTAAAGGTGACCATTATAAGAAGAAGGTTCGAGAACTGTCTGATGCTTGGAAGCAAACTCGCTGGATGAAGAGGTTGGCTATCGGTTCCATGGTGACACCTGAATACAATGGATGGTTTAGGAAGAGGGTCAATGATAAGATTCTTAGGCCAAGTTTAGAAGATACTCGGCCTGTGGAGGAACAATTACAAGCTGCCCCGTCAGAGTTGGAAATTATAAAGGAAGACTTTGAGAAGAAGATTTCTGAGCTTGGGAAAAAGATCAAACAATTGGAGGAAGAAAAGATGCATCTGAGATTAGACGTAGACGTTCAGAGATCAGAGGCTGAGAAGTGGAGAAAAGGGAAAAGTAAGGCTGAAGAAGATCTAGACAGTTTGAAGACAGATTATAAGAAGTTACGACCTATCTATGAGGACTGCAGGGTTAGGTAAAACTTTCGAAATTTGAGAGGAAATGACCAAAGCCGACCGATGGGAAAGGAAATTTCGAGAAGCTCAGGCACGAAATGAGGATTTAGAGAAGAGTCTGACAGAAAGCATAAACGAACGAGGTGAATTAAGGGCTAGAGTGGTAGAGCTCGAGAAGTCTTTTCATCAATACCAAAGCCGTAATACTGTAATGGAGTTCAGGGCAAGCTTAAGTAAGGTAGAAGAAATGAAAGGAAAAATAGAAGAATTAGAAGCGTCACTACAAAACTGTGAGATGCGGATTCAGTTTTTCGAAGCAAGTGAGGAGCATTAGAAGTAGCAGCTTCACCATGCGCAAGACCAAGTTAGAAATAAGGATTACATTATAGAGGAAGCTATAACCCAGATTCGGGAGGTAGCCGATTACTTGCAAGCTTTAGCGGTACAAACAGATACACTGAGCGTGAAGTACGAGTTGGAGTCAGATCGGGGGCAAGAGCTAGTCTCGTTGCTTAAGAAAATTAAGGCTCTGAGCATTAGGGCGAAGTTTTATTTGTAACTCAGTTTTATGTAAAGAATTTTATTTTCTAGTGAAGTTTTCTAAAGGGAATTGAATCAAAATTGACGCCTCCTTTGCATTTATGCATCTGCATTGCATTACATCATATGCATTAAAGGTCATAAAAAGATTCTAATTAATTAAAAATTATTTCAGTAATCTGGAAACCAACGAAAACCAACCAACCACGCACCCCTACGGTATAAGGAAAAAGACCAAGTCAATGGATAAAAGACTTGAGAAATTGGAGCAAATACAAAAGGACATGCAGGAACAAATGCAGTCACAGATGCAAGAGCAGCTATCCAAGATTCAGTAAGAGATAAAAGAACAAATGATGGAGTCTCAAAGAGAGATGATGAGTCAGTTGTCCCAATTGCTGATGGGAAGAATGGATAAAGGAAAGGGTCCAATGGACAATGTTGGGAAAAATAATGAAGACACTCAATATCCTCCTGGCTTCACTCTGACACATGTACCAATACAACCTAAGATTAATTTACAAAGACCATCTGTTACGATTAGGCCTCAGTAGATTCAGGCTGAAGCTTTGATACCGATGAATCTCCAAACCAGCTTAGGCTTTAACTTGGTTAATAACCCGAATGACCCGCTTGTTCCCGATTTGGATGAAGTTGTAGAAGAGGAAAAGGCAAGGATGGAATCACAGAAGCAATTAGAAGAACGGTGTAAATGGCTGGAGAAAAAATTCAGAGTGATGGAAGGTGCTGATAGTCGTCACGGAATTGACACTAAGGACCTGAGTTTGGTCCCAGACTTGTTTCTTCCCCCCAAGTTCAAAATGCCAAAGTTTGAAAAGTATAGTGGAACGAGCTATCCTGAAGCTCATATTACCATGTTCTGCAGAAGGATGACTAGATACGTTAACAACAATCAACTACTGATTCATTATTTCCAAGACAGTTTAGTTGGGGCAGCATTTAAGTGGTACAATCAGCTGAGTCGTACCAAGATTAGTTCGTGGAAAGATTTGGCCCAAGCGTTCATGAAGCAGTACAGCCATGTGACAGATATGACTCCTGACAGGATTACTTTACAGAATATGGAGAAGAAACCAAATGGAAGTTTCAGACAATATACGCAAAGATGGAGAGAAGTTGCCATACAAGTTTAGCCGCCGCTCTTAGAAAAAGAAACCATAATGCTCTTTATCAACACCTTGAAGGCCCCGTTCATTATACACATACTGGGAAGTTCCACAAAAAGCTTCTCGGACGTGGTGATGAATGAAGAAATGATCGAGAATGAAATAAGAAGTGGGAGGATAGAGACATGAGAGAATACAAAAAACCAGCCCCGTGAAAAAAGGGAAACGAAGTAAACAATACGAACATAGGGTACTCAAAATCGTTTACCATTAATCGGCCAAGAGCAGTGACCACTGGGAGTCAAGGTTCATTAAGACAAGAGTCTGGCACAAAGAAAAATACTGAGAAGCTTCAATTTACGCCTATCCCAATGTCATATAAGGAGTTGTATCAAAGTTTATTTGATGCCCATGTGGTGGCCCTTTTTTACTTAAAGCCATTACAACCCTCATACCCTAAATGGTACAATGAAAACACTCAATGTGACTACCATGCAGGAATTTTGGGGCATTCAATAGAAAACTACATTGCCTTTAAGAAAGTAGTTGAAAGACTTATTAAAGTGGGCATTGTAAAGTTTGATAATACACCCAGTATAGAAAATCCGTTACCTAATCACACCGATGATAGGGTAAACGTGATAAGTATGGGGAGAAAGATCAAAGCAGACGTTACAGAAGTCAAGACTCCTTTGAAATGGGTTTGGAAGGAAATGGCAAAAAGGGGATTAGTTATCCCAGATCCAGAAAAGAGCGACGAAAAGATAGAAAGCTACTGCGAATTCCATCATGAGAGGGGCACGGATTTCAAAAATGTGAAGAGTTTAGTGCTTTGATTCAGGGCCTGATGGACAACAAGGAGATAGAATTTTATGAAGAGACTAAAGAGGAGGGGTGTGTATGCACGTCAGAATCAACGTCGAAAGGCCCAAAGGTCAATTATCCTATGGTCATCATTTCATGTCCGAAAAATGAAGCGGGAGTTCAAATGGCGCCAAAGGTTATAATTCAGGAACTAGCCGCCTTCTCTTACGAGGACAATAAAAGGGTACCTTGAAATTATAATTGTAATGTGACAATCCCAGGGAATGAGAGTTCAGCTAAGGAGGATCAAGTTATAGGTTCTCACACGCGTAGTGGAAGACGCTATGATTTGGTGAATGCCCGAACAGAACCTATAGAAGGAAAAATTTCGACAGCGGAGCAAAAGAAAGGAAAAGCTATTGAGACTGAGTTGCCTATTAATAAACCAGTGAAAGAGGAGGAAGCTAAGGAATTCCTTAAATTTTTGAAGCATAGTGAATATAGCGTGGTGGAACAGTTGTATAAACAACCAGCCCACATATCTATACTAGCCTTACTCCTAAGTTCAGAGGTCCACTGAAATACATTGATGAAAGTGCTAAATGAGACGTACGTGACTAATGATATCTCTGTTAATAAGTTGGATCAGCTGGTTAATAACATAAGCGTTGATAATTTCATCTTCTTCAACGATGATGAAATACCACCAGGAGGTATGGGGTCCACTAAAGCTCTGCACGCCACTAATAGATGCAAAGGATAT
Source organism: Gossypium longicalyx (assembly GCA_025698465.1). Taxonomy (NCBI): domain Eukaryota; kingdom Viridiplantae; phylum Streptophyta; class Magnoliopsida; order Malvales; family Malvaceae; genus Gossypium; species Gossypium longicalyx. The sequence goes on from CM047000.1 coordinate 13,369,964, forward strand.
ACACTGCCGAGAGTCTTGATAGACAATGGGTCGGCATTGAATGTATTGCCCATGTCCACGTTAAATAGATTACCTATGGATAACTCGCACATGAAGGGGTGTCAGAACATAGTACGGGCTTTCGATGGCATGGAAAGAAGAGTCATGGGTAAAATAGAAATACCTTTGTTGATTGGCCCAACTACATATGAGGTGGACTTTTTATTGATGGATATCAAACCATCATACAACTGCTTGTTAGGAAGACCTTGGATACATTCGGCAGGAGCAGTGCCTTCATCGTTGCATCAGAAGTTGAAGTTAGTGTCAGAGGGGCGGTTGATAATGATAAATGCTGAAAAGGATATCATTGCAGCTGTAAGCAGTGATGCACCCTATTTGGAGACGGATGATGAAGCAATCGAATACTCATTTCGGTCTTTGGAATTTGTTAATGCAACATTCATTATGGAGGGGAGCAAGATTCTGACACCGAAATTATCCAAAACTACAAGAATGAGTCTACAGTTGATAGTTGGGAGAGGAGTTTTACTAGGAAAGGGACTTGGGAGGAGTCTTCAGGGAAGAGTTGAGGTGCCTATGCTGAAAGAAAAATATGACCATTTTGGTTTGGGGTTCAGGCCAGATGTAAGACAAAGGAAGAAAGAATTAGAAAGAAGGCAAGAAAGAAGGAGAGCACGGTTGAAGGGGGAGGAAATCAAATGGGAGTCAATAATATTCCCCCATATATCGAAAACTTTTGTGTCCGGATGAATCATTCATCCCGAGCGGGGCATAAAAGAAAAGTTGGAAAGCTTAGACATCAGCGCCACATACGAAGAAAGGGCTGAAGGAGAAAATTTGTCGGGCATTTGCCCCTACATACCTGGAAGTGCTCTGGATAACTGGATTGTGGAAGAGATTCCTGTAGTTTTTAGAGCTGACTCAGAGTAATGTCCAAAACACACTTATTACTCTAGGCCTAGGAGTAATAAGAATCTTTTGTGAAATAGGCTTATGTTCAAACGTTATTTCAATAAAATGCATAGTTATTATCATTTTGAGCAGATATTCTTTAATTCTTTCTATTTCATTCATAATCATATTATACAAACGATTACTTTCGGATTCTTTTGTCCTTCAGACATTCTTTTAAATATTATTTCGTTCTTCATTCATAATCATACCATACAGATAAGTATTCTTAAATTCTTTTGGTTCTTTGTATCTTCCTTCATCCTCATAACAGGTCCCCAGATATCAATGATATGAGTGACATTGCGAGTGGCTCAAAGTCTCCTTTTGAGTGAGGTATGTGTATAGAGGATTCTCAAGATTTCGAAGATGGCCAAGGCTGTAACCTATCTCCTAATTTGTTGAGGATGGTAGAACAAGACGAGAAACAAATCCTACCTCACAAAGAATCAATAGAAATTGTGAGCTTAGGAGAGGGACAAAAGGTGAAGATCGGAACCTGTATCACCATGGAGATGAAGCGAGACCTTATCAATTTACTTCAAGAATTCAAAGATGTCTTCGCATGGTCATACCAAGATATGCCCGGGTTGAACACTGATATCGTGGTGCACCGACTCCCCATAAAGGAAGAATGTAAGCCAGTTCAGCAAAAACTCTGAAGAATGAGGCCCGACGTCTTGCTAAAAATAAAAGAAGAGGTTAGAAAGCAGTTTGACGCTGGATTTTTAAAGGTGGTAAAATACTCAGAGTGGGTAGCCAACATCGTCCCCGTCCCTAAGAAGGATGGAAAAGTACGAATGTGTGTAGACTACAGAGATTTGAACAAGGCCAGCCCGAAAGATAATTTCCCACTGCCTCATATTGACACCCTAATGGACAACACGACAGGACACTCACTATTTTTCTTTATGGACGGTTTCTCCGGATATAACCAGATCAAGATGCATCCTGAAGACATAGAGAAGACCACATTTGTAACCACGTGAGGTACATTCTGCTACAAGGTGATGCCGTTTGGACTGAAAAATGCGGGGGCAACATATCAAAGGGCCATGGTAACCCTATTTCACGACATGATGCACAAAGAAATCGAAGTTTATGTCGATGATATGATCGCAAAGTCCCAACCAGAGAAGGAGTACGTACAAGTCCTGAGAAAGTTGTTCTTAAGGTTGAGGAAGTTTCAGCTAAAACTCAATCCAGTCAAATGTACCTTCGGAGCCAAGTCTGAAAAGCTTCTCAGATTCGTGGTTAGTGAGAAGGGGATTGAGATCGATCCAGACAAAGTCAAAGCCATACAAGAGCTATCTCCACCGCATACCCAAAAAGAGGTCTGAGGCTTTCTAGGAAGATTAAATTACATCACTCGGTTCATTTCACAACTAACCGAGAAATGTGACCCTGTTTTCTGTCTCCTCAAGAAACACAACCCAGATGTATGGGATAAAGAATGCCAAAAGGCTTTCGACAAGGTCAAATGGTACTTATCTAATGCTCCGGTACTGATGCCACCTAACCCCGATAAGCCATTGATACTATATTTGGCAGTATTCGAGAATTTCATGGGATGCGTACTAGGTCAGCATGATGAGTCAGGAAGGAAAGAAAAAGCTATTTACTATCTTAGTAAAAAGTTCACTGAATGTGAGACAAGATATCAGCCGATAGAAAATTTGTGTTGTGCCCTAGTTTGGATAACCCGAAGGTTGAGGTAGTATATGTTGTATCACACTACTTGGCTCATCTCAAAACTGGACCCTCTAAAGTACATGATGGAGTAAACAGCTTTGACTAGAAGGATGGCCCGATGGCAAATTCTACTTTCTAAATTCGACATAGTTTATGTGAACCAGAAAGCAGTAAAAGGGAGTGCAATAGCATATTTTTTGGCCAGTAGCGCTTTGGAAGATTACGAGCCATTGAACTTTGATTTATCGAATGAAGACCTAATGTGTGTTGTGACCACTAAAGAAGGTGCTGTGGGTAATAGAATCGGGGCAGTCTTGGTATCTCCAAACGGAGATCATTATCCATTTACTAGTAAATTGGATTTTGATTGTACGAATAACATGGTAGAATACGAAGCGTGCATCATGGGTATCCGTGCAGCCATAGAACGCAAATTAAAGTGCTAGAGGTGTATGGAGATTCTGTGCTAGTGATTTATCAACTCAAGGGAGAATGAGAGACCAGAGATCCCAAGTTGATCGATTATCGAAAATTGGTCCTTGAATTGGTTAAAGAGTTCGATGACATTACCTTCTGCTACCTTCTAGGGGACGAAAATCAGATGGCCGATGCTTTGGCCACCTTAGCTTTCATGATCAAGGTGAACAAATAAGAAGATGTCAAACCCATTCGGATGAGCATTTATGAAACTCCAGCTCACTATTATAATATTGAAGAAGATGAAGAAAAAGATGATCACCCTTGGTATCACGATATATTGCAATACGTGAGAAATTGTGAGTACCCAGACTAGGCAAGCGAGAATGACAAAAGGACGCTGAGAAGATTGGCCATTGACTATGTCTTGGATGGGGAGATCCTATACAAAAGAAGAAAGGATCAAGTGCTATTAAGATGCATAGACGCTGTAGAGGCTAAGAAAATCTTGGAAGAAGTCCATGAGGGCGTCTGTGGGACACACACTAATGATTTTACAATGGCCAGGCAAATTATGAGATTCGGGTATTATTGGTCCACTATGGAAGGAGACTGTGTCAGTTACGCCAAGAGATGTCATAAATGCCAAATCTATAGAGATAAGGTTCATGTGCCTCCTTCACCGCTACACGTCGTGACTTCCCCGTGGCTTTTCTCTATGTGGGGTATGGATGTGATTGGACCAATATCGCTGAAAGCTTCCAATGGGCATCGATTCATCTTTGTGGTTATTGACTACTTCACAAAATAGGTAGAAGCCGCTTCATATGCCAATGTTACAAAGTCGACAGTGAGTAAATTCCTAAAAAAAAAGATCATATGTCGATATGGAATGCCGGAGAGGATCATACCTGACAATGCGTTAAACTTGAACAATAGTACGATAGCGAAAGTCTGCAGTCAATTCAAGATCAGACACCACAACTCGTCACCATATCACCCGAAAATGAATGAGGCAGTGGAAGCGGCCAATAAAAACATTAAGAAGATTGTGGGGAAGATGACTGAGACCTACAAAGATTGGCATGGGAAGTTATCATTTGCCCTCTTTGCTTATCGAACATCAGTCAGAACCTCTACTAGGGTAACGCCTTTCTCTTTGGTCTACGAAATGGAAGCGATTTTGCCAATCAAAGTCGAGATCCCGTCCCTTTGAGTGTTGTCGGAGTTAAAGTTAGATGAAGCAGAGTGGATCCAGTCTCGATACGATCAATTGAACTTGATTGAGGAAAAGAGGCTAAAAGCTATCCGTCATGGTCAAATGTACCAAAAATGAATGATGCGAGCCTATGATAGAAAGGTTCGCCCTAGAGAATTCCATGAGGGAAACCTGGTCTTGAAAAAGATCCTTCCCATACAAAAAGATTTCAGAGGGAAATGGATGCCAAACTGGGAAGGACCTTATATGATAAAGAAAGCTTTCTTCTGGAGGAGCATTGATCCTAGCTGAGATGGATGGTAAAAACTTGCCCAATCCTATGAATTCGGATTTCGTCAAGAAGTATTTTACCTAAAGAGGGATAGGCCAAGGCGAAAACCCACAAAAGGAGCTTTGAGCCCAAAAAAATGGAGAGGCCAAGGTGAAAACCCGCAAAGGGCACTTTGAGACCAAAGGGGTTTTTGAGTTGAAAACCCAAAAACAGATAGCTCAAATTTTGAATATGGGGCATGTGGTAGTCTTGTCCTCCCAAAATTAACAAGAGGGAAGAACAGTATATCTTGGAGCATCAATAAAATACGCGGGATCTTCTGAACACATATTTAGCTCGAAATGGCCTTTGAGAAGTTGGAATAGTGAAGCTCGTGCTGCGATATCTGAGGCACCTTTTTCATCTTATATTGTACCTTAGCAGATTTGCTATCCTATTTATTTTGTTCACTTTGAGTTTTGCTCAATAAAATTCCATCTTGTCCATTATGATAGTCTCTTTTGAGCATTTTTGTTGAAATCACGATTTTTGGACTCATAATATTCACATAAAAGAAGTTATGCATATTACTCTGGAAGGTCTCTAAATAATATAAGAACCTGAAATAGGACCACTAGTCAGAACCAACCAGATCCGAAAGTTGGAAACAATGGAAAAAGAATAGTCCAAATTGTGACTATTTCTTCAAATTTTCTGTCAGAGGTAATGGCTAAACAAGAAAACACGATAGCACATCAATGATAGAACCTTGATGAACTATGAGCAATGACACGTTAAGCATTTAAAAAGGAATCATTCTCACGACATTTCTACATTCATAATCATTCATCTAGCAGGAGCATTTGACTCATTTTGATCATGGCATCCTAATTATTTGGCATAAGCATAGGTGCATGAAATCGGTTCTACAGACCATGTCCCTAGAGGACGGTGTAGCAACATCGGTGAATTCACAGATCTTGTCTCCCTGAAGTTGCAGTGGAACAGATCGAAGACGGTGAATCTTGTCTCTCTAAAGTTGCAGTGGAGCAGATTTAAGCCACCATCCTATCTCTCTAAGCAGTAGTAGAGCAAATCGAAGACGGTGAGCCTTAACCCCCTAAGCAGTAGGGTAACAGGCTGAAAATTACAAGTCTTATATCCCTGAAGTTACAGTGGAGCAGATCGACGCCATAATCCTTATCTCTCTGAAGTTGTAGTAGAGCAGAATAAAAATGCGCAAACCTTATCTCCCTGAAGTTGCAGTGGAGCAGTTGCATTAGAGCAGATTAAAAATTACAAGTCTTATCTCCCTGAAGTTGCAGTGAAGCAGACTGAAGATAGCAGATCTTATCTCCCTGAAGTTACAGTGGAGTAGATCGAAGCCGCAATCCTTATCTATCTGAAGTTGCAGTAAAGCAGTTGCAGTAGAGCAAGATAAAAATGTGCAAGCCTTACCTCCCTAGAGTTGCAGTGGAGCAGGTTGGCGATTGTGGTCTTATCTTCCTGAGGTAGCAAGGAAGCAGACTGAAGATTGAAGATCTATTTCCCTAAGTAGTTGTGGAGCAGATCGAGGATGACGAATCTTATTCCCATGTATTCGCAATGGAGAAGATTTAAGTCACCAGTCCTATTTCCCTAAAGTTACAGTCAAGGTTCAACAAACTCGGGCAAAATTGGCCCTATTTGAAGTCTTTGCTCTATTTTCGTTACACGACAATGAGCAAAGAAGGGCAGTTGTAATGGCCCATTTTTTCCTGGCCCGCAATGAACCCAGAAACATAAATTAAAAACCAAAAGTCCAATGTTCGTTTACAAATATTCAGGCTTAAACCAAACCAAACCTAAACATTAAATTCAAATCACTAACCCAAGCCCAAATCTAGACCCAAAGGTTCAAGGCCCAAACGGCCCAAAATTCCTTAAAAACAGAAACCCTAGGGTTCTCTCCCTCACGCCGCAGCCAAGCCCTAGCCCTCACACCATACGACCGCCACGCGCGCCTCCGTATGCCAGCACACAGCCCCCGTACTCGCGCCACGCACACCCCGTACCTGTAAAAAATACGAACACACAGCAAAACAAAAAAATATTGTATTTTTTATTTATTTTTTATCATTTCTATCTCTTCAACTATAAAGCCAAGAGATTTCATCATTTGTAAGGTTACACACGCAATATACACACAAAGAAACCCATATCGAATACAAAAGCAACCAAAAAAGGTGATTCAGGGCGCCTTTATTTCTTTTTTTGAATCCGTTTCATCTTTCTATTCATTTTGCATGTGTTTTCTTAGTACAATGAAATAAAAGAGGGAGTTTACCTTCGTGAATAAACGACTGAAATCCTCTTCTCCTTCATAGACATCGAAGTTTGAGAGGGGATTTTGAGGTTGAAATTGACGAACCTTGAACGTGGGGAACTACCTTAGGCTATCATCCGTCGATTTCAATGGTGGAATGATGGTAGTTGGATGGACAGAAGGGTGTTGGAAAAGCCTCAAAGCTGCGGCGCCGAAACCCTAGCAAATGGGTACTCGGTTTGTGGCTTGAAAAATGGCTGATTGCCATTATTTTTTTTATTTTGGGAATAAAACGAAACGACACTGTTTCAAGGGGAAGGGTCCGTGCGTCAACCCGTTCCAGGACCCGAACCAGTGCCTTTGTGCTTCAAATAGGTTATTTGCGATATAAGTCCCTTCCCTTTCGCGCCGCATTTCAATAAGCTTATATTAGTGTTTCATTAGTTTCTAAATTTTTCCTATAATTTGCGCATGAGTTCGATCTGGTCCTCGCTTCGATGCTACGTTTTGGGGTCTGGAATATTTCCAGATTTGGCCCCTGCGCATTAGCACATGTTGCGCGCTGGTCTCTATTTTGGGATTTCTTCCATTTTCAAATTGTCACTCTTATTTTAATTCAACTTTAATTTAGTCTTCTATTAGTATAGCCTATTATTTTACAATATATTTAACGTTTGTACATGTGTTGATTCATGTTAATGTTTGTACGATATTCCTTTAAATATTCTATAAATATTTGTACATGTATTATTTTAACTAAAGTTTGTAATTTGTAATATTTATTATTTTAAAGTGCTTAATATTTTTATATATGTGTTGAGCTATTTCAGTAACTTTATTTTGTTTTTTTATATATAGAATCACCATTTTGTAGTTCATTTTTATACCATATTATTTTAAATATTTATATAACACTTGTTCAAATGTTTCATGTATATTTGTACACATATAATAAATAATTCAATCCTATGTATATATTTAGTCCCATGCTAAATTATTTTATGAATTCCTTTAAATTTTTCTATCTATATATTTTTACGTACATAAGTTATTTTTTTGAGAACATGTTTTACTACATATTGTTTTGATTTAAAATCTCACAATTAAATACTATTTTTATATGTATATACGTTTGTCAACTTTAAATGGATACATCATCTTTAAAATGTTTTTGTACATTATTTGACTCAAATTTCCCCTTTTATAATATCTATTTCAATAATAAGTTATGTACATACTTAGTTTTTATATATATAAATTATCTCAAATTTTGCATGTGATTCACTTATGATTTTTTATATAGTTTTTATATCGATTCGCCTCATAGTAGCTCTTAGTTTCTATATCGTTTTGTATGTCGATATTTTTTTATATACATTATTCCATAGATTGTTATTGCATATCATTTATTCGTTATTTGTATTATTATGTCAATTATTCTCCATATATGATTGAAATTGGGTTATATTTTTTAGGTTAGTTATGTTTAAGTGTTTATCTTGTTAGCCGATTAAATAAGATATATTATCTTCATTCATCCATCATTGTATTTTATACATATTATCCCATGCTTTTATTTTCTTCTTTTGGTTTATGAAATATTGCTTTATAACTTCCAACTCTCTAAAACTAAGTATTTCGTTTTATTTCAAGTCGAATTAATACGTTTTAAGCTAGTTTTATAATTATTCATTTAAAAATTCTTTAAAACGAAGGCAATGTTCGATGTTTGACAATTCGGGGAATCGTGCCCTATCGTGCTGGGTTGCAATTTCCCGTTTGTTCAACGTAATCAAATATTCCTTTGGAATTTCACTCATGTCTTTGAAAATTCTTTAAAACGAAGGAAATGTTCGATGTTTGGCAATTCGGAGAATCGTGCCCTATCGTGCTGGGTTGCAATTTCCTGTTTGTTCAAAATAATCGGATATCCCTTTAAAATTTCACTCATGTTTTCTAAATTCTAAAACAAGGCAATGTTTAATGTCTAGAAATTCGAGGAATCGTGCCTTACTGTGCTAGGTTTCGGTTTTTTTCGTTGGACTAAATAATTGGGCATCCTTTTGTGATTTTCAACATATAAACTTTTGGAAGTCGAAATTTATTGTGTTTTCGAGGGTATAAAGAATCGTGTCCTATCGTGCTGGATGTGATGCTGTATTCCTCTGAAACAAGAGAATTTGGACGACCAACTTGGGCTATTCAAAGGTTTATAAAAGGGACCACATTTCAAAAAAAAAAAACATTCTTAAATCTTAGACATAAGGACAGTATTTAATCGATTTGGTACCAATTTTGGGCGTAGTGAGGGTGCTAATCCTTCCTCATACGTAACCGACTCCCGAACCCGTTTTCTCATATTTACGTAGGCCAAAGTTGATTTAAATGAAATGAAATGCTTTATTAGGTGATCCAATCACACCTAAACAAAAAAGATTGGTGGCGACTCCACATTTTGTTTTAAAAAAGGTCGATCCCCGTTTTTCAAAAACTAGTTTCGACAGTATTTATATTTTTTTAATGATAAATTTAGTAACATTTTTTGTTTAATTTGGTAAACTAATACAAAGTAGTATCTAAATATTAATTTGGTAAAAGTAAAGTTTAGTACTTGTACTATCTAAGTATAAATAGTATCTAAATATTAATTATGTAAAAATAAACTTAAATAATTATAATCTCTAATACAAATTGAGCATTCAACTTATTTTGTTTTTCTTAAATTTTGGTGATCAAAATTATCCCAAATTTAAAAATACCTTGTTGAAAGTAGGCCTAAACCATGTGAATCAGGCCTACTTTGAACATGTATATTTTTTATAAATATCCCGAGCCCCGTTTATCAACAATTTTGGCTTTGGTCCTTGTCATTGAATAAAAACATAAATCTAAAATGCTTTCATAATAGTATATAATGGGGAGATCAGTCATGATACTTTTTGGAGATTTACTTTATGACTAAATAATGTTATAATTATTAGATGAAAAGTCGAAATTTAATTACAAATTATTTAAATTCTAATTATGTATATATCTGAGTGATCCCTTTGTTAGCTAACACAATTTTTTATGGATTGAAAATTAGAATCATTGAGAAAAATGGATGAAAACAATGAATTAGAAATAGATTGCATGAATTACTATATGTAGTAAATGCATTTTTTTCGGAAGGTACAAGAGATGACATAGATATTAATTTAATTTCTTTAAATTTATTTACTCATATATTCTAATAAAATAAAGTTGGCATGACTTTAACAGAATTAGAATTAAGTTGAAAAAATAATTTAATTTTAATTAATTAAAATAAACAATATTTTAGGAATAGAAAACTAATGGTAAATAATTATATGAACTTGCTTTTAATTTAATTTTAATCAGTAAAAAAAGTAATTAAATCTCACCAATTACATAATCTAAAGCATGAGCTAGTAGTTTCTAACATTCTTTAACAATTTTCTATAAAAAATTCAAACTAAAACTCACTTTCCTTAAGCAAGTTTGTGGACGAGAATGGAAAAGTGAAAGGAAAATTTGTTTCTTTCTTCCTTAAGCAATTGATGAAGAAGACGAGGCCCATGGCTGTATATATTACAATTAGCAATGTAATTAAGTTAATTCAAACATTAGTTTAATGACTGAATAAGCTTAACCCCTTTGTTAGTGGGAAATGATGATACCATATAAAATTAATTATCATGAATTACAAATGGTTTAATTTCTATTATGAACTTTGCTTAATTGCCTTTTAAGGCACTAATAAATTTCAACATCAATTTCTTTTCACTCTAATCACTAATTAATTTAGTCCCTGCACTATTTTTATTAACCGATTTAATTTAATAACATCTAATTATTCAACCCTTGTTGATCTGTACTTGACTCCTAAGTATTTTGTTTTGATTATTTATTAACTCAATTCAATTAATTCGGTTCGAAACCAAATTTTACAATACAGTTAAAAACCGGTTACATCTGCTCGATTTTCAATACAATCCAATGGTTTTTCTATTGTATGAAGACTTAAATTTGTATAATTGTTTTTCTCTAGCTCTTCTATTCTAGTTTATTTATGAATGTATTGGATTTGTATAAAGGGTGGATGTTGAGATTCATTTTCCTCTCTATTTGATTGCCATTTTGTTTTACTTTTTATTGTATTGATAGTTTTCAAGTAATAATCATCAAACCATTACCATTCAAAGAATTTTAAAAGGACTTTATGAGTATTCATGAATTTGTAATATTCTTGAAGAATTTCTTGTTTCTCATCATACATTCTCTATTTTTCTTGTTTATTATTTTTGGAATAAAAAATATTCTCTAAACCATATTTTTATTAATCTCAAAGGCTTTTATAGTATGAAAATCTCTAGATTTCCTTTCATTCTCACCTTATTAGCCATTGTTAGAATAGGTTAGCGACATATTGGGTTAATTTGAGGGGCTCTTTCTTACCTATGATAAATAGGTTGGGTAGAATTTAAGTAGTTATGCATCCCTTGTAAATTGACTTTAAATGTGGTTAGTATTAAAGAGACAGAGTCTTTGGCTATTCTAAAATTCGTTCTTTGTATAAATGTATTCAATTCTTCTTTTATATTTAATTGTTGAAATGTTGCATTAAATTTCTTTTATTTCGGAAGTATTTCTTGAACACGTTCTAGGAGACTTATTAAATTTTAATTCAACTATATCATCTCGGAGTTGAGTGATTTGGTTTAATGTAATGTTTCGAATGGGAGTTAGTTTAACTAGATTTACGACTCTTTTTGTAATATTTTGAACCCGACCTAAAAGTTCAATCGAATTTGAAATGTCATAGTAGTTGCCAAAGTGACCGCTCAATCAATAGTTCAATAACTAAAAATTAAAACGTAAATTTAAACATACATACTTATAAATATATATATATTAAAAAATATATTAAAATTAATTAACACAACCCAATCAAATAATCAAATAATTAATTGGTATAAAAAACGACCAGCTAAACTTATAGATCAAAGTAGATGCCAAAGCTAACTAAGTGAAAACATCTTTACAAAGTACAGATTGCAGAGACTCTTTTGCGCTATTGCTCAATCACAAACTATCTGTTACTTGTGCATGAAATTAAAAACTTGAACATTAAACATTTTATATCTTAATGGTGTTTTACTAAAGCCTAACAAAAATATCGCATAATTAAACCAAATTACAAGCACTCAAACTTTGAAACGACATAATTCAAAATTAAAAACATTTTATTAAAATGTAAACATGATGGTAAAGAATCAAGCATCAAATTGTAGTCTCATTTTAATAAGATAAAGCAATATATAAATTAATCATTACACAAGTAACCATTCGTGGGATAAACATGTGGAATGCACAAGTATTTATTTGAACCCCATAACGATACAATATAAACTATAACAATACTCTAGTACATGCAGAATACGACTTAATTAATCAACACATTAAATGTGCAAAGCATAACAATACGATCCTCCTGAGGGCTTATAGCAACCAACATAAATACATATTTAAAAAGCTCTATACTCTAAGACATGACAACTATGTATAGATAGTTTTTCTACGAGGTTTACTAGGGCTAATAATAAACATAATATCATTTTAGTTCACCTCCACACATACTTTCAATACACAATATAAACAACAAGAGTATTCAATTATAGCATATTCATAATAGCAAGTAATTTAGAAAAATTATAAGATATTTAAAAAAAAATAGAGAACACAAATCGTAATTTTAAGTGTTTTGTTGCTTAGAAATAAAATTTAGCCACTTATGTTATCATGTTATAACATTTTAGTCACTAAGTGTTAATTGTCGTTAACGGTAAGCTGACCTAACATGTTAAATTATCATTTCAAATAAAACTCTTAGGTTAAATTATACAATTAGTCTTTATATTTTTTTTTTCGTTTTGATCAATTTAATTTTTTCCTTTTGTGTTTTTTGAACTTTCATTCTTTTTTTCATTCACTTCTTCTTCTCTTTCTGTTTTTTTTTATATTTTTGAACAATTTAATTTTTTCTTTTTATTTCTTTATTTTCCTTTTCTTCTTCCCCTTTATTTTTCTCTTTCTCATATTCTTCATTGCAGAAACATAATTTTTGCCCACCAAAAAAATCAAATCCTTGTTTCTTTCACATGATTCCTAAATTGAATTTCACTTAAAACTGAATATCAATCATTCTTAATCAAATCTCAATTTGAATATAACTTAATTTTGAAACTAAAATTGGATCTAACTAATCACTATAAAAACCATATATTAATCAAATCTAAACATAAATTGAATTAATTATATTCAAAACAAAATTTTTCCAGTTCCAAACTTTTATAAAATTGTATAAATTTTTCATTTCATTTTCTTTTCTTTTCTAACGAATAAAATTAAGCAAACAATAAAATTGATCTAAACTTTCTTGAATATTCCCAAGTAAGCTTGATTAGAAGTCTAGGATAGATGAATCGAAGAGAAAGGGAGCATGGAACCAAACTAGTTTGGGTAAAGTTGAGAGTAAATTTTGTATGGTAGTTGTTTTAGTCATTAGTAGTATAGAGCTTGTTTGAAAAATCCGTGGAACAACATAGTTTCGAAAGGGCGAGAATGTTATACGTAAGATACATAAGGTGATCATGGGGGTTGGTTAAGAGGTTAAGAGAACAAGCTTGAGAAACTTTGTTAAGGGTGGATTGCCATAAGTCATGACTGGCAAGGTCTTCAAGTGAGACGAGCTTGTGGACTAGGTCATTAAAAGATCCAAATTGATTCGCTAAAACGATGATTGATGATGAGAGTTTGTAATTGTGGGGTAGGAATAAGCAAAGTAAGTTTTATTTTAGTTTCAACTTTCGCCTTTTCTTTTTTCATAAACATAAAAAAAGTTTTAACAAATGAAAAATATAGAAAAATTATGTTAAAAGAGATGAAGAATGGAGGAAAATAGAGAGAGATGCAGAAGATGATAGAAAATAAAGAAAAAAAAGTTCAAAGAACATAAAAGAAAAAAATTAAATTGTTCAAATCGAAAAAAATATGAGAACTAATTGTATAATTTAACCTAAAATTTTTGTTTGAAATAATTATTTAACGTGCCACGTCAACTTCCCGTTACACCGTTAATGGCAATTAACAACTCAATAACTAGAATATTACAACATGCTAATATAAGTGACTAAAATATAATATTTTAAATATAAATGACTAAAATGTAATATGAGATAAACAAAAATGACTATTTTAACAATTTACCTATTATTATTATTTTGCTAAATTTGATTCCACTTCTAGTTTTCACCCAAAAATTATATACGATTTAAAATAAAAACAAAAACATCATACTACATATCTCTCATTTGCATTCCCCTTTGATCATCACCAGTTCTATCTTTATCCTCAAAGAGTGCCCATACCTCTTCCAAGCTCTTGTTTTTGGTCTCGGGAAGAAAGTAAAAAAAGAAGAGAGTGGCCACCACCATGATTCCAGACAGCACAAAGAACATTCCCCCGAATGTTATTTTCTCGGATATTGTCAGAAACGTCATCGACATCACCCCACTCACCAACCTGTTCACCGATATAGCCAGACCCGTGCCCTGGGCCCGAAGCCTCAATGGGAATATTTCCGATGAATAAACCCATGTGATCGGACCCAGCCCGATTGAGAAGAAGGAAACATCGGCGCAAACGGCAATGATGCACACAATGATTGCCCACAATGGTTTGGTTTCTGAGTGTTGGAGAAACTTGGAACCCATGCCCAAAACAGCCAATGATACGGCCATCCCAATTGACCCTAGCAACAACAAAGGCCGTCTTCCGAATCTGTCCAAATAAACAGCTGAAATCAACACAAAAGTAGCCTTGGCTACTCCCATTATCACATTGACACCGAAGAGCTGTCTCTTATCTTGAATCCCAGCATCTTTGAACACTTCGGGACAATAGTATATAACAGCATCATTGCCTGATGCTTGCATGAAAAAGTTAATCCCAATGGCTGCAATTATAATTCTACAAACGGGTTTTGATGGGTTTAATAGAAGCTCCTTCCATACCCCCTGGCCACGCCAATCGCTGTGGTTTGATGAGGTTGCTTCGCCTAAATCCATGGCAGCGGCTTTCATTATTTCACTGAGTCTAAATTCAGCTTCTTGAACAGTATCCGAGACTTTGATCAATACCCTTTTTGCTTCATCGGTTCTACCTTTCATCACCAGCCAACGAGGTGATTCTGGCATTGCTGTAACACCAATTCCAATGGCAATTGCGGGTACTGCTGCGAGGCCAAGCATCAGTCTCCAATTTATGTTTTGGGGCAAACCTGATAAGGAAAAGTTAACGATGTAGCCTAGCAGGATGCCAGACACAATGAATACCTCAGGGAGGGAAGTAAGGAACCCACGTTTCATAGCGGGAGAGATCTCAGCTGTGTAGAGAGGTGCAATCATAAGGGAATAGCCAACGCCAACGCCAGCAACTATGCGGCCTGCTAGGAGCAACGGAAAAGAAGGTGCAAACCCCATTAAAAGTGCACCCACAAGGAATGTGGCTGCTGCTAGAACAATTGTGTAACGTCTGCCTATGTAATCTGATGTTTTGCCAGATGCAAGTGAGCCTACAAGTGAAAGTACATTCAAGCTACCCACCAAGATTTCTACTTGAACTGATGTGATTTTGAGGTTTTCTTTGATATACAGCACTGCTCCACTCATTACACCAATATCTGCACAAGAAATAAATAAACAGAGCAGTTCGCCCTAAAAAAGAAGTCCACTGATTTGGCCAAAAAGAAGCCAATACAAGATACAGGCATTAATAAATCGTGGGATTTTGACAATTTTAGGGTTAAAAAAATCGTAGTAGTTGGAAGAGAGACAAATTGAAAGCGAGACTCACCATAGCCTAAGAGAATCGAGTTTGTGGAGGCCAAAAGAGCACATAAAAGAGTGAACTTATTTAGACCAGCGGTGCTTGTATGGCGAAAATCATCTTCACCAGCCGCCTTCTGTTGTTGGGATTCCATCTCATTGGCGTCCATTTAAGCTACTCTGCGCTTTTTCTAACCTTAAAGCACTTGTGAAAGATAAAAATAGGCGTGGGAAGTGTGGAGGCTAAAACGAGGAGGTTGGTTTTGGATGGATAAAACGAGGAGTTGGTTGAAAGTAGAGTTAATGGAGTTTGTTTGGATCCCCCAATGGAACTCAAACTGCGTGAGAAATCAGAAAATTGCAAATGGAGCTGAACTGGCATATATAGGGCTAGGAATGAACAGGTTCGCAGTAGTGGGCTGGAGATATCATATTAAAATATCATGCTTCGTCACCTGCCATTTCGCCTTTCTTTGTCCTACAAATATTAAACACTTCCTCTCTTACAGTAAACTATTACTTACAATGGGTAATTGCAGGTTTCCATTCAAATATGCATAAATTATAATTTGACTGTTTTCCAAACTTTGAAATTTTATTTTTTACCTAAATGGTATCATTTCAATTCAATGATGTTACACTTACGGATATCTTTTTCTTATGGGCAATTAAAGAGCTACTCATATCCCAAGTCCCTACAGAACAAAATCTTATCAAGGATAGTAAAAGGTCACCCACTGAATGGATGAGCAATATCGCATTATAACTCTGCTTTTATACTAGAAAAGGAAACCAACACGAGCTAATTAGAGTCTTCAAATGAAACATGAAATTGTGGGACAATATTACCAGAAAATCTATTATCCATATTCCATACAAGACAAGTAATAGTTCACTCAATCGGAAATCACACCTTGGCTTGGCTTTGCTTGGGCCAACCATTTCTGCTCTCATATTTTTATAACTTTATAAAAACTTCACAAAACTATTAGTAACTTTATTATTTAGTCATTTAACTTTAAAAAATTACAAAATGATCACTAAACTATTCGAAAGTTTTTATTTAAGTCATTGGGCTGTTAATTCTTTTTCTTAGAAAAGCCTGGTTAGTGAGGTTCAAGCAGTGATTTGACAATCGATATAGTGGATCAGTACCCATCAACGAGTAAAAGAGCATACCTTAGATCTAAGTTAATCTGATAGTCTATATCAAATATTAGAGAAGAAAATTATTTAGATTTTGGTTTGCAGATTTGTGACGTTCAAATCGTTTCATGAAAAAAAATAGAACTTAGAAGAGAAGGAGAATGAGAGTTTTCGATTGGTATAAGTGGTGCTAACAGAGAATGCCATACAGTAATTATTTTAATAACCCAATGATTTAAATAAAAACTTTCAAATAATTTAATGATCATTTTATAACTTTTTAAAATTAAGTAATCAGAATGTAAACTTATTAATAATTTAGTGATTTTAAATGTAACTTAATCTAAAAAAAAAAAAAAAAAAAAAAAAAGAAGAAGCATAATTTGAAAAGTTAAGTTGATTATATGGTTATGAAGGTGAAAACCATGAGTCTCTACTCTAGTATTAAGCCTTCTTTTCCTTGCCATTAAATGTTTAGAAACAAAAGACAGTTGCAGTTCCGTATGCCAAACATTTTCGCTAAGGTTATTTATTAATTAATTAAATTAATACCGTGAATTAATTTAAATTTATTTAAAAACTTTACAATATCAGTAGATGTCTTTGTATTATTTATTTTATTTTAAAACAAATTGGTGTATCCAAATAGTTTTTATAAACCACGGGCAGAATGGGTGTATAGTATTGTAAACTTTTTATAGCTCCATGAAATCCCAAGATATTTCAATATCATTTTTCAATTTGTGGGCAAAACCACATAACTTCCAGCACTTTGTAATCGGCTTAACAAAACGAGATTAATTTGATTGCTTACAAACACTAAAAATATTTCAATGGCGGAAAAGAAATCTATTTAAAGATAAAAGACAAACTTATAACTTGTTTTCTTAGCATAACTTGTATTTTTATACAATTCTTTAATTAACTATCATGTTTTTACGTTACAAGCTTTTAAACTTCTCAATATGAATTTTCGATTTATTTAAAATTTTATAAAAAAAATGACTAAATAACTCTTATATATTTTAGGATATGTTTTTATGTCGTATTATGTAGTTAGATCGTAATATAAAAAAGATAACTTATATTAGTAGATAAACTTAATCATGTCCTTAGTCTAATCGAAAATGAGCATACCGATTGAAATACTAATATGTCGTTTATTAAGTCCAATTGAGAAGATGTTTAGACTTAGGTATCGAAGTGGATGGCTCCCAAAAGAAAGAGACATAGATGTAACTGACTGGACTAACAATACATCGGATAAGACCCAAGTAGAATAGATCTTAAATCTATTTATGAATTTATTCATTTGTAACATTCATAGTGTCACATACCTTCATCCTAAGTGGATGATGGACTATGTATGCATGATTCATCTACTTTGATGTAAGTAAAAGCTTGAGTTCAAATAGATAAGGAACCAAAAGCTGGTGCGTTGGGTATACGACTTCTGCAGTATGTAGCATCATTCATCATAGTGGAATTCATATCTCAAGACATGGATAAATGATATCCTCTTATTGGCATTACATGATAGATGAAAAGTAAACGTGGTCATGAGTTGTTTGCCTTTGTGATGAATGACATAATTACTATTTGATAGTAGTTGACTTTTTATTAAGAAAGATGTAATGGTTACCATGAGATAAAATAGGATCATATTGGGAGAGCGGATTTATTCTAAAGAGATTAATGATATCTTACGCGAGTAACACATTTATGATAAGATCATTGGATGAGCATTGATCAAGTAGCCTTCGTAATGGTATGTCACTAAGGAGAGCTCAATCACGATATTATAGTAGAATGACTTCGTGACTAAATGAGTTTATAATAAACAAGTGAAAAGCTAGAACTTAATTTTAAATTTCTTGAGCCTCATCACATATGTTTAATCAATCCCTCCACTAGCTCGTTGAAACTAGAAATGAATTGCATATTGAATCAAATGAATATAAATGGATGGAAATGGTAAAGTTAGAGAAATGAGAAATATTCGAAAATGAATGTGATTTTCTCACTATGGAAATGACCTGAGAATTAATTTATGGTTTTTCGAATTATTAATTAATTAACTGAAGTTCGAAAATTAAATTAAATTAATTGGTCATTATGAATTCGTTGAATTTAGAAATTAAATATATTTTATCATATATTTTTTTACAGTAAAATTACCATGATTTTAACAAAATTAAAATCGGGTTGAGAAAACTATTTAATTGAAAAATTAATTTATTTAAACTAATTTAATAAATAATGTCTATTTTGAGAAATAGAAAAACATATACTAGGTTAGATTAAATTATAAAATATTAAGTTAAAAGTTTAGGAAGAACATATAATTGGATTCAATATAGGAGAGACGTGAATCCTCATCATAATACATATGAGTAGAAGCACACCCTAATAGCCCCTCTCTCTCCTAGTTCAACTAAGGAATTATTTTTCTATTAAATAGGCTTTAAATGCTTCTACTAATTCAATTAGGCTTTCATTTCCTCTTCTTATAAATAGATGGCACCAGTAGGGCTAAAAACACAATAAGTTATACAAAACTTTGAGATATTGTTATTCTACCAGAAAGTAGTGAAAATTTATTTTGTAGAATAAATTCTATTTTTTATGAGTTACAAATTTATCGATTTCTATTAAAGAGAGATTTTATAAAATAAATTCTATTTTTTATTCGAATTTGTTCAAACCCACACTCGAAGCAATTCATGGTACAAGAATAACGAAGAAGGTCATTCGGTTGAAATCTGGGAATGACAAGGATTCGTCTAGCCAAAAACACAAGTGTGATTTCAAAAAAAATTTATTGTTATAAATATAACAAACTTGCTCAATTTTTAATATTTTAATTTTTTACTGTACAAGAAAACTGTTTTTGAATTGAATTTTTTCCGACATATGGAATATGATGCATAACTTAGAGTATATGTGTTTAGTTCAAGCCAAGACCATGACATTGCTTTACTTTTAGAATGGTTGATTTGTCATAATTTGATATGGCGAATTAGGCTTTTCCTATATACTTAAGGAGCTTATTCTTGAGAAAAATAGTGTATTTTTCATAGTTTTTCATAATTTTTAAAATCTAAGTTAATAAGTGTGACTGTCTCGTTTTTACTCATTTCGTAACTCAATTTGGACAATAGTGTCATTGGGGGGGCTAATGTGTGGTTGAGTGGTGTAGAGACGTGTTGGAGGTTGAAAACAAGTGAAAATAATACCAAAGGAAAGGTTATCACAATATCCATAACTTGGAATCGTGATACCTCTAATAGTATGGAAGATTGGAGACCACCCTTTATAAAAGACCCCAAGGTTCGAAACTGCCTAAGGTATCGCGATACCGACATCGTGAGGGGGACAAAATTGGACGAAAAGGGTAATCTTTGTCCACCTGATCCACCAATCACCCAAGACCCATGTAGGGGTAATTTTTGCAACAAAAGTCCATCAGCATTCAACCTAAAACAACCAATTTTGGCTGAAGAAGAGAGATAGACACATTAGCTTAGTTTTAGGCTTAGGTTTCTCTAGGTTTTCTCTTAGTTTTTTTGCAACTTTTCTAGGGTTTTCATTTTCTTTTCTTCTTTCTTAGTTTTAGACTTTATTTTTCTGCATTTACGTCTTGTTCTTGATGTTCTTAGTGTTAGTTAAGTTAGTTATCATTGTAACTTAAATTTATTTACACTTTCAATCCCTATTTCTAGCTTTAGTTTAATGCATTTCAGTTTCTTTTACTTTAAATCAGCTAAAGTTCGTTCCTTTTATGTTTATTATTTTAGATTTTCTTATTGAATGCCTTTAGTTTCATGTTTTTTTTTAAATTTTTTTTGTATAAAAATCAAACTTTTATATTTTTCTTAAGCTTTAATTTAATGGCTTTTTTACTTTTCATTCTCATATTCATTCTCTTTATTTTCAACATAAGTAGCTAAACATAAAAGGGGGTTGATTGATGGAGATATAAGTAAGTTGATTTTTGGACAAATGACTAAATCATAATAAATTGGACTAAATCGAATAGATCTAAAAAATATAGGAAGTGATGCCCCTAAGGGGATATCTAGGAAAGTGAGACCAAAAGGTAATCTTGTTGCACACTCATTCATTAGTCTCGGATTAATCGATGAGATCGAGAGATAAATCAAATTAATTCATCTAAGTTAGTAAAATTAAGATTGAAAGATAAAATAGAGTCACTTAGTAATTTAAGCTATTTAAGTCCTTCATTCGAGGATCGATGACCCATATTGAAGTCAACCAACCACCGTTAGTCATTTAGTTGGTTAATTTCTTAGTTTTGTATTGTTTGCAATTTAGTCCCTAGACTAGCATATTTAATTTCTTGTTATGATTTGTCATACTATAAAATCATATCAGTAGCTGTTTAAACTCTATAGTGTATGCTATCTATCACTCAATCGCCATCTCCTTTGGTTCGATCCTTGGAATACTCCAGTGTTCCATTGTAACACTGCAAATATTACAATTGACCTATACGCTTGCAGTAAAACTGTGACACCCCAAACTTGACTGGGACGGACCAACCCGAATTCGAAGCGTTACATTAGCCACCGAAGCGACCGCCCAACACACACCCCAACCTTATAACACCTCATTTATGACTAATTAACTATCATTTATTAATGCAGAAGCAATTTGTGAATCATTTTTAAACTTTTTTCTAAGTATTTAAACCTAAGAGTATTTTGGTCATTTGATCACCTAAGGTTAAACTATCCTTATTTTATTTCTAAATAGTTATCGACCTTCTTTTAGTCAAATTATGCAAGCCCTAAAAAATTCAGCTTAATTCAAGTTCCTTTAGTATGTCTAATTCAAGTTTTATTATTAGGGACTAAATCATAACTTTTACAAACTTTTAGTACATTTTTAAATTAAAAATTAAGAGTGTTTCTACCAAATATTAATAGTTACAAGTCTAATCCTAAAATATTACCAAGTTTCCTATCATTAAAGGCTTCAGTTTATCTAATCAAGTTTTAGGACTAAATTATAAATTAAGCAAATTAGAATACTAGATTACAAAAATAAAAAAAATTAAAACCCCCCAAAAAACCCCACACGACCGTGTGTAGACCACTGCACCTGTTTTTTTTCAAAAATTCATTTTAATTACCTGAATTTACATATTTTACTTACCCATTAAACTGTAAATAGCTACAATTAATTACCATAAACATCTACACATCTCCAATTTAATTTATTTACAACAAATATGCAACAATTAATTCACACAAGCTACATACCTTAGTCGCAAGCAATCCACTCTATGGTAAGATTTAATTAAACATTGTTAGTATAAAATACATGCTTCATACACCGTGTTATCAATCACCGTACGAACACTCATCAACATACCATAAATCAAACATCAATTAAACATAAAATCATGTATTAAAGCAATTATAAAATCACTAAAATTAAAGTCCAAAATTTAATATCCAATGTCTATTACAAGTAAAATAACACTAGTCCCAAAAGCATCACAATGCCCCTATATAGTCTCTAAAGTAAATTTCTTAAGCCACTATCGAGCCTTATTCTTGGATTGCCCTTGCACTCGCTTCTCAACTCCTTACACCCAAAAATTCTCTGCACGAAATGTGAGGGTGTGAGCTTAAAAAGCTCAGTGAATGATAGTAAAAACATTAAGTAATTTACACCCAATCATGCATAAATCTAAGCAATTAAGCATTAAATTTCAGTCACAACATGTTAACATTTCACCATAACATCACATGATATTTCAAGAATTAAGAATCAATTTTTCCATGACATGTAAAATCATCTTTTAACACAAACATTCAATTATATTGGCACAATCAATCAATTATATTGGCATAATACATCCATGGCAATAATTAAACGCATGATCATACATTGGATAAACGGATCTCCAAACTCTCACAAATCAAACCCACACGCTCCCTTATAGTGCCTCAAATAACCCGATGAATGGAGACTCAAGCCCAACACTCCCTTATCTACTCTGAACAAATCAGTCCACTAAGAGACATATGCTCACAATATCACAAATAATGGTGACTATTAACAAATCCTATGGCATGCCAACTTTATTCAATTAATCCACGATGCAATGTTGCCAATAATCATACATACAAGGCATAAAATCTGTTGTTTAATCACTTAATTTAGGATGTTAAAATGCAAGTAAAAGCATGTTGCTAAGCAATTTTAACATCAATAAAATTTTGCATAGAAAATATCATTTTCCCAATATTCATATACCAATTAGAACAACTTTATCAAATGTTCAATTAATCGGCAATTCATGCTTCAAATATCAATATATTCCATATAATTTACATGTTAAAAGCATAATACACAACTTACCAAACCAATTGCCATTTTGCTCTTTTATAAAATAAAATCTATTTTTGCAAATTCAACCATCCAATATGAAATTAAGACATTAATAACACCAATTAAACCTTTAATTTAATGCATAATTTACCAAATTGCCTTTAATATCACTCACCTCCACACTTAGCTCTTTAAGCAAAAATGTATTCAAACAAGTAAGTTTGAGCTTCAATTCTAACTTGCACGTTATTCTTCTTGACGTGAAGCTTTAACAGAGACAAAGTATGCATTACAAACTAACAATAGCAACAAGAAACACAGAATTTGATAAAGTATACAAATATAAATCATTACTCTAAACTACATTCCCGATATTGCACAACTAAGCCGAAATATGGAATTCATCAACTAAACTCCCTTTTCAGCACCTCAAACCACTTCTAATATTCATTCCTAGTCCAAAAACATGTATTGTAAGTGTTAATTTCATCATTTATGTAACACCCATATCCTGTTTCCGTGTCGGAATAGGATACCAGATGTTACTAGTCAAGTTGGAATAGTTAATACGATTTACATTCAATAATCAGTTCAATTCCATAATTACAAGTAATATTCAATATAAAAGATATCATTCAATTTCGGGTCTTAAATTGAGCTTTCGAAGCTCTAAAAATAAGCTATGAACAATCAAGGACCAAAATCAGAACAAATTAGAACTTTTAGGAAAAAATTAAAAATTTTCAAGTTAGAGGTCACTCGGCCGTGTGTCCAGGCCGTGTGACAAAGTCCAGCACATGTGGCTCCAAACATGGCTGTGTGGTTAATTTGCATGCCTACATGTGACCTCACACGCCCGTGTGCATGGACCGTGTAACTTTCTGGTTTGGATCACACGGTCATGTCGTAGGCCGTATGCCAGCCCGTGTAACATTTGAAATAGCCTCATATGGCAGTATTACAGGCTGTGTGTAAGCCCGTGTGAGAATTGCACCTATATTGTTTAAAACACGCTCTGGGCACACATCCGTATGGGTTTCCCATATGCTTCACATGGCCATGTGAGCCCAAAAATTGACCAATTCCAAGCTAAATTTTCACCTATTTACTTAGGAGCTTAAACACATTCAAATACATACTGTCATAGGCTAAAAATCATCTTCAAACACATTCAAAAACATGTCAATGAATTCAACCTATATATCTAACCAATGTGCTCTCATTGACACTACAAATCATTTCATAACATTTCAACTTCAAGGTTGCATATACAAGATATAGTTACACATCAAAACATCAATTCAGTTCAAACCATAATCTCATATTTTGTCAGAGTTTTTATCATCATGCCAACACTTAAACTTAAATGAAATATGCTTAATTTCATTTGTCACAACACATAACACAAACTTAAGTAAACTTACTCAAACTAGGATTCGACATCATACATGCAAAAAGCTCCTAGTACATGCCATATATACCAAACTAAAAAAAATTCTACCAAAGATCTCCTGGATAGTGTGATTTCTTGCATTGATCTGATCTTTTAAACCTTCAAAATGTAATCTACAACATAAAACAAATACAGGTAAGCTTGAATAAAGCTTAGTAAGTTTATTTGCATATATTGGTAAACCTTTCCAATTAAACATAGTAATTAATGAAAATTAAATGTTGAAATTGTAACGCCCCTAACCCAAATCTGTCACCGGAATAGAGTTACAGAGCATTACTGGAGTTACTGATTTATTTATTAGATATTTTATTTCATCTAACGTTCATATTTGGAACCAATTAAAAATCAATCATATTGTCCCTTAAACATACTTATTTTTCTCGACATGTTTTACTTGAATTTATTACTCATCTCAATATACTTAATTTCCTTGTATCAGCGTATCAAAGATAATCACATATTGACATATCATGATAAATATCATTCTCTTGCCATTTCTTCATAAACATAAATCAAGTAATTCATTATATCGATATTTCATGCATTTAAAAATAAAATTCTTGCAATTTAATCTTTATTTCCAGCCATTATTCTCATACAAATTGATAACAATCCATGAATTCTATAAAATATCTGAATTTTTCATAATTTCAACACTTTTCAAAATTCCTTCAAACATGTTTTTCCCCGATCTTGAACTAAATTAATAATTTTATTCAATTTTGCAATTTTAAATAATAAAATAATCCACTTCATGCAAATTGGTCATTTCTAACATTTTTACTCAATTGCCCCTACAGTTCTTCTTTTATTCAATTTAGTCCCTGAGTCTAAAACATACAGATTATCCATAAACCTATTAAAGGTGGCAACAAACAGCAGTATGTATGTTACCCGGATGAAATACTTCTCTCAATTTTTCATCCCTTTTGCTTCTGTTCGTTTGGTTGCAACTCCCAAGTCCTTGAATCTCAAACTTACTTCATACTTCATCCGAAATTATTAATTTTTTGTTCTGGCTTCAACAAGAGCTTCATTTTCATCTGGAATTATTACTTTATTGCTCTAGCTTCAACAAGAGCTTCATATTTCATCCGGATAACTTGGTTCTTTTTTTTTTCTTCCTGTGTGAAAAACCCAACAAAACCCTTGCTAGTTGGAAATTCATATATTTATTTCCCTTCTCATCCTCTCCATTCCACATCCTTAATTTATATAATATGCTTATAAGTAACATTATCAATAATTTCACTATTTACTTATATGTATATTCAAAGTTGTTCATTTGAGTTATAGTCACTAAATTATTTATATCTTGAGCTACAGAACTCCAAATTAAGATTTGTTAATTTTACTTGAAACTAGACTCAATGTCTTCTTACCATAAAATTTTAAGAATTTTTGGTTTAGCCAATTAGTACAGTTTATTAATTAAAGTCTCCCCTATTTTGCTATTTGACAGTTCTAACCACTCTTCACTAAAGTTTAATTATCTCTTTAAACAGAATTCAAATGATGTTATCATTTGTTTATTATAAAATTAGACTCATTAAGGAATCTAACCATATAAATTATGTCCCAAAATTATATTTTTTTTATAATTTTTAATGATTTTTCCAAGTCAGAATAGGGGATCTCGAAATCATTCTAAACCAGTCTCACAAAAATATAAATATCTCAAAATAAAAAATTTCTTTACTTTCTATATTTCTTTTATATGAAAATAGACTCAATAAGCTTTAATTCCATATCTCACTCAGCTTTTAATTCAATTTCTATCATTTTTGGTGATTTTTCAAATTTAGCCTATTGCTGCTATCCAAAACTACTTTAGTGCAACATACTGATTACCAAGTTTATAACACTCTTATTTCCATTCTCTACCATATTTCCCATTATTTTCTCTCATTTCCCTTCACTAATATATCAAGAAAATGGATCCTTATATAAGAAAACTCTACCTTAACATCATTTTCATGCTTTTGATATTACATTACATGAGAAACTCTACTTAAAAAATATTGAAATCTTAAAATTCTTACCTTATCCCATTGATTTTAATCTTTAACTTGATTTTTCTCTCTCCCCCAGCTTCTATTTCTTGAATCCAACTTGATATTCCAACTCCCCTTAGTCTCCTTAACATTTTTCTCTCTGAAAATTCTTTTGCTTTTTAGGTGAAAAGGGTGAATTTTTGGTGGAAGGACTAAATTGTAAGGAAAGCAAAACTTTCTTTCTTCTATTCTCTTCTAACGTGAATTGCATGGAGAAAGATAGATGGTGTATATATATATTTTTCCACACACACACACACACACACACACACACACACACACATATATAGACTAAATAAAATAATAAAATAATAAAATATCTTATTAAAATATTAAATAAATTGTGAAAAAAAAAGAGAATAAAATAAATAAAATAAAGAACACACAAATTTTACGTGGAAACCCTTTCGGGAAAAAAACCACGGGCAGAGGAGAAGAAAATTCACTATGTCGAAAAATTTGTATCAATACAAGAGGAATAGACTATGTCTATTTATAGGCTTGTAAAGCCATATTCTAGTAGGATTGAAACACCCTATCCTAATCAATATAAAATAGATGAAGTTTAATAAGGTTTAAAAAACCTTATTCTAAAATAAAATAAAAGAAATCTAGTTCTATATGGATTTTACTTTTATTTTATTTTCCATCATATTCTATAAGAATTTGGGTCACTTAATTCTAACAATCTCCACCTTGACACAAATTCTCAATGAACAAGTTCTTCATTGCGAACTTTCAATAAACAAGTTCTCCACCTCTTCCATAAAACCCCTTAAGGGTTTAACTCAACAATGAACACCAACCAAGTCTAAGCAATGCTCAAACTTGGTTTTAGGAAGTGACTTAGTCATCATATCTGCAGGATTTTCATGAGTACTAATTTTGCTCACAACAATATCACCACGAGCAATAATATCACGAACAAAATGATACCGAACATCAATGTGTTTTGTTCTCTCATGAAACATTTGATCTTTTGTAAGAAATATAGCACTGATTGTCACAAAAATCTGTGCTTGATTTGAAGGCCTTCATTGAGTTCACTAAATAGTCCCTTCAACCAAATAGCTTCTTTGCAAGCCTCGATGAATCGCCATGTACTCGGCTTCGGTGGTAGACAAAGCGATCGTAGTTTGCAAAATGGCTTTCCAACTAATTGCACAACCTCCGATTGTAAAGATGTAACTGTGAGAGATCTTCTTCTATCAAGGTCTCCAAGCAAAATCAGCATCAACATACCCTATGACTCCATCTTTAGTTCTTCCAAGCTGTAAGCAAACATCAGTAGTGCCTCGTAAGTATCTTAAAATCCATCGAATCGCTTTCCAATGTTCTTTTACCGGGATTTGCCATGTATCCGCTAACTACACTAATCGCATATGATAAACTGGACGTGAACAAACCATAGCATACATGAGAGATCCCTTTGCACTAGAGTATGGAACATGTGACATGTACTCAATCTCATCATCGATTGTGGAGACAAAATCGATGAAAGTCGAAAAATGGTCTGCTAAAGGAGTACTAATGGGCTTAGCACTCTGCGTATTGAACTCGCAAAGAACTTTCTCAATGTACCCCTTCCGACTTAGGTACAATTTACTTGATTTTCTATCTACGAGAATCTCCATACCAAGTATCTTCTTTGTTTGGTCCTAAATCTTTCATCTCAAATTCTTTACTTAGTTGGGCTTTGACCTTTCTTATCTCTTCTTTATCTTTTCTTTGCTATCAACATGTCATCAACATAAAGAAGTAGATACACAAAAGAACCATCACTATTTTTCTTAAAGTAAACACAAATTGTCAAAACTACTTCTTTTGAAATCATGAGAAGTCATAAAGGAATCAAAC
This sequence comes from Gossypium longicalyx, assembly GCA_025698465.1. Taxonomy (NCBI): domain Eukaryota; kingdom Viridiplantae; phylum Streptophyta; class Magnoliopsida; order Malvales; family Malvaceae; genus Gossypium; species Gossypium longicalyx. The sequence continues at coordinate 13,398,565 of CM047000.1, forward strand.
CTCTTGTACCATTGTCTTGGTGATTTGTTTCAAACCAGTAAAGGGACTTTTTCAAAGCAAGCAAACATAGTTCTTTTTCAAATCAGTAAAACCTTACAGTTGTTGCATGTAAATATCCTCATCAAGCTCTCCATGCAAAAATGCGTTTTTACATCTAAGCGCTCAAGCTCCAAATCATGCATGGCCACAATACCAAGCAAAGCTCGAATTGAACTATGCTTAACAACTGGGAGAGAACACATCTCATGAAGTCCACTCCTGGAATTTGATCAGAACCCTTTGCAACAAGCCTTGCTTTATATATCTGGTTCTTCAATTCTGGAGTCCCTTCTTTCTTTTAAATACCCATTTACAACGAACGACCTTTTTACCTTTAGGAAGTTTCACAAGGTCCCATGTTCTGTTTTTGTGGAGTGATTCCATCTCTTCTTGCATAGCAAACATCCACTTTTTTCGAGCCTTACAGTGTAATCGCCTCGAGAATAATTAGATGGCTCTTGATTCGCATCTATATCTTGACCACATTCAAAGCATAAGCAACTAGATCAGCCTCGGCATATTTCTTTGGAGGTTTAATTTCTCTTCTAGTTACTGCTTTTGGCGATAGAGTATTGTGGTGAAGAAGCAACTCTATTCTCAATTTTTGTAATTGGCTTGAGGAGTTGACTCTGTATTAACTGATGCTCTACTTGTTTTTGATTTTCTTTATTTGAAGAGTCTTTAAGAGATAAGTTAGGTAGCATAGCAGTTTCATCAAAAACAACATCTCTACTAATCACAACTTTTCTATTTTCAGGACACCATAACTTATACCCTTTTACACCAGCTTTATAACCAAGAAAAACACATTTAATGGATCTCGGTTCCAATTTTCAATTATCAACATGAGCATATGCAGGACACCCAAAGATCTTTAAATCGGAATAATTAGCAGGATTACGCACCATACCTCTTGTGAGTCTTTTTCTCAATGGCAGCGGATGGAGATCGGTTGATCAAAAAACATGCGATGACGCCGTACGCCCAAAATGACTTGGTAAGTTGGCATTTGACAACATACATCGAACCTTCTCCATGATCGTTCTGTTCATTCGTTCGCAACGCCGTTTTGTTGTGGAGTATGACGAATCGTCGGTGTCTTATGATTCCTTTCGACTTGCACAATCTATTAAACTCATCGTAAGCAGAACTCTAAGCCATTGTATGCATGCGGAGGTATTTTATCTGCTTTTTCCGTCTGCTTTTTCAATCATAATTTTCCAAGACTTAAATGCGGAAAACACATCACTTTTCTCGCTTTGGGAAGAACGCCCAAACTTTTTCGGAAAAATCATCAATAAAGGTTAGCATATAATTAGCTCCACCTCTGGAAGGCACTCTAGATGCCCCCACAGTCGAATGAATATACTCCAATGTTCCCTTCGTGTTATGGATTCCTCTAGCGAATCGAACTCTCTTTTGTTTTCCAAAACACAAGTGCTCACGTAAATTCAGTTTGCAAATTCCTTGCCTATTAAGAAGTCCTCTTTTGCTCAATTCTCGCCATGCCATTCTCACTCATATGCCCTAGGCGCATATGCCAAAGTTTAGTAATATCATCATCCGACAAGGACGAGGAAGCGATAAGCTGCATCACCGAGAATGATGAGAACCCCGCAAAACATATAACTTGGCAATCTTTCTCTGTCCTTTCATCACAACAAGGGACCCTTTGGAAATCTTTAAAACCCCACTTTCATTTTGTATATCTGCACTTTTGAATCAAGAGTACTCAACAAAATTAAATTTCTTTTCAATTCGGAACATGCCAGACGCGTCACTAAGTGTTCGACAACTCCATCAAACATCTTAACTTTAATTGTTCCAACACTTGCGATTTTACACGAAGTATTATTTCCCATCAAAACAACACCTTCAGACACTGTTTCGTAAGTTGTAAACCAATCCCGATTGGGACTCATATGGAATGTGCAGCTGAATCAAGTATCCACTCCTCACTTACTTTAGAATCATTGATGTAGTGACTAGAAGTTCACCATCATTTGTAGTCTTCTACAACATCACTTCACAGGAATTTTCGGTTGTTTTCCTTTGATTCGCAGCCTCCCTTTTAATCTTATTTTGTAGCTTATAGCACTCAGATTTAATGTGCCCTTTCTTCTTGCGAAGTTACAAGTTTTACCTCTGTTTGAAGACTTGATCTACCCTTAGATTTACCACGAGGATTCCGTTCTCGTGTCCTACCACGATCATCATCAGCATTCGATCTTGTCTCCCACGAACAATGAGACCCTCTCCCGAGAGTCGGGTTTAACCACAAGATGCTTCATCTTATCATACGAGGTTAAAGAATCATAAACCTCATCAACTGTTAGAGACTCACGGCTATATAAAATCGTGTCTCTAAAGGTTGAATAAGACGAGGCAACGAACAAAGTAGAATCAACCCTAGATCTTCCTTATCATACCGAACCTCCATGGCTTCCAAGTTTGAGAGAATTTCTTTAAACACTTTGTTAAGTGTTAGGTACTGACGCACCTTCCTCCAAACGATGAGCATAAAGACGCCGCTTCATATGCAACTTGCTTGTTAGAGTTTTCGACATACATATTTGTTCTAGCCTCTTCCATAATGCGCAATAGTTTTTCTCTTTCATCACATCTTGCAAAATTTCGTTGGACAAATGCGGATGTAATTGTGTTAATGCCTTTCGATCCTTACGCTTTTTCTCTTCATCCATTAATGTCGAAGGCATCTTATCTATCCTAGCGGGGCATCCTCCGAGATCCATCGTGCAAAGCGCTTGCATCTTAATTTGCCACAACGCAAATCTAGTGTTGCGATCCAACAAATGAATTTCATATTTCAAAGACGCCATTACCGTGATCGAGATGAATAACCCTAAGCTCGATACCAATTTGTGAAAAAAAGAATAAAATAAATAAAATAAAGAACACACAAATTTTACGTGGAAACCCTTTCGGGAAAAAACCACAGGCGAGAGGAGAAGAAAATTCACTATGTCGAAAAATTTGTATCAATACAAGAGGAATAGACTATGTCTATTTATAGGCTTGTAAAGCCATATTCTAGTAGGATTGAAACACCCTATCCTAATCAATATAAAATAGATGAAGTTTAATAAGGTTTAAAAAACCTTATTCTAAAATAAAATAAAAGAAATCTAGTTCTATATGGATTTTACTTTTATTTTATTTTCCATCATATTCTATAAGAATTTGGGTCACTTAATTCTAACATAAATAATAATTATCTAATTAAATAACTATAAAATATCACCAACATCATCATTATTTTCTAGATTTCTCTCTCTTTCAATTGACCATTTTTCCCTTTGTGATCTTTTAAAATTTCATTATTGAGTCATCACTTAATTTGGTAAAATTGTAATTTAGTCCCTCATAATTCTTTACCTATTTAATTTGGTCGTAATTCATCAATTTTCCTTCGTTTCTAGATCATTTCGCCCTTAAAATATTTTCACTTTTAGTACTTTAAAATTTTCATATTTACACTTTAATCTCTCAAATTTTAAGTATTTACTCTTGGGACACAAAACTTTTCTCACTTTTACAATTTAGTCCTTTCTTGAATTAGTATGTCATAATATACTTCCCAGTGACAGAACTAAATTTTCCTCTTCTTGTTACTTTATTTCCTTATTTTACTGTATTAAGGATAATATCTTATTGTAGAAATTTTCAAGGTGTTACAGATATTCCATAAAACGCAATCTCTATCGTAAATTAACAATCAATATAGTAGTTCAATATATTATATGGATAATGCTCGTGTAATGCCTGTAACCCATATCCATCATCGGGATAAGGTTACGAGGCATTACTGGGTAACACTCCTCATTTACATACATTTATATATTCATACTCAAAATCCATTCAAACATTCACAATGTCCCTTATAAGGCTCTACGAGACCTTAAAACATGCTTAGAAGAGGTTCAGGACTAAACCGATAACATTTGCAAACTTTGGGAAACATAGAAAATTTTCAAACATTTAAGGGTCACACCCCGTGTGAACAAGCCATGTGCCTCACATGGTCACCAGACATGCCCGTGTCACAGGCCGTGTGAAAACAAGGCATACATACTGACTTGTACCACACTGCCGGAGACACGTCCGTATGCCGTGGCCGTGGGAAAACTAGGGAGGTTACTGACTTTGGGTCACACGGCTGACCACACGCCCATGTGCCAGCCCGTGTGCCACACACGACCAGTAGACACGCCTGTATGTCTAGACCGTGCCAAACCTGTAGGGTATACTGACTTTAATTCGAAAGGTACCCCAAGGGACAAATGGCTATGTAACATGACCGCGTGTCGCACACGGCTGAGACACACGTCCGTGTCTCTGACCGTGTGGACAAAAATAGGCTATTTGCAAAGCCAATTTGCCACCCTTTTCTCATACAGACATAGTAACCAATTTGGAACCATTACCATTCACTTATAAGCAGCCAAAACATACCAATTCACACACATATCATGCCATTTATCATCAACCATTTCAACTACTCAATTCCACATTCAAAACTTACCAAATTATGCTTTTCAAACATATTAATTTATCATCCATAAATCATACCATTCCTCAAGCATTAATATATCAAGTAATAACTAACCAAATGAACATCCACTTAGCCATATCAACAACCAGGACAATCATGCCAAAACACAAGATAACTCATATACATCACATAATTTAAGCCAACTTAAATGACCAAATACATATCAACATTTTCAACAAGAGCAAGCCAAATCACATGGCTATATCAATCTCAAAACATACCATTAACTCACTAGCCTATACATGCCATATACCATATTTACAAGCATCCAAAAATACCAACTAGTAGTAAATAGTGTGATGATGGTTCCCGATGATCCCTGATGTCTGAGCTAGCTTCGATACTCTATAAAACAAAGACAAATAAAACACAGTAAGCTTCATAGCTTAGTAAGTTCATACTAAATATTTACTCAACAGTTCATAATATACAAATCATCAATTAATAAACACTTAGTAAGTCTCATATCATCATTCGATTCTAATCCATGACCATTTATCATATATATACAAATCCATCAAGCTTCATACACATAGTATCAACTACCACATAGGTATCGTACGTACCTTTACTTTCCCGTATTTATTTATTTCATTCTCACCTCTTTGTTCAATACGTTAAATCATTCGTAAATGTTTCAATACTCTAAGAACTCGCACACTTAGTGCAAAAATAATTAGCCGAAGCTATAATGATATCACACACTTAGTGCCATCACATTAACCGAAGTTATCTCTGCATCGCACACTTAGTGCCACATATAGCCGAAGCTATTCTAATTCGTACACTAAGTGCTATATATAGCCGAAGCTATCTCGAACTGCACACTGAGTGCCAAATATAGTTGATTTGTCGTCATACGCAATCATAGTTGTATATATACAATTTATGCATTATTAAAGCATTAAAAATATAATTATAACAATGTTTATCACATACGAACTTACCTTGTACTCAGAATTGACGAATCGGATCGATTACTCGATAACCTTCGATTTTCCCCTATCTAAATCCGAATTCTTTCTTTATTGATCTATATATATTCAAAAATAACCCATTTAATCACCAATTCATTCAATTTCATCCAAAAATACATATTTGAGCATTTTTACACTTTATCCCCTAGCGTTTCACATTTTTTCAATTTAGTCTCTATTTCATAAAAACACAAAATTCATGAAATTCAATTTAACCCATGTTTAGCTGAATTTCATAGGGACCACTAGCAGCCCAAAACTTTCATTTATTTTACAATTTAACCCCTCAAATTACACTTTTCTCAATTTAATTCCTAATATGCATTTTTACTCAAAATCACTTTACAAAACATATATATCAAGCACCAAGCTTTCATAATTCATCATCAAACATCATAAAACACATGAATTCATCAATGGAAACTTTCAAAATCATCAACACTTTCAAAAATTAAGACATGGGCCAGCTAGTACTCAAAGCAACAATCACAAAAACATAAAAATCATTAAAAACCGAACAAAAATCACATACCAATTTGAGCTCACAAGTGCCGAACCTTCAAAGACCTAACTATGATATTATTTCTTCTTATTTTCGGCTAGACAAGATGATAATGAAGCCAAATTCTTGTTTTGTTTTATTAATTATAATTATTATGCCATTTTACAATTTTAACCTTAATGAAACCTTTATAAAATCATCTAATATATGCCCATTTATGACCATTCCCACTATCAATGGTCTAATATCAACATAAGGACCTTTCATTTAAAAAGCCATAGCAATTAGACACATTTATCAAATAGAATGCAACTTTTGCATTTTACGCGATTAGGTCCTTTTTCTTAAATTGAGCTATTAAACGATAAAATTAGCTCACTAAATTTTCACACATATATATTCGCATGATATAAACACCAAAAATAATATTAAAATAATTTTACGACCTTGGATTTTTGGTTCCAAAACCACTGTTCTTATTTAACTAAAACCAGGATATTACAGCTCGTTTGAGCTTTACTCAATATATTAGTAGATTTCGCTCGATTAAGATTTGTTTAGTATTCCGTAGATTTCACTCAGTTGAGATTCTTTCAGTATATTAGTGGATAATGTTCTTTAAGCTTTATTTAATACATCAATAGATTTTTGCTTAATAGAGCATTCTTTTTAGTAGATTCAGTACATATGGCTCGAAAGCACATATGTTTCAGTAGATTCAATAAGTATCGCTCGTCTGAGCATCAATCAGTATATCAGTGGGTAACACTTGCTGAACTCATTCTGTATATAATATAACATTCAATAGCAGTATGTTAACAATGAGTATAAGGGTTATTAGAATCATCAATAAATACATGAATTCACGAGATTGATTTGCAGTAACGACTCATAGTATCTCAATTAGTGTAACACCCCTCACCTGTATCCGACGCCAGGATAGGGTTTGAGGCGTTATCGGTAATTCACCTTTACAAACTTACTCAATCGGGTTACTGAATTTCGCTCGTGATTTAACACTTTTCAAATGTGTGCTCTTTGTCTCTTATACAGGCCTCTGAGGCCTAAAAACACTCCTAGGGGTAGTATGGAACAAAACCAAAATTTTTCGATAGACTTGGGGCACTTTAGGAAAATTTCCCCTTAGTTGAAGTGTAACACACCCGTGGGGCTTAGAACACGCCCGTGTCCTTTTTCCAGTATGTAACACGGCCAAGGCACATGCCTGTAGGCTTAGCCCGTGTGCTACACTGATTTCAACCTCACCATTCTGTTAAATATGCACGGCCAAGGCACACGCCCATGTGCTTAGCCCGTGCTCTATGCTGACTTAAAATTTCAGGTGCAGGGGACACACGGTCATAGCACACACCCATGGGAGTAGCCCGTGTTCACACACGTCCTAGACACATGCTCGTGTGTCTACCCATGTGGACCTTGTTAGGCTATTTTCCAAGCCTTAAGTCACCCTCTACTAGCCAATTACATTTATAGATTACTATAGTGCATATTTGGGCCAAATTATCCATTTGTGAATATGAAACTTTGATTAACCTTATTGCATGTGAACTTCATGTCATTGGTTTCATACATGTTAAGTTAATTCTTATCTTGAGTTTAATGATTTATATATCTGCTTGACATATTAAGATTGGCTCGTTATTATAACTCATTGCCAATTATAACTAAGCCATCGCATATGAATATAAACATGCATAGATTTGTAGGGTATAGCCTACTTCAAAATGAGCCAATTCCCATGGCCATATACAAAAGATAAACATAATTTTACATGCACTAGGCAAATCAAATGACATATATAACAAAAATACTCAAAAATCCTATACATGCCATTGGACAAAATAGAAATGTCTTTATACCAAAGCTTGTCTAGTTGATAGTGTGTTGACTCTCCAATTGTCTTCCAATCCTTATGAGTTCTTGAGCTCTGAAAAGCAGGGAAAAGACAGGGGTAAGCATTTACATGCTTAGTAAGCCTATATAACTGGAAAGTAAACTTACCGATTATTTAGCATACAACCATATTAGGCAATGAAACCTACAAGCATAGGATAGTTTCCCTATCACATGCACTCAACCATCGAGTTAGTTACATATCAATGCACCATGTAATTCATCTTAGATGAGCTCGTCATTTAACATATCATCTATACATATTCCTTATGATAGTCCTGTTGAGTTTCTAAGAAATCTCTATGGATCATCCATTTACCATCAATTCGTACGAATGATCATTTCAGTATGTACTCCCACGAACTTCACATCTTACGGCGGGATTACTAGTCCAGGCTAAATCCCCCGCAATATAAACTCATAAGGTGATGTCGGGATTACCAGTCCAGGGTAAATCCCTTACGCGACAAACACCCTTAATGAGCTCGGATCTGAATTACCAGTCTAGGCTAAATTCAGACCCTAATCGGATTACCCGTCTAGGCTAAATCCACAATGCACACATATTCTTCGGGAGGCTTGATCATTCAAGGAACACCAGTCCAGACTAGATCCTTTTTATACTTGAGATACCAGTCCAGGCTAAATCCTTTTCTGCAACACATGCAGGATCTCAAGTCTCATGTAAATCATGGTTTATCCATCGAATTCCCTTTACAACCTCAACCGAGACAATATTCAACAATTTATTATTAAAGATGCAATTCATGCATTTTCATGCCATCAACAATGCAATTATCATGCATTCACAAAACATACAATTATGCATGTTATAGGTTTACTTCGAGTTATCCGAACTTACCTGGTATTCGTTTCAGAGCTGTGTTTCGGTTATTTCGAAACCTTGTGTTTACCTCGATCGACTTTCGAAATTTGTTCATCGGGGTCTATAACAACAAAATTATATCATTAATTCACTACATTGCACTTTTCAAGTTTAATTTCTACCCCCGGTCCAAATGACCATTTTGCCCCTAACCTTTGACATTTTTACGATTTAGTCCCTAGGCTTGTATAATGAAACACATGCAAATTTCTATCTTACCCAAGCCTATCCGAACACTTTTCCCTCATATGGCAGCCCACATTTTCCATTATTTTCACATTTCTACTACATATTTAACAACTTTTTGCAAAAAGATTCCTTTAGGGGTTTTTCATGAAAATCACCAAAGAAAAGATGTTTAACACACCTTCAACTTTCATACCCCTCCATAATCCACCAAAATACAAGCAACTCGTGCATGAGTAAATTTTTAAACATGAACCCTAGCATGAAATATGGGTAGAAATGGAAAGATCAAGCTACCGAGATTTCAAAAATACAAAGAACATTAAAAATGGGGTTTAGGAGCACTTACTATTGAGCTTGAAAAGCTTGGAAACCCTAGCTATGGAGACTCTTCAAATTTCGGCAGCCATGGAGAAGAAATGGCTGATTTTTGCCTTCTTTTTCCCATTTTATTTCATTAAAATGCCAAATGACCAAAATGCCCTTAAGTCCTTTCTTTGAAATTTCATCCATGCAAGCCCATTTTTGTCCAAAAACTTAGAAATTGGGAAAATTTCTATTTAAGACCTTCTTTATAATCTAAAGCAATTTCATTAAAATTTCTTCTAGAATCCAAGTTTTGCAATTTATTCAATTTAGTCCCTATTTTCTAATTAGACACCTTACTCAAGGAATTTCTTCATGAAACTTTAACACATGCATATTCTCATATTCTAAACCTTATAATAATCATAAAATAAATATTTTGATGTCGAATTTATGGTCTCGAAACCACTATTCTGACTTGGCCCTATTTCAGAATGTTACAATTAGGGATCAACGTCATTTCAATTCCTTATTTCCATTTCCAATTACACAAATCGATATAATCCAATATTATGCAATTAAGTTCCTATAATACATTTAAAGATGTACTAAAATAAAACCGTACGAACTTACTAGACTAAACTGCATCAACGACAAAGTATAGGTGCTATTTGATAATTTTTTCTTTTCTTCAGTTTCCCACTTGTATAGGATCAAATCAAAACTCAAAGCAAACCATAGCTTCTCTTACAGCTTCTAGGGCTTTTCGATTTAGAAAATGAAAAAGATGAAGACTTTTTTCATGTTTTCTTACTTAATGTTAGTTAAAAACCATTATTTATTTAATTCCAATTTTATCCTTTATTAATTCATTTAAAATTCATCAATTAAAAACCCAAAACCGTCCATTAATATACTCAAATGGTATAATTTCAAATTAAGGAGGGTTTAATTACACAATTGGTCTTTCCATTATTTTAAATTTTAAGTAAACAAGCTTATTTTCAATTTAATCTTAAACTAATTGGGACTAAAAGAGAAAATAGCCCAAAAGTTAGTGGATTTAATCATGCCACACCGCTTGGACTTTTTGACCATGGTTTAATTATCATTGTGGTCATTTTATTATTTAAATCTATAGCAATTAACTTTTACCTCTTTTACAATTTAATTCTTTTACCTCAATTAAGCAATAAATCATCAAAATTACCGGACCCAACTTCAATTCACATATAATACGACTTTGTAAATATTTAATAAAAATATTTATGGCTTTATATTATGGAAACGAGGTCCTAATACCTTGTTTTCAATAACCACTTGACTTTTGAACCAAATCACTTACACTAACTTTTAATTCAATTGTTTAAAATCATCAAATCAAAATTCAATATAAAAATTACTATTAACTCGTATAATTTAAATACCAATTATACAAATTTACTCATCGGATTTGTGGTCCCAAAATCACTATTTTCGACACCACTGAAAAACAGGTTGTTACAATTTAATCCGTGTCATAATTTTCCAATAAAATCATCCATGTTCTTGATCAAATTCGAATTTCTTAAAGTTGATCCATAAAACGTGTTTGATCTTTTGGTTTAAATTAAAAACCTCTTAGACCTATTTTGAATTTAGACATTCGTTAATATTTGGATTCCAACTCAAAATTAAAGATTCACCATTGTTGATCCTCAAGTTCAAGAAAGAAGAAATTAAAGTTGAAAAATCCATTATAATCACTTTAATTAACAAATAATTATTGAAATCAACTTAAAAAAAAGTTTAGAGATGAGGATTACCTTCAATTGAACTCAAATAATTGATCTGAAAGTTGGAATCAAAATGCTTTAAGAAATTCGGATGACTTTTTGCCCAACTTTGAAAATTATTTCAAGAGATTTTAGAGAGAATTTTGTTAGAGAAAAGGTTTAGATCTATTTTCTAATATTTGATTTATGAAAACAAGAAAAAAAAAACGAGGGAAAAAATTCTCAATTCGGGTGAAAAATGAGTGAAAAGTGAGGTAGTTGTAGAGTTTTTAAAATTGAAAACCCCACCTGATTTTCAAAATTTGGGAAATTTGCCATCAGGCCACTCCCCATTTTCCCTTAGTTTACAATTTGCCCATTTCCCTCCAAAATTTTGAAAATATGATTTATTTGCTATAAAACCTCTTACACATTTCCCTTGTTTTTCAAATTAGTCTCATTTATTAATATTTTAAAAGACACCCAATTAAACCCCCATTTTAAATTATTTTTAAATTCCAATTTAACCCAAAATATTTATTTTTACCCAAAAATTATTTAAAACGATAAAATTATTTTTTTTAAAATATTTTTATTTTCTAGAATATTATTTACTGATTTTTAGATGAAATTAAGCTAACTAATTAATAATATAGATCGCTAATTAACTCGATTAATTTCCAATTTTCACTCGAAACCCGGTAAACTTACTCGAAACTGCTAGACCTATTTTCGGGGCCTTACAAAAATCACACTTTAAAATTGTTTTATAAAATCTTGTGTTTTATGTGCACATGCGAATTCGGTCAATGGTAGATAAAACATGATTGAATAGGTAAATGGTGTGTTTTGAAATGGTATGGTTGATATGAAATTTCATGTGCTAAAAGTCTGAATATTTAGATTAATGATATCGAATGGTTGATTAGGTTGAGCTCGTGTTCAAATTGGAATGGTTAGGTGTTTTGGTTGACATGAAATGGTATAGATTTGAGTTGTTTTTAATGGTATAACCATGTATAAATCATTTAGGTGGTGTTGCTAATTGTTGAATGGGAATCAAAATGGTGTTTTTGCTAGAAACAAAGTCCTTGTCACGAACACCAACTCCCAACACTGCAACATGATGCCAACAGTGAGTGACATCATGATGTCAGTATGTATGAAGCCGTGCCGTGACTTACTGAGTTGGCGACATTATGATGTGGAGAGTGTGAGGTCGCGTCGTCGGCTCAAAATTTTTTAAACTTTACAATTTGGTCCTAATTCAGGCTCGGGTTAGCAAAAGAGGTTTCGTAAGCTCGTGTGGGACCCAAGAATGATCGTGTAACATATTATGTATGTGAATGCTAGCTATTCACATGTTTGAATGATCAGATGATGTATAATTGTCTCTAATCGCTCCGACCCATAGCTCAAACCTGACAACCGAATAAGGTATATGGTGTTACACTTCGTCTAAAGCTTCCTCTCAACCCAATAGGCGTATTGACTATTCAAATTTTTTTGCAAACATGACTGAAGGGAATCAAAACCTTTACTCCATTGCTTTTATGTTCTATTTTCCACCTCTACTTTTCTTAGTGCTATTTTTCTTGATTTTGCAGGTTTGTGTTGGGTTTTGGTGAAGTGTTTGTTTCAATAGGTGAGGATTTGAGGATGGTGGTCTTGATTAAGTGAAAAGAAAAAGGTTTTTTTTTTGTAATTATATATAATTGGAGTTTAGTAATAGTATTTTCGTGGTAAGACTACATGGTTTAATAATAATCTAATTAAAAAACAAGGCATTGGAATTTAATTACATGTTTTAATTTTATATTATATATGTTGAATCGATTCTTTTATTAATTTAACATAACTTTGAAATGATATGCATGTTAAGTCGTGAACAAAAAAATAAATTGGGATGAGAAATAAAATTCTCAATTTTAAAAAGATGATCTAAGAATTAATTTAATTACTTTAAATTTGTTATACCTGTACCCTTCGTGGTATCACAAGAATCAATTTGAGAAACACCTTTAGATGATTGTCGAAACCAGTTTTAAATCGAGTTTTGGAAAATGAGAATCGACTTTAAGAAAAACGAAAACGGGAGTCGCCACCAATCTTTTTAGGTGTGATTGGATCACCTTATAAAGTTTTTTTTAAAACATTAATTTTGGTCTACGAAAGTCGAGAAAACGGATTCGGGAGTCGGTTACGTACGAGGAAGGATTAGCACCCTCGTAACGCCCAAAAATTGGTACCTAATTGATTATCAAGTGTCTTTAATGTCGGAAATTTGAAATTTTTAAGATGCAAACCTCTTTTAATTAGAATGTCTCAATTTTGAAAATTAAGGCTCACTTATTTCAAACGAGTCAAAACATCACATCCAGTAAGTTAGGACGCAACATTTTAAAACCTTCGAAACTAAGCTCGTCTTTCGAAAATTTCTATTTCGAAACAACAAAACGCCATATCCAGTAAGTTAGGACACTATGTTTTGAAATCTCGAAATAATTGTTTAAGTTTTGAAAACTCAAAATCACTTAGAAGGGTGCTTAACTATTCGAATTCAACGAGAAAAGTCGCAACTCAGTAAGTTAGGGCACTACCTTTCTCGAAGTTTCCAAACATCAAGCATTGCCTTTTATTTTTTTTTAAAAAAAACCTTGGAATATTATTTTAAATGACGTTTAGGATGACATATTAATGCATCATGAAGCATAGATGTACAAAATATTCTAACATTTCCATTCAAACATAAATAATATCATTAAGACAAAACTAAATAACATGAACATACGTTTAATGAAAAAAATCATACTAGGGTAAATATAAGATAATAAACAAATAAGAACATGAGTAAACTAAAAGAAAAACATAATACATGCAAAAATTATACAACAATATATATCATAAAATAGCACATAAAAGAAATAATTAAACATAGCATATAAAAAAAAAATGAAACCATGCACAAATAAGATAAATGACATACATAAAAAAAATGAATAAATAGAACATTTACAAATTATAAAAATATAATGCAATAGTTCAAAATACATGAAATGATAATATAATATATATACATGCATAGAAAATATATATTTGAAAATAAACTATATAAAAATGTTAAATATTATAATATATAAAATTCATAATCAAATGTATAAAAGATAGGAATAAATATACATGTTTGAAAAATGAAGAAAATAAAATAAAATAAAAAAAGGTTGAAAAACTAAGATAGACGATGAATAAAATAAGAACAAACCACAGAGAGTAAGAACGCAAGAGGGAGAGAAATTTGAGTGAATGCTCTCAAGAATTCTTATTGCTTCCCAAAACTCAAGTCCTCTTTAAAATATTTTAATTTTGAAAATTGGGGTTCACTCGTATCAAAGTATTGACGTTAAGTTAACCTTTTTGGAAATTCTTATCTTGAAACCACAAAACGCTATATCCAATAAGTTAGGACATATTGCTTTGAAATTCCAAGATAGTGGCTTGCATTTGGAAAACCTTTAAAACTTAGAAGGGTACTTGATTATTCGAGCTCAACGAGAAAAGTCGCAACCCAATAAGTTAGGGCACTACTTTTCGCGAAGCTTCCAAACACCGAGCATTGCCTTTTTATTTTTTTGAAAAATTTGAAGTCTCGTTTTTTTTAAAAACAAATCGATGCATGAAGGAGCATATTAACATAACATACGAGATAACATGTTACCATGATAGGAAAGTAAGAGCATAACGGCATAAATATCATACACTAATCAACATATATAAAACATGACAATTTTTAAATAAGAAAAATATACATAAAACGGAATATATATTAAAGAAGAAATAGGTAAAAATCCCTAAACATATAATTCAACATATATTTAATCATATAAATGATGCATGATATACAATATATCAATGTACATATATAAAAAATTATTCATTTGAAAATAGAATATAAAAGTCTAAGATATAACATATAACATAACAATAATACATTAATACTAAAGTAAAAATAAATATTGTATAATAATAAAAACAAAAGTTTTAAATATATATATATATGTATAATATAAACAAATAATAAAAATGTGATATTTAATAATAAATTTAAAATATAATATATAATAAAAATGTATTTATAAGCATAATAATTAAAAATACAAAAGATATTGTTTTAGTAAAATAATGTATAGAATATAAAATATGCAAAAGAATTTATATTTATAATGAAGTAATTATATAATATATGTATATAAATATAAGTTTAAAATGAATAATTAATGATGAAATCTATGTATTATAATATTATAATATCTTCAAAATGTGTAATAATAGAATATAAATAAAAATAATTATTAACATATAAATAAATATATAATACAAGTTTAAAACCTTTAATGATAATAATATATAGATAAAAATGTATAATAATATAAAAATGACTTAATAATATATAAAATAATTATAATATATAATATAAAAGCATATATATAAAAATAATATATAATATATAATAAACATATAATATAATAATAATATATAAATAATGATGTAAAATAATAATAACTTGTGAAAAATAATATATAATAAATAATAATAATAATAATATATAATAAAATAATTTTATAATATATAATATGAAAATAAGGCTAAAAATAAAACAAAATGTAATAAATATATAGGGTTAAATTTGAAGTTCAATAAAATCACAGGCAAATTTAAAAGAAATAATGATGAATTAAGGCCCTAATTAAGCGCGCGTGTAAAACAAGAGGGACTCATTGGGCGAATTGCCCGATTCCTCAAAACGGCAACGTTTT
This sequence comes from Gossypium longicalyx, assembly GCA_025698465.1. Lineage (NCBI taxonomy): Eukaryota > Viridiplantae > Streptophyta > Magnoliopsida > Malvales > Malvaceae > Gossypium > Gossypium longicalyx. Next base: position 13,414,516 of record CM047000.1, read on the forward strand.
CCAAAATGTAATTTAACAACTGTCGAGACTAAATTGAAACAATTGTAAAATATTAGGGCCAAATTAAAAAATAAAATAATACGTAATTATAAATTAAAATAGGCGAAAGGACCGATTAGGTAATTAACCCAATTCTAAAAAAAACGCGGATCCTCCCCGGGTAATCGGGTCAACGCGCAGATCCTATGGCTTAATACGACACCGTTTTGAGCTTATTGGGTTAAGCAGAAACGATGTCGTTTCGAAGAGTCTATATAAGCCAACTTTGCAGCTTAAAGATCATTTTAACACTGGTCTTTTAAAAAAAAATGCTCTGCAGAGGGGAAGAGAGAGGTCCCAGCTCTGACCTCCGGCCACGGTACAGTGCTTGCGCACACGCCTCACGCGCCGTCGTACACGGTGGTCTGCTGTATCATATCTTTGATTGTGATCTGCTGAAATCTCTTTATTTTAGTTTCCCTTTTTTTGTTTTTCGTATCTGCTGTGTTTCTTTCCTTTCTTTGTAGGTGCTCGCGAAAAATCCGGTAATGGAAGGGTCGTTGGCGTTGATGGAGGCCTGAAGTCTGGTGGTGGTGTCGGTGAGGCGCTGATTGGTAGCTGAGGAGTCGTCCAGGCTATGCTGAGAAGGCTCATTAATGGCCTCGATTTTGGGGAATTCAACAGACACTCCCCAAGGCTTCCAGAAGCTGCTGCGGCGCTGTAGTCCTCAAGAAACCCTAGGGTTTCCTGTTTCCTTAAAGTTACTTGGGCTTTTGGGCCATTTCTGATTTAGGTTTGGTTTATTGGTATTCTGTTTGGGTTAAGGGTGTAAATGGGTCTGCTGGGTAGTTTTAGGTCCTTTGGTAGTAACAGGGTTAATGGGTCTAAAATATTTGATTTTGGGCCCACTTGTTTGGGCTTTGTAACATGGACTTGGACTGTTAAATAAACAATTGTTTATTTATTTATTTAGTTTTCAACCCAGTCAAATTTAGGCTCTTACAATGATCTTTTGACTTTGCACCACTTGACTGATCACTCGCATGCCACTATCCCACTTGGAGTGGGGTTATAGTGTTATATTTCTTATATAACTATAAAATAAAATTAAACTATTCTTCTATCTATAAATATAAAAGGCATCCTCACAAATTATATATAGTCATTCACCATAGAGAAACTTTATAAAAATTAATGAAAAATTATTTTGTGCTATTTTTCTTGAGCATAAAATAAATAGAATTTTGATTTATTGTTTTTATTTTAATTTGGAAGGGATAATAAAAATTATTATTATTATTATTATTATTATTATTATTATTATTATTATTATTATTATTATTATTATTATTATTATCAATTTTAAAAGAGAGTATTGATTTTTACCTTTTGGGTTTTAGTTAATTTTGTGCTTGTAAATTCAATTTGAAGCTTACATTCCAAGTGTAATAGCCAATTTTGGCCCATGTCTATGAAACAAAATAAACCAAAAATAAGTGAAAATCCAAATGTTTATTAACAGTCCCTTTATACATTAAAATGACCCAAATTAAACAATAGCCCAAAACCCAAATCTCTCCGACCCAATTTGCAAGGCCCAAACTAAACCCTAGCCTACTAGCTATCAACATTTTCAGCAAACACAAAAAAAACCCTAGCCACCAAGCCTTCAGCCGCCGCATGCCACCACTGTCTGCTGCCTCCACGCGCGCCGCACCCCTCCTCCACGCTCGTCTGACACCTGCAAAACAAAACCAACACGCAAGTAGTACAAGAAACAACAAGGAAAAAGACAAAATGGCAGTAGAAAACAAAACAAGAACAAACAAAAATGGATCTTAGTGTTGGCTATATAGGCCAAAACGTCTTCTTTGTAATTTTTTACGAACACTGATAAAAGAATCAAATACAAAACGGTAATTTTTAACAGATTTGCAAAAGGTGCTTATTTTTATTTTTATTTTTTAGTTCAAAATAAGTAAATAATAAATAGATAAGCAAAGAAATCGGTTACCTTCATTGCCGTGGTTGGAGTTGTCTTCGAATGGGAGTATGGCCGAACCTTGGTTCACCGAAAATGTCATTTTTATTGATAAGGAACCGAAGGGTCCTTTTATTTTCTTCCTTTTTTTTGCTTTTATTTTCGTGTTTTGGTGGGAGATTTGGATTTTTGACCTTTGGATCGAGATTAGAGAGGTTAAATCGGTCAAAAAAGGCTCTTTTTACTAACGCTGGCCGCCGTATACAGTGACGGTCCGGCGACGGCAATGATGGGTTAAGAAACCTTAGCAGAGGAGAAGAAAGAAAATGGGGTAAGTTTAAAATTTTTTTTAAATGAGTAATAGAATGAATTTTTAAGAAAAATATGGTTTTTATACTTGTTTGAAACGGTGCCGTTTTGCACCAAGGTCTCCAGCGCTAAAACGATGCCGTTTAGGGCCTACCCGAGTGCGACCTGACCCGCTCAAAGGGGATCCGCGTGTTTTCGTTCAATGGGTTATTTGCACCCGAGGCCCTTCCGTATTTTTTTAATTTAGTCCTTTTGTTCATTTTTTTTACTTTTTAAAAATTTGACCCCAAGATTTTGTTTGGTTGTCAATCGGGTCCCTAACCCACTGACGCGCTGGAAAGTGGACACGTGTCCAGGGATTGGTTTTTTTACTCTTTTGGTCCTCGCTCTTCGCGCGCCTTTTGATTTTAATCCTCATTCAATTATTTTGTTATAATTTTTACCTTTCAATTTCATTTTTATTATGATTTAATCCTAATTTGTTTGATTTCAACCTTTCTTCACAAATTTGTTATTTATATATTTTAAAATTTTTATTTTATTTTATTTTATTTTTAGATATTATTTATATTTGAACCTTTATTTATTTTTAAAATCCCTCATATATTACTTATATTAAACTTGTTTATTTTATTATTTTATGTCTTTTCCTATGTTATTTATTTTAAACTTACTTATTTTATTTTATGTTAAAAATATTATATATGTTAATTATTATAAATTATTTTACATTCTTTACTTTAAATTACCTTTTTTATTTTAAAGTTGTTTTTTGTATTATTTATTTAAAACTGTTTTATTATTTTAAATTGTTTTATATACCTTTTTAAACTCAATTTATTTATTTCAAAATATTCTATTTATTATTCATTATAAGATTTTTTTCTCATATTACCTATTTTATACTTTTATATATATATATATACATTACTTGTTCTAAAATTTATATATATATATATATATATCATCTTTTCTTAAATTGTGTTATATATTATTGATTTTAAAAATTCATTTTTCACTCTATTTATTTTTAAACTTATTTATTATCATTTTAAATAGTTTTTACGTTTTATTCATTCTAATTTGCTTTATACTATTTATTTTTTAGATTGTTATATATGTTATTTTTTTATTGTTCCTTGATTACTAATGTTAGCATTTAAATAATGTATGTTGAGTGATTATTGTCATTGTGTGTACCATAATTCGTTCACTTGTATTCTTATATTATTGTCGTACATTTGTATGATGTTATTCATGTATATTTGTTCCATGCTCCTTACTATATTTTCATGTCATCGTATCGTGTATTAAGCTCCAACATGTTTATCAAATATGGATCATTTTATTTTACTCCAAACAAAATAACATACGTCGGTTAAATATCATATTTGCTATTATTCAAAAAAAAAATTCAAAACAAGGCAATGTTTCGCGTTTTGGAACATCGAGGAGTTGTGCCCTAACTTACGGGGTTTTGGTTTTCTCGTTGATTCTAAATTGCCAAATATCCTTTTGAGTTTTAGAATATACGGATTTCCAATCAAAATTAAAGACAAACTTGCGCTCGGGAGTTCATGATATCGTGTCCTAACTTACGGTATGTGATACTCCGATATCTCGAGACAAGGAAATCTTTGGCAATCATTTTGATCTAATTCAAGCATTTTTAAAATCGACGTTAATAAAAAAGGACCGTATTTTTAAATCCGTCCCGATTTTCAACTTTCGACATTAAGACACTAACTAATCAATTCGGTACCAATTTTGGGCGTGACGAGGGTGCTAATCCGTCCTCGCATGTAACCGACTCCCGAACCCGTTCTCTCGAGTTTCGTAGCCCAAAAACATTGTTTTAATAAACTAAAACGTTTTATTAAAGCTAAGGTGATCCGATCACACCTAATAAAGATCGGTGGCGACTCCCGTTTTAATTTTTAAATCAAAGTCGATTCCCATTTTCAAAAAAATGGTTTCGACACCAAGTATTCGTGACCTAAGAATAATAAAGAAAATAATTGGATAGAAAGCTAAAATCAATTAAAATTTCAATTGGATTGATAAAAAAGCTTAGGGACCTCCATAGTAAGGTCCTTACGATTTGACCACCTTCCTATGATATTGGACAAAATCATACACAAATACTAAGATTGACATGCTTTATTGTAATATATATTACAAGAAGTTCCTTGTAATAAAAATTTAAGAGAATTCCACTGCAAATACTATTATTATTTTTTGAAAGTAAAATCGACGCCATCAATTTTTGTGCTATTAGAATTTATATTTTATCACATTGAATAGGATAATTTAAGATTTTAATCCAAATCATGGGTCAAATTAAGTCTAAAATCAAGTTATCCAATTTAATGTTGTTGAAGTTCGTTACTTTAATAACAAATTACATTTTACCCATTCATTTGATATTTTATGGATTTATCAAAAGTGTTTTTTTTATACAATATCTAAGACTATCATAATCTCTCCCCAATTCTTAAATAAGAAGATAAATGTGCTTCAACATGCAGAGGCCCCCCAAAAATGAAAATTTTCAATTCAGTCTTCTTATAAAATAGATAAACTATAAACTAATATATAGTGGAATTGCACTTTGACCCTCAAAAATGAAATTTTTTTCAATTCAGTCCTTTTATAAATAAAAACTATAAATTAGTATAGTGATATTACACTATAGCCCCTCAAATGAAAAAAAATTATGTTTAGTCCCCTAAAAAATTATGAAATTATAAATTATTACATAATAAACTTATATTTTGATCTATGGAAAAATTATAATTAAATTTCAGCCCCTGTCAAAAAACTTTTTGGATTCATCCCTCTTAGTACACTTGAACCCACATCCTTTTGCATTGACAACAATATCGATATCAACTAAGCTAAAACTCAATTGGCATTAAAAATTAATCATATATAAATTGATCCACCCTTTACTTATTAGAATTACAATAGAAATCAATTCGTTTACTTGCACATTAAAGTGGTAAAAATTAACTTATTGTGGTGTTTTCTTTGACTATTTCAATAACTAATTCTAGTTCCAAGTTTAATAAGTGAAAAACACATTATTCCAAAACATCTTATAATTGATATTCATGCAACATTAAATTTTATTTTATGATTTCAAGATGTTTGAATTACTACAATTTAAACTTTTTTTTTTTGAAAACAAACAGGAATAACTAATTAATTACATCCGAAAGGTTTGAGAAAAAACCCCTAGACTAGTCCAAATCTAAGAAATTCCGGACCATAATAGGAGGAGATTAAAAAAATTGCAAATCAACTCTAGAGGATAAAGCTTCTTTTGGCATGCAATCAGCAACTTCATTTTGTTCTCTGGGAATATAATGCAATAACCACAATTTCTCCTGGAGATAGAATACTTTGAATTCGCCGAATTAAAGCAGAGTTGGAAGTGGATGAAATACTTCATTGAATGGCTCGAACAACGTCCAGACTATCTGAAAGAATTATTACACTATCATGACCTCTTCGTTGAACAAGCTTAAGCCCTTAGAAAATGCTCCAAAGTTCAGCATAAAAAATCGAGCACTTTCCAAGGTATCTATTAAAACCAAAGAGCCACTCTCGATTCATATCTCTCGCAACCTTCCTTACAGATGCATTTCCGGAATCCAATTGCATTGCTCCATTTGTATTAAAGAAGATCTTAGATCCAAAAGCTTGCTCCTACAAGGAAAAATCAAAACCACCATTTGGAGCATCTCTAGAGGGCGAAAAGCATTGGGTAGCCCAATAGTATGAGCTGTTGACAATCTCTCTCGAACTCCAAGAATGACCTTGAAAAATAAAAAGATTACGGTTCTTCTAGAGATGCCAAATTAGAATTCCAAAGAGACAAACCCAGCTTGTTCCTCCCACCGGGACCACAAAAGCATCCTGCACATTAAAAAGAATCTAGTCTTGTAAATTAAAAGAGAAAAAATTCGTTAACTGATTACCTGTTATGACCTAGCTCCAAACATCCTTAGCTGCATTACAATCTCTGAGAATATGAAGAAAGCCTTTCGAATGAAAACCACATATAGGACATGAAGTATCAACAGCTAAACCTCTTTTAACCCTTTCAACATTATTGAGGAGGTGCTGCTTAAGAACCAACCAAATAAAAAAATAAACTCTTTGTGGTCCTGGGGTCTTCCAAACGCTCTTCTATTTTTCATCCTTCAAATTCCAAGCATCTTCCTTACAAATCTTATAAGCACTTTCAACAGAAAAATTTCCAAAAGAAGTACGGCACTAAGTGATTTTATCTGACCCCTTAGAGGAGAGAGGAGGGGGAATGCCCATAATCAACTCAATCACCTCCTCCAAAAGCCAGTCTAAACAAATTTAGGTTCCACAATCTGTAACACCCTTCGCCCGTGTCCAGCATCGGGACAGGGTTCGAGGTACTACCGGGCTATAAAATTTTGATCAAATTAAAACTTTTCATTTCACATGCATACTATTCTTTATACGGCTTACGGGGCCCAAAACATGCATTCGGGGTGGTTCAGAACCAAACCGAGAACTTAAGGAGAACTTGGAAAAATTCATACTTTAAGACTCCACACGCTCGTGTGGGTATAGGGCACACGCCTGTGTGGCTTGGGACACGCCCAGGTTCCTTGTCCGTGTGGCCAATTTATTTTCAAAATTTTTCATAAATTAAGTGCAGACTTCACATGGCCTGGACACACACCCGTGTCCCTATCCCGTGTGCCTCACATGGCTTCAACACGCCCGTGTTTATGGTCTGTAGAGCTCTCTATTTGTGATCTCATCACCAACTAGGGGTACACGGCCACGGCACACGCCCGTGTCCATAGCCAATGTTTTTCACACGGCCATGACACGCCCGTGTGCAAAAACCTGGGTATTCTATTTCTGACGTCAGCATACCCATAATGTCACACGACCAAGGCACACGCCCGTGTGCTTGGCCGTATGGGCAAAATAAAGCTATTTACCAAGCCTTTTTGCCACCCTTACTTACATCAATTGACACTAACCCAACCAATACCAATTTTAGTTTAAACCACACAACCAAATCAGCTACAATAGGCATTCTTTCATGAGGGAATTTACTCAACCAAATAAATATCATATTTGCATATATACAAAATGAGTAATAGTCAACATCAAGGCTAAATACAAAGTGTGGAACTTATCCCAAGCCCACACATTTGGCCAATACTTAATGATACAAAATAATCAAGTCTAAGCCCTATACATGCCATGTTCAAAAATATAAATCCAACTATACTGAAAATTTTAGACGATTGTGTGATCGATATCTCTGACTCCAAGTGATCCTCGAGCTAAATAGACAACACTATAAGAAAATGGAAAGGAAAGAGGGTAAGCATGAAAGCTTAGTAAGTTGCATATAAATAAATATACAACAACAATTCATCAATAACCATCATGCTCACAACACAAGAATAAGCATAACTTACTCATTACCATCCATACAAGTCATAAGTTCCCTAATGAGCTCATTTCACATACGTACTAATTAGGTACTTGTATCACTCACAATATGGTTATATTTTCATTATTAACTCACAAACATACTTACACCATTAAACTATTCGGTACACCACCGGTCATTCTATAAACCTCAATTTAGGAGTAAGGTGCCGATGCTATGTCCCGGACATAGTCTTACACTGGCTCACACCTCAAATCGATGCCATGTCCCAGACATGGTCTTACACTGACTATCATTATCGAGGCCGATGCGTGTCCCAAACAAGTCTTATTCTAGCACTCGTCTCAATATCGATGCCATGTCCCAGACATGGTCTTACACTAATTCTCATAATGTGGCCGACGCATGTCCCAGACATGTCTTACACTAGCTCACACAAGTGACCCAAATGTCATAGCTTGAACATTCGGTTTATTTCCTAGTATTCCAACGGAAATTCTACTATATCATTGTCTTTATGAAATTTTAATACACAATCAAACAATTCATACTATATCCATTTAATGAAAACTTAATCATATATATTATTAGTATAGTCGTATTATTTACATACAACATACCTCGATTTACAAAATGTACTTGACTAGTCGGTTTAGTTGATTTGCTTGGCTTTTCCCTGGTCTAGGTTCGGATTTGGCAAATCTTGATCTAGAATAAAAAAATGCACTCATTTAGTCTCTAATTATAATTAGGCCACCACAAATTCACATCTTTGGTAAAATGACCATTTTGCCCCTAGAATTTGGCAAAATGACCATTTTATCCCTATGATCGAAAATCAATTTTTATCGAATTTCTTCATATTTCAAACCTAGCTGAACTATTTTTACTCTTATAGCAACCCAAAAATTCCACTATTTCGCATACTTATCACCTATTTTGCAACTTATGCAAAATAGTCCCTTTAGGTGTTTTCATGCTAACACATTTCACAAAAGTTATTTAGAACTCTTCTAAGACTCATATTATTCCATAAAATTTTAGAAAATAACATGAATATTCACATGGTGAAACCTTAGAATTATCACCATTTTTCCAAGTAGTCCTCTCATTTGAAAGCCCATAATATAAGCATTCCAAAAATGTAAAAATCATCAAGAAAATCAACAAGATCACTTACATTATGAGAGGAATAAGTTGCTGCAAATTTTTAGCTTTCAAACCTCTATATTTGTTGATATTTTTGGTGGAGAAAAAAGATGGAGAAGAAGAAACATAGTAGATAGGCTTTAGACATTTTTTTATCACCAAATCATGACATCACTTACCTAAACTTTTGACTATTTGTTTCAATTTATCTCATGGCCGGCCAGCTTGTTTAAAAAGGGCCTAATTGCCCTTTAAAAGCCCCAATTTTTTGTTCTCTAGCTATTTAACACATTTGGGCACTAAAATGCAACTTTTACCTTTTCTGCGATTTAGTCCTTTTTCGCAATAGGGCTCACAAACATCAAAATTAACTCACCAAATTTTTCATACACTAATATAATCATATTATAACCTCAGAATAATAATAAAAATAATTTTCCAAACTTCAGATTTCTGGGACCAAGACCACTGTTCCGACTAGGCCCTAAATCGGGCTGTTACAATTCTCCCCCTTAGGATTTTCGTCCTCGAAAATCTTACCGATGAACAAGTTCGAGTACTACTCCTTCATAGCCTCTTCGAGTTCCCGCGTGGCTTCTTTGAATCCATGTCTATGCCACAAAACTTTCACCAGTGCTATACTATTATTCCTCAACTGTTTGATTTTCCGAGCCAAAATCTTGACCGGTGCTTCTCCATAGGTCACGTCCAGATGAATCTCAATCTCAATCGGTTCAATCACATGTGAAGGGTCGGAGCGGTATCTGCGTAGCATGGATATATGGAATACATCATCGATCTTTTCCAATTCCAATGGCAATCTCAAACAGTAAGCTACTAGCCCAATTCTCTCAATCACCTCATAAGGTCCAATAAAACAAGGACTTAATTTTCCCTTTCTGCCAAATCTGAGGACCTTTTTCCAAGGAGATACTTTTAGAAATACCTTATCACCATCTTGAAACTCGATTTCTTTTCATTTTAAATTCACATAGGATTTCTATCTATCCGAGGCGGCCTTTAGACAATCACGAATCACCTTAAATTTTTCTTTGGTCTCCTTGACTAAATCGACCCCCTGAATTTGTCTTTCTCTTAGCTCACTCCAGTATAAGGGCGTTCGACATTTTCGTCCATACAAAACCTCATAAGGTGCCATTTTCAGACTTGTCTGATAACTGCTGTTGTAGGCGAATTCGACTAATGGTATGTATCTTTCCCAATTTCCCTGAAACTCAAGAACACAACACCGCAACATGTCTTCTAAAATCTGAATTACTCTTTCCGACTGTCCGTTAGTTTGCAGATGAAATGCCGTGCTAAAGCTCAATTTGGTTCCCAAAGCCTCTTGTAACTTCTTCCAAAACCTCGAGGTAAACCTCGGGTCTCGGTCTGAGATAATCGATAATGGCAGTCCATGAAGCCTCACAATCACGAAAATATATAAGTCGGCTAATTTCTTGAGGGAGTAATCAGTACGCACTGGTATGAAATGTGCTGACTTAGTTAGCCTATCCACAACAACCCATACTGCATCTTTCTTTTTCGGGGTTAACGAAAAACCCGTCACAAAATCCATAGTGATCCGATCCTACTTCCACTCGAGGACCATGATAGGCTGAAGTAGACCCGGGGGTACCCGATGTTCAGCCTTTACTTGCTGACATATTAGGCACCTGGACTCAAACTCTGAAATGTCTCTTTTCAAGCCCGAACACCAATACATTTTCTTAAGGTCATTGTACATTTTCACACTTCCTAGATGGATGGATAAACAACTGCTATGAGCCTTATTCAAGATCTTATGAATAAGTTCATAGTTCTTGGGTACACAAACTCTGTCTCGGTACATTATACATCCACCAGCATCAATACTAAAGTCTGATTCAAATTTCGATTCACATTGAGCCACTTTAGCTTGTAATTTCTTATCACCTTTTTGAGCTTCACAGATCTCATGTAGAAATGTCAGTCTAGCCCTCAACTTTGCTAGAACCAAACCCTCATTTGACGATGTCAACTGAGTATTCAAGGATCTCAAGGAAAACAACAACTTTCTGTTCAAGGTATTGGCGACCACGCTCGCTTTTCCTAGATGGTGGTCAATAATCAACTCATAATCCTTTATTAGCTTTAACCATCAGCGTTGCTGCAAATTCAAGTCCTTCTAAGTCATCAAATATTTTAAGCTCTTGTAGTTGGTAAATACTCGGCATTTCTCGCCATACAGATGATGTCTCCAGATTTTCAATGCAAACACAATAGCGGCCAACTCTAAATCGTGCGTCGGGTAGTTTTTCTCATGTGGCTTCAATTGTCTAGAAGCGTAAGCTATGACCTTACCTTCTTGCATAAGCACACACCCCAACCCATTCAAGGAGGCATCGCTATATATCACAAACTCCTTACCCGATTCCGGTTGCACTAATACTGGGGCTTGCGTTAACAAAGTCTTTAATTTCTCAAAACTTTGCTGACATTTTTTCGTCCATTCAAAGTTGACGTCTTTTTTCCAGTAGTTTAGTCATCGGGGTAGCTATCATAGAGAATCCGTTTACAAACTATCTATAATATCCGGTCAAACCCAAAAAGCTTTAGACCTTTGCCACATTCGTTGGCTATTTCCACTCAACAATAGTCGATATCTTGCTTGGGTCCACTCGGCCATCACCCGACACAATGTGTCCTAGGAACCCGACCTCTTTAAGCTAAAATTTACTCTTACTAAATTTGGTATACAACTGCTTGTCTCTCAAGGTTCACAATACAACTCTCAGATGATCCGCGTGCTCATCCTCATCACGCGAATAAATTAATATGTCATCAATGAAGACAACGACAAACTTATCCAAATATGGTCTGAAAATACGGTTAATCAAATCCATAAAAATCGTCGGGGCGTTAGTCAAGCCAAAAGGCATGACGAGGAACTCATAATGCCCGTATCTTGTCCGAAATGTAGTCTTTGGCACATCTTGCTCCTTAACCCTTAGCTGATAGTAGCTAGCTGATAGTAGCCAGACCTCAGGTCAATCTAAGAAAACACAGTAGCTCCCCTTAACTGATCGAACAAATCATCAATCTTTGGCAAATGATACTTGTTTTTTACTGTTACCTTGTTGAGTTGTCTATAGTTGATGATAGCCTCATCGACCTATCTTTCTTCTTCACAAAAAGTACCGGAGCACCCCACGGGGAATAGCTCGGTCTCACAAAACCCTTGTCTATTAGCTCTTGCAACTGTATTTTCAACTCTCTCAACTCCGCTGAAGCCATCTTATATAGGGTGATCGAGATGGGTGCCGTTCCAGGAACTAATTCAATCTCAAACTCAGCTTCCCTCACTGAAGGTAATCCGGGTAACTCTTCCGGGAACACATCTGTAAACTCGCAGACTACCGGCACTGATTCAATCTTTAACTCAGACACTTGAGTGTTCAGCACAAAAGCTAAATAAGCTTCATATCCCCTTTTTAAATATTTCAGCAGTCAACGACGATATTACTACAGACAAGTTTTCTGACTCATATGGTCCAACTCGAAGAACATTTCCATCTTCACATTTCAACTCTATTACTTTTCGTCCATAATCTACTACAACACCATGGGAGGTCAACCAATCCATCCTAAGGATTACATCAAATTCATTAAACAACAACAACATCAAGTTGGTCGGAAAACAATGGCCTCTAATCGTTAAAGGACAATTTCTACATACTTGATCCATTAACACATGCTTGCCTAATGGGTTAGACACTTTTATCACAAACTCGATGGACTCTACTATCATGCTCATACGGGGTATCAATTCCATACAAGTATACGAGTGGGTAGATCCCGGATCAATTAAAGCAACAACAGTTATATCATGGGTAGAAAAAGTACCTGTGATTATATTGATAAACTGTAATATATACATATTTTTACCCCCATGCTTGGCATATTTATGGATGATTTCTCCTTAGTTTCATTGAATTTGATGCTCCTAATCCTTTAATTTCATGTTTTATACTCAGGAGAGCTTAGGAGAGCAAAAAGAGCAAGAAACGGGCTAAAAATGGACAAAATGAGCCTAATTCAGCATGGCATATGGCCTAGGCACTTCCACACGGGTGATCTACACGCCCGTGTATGACACACAGGAAAACCACAAGCACGTGTGTCATGGCCATGTCGACACAAAACCAAGTCAGAATTGTATACGACCTGAGCACTTCCACACGGGCGTGGCACACATCCGTGTCCCTATCGAGCCCAAGTCTAATTCTACTCCGAAAAGGGCACTTTTGAGGGTTTGGAAGCATTCTAAAGTCTATATAAACACCCTAGAAGAGGATTAGTAGGGGGACGAAGAATAGAAGGTTGAAGATATTAAAGGATAACCATCAGAATCAGCTCAGGAGGAGGATCTACATCAAGACTGAAGATTTCCATCCAATTTCCTAAAAGTTCTTTGGGTTTCTTTATGTTTGGTCATTTTCCAATTTTTGAGATGTTTTCCATATTTATGAATTAAACTCCCTAAATACCTAGGGAGATGAAACCTAAGACGAAGCTTATTACTCTTCAATTTATATGATAAATACTTGTTCTTATTCTTAATTGTGAGTTTAACCCTTGTTTTAATATTCCAAGATATTAATTCAGGTTTTTGATGTGCTTATTCAGTGGAGGAAAAGTCCCTGTTTAAGAGTAGATCATTCATAATTAAGTAGAGTTGCATGCAATCCTAGAGATAAGACAACATAAATCTGTCGGATTAGAGTCAAATCTAATAAGGGAATCCATAGTTTGAGTTAATGCGACAATAGGGGTTTTAATTAGAAAGAGATTTCGATTAATCAACCTAGAGTCAGTTGTTTTTAGTCTCGAGAGAGATATTAACATAAATCAGGTATTTCTACGGATTAAGTCAAGTGAATAAATCGTCTAATTCAAAGGTAATAAGTGAAGTCTAGGTGGATTCTTCCTTGGGTATTGTCCTCTCGATCGATTTTTTCTAAAGTATTTTCCCACTTTAATCTCTGTCGTATTCTTAGTTAATTAGATAATTAGTTTTAGTTTAAAAACACCTTTTAATTCTTAGGCTAGATAATAAAAAGATAGTAATTACTAGTACTTTTAGTCCTCGTGGATACGATATTTTCGGTCACACCATAACTATACTATTGTTCGATAAGTGCGCTTGCCTTAAGTCAAATTTTTAGTTAGTTTCACGACCATCATACATTGGGAGACTCTGCCTCTTCGCGGGCTCGTATCGCATAGTTCCTTGCAGGATGCCTACCCTCGGACCCCATTGTAGTATCTCTAGGGGTACTTCTGCTGTTGGCCCCGCTGTCCGGGTTCTTCTGTGGTCTACCCTTCAAGGAAGCACTACTAGGTTTCACATCTTGTTTTCTTTCTCTCTCATTCAATTCGGGGCAATCACGAATGAAGTGGTCTAGTGACCCACATTTGAAGCAGCCCCTTCCGTTTCCTTGGCACTCAGCGAAGTGGCGCTTTCCACATCGTGAACATTCCAGCCTATTTGGCCGAACACTGCCGACATTCGCGACCGAAGTGGTTTGGGCTCTAGATGCCTTGCCTTGCTGGTTCTTGCTTCTATTCGAATACCCCACCGAAGTATTCGATCGCGTAGAGAATTCCTTTGATCTTTTAGAGGAGGACTGGTATGACTTCCCCATCTGTCTCTTCTTTGAGTCCCGCGACTCAAAGGCCACTTTCCTCCTCTCCTTTACCAGCTCTTCTGCCTTGCATGCTCTCTCGACGAGCACCACAAATTCTCTTAATTCTAGGATGCCCACAAACACTCAGATATCTTCATTAAGGCTATCCTTAAATCTTTTGCACATTGTGGCTTCTAAACACACGTATTCCCGTGTATACTTACTGAGCCTCACAAATTCACGCTCGTACTCTGTCACTAACAATTGACCTTGCTTTAGCTCTAAGAATTCCTTCCTCTTTTGGTCAATGAAACTTTGGCTAATATTCTTTTTTTGGAATTTCTCCTGGAAAAATTTCCAATTAATCCTCTCTCTTAGTACCACAGACACGAGAGTGTTCCACCACTGATAAGTCGAGTCCCTTAGAAGTGACACTATACACTTCACACACTCTTCGGGTGTGCATGACAGTTCATCAAATACCCTTATGGTATTTTCTAGCCAGAACTCTGCCCTCTTCGGGTCATCATCTATACTAGCCTAAAAGTCTTCGGCCTCATGTTTCCAGATCTTGTCTACCGGAGGCTTCTCTCTTCTAAACATTTTCGCTCCTTGCGGAGCTACTGGAGCATGACTGAAGAATAAGAGGAGGTGGAGGAGGTGGAGTGTTCGGATTCGCACGAACAAACTCTGTATACCATGCATCCATTATTCAGAGGTAGGCTTCCCTAGCCCCTCCGCCTTGGCCCATATTCATGGGCTCACTCTCTATTGGCACGATCCCTTTGGCGGGAGCCGACGCATTACTTTCCATATCATCCTCCGTGGCTCTATCAAGATCTATTTACTATATAAAAACATAATTTATAGTTGTCAAGAATCGTCACACTATCAATATTTATTTATGACATGTATAGCTAGACTAGTAATCTTGCTAGGTTAGTCCTAGAACTGACTAAACCATAGCTCTGATACCAATAAATGTAACACCCTTCGCCCGTGTCCAGTGTCGGGACAGGGTTCGAGGTGCTACTGGGCTTAAACTCAACCAACTATATAAAATCGGGCTGTAAAATTTTGATCAATTTAAAAATTTTCATTTCACATGCATACTATTCCTTATACGGCTTACGGGGCCCAAAATATGCATTCAGGGTGGTTCAGAACCAAGCCGAGACACGTCCGGGTTCCTTTAAGACTCTACATGCCCGTGTGAGTATAGGGTACATGCCCATGCGGCTTGGGACACGTCCGGGTTCCTTTTCCGTGTGGCCAATTTATTTTCAAAATTTTTCATAAATTAAGTGAAGACTTCACACGGCCTGGACACACACTCGTGTCCCTCACACAGCCTCAACATGCCCGTGTTTATGGCTCGTAGAGCTCTATACTGACGTGATCCATTCGGCTGGAGCCGGCGCATTACTTTCCACGTCATCCGCCGTGGC
Organism: Gossypium longicalyx; assembly: GCA_025698465.1. NCBI lineage: Eukaryota > Viridiplantae > Streptophyta > Magnoliopsida > Malvales > Malvaceae > Gossypium > Gossypium longicalyx. The sequence goes on from CM047000.1 coordinate 13,430,509, forward strand.
TCTATCAAGATCCATTTACTATATAAAAACATAATTTATAATTGTCACGAATCGTCACACTATCAATATTTATTTATGACATGTATAGCTAGACTCGTAATCTCGCTAGGTTAGTCTTAGAACCGATTAAACCATAGCTCTGATACCAATAAATGTAACACCCTTCGCCCGTGTCAAGTGTCGGGACAGGGTTCGAGGTGCTACCAGGCTTAAACTCAACCAACTATATAAAATTGGGCTGTAAAATTTTGATCAATTTAAAAATTTTCATTTCACATGCATACTATTCCTTATACGGCTTACGGGGCTCAAAACATGCATTCAAGGTGGTTCGGAACCAAGCCGAGAACTTGAGGAGAACTTGGAAAATTTCATACTTTAAGACTCTACATGCCCGTATGGGTATAGGGCACACGCCCGTGCGGCTTGGGACACGCCCGGGTTCCTTGCCCGTGTGGCCAATTTATTTCCAAAATTTTTCATAAATTAAGTGAAGACTTCACACGGCCTGGACACACACCCGTGTCCCTCACACGGCCTCAACATGCCCGTGTTTATAGCTCGTAGAGCTATCTACTGGCGCGATCCCTTCGGCGGGAGCCGACGCATTACTTTTTACGTCATCCGCCGTGACTCTATCAAGATCCGTTTACTATATAAAAGCATAATTTATAGTTGTCAAGAATCGTCAAACTATCAATATTTATTTATGACATGTATAGCTAGACTCGTAATCTCACTAGGTTAGTCTTAGAACCGATTAAACTATAGCTCTGATACCAATAAATGTAACACCTTTCGCCCGTGTCTAATGTTGGGACAGGGTTCGAGGTGCTACCGGGCTTAAACTCAACCAACTATATAAAATCGAGCTATAAAATTTTGATCAATTTAAAACTTTTCATTTCACATGCATACTATTCCTTATACGGCTTATGGGGCCCAAAACATGCATTCGGGGTGGTTCGGAACCAAGCCGAGAACTTGAGGAGAACTTGGAAAAATTTATACTTTAAGACTCTACATGCCCGTGTGGCCAATTTATTTCCAAAATTTTTCGTAAATTAAGTGAAGACTTCACATGGCCTGGACACACACCCATGTCCCTCACACGGCCCCAACACGCCCGTATTTATGGCTCGTAAAGCTCTCTGTTTGTGATCTCATCACCAACTAGGGGTACATGACTACGGCACACGCCCGTGTCCATAGCCCATGTTTTTCACACGGCCATGACACGCCCATGGCATAGCCTGTATGCAAAAAACATAGGTATTCTATTTTTGATGTCAGCATACCCATAATGTCACACGACCAAGGCATACGCCCGTGTGCCTGGCCGTGTGGGCAAAATAAGGCTCTTTACCAAGCCTTTTTGCCACCTTTACCTACATCAATTGACACTAACCCAACCAATACCAATTCTAGTCTAAACCACACAACCAAATCAGCTACAATAAGCATTCTTTCATGAGGGAATTTACTCAACCAAAGAAATATCATCTTTGCATATATACAAAATGAGTAATAGTCAACATCAAGGCTAAATACAAAGTGTGGAACTTATCCCAAGCCCACACATTTGGCCAATACTTAATGATACAAAATAATCAAGTCTAAGCCCTATACATGCCATGTTCAAAAATATAAATCCAACTATACTAAAAATTTTAGACGATTGTGTGATCGATATCTCTGACTCCAAGTGATCCTCGAGCTAAATAGACAACACTATAAGAAAATGGAAAGGAAGGAGGGTAAGCATGAAAGCTTAGTAAGTTGCATATAAATAAATATACAACAACAATTCATCAATAACCATCATGCTCACAACACAAGAATAAGCATAACTTACTCATTACCATCCATACAAGTCATAAGTTCCCTAATGAGCTCATTTCACATACGTACCAATTAGGTACTTGTATCACTCACAATATGGTTATATTTTCATTATTAACTCACAAACATACTTACAACGTTAAACTATTCGGTAGACCACCGGTCATTCTATAAACCTCAATCTAGGAGTAAGGTGCCGATGCTATGTCCCGGACATAGTCTTACACTGGCTCACACCTCAAATCGATGCCATGTCTCAGACATGGTCTTACACTGACTATCATTATCGAGGCCGATGCGTGTCCCAAACAAGTCTTATTCTAGCACTCGTCTCAATATCGATGCCATGTCCCAGACATGGTCTTACACTAATTCTCATAATGTGGCCGACGCATGTCCCAGACATGTCTTACACTAGCTCACACAAGTGACCCGAATGTCATAGCTTGAACGTTCGGTTTATTTCCTAGTATTCCAACAGAAATTCTACTATATCATTGTCTTTATGAAATTTCAATACACAATCAAACAATTCATACTATATACATTTAATGAAAACTTAATCATATATATTATTAGTATAGTTGTATTATTTACATACAACATACCTCGATTTACAAAATGTACTTGACTAGTCGGTTTAGTTGATTTGCTTGGCTTTTCCCTGGTCTAGGTTCGGATTTGGCAAATCTTGATCTAGAATAAAAAAATGCACTCATTTAGTCTCTAATTATAATTAGGCCACCACAAATTCACATCTTTGGTAAAATGACCATTTTGCCCCTAGAATTTGGCAAAATGACCATTTTATCCCTATGATCGAAAATCAATTTTTATCGAATTTCTTCATATTTCAAACCTAGACGAACTATTTTTACTCTTATAGCAACCCAAAAATTCCACTATTTCGCATACTTATCACCTACTTTGCAACTTATGCAAAATAGTCCCTTTAGGTGTTTTCATGCTAACACATTTCACAAAAGTTATTTAGAACTCTTCTAAGACTCATATTATTCCATAAAATTTTAGAAAATAACATGAATATTCACATGGTGAAACCTTAGAATTATCACCATTTTTCCAAGTAGTCCTCTCATTTGAAAGCCCATAATATAAGCATTCCAAAAATGTAAAAATCATCAAGAAAATCAACAAGATCACTTACATTATGAGAGGAATAAGTTGCTGCAAATTTTTAGCTTTCAAACCTCTATATTTGCTGATATTTTTGGTGGAGAAAAAATATGGAGAAGAAGAAAAATAGTAGATAGGCTTTAGACATTTTTTTATCACCAAATCATGACATCACTTACCTAAACTTTTGACTACTTGTTTCAATTTATCTCATGGCCAGCCAGCTTGTTTAAAAAGGGGCTAATTGCCCTTTAAAAGCCCCAATTTTTTGTTCTCTAGCTATTTAACACATTTGGGCACTAAAATGCAACTTTTACCTTTTTTGCGATTTAGTCCTTTTTCGCAATAGGGCTCACAAACATCAAAATTAACTCACCAAATTTTTCATACACTAATATAATCATATTATAACCTCAGAATAATAATAAAAATAATTTTCCAAACTTCAGATTTCTGGTACCAAGACCACTTTTCCGACTAGGCCCTAAATCGGGCTGTTACAATTCTCCCCCTTAGGATTTTCGTCCTCGAAAATCTTACCGATGAACAAGTTCGAGTACTACTCCTTCATAGCCTCTTCGGGTTCCCGCGTGGCTTCTTTGAATCCATGTCTATGCCACAAAACTTTCACCAGTGCTATACTATTATTCCAAAACTGTTTGATTTTCCGAGCCAAAATCTTGACCGGTGCTTCTCCATAGGTCACGTCCAGATGAATCTCAATCTCAATCGGTTCAATCACATGTGAAGGGTCGGAGCGGTATCTGCGTAGCATGGATATATGGAATACATCATGGATCTTTTCCAATTCCAATGGCAATCTCAAACAGTAGGCTACTAGCCCAATTCTCTCAATCACCTCATAAGGTCCGATAAAATGAGGACTTCATTTTCCCTTTCTGCCAAATCTGAGGACCTTTTTCCAAGGAGATACTTTTAGAAATACCTTATCACCATCTTGAAACTCGATTTCTTTTCATTTTAAATTCACATAGGATTTCTATCTATCCGAAGCGGCCTTTAGACCATCACGAATCACCTTAAATTTTTCTTTGGTCTCCTTGACTAAATCGACCCCCTGAATTTGTCTTTCTCTTAGCTCACCCCAGTATAAGGGCGCTCGACATTTTCGTCCGTACAAAACCTCATAAGGTGCCATTTTCAGACTTGTCTGATAACTGCTGTTGTAGCCGAATTCGAATAATGGTATGTATCTTTCCAAATTTCCCTGAAACTCAAGAACACAACACCGCAACATGTCTTCTAAAATCTGAATTACTCTTTCCGACTGTCTGTTAGTTTGCGGATGAAATGCCGTGCTAAAGCTCAATTTGGTTCCCAAAGCCTCTTGTAACTTCTTTCAAAACCTCGAGGTAAACCTCGGATCTCGGTCTGAGATAATCGATAATGGCAGTCCATGAAGCCTCACAATCACGAAAATATATAAGTCGGCTAATTTCTTGAGGGAGTAATCAGTACGCACTGGTATGAAATGTGCTGACTTAGTTAGCCTATCCACAACAACCCATACTGCATCTTTCTTTTTCGGGGTTAACGGCAAACCCGTCACAAAATCCATAGTGATCCGATCCCACTTCCACTCGAGGACCATGATAGGCTGAAGTAGACCCGAGGGTACCCGATGTTCAGCCTTTACTTGCTGACATATCAGGCACCTGGACTCAAACTCTGAAATGTCTCTTTTCAAGCCCGAACACCAATACATTTTCTTAAGGTCATTGTACATTTTCACACTTTCCGGATGGATGGATAAACAACTGCTATGAGCCTTATTCAAGATCTTATGAATAAGTTCATAGTTCTTGGGTACACAAACTCTGTCTCGGTACATTATACATCCACCAGCATCAATACTAAAGTCTGATTCAAATTCCGATTCACATTGAGCCACGTTAGCTTGTAATTTCTTATCACCTTTTTGAGCTTCACAGATCTCATGTAGAAATGTCAGTCTAGCCCTCAACTTTGCTAGAACCAAACCCTCATTTGACGATGTCAACTGAGTATTCAAGGATCTCAAGGAAAACAACAACTTTCTGTTCAAGGCATTGGCGACCACGCTCGCTTTTCCTAGATAGTGGTCAATAATCAACTCATAATCCTGTATTAGCTCTAACCGTCAGCGTTGCTGCAAATTCAAGTCCTTCTAAGTCATCAAATATTTTAAGCTCTTGTAGTTGGTAAATACTCGGCATTTCTCGCCATATAGATGATGTCTCCAGATTTTCAATGCAAACACAATAGCGGCCAACTCTAAATCGTGCGTCGGGTATTTTTTCTCATGTGGCTTCAATTGTCTAGAAGCGTAAGCTATGACCTTTCCTTCTTGCAGAAGCACACACCCCAACCCATTCAAGGAGGCATCGCTATATATCACAAACTCCTTACCCGATTCCGGTTGCACTAACACTGGGCTTGCGTTAACAAAGTCTTTAATTTCTCAAAACTTTGCTGACATTTTTTCGTCCATTCAAAGTTGACGTCTTTTTTGCAGTAGTTTAGTCATCGGGGTAGCTATCATAGAGAATCCGTTTACAAACTATCTATAATATCCGGCCAAACCCAAAAAAGCTTCAGACCTTTGTCACATTCCTTGGCTATTTCCACTCAACAATAGTCGATATCTTGCTTGGGTCCACTCGGCCATCACCCGACACAATGTGTCCTAGGAACCCGACCTCTTTAAGCTAAAATTCACTCTTACTAAATTTGGCATACAACTGCTTGTCTCTCAAGGTTCGCAATACAACTCTCAGATGATCCGCGTGCTCATCCTCATCACGCGAATAAATTAATATGTCATCAATGAAGACAACGACAAACTTATCCAAATATGGTCTGAAAATGCGGTTAATCAAATCCATAAAAATCGTCGGGGCGTTAGTCAAGCCAAAAGGCATGACGAGGAACTCATAATGCCCGTATCTTGTCCGAAATGTAGTCTTTGGCACATCTTGCTCCTTAACCCTTAGCTGATAGTAGCTAACTGATAGTAGCCAGACCTCAGGTCGATCTAAGAAAACACAGTAGCTCCCCTTAACTGATCGAACAAATCATCAATCTTTGGCAAATGATACTTCTTTTTTACTGTTACCTTGTTGAGTTGTCTATAGTTGATGATAGCCTCATCGACCTATCTTTCTTCTTCACAAAAAGTACGGAGCACCCCACGGGGAATAGCTCGGTCTCACAAAACCCTTGTCTATTAGCTCTTGCAACTGTATTTTCAACTCTCTCAACTCCGCTGAAGCCATCTTATATAGGGTGATCGAGATGGGTGCCGTTCCAGGAACTAATTCAATCTCAAACTTAACTTCCTCTTTGAAGGTAATCCGGGTAACTCTTAGGAACACATCTCAGTAAACTCAGACTACTGCAAGATCGATTCAATCTTTAACTCGGACACTTGAGTGTTCAAACATAAAAGCTAAATAAGCTTCATATCCCTTTTTAAATATTTCAGTGATCCAACGGCGATATTACTCTGAGCACAAGTTTTCTGACTCATATGGTCCAACTCGAAGAACATTTCCATCTTCACATTTCAACTCTATTACTTTTAGTCCATAATCTACTACAACACCATGGGAGGTCAACCAATCCATCCTAAGGATTACATCAAATTCATTAAACAACAACAACATCAAGTTGGTCGGAAAACAATGGCCTCTAATCGTTAAAGGACAATTTCTACATACTTGATCCATTAACACATGCTTGCCTAATGGGTTAGACACTTTTATCACAAACTCGATGGACTCTACTATCATGCTCATACGGGGTATCAATTCCATACAAATATACGAGTGGTTAGATCCCGGATCAATTAAAGCAACAACAGTTATATCATGGGTAGAAAAAGTACCTGTGATTATATTGATAAACTGTAATATATACATATTTTTACCCCCATGCTTGGCATATTTATGGATGATTTCTCCTTAGTTTCATTGAATTTGATGCTCCTAATCCTTTAATTTCATGTTTTATACTCAGGAGAGCTTAGGAGAGCAAAAAGAGCAAGAAACGGGCTAAAAATGGACAAAATGGGCCTAATTCAGCATGGCATATGGCCTAGGCACTTCCACACGAGTGATCTACACGCCCGTGTGTGACACACAGGAAAACCACAGGCCCGTGTGTCATGGCCATGTCGACACAAAACCAAGTCAGAATTGTATACGACCTGAGCACTTCCACAAGGGCGTGGCACACAGCCGTGTCCCTATCGAGCCCAAGTCTAATTCTACTCCGAAAAGGGCACTTTTGAGGGTTTAGAAGCATTCTAAAGTCTATATAAACACCCTAGAAGAGGATTAGTAGGGGGACGGAGAATAGAAGGTAGAAGATATTAAAGGATAACCATCAGAATCAGCTCAGGAGGAGGATCTACATCAAGACTGAAGATTTCCATCCAATTTCCTAAAAGTTCTTTGGGTTTCTTTATGTTTGGTCATTTTCCAATTTTTGAGATGTTTTCCATATTTATGAATTAAACTCCCTAAATACCTAGGGAGATGAAACCTAAGACGAAGCTTATTACTCTTCAATTTATATGATAAATACTTGTTCTTATTCTTAATTGTGAGTTTAACCCTTGTTTTAATATTCCAAGATATTAATTCAGGTTTTTGATGTGCTTATTCAGTGGAGGAAAAGTCCCTGTTTAAGAGTAGATCATTCATAATTAAGTAGAGTTACATGCAATCCTAGAGATAAGACAACATAAATCTGTCGGATTAGAGTCAAATCTAATAAGGGAATCCATAGTTCGAGTTAATGCGACAATAGGGGTTTTAATTAGAAAGAGATTTCGATTAATCAACCTAGAGTCAGTTGTTTTTAGTCTCGAGAGAGATATTAACATAAATCAGGTATTTCTACGGATTAAGTCAAGTGAATAAATCGTCTAATTCAAAGGTAATAAGTGAAATCTAGGTGGATTCTTCCTTGGGTATTGTCCTCTCGATCGATTTTTTCTAAAGTATTTTCCCACTTTAATCTCTGTCGTATTCTTAGTTAATTAGATAATTAGTTTTAGTTTAAAAACACCTTTTAATTCTTAGGCTAGATAATAAAAAGATAGTAATTACTAGTACTTTTAGTCCTCGTGGATACGATATTTTCGGTCTCACCATAACTATACTACTGTTTGATAAGTGCGCTTGCCTTAAGTCAAATTTTTAGTTAGTTTCACGACCATCATACATTGGGAGACTCTGCCTCTTCGCGGGCTCGTATCGCATAGTTCCTTGCAGGATGCCTACCCTCGGACCCCATTGTAGTATCTCTAGGGGTACTTCACAACATTGGCCCCATTGTCAGGGTTCTTTCGTGGTCTACCCTTCAAGGAAGCACTACTAGGTTTCACATCTTGTTTTCTTTCTCTCTCATTCAATTCGGGGCAATCACGAATGAAGTGGTCTAGTGACCCACATTTGAAGCAGCCCCTTCCGTTTCCTTGGCACTCAGCGAAGTGGCGCTTCCCACATCGTGAACATTCCAGCCTATTTGGCCGAACACTGCCGACATTCGCGACCGAAGTGGTCTGGGCTCTAGATGCCTTGCCTTGCTGGTTCTTCCTTCTATTCGAATACCCCACTGAAGTATTCGATCGCGTAGAGAATTCCTTTGATCTTTTAGAGGAGGACTGGTATGACTTCCCCATCTGTCTCTTCTTTGAGTCCCGCGACTCAAAGGCCACTTTCCTCCTCTCCTTTACCAGCTCTTCTGCCTTGCATGCTCTCTCGACGAGCACCACAAATTCTCTTAATTCTAGGATGCCCACAAACACTCAGATATCTTTATTAAGGCTATCCTCAAATCTTTTGCACATTGTGGCTTCTAAAGACACGTATTCCCGTGCATACTTACTGAGTCTCACAAATTCACGCTAGTACTCCGTCACTAACAATTGACCTTGTTTTAGCTCTAAGAATTCCTTCCTCTTTTGGTCAATGAAACTTTGGCTAATATTTTTTTTTTGGAATTTCTCCTGGAAAAATTTCCAATTAATCCTCTCTCTTAGTACCACAGACACGAGAGTGTTCCACCACTGATAAGTCGAGTCCCTTAGAAGTGACACTATACACTTCACACACTCTTCGGGTGTGCATGACAGTTCATCAAATACCCTTATGGTATTTTCTAGCCAGAACTCTGCCCTCTCCGGGTCATCATCTATACTAGCACTTGTCTCAATGTCGATGCCATGTCCCAGACATGGTCTTACATTGATTCTCATAATGTGGCCGACGCATGTCCCAAACATGTCTTACACTAGCTCACACAAGTGACCCAAATGTCTTAGCTAGAACGTTCGGTTTATTTCCTAGTATTCCAACGGAAATTTTACCATCTCATTGTCTTTATGAAATTTCAATACACAGTCAAGCAATTCATACTATATCCATTTAATGACAACTTAATCATATATATTATTAGTGTAGTTGTATTATTTATATACAACTTACCTCGATTTACAAAATGTACTCGACTAGTCGGTTTAGTCGATTTGTTTAGCTTTTCCCCGGTCTAGGTTCGGATTTGGAAAATCTTGATCTAGAATAACAAAATGCACTCATTCAGTCACTAATTATAATTAGGCCACCACAAATTCACATCTTTGGTAAAATGACCATTTTGCCCCTAGAATTTGGCAAAATGACCATTTTACCCCTATGATCGAAAATCAATTTTTATCAAATTTCTTCGTATTTCAAACCTAGCTGAACTATTTTTACTCTTATAGCAACCCCAAAATCCCACTATTTCACACACTTATCACCTATTTTGCAACTTATGCAAAATAGTCTCTTTAGGTGTTTTCATGCTAACACCTTTCAAAAAAGTTGTTTAGAACTCTTCTAAGACTCATATTCTTCCATAAAATTTCAGAAAATAATATAAACATTCACATGGTGAAACCCTAGACTTATCACCATTTTTCCAAGTATTCCTCTCATTTGAAAGCCCATAATACAAGCATTCAAAAAATGTAAAAATCATCAAGAAAATCATCAAGATCACTTACATTATGAGAGAAATAAGTTGCTGCAAATTTTCAGCTTTCAAACATCCAGATTTTCTGATATTTTTAGTGGAGAGAAAAGATGGAGAAGAAGAAAAATAGTAGATAGGCTTTAGGCATTATTTTATCACCCAATCATGGCATTAGTTACCTAAACTTTTGACTATTTGTTTCAATTTATCTCATGGTCGGCCAGCTTGTTTAAAAAGGGTCTAATTGCCCTTTAAAATCCCCCAATTCTTTTCTCTAGCTATTTAACACATTTGAGCACTAAAATGCAACTTTTACCTTTTATGCAATTTAGTCCTTTTTTGCAATAGGGCTCACAAACATCAAAATTAACTCACCAATTTTTTTGTACACTAATATAATCATATTATAACCTTAAAATAATAATAAAAATAATTTTCCAAACTTCAAATTTGTGGTCCTGAGACCACTGTTCCAACTAGGCCCTAAATCGGGCTGTTACACAATCCATCCTCAGTGACCATATCATTAAGACAACGTCCAGAGCCAATATTGACATTAGCAGGAATAAACCTAATCAGTTGCCCTACACTAGGAATCCAAACATCTTCCCAACAATGAATTTGACACCTATTCCTAACAGACCAACATAAGTTTTCTTGAAGCCACGGCCAAATTTTAGTGAGAGAACTCCAAAGAAAGGAGCTTTTGGCACGTCTAATAGAATTAAGAAGAGTATTATTCATACGGTATTTGACCCTAATAACCCGAACCCAAAAGGCCCCTTTGTCAGTCACGATATTATATGCCAGCTTTAATAAAATTGAGATATTCTGGTCTCGTAATTTTCGTAAACCAAGTCTACCATAACATTTAGGTTAACAAATGGAATCCCACCCAACTAAAGACATCTTCATTTTAAGCTCAAAAGAACCCCAAATGAAATGCTTCACCAGGCTTTCAATTTCATCGCAAACTTTCTTAAAGATCATCATGGACTATATAAAGTAGCTAGGAATAGACATAAGAACCGATCGGGCCAGAGTAATACGGCCGGTAATAGATAACTTTTTCGCATCTCAACTTTGGAGCTTTCCTCTAGCTTTTTCGACAACAAAATGCATAGTACTATTAGTCACCCTCTGATGAAAAAGCGAAACTCCAAGATAATGGTCGAGATTCTAGACTTTTTGGAACCCAAACAAAGAACTAATCGAGTTCGCCACCGTCTCATCCACTCCTTTAGAAAAAAATATGTTAGTTTTCCTAGCATTGATTTTATTCCCAAAAAATTTGCAAAAATTTCCCAAAATGTCCTTAATGATCCTATTATGCTTAAAATCTGCTTTATTGAAAATAACTAAATCATCTGCAAAGAATAAATGAGAGATAGGAGGACCAGACTAAGAAAGGTGAATGGGGTTCTATTTACCATTCGAGATAGTCGAGTGAATCGAATGGCCAAGCCAATCCATGCATAAAAAAGATAAGGAGAGAGCGGGCACCTTTGTCGAATTCCTCTAGTTGGCCTGAACTTAGATCAAAGAACTCCATTCCACAAAACCTGTATCATAGAGTTAGAGATAAAGGACATAATAACATTTATGAGATAATTAGGGATACCAGTTGCTTGAAGGGAAACGTTGATGAAGTCCCATCGCACTCTGTCGTAGGGTTTCTCCAAATCTATCTTAATCATCATCACTTTCTTTTAGAATGACTATGCATCGAGTGGATTACCTCTTGAACAATAATGACATTATCAGTGATATTCCTACCTACAATAAACCTAGCCTACTTCGGTCCAATAATCTTAGGAAAAATAGACTTAAAACTATTCGCGATTATCTTCATCACCAACTTGTATAAAATAGAGTAGAGACTAATCAGACGATATTGGGCAAAATCCTCAAGACTAGCAACTTTGGGAATAAGTACAATTAAGGTGTTATTCAACTCAGCATCGATAGTGCCCCTATTCAAAACCCTTCTAACCCAATTGCAAACAGTTTACCCAACAGTATTCCACTATTTCTGGAAAAGAAAGTGCATGAAAGCCATCACTACTGGGAGCTTTGAGAGGAGCCATATCAAAGAGAGCCACCTTAATTTCCTCATTAGTGACCTGCTTCCCCAAAAAAGTAATATCACTATGATCAAGGCCGGGAAATCTACTAAGAGGTAAACTTCCCATAAGGCCAAGAAGTTTCCTATATAGATTCTGAAAGAATTTATTAGCCTCGGCTTCAATAGATTTCGAATCATAAATCCAATCCCTACAATCATTACGAATCATGGTAATGCAGCTATTCTTCCTTTGACACAACGTACGAGCATAGAAGAACTTAGTATTACGATCTCCAAGATGAAGCCAATCACAGCGGGCCTTCTGTTTCCAAAAAAGTTCTTCATGACGAAGAACATTCTCCAACTCCTGCTGAATTTTTAACTCCACTTGAGCTAAGCGATTAGAACCCAAAAATCCATAATCCTCTGAATTCTAGTAAGCTCCTTAACCAAAAACTTTTTACGAAAAGTGATGTAGCCATAGACCGAGTTATTTCAATCCTTAAGATCGCGAGAGAACATACTTAAGGTATGAGACATATCACCAGAGAAACCCCAATTATTTTTCACAAATTTTCCAAAATCAAAATGTTCAACCCATCCGGCCAAAAAATAAAAAGGCCTGCCCATGGGAAGAATAGTCTCTAGGGTTATGGAGAGGAGAAGAGGCCTATGATCAGACTTAATTTTAGGGAGATGAGTGACCAAATTGTTAGGGCAATGCTAAACCCAAGCTTCATTTCCCAAAGCCCGATCAAGCCTCTCAAAAAACATACCCCTATGCCAACTGAAGGGGGGACCTTTGTAATCTAAATCATGATGCTCTGCCTTATCCACGAAATCTCCAAAAAAAAGAGGGCATCTCCTACCTTTACAAATACCACCAGATTTCTCAGAGGAAGAAATGATAGCATTGAAATCACCAATTGCAACCCACAGGTAATTTACATTGGATTTGAAGATTTCAAAATTTCCCACAGATCCTTACATTTCTACCTATTTGGGCTCCCATAAACAAACGAGGTAAAGACTGGAATTGGGGAAGGCGTAGACCCAATGCGAGTTAGAATAAACTGAGAATGGTTATGAATGATCTCAAGATGGGCAAAATCCTTCCAACCAATCCAAATGCCCCCTGAGTATCCAATCGCTTCAATACGATGAGAATAAGGGAAACCCAGTTTTGCAATAATATTATCAGCTTTGGAACCACTAACTCTTGTCTCAAGAAAACTTGAGTAACCATTTTTGAAATAAAAATTAATAGCTGACCTTGCTAGGTTAGTAGCACTCTTAACACTTGGCTCAATTATCTAATCTATGAAGATAGATGTTTGTTCTTTATTATTGATTTTCTTGAGTGATAAACCGCCATTTATACATATTTTTACCCCATGCTTAGCACATTTTATGGATGATTTTTCTTTAGAATTGGTGAATTCGATGCTCCTAATGCCTTAATTTCATGTTTTATACTTAGGTGAGCATAGGAGAGCTAAAGGAACGAGAAACGGGCCAAAAATGGAGAAAATGAGCTAACGTACGAGATCAACACGGCCTGGACTTCCTCACACGGGCAGACCACACGGCCGTGTCAATTTGGCAGAATCGAAGCACGACTCACACGGGTAGACCACACGGTCGTGTCATTCTAATAGGCTCACGGCCTGAAGTAATCCCACACAGCCGTGCCATTCTAACAGTCTTGACCACGGCCTGAATTAAATCGTACACGGGCGTGTCACACCGGCGTGTCCCTACCGAACCCAAGTTGAGTCCAATTGGGAAAAAGCTAATTTTGAGGGCTTTTAGGCATTCTAAAGCCTATAAATACACCTTAAAGGAGGAGAAGAGGAGACACACAGGAGGGAGCAAGGAATTGCTCAAGGAAAGCTGATTGATCCATCTCAGAAGCTGGATTCACCGTTAAGACTGAAGATCTCCCTTCAGTTCCCCTTCAGGAGTTTTGGGTTTTTCTTTATGTTTTGTATTCATTATTCTTCTGAGATGTTTTCCCTTTTAGTCATGAACTAAATCCCCTAAATACCTAAGGGGGATGAAACCTAAGATGAATCTTGTTATTATTTTCTGAATTGTATGATAAATATTTGACTTGTTCTTAATTATGTGTTCTTAATTCTTGTTTTGATATTCCAGGATATTGATTCAAGTTACGCTCTTATTCAGAGGAGGAATCAACCCTTTCTAAGAGTACAATTGTCATAATTAAGCGGAGTTGATTGCGCGCCTAGAGATAGGGTGACAAGATTTTGCCAGATTAGGGTGAAACCTAATAAGGGGATCCTTAGATCGAGTTAATACAACCCTAGGAAGTTAATTAGAAAGAGATTTCAATTATTCAACCTAGGGTTAGACGTTGTTAGTCTCGAGAGAGATAATAATATAACTTAGGGATTTCTACGGATCAAGTCAAATGAATAAATCGTTCGATTCAGAGTCAGAATAACAAGTAAAGTCTAGGTGGATTCTTCCTTAGGTATTGTCCTAATTCAATCGTTTTCCAAAAGTAATTCCCCAATTCTATTTTCTGTGAATTCTTAGTTTAGTTAATTAGTTAGTTAAAACAAACCCCCTTATTCTTAGGCTAGATAATAAAAAGGCAGTCATTACTAGTACTTTTACTTCCTTTGAGTTCGACAATCCGGTCTTGCTAAAACTATACTATTGTTCGATAGGTACACTTGCTTACATCGTGATAAAAGTTAGTTCCAAGAACGAGTAATTATAAATATTTAAAACTTGTCACAAAATAACACGATCATTGAGCAATGTGAAATTAGTTTCAATGAATTTTTCGTAGGAATGTGAAATTAGTTTCAATGTATTCTAACATTAACATTGTTTTATTGTCATCAGGAATCAAAAATAGTTTCAATCTCCTCCAAGCTCTTGCCTTTGGTTTCAGGCAAAAAGAAGTAAACGAAAACAGCAGCAGCTGCCATGATTCCTGAAAGTGCAAAAAACATTCCTCCGAATGTAATCTTGTTGGAAATGCTTAGAAATGTCATAGACACAATCCCACTATCCTATTCACTAATATGGCCAGGCTTGAACCTTGGCCTCCTAATCTCATTGGAAATATCTCTGAAGAATACACCCATGTGATTGGTCCAAGCCCGATTGAGAAGAAGGAAAAATCAGCAAACACTGCCACTATACACAAGGCAATAGCCCATACTGGCTTCTCATAGGATTGCTCAAGGTAATTGGAGCCCACACCTAACCCTGCAAATGAAATAGCCATCCCTATTGTGCCCAACATCAAGAGTGGCCGCCTCCCGAAATGGTCCAAGTAAAGAGCCGATATGAAAACGAAGCATGTTTTGACAATTCCCATCACGATTGTAATATACGATTGCATCGTCCCCAGAAGCTTGCATGAAGAAGTTAATGCCAATGGCAGCAATGAGGATTCGTCGAATTGGCCTCGTTGGCCTTAATAATTCCTTCCAAACCCCTTGCCCATGCCAGCTAGCTGAAGATGGTTCTGGTTGTAAAGTTTCAGCAGCCTTCGCCATTTCAACGAGTCTCATATCAGCTTCCGTTTCAGAATCTGATGTCTTAATCCAAACACGCTTCGCTTCCACAAATCGGCCTTTCATGACTAGCCAGCGAGGGGACTCCGGCATCGCTATAACCCCTAACGCAACAGCACCGGCGGGTAACGCCGCTAGTCCAAGCATTAGTCTCCAGTTTAATGGCTGAGGAAGGCCAGAGAGTGCAAAGTTGGAGATATAACCTAGTAGAATTCCAATATTAATGAATATTTCAGGGAGCGAAGAGAGGAAGCCCCGGGTCATTGCCGGAGAGATCTCGGCAGTGTAGACTGGACCTATCATAAGAGAGTAGCCAACACCGATCCCAGCCACCAGTCTCCCCGCCATGAGGAAAGGGAAAGAGGGTGCCAGTCCCATTAAAAGTGCTCCTACAAAAAACGTGGCGGCGGCCAACACGATTGTATAACGGCGGCCTATAGTGTCGGATGTTTTGCCGGAGGCAAGCGAACCGATTAGAGAAAATACATTCAAGCTACCCACCAAGATCTGCTGTTGGTTTGATGTGATCTGGAGATCATCCTTGATATATAGCACTGCTCCACTCATTACCCCAATATCTGCAAGCAACAAAAAAAAACTTGGGTATGATCAGTGTTTCTCCAGATTTCATCTTGAAACTGATTCAAACAGGGCTCACCATAGCCAAGTAGAACTGAATTGGTGGAGGCAAGAATGGCGGCAGCGAGAGCATATTTGTTGAAATGAAACCTACCCTGTTGTTGAGACTTGTGCTTTGGGGCTTCAGATATAATGAACCCTTTGCCTTTGCCTTTGCCTTTGCCATAGTTTCTTCGAGTTCCACCATTTTTTAGATCAGAATCGGGAAGCAAATGGTAGTAATGCTGCTTGTCCAATTTCTCTGCAGAACTGAAGTGCATGACTGCAAAATTTAAAACTGCCAAAATGCATTCAAGTTGAACGATATTTACAACTCAAAAAGGTAGACAACAGTGTCTGGATTTCATCAGAATTCTCACTGTGCTGCATAAGTCACACGACGACATTTCCAGCTGTTCATTTATTATTTATTTTTTAAAAAAGGTTTATAAATATAAATATATGTATATTTTTAAATGACTATAATAAAGATAAAATATATTTGAATATGACCAAACTTAAGTTTAGAATAAGTTTAAAAGACATCCCACCATAATATTTACACAGAACTTAATCATCAAGATTTTCACAATTCCATCACCCAAAAATTCATTCATAAAATGTTGGTGTACTATTTATTAACCTAATTCACACTTTATGATTTTATTTATGTCTAATTCATTTTTAAAATTCAAACTTCCATCTCTTTATATAAAATAAATCACCATATCTATCATGAAAACGTTATCAAGTGTGGCTGGAGTATAATAATTATTTGATGCCTCGAGGGTCAGCTTTTGCTGTCTTAAAAGACCTTCAATCACACTATCCTCCTAATTACCATATGAGATATTATATAATAAGATATATTTTTATTTATTTGACGTCGTTGTTTGTGGAAGTCGTCGTCTCGAATTACTCGTTTTAAACGTGGTATGATTAAAAACTCTCGTTTCATAAGGGTAAATATATTTTTCGAGAAAAAAAATGATTAATTTTTATTTTTTGAATCATGTTTTTCTAATAAAACTAATCCACTAAAAAAAAATTCCATGCATAGGGTTGAAAAGATAAAAAATTCATACCATGAAACAATTAGATGGACAGCATAACAATGCAATCCTCTTCACGGGGTTTTGCAAGAAGGTGACCTGAGAATCATTATCGACTCCCACACAAGATGATGGTTAATTGGAAAATTCCTTGTTGCATGGAAATTAATATTATAAGTTGTATAAAAGAAGCAAAAACTTTTGGGATTTGAAGGTTCCTCAAGACAACTCATGGTGGTCTGATGTTAAAAAAAGAAAAAATGAACGTTGGTTTTCGTAGAATTTGCTTTTATTGTAAAAAAAAAAAAAAAAACTGACACAGTTTTTTTTTTAAATTTTGGTAATATGAAAAAATTAATTAAATACCAAAATAGTAACTTATGTCATTATTTATCAAAATGGGGTGAAATGAACAGTGTCGAGAGGTGGTGTTTGAAGAGGTGGCGACACCACCATTTTTTCCCCACCAACAGTTGCCTATTATTAGGTCATAATTGGATTAAAAAAAACATTTTTAATGTTGGAGGGTAGGCATACGGTGCCACCAGTATACGGGTTGAAAAAAAATTCGGGCAGACCTAAGGGGAGGAGGGCTTTTGTCAGGCGACACCTAAGGGGAGGAGGGCTCTTGTTAGGTGGCACCATTATCTGGCAGTCTAACCACCTATGGCGAATGTGACCAAATGGTCACGGGATGTTTCTGCTTCTCACCTCGAAATAGCTGCCCATTTCCCCATTTTTATTTTCCCTTAAAGCATATATATTGTAACAGCCCGATTTTGGGCCTAGTCAGAACAGTGATTTTGGGACCACTAATCCGAAGTCATAGAAAGTATTTTATTATTAATTTTAAGTTATAACATGTTTATATTAGTGGATGAAAAATTTGGTGAAGTAATTTTAGTGATTGCATGCTTAATTGTGAAAAAGGACTAAATCGCATAAAGTCAAAAGTCCTATTTTGATAGCTAAGGGTGTCAAATAACTAGAGAACCTAAATTGGTGGTCTTTAAAGGGCAAATAGGCCCTTAGATAAAAGATAGCTGGCCATAGGGGACAAAAGGAAGAGAAATGGTCAAAATTAGGTGAGTTGGTGACCTATTTTGACTAGAATAAAAATAAAATAAGGAGAAAAAGATATCAACTTTTTTCTTACCTTCTTCACCACCGAAAATACCAGTAAAAATAGGGTTTTGAAAGCTTGAAATTTGTAGCCGATTAGTTCCCTCACAAGTAAGTGATTTTGATGATTTTTCTTGGTGATTTTTACATTTTTGGGACCCTTGTAACATGAGCTTTCAAATGAGGGGACTATTTTACAAAATAGTTGAAAGCCTAAGGTTTTACCATGAATGTGTTCATGTTGTTTTCTAAAATTTTATGGAAGATTATGAGTTATGGTGGTGTAATAAACAACTTTTGTGAAGAGATTCCTCATGAAAACCCAAAAAGGGACCATTTTGCATAAGTTGTAAAATAGTTGATAAATGTATGAAATAATGATAATTTTGGGCTGATCATAGTATGAAAAGTATTCGTCTAGGCTTGATTAATGAGAAAATGTGATAAAAATTGATTTTCGGACCTACGGGTAAAATGGTCATTTTGTGAAAGTTTAGGGACAAAATGGTCAATTTTTCAAATTATGAATTTTCGAGTGTTTAGATTATTATGCTGATGAAATGAATGAATTTCTATCATTTTAAATCAAGAACTATAAAATCCGGACCTAGACCGGGGAAAAGTGAAGTAAGTGGACTAAGCCGAGCTAGACGTCTACATTTTGTAATCCGAGGTAAGTTGTAAGTAAATAATACAACTACATTGTTATTACATGTGCTGAATTGATATAGCATGAAATGCTTGATTGTGGAAATGAGAATGCATGATGATAATTGAGATAGTAGAATTCCCGTTTGGACCATAGGAAATAAATCGAATATTCATGCCATGACGTATGGGTTATTGTGAGCTAGTGTAAGACATGTCTGGGACTTGCATCGACCACATTATGAGAACCAGTGTAAGACCATGTCTGGGACATAGCATCAGTATTGAGACGAGGGCTAGTGTAAGACATGTCTGGGACATGCATCGGCCTCGAGATGCAAGCCAGTGTAAGACATGTCTGGGATATGCATCGGCTACAAGATGTGTCAGTGTAAGACCATGTCTGGGACATGGCATCGGAACGGATATGTGATAGCTAGTGTAAGACCATGTTTGGGACATGGCGTCAGCCTCGATTTCGATAGTCAATGTAAGACCATGTCTGGGACATGGCATAGACTTGAGACATGAGCTAGTGTAAGACTATGTCTAGGACATGGCATCGGCATTCTACCCCATGTTTGAGGCTTATTGAATATCCAGTAGTGTTCTGAATGGTTCAAAGGTGAGAGTTATAGCTTAAGTTAAATGAGAAAACTATAACCATGTTGTGAGTGGTACAGGTGCCCATTTGAAATGTATGAGATATGAGCTCAATGCATGCTATGTAAATTGTATTGGATAGTGATGAGTAAGTTGTGCTTATACCTACTTTTGTATTATGAGCATGATGATGAATGGTAAAGTGGTTGTCCTATTTATTTGCAAGCGAATTACTAAGTTTTATGCTTACTCCCTCTCCTTTCCATTTTCTTGTAGTGCCGCCTAATTAGCTCGAGGATCATCCGACATCAGAGGCATCATCACACTATCAACCGAAGCATTTGGTATAGTTGGTTTTATTATTTTGAATATGACATGTATAGGGCTTAGACTTTTGAAGTTTGTGTCATGTTAATTTGGCCAAATGTGTTGTCTTGGGACGAATCCCTTCATTTTGTATTAAGCCTCGAAATAATGGCTAATGTTCATTAATGATATATGCAAATGATGATACTTTCATGAATGAGATAATGCCTTGTGTGGCTGATTATACCTTATATTTTTGAATGGATGTTGTTATATTGTGTTTTAGGGTGGCAAAGGGCATGGTTGTCCACACGGGTAGGCAGACGGGCGTGTGTCTAGGTCGTGTGTGACACACGGCCAGCCCCATATGAGTGTTGTCCCGCCGTGTATCCCTTGCACATAAAATTTGCAAGTCAGAATGCATGGTAGTAAACACACGGGCAGAGACACGGCCGTGTGTCTCAGCCGTGTGGAGGACACGGCCTCTGGCCACGGGCGTGTGCCTTGGCCGTATGCCTTAAATTGGATACTGACGTCAGAAATAGAATGTCAAGGTTTTTAGACATAGGCTAGGACACGGGCGTGTCATGGCCATGTGAAGGACACGGGCCATAGACATAGGCGTGTGTCAGGCCGTGTGAAAAGCCCTGTAGGTTTGAATTTGGAATTTAATTTACACGGATATGGGACACCTGTGTGTCTCTAGGTGCTTAGGCCGTGTGTGTGTCACACGGGCCATTAGCACGGCCATGTCACAAGAGCCATACGAGCATGCTACCTTTCCACACGGGTGTGTATGCCCTATTTCAAGGGTCATTTTTATTAAGTCAGTTTAATCACCCGAGTGGTTTCCAATGAATGTTTGAGGCCTCGTAGGCCCGTATTAAAGGGCTTAAACAAAGTTTGAAAAAGTTTTTAAATTTGATTAAGTCTTGGTGACTCAAAAATGATCGTGTCCATGCGTTAAAGTTTAGTAACGCCTCGTATGCCGTCCCGGAGTAGGGTACGGGTGTGAGGTGTTACATTTAGTGGTATCAGAGCATGGTTTAGTCAGTTCTAGGACTAACCTAGTGTGAGTACAAGTCTAGCTATACATGCCATAATTGTATATTAATAGTGTGATGACTCTTGACGATTATAAATTATGTTTTTCATATAGTAAATGGATCCTAACATAGTTACGGCAGATGATGTGGAGAGTAATGCGTCAGCTCCCGCTGAAGGGACTGCGTCAATAGATAGTAGGCTCATGATATTGAGTTAAGGTAGAGGGGCTAGAGAAGCTTACCTCTATATGATGGATACCTGGTACACGGAGTTTGTTCGTGTGAATCCGAACACTCCACCTCCCCTACCTCCTCTAATTCCTCAATATGCCCTTATAGCTCTTAAAGGAGTAGGGATGGCTAACAGAAAGCTTCCAGTGGACAAAATCTGAAAGTAAGGGGCCGAGGAATTTTGGGCTAAGATTGATGATGACTCGGAGAGAGCAGAATTTTGGTTAGCAAATACCATTAGGGTATTTGATGAGTTATCGTCCACGCCTAATGAGTGTGTAAAGTGCGCAGTGTCACTCATACGAGACTAAGCCTATCAATGGTGGAATACCCTTGTGTCAGTTGTACCAAAGGAAAGGATTACATGGGAGTTCTTCTAGGAAGAGTTCCAGAAGAAGTACATTAGTTAGAGGTTTATGGACCAGAAAAGAAAATAGTTTTTAGAGCTGAAGTAAGGCTGTAGGACGGTGACTGAGTAAGAACGTGAGTTTATGAGACTCAGCAAATATGCACGGGAGTGCGTATCTACAGAAGCTATTATGTGCAAGAGGTTTGAAGATGGTTTGAACGAAGACATTCGTTTATTAGTCAGCATCTTAGAGATAAGAGAATTTGTGGTGCTCGTGTAGAGAGCATGTAAGGCCGATGAATTGGCCAAAGAGAAGAAAAGAGCTGACATTGAGTCTCGAGACTCAAGGAAAAGACAGATGGGGAAATCACAGTAGGCCTCATCTAAGAGATCAAGAGAGTTTCCGACCCGATATAACACGCCAGTGGGATTCCCAAATAAGAGCAAGAGCAAGCAAAATATGGCTTCTAAAGCCTAGACCACTTCTATTGCGAGTGTCGGTAGTGCTCAGCCAATTAGGCCGGAATGTTCGCAATATGGTAGGCGACATTTCAGCGAGTGCCGAGGGAACGAGAGGGGTTGCTTCAAGTGTGGATCCCTAGGCCACTTCTCTAAAACTGTCTCAAATTTGAAGGTGAAGAGAAAAAGCAAGATATGAGGGCGAACAGTGCTCCTTCAAGGGGTAGACCACATAAGAACCCTGGAAGTAAGGCTAGCAGTAGAGGTGTACCAAGAGATGCTACAGTGAGGTCCTAGGGTAGAGCGCCTGCAAGAACCTATGCTATACGTGCTCGTGAAGAGGCAGAATCTCTTGATGTGATCACGGGTACCTTTTCTATCCATGATATACCTGTTGTTGCTTTAATTGATCCGGGTCTACTCACTCTTATATTTGTATGGAATTGATACCCTGTATGAACATGCTAGTAGAGTCTACCGAAATTGTGATAAAAGTGTCAAATAGGCAGGCATGTGTTAGTTGACTAAGTGTGTAGAAATTTTCCTTTGACAATTAGATGTCATTATTTTCTAGCTAACTTGATGTTATTGCAATTTAATGAATTTGATGTAATCCTTGGGATAGATTGGTTGACCTCTCATAGTGTTGTAGTGGACTGTAGAAGAAAAGTTATTGAGTTGAAGTGTGAAAGCGGAGATATTCTTTAGGTTGAATCGAATAGAACGAATAATTTGCCTGTTGTGATATCATCCATGTTGGCAGTGAGATATTTGAGGAAAGGGTATGAGGCTTATCTTGCTTTTGTGCTGAATGCTCAAGTGTCTGAGTTGAAGATTGAGTCGGTACCAGTGATATGTGAGTTTACGGATGTGTTCCCGAAAGAATTGCCCGGATTGCCTCCAGCGAGGGAGGTTCAATTTAGAATTGAGTTAGTCACTGGTACGACACCCATCTCGATTACTCCATACAGGATGACTCCTATGGAGTTAAAGGAGTTGAAAGTTCAACTGCAAGAAATGACTGATAAGGGTTTTGCGAGGTCAACTTTTTCTCCATGGGGTACCCTAGTGCTTTTTGTGAAAAAAAAGACGGGTCGATGAGTCTGTGCATAGACTATCGACAACTCAATAAGGTGACTGTGAAGAACAAGTTTCCCTTACCTAGGATCGATGATTTGTTCGATCATTTGAAGGGAGCCATCATGTTTTCTAAGATCGACTTAAGGTCGGGCTATTACCAATTAAGGGTTAAGGAGCAAGATGTACTAAAAATCGCGTTTAGGATGAGGTATGGGCACTATAAGTTTTTTGTTATGCCTTTCGGTTTAACAAATGCTCCTGCGGTGTTTATGGACTTGATGAACCATATTTTTCAGCCGTATTTGGATAAATTCATAGTGGTTTTCATTGACAACATACTGATTTACTCGCGTGATGAGAGTGAACATGCGGAGCCTCTGAGAACTATTTTACAAACCATGAGAGATAAACAATTATATGCCAAGTTCAGTAAGAGAAAATTTTGGCTTAAAGAGGTTGGATTCCTAGGACGCATTGTGTCGGGTGATGGGATCAAAGTTGACTCGAGTAAGATCTCGGCTATTGTTGAGTGGAAACCGCCGGGGAATGTAATAGTGGTTCGGAGCTTTCTGGGTTTGGCTGGGTACTACAGAAGATTTGTGAATGGATTCTCCATGATAGTTACTCCGATGACAAAGTTGTTGCAAAAGGATGTCAAGTTCGAATGGACAGAGAAGTGCAAACAGGGTTTCGAGAAACTAAAGGCTTTGTTGACCGAAGCCCCGATTTTAGTGCAACCGAAACCTAGAAAAGAGTTTGTAGTGTATAGTGATGCATCCTTGAATGGGTTAGGGTGCACACTCATGTAAGAAGGCAAGGTTACAGCCTATGCTTCGAGATAGCTAAAGCCATACGAGAGAAACTACCCAACACACAATTTAGAGTTGGCCGTCATCGTATTCGTATTAAAAATTTGAAGACACCATTTGTATGGCGAGAGATGCCGAGTGTTCACCAACCATAAGATTCTAAAGTATTTGATAACTCAAAAAGAGTTGAATTTACGGCAACGAAGGTGGTTAGAGTTGATAAAGGATTACGAGTTGATAATTGACTACCACCCAGGAAAGGCGAATGTAGTCGCCGACGCTCTGAGTAGAAAATCAATATTTGCATTGAGAGAAATGAATGCCCAATTGGCCTTGTTAAATGATAGTTCGGTTCTAGCAGAATTGAGAGCTAGGCCGATGTTTCTACAAGAGATCCGTAAAGCTCAGAAAGGTGATAAGGATTTGTAAGCCAAGAGAACTCAGTGTGAGTCAGGGGTTGAATCAGACTTTCGGATTAGTACCAATCGATGTATAATATTCGAAGATAGAGTTTGTGTACCCACGGACAACGAGCTTATTCAGAAGATTTTGCGAGAGGCACATGGTGGTTGCTTGTCTATCCACTCGGGCAGTGTGAAAATGTACAACGACCTGAAGAAAATGTATTGGTGGTTTGAAATGAAAAGAGACATTTCAGAGTTCATTTCTAAGTGTCTTGTGTGTTAGCAAGTGAAGGCTGAACACCAAGTACCGTCAGGTCTACTTCAGCCTATCATGGTCCCCGAGTGGAAATGGGATTAGATTACTATGGATTTTGTGACGGGTATACGGATAACTCTGAAGAAAAAAGATGTTGTTTGGGTTGTTGTGGATAGGCTAACAAAGTCAACACATTTTATACTGGTGCGTACCGACTACTCCCTTGAGAAATTGGCCAAATTGTATGTTTCAGAGATTATAAGACTTCACAGAGTGCCTTTGTCAATTATTTCAGATAGAGACCCAAGGTTTACCTCGTGGTTTTGGAAAAAGTTACAGCAGGCATTGGGAACGAAACTGAATTTTAGCACGGCTTTTCACCCACAAACCGATGGTCAGTGAGAGAGAGTGATTCAAATCTTAGAAGACATGTTATGGTGTTGTGCTCTCGAGTTCCAAGGCAATTGGGAAAATTATTTACTGCTGGTCGAATTCGCCTATAACAATAGTTATCAAGGCAGTTGGGAAAAGTATTTACTGCTGGTCGAATTTGCCTACAACAACAGTTATCAGTCAAGTCTAAGAATGACGCCTTATGAGGCTTTGTATGGGCGTAAGTGTCGAACACCCTTGTATTGGATCAAGCTGAGATAGAATCAGATACATGGGGTCGACTTAGTCAGAGAGACTAAAGAAAAAGTTAAGGTGATTCGCGATTGTTTAAAAACCTCTTCGGATAGACAGAAATCCTACACGAATTTGAGACAGAAAGAGATCAAGTTTTAAGTCGGGGATAAAGTGTTTTTGAAAGTATCCCCGTGGAAGAAAGTCCTTAGATTCGGTAGAAAAGGTAAGCTGATTCCACGGTTTATTGAACCGTGTGAGGCGACCGAGAGAATTAGGCCAGTAGCATACCGATTAGCCTTGCCTCGTGAGCTAGAGAAAATTCATGATGTATTTCACGTATCGATGTTGCGCCGCTACCGATTTGACCCTTCACACGTGATTTCACTGGAAGAAATTGAAATAAGCCTGGATATGACCTAAGGTGAAGAACCGATTAAGATTTTGGATCGAGAGGTCAAGCAGTTGAGGAATAAAAGTGTAGCACTTATAAAGGTTTTATGGCTTAGACATAGAGGAGAGGAAGCCACATGGGAACCCGAGGAGACCATGAGAGACCAATACCCGAATCTATTCACTAGTAAGATTTTCGGGGACAAAAATTCTTAGGTGGGAGAATTGTAACAGACCGATTTTGGGCCTAGTTAGAACAGTAGTTTTGGGACCACTAATCTGAAGTCAGAGAAAGTATTTTATTATTAATTTTAAGTTATAACATGTTTATATTAGTGGATGAAAAAGTTGGTGAAGTAATTTTAGTGATTGCATGCTTAATTTTAAGTTATAACATACTTAAATCGCATAAAGTGCAAAAGTCCTATTTTGATAGCTAAGGGTGTCAAATAGCTAGAGAACCTAAATTGGGGGTCTTTAAAGGGCATATAGACCCTTAAATAAATGATAGCCACCCATAGGGGACAAAAGGAAGAGAAATGGTCAAAATTAGGTGAGTCGGTGACCTATTTTGACTAGAATAAAAATAAAATAAGGAGAAAAAGATATCAACTATTTTCTCACCTTCTTCACCACCGAAAATACCAGAAAAAATAAGGGTTTTGAAAGCTTGAAATTTGCAACCACTTAGTTCCCTCACAAGTAAGTGATTTTGATGATTTTTCTTGATAATTTTTACATTTTTGGGACCCTTATAACATGAGCTTTCAAATGAGGGGACTATTTTGCAAAATGGTTGAAAGTCTAAGGTTTTAACATGAATATGTTCATGTTTTTTTCTGAAATTTTATGGAAGAATATGAGTTATGGTGGTGTAATAAACAACTTTTGTGAAGAGATTCCTCATGAAAACCCCAAAAGGGACCATTTTGCATAAGTTGTAAAATAGTTGATAAATGTGTGAAATAATGAGAATTTTGGGCTGCTCCTAGTATGAAAAGTATTCAGCTAGGCTTGATTAATGATAAAATGTGATAAAAATTGACTTTCAGACCTAGGGGTAAAATGGTCATTTTGTGAAAGTCTAGGGACAAAATGGTCAATTTGCCCAATTATGAATTTTTGAGTGTTTAGATTATTATGCTGATGAAATGAATGAATTTCTATCATTTTAGATCAAGAATTACAAAATCCGGACCTAGACCGGAGAAAAGCGAAGCAAGTGGACTAAGCCGAGCTAGATGTCTACATTTTGTAATTCGAGGTAAGTTGCATGCAAATAATACAACTACATTGTTATTACATGTGTTGAATTGATATAGCATGAAATGCTTGATTGTGGAAATGAGAATGCATGATGATAATTGAGATAGTAGAATTCTCGTTTGAACCATAGGAAATAAATCGGATATTCATGCCATGACGTATGGGTTATTGTGAGCTAGTGTAAGACATGTCTAGGACATGCATCAGCCACATTATGAGAGCCAGTGTAAGACCATGTCTGGGCCATGGCATCGGCATTGAGATGAGGGCTAGTGTAAGACATGTCTGGGACATGCATCGGCCTCGAGATGTAAGCCAATGTAAGACATGCCTGGAACATGCATCGGCTACGAGATGTGTCAATGTAAACCCATGTCTAGGACATGGCATCGGCACGGATATGTGAGAGCTAGTGTAAGACCATGTCTGGGACATGACGTCAGCCTCAATTTCGATAGTCAGTGTAAGACCATGTCTGGGACATGGCATCGACTTGAGACATGAGCTAGTGTAAGATCATGTCTGAGACATGGCATCGGCATTCTACCCGACGTTTGAGACTTATTGAATATCTGATAGTGTTTCGAATGGTTCAATGGTGAGAGTTATAGCTTAAGTTAAATGAGAAAAGTATAACAATGTTGTTAGTGGTACAGGTGCCCATTTGAAATGTATGAGATATGAGCTCAATGTATGCTATGTGAATTGTATTGGATAGTGATGAGTAAGTTGTGCTTATACCTACTTTTGTATTATGAGCATGATGATGAATGGTAAAGTGGTTGTCATATTTATTTGCATGCGACTTACTAAGCTTTATGCTTACTCCTTCTCCTTTCCATTTTTTTATAGTGCTGCCTAATTAGCTCAAGGATCATCGGATGTCGGAGGCATCGATCACGCTATCAACCGAAACACTCGGTATAGTTGGTTTTATTATTTTGAATATGGCATGAATAGGGATTAGACTTTTAAAGTTTGTGTCATGTTAATTTCGCCAAATGTATTGGCTTAGGACGAATCCCTTCATTTTGTATTAAGCCTCGAAATAATGGCTAATGTTTATTAATGATATATACAAATGATGATACTTTCATGAATGAGATAATGCCTTGTGTGGCTGATTATACCTTGTATTTTTGAATGAATGTTGTTATATTGTGTTTCAGGGTGGTAAAGGGCTTGATAGATAGCCCTATATTGTCCACACGGGTAGGCAGACGTGGCCAGCCCCATTGGCGTGTTGTCCGGCTGTGTGTCCCCTGCACGTAAAATTTTCAAGTCAGAATGCATGGTAGTAAACACACGGGCAGAGACACGGTCGTGTGTCTCAACTGTGTAGAGGACACTGCCTCTGGCCATGGGTGTGTGCCTTGGCCGTGTGCCTTAAATTTGATGCTGACGTCAAAAATAGAATGTCAAGGTTTTTAGGCACGGGCTAGGACACAGGCGTGTCATGGTCGTGTGAGGGACACGGGCCATAGACACGGGCGTGTGTCAGGCCGTGTGAAAACCCCTGTAGGTTTGAATTTAGAATTTAATTCACAAGGATATGGGACATGGGCGTGTCCCTAGGTGCTTAGGCCGTGTGTGTGTCACACAGGTCATCAGTACGGCCATGTCACAAGAGCCACACGGGCGTGTTGCCTTTCTATACGGGTGTGTATGCCCTGTTTCAAGGGTCATTTTTATTAAGTCGATTTAACCACCCGAGTGGTTTCCAATGAATGTTTAAGGCCTCGTAGTCCCGTATTAAGGGGCTTAAACAAAGTTCGAAAAAGTTTTTAAATTTGATTAAGTCTTGGTGACTCGAAAATGATTGTGTGCATCTGTTAAATTTTAGTAACGCCTCGTATGTCGTCCCGGGGTAGGTTACGGGTGTGGGGTGTTATAATATAAGCCTCCTATTAGATAGTCCCCTTGTGTTGGAAAAACTAAGAGTTTGATAATTTAGGGTTTTGAATATTTTGTGTTGGGAAGAAAGGAAGTAATAGGTATGTTGTGTTTTTTGTTTTTTGAAAATATAAATGCCTGATGCATTAAATGCTAGAAAAGATTAAGGAAATTACAACACCTAAACCCTACACCCCTTAACAACTATCACATATGCAACCACTGATTTGGGCAGTGCCTTATAAGAGATTAAAAGCCTAAACCTACCTAAATGTGCTTTAAAATTAACAAGTAAAAGAAAAAGAAATGTTCAAATAAACAAAATTCCTAAACTATCCACCTAAACCCTTAAAAACTTTCCTAGTGATTTCTTGCACCGAGGCCAACTTCGATGACTGGTTGCCTTCAAGATTTTCTTTTCCTTTCATTTTTGTCTTGTACCAGCCTCTCAAAACTCAGAGCTTCCTCGGAGATCCACTCCCCTACCATTTCCTCCAGTCTTAGTAACACAATTACTCTTTAACTTCTATGGCATTTATTTTTATCAATTGTTGTAAGACACTCAATTTCTGGAGGGACTTCTTCCACCCAGTAAATCAGAGAGTCAGATCATCGTCTCTACGCTACCAATCCATGCTCTGCTTCATTTGCCGTTCGAGGAACATGCCTAAAAGTTAAGGTTTCGAATCTGGATAACATGTCCTTAATGTCATTTATTATGTTACCTATGTATGATATATCATTTCCTTCCATTCTCAACTTTTTTTATCACTGTTAATGCATCTTCCTCCATGCAGGCTCTTTTGAATCCCAGATCTTCTGCAAATATTACGGTTTAGACATGCTTTAGCTTCTGTAGTGGTTGGGTCGTGAATCCTCTCCCATGGGTAAACACATGACCTCATTGCTAACCCTTCATTTTTCCTGATTATTACACATGATACTCTTTATTATGTTACAATTGGAAAGAAGTATCAATGTTTATCTTGACCTATTCATCTTTAGGGGATTCCCAAATGGTTTCTCCTCTATTAGTCCTAATTTCTGATAGTCTTTCCAGTTGATTATATTCTGCCACGTATGCCTTGATAAAACCTACTACATCCTACACTTTCTCCCTAATCCCTTCGTGATATAGTTTATTCCTATTATACCATGTAGACACCTATTTTTTTAAAGCCCAATTGGAGGCCTATTTGTTCCTTTTAAATTTTTGTTCTCTCTTTGGCCCGTTTGAAGCCCACCCAATTTTGGTCAATTGGAGGCCTTTTTTTTCTTTTCTTTTTCTTTCCTTTTTGGGTCTGTCAAGGGCCTAAATTATTATTATCATTACTACTACTATTATTATTATTAAATATTTTTTATCTTTTTTGTTTTACAAATAAACAAGATTAAAAAACAATATATATAATGAAAGAAAACAAAGGGAGGAGGCTTTTCATATTCTTTTTTTTAAAGGTAAAAGAAAAAATAGCAACAAGAAGCATGCTATTTCTTTTTCTTTTCTTTTGCCATAGACATGTCATGAGGGATCGGGTTTTGGGCTCCAATGAAGGGGACGTCAACGGACTGTAGATCCTCCACCCCTAGGAGCCCCAAAAATCTCTTCTTCTTTTTTCTTTTCCTTTTCTAAAATAAAGATTTTTTTAAAAAAAAAGGTTTGATCTTAAGAAAAGTTTTGATTTTTTTTTTTAAAGTGAAAGTTTAGCTTTTCAAAATAAAAATATGTTTTTTAGTCATATTAAAGGAAAAGTTTAAATTTTTAAAACAAAGTTTTGATCTTTTTCAACTATTTCAAAATAAAGCTTTGATTTTTAAGAAAAGTAGTAATTTTTTTAAAAGAAAACTTTGATTTTGCAAAAAAAAAAAAAATTACAATTCCAACCACCGCATGCGGCGGCTCCACCACCGAAGGCCGGAGAGTAGTTGGACTCTCTGGTGGTGGAACCATGACCAACATAGAAAGAGGAAGAGAAGGAGGAAGAGTTTTTATTTTTATTTTTATTTTTATTTTTATTTTTAAATGAGGTTAAAAATGAAATAATGAATAAATTTCTCCTATTTATATGTGCCAAAATGGATAATTTATTCCCACCCCCTTACTTTTTAAATTTACAAAAAATACACCATTTTTTGCAGCACACTCTCTGGCCTATTTACACCCATAACCCTTTTGTTTATTCAAACCTTTGATTTAATCCGAAATTTCAAAATTAAAAGAAAATTAATTGATACATCAGTCATCTATCTTCCACATTTTTTTATCTTTTAGTCCCAAATCAAGTTATGCCATTTTGTTTCCATCTTTAATAAATTATTACACTTATATCTTCCCTTTCATTTGCATTTATACATTCTATATTTAATGTCAATTATGCACTTTATTTTAATATTTGATATTTATTCACACTTGTATAATTTTTATTTATTCTTATTTCATCTTTATTTATTTTCATGTCTATTTATATTTATGTTTTTTTTTTTACACATTCTCCTTACATACATTTTAATATTATTTTTTTATGTTACTTTGATTCTTTTATTGTATTATGAATAAGGTGTATTATTGTTATTATTATCATTATCATGTCAATGTCTTATTTATTTAATTTATTTAAGTTTTCTTTTTATTATTTCCCTTTTTGAAAGAGTCTTAACTTTTCATTAACTTTAGCTAATTTAATTAATTTTCCTATTTTATTACTATTTTTTTTAAAAGAGGAAACTTTAGGTCATTTTTTTTTCCTATAAATGTTGACATGAAGTTAGTTAAGTAGATGTTACATTTTAATGAAACCATAAGGTTTTTATATTTGAATTTATGTTAGTCTTTAAGATCTTACCTACCATTTACCCTAGAAAAATTAAAAATAATATGTAGGATTTTTTTAGGGTTTTAAACTAATTTTAAATGTTGTATAGGATTCCTCTTTAGAATCTTAAATTAATGTGTAAATACTTTTTAGAAGTTTGTACAAGATTAAAACTGAAAATTTTTGTAGGTGAATTGTAAATCATGAGTATGTCTTTCTAACTATTTTATTTTAGAAACCTTTTAAGAAAGCTAATAAATGTTATTTAATATATATTATTTTAGGATTTTGACGAATTTAAACCTTAGATTAAGAATTTTAAAGTAAGGAAAATTATAAACCCAATATAGGATACTTTTGTAAGATCTTGATAGTTTTAACGTTATTAATTAAATCTTTCAAAAAATAATAATAAAAGATCGAATAAGTTATAGATGGATTTTAATATTTCTCTTAATACATTGGTAATATCTAGGTTTTTTTTAGAATTCTAAAATAGAATTAATTTTAGGAATTGAAGGTATTTTACTAGAATTATTTAGGTATCCTTTAGGGTTCCTGTTAAAAGTAAAAAATCTCTAATTTAAGTTTCAAATTAGATAAGTTTGGTGAACACATCTTAATCAAGTTACAAGTAAACCAGAAATTTTTTTTAGAGTTTTTATTTAAGATTTCCATAAGATTTTAGCTTAGATTAAGATATTAACATGCTTAAATAAAAAACCTAACTCCTAAGACCCTGTAGGACTATCCCCGGATAGGCATTATAAGGGTGCTATAATCTTCCCCACACGCAACTGTACTCCCAAACTCAAAATTTGGTGATGAGATCGAGTCTAAACTCTTAGGGTTTTTCCGTAGTATTAATTCTAGACTTTTAGACGATAGGTGGCTAACCAACCTAGCCCTAATTGGTTAGTGGCAACTCTATGTTAATTTAGGCCCTCCGTGTCTTGCTTTGCTTACCAGGCCCTCGTACTCTTATATAAGCAATGTTATGATAGCTTGGCGACTCCACTGGGAACCTTAGTGAGACGACTTACTTAGGTTTGAGAGCTAGGTTTTTTAGTATTTGTGCATATTAGATTTACTTATTTGTGCACTAATTTATTGAATTGTCTAATCTCATTTTAAATTGTTGAATCTATGTTAAATATTAATTTATTTGTTCATTTCATTTACTTATCCTATTTTGATATGTATGCCAATGTGTTTGTTTATTCTTCTATCAATAAAATTGATTAATGTGTATGTTGACTCTACCGTCGTGGGGCAGCTATAATTGTCATTCATGTTGCTTCTTACTTTTGGTCCTAAATCCGGGCCCATCTCATTTAGGAGGAGTAGCCTTAGGCTTTCGTGTGGCAATATGTCACCGCATAAGTTTAAGGACTACTCCATGGTTAAGATGGACATAGATATTCGTGTAGCAAATGCTACCATGTACGCTATGGAAGTCTTACCATCCAAGGGCCAACCTTTTTTAAAGGGGAACACATCCCTATGGATGTCGTATTTAAACCTTGGGCTCCCCGTGCATTAGAGTCAGGTATAAGCCAGCATGTAATGACCATTTTAAATGTGAAGCCTAGACATAAGAGTCGTGCCTTACCCCTTGTAATAATACCCTATAGGACCTCAAGACCTTTTATTCATATGTTTTGTGTTTGAATTTGTTCGTAATGCTTTATGATTTAATTTCACATTTTTTTTCATTTGACTTTATTATTTTTTATTGACTTTATTTTTCTTGTGTCTGTTTCTCTACATTACATAATCCATGCATTATTTAAATACCTGAGGCACAGTGTTGCATCTATATTCGACATGAACACACTTCGAGAAGATTCAATTGTTTGACATGGGGTAGAAAATATAGGGATAATAGTGAGAATGTCAGAGGATACTTAGAGTAGAGAAGGCGACTGCCAGATAGCTAGTTTTGACTCGAGCCTGCCTTAGATAGTCCACATGAACTGTAGGAGGAATCGTGAAGATGAGTTAAAAAACATATGAAAATCATGGGACAAGGCTAAGAAAATACGCTTTCGGGACAAGTATGGCGATATAGCACAGCTTCTGTTCATTAAACTGGATGATATCCTATTGAAGGCCATGGTACACTTTTAGGATCCCACTTATAGGTGTTTTACATTCAATAAAGTGGATATGGTACTGAATATCGAGGAATATTCTACCCTCCTCCACTATGACTTTAAAGATCCACTCAGGATATATTGGAAGCAAAATGTCAATTTCTAGGGACTATTAGCCAATCTGATGGGATTACCTATAGATACGATGAAAGCAAGATTAAAAGATAAAAATGGTCACTACACTTCTTGGTTTGACATTAGGGATGCTATAGGAAAGACCAACGGTGACAGACATTTGGCATTGTTCGCGTTTACTGTATACAAGTTGATTGTGTTCCCAAAAGCTTTGGGATATCTGAGTGTAGAGCTAACTAATTTTCTATTTCAGATTGAAAAGGGGGTGAATCCTGCTTCAGCGGTCTTAGTTGAAACTATAATTTCACTAAATTTCATCAGAAGGAAAGGAGACTGGTGTTTCTTAAGATACACACAGTTGTTGTTTGTATGGATGAAAAGCCATTTTAGGTGCCTCTATAAGCGCTTTTGTCAGGTGTTTGTTCCTTCGACTAGGCTTATAGAGGAATTTCTAGAAGGTGAGGGGCTTCTGAATCAAGCAATTGAGGAGTGGGCTCAGAACCTTAGTACATTGACATACCAAGAAATGAAATGAAGGGCTCCATGGAAGACTCAGAGCATGGTACTCATTGGGTTCCGTGGTCATTTGTGGGTTCCATTAATTGGCATGTGGAGAGCCGTCAATTATTCATCATTAATGGTTCTGAGCCAATACAGGTATGATCAATGCGTACCAGCTACAGCTGGTTTAAACAAGGTGGAAGCTTTGGTTTAAGACCTAGTATTTTGGAAGAAATTAGAAGAGGTACGAATCAAGTGGAGTCAAACCTTGAGCTTGCAATAAGGATCCTTTTTCCACCATTCCCCCTCAGAAACGTATATCCACTAGCGCCTAAAAAGAAGCAAAATCTCTATGTCAGCACAATTCAAGGGAAATAGAAAGGTTTCAGATGGCACAGGTGAGCTAACAGAAAAGATATGCAATTTAGAGATGCATTTAAGAAGGAGAGATGAAGAGGTCAAATGACAAGGAGAGCAGCATTAGGCATATGTAAAGGAAAAGGAGGAAGAAATCATGAGACAACAACAACAACACTAGTCAAACATGAAAGGAAGAGAGGAAGAACTAAGAGAAAAGTTAGAACAACGTCAACAAGAAAGATTTGATTTGTTCGCTCAGATTCAGAGGTTAGAGGTGAATTCGAGTCTGCAGGCTAATGAACTCTAGCAAGTGCGAGAACAAGAGCGAACTTAGAGGAGGTGTCTAATGAGAAAACTGTCGAAATAGAGATGCTGGAAGAGGAAATTTGTCGTCTAACTAAAGAATTAAAGATAAAAGAAAAGCAAAACAAAGAGGTCACGAAAGAATATACAGATCTTGTGGAGCATTTTATCGAGGTGGAACAAACGGTAGTAAGCAGACAAGAGGTGTTTGCAACAATGCACAGGGAAGGTCAGGTTTTCCCTCAGTAAGTCGAAGACTTATGTGAACAGATTGAAGAACTCAAAAATGAATCTACCACTTTTGCGACTAAGAACAAGCCTGCAATGAAACTTTTGGAGGTGGTTCAGGCACATTACCAAAAGTTCATCAAGCTCATGAGGAGGAAGAAGAAGAACGCCGAGTAGAGATTTTCCCTATGACAATAGGATCGATTAGGATTTTCTTTAAGTGTGAATGAAAAATGAAAAAAAAACCTTGTAAACCAAACAATTTTCAAACCTTTCATGAAAGAAAATGTTTATATTCGAGTATATTTACAACAATGTGCCCCAATTTTAATCATTCATTCATTCATTCATTCATTCATTCATCCATTCATTCACTTATTCGCTCATTTGTTTATTCAAAAAATTATTTGAAAAAAAAAGAGAACATTTTTTATGAAAAATCCAAATAAATTTCTAACTTTAGAAATAAATTTCATTTGGAAAAGGACCAAGGATAGCTCAATGGTATAACACCCACTTAAAAGCCAATAAGATGACGAAAGAAGAATTAGCATACATGATCAAATTGGAGTAATAGATAGAAAGGATGATAGAAATGATGACTACAATGGTCAAAGGCAAGGCCAAGGTAGATGAAGGAAGCGACACTTTGGACAATCCAATCCTTCTTTATGGTGATACATGGGTATATCGCAAATATTTACCACTTCAAGTGCTAAGTGTGACCATTCAGATCCCAAGAGTAAATGAGTTGCCTGCAAGCGAGGAGCCAAGAGAAGTGGACAAGAGAAAGTCTATTATGGATGAAAAAACTCATAAATTCAACCTAATTGAGGAATGTGTGAAAGCCATCAAAGGATTAGACACCTTCAGATCAGTAGAAGTAGAAGGCCTATGTCTAGTACCCGATGTGGCCATCCCACCAAAATTCAAAGTTCCCAACTTTGAAAAATTCAATGGTAGTAGTTGCCCTATTATTCACATCGCCATGTACTATAGGAAAATTATTGCTTCAAAGATGAGAAACTACTAATGCACATATTTCAAAACAATCTGACCGGATCTAGGGCTTGCTAGTATATAAGTTGGATAGGAGTTGGATTCGAACTTGGGAAGAGCTCACACAGGCATTTATTGCTCAGTACAAACTTATTGTAGACATGGCCCCAGACCGCCTAACTTTGCAGAACATGGAAAAGAAGTCAAATAAGAGTTTTAAGGAATACGCACAACTGTGGAAGGACCTGGCATCACAAGTACAGCCCCCACTCACGGAAAAGAAGACCACAGTTATGTTTGTTAGTACGCTAAAAGGCATATACTATGACAGGAAGGTAAGAAATGCCTCTAAGACCTTCGCGGATATGGTATTATTCGAAGAAATGATAGAGAATGTATTGAAGTGAGGTGTCACTGGGAAAAAAAATGAAGTAGAAATACAAACAATCGCACTGGATGGATACCCATACTCTTACCTTTCGTACCCGATCCCAATACCACCATGTCCCAGTACCCAGCTGTAAATGCTACTAATACTTCACCGTTTATGTATCGTTCACTTGTACCCATTACAAATCCCGTCATGTTAACTATGCCAACCCAGTCCCTACAGACCGAAGTTCCATTAAGGCTACCACGGGAGAGGCCTGTGTTTGACCCAATTCTCATCTCCTACTCGGAACTCTTTTTTATTCTAGTGCAGAAGCACCTCCTTGTACTCGCACACAAGGGACCAATGCAACCAACATTTCCATAGTGGTATGATGTCAATGTTTGATGTGAGTATCATTTTGGCAATCCAGGTCATACCATCGAGAACTGCTTAGCGTTAAGATATAAAGTGCAAGATCTTATATGGGTGGGAAAGATAAATTTCCAGTGAGAGAATACACCAGATGTTAACATGGATCCATTACCAAACCAATATCGAAAAATTAATGTTATAATTGAAAAAAAGAGCCTTCAAAGGAGAAAAGTGGAAGAAATCACAACCCCATTCGAACGGCTCTTCGATATCTTGAAAAAGTAAAATCTAATTCACGCTGAGCCACTTAGATC
This sequence comes from Gossypium longicalyx, assembly GCA_025698465.1. Classification (NCBI taxonomy): domain Eukaryota; kingdom Viridiplantae; phylum Streptophyta; class Magnoliopsida; order Malvales; family Malvaceae; genus Gossypium; species Gossypium longicalyx. The sequence goes on from CM047000.1 coordinate 13,467,786, forward strand.
TGTAATGGGAATTGATATAGATCAAATCTGTAAATTCCACCAAGGAGCTCAAGGACATTCTATCTAAGTTTGCCCAATGTTTAGGGAACATATACAGTGTCTCTTGCATTCTTTCCAGCTAGAGATACGGGAGGGTGTTAAGACCAATGAGATAAACACGCTAGATGCAAAACCTGCCACTATCATATATGAAAAGAAAATCCCTATTTGAAAACAGATTACCTCAAAGGTCGTACAGGATGATTCTTGGTTATTAGGGTTCCTGACCCTTTTAAGTATAGAGATGACCAACGAGTTCCTTAGAGATATGATTATGAGGTGGCTGGAACTAATACCTCCAACATCTCAGGACTCAGTGCCATATATCGAAGTGGGCGTTATTACAAGCCAAACACAATGGAAGAAAGAACCTCATTGTAAGAAAGTGATTTCAAAAAAATCAACTAGAAGTTGACAATAAAGAAGCTGATAAGAAAACGAGGGAGGACCAGAAAGAAGAAGTCGAGAATGATGAAGTTAACGAATTTTTGTGACTGATAAAGCACAAAGAGTATAGCGTGGTCGAGCAGTTGAATAAAACACCAGTAAAAACTTCTTTGCTGCCACTATTTTTGAAATTGGAGCCACACAGGGAGGCGTTTGTACAAGTTCTAAAACAAGCTTACGTCACTCACAACGTGTTAGTAGATAACATCAGTCACTTAGTAGGGAGCTTTTTGGCCCCAAATTACATATCTTTCAATGATGATGAAATACCCCTAGATAGAAAAGAAAATACCAAGGCACTAAACATCTTAGTAAAGTGTAAAGCCTATTCCATGGCTAAGGTCTTAATCGATAATCGGTCATCGATCAACGTCTTGCCTTTGTCAGTATTGTCCAAACTACCCGTGGACACCTCGTACATGATATCGAGCCCTTTAGTGATGCGAGCTTTTGATGGCACCAAAAGAAGCGTGATTGGAAAAATAGAGATTCCTTTGTTGGTAGGAGCCATTAATTTCCTTATTCGCTTTCAAGTGATGGATATTACGCCTTCTTACAATATGCAATTGAGATGCCCTTAGATTTATTCGGCTAGAGTGGTACCATCGTCCTTGCTTCAAATATTAAAATTTAAAGTCGATCAGAATTTATGCATCGTTTAAGGCGACAAGGACCTGTTATAGCTAGCTTGCCAAATTCTCTTTTCATAGAAGTGGATGATAATGCAATAGAGAGTTCTTTCCAGACCTTTGAAGTAGCCACTATATCTTATGTGCCAGAGGGAATGCGATCCCCTAAACCTCATGTGCACGAACAACGAACATGTTATTTGCCCACATAGTAGGGAAGGGTTGGAAAATCCACTTAGGTTTAGGAAAAGATATACAAGGTATCTTAGAACCCGTTTTTTTTCCCACTTACAAGGATACAAGATGGTTGGGATATAAGCCCACAATGGAATATGTCGAGAGGATGTGTAAAGAGCGACGAGCAAAGAGGTTGGCCCGTATGGCTAGAAAGAAGGTTATGGAACCTCCTTTTATTTGTCCTCCACTATCTAAGACCTTTTACTCAGTGAGATTCGAGTACCAGGAAAGGACCCTGGTCAAAGGGATAATTAATGGATATAGTGGATCTAAACATGATTGGCAATAGGGTGTCGATGTTTAGAGATTAGGTTTGCTACAACCCTTCTGCCTTGGACAACTGGCAGCTCATACCGTTACCTGCTATCCTTGAGTCCTTCGAGATGTAATCATTTTGAAATTTTTTTATATCAAAGTTTAATATCGTTTAGTTAATTTAATTCCCTTCAAAAATCCATGTAAAACTGTTTTCTCTTTAATGAAATCATATTTGGATCATGTCCCTAGTCACTTTTATTCATTCAACAGTTTTCATTCATATACCAATATACATACTCATAATTATTTCAGAGATATACATCATGAATTGATAAATGATCCAAATGACATCTTTGAATCAAATTATCATAATTATGTTCGCTATAACGACCATGAGACAAAACAGAAAGTTGTACCAGAGGAGTTTTTTAGCCTATTTGAATAAGAAAATAAGCTTATAGAACCCCGCTTGAACAAGAAAATAAGCAATCTGGGTGATGATGAGGTAAGAAAGGAAATTAGGATTAGAACCACTCTCATGCCAGAGCAAAGTCAATTGTTGAAGGATCTACTCATTAAGTTCTCAAATATATTTGTATGGTCATACCAAGATATGTCGGGCTTGGATACCAATTTCACGGAACACAGGCTACCTTTAAAATCAGATTGCAAGCTCGTATACCAGGAGTTGAGAAGGATAAAACCTCAGATGCTGTCGAAGATTAAAGAAGAGGTCAAGAAACAATTCGATGCGAGATTTCTAGAAGTAGCTAAATACCCAGAGTGGGTGGCGAATATTGTACCAGTTCCTAAAAAGGATGAGAAAGTCAAAATGTGCGCCAATTATAAAGATTTGAACTGAGTCAAACCCCAATGACAATTTTTCGTTACCTCATATAGACACATTGAGGGATAACACTGCTAAATATTGTGTTTTCTCTTTCATGGATCGATTCTCGGGGTATAATCAAATCAAAATAATGAGGGAAGACATGGAAAATACCATATTCATCACCACCTGGGAAACTTTTTCTTACAAGGTCATGCTGTTTGGTCTAAAAATTGTTGGGGATACATATCAATGAGCAATAGTGACACTGTTTCATGACATGATGCATAAAAAGATTGAAATTTATGTTGACGATATGATAACAAAGTCCACTAGGGAGGAAATTCACGTGAAAAACCTCCGCAAACTATTTGAAAGATTGAGGAAATACAAATTGAGATTGAATCTAGCAAAATGTACTTTCGGGGTAAAGTCGGGGAGATTGTAGGGTTTCATAGTGAGTGAATAGGGAATTGAAATAGATAGAGACAAGGTTTGAGCAATAGAAGATTTGAGACTCCCTAAAAATCAAAAAGAGGTAAGAGGTTTTTTGAGACAGTTAAGTTACGTGTCTCATTTTATCTCACAGTTGACGGATAAATGTGATCCCATCTTCAAGCTCTTATGTAAGGATAATAATGGCGAGTGGGCTAAAGATTGTCAAAAAGCGTCCAAGAAAGTAAAAGAGTATTTGGCTAAGCCATTAATTTTTATTCTCTCGGTGTCAGAAAGACCTTTGATATTGTATTTAGTAGTGGTGGATAATTCTATAGGTTGTGTTCTAGGGCAACAAGATGGTTCAAATAAGAAAGAGCATGCAATCTATTATCTGAGAAAGAAGTTCACAGAGTATGAAGCCAAGTATTCCAATCTAGAAAAGATATGTTTTGCTTTAGCATGGATCGCGTATCGACTAAAGCAATACATGTATCACACCATCTTCTTCATCAGAAAGTTAGACCATTTGAAGTACATTTTCGAGAAGCCATCATTCTCAGGAAGGTTTGCTTGTTGGCAAGTGGTATTGTCTAAGTATAACATCATCTACGTGTCCTAAAAGGATATAAAAGGAAGCATAAAAGCAAAATTTCTGGCGGATCGCTCAAAAGAGGAATACGAGCTTATGAGTTTTGATTTCCTAGACGAAGAGATCATGTTAATTTCAAAGTGTGAATAAGAAACTTGAAGGGTGTATTTCGATGGAACATCCAACATGATTGGGCATGGGATTGGGGCAGTACTAATTTCCCCAAGTGGCCAATATTTTCACAGTATAGCTAAACTGATGTTCACCTGTACAAACAATGTAGCTAAATATGAGGCATGCATTTGGCACTTTAGCTCACCATTGAGAAAAAAAAACCAGGGTTTTAAAAGTTTCTGGTGACTCAATGGTAGTTGTTTACCAATTAAGAGGAGAATGGGAAACAATGGATTCCAAACCGATTCACTATCAATCATATATGCATGGACTGATCAAAAAGTTTAATGATGTCTAATTTTGTCATTTTCCAAGAGAAGAAAACTAGTTAGCAAATGTATTAGCTACTCTAGCTGCCATGTTTAAAGCAGGATCCGAAACAGAAATGCAACCTATACAGCTAAAGGTCGAAGAAATGTTGGCCCACTGCGCAGGAGTAGAATTAGGAATAGATGGAAAACCATGGTATGTTGACATTAAGTGATATTTGCAATACCAACAATACTCGGATTCCACCTTAGAAAATGATAAACGAATAATTAGGAGACTGGCTATGAGTTTCTTCTTGGACGATGATTTTTTGTACAAAAGAGGATGTGACAAACTTTGTTGAGATGTCTCGACACAGAAGAAGCGAATCAAATAATGAAGGAAATCCATGATGAAGTATGTGAAGCACATAGTAACGGACATATGATGGTAAGGCAAATCATTAAGGCTGGATATTTTTGGTTTCGTTGAAACGAGATTGTTTAAATTATGCTAAAAAATTTCATAAATGCCAGATTTATGCAGACAATATTAATACTCCTCCCACTAATCTTCATGTCTTGGCGCTACCTTGGCCGTTCTCAATGTGGGGCATGGATGTCATTGGTCCCATCACACCGAAAGCATCAAACGGGGATCGCTTCATCTTTGTAGTGATTGATTATTTCACCAAGTGGGTTAAAGCTGCTTCATATACCAATGTAACTCGATCAGTGATCTGTAAATTTATGAAAAAAAGAGGTCATTTGTTGGTACAGTTTACCAAAATGAATTATCTCAAAAAATGCCAAGAACATGAATAATGCCTTAATAGAAGAGGTTTGCACACAATTTAAGATCAAGCATCACAATTTTGTGCCATAACGTCCAAAAATGAATAGGGCTGTCGATGCCGCAAACAAGAATATCAAGATCATTTCCAAGACAATAGAAATGTATAAGGATTGGCATGAGAAATTCCCTTCTACTCTCCATGAATACCACACATCAGTGAGGACTTTGACTGAAGCTATTTCGTTTTTATTAGTGTATGGCATGGAGGTCATTTTACCTATCGAGGTGCAAATCCCATCTCTACGATTGTTGAGGGAGGTGGGACTAGAGGAGGCTGAATGGGTGCAAGGGAGATATGAGCAGTTGAATTTAATTGTGGAAGAGAGATTAGTAGCTTTATGTCATGACCAGTTGTATCAGCAAAGAATGATGAGGGTTTATAACAAGAAAGTGTGACCAAGGCAGTTCAGAGAAGGGGATCTGGTACTGAAGAATATTTTGCCATATGTTCATGATCATCGAGGAAAATGGACACCAAAATGGAAAGGACCGTATGTGGTGAAGAAAGCTTTCTCTGGAGGATCATTGATTCTTGTTGAAATGGACGGAGACAAGATGTTGAACCCTGTAAATTCTAATGCAATGAAAAAATACTTTGCTTTAAAACTAAGTTTGATTGATCTTAAAGAGTTATTCACATTAAGTAATATTGGCTTTTTCTATTTTGCTTTTCTTTGTGCATCACGTTTGAGGTTACGTTTTGCTTTGGAATCTTGCATTCTCTTTAAGGTTAATTACTAATAAGTTGGTCATATTCAAAGTGACAAATGACATTTTTGAAATACCTTTCACTTTAAAAAAAAATTCATCCTCTGTTAACCTTTTTGGGCCATCTTGTTTGTTCAAAATCGACCCTTACTAATGGTTCACCGTTCACGTTGGAAGACAAATTGTGAGGTTTTGAGTATGGATCGATGATTTTACAACATTATGAGGCAAACATGAGATTATGCGTAATTCAAATTGGAAAGATGGGAGCATTCCCTAGAATGACTTTTGTGATGAAATTAACCATATTTTGAAATAATAAATGGCATCCTTTTGTTCTTCCCATCACTTGGAGAAAATCAAATCCTTTGCTACCCTATTTTGAGCCTTATGTATTTTCTTTCTGAACTCTAATTGAAGTCATCCATCGAACATCATGGATTGACAAGAAAGATCATGAAGAATGAAAGCAAAATTCTTAATTCTTAATCTCATTTCCAATATATATATATAAGAAATAGGGAAAGCGAATAAGAAATAAAAAAAAAAAAGAAAGGAAATAGGAAGGAGTAAGAATTTTTTTTTAAAAAGTGCTTGGGAGATGGAATGAGCAATCAAAAATTCAAAATAACTCATCATGGTTTTTATACTATTTCACATAATATATATATATATATATTTAGCATAGAAAACCTTTCCCCTATTGACCCTTAACCTTTAGACCATGTTACAACCCTTGAAAGACCATTTTGACCGAATATATTTGTTCAAATCAAGAAGTTAATCTTTGGGAAATTGTGTCGTCTTCAAGAGCATAAAAGGGAGATGAACTCTAGGGTGAAAACTCAGAAATGAGCAGTCTAGAGAGATTTCTAAAAAGAAAAAGATATGAGATGCCCTGGAGGATAATGAAGATTTTCAGATGAAATTAATCCTTCAATACGAGCCCTAAAGTCATCTATTTGAGCCTATTTTAGCCTTTTCTTTGGCACCCAAACTTGAGCCGACACTATAACCTTGGAACAAGTCCATCTCTGATTGCTCATGGCCAGTTTAAATAAGGAAATTAATCTACATGGAGAATGTAAGAGTCTATAGAAAGAAGATTTTGCCTAAATAAAAAAAATATAAAAAAGAAACCAAAAAAAAAGAAAACAAAAAAAACCAAAAAAAAGAAAAAAAAATAGAGAGAGAGAAAGAGAAAGGAACTACAATGAAGAATATCTAATTTAAGACGCAATTTTACAAAAGAGCATGGTACAGGGTTCACAGTCGAAATAATCCAAAGTCAGGAAAAGGAAATTCGGCTTCACGAGAATTAACGAGTTGACTCTCAATGCAAGAAATTTATGTTTCAATGGTGGATTTATGAAATCCATAGTACCAAGTTTGTTAAGTGAATAATCATCTAAGATTTTAATTTACGGGTCATAAAATCATTTTGAAATTTGTTAAGGTGATATCCCATGGAATTTGATTTTCATGATCTATTGTGTGTGGATAGGGATTTGATCTTTTTCAACCTAAAAACATGATTATGAAAAAGATGACCTTTTATGAAAAATTCAAGAAAGGAAAAAGGAAAGCATTCATTGCATTTAGAGGCCCAAGTGTGGAGGTCCATTTACTTTTCATTGCATTTAAAGGCCTAGTGTGGAGGTCCATTTACTTTTCATTGCATTGTATATGAAGGCATAGGTGTGAGATCTATTTGCATTTCTTTTGCATTCCCATTTCAAAGATTTGGTCGTGAGGTTTGAATTTATCTTGTTTCACTCTCCATGTTTTGATGGTTTGGTATCTATTTTTCTAGTTTTGGAAAACATAACATGTTTTGATTTGTTTCGATTTTGGTAATTGTAAAATCTGTTGTTCCTTGTAGTCCGATGTTGAATGGGATTTGATAGTAGTTAGGTGTCTATGTCTTTGTACATTCCTTGCTATGCAAGCCACAAACAAAGAGGGGTAGCTGTATACACCTATTTTTATCCGAGCCTAATTGGAGGCCATTTGTTCCCTTTAAATTTTTGTTCTCTCTTGGGCCCGTTTGAAACCCATTTGATTTTGGTCAATTTGAGGCCTTTGTTTTTCTTTTCTTTTTCTTTCCCTTTTGGGCCTGTCAAGGGCTCATATTATTATTATTATTATTATTATTATTATTATTATTATTATTATTATTATTATTATTATTATAATTATTATTATCATTACTACTACTATTATTATTAAATATCATTATCATCTTTTTTTACAAATAAACAAGATTGAAAAACAATATATATATACATGAAATGAAAGAAGCTATTTCTTTTTCTTTTTCTTTTCTTTTCTTTTTGCCATAGACATGTCATGATGGATTGAGTTTTGGGCTTTTATGAAGGGGACGTCACTGGACCGTCGATCCTTCACCCATAGGAGCCCCAAAAATCCCCTTTTTTTCCTTTTCCCTTTTTAAAAAATAAAGATTTTTTTTTTTAGAAAAAGCTTGATCATAGAAAAAGTTTTGATTTTTTTTTAAAAAGAGAGTTTAGATTTTTAAAATAAAAATATGATTGTTAGTCATATTAAAGGAAAAGCTTAAATTTTTAAAACAAAGTTTTAATTTTTTTCAACTATTTCAAAACAAAGCTTTGATTTTTAAGAAAAATAGTTATTTTTTAAAAAAATAGAAAGTTTATATTTTTAAAATAAAAATTTATTTTTAAGCCATTTTAAAGGAAAAGTTTAAATTTTTTAAAACAAAGTTTTGATATTTTTCAACTATTTCAAAATAAAACTTTAATTTTTAAGAAAAGTAGTGTTTTTTTTAAAGAAAACTTTGACTTTGTAAAAAAAAAAAAGGCCACTGTATATGGTGGCTCCACCACCGAAGGCTAGAGAGTTGTTGGGCTCTCCAGTGGTAGAGTCATGGCCAACATAGAAAGAGGAAGAGAAGGAGGAAGAGGTTTTTTTTTTTTTTAAATGAGGTTAAAAATGAAAGAATAAGTAGATTTCTCCAATTTATAGGTGCCAAAATGGATAATTTATTCTCAACTCTTTACTTTTTAAATTTACAAAAAAAATACCCCATTTTTTGCAGCACACTCTCTGGCATATTTACAGCCGTAACTCTTTTGTTTATTCAAACCTTCGATTTAATCTAAAATTTTAAAATTAAAAGAAAATTAATTACTACATCAGTCATCTGTTTTCCACATTTTTTATTATTGCCATTTTTGAAAGAGTTTTAACTTTTCATAAACTTTAGCCAATTTAATTAATTTTCCTATTTTGTTACTATTCGTTTTAAAAGAGGAAACTTTAGATTATATTTTCATCCTATAAATGTTGACATGAAGTTAGTTAAGTAGATGTTACATTTTAATGAAATCATAAGGTTTTTATATTTGAATTTAGGATAGCCTTTAAGATCTTATCTACCATTTACCCTAGAAAAATTATAAATAATATGTAGGATTTTTTTAGGGTTTTAAACTAATTTTAAATATCATATAGGATTCCTCTTTCGAATCTTAAATTAATGTGTATATATTCTTTAGAACTTTGTTCAAGATTAAAACTAAAGATTTTTGTAGGTAAATTGTAAATCATGAGTAGGTCTTTCTAAGTATTTTATTTTTGAAACTTTTTAAGAAAACTAATAAATGCTATTTAAGAAATATTATTTTAGAATTTTGACGAATTTAAACCTTAGATCAAGAATTTTAAAGTAAGATAAATCATAAACCCGACATAGGATACTTATGTAAGATCTTAATAGGTTCAACGTTATTAATTAAATCTTTTAAAAAATAATAATAATAAAAGATCAAATAAGTTGTAGATAGATTTTAATATTTTTCTTAATTCATTGATAATTTCTAGTTTTTTTTTTAGAATTCTAAAATAGAATTAATTTTAGGAATTGAAGGTATTTTACTAGAATTATTTAGGTATCATTTAGGGTTCCCGTTAAAAGTAAAAAATCACTAATTTAAGTTTCAAAGTAGATACGTTTGGAGAACACATCTTAATCGAGTTACAAATAAACCAGAGACATTTTCTTTAGAGTTTTTATTTAAGATTTCCATAAGATTTTAGCCTAGATTAAGACATTAACATGTTTAAATAAAAAAAACCTACCTCCTAAGACCCCGTAGGACTATCCCCGAATAGGCATTGTGGGGGTGCTATATGTAATATCCCTAAACCGAGTCTAGTAGTTTCAAGTATATTTTTCGTGTTTCGGGCGTGAATTAGGAATTTATCGGGTTAATAATAATTTTTAATCTAATTTAAGAGGTCAATTTCATCTAAAATCGATTAAACAATAATTCAAAAAAATAAAAAATATTTTTAAAAAATTAATTTTAAAGTAATTAAAATAATTATTAGTGAAAATAATTAATTTGGGTCGAAAAAGAATTTTAAAATAATTTCTATTGGGGTTTAATTTGAGTTAAATTTAAATACTAATTAAATTGGATTTAATAGTGAAAAAAGAGAAAAATTTAGAGTATTTATATGACAAATAAACCTTAAAATGTGGGAGTGGCCATTAGGCAAATTCATCAATTTTTAAATTTCTTGTGGGTTGTTTCAGTTTTAAACACAATGCATCTAGCCTACTTTTCATACCATTTACATCAGATGAAAGAGCTATAAAATTCATTTTCTTTGCATGTTTTAAAGATCTATCATCAGAGGATAGATTCAACAAATTTTCTTCTCAAAATACTCTCTCAATTCACCCGAAATTATTCTCAAATGTAGCCAAAAATATTTTGAAATTTCTTAAGATTCTTAAATCAAGATTTTCAATCAAAGGATTCAGAACGAATCAAAGGTAATTATTATTTCTAAACATATTTTTATGATGACTAGAAGCATATTTACATGATTTGAGTGATAATTACATGATTTTTTATCAATGTCATCTTCTTCAAAAGCTTAAGGCACTTTAATGGTGGATCTTGAATTTTAAGAGGAAATCCACAAATCAATGGATTTTCCAACTTAAAATGGATATATTAAAAGGTTTTTGGTCTTATTTATCAAGATTAAACATGATTTGTGAGGTAATTTGAAGAAATTCGAATTTCATCATCTTCATGAACTGATTTTTCGAATTTTTGTGAAATTGATTTAAATGTGAAATTGGTGCTTAGTATATGTTTATTTGGTCTAGTATTGATGTTTGGAAGTGATTAAGAGGGTTGGAGTGATCGATTTTATGAGGAATTGAGTTTTCGACTTGATAATACAAATCTGATAAGGAAACTTTGAGTGAGAATTTTGGGTAGCCTAGTTGATGAAATTTTGTGTTTATTATATCTTTTGAAAGGTAGTAATATCTATTTTGTCTCTGTTGAAGCTTCAAATATTAAAGAAGATTGAGCTAATTGAAATTGAAGCTTGGATTTGCTTGGTTGATCACTTGGTTGTGGTTTAGTTATTTGTGTGGTGAGTGTTACTAAAGGGTGATTTGATAAATTGACCCTCTTTTATGCTTAATTAGATGATTAATTAATGGTTGCAAATATTTAATTGAGTTTTTGTTGGTTAATTTTGTAAGATTATTAATATTTGTTTAAGTGATGAAATTTTTGTTAAGTGTTCATAAGTGAGCATCTAGTGATTTTATGTGCTTGATTTGGTTGATTATAATGGTGACCTAAGCAAATATGCTGGAGTTTTTGGTTCATGGTATGTTGATATTTCAATTGACAAATGAACATTGATATTAGGTAATTGGTATGCTAGATTTAATTTGATGTTAAAATAACTATGTTACATGATTCACATATGCATTTTGGCACTTTAAATTGAGCACATTATTGATTGAAATTATGTTATGATTTATTGATTATATTGGCATTATAGCATGGTGGATCCATTGGATATAGTTGGCATGCCATAGGATTTGTGAGTACTTATCATATTAATATGTTATTTGTGAGCAATGAGGCTCTAGGTGGACTAATTTGGAGTAGATAAAGGAGTGTTGAGCTTGTTTCTCCATTCAATGGGATTGATTTGAGGTGATATAAAGGAGCATGTGGCCTCGGCCCTCTCAATCCGAGATTAATTCTGATTTTGATTGGGAGTAAGAAGATCTCTTTATTCGATGTATGATCACCCGATTAAGCCATGATTGTATATGCCAACATAAATGTATGAAATGTTATATGCTAAATTGATGATTATATGCCATGATTAATTATTATTTTTGATACATGGTTGAGCATATGACATTGAACTATTATGGATTGATATTGTGACTGAAAATTTGTATTTGACTGGTTTCGATTTATGCATAATTTGGGTGCTAATTTACTCGTCATTTTATTAACATTCACTGAGCTTTTTAAGCTCACACCCTCACAATTCGTGCAGATAATTGTCAGGCCTGAGGAGCTGAGGAGCCGAGCAAAAGAGTTCCAAGACATATAGGCTTGGTAGAGACTTTAATACACATTTTAAAGACTGTAATTGGGCATTGTGGAACTCCTAGGAATTAGTTTGATTTTGCTTGTAATTGCACATTGGACATTTATTTTGGATGGTTTTATAATAATTTTGAGGCATGTTTTAGTTTGATTAATGAATGATTTACAGTGTATTATTGCTTGATAACACGAAGATTGATAACACTGTGTGTGAAGCATGAAATTTTTGTTAACGATTGTTTAAATGAAACTTCCATGGAGTGGTTTACTAGTCACTAAGGTACGCCACTTGTTTGATTTATTCAGTGTTTGATGTCCATGCAATTAATCACCTAATTCTATTTATTTGAGGCTTAATTGATGTCAATAAATTCAATTGAAGGTGTATGTAAATGTATGTTAATTAATCGTAGTTAAATCGGGTTTAATTGGCCATTAAAATATGTAAAATCGAGTTTTAAAATGAGTTTTTCACAAAGATAGGTGCAGTGATTTTCACACAGCCGTGTGCCTGTCCACATAGGTGTGTGAAGGGTTGCACACGGGCGTGTGGGTAAGTGACACAGGCGTGTGGAAACTAGAACTATCACACATGGGCATGTGGGATTTCCACAAGGGCGTGTGTGATCTACCTAAAAGTTTTTCGCGACATGAACACGGTCATTTAATGACACATGGTCTGGGAGACACGGTCGTGTGAGTTTTTGGGGTTTTAAATTTTTATATTTTTAAATTGATACTCTAATTTGTTTAAGTTACAATTTAGTCCTGAAAATGGATTAGTCTAATTAGAGCCGTAGATGATAAGGAAGCTTGGTAAAATTTTAGGATTAGTCTCATAATGGGTAAAATTAGATAGAAACACACTTAATTTGTAATTCAGAATAGGTCTTGATAGTTTTTGTTACAATTTAGTCCCTAATGGTAAAACTTGAATTAGACATAGCAAACGAACTCAATTTAACCTGAAAAGTTTAGGCTTGCATAATTTTTACTAAAAAGGTCGGTAAACATTTAGATCTAAAATCGAGTTAGTTTTACCATAGGTGGTAAAATGACAAAAATGCCCTTAGTTTAAATTACCTAGAAAAATTTTAAAATTGGCTCATAATTTGTTTCCATGTTAATAAATAATTAATATCTAGATAAGATTGAGGTGTTATAAGGTCAGGGTGTGTCTTGAGTGGTCGTTACTCGGAGAGTCACTTAGGTGGCTAATGTAACGCTTCGAATTTGGGCTGATCCATCCTTGTCGGGTTTGGGGTGTCACACTATAACCTTTCCCACACGTAATCGTACTCTCAAAACCAAAATTTGGTGATGAGATCGAGTCTAGAATCTTAGGATTTTTCCGTAATATTAATTTTAGACTTTTAGACAATAGTTGGCTAACCAACCTAGCCCTAATTAGTTAGTGGCAACTTTACGTTAATTTGGGCCCTTCTTGTCTAGCTTTGCTTACTAGGCCCCCGTACTCTTATGTAGGCAATGTTCTAACATACCATATAGCCCAAAATGAAATAACTAAGTTTGTGCATAATTGTATATTATTAATTCTATCTATATTAACCATTGTTTCCACTCCTGACTTGTGTTTATGTTTAAGGGCAACACTCCAATCTCGTTCAGCACCTGTTTTGTGAACACACAGTCTCAGAAGAGGTAGGAGATTGTTGTGTCAGCCTTCTTGCAAACTGGACAAAGGGCATCCTCTCGAAGTCTTCTGAATTTTATTTTCATTAGTGTAGGCAAATAATTGTTTGTAATTTTCCAAAACTAATTCGAATCTGGCTAGGGATTTTAAGATTCCATATCGTTGTATAAATTCTTTTGCATCGTCATTCTGATCTATATTGTTGTATTCCAACGGGTTCTGTTCCTGTGTAACAATCCATTTGTATCCTCCTTTTACTATATATTCTCCCAAATTATCTCCCCTCCACGCTACTTCATCAGTTTGCGTAGCATTCTCTAATGGAATGGCTATTATCCTATCAGCTTGCTTCCCACTAAACATTCTTTTTCTAACAACCTCTTTCCAGGTAAAAGTTTTATTATCAATTAAATCTGCTACTGATGAATAGTTTATATCAATATTCTAAAATTCAACTTTTCCATCTCCATGTCTTGGTAGCCATGCGTCGTTCCATATATTTACCAATTTACTGTTGTCGATTCTCCATCCTGTGACTTTTTTTTTAAAGACTACAGGCACCCCAAAACTATGCCAGGTAAAAGAAGGGTAAGACCTAAACCTGCATTCATAAATTCTCCTCGAGGATAGTATTTGGCTTTCATAACATGCACAAATAAACTGCTAGGATTGGCAATTAGATTTCATCCCTGGTTTACCAATAAGGCTAAATTAAACTGTGATAAATCCCTAAATTCCATTCCCCCTTACGGTTTCCGAATGCACATAGAGCTCCAATTAAACCAATGTATGCATGTGTTCGTCTTTAAATTGCGCCACCAAAACTTTCACATCAAACTCTAACTCTCAACATAATGACACGAGTAACTTAAAACATTGTATTGAATAAATTGGAATGGCTTGTAAAATGGCTTTAATAAAAACTTCCTTCCCACCTACCGATAGGTTGTGTGCACTCTAGCTTTTCATTCTTTTTATAATTTTTTCTTTGATGTCCACAAAAGCACTCTTATTTCTCCTTCCAACCATCGCTAGTAATCCAAGATATTTCTCAGGGTTGTTTAACGCTCGAACTCCCAATACTTCTCCAACTTGATGCCTGGCCACTAGATTCGTATTACTGCTAAAATAGATTAATGATTTGTCAAAATTCACTAATTGACCTTATAGATTTTCATACTCCTTTACTACCGATTTCATTGCTAATGCTCTATGTTGTGTTTTTTTTAATATAATTTATTTTTTTGTTATTTACTTGACTAGTATAAAGAAAATTATTATATACTAAAATGGTATGACAAAAAATCTGTGATGTTTTCTAATTTTTATTTGGAATTACTATGCATTTATTTGTTTTTTACTTAGTTAATATTAAAAATTCATTCCTAATTATTAGGGCTTTTTATGTAGGCTAAATAAGGTATATATCTCGAATTTTTTTTATTTGGCCTTTTAGTCATTTTTTTTTAAAATTTAAGGAAATAGGTCTTTTTGAAGACAATGTGTGAAAGTGCGCCCAGTTGGACATGCTTTCAACCAACTGTCATTTTTTTTAACATTTGCAACTGTAAAATTTTTGAAGGGCCCAATGGTATTTTTTTCCTATAAATAGTAGGCCATTTTTCATTCTTTTCACTTAAATCAAATTCTCTCAATTCTTTCTAAACTCTCAACTCTCTTAATTCTTTCAATTTTCTCAAGTTTTGTTCTAAATTTTCTGATACGCTTGTTTAAAAATATAATATTTTTATTTAATTATTTCGTATATTATTCGTTTCAATTAAATTTTTACAAATGACAGCCTCTCTGATTGGTTTCGATGACAAGCACATTTCCGCTACTGAAGTGATAATGGTAAGATGAAAATTTAAATTTCATTATTTTCCATTGAATAAAATTTAAAGTGTTTTATTTTTGAAAATATTTTAAATTAATTTTTTTCGACATAAATAGGTAGATGATTGTGTTTTGGAGCAGTTGATACATAACCTATCAAAGAGCCCAAATACTGAAATTTACCGTTACTTGCAAGACGCGAGATTCTTGCATCTATCTTGTATGCTTAGGAGCTGTAAACTCGATCCTACACTCATCAGCGTGTTGGTGGAAATATAGAGGCCCGATACATACACTTGCCATCTTCCATGCTTAGAAGTTATGCTTAAAAAGATAGGTTTTTTTGGATCAGTGGATTTGGAAAGTTATGCGATGTGCAGCTTCGATCTCTTACTCAGTGGTCTTGAATAAGGAGGTGGGTAATTCATTCCTTCCGTTGAGGGGCCTACGTCAAGGGGACCCACTAAGTCCTTATCTTTTTTCTTATTTGCGGGGAAGGTTTATCGACTCTCCTTCGAATGGCAGCTATAAGGGGGTGATCTCAAAGGTTTTCGAATAAATAGGCATGGCCCTCTTGTCACTCACTTATTTTTCGCAAATAATAGTCTAATCTTTGGTGATGCAATAGTTGATGTGGCCAGGGTTCTAAAAGAAAAGCTGGAGATTTATGCTCAAAGTTCAGGCCAAGTGATAAACTTTGATAAATCTGAGGTATTTTTCAGCTCGAATGTTAATTAGAATAATAGAGAGGAGTTGTGTTGACTTTTAGGAGTGAATTCGAGTATTAATTCGAAAAAACATCTTGATCTCCCTCCAATGGTTGGCCAAAATAAGAAGAGAGTATTTAAGGAGATTAAAGAGAAGCTAATTAAAAGGGTTTCTAGTTGGAGTTTGAAATTACTTTCAGTGAGTGGGAAAGAAGTTCTAATTAATTAAAGCTGTGTTACAGGCAATTCCCATGTATGCCATGTCTTGCTTCTTGCTACTGTTGTCTTTATGCAAAAAGCTTGAAGCTATAATGGCTCGATTCTAGTGGTAGAAGAAAGCTGATAGAAAGGGATTTCACTAGTGTTCGTGGAAGGCTTTGTCTATTCCTAAAGAAGAGGGGGGAATGGGATTTCAAGATTTGGTAAAATTCAACATTGCTCTTTTAGTGAAGTAGTGGTGGAGATTAATGGAAAATCTTGGTTCGCTAGCAACACGATTGCTCAGAGCAAAATATTTTAATGGGTCCAATTTTTTGAGGGCATCTTTCGGAGCAAACCCATCACTTGTATAGAACAGGGACCTCATTTATTCTAAACCCCATCTTTGGGTGGTTGCTATGGATTTTGTTTCTGATTTGATTTTACAAAACCCCAGTCAGTGGAACGGGGACCTCATTTATTCAACATTTTTTGTGGAGGGAGCAGATCAAATTGTGAGTATTCCTATTCCTATTACTAATCAACTTGATAAAGTGTAACAACCTGTTTTCAGTGAAATTGGAATTATAGTTTCGGATAGAGGTGTTCATGGGCTGGGTTACCCGGCCCGGCCCGAAGGCCGGCCCGAAATGTGGGAGGGTTTGGGCAAAAATATAGGCCCAAAAAATGGGCTTGGATAAAAAATAAGGCCCGTTTGAAAAATGGGCCGGGCCTCGGGTAAGGTATTTTTAGCTTGGGTCCTGCCCGAATTCACTAAAGGACAAAAAAATTTGCACTTTTTTTTTATTTTTGAATGTTATTTTCTTGTTGTTTTCTCCATATTTTGCTACCAATTTACTATTATTTTACTACTATTTTGTTGTTATTGTTTGGATATTGTATAAAACTTATTTTATTGTTAATTTTGTTATTATTTTAAAGGTATTTGTTAATCTTTTTATTATTTTAGAGGCATTTGCTTGTTAAGTTGCATCTTTCTTAGTGTTATTTAAGTCTACATATTTTTTAAAATTTATTTTTAATTTGTTGAAAAATATTTATTTTGATGTTTTTAGTATTTTTAATGTATTATATATATATATATTTAAAAATAATATAAAAATAATAATATAAAAATTAATACAGCGGGTCAGGCCGAGCCTGGGTTTTAGTATTTTTATCCGGGTTGGGTTTGGGTAAAATTTTAAGCCCGTTTTTTGGGCCTAGCCCTACCCGAGCCCAATAAATGGGCATGATTTTTTAGTTGAGCCCGGCCTGAACCCGGCCCGGCCCGGCCCAGCCCATGAACACCTCTAGTTTCAGGACCACAAATTCGATTTCAGAAAAAAATTTAAAATTATTTTTATATATTATTTGATGGTTTATAGTATGATAGTAATGTCATATAAAAATTTCGTAAAAAAATTTTACCGATTATATGTTTAATTTGATAAAGGACCAAATTGCACAAAGTGCAAAAGTTGAGTTCTAATAGTTAAAGGGATTAAATAGCTATGGAATTTAAAATTTGAGGTCCTTATGTGGCAAATAGACCATTAAAAATGCTTAGTGGTTAAGGATGATGATTCATCCATGGAAAATAAAATAAAGAAAAGGATAAAATTGGAAATTAAAATAATAAAAGATGATAAATGATAAAATAAAAATAAAAATATCATCATATTATCATCTTTCCCAAAACAAAAAGCCATGGAAACCTTGATTAATGGCTCTTCGTGAGCTTCCAATTTAAAGGCTCTTCGTGAGCTTTCTGATTAAAAGTTCTATGTGAACTTCCTGATTATGGCTCTGTGTGAGCTTCCCGTTATATAGCACAGATAAGCTTCCTGAAAAGCTCTTTGTGAACTTCCCGATTAATGACTCTTTGTGAGCTTCCTGTTATATGACTCGAGAGAGGATTTCCCGATTATGTGTTTTAATGGGCACTCCCGAATATGAATTGACGGATTGCTAATTTGTACACTTCAAGTGTATTCCTGGGTATCCATCGATATTTCAAATAAAATTCAACGGAAAAATTCTGGCATGAAAATATATGAACACGAAATGAATTATTACACGTATCTGCCTAAAATACATGAAACTTATAATACATGATATATGGAAATATGATATAATGCTATATGAACAAGGATTTTGTTTGATGAATATGTTCATATATGATTATATATTTGTACACCTCGATCGTACTACCCTGTAACCATCGACATTTCGATTAATTTAATAGGCAAAGTTCTGACATGAATTAGTCTAAACTCGAGATGAATTATTATGAAAATGTACTTGAAATACATGGTTATGATTTGTAAATGTTATATGAATACATGATGTGGAAAACATATTTATATGGAAATTTGATTACTGTTGAGCCCATACATATTTCTTGATATTTGAATGAAATATATGACTAACAAGGATGATGAAGATATGTGCTAGGGCTTGTAATCAAATTGGTTGAATGTGTCTTGCATGTTTATCTTGAACATGAATGAATGGTAAGTTAATTACCATCTTATACAAACTTACTAAGCATTTCATACTTACTCTGTTTTATTTTCCCTTGTTCTATACTATTTCGGAGGCTCGTTGGATTAGAAGCTTGGCGGAGATCACTCACACTATCCATCAGCCCATTTCAGTATATATATGGTAAATCAATTACGGTTATAATGGCATGTATAGGTTAATTAGCCATATCGGCATATAAATGCTTTACTTGTAACTAGCCGTTGGAATGGCTTGTGATGGATATGTTTGGTATGTGTTTGAAATGGTTGATTGATAGAAATTATATTGGCATATTGATGATTGCATTAAGTTAGCATATTTGATAAGATATGCATATATGTGAACTTGGTAATTTAAGTAAGTGTGTATACTTGATTATAAGAGGTATTATATCATGTATAGGACTTGATTTTGAGTTGGGTTAAATGACCTATAATAGCTTGTGAATATGTTAAAGTATTGGTGTAGGAGGATGACAAAATGAGGTGAGAAATATGGCTTGGAAAATAACCTATTTTCATCCACACGGGCGTATGTCTCAGCCGTGTGTGACACATGGCCTAGCATATGGGCATGTGACCTAGCCGTGTGAATCCTACATCTTTAAAATGTCAAAACAGAATGCCCAGAATTGATCACACGGGCATATGACTTGGCCGTGTGACCCTTGCACCTATAGAAGACCTAGCACATGGGCATGTGACTTGGCCGAGTGACCCAAGTCAGAGAGTTACATGGCATGTCCCTTGGCCGTGTGAACCACACGGCTTGACCATACAGGTGTATAACCCCTGCACCTAGGAAAAATTTTGAGATTTTGCAAAAAATTTCTCTGAGTACCCGATTTAGTCTCGACTTGTTTCTAATGCATGTTTTGAACCTTGAGGGTTCATATAAGGGACTTTATGTTTGATTTTCGACATGAATACTGTATAAAATGAAATATCTATTTACTTGATCTGTATATTTCGGTAATACTTTATAACCCTATTCTGGCGAAGGATACGGGTAAAGGGTGTTATATAAAGTAGTATGGTCTAGTGATAATTCAGGAATCTATTCAGTGGAAAATGGTTATAAGATGCTCCTAGCATCAATCCCACAATGGTAATCAGCATTCTCTATTTCTCTAAATTTTTCTTCCAACCACCTGCATCGATATTCTAGTTGTTTGGGTAGTTCTACCCTTGCTTGGTCCATTCCTGCCCTATCATCTAGATCAGGAACAATGGGATTAGTCGAATTATCCCCAGGATTGGAACCTAAACCTATTGGGTAGTTCATTGGTGCCGAGGTACCGGCCTGATATTGTTGAGGTATTATGGTAACAAGTATCCTCCGTGGATATGCGTTTGGTTGGGCCTGGACGTTTACCGGGGTAAATCCTGGGGGGTAGGTAGGGTCTTCATTAACATTCCCCGAGTTAACTATATTACTCTTTCCTTTTTCGATTCCTTTAGCCAGCAACTGAGTTAATTGGCTTAACATGCTTCGTTCGGATTCTTGTATTTGATCCCTCATATCTTGTTGTACTTTAGCTAATTGCTCTTGCAATTGTGCTTGCAACTGATCTTGCATGTCTTTCTGCATTTGTTCTAATCTCTCTAATCTTTGATCCATTACTTTGGTTTTGTCGCGGGTACCGTAACGATATTCAATTGGTAGATTCTTGTTAGTTTATAGAGTAACTATCTAATTTTGATTAATTAGGGTCTTTTTAGAAACTTAATGCATATGATGAAATTTGATGCAAATGAATGCAAAAAGAGGCATTGATTCTGATTCAATTTTATTAGAACAACTTTATTAGAAAACAAATTTCTTCACATAAAATGGATTACATATATGGCTTTACTCTAATACTTAAAGCCTTAACTTTTCTAAGAAGCCAAGCTAATTCTCAGCCCTAATCTGATTCTGATTCGTATTTTAAGCTCAGCATGTCGGCTTGAACTGTTGGGGTTTGCAGGTGGTCGGCTACTTTCCTTACTTGAGTCACAACTTCACCCATGATGTAATCTCTATCCTTAATCTAACCTTGAGAGCGTTGGAGTTGCTCTTTCTAGTGTTCATTGTTTGTTTCAAGAAACTCAACTTGAAGTTCACAATTTTGCAATGCGGCCTCGAGCTCTCCTATCTTTCCCTTTAACATTTCTAATTCTGCTACCCGAGCTTTCATCCCTACCTTTTCATTTTGGCTTTTTATCAAATCCCTTTTTAAAGCATCTTCTCTAACCCAAGCATCTTGGAATTTCTTTTCCCACTGATTAGCTCTAATGTTTTCTTCTTTGACCTTTTGCTGCCATTATTCCGATGTTTTACCCAACCCAACAGTCCTTATAGACAAGCGCAGCTTCTTATAATCTGTTTTTAAACTATCCAAGTCTTCTTCAGCCTTATTTTTTCCTTTTCTCATCTTCTCAACCTCTAACTTTTGGACGTCGATATCTAATCCTAGTTGTATATTTTCCTCTTCCAACTGTTCTATCTTTTTCCCTAGTTTTGAACTTCTCTTTTCAAAGTCTTGTTTTATGATCTCTAGCTCAAATGGGATCACTTGTAGGTGTTCTTCTATTGGTCAAGTGTTTTCTTAACTTAACACAGGAATATTGTCGTTGATTCTTTAACCCCACCGCCAACCATATTCAAGGGTCGTCAATAGAGTTGTAGCAAATCTTTTCATTCTGTAGGTTTGGTTCCAAGCGTTCGATATTTCAGAACTTTCTTCTTGTAGTTATCACCCTTGTATGTAAACTCGCACTGAGCCAACCCTTGCGTTGCCGGTATGAACTGCCTCTATCTATACTGTCTCAATAGAGTAGAGGGGCATATCCAATAGCTCCCCACATCCTAAGTAGAGGAACCCAGTCAAAGTCCTCACATCGATACAAAATCTCATCAGGGATCATCCAAGGGGCTCTCCACTAATTCTTTCAATGGAGATTAGTTCTCAGAGAATACTCGATAAAAGACCTTTTCTACCTTCCAAAAGTGGCTATAGAACCATGCTAACAAAAGTTTCGCACCCCCAATAAATCTTCCTTCACTCGCTCTCCAGCATGCATTCAAAGATCTGAAAGTTTAGGCCAAGATTGTCGAGACGAGTGTGACCCTTTTGTCAAGCCAGTTAAAGAAATCTGAAACTACCTCATCTATATGTCTTAATGCTTTGGGAAAATGAACAGCCCGTAAATGCTCAAAGCGAAGACGTCGACTCTTTTCTTTGTATCTGGATGTACCAAGATCGAATCCCGCAAACTTTTCCAAGGGATGTATTTACTATCTCCTTTTTGTTCGATCCGGGCAACAACCCATTGCTTATTCATCTCCGTGATGCTCATTAGCTTTTTTAAGAAAGTCGGGACGTTGGCGGCTCTAGAATAAGCCTTGTTGGCTCAAATCTTTGAGCAACGAAGCAACTTTGTATACTCCTCCACAGTAGGCACCAAATCTACTTTTCCAAAAGTAAAGAAACTCTAGGCGGGATTCCAATATTGAGCCAAAGCTCGAAACAAGTGCTTATCCACCTTGACATCGAGTAAATAAGGTAGATCACCATAGTTATAGTAGAATAACTACTTAGTTTCATCTTCCCATTGGTCTCATATTTCTTTCAACTCTTGGAGATTATACTGAGTCACACTGATGCGAGTGAAATCTCACAATTCTAACACGTACCCCTCCAACAGACTATTACCCCTCTCTAGTTGCGTTTTCTAGGACCATATTTGGATAGTCACATTATCTTCCACTTTATCAAGAAATCCCTTTTCCATGGCAAGCTCTCTATTTAGTAACTAAACGTGAATCAACACCTTTTTAATGATAAAAATGCTATGCAATTATAGTCAAAACAAAACAAGTCAGTACATTTCATACCAAGCTAGAATTCAAAGCAAACAAGAAATAATAAATAGAGTACCTATTCGGGTGACCACTAGGGTTTGGTATGGCCCTTCCTAGGGTGGGCTTTTAAGGCTCATTATATGCGATTTGGTTCTAAAGAAAGGGTACCTGAACCAGCAGATTCTTCGGTCCTCACCCATTATAGGCTCATATGAACCAAGTTCAATTCAGGGGAATACATTTCCCTATGGCTATACGGAGATAAAAATTTCACGAAGACATAGGTATGGATGTGTACCAAAGGCGGTTCACTATCCTATACAGAGGCGAAGACCTCACGAAGGAATAGTTTCTCACTCCCACTTAAGAAGGGTAAAATCGAGCGATTATACAATGGAACATGCGATAAACACACAAAAGAAACTTTTGAACAAAAAAAAAAACAGATGTAATAGATCGCTATACAACCCGAGATATCAAAACATTAAGGACAAAATGCAACAAAGAGGTCATAAATTTAAACCAAATTATCAATTTTTGACAAAAAAAACCAAAAATAATCAACTCGCGGCTTGACTCTCTTATAATGTCCCCAGTGGAGTCGCAAAGTTGTCGAAACCTTTTTTTTTAAATCAACTTTTTATTTTAAAATGAAAATAGGAGTCGCCACCAATCCTTTTTTTATGAGGTGTGATCGGATCACCTCGTAATTTGATCGTTTTAATAAATGGCTTGATTTACTAAAACAACGATTTTAGTCTACAAAATTCAAGAAATGGATTTGGGAGTCGGTTACGTACAAAGAAGGACTAACACCCTCGTAACGCCTAAAATTAGTACCTAATTGATTAATTAATATCTTAACATTGAAAGTTAAAAACTCAAAAAGAATTTAAAATACGATCCCTCTTTGTATTAATGTTATTTTTACTTAAAAATTTCTTGAATAAATCAAAACTTATGTTAAAGACCCTCTCATCTCAAGGTAACAAAATGTCGCATCCCGTAAGTTAGGACACGACACCTCGAATCTTTGAGAATAAGCTTGCCTTTTATTTTTTTTATTTAAATCTCATGTATTTTAATTTTAAAAGGATATTCGGTCATTTAGGTTCAACGAGAAAATCGAAACCCCGTAAGTTAGGATACAACTTCTCGAATCTTCAAATACAAAACATTGCCTATTTTTAAATTTTCCTTTTTGAAAAATAACAAGCATAATATTTAAAACAATGGGTATTTATCTTATTTGAGGTATAGTATAGAAACAACTAATTATATCTAAATATAACGCATGATGTAGCGATGATGAATCAATATAAAATGACTATATAGATAGAATATTGGAATGATAAAATATAAATAAATAAGGGTATACTTTAATAATAATATCATAATCTAAATAAATAGATAAAGTAGCGTAAAACAAAATAAACGAAAAAATGATTGAAAAGACACAACTCAAAAATACCAAAATAATAAACAGGAATAATAAAATAACACATAAAGGAAGTAAAATAAAAGAAAAGAAAAGAAAATGAGATGAAAATATAATAATATGTACAAATATAAACAACATAAGCTTTAAAAATAAAAAAGCAAGACAATAATAATAGATAGATAAATAAACAAACAATAATAATAAGATAAAAAAATCCATGAAAAAGCTAAAATTAAATAAAGGACTTAATTGGAATTAAAATGAAGTTAAAGGGATAAACTATAAATAATAAAATAATTAAAACAGAATCAAGGATTAAAATGAAACGCGCGAAAAGGAATGGGGATTAAACATGAAGTTATACCGATTCCTTTAAACACAATGTTTCATAAGGACTAAAATGAAATAAAAATAAAATTACAGGGTATAAATTAAAAAGGACTAGATTGAAAAACATTTTAAAAGCGGAAGGGTCAGGACCACAAATAACCCATTGGACGCGAAAACATTTTGGTGTAACGCCGCAGACGCATGTCAGACTTCGGGTAGCGAGTGTGTTGCGGAGGCACGAGGAAGGGGGTATGGCGCACATGGATTAGGGTTTAAGTTTTTTTGTTTAAAATGTTTATATGTTGTAGGCTAGAGTTGATTTGGTTTTGGGCCATATTGGGCCATTAGAAATTTGGGCTGTAATATTTTATAATGAAATGTGAACTTTAATATTTTATTTATTATTAGTTTATTTTGGTTATTGTTCTAGGGCGAGGACAAATTTAATCATTTACATATATAAATTTTAAAAATATAAAAAAAATCTCTAATGAAAAATAAAAAAATAAAAACTATAAAATTTTAGTTTATTAATCAATGTTTTAATTGTTATTTTAGGAAGAAATTCAAAGTAACGTGTCAATTTTCTTCTTCCCGTTGTTAGTTAATAATTTTAAACGGATAAAAGTCAAGTAAATTATTTAATTTACTTTTTAATTTTTAAAATTATATCTAATGTAATTTTTTTATTATATTACATAGTTCAATTATGCATGGAGTAATTATATTAAATAGTTCATTTTCCATCAAGGATCGTCATCAGTGATCTATTTAGTACCATTGGATTTCATTGTTTAATGTACTCGGCTTAGAAAAAGTTATGTAAAAAAACCAATAAAAGTTGGTCAGTTAATATATATTTTTTAATAAAATTGAGAATGTCGTTAAAATATATGCATTTTGAATTCATCGGTGATTGACCGTAAAAACGCTTACTCCCATTGTTTAACTAAGATGGGTGAATGTACAAATTTTCACTTAATTTGAAAGAATGATTAATTAATAAATGAAATAGCCGGTAGTTTTGATTACGATCTCGATTGAAGTGGCTGGATAGAATTCCTGCGAAATCAATATAGATAGATCCTAAATATATCTATATTGTTGTAAATGAATGATTAAAACAAAAGATGTTATTGATTATACATCATAAAATATGTACTTTTAGCCATAAAGGGATGCTGCATTCTATCATTCATTGTACCATAATAAATGCATAAATTGCATAAATAGGGATGATACCATATAACATATGGGTATAAGAATCTCATAAAGCATGCTAATGGTTTTTTATGTATTTAGTCATCCATAATATGTTAACACTTCTCTTTGGTTAAGTATTCCCTCTAAATATGTATAGTTAATAATGTAAATTTATCATTCATTCATTTATTATGTTTTTTAATTAAAGCAGTGAATTGAATCCCTACAAAATAAGTATTCGATAGGTTCATTTGAATTGCCTAATCAAACAACTCCATTTTAAGCTCTCCTTAATTGCATTTTTAAGTACCTCATATTTCATACATGTTTTAATTTAATACAACATTTTTTTGAAATAAGTCTATGTTAGTGATTTGGATTAAGACATAATATCTTACATATCTCCTTGTGTTATTACTATTTTAAATTTAATAAAAAAATTTTAAATTTTAATTAATGTTGATTTATTCAACTTAACAAACGAATATAAATAAACAAAGATCCAACTCATAAACTATTTATTTACAGCCTTAAATTTACAGAATAAAAAATTTAGATTAATTAATCATATTATATACATTGATATATAAATTTGAGCATAATATAAAAATTAGAATTGAAATTTGACTTAAATCTATTTAGAACACTTAAGTAACCATAGTATAAACATAATATTTTAAATTGTGTTATTAATTTATTATTTTAAATTTTAAATTTAAATTCATTAATTTTTATATTTAGTTTTAAGGTTAAAATTTTCATAGAAAATTTAATTTAAATAATATTTTTTTATTTATCCTTAAAAGTATATAGTTTAAAATTTAAATTTCAAAAATAAAACATAATATAATATTTATCATAGAAATAAAAATTATTTAATTAAAATAAATGTTTTAAAGGAAAATAATATTTAACTTAATGTTAAAATTAAGTTACATAACTTACATAACTTAAAAGAGTATAGTAAACATAATATTTAACATAATTGTTAATTTTTGTCTTTTTAAGTATAGTAAACATAAATGTGATAAAAAACACAAATTTATAAATTAAAACAGTATAATCAAAGGGCTAAAATTTAAAGTTAAAATTTAAATATGATAATCATAACTTACATAAACATTTAAAGTTTATGATTATCATAACTTACATAAACATTTAAAGAATAAAAGAAAAAAACTTTAGATCATAACTTAGATGACTTGCATAACTTACATAAATATATATCATATCATAACTTACACAACTTACATAACTTGCATAACTTACATAAATATATATCATATCATAACTTACATAACGTATAAATAAACAACTTACCTGAATTAGTTTACACCCATTAGATACTTGATACTTGATAAGTATTATCTATTTTAGTACAATGACATGATTTAAATCAATTTAGAACACTTAAGTAACTGTAATTTATTATCAACTTTAGACTTCAAGAACTACAAAATGGATAAGAGTTGGATGAATTTGTTAAGGGTAAGCAACAACTATCGAAATGGAGTACAAATTTTTCTAAATTTTGCATTTCAAAATGTAAGCCAAGAGAATATGATTCTTTACCTGTGTAAGAAGTGTGGTAACATCAATTGGCATATTCGTGAAGTTGTCTACGAACATCTAATTGTTGACGGCTTTATTCAGGGGTATAAAAAATGGATTTTCCATAGAGAGTGTACACCTCGTAGATACTCTTCAACGATTAATCCGGCTTATCCTCATAATGCTTACCATTAGTCTATTAGAGAAGATGACATGAAAGGTATGTTGCGGGATGCATTTAATATGTGCAGTCATGGTTTGCAATCGTTTTCACCAGAAACTATTGCATCCAATGGTTGTGATATTGATGGAAATGCTTTTACCAAAATGGGAAGAAGTGTACATGATGAAGAGCCAAATGAAGAAGTGGAAAAGTTCTACAAGTTACTTAATAAAATGAATGAAAAACTTTATTAGGGATCAAAAATTTCAAAAATATCCTTTTGTATTCATCTTTTTCACTTAAAATGTTTGGGAGAGTGGACCGGAAACTCTTTTACACTATTGTTAGATTTTTTGAGAGATATGTTTCCATTTGCAAAAATCTCTCATTCATGCAATGATATGAAGAAAATGATAAAAGATTTAGGCCTTGGGTACGACAAAATTCATAGTTTCCCAAATGACTGCATGTTGTATTAGGGTGATTAGAAAAACCAACAGTCTTGTCATGTTTGCGGTAAATCTTGTTGGATGAATAGGAATACAGGAGATGTGAATGAGGATAAAAGTGAGGCACAGTCAAGAAAGAAGCCAATAAAGATTTTGTAATATTTTCCACTAATATGGATGAGGATGAAGGTGAGGTACAGTCAAAAAAGAAGCCAGTAAAGATTTTGTGATATTTTCCACTAATACCAAGGCTTCAAAGGCTTTTCATGTCATCAAAAACAGCCGAGTCTATAAGGTGGCATCATGATCAACAAATCGGTGATTGATTATTAAGGCATCCTGCGGATACTTTAGCTTGGAAATCATTTGACAGTAAATTTCCAAGCTTTGCCAGTGATCCTCAGAATGTGAGGCTTGGGCTAGCATCTGATGGATTTAATCCTTTTAAAATCATGAGTACTTCTTATAGTACTTAGCCTTTAGTGCTTGTTCCTTACAATTTGCCTCCATGGATTTGCATGAAGCAATCTTCTTTTATCTTATCTATGATTATCCCTAGAGAGAAAGGCCCCAAAAATGATATTGACATTTATATGCAGCCACTTATTGAAGAGTTGAAACAATTATGGGTGTGTGTTGAAACATATGATGTCTTGATAAAGGAGAACTTTTATTTACGTGCAGCTTTGTTGTGGACTATTATCTAGTTGGAGTACCAAAGGACGTTATGCTTGTTCTTGTTGTGCGACGTAAACATGTTCGAAGTGGTTCTATAATAGGAAGAAGTTTTCTTATATGGGGCATCGTCGGTGGTTAGATGGAAATTATAGATTTAGATTTCAAAGGACTCTACTTGATGGTACTTAAGAGTTTAGAGAAGCTCTTGAGCAGACTATTGGATCTAAAATCTTGTTCATGTTAAAAGATATCAATTTCAGTTATGAGAAAATGAATCAACCACTCAACACGCAAACAAGGAGAAGACCGAGAGAGGAGTATGTTGGCGATGTTGACCGGCAGATTGATGATGAATTTGATGAAGAGGATGATCCAAATGAGGCGGACTTATGGAAAAAAAGAAGTATTTTTTTGAGTTTCCTTATTGGGAGCATTACATTTCACGACACAATCTTGATGTCATGCATATTGAAAAGAATGTTTGCAAGAACATCATTGGGACAATTCTGAATGTCGATAGAAAATAAAAAGATAATCTTCAAAGTTTACTTGATTTAGTTGACATGGGAATTTGGCGTCATCTTCAACCTCAATTACTTCCGAATGTAAAATCTCGGTTGTGCATTCTATTTTTGCAATGTCGAATAAAGAAAAAGAAGTGTTCTGCACAGTGTTGAAGGATATAAAGGTTTCAAATGCGTATGCATCAAATATATCTCGATGTGTGAGTTTTAAAGATCAAATATTATATTCCCTAAAATCACATGATTATCACATCTTGATGCAAGATTTACTGCCAGTTACTTTACAGTGTTGTATGTAAAAAAAGGTGACGTCTTGTATAATTGAACTATCCAATATAATGAAAGCTAATTGTGGCAAAGTTTTGATTGTTGAAGAACTTGAGAAAGTACAAGATCGATCCGCCTTGACTTTATGCAATTTGGAGAAGATCTTTTCACCTTCTTTCTTCACTATTATGGTGCACTTGCTAATCCATCTCCCTCATAAAGCAAAACTTAGTGGACATGTTTTCTATCAGTGAATGTATCCTATAGAGAGGTGCTAATTTATTTGTAAAGTTTTCATTCATTCATGAATATTCCTTTAGTTACAACTTTTGATAATGTTGTATATAGTGTTTAGGTTCCTATGTAAATTGAAGTCTTATTGTCGTAATAAGCATTATCCATGTAATAGCCTGATTTTCAGTGGTGTCAAAAAATAGTGGTTTAAGACCACCAAATCCAACGAGTAAGCTCGTAGATTTTAATATTTAGTATTTACGAGTTAAATGTGATTTTAGAAGGATTTTTGCATTAGTAAATTATGTTTTATAACGATTTATTAGGTCAAGCAGTTTAGAAAATGAGGTATCAAGACCTTGATTCTATAAACTGGGTCATAAATATTTATGGAGTGTCATTAAGGTAGTATTAAAGTTTCGTTAGAAAATTTTAACGTTTTGATAGTTAATTAATTAAAAAGGACTAAATTGAAAAAGGTCCAAAACTTTCTAATTAAAGAAATAGCAATTAAATAGCCTAAATAGTAAATATGAAGGACTTAAAGAGAAAAAAATTCCTAAACAAGATGGTGAGGCGGCATAAATGTAGAAGAAATAATAAATTAGTGTGAACTAAGGGCAAAATGGGAAATTTTGTAAAATTAAATAAACAAATCAGCAATTAAAAGAGTTTCTAGGCAATTCTTCATAATTCTTAGCTAAAAACACCATAGGAGGGTCCCCAAAAGCTGGTTTTCATATTTTTCTTCATGTGAGTTCAATTCTTGCCTTTTGCTTGTAATTTTTGTGTTTTTAAGACTTTTACAATTAGGTCCAACTAGCTATTTCATTAGTTTTTAATTTTATTGAAAATTTTGAAAGTTACCGTTGATGAATACTGGATGTTTTTGATGAAATAATATGGATTTAGAGCTTTAATTCTGTTGTATGATGACTTTACATAGTAACTTTGTTAGATATTAATTTTAGGACCAAATTGTGAAAAGGTTAAATATTAAGGTTTGATATTAATTTTTTTATCATCAATGGCTATATGATAGCCTAAAATATTTAGATAAATTACCAATTGAGAAAAAATTGTTCATTTGATAGACTAATTAGTTAAGGGACTAAATTGAAAAGGTTGTAAAAATTGGGGTAATTGTGTAATTTCAAAAAATTGGGGGGTATTAATTGTGAAGTGAATTGGGATTGAAATATATGCTAATGAATAAATAATTTTATATTTTAGATCAAGAGCCCGTAGACACTCGTAAAAAAAGAAAATTGGCATAATAATCCCTAAACTTCTGCAAATCTTACAAATTAATCTAGGTAAGTTCGTACGGTTAAACTTTAATATTTATATTGAATTGATGAATGGTATTATATATTTACTCTGTGGTTGAAAATAAATATTGTTAAAGTTACAAAATTGAATTAAATGTTCAGATTAAATGGAACGTGAGATATGAGTATATTCGGCAATCAATGAATTGACGACATTGGAGGAATTGACGGCAAATAACCCAAGTAAACTGAGGCCAGCATTTGTTGCAAATTTTCATGTTTACTTTCTGTTTATCTCTTAAGAGCTTCTGTTTAACTCATATGAGTTTTCGATCAGTTCTATTGAGCTTCTATTTAAGTCTGATGGGTTTCCATTCAGCTCTTATAAGCTTCTGTTCAACCCTTGTGGGTTTTTTTAACACTTATGTGCTTCTGTTCAGCCTTCGGGCTTCTAAAAACAATGTACTCTTATCCGTAAGTCGTTTACGTAATTGAAATTGAAAGATTTATTGTTTATTATTGATATTGATTTGAAAGAAGCGTGTTCATCGATTAAGGTTGTGATTGACAAGGAGATTGCATGAATAATTTGCTTATTTGATTTATTATATTAAGTTTGGTGAGATTTACGTTTAACCCATCAGATTTTCCAAGCTTCATTAAGCTTACTTGTGTTGTTTAATGTCCTTGTAGATTAACGTGAGGTCGGGAGATCAGATCAACACATCAAGTCACACTATCCAGCCTATTCCGATAGTTTTTGTACATTCAATAAGATTTATATGGCATGTATAGGGTTTGTGTAGATTTAATCAAAGTTTTTCTTGTGTAAATATTAATAATTATAATTTTTCTTATATATATATGTTGGGTTAGAAGAGAGACATATTGGTGATGTTGATGTGAATGATGTAGGTTTATTGTATTCAATTTTGTGGTTAACTTTAGTATACAAGTTAGATGGATTAAATAGGTAAATTTAGGTTTTTGAATATAGGTAATGTTATCTTATGTTTAAAACATGGTTTTGGATTGTTTTGAATGCTTGGTTGGGAGCTTATTGATGTGTGAAAATGTTATGTTTAGAGTGCTACCTAAAAGGATGAGAAGAGTGGCCATGAAATGACCTATTTTCATCCAAACGGGAAGAGACACGGGCGTGTGTCTCAGCCGTGTGTGACACATGGCCTAGCACATGGGTGTGAGGTCTGGCCGTGTGTCCCCTACATCCTTAAAATTGAGAAACAGAATACTCAAGTAATTTCACACGGCCTAACACACGGGCATGTAGCTTGGCTGTGTGACCCCTACACCTTAATTTCACAAATGAATATGCTCACACGGTCTAGCACACGGGTGTGTGGCTTGACCGTATGACCCAAGTCAGAGAGTTACACGAGTATGGACACAGGCTAGGACACGGTCGTATGCCTCACATCAAATGCCCACATGGCTTAAGACACGGGTGTATCTTTTGGCTGTGTTAGCCACACGGGCGTGTGTTACCTACACGTAACGAAAATTTTGAAATTTGGCGAAAAATTCTTTGAGCTTCCGATTTAGTCCTGATTCATTTCTAACGTGCATTTTAGGCCTTGAGGACTCATATAAGGGACAATATTAGTGATTATGATTAATTTCTTATATGTATGTTAAACGATACGATATATTTGTATTTGACTGGAAAAGTCCAGTAATGTTCCGTAACCCTGTTTCGGCGACGGATAAGGGTTAGGGGTGTTTCAATCCAAAAGGATCAATTACTGAAGGTTACTTGGATGAGGAGTGTATGGCTTTCTACTCTAGATATTTAGAAGATGTTGAAACAATACTGAATAGACCAAGTAGAAATGTTGGGCTCACTAATCATAACTTAGCCGAAACTTATTTTCGAAGTTATGGAGAACCAATCGGTAAAGTTGAAATTACATACTTAGATGATAAATCTTGGTTACAAGCATGTCGATATGTTCTTTTTCACCACGATTCAATTGAACCATTACGCAAGTAAGTTTTAGAATTTGATAAATATTTATCTTTTTAATTTGTTTATCTTCTAACCAAGTAATCCACTTTTTAACATAGTGAGCACAAACAAGTCTTGAGATCTCGTTCACGCTTCCGAAGATTACAACATCGAGATATTCATAAGTTATTCACAGAATATTTTCATGAATGGTTAAGGCAAACGGTATGCAACTAAAGTTTTCTTTGACAAATAATAATGTTTTCGTATAACATTTATAATTAATCAATTTACTTTCGATTCAATAGGTTTGAAGTGGAAAGGATGTCAATGACGAAATTAAATGGCTTTCCCAAGGTCTGAATAGAGTAGTAAAAAGATATACTGCCTTCCTCATTAATGGATTCAAGTTTCATACAAAATCTCGCGAAAGATTGAGGAGGACTCAAAATTGTGGAATAGTTGTTAATTCTTCAATTACAAGTTATGCTAGTGCTAGGGATAGTAATCTTGTTGAGGGAACTTCTTAATGACATTATTAAGTTGGATTACTATGGAAAACGGAAGGTTGTCTTATTTCGATGTGATTGGGTTGATGTTAATACTGCTCGCGGAACTAAAAAACATCAATTTGGTTTTACAATAGTGAACTTCTCTCGATTAATTCACATTGGACAACAATTGATAGACGAGCCATATGTATTTTCTTCTCAAGTTAAATAAGTTTTTTACTCGAAAGATCCAATTGATGAGGGTTGGTACGTTGTACTGGACCCCCAGAGACTTGTTTGACATGGGCAATGGAATTAGAGATGACATCGATGAAAGATCAGAAACTTTGCCTTTTCCAGAACAAAACTTAAATGAAACTATGCCTAGTACTAGTACATAATTTCAATGGGTTTGCCAGGATGTGGATGAAGATATTTATGAATCATGATGTAGTAAGATTTTACGATTTTTTAATTATATGTAATATTATAATTTAAATCTTGATCTTGTTAAATATTTCAACTATTTTATATGTACTATTATTGTTGTAATTAGTTACTAATATTTCAACTATTTTATGTGTATTGCAGATAAAATGCCTAGAAGAAGATTGTGAAATCTAAGTATTATTCAAAATCCTCCAAATTCGGAAGAAACAAATAGTGAACAATAGGCTGCCATTGGATCTTCGAATGTTCCAAATACAACCGACGAACCTGCAGAAATTCAAAGTAATGTTAACTTTAATTTACATGCATGTTGACTTTTATTATTGATTTTTGTTTCAAATTTTTATATTATAATATACCATTTTTTAGCTGAAAGTGGTAGGAGGCGCAAAACTTGAGGATGTACACTATTAAAAGACTTATACGAGTTAAATTTTATCGAGTGTGTTAAAGTAGCTAGAAACAGTCAGGGTCAGCCTATTGGATTGAAAGCTCGACTTTTAGCAGGAGACTTGGGCATTATAGCACAAAATGCCAATTTGTTGCCTATCAACTATGAGTCATGGCATCATATGCCTAGTAACAAAAATCATGCTCTCGATAATATTAAGGTAATAATGTGAATGTAATTTATAATACTTTTTGTTTAAGTTTCATTTATATTTACTTTCTAAACTTGTGTTATTTGCAGGAGAGATTTGCTTTAGAGGTCTCGGATAATTATGTGAAGAAGGCATTAGGAAAAAAATGGAGAGACCATAAAAGTTCTTTAAAGAAGGAATATTTTAAGAAAAATATAACCCTCGAAGAGAAATTGCGAAATGTCTCGCCGGGAATGCTGAGGTACCAATGGGAAGATGCAGTTAGATTTTGGAATTCAAAGAAAGGAGAGGTATTACGTACTTCCAAACTCTTATAATTATTTTAGTTTATAGTATTTACTATATATGTAATAATAATTTCATAAAGTAGGATCGTAAGCAACTTGGAACTACAAGTAAGCAAATATGTCAAAAAGATTTGCTTGTATAGTTGATGACGAGGTATTTTGAATTTTTTAATTGTGTCAAATATTAATTACTTTCTACTAAATAATATTTTTCCTACTATATTGTAGGAACTGTCGTCTGGTCAAAAATTTAGACGCCTTCAGCTTTTTGACATTACACATAGAAAGAAAAGATAGATCTCCTATGACTACTAAAGCTATAGAAATTATGGTATATTTACTTAATAAAATTTGAATTATTTTAAATATTTATCATGTTTAATTATAATGGTTTAATTCGTCGTTTGTAATGCAAATAATGTTAAGTTATGCTGCATTTGTTTTGATTATATATTTCGTTTCTAACTCTTTGATTGATATATTAGGAGAAACTAAAGGATAAAAAGGTAGAGTATGAAGCAATCGCTTCAAGTGATAGTTCTGTTAATCTTTACAACATTGATAACTGAATTATTACTAAATTTTTGGGTCCGAAAGGTATGGTCAGGTTCGATTTCAATGATCTTTTGTTAACCCAACCCAATATATTGGATCCAGCTCGCAACAATAAATGTCTTCAGGAATCAGGCTCAAGCTGAAGTTCAGAGGTTAAGAGACCAGATGGCTCAGATGTGAGCAAGCACAGTTGAGCAAATTGCTCAACTTAAAGTGAAGGCAGCATTGAGAGAAGCAGAGGCTTAAAGAAAATATGAAGAACCCTAGCTACAACTTAAAGCGAAGGTAGCAGCGAGGGAAGTAGAGGCAAGCAAAAAATATGACAAACTCTAACTACAGCTTCAAAATATGATGAAAATGTTTCAGCAGTCGCAGAATCCGTCATCTTAGACGTTTGTTTTCTTATTGTGAGAATATTTTAACAATATAAATTTTTAATATAATATAATTTTGTTATTTCATTTATTAATTTAGATCATATACATGTTTCTTTCGTTGGATTTGAAATATCATTTATATTTGCAGTTTTTTGTTGAATTTAAAGTATCTTTTAGATTTTCAGTTTTTGGTTGGATTTGATATAGAGAAAATTATGTTGACAATTCGAGTTCAATATGAATGAAAATGGGTTGGTAAAAATCTGCTAAAGTTAGTGGCATTTTCCCACAAACGTCACCAAAGAACATGACTTTTAGCAACGCTTTTACTAAAAACGACGCTAAAATCATGACCTTTAGCGGCGTTTTTCAAAAAAGCGCCGCCAAAGGTCATGTTCTTTAGTGGTATTTGTGGGGGAAAGCGCCGCTAAAGGCTATGCTTTTTAACGGAGTTTGTGGGGAAAGTGCCGCTAAAGGTCATTGTCTATAGCAGGGCTTGTGGGAAAGCGCCGCTAAAGGTTATGTTCTATAGCAGCTTTTGTGGGAAAAGTGACACTGGTCATGTTCTATAGCGGCGTTTATGGGAAAAGTATCACTAAAGGTCATGTTCAATAGCAGTGTTTTTTCACATAAACACCGTAAAATTTAGCGGCGCTTATCAAAACACCGCAAATTGTTTTAGAGGCGCTTCCCCAAAAAAACGCCGCTAAAAACCTATTTTCATGTAGTGTTTGTCTATTAGAGTGTGGGATTTAATCTTTGGAAATGTATTTCAAAACTTTCATGGTCTTATGGGTATCTAAAGAAATTGTCAAATTATATTTTCATAACATGTCCCATGTCCAACAAGTTAGGTATAATTTTTTTCTCTTATATATTTTCACTAACTATTGTATTTTTAATCTTTGTAGGTTTTGAGAAACTGTCAACAAAATTAGATAAATTAGAAATGTTTGATTTAAGTTACAATTATTATCATCTTATTCTTTATAGAAAAAATGAGAATTGTGAGCTATAAAGCTTGAGATGTAACACCCCTCTCCCGTACTCAACGCCGGAATAGGGTTATAGAGCATTACCGAATATATAATACAATTACACATACATTTCACATACATTTTCAAGTTTCAAATAATCATCATTCATCCACATACATATCGTCCCTAAATAAGCCTACGAGGCCTAAGTATACATCCGGGAAGGTTCGGGACTAAACCGATAACTTAGGAAATTTTTGGAACACTTAGAAAATTTTTGCAAAATACAGGGGACACACACCCATGTCATAGGCCTTTTGGACAATCGAAATGGGATCACATGGCCGTGTCCCAGCCCATGTCTGACCCCGTGTAACTCTCTGACTTGGGTCACACGGCCGACACACGCCCATGTGGTTAGCCTGTGTGCCCTAAAAATGACCACACACACCCGTGTACTAGGCCGTGCCAAACCTATAGGGTATACTGACTTATGTCACACAGCCAAGTCACATGCCCGTGTGCTGGGTTTTGTGGAGCATACTGACTTGATTTAATTTCAACACTAGGGGACACACAGCTGTGCAACCTGACCATGTGTCACACACGGCTAAGACACGCGTCCGTGTCTTTGCCCGTATGGACAAAAATAGGCTATTTACCAAGCCATTTTGCCACCCAATTTGTATACTCCTACACCAAACCAAATGGCCCCAAAACATAGCATATATAGGTACTCATCCAATCTCAATCAAACATAAAACATACCATTTCAATACCAACAACAACAAGACTCACATGTATCACAAAATGTTATTGCATTTTATACCAAATTCACATTCCCAATTCAACTACATAGCCACTTTCAAACATGCATCAATTTGTCTAAACACACAAGCATACTTATTCTTAATTCATCAACCAATTGGCATCCACAATACCTATTATTAACAAGAATCACATGTATCCATCATCAAGTTCACACATAAGACATATGCACAAATATATATACACAACCAAACCAAAAAAATTAAGCCAACTTACATGGCTAAATTCATAGTTAACATATATACCAAAATGACCAAACTCCTATACATGCCATATACTCAAAATATTTAAGTTCAAAAGTACCAAAGTGATAGTAGGATAGTGTGATGAAGTTTCTGACGGTCCCTGAATCCGAGCTAGCTTTGAAATCACTATAAAACATGGAAAATAAATAATGTAAGCTATAAAGCTTAGTAAGCTCATATGAAGTTAATAAGCAAATCTCACCATTTAATTTACTATTCAAATCATACATATAACATACCACATAATAATTAATCAAAATGTTAACATGTATTCATTCATCTATATAACCATGAGTTCACTTCTTTCATAAGTTCGATGCATATACAGTTTCTGTACATACCTGTTTTGATACGTATCTATTCT
Organism: Gossypium longicalyx; assembly: GCA_025698465.1. Classification (NCBI taxonomy): domain Eukaryota; kingdom Viridiplantae; phylum Streptophyta; class Magnoliopsida; order Malvales; family Malvaceae; genus Gossypium; species Gossypium longicalyx. The sequence goes on from CM047000.1 coordinate 13,505,689, forward strand.
CACCATTTCATATCTTCGATATACCAGTTGAACCATTTGGAATATAAGCCGGATACTTGAGAGTCTCGTACCCTAAGTGCCAATATCATTGCCCGAAGCCAACTTAATGAATCTCGCACCCGAAGTGCCAATATCATGGCCTGAAGCCAACTCAATGTATCTTGCACCCGAAGTGCCAATATCATGGCCAGAAGCCAACTCAATGTAACCCCTAATGACATGTCATTTGTATCCTACTTTATTCCTAAGGTTCAACCGGGATTTCCAATGCTGAATCTTCGTTGGATGTGTCTGCAAGGTCGTAATTCACAATTTAGGAAATATTCAAGCATTTAAAATACAATACAGATAATGCTTATTACATACGAACTTACCTCAGATACAAAAACGGCGAAACAAGTCGATCAATCCAAAACCTTGTTCTTTCCCCGATCTAAGTCTGTATTTCACTTTTCTTGATCTATAACATCAAATTTCGCTTATTTAATAATCTCTCTATTCAAAAAGTCATTTTACACTTTTGACCACTAACGTTTCACTTTTTTACAATTTAGTCCTTATTTCATAATTCACAAATTTATGCAATTCAAACACAACCCATGCTAGCTGAATTTCAATTAGGTCCCTAGCAGTCCATATCTTTAATTTATTTCACAATTTAACCACCAAATTTCAACATTTTACAAATTAATCCCTAATTTGCATTTCACTAAAAATCACTTAACAAAACTTGTATAACTATCATCAAACATTCATAATCTATCATTAATCATTTAAGCTCATACATATTGATCAATGGAAACATCCTAAACCTTTGAAAATTTTGCAAATTAGTTCCTATGTAACACCCCTAACCCGTATCCGTCGCCAGAACAGGGTTACGGAACATTACCAAAGTTTACAGAATAATTACAGATATTTCACATCATTTGCTATTCATTTCCGATACTAATCATATTGTCCTTTGAATCGGCGCTCGAGGTCCAATATAAACATTAGAATCAAATCGGGACTTAATCGGGATCTTAGAAAATTTTTCATGAAATTTTAAAATTTTTCCTAGAAGTAGGGCTCACACGCCCGTGTGGCCAAGGGATACACCCGTGTGACCCTATGACACGCCAGTACATCAGGCCGTGTCCTACCCCGTGAAACTCTCTGACTTGCATCACATGGCCAAGTCACACACCCGTGTACTAGGCCATGTTACCCACACGGCTGAGACATACGCACATGTCTCTGGCCATGTACTCAGTTTTGAGCATTCTATTTCTAAAATTTAAGATGTAAGGGACACACGGCCAGACTACATGCCCATGTGCTAAGTCGTGTGTCACACACGGTCAAGACATAACTTGTGTCTACCTGTGTAGACAAAATAAAGCCATTTCCAAGCTTTATTCTTCACCCTTTTTAGCCTTGCACCTACACCAACACTTATACACAATTTATCACAGTCACCAACCATATTTTCACACCAAAATTTAAGTCTTATACATGTCAATTTATACTCATATTTATCTACTATGTTCATATTTGTGCATATTGTATCAAATATGCTAATTTAATACATATCTCATTGTGATTTTTATTAATCAATCATTTTCAAACATATACCATGATATAGTCTTCTATACATAAACACCAAAATATGTTCATAACTAGCCATTCCAATAGCTAGTCATTAACAAATATTTACATGCCATTCCTTGGCCAATTTAACCTATACATGTCATTATAACCACAATTATTTTACCTTATATATCAAATTGAGTCGATGAATAGTATGAGTGATCTCCGTCGAGCTTCCAATCCAACGAGCTTCCGATTTACTATAGTACAGGGAAAAATAAAATAGAGTAAGCATATAATGCTTAGTAAGTCCGTATAACTTAATAATTAACTTACCAACTATTCATATTAAAGATAAACATGTAAATCACAATCAACCATTCGGTCCCAAACCCTAACACATATTCTCATCACCCTTGTTAGTAACTTATTTCATATAAACATCAAGAAACACATATATGAGCTCAACAATATTCGGATTCTCATACACATATGTTTTTCATATCATGTATTCATATAACATATATACAAATTATTTCCATATTTTTTAGGTATATTCTATAATAATTCATCTCAATTTTTAGTATATTTCATGTCAGAACTTTGCTCATTATTCAACTGAAATATTAATAATCACACAAATAATACACTTGAGATGTACAAATCTATTCTCATAGATGAATGTATTCATCAAACAAATTTCCATGTTCGTATGTCATAATTTCATACTTCCATATTTCATATAACATCATTTTCATGTACTTCAGGTAGATGCATGTAAAAACCCTTTTCTTTTCATGTTAGGATTTTACCCGTTAAATTATTAAAAATATCGATGGATACTCAAGTAGTACACACAAAGTGTACAAGTCAATAAATTCGTCAATTCATATCCAGGAGTACCCATTAGGGCACTTAATCAAGAAACACACTCTCGAGCCACATATCATATAACAGAATTACCAGTCCAGGCTAAATCCTTTCTGTAACATATGCTTAGAAGAGCTCAATTAGGATTACCTGTCCATGCTAAATCCTAATTGTAACATATGCTTGAGAGGGATTATATCAGGATTACCCGTCCGGGCTAAATCTTATCTGTAATAAGGTCAATAGGATTACTCGTCCGAGCTAAATCCTGGCAGCAACAAATGCAGGACCTCATTCATTTTGAGAAATCACATATCCATCAATTTTTCATTTATTCAAACAAAATTTGACATTTATCAAGAAATTTTCGGGTATGTGATCAATCTTATATGTTTATGCATTTATGCAATTCAAATGTTCACTTTCAACTCAAGCATAAAAATAACATTTTTATCATTTATCACTTATCGGGTATTATCATTTATTTCAGGCACTTTCATTTATCGGGCTTAAATGAATATGTTATCATTTCACATATTTATGGCATTTATACAATTTCCATACACAACATTCAATTCAAGCATATAAACATATACAATTTAGTTATACGAACTTACCTCAGTAAGTGTTCGTGTACATAAAGTCTACTAATCCAACATTTTCTCCTTTCCTCTTTCTAACTCCATATTCGGTTTATCCGGATCTATACGAGTAAATTTAACATCAATTTAATGTAATTCATACTCAATTTAGTCCAATTTACACTTTAAGCAAAATTATCATTTTGCCTCTAAACTTTTAATAAATGATGATTTCGTCCGTAGACTCGGAAAATAAAATCCATGTAATTTAATCCTTGTTCTGAGCCTAAATTTTTTTTTCATGTAATATTTACAGCCCATAAATTTCATAAAAATCAGAATTTTTCCATGGATTTCTCATTTTTACAATTTAGTCCCTAAATCAAGTTTTCATCAAAACTCACTTTGTAAAAGTTGTTTATCTATCAATAACCTTTCATTTTCTACCATAAATTTCATAATTTCAGCATATTCATCCATGGTAAAAATTCTATACTTTGATATCTTTTCAAATTGATCCCCAAAATAAATAGATTAAACTACCCTGATCTCAAAAATATAAAAATTACTAAAAACGAGGCTTGAATACTTACCTAATTTGACCAAGAAAGCTTGTTTTCTCTTTCCTAGGATTTCCATGCAAAATATTTGGGGAAGATGATGATAAATGATGATCTTTTCATCTTTTATTATTTATCACCTTTATTTTTTATTCTTCCAATTTTGTCCTTTTCTTTAATTTTATTTTCCATGGATGAATCATCATCCTTAATGACTAAGCATTTTTAATCATCTAATTACCATATAACGACCTCCAATTTAAAGTTCTATAGCTATTAGAACTCAACTTTTGCACCTTGTGCAATTTGGTCATTTATCGATTTATGTATGTAATCGGTAAAATTTCTTTGCGAAATTTTCACACAACATTGTTATCATATTATAGACCATAAAATAATATTAAAATAAATTTTCTTTCTAGAATCAGATTTGTGGTCCCGAAACCACTGTTCTGATTTCTCTAAAAATGGGCTGTTACATCCTAGGCTAGCTAGACCTAATTGCAACAATATCAAAAACATAAAAATCATTAAAAACGGAACAAAAATAGACTTACATGCTCAAGGAGATTAGGTCGAATGCTTCAAACTCTTTTCATGGTTTTTCTATGCCCTAGTTTCAGTTAGGAAGATGATAGATGAATAAAATTACTTTTTGTTTTATTAATTTATCATTTAATTAGCCAAATTACTTATTTAACCTTACTTTAAACATTAAAAATTTACATAAGTGATGTCCATATCTGTCCACTTACTTAATAATGGTCTATTTATAACATAAAGACCTCCACTATTTAATTTCATAGCTATTTGACACCTTTAACTATTAGAACTGCACTTTTGCACTTTACGCGATTTAGTCCTTTTTATCGAATTAAGCATTCAAACAATAAAATTTCTTAACAAAAATTTCACACAACTATACTATCATGCTTTAGAAATTAAAATAATAATAAAATAATTATTTCAACTTTAGATTTTTGGTCCCGAAATCACTGTTCCAATTTAACTAAAAACGGGTAGTTACATGAGATGCTTGATTTAAGTGTAAATTTCTTCAACAACACCATACCCTCATTCCTTGCTTTACTCTCAAATTTGAATTTTTTCAATATCAAATCTAATAGATTGGAAGGAGCTATACACATTAAAGGTATTTTTACTTCGTTTTATGCTAATTCTTTTAAGCCTTTGTTTTTCCTGTATCAAAAGTTAAAAATGGTCAAAACATTCCATGTGATTCATATGATTTATTACTAATAAATTGTATTTGCCACTTTTCCTTGTTGGCTCTTGAGACATAAATGCTTTAAGCAACTTAGAGTAGCTATACATGGGTTTAACAAAATGAATGATTTTGTTCCATCCCAAGGTATTTATCTATTATTTATTTTCTTTTTGTATTGTCAATCCAATCTAGTTTCTAAATCAAAGATAAATGATGATTATATATGATGAAATAGAAATAAGGTTGATGAAATTAAAAGTGTTTCATTCGAGTCACAATCTCTTCAACAATAGCATATTGAGATCTCTTGGTAGGCTCTCAAATCATAAGTCTTTATCTTTTGAAGGCATAAAATTCTATGAACCAATGAATTTAAAATGTAAAATTACCCACTCCCATATTACTTTCTCTTAACAATTTAAATAATTATATTCCTCATTCTCTTCAAAACTAAATGCTTTGATCCACTTGGAAGACCTCACTGTATATTGGGATTATTCATTTTTCTTCACCTACAGATATTGCTAAAACAAAATTATTTTTTATTATTATCATTCAAGAAAATTAACATTTAGTCTTTTTCTTCTTCTTTTTTTCATCAAGGATGATTTAGTATAAAATGCTATTAGGTTATTTTATAAATTTATAAATTTTGAAGCAACCTAAAAAAAAAAAAAAATTCATTTTAAGGTATTAGGGCTTTCGCATTCCCCCTTCCCCTTTTTGCCACCCTAATTTTATTCCTCTTTTCGTTCCTTTTCCTTTTTGTTTCTACTGAAAATTTTATACCAAGTGATTGAGTTCATAAACTAAGATGGAAAAAACCTGTTATGCACCTTTTTGGGTAAATTTAAAATTGGTAGTGTTGGCAAAAAATGAGATCTTGAAACTTTGATGTTTCAAGTCATCAAGCACATACCTCTTTTTTAATCTATTCTTATTTTATTTCGGCTACTAATTTGATTGTATTTTATAATGTTTGATTCTAATTATTAACTTTAAATATATAAATATAGATTTCTTTTTAATTTGATTATATATTACAAAAAAAAAGAAGCAAACATAAATGTGTTTGTTTCTCGTACAGATAGTATTAGTAACATTTCACTATAATCGATAAATTTATTCTCGTCGTTCAAGACTCTTGTCTTCAAAAGATTTAGCTTTCAATGAACCTTTATCCTAATTCCTATAACTAATGTTTAGCAATTTTGTGTGTCCTGCCTCCACTTACATAGATTCACTGCTTTTATTGAATAGATGAATGGCATAATTTCAGAAATTTGGAAGAGTTATTCTTGCAAGGTTCTTGGACATTTGACTTCTCTCAAGCGTTTGGTTTTATATAATGTGAGATCAATGGAAGCCTAACCCTTCAAGGTATATAATTTGGATCTATCAATTTCTTTTATAACAAGTTGCAACCAAAATTATAAGTCTCACCAGAATTTAATATTAATTAAATGTTTTAATTTTATTCACGAACTTGTTGTTTACGATTTTTTAATGTTAAAAATGAGTTTTTAAGTGTTCTAAAAAGAGGGGCAAGGAGAAATAAGTTAAAGAATGTTTATCAATTTATTTATTTATTTGTAAATGTAAAAGGCTTATCTCAAAACTTGTAAAATCTAACTATAGTATTTCACAACTGCCTATTCGATTTAATTTATTTAAATGTAATTAGAGAATATAAAAATATTTTTATATAAGTAATACTTTCAAATATATATATAATTAATTTATTAATAGTTTAATATATTCTAAACCATTCGAATTAGATTAAGATATTGCTCGAAATATTAAAAAATTAAGTATTGAATTTATATTAAAAATTTATTTGATATATTAATAAAATTAAATATTGAATATAATTATGTTATTTGATAAATTTAATTTTTTAAAATTATTGAATTTAATCTTATTAATACTAACATAGCATTTTATTTTGTACAATTTGGATATCTCATTTTTTTAATATATATAAAAAGAGATGATTTATTTTTTAAAATAAATTCAACTTAAGGTTGAAATTTAACATTTTCAATGTCAAGTGATAAGTAGCCTACTTCTCTTATTTCACACTCTTTTTTGTTGAATATTTTGTTTTAACTTAAAAAAATAATAAAATTATTAAATAGACAAATAAAAATAAAAATTTTTAATGATTTATCTAACACATTAAAAAAATTCAAGTCCAAATGTATCAAAGCTATAAAGTCCTAAAGTATATTTTAATAAAAAGTAAACAAGATATTACTTGTTTTTACTATTTTATTGATTTGATTAATTTCTTTATATTTGTTTCAAGCACCTCTTTACGTAATTATTTAATATAACAGGCTTTTGCGGAATGACAAATCTTCAAGAATTGGATTTCACCAACAGTAATTTAAAGGGTGGCTTGCCCAATTGCTTCTCCAACCTCACATCTTTACGTAAATTAGATCTTTCTTACAATATATTAGCCCTTCACAGTTTAAAATCCCTTGAAACATTTGCTCTTTCTTTCAATATATCTGCCCTTGAAAGATTACATCTGTCTTCCAATAACTTCTCTAGAAATATATCTGCCCTTGAGAGCATAACATCTCTTGAAAGATTTTCTCTCTCTTCCAACCAATTTTTTTGGAAATATTTTAGCTCTTAAGAATCTAGCATTCCTCCAAGATTTGAGCCTTTCGAATCCCGATCTCATTGGGGCCTTTGTTCAACCTTTCAAAACTCAAGTGCATATATGCGGACAACAATATTGTACATGTTGAAACCCAGATGCATTCTTTGGCCCCGTTGTTCCTACTAAAAGAGATTAGTTTATCATGTTGTGGAGATGTTGGATCATTTCCAAGGTTTTTTATCATCAACATGACTTGCAATATCTTGATCTCTCTAATATCTATTTCAAAGGAAATCAGTTTCCACATTGGTTGTTGGAAAACAATTCACTACTGGAGAAGCTAGTTCTCACCAATAGCTCTCTATCGGGACCGCTTCAGCTACCATTTGCTTCACAAACGCGTTTGTCACATTTAGAAATCTCCTGCAATTTCTTCAATGGCAACATTCCAGTTGAAATTGGAGCACAACTACCAGCATTGAGGTTTATAAACATGTCAAAAATCATTTCATTAGTAGCATTCGTTCAACTTTTGGTGATAATAGTTCACTGAGATATTTGGACTTATCCAAAAACAACTTAGAGGGAAAAATTTTATCTGAAAATTCCTGCTTGCCAAACTTAATGGAATTGCTATTGGATGGAAATAACTTCTCAGGAGGGATCCCAGATTTTTTTGTCTACGAGCCCTTTTTTGTTAACATTGGATGTGAGCAACAATCAACTTTCTGGTAGGATCCCAAGGTGGATGGGAAATATGTCTTTTTTGAAGAGAATTATCGTGTCCAATAATCATCTTGAGGGAACAATCCCAGTCGAGTTCTGGCAACTTGGTCTTAAACTTCTAGACCTTTCAGTCAATATTATCTCAGGGAGTATACCATCTTGTTTCAACCCTTCTCGGATAAGACAAGTTCATTTGTCCAAAAACAGGTTACGAAGAACCTTTCCCGATGCACTTCGTAACAGTTCCACTTTGGTGACATTGGATATCAGTGATAACTTCTTAAGTGGTAGCATCCCAAGTTGGATTGGACTTTCGAACTTGAGTTATCTTCTCTTAAGTAAGAACAACATCAAAGGGGAGACCCCAATGGAGCTATGCAAATCGAGTCACTTAAGTTTGATTAATCTTTCCCACAATAATCTTTCTGGTTGTATTCCCCCATGCCTAAAAATTACCACCCTCCAGGATGTATCAGAAGATTATGTTGGTCGTCTTATGGCTCGTGGTTTCTCCATATTCTCATTCAATGAACCAATAGAGTTTCCAATAAAGAATGTGTCCAACTCTTACAAGGGAAGAATCATACCATACATTTCTGGAATTGACCTTTCTTGCAACAAATTGGTTGCTAACATTCCTTACGAATTTGGAAACTTCTACAAGTTACTTGTTTTGAACTTATCTCACAATAGTCTGACAGGACAGATCCCACCAACATTTGTTAACCTCAAGCAAATTGAAAGTTTAGATCTTTCTTATAACAACTTGAGTGGGAATATCCCTTAATTATCAACTTGTAGGGCTAAATTTTCTATCCTATTTCATTGTTTCATTCAACAAGTTATCTGGAAAGACGCCTCCAAGGATTGCACAATTTGGAACTTTTGATGAAAGCAGCTACAAGGAAAATCCTTTTCTTTTCGGTGAACCATTGCCAAAATGTGCAGATAATGGACAATCATTGTCAATGCCAAATTCTTCAACTAACAACGATGAAGACAATGATTTAATCGACATGGGGGTGTTTCATATAAGTTTCATCGTGTCTTACATGATACTTCTAATGACTGTTGTTGTTGTGTTGTACATAAATCCTTATTGGAGACGGATTTGGTTCTATCATGTGGAAACAAGTACCACATTTTGTTATAATTTTGTACTTGACTATGTTCTTCCTTGATGATTTCATTGCTAGTGCTTTTAGGGTATTTATACTTATAATTTTTCGAACAAAATGATTTAAAGAAAATTCCATTATATATTAATATGATTTGTATATGTTCTCAATAATTTTTGTATGCAAAGCAAAATATAAAAAAATATCCGCATTAAAAATATATGTTAGTCTGAGTTGCTCCGACAATGAATAAAATGTCTCACATTCATACCAAATAATCGAGTCAAGTGTTGGATGCCACAATTAATGTTTTATTTTATGGCAGTAAATGTAATTTTGTTAATAGATGAAAATTTTAAAATATAGACATATATCTAATGCTTTTTTTAAAACAATCTATGTGAATATTCTTACAACACACCTTTTAAAAATAGTTTTCTATTATTATTTAAAAATTTAAAGTTTATAATTATCTAAATTTTAAATTTATTTTTATCACAATTTTTTTTTAAAATTAGTTTAAACTTATTCAAAACCTTACCTATTTCTTGTATTTTGATTAAACAATAATTTATTATTAAAGTTTCTAAAAGAAAATAATCATTTTGTATTTATTTTCATATTTATCATTATTCATATTGATATATTTTTCCTTTTATTATTATTATTATTATTATTATTATTATTATGTATATTGAATGCCAATTAAGGTAATTACCTCCTCGTCAGTTAATTACAATGAAGCGGTGCTTAATTTGAGGGCATCCTCCTCGATCCTAGTTGCACGGAAATATTGCTCGACACTCCAAAGAGAAATATCCACATCTTTGGCATCCCCTGTGCCTTTGAAATCCTTTGGCCTCAGCACATCCACTCAATAGCTCGAAAACATTGGCAGACGACCACTCTTGGCTGCCTTGACACTTGAAAGCTCACTCTTGAGCTTCTTGATCTCACCACGAATTACCTACACCAACGTCTCAAAGGCCTCGTTCTTCCTAGCAAGCTCACCAAAGGCTTCCCTCAAAGCCCTATGCAACTCCCTACTAAGTTGCTCATTTAGCTTATCTTAGGACTCCCTCATCTCAAACTTAATCTCTTCAAGGGAATCATCGATGTCCTCCACCCTCATAAGGACATCACTCATAGCGGACTCAATCTTGACCATCTAGGTTTCCACGATTTTCGCAAAGTCTTTTGACGAAACCTTCTTGCCCTACACGGCACCTTAGTTCTCAACCATGTCGTCCTCTTTTTCGCTCATCTTTTCTATCTCATTAGCCATCGCTCACTACCACGATGCTAGAAACGCAAACTCTAATACCACTTGTCATGTGTCGGGACTTTAACTCTAGTCGTGTGTGGCCTTAGACTTGATTCTTTTGTGAACAAGCCTAAGTCCTCACTCGAGAGAGGCTTGACACACTAAGCCTAGACAAGTAAACAATGAAGAGATGTAATACCCTTCACCTGGCCTAGTCGCCGGACCCAAGTTATGGGATGCTACTTCAATTATCGAAATAGTTACAAATAGTTTATATTGAATAATTCATTTACAAATTATCAAATCGTTACTTAATTACAAATACAAACTAAAACAGAATTTATTCAAGTTCACAATTGTAAAAGAGACAATTTCAAACATGAATAAGGACTAAATTACAATTTCAAAATATGAATGCAAGTACTGATACCCTTTTTAGCTTCGAAGAGACAAAAATCAATTTAAATACAAAATGTGACGATATAAAGAATCAAAATAGTGATACTTTACTATAGATACCGATACCATGATTTGATATCGATACCAAATTGGCATTTTATTTGTTTTGCAAAAATGTTTCAAGATCATTAGTATCGATACATAGGATCTTGGTATCGATGATTTTCCATAAGTATTGATACTGAGATCTAGTATCGATACCATTTTGGCATTTTTCCATTTTCAAAATACTGTTCATTTGGTCAAATATTGATTACTTTATCTATAAGTATCGATATTTCCTGTTAAGTGATTAAAACATTATCCTTTAAAACCTCAAATCTAAAACAAATATCAAGGTACCTATAAACACCTAAACCAATTCACTTACCAACCAAATTAAACATCTTAATTACCACAATTAAACTATGTTCCAAAAATTTACAAAACCATCTTTTTAGACACAACTTGTATTCTATTCTATACATTACATTCCTATTAAAATAGGCACAATTCCAACACAAGTTCATTCATCTATTAACCATTAGCATCCATAAACCTAACATTCTCTCAACTTGCACTCATAAATATATCATACATCTATTATCATTCAAATCAAATACTTACTCACATCACCACCTATATACATATCGTAAACACATTCCAAATAGGCATGCATATCATTTAAGTCTCATATGCATGTCATATAAACATTTAAAATAAGCATTACATGTAGATCATTTTATCATCAACCAAAATAAACACTTATCCACATTGAAACCTATATACATGCCACATAACTAATTCTAGAACAATTTAAAAGTCTACCGAGACTAAAGTTGGATAGTGTGAGCTCTGAAGATGATATGATTGTTGAGTTTCGCAAAATGATAGCTACAAAAACAAAAATGAAACAAAGTAAGCATTACTAATGCTTAGTAAGTTCATAGGTACTTAAAAGGTAAACTTACTTCAATTCATAATCAAACATACTGAAACTACCAATTCAACTAAGTCTTATCACAACATTTCATTTACATATGGTGAGCATTTCGTAATACAACTATATAATTTTCAATTCATTCAATACAATATAATTCAATACCATTTCATAAAATCTGTCGAACATTTATATCATTTACCTAATCCAGTCATATGTAAATTTATTTGTAAAAACACATATTTCCATTCATCACGTAGAATCACGTAGAATCCAGTCACTTACATCATTTTAAACACTTATCCCGAAGAACAAGATTAACAAATATGGATATGCAAGAAACTACACCACACCAATAGGCACCGGAGTGTTGAGTAGTAGGCACCAAAGTGTTAAACAATATACACTGAAGTGTTAAATAGTAGGGACCGAAGTTCTTAACAATGGGCACCGTAATGCGAATCAGTGGCACTGAAGTGTAATCCCATATAAGCGCACAACTAACCCTATTGACATGTCAATTCTATCCTGTATTATGTTCATCCAAACACAATTTAACATAACATTACCACTTTTACAATCCAATCATTTCCTCACTTCAGTGTACCAAATTGTGTTTCATTAATAATATAACCACAAAATCCACAATTCATAATTCAAACATATACAATACACTTATACATGTAAACCTACCATATGAACTTACTAGGTAAATTCAGTGATAGTTGAAGTATCAGGGACTATTCTGTAATTTTCCATTTTCCTTGATTATCTATTGGTTGGTTCAATTCTTGATTTATACGATAATTCATTGTAATTTATCAATTCTAATTACTTTATAAAAGTTTATTTGATGCATATGATATATTATTATCACTCATCATAATTTCCCTAAAGTTTTCCCTATTGCTTAATTTAGTCCCTAAAGTTGACACGATCATATCTTTCACATTTAAGCTTTGATTTTCAATCTGTTTTCAATTTCATCCTTCTATAACTATATAGAAACAATAATTATAAAAATTTCATCTCAAATTCAACATAATTACATTTTAATCCTTATACTCAAAACTAACAATTTCACATTTAAGCTTACAATAAAACCATTTAACATCAAAAGCTTCAAAAATCATCAATGGAAAACTTTTAAAACTTTAATGATTTTATGATTTAATACTCGGGTTAGCTAGATTAAGCTACAACGATCTTAAAATCATAAAATTTACCAAAAATGGGCTAGGCTTGGACTTACATGCAAGGGTTGAATATTTATAATTGTTTGAAGCTTTGTTTCTTCCTTCAGGTGAAAATGATGGGTGGTGAAAAATGATGATGATGAATTTATTTTATGCATTATGTTTTTAATAATAATTTAACATTATTATCACATTTTTCACTAAATAAAAATGTACCTACCGTCCACTACCATGCAGAAGTGGTTAATTGCCACTTTAAACCTTGAACAATTATTAATTTCCCCTTTTTAGTTAATAAAATTGATAGAATTCAACTTATTGTTACGATTTAGTCCTTGTACCTTAATTACTAACTGATCAATAAAATTTACTAACTCGATCATCAAAAAATGGGGTTCTGAAACTAGTGTTTCCAGTACCACTGAAAAACGGATTATTATAAGAGAACTTAGAACAATAAAAGAGAGTTGGGAGAATGTGAAAGTGTTTTTATTACTCAAAGTTAGCTTAGATGTACATATGAGGGAGGACAGTCTTTCCTTATATAGACAAGTCCCTTCTAATCCAACGTTTACAAATCATTTCAATGGATTTGTCGTGCTCACCTTATTTCAGACTTGACCTAGTGCTTTGGGTAGCTTTGCTCAATGACAGACTGTAATAATGGCATCGGCTCACTCATTGTGTAAGAGAACGAAAAAAATAACATGTAAAGATGAATAAATTTTCTTTTTATTTATTTATTTAAAAAATAAATTATTTGTTTGTTTCAATTAAGTTGTGAAAAGTTCTTTTTTCATCTAACATTTTTAAACTTTGATTTTGATTCTTTTAAATATTTTAATTCATAGAATTTTATAACAAAAGTATTTAAAAACTTTTACATTCAATTTTTATATGAAAAATTATTGATACAGTGTACAACAAAGGTAGAGGTTAAGTAGGAAATCAATGTGGCGTTGTGAAAGCTAGTTCACCTAAAGAGGTCGAAAGTTGAAATAAGGACAAGAGGATAGGCTAATAGGGAAGATAATTACTCAAAATAGTTTTTGTTAGAATGTTGGTACACCCCGTGACATAGCAAAAAAAAAATTCTAGCAATCATCAACCATGGATCCAAGTACGATGATCAAATCAGGTTGAAACAGGGTTGAAGATATACCTTTTTCTAGCTGATCCCCTTGTGTGATGTTGATCCCAAGCCGCAACAAAATCATCTCGCCTCTACGTAGTCCACCTAGTTAAAGAACAAACAACAAACTCTCTGTAATACCCCTAACCCTTATCTATCACCAGAATAGAGTTATGAAGCATTACTGGATTTTTCAAAATCAAGCACGATCATTTCATAACATTTAGTATACTGATAAACCGTAATTTATACATATTTTTATCCCATTCTTAGCACATTGATGGATGATTTCTCCTTAGATTTGGTGAATTCGATGCTCCTAATCCTTTAATTTCATGTTTTATACTTAGGTGAGCATAGGAGACTAAAAAGAGCGAGAAACGGGTCAAAAACGGAAAAAATGGGCCAACGTGGGAAATCAACACGGCCTGGACTTCCTCACACGAGTAGACTATACGCCCGTGCCCTTTTAGTAGAATCGAGCATGACTTACACGAGTAGACCACACAGCCGTGTCTATTCAATAGACTCTAACATGGTTTGGAGCAATCGAACACGGGCGTGTCCTTGTCGAGCCCAAGTTGAGTTCTATTCAGAAAAAGCCACTCTTGAGGGCTTTGAGGCATTAAAAAGTCTATTTAAACATCAGATGAGACACTTAGAAGGACACACAAAGTGGGAAGTAGGAATTTACTCAAAGAAAACCGATTGATTCATCTCAGAAGCCGGATTCTCCTTCAAGACTGAAGATCTCCCTTCAATTTCCCTTCAGGAGTTTTGGGTTTTTTTTATGTTTTGTATTCAATTTTCTTCTGAGATGTTGTCTTTTATAATTATGAACTAAACCCCCTAAATACCTAAGGGGAATGAAACCTAAGACGAATCTTGTTATTATTTTCTGAATTGTATGATAAATATTTAACTTGTTCTTAATTATGTGTTCTTAATTCTTGCTTCAATATTTTAGGATTTTGATTCAAGTTGATGCGCTTATTCAGAGGAGCAAAAGTCCCTGTCCAAGAGTAAATTTTTCATAATTAAGCAGAGTTGATTGCACGCCTAGAGATAGGGTGACAAGATTTTGCCGGATTAAGGTGAAACCTAATAAGGGAATCCCTAGATCGAGTTAATGCAACACTAGGGGTGTTAATTAGAAATAGATTTCGATTAATCAACCTAGGGTTAGATGTTGTTAGTCTCGAGAGAGATAATAATATAATTTAGGGGTTTCTAAGGAACAAGTCGAATGAATAAATTGTCTGATTCAGAGTCAAATAACAAGTGAAGTCTAGATGGATTTTCTCTTGGGTATTGTCTTAATCAATCGAATTTCCCAAAAGTATTTTCTCCAATTTTCTCTCTGTGAATTCTTAGTTAGTTAATTAGTTTAGATAAAACAAACCCCTTTTATTTTTAGGCTAGATAATAAGAAAAGAGTTGATACTAGTACTTTTAGTTCCTTTGGGTTTGACATCTCGGTCTTGCTAAAATTATACTACTGTTCGATAGGTACACTTGCCTTCGTCGTGATAATAGTTAATCTTCAAGAACGGTCAAATATAAATTTATTAAAACTTATCACGAACCATCATGATCATACACATATCAAAAACTATTCATATAATACTCATATTGTCCCTTATATGGGCCATCGAGGCCTAAAATAAACTTTAGAAGTGAGTCCAGACTAAACCAGACACTCAATAAATTTTTCGCGAAATGTCAAAATTTTCCTTAGAAACAGAGGACACATGCCTGTGTGGCCAAGCCATGTGGCTCATACGGCCTAAAGACACACCCATGTCTTAAGCCGTGTGGGCATTTGATGTGAGGCACATGGCCTTGTCCCAGCCCGTGTCCATACTCGTGTAACTCTCTGACTTGTGTCACACAACCAACCACAAGCCCGTGTGCTAGGCTGTGTGCAAAGTGCAAGGGTCACACAGCCAAGCCACACACCCGTGTGCTAGGCCGTGTGTAAAAACCTGGGCATTCTGTTTTGAAATTTCAATGTGTAGGAGACACGCGGCTAGATCACATACCCATGTGCTAGGCCGTGGACACACGCCCGTGTCTCTGTCGATGTGGACAAAAATAGGCAATTTCAAGGCCACTTTTCTCCCCCTTTTTAATATCAACCTACATACAACATTGAAATATACCAATATATCCCAACCAAGCAACCAATACAAGCCAAAAATTCATGCTTTAAACATAAATTGTTAAACAAAGAAACTCAATTGCCTAAATTTGCCAAACTAACTTCTTCATTAATTTAGCAAAACCTGCTCTTAGTTACATACATACAAATACACATATATATAATTGTCATTCATATTTATACTTCAAGTTTAGCCTTTTTCAATCCATCCCTATACATACCATATAAACCATAGAATGTACAACAAAATCTACTGGAGAAATCTGGATAATATGACCCGATGTGTTGATCCAATCCTTTGAACTTCTTGAAAATCTACAAAGAACATTAAGCAACACAAGTAAGCTTAATGAACCTTAGTAAGTTCATTGGCTTAAAACATAAATCTTACCGAACATATTATAACAATGCATTTAAGTAAATCACTCATTACACATTTCCTGCCAACCACAACTTTAATCAATGAATTCGCTTATTTGAGCTCAATATCAATAATAACCTAAATTCTCCCACATTAATTCCATATAGCACTTGCCACTTCTTTTCAATCAAAGAACGACTTACGGATTGAATACATAGTAAACAAAAGCCCGAAGGCTGTAAGGAAGCACATAAGTGCTAAACTGAAACCCATAAGGGTTGAATGGAAGCTCATAAGAGCTAAACGGAAACCCATAAGGGTTAAATTGAAGCTCGAAAGAGCTGAACTGAAACCTAGATAGGTTATACTGAAGCTCAAAGAGCTAAACGAAAACCCATTAGGGTTAAACGGAAACTCATATGAGTTGACTGAAGCTCATGAGAGCTAAACTGAAAGCAAACACAAAAGTTCGCAACAAATGCTGAACCTCGGTTTACTTGGGTAATTTTGTCGTCAATTCCTTTCTTGCACTGAACGACTGTACTCAATCTCGCGTTCTGATTACTTTGTACTTTCACTTCATTTCTCAAAACTTTAGCAATAATTTTATTTTTATCAATAAACATAAATAACAATCATCAATTAAATATGTAAACATTAAAATTTAACCATACAAGCTTACCTGGGCTAAATTGTAGAATTCGTAGTAATTCGGAGACTAATCAGCTAATTTCTCTTTTTCACGATTTTCTTCAGGCTCTTGATCTATAATATAAAATTATTCATTTATCAACATCTAACTCAATATTAATTCACTTCATAATCTATGTCCTTCAATTTTTGAAATTACACATTTGTCCCAACTTTTACAGTTTTTACAATTTAGTCCCTCATCAATTTACCCATTAATTAAGCTAATTTTTCTTAATTAACACTTTATCTAATTATTTTAGGTTACCATACAACCTTTTATATTCATAATTTTAACACCAAACCCTAATTCTTAACCTTTTCACAATTTGGTCCTAATATTAAAATCATAAACATTCAGCACTCATCAATGGTAACTTTCAAAATTACCCATAAAATCAAAAACAAATGAAACATATAGTTGGACCTAATTTTAAAAGTCTTAAAAACATAAAAATTTCAAGAAATAAACAAAAATTGAACTTACATGCAGTAAAATATAAAAACCAGCTTCTTAAGGGTTCTTTAATGGTGTTTTTGGCTGAGAATTTGGAAGAAATATCTAGATATTCAGCTTCATCCTATTTTAACTATTAAATTTTATATTATTTCCAATTTTGCCCATTGTTCACACTAGTTTTGTTGTTTTCTTATACACACATACCGTCCAACCTATTTTCTTTAGGTCCAATTACCCTTTTAAGTCCTCAATTATTTATTATTTGAGCTATCAAGTCACTATTTCTTTAATTAAAAAGTTTTACACCTTTTTCAATTTAATCCTTTTTAATTAATTAACTATCGAAACGTTAAAATTTTCTAACGAAACTTTAATACTAACTCAATGACACTCTATAAATATTTATAAAAATATTTATGGCTCAGTTAATAAATTTGAGGTCTCGATACCTCATTTTCAAAACCACTTAACCTATTAAATTATTCTAAAACACAATTCAGTAATATAATATCTTCCTAAAATCACAATTGGCTCATAAACACTAAATAATAAAATTTATAAGCTCACTTGTTAGATTTAGTGGTCTCGGACCACTATTCCTGATACCTCTGAAAATTGGGTTGTTACATTCTCTTTGAACCTCTCAAAGAGAATTGACAAAATTGGCTACTAGACCCTTTTCAATTTTTTTTCCTTGTTAACACACAACAAAATTAGGGACTCAATTCCTTTTATTTAATATCACATGAAAAACAAAATTATCCCTTTAGAGAAATATATGAAAAGTATTAAAACATCATATCATTTCTAGAAGAATATTAATTTCCATGTTTTAATCTTTGACCGAAATTATTATAATGATTTATTTTAATAATTTCGGTAAACTATATTCATTTAATATTTTCATATGAATCAAATTCATATATTTATTTTAACTATGTTCTCTATTTGTGTACAAGTTTGTACATATAATGTGTTTAATACTTAACTGTCAAATAAAATCAATTCAATAATTAATTTAATTCATGTGAAAGCTAAACACAATACCAACTATTTTTGGATTCTGCTTGCTTCAACCATAGAGTGTGACCTTATAGGATCTTGTAACGTTAGTAGTAATACTAGAACATTTGTAATGTTACAAGAAATAAGTGGAATCTAGCAATGCGTTATTTCTACCCAAGTTACAAGAAGTTGTGATTCAACATAACCTTTCTATGATAAATTTTTCATGTATTATATCATTTTATCCTTTATATCTAGATTGGACACAAGTCATGTAATAATCACACTTGTATAGTCCAATATTATATTTATTGATATTTTGAGTAGACTACAAAAAATAAAAAGTGTGATATCTCATATCAACTTATTTGAGCATGACCATGCATTTCTAGTCTTACTCCATCAAGTGTGTAACAGCTCATTTTCAATGGTTTTGAAAATAGTGGTTTTGGGACCATAATTCCGGTGTGTGAGTCCATAAATAGTAATTATTTAATATTTATGAGGTTATTAGTGTCATATTGAAATTTGGTTTAGTAATTGTGATGTTTGACTAGGTAATTAAAGAAAAAGGACTAAATCATAAAAGTTGCAAAAGTCAATTGCTATCAGTATTTAAGTGAAAATTGAGTATAAAAGTATAAAGGGATCGTTTTATATGGAAATTTAGCCATAATATTGTTAATGGACGGTTAGAGAATATGGTTTAATGAAATTAAAAGATTTCTTAAAGGTTAATTTAGTAATTAAGTAATTATAAACACTAAGTAAATGAGCCAAAAAGTGTCATCTTCTTCTTTTCACCATTTTTTTGATCAAAACCATTAAAAGGGAAAGCTTGAGGAATTTGGTTCATACTTTCTTTGCATGTAAGTGAAATTTTCACCCATTTTTCATGAATTTTGTGTTTTTGATACCGTTCTAGATTAATTCATCTACCCCAAGGACTATTTTGAAATACTATTAAAGTTATGAAAACTTTCCATTGATATTCTTGAGGCTTTTTAGATGTTAATGGTTTAGTTTGAAGCTTGATGATCAATTTAGACTAATTTGTAAAGTGATCTTTAATGGTTTTGAGGTTAGGGATTAAAATGATAAAATGTTGAAATTAGCTTGGTTTTCTAGTAAAATTTCAAAACTAGAGGGCTGATTAAGGATGGATATGAATTTGACACTATGGTTTAGGGATTAATTGTGAAAATAAGTTTGTTTTGATTTTAAGGACTAAATTGAACAAAGTGAAAAACTTTAGGGAAATTGTGAAAAATGTTAATAGTGATTCATATGAATCAAATTGGATATTTCATTGTAACTAAGGCTGGTAAATTGAAATTAAATACTGTATAGATCAAAAATCGGTAAATAACCATGGATAAGAGAAAATTGTTGACTAGTCCCTAATATTGCTATCTCAGCGTTTGGCCCTGGTAAGTTCATACAGTATATTTTTGTACAAATTTGTTATGTTTCTTTTGGTTTTTGAAATTTGGATATGTTTGAATATCTGTGTGTGTGAATTTCTACAAATTGATATATGATGAGAAAAAGGATTAAATTGAAAAGTGTTATATCGTTACATGTATCGAGCTTGGATAAACATAGGATAAGATACAATTGGCATGCTCATAGGTTATTTTGCGCATTGTACGAGATTGATATATGATGAGATGGTGGTATATAACTTGTTATTATACATTAAGTATACCAGAATTCAACATTTGTTGCGGATTACCAAGTTATATCTACAGTGATCTTGGCGTGTTTTGGGGGGTAGATGTAAAGCCTATGGGCTTGGCTGTAACACCTCACACCTGGCCTAGACGTATGACTGAATCTGGCGTGTCACATCGAAGTTCTTTTCAGAAATAGGACTTATCGTGAAGAACCCAAAATATAAGTTAAAACCCTTTTAGTTGTTATTGCTTGAGAAAGAAGAAAAAAATAAATCGGCAAGTTAAGTTGTTACTAATAAAAATCAATTTGTCAAAACAGTTACCATATTTATCACTGTTGATTCCTTAAACTGAATAAAATCGTGGAAGCTTTTAAAAAACCTTGAAGTTTAAAATACGTGTTTTTTTTATAGCAGTTATTATTTTGAAAACTCATCTCTTCCTAGTCTAGCAGTTTAAGGTAAGAAATCAAAGCCTAAATAAAAGTTAAAACCACAAATGGCCTTATTACATAATCAAAAACCCAATATGAAATTTAATTAAATATAGTCAAAAGTAGAACATCAGCAATCGTGTGGCCACCTCCGAGTCCCTTGCAGCACCAAATCGTCTGAGGTTGGGGATTACCTACATAGTTGAAAAGAAAGGGTGAGTTTACGAAAACTTAGTGTGTAATCCCCTATCAGTCAAACAGTAAAAAATGCATGCAGTAACAATCTGGGCCTGAGCCCTATTCAGTATCAGTTCAGTTTGTGCCTTAGCCTTATATAGTAACAGTGTGGGCCTACGCCCAATTCAGTACCAGTGTAGTGCAGTCATGTAACCCACCCCAATCCAACCAACACACCACCTGTACCAACCAACATACCATGTGAGGATTAAATCGACCCACCCAGCCAACACACTAATATCGCAGTGAAGTTGCTAATAGTAACGCAGCAATGCTACTAATAACAGTAAATGTGGTAAAGCCACCAGAGCAGTAATTACGTGGCAAAGCCAATAATACAGTAATTCCTCCGAATCAGAACCCAACCCCATGCAGTATGTCGTGTCATAAATATTACATGTATGCAATATGTCATTCTCAAAACCAGTCATATAAATGCCATCCACACATAAATTAACCTACCACTAGGGGTATAATGGTCATTTCATCAGTTAGGGGTAAAATAGTAATTTTACCCCTCAGGGGTATTTTAGTCATTAACTAATTTTGGGGTCTCAGTACAGATAGTGACCCTTCAAAAGGTCTACATTCATCTCAAACGACTCAGATAACTCATATGGCCAAATCAATGTAAGTGGGCCCAATGCCCATTACTCAGCCCTAGTGGGCCCACACGCTCGTGTGGCCCATTTAGCCCAAATTCAATCGCGACTATGCGATCACCATAGTCCACTCCAATATTTGTCTCTTACCACAAATTTTATCCGTGTGGGGTCCACGAGCCCCTTGGGCCCACACTGCCCATATCGGCCCAACGATGCCCATAATTGCCCAAGCACACGAGAACGCTCGTGGCGGCTCTTACAGTCTGTCATCCATGATTTGTGGGCTCAGTTTTCCATACGAGCGTTCGCATGCTCGTGAGGCCTTAAATGTCGAAGTTTCAGCTTTTCGGTTTTTGCCGATTCGTAGTAACATAGTGGTGTGAATACACACCCTTATCCAACGTTTTGACTGTAGCAAAATTGGGTGTAAGGTTGCACACCTTCTAGTGACCCCTTGCGAAATTCCAAAAGCACCAACCTAGATTCAAACCAAATATTCAATCAGCCCTTAAATCGATAATAATAAGATTTACAAACCTTGAATCTCTACACTGTCCATACCACTAACCTTGATAAATAGGAGTATAGCCTTAACCCTTAAATCGCTTGGCTAGACTCCCACAATTGTTGATTGACCACTAACTGCATAACAACAAATCTCGTTATAGGGTTGATTAAGGATGTAGTTTACACCCATCAATAACAACTTGAGCAAGACAGAAGAAAACTTATCGTATTCCTCAGAACTGATTACTGACTTAAGGGGCGGCATACACGAGTGGAGTATGGCGTTTGATCTAAGAGAGTAAACCGAAGGAAGAGCATTAGATAGTGGTAACGATAATCCCAAAAAGGGAAACCGCAAAGTAACAAAAACACAACCTATTTACCTACCACCAATATTCGACTTGGTAACAAAGAGAAAGGGTAACGATAGATTATCAACAGAAATTGAGTGACGAAAATAAAGTATGCAAAGGTTTATGCTGAGATCGGCTTGTCAGAGTTTTAAAAGGTGTGAGGAGACAACAAGATATTCGGCTATTACTTAGGAAGAGATAGAGAGACGGAAGCAGAGATGATCCAGAGATAGCATATTCGGTCAAACACCAAAAGCGGGATTGAAGGTCTAAGGTATTCGGTTTAAAAAAGAGGAGAAGAAGAATGCCAATTCGGTAGAGAGAAAAATGTGAAAGGGAAAGGTTTCAAAAGAGAGTTCGGTACTTACTAACTTGAGTTCGACAACACAATTCAGGAAATAAAGTTGAAAAGAAGAAAGAACCAAATGAATGAGGACACAAAAGTTCAAGAGAAATACTACCGGAAAAACAAAATGAAAAGAACAACCTATTGTTCCTATACTAATTCGGCACAACAAAAGGAAAAAAGAAGTTCCCCAAGTGCTCACAAAAGTGCCGAATATAGCTCTAAAAGAATTCGAAATTCGGCCAACACCTCCCCACCCAAACTCTATGATTTTCTTCCCCTTATCTCTCCACCTTTTCCTCCTCCAAATCCCTACCAACCTTCATCCAAATATCTGTTAACCAAGTCTCCAACCACCTCTGCAGAGTTTGAATCAAACTCCACCTTTCACGCCACAGAGACATGAAATAAAATCCCCTCTGCATTACTTAGGGTTAGAACCCAAGCCTTCTCAGATGCTCCACACGCTACTTGCCACTAAGCCACAAGGCTTTTTGTGACATAAAACAAACACAATTATTAATAAAGCCCATATGCTAGTAACTAAATTTTTTTAAGAGCAAAATCAAAAATTCTGCAAAAGCCGGAGCTTAAACCCAGGACTTCCCAGACACTTCCAAACACACCCAAATTACCTAGCCACTAAAGTAAATATAGAATTTGTGCCAAACCATACAAAATTATAGACCCTATATTTTTGGGGCGTTACAACTCTATCACCTAAAAGAAATTTCGACCTTGAAATTTACCTGGTCAGAATAAGTGAGGGTATTATTGTCGCATCGCCTCCTATGGTTCCCACATAGCTTCTTTTGAACCGTGATTATGCCATAGCACTGTGACCAGTGGGACAGATTTCCTCCTTAATACCTTAACGTCACGATCCAGTATTTGCACCGGTTCTTCCTCGATAGTTAGACCAAGTCTAATCTCAATTTCCTCAACTAGCACTATGTAAGAGGAATCAGAGGCATCGCTTCAACATAGAGACGTAGAACACATCATGAATTCTATCTAATTCAAGAAGTAACTCGAGTTGATAGGCGACCGGTCCCACACGCTTTAATATCTGGTAAGATTCGATGAATCTAGGGCTCAGTTTGCCTTTTCGTTCAAATCTCAGAATTTTCTTCCATGGTGAGACCTTTAGAAAGACATAATCCCCTACAAAGTACTCAATCTCTTTACACTTTAAGTCTGCATAAGACTTCTGCCTATCAAATGTTTCCTTTAACCGACCTCGAATCAACTTCACCTTTTCCTCGGTATCAGAAACCAACTCTGGCCCCAGAACTCGCTGTTCACCCAGCTCAGTCTAACATGTAGAAGTACGACACCTACGACTATAAAATGCCTCGTACGGTGCCGTTTGAATACTAGACTGGTGGTTGTTGTTATATGCGAACTCTACTAATGGCAAGTAGTCCTCTCAGCTGCCTCGAAAACCCATTACACAACATCTTAACATGTCCTCCGAAGATTCGAATCACCTCTCTCGAGTGACCATGCATGCGAGGATGGAACACTGATCTTGAAGTCCAACCTTGTACCCAAAGCCTCGTGTAACTTCTTCCAGAACTGAGATGTAAATCTAAGATCTCTGCCCGAAATGATAGAAATTGGTATGCCATACAGTCTCACAATCTCAACCACATACAACTTGGCCAACTTATGTAGTGAATAATCAGTGCGGACCGGTATAAAATGGGCATATTTTGTCAGTCTGTCTACAATAACCCATACCGAATCATTCTTAGTAGGCGTCAAGGGTAGCCCACTCACAAAATCTATGGTTACCTTTTCCCACTTCCAGAGTGAAATCTTAACTGGCCGCAATAACCTAGAAGACAGTTGATGCTCAACTTTAACTTGCTGGCATGTCAAGCACTTACCCACAAAATCAGTAACCTCGCTCTTAAGCCCTAGCCACCAGTACAGCTCACGAAGATCTCGATATAACTTATTTTCACTAGGATGCATAGCATACTGACTACTAGCGCTTCTTGCAGTATAGATTGCCTCAAATCAAAATCCTTCGGTATACAAACTCTCCCACGAAAACATAGTATTCCCTCACTATTGAGCCCAAAATCTGCAGTCATTCCATTCTTAACTAATCGGAAACGAGAAACCAATGACTTTACTAACAACTATTTCTCCTTAATTTGATCAGTCCAGGTCGGTCTCATTTGAAGTTTAGCCAACAAGCTACCATCATCAAACAGGCTGAGACGAGCAAACATTGCTCTCAAATCAGATACAACCCTATGGCTCAGTGCGTTAGTTACCATATTATCCTTACCAGGGTGGTATTCAATTGAAAAATCATAATCCTTAAGCAACTCTATCCACCTTCATTGCCTAAGGTTCAACTCCTTCTGAGTAAGGAGGTACTTGAGGCTTTTATGATCTGTGTAAATAATAGACTTCTCACCTTATAGATAATACCTCCAAATCTTCAGTACAAAAACCACCGCACCTAGCTCTAAGTCGTGAGTGGGGTAATTCACCTCGTGAGGCTTAAGCTGACGAGACGTGTAGGCAACAACCTTACCCTCTTGCATCAACACACAACCCAATCCAATGTGCGACGTATCACTACAGACAGTGGATTCCTTCCCAGACTCTGGTTGTATTAAAATAGGGGCCTCGGTCAAAACTTTCTTCAGTTTTTCAAAACTCTCTTGCTGCTTATCAGTCCAATTAAACGGTACCCCTTTACGCAGTAACTTAGTCAGAGGTGCAACAATCAGTGAAAACCCCTCAACAAAACGTTTGTAATACCCAGCCAGACCCAGAAAGCTTCGAATCTCATATACCGTCTTTGGTGGTTTCCAATCCAATACGGCTTCAATTTTTCGAGGATCAACCCTAATCCCCTCAGCAGACACCATGTGACCCAGAAATGTTACTTCTCGCAGCCAGAACTCACACTTGTTGAACTTTGTGTATAGCTATTTTTCCCTCAGAATTTGTAAAATAATTCAAAGATGTGCATCATGATCCTCCTCGGTCCTCGAATACACTAGAATATCATCTATAAAGACAACTACAAATCAGTCCAGATAGGGTTGGAACACCCGATTCATGAGGTCTGTAAAGGCTGTTGGTGCATTCGTCAACCCAAACGGCATCACTAGAAACTCGCAGTGACCATAAAGAGTCCTAAACGTAGTCTTATACACATCAGCCTCCTTAACCTTTAGCTGATGGTACCCAGATCGAAGATCTATCTTGGAGAAAACTGAAGCTCCTCGCAGCTGGTCAAACAGATCATCTATCTTTGGTAAAGGGTACTTGTTCTTGATAGTCAGTTTGTTCAGTTGACGATAATCGATGCACATGCGCATGGATCCATCCTTCTTCTTCACGGATAACACTGGTGCTCCCTATAGGGACACACTCGGTCGATGAATCCTTGGTCCAGTAGCTCTTGAATTTAAGCCTTTAACTCCACCAGCTCTTTTGGTGCCATCTTATAAGGGGTGATGGACACCAAAGCTGTTCCAGGTAGGAGCTCAATACCGAATTCGACCTTACGGTCTAGAGGCAACTCAGGAAGCTCTTCAGGAAATACATCCGGAAACTTCTTAACAGTTCTGACATCTCCAATAGAAGGACTTTTAGAATCAAAAATGCTGACATAAGCTAAAAACGTCTCATAACCCTTGCGAACCAATTTCTCGACCCTTAACGTTGAAATCATGTTAGACAGATAATCTCTTCGCTCTCCTATCACAGTCACCTTCTCATCCTTAGAAGACTTCAACATCATACACTTAGTAGTACAATCTAATTTCCATTGTGTTTCCCTAGCCAATCCATGCCCAATATAATATCGAATTCTCCAAACGGCAGTTGCATCAAATCCGCCGGAAAGACAACCCCTTAGACCTCTAGGGGCACGTCTCTAAACAACTTATTCACCCTAACCGACTGTCCCAGTGGACTTAACATAGTCATTTCACTAACAGTATTTTCAAACTGAATACCCAACGTCCCAGACATAGTGCATGCAAAATATGAGTGTGTAGACCCAATGTCAATTAAAACAGTGTATGGTACATTATAGATCAGGAATGTACCAGTTATGATGTCAGGGGCGTCACCATCCTCTCGACGACGAGCAGTACAGACCAAGGCTGGCTGTCTCGCTTCAGTGTTACCACCACCTCTGCCCGATGCTCCACGACCTCGTCCCAAACTATTTTCACCCTGGCCTGACCACGGCCTCTCAGTGGCTGCTGACCACCTCTCCCTGGCTGAACATGGCCCTGACTTGCAACTTGCATCTGAACAGGCCTCTGAGTATAGTTTTTAACCTGATGATTCATGGACCCACACCGGAAACACGCCCCAATTTGTTTCCAACACTCACCCTGGTGAGCTCTTCCACAATCAGCTTAAGGCTGCGATCTTGCAGCAATAATAGGAACCACTCGGACTAGCCATCAAATTTGGCCTTCTTTATAGGCCTTCCAGAAGAACCCAGGGGTCTAAAATCCCTCTTATTTATGCCACTGTATTTCTCGCGGTTCTGGCGCTCAGAGCACTTCACATCCTCAGCATTTTTTTTCTCAACTAAGGTAATAAAGTCTCGCTCCCTCTATGGAGCTATTAGTACACGTAACTCATCCGGAGGCCATCTTCGAACTGCAAACAACATTCATACTCAGTTACGACTATTCCGCGAGCATACCCACTCAGCCGTAGAAACTCTTCCTCATACTCTGCTAGTCTTATTCCCCTGAGTAAAGTTCAGAAATTCCTTCCTTCGGGAGTCCACATAACTTGGGCCCACATACTTCTATGAAAAGGCACTTTGAAGAAATCCCTTGTCAACCGGTTGGCCTGTATACTCTCTCTCACGGTGAGCCACCATTGGTAGGCCTCATCTCACAATAAAAATATTTTTCCTTTTAATTTTTGCTTCACAGTACAGTGAAGGTCGTCCATTATCCACTCGGTAGCCTCCAACCAATACTCTATCACATTTGGGGCTACACCAGAAACGCCCTTGAATATTTTTGCTCCATTAGACTGAAGTCGTTCAGAAATTTACCCTCGGCCCACTGATCCAGTACATACTCCAGCAACCCTTTCAAGAACACGTAGTATTACTTGGGATAGAGTATCATCCCCACCTGTTCGGTCAAGAGACCCTGTCTCAGTTACTGGTGAGACTGGTGCCTCCCTAGCAGGTATGTGATTAGATGCTGAAGACCTAGCTCTAGCATTTCTTCAGCCTCTACCGTGGTCTCGTGTACCCCTTTCACGAGTACCTCTTGTGTTCATTTCGATAACAAATTATCTGTTTAAAAGTCTTATGTATCAGTTTATAATTTCAGTGATTATTAACAATGTGTTATGAATGACAGCAATTAGAGTTTGTTTTCATAGAACAAAATCTTACTACAGTTTTCAGTCTTCTATAGTCTCAGTTTACTCTAACTAAAGAGTTTCGGTATAGTCCTACTACCTATAGTAGTTCCTCAGTAATACATTTCAGTTTATAACAATAAATAGTGTCAGAAAACTTATAGATTTGGTGCCGGTGACTCGGTGTGCCACATTTCCAATCACAACATTTTAAGAAATCAAATTTTCAAAACCCATTTCACAATCGAGTTTTGTAAACCTGGCTCTAATACCACTAAATGTAACACCCCAAACCCGAACTAGACGTTATGGCTGAATTTGGTGTGTCACATCGAAGTGCTTTTCGAAAATAGGACTTATCGTTAAGAAACTGAAATATAAGTTAAAACCCTTTTAGTTGTTATTGCTTGAGAAAGAAGAAAAAAAATAAATCGGCAAGTTAAGTTGTTACTAATAAAAATTAATTTGTCAAAACGGTTACCATATTTATCATCGTTGATTATTTAAACTGAATAAAATTGCGTAAGCTTTTAAAAAAACCTTGAAGTTTAAAATACGTGTTTTCTTTGAAAGCAGTTATTATTTTGAAAACTCATCTCTTCCTAGTCTAGCAGTTTAAGGTAAGAAATCAAAACCTAAATAAAAGTTAAAAGCACAAGTGGCCTTATTACATAATCAAAAACCCAATATGAAATTTAATTAAATATAATCAAAAGTAGAACATCAGCAATCATGTGGCCACCTCTGAGTCCCTCGCAGCACTAAATCGTCTAAGGCTGGGGATTACCTACACAGTTGAAAAGAAAGGGTGAGTTTACGAAAACTCAGCGTGTAATCCCCTATCAATCACACAGTAAACAATGCATGCAGTAACAGTATGAGCCTGAGCCCTATTCAGTATCAGTTAAGTCTGGGCTTTAGACCTATACAGTAATAGTGTGGGCCTAAGCCCAATTCAGTATCAGTGCAGTGCAGTTATGTAACCCACCCCAATCCAACCAACACACCACCAGTACCAACCAACACACGATGTGGGGATTAAATCGACCCACCCAGCCAACACACCAATATCACAGTGAAGCTGCTAATAGTAACGCAGCAATGTTGCTAATAACAGTAAACGTGGCAACGCCACTAGAGCAGTAATTACGTGGCAAAGCCACTAATACAATGCTTCCTCTGAATCAAAACCCAACCCCATGCATTATGTCGTGTCATAAATATTATGTGTATACAATATGCCATACTCAAAACCAGTCATATAAATGTCATCTACACATCAATTAACCTACCACTAGGGGTATAATGGTCATTTCGTCGGTTAAGGGAAAAATAGTAATTTTACTCCTTAGGGGTATTTCGGTCATTAACTAATTTTGGGGTCTCGATACAGATAATGACTCTTCAAAATATCTACGGTCGTCTCAAACGACTCAGATAACTCATATGGCCAAATCAATGTAAGTGGGCCCAAGGCCCATTACTCAGCCCAAGTGGGCCCACACGCTCGTGTGGCCCATTTAGCCCAAATTCAGTCGCGACTATGCAATCACCATAGCCCACTCTAATATTTGTCTCTTACCGTAAATTTTATCTGTGTGAGGCTCAAAAGCCCATGGGGCCCACAAAGCCCATCTCGGCCTAACGAGGCCTATAACAGCCCAAACACATGAGAACGCTTGTGGCGGCCTCTACAGTCTGTCACCCATGATTTGTGGGCTCGGTTTACCACACAAGCGTTCACATACTCGTGAGGCCTTAAATGTTGAAGTTTTAGCTTTTCGGCTTTTCGACTTTTGCCGATTCGCGGTAACATAATGGTGTGAATACACACCCTTATCCAACGTTTTAACTGTAGCGAAATTGGGTGTACGGTTACACACCTTCTAGCGACCCCTTACGAAATTCCAAAAGCACCAACCTAGATTCAAACCAAATATTCAATCAACCCTTAAATCGATAATAATAAGATTCACAAACCTTGAATCTCTACACTGTCCATACCACTAACCTTGATAAACAAGAGTGTAACCTTAACCTTTAAATCGCTTGGCTAGACTCCTACAATTGTTGATTGACCACTAACTGCATAACAACAGATCTCGTTAGAGGGTTGATTAAGTATGTAGTTTACACCCATCAACAGTAACTTGAGCAAGACAGAGGACAACTTACCGTATCCCTCAGAACTGATTACTGACTTAAGGGGCGGCACACGTGAGTGGAGTATGGCATTCGATCTAAGTAAGTAAATCAAAGAAAGATCATTAGATAGTAGTAACGATAATTCTAGAAAGAAAAACTGCAAAGTAACAAAAACACAACCTACTTACCTACCACCAATATTCGGCTTGGTAACAAAGAGAAAGGGTAACGATAGATTCACAACAAAAATGGAGTGACGAAAAAAAAGTATGCAAAAGTCTATGTTGAGATCAGTTTGTCAGAGTTTTAGAAGGTGTAAGGAGACAACAAGATATTCGGCTATACTTAGGAAGAGAGGGAGAGACGGAAGCAGAGATAATCCAGAGATAGCATATTCGGTCAAGCACCAAAAGCGGTATTGAAGGTCTAAGGTATTCGGTTTAGAAAGGAGTAAAAGAAGAATGCCAATTCGATAGAGAAAAAAATGTGAAGAAGAAAGGGAAAGGTTTCAAAAGAGAGTTCGGCACTTGCTAACTTGTATTCTGTAACACAATCGGGAAATAAAGTTGAAAAGAACAAAGACCTGAATGGTCAAAAACATACCAAAACAAAATGAGGACACAAAAGTTCAAGAGAATTGCTACCAAAAAACAAAATAAAAAGAACACCCTATTGTTCCTATACTAATTCGGCACAACAAAAGGAAAAAAGAAGTTCCCCAAGTGCTCCCCCAAAGTGCCGAATATAGCTCCCAAAGAATCCCAAATTCAGCCAACACCTCCCCACCCAAACTCTATGATTTTCTCCCCTTTATCTCTTTACCTTTTCCTCTTCCAAATCCCTACCAACCTTCATCCAAATCTCTTTTGACCAAGTCTTCAACCACCTCTGCAGAGTTTGAATCAAACTCCACCTCTCACGCCACAGAGACATAAAATAAAATCCTCTCTACATTACTTGGGGTTCGAACCTAAGCCCTCTCAGATGCTTCACACGCTACTTGCCACTAAGCCACAAGGCTTTTTGTGACATAAAACAAACACAATTATTAATAAAGCCCATGTGTTAGTAACTAGATTCTTTTAAGAAAAAAATCAAAAATTCTGCAAAAGTCGGAGCTTGAACCTAGGACTTCCCAAACACTTCCAAACACACCCAAATTACCTATCCATTAAAGTAAACATAGAATTTGTGCCAAACCATGCAAAATTACAGACCCTATATTTTTGGGACGTTACATTGGCACTTGGTGCCCAAGCGTGTTCTTGGTTGAATTTTCTTGGTTGAGCATTCTAGCGTGTTTTAGATGAATAGTCGTGTATCTGTATTTGTCCATGTTGTTCATTAGGTTGAACCTTGATGGTTAAATGATATAATAATGTAAATTTGAAACTTGGAAATAATGCTTGTGTATAATTTGTAAATATGATCATGATTTTCGATTTTATATTGTGACTTGGTATTTGAATAATCTTGTACAATTTGAATGGTTTATAACTTGTGCGTATTAAGATCTCACCCCATTAACATGGTTGTGATGATAGAATTATGTTTTTGTAAATGATTTTGTTAAATTATAAATATGATCACAAGGTATGTTATATCATTTCAACCTATGAACTTACTAAGCTTAATTGTAGCTTACTCGTGTCGTTTTCCTATTTTATTGTAGATATTGTCATTCAGAATTGATGATCGGATCAACGAGAAGATCACACTATTCAACCACTTTTTGGTAAACTTTGGAATCATTATATTTCGATTTTGTAGCATGTAATAGGGGTATTTGGTTTTTGGTACATGTTTATTCATGTAAATACTTATATGTTTTGTGTTTGTGAAAAGTGTATATGGTTCATAGCCAAATGGTAAGGTTGATTATGGATTATTATGGAAATCTTGGTTGAGTATTGTGTATTGTATATCATAGAATGAGATGGAATGTTAATAAGTGATAATTTATTATGCAAAGAATGATTGAATGATAGCTTTGTTGGATGTTATGGTAACAAGGTTGAATATGGGATTTGGATGTCATGTAATGATATGTGATTTGGTTCTTTTGATGATAAATGTATTATTGAATGTGTTTGGGTATATGGATGTTAGATGGTAAAAGAAATTATAACATTTTGACACCGTAAATGATATGGTTTGGTTAGGTGTGAATTGGATAGTAAATGAAGATGACCATTAGGTTTGAATGTTATTTGTGATGGTGTATTATGGCATATTGGTTAGAATTAGGAAAATGACATGTTTTGGTATGTTTTTTGTGTGTTTTGAATAGATTGAATGAATGGTTAATGTTATGCTTGTGGCCTAAGTAAGCAAATTCATGTTAACTTGCATTTCAAGGTACAATTTAGCACACACTGGCTGCCACACTATTTGACACACGGTCGTGTGCCTCACATGGACATATGGCACGGGCATGTGCTCTATTTGATTTTGGTGACTTTAGGTAGAAGCGGCCGCAGTCTGTTACACGGCCGTGTGACTCCTTTATATACGACATCAGTTTGTGGCACGGTCTGGGAACATGGTTGTGTGCCATAGCCCTACACGGCCGTGTGACCCCTGTTTTCTATTTTTACCTTAATTTTATGTTCTGTTTCAAATTAGTCCCTACTTGTTTTTGAATTGATTTTAGAGCTTCATAAACTTGATTTAAGCTTTGTTTTTGTATGAATAACATGGTTATTGATTACTTACTGATGAATGATTGTTTTATATTAAATTTTGATATAAAATCTCATATACTTGTCTTGTTAAATGTTGTAGCATGTTGTAACCCTAATTCGGTGACGGAAACGAGTGAGAGGTGTTACAAAGTTGCCTAAGATATTGCTCCCATTATGTAGGAGGGGCAAATCCTATATTGATCAATCATATCCCACTACATAAATTGTGGCATACCCAACATCAGTCTTTATAGTACACCTGTTATGGTAGACGTTTGGCTAGATCAAAATATACGACTTACAATGTTGGGACAATGATGATCTCAAGTTTAAGGATCGTATACATAGTTATCACTATGAGTAATATTGTGATTATTACATAATAATCCAAGAAACATACCCATGGCGGGTCAGTTCAATATGTTGTTCTCTAACACATACTCATATATTGATTTTGACATCCTTATGTCAATGACAACACTTTGTCATGAATCAACTACACATTAGTCTCAATGCATTATTATTGCCTAAACTCACAATAATACTTAACTAAGAACCTTTTAAGAATAATCATATTATTCTTAGGACTTTTTTATTAATCAGTTTATTTACACACATAGAAAAAAAACTGAAATAACAATGACAATGCCTTATATTAACAAACAAGGTAAAACAAGTATGTGATTACAATCATATCATGATTGGTCTTTGGGTATACTCTAACAGTTTTAGGGTGCTAAAAGATAGGTTTATTCTTCATCGTTGATTTGGATATTTATAGGAGAGGTCCCATTGTCCATTAGTGTGATGTGGTAGATTATTATGAAGTTATCCTCATCCAATGCGTGAAGGATGTGCACCATGGGCCCATCTCATTATTCATTCCATCAGTACAAGGTTGTTATGCTTATGTGGGTCCTTATGACCTTGAGGGCTTGTTCACATTTAAGGAGTATTTACATCTAAAAGTGGATGCTTGACCCCTTTCTAAGAGAAGTACATGGTCTTACTAAAGGGTGCTGAGAACGGGTGATTAAGAATAACAAATGTTGATGCTCCCTTGATCAAAGCGAGTGGTCAAACAAGACATAGTTTCAAACGGAGCCAATAGAAAGATCAACATTGCCTTTGATCCTAACACGTATCCCAATGGTGAAAGGGTATAATAATGATAAATTCAAGATAATAAGAATTCAAAATTTATAAATAGTTAACCACTAACAATCAAAATATGAAAAAAATATTGAGACGAATAGAATATTTATATAATATGGTATGACCATACTATTTTATGACTGCATACTTTACTCATTTTTTTCATCTATCTGAATTTGTGTTGGCAAGAGTCAAATTAGTATAGAGATTAGATGAAGTGTGTTTTATTAGCTATAGTGTAAATGAAAGAGTTTTGAGCGTGGCATACTTTGGTGGTCCAATGAGAGATGTTTCTAACTACCAACAGAAAATAGTTTACTCCTGTCCTCGCGTTACCCTTTTGTGTGGAGTTGGAAATTGTTTTGGGGGTGAATAAAATACAAATCAAACAGCGAATGTCAAGGCACTTATCATGGGAGAACTAAAATATAAAAGCGAGGCCATGTGACTTATCATCATTCTTTCTCACCTATATTTTTTGTCAATGTGGACGTTTAAAATAAGGAAAAAAAAACCAATTAATACCAAAATAGACATAAAGTATTTGTTATGCGAAAAATAAAAGAGAAGGTGAGTCTTACCTACGAGAGTATGACCTTAAACTAAAGTGTCACCATCCTTCCTGTTCAAGTGTTGATTTCCCACCATAGTTGGCTTTAATAGAAGGAAGAACCCAAAGGATAAAAAAAGTCGCTATCTGTGCTTTCACTTAAAATAAATGGCCCAAAATGACAAAAAAATATTTATTCAGTTGCCGGCGTTTTACTCCTCCTTTGATCCTCCTTACCATGTTGTTGCCGGCTGTTTGAACAAATATCTCCGCCGCCTACACAAGCTCTCTTCTTTCTCAGGAATGGACATTATATAATAATGCAAAACACTTTTTTTTTTTGAGGGAATCTATAACCCATTTTTATAAATTAAAGTGACCATTAAAA
Source organism: Gossypium longicalyx (assembly GCA_025698465.1). Taxonomy (NCBI): domain Eukaryota; kingdom Viridiplantae; phylum Streptophyta; class Magnoliopsida; order Malvales; family Malvaceae; genus Gossypium; species Gossypium longicalyx. The sequence continues at coordinate 13,541,063 of CM047000.1, forward strand.
TAATTTTTTTAGGAAACAAGTCCCCATCTTAATGTTGGAATGATCTGTTGTGGCTTCCACCTGGTTTTGCCTTGGCGTAACAGATATCGTCTGAAATATGCTTGAACATGTTAAATAAAACCTATAGTTTTGCTAGTAACAATTTAAGATTTGGAAAAATATAAATAAATACCGACAATTCTTTGTAAGATGCAACTTTGGCAGTTCAACCCTTGTATGTTTTCTGAAAAAAAAAATTGTCATTATATAAACTTTTGTAGTACGAAATTATAAATAGAATTGAGTGATTGATAGTTGAAGTTATTTTTTTTTTTTTTGGTAAATCCTGGTTTTGTAATCCCAAACAACCAATCTATACTAATTATTTTATCTATATTCTATAATTATATTATTTAATTTCATCAATCCAATCAATATGGTTGATTTTTTCCCTATATTTAATGGATTGAATCAATTTCTAATTTCGGTATAGTATGTGTTGTCAAAGAAAAAGGAAATTTCAGCGGCGTGGAGTGAGTGCACCACTAGAGCGCGCACTAATAAAGTTAAATTTGGGTGCGGTAAATTTAAAATCAACCTATACAAAGCCCAACCCCACCACTAGGAAAGGCAGGGCCCGGTGCCAGCTCCCACCAGCTTGTCAAAATAAAACTGCCTTTTTATCAAACATGAAACGCTACTCCATCACCAATCAAATCCTTCTTTCTTTCTCCCTCCCCTCTCTCTTCAAATCTTCTTTAAACTTTACCCTTCAAAACTCGTAAAAGATTTTACGACAACAATGTCGTCATCGCCACCACCAAGGGTTACTCCAGCCCCCACATCACCACCATCAACCAATTCTACCTCCCCTCCTCCGTCATCTGCCGCATCTCCGCCTCCATCTACCTCTTCAAGTCCGCCACCCGCCACCCCATCTGCCCCTCCGCCTTCAACCACCCCCTCTCCCATTACTCCCTCTGCCTCATCACCTCCCCCGTCATCCTCTACTTCCCCATCTACTCCAACTACTACATCTCCACTACCACCGTCATCCTCTAGTCCTTCCCCTCCTTCTCCTTCTACATCAACAACTCCAAGAGGTTCAGGGACTCCATCGCGACCACCACCTTCGAGGAGTTCGGGAACTCCATCTCGTCCGTCGCCGCCATCTGAATCGAGCAATGGGGTGTCGACAGGACTGGTAATTGGAATAGCAATAGGGGGAGTGGCGATATTGTTGGTTTTGAGTTTGTTTTGTATATGTTGTAAAAAGAAGAGTAGAAGAAGAAGAAGAGATGACGAAAGTTACTACATGCCTCCCCTCCCTCCTGGGCCTAAAGGTCAGATCTTTTTCTCCATTGTTTTCAGATTGGGAAGGTGTTTATTTTTATTTTCATTTGGTTTTATTTATGATGTGATCCCTGAACTATATCCATTTTCAAATTTGGTACTAATTTTTTTAAAAATTTTGGTACTTGAATGTTATTCCATTACTCATTTTGCTACCTAAAAGTAAACAGTTAAAAAAAAAACTGACCAATGAGAATGCGCCGCATCATTGAATGATATAGTAGATGATATGGCATGTTGACAATGACGTGGAACGTTGACAGATGATGGGTAGGGTGATCAACCGTTGACCAGTGATTACCGGTCAAAATTATTTAAATTGATAAAAAAAATTTTAAAAATAAAAAATCTTGTAAAATTTAAAAGTTTGCAAAAAAATAAATAAAAATAAAAATTGTGAACACTATAAATTATTTTAAAATATTAAAAAAGTAGTAAAAAAATATTGAAGAAGTTAAATTGGAGGTTAAGCTTCAAAGATAAATTATGGTAAAAGAGAGTGAGAATTGGAGATTTCATTTCATTTTCCTACATGCTTTTCGCAACCAAATACCATTGAGTTAATGAAATAAGAGAAGTATCAGCCGGCAGTAGAGAATCCAACACATTCTTAAAGAGAGAAATAGAGAGTGGAAGGAGAAAGAAGGTACCTTGGCTGTTGGAGATTTAGTTTAAAGAGTGGGTGTTGGTTTGAGTTAGAAAAGGGGAAGCGACTGATTTCCATAGCTTTATTCGTCATAAACAAAAAAGGTTTTCAGTAAAAACGTTTTGAAACTCTGCTTAACTGATAAGGGAAGGGGTAAGCCAAGCACCGAAACACTAATCCAAACATTTCTGCTGTAGATGATGGATTTTTTTTTTTTTTTTTTGGTATTGACTGACTTCACTTAATTAATACCAGTTGTACTCTTAAGTATCGAATATTTTTACCATTTTTCTGATAATAACAGTACCATCGTGCTTCTTTGAGTTCTTTAAATATTTTTGCATTTTAAAAAAATAATATTTACAACCAATTAATATTTTTAAATAAATTTTTATTTTTTTTACGATTACATTTGTTTAAATAAATTTTAATTATTTTTGGGACCATTGATGCCGGTCACCGAGCAATGTTACACGTCATGGGTCAACATGCTACTTCATCAGTCAATGTGTCATATTATCAATGACGTGGCATGTACTCATTGGCTAAGCGCCTTTAGCTACCACAATGAGACAAGAATATCTGTAAGTACTAAAATGAGAACATGGATATAATTTAGGGTCCAAATCGTGAATTTAATTTTTGGGTTTCCATTAAAAAGATGGATTATAATTATCTTATAAAAACACTTTTCTTTTCTTTTCTTTTTTTATGATAATTTTGAAGTTTGATGTGGGGTGAAAGTGTGAAACAAATATTTGTGTTTTGAATCATACATTTGATGTCTTTTGCAATACGTTGATTAGTGGCTTTGCATGCGCCTCTTTGATTTTTGGTTGGATCATACGGAAGACACAGATTTATGTAAATGGCTTTTGCTTCAAGCTAAACCTTTGCATTTGTTCACACTACATCCTTTCTCCCATTGTGTTTTTACTTGAATTTCAGTTTGATAAGAGTTTGAGGATTTATTTTATTTATGATGTTTTGGAATGATAAAGGCTGATCCATATGCTAATTGTAAAACGGTTTTTATCAACTTCTTACTTGTATAGCCTTGCTTTATTGTCGACTCTGGTTTAGTAGTCATAATAATACACGGGGATTTTGTTTTTTTTTTTCCTCGCAGATGATCCGTATGGTGGCCAGCACTATCGGGTGCAACAAAATCCTCCACCGCCTGTGAATCAATCCAGTGCAGTGCCTACAAAGCCCTCACCTCCACCAGTTACAGCATGGCGTCCTCAGGCAATGCCACCACCTCCACTTTTCATGAGCAGCAGTGGAGGTTCTGGCTCTAATTATTCAGGTTCCGAGAACCCACTTCCACCACCTTCACCTGGTATTGTGTTAGGTTTCTCCAAGAACAGATTTACCTATGAAGAATTAGCAAGGGCAACAGATGGCTTCTCAGATACTAACCTTCTTGGACAAGGTGGTTTTGGGTATGTGCACCGTGGAGTTCTCCCCAACGGGAAGCAAGTAGCAGTCAAGCAACTAAAGGCTGGAAGTGGACAAGGGGAGAGAGAATTTCATGCTGAAGTTGAGATTATCAGCCGTGTTCATCACAAACATCTTGTGTCATTGGTTGGATACTGTATCTCGGGGACTACAAGAATGCTAGTTTATGAGTTTGTTCCCAACAACACTTTGGAGTTTCACTTGCATGGTAAGCTTGTCTAAGTTGCATGTCATCATGCTTGTTTGAATTACAGGGCATGGCGAGTAATGTTCAGTTCATCTGGTAAAATGATCTAATACAGAATGTTAATTGCAGGAAAGGGGCGACTTACCATGGATTGGCCAACTAGGATGAGAATTGCTTTAGGGTCTGCAAAAGGACTGGCATATCTTCACGAGGATTGTATGCTTTTTCGCTCTCATTCTCTCCCTTGCATGCGTGCTCTATATTTAGGATTTTAGTCTCTTATTAACCTTATCAATGTTTTCAGGTCATCCTAAGATCATTCATCGTGATATTAAGGCGGCTAATATTCTTTTGGATTTCAAGTTTGAGGCTAAGGTATTGATTTCACTTTAATTTCTTGACACTTTTAAACGCTTGAATGATAAACAAAATCCGAACAAATGCAACCAAACTGTCAGCCTTGACTTGTCTGTTTTTTCATCTTTACTTAACCGAAAAGGATTTGCTTGTATCAAGCTGTTAACCAACTAGTATAAAAATAACATTCTTTCAGTTTTAACACCAATGTATAGGTTTCATTGCATTAGTTTTCAATTACTGTCCTTGTTTTTTTGTTTGTCCAAATGTATTTCTCTCTATTGTCATTGAGATGATGGATACAACTGTTGTTTCCAGGTTGCTGATTTTGGACTAGCAAAGTTCTCTTCTGATGCCAACACTCATGTCTCTACTAGGGTGATGGGTACTTTTGGGTAAGAAGACTTATGCATTCTCTTTTCTTGGTACATAGGATTTATGATTAAATTTTTTTGCCTCCAGTTGTTTATTTACTTAATTCTCACTCTCTCCAGGTATTTGGCTCCGGAGTATGCTTCAAGTGGAAAACTCACAGACAAGTCAGATGTTTTCTCTTTCGGAGTCATGCTTTTGGAATTGATTGCTGGACACAGACCTGTTGGCTCTTCTTACAGGGAAGACAGTTTGGTGGACTGGGTTAGTAATTAACTTTGGTCTATGATTGTCTATGCAATTACACACAAACACGCATAATATCATCTGCATATTCTTCTCTGACTCTCTGAACCAGTTCTGGAAAGGAATTCTGGATTTACATTTCATAGATTCTTTATTAAGTAAATCTGATTTGGCATTGCAGGCTAGGCCATTGCTCACACGAGCTATGGAGGATGGAAACTATGATAGTCTGGCTGATCCTAAATTACAGAAGGAATATAACCACAATGAGATGACTCGTATGGTTGCTTGTGCTGCTGCTTGTGTGCGACATTCAGCAAGACGTCGTCCCCGGATGAGCCAGGTAATTGGTGTAGTAAATTTTCTTTTAAATGTCATTTTTAGTATTGAGAGTCTGCTATGTCTGGTTGATGGATATGACTCTGAAGATGAATAATTGTGAAAGCAATCCATCTCTATTAATGGAAATTTAATTGTGAGCGACTGCATTTCTTAAGTATCTTGTGGGTATGATGGCTGCCAATCAAGTGGGGTATCTGGTGGTTGATGGTTCATGAGTGAACCGTACTTTCTGTTTGACCTTATAGTTACTCCTGTGTTCCATTCATAATTATATTCTTAACCAAAACTTGCAATCAAATAGATCGTCCGAGCTTTAGAAGGAGATGCGTCATTGTCTGATCTCAATGAAGGAGTGACACCTGGACAAAGCAGTGTCTACAGCTCTTATGAAAGCTCTGACTACGATACAAACCAGTACAATGAAGACATGAAAAGGTTCAGGAGGATGGCATTGGACACACAGGAATATGCTGCTAGTAGCGAATACAGTGAAGCCACCAGTGAATACGGTTTATACCCTTCTGGCTCAAGCTATGAAGGCCAAACCACCAGGGAAATGGAGATGCGGAAGATGATGAAAAATAGCCAAGGTTTTAGCGGAAACTCAACCTCGTAACGCAACATATACCTCATTACACTGTAAAGATCCCATCCTCCATTCGTTTTCATACTATAACTTGGATTGGCTTGTATTTCTTGAGATACCCCATACCACTGAAAATTTTACCCCTCAAATTTTTAAACCAAGGGTTTTCATTGATTTTTATTTTTTTTAGTGATTCACACAAATAGTAAATGATGCATACAGTTTGCCTGATTCTTTTATTTGTTGTTTAAATGTTGAAATCAGTTTGGTTTGCTGAAAACTAGACTTTGTCCTTTTATTTTGTTGTTAAAATGTTTCCTGTCAGTTTGCTTGGATTGCAAGTTTAGTAGTTAGGTTGGGCTCCCATGGTATATGGGTGGCATTAGTACATAGCTTGTTTGCATTTAAATCAAGTTTCAACGTCAGATACACCAACTCAGAGCATCTCCATCAATGAACCACTGGTGGGAAGAAATCAAAGAAACAAAATTTAAGGCATAGAGTGTCAGTTTGAGTTAGGTTCAGTTGATGCTGTCATGTTCTTTTTCAAGTTGTGTTAGCTTTGAAAATGAGCAAATTTTGAGGTAAAAAAGGAATAGGATGACGGGTGTGGCCACCATGGGACATTCCAACTTTAAAATTTGAAAAGCTTAGCTGGGGTTGGGAGCTCACTTTATCACATGCATAACAAAGCAAAATTCTCTCCATTGGAAATGACAAAAAGTTGGCAGCTTTTCTTTCTTTCGTTTTTCTGGGTGTCTGTGAAGGGTGTGGTCCTCTCCTCCTCAGATAAGTTTTGTTTATGAATCAGATTAATTTGTGACAAAAGTAAACTACCTGATTTTTACTGGTATTAAAAAATATAAATTTAAAATTCTATTTTTTGTAAGCTGAATCCGTAAATATAAAATAAAAATATTTATGGAGTTAATATGAAAATATGCTAAGAAACAATCAAGTAATTTAGTCGAAAAAATAGTCAATTAAAGTTCAGGGGTTAAATTATAAAAGTCTAATTGCTATTGAGTTTTAATTAAGAAAATGTTTGAGGACTTAAATAGCAATTAACCAAAGAGGCCAAAATGGTAATTAAACCAATTGTTGGCATAAGTTAGTGGATGATGATGACAAATCTCGCTTAGACTAAATTATGATTAAAATAAGCTTAATTATGTCTTAATTATCTAATTAAAAAAGGTTATTAAGTTAAACTAAAACTAATCTGAGTATAAATAAGAGTGTTAGTGGAATTTTTCATCATATTCTCTACTCTTGCAACCGTCCATACTTAAAAAACCTAAGGAAGAAAACTTTTAATTCATCCAACATTCGGCCACTAATTAGGTATGAAAATCAAGCTCTTTTCTTGTAATTTTTATAGATTTATGATCATGGGAGCTTGTTTTAGCTAGCTCATGTATCAATTTGATCAATTGTTGAATTTTAGCAAGTTGTCATTATTGATAACTTGATGAAATAGGCTTAAAATTGATAGAAATTGAGCTTAAATCATAAAAATGACTAAATTTAAACTTAGTTAAGCTTGTTTGTTAGCTTTGTAACATTAGGGATCAAATTGAATAAATTTAAAATTTTTCATAAAATTATGTTGGAAATAGAAGAAATAGGGTCCCTAATGAAAGAATGTGAAATCGAAGTTTAATCTGAACCTAAGAATCGAAAGATATGCTTATCCCGAATTTAGAGATTAAATTGAATAAAATATAAAATATGTGCATAATCAAACAGAGGATTAGTTGAATCATGCATCTCATGGCATTGTGATTGTGAGCCACTGAATGACTATTATGTGTTATCATATGATATTGATTGGTATAAATATATTTTTGTATAAAACCATAATTAGATAAAAGTAGAGCTAGTAGAGGAAAGGCAAAAATTGTGGAATAGTCCCCGAAGAATCTACCCGTTTTGTGTTTTGAAAAAGGTAAGTTCTTATGGAACATACTACCCTCACTTGTTTAATAGGTATGTTTGTATTTATTTTCACTTTACCTAAGCTTGAATCTAAGTTAAAATTTTGTTGGAAATTGGCATACCTGACTAGCAAATGTAATTGAATAAATATGAATTGAAATGAGTGATTAATATTATATTTATTTCTTGTAACTAGAAGTAGTATGATAAGAATCTTGCAAGTGTCATTAAATATATGTGTAATTCATGTTCAAATTCAATCAATGGAATTTGAAAATTTGATATGTGATAGTTATAGGATATGAAAATGCAAATGTGGATAATTGATGCCCATGTGAACTTAGTAAAAAGCTAGTATACAGTTGGAATGTCAATAAGGTCATATGTGCGTTTATGTATGGGATAGTTGATGATATAGAGATTATAACAAGTTATTTCGGGATTCATGTAACGCCTCGGATTTTGGGCCTGGAAGTTTTGGGTTTTGAGCATAGGGACAGTGAGAAGGTTGCACTTAAGTAATTAGTTAGGCATTTTAGTGACAAAATGGGCCTGTTGGTTTAGTGGTTGAGGGAGTGATAGTGCACTTTAAGGTTTTGGGATCGGTTCCTAGTGTGAACATTTTGAAAAGACATTTTCTTTTTATTTCTGTGTTAAGATATGATTATTACTTTTTATTTATGTTATTTAGTGATGATTTTTATTTTTATTTGGTATTTTTGGATTTTAATTGATTTTGGGATTATACGTACCTTTCTTCCTCTCCCTATTTTTGGCTTTTCTTTTTTTTTTTGGAAAATCGATTTTGGCTTTTTGGCATCGGGGATTTCCACTCCTCTGTCGTCTTCTTCACCGTCAATCAAGTGTGGGATTCAACCTTGTCTAATCTACTTTTGTTTTTATTGCAATGTAATTGATTCGGCTTTTCGTAAGGATGCGTTAACTCATTGATTATGGGTTCTAGACGCTGGTAACGAGGGGATTACTCCCTTTTTTGTTGTCATTTTGATATTGCTTAGGTTGGCGACAGTTTAGATGGCTAAAATAGTGTTTTCGGGGCTGATTTGGGGTGGTTTCGTGACCTCTCTGGCGACCATACGAGCGTGTGCTGTGGCACACGGCTGTGTGGATTTGGGCACTAGGGTTCCAGGCCAATTGGCTGTCACACGACCATGTAGCCGATTTGGGGATTTTGTCGGAATTCACACGGTCGTGTCCCTTGGGCACACGGGCTTGTGGATTTGGGAATTAGGATTTCAGGGATTTAGAGTCACACGGTCTGGCTGTACGGCCGTGTGTCTAATTTGAGGATTAGGGATCCCACACGGACGTGTGTTTCAGGACACACGGTCGTGTCAGGTGGCCACACGGGCGTGTGAGACCCTCACACGGCCATGTCTGCCCTACACCTTATTTTAGTGAAATTGAACAGTGAGTTACACGGCCTGTTTAAACGGCCGTATCCCTGCTTCACACGGGCGTGTGCCTCTAGCACATGGCCTTGTGGTACTCTTCACACTGGTGTTTGGATCCCCACACAGCCTAGATTGCTCTACATGGCCAGAGCACACGTGCGTATGGCCCTATCTCGCCAGATAATGATTTTAGGTCAAATGTAAGTGTAATCGCAATGTGTGTTCCAACCCTCGACTAAGCTAAGCTTACTGAGGGTGGATATGACTCTGTTCTGACTTCGGTTTATGTTTTCGTTGTGATTGGATGTGTGATGTGTTAGGTACTGAATTTGAGTGTATGGGTGTATAGACTTCTGTAACTAATTGATTGGTTATGAATGACTGTTCGGAATTGAGTTTTGAATTGGTACATCTGCATACATACATTTGCATACATACATACATCTGCATAAACTATTTTGGGTAGGGTTTTGAAGAGAAGGAAGATTGACTGAACTAAATTGGCAGCTGATTTGTTGGTTATTAGCCCCTAATACTCAGAGGATCATGGGCGATCCTAATACCCTGAGGGTCGTGGACAATTTGACTGTATGGTGGACTACCGCACTGCACTGTACAGAACATACGCCAGCATTGCTACGTATCATTAACTGAACTGGCAGTTTTACTGCAACCTAACGGTATAGCAATTCACCGCATTGCACTGTACCGCATGTACGTTAGCCACGCTACGTACCACTATCTGGTCTAGTAGTTTATACTACATGTCTATACCGCGATTTACCGTATTGCACAGTACAGCTTATACGCTAGCTTTACTACGTAATATACGTGACTGGCAGTTTATCTGCATACTGTTAGCCCAATACCTAGAGGGTCGTGGGCAGTCCTAATTCCCTGAGGGTCGAGGACAATGCTGATGTCCATTGTTGCCGGGCAACCCGAGATGACATCATTTAAAGTGTAGGGTTGGATGGCCTTTTTGAGGTCCTATAAGGAGTGATTGGTTGGATTAGTTTAATAGCTCTATTGAGGAGTAATGGGGGAAGGAGAGGTGTGTTGGCTGGATGGGTGGGTGTCTTTAACTCAACTACATTCATATGCATCTGATTGATCTGTTTGACTGAATTGGAACGTGTAAAAGATTGAGAATTACTGACACCACGACTGAATGTGATACTGTGACTGAATGTGATTGTACTATTAGACTGGAAGGCACTTGTGCCCATGAGAATTTTGTAGATTGTGACTGCGACTGACTGACTAATAAATTGCTGTGACTATTTGAAAATTGTCGATATCATGCCTAAGAGGGAACGTGAGACATAAATGTGTGTCTGACTGATCGAGTTAAACATCTATCTAGATAGTACTATGGTTGTGTAGCTAAGTTTAATTTTTATTATGCTCTAAATAATGTTGTCTACCGGTATGTTCGTTTTGAACGTACCAACTATTTCTATATAGCCCCGTAAGTATGTTCTGCTTCTGAACTGCTACTGGTTTTCTATTCCCATTTCTGTAGTTTAATTGGTTTGATCTCACACTAAGCTCGAGTAGCTCACCCCCTCTTTTGTTTCCCCTTTTTAGGTACAGTTCTAGATTCTGGATGTTGGATTCAATACGCGGAGGTCTTGGACAGTCTTGGAGAAATGAGCTATAGGTTTAATTGCTATTTAGTTTTAGTTTGAATTGTAAAAGCTTTATAAGACCGTGGTACAATTTTCTTATATGCAATACTCATATATTTTAGACTGGTAACTTTTCGGACAGAATTATTAAAACGATCATTGGTTTTTGGTTTGCTATGAAATAAATGGGTTTAAGTAATAAAGGGGTTTGTTTTTGTAAAATTTTCTCACGATCACTTCGGTGATCAATGTAGCATCCTAGATTCGGTATAGACTTCTAGGCTGGGTTTGGGGTGTTACAATTCAACATCTGTTGCGTATCATCAAGTATTCATTGTCTCTACAGAAACCTTGGTGTGATGGAGAAATGTATTTGAATATGTTTAAACATTTGATGCCTATAGGCTTATGCTCAAATGCGCTATCATGGTGTGGTGTAGTTCACCCGTGTGTCCGAGTCTATTTTATTAGAGTTCCATTAGGCAAAACATTGAAATTGAATCTTGAAATTGAAAAATGAAATAAATCAAATTTAATAAATTTTTATGATACGTGATTCAATTGAAATAGCATGGACTTGCGGATTGATGATAGAATATGACATTGAGATAAATATATGTAAATTGGTACAAATTTGTAATGCTTTGAGTTATGTTTATAATGTTTGATACACATGAATACTTATGTTTCTTATGCTCACCTTGTTGTGACATTAAGTGTCATTCTCTAGCTAAATGTATGCCAAAACCTTTGGTAGTTAACATGTTTACCTATGAGCAAGGTAAGTGTAACAACTCGATTTTTAATGGTACCGAAGGATACGGTTTCAAAACCCTATTTCCATAAATCAAGCTTGTAACTATTAATATTTAATATTTACGAGTCTATTATAAAAATATATAAAAGTTTGGTCCAACAATTTTGCTAAATTGATAGTTAATTAAGGTATAAAGACTAAATTGTAAAAGTCTAATCGCTATAGGTTTTTAATTGGCAAAAGACTTAGGAACTTAAATGAAAATTATTCAAAGATCCAAAATGGTTATTAAATAATTTATAATTATAGGTTATTGGAAATGATGCCAGGTTATTAATTTAAGCTAATAATTAAATTAATTAAAGTAAAACATGGTTTAATTAAATTACATTAGATTAATTAGTAGTTAATTATGATATATATACAAAGTTAGTGGAGGAAAATATTATCATCTTTCTCACTCCATCATTGTCGTCTGAACTAAAAGAAAAATAAAGGGAATTTTTTTCTAATGTTTCAAACTTTCTGCTAAAAGTAGATAAGTAATTTCAAGTCTTTTTCTTGTAATTTTTATGTTTTTGAAGTCATGGGAGCTTGATTTAGCTAGCCCATGTATCGATTTGCAAAACTGTCAAAGTTTTTAAAAGCTTTCATTGTTGATTTTTTTTAAAGATTTTTTGTGTTAAATTGATAAATTTTAAGCCTAGATTATAATGTTTAATTGTTAGTTTTATGCATAATGACTAAAGTGAATAAAATGTGAAATTGATGTGAAATTTTGATAATAATAGATAGTAGAGGGTCTATAATGAATGTAATTGAGGTTGATTTTCAAATTGAAGCTCAAAATTGAAAGTTATGGCTATTTTAGTTTCAGGGAGTAAATTGAATAAAATGTAAAAATTTAGGCATATCAAAAAATAAAGTTTCATAGGTTCATTCATATCATGATATAATGTATAAATGTTTGATATTTGATGGATTGAATGAAATAATTGTATAGATCAGGAATTGGATCAAACCAAAGATAATTGAGGAAAAGCCAAAATTGTCGATTAGTCCCTGAAGATTCAATTTGTTTGTTGTTTTGACTAGGTAAGTTCATATGAAATTTATTATTTTATTTATATTATGTGAGAATTGTATTTAAATTTCATCTATATGTTGATATAATTAGAATTTAGTAAAAATGGCATGTGTGACTTATATGGACTAAATTGCAAAGTTATGTGAATAGATCAAGGTAAACATTTAAATGTTGATTGATTATGGGACTGGTAAATGAAAAAAGGTAAAAAATATGTTGAGCATGATTTTATAACTTAAGGTGTTCTTTAGTTGAATTATGTTAAGCTTTAAAATTGTTTAGTTAATAATTGGCATAGTATAATGAACATGTTAAGATTTGACAAAAGCAAGGGCGAAACCAGAACAATTTTTTAGGGGGCGGATGAAATTTTAATTTTTTATAGTTTATATCTTTATAATTTGTAAAGGATTAAATCAAATTTTTATAATTTTAGGTGGGCCAAAGTGCAAATTTACCTTTACTAATTTAAAATTTTTAAAAAAATTTAAAGGCCTAAATAGTAATTTTACATTTTAGGGGGGGTCGGGGCTCATGCCAGCCCCCCTGGCTTCGCCCCTGGATAGAAGTATTTTGGTATGGATAGATGTAATGAATTTTTTTTAGATTAAATGTTAAATATTTGGGGTATATGTTAAATATTGGTTGGTTCAAATAAATATATACTTAAATTGGTTGTCATTAGCTTGGCTTAATGGCTATTGAATGAAACACTTAGGAAATGGTTTGGAATGTCCAAGGCTATAAGTGAGTTAGTTGAAAAATCTAGTTAGATGGATGAACATAGAAATGGTATATATATAGTTAAGCATATTGTATAGTTTGGTATGTGCCTGAACATTTCAAGTCAAGATTATTAATTAACTTGATTCTTAATTGCATCATGAACATGAAAAGATGGTAAGTAAAATGCTTTATACATGAATCATTGAATTGGATAGTTTACTATGTTTATATGAATCATATGATTGGTATGTGATGTTCAATGGTTGAATTTAAAATGTTACAAACTAGTTTTGTAATGACTCAAAATTTACGGGCATTGAAAAAGTATATTATCGAGCCTTCGTTTTAGTAAAACGGATTCGTAAATATTTATTAAAAATATTTACGAAGTTAGTTGTGTGTTTAATTAAGTTTTGGTTAGGTGAATTAGCTAGAATTAAAAATAATTATGAAAAAGGACAAAATTGAAATATGTGTGAAAATTTAATTAAAGATTAAAGAAAATAAAAAGGACTAAATAGAAAATTATGCCAATTGCCAAATTTGAGGCCGCATAAGCATAAGATTTTTATGTGTTAAAATATATTATTAGATTATTATTATATTATATTATATTATATTATTATTATTAAATAAAATAAATAGAGACAAATGTATGGTAATGAAACCATATATGTGTAATAATAATAATAAATATATGTACACTTGTAATATAATTATATATTTACTTATTATATAAGTAAAAGATATTTATATTATTATAATATATTATTATTAAATTAATAAACAAAAGAATTAAAATAAAATAAATGAAACAAACGAATAAAAAGAAATAAAGAACAAAATTGGGGGACGAAAACAGAGAAGAAAAGAAGGAAAGAAAGGGAAAGAAAGAAAAATGGGAAATTAGGGATTTTAAAGTTTGAAGTTTAATTGGTATGTTAATTTAAGTCATTTTCTTATAATTTTTGAGTTTTTATGATCCTAAAATAAAATACTATTAAGTATATGCTGAAATTTTGGAAGTTATTAGATTTTTAGATACTAATTTTGTTGAGTAAAAGTGTGAACTAGAGATTGAATTAATAGAATTTCTAATTAGAATTGGGAGAATGATTAAATGGTAGAATAGGCTATAAATTTTGTGTAATAGGGACTAAATTGCAAGAAATATGGAATTAAGTATTTATGATGAAAATTAGAGAGTTAAGTTTAAGTCTGGTTGAAAATTGAATATAAATAAAGTATGAATTGGGATGGAAAAATAGATGATTTTGGTTAAGGATTAAATTGGAATTAAGGTAGAAGTTAAATAGGAAATTCAAGTATTTGATGTGAATAATTGTTGTTTTAATAATTGTAAATTATTTTAATTTTCGTAGCTAACATCGAACTGGAGACATCAGCTCAGAAGGGAAAGGAAAAGATTGTCGGAGAGTAACTCGGGAGAAATTCTGGTTCGTATTATTATAATTCGAATTAATTTATTATTAATTGTGAATAGTGATTAATATGCATGGTAAGAGAAATTAAGGTGAGTATTGGTATTGAACTGAATGAAAATGTATTGAATTATGAAAATGTGTGAATATATGGATTGAATATTGATTGAAAGATGGAAAAATGATTGAATTGAAAATGTGAGAAATTGTGATTGAATTGAGGTTATATGTGATTTAAATACCCTATTAACTAGTCAGGCTGAGTCGGATATAGTTGGCATGCCATAGGATTGGAAGTGTTCAGAGATACTTTGACCTCGAGTCGATGAGACACTGGGTGTCACTATTTTACTTCAGATAGATTTGATGAGGTACTTGGTACCAACTTACTTCAGCTTGGCCAATGAGACACTGGGTGCCAATTATTTGCTCCGAACTATCCGATGAGGCACTAGTTGCCATACTGGAGTGTTTGGTTGGATCCTTGTATCCACGAAAGTTTGAGTCTTGTTAATAGGGGTAACGAATGAAATGGTAAAATTGAATGAAAGTAAATAATCTTGATTGAGAAATGAAATAAGAAATTGAAATTGAGAAATGAGAATGAATGAATGAACCAAAGGTTCAGGGAATGATTGATGAATCAATGAAATGAGATTATGAAAATGCATAGTATGAATCATTGTTCACGGATAGACAATAGTGTATTGATGAATGAAATGAGTAAAGAAATGCTATTTAGAATGGCTATGGTTGTTATGTAATGAATAAGTATATTTTGTTGATTTGTAAATTATAAAAAGCATGATTTGTATGTTATATCAAGTAATCTGAATTATAGTAATACCAATGAGTATATCCATACTCAGCTTACGGTT
This sequence comes from Gossypium longicalyx, assembly GCA_025698465.1. Taxonomy (NCBI): domain Eukaryota; kingdom Viridiplantae; phylum Streptophyta; class Magnoliopsida; order Malvales; family Malvaceae; genus Gossypium; species Gossypium longicalyx. Next base: position 13,556,466 of record CM047000.1, read on the forward strand.
GTTTTCCGTGCGCAGATTAGTTGAAGTCAAACGTTCCATTCCAGCATCCAAAGCCAATCCTAATCTCAGAAAACTTTGGTGATGTATATTTCTTTTGGTAAAAGTGGCATGTACCTAGGTTATGTATGAGTCATTTTGGAATTGGTAGTAAATGATGTATTTGAATGGTTATGTGAAATGATAAGACTATGAAATGACACTTTTGATATAAAGTTTAAAAATGGAAATTAATGAAATTAACTAAATTAGTTTGAATATTATATGTAAAATTCTTATGATTATACCTTGAGTAAATTAATAGATTGATGTTTTGATATGATTCAAGTGTAATTGTATATAAAATTGTATTGGTTGTGATATTGGTTTGAATTGGGTACGTTTTAAGTTTGCAGGGTTGGCTAGATGATTAAAAAGGGATTATATTAAGCCCACACGGGCTGGTCCACATGGCCGTGTGAGCACTGTATTTAAGAAAAATTTTGGAATTTCATGAAAAATTTCTTGAGCACTTGAATTAGTTCTGAATCACTTCTAACACGTATTTTGGGCTTCGAGGGTCCTTAAAAGGGACATTATGAATGTTTTACAATTTGTATGTTATTTATTTGTATAATGTTCGTAATATGTCTGAAAGGTCCCCGATAATGCTCCGTAACCCTATTTCGGTAACAGTTTAGGGTTAGAGGATATTACATTTGTTGGTATTAGAGTTATTCAAGTTTAATCGATTCTCGAACTAAATTGAGCTCATAAATGAGTCTAGAGGTACATGCCACTGTTGAGTCGAAACTGAGTTGGGATTTGGATACTGATATAATTATTTGTTTTGTTTCATAGTTAAAATGTCAAATGAACATATGAACGATGTAGATAAAAAATGTACACCGGAGATAGAGAATTAGATGAAACAGAATCAGCTACACCAAGTGTAAATCCATTAGGCAATCAACCTCCTAATATAGAACGGATAAATGTTAGAGACAAAGATGAATCCCATTTACTGAGAGTTATAGCCGATGTCTTGCAACAAGTAGCGGGGACTGCACCTGCTACGACATCTACTCCTTCTACTAGACGGCCCCCAATCAAAGAATTGCGTAAATATGGTACCAATTTTTGGGTCTGAAAAGAGTTGATCCATCCACAGCTAAAAATTAGATGGAGTTAAAAAAAGAGTTTTGCAACAGTTAGAATGTACCCCCCGGGAAAGTTTGTTGTGTGCTGTCTCATTATTATAAGGGGAAGCCTACTTATGGTGGGAATCAGTGATCCGTCATTTATCGACAGAGTAGGTAACTTGGGATTTATTTCAGAAAGAATTCCATAAGAAATATGTTAGAGAACTGTACATAGAAGATAAAAAGCAAGAGTTTTTAATGCTGAAACAAGGCAAGATGTCAGTGGTGGATTATGAACGGGAATTTTCCAGACTTAGCAAATATGCCTCAAAATTTCTACCGATAGAAGCTGACAGTTGTAAACGGTTTTTGCGGGGTTTGCGAGATGAATTAAGGGTACAACTGGTATCTCATCAGATTACAGAATTTGTATACCTGGTTGAACGAACCAAGATGGTAGAACAAGTCTCGGGCCTCGATAAAAAGTCTAAAATTGCTATATCGACTGAAAAATGCATTGGAACTACTAGTTTGAATCCTCAACCAAAAAGATCAAAATAATTTCGTGGTGGTTGGAGACCAAGCTTTAGATCAAACAGAAGTGATAGAAGTCGAGGAAAGTAGACGACAGTCTCCACTGGTAGCCTGAGAGGTCCATCCTGAGACATTAAAATTTCGAATTGTGAGCATTGCGGGAAGAAACATAGAGGTGAATGCTGGAAATTAACTAGAGGTTGTTTTTGATGTGGGTCTACAAATTATTTTATTAGAGATTGCCCGAAAGGTGAAAGTTCTGTACCCGTGACATCACAAAGGTCAGTATCTACTACTAGAGGCAGAGGATCGGGTAGAGGCAGTTCAGTTTCTAAAGGAGGAGGTGCAAGGAGAGGGAGCGATATAGTTACTCAGCAGTCAGAGGCTAAAGTACCAGCTAGAGCATATGTAGTCCGGACTCGAGAAGAAAGCAATGTTCATGACGTGGTAACATGTATATTTTTACTGTATTCAGAACTTGTTTATGCTTTAATTGATCGCGAGTCTTCACACTCGTACATTAATTAAAAACTAGTTAAGTCGGGAAAGTTAGAATCTGATATGTCTAGAGTATCTATAGAGGTGTCTAGCCCGTTGGGACAAACAGTGTCCATAGATCAAGTATGTCGAAGATGCCCGTTAATGATACAGAATAGAATTTTCTCTGTTGACTTGTTGATAATACCATTCGGCGATTTTGATATAATTCTGGGAATGGATTGGTTGTCTGAGCATGGGGTGGTTTTAGATTGCTATAAAAAGAAGTTTATTATTCAGACTGAATATGGAAGCAAGATTGAGGTAAATGGTATTCATACTGGTGGGTCAACACGTATCATTTTAATGATTCAGGCAAATAAACTACTTCAGCAGGGCTATGCAGCTTATTTGGCTTATGTTATTAATTCTGATTCTGTTGAAAGCCAATGCAGTAAGATTCAAATTGTTTCTGAGTTTCCTGATATTTTTCCTGAAGAATTACTGGGTTTACCACCAGATAGAGAAGTTGAGTTTGCGATAAAAGTTTATCTTGGTACAGCTCTGATATCTATACCTCCATACCATATGTCATCCAAAGAATTAAGAGTGCTGAAGGTATAGTTGCAAGATTTGCTAGATCGTGGCTTCATTCAACCGAGTATTTCACTGTAGGGAGCTCCAGTATTGTTTGTTAAAAAGAAAGACGGTTTGATGTAACTTTGTATTGACTACCGTAGTTAAATAAGGTGACGATCAAGAATAAATATTCGTTACCTCGCATTGATAATTTATTCGATCAGTTGAAAGGAGCTTCTATGTTTTCGAAGATTGATTAGAGATCAGGCTACTATCAGTTGAAGGTGAAAGAAAGCGATGAACAAAAGACAACTTTCCGTACACGGTATGGACATTATGAATTCTTAGTAATGCCTTTCAAATTGACTAATGCCCCAGCTACTTTCATGGATCTCATGAATCGCATTTTCCGACCATATTTAGATTAGTTTGTGGTGGTCTTTATTGATGACATATTGGTTTATTCGAAATCAGAATCTGAACAGATCAATATCTCAGAATTGTACTACAAATATTACGGGAGAAACAGTTATATGGGAAACTTAGCAAATGTGAATTTTGGTTATCTGAGGTGGTATTTTTGGGACATGTTGTGTTTGTAGATGGAATCAGAGTTGATACGAAGAAGATTGAAGCAATTGTTCAGTGGAAAGCACCGAGAAATGTATCTGAGGTACGTAGTTTCCTTAGATTGGCTAGATATTACAGATGATCTGTAAATGGGTTTTCGAAGATAGCATTGTCGATGATAAAGCTGCTACAAAAGAATCTTCCTTTTATTTGGGATAATTAGTGTCAGAGAAGTTTTGAGATGTTGAAGCAAATGTTAACTGAGGCACCGATTTTGACATTGCCAAAATCGGGAAAAGATTTTATTGTATACAGTGATGCTTTTTTGAGTGGTCTGGGTTGTGTATTGATGCAAGATGAAAAGGTAATAGCTTATGTATCTCATCAACTGAAACCACACGAGCGTAATTACCCGACACATGATCTGGAGTTAATTGCTGTAATTTTTGCATTGAAGATTTGGAGACATTGAGAAATGTTATATTTATACTGATCATAAAAGTCTCAAATATCTTTTATCTCAAAAGGAGTTGAACTTGAGACAAAGACGATGGATTGAGCTTTTGAAAGATTATGATTGTGTTATAGATTATCATCCCGGAAAGGCAAATGTGGTAGCTAATGCCTTGACTAGGAAAGCTGCAGTTGAATTGCGAGTAATGTTTGCACAGCTCAGTATCAGTAACAATGGAAGTCTGTTGGCTGAGTTGAGAGTTAAACTAGTGATGTTTGATCAGATTAGAGCAACACAGTTAGAAGATGACAAGTTGATGGAAAAAAATAGAAGTGGTACAAAATAGCATGGTAGAAAATTTCAGCATTGATGAAAATGATTGCTTAAGGTTCCGAAATTGGATTTGTGTTCTAACTGTTTCTGAGTTAAAAGAGTTGATTCTCTGATAAGCACATGATAGCACGTTTGCTTTACACCCCGGAGGAGCAAAAATGTACCAGAATTTACAGGAGTTGTACTGGTGGCTAGGGATGAAAAGAGATATAGTTAAGTATGTTAGTAAGTGTTTGACTTGTCAACGGGTAAAGGTAGAGCATTAGGTTCCTACTGGATTATTACAGCCTATTAATATTCCCAAGTGGAAATGAGACTGTATTACGATGGATTTTTTGACGGTGCTACCATTATTAGCAAGTAAGAAAAATGTCATCTGGGTGATTATTGATCGACTTACAAAGTCGACTTATTTTATAGTAGTCAGGATTGATTGGTCACTTCAGAAGCCTGCTGAGGTTTATATTCGGGAGATTGTGAGATTACATGGTATTCTTTTATCTATAATTTCTTATCGGGATCCACATTTCATGTCGAGGTTTTGGAAACAGCTGCATGAGTCTTTGGGTACTCGACTTAATTTCAATACAACTTTCCATCCGCAAACTGACGGACAGTCTGAACGGGTGATTCAAATTCTAGAAGACATGCTACGAGCTTGTATCATTGATTTTGAATCAGGTTGGGAACGTTATTTACCGTTGGCAGAGTTTGTCTATAATAATAGTTTCCAATCAAGTATTCAAATGGCTCCGTATGAAGCTCTATATGGTCGAAGATGTCGATCGCCTATGTGTTGGATAGAACTGAATGAAAGGAAAATAATTGGGTCGGAGTTAATTCAAGAAACAGAGGAGATGGTTAAAAAGAAAGATTGAATGCAGCCTCTGACAGACAGAAATCTTACGTGAATTTGAAACATTGGGACATTGAATACTCTGTTGGTGATAAGGTATTTCTTAAGGTGTCGCTTTGGAAGAAAATCTTGAGGTTTGGTCGGAAAGGAAAACTGAGCCCTCGTTTTATTGGGCCATATGAGATTGTGGAAAGAATTGAGCCATTTGCTTATCGGTTAGCTTTACCTCCGGAACTACAGAAAATCCATGATGTTTTTCATGTTTCTATGCTACGAAGATATAGATCGGATCATTCCCATGTCATTTCTACTGAAGATATAGAAATTCGACTTGATTTATCTTATAAAGAAGAGTCGGTTCAAATATTAGCCCAGGAAGTAAAAGAGTTAAGAAATAAACGAGTTCCTTTAGTGAAAGTATTGTAGAGATGTCATAATATGGAGGAAGCAACTTGGGAACCAGAAGAAACAATGAGAGCTCAGTACCCCCATCTTTTTTCAACTAAATTTCGAGGACGAAATTTATTTAGGGGGAGAAATGTAATGACCCAAAATTCACGGGCATCGAAAAAGTGTGTTATCGGGCCTTCGTTTTAGCAAAAAAGATTTGTAAATATTTATTAAAAATATTTACAAAGTTAGTTGTGTGTTTAATTAGGTTTTGGTTAAGTGAATTAGCTAGAATTAAAAATAATTATGAAAAAGGACTAAATTCAAATAGGTGTGAAAGTTTAATTAAAGATTAAAGAAAATAAAAAAGGACTAAATAGGCAATTATGCCAATTGCCAAATTTCAGGCGGCATAAACATAAAAATCTAAGATTTTTATGTGTTAATATGTGTTAAAATATATTATTAGATTATTATTATATTATATTATATTATTATTAAATAAAATAAATAGAGACAAATGTATGGTAATGAAACCATACATGTGTAATAGTAATAATAAGTATATATACACTTGTAATATAATTATATATATACTTATTATATAAGTAAAAGGTATTTATATTGTTATAATATATTATTATTAAATTAATATATAAAGGAATTAAAGTAAAATAAATGAAACAAATGAATAAAAAGAAATAAAGAACAGAATTGGGGGACGAAAGCAGAGAAGAAAAGAAGGAAAGAAAGGGAAAGAAAGAAAAAGGGGAAATTAGGGATTTTAAAGTTTGAAGTTTAATTGGTAAGTCAATTTAAGTCATTTTCTTGTAATTTTTGAGTTTTTATGATCCTAGAATAAAATACTACTAAGTATATGCTGAAATTTTGGAAGTTATTAGATTTTTAGATACTAATTTTGTTGAGTAAAAGTGTGAATTAGAGATTGAATTAATAGAATTTCTAATTAGAATTGGGAGAATGATTAAATGGTAGAATAGGCTATAAATTTTGTGTAATAGGGACTAAATTGCAAGAAATTTGAAATTAAGTATTTATGATGAAAATTAGAGAGTTAAATTTAAGTCTGGTTGAAAATTGAATATAAATAAAGTATGAATTGGGATGGAAAAATAGATGATTTTGGTTAAGGATTAAATTGGAATTAAGGTAGAAGTTAAATAGGAAATTCAAGTATTTGATGTGAATAATTGTTGTTTTAATAATTGTAAATTATTTTAATTTTCGTAGCTAACATCGAACTGGAGACATCGGCTTAGAAGGGAAAGGAAAAGATTGTCGGAGAGTAACTGGGGAGAAATTCTGATTTGTATTACTATAATTCGAATTAATTTATTATTAATTGTGAATAGTGATTAATATGCATGGTAAGAGAAATTAAGGTGAGTATTGATATTGAACTGAATGAAAATGTATTGAATTGTGAAAATGTGTGAATATATGGATTGAATATTGATTTAAAGGTGAAAAAATGATTGAATTGAAAATGTGAGAAATTGTGATTGAATTGAGGTTATATGTGATTTAAATACCCTATTAACTAGTCAGGCTGAGTCGGATATAGTTGGCATGCCATAGGATTGGAAGTGTTCAGAGATACTTTGACCTCGAGTCAATGAGACACTGGGTGTCACTATTTTACTTCAGATAGATTTGATGAGGTACTTGGCACCAACTTACTTCAGCTTGGCCAATGAGACACTAGGTGCCAATTATTTGCTCCGAACTATCTGATGAGGCACTGGATGCCATACTGGAGTGTTTGGTTGGATCCGTGTATCCACGAAAATCCAAGTCTTGTTAATAGGGGTAATGAATGAAATGGTAAATTTGAATGAAAGTAAATGATCTTGATTGAGAAATGAGCATGATTTGTATGTTATATCATGTAATTTGAATTATAGTAATACCACTGAGTATATCCATACTCAGCGTACGGTTGTTTTCCGTGCGTAGATTAGTTGAAGTTAAATGTTCCAGTCAAGCGTCCAAAGCCAATCCCGATCTCAGAAAGCTTTGGTGATGTATATTTCTTTTGGTAAAAGTGGCATGTACCTAGGTTATGTATGAGTCATTTTGGAATTGGTAGTAAATGATGTATTTGAATGGTTATGTGAAATGGTAAAACTATGAAATGGTACTTTTGATATAAGGTTTGAAAATGGAAATTAATGAAATTAACTAAATTAGTTTGAATATTATATGTAAAATTCTTATGATTATACCTTGAGTAAATTAATAGATTGATGTTTTTATATGATTCAAGTGTAATTGTATATAAAATTGTATTGGTTGTGATATTGGTTTGAATTGGGTACGTTTTAAGTTTGCAGGGTTGGCTAGATGATTAAAAAGGGTTATGTTAAGCCCACACAGCCTGGTCCACACGAGCGTGTGACCCCTATTTTTGAGAAAAATTTTGGAATTTCACAAAAAATTTCTTGAGCACTTGAATTGGCTCCGAATCACTTCTAACACGTATTTTGGGCCTCGAGGGTCTTTAAAAGGGACATTATAAACGTTTTACAATTTGAATGTTATTTATTTGTATAATGTTCGTAATATGTCTGAAAGGTCTGATAATACTCTGTAACCCTATTTTGGTAATAGTTTAGGGTTAATGGGTGTTACAAGTTTTGGCATAGGTGAATTGAAAAATAAGTATGTATGTGGTTATGTTTGAATGGGAATAAGTAAATAGGCACCAAATGGGATTTTTTTACCAAAAATAGGGACAACGTCCCGACCATGGGTTTTTAACGTCACAACATCATCATCTCAAAGAGTGTCGTCATGACGTGACAAACTGAGATAACCGCATCGCGACGAGGGAATGACGAAGTCGCAATGTTGGTCTAGGAATTTTAAAATGTTACAATTTGGTCCTAGTTCAACATTGGGATATCAAATGAGTTTTCGTAAGCTTAGATAAAACCTGAAAATGATTACTTAACATAGGATGAATGTGAAATATATTAAATTGTTTGTGTGGACTTAGTCAAAGATTCTTGGAATATATGTATCGTAGATTTAGCTGAACAAGTAACCTCGATAAAAGTCAACTTATGTGAGCAATTTATTCTCTTATGAGCCTAAATTCGTATTACTGTAGTCCCATCAGGTGATACTCAATTGATTAGAAATGGAAATTTAAATGTGAATTGGAAATGAAATGGTAAGTAGAAATGTTTGATATGTGATTTTTTATATGATTACATTAAGGTATTGATAATATTTATGATTGGGAACATGATTAACATAATTAATTGGTAATGTTGTTATATGGTTAGCTATACCATTATATGTCAAAGATAGCCATGTTGAGTGCCAATTGATTAGTTGAAATTATGTTTAAAATGATTAAGGTAAGTTTATTGATTCTAATTGAACTTACTGAGCATTCTCAATACTTATTTTTGTTGTTTCTTCCTTGTAAATTGTTACATTGCAGAACTTGTCGAGCCAGATTAGCAGAGTAGCACACACTATCTTAAGATGATTGATACATGTTCAATTTGATTTTTAGACTATGTGGCATGTACATAAGGACTTTTAGGTTACAAGTGGTCATTTTGGAAGGAAAGTCTTATGTTAGTTATCGTAATAGGTGATTTTAAAAATACCATTTGGTATATATATAGCTTATGGTACATATTTTGGGTTAAGTTTGATGCTAAATGAAAGAAAATTTTGTTTTTGAATGGCTTTGTATGTTTTAAATCATTGATTAGACTATATGAATTAGTTAAATTAGAATAGTGACTTGTGAATGGTTCAAAGGTGAGTATATGATTGTAATTGTTTCACAATGTAGTAGCATCTCATAGCTTGGACTAGGTGAATGGGTTATGTATGAGGTGTTATAGTAAGTGTTGTAATTTCCATTTGAACTTACTAAGCATTGAATGCTTACTTATGGTTGTTTTCCTTACATGTAGATCCCTAGATTGTGAAATTCTCGAAGCCAGATCATTGCAAATATCACACTATCAACAAGACAGGAATTATGTTCATTTTGATTCCTAATATTGTGGCATGTATATAGGGTCTTTATTATGTAAATAGTCATCTCTGCTTGTGAATGCCAATGTCATATTTGTGGTTAAGGTTAAGTTTTATATTAAGCTTGATATATAGCCTAGTTTGTTCTTAGTTTCGATGATGTTTGATGCCATTTGGATTCATGATTTCAAGCTTGCATAAGTCTTATATGTTAAAACTTGCAAAATGAAGTAACTTGGCATCTTAAAGTTGGTAAATGGCTTAGATATGTTTATATTTTGATCATGAGTTTTATGCCACTTGAATACTTGGTTTCAAATGTGTTACAAGCTGATGAGTCACTAAACTAACTAAAATCACGACAAAGGCAAGCGCACCTATCGAATAGTAGTATAGCTATGGTGAGTCGGGAATATCGTATCCACGAGGATTAAAAGTACTAGTAATTACTATCTTTTTATTATCTAGCCGATAAATTGAAAGAATTGTTTTTAATCTAAAATTAACTAAACTAATTACTAAGAACGCAACAAAGAGCGAATTGGGAAAATATTTAAAGAAAACCAATGTGATAGGCAATACCCAGGAAAGAATCCACCTAGACTTCACTTATTATTCTGAATTTGATTTAAACAATATATTCACTTGTGCCGTTGTAACAGCCTATTTTTAGTCAAATCGAAACAGTAGTTTCAGGACCACAAATATGAAGTCAAAATATTTATTTTATTATTATTTTAATGTCTATAGCATGATAATATTATTGTGTGAAATTTTTGTTAAAGAATTTTATTGTTTGAATGGTTAATTTGATAAAAAAGACTAAATCGCGTAAAATGTAAAAGCGGAGATCTATTAGTTAAAGGTATCTAATAGCTATGGAATATTAAATTAGAGGTCCTTATGTTGTAATAAGACCATTATTTATTTGAGTGGACAAATATGGTCATAATATTATGTGTTTTAAGGTTTATTAATTAAGGTTAAAGTTGTAAATTAGTAATAAACTTAGTAAAATAAAGAAAAACAAATTTTTCATCTTTCTAATTGCATTCATCCACTAAAAATCAGCCAAGAAAACACCATTAATAGAGCTTCAACATTCGGCTACATTGTTCTCTTGCATGTAAGTGTGATTTTGTTCCGTTTTCAATGATTTATATGTTTTTGTGATCGTTGCAACTAGGTCTAGCTAGCCCAGGGACTAATTTGCAAATCTGTTAAAGATTTTGAATGATGCCGTTGATGAATACATGTGTGTTTTGATGTTTAATGATAGATATAAATGTTTGATGATAGTTATACAAGTTTTGTTAAGTGATTTTTAGTGAAAATGCAAATTAAGGATTAAATTGTGAAATGAGAAAACTTTGTGTTTAAAATGTGAAATAAATGAAAAATATGGGCTGCTAGGGGCATAATAGTAATTCGACTATCATGATTTGTGGTTTAATTGCATGAATTTGTGTTTTTATGAAATAAGGACTAAATTGTAAAAGATGTGAAACATTAGTGGCAATTGTGTAAAAATTCCTTAAAGTGAATTTTGGACTAAATTGAATAGAGAGATGATTAAATAAGCTGAATTTGATATTATATAGATCAATAAAAATGAAATCCAGATCTAGAACAGGGGAAAACAAAGTACTCGATTAATCGACTCGTTTTGTCGTTTCTACATTCGAGGTAAGTTCGTATATTAAAAACATTGTTATAATTATGTTTTAAATGCTTTGATATTGTATAAACTGTGAATACGAGACTATGAACACATTCGATAATGATTCGGTGACGATTTGGTATTTGAAATCCCGGTTGAACCTTAGGAATAGATTTGGATACTAGTGACATGTCATTAGGGATTATTGTGATTATGTGATTCGGGTGCTAGTCCTGGACGTCCTACCACTGGCTGAGTATACCGGCATGTGTTACAGATACTTGACAGCTTGTGTGAGCAGCATCGTGTAGCTACGTCTTGACCCACAGCTTGTGTGAGCAAGCCCGTTGATAGCTCTAGTGTGAGTAGTATATGTGATATGAGATTGAGATAGCTTTGGCTATATATGTGGCACTTCGAGTGCGAGTTTCCCATGTATCCGATAGTATTCCGAAGTGTTCAATGGGTAAATGAAAGACGTGGTTGTGTATGAGATTGATACGAGATGGTACAGGTATGTACATGAACTGTATAAGCTTAAATCGAAGAAGTTATGAAGTTACATAAGATTATGATAGAAAATGTGAAAGGTTTGTTAGTTAAATGAATTACATGTTGATATGTTCAAATTGATGATTTTTATATTTATGTTAAGATTGAGTTTATTTCATACAAGCTTACTAAGCTATAAAGCTTACTTGGTTTATTTTTTTTCATGTTTTATAATGACTTCAAAGCTAGCTCGGATTCAGGGATTGTCGGAGACTTCGTCACACTATCCTACTATCACTTTGGTACTTTTTGAGTTTATATTTTGAGTATATGACATGTATAAGGACTTTGGTCATTTTGGTACATTTGGTAATGTGTTGTGTCATTTGAAATGGCTTGTAAATGTTAAATATTTGATCTTGTGCATAGTTATGAGAGTTGGCTCATTTGGTTGATTTGGATGTATATATATATGTGCAAATGGCCTTTGATGTGTGGTTTATAATTGCCTTGTGAATGGCTTATTGAGATTTAGTATTGAAGGTAGTAATGGGTTGATATTGAAGATATATTAGCATGTTATGTGTAGGCAAAATATTACATATAATTAGTAGATTATTTAAATGGCTTTGGTTGTGATTTTGGCATGTATGCAAAATGGTCAATTGGTGTTTATAAGCTTTGTGGTTGATGATAATGAAATAGCTTGATTTTGGACTTGTATATGGTTGGCTTGAATGAATATTTATGCCTTATTTTGGTGCCTTTGGTTTAGTGTAGGTGTATACAAATTTGGGTGGCAAATTGGCTTGGTAAATAGCCTATTTTTGTCCACACAGGTAGAAACACGGGCGTGTGTCTTAGCCGTGTGTGACACACAGTTATGTTACATGGTCGTGTGTCCCCTAGTGTTGAAACTAAAATCAAGTTAGTATGCTCCACACGACCTCTCACGTGGGTGTGTGACTTGGCCGTGTGGCATAAGTCAATATACCCTACAGGTTTGGCACGACCTAACACATGGCTTGGCACATGGGCGTGTATGGCCATTTTTAGGGCACACGGCCGTGCGTGTTGGCCGTGTGACACAAGTCAGAGAGTTACACGGGGTCAGACACTGGCTGGGACACGACCATGTGCTTCCATTTTGAATGTCCACACGGCCTGTGACACGGGCTGTCTGTGGCCATGTAAGAGACACGGACGGGCCACACGGGCGTGTGTCCCCTGTTTTTGAGAAAATTTTCTAACTGTTCAAAAGGTTTCTAAAGTTATTGGTTTAGTCCCGAACCACTCCCAATGCATGTTTAGGGCCTCGTAAGATCGTATTAGGGACAAAATGTTTGGTTGTGAATGGAATGATTAATTGTATGTGAAATGTATGTTTAAATGTGTGATAAGTCCGGTAATGCTTCACAACCCTATTCTGGCATTGAATACGAGTGAGGGGTGTTACAGCCTTGATCCGTAGAAATCCCTAATTTATGTTAATATCTCTTTCGAAAGTAAGAACAACTGAATCTAGGTTGAGTAATTGAAATCTCTTTCTAATTAAAACCCCTATTGTCGCATTAACTCGATCTATGGATTCCCCTATTAGATTTGACTCTAATCCGGTAGATTTATGTCATCCTATTTCTAGGATTGCATGCAACTCCACTTAATTATGCTAGACCTACTCTTAGACAGGAACTTTTGCTCCACTGAATAAGCACATTTAACATGAATCAATATCCAGAAAATATCAAAACACGAAATAAGCATACATAATTGAGAACAAGAAATCAAGTATTTATCATGTAATTCAGAAATTAAATAACAAGATCTATCATAGGTTTCATCCTCCCTAGGTATCTAGGGAATTTAGTTTATAATCTGGGAGGGAAACATCTCAAAATTAGAATAATAACAAGATATAAGAAACCCAATAAAACTTCAAAGGAAACTTGAATGGAGATCTTCAATCTTGAAGGAGATCTACTGTAACACCCTTAACCCGTATTCGTTGCCGGACTAGGGTTAAGAGGTATTACCGGACATATCGAAACATTTCATAATAAATTCATAATAAAAAATCAAACATCGACATATCATAATCAAATATCACTATTAAGTCCCTTTCTTAGGTCATCGAGACCTTAAGCATGCATTAGAAAGGGTTGGGACTAAACCGAGCTCATACAAAATTTTTCAAAATTGTAAACATTTTTCAAAGTTGTACAGGTCACACGCCCATGTGTCTAGGCCGCGTCAAAACAGGGCATACATACTGACTTGTCCACACAGCACAAGACACGCCCGTGTGCCAGGCCTTGTGAAAATTAGGGAGGCTACTGACTTGGCCACACGGCCTAGCACACGCTCGTGTGTACGACCGTGTGGTTTGCTGAGGCTTATTTCGAAATGGCCCTCGAGCAACACGGATGAGACACACGTCCGTATCTTTGCCCGTGTGGGCAAAAATAGGCCATTTGCAAGGCCAAATTGCCACCCATTAAGGGTCCTCCCTACAAACATAAAATAGGCATCATATTTTCAACCAATTTCAAACCAAAATCATATATCATTCATATCATATATTCATCAACCTATTTTATTCATAATTCACAAATCAAAACATAACATTCATAAGCCAAAGACATACCAAAACATATGATTTGTAACATCAATTTACCTCATTCATTCTCATGCCAAATTCTTACCAAATCCACAATCAAACATATACCAATAACTTACCAAATTGACCATTTCTCTTGGCCAACCAAAAACACCTCATAATAGCAACATTGCATTACATATCATATACCAAATTCAAACCATAAGTTTAACCATATTCTAGTCATATCACATGGCATGATATACACATTACAAAACATAATCAAAGTACTTGTAGCCTATACATGCCATACTTTAATATTCACATTTTCAAAAGGCACCAAAAAGAAGTTCAATAGTGTGGTGATGATCCTCGACGATCCCTGAGCTTTCGGTAGCTTCGATATCTATAAAACAGATGATAAACACACAAAGTAAGCTTTCCAAAGCTTAGTAAGCCATATACAAATAAACTTAACTTTATAAACATATAAACATATAAACATCATCAAAATTACGTATATTCCATAGCCAAATATTATAATCAATCACATGGTTCATATACACTATACATTTCCCAATTCATTTTATACATATAGCATATTTTCTCATACTTATATCATATGTTCACAAAGTTACATGTACTTACCTTTCATTCTCAAACATAGTATACAATTCAAACATACCTGAATCGGATACACATTCACATAGTCATTCATTTTCTTAGAATGCCCATTGAACCGTTCGGAATCATAAGGATACGCGGATAACTCAGAAAGCTCGTACAATGCCAATGTCCTAAACGTGGTATTACATGTAATCAAATATCGATGCCTCTGTCCCAAACAGGGTCTTACACGAAATCAAATACGATGCCAATGTCCTAGACATGGTCTTACACGTAAATCATAAGTCGATGCCAATGTCCCAGACGTGGTCTTACACGATAACACATATCGGATCCTATGCCATGACATATGTATCCTAACTATTCCTAAGGTTCGTACGGGGCTTTTCGAATGTCGAAACTTTGTCGATACTTTATCGGATGTCTCATATTTCTTAACTCATATACTCATTCATCATAGTTAAATAGCATATAATCTATTGTAATTCAATTCAAAACACTCTTATTTGTATATCGACTTACCTCGCACAGATTCGAACGAACGAAATTGACTATTCAACGACTTTTAACTTTCCCCGATCTAATTTCGTTTTCTTTGGTTATTGATCTATATAAATTCAAATTTAACTTTTTTATTCACCAAATCATTCAAATCAATCCAAAAACACATATTTAGGGTATTTTACAAATTAGCCCTCACATTTTCACATTTTAACACTTTAGTCCTTAATTCACAAAATCACAAAATACACATAATTTCTTTGCACACATGCCTAGCTGAATTTTCATAATGTTCATATAAGCCCACATATTTCATTTATTTCTCATTTTACTCCCTCAATTTACAAATTTCACAATTTAGCCCAAATTACTTAAATTCATCAAAAATTCAAAGACAAAACTTAGTAATCTAACACATATCTTTAATTTACTATCATCAAAATTCACAAATCTCACATTATCAACAATGGCATAACTCAAAATCATCAAAAAAATCAAAAATTAGGACATGGGCTTGATAGATTACTAAGCAACGATTACAAAAACGTAGAAATTATCAGAAACCGATCAAAATTCATACCTTAATTAAGCCTTGTGTGCGCTGAAACCCTAAACTCCTTTTTATTCTTCTTTTTCTTTCAATTTCGGTGGTAATGGTGATAATATGAACTTATTTTCATGTTTGTTTTATTTAATACATAATAATTCTTTATTTACAAATTTGCCCTTTTATAAATTAACATATAATTCATGTTAATTAAGGCCATAAACGTCCACTCAAACTTAAAATGGTCTATTTAAAACATAAGGACCTCATAATTAAAGAGACATAGCAATTAAGCACTTTAACAAATAGAAGACCACTTTTACATTTTACGCGATTAGGTCCTTTTCACAAATTAAGCACACAAATGATCAAATTTTCATATGAAACTTTCACACATGCTAATTCACATATTACAAACACATAAAATAATATTAAAATATTTTTTGACTCGAATTTGTGGTCCCGAAACCACTATTCCGACTAGGGTCTAAACCGGACTGTTACATCTGCTTCTGAGTTGATTTCGACAGCATTCTTCGAGTAATTTCTTTGTTCTTCTCTACGTGCTCCCTTTAGCCATCTTCTAATATGTATTTATAGACTTTAGAATGCTCAGAAAGCCTAAAAATTGGGTTTTTCCCGCATGTTTGGGAAACAGGGAGAGATATCGACACAGGCACTGGGCGTGTGACCAGCCCTTGTGGAAATGCCCAGGCCGTGTGGTTCCTAAAAATGGCTCTTTTTGTCCTATTTTGGCCCGTTTTTCGCTCTTTTCATTTCCTTATGCTCACCTAAGTATAGAAAAATAAATTTAAATGATTAGGAGCCTCAAATTCACTAATTTACATAATAAATCATCCAAAAACGAGTCAAGCATGGGATTAAAAACATGTTATGTTTATGGTTTATCACAAGCTTGATTCGGCATTGTTTGGCATGATATGATGCATTGGTGAATTTGGTATAGGTTTATGTATGTTGAAATGTATTTGGTAGGAAGCATGAAATGTGTACCAAAGTGATTTTTTTTCCAAAACAGGTGTAACATTGCGACTATTAGTCCCCAACGTCGTGACTTAAATCGACAGTAAGTGGTGTCATGACGTCGATATTTATGAAGTTGCGATGGTACTCATTGATTAATTAGATCGAAACATGAAAGCCATGATGTCGCAACGTCAACCCATAGATTTTTAAAACTTTTCAATTAAGTTCTTACCGACCTCAAGTTAGCAAAAAAATCTTTCATAAGCTCGTATAAAAGTCAGAAATGATTTTACAACATATTGAGAATGTGTTTTATACTTGTAAGCATGCTAGAATGGTTGAATTGTATTGAGATTTGTTGTAGTTGCTCTGTCAACGAATATGACATTAACTCGGACCCGACGATCAGGTCGGGCGTTACAATAATGTTGTTTTATCTCTAAAAAAATATATGAAACAAGTTTGAGATCAAATAAACAAATCTAATTAAGTTCAGATAACTCGAGTTGAATTAAAGTTTAAAAAATAATACTTAATGAACTTGAATCGAGAATCGAGAATCGAGAATCAAACTCCTTCAAATTTGAATTACATTCAAATTTATCATTTAAGTTTACTTTAACTCAATTACACTAAATTTGGTTAATTTTATTTTAGGGGTTCTAAAAGTAACGGAAAGTATTAATGGTAACGGAAAATAACGTTATTTTTATTTGGTTAATTTTTTTTATTCAAAGAGTTTGTGAATGGTAACGGAAAATAACGTTTGATTATTCATACTATTTATATACAGAAATGTGAGCCTACCAGGGGTGAAGCCAGAAAATTTTTTTAGGGGGGGCCAGATGAAATTTTAATTTTTTATAGTTTCTATCTTTATAATTTGTAAAGGATTAAATCAAATTTTTATAATTTTAGAAGGGGCCAAAGTGCAATTTTACTTTTATTAATTTAAAATTTTTTAAAAATTTTAAGGGCCTAAAATGTAATTTTACATTTTAAGGGGGGCCAGGGCCCATGCTAGTCCCCCTAGCTTCGCCCCTAGAGGCTACATGTCATAGAAACTTGTGAAATAAAATATTAATGCTATAACGTGACATCTACTACTAAAAATATACTAACTGTAACTTAATTTTAAATTTAAAATTTAAAATTCTTAACTTTCAAAAACAAATTTTGAATTTTGAAGCCCTCACAACAAAGTTATAGATTTTTTTAATTTTTCTAAAAAAAAAATTCAATGTAAGTCTTTTTTTTTATTCAATTGAACTTTTGAAATAATAAAATTCATTAATTAAGTCGTTTGTATTTAATGACAATGTTGATATGGCTGTTGATAAATACCACATCAAGTCAGCAAATAAATAAAAATAATAAAAAAATTTAAAAATAAGTACACAATGAATCTGAACAAATAATTATCAAGGTTCCTTTGAATCTAGACATCTATCTATTTATTTAGATGCATTCTGGAATTATAAAAATCATTTAAAAATACTTACAATTGGACGTATTTTTCTGAATTTCACCTGAAAATGTTTACAATTGGAAGTATTTTTGTAAAATTGACATATACTCGTAATTCTTCTAAAAAACAGCCTAATCTAATAAATTTTAAAAATTTTCGGTATTTATTAGTAATTTAATTAATTATGTAAATATGAGATAACTTTAAGAAATTATATGAAAATAATGGGGAATAATTTAAAACACGATAAAACATAAAAACTATATAAACATATAAATATGTAGAAATTTATATATAATAACTTATTCAAGTATAAAAATTTATAAAAATTCATGAAAAGAACACAATCATGATATGAATATATAATTCTTTTTCTCAAATTGAATCTCTATTGAAACTTTGTAAAATATGAGATGAGTTTAAATATGACAAAATAATAACATACAAATTTTTCTCTAAATTGAGTTGTTATATATGATTAAAGCTAGCAAAACAGGTCTGAGCTCGAAAGTTCATCTGTGCTAATTCAAGCCCGTAATGATTAAAATTTGAAAAAATCTGAGCTAGAGAAAATTTAACTCTGAGAAAACCCGAACTCGAGAAAATTCTAGCTTGAGTTGATCCGAGCTTGACAAAGCTCATGCATAAAATAATACGAGCCCAAGGCCAAACCGAGCCCAAGCTTGAGACCGGTCTAAAGCTTAAGCTTAAGCTCAAGATAGATCTGATCTAAAACTTGAAAAATTCTAAATGTATGAAAATATATTTTAAATATTATATAATTATATTAAAATTTATAAATAACACTACATCTTTATGTTGAATTATAAATTAAAATAAATTTTAAAACATTAATTTTGAATATAAAATTATTTTAGTAAAAAGACCTCTCCAGTCCCTCAAAAAAAACGAAGCAACTTAATCCCTATCAATTTGAAAGTGAGCAATTAAAGACAATTTGTCTCGACGTTAATGTTTTTCATCAATTGTACGTAATTTTGATTTGTATAATAATAAATTTAACTCTCAAAGTTTAGACATTTTGTCAATATGGTCCTGAATTAACAAATTTAGGCTACAACATTTGTGTAAATTTGTAAATGTTGAGGCTAAATTTGTTGAATTTTTTAGAATCAAGACCAAATTGAAAAAACATGTCAACATTAAAGGCTAAATTTGTTGTTATTCTAATCAAAATTATGCAAAATTGACGAAAGACATTAACACAATGATTAATTATCCTTAGTTGCTCATTTTGAAAATTGACAGTAATTGAATTGCTCTAATTTTTTTAGAGGGACCAATTTGCTCAATTTCAAAATTGAGAGAGACTGTAGAAGTCTTTTTACCAATAGTTTTTAATGCAATTATTATATATGTATAATAAATATTCAAAGTTAATAATTATTCAAATTTACAAAATTTAAATTTAATGATTATATAAAATATATAATGATGATTAATTTAATGATATGAAAATCAAATTAAGCCTTAAAGAACTCACCTATCAAATTTGCTAAAACTTTTAGCGGATGAAAAATCAAATTTGTATCTACTCATTATACTCATAATTCATATGAAAAATGAATGCGAAAACCTCTTAAAATAATTTTTCTTGTTAATTTGAGACATTTTGATGAATTACGAAATTGATCCAATAACATGACTTTTGTGTTCATTTTTAGCGGGTTTCAAAAATTCAATAGCAAGGCAAAATGGGTTATACAGGGGCACATGGACAAAATTTGGATTTTTTTTTTATTATATTTTATTTATATTTTATAATATCTTATGATTTTTGTAGTTTGTTAGATTTTTTTTATTAATTATTGATATTATTATAATTATATAATATTTTAAAACTTTTAAAATAATAAATTTTTTTATTAATTTAAATTTTTTTCCAAACTCACCGTTTATATCTATATATTCTAGATAATAATTCAAATAAATAAAATTTATATACCTATCATATAACCATAAATATTATATAGAAATTCATGCACATATCGTATAATAATATTAATTATGTTAATAAAATTCTTATATGTTATATAATTATAAACATTAGATATGATAAACGTTATTTCAATTACAATAAAATATCTATATAAAATTTTTTATTTATATGAAGTGAATTTGTATTGTGTTATTATCATGCAAAAGTAGAATTAATTATTACATTCTAAATATAATTTATAAGGCATCAAAGTTATTTGAACTTATTTAAACTTGTCTGACTCGACTCGATTAGAATTCAAAAAAATCTGAGCCCAAAAAAGTTTCTAACTTGAAAAAAATTCAAGCTTAAGAATATTTGTAACAGAATTAACACCTCCATATATAATAACTTATGTAAAAACACAATTTACTATAAAAACTTAACTTATACATTACATTTATTCGAAAACATTTCAAACTCTATATAAAATAAATTATTAGCATGTAAGATTATATTTATAATATTCTAAACCCACAAAAATAACATGAATATAAACATGGTATGAAAAATTAACATGAATGGATGATGAATACATGAATGTGGCAAAATGGACACTATTACAATAACTTAATTTTTTGTTTCATGTATCTTCGAAATATATATATATATATATAATATTTTATATAAATTTTGTAGATTTTAATAAATTTGTTTATTTACATTATTTTAGTTAAATTATGTTATTTGTCCCTATATTCTGCATAAGTTGTATTTCATCTTCATATTTTAATTTGATCAATTTTAGTTTCTGTAACTTTAGGATTTTGAAGTTCCAGTCATGACATAAATGATAGCAGTTAAATTCGTTTGGTTATATTCTACTATTAATACTATACTATGAGTAAAGTTGTAAGTTTAGTTCATATTTTCCAACTGGATTATTTTTAGTTTCCTATACTTTTCAAATTTTAAAATTTTAGGTTTGACACAAACGATAGCCATCCATTAACTGACTTTTTTTGTGAATAATATGTCAAAATAACAAATTGCATGGTATTACATATGTAATAATACGTTGGTCCTATTAAATTTTAGAAATAGCAAAATTTAATAAATTTAACATCAATCATCCGGATCAAGATTAGAATTTCAAATTTTAAAAAATATAGGAACTAAAAATGACCAAATTAAAATGCAGAAACTAAATTTACAATTTACACTAATAATAGAATTTAATTTAATTATTTCTCGTATTGAATTTCTATTGTATAATTATGATATATTAGAATTTGTAAATTCTAATTAAACATATCAAATAACTCTAAATTGTGTCATACATCATACAATAAATAGAGTAAAATTTTACTGTTCCGATTTTAAACAAAAGTCTCCCACGGGTTTCTCCAACTCAATACCGGTGGCTCATCCTTGGGAAATTCGAGAACAGAGGGGCAGGTTGCATCATTCTAGACTAGGAGGGTCTGGCATATCCCGAAGGTCAAGCCCTTCAAAATGGTCTCAACCGACGCTATTACATTTATTAATTTCATTAATAATGACAATCAAATGCTCATGCAGGACGCTCCTTGATGATTTCCAAGGTGCAACAGTAGGGCATATCTTCAGAGAAGGAAATCGGACATTTTGGCTTAGATTGGAACCTCCGATTACTAAAATGTTGGATTTTGGTTTTGTTACCAACTGCCATGAGCCCCCATTATGTAGTAAAGATATTTTATTTTCTGATGATCTAGGGAGAAGCTACTCCCGTACCGTGGACTTTTAATTTCAATTTTACTTGCTCCTCGTCAAAAAAAAGAAAAGAAAAAAAAAAGGGAAAGAGTTATTAAACATTTACATTAAAAACATTCTTTAAGTTTATTGCAAATTATCAGTTCAAATATAGTAACATGCAAGGCATTTATATTGGATTCAACATGAATTGCATATTTGAGTGAAGATTTGGTAGCAATATCAGTGAAAAGCTTAAACTAATCCAATCACTCTCCAAATCCCAACATCTAAAACCCCTGGTTCGGGGTTCTTCATTAATTCTTTCAACAGTACATGTATATTCTGTTGTACACTTGGGAATCTGATCAGTAAGATGTAAAAGAAAGTGAAAAGAAAAAGAAAAACTCATAACCTGCCTTGGCCTCCACCTTCTTTCATGGAGGTAAAAGAAGTAAACCTTTGTTTCCAGGGAGCATCCTTTTGTTGTTCAATCCATGACAAAAAGGCACTGTCTAACAAGCAGAAGATATTAACATAAAGGAGTTGGTATCTAACTGGAACATATCGGAAATTCGCAACCTGAACGATTGGCCAAACGCCACCTTCCAATATCAAGGCCGGGAGGAAGTCTCTCTTCACGTCTTCCTTCACTTGAGCAGTGCTTTTTCCAGCTGAAAACCCCATATATGTGAAAAACACAAACAAGTCAAAGGGGCCAAAGATAAGGCCATCCATTGCAACTTTTGCAGCAACAAACCTCGCTGACTTTGGGCGCAGTAGAAGCCTCATCTTTATAAATTTGTCCAACCCTTCATACCTACATGAAGAAAAGATTACAGTTGTAAGCAGCTGCAAGATTTACTTACCAATCTTACAAATCAAAACCCAGTTCTAAGAGTTTGGTAGAGTCCGGCAAGATTTTATCAAATGTATCGAGGAAACATGTTTGGAATCTCCTAGATGTAGAATTTTACTGTTCCTATTGGGGACCGACCCGTATAAATAACGAAAAGGAAAGAATAGAGAAAATTAGACACATAAATTTATATGAAAAATCTTCTCCAATCAAGAAGATAAAAAACCACAAGCAAAAGAGTCTTCACTAATGAACGAACAATCAAAGAGTACAAGATGAAATTCAAAACAAACCTTAGACCCGAATACAAAGCTCTCTGGCTAAAACACAAAATTTCCTTAAAGCTATCTAAAACTCTCTCATGATTAGAATTCTAATATAACTATAATATCTCTAGTGTAACCAGAGTTTAAACGGGAAAAGTAACTCTGCTGAGAGTTTAATTACGTAGCTGTTTTAAGTTTGGAATTCGTCGCGTCGTCCCAGCCTCCTCGTTGCAACGTCGCCTCTGTTTCGAACATCATCGCTTCGTTGCAATGTCGTGTGATTTCTCGCCACGATGTCGTCTCTACTTTGACTGAAAAATGCGAGACACACTCCACAAATCTCCGCCTTGACTCGTATTTTTAATATGTCTCATTTGCCGAACTCCGTCATGGGCCAAACTTGATCTTTGCAAGATACTAACCAAGTCCAAACGATGTTTGAACTTGAAAACTAGAAGACTCTTATTCAAAACGACCATACCTTTCTTGCTCATATAACCAAGTCACATATGCCACAACTGAGTTGACTCCAACTCTGTAGTAGACGAGGAAATTGCTGCTGCACCAGTCACTATTGAACCCTGTAGAATATATAGACTGTCGGTATTCTAACCTTTCATCAAAACGAAAGCTCACAAGATATCTCAATGTCGCTTGACTTGACAGTGATTCTACAATCGTTCGAGTCTAAAATACCCAGGGAGGTGAGATTTTTCTATCATCTGACAGAATCCTGAAAATCCCGTCATACATCTTGATTTGAACGGTACCAATACTGATTATCTTATAGGGTGAATTATTTTCCATAATCACAACTCCATCTTCAACTAAGCTACATGTGGAGTACCACTCCTTGTTTGGACACATATGATAAGAACACCCCGAATCGAGGATCCACTTAGACGAAAACTTGGACATTTCAATTGTAGACACAGCAGCAAATCATCACCCTTGTCCTTAGCCACACTAGCATCGACTACCTCAGTTTTTTGCTTTCCTTTCTCGTTACTCTCAACAGCCCTTCTGTCTTTATTTTGTAACTTATAACACTCTGCATTAATATGACCCAACTTTTTATAGTAGTCACAGGTCTTGTCTCGATTTCTCTACCTTGATTTCGACCTACACCTGCTCTGACTTGAAACCTTGGACTGTTGTCTACCTCTTGCAATCAAAACCGAGGCTTGCCTATCTGACTTGCTATTTGAATCTAGCTCATTGTCGAGTTTATCTTTACTTAACAAGTTTCCTTTCACATCCTCGAATAAGAGCTTATCTCTACCATGAATTAGAATTTTCTTGAAAGTCTTATATGAATGGGGCAAAAGAGCACAATAATAACATAGTCTAATCTTCATCATCTATATTAGCCTCGACATTTTTCAGACACGAGAGTAACAAATTCACTGATGTGAGTCTTAATAGACGCACCTTTGGCCATACAGAACATGTACAGGTGTTGTTTCAACACTAATTGATTAGCTAGAGGCTTTGTCATGTAAAGGGTTTCTAACTTTCTCCATAAGCTAGATGTTTTCTCCATAAGCACCTCCTGCAACACATTGTTCATGAGACATAACTGAATTGTAGACAGAGCATTCTCATCAAGCTCATCCCATTCCGACTGATCTGAATCCGCGAGCTTTTGCCCTGTAACAACTTTCTTTAGGCCATTCTAAACTAGTATTACAGTCATCCGAACATGTCATAAACTGAAATTTGTAATCCCATCGAACTTCTCGATATCGAATCTCATTGTCATCATCTCTAAACGGGTTGATTGCGGAACCCTAACTAAATTCTAATACTAGTTTGTTGATGATCGACCCATATAAACAATGAGAAAAGAAGGAATAGAGAAAATTGGGTACACAGATTTACGTATAAAAACTCCTCCAATCAAGAGTATAAAAAACGAGTAAAAGAGACTTCGCTAATGAACAAACAATTAAAGAATACAATATGAGAAATTCAAAACAAACCCTAACCCCGAATACAAAGTTTTTTCTCTTTGATTTTATGTTATGATCTTCACTTTTTCTAAGGTTACTATGGCCTTTTAAATAGGCTACGATTAGAGTTCTAATGTAACTATAATATCTCTGTTGTAATCAATGTTTGACTGAGAAAAATAACCTTACTAAAAGTTTAATTACGAAGCTACTTTAAGTTTGGAATTCGTTGCGTCGTTGCGACGTCCTAGACTCCTTTTTGCGACGTCACATGATTCCTCATCATGATGTCGCTTTTGCTTTAACTCTGGTTTGACCGAAAAATGCGACACACCCCACAGTTTCAACATAGAAATTTGGACTCAATAGAGACCTTGAATTTCTTGGATGCATCGCAATCATCAAAAAATAACATAATTTGATCCATCATCACATATAGAAACATAATCTCTTACTAACCATCAAATGCTCCACAATAACTCCTTTGAAGCTTTTAATTTTTTGATGTTTGAGAATAAATTCTTCCTAATTTAACAGTGTTCTATATGCAGCCAAGTATAGTTCAGCAGAAAAACAAAAATAATATTGATTAATCGACAGGAAAGATAAAAAAAAAGATGAGAACAGACCAGAAGTGTCCAACTGGTCCAACAAAGCCAAATCCAAACATACTTGTGACAGCTACCCTTTTCCAGTTGACTTTAAATTCATTATCATCATCCTGTCAAATGAAACACCAATCATTGTCTTACTAGTGCAAAAGGAGCTGTTTTATTCAGAATCCAGCTTCAGCAGAGATGCAATAGAAACTATAATTTCTGAAGATGCAATCATGGTGCTAACAAAATAATGGACAATGGGTACAAGGACATAATATGCAAAATGTATGACAATTAGTTACTCGTCAATTAGGAATAATATTTATTACTTGATATCATGACACAAGAACCATCAAACAGAAGAAATTGGTTGCTTAAAGTGTATGAAATAATTCAAAAGCACAAAACATGCACTGATTACTTCTATTGCCTTCTATGTGGTTCCCCTGTGACCTAATGGAATACCTTATAAGCAAACAGTAAGCATTAAGTGGAGAGTGCTGATCAGGAATTTGCCACTAAATTACGAATATCCCAAAATTAGTTAACCCAAAAGTATGAGAGCAACCCCCGAAGAAAACCCTTAATATTGACAGCTTAACCAAGATGATCTTGGTACAGAAGTAGGAAATTATTTCGACAGTTCAATTAAGTAAACTTATAAGCAAGTATTTTTTTTATGCTTGCTATGAAACTTGAGGAAACTGTAAACTGTTATGAGTCTGTAAGATGCATGAAACACAAAGATCAACCAACTCTTATAAACAATTATTTGGGAAAAAAAGTCAACTGCTCAGAACAACACAAGTTTTGAAGAACTCTGTCACAGCAATTCTATTCATATTGCCAACGAGATATGGCTGAATTTTCTAATGTCGGAATAAACTAGAAAATGAGTGAGGAAAACCTCGAACATATATCAAATACTAAGAAATGCACACCATGGCATCATTAAATCCATTTTTACCATAAACCATGGGTATGCACTATGCAGTGATGCTAAGTAAGACAAATTTCAGTTTATGAGAAGTAGAACAGTAGGAAAAAAAATGGAAACCACAACAAAAAGAGGGAAGAAAACAGTGGGGATGCTTTTCTTAACAGCTCTATCTCAAGTGAATCCTTGTAGCTCACTAGGATGTCTTATGGACGTAAATTGCACACACCATCCAAGACAAATGTTAGCTTAGTTTGCATTACCGAAACGGAGCCAATTTACCATCTCTTCCGGTGATGCCATATGGAACATTGCCATTACAAGATTGAATTTTCATTACCACTTGAAAATCAATGCCTCAAACATTATCAACCAATAGCCCCCAATCAAAGATGAGCTATGAACATCAATAAAGGATTTGGGGGCAATAATGCTACAGCTATATGAATAAAATGGGAATATATCCCAAACAAAAATCATCATCAAAGATCGAAATAACCCACAAGAAATCAACATAAAATCAGAACATGCAGACACCCAATTGCAAAACAAAAGTAAGAATAAAGTGTACCCAATAGCTCAAATAGATACAATCAGGCATAAGGGAAAAAAAGGTAAAAACAAGAGGAAAATGAGAGGAGAAAAAAAGAGGGTTGTTGGGGATTGGAAAAAGATGCGTACTTTATGATATTGAAGGCGTTTCTTTGCGGTGGAATGGGTGATGTATTGAGCAGCAACATCCCCAATGCCCCAAAGGAAACCTGAGCTGATAATTTGTGTTTTTACAGGATGAAGAGATAAACAGCTCTGGTACCATTTCCATATCCTCAACATTTTATCCAAAAAAAAACCCACAGAAATTGAAGAAATAAAAGAAAGGAGTTATTATTAGAGGGTAAAGGGAGAAACTGGGGACTAAAACAGAGAAAATTTGGAACCCATGTCCTACTGACGACCACCATGCCTATCTCCATGACTCATCATCTCATTCATTTCAATGAATTTCTCTTCTGGGTGTTTTTGGCTGACTTGGACAGCTATTCAAACATAAAAGATTGGGATTTTTCTATTTTTAATTATTTTGTATTAATAACACAACTAATCTGACTGATTATCAAAATAATAATTAAAGATTCCTTTTATTTTCTTTATAAAGATTGTATCCGATTAATTATTAATTTTTCTTTTCCGCTGAATTATTATTCAAAGCGCGTATAGACAGTATTAAATTGAAAATAAATATTGTTTCTAGTAATGGTTTCTGTGTATATTCAATTGCAAGTGATGTGGGTTCACCCATTCCCGGTGGCTAACAAAAGGATTTCAATGCATTTCTTAATTTAATGTTTTCAATTTTTATTTTGAATATGTTAATTAATCAGGTTTTTTTTAAATATATACCCTTTAATCAATTTTTTTAATAATTACATATCGGATAAGGGATGAGATTAATAGGAATTATTTATTTATATTTTTTTGGTTTGTAAAATTTGTTATATCCTCATCCATGGTAGCACATGTGACAAGTCAAGAAAATATACGAAAAAATAAGTCAGTTATAGATAGTTGGAAGGTCACATTTGTGCTCACCCTTCCAACATGACTATATGTGCAATGGATGATCTAATCTCTATTGGAAACATTAAGCTGTTGGTCACCAAATGCCACGTAAGTATAATTACTTTACCTCATCAAAAGTAAAATGAATGATAAGATTTATTCAGTCACATGTATTATCATCCTATTAAAGATATCTCTCTCATCTAGATAGCAAATCCAACATGTTAACATCATCTTACACGAGATTTCCACCTATAAATACATCCAAAAATAATGATAAAAAAATTGACTCTTTAAAAATATTAAATCTACAATCTATCAACACCCTTTCAATCCTTAATCTTTGCAACATCTTTACCACCACTCTTCATAATCTCTAAATCTCCACCCTAATTGGGTCAACCCATCTTTATAATAATCACTATCCTCTTCTCATATTCAACACAATATCCACAAAATTATTAGGAGTTTAACCTTGAATTTTGATATAAAGAGATAACACCTTGTGACTCCACCAACTATGGATATATCCACCGCTTTAATCAGTATTTTAATTGATGTTTTTGTAAGCTTTTAGCCCACAAATATTAGCAAAAAGAAAGAGGGTGATAATACTACTTTGAATTTTTTTTTTCTTCTTTTTTAATGATTGATAACTCATTTACAATCTTTAATTTTGTTTTAAAAACAATTAAAATAATCGTATGTTATGCTAAACTATGAACATGCGTATTTTTGACATTAAGTTTTGGGTTTGTTTGTATGATGAAGGGAGAAATTAGGGTAACTACTACGCTTGTCTAAAATAGAAAATTTTTTATTTAAAATTTTTAAAATTTTAAATTAATAAAGTTAAAATTATATTTTGATACTTTTAAAAACATAAAAACTTAATTCAATTCTCTAAAAATTATAAAGATATAAATTATTAAAAAGACAAAATTACATTTTTATTATCGTAAAAACTGCATAGGCTTGAGAAAATACCAATTAAATTAAATTCATCTGTATTTGAACTATTTATAAAATACAAGTTAGAAAGTTGTGGTTATTCAAAATCGAGTTGAATTCTAATTTTTTATGATATAAAAATTAATATTTTGTATGTAAAATAGTGAAATGATTTGAAAATTGTTAAATTTTTTTTAATATTTGTAAAAAAAGACTTTGAATTTTTTTCAAAAAATGTTCAAAAGCTCATAAAACAAAGCACATTTTATCAAAAAATAAGTTAAAAAAACCAAAACAAGTTAAAAAACTAAAAAATATATATTAATATAAAAAAATCGAGAATTAAATTAAACCATTTTATGATAGATGATTCAAAAAATCTACAAAATTTAACCCAACCGTACTGATATTACCCTGATCTACATTTAAAAAATAGCAATACTAAAATACTTAATTATCTCAAAAACAATCTAAAACGGTTTGATTTAAGAAAACTATTTTATTTTGTTTTTAGAAAATAATTTTCATTGATTTTTTAAAATCGGGGGACGTGTTTGTTAAATGAAAAAGAACTAAAAAAATGAACATATTAAAATATGTTTGGTACTTATTTTTCATAATAGAAGTATACGAAAATAAAATAAAAAAATTATTACATTTATATAAATTCAAACCACAATAAAATATTTGACATTTAAAATTTTTGAAAAAAATATTTTATTTTTTAATTTTCACACATTTTTTAATTTTATAAAATTAGTTTTTAAAATTTTAACCAAACATTTTTTCAGCCTTTTTCATTTTCTCGAAAATAAAAATGAAAATGAAAATGAAAATGAAAAATGAAAACAAAAACAAATTTTATTTTTTGAAATCAATTACTTTTTTCTTTTTTCTTTTGGAAAAGCTTAAACTAAAATGCGACATCAAAGTGGGTAGTTAAAGAATTGAAAAGGAATTAGTTAACCTTAAATTCTTAATTAGGTGAATAAGGTGGATTTTATTCGGAAAAAAAAATCAACCCTAACTCAACCAAGAAATTACATAAAAGAAAATAGAATAAAAATTAAAATTATACAGTAACTTTGGTTCTATGTGCAATGTCATACATAAACTTTGATTTTGTGCGATTTTATACATAAAATTTTGATTTAATTCAATTTTCACAAATAATTAATAATATTATCTAATTAGCATCATTTTACGTTAATATAATACATGCACAAACAATTATATTAATATAATATGAAAATAAATGTAGGGTATTCATTTCTTTACATGTGTATAATTGAATCAAAATCAAAGTTTTATTTATACATATGAATCATAATTGAAGTTTCATGTATACAATTATACTAAATCAAAGTTCATTTAACAAATTGTACATTTAATCAAAGTTCATATATAAATTTAATATTCATCCCAAGAAAATACAAATAAATTATGGAATGAAACCTTTTAGGTTATCGAGTGAATGTGAGATAAAATCTCACAAATATTGATATGTCGGGTAAATTCGAAATATCAATCAATTTGTAATTTTGGATGAGATTTGAGTATTTTTAGATTGAATTATCTTCTTATAGATCAAAGAGTTATCTTTTAACTTCACAACGCCTTTTGAAACGCATCAATTCGAATTCAAAAGCTCAATTTATAGACATTTAGTAAAGATTGCACAAACAATTTTTTTTAAAGCATCAAGCAAAAATCTCTAAATGAGATAATACAAATTTTTTTTAGTAGAAACCTTTGGAGATTTCTTTAGCCATCAATTGCTATTTTTTTTTCTAAGTTTTAAAGCTGTATATTATTTAAAAGTTTATTTAAGATATTCATTATTTATTTATTCAATAAATGGAGATTAAATTATATAAGACTTGTAAAATCAAATATTTAATTACTTTTAAGAGTTTCTTTATATTAAATATAAAAAGAGCAAAAATAAAAAAGACCAAAGTTCAAATTAATTGTAGGAAAGTCATTCTAATGCAATCATCACACAAAATATTAAGAATTTCAATAGGTGGGCAAAAGAAAATATGAAGTCCAATAGATCGACTATATGCCAACGACACCATACCATCAGTAACTTGACTTCTTCCCTAAACATGTGCACAATCCTTACATCCTAACACCGTTGTAGCATCTCTTAATGAAGCGAAGGATATGTTTGTTGTTCTGCGGATTGATTACAGAGAAAATTGAGTGCATCTGAACTATCCATTTCAAGTATAATTTTCCTCAATCCCATATGTAATAGCCTAAATTTGCCCGGGCCCGTGAGATAGAGTAAAGCAATAAAAATAATTAATAAAATCTATCCAGTTTACAAAACGGGCCTAAATGTCTGATGACCCAAGACCCAATTAGCCTAAACTACCCGCTAGCCCATTACACCCTTAACCCAAAAATGAACGAGGCCTAAGAGGCCCAAACCATAAACTAAAGACAGAAGACCTACGGTTTTGGAAACCCTAGGCGCCGCAAGCACTCCAACCGACGCGCCTTTTCGTCTCGCGTCGTTGCAGTGACTCTCCATCAACGTCTCCACCGGCGCCGTGACTCCGGCCTTGTATCACGCCGCAATTAGTGCACAAATCAACGCCAACACTCATCGCCGTGAGATCCTCACTGATATCTGCAAAAGAAAGAAAGAACCACAGCAGCAAAAGAAGCAAACTTGGAAAGAAATCAAAGGATTCTTTCCCCAAAAATGTAACAGAGGGTTATAAAAACCCTTTTTTCTAATTTGTAAGCACGGTTTTTTTTTTGGATACACATAGATTCAATAAAAAGAACACAGTTATATACAAATATATGCAATAAAAGACCCACGGTGAACGGAAGAAACAAAAGTGATTAGTTTTATTTTATTTTTCATATTCTCTTTACAAATACATATGAATATCATAAATAAAATAAAAGGAAAAGGGGACGTACCGTTAGATCTGCGTTTAAGGGGGAGGCTTTCCAGCTTCCGGCCGCCATACGTGGCGGTGTTGACGGTGGCCCGTGGGCGCGTATAAGCCTCTGGATGGAGGCTCAACAGAGCTCCAAGGCCCCCCTCCAAACCCTCTTTCAAAGGGTTTCTTTGTTTTTTTTTAAAAAAAATCAGGTTTCAAAATGATTTTAAGGTCGACATTTGGCTTTTATAGCCTTATAAAAACGACGTCGTTTTGTTTAAAAAGATAAGCTTCGAAACGGCGTCGTTTCAAAGTCCAGGATCCGCGTGTTGACCCATGACCCGGATAGGATCCGCGTGTTTTCATTTAAAGGGCAAATTGCCCAATCGATCCTTTCATTTTTTTAAGATTTATAATTTCATTTTTTATTTTTAAATTGGCCGTAACTTTTATATTTGTTCCGATTTAGTCCCAATGGCCATTAAAACCTATTATGAGGAACGACGTCGTTTTTTAGGATTAGGGCCAATTGCCCAGTGAGTCCCTCTGATTTTAATGCACGTTTCAATTAGGCCCAAAATTTTTATTAATTAACCCTGGATTTTTTAATTAAATTCAATTTTAACCCTTTTTCATATAAATTCAATTTATTTTAAATACTATATATATTTTTTATAAACATTAGTTATATGTAAAATAGTATATATTATTTTTTTATATATTATTTATATTATTATATACCATTATATATTATATTATATATTATACATTATACATTTTTATATATTATTCCATATATTATTTTTATTTTATCATAAATTATGTATTATTTTATTATTCATAAACTATGTAATTTAAAATTTATAAGTTATTAATAAATAATCTATATATCATTATTAAATATTTAGTATTTAATCTTTCAAAAAATTTATTATAAATTTTCGTTCCTATTCAACACATTATTATTTTTATAAATATATATATATTAAGCTACTACATTATATAGTATAATTTTTAATGAATTATCCTTTATTATTTATATATTGTTAATTTTTTTAATTTGTATTTAATCTTATTTTTTTCTCTAACTTTTGTTATATATTCCTAATTTATTTTTGTATTATTTTGTGTTTATTTAATACAATTTTAAAATGATAATTGTATTTTATGAATTGCTTGTTAGTCTTA
This sequence comes from Gossypium longicalyx, assembly GCA_025698465.1. Taxonomy (NCBI): domain Eukaryota; kingdom Viridiplantae; phylum Streptophyta; class Magnoliopsida; order Malvales; family Malvaceae; genus Gossypium; species Gossypium longicalyx. The sequence continues at coordinate 13,589,569 of CM047000.1, forward strand.
TTCCATTTATTATTTTATATATTTGCATGGAAATCTAAGTTATTATTTTTATTTGCATAAAATATTATTGTATATATATATGGTAATTTGTTTTATTCTATTCATTATTCTTAGATTGTATTTTGCATGGAACGATAATGTATGTATATTTATGTTATTTACGATTATATAGGCATGAAATATTAATGTATATTGTGTGATTTATGTCATTATTTATCATTTTCTATACTATATTTGCATGAAATGTTAAAGCGTGAATCATATAACTAGGTTTATTTAGTATTGATCTTTTGTAAGGTGTTAAATACATCATCGCTTTAAAAATTTATATCTCATTTAATCCAAGAAAATTTTGAAAAGAGAGGCAATGTTTTCGGTATTTAGAAATTCGGGAAATAGTGCTCTAACATGCTGGGTTGCGATTTCCCGTTTGTCTAAATGTCTAGAGTATCCTTTTAAATAAATTTTGTAAATCATGAGATGATTTCAGTCACGAAAGTTTAAGAATATTGTGTCCAATCATGCTGGATATGATGTTTGTATTCTTTCGAAGCGAAAGAACCTCGATTTTCAGCAAATTACTATAGTTTTTTTTTAAAAAGGATCTTATTACCAAATTCCTTGAAATTTTTGACATCAAGACAGAAAACTATCAAGTTTGGTACCAATTTTGGGCGATACGAGGGTGCTAATCCTTCCTCGCACGTAATCGACTCCCAAACCTATTTTCTCATATTTTCGTAGACCAAAATGTTTTATGAAGTGATCCAATCACACTTAAAAAGGTTGGTGGCGACTCCCGTTTTCAAAATACCCTCCCCTTTTAAAAAACAGAGGTTTCGACAACTTGGCGACTCCACTGGGGATTTATAAGAGAGTTAAGCCAAGAAATTGATTATTTTCTGTCTTAATGTTGGAAGTTTGGAAAAATTTTAAAATATTGATCTTTTTACATGTGTTTGCTGCATATGTTCGTTATTTTGTTTTCGCACACATTACATTTGCATGACCGCTGTGGTTGCACCTTTAAGTGGGAGTGAGAAGCTACGCTTTCGTGAGGTTTTCACCTCCGTATGGGCTAGTGGATTGCTTCCGGGATACATCCGTACCTATGTCTTCGTGAGATTTTCATCTCCGTATGGCCATAGGGAAATGTATCCCCCTGGACCGAACTTGGTCCATATGAGCCTATAATGGGTGAGGACCGAGGAATCTGCTGGTTCAGGTACCCTCGCTTTAGAATTGAAACGCATATAATAAACTTTAAGTGCTTACCCAAGGGAGTATAGTGATAGCCTTTAGTAAGCTACCCTTATAAGTGCTTGTTTATTATACTTTTATATGTGATACTGACTTATTTTATTTTGTTATCATTGCATGTCATTCAACATTTAAAGGTATCGATTCATGGTTCGATTTTTGGATTAGAAAGTTTTGTAATGAGGAACGAATATCTTGATAAAGTGGAGGACAACGCTTCTGTCTATGCGTGGTCAGAGAAAACCTAGTTAGAGAAGGGAGATAGTGTCACTGAAGGGTATACGTCAGAGTTATGGGACTTCACTCGTATTAGTTTGACACAGAATGAGTTTCAAGAGTTGAAGGACATTTGGGCCTAGTGGGATGACGAGGCTAAGCAGCTGTTCTACCAGAATTATGGAGATCTTCCCTATTTGCTAGACATCAAGGTGGATAAGCATCTGTTTTGAGCTATGGTACAGTTTTGGAACCCTGCTTATAGTTGTTTTACATTTAGAGAGGTAGACTTAGTACCTACTTTGGAGGAGTATACGACCTTGCTCCGCTGTACAAAAATCCAGGGTAACAAGGCGTATGTTAGGGCTGCTAATCCCCCAACTTTCGTGAAGAAATTAATGATGATTACAGGGGTGAGTGAACAGTGGGCCGCAGCTCGAATCCAACGAAAAGGTGATAGTAAATGCATTCCGTGGACAAGTTTGAGGGATCTGATATTGGCACACCCAGATATGAAGAAGAGGGTTGATGTCTTGGCTTTAAGTATTTATGGTTTGGTGATTTTCTCAAAAGCTATAGGGCACATAGATAAAGCAGTTGCAGATTTATTTGATAGGCTTGGTAAACAGAACACACCTGTGCCTACAATCCTAGCCGAGATGTTTAGATCCTTGAGTGCATGTCGGAGAGCTGGTGAAGAAAGATTCATTGGATGTGCACAATTGTTGTTAGTTTGGTTCTATAGTCACTTTTGGAAGGTTGATAAGGTTTCTTGCCGAGTGTTCTTTGAGGATTATTCTCCCTTAAGGGAAGCTACACTTTACAGGAGGAGGGACGACATTCTGAGAGGAAAGATGGGACAGAAAATCTTTGTAGAATCTCCGAGAGGAAGATGTAATGTAGAAAGCTCCTTGGATGGCTCCTAATGAAGTCCTCTATCGTTGTGGAAGTTTTGATTGGATACCTCTTCCTGGAATTTGGGGAGTCATTGGTTATGCACAATTACTCGTCCTAAGGCAATACAAAGTGGGGAAGTTTATACCAGCAATACAAGGGTTAGCTCAGAGTGATTTCTCATATAAGGGGGATCATTATAAGAAGAAGATGCGAGAGATTTTCGAGGCTTGGAAGAAAATTTTTTGTGTGAAGATTCTGACTGAAGGACAGACGACGACCTTTGGATACAAAGAGTGGTTTTGTAAGAGGATTAATGATAATATCCCTAGGCCAAGTTTGGGGGCCGCTCGATCGATGGAGGAGAGTTTACGAGTGATTCCATTAGAGTTGGAAGTTATAAAACAAGAGTTTGAAAGGAAGAATTTGGAACTCGGGAGAAAGATAGAAAGGCTTGAAGTGGAGAAGATGTACCTAAGCTTAGATGTTGATGTTCAGAAAATTGAGGTTGAAAAAGTGAGGAAAGAAAAGAGGAAGATTAAGGAAGACCGAGATGACTTGAAGACACAATATAAGAAGATACAGATATCAATGAAGAGAGCTGGATTGGGGAAGTCTTTAGAGCAGTGGCAATAAGAGGTTCAAGAGGGAAAAGCCAAAGTCGAGTATTGAGAGAAGAAGTTTCAAGAGATGCAAGCACAGAATCAGGTCCTAGAGAAGGAGAATCAAGGATTAAAAACTAAGGTGACTGAGCTTGGACGATCTCTTCATCATCACCGAAGTCGTAACTCTGCGGTTGAGTTAAAGGCAAGCCTGGATAAGATCGAGGAAATGAAACACAATATTGGAGGTTTGGAAGCAGCATTGCAGAACTATGAGCTACGGATTGAGCAGCTCGAGGCAAGAGAAGGACATTGGAAGGAAGAGCTTCATCATTTTCAGGATCAAGTCAGAGATAGGGATTACCTCATGGGAGAAGCTATAGTACAGATTCGAGAGGTTGCTGATCATTTGCAAGACTTGGCAGCGCAGGCTATTGTATTGAGTACAAAGTATGAGTTAGTGTCAGATAGAGGTTTAGAGTTAGCTTTGTTATTGGATAAGGTTAAAACTCTGGGCCTGAAGGCGAAGGCGTATTTGTAATCTGTTTTGTATAAAGATTTTTTGTTTCTTAAATAACGTTTTCTAAAAGAAATTGAATCAGAATCGATATCTTATTACATTCATGCATTTGCATCTCATTGCATCATATGCATTCAAATTTATAGAAAGACCCTAATTAGTTAAAATTAATAGAGAGAAAAAGAGAGTGAGAAAAGGAAAATCTGAAAGCAACACATCCTTACGGTACACGCACTAAGACAAAGAATATGGATCAAAGACTTGAGCAGATCCAGAAAGAAATGCAAGAGCAATTACAGAAACAATTGGCAAAAATCCAACAGGAGATGAAGGATCAAATGTTGGAGGCTCAAAGGAATATGATGGCTGAGATGGCTAAGCTGCTGAGAGGGGCAACGGATAAAGGAAATGCCCCTATGACTATCACCGAAGAGGATAATGAGGATCATCCTCCGGGTTTTACCCTACCTCATGAGCAGACTCAACCTGGGACATATCCCCGAAAGCCGTTCGTCACAATAAGACCTCAATAGGGGCAAGTCGATGTTGGAATACCCATGAACTTTCAAACTGGCTCGGGATCCAACCCTGGAGATAACCCTACCAATCCAGTCATCCCTGATTTAGATGTAGCGGAGAAGGAGGAGATGAGACTCGAATCATCAAAGCAATTAGAGGAGCGTTGCAGATGGTTAGAGGAGAAATTTAAGGCATTAGAAAACACTAATAATCGTCAGGGAATTGATGCCAAGGACTTGAGTTTGGTCCCAGATTTGGTGCTTCCTCATAAGTTCAAGATGCCGGAATTCAAGAAATACAATGGGACTACTTGCCCTGAGGCCCATATCACCATGTTGTGTAGACGGATGACTGGCTATGTAAACAATGATCAATTATTGATCTATTATTTTCAGGATAGTTTGGTTGGGGCAGCGGCTAGGTGGTACAATCAATTGAGTCGCGCAAGGATTGGTTCTTGGAGAGACTTAGCGCAGGCCTTTATGCAGCAATATAATCATGTGACTAATATGACTCCTGACAGAATCACTTTACAGAACATGGAAAAGAAGCCTAATGAGAGCTTTAGGCAATATGCACAGAGGTGGAGGGAGGTTGCCATGCAAGTTCAACCCCCACTCTTGGAGAAAGAAACTACCATGCTGTTTATTAACACTTTGAAGGCCCCATTCATTACTCACATGATTGGAAGTACCACTAAAAGTTTTGCTGATATAGTTATGGCGGGAGAAATAATTGAGAACGCCATAAGAGGTGGCAAGATAGAGGGGGAAATTGCTAAAAGATCGACCCCAAGAAGGAAAGATAATAAGGTGAACAATACGGGTAGTTATAATTCAAAAGCAGTTCTGATTAGTCACCCTGTGGTAACTACAGTTGGGCAACAAGATTCTCAAAAGCAGGGATCTGGTTCGAGACAAAATTCTGAAAAGATCTCATTTACGCCTATCCCAATGACATATCGGGAGCTTTATCAAAGTTTATTCAATGCGCATGCAATAGCTCCTTTTCATTTGAAACCGTTACAACCCCCATATCCCAAATGGTATGATGTAAACGCCAAATATGAATACCATGCGGGGATATCAGGGCATTCAATCGAAAATTGTACTGGTTTTAAAAAGGCAGTGGAAAGACTAATCAAAATGAGGGTCGTAAAATTTGACGACACCCCTAGTACAGAGAACCCATTGCCAAATCATAGTGATCAAGGGGTAAACGCAGTTGGGGATACTGGTATGAGAAGGATTAAAGAGGGCGTGGCCGAGGTGAGAACACCGATGAGAATGATTTGGGAAGAAATGGTGAAAAGAGAGATGATAATCTCTAAGGAAAGGAATAGAGGAGTGAGGGACTACTACGAGTTCCATGCAGAAAAGGGACACGAGATCCAAGAATGTGACGAGTTTAAGGCTTTGATACAAAACCTTATGGATAATAAGGAGCTGGAATTTTATGAAGCTGGCTCAGATGAGGGTCATGTATGTGTATTGGAAGGTGAACCAAAGAATCAAAGAATTAACCGGCCAAGGATCATTATTTCTATACCAAGGAATAATGAAGTTGAGACACCAACAGCACCAAAAGTCATTATTCACAAACCCGTTTCCTTTCCTTATAAGGATAACAAGAAGGTACCCTAGAGTTATGACTGCAATGTGACAATGCCGGAGAAGGAAGATATAGCTAGTGCCTCTAAGGAGGCTCAAGATGAGGGTTCTTATACATGTAGTGGGAAGCGTTATGATGTAGAAGGCGTCAGAGTTGAGCCCGCGAAAGCAAAAGCTTTTGACAAAGGAAAAGGGGCTGAAATACTAGTTAATGAGCCAGTGAAGGAAGACGAAGCCAAAGAGTTTCTAAAATTCTTAAAACACAGTGAGTACAGCGTGGTTGAACAATTGATCAAACAACTAGCTCGCATATCAGTGTTGGCTTTGCTTTTGAGTTTAGAGGTACATTGTGAGGCGTTAATGAATGTGCTCAACAAGACTTATGTTACTAATAATATATCTGTCAACAAGTTGGATCGATTGGTTAGTAACATAAGTGCTGATAATTTTGTATATTTTAATGATGATGAAATCCCGCCTGGTGGCATGGGATTAGCTAAGGCTTTACACATCACCACTTGCTGTAAGGGGTATACATTGCCGAGTGTGCTTATTGATAATGGATCAGCATTAAATGTTATGCCATTTTCCACATTGAACAGATTGCCCATAGACAGTTTTCACATGAAAACGTGCCATAATGTGGTGAGAGCATTTGATGGCACGGAAAGAAAGGTCATAGGAAGAATTGATATTCCTTTGATGATTGGGCCAAACACGTATGAGGTGGACTTTTTAGTGATGGACATCAAGCCCTCCTACAATTGCCTGTTGGGGAGGCCTTAGATACATTCAGCAGGAGTGGTGCCCTCATCTTTGCACCAGAGATTGAAGTTAGTAGCGGATGGACGGCTAGTCACCATAAATGCGGAGGAGGACATTATAGCGACAGTTACCAGTGACACACCTTATGTAGAAGCAAATGAGAAGGCCATTGAGTGCTCTTTTCGTTCCTTAGAATTCGTTAATGCAACATTCATTTCAGAGGGGAATGAGGTGCCGGTACCCAGGATATCCAGAACCACAAGAATGGGTTTACAGATGATAATGGGGAAAGGAACCTTGCTAGGAAAAGGGTTGGGAAGATATCTTCAAGGAAGGATTCAGATTCCAGAATTAAAGGAGAAGAGAGACCGTTTTGGCTTGGGTTTCAGGCCAGATCACAAGCAGAGAAGGAAGGAAATGGAGAAGCGTCGAGAAAGAAGAAGGGCGCGTTTAAGTGGAAGAGAAGTAGAGTGAGAATTGATGACGTTCCCCTATATATCCCAAAATTTTATATCAGGAGGGATAATTTACCTTAAGAGAGGGCGGCTCGAAAAAGGAAGTCATTATATTAATGCTGTACAAAATGAAGGCTCTGAACGAAGAAACCTTTAGGGCATTCGCCCTTACAAACTGGGAAGCTCTTTAAACAATTGGACTGCAAAAGAACTTCCTATAGTTTTTAAAGATTTTTTAGAGTAATTTTCAGAACACTCTTGTTGCTCTAAAGCCTAGGAGTAATATGATTTCATTTGTGAAATAGGCTCATGTTCAGATATTTTGTTTCAATAAAACATGTCTTTACTATCAATTCGAGCAAACATTCTTTCATTCTTTGTTCTTTCGTCCTTTTAATTCCGTTCAAATTTTTCATTTCATTCATAACATGTTAATAGACATTCTCAAATTCATTCATTCTTTGCACATTCCTTTGTACTCCCACAGGTCCCTAGACATCAATGACATGAGCGGTGATATTACAAATCCTAAATTCTCTTTTGAGCAAGACATGTGTTTAGAGGAATCTTAGGATTTTGAAGATGATAGGGATTGTGATATGTCTCCAGATCTGTTGAGATTGGTGAAACAAGAGAAGAAGCAAGTTCTGCCCCATGAGAAAGAGGCAATAGAGAATATAATCTTGGAAGAAGGGAAAGAAGTGACGATTGGAACACATATTGCAAAGGAAACGAGACAAGGTCTTGTTGAGCTACTACGTAAATTCAAAGATATCTTTGCATGGTCATATGAGGATATGTCGGGTTTGAATACTGATATAATGGTACATCGTCTCCCCATAAGATAAGATTGCAAGCCAGTCCAACAAAAATTGCGAAGAATGAGGCCTGATATTGTGCTGAAAATAAAAGATGAAGTCAAGAAACAGTTTGATGCTGGATTCCTACAATAGGTTAAGTATTCAGAATGGGTGGCTAACATTGTGCCTGTCTCTAAGAAGGATAGGAAGGTACGAATGTGTGTAGATTATAGAGATTTGAATAGAGCTAGCCCAAAGGACAATTTTCGTTTACCGCACATCGACACTTTGGTGAACAGTACAACGGGATATTCATTGTTCTCCTTTATGGATGGCTTCTCAGGGTACAATCAGATAAAGATGCATCCTGAGGACATGGATAAAACTATCTTCATAACATTGTGGGGCACCTTTTGTTACAAGGTAATGCCCTTTGGGTTGAAGAATGCAGGGGCAACATACCAAAGGGCTATGGTGACCTTATTTCATGATATGATGCACAAGAAGATTGAGGTGTATGTTGATGACATGATTGCTAAATCTCGAACGGACACGGAGCATATTGAAGTCTTGAGGAAGTTGTTCCTGAGATTAAGAAAGTTTCAGTTGAAGCTTAATCCGACAAAGTGCATCTTCGGAGCTAGGACGAGGAAATTATTGGGCTTTGTGGTTAGTGAAAAGGGAATAGAAGTTGACTCAGACAAGGTTAGAGCCATACGAGAATTGCCTCCACCACGTACTCAGAAGGAAGTTCAGGGTTTTCTTAGAAGGTTAAATTATATTGCTCGGTTTATTTCACAATTAACCGAGAAATGTGATCCTATATTTCGCCTCCTTAGAAAACACAACCAAGGTATTTGGGATGAGGAATGCTAGAATGCTTTTGATAAAGTTAAGCAATACTTGTTAAATACTCCAGTGTTATCTCCGCCTAGTCTAGATAGACCATTAATTCTGTACTTATCAGTTTTTAGTAATTCTATGGGATGTGTTCTTGGCCAACATGATGAGTAGGGAAGAAAAGAGAAGGCGATATATTACCTCAGCAAGAAATTCACAGAGTGTGAGATGAGATATTCGCCAATTGAGAAATTGTGTTGTGCTTTAATCTGGACGACTCGAAGGTTGAGGCAATATATGTTATATCATACGACTTGGCTAATTTCGAAACTTGATCCATTAAAGTACATGATGGAGTCAACAGCCCTAAATAGAAGAATGACAAGGTGGCAAATACTGCTTTCAGAGTTTGATATAGTCTATGTGAGTCAAAAGGCTATAAAAGGGAGTGCAATAGCAAAATTTCTGGCTAGTAGAGCTCTAGAAGATTACGAGCCATTGAGCTTTGATTTCCCTAATGAGAAGTTGATGTATGTGGCAACTATTGTAGAACATCCATGGAGGCTGAACTTTGACAGCGCATCCAACGCGGTAGGAAATGGAATTGGGGCCGTATTAGTATCCCCAAATGGTGATCATTATCCATTTATATGTAAATTGGATTTTGATTGCACGAACAATATGGCCGAGTATGAAGCATGTATCATGGGGATTCGAGAGGCCAAAGAGCGAAAAATTAGAACCCTGGAAGTATATGGAGACTCTACGTTGGTAATTTATCAGCTTAGGGGTGAATGGGAGACAAGAGACCCCAAATTGATTCATTATCAAAAGGTAGTTTTGGAGTTACTTGAGGAGTTTGATAATATCACCTTCAATTATCTCCCACAAGATGAAAATCAGATGGCAGATGTTTTAGCAACACTGGCTTCCATGATTAAAGCAAATAAACAAGAGGATGTTAGACCAATTCAAATGAGTATTTCTGAGGTTCCAGCTCATTGCTATAACATCGAAGAAGAGGAAAAGGATGACCATCCTTGGTATCAAGATATATTACGATATGTGAGGGATCGTGAATATCCTGAACAGGTGACTGAGAATAATAAAAGAACTTTGAGAAGGTTAGCCTGCGAATATATACTAGATGGAGACATCCTTTATAAAAGACGGAAAGATCAGGTACTCTTGAGATGCATTGATGCTGTGGAAGCTAGACAAATCCTAGAAGAAGTACATGAAGGTGTTTGTGGGACACATGCTAATGGCTTTACGATGGCAAGGAAAATCATGAGGTTTGGATACTATTGGTCTACTATGGAAAGAGATTGTATCAACTATGCTAAGAAATATCATAAATGTCAGATATATGGGGACAGGATTCATGTACCACCTTCACCCTTATATGTTATGACTTCTCCATGGCCCTTTTCCATGTGGGGCATGGATGTCATTGGGCCAATATCACCAAAAGCTTAGAATGGGCATCGTTTCATTTTCGTGGTCATTGACTACTTCACAAAATGGGTAGAGGCAGCTTCATATGCTAGTGTTACCAAGTCGGCAGTAAATCATTTCTTGAAAAATGGAATTATTTATCGGTATGGAATGCCTGAGAGGATTATATCAGACAATGCATTGAACTTGAATAACAGCATGATTGCGGAAGTTTGCAGCCAATTCAAGATCAAACATCATAATTCATCTCCTTATCGCCCAAAAATGAATGGGGCAGTGGAAGCTACCAACAAAAACATCAAGAAGATAGTGGGGAAAATGACTGAGACCTACAGAGATTGGCATGACAAATTACCATTTGCACTCTTTACTTATCGAACGTCCATCAGAACCTCTACTGGGGTAACTCCTTTCTCGTTGGTTTATAGGATGGAGGCAGTGTTACCCATTGAAGTAGAAATACATTCTCTTCGAATCTTGTCAGAGATAAAGCTGGATGAAGCAGAATGGATTCAATCGCGGTATGACCAATTGAACTTGATTGAAGAAAAGAGGCTAAGAGCTATTCGCCATGGTCAGATGTATCAGAAGCAAATGATACGAGTTTATAATAAGAAAGTTCGTCCAAGAGAATTTCACGAAGAAGACCTTATGCTGAAAAAGATCCTTCCCATACAGAAGGACTTTAGAGGAAAATGGATGCCGAATTGGGAAGGGCCGTATGTTGTGAATAAGGCTTTCTCTAGTGGTGCTCTGATTTTGACAGAAATGGATGGGAAGAGTTTACCCAATCTAGTGAATTTAGACTTAGTCAAGAAGTACTTTGTCTAAAAGAGAGGGAAATCCAAGGTGAAAACCCGCAAAGGGCTCTTTGAGATTTCTAAAAAAAAAACGGAGAGGCCAAGGTGAAAACCCGCAAAAGGGCGCCTTGAGACCAAATGGGTTTTGAGTTAAAAACCTGAAAGGGCTGCTCAAATTTCAAAAAATATGCAGTGACCTTGCTATACCGGATTTGACGAGAAGTGGAGTGTGTTACATACCGGGGCATCAACAAAGTACTGGGGATCTTCTAAACACATGTTAAGCTTAAAATAGTCTTCATGAAATTTGTATACAGAAGCCCAAGCTGTGATGTGTTGGACATCGAATTTTTATTCTGTTTAATATCTTTAGATACTTTTTCTTCTCAAAGATATGTTTTCAGATTAATTTCCTATTGTATTCTGATGATTTATCTAACTATTCTCAAGATTAAATTATTTGTCTTCTATTATTCATAAAGAGTGTTACATTGAAATAATAATTGATGAACTAAATATTTTTACAAACGAATTTTTGCATATTACTCTGGAAATCTCTAGAGAATACAAGAAACTAAAACAGAACAATTGTTTGAAGAATTCCCAAGAGTAAGGGTCGGAGGTACTCGAGGAAACTCCCTCTTCAGTTCAAAGGATGATTGGACAATTCAAATGATTCAATCCTAGGAGAGGATTGTCTCCAGCAGGTTGTAACATTCGAAGGATGGTACAATAGGACCAATTTGATTCAAAGAATGTGGGCAGAGTATGATTGAAATTCGAAAAAGATAAAACTTGGATGGATGAAATGAATAAAAGGCGTCCGAAATAGGAGTCATTTTCACAACATTTTGCATCATAATATGTCTAATTAGGAGCATTTTGATTCATTTCGAGCATGACATCTTAAATCATCGGGCATGAGTACATATGCATTCTACAGGTTATGTCCCTTAGGGGATAATGTAGATCACCAGTGACAGATCTGACGTCTCTGTATTGTCAGAGAGTAGATCGAAGATAACAGATTTGACATCTCTGTATTGTCAGAGAGCAGATCGACGATAGCAGATTTGGCATCTCTGTATTGTCAGAGAGCAGATCGAAGAAAGTAGATTTGGCATCTCTGTATTGTCAGAGAGTAGATCGGAGATAGTTGATTTGGCATCTCTGTATTGACGGGGAGCAGATCAGAGAAAGCACATCTAGCATCTTTGTATTGACAGAGAGCAGATCGGAGATAGCTGATTTGGCGTCTTTATATTGATGGGGAGCAGATCGAAGATGATAGATTTGGCATCTCTGTATTAGACGGGGAGCAGATCGAAGATGGCAGATTTGACATTCGTATGTTCACAGCGAAGCAGATTGAAGATAGTGGATCTGACATTCGTGTGTTCACAACGAAGCAGATTGAAGATAACATATTTTGCATTTCTGTATTGACGGAGAGCAGATCAAAGAGAGCATATCTAGTATTTCTGTATTGATAGAAAGTAGATCGAAGATAGCTGATTTGTTCTCTCTGTATTAGGCGGAATGCAAAACAAAGATAACAGCATGGTGTCCATGAATTTGTGGAAAGCAGATTGAGGACCATGAGGTCAGGAGTCGATAAGACCGGGGCAAATTTGGTCCTTTTATAATCTTTGCTCTATTCCTGTTACACAATAATAAGCAAAGAGGGGCAACTGTAATAGCCCAAATTTGCCCAGGCCCGTGAGATAGAGTAAAGCAATAAAAATAATTAATAAAATCTGTCCAGTTTACAAAACGAGCCTAAAGGCCTGATGACCCAAGACCCAATTAGCCTAAACTACCCGCTAGCCCATTACACCCTTAACCCAAAAATGAATGGGGCCTAAGAGGCCCAAACCATAAACTAAAGACAGAAGACCTACGGTTTCGGAAACCCTAGGCGTCGCAAGCACTCCAACCGACGCGCCTTTTCGTCTCGCGTCGTTCTGGTGACTCTCCATCAACGTCTCCACCGGCGCCGTGACTCTGGCCTTGTATCACGCCGCAATCAGTGCACAAATCAACGCTAGCACTCATCGCCGTGAGATCCTCACTGATATCTGCAAAAGAAAGAAAGAACCACAGCAGCAAAAGAAGCAAACTTGGAAAGAAATCAAAGGATTCTTTCCCCAAAAATGTAACAGAGGGTTATAAAAACCCTTTTTTCTAATTTGTAAGCACGGTTTTTTTTTGGATACACACAGATTCAACAAAAAGAACACAGTTATATACAGATATATGCAATAAAAGACCCACGGTGAACGGAAAAAACAAAGGTGATTAGTTTTATTTTATTTTTCCTTTTCTCTTTACAAATACATACGAATATCATAAATAAAATAAAAGGAAAAGGGGACGTACTGTTAGATCTGCGTTTAAGGGGGAGGCTTTCCAGCTTCCGGCCGCCATACGTGGCGGTGTTGACGGTGGCGCGTGGGCGCGTATAAGCCTCTGGATGGAGGCTCAACAGAGCTCCAAGGCCCCCCTCCAAACCCTCTTTCAAAGGGTTTCTTTGTTTTTTTTAAAAAAAATCAGGTTTCAAAATGATTTTAAGGTCGACATTTGGCTTTTATAGCCTTATAAAAACGACGTCGTTTTGTTTAAAAAGATAAGCTTCGAAACGGCGTCGTTTCAAAGTCCAGGATCCGCGTGTTGACCCATGACCCGGATAGGATCCGCGTGTTTTCATTTAAAGGGCAAATTGCCCAATCGATCCTTTCGTTTTTTTTAAGATTTATAATTTCATTTTTTATTTTTAAATTGGCCGTAACTTTTATATTTGTTCCGATTTAGTCCCAATGGCCATTAAAACCTATTATGAGGAACGACGTCGTTTTTTTGGGATTAGGGCTAATTGCCCAGTGAGTCCCTCTGATTTTAATGCACGTTTCAATTAGGCCCAAAATTTTTATTAATTAACCCTAGATTTTTTAATTAAATTCAATTTTAACCCTTTTTCATATAAATTCAATTTATTTTAAATACTATATATATTTCTTATAAACATTAGTTATATGTAAAATAGTATATATTATTTTTTTATGTATTATTTATATTATTATATACCATTATATATTATATTATATATTATACATTTTTATACATTATTCCATATATTATTTTTATTTTATCATAAATTATGTATTATTTTATTATTCATAAACTATGTAATTTAAAATTTGTAAGTTATTAATAAATAATCTATATATCATTATTAAATATTTAGTATTTAATCTTTCAAAAAATTTATTATAAATTTTCGTTCCTATTCAACACATTATTATTTTTATAAATATATATATTAAGCTACTACATTATATAGTATAATTTTTAATGAATTATCCTTTATTATTTATATATTGTTAATTGTATTTAATCTTATTTTTTTTCTCTAACTTTTGTCATATATTCCTAATTTATTTTTGTATTATTTTGTGTTTATTTAATACAATTTTAAAATGATAATTGTATTTTATGAATTTCTTGTTATTTTTATTCCATTTATTATTTTATATATTTGCATGGAAATCTATGTTATTATTTTTTATTCGCATGAAATATTATTGTATATATATATGGTAATTTGTTTTATTCTATTCATTATCCTTAGATTGTATTTTGCATGGAACGATAATGTATGTATATTTATGTTATTTACGATTATATAGGCATGAAATATTAATGTATATTGTGTGATTTATGTCATTATTTATCATTTTCTATACTATATTTGCATGAAATGTTAAAGCGTGAATCATATAACTAGGTCTATTTAGTATTGATCTTTTGTAAGGTGTTAAATACATCATCGCTTTAAAAATTTATATCTCATTTAATCCAAGAAAATTTTGAAAAGAGAGGCAATGTTTTCGGTATTTAGGAATTCGGGAAATAGTGCTCTAACATGCTGGGTTGCGATTTCCCGTTTGTCTAAATATCTAAAGTATCCTTCTAAATAAATTTTTGTAAATCATGAGGTGATTTCAGTCACGAAAATTTAAGAATATTGTGGATATGATGTTTGTATTCTTTCGAAGCGAAAGAACCTCGATTTTCAGCAAATTACTATAGTTTTTTTTAAAAAAAGGATCTTACTACCAAATTCCTTGAAATTTTTGACATCAAGATAGAAAATTATCAAGTTTGGTACCAATTTTGGGTGATGCGAGGGTGCTAATCCTTCCTCGCACGTAATCGACTCCCAAACCTATTTTCTCATGTTTTCGTAGACCAAAATGTTTTATGAAGTGATCCAATCTCACTTAAAAAGGTTGGTGGCGACTCCCGTTTTCAAAATACCCTCCCTTTTTAAAAAATAGAGGTATCGACACCATATCCCATGCTTGAAATGACCTATCATAAGCACTCGATATTACATCCTCAATAATAAATCACTTACCAATGTTTCGAAGAATCTCATTAACCAAACCTCATTATGGTCTCGAAACACTCCACCTAAGGTTTCCTGGAGAATCCCACTAACCAAATGTAACACCCTAAAATTTTCTAGTTTACTGCATAATACTTTTTTGATAATTTTGTTCGTAATCTGATATGAAATTTGATTTTCTTTATAATTATTTCCATTGAACACTTGGAATGTCGTATGTTAGCTTTCTAACTTTTTTTAGACTTTTTCATTGGCTCACCTCTTATCAATAAGATCAATGATCCTTCTCATCATGAAAGTTATCTAGTCATCCCTTTCTTTGAAACCTACAGTAAGACTCTTCATGGGCTTGGCCAAATATGCCACTTGTTCTTCCAAGAATGTGACACTAGTTGCAATGACATTCATCGCTTCGAAATTTAGCTTTACGGGAGATGTTGGAATGAAGTTGTCACTTGATTGACTATCTTTCTCCTTGATTGATAATTAACAAGCTACATGATCCATGAGTAGAATGACGGAAATGTGAAAGTGTACACAATCGTAATAAGTAGTAAAGTTGTCTCCACAGCGACTGTACAAGCAAAGATTTATGAACTATAAAGTTAAACAAATTGGTAGTGGTAAAATATTTTGAAGGAAGTGAGCTATTTCCTAAATTAACTAAGTATTAAATGTAACTAAGTTGTAAACACAGAATAAAAGCAAGTTTAGGATTTACAAGTTTTACTAGAGTGTTCTAGTGGGCTACTAAGGCTTCAAGTAGATGAATTTTTCCATGTGTTTCACAAATCAGGATAGTTCAATTGGGTTAAATGAGTCTTAATTAATATGGGACGTTTCGTATACATTTTCACGGATTTTGATTTGCAGCACGTAAACAATAGAACCAAAGCAAGAGGCACGAAATGTATAAAATTAAGCTAAATAGTATAGGAACACTTTCCGACAACTCTCTTAACCTTTTTACACACTCTAAACCTCCATCCTTAATGTTCCTTCGCATTACTTACTGTATAAACCACCATTATTATACACCTTAATACCTTGAATAACTTTATAGTTAATGTTATATGTTATAAGCAATTTGATGTAGTTTTAGACTGAAGTTGAAGTGTAACTTGAATGGTAAATGTTGTTTGTTTATTAAATTATATTTGAATCCTTTAAAAGCAAAATAACTTACATTTTGTAATTAAATACAGTATAACACCCCTATATCTGACCCAATCATCAAGTCAAAGCACCAGGTTGTCACATTCATTGCCGGAGCAACTACTGAAAATTTCAGATCAATTTATCATATTATTTAATTAATGTATACCATTAACTCATTTTAGTATTAATTGAATTTACGATAGAACTAATTATGCATTAAATGAGCTCATTAAAACATCCACAATTGATTAAATACCAAATTGCAAAGGTTATAAAAAATTTTAAACTGTCGTCGCGACGTTGGGGTTTCTACGTTGTGACATGAAAAACTTGATGTTGTGACGTTGTCTCCATTTTCCTACAAGCTCCACGTTTTATTTTTATTTATTTATTTATTTATTTATATCATTACCTAAACCGTATTCAGATGTCATAACCGTAACTTCATTTTACATATCATCCACTTGCATCTATTTCTAATATCAAGTCCTCATAAAAACATGATATTTAATCAAAGATAACAAAGTTTATAATATTAACACAAATATTAAAGTTTTATAAATAAGACTATTGGAGGACTTGCAATTTCAAAAGTAGTTTACCCACTTTCTATATATTTCATATTTATTTCTAAATTGTGCCAATCAATTTAATTTTTCATAACAAAGATTTCAATCTCACATCAATTAACAATTATTCACTTATTATTTTATCAATTCGTTTAAACATACTCACATGTATTAATCATTCCATCACTTACAACCATTTCAAAACATTTCAAAATCATCTACTATGTATATATTTTTCCTCTCCTCCTCTCCATTCCACATACTTTATGTATATATTTATTATAATCATTAGCTTTTAGTATATAACATGCTTATATGTAACATTATTTATAATTCCACTATTTATTTATGTGTTCATATTAAAGTTGTCCACTTGAGCCATAGTTACTAAATTATTTATATCTTGAGATAAAGAATTCGAAATTAAGATCCTCTTGATGTTTTTGAAACTAAACTCAAATATATTTTTACCATAAAAAGTTCAAAATTTATAAATTAGCCAATAAGTACAGTAAATTCTTCAAATTTGCTCATGTTCTGCTGTTTGACAGCTTCGACCTTTCTTTACTAAAAATTAATTATCTCTTAGTATAGGGTTCGGATGATGTTTCCTTTTGTTTCTCTTGAAAATAGACTTATTAAGAATTTAAAAATATAAATTTAAACCCATAATAATTTTTTTTATAATTTTTTATAATTTTCCAAAGTCAGAACAGGGGAACCCAAATCCACTCTGACCTTGTTTCACGAAAACTAATATATCTCAAAATATAAAACCTCATTTCTTTCACCATTTCTTCCATATGAAACTAGACTTAATAAAATTTAATTTCATATTTAATTCAATCTCTAATTAAATTTCTATAATTTTTTGGTGAATTTTCAAAGTTAAGTTACTACTGCTATTCAAACTGTTTTAATGAAAATATTTTTTTCCACGGTTCTTTACACTATCTTTCATTGAATCACACATAATTGCCATACTTTTGATTACTATAAAATTTATCACTTATGTTTATGTGTAGATTACATATTCATTTATTAATCTTAGAACTTTTCACCATACAAATCACGTTCTCTCTTACCAATTTAGTGTTTTAAGTCTCTATTCTTCATCAAATACTTTCTATTTCTAGTATTTAGATTAAATACATGTTTCATAGATCTTACTCAAAATATTTTTAACTCAATCTATTGAAATACAAGTAGGATTAGTATGAAACTAACCTCCTTTGTCAAGAATTTCTTCATTTCTTATTCATTTCCATGCATTTATCATCTTCACCACTTTCCTTTCTTTTTCTTCTCATTTTCTCCACTTTTATCTACAATTTTCTTGCTTTTAAATTGATGAATATATTCTCTAGAATCTCTACTTCATCTTCTCTCTTTAATATCTAAGGAAATTTTCAAAATTTTGGGTAAAAAGATAGGTTTTCATGGTAAATGACTAAATTGTAAAAAAAAAAAAAACTTCTTTTCTCACCCTTTCACTTGCGTTGGGAGAATTATAAATTTCCTTCATCCTTCCTTTCTTTTTATACTACCATTTTCTAAATAAAATAATAATAAATATCTAAGTAAAATATTAATAAAATAATATTTAACTAATTAATTAATTAAAAATATTATCAACATCATCATTACGTTCTAAAATCCTCCCTCTTTCTAATTGACCATTTTACTTTTTATGATCTTTCAAAATTCCATCCTTATATCATCACCTAATTTGATAAAATTGTGATTTAGTACCTCAAATTCTTCACCTATTCAATTTGGTCCCTGCATGCCAATTCCACATCATAGTAAATTGGTTTATTTTCACATTTAGTGTTTCAAAATTCATATTTTTATACTTTAATCCCCTAAATTTTGAATATTTACACTTGAGTTAAAAAACTTTTCACATATTTACGATTTAATCCTTACTTTAAATCAATATACAAAAATCTACTTCTTAATTATTATTATTTTTTCAATTCTCCTCAATATTCTCTTTTATTATCTTTATTTCATTTTCTCATTTTATCGAAAAATCAATTATACATTATTCAATTTATTACTACTTTTATTATATATCAATTTTAGGGATATTTCCCTTTAATACATCATGTCATGCTTCTTAATTTAACTATATTTTGATATTTTGTAACTTTCATTTTATTTGATCTTATACCTTATTTCGTTAAGATTTTATCTCATATTATTTCCGATTAAGAGAGTTTTGAGAACTTTCCATATATGATTAGTATTTGGTACACTAATAATGTACTTTTTTATTCCACAAACAATTTTGAAAATTTACCATATATTTTTTTAATTATTATATTATACCTATGGAACAGTTATTAAAATATAAAAACTATATTAACAATCTATCAAATATTTTCTCTTCTATTCATAATAAAAGAAAGACATTTTTTTGTTTCCAATCAATGAAAACTGAAAAGCAAGAGCAAAAGGTCATCTTTTCACGCTGGATTAATGTATGGGTATCTAGGTTCTGAACACCCACGCTATAATTCATTCACATTCATCTCTCCAAAACAGGTGAAAATGGATAAAATTTTGTTGGAGTTCTGTGTTCGAAGAATTTCCGGAGAATGCCTGCCCATTATAGGCTATGAATACATTGTTATTTCTCGGTTGATTTACCGTCAACATTGTCGACGTTTTTCCCCGGCGTTAAATTTGTCTGCCCGGAGAAAATGTTGGCGACAGAAACAAAGATCTGATCATAGAAGCAAATGAAGAGTTAAATTTTTATTTCAGTTATTAAAGTTTAATTTTAATAAAACTCAAGACAAAGGGAAACTAAAAGTCATTAATCTCTGGTCGGGGAAGACTCATCTTTGGTATAAATATAAATTATTTAGAAAAATTCCATGTTCTAAAATGTTGGCCACTTGAGCAAAAGCTATCGTGGCAGCATCTGGTTCCACAAATAATGTACAAAGTACTGTGGCAACCAAAATTTGACAACCTTTACAAAAACTTGCACAGAATCTGTTTGTGATAATATTTTGTGGATAAGAATCTCTGTTGGACGTCTAAAATACAAGCACCACTCACCCACTCCCCACTACACTACAACACACTTCTTCCCTATTTCAACTCTATTCGGCTGCCTGCATGTTTACACACTCTCAAATCTCTCTACTCTTAACCATGCAATACCAAACCCCTTTTCTCCTTCATCGAATTCTCTAGAGGTATGATCAACTCTTCTCCAAATGTTTTGGGTTCTTCTTTTTTTTGGTTTATTTGTTTCAATCTAGATTCTTGCTATCTGTAAACATTTGCAGGATTTGATTTTAGTCCCAGGGTCTGGTTTTGCTAATTGAACTTTGCTTGTGATGATGCATGGTAATTGCATTTTAATCTGTTCCTTTAGAGTTCTCTCTTTTTTTTTTTTTTTTTTTTGGTGGACTAAAACATGAATTAATGTAGAGTGACTGTTGAATTGGGTGTTCTCAACCTATGTTCTCATATGTCTCTGACTCTCTGTTAGTATGTTTTATTGGAATTGGATGATATAATATTACCTGAGTTGGGTGGGTAGAATTATGATGAATATTTGAATCTTTATGAATACCATTTTTGAAGTACTGATATTTGTCAAATGCCTCTTGTCATTTTTATTTTCTCTTATGTGTGTTTGTAATAGGATGACTAGATTACTGGATTCTTATTTGCTGGCAGTCCAACCTTTGAGCTATTAGAACTTAGAAGCATGGACTTGCTAGATATATTCATTGACTTAATGGGAAGAATGGCTGTACAAGCAGGTTTTGCTAAAATGGAACATAAAACTTGCCAGAATCTTCAGTACTTGGCACTTCAAGGAAACTAACCTTAGTTTAAAGGTGTTCACATAAAGAGAACTGCTTAAAGTTGAAAATGCTACAAACTTATATTCCATGCTATTTGGTACATTTTTACTGTTCCTTCTACCCATTTAAAATTCACTTTCATGGACTAAGTTGGGTGTATTTAAGAATCTTCTGTATTTAAGAATCTCTCATGTAGTTCTTCTATTCTTAGAGTTTCCTTTTGGTGCCGTCAGGCAAACCTACTTCTTGCTGAAAATCATTCTTTGCTTCACTTATTTTAATGATGCATAACATGTTGATTTTGCTGCATTCCTCTCTGGTTCTATTTAGGATAGGTTCTTCAGGCTTAACCTTCAAGCAGAGGAAATTGAGTCAGAAAACAAGTTCCATATGGCCTGGAAATGATCATCTCCAATCTGAAAAAAGTCAAGTCTGGTTTATTAGATGGTGAAAAGTGGAGAAGAAACTTTGGACAGTGTGACCAACAGGAGGTCCATTGCCATGGGTAAGCATCAGGAGGGAACAATCATGAGCAAGAAGCCAGTCAAAGCTTCAGCAGTTGTGGTATTGTTGCTTCAACTTGTTTATTCTGTAATTGTAATTGGCTAAATTATAAAATTGGGACATTGTTCAATTTCATTTTTGATGAGTCATTGACAAGTATTATTGAAGCCTAAGGAGTGGTCTTTGCTAAAGAACTTGGTCCTAGTCTACTAGTTAGATTGAATTCGTACACTTAATAAGTTATACTTTAAATAACTATTGCGAAAGTGAAAACTTATGCTTCCTTCATGCCTGCCTCAGAGTGGGAAATCAACGTTTCTCTAATAGATCAAGTTCTTTACTAAAGAATTTGCACCATGGTTCCATATTTTCATGTGTCTTTCTGTAATCGTAATTAACTCGAGAATGATGCTGTTCAGATTGATAAAAGATTTTCTAGTAGTTCAATTTTTTTATCTTGGATCTCTACACAGTAAATCAGCCCATTTTCATCATATGTACAGCAATGATAACATAATGATAGCTTTGAATGTCACAGGTATCACATGTTGATGAGAAGGAACAATCACATCCAGGTACAGGTTCTGCAGATTCTGAAGTTAGCTCCAAATGCATTGTTTGCTCAGGAAACAACAGTTGCCAGACTGTTCGTGCAAGAACAAAACTAATGAACATTTTGATTGAGAAGGGGAAGCCTCAAGAAGCTCAATTTATTTTCAACAGCTTAACAGAAGAAGGACATAAACCAACTCTTGTGACCTACACGGCTCTTGTGTCTGCATTAACCCGCCTGAAACGTTACAAGTCCATTATTTCACTTATCTCCAAAGTGGAAGAGAATGGCATGAAGCCTGATTCTATTCTCTTCAATGCTATGATCAATGCCTTTTCAGAGTCTGGAAATGTGAAAGAAGCAATGAAAATCTTTCAGAAAATGAAGAACAGCGGATGTAAGCCTACAACCAGTACTTTTAATACCCTTATGAAAGGATATGGAAATATTGGAAAGGCTGAAGAGTCTTCAAAATTACTAGGGTTAATGTTGCAGGATGAAAATGTCCAACCAAATGATAGAACATACAACATTCTAATTAGAGCATGGTGCAACAAACTGAACATAGAAGAAGCATGGAATGTGGTGCATAGAATGGTAGCATCTGGTATGCATCCTGATGTTGTCACTTACAATACAATAGCAAGAGCCTATGCTCAGACTGGGGAGACTTATAGGGCAGAACAGATGATATTTGAGATGCAAAACAACAAAGTGGCTCCCAATGTGCGTACTTGCAGTATCATTGTGACTGGATATTGTAAAGAAGGTAATATGACGGAAGCTTTGAGGTTTGTGTACAGGATGAAGGAGCTAGGAGTTCAACCAAATCTTGTTGTTTTCAACTCTCTGGTAAAAGGTTTTCTAGATGTTACAGATACAAACGGAGTTGATGAGGTGAGTTTCAGCCTTAGTTGTTTTTTTTTCTCCCAAAAGAACTCTTCTCTTTCATCTAGTCAATTATAAAATGTTCAAAGAGCTTAAATACGAGTGGAATCATGCACTAGGAATTCTTTTTTGTTCTGTCCCAGTTTTAAAATGATAAGAGTAGGACCAAGTAGAATAAAAGATCCTTGATCTGTCCCAATTTTGGGAAATTTTAAACACAGGCTTCACATGGTTCTGTTAGCCGCTTGTATGGCATTTGAAATCACCTTTTTTACCATATTATTTTGTTACCATTTGCTAACAAGAAGCATAATTTGGCAGGCACTAACACTGATGGAAGAATTCGGGGTCAAACCAGATGTTATAACATTTAGTACGATTATGAATGCCTGGAGCTCAGGAGGGCTGATGGACAAATGCCAGGAGATCTTTGATGATATGGTAAAGGCTGGTATAGAACCTGATGTCCACGCATTTAGCATCCTGGCGAAAGGTTATATTCGTGCTGGGGAGCCAGGAGAGGCTGAGTCACTCCTCAACTCCATGGGCAAATTTGGTGTGCAACCAAATGTTGTAATCTTCACAACTGTCATTAGTGGGTGGTGCACTGCTGGAAAAATGAATCATGCAGCCAGAGTTTATGAGAAAATGTGTGAAATCGGCGTTACCCCCAATTTGACTACTTATGAGACACTGATATGGGGATATGGGGAAGCAAAACAGCCATGGAAAGCTGAAGAACTCCTGCAGATTATGGAAGAGAAGGGTATCTCTGCTGAGAGGAGCACCATACAGCTAGTAGCGGATGCTTGGCGTGCCATCGGTTTACTAAATGAAGCAAGAAGAATCATAAAAAATGTAGATCGAGGAATTGCGTCGAATACTAAAGATGACATACCAGCAGAGGGTATGGAGAAGATGTACAAGAAACAAAGCCTAAGTGCTTCTTATTCTAATGTTTTGCAGATGCCTGGGGTAGCCATGAATGAACAAAATGGATCATCTAGTTCTAAAGCAAGAAGCCAAATGGTGTTGAAGAAATATGATTCGTCATCTGTGTTTCCTGCTCAAGCAAGTGTTTTTGGGGTGCAACCAGGGATTATATGCCAGAAGCAGTTAACAACAACCAGGGAATATAGGATGCATGGGCAGTTTGTAAATTCATGTAAATTGGTGTTCATAAACTGATGAGAATTTGAGGAAGGTTGTCCGGATATCGTATGTGTATTCTGAATTTTCCGGCACCGTGGAGTTCTGATTTCAGAAAAGCTGATGACTCAAAAGCTGTAGATATCAAACGTGTTCTTCAACACATACTTTATATTTTTTGGATCATTGATTACATAATCCTTTTGTGTAGGTAACTCGATGTGGCTGCCTACAGTGTTATATACACATTGTTTGTATCAGACAGGCCAGACCAGAACATAGGCTACTGTTAATTCGTCTGTGAAAGTAACACAGTTTTATTTTAATAGCTCAATACCCATACCTTGTTTTTCTTGATTGATAGCTCAATACCCATGCTTGGTTCCCATATATATGTGTGTGTCTGTGTATTATATATGTGCTTTGTTTGATACTATAAACATGATTCACTAGTCCTAGAAAATTGTAGTCTTCTTCATGTTTTGTTCTTCTTGTCCGAATCAACCAAACATGTCAAAGGCAGCATAAACAAGCTTAATTCCTCAATATAGTTGTCTCATCGGTTAAAATATCGTATTTATTGTTAAACAATATGGTCATAATTTTGGCGGGGTATCAACTAGTAAAGATCTTCTTGACTGTAAAAGAGTGCAAGTGAGGCTCATGCAGCCATGGTCTTAAATTGCGGCTGCAATGCAGTGTAATGGTCGCATCGTAACGGTTTTGAAGGTCTCCGCGACGCAATATTGGCGCAACATGACGAGGGAACCGCGTCACGACTTTTGCGGTCTGCAACGCCGCAACAAACTTTTAAATTATCCAAAATATGAAATCATATGGATGAAACACTCGAATATTTTTAGACTTAGCAAAAAAGGAAAAATTGATGTTAAATAATAACAAATATTTAACTTATGAAACATCCTTATTTGATCCTTGGAACATTATGAAAATTGTTTGATCATTGGAACTTTTAACAGACTTCCAACATTATACTTACATTAAATTAACAAATTGCATGTCTATTATCACTTTTTTCTTAGCGGTGATTATCGGGTAAAACCTTATTTGTGATTACTTTAGGATTTGAGTGGCATACACATACTTTTCTTTTACATACACTTGATTTATATACACATACTTTTCTTTTACATTTTTGTGTTACAACTTACAATTTTATAGCTTTATTTATGATTACTTAAGGATTTTACTGCTAGAATCTGTTGATGGCGTTGTGTTGTTTGGTTATTGTCTTGATTTTGGACTTTCTGCACTGCTATTTCTGCAGTTGCTTTTTTCAATAATAAAATGAATATTGACTGAGCAAAAAAAATGAATTTGCAAATAGAATTTGTTTTGAAGTGTTTGAAAAACTACGATAGAATCTTTTAGTACAATCATTCAACAAATACAGAAAAAAGGGGTAATTTATAAGTAAAGGACTAAGTAAATAGTGTAAATTTTGTTTTGAAGTGTTTGAAAAAATTGGAAAACTGTGATAGAATCTTTTGATATAATTGTTCAACAAATAAAGGGGGAAAATGGGTAAAATGTAGGTAAAGGGCTAAAATAAATTGTGTAAATTTTGTTTTGAAGTATTTGAAAAAATTAAAAAACTACGATAGAATCTTTTAGTACAATCATTCAACAAATACAGAAAAAAGGGGTAATTTATAAGTAAAGGACTAAGTAAATAGTGTAAATTTTGTTTTGAAGTGTTTGAAAAAAATTGGAAAACTGTGATAGAATCTTTTGATATAATTGTTCAACAAATAAAGGGGGAAAATGGGTAAAATGTAGGTAAAGGGCTAAAATAAATTGTGTAAATTTTGTTTTGAAGTATTTGAAAAAATTAAAAAACTACGATAGAATCTTTTGGTACAATCATTTAACAAATAAAGAGAAAAAATTGAGTATGAAATGAATAAGTATCTATATTATTTCATGTACATTTTCTCTTAAAATAGTTAACAAATTTAAAAGAATAATTGAAATGTGTCAAGAAGAAGAACTTTACACCACTACATAAACCATCAACGGTTGGAAGAGGCATATAGAAACTTTGAGTTCCAAATTTCACTTATCCTTCTCCACCATTTCAAGAGTTCACTTCTTCTTTCTTTCTTTTTTTTTTTTTTTCATTTCAAGATTTGTTCTTAACTCTATAGTTATTACAATAGATATGATATGAAATTATTATTATTTTATTAATTGCGGTTGATTAGTATAGGCAGCTAATTTAGGATTTATTATCTAGTTTAAAAAATCTATTTATCCTAGTTTATTACATGAAAGTTGAAAGAACTAAATAAAAGATACAATAGATATGGAGGCATTTAGTTACAAAGTTGTTTATAGGGTATTTTCGTGAATCATTTTGTGGTGTTATAAGTATTATGATTTATGTTTCATTTTTTTGAATTTTATTATTATTAGTTTTAAGTTTTATAATTATTATTTTATTTTTGAATATTTTACTATCTGGTTTGATCTCATGTAATGAATAATAATGATTTATGTGCAGCTATAAAAAAAAGCCACGTTTGAGAAGTAAAGAAGGTAAAGCACCTAGTGATGATTACGGTTGGAGGTGGGGAGAACCTGTTGAAGGTGGTTGTAATAATGTCAAATGCAAATTTTGTGAAAGAGTTATCAAAGGAGGAATAACACGATTGAAAGAGCATTTGACAGCAAAAAAAAAGGGAATGTAGCACCTTGTCTAAATGTCTCGGCTGAAGTTAGAAAAAACATTGCTCAACAGCTTAATGAATATCATAATGAAAAAATTGTGAAGCAGAGGAGGAAAGAAGAATTGGAGGAAAGAATAAGATTAGGAGATCATGGAGATTATAGTGATAGTGATGTTGATGATGAGGAGTTAACTATTGTAAGATGTGAGAGTATAAGATTCAAAAATGAATGGGAAGAAAAACAACATTGAAGAGCAAGAACTGGTCAAGATTCAGTTTATGAAACTGGGGGAGGTAGTAGTTCTGAAACTCAAGTATTTAGCAAATCATTCAATATCCATAATTCTGAAAGAAGTGGGAGGGAACATCGGTGGACTAATTTTAACTCTCCTGAAGCTAGATTAGCAAATATGGATCCTGTTCTTGAAAGATCAAAAAGTTTGAAACAACTAAAACTCACTACAAGCTTCTTGAAAAATGCAAAAGAAAAGCTGGAGAAAGCAATGTCAAAGTTAATATTGCATGAAGCTTTACCTGCAAGAATTGTAGAGTCACCATTTTTACAGCCTGTACTTCAAGTTGCAGCTAAAGTTGGAAAATCAGTTAGGGCCCTTTAGCTTATGAGGTGATAGGAGTGTATTTGGAAGAAGAGTATAAGGAAATACAAGAATAGATGAATGCCTTTAAGCCTATCTGGGAAGAAAGATGTGTGACCATTATGTGTGATGGATGGAAAAGGACTATAAATCAACTTATAATCAATTTCTTGATTTATAGTCCTAAAGGTACTATTTTTAAAAAGTCAATTGATGCTAGAAGTGTTACCACTCGTACTGCTGAGTATTATTTTAATATAATGGATAAAATGATGGATGAAATTGGTGAAGAATTTATTGTTCAATTTGTAACAGTTCGATTTTGACCCTAATCGGAATAGTAGTTTTGGGACCACATATTCGAGTCAGAAAGGTAATTTTATATTATTTTCTGTGCCTTTTATAAATGAATTGACATGTTTGAAAGTCTCGTGTAAAAATTTAACTGTTTGTGTGCTTAATTTGCAAAAAGGACCTAATCGCGTAAAATGTAAAAGCTATGTGCTGGTTGATAAAGTGCTTATTTGATGTGGCTTTTTAAGTATGAAGTTCTTATGGTGCAATTGGACCGTTGTATTAATGCATGGACAAGTATAGACATTAGTAGGTGGATTTTTGTATGTTAATAATAAGGGCAAAGTAGGCAATTGGCAAATAATGTGTAATAAAATAAAACAAACATATTTCATCCATTATTTTTAGTGTTCGTCCATCAAAAATAGGAAAGAAAAACCTAAGTTGAGAAAAACCTAAGTTGAAGAGCTTTAAGTTTCAGCACTCATTTTGGCTTAATTGAGGTATGTTTTTGTTTCTATTTTTGACAATTTCTACGTTTTTGTGATCGTTGTTAAGTGTTCTAGCTAACCCATGCTACAATTTATGAAATTTTTGATGATTTAGAAACGTGCCATGAATGAATTCATGAGCTTTATGATGTTGGTTGGTGAATTATTGAAGCTTGATGTTGGGTTTAAATGTTTTGTCTTTGGATTTTTGATGAAATTTAGTAATTTGGGTTAAATTGTAAAAATGCTATTTTGAGGGACTAAAATGTGAAATAAATGAAATGTATGGACTTGTATGACAGTCATGAAAATTCGGCTAAGCTTGTGTACAAGAAAAATTTTGTGTATTTTGTGATTTTGTGAATTAGGGACTAAAGTGTTGAAATGTGAAAATGTTGAAGGCTATTTTGCAAAATATCCTAATTGTGTGTATATGGACTATTTTGAATGATTTGGTGAATAAAAATATTAATTTTGAATGCTTATAGATCAAGAAAAAAGGATTTCGGATTTAGATCGAGGAAAGTCGAAGATTATTGAATAAACGTTCGAGTCGACAACTTCGAGTACGAGGTAAGTTCGTACGTAGAACATGATATTATAAGTACATGCTGCTGTTTTGAATATGCGTAGATTTATATATAATTGAGCTAGATGAATATGATGATGGATTGAAAGTATTTGGCACTAAGTGTGTGATCTAAACTAGCTTCGGCTACTTGAGGCACTAAGTGTCCGATACCGACTTAGCTTCGATTAATTGAGATGGCACTAAATGTGCGGAATTATTCTAGCTTCGGCTAACCTTTTTAGCACTAAGTGTGCGGATGTTTAAAGTACAAGTAATTGACGGAAAGTCTTATAATATTCAACGAGAGGTAAGTATGAAATTGAATAAGTACGTGGGAGATTCAAGTATGTGTGATACCTAAGTGGTAGATGATATTGTGTATGTTAAGTTCACTGAATTGATATGATCATATGGATTGAAAATGTGTAAATAATTATGTATTGATGTGTTAAGTTTTATATATTGTTGATGATTTTAGTACGAGCTTATTAAGCTTTTGAAAGCTTAATTTTTGTGTGTTTGGGTTGTTTTTAGATATCGAAGCTACAACAAGCTCAAGGATCGTCAAGGATCGTCACCACACTATCGAATCTCATTTTGGTACTTTTGAAAAATGCATATCTTTTTGAAGTATGGCATGTATAAGCTAGTAGTTGGATAAGTATGTTTTGTGTTGGATATGTTTAGCCATGTGATTTGGCTAATTTGTGATTGAACTCATAGTTGTGAATGACTTATAGTATATGATGATAAGTTGCAAATGTGGTATGTTTTAGTTGGTAAGTCTTGGCAAGTTTAATTTGAGATTTAATGAGGTACGGAAGAAAATGTTTTGGTATGAATTTACCTTGTGTTTAGCATGAATTGTTAAGGTTTATGAGTAGGGAAATGGTTGGTATTGTTATGTTTTAAATGATGAATGCTATAGCATAAATATTGGTTGAATTGGAAGTAAAATTATGCTTGTTTTCTTTGCTTGTAGGTTGAACCCATTTGGGGTGGCAAATTGGCTATTCAAATGGCCTATTTTTATCCACACGAGCAGAGACATAAGTGTGTGTCTCAGCCGTGTGCAACACACGGCCATGTTGCACGATCGTGTGTCCCTTGGGGTACCCTTCAGTTGTAAGTCAGGCTCACACACGGGCTAGACACACGGGCGTGTGGTCTGGCCGTGTGGCCTTAATTGGTATGCTGACGTCACAAATAAAATACCCCCTATTTTTGGCACAGCCTAGCACACGGCCTAGACTCAGGCATGTGCATAGCACACGGGCTGGACACACGGGCGTGTAGTCTGGCCGTGTGAGCAAGTCAGTAGCTATGCCCTGTTTTGCCATGGCTTTGACACATGGGTGTGTCTCGACCGTGTGTGGCACACGGCAAGGTCACACTGGTGTGTGACCTTTTAAAAGTTGAAAATTTTTATAAGTTATGAAACTTTTATATGTTATCAATTGGGTCCCGAATGCATGTTTAAGTATTGTATACTAAAGTTTATATGATTTTTGAATATGAATGAAGGAATTACATTATTAATGAGATGATATTTGTTGTATGATGGTTCTGATTTGAGTTATAATTCTGTTAATGCCTCTTAACCTATTCCTGCGATGGTTAGGGTTAGGGGTGTTACACAATTTGTTACAGATAATGAAGCAACGATCAAAGCTGGTGGTAAAATGTTGATGCAAAATAAAAGGCATTTGTATTGGTTAGCATGTTCTGCTCATTGCTTGGGTCTTATTTTAGAAGAAATTGGTAGCAGAAAAAGTGTGAGAAGGGTCCTAGATGAAACAAAAAAGATTACTTCTTTAATATACAAGCATACATGGACGATTGATTATATGAAGAGATATACTCAGGGAAGAGAACTCTTGCGACCTAGGATTACTAGATTTGCTACCAATTTCATTGCTTTGGAGAGTATTGTTAGAAGTAAACAAGCATTAAAAGAAATGGTGACTTCTTCAAAATGGAGAAGGTCCACATATGCAAGAAAACCAGCTAGATTAGACATGATAGAAGTCATTAACTCCAACCAATTTTGTAAAAAGGCTATTGATGTCCTAAAAATCCAAGAATAGTTGGTTAAAGTATTAGGGATGTGTGATGGTGATGAAAAATCGACTATGGGTTTTATTTATGAAGCTATGGATAAAGCAAAGTTGGTGATTCAAAAAGATTGCCTCTATTAGAAGAAATATTGGGAAATAATTGATAGGAGATGGAGTACTCAACTTTATAGTGATTTACATTCTGCTAGTATGTCGTAAAACTTTTAACTTTTTAAATTGTGAAGTATTTTGTTTAGATATTTATTATATTATTTTTTATATAGGATATTTATTAAATCTGTAATTTCTATATGGAGGCAATTCCACAAGTGATGTGCTTAATGAAACCATTAACGGGGTTAGAAATTTTATACAAAGGATAGAGCCTAACATGAATGATCAAGTTTGGCAATGAACTAGGTATGTATTTATATACTTAAATTTTTAAAGAAACTTAGAAATTATCATGTTGTAACTACTAATTCATTTATTTTTAGTTGTTGCTATATCCATTAGCCCAAGTTGCAATTCTGAAGACTAATCTTGGTAAAAAAGAATTTCACCTCTATAGTTTTGTAGATAATGAAGATATATTTATGAATACTTTATGAATTGTATCCTATTATTTATGTTTTTTTAAGCTGGATGGTGGGTTAATTATGGAAGTTGTGCACCTCAACTTCAACGCATTGCTATGAAAGTTTTGAGTCAAACAACTTTATCTTCAAATTGTGCGCGTAATTGGAGTACTTTTAATTTGATCCATAAAAAAAAGAGAAATAAGCTCAAGCATAGAAAGCTTCAAAAATTAGTTTATGTGCATTATAATATGAGGTTGAAAGCTAAGACACATGTGAAGAAAAAGTGTAACACCCCTAACCTGAATCCATCACCAGAATAGGGTTACAAAACATTACCGCATTTTACAAATTAATTATCATACATTTCATTTCATCTAGCATTCATATTAGAAACCAATAAAAATCATACATATTGTCCCTTAAACGAGCCCTCGAGGTCCAAATTACGTATTAGAAACAAATAGGGACTAAGTCGACGACTCATAAAATTTTTCGAAAAATATTTAAAATTTTCAACACTACAGGGGTTACACGGTCGTGTCTCAGCCCGTGTCCATGCCCGTGTGAGTATACTAACTTGGGTCACACGGGCAAGTCACATGCCCGTGTGCTAAGTCGTGTGAGCA
The DNA here is from genome assembly GCA_025698465.1 of Gossypium longicalyx. Taxonomy (NCBI): domain Eukaryota; kingdom Viridiplantae; phylum Streptophyta; class Magnoliopsida; order Malvales; family Malvaceae; genus Gossypium; species Gossypium longicalyx. The sequence goes on from CM047000.1 coordinate 13,621,276, forward strand.
TTCTGTTTTGTGCAAATTTAAGATACAGAGGACACATGGCCGTGTCACCTGGCCATGTATCACACACGGTTGGGACACATGCCCGTGTCTCTGCCTGTATGGACAAAAATAGGTCATCATTAAACAAAATACCTATACATGCCATTATAACCAAAATCAAAACATTCGAAAGTATCGATAGAACCGATGGATAGTGTGATACATATCCGACAAGCTTCCAACCCAATCGAGCTCCCGATAATCTGAAAAGTAAAGGAAAACAAATACATAAGTAATGAATGATTAGTAAGCTCGTATAACTTTAATCATAATACTTCTTTTCAAGTATGAAATTTAAAACATATCAAGAATAATCCAATATTAATGCCACAATACTCATGAAGTTATATTTAACAACTCACTAAGTGAATAAATCTACAGTATCACTTATACATATTATTTCTAGCATAGTAGGATCTTAAACAACTTTAACTCTTCCAAAATTTCTTTATTTTCATTTGTGTTTCTTTACTTTCCACACTCATTCCATATGCATAACACAACAGTCATAAGCATATCATTCAACCATAGCTACAAGCTACTGCATTTAAATATAAACTTTTTTTTTCGAATTAATCACATGATAACTCATTTCATAAGAAATTGCACAACTTAAATCTTACCACTCTTTCATGAGCACAAGCATATTTTCATTTGAGAACTTACCATTTCAATGCATCTTATAATTAAACATATTACCATTCAACCAGTAATTTAGCACTTGTCTAAACATCAAACAACAACACTTGTTAGCGTACTTGAACATATATAATTTCAACATCAATAACCATATTATCTCAACATGTCACACTTGAATTTATTACTCGTCTCAACTTACATAATTTTCAAGTATCAATATATCAAGATATTGATATATATATATACACATTTCATGACACATAACATCTTTTACTGATTCTTTATATACATATATCATCCAAGACAACTCCCGATAACTTACCATTCGAGGAACAACTTACAAATATGAATACATCATTTTCAGAAGCCCGAAGGCTGAATAAAAGCTCATGAGAGCTGAACCTCGATTTACTTGGGTAATTTTTCATCAATTCATCCTTTACATTTTCCATCAATTCATCCTTTACATTCGTAGTGCCATAACACAGTTATGGTCATATCATCAGAATGTCATAGCCCAGCTATGGTCTTACATATATAAACACCACTATGGTCCAACCATGGTCTTACGTTCATAGTGCCATAACCTATTTATGGTCTTATCCGTCAATTCATCCTTTACATTAATTCCATAGCTTACATTAATGCCATAGCCCAACTATGGTCTTACATATAAACATTGCCATGGTCCAACCATGGTCTTACGTTCATAGTGCCATAACCCAATTATGGTCTTATCCATCAATTCATCCTTTATATTTTCCGTCAATTCATCCTTTACATTAATGCCATAGCCTATCTATGGTCTTACATATACACATTGCCATGGTCCAAACATGGTTTTACGTTCATAGTGCCATAACCTAGTTATGGTCTTATCTGTCAATTCATCCTTTGCCACAGAACGATTGTACTCAATCCTGCGTTCCACTCGTTTTGAACATTTAATTCAATTTCATAATTTAACAATAATTTTATTTTCAGCAATAGATATGAATAAGTAGATAATATCATTCATCAATTTGATAAATAAATATTATAGTTTAACCATACGAACTTACCTGAATTGAATTGTAATAATTGCAGGAGTTTAGGGACTATTCCGTTATTTTTTCTTTTTCACGAGTATCTACGAAATCTTGACCTAAAATATAAAAATTCTCATTAATTAGCATATATTTTAGTTTCAACTCATTTCACAATTTATACCCTTCAATTTTTTTAAATTTACACAATTACCCCAACTTTTACAATTTAGTCTTTTAACTAGTTAATCTATCAAATCAACTATTTTTTCTCAATTAATAATTTATCCAAATATTCTAGGCTATCATAAAACTCTTAATAAAACAAAAATTTAATACCAAACCCTAATATTTTAACCATTTTCACAAATTGATCCTATTATCAATATTTAATAAAATCACTTTATAATATCATCATACAACAAAATTAAAGCTTTAAACCCACTTGATGTTAATAATTTCTTTCAATATATTAATTTAGACAATAAAATAATTCATTTAATGCAATTTGGTCATTTTTGACATTTTTACAAAATTACTCTTTAAAATTTTACTTTTATTCAATTTAGTCTCTGAGACTAAAACATGCAAATTAGCCATTTTTAATGTAAACGCATGCCAGTTGAATATTCATATATTTTCCTCCTCCTCCTCTCCATTCAACATCCTTAATGTATATAACATGCTTATATGTAATATTTTCTATAATTCCACTATTTACTTATGTTCATATCAAAGCTGTCCACTTGAGTCATAATCACTAAATTATTTATATCTTGAGCTACAAAATTCTAAATTAAGATCCTCTTGATGTTTTTGAAACTAGACTCAAATATATTTCTACCATAAAAATTTCAAAATTTATAATCTATCCAATAAGTACAGTAAAATCTTCAAATTTATCCTTGTTCTGTTGTTTAACAGCTTCAACCTTTCTTTACTAAAAATTAATTATCTCTTAGTACGAGGTTTGTATGATATTTCCGTTTGTTTCTATTGAAAATAGACTCATTAAGAATTTAAACATAAAAATTTAAACCCATAATTATTTTTTAACAATTTTTGATGATTTTCCAAAGTCAGAAAAGGGGAACCCAAAATCAATCTGACATTGTCTCACAAAAATTCATATATTTCATAATATGAAATTCTTTTGCTTACACCATTTCTTTTATGTAAAACTATGCTCAATAGGATTTAATATAATACTAAAATTAACCTCTAATTAAATTTCTAAAATTTTGGATGAATTTTCAAAGTCAGACTACTACTACTGTCCAAAACTATTTTAGTGCAAAAATGTTGATAACCAAGTTTATAACACCCTCATTTCCTTTCTCTACAATATTTCCCATCACTTCCTCTTATTTCTCTTCACTAGTATATCAAGAACATAGAACCTTATATAAGAAAACTCTACTTTAACATCATTTTCTTACTTTTTCAATAATATCAAACTTAAAAATATATTGAAATCTTGATGTTCTTACCTTGTCCTATTGATTTCAATCTTTAACTTGATTTTCTCTCTCTTCCAACTTTTATTTCTTGAATCTAACTTGATATTCTAGCTCCTAACAGTCTCCTTATTATTTTTCTCTCTTGGTAGTTATGGAAATTCTTCTAATTTTTAAGTAAAATGGTGAATTTTTTGGTAAAAGGACCAAATTGTAAAGAAAAGAAAATTTCTTTCTTCTCTTCTCTTCTCACGTTGGTTGCATGGAAAGATGAAGAGAATTCTTCATCTTTCCCTCCTTATATACTGAATAAAATAATAAATTAATAATAAAATATCTCATTAAAATATTAATAAAATAATATTTATCTAATTAAATAATTATAAAATATCACCAACATCATCATTGCCTTTTAGATTTCTCTCTCTTTCTAATTGACCATTTTGCCCTTTATGATCTTTTAAAATTCCATCCTTGAGTCATCACTTAATTTGGTAAAATTGTTATTTATTCCCTCATAATTCTTCACCTATTCAATTTGGTCCTAATTCATCCATTTTCCTTAGTTTATAGATCATTCCACCCTTAAAATATTTGCACTATTAGTCCTTCAAAATTTTTATATTTACATTAACCCCTCAAATTTTAAGTATTTACTCTTAGGCAATAAAACTTTTCTCACTTTTGCAATTTAGTCATTTCTTGAATTAATATATCATAATATACTTCCCAATGTTGGCATAACCCAAAATTTTTCTTTTTGTCACTTTATTTCCTTATTTTACTATATCAAGGATAATATCTTACTTTCTTACTGTAGTAATTTTTAAGGTATTACAAAAAGTGCACAAGAGTTGGAAATGAGTTTTAATCTGATCAATCTTGATAATACTTTTGAAGAGGATGATCCATTAAATGCATGGATTGAAGAAAGAGAAGATGCTACGCTTGATAGTGAACAGAATTTCTCATGGCTGTTTCAAGAGTTACTTAATGAAACTGATGAAGAAACTCAAGGTGAAGATCTGAATGACATTCCACCTACTCCATCTAATGAAGAAAGTGTTCAACTATCGACATTAAGTGGTGATGATGGTAATGATCCTGGTGGTAATAATAAAGGTTCATACCAAACAACACATGGCCATATTTATTCTAGTAATTTTCATGGAGACCAAGGTGTGACTAGATATCCTTATGCTATTGATCTAGGTTTGTATGAAACAAATGCATCAATTAGTTTACAAAATAGAAGAGATGGGGGTGATAGAACTTATGGGAGGATGAGAGAACACTTTTATGATTTATTTGCAGGTTCATAATCACATAGTTTAGCTACAAATGATAATGAAATGAGTGAATCATCTCAGGGTTCTCATTCCTACCAACCAAATGCATATTATCCACCTCACTTTGAACAAAATTCAAGCTATGGATTTATTGCTTACCATTTACCATACCACATGTTTCCTATGAATGATGCATCTTATGGTGCGCACAATGTGATGTCTTTTTCACATGGAATGGGAAGGGATCAAAACCAAGTCAGTGATGAAAATGGAGATACTTTAAATCCTCCACGCCATTCAGTTTGGTGGTGAATTGTAAGAAATGAAGGTTTCATATTTGTATTTGTGTATTTTTTAGTTATGTAAAATGAACATTTTCATGTTAAAATGTGAGAATAGTTATATGCTCTTTCTAATATGAGACTATTTATATGTTACTCATTAAAATTATGGTTGTTATTATCAATTATTTAGTATGACAATATTTGTATAGTCCATATTTACTTTCAATGATTTTTTATTTATAAAATTATATTTTTATTTTTAAAATAAAACATATAAAAGAGTATATTAATATTAGAATATTAAAATATAGTTGCAAAAATATGTAAATATAATATTTTAAAAATATTGTGATTTTTGAGAAACAAATCACGTTCGCGACAGCCGTTATGCGTTACATAACGTCTGCATCATCCACAACCGCGATAGACACCGCAACCACAACTGCGACAGACACCGCAACCACAATTCAGTATTATGCATGCAGCTCATAATCTGGATGATAGGTCCTATGGACAAGTGCCTAAATAAGGAATCTTGAAGGATGAATTATTATGGGCTTCTTGCATGTATGTTTAGCTACAACTAGGGAATCACATGTCATCCTCTTAAGGCCTTTTACTATGCATTCTAGTTGGTTTGTGTGCTATACAAGTGGAAACCAACGTTTGTTAGTGAGATTTATTTGCTAGGCTTAGTTTTTCAGCTAGCAAGATTCAGCTGGGTGAGGTTACGAGCATATAACAAGCTTGTTACGTTAGAATCTGACTTAGTATGTGCATTGTAAGCTTGGAAATTGATTGTTTTCAGAGGATAAGATAATTGAGTTGTAAGGGAAGTAAATTACAGTGATGACTGAGGAAGGAAGTAACTAATAACATATTTGGTTCTCTAGAATAGAATAAAATAGGAATTGAGTAATGATTCGATGAGAATGAAACAGAAAAGTAATAGTATTACATAGCTTGGTTGATTAGTTGAATATAATAAACTAGTAATAGTTGGTTGAATGGAAAAATAGTAGGAATATACAATGAATAAATTGCAAATGACAATTTTGCCCTTAAATAAAAATATTTTATTTATATTATTAATATATTATATAAATATTAAATAAATTATATTTTGCAATAAATTAAACAATTAAAAGATAATTTTAATTTAAAAATTATACTTAGATAATAAAAAACTAATACAAAATATTATTAACACAATAAATGACCACAAACTCTCTTAATTTATGTTTGCTTTAATGGTTTATGTTCTATGACGATGCTTAAATGCTAATGATGTGGTTGAAAACTACTCATAATTGTCTTAAATTTTAGAATATGAAACAAAAAAGATGAAGGAATTATTTATGAGCACCGAATGAGCTGTTTTAAGGGGTAAGTCTTGAATAGAATTGCAATAGTATTCTGCAGAATAAGAAACATTTGAATAAAAAAGCCGAACGAATAGTGTTGGCTATTACGACCAACCAAACAGTAAGGAGACAGTTGTAGACTCGAAATTGAGGTCTGAAAGGAGGCTACAGGTTTTGGTTATTAAGTTTCGAGATAAGGTTAACATTGTGTTTGACGTTGCATTACAAAGAGTTACGAACTCATTTTTAAGATATACAAAATAATACATTTTGTTGAGGCAGTTATGCGTGCAATGGCTTACAGTGTCATTATACATAATTTATCGTATTTGGAGTTGGCAATTTTTGTAATAAAATCTTTGGGCTATGAATCTTGTTAATATTCTGAAAGTACAACAGCTTATTTATGAAGACTGATTCATTTGGAGCAAATTACCTTGAGGATTGAATTGGATCGTATCAAGCAATTGGATTCATTGAATTGAGAGATTGATTTGTGTTGTATTGAAGAATGGTTTCTAAATATTTTCTTGGTATCATGTACTTTATTATAATATTATATATGTTTGATTAATTGAATTTTAATAATATACATGTTTGATTAATTGAATTTTAGTTAGGGAATTGATTGTAATTGATTTAGTATGTTAGCAAGCCTTGAATGCTTATATATTTGAGAGATTTATATAAGTTTTGTATTAAGAGTTTTTAGTGCTTATCTATTTATTAAGGAACTTGTATTTGAGAATAAATTAGAGTGTAAACAAGTTTATATTTTGGTTTATAGCCTAAGTTTAAGTTTTTATGGAAAACACTTTGTAACACCCCTTACTCGACTCGACCGTCAGATCTAAGCTACGGGATGCTACATTCGTTGTTGAAGCAACTGCAGTCAATTAGGCAGCATTTAATCATTCACACATATAAGTAAGTATCAAACACATTCAACTTATGTTATACAATCATTTCTAGGTCTTATACGAGCTTACGAAAGCTCTTTTGTTAACCCGAGCATAAAATAGGAATAAATTGTAAATTCAAAAAATATTGAGTCGACATCACGAACTCAAAATTTTCATGTCGAGACGTCGCCAACACAGTAAGTCACGTCGCAACTTCATCCATATTGACATCGCAATGTCACATACTGTTGGTCGACGTTGCGATATGGGATGTTGGTTGTCGAGATGTGGCCCTTGTTCTTGGCAAAATGCACATTTTGGTACCTATTTCATAGCTTATAACCAAAACCTTTCAACATTAAAAACCAACTAGCAATTCTACCTAACCAAAACATGCCAAACAAGTTTAACATAATTTTAATCAATCATTTAACATGATATTCAATACACATTCATCATTTAGACCTAATCAATTTTTCAATTGAAAAATTCAGGCATTAATCATTTCATTTATCATCTCAAACCTGTTCAATATGCAATTAAGAACCAAGCAATTTAATAAACTTGACTTGAAATGATCAAGCCAATACTAACTATATAACATGCTTAAAATATATATATATATATATATATATATATATATATATATATACCATTTCTAAGTTCATTCACCCAACAAGATATTTCAACTAATGTACTTATAACCTTTAGCATTCAAAACCATACCAAAAACTTATGTTCATCAATCACAAAGGCATCAACCTTGACCATTTTCTCAACAAGATACTACCGTATACATGCAATAATGTCTAAGCTCAAAATAGACACGAATTTACTGTCTTTTGATAATGTATGCTTCTCCGTTGATTCGATTATTGATTTGTACAATTAATCAATACTAATCATTTTCATATTATGTCATGACATGAATGAATCTATACAAACTTATTTTTCAATGCCCCTAAAATTTTATATTTTATTCAATTTAGTCCTTGAATTTGAAATAGCCATAATTTCATTCCTAGTTTTGGATTAAAATTTGATTTCACTTATTTTCATTAAAGACCTTATACTTTCTACTTCTAACATAATTTCATGATAGATTTTTCATTTATTCAATTTGGTCACTAATGTCCAAAGTTAGCAATTAAACTATATTAACCTTACAATCTATTTTTTTTTCATAATCTAAACTTAAAATCTATCAATTTCAAGCCAAAATTTTCAAGAAATAAATAATAGAAACATTCATAAACTTTAACAAGTTTAGAAATTGATACATGGACTAGCTAAATCAAACTCTAATGACCTCAAATCTTTAAAAATTACAAGAAAAATGATTTGATTTCACTTATTAATTGTTGGCCAAATATAAAAGCTCCAAAAATGGTTTTATTCCTTCCATGAACCATATGAAAGAGTTAAAAGACGAAGATGATGATTTTTTCTCACAATTTAACTTATATAGGTAGTTTAGAATTTAATTAGTCTAACTTAGTTAACAAAATCTGTAACACCTCAGAATTTGGGGGTTAAAAGTTTGAGGTATGTGTTTAGGGTCAGAAAGTAGGTTGAGCAATTGGGTTTGTAGTCGTGCTTTGATGCTAGTATGAGCCTACTGGTTTGGTGGTAGAGGATGTGTTAGTTTATCTTTGGGTCCTAGGTTCGAGTTCTTATGTGTTTTTTGGGGAAATAATTTTACTTTAGTTTTTATTTTCATGTTTAAAATACTTATTTATTATTTATTATTAATTTGAAGAGAGGAAAATATCCCAAAAATTTTTCCCATGTTCTCCCCCTTTCACGTCTGTCTCTTCCCTCTCTTCTCTCACCATTGTATTTTTTTTCTTTCCTAGGAAAATTTTATTTTTGTTTGTTGTTTAGGAAAATTTATATTCCCTTGTCTTCATGTCGGTGTCTGTGTGCTACCCAATTTCTGTTTGTTTTTGTTTGCTAGTTTGTTTATACTTTTCGTTGACAGAAGTTCTGGGTTCGAATTATGGTTATTGTCATGCGTCGATTGATTTCTAGGTGCTTTTTATCGTGAATCAGATGTGTTTCTGAACTGTTAAATTTCGATACTGGATTGCTGATAAATTCTATGAAATTCAACGATTTTCGTATGTTTCTGAAAATAAATTGTATGTTTCTGAAATTAGAGCGGGTAGGGGTCGTTTGATATTGGTTTACATGATTTCCAATCGATTTCAGTATGGGTTTTTAGAACAAATGATATTAGCAATTCATTTCATTGAGAAAATTCACATTTTCAGCCAGTTTTGGTGTGGTTTCGTGACTACACAGATGGCTATACGAGTGTGTGCTGCACATGGGTGGCTTACATGGTCGTGTGAGTTTGGAAATTAGGGTTTTTGGGTGAATTTTGGTGTCACAAGCCTGGCCACACTACTGTGTGGCTATAATTTAAGGGTTTTTATGGATGTCCATACGGGCATGTGCCTTAGACACACGGTCGTTCCCTTAACCAAATGGGCGTGTAAGATTTCCACATGGTTGTGTATGCTCTGTACCCTATTTTATCAATTTTGGACAGAGAGTTACACGAGCTACTCACACTGCCATGTAACTGGGTTACACGAGTGTATGTCTCCCCTATATGGGCATGTGCAGCTTGCACACGGGAGTGTAGACCACCACATGAGCGTGTTGACCTCTACACGGCCTAGGCACTTCCACACGACCGTCTGGCCTTGTTTCGTAAATTTTTGCTTTAAGTCATAAACTGACTCGTTTTATTTATCTGTGTATCCGACTCTCGGTTAGGCCTCTGTAAGTGTGTTGGGACTTTACTTTCAGCTTATATTTGTGTATGTATTTACAATTATCTTTGTATGTCAAGTATTAATATGACTTGATAAATGAGTTTGAGATGTTACTTGTTATCGTATTTACGAAAAGTGTACCAACACTATTTATTCTGAAACTGTTCGTCGGAATATGTGTAAATGTTTCTGTATAATTGTCTGTATGTTGTGTACATTGAGAATTTGCATGAAAATTTTGGGATTTAGTTGTGAAGAAAATGAAGTCTAATACGACAGTTTAACTGCAATGCTTTATAATAATGATACTGCAAATTATACTTATGGCAGCTTAGTTGCATATTGCTATTCAAGTGGCTTAGTTCCACATTATGGTGTGTAGGGTGAAAGAGCCTATTATGGTTCTATGTGGTGTGCAGGGTGGTCGAAGTGGTGTCTGGATGGTTGGGGTGGGTTTTTGACTTTTTGCATTTAGTTTGTATTTGACCATATGTGTCTGATTATGAATTTGTTAAAATTACTTGTAAATATTTATACTTATTTGATGTGTCGTACCCCTGATTATCGCTTCAAGGTGTTTCTAAATTAACTGTGGTTTGTGTCTGGGACAATTGTTTTTGAAACCTCGTCTTTTGCCATTTGTTACATTTCGAACTCATACTGAGCTTGTATAGTTCATCCCTTAGTTTTTCCCCTTTCAGGTACTCTCACATTCTGAAGCTGAACTTAACATGCCGGAGGTCTCGAAGTGATACGTTTTAAAACAAGCTAATAAGTTTTTTTTTTCAGTTCTTATTTTGTTAAGTTGTTTTGGACTGTAAATGTTTTATATGAACTATGGTATAAATTTTATTTTAGACTGAATTTTAGAAACTGCAGAATTATATTTCTGAATGTTTTTATCGTAACTTAAATTTTATGTTTTGAATCTTAAATGGTTAAACAATTTAGTTCAAATTAAGCAAACTATGTTTGCAATAAGATTTTAACAATTCGTTTTGTCAAATTACTTTTGGATCACTTTGGTGGTCAATGTAACCTCTGGGATTCGGTCTAAACTTCTAGGCCGGATTCTGGGGCGTTACATTAAGTGGTATCAGAACCAAGTTTCTGAAAACTCTGCTTGTGTTTTTATGTATCTGTGTGCACGCGTGCTCGTTTTAAAAGAAAAGGGTTTAAATAAACCATACCACAGTGTTTTGAAATGATTTGTGTTTTGGAAAATTTTTTGTGAAAATGGAATGTCTGAGACTTCGATGTCGGTCCGTGCGAAACTTAGAAAATTGTAAGATTAGTACTGTGAGATTATAATAGTACTATTTAGATATTTATGTTATGTTCAATTTTTGAAAATGTAGATTTCTTAATGTTAATTTCGAGGTTCGATATGGTTGCTAGTGGCAAGCTAAATCGTGAAGATCAATCTGGTGAGACTCTCGAGGAGTCTTCTACTTTTTCGGGACGTGTGTCTATTTAGGAGTCAAAAGTCAATGTGGTTTTTCTATCTTCGGGTAGCGATAACCTGGAGGTTGGTACTGAGGTATTGACTTAGGTAGTGAGAAATATTCTAGAGAATGTCTCTAAGGTTAGCTTAAAGAGAAATAAATAGTTGGTTTAAGGTAGGTATGTCCTTCGAGGTTGGAGCCTTAGTCTACGAAACGTGTAAGATTATAGTTGAATGATAGTAAAGGTAATATGGAAGGTTCTAGTAATGGCATGGACGTTTTGATTTGTGGGAACTATAAGAAGCGCCATCCAGGCGAATGTTGGAAAAAGTCGGGAGCGTGCCTTAGATGCGGGTCCAGGAGACATTAGATTAGGGAGTGCCCTTGTCGGCATTAAGTTAGGTATGGTTGTCTAATACTATTAATTATGTGTGCTATTGTTTGGGAATAATTTTACTTTCTGAATAGGGCATAGTATTTGAGTGTGTGATAGACAAGAAAATGATCTGATTCAGTGGTTAGGTGTTCAGGAATGTGTGCAAAACTTAATGTTAAGTTTAGCACGGTGGTGCGTTAGGATCAGAGTTGTGCAGCCGGAGCGTAGTGGTGGGTTTTTGTATTTAGGCGTTTGTTCTGTTAGTGGAATTTCGGGGACAAAATTTCTTTAAGGAGGTGTGAGTTGTAACACCTCAAAATTTGGGGGTTAGAAGTTTGAGGTATATGCTTAAGGTCAGAAAGTAGCTTAAGTAATCGGGTTTGTAGTCGCATTTTGATGCCAGAATAAGCCTGCTGGTTCGGTGGTAGAGGGTGTGTTAGTTTATCTTTAGGTCTTGGGTTCAAGTTCTCATGTGTGTTTTGGGGAATAATTTTACTCTAGTTTTTGTTTTCATGTTTAAAATACTTATATATTATTTTTATATTTATTAATTTGAAAAGAGGAAAATATCCCAAAAAATTTTCCCACGTTTTCCCACTCTCACGTCTGTCTCTTTCTTCTTTTCTCTCACCATTGTATTTTTTTATTTTCTGGGGAAATTTTATTTTTGTTTGTTTTTTTGAAAATTTTATGTTCTCTTGTAGTCAAGTCGGTGTCTATGCGCTACCCAATTTCTGTTTGTTTTTATTCACTAGTTTGTTTATACTTTTCATCAACAGAAGTTCTAGGTTTGAATTGTGGTTATTGTCGTGCGTCGATTGATTTCTAGGTGCTTTTTACCGCTAATCAAATGTGTTTCTAAACTGATAAAATTTTGATATTGGATTGTTGACAAGTTCTATGAAATTAAGCGATTTTCATATGTTTCTCAAAATAAATTGTATGTTTTTGAAATTAGAGCGGTTAGGGGTCGTGTGACGTTGGTTTACATGATTTCCAATCGATTTCAGTATAGGTTTTCAGAACTAATGATATTAGCAATTCATTTCGTTGAGGAAATTCACGTTTTCGGCTTGTTTTAGTGTACTTTCGTGACCATACAGTCGTGTGTCACACATGGGCTGCTCACACGGCCGTGTGACTGTAATTTGAGGGTTTTTGTCAAGTTCCACATGGACGTGTGCCTTAAACACACGGTCGTGTCCCTTAGCGACACGGGCGTGCGAGATTTCCACAAGGTCCTGTCTACTCTACACCCTATTTCATCAATTTTGGACAGAAAGATACACGTGCTACTCACACGGCCATATAACTAGGTCAGACGGGTATGTGTCTCCCCCACACAAGCGGTGTAGACAACCACACGGACGTATCGACCTCCTCACAGCCTAGGCACTTACACATGGCCGAGGCATGTAACACCCCGATTTTTGGGGTTGGAAGTTTGAGATTCTAAGTAAGGGTCAGTGAGTAGGTTGTGCATTTGGGATAGTGTCCGCGCTTCAGTGTCAGAATGGGCTTATTGGCCTGGTGATTGGTTGAGTGTTAGGGTACCTTTGGGTTCTGAGTCTGATTCCTCGTGTATGCGTTTTGGAAGAGTTATTTTTATTTTGTAACTATTAGATTTGTTTAAGTAAAAAATAATAATTATTTATTTTTCTTAATGTTTATATTATATTATTTCTATTTTCTTTTCTTTTGGCACGTTCTCTATCGTTTTTTTCTCTATTTCCTTTCTTCTTTCTTTTTTTTCTCCTCTTTTCTTTTTGGCTTTTCTTACGTATTTTGAAAAGAAAAAGAAGAAAACGGTTTTGTTTTTGGTTTCAAAAAGCTTCGGGTTCATATCGAGGTCATCAACGTGTTTCGATTGGTTTCTAAGCATCTTGATTGCGAATTAGGTGTGGGATTCGAAACTTTTCTTTTTCTATGTTTTTTTAATTCAATTCAGCGTAATTTAGTTGGGTTTGCTGTGAAAACTTGTCGATCTCTTTAGGTGTGATCGGTTAATTGAGCATTTAGGGTTTGTGCTGTTTACAGTTATCTAAAAGTTGGTGGGTTATAGATGAGTTCTGACATACTTTGAATAGGGGTCATTTTAGTGATTAGAAAACGAGACTTTCAGTCAATTTTGGTGTGGTTTCATGACCACACGGGCATTTCACACGGCCGTGTGTAATTGAAATTTAGGGTTTTCGGGCTAATTTGGGTGCCACACAGCTGTGTGACTGATTTGGGAAAATTAGTCGATTTTCACACGGCCGTGTCCTCTAGGCATACGGGCGTGTGTGTTTGGGAATTAGAGTTTTAATGATTTGGTGCCACACAGCCGTGTGGCTAATTTGGGGTTTTAAGGATCCTAGACAAGCGTGTGTTTTGGACACATAGTTCTGTTTGGTGGGCACAAAGGTGTGTGAGACCCTCACACGACTGTGTCTGCCCTTTACTCTATTTTAGCACAAATAGACAGAGAGTTACACGGCCTGTTCACACGGCCATGTCCCTAGTTCACGTGGGCGTGTGCCTCAGCCACATGGTCGTGTGTCTCTTCCCTCACAAGCATGTTGACCCCCATAATACCATGTGGCCCTAAGCCACCAACTTTAGTACTGTGTATGATTTTGATCTGAAAATGTGTCTGTGTGTTCCGACCCTTGACTAGGCTTTAGTGAGGGTAGTTAAGACTCTGATCTGGGCTTCGACTTATGTGTTATTTGTGACTATTGTGCGAGATATCTGATTTTGAACCCGGTTAGCTGGGTGTGTACATGCCTATTTGTGTCTGACTCTCTGTCGATGTGTTCATTGTTTCTGTAAGGTTGTAAGCATACATGCACTTGCATAAAGTAATTTTTGGGTTGGTTGTGAAGAGAAGGAAGACTGATTCTGATATGATCTGGCAGTTTAACTGTAACTTATCGTTACAGCAGTTTACCGCACTATACCGCTTGTACGTTAGCTTTGCTGCTTACTATTATTTGATCTGGCAGTTTAACTGTAACTTATAAGTATAGCGGTTTACCATACTATACCGCATGTACATCAGCTTTGCTGCATACTATTTATCTAATCTAGCTGTTTAAACTACAACATGTCAGTACAACGGTTTACCGCAATGTATTGTACTGCATATACACCAGTCTTGCTACGTATTATCATTTGAGTGGCTTAGTCCACATACATGGTGTGTAAAGTTGGATGGGGCTTTCGAGGTCCTATGTGGTGTGTTTGGTTGGATGAGCTTAAACAACTCTTTTGGGGTGTGATTGGGGGACGGAGAGGTGTTTTGGCTGGATAGGTGGGTACTTAATACTTGAATGCATTCATACGCATCTGGATGTGAGCTACTTGTCTATAATATGTTTGTTTGTCATAACATTTATGACTGATTCTGCGCGCATTGAGGTGTCAGCATAGTGACACTTTTTTATTGTGATGATAAGAATTATTGAATTGACCCGTTGACGCGTTTATCTGTTGAATATTCTGTGTGTGATTTGGTGTGCTTTGACTGTTATGTATTTTTGGGATATTGGTTTCAAGTTTCCTTTCTATTTCTGTGTATCTCTGCAAGTACTTTTCATTATCAAACTACTATTTGGTTTCTGATCTGTAATCCCATTGTTAGATACGTTTTGAACTCACACTGAGCTCGTGTAGCTCACCCCTTAGTGTTTCCCCTTGCAGGTACATTTCTAAATTCTGATGCTGGACTCAGTATGCGGAGGTCTCAGACAGGCAAAGTTAAAAACAAACTTGCAAAGTTAAAAACAGACTTTAATAGTATTTTTGAGTTTATAATTAAACACCTTGAGTTGTAAGTACAATTTTGAAAATGGTGGTACAAAATTTTTTGTTTTATGCACATAAGTGTTATTAAAACTGTATTTTCTTTGAAATATCAGGAATTTATAACTGAGAATTTTACGTAACTCAAATACTGCAATGTTTTTCGGTTTGTTAAACTAAATTTTTTCTACGATCCCTTCGGTGATCAACGTGACCTTTGAAATTTGGCCAAAACTTTTGGGCCAGTTTTGGGGCATTACAGGGTACACAGCCGTGTGGCCCTATTTTGCAAATTTTTTCTCTAAGTAATAAACTGACCCGTTTAATGTATGTCTGTATCCTACTCTTGGTTAGGCCACTGTAAACGTGTTGGGACTCTACTTTCAACTTATATTTTTGTGCATATTTACAATTATCGGGTGTATGCCAAGTGTTAATATGATTTTATAAATGAGTTTGAGATGCTACTTGGTATCGTATTTGCGAAAAGTGTACCAACACTATTGATTCTGAAATTTTTCGTCCAAATATGTGTAATCTGTTCCTATATAATTGTCTGTAAGTTGTGTGCATTGAACATTTGCATGAAAATTCTGAGATTTGGCTATGAAGAGAAGGAAGTCTAATATGGCAGTTTAACTGCAATAGTTTATAGCGGTGATACCGCAACATATACTTATGGCAGCTCAACTGCATATTGCTATTCGAGTGGCTTAGTTTCATATTATGGTGTGTAGGGTGGAAGAGCCTATTATGGTTCTATGTGGTGTGCAGGGTGGATGGGCTTGATATAGCTCATATGTGGTGTGCAGGGTGGTCGAAGTGGTGTCTGGATGGTTGGGGTGGGTTTTTGACTTGTTGCATTCAGTTTGCATTTGACCATATGTGTCTGATTATGAATTTGTTAAAATTACTTGCTAATATTTATACTTATTCGATGTGTTGTACCCTTGATTATCGCTTCAAGGTGTTTTTACATTAACTGTGGTTTGTGTCTGGGGCAATTGTTTTTGGAACCTCGTCTTTTTCCATTTGTTACATTTTGGACTCACACTAAGCTTGTGTAACTCATCCCCTAGTTTTTCCCCTTTCAGGTACTCTCGCATTCTGAAGCTGGACTTAGCATGTCGGAGGTCTCGAAGTGATTCGTTTTAAAACAAGCTAATAAGTTTTTTTCCAGTTCTTATTTTGTTAAGTTGTTTTAGATTGTAAATGTCTTATATGAACTATGGTATAACTTTTATTTTGGACTGAATTTTAGAAATTGCGAAATTATATTTCTGAATGTTTTTATCATAACTTAAATTTTCTGTTTTGAATCTCAAATGGTTAAACGGTTTAGTTTGAATTTAGCAAACTGTGTTTGAAATGAGATTTTAACAATTCGTTTTGTCAAATTGCTTATGGATCACTTTGGTGGTCAATGTAACCTCCGAGATTCGATCTAAACTTCTAGGTCGGGTTCTAGAGTGTTAAATAATCTATATTTAATTAACTAAATTTAATTTAATCAACTATAGTGGATTCCACCACCACCATCTACTTTCCCCTATTGAAAAATGATCCAATTGCCATTTAGGATTTTTGGCTAATTGCGATAAGAGTCCTCAAACCTTTTGACAATTAAAACCCTATAGTGATTGGACTTTATACTTTACTCTCTGTACCTTAATTAACTATTAATTCAACCAAATTACTCAACCAATTTTCAATATATTTTTGTATTAGCCTTGTAAACATTATGAACTCGGTTTATGAAAATGGTGTTTCGAAACTGCATTTTTCGATGCCACTGAATCAAGTTGTTACACACTAAAAAGTGAGGGATTTAGATCTTTTAGTACAAGAGTGAGATGGCTATATTAGAGTGTGATAAGATTTAAATTCACTTGTTGCATTGGGTTAAAAGATAGTAGATTATCTCACTGAGTTAGGCTCTACAATTGTAGGGAAACCAAATTGCATAAACTTGTTTGTGTTGTTATCTTTTTGTTCTTATCGCAGTGTCTACTTCAGTAGGTATTGCAGGTAAGACTTCTCTTAGCCCTATTTATTTTCTTTACGATCATTGATGGTAGGTTCCAACACATTTCCAATCTTATCCGATTATATTAACCCTATAAAAATAAGATATTTTATCATTTCTTTCTAATAAACATTTATCTTATTATATATAAAAATTAATTTTTTATCTCGTATGATCCATGGATTAATTATATTCATTAATATAAGTATATTAAATCATTTCATATTAAAATTTATTTATTTTTATAATTTTACTTATAATCTGATAAAGAAGATTATTGACAAAGATGGTGGGTAATTCCAAACAATATGTCAACAAAAAAAATTAAAATGATGAAATCCAAATCACAACATTAGTTTTTTCTCATCACTTGACATTTGATATAAAGGAGTTCGATGGTTGTTGCTTCCTTATTCATTTTACACTTGATATTAATGAACAATATATAATTAAATTTTAAGCACCTTTCGATTTAATGACTTAGTAAGGGCGATACCAAATCAACACAACATATGTTTGTTGGAATACTTTAAAAATATTTATAATGTTTCAAAAGTTATAATTGAAAAGTTACAAGTGATCCAAAGATTTCTCTCTTTTTCACTTGTAGCAATACATTTTCATTTGGATTTTCTTGCCGTAATGATGACATTCAAGATTCTTGTATCTTGACCTTGACTTGCTTCAGCTTTTATCTTTACCTTTTTCATCTCCTCCTATTTTTAGTAACTAGAATCTCGAACTGTAATGAAGAACCTTGAGACCTTTTTCTCACTTCTTCATTCAACACACCTCTAGCAATTTCCAAGATCATAATACCCTTTAAAGTAGCATTAATGATATAAACTCGAAACGTTTCTCAAGAGTTCGGTAGGGTAACAACCAACCAAAGCATCGTAATCTCATCATCGAATTTAATTCTCATACCACATAGTTGAGGCAACAAACCTTGAAACTCATTCAAGTGGTCCACTATAGAGTCTCCTCCTTGAAACTCAATGTCATCATTCACTTAAGCACGAACAACTTGTTATTACCGAACTTTGAAGCATACAAATTTTCAAGCTTGTTCCACAATGTGCCCGTATATGTCTCTTAATCAAAGTGATTAAAGACATTTTCTTCAACAAATTGCCAAATAGAATTGCATACTTGATAATATTCAAATTCCCACTCTTCATCAGTTTTTAACTCGGGTTTTTTAGTAGAAAAACATGAAGGTGTAAAACTTTCATAAACAGAAGATCTTTCATTTTGTTCTGCCAAAGTTGATAATTTGTATCATTCAACATAATCATCTTACTAGTGCTTATTTCCATGATTACCAAACATAAGAATCAAGCTCTGGTACCAGTTTGTTAGAATGAAACCAAATACGAAGAAATATCACAGAAATACAAGTATTATTCTTTCACTCCCAAAAAATAAATTCGACAATTATGACAATTCCAATAACACAATATATCAACAATCAGTGCAAATAAACTACAATATTGTAATTAAAAATAATAAATTGAGACACATAATTTTTACATGGAAAACTCTTTAAAGCAAAGGGTAAAAACCACAAGACTTTGAATGTCCACCAAAAATTCCATTATAATAAAAGTCTTACTACATATCATAACCAAGTCACAATAAAGAGTATACAACTCAAACAGAGCTGTCAACAAATAATCTCAAGCAAACTTTAAGACAAAAGTTGAGAATTGTTGGAAAAATAGATTTTTGCAAACTTTGAGGCATATTCTCGATTAGTAAAGTTGGAGATTTGAATAACAAAATTATGGTTTTATATTCTACTCCATGAGACCTTTACAACGGTATATCATATGCTCAAAATAGTTGAGTGATGAATGAGAAATTGATGCCTAAAATAAGCCACTTGTGAATTATGCTGAGGAAAATAGAAAGCTTAGTCCCACATTGGTTAGATATCAATTGTGCAATATGTTTATAGATATGAACCAACTTGGTGGTTATTGAATAACTAAGATAATTCTCTTTCTCGTGTGCAAGGGGATGTAAATCCAAACCCGTTGAGGTTGGGAGCACACCCGCACGACGTAGGCGGCGTGAAATGTCCAGACCAGTCAGGCCTTTTTAAGCCTGTGAATATTTTAGCCCAATACGTAATCTTATTTTTTCCTCAACAGAGCTCATCTGTTTGGAATTAAAAGGAGTTAATGGCTCTTTTAATTTAAAAGTTAATTTAGGTTAATTGCTCATTAATTCACGGACGATATTGTCTCCATGAGTCAAAATTTCCAAGAATTCTTTCATTTGAATTTTATTTAAAACCAAATAATCTGTAGGAAAAGACACACTGAATTTTCCAAAATTTCGAGACATATTTTCGCTGCATATTTTTCAAACCGTTTTCAGTGATAGACGAAGGCACTTCTATAGTTCGTTGATCACTATAGCTGTGCTACTATCGTGCTCATCTTGTTGTTGTATCCTGGGAGACAGTTGACCAATGTTTCTCCAGCACTAAAGGAGCGGTCGAATCTGGCTTAAAGAAACTGTGAAAATAGGCCTCAACTACCTGTTCGTTTTTCCTACCTACCTACGAGTATAATATTTTGATCCAGTACTAATTTCTATTTTTTTCATATTATATATATATATATATATGTATCTATATTGTTCTGGATCGATCTTGTGAGTTAAATAAATATTTTGCATTACTGTTTATTTAACTACCATGATTACAACAATCTTAAGATAGATTTCTTTAACACTTTCTAATAAAAGACGAACAAGATACCGAGGATAAATTTTCTTTTGTTTGTAAACAAATATCAATTAAACAATACTATTTCAAGATTTTATTCCTGTCGTTTGACAAGATTTGTTCTATTTTTTGTTTAAAACAAAAATCAATTGAATAATTCTGGTTCAGGATTCTTTTCTTGTCATTCAACAGAACTTGTAACACCCCTTACCTATATTCGGTGTCGAAACAGGGTATGAGGCATTACCGGACTTAAACACAAACAAACATACATTTTCGAGTTATAAATTTTCGTTCAAATTAAAACCATTCATATACAATCACAATGTCCTTAATACGAGCCTATGAGGCCCAAAACATACTTTGGAAGCGGTTCGGGACTAAACTGAAAACTTTAGAAAATTTCACAACACTTAGAAAATTTTCCACTAAACAGGGGTCACAAGCCCGTATGGATATGGGACACGCCCGTGTGGGCAGGCCATGTGGTTACACACACCCGTGTCTTAACCCCGTGTAACTCTCTGTTTGTCACCCAATAACAAATTGAAGACACACGGGCAAGTCACACGCCTATGCACTAGGCCGTGTGGTTGAATTAAAATTTATGATTTTTCATAAAATAGGTGCAGACTTCACACACCCAGGACAGACGTTCGTGCCTGAGGCCGTGTCATCCACATGGCTAAGACACATGCTCGTGTGTCTACCCGTGTACTCAATTCTAAGCATTTAGTTTTGCAAAAATTAGGGTGCAGGGGACACATGGCCTAACACATACTCGTGGGGCAAACCGTGTGTCACACACAGCCTAGACACACCCCCGTGTGGACAAAAATAAAGCTATTTACCAAGCCATTTTGCCACCCTTTGATGTACACACCTACATAACACAACATAGCACCAATTCAAGCATTTACATACAGCCAAATCATCCACAATCAAGACATCCACATGTCAATTACATGCTACCATCTATTATACACAAACATCACACACTCACCAACTCAAATCATGCAAGTTTCTACATTCATGAAGGGCATCATCATATATATTACTTATACCCATAGTAGCCAATTTCAAGTGGCCTTATACAAAATGAAATTTCAAGCAACATAAGCCAACACATTTGACCAAATCAACTATGACACATAACAAAATGACCAAGTCCCCTATACATGCCATAACTCAAAATCTTGAAATCATTGGTACCAAAATAATTGTTGATAGTGTGAGTGGATCTCCAACAATCTCTGAATTACCAAGATAGCTTGGTGACACTATAAGATAAGGGAAAAGAAAGGGGAGTAAGCTTTGTAGCTTAGTAAGCTCCTATGCAAGTAATAAGCATCATAACCACACATCTAACGTATAATTAGCATGATAAAAATTAACATGAATGATATCAAAATCTTTAGTCTTAACTTACATAATCATAACATTACCAAGGGTTCATCACTTATCGAGCTCATTACGTATGAGTTTTACGTACATACCTGTACCAACTCATAACATAACATAATCTTTCACAACTTTTACATTCCCGTTGAACACTCAGAATATTAACGGATACTTGGAAATCTTGCACATAAGTGACATACATGTAGCCAAATCTACCTCACATTTCATAATAGATATAGGCTCATTTTCGAGCTACTCACGGGCCTGCTTATACAAAGTATGCTGTCGGGACGTAGTAGCACACAGTGTTGCTCTCACACAAGTCGTCAGTATCCGCAACTCATCTTTGGACTACCCGACCTTTGGTAGGATGTACAAGACCAGCACCTGGATCACATAAACACATGGGTTCCTAGTGACATGTCACTCGTATCCAATTCTATTCCTAAGGCTTAACCGGGAATTCTATTCCAAAGAGTCAATCACAATTCATACAATATTAAAGCATTTAAAACATAAATATAACAATGCATTATTTACATACGAACTTACCTTAGTACAAAAAACAGTAGAATTTGACCTAATCGTCAAACACTTTGTTTTTCCCCCGATCTAGGTCTGAATCTCATTTATCTTGATCTATAATAAAAAATTGAACTTATTTAATACACACATTATTCAACTCAGTCCAAAAATCATATTATGGAAAAATTACATTTTTGCCCCTAATGTTTCACATTTTTACAATTTAGTCCCTAAGCTCGTAAACTAAAATGTATTCAATTTCTTCAAACCCAAGACCGGCCGAACCATTTTCATACTTATAACAGCCCACATTTTCCACTTAATCACACTTTTACTACTTATTTTATAACTTTTACAAATAGGTCATTTTTGACATTTTTACCAAAAATCAATTAGCAAAAGTTGTTTTTCTAACATCAAACATGCATTTTCTACCATTAGCCATCAAAATACACACATGTCTAACATGTTTCAAACCCTATACCCTAATCATACCTCAAATTAGTGCTAGAAATAGGTAGATCGAGTTACAACGACTTTAAAAATGTAAAGAGCATTAAAAACGGGGCTAGAACAAACTTACAATCAAGCTTGGAAGCTTGAAAAACCCTAGCTATGTCTTCCTCTTGTAAATTTGCTATGTCTTCAAAAATTGGCTTTTAATTTGCTTATTAATTCAATTAATTACCAAATAACCAAAATGTCATTTTCTTAAAACACTAAAATTTCTCTTACTTCACGTCCATTTTTGTCCACTAACTTAAAAAATGGTCTAATTACCATCTAAGGAATTTCAATTCAAAATTTCATAGCAATTAGACATCTCTAGCTTCTAGAACTCAAGTTTTGCATTTTTTGCAATTTAGTCCTTTTTACTAAATTGAGTGCTCAAACGTCAAATTTTCAAACGAAATTTTCACAGAATCATTCGATAAAACTATAGACCACAAAAATCTAAGAAAAACAATTTTTTCTACGTCGAATTTGTGGTCCTGAAACCACCGTTCTGACTAGGCACAAAATCGGGCTGTTACAGAATTCATTCGATTTTTGTTGTTAACAATAATCGCTTGAGAGTAACAATTCTATTACCAAAAATTGGTTATTGATTTTGTTTCAAAATTTTAATTCTATCGATTAACAGAATCAAAGGGTAGTGTAAACTAAATTTTAATTTTTTTGTTTATTATTATTACTAATTCTGGTTATGTTTATGAAATCTTAACAAAAAAAAAATGGAAACTTCCACCAATTCACAATTTGGAGAGTTGGTTCAAACTCAGTCTTCGAATCAAAACTCAATGTTGCTGGTGGCTATAAACCACAACAAGAAGCCTACGAAATTCTCTAGATAGAATTTCAAGACATGGCAACATAAGATGTTCTATTTGACCATGTTGAACTTGGCCAAATTTTTTAAGGATGACTTTCCTTCTATTAAAGAGGGTGAGGTGAATGATGTTACCACCTTCACTACTGTTGAAGCTTAGAACCATTATGATTTCCTATGCTGAAATTACATCCTGAATGGATTTTCAGATGCATTGTAGGAAGTATACGGTGTCAAGAAGACTACTAAGGAATTATGAACATCATTGGACCATAAATACAAAACTGAAAATGCTAGGGCTAAAAAGTTTTTAGTTGCTAAATTCTTGAATTTTGTAATGGTTGATTCTAAACTAGTTGTGAATCAAGTGTAGGAACTTCAACTAATCATTCACGGAATTCTTACTGAAAGGATGGTCATAAGTGAATCCTTTTAGGTGGCTACCATTATTGAGAAGTTACCTCCTTCTTGGAATGACTTCAAGAACTACCTAAAACACAAAAGAAAGGAAATGTCAATGGAAGATCTGATTGTCAAACTTTAGATTAAAGAAGACTATAGAGGTACTGGCAAAAACCTCAACAAAACAGCAAAAGTCAATGGTGCTAAGGCAAACGTGGTAAAAGTTAAGAAGAACTTCAAGAAGGGAAAACAACCTCAAAATATGTCTAAATTGGGACCAAAAGGTGGTGTTTCCAAGAAGAAAATATTTCAAGGGAAATGTTTCAATTGCAACAAGACGGGGCATAAGTCATCTGACTGTAGGCTGCCAAAAAAAGTCAAAGCTAACGAGGCCAATGCTGTGGAAGAAATTTCCAATGAAATGTCTAATATGGACTTATGTGTAGTAATTTCTGAAGTCAACATGGTTTACTCAAATCCAATAGAATGGTGGCTTAATACTGGTGCCACGTAACATATCTGCTATGACAAAGACTCCTTTTCTGAGTTGGTGCCTTGTGACAAAAGGGAAAAGCTCTATATGGACAATGCTTTGACTTTCTAGATCAAGGGGCAGGGTAATATGGTCTTGAATATGACTTCTGGAAAAGAAATCAAGCTTCAAAATGTGTTGTCTGTGCCTGACATACGCAAGATCCTTGTTTCTGGGACACTTCTAAGTGTACACGACTTTAGGATAGAGTTTGAATCCCAGAAGCTAATTTTGTCTAAAAGGGGAATGTTTGTCGGAAGGGGATATGTATTTAATGATATAAGGAAACTTAATGCAAACTATATTAAAGCAAATACAATGAATAAGAATGTCACTTCTTCTTCTGCTTATATGCTTGAGTCATTTAATCTATAGCATGGTAAGCTCGGACATGTTAATTATGATACTTTACATAGATTAATTAATTTAGAGCACATTCCTTCATTTCACATTAATTATAATCACAAATATGAAACTTGCGTTGAGGTAAAATTAACCAGATCTTCATTTCAAACTATTGAAATAAGTACAGAACCACTTGATCTAATACATAGCGATGTTTGTGACTTAAAGTTTGTTCAAACTAGACGAAGGAATAAATATTTTATTACCTTTATTGATGATAGCATAAAATTTTGCTACGTATATTTACGTAAGATCAAAGACAAAACTACAGAGAAATTTATTCCCTACAAATAGAAAGTTGAAACCAAACATAATAAAAAGATTAAGATGGTGAGAAGTGATTGTGGTGGTGAATATGTTGAACCATTTGGTTAATACTGTGCACAACATAATATAATTCATGAAGTGACACCACCATACTCTTCTTAATCAGATGGGGTAGCTGAGCAAAAAAATCAGACTCTAAAAGAAATGATGAATGTATTGCTAGAAAGCTCTAGGTTATCGTAGAACATGTAGGAGGAAGCTATTCTATCAGCTAATTACTTTCTAAATAAGGTTCCCCACAAAAAAAAAGGATAAAACACCATATGAGTTATGGAAAGGTAGAAAACCTTCCCATAACTATTTGAAAGTGTGGGGGTGTCTTGCTAAAGTAATGGCTATGTTACCAAAGCAAATGAAAATAGGTTCTGAAACGATGGATTGTATTTCCATTGGCTATGCAGATCATAGCAATGCATATTGGTTTCTTGTGTATGAATCAAGGAATCCTGACATTCACAAGAATACTGTATTGGAATCAAAGAATGCATCATTCTTTGAAAATATCTTCCCTTGTAAAGCTAGGGAAGTTGATTCAAGTTCAACGAAACAAACTTCAGAGACTATAAATGAAAATAGTCAAGACGTTCAACAAGATGTTGAAACTAAGATAGAGCCATGAAATAGTAAATGAGCAACGGTGGACAAATCTTTTGGATAAGATTTTCTGACCTTTATGCTAAAGGCCGAGCCTCAAACGTATAACGATGTTATACGGTAATCCAAAAGCACTTTATGAAAAGATGCTATTAAAAGTGAAATTGACTCCATCATGTAAAATCATATGTGGGAATTAGTGGATCTTCCTTCGGGAATTAAACCATTAAATTCTAAGTGGATTTTCAAATAGAAAATAAAAACAGATGGAACAATTGATAAGTACAATGCCACATTGGATATAAAAGGTTATAGACAAAAAGAATGCCTTGACTACTTTGATACTTTTTCTCTAGTATCTAAGATAACTTCTATAAGGATGATACTTGCAATTGCCGCCTTGTCGAATCTAGAGGTACATCAAATGGATATTAAAACAACTTTCCTAAATGGAGATCTTGATGAAGAGATTTACATTAAACAATCTGAGGGTCATGTAATTACAGGATAAGAAAAGAAAATTTATAAATTGGTGAAGTCTTTGTATAGACTTAAGCAAGCACCAAAGCAATGGCATGAAAATTTCGATAATTTCATGATGACAAATGGATTTAACATTAATGAGTGTGACAAATGTGTGTATGTCAAAACTATCGACATTGGATATATAATCCTATGCTTATATGTTGATGACATACTCATTGTTGGAAGTAACGATGCAATGGTAAAACGTACCAAAGAAATGTTAAATTCAAGATTTCACATGGAAGATATGGGACTAGCTGATGTGATTTTGGGCATCCAAATCAAGAGGTCATCTGAAAGTCTCATATTGACTCAGTCACATTATGTGGACAAGATTCTTAGGAAATTTAGTAAGGATGATTCTGGTATAGCTAGAACTCCAATAGATACGAGCCAACATTTGTCCAAAAACAAAGGTGAAAGTGTTCTCTAAGTGGAATATGCAAAGGTCATAGGTAGTTTAATGTACCTTATGAGCTGTACTAGATCAGATATTACTTTCACTGTAAGTAATTTAAGCAGTCCAAAGATCCTGCTATTTTAGAAGGACTCTTCGATGCCAGTTGGATATCTGATATTAAAGATACCAAAGGCACAGGTGGATATGTTTTTACATTAGAAGGAGGATTTGTGTCATGGAAATCCTCAAGACAAACGATTATAACCAGATCCATAATGAAATCTAAAATTGTAGCTCTAAACAAATCTAGAGAAGAGGTTGAATGGCTTCGAAACTTCTTGGAAGATATTCCTGACTAGCCAAAGCCTGTGCTCGTAATATGCATATATTGTGATAACCAAGCAACAATTGGTAGGGCACAGTAATGTATAATGGTAAGTCGAGACATATGCGTCATCAACACAATATTGTTAGACAATTGATCTTAAAGGAAGTTATCTCTATTGATTTCATAAAATCAAAAGATAACATGGTGGATCCGCTAACTAAAGGCTTAAATCGAGATCAAGTTGATAAAAAATCAAAAGGAATAAGACTAAAGCCCCTGAAAATTAAAGGCATTATGTGAAGAAAAACCCAACCTAGTTGACTGGAGATTCCAATATCTAGGTTCAAAGGGACAACCTATGTGTATAGACCTTGTGAAGCCACTGCGGGGATTCTTATCCCAAGTCTGTTCTTATGATATAAACAGTGATTAAAAGTGGGATAGGTTAAGCAATGCTTTTAATGATAGTTGTGTGTTTCGGTGAGCTGAGCAACATAAGTCACCTATGTGAGAGTGAAGTGGGGCCACTTCAAAGAGACTACTTGGGCATAGTTTTCTCAAACTCTTGCAGAACCAGGAGATGTTAACGGCCATATGAACATACCCATGAGAACAAAAACCTTTCTAGAGAGGTAGTTGTGTGAAGTATATCATCGTTTACACAAACGGTAAAACAATTCAAAGACATCGCGTCTACTAGTTGGCTAGTAAAGTAAATATACTTTCACAAGGGAAGGTTTAAGGGTTGATGCCTACCTATCCTATGCAACTATCAATTGTAGATTCTATCACCACATTGAGTCAATGTTTTTCATTAAAACTATCAATTTTCATTCATGTGGGGGATTGTTGGAAAAATAAATTTTTGGAAACTGAGGCATATTCTCGATTAGTAAAGGTAGATATTTGAATCATAAAATCATGGTTTTATATTCTACTCCATGAGACCTTTACAACGGTATATCATATGCTCAAAATAGTTGAGTGATAAATGAGAAATTGATGCTTAAAATAAGCCACTTGTGAATTATGTTGAGGAAAATGGAAAGCTTAGTCTCACATTGGTTAGATATCAAGTGTGGAATATGTTTTTATATATGAACCAACTTAGTGGTTATTGAATGACTAAACTAATGCTCTCCCTCGCGCGCAAGAGGAGGTGCAAATCCAAACCCGCTGGGGTTCGGGCACACTCGCATGACGTGGGCAACGCGAAATGTCCGGACCAATCGAACCTTTCTAAGCCTCTGGATATTTTAACCTAATACATAATCTTATTTTTTTCCTCAACAGAGCTTATCTGTTTGGATTTAAAAGGAGTTAATGGCTCCTTTAATTTAAACATTAATTTAAGTTAATTACTCCTTAATTCACGGACGGTATTGGCTCTATTAGTCAAAATTTTCAAGAATTCTTTCATTTGAATTTTATTTAAAACCAAATAATCTGTAGGAAAAGACACACTAAATTTTCCACAATTTCGAGACATCTTTTCCTTGCATAATTTTCGAACCGTTTTTGGTAATAGACAAAGGCAAGGCTACAATTCGTTGATCACTACAATCGTGGTACTGTTGTGCTCATCTCATTGTTGTATCCTAGGAGACAGTCGACCAACATTTCTCCAACACCAAAGGAGCGGCCGAATTTGTCTTAAGGAAACTATGAAAATAGGCCTCAAATACCAATCCGTTTTTCTTGCCTACCTATGAGTATAATAATTTGATCCAGTCTTTATTTATGTTTTTTTCATATTATATATATGTGTGTCTATCTATATTATGCTGATTCGATCTTGTGACTTAAATAAATATTTTACATTACTGTTTATTTAACTAACGTGATTGCAACAAGAATATCACCAAAAAGTGGCTGAGTTTAAAAGTCGAAAACCCAAAGTCATAGTACCCCAAATGAAATTGGTTTGTACACGTTAAAAATATTTGAGTTTGGTACCAAATAAAATGCTAATTTTCATGATTACCAAACACGAGAACCAAACTCTGATACCAAATTTTTGGAATGAAACTGAATCCGACGAAATAGCGCGGAACTACAATTGGTATTCTTTCACTCCCAAAAAATCAATTTGGTAATTACGATAATCCCAATAACACAATATATCAAAAATCGCTGCAAATAAACCACAATATCGTAAGCAAAAATAATAAATCAAGACACATAATTTTTACATAAAAAACCTTTTAAAGCAAAGGGTAAATGTAACAGCTAGATTTTGAGCCTAGTCGGAACAGTGGTTTCGGGACCACAAACTTGACGTAAGAATATTAATTTTTATTATATTTTTGTGGTCTACAATTTCACAGAATGATTTCATGAAAATCTCGTTCGAAAATTTTGACGTTTTGGCACTCAATTTAGTCAAAAGGACTAAATTGTACAAAATGCAAAAGTTGAGTTCTACATGCTAGAGGTGTCTAATTGTTATGAAATTTTAAATTGGAGGTCCTTACATGGTAATTAGACCATTGGTTAATTTTTTGGACAAAAATGGGCATGAAATAGGTGAAATAGAATATTTTTAAGTTAGGAGCATTTTGGTAATCTAATATTTAAAAGAATTAAAAAGCCAAAATAAGCCAAATTGTTCATGTTCTTCTTGTTCTAGCTGAGTCTACCATGGAATACATGGCTAGGGTTTGGTTCAAGGCTCCAAGCTCCATAGTAAGTGCATCCTAGCCCCGTTTTTATGTTCTTTACACTTTTGAAGTCCTTGTAACTCGATTTACCTATTTCTACAATTATTTTGAGCTAGGGTTCATGTTTAAAAATTTATTGATGAGTGATATGAATGTGTTTTGATGTCTAATGGTAGAAAATGAATGTTGGGTGTTAAATAAACGACTTTTACTAAGTGATTTTAAGTGAAAATGTCTAAAATGACCATTTTGTAAAAAAAAATATAAAAGTGTCATAAAAGTTTGATTTAGTGGAAATTGTGGGCTGATGTAGTTATGAAAATTATTTGGATAGGCTTAAAGTACAAAGAAATTGAATGAAAATCATTTTACGAGCTTAGGGGCAAAAGTGTAAATATGACAAAGTTTAGGGGTAAAAATATAATTTTTCCATAGTATGTTTTCTGGATCACATTGACTAATGTGACTAATAAATAGACCAAATTTGATATTATAGATCAAATAGAATGAGGTTTGGACCTAGAATGGGAGAAAAACGAGAAATTAACGGTTAAGTCTTTTTTCACCATTTTTGGTATCGAGGTAAGTTCGTGTGATAATAATAATGCAACATTATACTTGAATGTTAATTCTTGATATTACATGAATTGTAAGTTTGTGTGTAAGTAATTCAACAATTCCATTATTATGTGTTTAACATTTGATATCATATGATATATGTATGTATGCCCTAATGAAATTGGTTTGTGATGATTCAATGGAATCTTGATGATAGCCTTGTATATCGAAAATCCCGGGGGACCCTGAGGAATGCTTAGGATTCGGATGGTTAATGAGATCCCGTGTAAGACCATGTCTGGGACATGGCATCGCCATTGATATGTGTGCTAATGTAAGACCATGTCTGGGACATGGCATCAACACCAATATATGATCCCGTATAAGACCATATCAGGGATATGGCTTCGGCATCGTTAAGTGATTTCGTATAAGACCATGTCTGAGACATGGCATCGATATGAGGTCTTGTATAAGACCATGTCTAGGATATGGCATCGGCACCAATATGAGACTTCGTATAAGACCATATCTGGGATATCGCATCAATATGCGGACCCATGTAAGACCATGTCTGGGACATGGCTTTGGCACTCTATTTGGTGTATGATAATCCTGAATATCCTTCAGTATTCCGGGTGGTCCGATGGGTCATTCAAGATTATGGTTAAGAAGTGAAGTAATATGTGAAAAGTGTTAAAAGGGTACGGGTAGGTACACTAAACTTATGGTTATTGAGACTTTAAAATGTCGAGACCTCGATAAGCTAAGATGTATGAATTATGATTATGAATTTTGTTGCAATATCATGCTAACTTACATTGTGTAATTGAACATGGAATCCATGAAATGGTGTGTTCATGATTAGTTGAAAATGAACTTATGATAGTTATCAGCATATTGCACTAAAACAGTTTTGGACAGTAGCAGTAGTTCGACTTCGAAAATCCACCAAAAATTATGGAAATCGAATTATAGACTGAATAAGATATGAAATTAATTTTTATTGAGTCTAGTTTCACATAGAGTAAGTAGTGTAAGCAAAAGAATTTCATATTATGAGATATTTGAATTTTTGTGAGACAAGGTAAGAGTGATTTTGGGCTCCCCTATCTTAACTTTGGAAAATCACTAAAAATCGTACGAGAATAATTATGGGTTAGAAATTATACGACTAAGTTATTAATGAGTATATTTTCAATATAAATAGACCAGAACATCATCTGGATTCTATACTAAGAGATAAATAAATTTTAGTGAAGAAAGGTCGAAGTTGTAAAACAGCAAAACATGGATTAATTTGAAGAATAAACTGTACTTATTGGCCAATCCATAAATTTTGAAAATTTCATGGTAGAAATATATATGAATCTAGTTTCAAATTATTTTAACGGAGCTAAATTTAGAATTCTGTAGCTCAAGTTATAAATAATTTAGTGACTATGACTCGAGTAGACAGCTTGACTGGAATATGAGCAAATAGTGTAATTATGTGCAATTTTGATTGTGTTAGCATGAGAACATGTTGCAAGAATTTGGAAAAAGCACGTTAATAAATTGCTTATTATTTTCATATAGACTTACTAAGCTATAAATCTTACCCCCTCATTTTCATTTCTTTATTGTTGCTAGGTTAGCTCGGGGTTGGAGATCGTCGGAGGCATCATCACACTATCAAATTATCAATTTGGGGTGTTAATAAACCTTAAGTGTTTTCAAGTGAGTGGTATGTATAGTGTAACACCCTTACCCGTATCCGACGCCGGGACAGGGTACGAGGCATTACCGGACTTAAACATACACAATTTTATAAAATTGGGCCATAATATTTCATTTAAATTAAAAACATTCAATCACATGCATAATGTCCCTTGCACGAGCTACCGAGGCTCTGAACATGCATTAAATGCGGTTTGGGACTAAATCGAGAACTTTGGAAAGTTTTGGGAAAACTTAGGAAAAATTTTCATGAAACAGGGTCACACGCCCGTGTGGACACAGGGACACGCCCGTGTGTCTTCAACACGCCCATGTCCTCAGGTCGTGTAACTCTCTGTTTATGACGTTAGTAAAACAAATTGAACCACATGGCCAGGCCATACGCCCGTGTGCTTGGTCGTGTCCTCCACATGGCTAAGACACATGGCTATGTCTCTGCCCATGTGGCTAACACTTAGCCTATTTTCCAAGCCCTTTGATATCATTAATCCCTCATATCTTTACACACATCAGAGATATACATCATGGCATCATTTTAATGATTTAGCATACCTCACTAAGGTGTATTCTTAACTTTAACATGCTATCATTTAGAAGTTTCAAATACTCATATAATATCAAGTCTAGACATAATAATCAAAATTCATTGACCTTGTCAAGTGACCTTACTTAAACATTAAGCATTCATGTTCAATCATCATCATCTTATTTCTATACCATACAATTACTTCATGGCTATAACCATTTTTATTGGTCATGAAGCATTTATCATACACACATGTCTTTACACCAATCATGTATGTCTCACAAGCATAAACATATCATCGCATCAGAAGCATTAGAACTTATCATGGATAACTAGGCTTACAAGCCACAATCATTATAAGCCACATCTCATGGCTATATACAATGAATCAATATAAGCCAATGAATTTGGCTAATCATAACAACATCTATCATAAAAACAAAGTCCCTATACATGCCACTCACTTGAAGGTACTTAATACACATATTCCAATACTCCAAAGGTGATGGCTTGATAATGTGATGCTATCTCTGACGATCTCCAACCCTGAGCTAACCTGACAACACTAAAGAAATGAAAAGGAGGGAGTAAGCTTTACACTTAGTAAGTACATATGAAAATAATAAGAAATATGCCAACATGCCAACATGTTTCTCAAGGTAATGCAACAATAATTACACTTTTACTTATATTCTAGTCATGCTATTTTCTCGAGACATAGTTACTAAATTATTTATATCTAGAGCTACAGAACTCCAAATTACAATACACTAATTTTTCCTGAAACTACACTCACATATCTTCTTACCATAAAATTTTCAAAATTTTTTGGTCCATCCAATAAGTACAGTTTATTCTTTAAAGTCTCCCCTATTTCGTTGTTTGATAGCTTCGACCTTTCTTCACTAAAATTTATTTATCTCTTAGTACGGGATTTGGATAATGTTCCTGTCTATTTCTATTGAAAAAATACTCATTTAGAATTTATTCATATGAATTCTAACCAATAATTATTTTCATACAATTTTTAATGATTTTCAAAATTTAAGACAGGGGAGCCCAGAATCACTCTGACCCTGTCTCACAAAAATTCAAATATCTCACAATATCAAATTCTTTTGCTTACACCATTTCCTCTATGTGAAACTAAACTCAATAAGATTTAATTTCATATCTTATTAAGTCTCTAATTCAATTTCCACAATTTTTGGTGGATTTTCAAAGTCAGGCTACTGTTGCTATCCTAAAACTGTTTTAGTGCAATATAATGATAACTATCATAAGTTCACTTTCAACTAATCTTGGTTTTCTTGATCTAAAATTTAAAATATAGCTCATTTATTATTCACATTATTCAAATTGACCCAAAAATTATACTTTTAAAAATTTTCATTTTTACCCTTAAACTTTAACTTATTTAAACTTTGGCCCCTAAGCTCGTAAAATGATTTTTATTCAATTTCTTTGCACTTTAAGCCAAGCCGAATAATTTTCATAACTATAGCAGCCCACAATTTCCACTAAATCACACTTTTATGATAAATTTTATAACTTTTACAAATCGGTCCTTTTAAGCATTTTCACCGAAAATCAATTAGCAAAAGTCGTTTATTTAACACCCGACATTCATTTCTACCATTAGACATCAAAACACATGCATATCACTCATGGGTAAAATTTTAAACATGAAACCTAGCTCAAACTAATGGTAGAAATAGGTAAATCGAGTTATCGAGACTTCAAAAATGTAAAGAACATTAAAAACGGGGCTCGGGATCACTTACAAATGAGCTTGGAAGCTTGAACCAAACCCTAGCAATGGATTCCATGGTAGATTCGACTAGACAAGAAAAAGATGGACAAATTTCGCTTATTTTCCCTTTTTAATTCTTTTAATTATTAGATTACTAAAATGCCGCTAACTTAAAAATATTCTATTTCACCCATTTCATGTCTATTTTTTTCCAATAATTAAACAATGGTCTAATTACCATTTAAGGACCTCCAATTTAAAATTTCATAACAATTAGACACCTCTAACATGTAAAACTCAACATTTGCACTTTTTACAATTTAGTCCTTTTGACTAAATTGAGTGCCCAAACGTCAAAATTTTCGAACGAGATTTTTACAAAATCGTTCTGTGAAATTTTATACCATAAAAATATAATAAAAATAAACTTTATTGTGTCAGATTTATGGTCTCGAAACCACTATTCTGACTAGGCCCTAATTCGGGATGTTACATATAGAGACTTTGTTTTTATGATATGTGTTTTATGATTTGACCAAATGTATTGGCTTATAATGATTCAATTGTATATATCCATGAGATGTGACTTATATTGATTATTGGGTTGTAACCCTATTATATGTACATGCACAAGCTTAAAAGTTTCATGTGATGTGAATATGTGACTTGATATGCTGTGCAATGTCTTAGACAAGCATGTTATTCTACGCATGTACAATATGTTGGTATTTTCTAAAGTCATGAGTTAACCTTGAATATGAATGTTTGATGCTTAAGTTGAAATCTTTTGGTATGATGGTAACCATGGTATAAAAGTATAAGTGATAACATAATAGACAATGCCAAATGAGTGTGAATTGGTGTGTTTAACTTAGTATAAAATGAGTATGTAAAACACATGTATCATGAAATGCAAATGCTATGTTTGTGGCCTAATTGAAGATGTTTAATCATTAAATGGATGCCATGTTATATGTCATTGATGTTGTATAAATGTATGAGGGTTTATGGTTGACCAAGGCCTGGAAAATAGCCTAAGTGTTGACCACACGGGAAGAGACACGACCATGTGTCTCAGCCGTGTGGGGGACACGACCTTAGCACACAGGCGTGTGACTTGGCCGTGTGACCCTATTTCATCGCTGACATCACAAACAAAGCGTTACACGAGTTGAAGACACAGGCGTG
Source organism: Gossypium longicalyx (assembly GCA_025698465.1). Classification (NCBI taxonomy): domain Eukaryota; kingdom Viridiplantae; phylum Streptophyta; class Magnoliopsida; order Malvales; family Malvaceae; genus Gossypium; species Gossypium longicalyx. The sequence goes on from CM047000.1 coordinate 13,656,601, forward strand.
TCCCAAGCCACACGGGCGTCTGTGACCACACGGCCTAACCCGCACGGGCGTATGACTTTCTAAATATGAAAATTTTCTCTAGATGTTGTAAAATTTTTTAAAGTTCTCGGTTTAGTCCCGAACCACCCTCGTTGTATGTTTTGGGCCTCGTAGGCCCGTATAAGGGACGAGTTGCATGTGTATGTATAGTTTTGTATTTAAAGGAAATTTTATGGCCCAGTTTTACATGTATGTGTATGTTTAAGTCTGGTAATGCCTCGTATCTTGTCTCGGCATCAGACACGGGTAAGGGGTGTTACAGTAAAAACCACTGGACTTTGAATGTCCACCAAAAATTCTATTATAATAAAAGTCTTACTACATATCACAACCAAGCCACGATAAAAAGTATACAACTCAAACAAAGTTATAAACAAATAATTTTAAGCAAACTTTAAGACAAAATTTGAGAATATCACCAAAAAAGGTTTGAGTTTAAAATTTGAAAACCCAATTCTAACGAACCTCCAATTAAAAAAATACGAAAGGCACAAAAAAAATTGTTTTCTCTCCCACTTTCCATTTTTTTCTTTGACTTGCAACACACTGTCTTTTTAGCCCCTATAACTTAAATATGTAGGGCACAAAGGTTGTGTGCATTCCCAGGACTACTGGGACACATGGGAGTCTACGTCCAACACAACTGGGAGAACTGCTGCCGCAGTTGTGTCTAGTTAAAGGAGTTTTTACCACTGCAAATATGGAAGCTACTACTGTTGTTGTTTCTATTGCAGCTATGGAATTTATTGTTGTTTTTACCACTATAATGAGGTGATGCTATCCATATATATATATATATATATATATTGTTGGAAAATATGGACATCACATATATAATAAGGGTAATTACAAGTTATTATTTACTATCATAACAGGTTAGCCCAAATTAAAAGTGATCTAATTTGGTTAGAATTTTATTGAGCTTTAATTATTAAATAAAGTATTGGTCAAATATGTGTAGATACTCTAGTAATTGAGTTCTAATCAAATTATAATTAATGAAGGTTAATTAGAATTTGATTAGAACTAATCTGCCAAGGTTATAAATATTAGGGTTATGGTCCCCAAATTACACAACAAGATATATTTTCTAATATTTCATCCTTAGGGCAGAGAGAGTAAATATTCTTTAAATTTCTTGTGTGCTAATTTGGAAGATCAAATCCCCAAGAACGGGAAAAGTTTCAAGGGATTCATGGATTCAGGTACGCTACCGCATTTAGTTTTATTCTTGATTTATTCTTGATGATTTGACATGATAGATCCTGGTTTATTAAGTTTTATTGCAGATTTATTTTACAAATCTAACAAGTGGCATCTGAGCTTTGTCATGTTGAATAATTGAGAATAAATTGATTCTTTATTCTTTTTGGATTGATTCGTTTTTCTTTTTTAATTTTATGGATTTGATATTTTAATTATATATTATGTTGAATCTTTGAGATTCTTGATAAATTGTTGGGGGTTTTGGTTCTTTAAATAAAGTTTTAGGATTTTATAAATATAATCTAGTTTAATATTTGCATATGCTATTCGAAAGATGTAAGTTTATTTATTTGTTTATATATAATCAATTGATAAATATTTATTTGTGAGATTTATTTCTCTTCTTTTCACACAATAAAGTCATTATTAAATTAAAGTTACATACTTACAACTTTTTTGCAGTTGAAGAATTCCAATTGGATTGTATAATTGGTTTTGAAAGTTAATTCACTTGATAATCGAAAAAATGAATGTTGGTAAGATGTTTTTTTTCGCACTATTTGTTTTAAATTTTCTGTTTGTGGTTGAATATATATTGAATTATCATCTTTTATCTTTATTCATGACGAATTATATTCACCATTGAATTCAATTCATATATACAAATGATTACTTTTGGTTTCTGCTATAATTATTTCATATAAGTTTTAGTCTTTATGGAACCCAACTAAAATTAAAATATTTGGGATTTTTTTTTAAATATGGTGGCTATGAATTTTTATAAGTAGTTGCGCATATAAAGACTTTTATATAATTTTGGATTCTTTTTATATTTAGTGGTTATGGATTTTTTTTTTAAGTATTTGTGTGTATAAAGAAGTTTTATGATAATGTCTTTAGTCATTAATATAAATTTGAGTTTACATAAAATATGTAAGGCAAGCTAGTATTATTTTTATATTATTATAATTTTGTGTGTATATATATTATATGCATAACAATGATTTTGAGGATTAATCCATTATTATTGTTTGTGTGAATACGTATTTATAACCATTATTCAATAAGATATTTTTTATAGTTTAATTGGTGAAATTAAGTTTTGATGGATATCGTTGAAGTTGTTAATTTTTTTTGTTATGTTTATATATTTAATTTTATGGGTGCTTTGGTGCAAATTCATGTCAACTATATATGTAACACCCTAAAGTTTTATTTGTGTTCTGTTAAAATATGACATAACTGTGCATCTGCTTCAGTGGTTAAATGTTCTGGGAGTGTTTGAGAAATCTCAAGTTCAAGCCTTACTTTGGTTAAAATTTTGGAATTTTTATGAGTAAAGCCTTACTCTTGTTCAGTAGGCTTTTATTTGATTGTTGTAAAAACATATCAGAATGGGCTTGCTGGTTTAGTGGTTAAGTGGAGTGTTAATATGCTGGGGGTCTTGTGTTCAAATCCTCGTGAAAGCAAGGGAGCTTATTTTTTGGCTCTGTGAGTAGCTAGAATTTCTGCTGGGCTGAAAGACTGAAGAGGTTGTATATTAGTGGGATTAGTGGAGTGACTTTAGAGATTTGGGGATTATCTGGGATATTTCCTGATTTTCTGTTTTATTTTCCCAAATTTTGGCTTATCTACCTTTTGACGTTTCTTTCTATTTGCTCTACCATTTCTTCCTATTTTTCCCTTGGCTTTCCTTTTCTTTTTTGCATCATTGCTATTCCTTCAATCAAGGAATTACGTTTTGTCTTCTCGAGTTACACGTTTGGTAGGTAAGGTGGTTATGTTTTGTGAGTTAGGGGAAGCTTTTCTATTCTTTTGTTTACGAAGATGTAAATTTGTCGTTAATATCGGGTCTCTTAAAATTAGCAATAACGATTCACGGGAGTATTGACCTTTTGCGTGCGAATTTGTAGTTAGGGACTGTTCAGAATTAAAGGTAAGGGTTAGTTGCTTTTGGGTTATAACCTTGATACGAGTTCAATTTGGGATAGCATTTTAATCGATTAAATCAATTGTTATCTGTTCAATTATAGGTTTTGGACTGTTCTTGCGTCAAACGAAACCAGGTGTGTACTCGATTGCGCAGAAAATAGGGTTTTGAAGAAAGTAAAAAAACCACACTGTCGATGCCACATGGGCGTGTGGTTGCCCGTGTGGTAGGCCATGTGGAAGGCTGTGTCCTACCCACGGGCGTGTGAATGATGAGGCCAGTTCGTGCCTGAAGAACACGACCGTGTGATGGCCAGGTAGGCTGTGTGCGACACACGGGCTAGACTGAATTGGGCCGTGTGGGCCACACGGGTAATCCACATGAGTGTGTGGGCCCACACGAATAATCTATACTGGCGTGTGAGATTTTGGACCAGGCCGTGTGATCCACACAGCCAAGGCCAATTTGGGTCGTGTGGGCCCACACTGGCTGGCCACATGGGCATGTGAGCCCATTTTCACTGATTTGATTGCTAAGGTTGCACGGGTCACCCAAGTCAACTGTAAACCTACCGTAGGGTCGGTAAGCTCTATTTAGACCTTTCACTGTATAATACTAATTATGTGAAATACGTACTGAGCATGTTATATACCGACATGTATACTGAACTGTATGTGTATCTGATAGACTCTTGATAGCATGACATATCATTATGTGTTGCATTGCATTGGGTTGGGGTTGATATTATCCGGAGGAAGTGTAACAGTTCGGTTTATACCCTAGTCAGAATAATGGTTTTCGGACCACAAATTCGAGTAAAAAAAATATTTAAATATTATTTTCTGTGCTTAAAATATGTGAATTGATATGTGTGAAAGTTTCATATGAAAACTCGATCATTTGTGTGCTTAATTTGATAAAAAGACCTAATCGCGTAAAATGTAAAAGTTGCCTGCTATTTTTTAAAGTGCTTAATTGATTTGTCTTATTAAAAGAGAGGTCCTTATGATGCAATTAGACCATTGAAAGCATGATTGGACATTTATGGCCTTGATGCTAATGTTTTAAATGTTTATTTATTAAGCGCAAAATTGGTATTTAGTTATTAAATTTATTATTAATAAAAAAAACATAATTTTAGTCATATTATCATCCATTTTTCTAAAAAACACCAAAGCAAAAGAGTTTTAGGGTTCGGCACATTGATTTGGTGATTAAGGTATGGATTTTGTTTAGTTTTTGATAATTTCTACGTTTTTGTAATCATTGCACTGTATTCTATCTTGCCCATGTCTGAATTTTGGAAATTGTTGATGATTTTGAGTTGAGTCATTGATGAAATTATGAGTTTTATGAAGTTTCGTGATAGTAAATGGAAGATATGTGTTAGATTATTAAGTTTTGTCTTTGAATTTTTGATGAATTTGAGTAATTTGGGCTAAATTGTAAAAATGATATTTTGAAGGACTAAAATGTGAAATAAATAAAATGTATGGACTTATATGAATACTATGAGAATTCGACCTAACATGAGTATACGGAAATTTTGCATATTTTGTGATTTTTGTGATTAGGGACTAAAGTGCAAAAATGTAAAAATATGAGAGATAATTTGTAAAATGCCCTAAATATGTGCTTTTGGATTGATTTGAATGATTTGGTGAACAAAATAGTTAAATTTGAATTTATATAGATCAAGAACTAAAGAAAACGGAATTAGATTGGGGAAAGTCGAAAGTCGTCGAGTAGCCAATTCCGTCTATCCGAATTCGTATGAGGTAAGTCGATATACAAATAAATGTGTTTTGAATTGGATTATTACTGTTAATATGATATTGAACATTAATGAATGGTTATATGAGTTGAGTATGAGATATCCGAGAAAGTATCGACAAAGTTTCGACATCCAAAAAGCCCTGTACAAACCTTAGGAATAGTTAGGATACATATGTCATGACATAGGATTCTGATATGTGTTATTGTGTAAGACCACGTCTGGGACGTTGGCATCGACTTATGATTTATGTGTAAGACCATGTCTGGGATGTCGACATCGTATTTTATTTTGTGTAAGACCCTGTCTGGGACAGTGGCATCGATATTTGATTACATGTAAGACCACGTCTGGGACGTTGGCATTGTATGAGCTTTCTGAGCTATCCATGTATCCTTATGATTTCGAATGGTTCAACGGGAATTCTAAGAAACGAATGATTATATGTGATGTATATCTGATTCAGGTACATTTGAAATGTATACTATGTTTGAGAATAAAAGGTAAGCATATGTACAAGTGATGATATATGTTATAAGTATGAGAAAATATGCTATATGGGTAAATGAATTGGAAATATGTTAAATGTATATGAACTATGTGGTTTGAGATAGTATTTGGCCATGATGTATATGTAATTTGATGATGTTTTCATGTTTTGAATGTTAAGTTTATTTGTATATGGCTTACTAAGCTTTTGAAAGCTTACTTCGTGTGTTTTTCAACTATTTTATAGATATCAAAGCTACCAGAAGCTCGGGGATCGTTGAGGATCATCACCATACTATCTAACCTTATTTTGGTATCTTTTGACATTTTGAATATTAAAGCATGGCTTGTATAGGCTAGAAGTATTTGGATATGTTTTGTAATGTATATATCATGCCATGTGATATGGCTAGTTTGTGTTTGAACTTATGTTTTGATTTTGATATATGATATGTGATGCAAATGTGTCATTATAATGTGCATTTGGTTGGCCAAAAGAAATGATCAATTTGGTAAGTTTTGGTATGTGCATATTTCAGAATTGGGTAAGGATTTGGTATGAGAATGAATGGAATGTATCAAGGTTATAAACCATATGTTTTGGTATGTTTTAGCTTATGGAATGACATGAATTGGTATGTGTTATGAACATGAGATTGGTTGATAATGATATGACATGATTAGTGTATGTATTGGTTGTGAAATGGTTGAGCATTTGGTATGCAATTGATGTTTAATTGTTGCTTGTAGGGAAGACCCTTAATGGGTGGCATTTTGGCCTTGTAAATGGCCTATTTTTTCCCACACGGGCAGGGACACGGGCGTGTGTCTCAGCCGTGTCGCTCGAGGGCCATTTCAAAATGAGCCTGAGCAGACCACACGATTGCACACACGGGCATGTGCTAGGCCGTGTGGCCAAGTCAGTTTCGAGCACGGGCTAGACACACGGGTGTGTGACTAGCCATGTGACCCAAGTCAGTAGCCTCCCTAATTTTCACATGGCCTGGCACACGGGTGTGTCTTATGGCCGTATGGACAAGTCAGTATGTATGCCCTGTTTTGACACGGTCTAGACACACGAGCGTGTCTAAAGCCGTGTAAGGCACACGGCCTGTTCACACGGGCGTATGACCTGTACAACTTTGAAAATTGTTTAAATTTTGCAAATTTTTGTATGAACTCAGTTTAGTCCCAACCTCTTTCTAAAGCATGTTTAAGGTCTCGTTGACCTATGTAAGGGACTCTGTAACGATGTATGATTATGTGTGAATGATGTTTGTGAATTATTTGTGAAATATTTCGATTAGTCCGGTAACGCCTTTAACCTTAATCCGGTGACAGATACGGGTTAGGGATGTTACAGGAAGTATACTGAAAGGCTTAACTGGCAGCTCAGCTGCAAATTACTGTTTTGTGTTGCATTCGGTACTTTTTAGAGTTTAGGATTGGGTGGGTTGATTATATCCTCACATGGATTGTAGGGTTGGACGAATATTGTGTGTAGGGGCTGGCTGGGTAGGATTTTGTGATTGTATATCTGTTACTGCTACTGATACATTGATGGGCTAAGGCCCAACTGCATGATCGGTCTGTCTTGAGATCGAGATGGGCTAAGGCCAAGCCCGGCCCGATCATTGTTACTAAAAAGGGGCTTAGGCTTAGACTGTCATCATGTGCATACTGTCTGTTTGTTTATATGGGGATTACACACTGAGTTTATGTAAACTCGCCTCTTCAGTTTAATCTGTATAGATAATTCCCAGACTTGACGGATCGGTGCAGCGAAAGACTCGATGGTGGCCACACGACCCCTTGACACTGTTTCGTACTTATTTATGATTTTAAATTTTATTTGGGCATTTTATTGTAAATATGGCCTCTATGGATTTTTAAATTTTAGTTTGGGATTTCTTATTAGTTATGGTTTATAACTGCTAGAATTAGGAAAACTTGGGTTTTCAAAAGAAACAAACATTATAACAGAAAACTCACAAATACGCAAACCGTTTTAAAAGCTTCTGCATTGAGTAAACGTTTTGAAAAATTTTGACTGAATAAATAACATGATTTTAGAATTAATAAGTAATAATAAAAAGTTCTAAACGGAAATTTTTTTAAGCAAAATTATGGTTTTCAAACACACTACCATGTGACATCGCCCGATTCGACCCTAATGTCTAGGCCGGGTTTGGGGTGTTACAATATATATATTTAAATATTTTGGTTTTAAGTTTGGTTCTATAATCTTAGGTTTTGGCATCTTATGGTTCCAAATATTTGGTTAAATTATGATGATATGGTTTATTGTATGAATCATGAGATATGCCAACTATTATGATTTTTTTTTTTAGATTTATTGGCTTGAAAATATTTTTCAAGTATTCATGTGAATATCTATTTAATCATAAATACAACTTTGGATTTACATGGTAAATTCAGGGTTAGTTTTTCTATTTTATTATGAATACATGTATATGCGTGAATTGCTTTGGTGTTAAAATTATGAATACATGTGCTTGTTAATTATTTGGCTTTGAACCACTACATTATTTCTATTTGGTTTTGATATATATGGTTTTGGAACAAAAAAAAAATTAGTCAAAAATTAAGGTTTTCGATTTTTTATTGCATTATTAAAACAACCTTATTTTGGGTTATTTTGGAGTCTATAAAGTAATAAAAAATAGTTTTGACATTTGACTATTGGGCAAATTTTAAATTTGAATATTGGTATGTTTATATATTTTTTTAAAACAACTTAATTGAAGTAATAAGTCACCAAAGTGAATTTTTTTTGTATAAATTATTTTGTTTTAAAATATAAAAGGTTGTGCGCATGTAACTTAAGTTATGTTAATTTTGATTGGCCCAAATGAAAGTTAATAATATTATATGTGCAATTATGGTAATAAACATGTGACAATTATTCGGTTTTACAAGTGAGTAATAAATTGGCCAAAAGGAAGATTTATTGTTCGACATGTTCTTATTATCAATGTTTGATAACTATACCAAGATATCACTTACGAAGTTAATATTTTGTCCAAAAATAAAATATTAATGGAGTGTCTGATATCTTGAGATGAGGTTTACCTTTATTCAAATTATTTTGGTTTAAATTTGAAGTCTTATGTGAGGTTGTTTATAGTTTATAATTTATTCAACTGTTATTATATTTGTCAACATCATTGTATGTTGTTTTGGGATAAATATTTATAAATATATATATTGTTATCTTTTAATTTGATTGAAAGATGAAATTAAGAAAAATATTTAGAAACAAATAAATTCAAATTTTGGCTTTGGGTTTTAATTAAGGATGTCTAATATTTTAAATAGATTAGTTGAAACGAAATGCCGCCAAAGTGACCTCTTTACATAGATTAGTTTGTTTAAAATATTAAGATGATTAGATGTTTTTGTGAGTTATGCGTTTATTAATTGACCCAAAGGTAAGTTAATATTTGGCAGAATTTCAACGACAATTGTGGTGATAAACGTTAGTCCAAAGATTAATTCATTGTTTGACATAATTTATTGTTAATATTTGATTGCTACAATAAGAGTACCGCTTATTGTTAATATTACTGTCCAAAGACATGATATTAATGTTGTGTTTGGTATCTTGAGATGGGATTAGCCATTATCTTGAATTTATTGTGTACTTATGAACATTGATGTGAGGTTATGTTTTGTTCTATATTTAGCTAATTCATCTTCTACTGCCACAATATCTGCTAATATAAATTTTATACCCATGCTTAATGGGACTAATTTCAATTAATGGAAAAGGCACTTACTTATCGTGTTTGGTTGTATGAATATAGACATTGCACTAAGGGAAGAACAACTTGCACCTCTCACTGCGGAAAGCACCCCTGATGTTAAGAGGGATTTTGAGATGTGGGATCGTTCAAATCGGATGAGTCTAATGATCATGAAACACAGCATTTCAGAAGCCTTTAGGGGCATATAATCTGAAAAGATTACTCAGGCCAAGGTTTCCTTATGAAATTAAGAAACGTTTTGCTAAAAACGATAAGGTTGAAATGACATCACTTATGACTTCTTTGATGTCTATAAAGTTAAGGGTTAAGAAAATTCTGAGCGATCTAAGGGCTATGAGTTTTATGATCTCACAATTAGGAATATTTTTGAGACGAGAATTGCAACATTCTTTTAGGATGTTGAGTTTGAAGGGAGAAATAAGGTTAGAGACATTACTTTTAATGAGGAACTGAATTCTAACTCATTTCCTACTATCACTTTTGATGATGTTTAGGTTCATACCTATTATTAATTAAGAAGTGAATCTAGAACCTTAATAAGATAATGTTGAACAACTCATTATTCAAGATAAGGTAATTGTTCTAGAAAAACAAACTCAGCAATCTCAAGAATGAATTCCATTAAAAAGGTCCACTAGAGAAAGGTTATAATGGCTTTAGTGGAATATTTTGACCTTAAGCTGCATTAGATGAATATTAAGTTAATAGTTTCTCAATTTTGACCTTAAACTGCATCAGAAGAATATTAAGTTAATAGTTTCTCAATGGTAACATTGATCATACATTTATATGGTGCAACTAGTAAACTTTGTGTCTAATGATGCTAAGTTAATGATTTGCAAATTAAAGAACTTCATCTATGGGTTTAAGCATACTTCTCGTCAATAATATTGCAAATTTTACCAAATGATTATCTCATTCGATTTAGAGATGAATTTTACTGATAATCATATATACCATAAGTTTAGTAGGAGTAAAGTTCTATATTTGGTTTTATATGTTAATGACATACTGCTTGTTAATAATAAGTATAGCCTCAATTAATACCCTAAGAATGATTTTGAGATTACAAAAATGCATTAGATTTTTTACATTTTAGCAGTGGAAAGTCTAATGTACGTTCAGGTTTGTATACATTGGAATATTGTGTGCACTATTGGGATGTTAGGCAGATATTTTAAGCAACCTTGGTTTGGACCATTGGATAGCATCCAAAAGGGTTATAAGTTATTTTCAGAGAACAAAAGATTACATGCTCACATATCGAAAGTCTAATCAGTTAGAGATCATCAGGTATATAGACTCCGATTTTGATGAAATATGGATACAAGATTTTGTCACTAAGGTGCAAATTGTGATAACAAATTGCATTCTTTTATTCCAATAGCAACAGGAGCACATCAAAGTCAAAACACATAGACTTTAAGTTCCTGGTTATTAAAGTAAAAGTTCAGAGTTGTTAGGTGTCTATAAAGCATATTAGAAAAAACTCCATGATTGCGGATCCGCTTACTAAGGGATTACACCTAAGGTTTTTCATGAGTACATTGCTCATATAGGTGTAATATCATTTAAGGATATTTGATTTTAGTGGGAGTTTGTACTTTTAAATGCTTTTATGTTAGAAACACATTATTATTTCAGTTTAAAGATATTAAGTTTATTTTTTACAGAAATAAAGTTTATTTAGTTTATTCAGACTCTGATTTTGGTAAGATTTGATCTCACTAAGGAGGACCAGTTGGAAATAGACATATTTAGATCATATTGCATGTAATTTCCATGCTACACATCCATACTTGATCTATGTCATTTGGTTGTGTCAATATACGTGATCATAGATGGATTTAGTTACGATATATGTAACGAAAGTCGCTTTGATTCTATGTTAACATAATTAATGGACGAGATTATTCGAAATACCTTTTGGGTATGATAGTAAAATTTTGAGCTCATAAGGTTATAGAATGATGACATGTAATTATAGAGTAATTAGTATATATATGTGGTCCAAGTGGGAGATTGTTAGAAAATATGGACATCACATATATAATAAGGGTAATTACATGTTATTATTTACTATCATGACAGATTAGCCCAAATTAAAAGTGATCTAATTTAGTTAGAATTTTATTGAGCTTTAATTATTAAATAAATTATTGGTCAAATATGTGTAGATACTCTAGTAATTGAGTTCTAATCAAATTATAATTAATGAAGGGCTAATTAGAATTTGATTAGAACTAATATGTCAAAGTTATAAATATTAGGGTTATGGTCTCCAAATTACACAACAAGATATCTTTTTTAATATATCATCCTTAGGGAAGAGAGAGTAAATATTCTTTAAATTTTTTGTGTGCTAATTTGGAATATCAAATCCCTAAGATCGAGAGAAGTTTCAAGAGATTTATGGATTCAGGTACGCTTCCGCATTTAGTTTTATTCTTGATTTATTCTTGATGATTTGACATAATAGATCCTGGTTTATTAAGTCTTGGATATGAGTTTCAAAAATAAAAAATAAAGAAAAAATGTATTGAAAAATATTTAATGTATTAAAAAACATAACTTTGCTTAAGCAAAGTATGTATTGAAAAATAAACATACGTCGTTGTCAAAAATATGCTCTTGTACCCGTTGTACAGCTTTTGATTTTAAGCAATGCAACAATCTAGAAATGACATTCGAACGCTGGGTTGCTCTCACATACTTTCAACCAAAAAAATTGACATAATTAGTAACTAAACTTGAATAAAAACAAAGATGCAAATCTCAATTGCAACCGCGGTCTTTTTCCACTAATCTCCCTTCACAATTTTTGGTGCTCTCTCTCATCAGATTTTAAAGCCTCCGCCTGTAAGACTTTCAACGGATAGGACCAAAATTGAAGGAAATCCTCTTCTGCTGCCAATATAATTGAGTGAAGAAGATTCATGCAGCTCTTCCACAATGAAAGGATCATTTTCCTTCTCCTCAATCTTACAATGTCCGTGACATCTTTAGCATACAAGTAATATTTCTTCAAAACTTTTTACCACTTTCCATCATCACTTAAAGAATTGTTAAGAGACTAAAAAAATTAATTTCAAGGGTTTAATTGATTGTCAACTTCGATTAAGACTCTTGTAATTTTTTATTAAGGATTTGAGATATTTTTTAACATTTAAAGAATAAGAATATAAATAAATTTTATACTTAAATTAAAATAAAAATAGTTCAACAGGCTTCCCCTCTATAATCTAGACCATAGGGTTGAACAAAAATTTCAGTTTATCAAATACTTCGACCAAAACTGTTTAAATTGATTTCACTTTATTTCATTTGTTCTACCATTTTTATTTGACAAAAAAAAAAGGATATTTAATTGAAAATGAAGTTATAGTGGTTATTTTATTCGATTAATTCGACTTTAGAATTTTAACGTAATCCACTGAAGTTGATTCAAATTTTCAATTGTTCTCATCCGTTTGGTTAATTCTCCAAGTTCATACAGTCGCCAATTGCACAATGAATCAAAATATAGCTAAGCTGAAGAATGAAGATCAGGCTATATATATTATTATATAGGGAGACTAGACCGTATATTCAGATACAATAACATTGTCAATCTAATTGGTTTAAATAAGCACAATCCAACACCAAAGAAAAAACCCCTGCCTACCTGCCCCGTAATTTCCACCAATCTATATTTCAAACCAAAACACTGTTCTAAGTAAACAAGCAACGATCAGCTTCTGTTCGATCTACTTCTTTCCAGCGGCAAACGTGAATCTAGTGTTGACAGTATCTGAGGCATCGACATCCCCCCGGACACAACAATTTCTGCCATGGAACAATGTAAGACTTATAATGAGCTTTTAGTTTGAAGCAGGAGATGTTAAAGTAATGCTTTCGCTCTATTTCAGTTTTATTCTTTTCTTCATGCATATAACCCTCAACGCTACACAATACAGAAATTATGACAACAAAAGAAGATGAATCCCTCACCGATTCCTTCACGGACTGATAGATTTGGTCTGATAACATCATTTGTATTGATGAGGAATATATCACCGATGTAAAGATGATTCGTGGGAACATAGACACAGCATAGCTCTTCTTCACCAGTGTAGCTCTACATTTTTTAAAAAAAATAATAATAAAAACAGCATTCTTGATATTGCAATTGTCTGATGGGTCTTATTATATCTTATTCTTCCACTGTGAAAGTTTTAAAATTGTAGTCAAGCAACCAACTATTTAACTGTTTCTAGGACGTAAAAGTAGATAAGGAGATTCACACACACGCCCAAATAAAAAAGAGTACATAATGAGACAAAAAGAGAAGAGAATATCACTAGCTTCAGGCAAATGATTTTTGTATAGTGGAAAGTCTTTCCCAACAAGAATGCCATGGAAACAAGAACCAAACCACTCGGCAACAAGCAGTCCCAAGGGTTTGTTTGGAAAGAAAAACAATCTAGACATGTCTGCCAATAACATTATATGATGCATGATGATCATGAAATCAAGAAAACAAGAAAAAAAAGCAGGGGGAAGCCATGCAGAAATTATAATTTTGGAACAAAAACTTCATTTGCCTACCTGTAGAGTAACAGATGAAGTAATGAACCCAAATGCATATTCACCAATTCGTGGATGCCTTATGATGGCTACTTCCTTGAATGCCTGTGTGTTCTGATCTGAAATACAATAGAGATATAAAACGTAAAGAGATGTAGAGTAGAGATTGTTGCTAACTGAATCAATTTTAATAATATCACCTACTAAACTAATTTATTTTGTGGAAGAAAGCCGGAAGAATGCACACCTGGTGATATAGCAGAACTAATCTGCTTGGAGGCGTTGTAGATATGACGAACAAATGGCATCCGCTTGATAAACCACTCACCAAGGCCTAGGACAGATGCTCCCAACCATGATGACATGAATACCCCAACCAAGAAGATGAATGTTATAGAAGTTACAAATCCAAGACCTATCAAAGAAGCAAAGGAGAAAACATCAAGAGGCCTGTTAAGTTAACCAGAATCTTCATACCCTTGAAAGAGACATTCCTAATAAAAAATGACAACTACCAATATTATCAAATGCAGTAAGTGTATTTGCAAAATGCCACTGTTTGAAAACCAATTTAGCATTGTAGTATGTAGATATTTAATAAGATATCATGTTAAAGATATATACAACTACATTTCAATAAACTTTGTCTAAGGTTAAAATGTCCTGTGTATACATATAATGGGTGTGTGCGTGTAAGTTTGTCCATTTTACTTCCACACTATCAATGTCTCATTCTTGGAACTTTTATATGAAGAAAGCCAATAGGCATGTAGGCTGTGGGCATAAAGGAAATTTATGAAAAGATCATAGTTGAAAACAAAAGATCCCTCCAGTCTAAAAGAATATCATCCAAGCTCTCACAATTATCACAGATACTGTCCACAGTCTCTCAAAAATGGCAGGACAGAGCAATCCTCGTCATTCAGAAGCCTTGAAGAAAGATAACACAAATTTACAAACTCCAAGATCCCATTAAAGGAGGAAAAGAGTAAAAGATTTAATGAACTATGAAACAAGTTCAAAGGTCTAGATAAGAAAGGAAAAGAAAAGGTTTTTAACAGCTACATGAGATGCTCACCAAATATTTCAATGCCAAGTTGAGCATAAATTGGAGAGAAAAAGCCATCCACAAAGTGAATGAACCACCACGTTATGTAGAAAGTGATTGCTATAGGAAACAAAATGACACTGCAAAACAACTATGAATCAGCTACTGCTATAACAGCATGGTGAATGACAACTAAAATTCTATAAGATAAATTCCATTAACATATATTCACCATTAGAAACCAAACCTACAAAGTTTCTGAGTCTATCAAATACAAGTTTAGCAGAAATTCATGATGGTAAGAGCTACAATTTTTGTAAGATGACATATAAGTAGCAGAGGAAATCCAAGACAACCAACCAATTCTGGAGAATCTTATTAAGATGAAAGGTGGAAACAAAGAAAGGCTAAATGAAGGTGTCAATCTACACAGATTTCATGTAAAAAATATGACAGAGACGTATAAAAAAATTTATTTATTAAACTTCGAAATTAAAGGCTGGTCAAAAGATTAAACATGCCACCTCCAGTTCACTTCTCAAATGAAGATTTCAGCATATCCCATGAAAGCATTATGAACAAGAAAATTACAATATTGAATAATGGGTAAATAATGCCAAGAAAAAGAGAGTTCAATGCATCCCAACCATTCCACTAACACTTACTTCTCCAGGCACGCTGTGTATGAATTAGCTGAATAATTAGGGAAATCCTTTAAGGGATTTAAATTTATCTCTTATTCCAAGAATTAACAGCTCCAAAGTTCAAAAAGTTATTATAACCATAATTCAAAGAAAAACAAAGATATTTGGGTTCAACAAGTTGGTGAAAGCATTTTCACTCAAGATCAAGGATGTAAGACAAGAAGGTGAACTAGAGGTATGTGTGGATTATTTATTTGGTAAGAAGATAATAAAGCACAATGCAAATCATTATGCAGATAACAACTGCACAAATATCCATCATGTCCATAAAGGAGATAAAAAGAATGCTGCTTACCATCCCGTCATGAACTTCTTTGAAGCCCAGCTCCGGAAAACTTTGTAAAAGGTCTGCATAAGACAAAGCTTTTCAGACAATTTTAAAAGATAATGTACATGTGTCATTACATGAGTACATAGGTATATTTCCTGTACAGACAAGCAGCTGAAAACATGTTTTTTTACAAGATTTCAGTAGAAACCATAAAAAATTTTCTTAACCTACTCTATCAACCAAAGGAAATAATATTAACAAGTCCCATAAGCGGAAGGGTGACCTCAAAATCAGGCCAAGAATTTAATATCCTAATCCTAAACTTATCTGAGAGCATTTACAAGAGAGATCGAATACAAAGATATCAGTAATCATATACTCTCTGGTATGGCCTTTAACATCCGTTATACAGCATCTTAAGCTAAAATATAAATCTCGTATACATAAAAACTTACAAAGCCTCTAAGAGAAAAAGCAACAATTGTCACAAATCTCGGACAAATGGGGGAAAAAAGGGAAAACAATTTCCAAGTTTTCAACAGCTCCAGTAAATTATGCGGTAATCCTACAACACAATAGAACAGTTCAATTTCATTGATATTCTAAAATCAATGAATTCTCAATGAAAATCAATACCCAAATTACTCTCCATTAACGAGCAAACATTCAAACAAAATCGCATTAAGCTCCATAATATAAGTATTAATTTACAGAATGCATTACAACTTTTCCATCAGCAACAAAAACAGCTGCAGACCAAGTCAAGTAGAATTCAATCACAAATGTAACGTCAATTAACAAAAAAAAAAAAAGGACCTCGCGGCCGGCGTGATGGGAAGAAGAGGAAGGAGAAGGTTTGGAGGAATCATCGTGGACGGCGTCAGCGACCGGGATCAGAAGCTCCCGATCTCTACTCTCTCTATCCCTACTCGCCATCACGATCATCGATTTCTCATCGCCCATCACCTGGAAACCCCGCTGCTAATCTCCTTCTCAACAATCCCAAAAACCCTAACCTGCTTCCACCCTTTCTCCCAAGTCACTGTTTATGAATCAAATCAAGAAGAATAAAATAAAAAAAATAAAAATAAAAATAAAAAACTATACATTTAAAAGAGAAGAAGCTAATTTCAATTTTTTGGCAATCGAAACGGGGGATAGGGAAAAGAGAGTCTGAAATCCGCTTCCTGTGACAGTAATTGTACTTGGTTTTGGTATTTAATTTAAGTATTTATATTTATTAAAGAAAATAATAATTAGTAAAATAACGGGGGCGGGTATGGCCATTTGGGGATTTCCAAGGAGATGTTTGGTCACTAATTAAGGGTTTTAAGGAGATAAATAAAGTTTAGTGTTTTCTTTGGTTTGCTGATATTGTCGTGTAAATGAGCTGTCGTTGATTATTATTGGGTGCCAGCATTTTGCCTCCATACCCTCCTCTGTAATCCTATTTTATTATTTATATGGATTTGGTTGGAATTATTATTGAGGAAAACAACTCTTATTAAAATTTGATTCCAATTATCACTTCTTCTCTTCTTTTTTTAAGTTTACTGGTTGGCATGTGTATTTACTTTTTTAAATATATTAATTAATATTTTTATTTTTTAAAATATATATTTAAGAATTTTTTTTAATTTATAATAAAAATCTATTCATTTTAAAAAATAATTGAAAAGATAAAATAACATTTTTAAAATAATGAAAATAAATAACTGAAAAAAATTGATAGTAAAATAATAAATAATAAACAATATTACTTTGCAAAAAATTATTATTTTAATACTTTATTATTTTTTTGACATGATATTTCTCAACACAATTGTAAACAACATTCAAAGTTATATAAATATTATTTAAATTAAATAATAAAGCTATATAATATAAAATAATAATAATAATAATTAAACATCTGATGAAAATCATACTTTTTTTTTAATGGAAATAAAACCTATTAAGTAATACTAAAATATGATTTTTCAAGTAGTTACTTAGAATTTAATCCAAAGGAAAATGCATTGCTAATGCTAAATATTAGTTTTAATTGATAATTAAGCTAAAATAATAAGTGTAATTTTAATTGATACTTAAGCTAAAATAATAAATGTAATTTAATATCTACTATTACATTGATAATGAAAATATTATTAATAAAATAATTATAATTTTTAATTTATATTATGTTATTTTTTAAGTAGAACTTTTAAAAGATATGATTAAATTAATTAATTTTAGATTAATATACTATCATATTAATTAATATTTAAATAATTTTACTTTTACTATTATCACATTATAATACTAATAAATTACTATTTTAGTGTCAATATAATAATATAATTAACAATGGCCTTATTTGACAATTGGTTTAACCAACTGATTCTATTAATTATTTATTTAAAAGTGTTTAGTAAAACTAAACTGAAAGTTGATATGTGTAAAATGACAAATAATGGCATGGCACATTTTATTGTTAAATATTTATTTTTTTTATAATACTTTATTCTTTATTGGGTTAAATTATTTAAATAAAACTCTATTATTAAGAAATTAAAACATTTATTATGGAAATTAATTAGTAATATTTTTGAAATTTTAAATAAACAAATTTCTTAAGTTCCTTATTTGCAAATATTAACCTTGTGAAAATTGATGAATACTAATAGTGTATCAATATAATTGTAAACTATATTTTTAGTGATAATTATGTCATGTTCTTAGTATGTAAATTAATGATAATTATGTCAAACTCTGAATAAATTTATCAACTAGCATATTTCAATAAATATAAAATTGCATAAGAAATTATTTTATACAAATAAATTAAGAGTACATAAATATTAAAAAAAATAAATACAAATCTCATTTCATATATCTTATTAAATTTGGCAACATGTGGCAAATGAAATAATTTGATCTAACTTTCTTTCTATTTATCACCAAAAAAAAAGGTTTACCAAACCCTTGTTTATATGTATGTATATGTAATAGATATTTATAAATGATACATGTATGAATCAATTACAATTAGAATCAAACATCATAGATAACACAAATTTATGTCAGGGCACCGCAGAATAATTGGAATTTCTCAATATTATATTTAATAATATAAATTAATAATTTTAACTTTTAAAAAGATATTAATTATTTTAAAATTATAAATAATACTTAAAGAAAATTCTCTAAACAAATAACTAAAGTTAAAATTAAACATTTTTATTTAATATACTATGGTCACATGTCTTATAAAATTATTATTTAAATAAGAATTAAAAGTATTTAGTAATAAAAATATTGTTTTAAACTGATGTAGTTTATTTAAAATTTTTATAAGATGCGTTTTTATTTAGTTGTTTAAAACTTTTTTATTAGAAAAAAATATAAATAATATTTTGAACTTTAAAATATAGAAAAATTGTTTCAAAAATAGTATTTCAGATTTTAGAAACATTTAAAATGCATAAAACTTTTATATAAATTATTTTTTATATTGTGTTTAAAAATGTTTTTTAGTGCTAAATATAAAATTGTTTAAGAATTTAAAATCATTTTTAAAATTTTAAAATGTATGAAAAAAATTTATTTTAAAACAATTTAGTTTTAGTATTGTTGATAAAGTAATATTTTAATTTTAAATTTTTTTAAAAATATTTTTTCAACTTTAAAAAATAGGGTAAACTACATGTTTAATCACCCAAGTTTACCCGTGTTCCTATTTTAGTCACCTATTTCAAAACTTTATTATTTTAATCACTCTAGTTATATAAGTTGTCAATTTTAGTCAATCTATTATTAAATACATTTAGTCACCAGACAAAATGGTGGCGTGGTCTTCTTTTGATTGGTATAATAATAAATTTAGCCCTTAACACTTTACACATTCTGTCAATTTGGTCATACTTCTAAAAAATTCAAAAAAATTAACCCCCAAGTTTGCACAATCTTTCAATTTAGTCTAAATTCTAAAAATTCAAAAAAAATATAATTTTAAAAAATTTAAAGGATATATTATTTACTATAAAAATACATAAAATAAAAAATATTAAAATATTTGATTATGTAAATTTAAAATTTATGATTATTATTATCTATTAAAATTTTTAGGGTTATTTTTTAAAAAAATTAAAGCTTTTTCAAACGTAAATTTTAAAATACAAAGGAATTGATGACAGCTTACTATAGCCTTTTAATTTATTTTAAAATTTTGATAAATATCTGTAAATAATAAAAATATCAAATTATATTAATATTCATAATTCTTTTTTTACTTTCAATAATCATAAATCAATTATAATTATGTCTTCAATAACTCTAGAATTTAACTTATAATTTTCATTGTGAGATGTGAATTTTTTATGACACCACACAAATAACATCTGTATGCAAAGGAACACAAAAATGTGTTATTAGGAACGTTTCCTTCATTCTCATCGACATAGCACATGAATGAGAAGTTTAAAGCTACCACATTCCCTAGGCTAATATGGTTATCACCAAAAAGATGAAGAAAGGAAGTGGAGAATTAGGCAGGGAATCTCACTAAAATCAAGTGTTTTTGGTAATAAGAAAACAAACAAATCATAGGAAGATTGGCGTTGTAGATGAACCAATTTAACATGCATGATGCTTTTTGGATTAAGTTTTTGCATATCATATGCCATCTTCTTAGCTATCAATTAAATAAATAAGGGTTTGATTTCATTTCTTTTTAATATTTATATTTATCATCTTCTGCACAGTTTATTAAACAAAACATAAATTAAATTGTAAATAATAAATAAATTTTTAAATTTTATAATAATGAATAAGGGACTTATTGGGCAAATAATCAAGCCATGATTTTAAAATTCTAAAACATTTAAAACCTTGGAGGACAAAAGTTATCAATTTAAAAATGGAAACCCTTGAAATTATCTTCAAAAACTCACAGGGTGAAATGCTACGATTAGTTGTGCTGAAATTTCAAATAATCATAAAATAAGAAGGACCTAGGTTGTAATTAAAACAGGCAAAAGGCTAAAATAATAGGACAACATAGAGGGACTTTTCCTAGAATTTCTCCATTAACTCAAACTATAAAAGCCAAACTTTCACTCCTTTGTTCATTTTCACCGTTTATGTTATATAACCAATAATACTTATTCTGTATATTTCAATTTTTATTTTAAATCGTTCGAAAAGTAAGGGATTCAAATAAAACTTCTAAAATTGTCCACATATTTTGCTTTTTTAATTCATTTGAAAAATAATTTATTTTGATAACTTATCACATGAAAAATAAAAAAATTAAAATAAATATGGAGTTTTCTATGTATAATTAAAACAATCTATTCATAATACGATTACTAATAAAATTAATAAGAAAAATAAACATTCTAAGCAACTTTATCTAATTACTTTAGCATTTCATATTTATTGACTTATTATCTATCTAAATTAAACAGATACTCATTATTATCATCTATTCATGCTTGACCGAATATAAATATTTAATAATATATAACTTAGTTAAATTTTGTATAAATAATTTAAAATAAGTATTAGGTAATTAGTTAATTATTTAGTAGGTCAAAATGTATAAAAATTATCTTTTATCAGGAAATTTTCAAATTATTTAAAAGAGATTAATAAAATAGCATATCATTATATTTTAAAATTTAATATATATATATATATATCTTAAAATTAAAATACTATTACTATTGTAGAAAAAAAAAACTCTTTAAACTTAAATCATGCACCAAACATATTTGGAAAATCATAGAATAATTGCATTTGAGTATAATTATTTGTAATTATCTATGTAATTACTTAAATTCTCACCCTTTCTTTAAGAGTTGAAGAGTATAGTTGGGTGCTTCAATTGCACCTCATCCAAAGAACTCAATAATTATGGTAATTACTCAAACATAACCATAAATGTGTAATTACAAGTAATTTGATATGGATTGAGGAAGAAAACAGCAGTAAACTAATGAATCAGGACTAAGCAAACGAATACAAGAGAAGATGGAACTATAGAAAACTTACGGTTATAGAAAACATGTAGCTTTCTTTATTAAAAGAATGATTCTTGTCAAGCCCCAATTCGGGGGTTCAAATTTTTCAGGAAGAATTGTTGTGTTGAAAATTTATTTGTTGTTATTTCGGCCTCTGTCTATAGTCTGGTCTGCTTAGTGCTTCTAGAAACTCAAGGCTTGACAAAAAGCTTGAAGTGGAGTAGTTGGTTAAGAGACTCTTAATGCTTTAAGTGGTTGGAGTTTGATTACTATTAGTGTTGTATATTTTATTAATATCTTCTTCTTCTTCTCTTTTTTTTTTTTTTTTTTTTTTTTTTTTTGCTTCTTTCCAACTTGTACACACCATAAAGTTAAGCAATTGGAAATAAGTTTGGATGAAAATGAGTTATTGGCATAGTGGTTATTCGTAAATTCTTTTTTTAAAGTTTGTGCTGTTCACTCTTAGTAATTTGTCAAATTTCAGTTTGACTCAAACATTAAAAAATTAAAGATTTTATCTGAATTATCAAAAGGCTATCAGTTTTTTTAAAAGATTAAGCTAATTTTTATGTTGAGTTTTTTTTTTCATCTTTTTTCTCTTCTTTTCCCCTATTGTTGTCCCTTCCCCTTCTATTTTCTCTCAATTTTCCTTTTTTTTCTCCCTTTTTCTTCTATTATTTTCTCTTGACCCTCGTGTCGCCCCTTTGAGTTCTCTTTTTCATTTTCTTTTCTTTTTTCCAAATTATTGATTACCTTGGCCGAATTCATTGGTATTGCTCGAATTTTTCATTGGTTCTTCGAATCTATCACTCTGATGGAGTAAGTAGTTTTTCTTTCGATCAAATCTTATCTCATTTCCTTTTTCCTTTATTTTTTGCTTTGGTCGAATGTTACTGGTGCCATAGTCGAATATTTTATACTAACTTTTGAGTGTTATTTTGATTGAAGGACCTAATCTGATCGTCACAGATCACCAATGACATCGAAACTCATTTGTGTCTTTGTTATATATCTAAATAGAGTAAGTAAGTGATTGACAATTGAATCTGATTTGACACTATTAATCCTTATCCTGTTCGAACCTTATAGGGGTGTCTAAAAGCTGGTTTTAATCAAGTTTTGTTCATGTTGTGTACAGATCTAATCTAGAGCTGTCTAGATCTAAGTTGTAGAAGTTGCAGTTACGTTAGTGCATCATATTCACAGAAAATCATGTGTGGGTTTGACCTTTTTGTGTATTAGTGTTTAAAAAATGATATATTTTAAGCATGTGATTAGTGATGCATGTTGATTTTGGACATGATCGAACAACCTGGTGACATTTAAGAGGTATACCAAGACTAGTAAGTAATGAGAGGTAATGGCCGAATGTTAGGGCTTAAAATTGTGACTGATGGTGTGATATTTGAGTTGTATAATGTGTAGTATTACACCATGTTGTTGATTGACTTGTTTATTGTTTGCTTATAAAAGCATGTCATTGATTGAGATTGATAATATCGAAAGCATAAAAGTATGCCATCGTTATTGATAAATTTAATGCATGTAAGCACGCCACCAAATTGAGATTGATATCAAAAAGTGTGATTTGCTTCATTAAAAGTATGGCATATTGCATTGCATGGGGCTCGAGTATTGATTGGGTGATGGAGGAGTTTCGTGGAGTACCAAGGGTTTATCTGCAACATTGGTTAGTCAGTATACTGCACCCTAGAGTATTGTGGAGTACTGGTGACTTATCGCATCTTACTGTAGCATGTTTGTATATTACTGACAGTTTTAACTGCATATTGTTACTGGTGGTTTAACCACACCGAGCTTCGACTCTTATTGTTTTGGCGTTCGATAACGGGTTCTGGGGGACTCGTGGTGTATAGCGAAAGGATGGGTAGGACCATTGCACTATATCATTGAGCATGTCAAATACATATGTTGATATGCCATGTTAAACTGTATGAACTGTATGTTAGTGGTATGCATTGTATGCTTATTTTTGCTTAGACTCACACTAAGCTTTTTAAGTCCACCCTCTAGTTTACTCTTTATAGATAACCCTCAAGACTAGGGTTGGACTCGACATTTGAAGGCCTTATCTCAGATTTTCACATAATACATTATTTTAAATTTTACTTAATTCATTCTGGTTTATTTTGGGGACTGTAATTTTTATTAAGTATGGACTATAGTATGGGTGATTTTTATTTGGGATTTTTGCATGCATGAGATATTTGAATGGAAACTGAACAAATTAAATAATTGGCCTAACATGACTTAAAATATGGATTTTATAAAAATTCGAATGCAACATTTTTTTTCCTGTTGCATAATAGTAAAACAAGGTTTTTTAAAAGTTTGTTGACAAAATCAACTGGGTTTTTTTCAAACGATACGACTTTCTAATAAATTGGACTTAAATTATAGATGACCTAATAAACTGGTGTTGTTAACAAATCTAATGCAATCATGCTAAATTTCCAAAAAAATTGTTCAAAATAGCGATTTTTAAACCGGACGTTTTTACTTGGCCATTTCGGTGGCTAATGTAACCTTTAGGATTCGATCATAACGTCTAGGCCAAGTTTGGGAGGTTACAATTTTGGTTTTTATGTTTTCTTTCTCCTAATTTTGTATGTCCATGCAACTTCATTCCATAGATTTCCTAGTCAAGGTTAACAGCAGCTTTAACCAGTACAGAATAGTAAACTATAAAACACCTTTTATGCTCAAACCTTGATCACCAACCTTCCAAATTTCAGTGAAACAACTTTGACTAAATTAGGATGAAAGTGACTACCTTGTCCTTCATTAGAACGCAATGTTGGCCTTGAGAGTAGTTTGGGAGTGCGGCTGCCCAAGGCCCAGGGCTGGAAAGGGCCCCCCAACAAAAATTTTCTTCAACTTTTAATGTGGGGAAAAAATCTTCAACCTTTTAAGTTTTGTAATCGACACTTCATTGTAGGTAGAAAAAAAAATAAAATAAAATGAAAAGGGCCTTTAATTCTTCGCCATAAATGCTTCATCTCTATGGGCTTCTCCAAACCTCCTCTAGTTCCCAAATTCCAAGTTCTACCATTAAAGCTAATGGAGAATTTCAATTTTCCCCCCAAAAATCAACAATTACTAGCATTCAACCTTCTCTATTTTCCTATAACTATGGCAACAAGAGAAAATTTTCTACAAGTTAAATAAGGTCAAATTTCATTTGAGTAATACATCATTCATCAGTCATCAGAATCAATCAATTGAAGTTATTAATTTTTACTTTATATCTGATAGATTGAGAATTTGTGATTCTAAAAAAAAATTGGCGGTCAATGGCGGCTTGGCACAGTAGTCCTTTTCTTTCTTGCCATTCTGCGTGGCACTGTCGGATTACCAATATTCAACTGACCGCTGTGCCTGTTTGCTGCTAATTGTGCCTCCTATCTACGGTCTGTCAGATCTACCATTGTTGCAAGTATAATTCTCTCTTCCTCTTTTTTCTTGTAACCTTTTCATTCTTAATTTGATGACATCTTTGGGTTTTAACTAATAAAGTCATTAAGTTAGCCTTACATTTAGCATCTCTCCCTAATTTTTTTTAATAAACCATAGTACAATATGCTACTGCATACCATTTCTTAATGACTTTATGCGATTGAACTTTTAATTATTTTTGTTGTTAATTTAATTTTTTAGTTGTATTTCCTTTACAAATAATTGGATACTTTTTATTATTATTTCTATTTGTAATTGATTATTATAATTCTATTTACAGAATTCTAGTAACTCGATTTGACTTTTAGAATTAGTAAATGTAAAAGCAAATATTCAATTTGGAATTATTCTATCAGGTGCTATTATTTTATTTTCTTGTGTTACTTGAGTATCTGATTTATCTTTTATATACAATGTTACCTAAATAACATTTATCTGGAAGTGAAAAAGGGAAAAAGAAAAAATTGCTAAAGAGTTAAAAAAATCACAACAATGTGCTATTGATAAATTTGTTTTTAAAAAAGTAGTTTTTAATAAAAATTTGGATCAATCAAATGAAAGTTTGCATAATGATGTCAATGAGAATGATGAAATTAATTTCCAAATAAGCCTAATGATGTGCCAAATGTATCCAATATTAAAAATCTTTGTCTTAATGAAGAACAAACAATTCCTCTTGATATTAGCATTGATAAAGAATAAACAACTCCTTCTTTGGATATTTATGATCCTAGAAATTGGGCTAATCTTAATAACAAAACAATGAACATTTTAGATGAAAAGGGGCCTATATTAAGAGAAATGAATCTTGGTTTTCCTCTCAATAATAATAATAGGCATTTTTCTTACACTTATTTTTCTAGGAAGTTGAGCAATAGTGAGATTACTGATAGAAAATAGGTGGTTTATTCCAAACATGTTGACAAAGTATTTTGTTTTTTGTAGTAAGTTGTTTAAATTTATTAATGATAAAAGTTTGTTAGCAAATGAGGGTTTAAGTGATTTGAGGCATATTAGTGAAAGGCTCACACAACATGAAAACAGTGTTGAGCATATGACTAATATCAATACTTGGAATGAAATGAGAGTAAGGTTGAATAAAAATGAAACAATTGATAAAAGCTTGCAAGAACAAATTATTAAAGAGAAAGAGTGGTAGAGATAAGTTTTACCTAGAATACTTTCAGTTGTGAAATGTCTTGCTACTCATAATTTCCCGGGATTAATTGAAATAATTGTAGAATTCAATGTGATAATGCATGATCATGTTAGATGCATTCAAAACCGTGAAATTCTTTATAATTATCTTGGGCATAAAATTCAAAATGAGTTAATTTTCTTTTTGGCCGATAGTATTAAAAGTTCTATAGTTAAGACCAACAAAGAGGCGAAATATTTTTCTATAATTCTTGCTTGTACCCCTGATATTGGTCATTAAGAACAAATGAATCTAATAGTACGATGTATAATATGCCAACTAATAAAATAAAAAATGAGGAGTACTTTTTAGAGTTTATGAAGGTGGATGATACATCTGGATTGAGACTTTTGAATGAATTACAAGATGTTTTGAAGTCTCTTGATCATAATGTTAATGATATAAGTAGGGTTGAGTATTCGATTGAGTCGAGTCAAATTAAGTCAAAAAAATTTTGAGTTAGTCGAGTTGATGAATCCTATTTTAGCAACCAAAGTCAATTTGAAATTTTTCCGAATTGAGTAAAAAAATTTAAAAAAAAAATCGAGTCAAGTTAACGGATCCTATTATTTATACTTAATGTTGCGTTTGCATTGACTAATTATTTAACTAGTAGATGAAGTATAAGGTTATTTAACTACAAAACTAAGGTTGATGGGTAAACATTTATCAAAATGACATAGTTTTGCCTTTCAACTTAATGGTTTTGACTTTTAACTTTAGAAAAGGTAAATATTTATCAAAACGATGTAGTTTTACCTTTTCTTATTCGGATTTTCAGATAACTCTAATTGTATAATTCATATTTGAGTTAAATTGAAAATTTTAATTTTTTTATTTGAGTTGATTTGAATAACTGGATTAACTCAAATAACCCGAACTATTTAATTCAAAATTTAAATTTTTTATCGAGTTTTTCAAATCGAATCGGATTTTCCTCACCCCTAGATGTAAGGGGTCAGGGTTATAATAATGGTCCCAATATGAAAGGGAAGCACTAAGGTGTTCAAAAGAGATTTCTTGAAATAAACTTGAGAACATTATCTATTCCTTGTAACATCCCAAACTCGGTCTAGACGTTATGGCCGAGCTTGGAAATGTTACGAAGAAGGGTTTTGAAATCAATCTTAAGTTGAAATTTCTCGTGTTAATTGTTACTAAGGGAGTCCACGTTTTAGGAAAACATATTATTTAACTTCTTTATAAAACCGTCAATTGTTTGTCTTTTTAAGTAAAACGTAGCATTTGCAGTGGAAGTTTGAAAGTCGTTGTTCTTGAAATCAGAACTTGTATTTTTAAAAACATTTGTTGCATAAAACCGTTGTTTGCAAAACGTAGCAGTTTAAAAGTCAAAACGCATCCAAAATCAAAATTATAAACAAACAGTCCAAAGAGTCCCAAAATTACAGAACTCTCAGAAAATCCTAATAATTAAATAATTTACTAGTTAAAAATAATTTTCGAACTAGTGGTCACCACTTAGCCTCTATCGCATCAACCCGCCTATGCTTGAGGATTACCTGAACATAACACACAAACAGATGCAAGTTTTCAAAAATTCAGTGTGTAACTTAATAGAGACATGCATGCACATAAATTCAGATTTCTCAATATATCAGAACAAAAGTAGACATAAGTCCTTAACAGAATCAGATCATATTAGACTCGAATTATCAGAACATACAAATATGCAAAATCCTACCCCCATCCTTTACACACCATCTCCAACCATCCCAATACACCATGTGGGGTTTAAAACATCCACTCATCCCAACACACCACATAGTGACTTTACGACACTTATCAGAATAGTTGCAGTCAAGCTGCCAGTATATCGGCGAAATGTCGCCTTATAGATCGCTTCCTCCACATATACAAATCTCACCCCATACATAGATACGAATAATAGATAACAGATATAACAGAACTAACATATCTCGCATGCTTATATACAGATAACATGATATTACAAATCAGTCAAATCATACATATCAATTTCTAAATGCTCAAACCAGTCTATCAGAATTGCAGATATCATGAATTAGGGTTTTTTTTGCCCTTACTGACCCTACGGAAGGCCCACAATCGATAGAAACGACATATGTGACATAGGGAAAATTTCAGAATTTTGGGTCCATACGCCCGTGTGGCCCACACGCCCAAATTGGCCTTACCCGTGTGGCTCACACGGCCTAGCCCACAGCTCACACGCCCAAATCAGCCTAGCCCGTATGACCTACATAGTCATACACTCACCTTACACACGGCTGTGTGTTGCACACGGCTGGGCACACGCCCGTGTGGCGTCGACAGGTCACTTTTTTGGCTTTCGCCGAACCTCGTTTCCTCATGTTTTTGTTACACACTTGGTTCATTTTTGATACTACAACAAACCCGAGACCACTAGAACCTAGAAACAGCAACCTAAACGCTGTATTAGCAATAAATTTAAGAACTCAACCAAGAATTTAATTCTAATTAAAGCCTCTCAAAACCCAATTATGCGCAACATTTACCACCAACGAGCAGAACACTCAACACTCAAAACGATGAAGGAGCACCAGTCGCTTCTTGTCTTTCCCTTAAACAAGAAATAACAAACACCATTAATGGATTCCGTAAAACAAAATTGAAATCTCCCACAACGCAATACTGAAAAGAACTACTAAAAAGCTTACCTAATCAGCACGAATCGAGGAACCCCCAAAAGCACGATGATGACAATTAGAATTGAAGAGGGGAGCAACAGTACAATTTTGCAAAAAAATCAAGGGAAAGAGAAAACATCAGAAAAGGATTGGGAAATAGAAAAAAATAAATGTCAAAAGAAAAGTGGAGAGGGAAAATTTGGGGAAAGGAAAAATAAAAAAATAAATATTAACCCACTTAAACCGACATCAGATTCTCATCCAATAACCTCAGAGTTTCAGTTCCATCAAATCTCTGTCACACCACCGAAACAAAAATTATCATCTACGCCCACACGAGGATTTGAGCACGAAACCTCAAGGCAAGCTAACACGTTACTACTAAACCAGCAGGCTCATTCTAATACAATTTGACTAACAATAGGGTATAAGTCAAATCGCCAAGGGATAGGCTAGGATCAAAATAACAAAAATTCTCAATAGTGGGAGTACCTTAAACACACACCCAAAACACTTAGCCACTGAAGCAAATACTCAGTTATGACAGATTTCACAAAAACAAAGTTAAATAACTAGGGCGTTACATTCCTTGTGCTTATCATGGTTTGAATCTTACTCTTAGTGATATGACATATTCTTGCATTAGAGCTGTTTCATTTTTTTTGGAATTTGTTCAACGCATATATTCATTATTTTCGGGTTCTACAAAAAGATGGAAAATATTGCTTGACAATATCCTAAATTAACTGTGAAATTTTTATCCAATACTAGTTGGGCGAGTCAAATTAAAAGTGTTAAGGCTATTAGATTTCAAATTCCGCAAATAAGATTGGTTTTGTCGGAATTATATGAATCTTGTGATGATGCAAAATCAAAGAGTGAAGTGGTGGTCAATTGTAACACCCTGAAAATTTTTACAATAAGATATTATCCTTAATATAGTAAAATAAGGAAATAAAGTGACAAGAAGAGGAAAATTGAGTTATGTCAGTGGGAAGTATATTATGACATATTGATTCAAGAAAGGACTAAATTGTAAAAGTAAAAAAAGTTTTGTGGCCCAAGAGTAAATACTCAAAATTTAAGGGATTAAAGTGTAAATACGAAAAAATTGAAGAACTAATAGTGCAAATATTTTAAGGGTGAAATGATCTAGAAACTAAGGAAAATTGATGAATTGGGACCAAATTGGATAGGTGAAGAATTATGAGGGACTAAATTACAATTTTACCAAATCAAGTGATGACTTAAGAATGGAATTTTAAAATATCACGAAGGGCAAAATGGTCAATTGGAAGGAGAGAGAAATCTAGAAAGCAATGATGATGTTGGAGATATTTTAGATTAAACAAATAAATAAATATTAGTTTATTAATATTTTAATTTGATTTTTAAATGATATTTTATTATTTTATTATTATTTTATATAGTATATATAAGGAAAGAAAGATGAAGAATCATCATCTTTTCTTTACAATTTGGTCCTTTCATAAAAAATCTACCATTTTCACTTAGAAATCAAAAGAATTTCCATAGCCATCAAGAGAGAAAGATGACAAGAAGACTATGAGAAGCTAGAATATCAAGTTAGATTCAAGAAATAGAAGCTAGAGGAGAGAGAAAATCAAGTTAAAGATCGGAAACAATAAGACAAGGTAAGAATATCAAGATTCACATGTATTTTTAAGTTTGATATTATTGAAAATACATGGAAATGAAGCTAAAGTAGAGTTTTCTTATATATGGTTCTATGTTATTGATATATTAGTGAAGAGAAATAAGAGAAAGTAGTGAGAAATATTGTAGAGAAAGGAAATAAGGGTGTTATAAACTTAATAATTAACATTTTGCACTAAAATAGTTTTAGATAGCAGCAGTAGGCTAAATTTGAAAAATCACTATAAATTGTGGAAATAAAATTAGAGGATGAAAAAAATATTAAATTAAAGCTTATTGAGTCTAGTTTCTTATGGAAGAAATGGTGTAAGCAATAGAATTGTGAATTGTGATATATAATAAATTTTGTGAGACAATGTCAAAATGATTTTGGGTTTCCCTATTTTGAATTTGGAAAATCATAAAAAATTTTAGAAAAATAATTAGGCTCTTAAACTTATATGTTTAAAATCTTGAATGAGTCTATTTTCAATAGAAACAAACGAGAACATCATAAGAATCCTATACAATGAGATAATCATTTTTTAGTAAAGAAGGGTCGGAACTGTTAGACAGCAGAATAAGGGTGACTTTAAATAATAAACTGTACTTATTGGCTAAACCAAAAATTCTGAAAATTTTATGATAATAATATATGTAAGTCTAGTTTTAGATAAAATTTGAAGATCTTAATTTCGAGTTTTGTAACTCAAGATATAAATAATTTAGTGACTATAACTCAAATGGACAGTTTTGAATATACATATAAGTAAATAGTGAAATTATTGATAATGTTATTTATAGCATGTTATATAAATTAAGGATGTGGAATGGAGAGGAGGAGGAGGGAAATATGTATGAATATTCAGCTAGCATGGCTAATTTGCATGTTTTAGGCTCAGGGACTAAATTGAATAAAAGTAAAACTTTATGAAAAATTTTGTAAAAATGTTAGAAATGACCAATTTGCATGAAATGAATTATTTTATTATTTAAAATTAAAAAATTGAATGAAATTATTAATTTAGTTCAAGATCGGGGAAAATCATGTTTTAAGGATTAAATTGAAAAGTGTTGAAATTATAGAAAATTCTAATATTTTATAGAATTCATGGATTGTTATCAATTTGTATGAGAATAACGGCTGGAAATAAGGATTAAATTGTAAGAATTTTTTTTTGAGCCGAAGGATGAAATCGTCATTAATTAAAAGTTTAGGGGTAAAATGATAATTTTATTTAGAGCATTAATTGAATGTATTAAAACATAAAATAAATGAAAAACGACAATCAAATTTATTTATAAAGATCCGAAGGACTCGAATACAAGACTTGAACGTGGAAAAAAATATTAGATTAATGAAATTATAAACACGAACAAGCAACGAGGTAAGTTAATGTAACTTGAAATGTATTTAAAAATGCATGAAATATCGATATAATGAATTACCTGATTTATGTTTATGAAGAAATGACAAGAGAATGATATTTATCATGACATGTAAATATGTGATTATATTTGATACGTTGATATAAGAAAAATTAAGTATTTTGAGACGAATAATAAATTCAAGTAAAACATGTCGAGAAAAATAAGTACGTTTAAGGGACAATATGTTTGAATTGGTTCCAAATATGAACGTTAGATGAAATAAAATATCTGATAAATAAATCGGTAACTCCGGTAATGCTCCGTACCTCTATTTCAGTGATGGATTTGGGTTATGGGCGTTACATCAATGCACTTGAGAATCTTGAGTTTTTACTTGGTATGGTAATTTGGTATGAAATTTTATTTGCTATAAATATGGTGAGCAAGAAATTGCAATTTAAGTCTATGTGCGTTGACACCACCATAAAACAATTATATGGTGTATTGTCATATTTTGAAAAATATAGAGATGAATATTTTACTTCTAGTAAGTATTGCACTTGATATACCCTTCCAACAAAACGTCGTGTTATTAGAAAAAAAAATTTTGATGAGAATAACCAAGAGGATGAATAAATTTAGTCAATTGATGAATTATTTAAAGTTGATTATTTTTTAGTATTGTAGACATGGAAATTACTTCTTTGAAGAGCATATTTGAGCAGCTAAAAACATTTGAAAGTATTTTTGAGTTTTTGTTTGATTCAAACAAGTTAGAGTCATTGGATCAAAAGGAATTGAGAGAATGCTGTGCTACTTTCGCTCTACCTTTTCTCATAGTGATTCATCAGATGTTGATTCAAATGATCTTTTCTCTTAATTGAAAGTTTGTAATTTATTTTACCCTGAATGAATTAATGTCAGCCACTAAAATTCTTGAATTTATCGAATATGCATGTTGCTATCTGAATGTTTCAATCACTTATAGAATTTTTTTTAACAATCCTTATGACTGTGGCATCAATTGAAAGAAGTTTTTCAAAGATAAAGTTAATCAAAACTTACTTAAGGTCATCAATGTCACAAGAACGATTGAATGGTTTGACAATTTATCAGTCGAGAAGGATTTTCTAGAAAACATTGATGTTGGTGTTATCATTAATGATTCTGCATCTCGGAATGCTCGTAGAACCCATTTTTTTTTATGATTTTTGTGTTTTTGTAATTAATGACATAGGAGTAGATTGAATGAAAAATATTTTTTTTTGAATTTTATTAGAAAATATCTTATTCTCTTAATGTAATAAAACATGTTATTTTAATGAAATTACTAGTATATGTTTTTATTTTATTGTATTACATTTTATTATTTTTTTAAAAGAACTCTAATTTATTGTTTCGCCTAAGCCCAAAAATGTCAAAAAGAAGCCTATTAGAAGGTTTTGACAATAGGTGCTTAGTGTAAGTAGCCATAGCTTCCCAAGGTGACTCACCAGGCTTCAATGCTATTCTTTCTAAACTCAAGCATTTCCTTCATTTGGTCCAAATTAGTTAAACTCTCATCATTCAAAAGCTCAAGATTGTATTTCTCCTCATCTCTGAACAATTCTGAAGTATTGGATGTCGGAAATCTTGTGCTATATATGGATACCACGATACTAAGAAATCCCTTTTCTCGTCGTGAAACAAATTTACCTTGCGTGATGGATTTTAGTTTCTTAGCCATATCTACATCATAGAATTCAATATCCTCATCAGCTCTATGTTTTAATCTTTTCAACTTTGCAGCTTCTCCTACACCTTAATTTGGTAAGCATGGGAAAACAAGAAGTGCACCAAAACAAACTAGTGAAAATAAATGGAAAATATCATCACATTGCAAATCTGCAGTCACATTAATTCCTCTTTCTATAAATTTTTTTCTCCACGAATCCAAGCAAAAAAAATAGCTGCTCTTTTTCTTGCATAGCAAGGAAATGGAGACTCGAACATATTGTGAAAAATTGTTAAGAAGGTACAAACAGTTGAGCACAAGTACTGACAATCACAATTTCTTGAGATTCATTTGTAAAAGAGGCAGGTGAGAGAAAATGAATGATTTATCAGATAATGCACTAAGAACACATTATATGAATGCAATGATGAGAGAGAAAAAAAGCCTATGTTGTTTGAAGGTGTAATTGCCTTATTGTTTTACGACACCATTTGAATTAGACCTTCCATGTCCATAGAGTTGCTTTCAACACTAGTTACACTTGATCTCTTGAAATATGATCTATTACTTTCAATAAGATCATTATCTTGGCTCAATATTTTTACGTTGAAGAAACATCTAGACACATCAAAACAAATTCCATCGGAATGTTTATTTTGTATTACCAACAACTGCACATCAGATGCATTTTTATAGATAGCTACATACTCCTTGAAAAAGGCATTCTCCTTCACATCATTGGAATCATTTGATTAAAGCGCCTTCTTTAGTTGATTAGGCTGTGTAATCGGTGTAATAGAAACAAAAGGCAAAAAGACAATGACTATGGTGCTTCAGTAGTTGTAGTAGCTTTAGCAACGTCTTTAGCTGTTATAATCTCTTGTGCTCCCTCTTGAAGCTAAAAATAATCACCCTCGATCACAAAAAACATAGGGCAGCTAGCTACAAAGGCATCCAACTTCCCGTACCCTTTTTTATGATCAAGCTAGTGTGATGGTGGAAGCACATTCCCAAGTTTAATTGGCAAAGTTGAGCTGGTTTGAATTCTACCACCAGCTGAAATTGTGCGAACTATGCATGCCAATAATGACCTTTCATCAAGCAAAATGATCCCTGAAGTCTTGGCCGATATCAAGATATTAGTCTGCCTAGAGGAAACTGACTTTTCAGGTGAAATAACATTAACACCGTTGTTGATTGTTGTTCCACTGAAATTAATAGAGTGCTCATGATTGCTCATGTTCAGAATAGTTAGCTTTACATTTAAGGTAGCTATTACAGCAGCTACATGTTGTTTTGCAATGCCAAGTTCTCTACTTACCTCACTCATGATCCGCCTAAATATGTTTGGCGTTTCTAGGCCATATATAGTCTTAAAAGTTGTCTAAAAAAAGAACAAACTAGACCAAGAGGTTCAAACAAATAATTGTTGTCTGGATGCCAAGGAAAACAATCATGTGAAATTATCAACAAAAAATCTTCGTTTGTACTTCTTTCACCAAGACTCTCTCCTAATGTAGCAACGCCTATTTCACTTGAGATCATTGGAACCAAATTTTCAGTAACATCTTTCCCAAACTTACTTTTCACATCAAGTGCAAGTAATTTTCCTCTAAAAGGCTGCATCACCTTTACGATGTTACTTGCCTTCAAGCTGTCTTGCTTTTTCTTGAGTTCAACATTGAATTCTCTCTCGGAAGAATCTGTTTTAATTGTAGAAATTGAATCAGCTCTTTTTATTCAGAATTAACACCCGACATGGTTTCCCTTAAGATATCCAAGAGATTTTCAACTTGCCTCCAATCCTTCCCTTCTTCTAAAGATGTGTTTATGATTGTATGAACAACCAAAGACTCTCCACGAACCGTATGAACATCAATTGCTTCACTTTCTTTAGGATATTCATCATAAGTTGGTTCTAACATATCATAATCTTCCTATTCTACATGCATTTTGCAAAGAGAATCAACAACTTCCACGTTGATTCCTCCCTTGTTTGATTGAAGGGCATGCATCGACCGCTCCTTCAATTCACCTCCTACCACATGATCTACGAGTCCAACATCATGAAAGGGGTTTTCTTCCTCGCCAAAATCAAATTTATCAGTGACACCGCCTTCTGGAAAGTCAAACTGGTTGTGGGCACCTTTTGGAATTTCCATCAAGGTTCTTTTGTGTTCTTGTCACATCCAAGCATAAACTATACGCAACAATTCTTCAGCCGTACGTCGTAGCGTAGCTAGTTCTGTTTCTTGACATTGATTTCATCTTCCTTGACCACTAATGCGTCCAACCATAGGTTAATAACAAATCCTAATATAACCCTTAGGATCTAATTAGGCTCTGATTACTAAAGTTGATGTAGATTGGGGAAGAAAACAACAGTAAATTAACGAATTAGGGCTAAGCAAATGAACTATAGAAAACGTAAGGTTATAGAAAAACTTTAGGTTTCTTTATTAAATTCAAAGAAATACTAATAAAAGCTGTACTTCCTTGCAAATAAAATAAACTGAAATAATAAAATATATTTATTTTTTAATTTTAAGACACCCAAATTTGAATATTATGTGGTTTTTCAAATGCATCCTTAAAACAAAATAAAGCTAGAGATAATCTATTCATGATTTAGATAAAATGAGTTGAATCTAAAACATCAAACTCTTAGAGCTTTGATCTTGACCAGCACCATCAAGATCTGATTGAATTTTTTTTTATCAAGTATTTAAAACCTATTAATAGTTAATATTCACATTTAAGAAAAAAAAAAAAAGGATGTAATTGTGAATCAATAAGACTTAGCAATCTTTTCAAAAGAAATACTTAACAAATAATGGTAGTCATTTGCATATTCCTGGCAAGGGTAGTGCACGGACTATTGTTCATGACATCCATGAAAACTGGATGGTTGATTTTATCAGTTTTATATCTAATGTGATTAGTATTGGAATTGAAATGTGGGCATTTAGAGATGGTTAAATTTTGCTTTATAATTTAATTTCAAAAAGTTTCTAATGGAAATCAATGTTCAAATTGTAATAAATTATGTTATATTCTTATCTGGTTAGGACATGTGATAATGTAAGAAGTGATTTGAGAAGATGAATGACCTTTCGTCTTACACCACCTGGGTTTGACTAGCCACTTGGGTGCTTCACGCCTCCATCAGGCCATCCTTCAATAGCAGACTCCCTTTTAGGCCACCTACTATTAGTGGGTATACACTTATCCCCAAGAGGGGACTATTAAAGGACTACTGAGGTATAATAATCTCGTATTACCTCAGCAAAGGAATGTCAAAGCAGTACCATGCTTGACGGCAACCAATGTGTAACGGACAATCACCATCTGTATTTTTGGTGACATGATACCAGTAAGCATAGAGACCTTCCTCGTATACATTCCTCAAGACACACAATGATAAGATGATCTTTTTCTCCCTTTCACCGACCTTAAGCATTTTATCCTAGCACAGTCTCCCTAACCTTTCTTCTTTCTCCTTTAATACTTCGACTCTTCCTGTGTCACAGGTGAATCTACCTTTTTATCTTCACTACCATCTCCTCCATTGTTGAACAATAGTATCAACAAATTACGTTTGGAATTCTGATTTGGATATTTGTTCTCTTGGGACTCTTACTGCTAGCTGCAGGCTACTCCCGTTTAAGCTGGAATAGTTTGGATTGCAGTATACCTACAACGAAGGAAATCATGTAGGCGATATGTTGGAGTAGTGATTTAAATAGTGAATATTGTAACATCAATGAACTTTTGTGTTTTTTGGACTCCTCCTGATTGTTGTGTACCCAACAATGCTCTCAAGTTTAATGAAATGTTCTGTTTTTAGATTAAAGACAATTCAAGTTGAAGACCAGTACAAACACTTGTTGTCAATAGCTAGTCAGACCTGTGCAATTTTAAACTAATAAGGGTCCATTTTAGTGTATTTTGAAGAAAAATATATTAAATTTAATCTCAACTAATTCAAAGTTTGTATCATTATTTAAAATTTATTTTATACTGATATTTTATATATTTTAGAATTAAATTTAAATAAAAATATTTTTATATATAATTAATTTTATTTTAAATAAAAAATTTGTTCAAATTAGATTTACTATGGACCGAACAAATAACTCAAAGTTTAGAGAGATCTTATTATCATTCACGGAGTAAATAACACATTTTTTGAATTTTTAAAAACTTTTATATTTTTCATATTTTTAAATTATATATATAATTTTATAGAGTTTTTAATTTTCACAATTTTTATGATTTTTATATTTTTATTAGAAATAAAAAAAAAACTTAATTTTTAAAACATTTTTTTGAACTATTTATATGTTTTTAAAAAGTAAGGACCAAAGATGGAGGAAAATATGGTAGCGGTTATGGTGCCAGTTGGAGGAAGCAAATTAAGAAGATGGAGATGAGTCAACACAGCAAGTACTTCTGCGAAATCGGTGGAAAGTATGCAGTGAAGAGAAAGGCCGTAGGAATCTGGGGCTGCAAGGATTGCGGGAAAGATAAAGCTGGTGGTGCTTATACTTTGAACATTGCCAGCGCTGTGACGGGGAAGAGTACTATTAGGAGGTTAAGGGAGCAAACCGAGAGCTGAGTTGCTGCTGACTACGTTATGTTCAACTTTGGTATGATGTTTTTGTATGTGTCGACTACAAACCAGTTGAGTCATTTTGTTGACAATTATGATGCTTAGTTCTTTAATTCTATATCTTTTAACTATGGTGTTGAAATATTTGAGTATTGTTATTTAAAAAAAAAAAAAAGGAGTAAAGATTAAATTAATAAAAAATTATAAGTAATGATAGCTAAAAAATTTATTACATGTCTCTATATCTTAAATATCGAAGAATAATAAAAGTGGCACAACTCCGACCTTATTTTCTTTTACTTGTTACATTCTTCTATACCTCATTTTCCATCTAAATTTTTACCAATTCAAACGTATATTAATATCTATTTTAAGGTAATTAAAAAAATACATACTATATTTTCTCCTTTATTTAATTTTAATTAGTATCTAATATTTTTTTTCCTTTCCTTTTCCTTACATCCAAACATTTAAAGTTTACATTAAAAAAAATCCTTTTATATCCAAACAAAGAAAAAGGATATCCTTATTTTTCTTTCCCACCTTTCACTTTCCATCCATCCAATTTAAGGAAAATGAATAACACTGTAATAAGATACAATGGAAATTTCACTTCCCACTACAATCCAACAGTATAAAGGAAATGAAGTTATTTATATATTTATTTATTTATTTATTTATTTATATTTTTAGAACAAAAATAAACTTTGTTCAATGATTTTTTAATACTATTTCACAAATTTTCAAAATTTTTCATAAATATTTTTAAAAAATAATAAATGTTTAAGTAAATAATCAATAAATTTTATATGATATTTAAAAATATATATTTTTACATTTATTTTCACTATTTTAAATATAAAATATTAATTTTTTTCATTAAAATAAAAATAATTATAAAATAAAAAAAAATTTAACATGCTTCATAAACCGTTTAAACACTTTAATTTTTAATTTTTTAATCTCAATCCTATTAGATGTTAATTAAAATTTTATAGTTTACTACACCGATAACTTAATTGATTATTTTTATATCTACTAATGGAAAAGTCGAAATAATTCCGTTTCAAACAATAGCCATAGTAATGTTGATGTTGTTGTAGGTACATGTTTAGTCTGGGTTGGGAGCTTTGTGAACTCAAAATTATGTGAGCTCCATTGCATTTAGAAGGTGCTAGGAGTTCATTGGAGGCCGCCGAAAAAAGGATGGGTTAAATAGAACACAGATGGTGCATTATCGGAAAACAATAATAATATTGTGAGTGGAGGAGCATTTAGAGACCATGATGCCAATTGAATGTGCAGTTCTAATATGTGGATTGGAAAGGCCTCAATTTATAGTGAGTTTGGTTTTAGACAAATAGAATTGGAGTGTGATAATGTTTCTGATATGGAAACTATCTTAGCTGGTGGTGCGGGTAATAGTTTGATATCGTAGTTACGTTTGATTAGTCAACTTCTATGCCGAAATTGAAAAGTTTATTTTCGACATATCACTAAGTAACACAACAGAGTAACTGAATGAATGACTAAGCTTGTAAAGAGAAATTACGATGAAATGTAAGTAAATGAAGAGACTTCAACCTAACTATAGGAACTTCTCAAAGTTAATCTTAATTCAATAGTTGTTATTTTTAACTAATTTGTTGTCATTACATTGGATTCCTAACGGTTTCTTATTAAAAAAAATGAAAAATTATTATGTTTATATTAAACAATAAATTATAAATCTAACAAAAAGATATTTATATTACTTTTTTTTTTAGTTTTTTTAAGAAAAGAAAAAAGAGTGAATAAGAGAGAAAAGGAAAGGATGAAAGGAAATTCCCCACAGCCAGTAGAGTCCAACAGTAATTATCATATCTGCGTCATCTTGGGTTCTTTGGATTAGAATCTTAGATATCCAAACAAAACCCCAATGAAAAGTGGTGAAGATGCTGACAAAATAAAAAGGTTGGAGTACGTGCCCCCATCTCTAAAGTTGTATACTTCTTACGCAATAATGTTCTTTCCCCCCTTCTATATAATTCTGCCAACACTAAAACCTTCTGGTTGTTTGAACGCCGAATGATACTTTAATTTTATCCAAAAGAATCCTTTTCTGCAGAAGCTGAAGCGATGTTGGAAGGCAAAGCTATGATAAAAGAAACTGATATGCCTGAGAAGATGCAAACCCAAGCCATGGATTCTGCTTCTCAGGCACTTGATCTTTACGATGTTTCTGACTGCATCTCTATTGCTGCTCACATCAAGAAGGTCTTAACTTGCAACACCCTTTTCCACTCCTTTGTTTTTTATGTCTAAGAATTTAGTATTACAAGGTTCAAACTTGGTTCTGGGGCATCTTCATGTATGTGTGTGTATTTGTTTGGGTTTAGAATTTTTTTTATTTGCAGGAATTTGACAAGGAATATGGAGGTGGATGGCAATGTGTGGTGGGTTCAAACTTTGGGTGTTTCTTCACTCATACAAAAGGGACTTTTGTTTATTTTGCTTTGGGGACCCTCAATTTCCTTATATTCAAGGGGGCAGCTTCTTAATTTTCTTTTACTTATGAAGACAAGCAGAGTGTGAGAGTAGGCCAAAAGGGCACTTCACCCCACATCTAAAACAGCTTAATTGGTCAGCAGAGATATGTAAAGAATAATATGCTTGCTGTTGCCAAGATTTCTGTTTAAATGATATCCTTGTTGTTAAAAAGTCTCCTATGCTTGTTTGCAATATTTTTTATTTCAGCAGCATTTGATACTGTGGTGGGGTTAGAATAATGTAAATTATTTTTTTATTGAGAAATCCTTTGGTTGCATTTTGTTATATGGTGGTTGTCTTCTTCAGTATAGGCAAGCTGCTGCTTATAGATTAATGGCAGTTGGCAAACTCCAACGCCAGAAATGATGAATGATTGAGCCTCGATTATCTTTCAAAGGGAATGAGTCAGTCAAGCTGCCGTGCCCTTTTTGAAATCTAAGCTTGACACATGGTGGTGTAATGGTTGATTGAGTATTGATTGGGTCTGAATGAGCAAATGGGCAACTTTTCTTTGTTGACCTGAAAGACTTAATACAGCTCACATGATGTTATTTCAAGTGTTCACTACATATATGATGATATATTTTGATTCACACTGTAAAAATAAAACTTGGGTTATTTACATATTTTAAGTGGCTGAAGCCTAAATATACATTTTGTCAATTACAGCAATGAAAATATGATTTTTCAATGGAAGAAATGGGCAAACACTTTCAACTCTGCCCCCTTTATTCAACCAAAGTAAAGCTTATTTACCATCGCTGCATCAACGACCTCTTGAAGCTATGAATGTGCAGATCTGCAGAACCACCATTTAAGAAGTTGGTAAAATCACACACTTATGCACAAATCTCAGCGATTAATCCACTTAATAGTTGCTTTTCAATGTCATCCACTACGTGTATTGTGTCATCCACTGAAAATCCTTTCCTCCAACCCAAGTCCCATATTCCACTCAAAACTTCACTGTGGTTTATATCTCTTTCCAGCATTGAATAAAGACTATCAGCAGGGTAGTTTTTACCAGCACCTTCACTGTAGCTTCTCAGAGCTTCGACCCCGTCACAAGTTTCCTTTAACAAATGATCTAGAGAGATATGCCTTTTGGCATTTCCAACCAGGCTAAACCAAGGAGGGTGAATCATTTGAGAATCAGGATTGCTTCTTCGTCGGACAATTTCGTTAGCACAGTCCAAGGAAAGTCGTGTGTCAGCATCTGAGAAACCACTGATGCCAATTTTTTGCAAAGTTGTAGGAACGTTTTCACGAAGATCGAAAAGTTCCTCCACATAATTGATAAAAGCTGGACTGCTCAATAGCAATGCCTTTAGACTGGTCCTGGTCATGAAGCTTTCACAGTCAGTTCCAATGGGAGTGATGAGGTCATCATCAACTTCTTCAATAGATTTTCTGCTGTTCTGATCTCCAAAGGTAACCAGGGTAACATCAAAAACAGAACTCTCACTGCAGCGCTCTACAAGAAAATCAAGGCAAAAGTAAAGAAATGGTAAGAATCTTCATTTTGCACATAAGGTACAGGAGTTCACTTTTCTAAACTGAAATTTTAGAATTTATTTTTCCAATTCCATTATATGGTTACCTAAAAGGCAGTTATGTGAAGAAATGGTGACAAACTCCACCCATTATTTGGAGGTCCTAGAATGTTTTCTCAATCATTTCTCCTTAAATTTCTCTTGAACTTACTACAATATGAAACATATCTGTTTATATATCAAATTAAGTTCCTTCTCAAGCTACATGCTTTTCTTTCAAGGTTAGATGGTCTGACTATCCGAGTTAAAAGTCAAGAATCTCAGCATGATGAACACATTGGCTTCCGAATATTATGTTATTGACTCCAGAAGCTCGGGTTGGGAGAGGAAGGTGTCAGCACTAGAAGAGAGAATCAGCAAAATATAACATGAAATTATTTTTAAACATGAGACATTGTACATGCAATTACATCAGAAATGCTGATCTACATGTATCTACATCTGTAATGTAAGAAAATGGCATCTGGGTAATAATGTCACACCTAGAACACTGATATAATAAATTTTCAGTTTAAAGGGTGTTACCTCCAATCTGAATATCAGTGTG
Organism: Gossypium longicalyx; assembly: GCA_025698465.1. Lineage (NCBI taxonomy): Eukaryota > Viridiplantae > Streptophyta > Magnoliopsida > Malvales > Malvaceae > Gossypium > Gossypium longicalyx. Next base: position 13,699,723 of record CM047000.1, read on the forward strand.
TTCTGCTCCCTCCTCTCTAGGAAGTTGATCTGAAGTTGCAGAGCTATACTCTTCAAAATTAGTATCATTTTCAGATGCAGGATCAATCCTCTTTTCTTCCAAAAGAGTATCATTATTTGATGTAAGATCAATTCTCTTTTCTTCCAAAAGAGTATCATTATTTGATGTAAGATCAATTCTCTTTTCTTCCAAAAGAGTATTGTGAATGGATGCAAGATCAATCCTCTTCTCTTCCAAAATAGTATCAGTTTCAGATGTAAGATTAATATTGTTTCCTTCCAAAACAACCTGATCTGCTTTGCATTCTCTCTTCTCAGTCTGCAAAGAAGATGAACTGCATTTAAGAACTCTCAATCTTATTTTCATAGCTTAATACATGTTGCACAGGCATTTCAAATCGTAGATGTCAACATTGCTATTTAATGAAATTAGATTTATAACAGCAGAATGTAAACTTAAAAGAACTCACAGTTATTTTAACTACGGTAGACTTGCTCACCGCCTTTTTTGTTGAGCTCTTTTTCAGATCAACAGGGCCACGAACTATAGTTTGTGGTTTGCGAGCAGAGTTGGAGTTTGCAGTTGCACTTCGTTGGTGGGAAACTTTACTTTTCATAACATTTGAAGCATTTTCAGGCTTACTGGACTTTTGAGGGGCGACCTTGGCTTGAACTTTAGACCTCAATAAATTCTTTGGTTTAGGAGCCTCCTTCTCAAATGGTTTCCTGCTGGTTATCATAGGCTTTGGTATCATGTCAATGTTCTTCTCAGTTGCCATTTTCTTCAGCGATGACTGAGTTATAGAACCTGAACTTTTCAACCTAGTAGAAAGGCTTTGCTTAGTCTTTACTTCCTTTCTCGCTGATCTGGTCTCGTTTTCTCGGCTGTCTTTTGCACCTTCCTGCTGGATATGCCTCTTCTCTGGAGTTTCTTTTGTTTCCAATCTTCTGCTTGTTTTACTGAAGTTCAAACCTCTATTGTTGGAGTCAATTATTTTTGAAGGTGAATCCTCTTTTGCTTTTGGTTTTTTGAGCATAGTTTCTCTGTTTGAGCTTCCCTCCTCCTGAAGCACCGGTGCAAACTTCTCTTCTGGTTGCAAGTACGGATCATGTCGAGGTTTTATGAGTACAATAGGTGGACTATTGTTAATTAACCTGCTTCCTGAAAAGAAATCACTTGATTGATAGGAATCAGGCTTAATCTCTTTGATGGAGTTGCTTTTGAGAAGCACTTTAAAATGCATGGTTTCAAGGACGTCCTTTAGTGACTTCTCTGGATCTTCTGTCCGGAGAGCATATTGAGGCCTTCTCACTTTCGGTGTATCAATTTCAAAAGCAGGTCGCTGTTGACTGAAAATCTTCTTATTCTCTGTATCTTTCTGGGAATTTGTCTTCCATGACTTTGGAGGCATTTCTTCTAGGCCCATAAGCTTTGCAATCAAACTCGGGCCTCTTGCCTTCTTCTCTTCAGCTGCTGACCAGATAGATGACTCCATGGAAGTAAAGTTGTCGGTTTGAACAGATGAAGATCGGCTTGAGCTTGTGGATGGGATATCTGAAGCTGAGTCCAGCGGATATCTTGAACTGAAGCATCTTTTTTCTTCAGCATTTATGTTTGGCAATAGATTTTGCCTAGCTAAGCTATCTCTAATCACTTCCCTAAGCTCCTCAATGCAATCTCTAGAAGAAACACCAGCTGAAAGGTGCGGATTCTGGATTGCCTTTCGGTAATTTCGCTCTTCAACTGAACTCAAATGCATTCCCTGAATCACTTGATCATTTCTCACCTTCTCAGATTTTTCCTTTTCTTTCTTCTTCAACCTAGCCAAATGAGATGCTTCTTGTAACTTCCCCAGCATGTGTAAAGAATCCTGTAATTCCAGAGCTCCTTTCAACAGATCCTTTGCTAGATCTTTTGAATGCCGGTCGCACCAAATCCCTCCGGACCATGAGTTGATCACCTGATTCAGCTTGTGAGCTCCTCTTGAAACCTCCAAGAGCTGACAGGAAGATGAGCTATGAAGTTCTTCCATGGGACCCTTAGACACTGTCTCTGCTCTTCCTGCCTTACTCGCCACACAAACATCCAATCTGTTCCGTGCTTTTCGGCCTTCATTCTTATGCTCCATCTTCCTTGAACCACTTTCAGACCTTCTAATCATTCCGGACTCTACGACTCCCTTCGGATCATCACACACAACAAATGATCTGTAAACAATTGATCTTAGGCTGTCTTGAGGCATATTCTGTTTATATCCGAAGCATTTTATAATGTGAGTCAGATGCTTACAAATACTAAAATATCAAATCTACCACTACTAAAATATTTCTCATGAGATGATATTCTTACAGACTTTTGATATTCTAATCAGATTCAAAGATTGGCCGAAACAGACAACAGCAACACTTGTTCAGCTCTGGTTCATTGAAAACAACATAAGCAAAAATCCTTAAATCAGTTGCTGCCGCCCCATTAAACAAAACCAAATGCCATTAAAAAACGGGAAAAAAAACAATGAAATTACATTTCCCTTTGGAATGTTTCAAACCTTAGCTACTATCCTCCAGAGATTTGTTAATCCAGATAGATCCTTAAATCTAGATTCGACCGTAAATAAAGATGAAAGACTTAACTTATATGATACCATTACATAATTGAAAAAAGGATATAAATTTAACAAAGTAAAAGCAAAAGTGTCATCTTTATATAAAGAGTAAAGAATCAGTTTTCCCCCCAAAACTTAATGGACAAAAACCTGAATTTAACAATTTCCTCTCATTTTCACCATTTTAAACCATCCCAGAAGAAGGCAAAAGGAAGATGACCCAGATGAGAAAAATGCATGCAAAAAGGGAAAAAAAAGAAGAAGAAGAAGAAGAAGCAGGAGCCAAGAATTTAAGAAGGGAATGCTGACCTTGTAGAAAGCTGAAAGTGAAAGTGCAGAGACTCAGATCCAAAGAGAAAACCAAAGCAGTGAGGAGCATTGACTTTGTTGTTAAAGCAATGAAGAAGGGAGTGGGTGTGAAACAAGAAGCGCCTTCAGTTTTTCTTACAAAACAAAGAAAAAAAAAAACAGCTTAATAGATTAGTTTAATTGGGGGAAATGAGATGGTTAAGGAGGAAGCTTAGCAAGCGGCGTGATTTCATGGCGGTGGGACTTATAGTTATAATTTGTCGTACGCGTGTTGCAGGAATAAAGGCAAAAAAAAAAAAAAAAAAAAAAAAGAGTAAAAAGGAAGGGAAAAATCTGTTGGAAAGCACGACGAGGGAAAGCACGGTAAACGCAAGTTTTGACAACTACCCCTCTCCTCTTCTTTAACATCATCTTTCTGTAACTGCTCTTCCCTTTTTATTAATTCCCTTTTGTTTAAATTCTGCTATTAATCCTTATACTTTTTAAAAGTTATGAATTTAATCATTATATTTTTCGAATTGGTTAATTTTAGTCTTAACCCAAAAGGTAGTAATTAATATTTTTTGATTAAATTTAATTACTAGTATTGTACTATGTGTACAATTGTAGATTTAGTTTATATTTTCCAATTTGATCATTCAAAGTCCTTATATTTTTCAAGTTTTAAAATTTTAGTCTGGGTGCAAATGATATGAGTTAATTCATTAACTATATTTTTAGTGGGTAATATGTGAAAATAATAAATTAATATTGTATTACACATGATAATATGTTGCAGAGCTTAACTGAATATATTTAACAAGTCTTGTTTCGTAAGAACTAATATTTTAAAATTTAAAAAAAGTATATAGATTAAATACAAAAAGTTTCAAAGTACAAGGACTAATAGAAGCATTTAACCTTTCTTTTTTATATTGCGATATGTTACAAGTTTTATTATTACTAAAATCCCGTTCGTGGGTGAAAATAAAATATTGTTCTTTTCAAAATATTTGTACATGTTAAATAAATTTAAATCTTAAAAATATTAAAAAAATAGATATTTGAAGTTAATGATTATTTTTATTTAAAAATAAGTTATTTTTTTAATTCGTGATATATGAATCAATTTATAATAATATAGATTATTTCAGTTATTTAGTAATATTTTTTTTAATTAGGTTTTTTGTTTAATGAATGCATTAAGTAGATTATTTAATATATAATTAGTTAAAATAAGAAAAAAAAGTTAGAAATCCATCGGCTAAGTAAATTATGGTAAGATTTTTTAAGAGAAATGAAAAAAAAGATAACAATTGAATATAGTAATAAGTTAGTGTAACAGAAGTTCAATTAAAAAAAAAAAAAAAAAAAATTATTTGTGTTTGGGGTTTAATGGTGCAAAGCCGCAAGGTTTGAAAAAAAGAAAACGTATGATGCTTGTGATGGATAGAAAAGACAAAAGAAGAATCAACTGTCTCATTATTCAATTATTTATAATTCAAATTCATAATCATGTGTTAATGCACGTCAAAATTGTCAATTAAAATAAAGAGTTTATTGGTATCAAAATTGTCAGTTAATTGGATGCAATTGCAAAATATGAGGGCCGAAAAAGAAGTTTAAAAAAAAAAAAAAGTAATATTTAGAGCTGAGAAGTTGAAATCTAGTCCCTGGATTTTGAGTAACCAAAACTATGGTTTACTTCTACCTAACATTATATTATATTCTATAGTCTATACCAAACACCAGTTTTTATTTCTCTTAGTTGAGTTGTGAAAAAACAAAGCAAATGGACCGCATTTCAACTTCTTTAAACTGGGAAAATTTTAAACAATGCAGCCCTTTTTTCTTTTTCTTTTCCATTTACCTCATTTTACTCTTTTTACAGTATTACAATAACGTTTAATGCATTCACAAGAGTCATGCTATGACTATACATATATGAAGGTATGGTGTTAATACTACTTTTGGTGGTGCCTATCATTAATGCAATTCAATCCTCACCATCGTTTTTGCTGCTGCTAACTGTATGTATGGTTATTCACCATTTCCTTCAACCCTCTTTTGCCCATTTGCATCTTGTTGGTTCCAAAAGACAAACCTAAAATTGAGTTAGCAGAAAAGGTATTGATTGGAGTGTTATGGGGGTAGAAAGACAAACCTATTTGTAAATATCTATAATAACCTTAAAATTCCAAACTACCCATGAAGTTAAAACTGAAGCCGAATTGCAATGATGAAAATACATGAAGACCAATTTGCGGACATTAATAAAAAGGTGACTGGGCGAAAGTCTCACAATTCGCTTTTCTTTCTAAATTTTTACTATTATATAATCACAATATACTCCTTCTGCTTCCTAAATTACACTCTATGTTCAACATATTAGATATAATAATATATTTATTTCTTAATATTAATATCTTTTTCATTTTTATTAAATTTGGCCTTTCATTTTTTTTTTAAAAAAAAAATTGAATTTGATCATCAATTTTTATAAAGAGTCAATTTGTTGTTTTTTTTTTTAAAACGAAAATACTAACTAAAATGTTGAAGATTTAAACATAGCAGCTCCCTTAACAATCCACGTGTACTTCATACTATTTTTTTATTTTTATTTTTAAATATTTTTATAATTTTTAAATTATTTGTTGATGTGATATATAAGACAAGTTGTACTATGTCAATATGAAGTTCATATACATTACTACATGAGTTATCATACCAATATTATTAAAAAAGTTAAATAATTTTGTCAACATTTCTGATAATAAAAAAGCAATTAGATTCTTTAAAAAAAAAAGTTAATAATCAAATTTAGGTAAAAAAAAAATAAAGATCAAATTGAAAGTATGTAAATATTAAAAGCTAAATGTAATAAATTAGGCATATTACTGTAGCATGCTATATATATATTTGTACAATTTAGAGTCAAAATCAAATTAGTGTGATAAATTATAAAAGATATGAAAATAATTAATATATAACATGCCAGCAAAAAAATCAAAATCTATACATAATAAATATTAAATTGTGATATATCTATTTCGTACACTCTTATCTTTTATCTTTAATATTATATTATATTAAAAATAATACGTTGAACACACAAAATTTCCTCTACAAATAGCTTAGATAAATTATTTAAAATATCTCATAAATTTAAATATATGATATAAATACATATTTTTCTTAAATTAAATAATACAAAATATAAACAAATTAACAATTGGATACTTTAATGATAATCTAATAATCAAATTTTAATTAATTGAATACTTTAAAAAACAAATTGGATATAAAAAGTAATGTGAAGAAACAAATGACTTAATAACCGATACCCATAAATCAAAATAACTGCTGCTCAATTCAAAATTAATGAGCAATTAGGGAGATTAGATGATTATATTTGGTTAAAAAATTAAATTAATATGTTTAATGTTTTTGGATGATTAATGATAATACTACAATATGCTATTTAAGTTATGAACTACAAATGATAGGAAGATTTGATGATATATTTTAAAGATTCTTATAGCTAGGTGAGACATCCTGTAATTAAAAATTAAATGAAATGAATATAAAGAATAAACAAAATATGAGTTTGAATATTGAAATTTGTTTGAATGATTAATGTAACTCTTGAATTATGTTGAGCCAATTTTTGGGGGGGCATTTTAAATTTGTGGTAATTAATTCACAATTAATTTTGAGCAGATTTGTTCATTAGTCGACATTTGACACACATAAAAGTGGCCGGTCGTCCCCTCGTCAAATAATGCATTCAAACTGTACCTTTGAAAGCTAATATATAAAATAAATACTTTAATTAAGGGAAATGTCGTGGTGCCTCCATTTTCATGCAAATTTTAGCTTATGAAGAGGGAGTTAAGTTAGTTAAATCAGTTTAAAAAGTTGTATGTTTTCCCGAACATTTTGCACCATTCCTCCATCTTACCATTTTTATTTATTGTTTTTAGACAAAAACCGTTGTTTAGACTTTATGTTTAATTTGTTAGAACCGACCCTCAAATTTATGTTTTCTGAAAATATGCACCGTACATTCTCTTCTTGTAAATACAGTAAACGCCATTAAACCACTTCAGCCTCTATTTATTCAACCTTCAAGAATCACATAAACCCTCTTTTTTTAGTTCATCTTTTTTTTTTTTTTTCTTCTTTTTTGTTTTTTTGTTGTTTAAACAACACAAAGAGGAGGAGAAGAAGAAGAAGAAGAAGAAGAAGCTTTGGATTGACAATATGATTCGAACATTAACACGTAGGTACACCCTTCGAACCTCCTCATCTTGCAACCGTACGAGAATGTCGTCTGATAATTCAGGAAAGTACCACCAGAATCTGATCCCAGATGCCAATGGTGATGATGATGGTATGGACATAAGAAATGAAGAACAATCAATGGTGCATCAAAATGTAGGAGCAGGAACTCCCCATCACGATCTGCAATCTGATATGGAAATGATGAAGGAAAGGTTTGCAAAGTTGCTCTTGGGTGAAGATATGTCTGGAGGAGGAAAAGGTGTTTATTCAGCTTTGGCTTTGTCAAATGCTGTCACTAATCTAGCAGGTAAATATTCCTGTATGTATGTATGTATGTATGTATGTATGTATGTATGTATGTATGTATGTATAATGGTGGCCAATTATATTGCAGCATCGATATTTGGAGAGAAAGGGAAATTAGAACCCTTGGCTCCGGAAAGGAAAGCAAGGTGGAGAAAAGAAATGGATTGGCTTTTATCTGTAACTGATCACATTGTTGAATTTGTTCCTTCACAACAGATATCTAAGGATGGTACCAATATGGAGGTACATACCATCATCATCTCTCAAAGAAATTGGGATCTTCGATTACAATTTCACCATTGCTAATTAACTCCCAACCATTTTGTTTCAACTCAACAGGTTATGGTCACGAGACAACGGAGCGATCTGCTTGCGAATATACCCGGCCTGCTCAAACTCGATGCGATTCTTATCGTCGGTATCTCTAATCCTTGCTAACCTGATGATGATAAAGAATAACAGTATATGATATGCTGCTGATCAAAAAGTATGTAATGAAAACAGGAGACTCTTGACAACTTTGGACAAGAACAAGAGTTTTGGTATGTGTCCAAAAATGAAAATCAAGACATGGACAACAGCAGCCAAAGGGATGACAAATGGTGGCATCCTATTGTTAAGGTTCCCGAAAATGGACTGTCGGAAACATCACGAAAACGGCTGCAATATCAAAAGGAGTCTGTAAACCAAGTGCTAAAAGCTGCAATGAACATCAATGCTCAAGTCTTATCTGAAATACAAATCCCAGAAAGTTACATTGATTCCCTCCCCAAGGTAAATAAATCAATGGAACTCTCCATAATAGACTAGAATGTTAACCTGTACTAAAGCAACAAATATGCATTTTTGACTTAGAATGGAAGAGAAAGCCTTGGAGATTCAATTTATAAAAGCATCACAGTGGATAGCTTTGATCCCTTACAATTTCTGTCAGCTATGGATTTCTCGACCGAACACAAAGTACTTGACTTCAAGAACAGGATTGAAGCCTCCATTTTGATTTGGAAAAGGAAGATGAACCAGAAAGATGGATGGAATCCATGGGGTTCGGGTATCAGTTCTGGGAAAAGGGAGCTGTTTGAAGTGAGGGCTGAGACTATCTTACTCCTACTCAAACAGCAATTCCCTGGAGTTCCACAATCTTCACTTGATATTTCAAAGATCCAAGAAAATAGGGTACAATAGCTTAACCTTCTCCTCAATTGTATTCCAGGTTTGATAAACTTAGTTTTAACTAGTGTGTGAACTTTCAATAGGATGTAGGGCTGGCTATCCAGGAGAGCTATTCTAGGGTATTGGAGAGCTTGGCTTTCTCAGTGATGTCAAGAATTGAGGATGTTCTTCATGCTGACTCCCTTACTCGAACACGAAGGTGCAGCGAGATTGATTGCTCCGGAGATACTGATACTCTCGGGATCAAGTGATCCAGACATCTGCATTAAGGTTGATAACGAGGAGAGTAACACGTTCAAACCATCATCACATGGTTCCACCCCCAACCAAGGTTCCTACCTAAAGAGGATTGAAAACTTGAACGGGCTAAGAAGTAGAGGAATGATCCAGATTGATTGATAAAAATGGTAAATTTGGAAGGAAGGTAACAAGAGGAATTACAAGGATAAGGAAGAAGAGGGAGAGAAATATGTAGAGTTAAACCAATGTATATATGAGTCAGCCCCATGTTGCAGGATTCCTTTGGGGCACTCACCTTTCTACACCTTACATCGTTCTTGCTTCACAACTTGGACAGGGAAGCCTTAAGATTGATGCTTTTTGAGATTGCATTCCGGCTCTAGGATTATAACATTTTTTTTTTTTTATAATCCGGACTGCAACCATTAGTTCAACTTCATTTTCTTATTTCTTTACATTTTTAACTACAAATATATCAACATTGATATCAAATGGAAAAATTGTTCAATCCATTGTCATCGGGCCTATAGATACAATATTTTAAAAACTTAAAAATAAATAAAAACAGTCACGTCACATTCATTTTTCTCAAACACCAGGAAATGAACAGTAACCCCTTCAGAAAAAAAAAACCTGCCCAACCAAAATCAAATAAAACTTCTTCACAAAAATATTGATACCAATTGCAAGCATGCCATTTACGATGAAGTTTAAAAGGACATGTAATGTATAACATTGAAATCGAAATATCAAAAATCTGGTTCCAATCCAGACCCAACAATTATTATGGAACATAATTTGTGCTTGAAAAGTTAAGAAGAAAACAGTCATGACATGGATGGGGCTAAAACCCAAAAGTACTTGCTACAGAACTTTGAAATTTGCTTTCTAACAGCCACGGGTCACTGCAGCATGTATAGCATCAGCAAGATGAGGCACAGTCTTGGAGCTAAGACCTGCCATACTAATCCTCCTGCATGCAATATAAAGAAGAAATTTTCATTTAATTTAGCATCACAATTAAAGTAGGCATTTACAGATGGATACCAGTAGGTATGACAGTCTTCAGAAATATCATCAACTATGCAAATGCAAATGAAGTTCAGGTTTAAGGTATACAGTAAATGAAACAGAAGAAGAGACTGCTACAACTCTAACTGTAAGCCATTAACACGGTGCCTGGGGTATGTGTGGGAGTAGGGGAGATGGAGAGTCGCTAAATTTGGAGGAAGAGATTACCAATCTATAACTAGAATAAGTGCTAAACTCGTTTTAGTAAGGTGCGGAAATAGCTCTATTCCTTTGCAATGCAAAAACAACTTCATTATACTCTCTTAATGTTGAATGAAAACTTTTAATCATATAAAACATTCATTGCATCCACGTCAAATGATCTTATTATGACTCATGCAAGAGTACTGAGAGCTGGAGGGGAAACCTCAAGGCATGATTTTCTAGCCTGGCACTAATTTTTCAGGACAAAATGCGGATTTTTGGTTATACAAAACAAAAGCCTTTCTTACACAACCATCTAGAAACCCCCAACCTTCCTCTCTCATCCCCAAAGTGTTTTTTTTTTTTTTTTTGGGGGAGTCAATACAAAAGGTTAAAAGAAAGAGATCTTTTTACCCATCAGATGTCATGTAGATGTGGTACTCCTTGGTCATGAAAGCAACTTGATCACTGTTCAATCCTGTGAAAGTAAACATTCCAATCTGCTTTATAATGTGACTCCAGTCACCTGGAGTACCTGTAAGAAAGAAGATAGAAACATGTTTAGTTTCTGCTTGATGGAGTACACCAAAGATCCATACAATAGTATAGAAAATTCAAGAAAAGAATATGCAAATTTCTTGTCAATAACATATACAACAGATTTTGACTGACTCTTACCTATCAAACTTACAGCTCAAACCTACCGGTTAACAAAAAAGGGGCACATATATGCATATACCATTAGAAGAAAGGATTAAGCAAAACCTTTAGCACTTAAAGCATCAAATAGTTGTTTCCGCATGCTAATAATTCGGTCTGCCATAGCTTTCAGTTCAATCTTCCACTCGTTATACATATCACTGTAAAAATAAAGAACAAGATTATAAATATATATATATATATAAGAACAATTTTAAAAGAGAAACTATATGCAATCCACAAGTGAATTTGCTTGACTTGAGTAATGATCTCATTCAAAGTCCAACAAAACATTCATAGATGAAAAATTAAATTGAAACAGAAGAATACATGTTTTCCTCCTCTAATTATTATCACATGATATGGGCAAGGATTACCAGTAATGAGATAAATTTAACACCAAGATAAATTTGTTGCAATCGTTTCATTTCTAAAAATTTACCAATCCTACTCGTTTCTCTGTCATCTAACAAGTTCAGGTAGTTTGGTCTGACACAGAACCCACCTATTTTTGAGGATAGTCATTGCAATTGAGGCACCATGAATTGGTGGATTGGAATACATAGGCCTAATCACAAGCTTCAACTGGCTCTCAACCCTGCTTGCAACATCAGCCGCCTTACAGACCTGTAAAATTATTATCATTATTATATGAAAGAGGCCTTAGGCATATAACGAAAGAAATCTACTCAGAGTTTATAAGCCCAGCATCTTACAATGCTGAGAGCACCAACACGCTCCCCATAAAGTCCCATGTTTTTTGCGTAACTTTGAGCTATAAAGCATTCCCCGCCATCTGCAACAAACATGCGAACAGGTTGTGCATCTGCATCTAAGCTACCACTTGCAAATCCCTGGATGTCAAAATTCAAGTGTTTGTAAAATAACATATCAAAACTTTAACAAAACATAAATGGAGGTCGTTGAACAGCACTAAGTTTATTCAACAACAGACGACTACCTGGTAAGCACTGTCAAAGAAAGGCAATAACCCTTTAGATCTCATCGACTGTCTGATCTGTTCCCATTGCTCAACAGTTGGATCAACACCAGTTGGATTATGAGCACAGGCATGAAGAAGCACCATAGCTCCAGCTGGTGCTGCGCCAAGATCTTCTAGCAAACCTGTTTCCCAAAAATTTTGCCGTTACTTTTATTAGCTTACCACAACCAAGATATTGGTTCCATAAACCATACAGAACTTGTTTAAAGGAACTTGAAACCAAAAGCAGGCAATAAAAAGGCAATGACATTTTTGCAGGAAGATTTATGGACGGTAGCCAAGATCTTTTATTGAATATGCTTTTTTTTTTTTCTTTTAAAAAAAAAAACTTTCCCTGTAATAAATGAATGTATCAATTTTATCTCCAAAAATTTCTTAAACTAATCAACTTATTAACAGCAGCAACCCATTCACTGCATGGCCTATTTACAGAAAACCATTATCTCAGACCTTGGAAATTAAGCCCACGAGTTGTTGGATCATAGTAGCGGTAATTCTTCACCGACAACCCTGCCATCGTGAAAACTTTCACATGGTTTCCCCATGATGGCTGTGGAATGTATATAGTACGCTGGAAAACAAAAGATGGGCAAAATAAATATCACTTGCTCTTCAAAATGATAACAGCTTACTAAAGCAAAAATTAAAAAACCAGTCAAATTTACTTGGTGGTAATGCTTTGCTAAAAACTCAGCTCCAACCCTCAAGGAACCGGTACCAGACAAGCACTGAGCAGTAGCCACTCTGTTCTCTTGAATAGCAGGACTACCCAAAAGCAACAAACAAAAAACATCCATTAAGAAATCAATAAAATACAACAGAAATGGGCAAGTAGACAAAAAGAATGGTTTCAACTAAACTAAAAGAAGGCACTTCCATTTTTTCTTCAATTTCTTCCTTTACCTGTCATCACCAAGAATGAGCTTAGCACTCAATTTATTGAACTCTGCGAGACCAAGAATAGGAAGATACTCCTTGACTCTCGACCTGAAAGTACATAAAACATGATCAATGAAACAACGCTAGCAAGGCATGAAGAATAGAACAGTTTGAAAAACTTACTGGTCATTAACAAGAAGCTGTTCTGCTTTTCGAACAACATTTAGAACCAGAGGTTTTCCTTCCTGTTGTTGTCACAAACAGATCAACTGAATCAACATTAAGTAGTAGAAGAAGAAGACTGATCAACTTTATTATTAAGATGATTCTTAAAGAAAACTTAAAAATACCTCAGTTCTGTAAGCACCAACACCTAAATTCAACTTGTTCGGGCTTGGATCCTTGTTATAAGCAACTGTCACCTGTTTGCTCAAATAAAACATTAAGAATTAAAAAAATAAAAGAATGAACGAATGAAACACCTATCAATCAATCAATCAATCAAACGAAGCTTCCTCTATTTATTTTCTAAAAGAAAAAAAAAACCGGAAAGCGAATCTAAAATGAGACTTCAAATATTCAATATTACAGCAAGAGGCAAATAAAAAAAAAAAAAAAAGAAGAAGAAGAAATTCTTCGGTACATTTGATCATAAAGCTCATGGTTAGCCGCGATCGAACACGTAATGATCCGATCAACGAAGATGATTGAATCAAACTTTAAATAAAGTATGAGTTACTGATTCAAAGAAAGGAGGATGATAAGTTACCCCAAGAATGGGATCTTCAGGAGCTTGAACAATGGAGGCAAACACAGAATCCATTGGGTTTGGAAAGACTCGTTTGGCTGGGGTTTTAGAGAGTGATCAAATAATCAGGGGGGTTTCAGATTCTGTTTTATAAGGCGAGAAAGGGGTAGGTTGATTTGTTGAAGCAGCGGGCGTCTTAAACACCGTGAACTATGGGCGCTTCTGCTTTTCCAAGTGCCTTTCACTACTTTCCACGGTTTTTTAATTTTGGACTATTCTTTTCTACCGTTACTTTTTTATGTTTTTTTTTATAAAAATACTAATTACGAAAATGTAACATATTTACGAAAATAATATATTTTCTATTATAAAATCAAGTGTCATCAATATGATTTCATACCGCACTTTTTTTTCATCCTGATTTTTATTTTTACTTTTTTTTTAGACAAACAAAACTACAATTAAATTACTTAATCATAAGAATAATCTGAATATTTGTTCCTATCAAGAAGAGCACGAGCTATCTTGGGTGGATCATCGAACACTTGCGGATGTCTTTTTTCGAGCAAAGCTTGTTTAGCTAAACAGTCTGCAACCTGATTTTGCTCCCTCGGAATCTATTGTATAAACCAATGATTCTCCTGAGACATAAGGTTGTGGTATAATTTTTAAATTTTATCTCTATTTTATAAAAATTAGAAGTGAGTCCATTTATTTTAATTTATCATAATTTAATCTTTATATGTTTTCGAATTTAAAAAGTTAGTCAAATTATTTACTACTATTAAACTCGATCATCAAATTACTTACCTCAAGATCAAACGTAATTAATAAAATCATCAATTCAACAATTTATATGTAGCAAATTAGATAAGAATCAATAGTTCAAGTTTATATGATAAATTAATTGTTGAATTGATGATTTTATTAATTTTTTTTCACATGAATTTAATGAACAATTAATCTTAAAGTAAATAATTTGATGATTGAGTTTAATAGTATTAAATAATTTAATTAACTTTTTAAATCCGAAACATACAAAGACCAAATTATAATAAATTAATATAAATAGACTAACTTCTAATTTTCATAAAATAGAAGTATGAAATTTAAAAATTAAACCATAATTACCCCAAATTTAAAAAAAAAAAAAAAAGAGTGAGGATGAAAAAGGGTGCCAACATTTTAATGTCACCCCTTTTAAAATTAAAAATATTTATTATTTTTATTATTTTATTCATTTTTATTAAAATATTTTTTATAAGTGATTTTACTTGATACATTAGCATATTTAATTTTATTATAAAAATATTATTTTTGTAAATAATTTACAACATGTCCCATTTTCGTAATTAATTTTTTTATATTATCTACATAAAAATTTATTTTTTATTTTTTAATTTATTTTTATCTATGTATTTCTACTATTATAATAATTTTATTAAGCAATGAATTTTTAATTTGTAAAATAGTTAAAGACTCACCTATTTTGTGAAGTAAGAAAATCATGGATTAGATTTTAAAAGATTATAATTTTTATCGTTCTAAATTTATCATTTCAAATTAAAATCGTATTTAATTTAATTTTTAAAATTTTTTTTTTATCGTTTTAGCAATATTTATTTACTTTCTTTTAAAATGTTTTAGTCACCTTTAAAAAAAAAAACGGTTTCAGTCGGTCTAAGAAATGCTGATGCGGCGACAGGCGTCCGGTTTTACGTGGATACATAACTGAAAACTGAATATTTAAATACTAAGGTTAATTTTTGCTATTAGGTCCTGTACTTTACAAACATTGTGAATTTAGTCTAATACTTTAATTTGACCAATTTTAATTTTTATACTTTTTTGAATTGGTCAATTTCAGTCCTTTTTTAAAAAAAAAATTTGAAATTTTAATCTTAATCCAAATAGTAGTAGTTAAATTCAATTACCAACCCTATACTACGCTTACAGTTATATATTCAGTCCATATTCTCTAATTGGATTATTCTAAGTTTCTATACTTTTTGAGTTTTAAATTTACAATTTTGATCCAAATGGCATTTATTAATCCATCAACTAGATTTTTAGTGAGTATTGTGGAAATAATAAACTAATGTAGCATCAAACATGTGTTTGCTACATCAGATTTTAAAAATAAGAAAACCTAACTTGGTGATTTAATTGTTATTGTCTGGTGAGGATTAAAATTTTAAAAGTAAAGATATGAAAATTAATCAACGACTAAATTCACTACTTTTGTAAAGTATAGAAATTAATAAAATAATAAATGTCATAGTAACTAATAATAATAATAATAGTAGTAGTAGGTAGTATAAATCATTTTAAATTTATATAATAAATAAAATTTAGAGTTTAAAATCTTTTCTGTATTGTAAAAACAATATTTTTAAATTGGGGTTCTTTTAATCTTTTTCTCTTTAATTAATGTATTTTATGCCATGTCAATGCTTTACATTGCACACGTAGTTATACTGTCTACATGGCACCCTCTATTCTTGATTTTCCCTTATAATCAAAACTTAAAACGATTGAGATGAGCTTAGTTTGAATTTTCACCCGAACAATTTTTATTGGCATTTTATCAAAATACAATTTCGAAAAAAAAAATGGAATTCCGTCAAATTATTAATTCAATCAATTACAAGTTTATTATAAAAACCCATGCATATTTGTTTAGTAAAATAAAAGCCATGCACCTTCTGATAGCAAAAGAAAAGCTACAGTAATTCTTTTCGTCTTTATTTATTTATTGAGAAGCCATAAATGCTATTAGATTAAGAATTAGAGGTGATAATAATCGGGTGGATTCTTAATAGAATTTTAGCTCTCTCTTTTAGATTTGAGTTAGGGTCGGTTTGAAAAATAAACTTAAAATTTTATCTAAATTCAACTTTTATAAAAATGTTAAAGCCTGAGCTCGGTCAGACTTACCTGTATTAATTTTTTATATTATTTTTTTATATAATTTTTTTTAAAGATATAATGCATCAAATACATAAATTGAAAATAAATTTAAAAATTATTTATACTTAAATAACTCTAAGATAGGTGCAACTTAGTAAGCAAATACCTCTAAAGTAGTAGCAAAATTAACAATAAAACAAGAGATACAATATCCAAACAAAAATAACAATATAATAGTAATACAATAGTGAAACGACATCAAAACAACAATAACAACAATAAAATATAGGTTTTTTCTTTTGTAAATTCGAGCTGAGTCAAGCTGGGTCTAGGCCAAAAAAAGCTTATCGTTTTTTTTTGTCTAAATCCATTTTTCGGTCCTAGATTTTTGCCCAAATAATTTTACTTTTCGAACGGACTTTCGGGTCGAATCGAGTAACCCAATTCATGATCAGATCTATCAAGAACACATGAAGTTATTAATAAATTAAATTAAAAACATAAACAAAATATTTATATCTAATAGAAAAGGTTTTGAATCCATTATTGTACACACAATTAGATAGATACAATTGGTAACCAAAATGATAATAGAAAATAAAATTTTTAATTAAAATAAATTTAACTGCCAATTTGATGAGAAAGAGGAAAATATCTTAGGTGTTGTTTGGAGTGTTATATTTAGGGGATGAAAGTAAACAAAATTGAAAAAGATAGTAATAATGAATGCATGAATGGCAACTTGCCACCTAGGCAATGATATAATGTCCACATAGATATAACACCCTTTCTTCTTCTTCTTTTTTTCGTTTTGGTATTAAGACCCAATTTAAGGCAAAAAGATTAAAACTACTCTCATTTGAGAATAAAAATTAAATGTGTATCCTGTTTTTTTACACATTTTTTAAGTGTACTTAATACTAATCTTAATTTACTATCGATACTAATAATTTTATCACGCATACGTAGGAATTATATATTTAAAACATAAATCTCACTATTAATTTATACAAATATATAATAAAATTATCTAACAATATATATATATATATATTAAAATTGCACATAAAAACTAAAAATTACTTTAGTTGAAGTGGTAAATAAAAAATTTTATATGTATGGTGTTATTTGTTTAAATCAGATAAGTTTTAATTTTTTTTATAAAAATATAAAAAAGTTAAAAACATTCATATAATCATATAATTTATTTTGCAAATAAAATATTTTTTTGAAAATTCTCTAACTCAATAAAGGGCTTTATAAATAATATAGATATAAAAAACATTTAAAATAAAGGGTAATATATATTTTTTTATTTCACAAGCAGTTTTAAAAAAATTGTCATGTATCTCTTTTTATATTAATATTATACTATGCCCCTATAGGATACTTGCCAACCTCCTAACCCTACTTGTGAAGCATAAAAACTCTACTGACAATATACCAAATATTATTCCAATAATAAAATGTATGACTTGAAACTAATCAATAATAACGCATTAAATATGTATGATATTAAAATGAAAAAAAATTAAATTGTGAGTAAAATTAAATTTAAACACATAAATAATATTAAAAATACTAAATTCACTACAATTATTTATCTTGATGTTGTCATCAATATTGAGTTAATGTTGAGTTGACTTGTGACATCAAGTCAATTAACAATATCATCAATATATACAATTGACGGAGGTAATAAAGTATGCATAATATAATTAAAATGAAATATAATTTCAAAATGTTGAAGAGATAACATTATTATCTGCCATGAAAAAGATTAGATGGGATGTGTCAATTTTATCCCGAGATTCTCAAGCTTCTGATTTTTATCCCGAGATTCTCGAATGTAAGGTTAAGATTTAGGGTTTTTAGGGTCAGTTTTAAAATACGTGCCGTGAGGGACGCGCTTAGTTAGAACAAAAACACATCATGCATGTAGTGTAATGCCCTAACTTTCTTATTTCGGTTTCTGTAAATTTTTACACAATTGTGTATTTGCTTTAGTGGTTAAGTGTTTTGGGTGTGAGTGAGAGGTCTTGGGTTCAAGTCCCATTTCTGTACAATTTTATAAACTTTTGGATCTAAGCCTTATCCTTGTTCAGTAGGCTTTTATAAAATTGTTTGTTACTCTATTTTAAAATGAGCTTGCTGGTTCGAGTGGTAAGCGGGTGTGTTGTGTTGGAGATCTTGTGTTCGAATCCTTATGCGAGCGTGAGTATTATTTTTGCTCGGTATAGAGTTTTGGTGGAATTCAAGTTCTGTAGTGGTTGAGATTGAGAGGTTAGTGGGAGAGATATGGGGGACTTGTATTAAAATTTTATTTTTTATTTTTTATTTTCAAAATCTCTCTCTCTTTCCAGAAATCTAACGTAAATTTTCTTTGGCTTTTCTCTGTTCTTTATTCCTCACCCTTTTTTTGTTACTTCCTTTATTTTGTTTTGATCCATCAACGAATCTCGTTATTTTGCTAATCTGTTTTCCTTCGATTGTTTGCGGTGAATCGTGAAGTACGGGGCTCCCCTCTCGTGGAATTGTAATCAAAATTGTTCGGAGTGTTGGGATTCTGGTGCTCTCGGGAATGTTTTTGCATCAAAACGATACCAGCAGTGTTCTCGAAAATGCAAAAAATACAGTTTCAAAAAAAGTCAACTGCTTACTGTCGATGCTACACGGGCGTATGGTCACCCGTGTGGATGGCCGTGTGCGAGATACGACCGTGTGTCTGACAAAGGTGCAGTCGTACGCAAGACATGGTCATGTGGTGGCCGTATGAGCCACATGGGCTAGGCCAAGTTGGGTGTGTGGGCCTACACGGGCAGTCCACACGAACGTGTAGGTTTTTGGGTCAGGTCGTGTGGACCACACGGGCATGTGGGCCCATGATTCTGAAATTTTCTCTAAGGTCGTACGGATCGCTTTGATCGACTATGGGCCTACTGTAGGATCGGTAAGGACTATTAAACCCTAATTTGTAATATATGATATTCTGATAGATTGATCTGAGTAGGATATTGAAGGTATGCCTGACTGTACTACTATACGTATATCTGTTATCTGTATATAAGCATGTTGGGCATGTGTGATCTGTTATATCTGTATCTGATTTCTGCATCTGTTATTGGGGTGGGATTTGTATATGAGGAAGAAGTGTTCTGAATGGCGATCATCGCCTATATTCTAGTAGCTTGGCTGCACCTTATCTAACAAGTGTCGTAATGGCACGATAAGGTGTGTAGGGATGGGTGAGTGTTTTTAACCCCACATGGTGTGATGGAATGGTCGGAGTTGATGTGTAGAGGATGGGGGTAGGATTCTGATTATCTGATCTGTATATCTGATTCTGTTGACTATATCTAAAATGGGCATGGGCCCGAATCTATATCTGATTGTATATGAGATAAACTGTATGTTTGTATGCTTAATTTTGTTGGGTTACACACTGAGCTTATGGAAACTCACATCCGTCTGTCTGTTCTATTCAAGTAATCCATAGAGTTAGGCGGATCTGTGTGACAGAGACTCAGTAGTGACCACTCGACCGTAAACTGCTTAAAATTATTATTTTATGATTTTATTTAAGATTTTTGGTTTTCAATTGAGAGTCTGTAATTTATGGGACTCTTTGGACTGTATGGACTCTTAACTGTTGGTTTGGTTTCATTTCTTGATAATTGCATGCTTCGACAAAACATTTTCTCCAAAAACGACGGTTATACGCAAACAAAGGTTTTTCTAAAAACTCGACTGCATTTTTCAAATTATAACGGTTTTAAGGCTTCCACTGTAATAAGTTTTGACAAATAAACTAACTAATGAGTGTCTTCAGTAAATTATGAATGTATGTGAACTATGAAATGTTAATGGATTATCAAGTCAACACTGTTTTTCAAAACCCATTCCTTGTGACATCACCAGTTTCGGCCATAACGTTTAGGCCGGGTTTGGAATATTACGTGTAGGATGTATCCAAATATTTTACATTTTAAAATAAAATAAAACTTATATTTTTAAACAATTTTTGAAATAAAATATTGTTTGATAGTGACCCAAATATTTTACTAATAATAGAAAGAGGACGTGTTCATCAAATAAGTTATCTAGTTATCAAAATATTATGCTTACACATAATATTGTTTCATAATTTTTTAGAATATCTTATTTATACTATCATTTAAACTCATGAGTCAATCAGGTATTAATTCGGTTAAAGGAATTACAAAAATATTATTTCGTAATCAAAATAAATTATACTATTTAAAGGTGCTTTAATATTTTTTTTTAAATCAATAAAAATATGTATATGATAAGATTCGAACCTACATTAAGTACATTAGTAAAACTTTCAATTTATAGTTGAACTAAAATTTTAATTTTAATTTTATAAATTTATATTTTAATACGGATGAATTATATATATCTAATTATTTGTAATAAAAAAATTTAAATTTATATAATTGGTTTCGTCAAAGAAATCTAATATAAGTAGCAAAAAAAATATGAATTATTTATTGAAAGATGATTTTGACATTTTGATGAAGTGATATTATTTCTTTTGTTTAGTGTGGGTATGAATCTATTGGATGCATTTATTATTTGTCTAAATGATTTCATCAATTGTTTTAATTAATATTAGGCCTATATGACTGTCAAAAGAAAGTTAGGCCTACACCCAAAATTTACCTTCAAGCTCTATTACTTTTTATTATTATTAAAAGTGGTATTTAAATTTTAGCTGGAATAACTTTTTTCTGTTTTAAAATGTAATATGTGGAAAAGAAATAAAATAAAATTTCTTTTTTCTTCCTTCACCTTCCCCACGTTTCATCTTCTTCCTCGTCAAAATGAAATTCTTTTAATTAGTGCCTTTTGTTTTATAAAACCCAATCCCCAAAAAGAGATGACTGGTTTTCTGAAACCTCAAACGCAATCTCCACCACTATCATCGCTATTGTTTTATGATATGGAATGAAGATAAATAATGGTCATATTTTTCAATCTCTGCTACATTTCTGTTTACCTTTGGTTTAATTCTTATTAGAACAATGTGTTTTAGTAGTCATGATGTTTAGTTTAAACGGTGTGAATTGGGTAGCTGTTACTGACAACGACAGCCTGTTATTTCTAAATCATTTTCTGCTTTTATTTACACCCATCAGCATGAGGAGTAGATGGCTATGAAAATACGTATATTATTTTTCTTCTTCATCCTTCTTCTTTAAACTCTCTCTTTCTCTGCACTTTTTCTACTTGAATATTCGATCGTATTAAAGGTATCAGAGACAACCGATCCTCATGGCCACCGATGGAGTTACCACACATCAACAAAAGGAAATGGGGTTACTACAGCAGGAGCTGTCTCAGCTCAGGAAAGAGTTTACTCAGTTGCTTGCCAAACTCGACTTTCGCTTTAAAGATTTTCGTGATGAGTTCAAAGGTAAGCTTCGATCGGAGCTTCACTCTTTTTTTGCTCAGTATTTGAATCAAGTTCCAAATACAAACGGTAGTGGATCGTCAGCACGTGGTAAGGGAATTTTAGAGACACAACCTCTTGGTTTTCCACTTAAGAAGAGTTTGGTTATGTCCCCTATTACTGATTTAGCGCATTTGGGTCTTCATTCTCGGGCCATATCAATGGAGCTTGCGAGTCGTCATATTCAGTGGGGTTGTCCTCAATTCAATGGGGAATATTTTTGGGGGTGGTAGTCTAAACTCGAACAATTCTTTGAGGTTGAGAATGTGGAGGACCATGCCAAAGTCAAGATGATCATGCTTAGAAGGTAAAGCACTTGATTTGCATCACTTCTTCCGTTCAAAGGCACGGGTGTCTCCACCAATTTACTTAGGATCTATACTCGCAGGGCTTGAAAGATCGTTTCAGTATTACCATGTGATTGGATCCTATGACAGAATTGGTGGCTCTTAAACAGGTTAGTACAGTGGAGCTTTATCATGATACTTTTGTAAGTCTCCTTAATTGACTGCGTTTACATGAGAGTTACGCCTTAAGCATCTTCATTTATAATCTTAAGCCTGAGATTGAGCAGTACTTACGATTATTTAAGCCTACTACTATAGTACAAGGGTATAAACTTGCTCTTGAAATGGAAGTTATTGTTGGAAGCAATCCTAAAAAAATAACTTTTCTGGGAGGCACTTCTGGATACGCGAGGTCACTATTTTTTGCTAAAAAAGGATAGGGTTCCAGTACTGTTGGTAGTTTTTTGCCCTTAGGAGCTCGTCCTGCTACGTCCCAGGGTCATAAGCTTCCTACCAAAGCCCTCTCCCAAGCTGAGATGGACTAGAGGAGAAGAAAATGACTGTGTTTTTTTGTGTGTGCTGCCAAATATACACCAGAGCACAAATGCAATCGATCTTAGTTGTACCAACTTGTGATAGCCCCTCACCAGGACACAAAAATGATAACCAGAGTCCAACCTTCGAGGAATTTCAAGATTTTCTTGATAAACTAGATACAATGGAAGTTGAAGGTGATACCGTCGCACCAATTTTATCCTTACACGCTTTGCATGGATCTCAGGGTCACAATACCATGCGTTTGTTTGCCACAATTGGTTTCACTACAATAATCACTTTAGTGGATTCCGGTAGCACCTATAATTTCTTGGATTCTATCTTAGTCAAAAAGTTGAACCTTCCAGTTGACCAATTTTGTTACTTGAGAGTAACGGTAGCTAATGGGGCTCAACTATAAACACAAAGGGCTATGTCGAGTTATAATATGGCAGGCACAATGGTGTACTTTCTCTACTGACTTCTTGGTCTTTCTAGTCAAAGGGTGTGACTTGGTTCTTGGCGTTCAGTGGTTGTCTCCCAGCTCAATTGTTTGGAATGTTTCATCTTTGCTCATGCAGTTTGATTATTTGGGCAAATCCTGCACTCTTCGAGGCATACACCCTGGCAGTTTTAATATCTTGACTACACCACAACTATTGAAGTGTGTTACAATGATAGAACATGGCCATTGGCCTATGTTATTCACAACCAATCATCAAACAACTTTAGCAATGCCTTCATCAGGATATAGAGTTGCTCCTTGCAAAATTTGATGATGTCTTTCAACTCCCAAAAGGGTTGCCCCATTCCAGAACGCAAGATCATTGCATTCTTCTGCAAGACGAGGCTCAAGTAATTAAAGTTAGGCCTTACTAGTACCCTGCTGTCCAAAAACTGAGATTGAAAAGTTGGTCATCGAAATGTTACAAACCGGGATCATTCGCAATAGTAACAGTCATTTCTCAACTATCATTGTCGTGGTTAAGAAGAAAGACAGTAGTTGGCCACTGTGTGTGGACTATCGACAACTCAATCGATTGACCATCAAAGATAAGTTTCCAATTTTGGTTAGTGAGGAGCTTTTGGACGAGTTGGGGCAAGCTACTTTGTAATACCCCGAAAATTTTTACAGTAAAATATTATCCGTAATATAGTAAAATAAGAAAATAAAGTGACAAAAAGGGTAATTTTGAGTTATGTCAATATTGAGAAGTATATTATGATATATTAATTCAAGAAAGGACTAAATTGTAAAAGTGAGAAAAGTTTTGTTGCACAAGAATAAATACTTAAAATTTGAGGGGTTAAAGTATAAATATGAAAAAGTTAAAGGACCAATAGTGTAAATATTTTAAGAGTGGAATGATCTAGAAACTAAGGAAAATGGATGGATTAGGACCAAATTGAATAGGTGAAGAACTATGAGGGACTAAATTGCAATTTTATCAAATTAAATGATGACTCAATGGTGGAATTTTAAAAGATAATAAAGGGCAAAATGGTCAATTGGAAGAGAGAGAAATCTAGAAAGTAATGATGATGTTGATATTTTATGATTATTTAATTAGATATATATTATTTTAATAAGATATTTTATTATTTTATTATTATTTCATTATTATTTTATTATTATTTATTTAGTATAAAAGGAAGGAAGGATAAAGAATTATCATCACCTTTCCTTTCCCATGCAAACCCACGTATAAGAAGAAGAAGAAAAGAAGTTTTCTTTCTTTACAATTTAGTCCTTCTACTAAAAATTTATTATTTTTACGTAAAAATTGAAAGAATTTCCATAGCCATCAAGAGAGAAAGATAGCAAGGAGATGATGGGGAGCAAGAATATCAAGTTGGATTCAAGAAATAGAAGCTGGAGGAGAGAGAAAAATCAAGTTAAAGATTGAAGTCAATAAGAAAAGGTAAGTACATCAAGATTTCAATATGTTTTTAAGTTTGTTATTATTGACAAAGCATGGAAATAATGTTATAGTAGAGTTTTCTTACATAAGGTCCTATGTTCTTGATATGTTAGTGAAGAGAAAATAAGATAAAGTGATGAGAAATGGTGTAGAAAAAGAAAATAAGGGTGTTATAACATGGTAATTAATATCTTGTACCAAAACAGTTTTGGACAGCAGCAGTAGTCTAACTTTGAAAAATCATAAAAAATTTTATAAATCGAATTATAGGATGAATAAAGTATGAAATTAAATCTTATTGAGTCTAGTTTTTTATAGAAGAAATTATGTAAGCAATGGAATTGTAAATCATGAGATATAATCAATTTTGTGAGACAAGGTCAGAATGATTTTGGGTTCCCCTGTTCTGACTTTTGAAAATAATCAAAAATTGAATAAAAATAATTATGGACTTAAATTTATATGTTTAGAATCTTGAATGAGTCTATTTTCAATAGAAATAAACGGGAACATCATTCGAATTCTGTACGAGGAGATAATTAATTTTTAGTGAAGAAGGGTCAGGACTGTCAGACAGCAGAACAGGGGTAAATTTAAAAAATAAACTGTACTTATTGGCTAAACAAAAAATTCTAAAAATTTTATGGTAAGAATATATATGAGTCTAGTTTTAGGGAAAATTAGCGTATCTTAATTTGGAGTTCTATAGCTCCAGATATAAATAATTTAGTGACTATGACACAGATGGACTGCTTGAATATTCATAAAAGTAAATAATAAAAATTATAGATAATATTACTTACAAGTGTGTTAAATACATTAAGGATGTGGAATGGAGAGGAGGAGGAGGAAAATATGTATGAATATTCATCTAACATGGCTAATTTGCATGTTTTAGGCTCAGGGACTAAATTGAATAAAAGTAAAACTTTATGGGTAATTTTGTAAAAATATTAGAAATGACCAAATTGCATGAAATGAACTATTTTATTATTTAAATTACAAAATTGAATGAAATTATTAATTTAGTTCAAGATTGGGGGAAAACATGTTTTTAGGGATTAAATTGAAAAGTGTTGAAATTATGGAAAATTCTGATATTTTATAGAAATCATGGACTGTTATCAATATATATGAGAATAATAGCTGGAAATAAGGATTAAATTGCAAGAATTTTATTTTCCTGACCCTAAGGATGAAATCGTCATTAAACAAAAGTTTAGGGGCAAAATGGTAATTTTGTCTAGAGCATTAATTAAATACATTAGAATATGAAATGAATGAAAATGATGATCAAATTTATTTATAAAGATTCGGACGACTCAAATAAGAGATTTGATCGTGGAAAAGAAAAGATATCGGATTAATAAAATTATAAACACAAACAAGTAATGAGGTAAGTTCATGTAACTTGAATTATATTCTTAAATGCTTGAAATGCATGTTTTTTATATGAATATGATTTGAATGTTCATTATATGAAAATTTATGAAATACTGACATATTGATAAAAAGGGGAAGAAATCCCGGTTGAATGAAAGGAAAATTCGATGGATCTTTGAAAAGGAATTGACGATAAAAAGGATCTAGCCCGGACGAGTGATCCTATCCTGATATAGCCCTGTAACACCCCTAACCCATATCCGCTGCCAGAACAGGGTTTCGGAGCATTACTACCATTTACAGATCACTAAAAAAAAAATTTAAATACTTACCGATTCAATGCATCATATAAATAAATATATTACCATTCAATCAACAGTTTGACACTTGTATAAGCATCAAACAGCAACATTGTTAGTATACTTGCACATATTTCATATAAATTTAACATTGATATATCTATTTTCTCGACGTATCGCACTTGAGTTTAATAATAGTCTCAACTTACATAATTTCCTTGTATCAATATATCAAAGATAATCATATATGTACATGTCATGAAACATATCATGCTCTTACCGTTTCTTCATAAGCATATATCATTCATTTCATTATTTCAATATTTCATGCTCCATCATTTCCATATATTTTATGTATATTTATTCTAGAAATAGCTTATATCAAACTTAACATAAATTATATTCCATGTACTTATACTTATTTCTTTTATCTATCTTCATAATTATTTCATACAACTATTTTGTACATATATTTCCATATGACCAGTTCTTGTAAACATTTCACACGACTATTTCATATAACCATTCGTCATCTAATACATATTACCTGAATATCAATTGTTCAATAGATGTCATCGCGTCTCCCATCCACGATCTTATTTATCTTTGACATGATGCCATAGTGTCTTTCAACTATGGTCTTACTCATTTTTTTTTGTCATGTTGCCATGGTATCTTTCAACCATGGTCTTATTCATTTCATGTCACGCTGCCATAGTATCTTTCAACCATGGTCTTATTCATTTTCTATCACGTTGCCATGGTATCTTTCAACCATGGTCTTACACATTTCATATCGAGAGCACACTCCCGCGAACCTCATCCTTACGGTGGGATTACGGTCCGAGGCTAAATCACAGTAATATAAACTCATAGAGTATTGTCGGGATTACGGTCGGGCTAAATCGCAGCGACAATTACTCTAATGAGCTTGGATCTAAATTACCAGTCCGAGGCTAAATTCAGACCTAATTGGATTACCCGTCGGGGGCTAAATCCATTTTCCACATATTCTTTGGGAGGGCTATATCGGGTAGGATCACCCCGTCGGGCTAGATCCTTTTTTCCGTCAATTCCTTTTCGAGAGATCCATCGAATTTTCCTTTCATTCAATCGGGATTTCTTCCCATTTTATCAAATACATCAATGTTTCATAAATTTCCATACAATGAACATTCGAATCATATTCACATCAATAACATACATTTAAAGCATTTAAGAATATAATTCAAGTTACACGAACTTACCTCATTGCTTATTTGTGTGTATAATTTCATTAATCCGATATCTTTTCTTTTCCACGATCAAGTCTCATATTTGAGTCATCCGGATCTTTATAAATAAATTTGATAATCATTTTCATTCATTTCATATTCTAATGCATTTAATTAATGATCTAGGAAAAATTACCATTTTGCCCCTAAACTTTTAATTAATGACGATTTTATCCTTAGGGTTAGGAAAATAAAATTCTTGCAATTTAATCCTTATTTCCGGCTATTATTCTCATACATATTGATAACAATCCATGAATTCTATAAAATATCGAATTTTCCATAATTTCAACACATTTCAATTTAATCCCTAAAACATGTTTTCCCTATCTTGAACTAAATTAATAATTTCATTCAATTTTGTAATTTAAATAATAAAATTAATCCATTTCATGCAATTTGGTCATTTCTGACTTTTACAAAATTTTCCATAAAGTTTTACTTTTATTCAATTTAGTCCTGAGCCTAAAATATGCAAATTAGCCATGCTAGATGAATATTCATACATGTTTTTCCTCCTCCTCCTCTCCATTCCACATCCTTAATGTAGATAACACACTTGTAAGTAACATTATCCATAATTTTTATTATTTACTTTTATGAATATTCAAGCTGTCTATCTGCATCATAGTCACTAAATTATTTATATCTGGAGCTATAGAACTCAAAATTAAGATCCGCTAATTTTCCCTGAAACTAGACTCATATATCTTATTACCATAAAATTTTTAGAATTTTTGGTTTAGCCAATAAGTACAGTTTATTCTTTAAAGTTACCCCTGTTCTGCCATCTGACAGTTCTCGCCCTTCTTCACTAAAAATTAATTACCTCCTCATACAGAATTCGAATGATGTTCCCGTTTGTTTCTATTGAAAATAGACTCATTAAAGATTCTAAAAATATAAATTTAAGTCTCTAATTATTTCTATCCAATTTTTGATGATTTTCCAAAGTCAGAACAGGGGAACCCGAATTCATTCTGACCTTGTCTTACAAAATTCATTATATCTCATGATTTACAAATCCATTACTTACACCGTTTCTTCTATAAGAAACTAGACTCAATAAGCTTTAATATCATGTTTTATTCATCCTATAATTCAATTTCTAAAATTTTTGGTGATTTTTCAAAGTTAGAATACTGCTGCTGTCTAGAACTGTTTTAGTGCAAGATATTAATTACCATGTTGTAACACCCTTATTTTCTTTTTCTACATCATTTCTCATCACTTTCTCTTATTTTCTCTTCACTAACATATCAAGAACATAGGACCTTATGTAAGAAAGCTCTACTATAACATTATTTCCATGCTTTGTTAATAATAACAAACTTAAAAACATATTGAAATCTTGATGTACTTACCTTTTCTTATTGACTTCAATCTTTAACTTGATTTTTCTCTCTCCTCCAGCTTCAATTTCTTGAATCCAACTTGATATTCTTGCTCCCCATCATCTCCTTGTTATCTTTCTCTCTTAGTAGCTATGGAAATTCTTTTGATTTCTAGGTGAAAATGGTGAATTTTTAGTGGAAGGACCAAATTGTAAAGAAAACAAAATTTCTTTCTTTTCCTTCTCTTCTAACGTTGGTTGCATGAGAAATGAAATGTGTTGTTAATTCTTCATCTTCCTTCCTTTTATATTAAATAAATAATAATATAATAATAATAAACATCTCATAAAAATATTAATAAAATAATATTTATCTAATTAATTAATTTAAAATATCATCAACATAATCATTACATTCTAGAATTCTCTCTCTTACTAATTGACCATTTTACCCTTCATGATCTTTTAGAATTCCATCCTTGAGTCATCACTTAATTTGGTAAAATTGCGATTTAGTCCCTCATAATTTTTTTACCTATTCAATTTGGTCCTAATTCATCAATTTTTCTTGGTTTCTAGATCATTCCACCCTTAAAATATTTGCACTATTAGTCCTTCAACTTTTTTATATTTACACTTCAGCCCTTTAAATTTTGAGTATTTACTCTTGTGCAACAAGACTTTTCTCATCTTTGCAATTTAGTCCTTTCTTGAATTAATATATCATAATATACTTCTCAATATTGACATAACTCAAAAATTCCCTTTTTGTCACTTTATTTCCTTATTTTACTATATCACGGATAATATTTTACTGTAAAAATTTTCGGGGTATTACAAGCCCTCCCGAAGAATATGTGGAAAATGGATTTAGCCCGGATGGGTAATCCGAATTAGGGTCTGAATTTAGCCTGGACTGGTAATTCAGATCCAAGCTCATTAGACTAATTGTTGTTGTTGGGATTTAGCTTCGAATTTGGTAATCCCATTGTAAGGATGAGGTTCGCGGGAGTGTGCTCTCTGATATGAAATGTGTAAGACCATGGTTGAAAGATACCATGGTAACCTGATATGAAATGTGTAAGACCATGGTTGAAAGATACCATGGCAACGTGATATGAAATGAATAAGACCATGGTTGAAAGATACCATGGCAGCGTGACATGAAATGAATAAGACTATGGTTGAAAGATACCATGGCAACATGACAGAAAATGAGTAAGACCATAGTTGAAAGACACTATGGCATCATGTCGAAGACAAATAAGACTGTGGATGGGAGACGCTATGACATCTATTGAACAATTGATATTCAGGTAATATGTATCGGATGACGAATGGTTATATGAAATGGTTGTGTGAAATGTTTACAAGAACTGGTCATATAGAAATATATGTACAAAATAGTTGTATGAAATAATTATGAAGATAGATAAACGAAATAAGAATAAGTACATAGAATATAATTTATGTTAAGTTTGATATAAACTTTACCGGAATAAATATACATAAAATATATGGAAATGATGGAGCACAAAATATTGATATAATGAAATGATTGATATACACTTATGAAGAAACGATAAGAGAATGATATGTTTCATAACATGTGCATATATGATTATCTTTGATATGTTGATTCAAGGAAATTATGTAAGTAAGGACAATTATTAAACTCAAGTGTGACAATTATTAAACTCAAGTGTGACAATTATTAAACTCAAGTGTGACATGTCGAGAAAATAAGTATATCAATGTTGAATTTAGATGAAATATGTGCAAGTATACTAACAATGATGTTGTTTGGGGCTTAGACAAGTGTCAAGCTATTGATTGAATGGTAACATGTTTAATTATAAGAAGCATTGAAATGGTAAGTACTTAGATGAAAATAAAAGTTAAGATTTTGCGAAATTTTTTATGATTTTGATTTAATTCTAGTTGGTTTTTAATGTATGTTTGAGGCTTCGAGGTCCCAATAGAGAGACGTTATGATTATCTTTAAAATATGAATAATAAATGACTCAGAATTATATGAAAATGTTCAGTAAACTTCGGTAATGCCTCGTACCTATTCCGGTAATGAATACGAGTAAGGGGTGTTACATACTTACTTCTCCAAACTGGATTTGCATTCAAGGTATTACCAAATTAGAATGTGGGAAGGAGATGTCCACAAAACAACTTTTAGGACTCATGAGGGCCACTATGAATTCCTTGTTGTAACACCCCCTAACCCCGAACCGTTGCCGGAACAGGGTTACAAACATTATCGGACATATCAGACAACTTACGAATAATTCACAAATAAGATAGCATTCATAGTATAATTTAATAACTAAGTCCCTATAATGAACTCTTGAAGTCTAAAACATGTATTAAAAGTGAAACGAGACTCGTTCAAGTACTCCATAATTTTTTTTATTTTTTTATTTTTTTCATAAATTTCGACAACAATTCTGCTTATTTTTACATAAAACCCCCTGCAATTAAAACCGTACTCATTTCAAACATAACAAATTCAACCAATTCATTTCACATACTCATTTTCTATTCTAAATACTTTCTAATCAAACTCAATCAATAAAATATCAATTTAAATTTATCAATGTACTAATTAAATTGAAATGGATAAACTTCTTTCATTATAATTCTTAGACTTGTAATACTAACATTTTTAACCATTTATATTCAAAACATAATAACATTTATACACATCCTATGTACATGCCACATTACCAAAAGAAAATATACATCACCAAAAGTTTGCTGAAGTCGGGTCGGCTTTGGATCTTTGGTTCAAGATGCTTGACTTCTACAACCTGCGCACGGAAACAACCGTACGCTGAGTATGCATATACTCAGTGGTATCACTATAATTCAATTTATAATTAAATACATTAAATCACACACAGACTTTTACATTACAATTATCATCACTTAATGAACAATTCAATCTTTTTATGTTATCATTTGATTATATATATACCATTCTTATTTCTTTATTTCAATTCTCACCTTTCAGATATGCCATATAATTCAAATTTAGTTTTATTAGTAAATTTATTTCATTTGTCCATATTAACTTGACTCGGACTTGGCGGATATACGGATTCCAACCAACACACCAGTACGGCACATTGTACCTTAATGGTACACGATTACCTAAGCGATGTCGATGCGTGTAGCGATACTTGAGAATGATATTCAACACACAAAGTGCTGAATCCGTAGCAATAACGGTAACAGTAGCAGTAGTCGGCACATAAGTGCCTGATCAGTAAGCCGGCAAAAACCCGTACTCTTTCATATCCTATGGCATGCCAACTATACTGACTAGCCCGACTAGTTAATAGGGTATTTAATTCATATTTCAGTATAATTTCCATCTCAGTTTAGTATCAATTATAATTCCTTATTTCAATCAGTTTCACAGTATTGCAGTAATTCATTACTTCAGTATTTTCACAGTTCAATGCAGTACACATAACAATATTGAGAACTTCACAATTCAATTCGAAGACTCAAAACAATATTGATATTCCATAATTGATTCGAGATCGACTCAATTTTGATTGCCCAATCATAAATTTATCATTTTACTAAACACTTACCTTAAAATACTTACCACACATAATTAGTAAATTAAACACATAATAATGATAAAGTTTGAATTATACTAATACAAACCACAATTCTCTTCGGATTTAATCCTCGACGAACTTTTCTTTTCCTTTTTGGGCCAATGCTTCAGGCTCGATATTAGCTACGAACAATTAAAATAATTTCACAATCACTAACACAACACAATTTAATTGCTGAAATTTTTATCTAACTTTTACTTTAATTCCAATTTAATCCTAACTAAACCTATATATTATTCTTTCTCAATTCATACCTTTTTGCTACTCAATTTCTTGCCAAACTCACATTTAACTATTTAATTTTATCATATTTTTATAATTTTGAATTTATTTCAATTTAATCCCTAAAACTCAAAACTTATAGCTTAGTTTACAATTCAATCCTTTATTCAATTCCAATAAAAATTTCTATCAAATAAACCCCCAATTCCATCATTTGTTCAACATAAACCCTACTAAAAAATCTACTAACTTTTAAAATTTCAACTTAAATCCAAGCGTATTTCACTCTAGGATTCCAAAAACATCAAATTTATAAGAAAAAGACTTGATTAAACTTACCAATTAAACTTCAAGCTTTAAAACCCTAATTTTCCCTTTCTTCTTTCTTTCCTTTTTCTTTCCTGCTCTGTTTCAAAATGGCCTCTGTTACTTTTTACTTTATTTCTTTTGTTTTATGTTTTCTTTTCTTTTTATTTCATTTACTTTATTTTATATTTAAGTTAATTAACAATTATAAAATATCTATTTTAATAACAAATAATTAATACATTTGTACCATATCATAACCTTACATTTATCTTAATCTAACTAATTTATCAAATAAAAAATCTTATAATTTAATAATTTAATTAATAAATATCTTTTACTTAAAATTTAAGAAAATATATATACAATTATATTACAAATGTACGAATACATATATTACACATGTATTTTATCATATCCATACAATCGATATATTTTGATTTATTTAATAATATAATATCATTATAATTTAATTATCATAAATTCATATGATATAAATTATATTTAAATATCATTAATTATATAATTAAAACAAATAAAATCTTAGGTTTTATTTCCTTTATGTCGCTTCAACTATGCTAAATGGCTTAATTGTCATTTTAGCTCTTTTTACTCTCTTTTAATCTATAATTAGACTTTCACTCTTTATTCAATTTGATCTTTTTTCCTAATTACTTTAAATTAAGCTAAATTCACTAAA
This sequence comes from Gossypium longicalyx, assembly GCA_025698465.1. Taxonomy (NCBI): domain Eukaryota; kingdom Viridiplantae; phylum Streptophyta; class Magnoliopsida; order Malvales; family Malvaceae; genus Gossypium; species Gossypium longicalyx. The sequence goes on from CM047000.1 coordinate 13,733,450, forward strand.
TAAAAATCTAATTAAACACACTATTAGACTCATAATTACTCTTAATAATTATTTACTAACTAGGTTTACCACGAATTTTGGGTCATTACACTTGTCATGCCCTTTGGGCTAACAAACGCTCCCTCCAACTTTTAATCTTTGATGAACTGAGTCTTCAAACATCTTTTGAGGAAGTCCGTGCTTATCTTCTTTGACGATATACTCGTATACTCCACTACTTGATCTCAACATATAGTTTATTTGAAAGAAGTCTTGGAACTCTTATGGCAACATCAACTTTTTGCCAAAAAAGGGAAATGCAACTTTGGCACCACCCAAGTCGAATACTTGGGACATATCATCCCAGCTGGTTCGATTTATATGGATCCTACCAAGGTTGATGGGGTACGTAATTGGCCAACTTCTCGTTTGATTAAAGACATGAGAGGATTTTTGGGACTCTCAGGTTATTACCGAAGATTCATTCGATAGTATGGTGTGATAGCCAAACTTCTCACTACTCTTCTAAAGAAAGAGGTTCCTTGGAATTGGTCTCACGATGCTCAGGTTGCATTTAAGCAACTCAAATAGGTTGTTTGCCAAGATCCTGTCCTTTCCAAATTTTTAGGAGGAATTTACTGTTGAGACTGATGCATGTGGCCAAGGATTGAGAGTCGTCTTACATCAAAAAGGGAGACTTATTGCCTTTTTCAGTAAAGGTTTAGGAATTCGCCATCAAACCTTGTCGATCTATGACAAGGAAATGTTTGTGGTTTTTTTTATTGGTCATAAAAAAATGACATTCTTATCTCGTTGGTCATCATTTTCGTATCAAGACAGACCACCAGAGCCTTCGTTTTTAGCTGACAGACAAGCCAACACTCCCTACCAACAAAAGTGGGTGGCAAAGATATTGGGGTATGATTACTCCATTACTTACAGGAAGGGGCACTTGAATACAGTCGCCGATGCATTGTCAAAAATAGATCACTCACAAGAAGGACAACTATTGCAGTGTGGGAAGTATTTCATGGTCTGAGGTTTAGAGACAAATTTTAGATTCCTATTTCACTGATCCAACTCTATAGAAGATATGTTTGAACCTACAACAACAACCTTAGCTTTATCCAAAATATTCGTGGGATGGAAAAGTCTTACGTCGAAAAAGGAAGGCAGTGGTCAGACAAAATATTGAGCTAAGGAAAAAAAATTTGAATTATTTCATGGAGGTGCCTTGGGTGGCCATTCGGGGATACATGCTACTCGACGCAGACTCTCCAGTTTGCTATATTAGAGGGGACTCTCAACTGATGTAAAAAAATGGGTCACCAAATGTGAAACTTGCCAATGATGTAAACATGATACCACTCAAATCTGGGGTTGCTGCAACACTTACGTATCCCTACTCGAGCATGGGTAGCTGTCAGTATGGATTTTATTGTGGGATTGCCTTTATCCAAGGGAAAATACACGATTTTTGTGGTCGTTGACAGACTTGCTAAGTACGGTCATTTTTTAACCTTATCCCATCCCTTTACTGCCTTTATAGTGGCTCAACAGTACTTGGACAATGTGTACAAGCTCCATGGAGTTCGTGAGAGTATCGTGTCGGATAGAGATAAGATCTTCATCAGTGCATTTTGGCAGTCATTGTTCAAACAAATGGGCACCAAACTTCACCTTTCTACGGCCTATCACCCACAGACTGGTGGGCAAACTGAGGTCTTAAACCGTAGTTTGGAAAGCTATAGAACAACCCCATGAGTGGGTTTGATGGCTACCTTTAGCCGAGTGGTGGTACAATACCACTTTTCATACAACCATACAAACAACTCCTTATGAAGCCTTGTATGGCCAGGCACCCCCACACTTTATACCTTATCTTATTGGATCTTTTCAAGTGGAGAGTGTTGATAGAGAACTGCAGAACATAGAGGCAGCCATAAATATATTGCACTTTCATTTGAAACGAGCCCAAGAACTTATGAAACAGATAGTTGACAAACACATATCAGACAGAGTTTTCTAGATTGGTGACATGGTTTATCTTAAACTTCACCCATATTGACAGCATTCTCTCAGGAAGAGAATCAATTAGAAATTAGCCCCAAGATTTTTTTGTCCCTATCTAGTGGAAGCTTGGAGGGGTAAGGTCGCGTACAAGTTAACTCTACCAGCTGGTGTCCGCATTCACAGTATCTTTCACGTTTCACAACTCAAAAAGCACATTGGTTCAGCTGCGAGTACTACAACACTTCATCCTACAAATGTTCATGGTGCTTTGAGTAAGACACCAATACGAATCCTTAAGAAAAAAAATGGTGAAACAGGGGAATCATGCAGCAATCGAAGTTTTAGTGGAATGGGCCAATACTTTCCTTAAAGACTCTACTTGGGAGAAACTAACTGAGCTACGACAACAATATCCAGAGTTTGATCCTTAAGGACAAGGATCATATTCCTGGGGAGGAGTAGTTGATATGGAATGAAGATAAATAATGGTCATATTTTTCAATCTTTGTTACATTTCTGTTTACCTTTGGTTTAATTGTCATTAGAACGATGTGTTTTGATGGTCATGATGTTTAGTTTAAACACTACAAATTGGGCAACTGTTACTAACAACAATAGCTTGTCATTTGTAAACCATTTTCTACTTTTATTTACACCCATCAGCATGAGGAGCAAATGGTTATGAAAATACGTATATTGTTTTTCTTCTTCATCCTTCTTCTCTGAACTCTCTCTTTCTCTCTTTCTTTGCACTTTTTTTGCTTGAATATTCGATTGTATCACTTTATTGTTTGTTTGAAACCTCCAAACACAATGAGGCAACGATGACTTTTTTTTTCCCTTTTTTTGGCTATTAAAGCTGAAGACTTTTGAAGAAACAAAAGCAGATATTTAGATACTAAAGTAATGAAGAACAACACCTATGGATGCACTCATAGCTATATAACAGAACAACTCGAGTTTCAAAGAAAAATAAAAGAAGGCATGTGTATCAAACCCTCAACTTGCCCTCATTGAAGGATATTTGGTGCAAGAAAAGATGACTTTATTATTATTATTATTATTTTAATTCTATTAAAATTTACATATTTTTAAATATTGTTATCATAAATTATTAGGGTGACGATTGTCTTTGAAGGTTGCAATGAAGGTGAAGCTATGGTTAAAGGATGAAGACAGCAAGGAAGAAAATGAAAAAAAAAGGGAAAAGTAAATATTTTATTTAATTTAATAAAAATTCCATGTGTTATATTTTAATTGCCTTTACTATTGATAAAAAAAATTAAGACCTAAATAGAAAAATAATATAGTTTTAAGGATAATTATTCATTTAAGCTTTAATATTATTCATCATTCCCAAACCAAAATTTTCATTACATTAAAATTCTATCTAGTTGATTTGGCATTTGAAGGTTTTACTTTTTTTCTTTCTTTAATTCTTTTTTATGGTTTTGGACCGCAAATAACTTCCGTTTAATAAGTCAACTGTTAATTAATAATATTTATTAAGTTTGATGGACAAGGCTATTATCTCGCTTCTATTCATTTTATTTATGGATTAATACATTTTCATAATGAATTAAATTTATTTTTTTTTTTGTTTATGCTATACTCATTTTGTATGCATGTCTTTTAACTTATTTAAGGGGTCATGATAATGTGATTTGCATACTTTTTTATATAATTTTTGAAGTATTATCACTTAAACATATTCAAATCCACGTTTCTTCATATGCTATAGCAACAATAATATTAACCGCGTTAAAATTTACTTAATATAGCTACAATATCTTTTTTCTTATGAAAAAAAAATTAACTAATTAATTACATAAAAGTACTCGGAAAAGAAAAAAAAAATACCCTTTGACTTGTCTAATTCTAAAGAGGTTAGAACCCTCGTAGGAGGGGTATCAAAAATATGCAAATCCTCTTTTTTGACTAAAGCTAGTTTGGCTAAACAGTCCGTAACTTGATTTTACTCTCTAGGAATATAAAGCAAAAGCCACTTTTTTTTTGTGCCAAAATATTTTGTATACGTCTAATCAAAGCCGAATTCGAAGTGCTAGAAACACTTTCTTGAATGACTTTAACAACCTCCAAGCTATCAGATTTGATTATTTCCTTAGCATGGCCTCTACGTTGGGTTAGCTTGAGACCCTCCAAAATGCCCCAAAGTTCGACGTCAAAGATTGAACACTTCCGTAGATAACGGTTATACCCAGTGACCCAATCCCCATTCTCATCACGAGCATGCAGAGGCGATATACCCTTAATGTGTCACATCTTCTAATAACCAAACCCAAAACAACTCAAGATTCCACGACCCTTCCTCTGTGACCATCTCATTAAGGGAACAATTAGAATCAAAATAGTACTAGCAGGGATATGTTTAAGCAGAGGCCTTACACTTGGAATCCAAATATCTCCCCAACAGCGGATTTTACTGCTATTATACAATAAATAATAAATGATTATATCACATATGGGAAAATAACATCAAAGTGTAAACTATAATATGTATAAATACACGAGTTTAGAAAAACTTTTAAATTGACAAAAATACATTTTATTATTAAATATATTATTAAACTGACACTAGAATAACAATTTATTAATATTATTATGTGATAATAATAAAAATAATATTAATTAATTTGGTAATATTATATTAATACAAAATTAATTAATTTGGTCATATCTTTTTAAAGTTCTACTTAAAAATAACACAATATATTATTAATTAATAGCATTATAAGTATACAAAATTATTGAATATAATTGGATATTTAAAAATAATAAATACAAGTTTTTAGTTAAATAAATATGATTTTTATATATAAATATGATTATAATTAATAATGTTGAAATCATTTTTATAATTAATAAAAATTAAATGTCCCAGATTAACATTTTATATATAAGAGAAATTAAACATATTTTTTAATTAAATAAAATATTATTTTTATATAAAATGGTAGTCTAACCTATAATGTATAAATTTTTATTTATTCTTAATTTATATACCAAAACTCAAAAGAAAATAAATATATTTTATAATTAAATTAAATATCATTTTTTATAAATACTAATTACATCTAAGTAAATCAATTTGATTCAATGAAAATTTTGACTCAACAAATAGTATGATTCATATAAGAAATTAATATAAAGAAAATAGACCACTTAATAATTAGCATTTGCATTATCTATGTTTTTCATATTTTTTTTGGTGAAAAAGGAAAAGCATTAAGCTAAGATTACATTAGAATTAGACACCCTCAAACAAAGGATATGAAGCGCAATGGTTATCGTTGTTTAATAAACTCCTCACACTCACTAGTGGTTCCTCATGAATAATCAACTGGTCCATTTCACCTCTGTCTTCTTTTGCGAGACAATTTGCCACCCTATTACTCTCTCTCAGTATCTGTCGAAACTTCACTTCCCAATTCTTAAGGCACCAATCTTGAATGAGTTTAACTTCATTGTAGTTGTTATTTGCTGCTAGACCATTCTGAATAATGGTTACCAACACTGAATTATCACTCTCAATCTCCACTCTATGGTACCCTTTTGCCCAAGAAAACTTTAAGCCTTCAAGTAGTGCTCGAGCTTCAATCTGAAAGATTTCCAATAAACCCACCACCATTTCAAAACCCCCTATCTAGCTACCATCCAACCTTCTCACCACTCCACCTATGGTTGCTCTTGGTTTAAAAGTTTACACTAAGCCATCAATGTTTACTTTCACCCATCCCTGAATCGGGAATTGCCAATGACCCTTTGTCATGGAATTACATGCCTAATTTTCAACCACCTTTTTAATAAAAATAGACCTCGTCCAAGCTCCAACAGAAGATACGATCGAATGGTAGTTATGACTCATTTGATTGGAAATAGAATCATTTCGACTCTACCATAGAAACCAAGTCGTGATAGAGAAGAAAGTGGGCCATTCACCATATTGGGAACTAATACTATCTTCATTAAAAATATTCCAAATAATCTATTGCTCAATCAGTAAGCGAAAAAAGACATCTGATTTGCTTTTAAGTACAACAGGTTTCCAAACCAATCTCAATAGACCGCAGTCCCTAACAGCATGTAAACTTCACTCAACATCTAATCCACATCAATCATAGTAAGGAAAATGGGACATGCCTTGCCTGGTTCATTCTTCATTCTTCAAGAGTCGATTTTTGGCTAATAACCAAAAGAACATTCGAACCCTCTGTGGTGCCTTTATTCTCTATATGAATTTATCGTTTGCCATTCCAACTTGGCCACTTATACTATTTAAATTTTTATATGATTCTAAAAGACTTTTACTCCAGATAGCCACATCCATGATATGTGGTCCTCCCCTGCTTCCAACGACGGAGGATTATATGCCAATATCCACTCTATTATCTCTTTCGGGAGAATCGAATCAAGCCATTGAATGTTCCATATCCCTTATACCACGACATCACAAACACAAATGGAATCTTGAATGGGTGCAAGGCAGATGTAGTGATGTCGAAGGATGCCCACTTCTATTATCTCATATTTTTTGAATATATAAACTCAATAATATAATGTAATGTAATGTAATATAAAAATAATTATTTTATTAATAATGTTTTCATTATCCATGTAATAGTTATTATCACTTAATTAGACTTTGAATCAATATTAAATTAAACATTATCGCATAATTAGTGTTATAGTTATATACCAATCATAACTAATATTTAGCACTATAAATATATATATCTTAGAAAGACATTCATTCAAAATAACATCTAAAGAATTATTGAAAAAAATAATATTTTAGCACTATTTGATAGATTATGTTTTCATCACAAAAAATGTATAATTTTAATTATTATTTTAGGTGTCTATTTATTATTATTAATTGATATTCAATAGTTTTACTACTATTTGATTATAATAATATTTATATAATTGTTATTTTTATTTACCATTATGTTGTGAAAAATTATGTTGTTCACCAAACTAGATATATTTTCATCTTATTTTAGGATTTTTATTATTTAAAGGAATTTTATATTTAATTATTAGAAAAATATTGTAAATAAAACTACTTAATTATGGTTAGTTATGATAGTTTAGTTAAAATTTTATCTTACTTATTTATGAGATTAAATATTTATTTAGAGATTTAATTATATAAGATTTGTAAAAAAAAATTTAAATTTACTTTTAGGAGTTTAATTTCTTTTAAAATTTAGAATTTAAAGACCTATAAATACTTGACTAGCCAAGCATTGTAAAGGATAAAGATCTTAATTTAATAAATTTAGCCATGAGTTTTTATTTTCAAGATTGAGAGATTTGCCTTATTTAATTCCTTGTTGTCCATGTTTTTAGGTACAAGTTATTTAAGGGTGTGTTAGGAAGCCATTCAATTATAGTTGTTGCTAGTCACAAGTTAATTAGATGTGTTGTAAGATAAAGCATCTTTTTGTTTTTACATCAACAACATGTTCTCTTGTCGATTTTCAAAACTTGGACATTTTTTGTTTTCTCGGATCTTGGAAAGATAAGTGATTTTTTGCACCACTAGTGCATTGATGATGTTGATATGCACGAGACCTTTGATGAAATAACAACTTAATTGATTAGTGGCATTTAAGCAACATGCCTAGAAGGCCAAAACTTCAAAGCTTCTGAATTGCCTCTTACCTATGCAGCTCTTTATGTGATTAAATAAGGAGTTGGTGACCCAATAACCAATAGAATGTTGTGACAAAAAAGATAATTATCTTTCTTTACAAAGTTTCAACAAATTCAACTTAGGGCAAATGATTTTTAATATAATAGTCAAGCATGTCGAATCAAAGATTCCCCGAATATCACCACCATTCTTATCCTTTATTTTTTAGATCCTTATACTGCAGAATTCTAAGATTACTGATGAAGATGAAGTCTATGTTCCTAATTATTTAGAGTTGAAGTATTCTTTTGAATGGAGGTAAGGAAAACATGTTGTTGTTGATATGGAGGAAGTCATTGATGAAGAATAAGAAGTTGATATCGGAGTAGATACAAAGTCAATTGTAACTTCCCCACAATTGCAAACCTATCCTGGTTGCATAAAACCATTTTCTACAAAACTTAGATTAGGAAATTATTTAGGAAATTATTGGGTTGAATAAAAGCATCCAATATCTATAGAATCTATTGAGGGTGCTTCAACATTTGAAGACATGAGCTCAACGTTACAAATTGGACATTCTTGCCCCAAAATAGAGTCCTTTAATAATTTTTAAAACAAAAAAAAGGGAGATGTTAGAGCAACATGCTTTGAATTACTTTGAATTCATATTTTAGCTTATCTTTGATGTTTTCTTAAAATTTTGAGTTGTCTGATTCTTTTTTTTCATATTGGTGGTGTTTGTTAGTGAACTACAATAGTGAAACTTTCTATGTTATTATTAATGTTATTTTCATTATTAATGCGTTCCATCTTTATGCATTAATGGTTCAATACTTGGTTATAATCGTATTTAATTTACTAATTAAGGGGGAGAAGTTTGCTAATCAATCCTTATTTCATAAAGACTATTGGTTTTATTCAAAAATTGTCAAAAGAGGAGATTGTTAGAAGCATTTTTTTGTTTGCAACTACAATGGTAGTTGCAACTTGAGACATTGTTGGAATTAACCAAAACTTGCCTTATTTGTGTTGGCATATTTTTATCCAAAACATGTTGGGCTTTTCATTTGTGATTTCTGGAAATTATCTATGATCCATATATGATGATTAATCTTGCAGAACCAAATCATCAAAGATTGAATCAGAGTCTTTTAATGCAATCCAAGTTCCCTTAGATTAAGGAGATTGAATTATTTTGAATTTGGGATATCTTGAAGACCTTGGTCTTTATCTTGCCTTTTATGAGGATAATTAAAGAGTTTTTTATGTGACTATTTATAGGGGAATTCAATTGCAATAGATTTATATCTTAGCAAGCCTAAATACTTATATATGATTCGACTTGTACTAGGTAGAATATAACTAAGAAAACAATTATCTTTGTTCATATAAGAACTAGCATTTTGAGTGAAAATTGTAAGTAAACTCAAGTGAGCCACTTGGTTTACAACTAAGCTTTTAGGGGGAAGTATTAGTGGAGAGTGATCCAAATTAGAGTTTAGAGGTAAGGTTGCTATATGGTGAGTGTGTAAGACTTAAATTATAGCTTATACTTGTTGAAGTATAGTGAACCCATTCTCTAGGCAAGGCCCTATAGACATAGGAGGAATCTGAACTACATAATCAAGTTTCATGTGTGCATCTTTGGTTTCTCCTGCACTTGTTATTTGATCTAATTGCAACTAACTTTATATTTGGACTTATAACTTCTAATAAAAATCAATGATACTTTCAAATACCATTTCATACATAACTCATATCTTAATTCCATTATCTTACCTTTTTGCATTACCATTTTATCAATTCCATTACAATAATATGTTCATGCACTTTCACCCATTAATTATTCTCATATCGATGATTTTTTATTAGTCTTACCAACTTCATTTTACATTGCCTAGCATCGCACTTCATCACATCATCCATTTACCAACTTAGTTACAAAGTTACCATACTTTTGTCAAAATCTCATATCATCAAACACATTTAGATAATGCAAAACATTATGGTTTACTCTTACATATACATGGTTCTTCTATCAATATTTTACCAATTACTTAATCATTATATTATTATCTTAAGCTATTTTCACTATGTATATGATCATTCAATGTCAATTAATATATACATCATGTTTTAAGTTCAATAAGAAAAAAACTATGCTAATATACAACATTATTGCATCGATTAGCACATCCAATACACCAATATAGATATACAGTATAAATCCAATTTACACCTTTTCATTTATAAGCACTTACAATTATGTAGTGTTTCAATGTCATTTTCCCCAGCTCACTAATGTTCATTATCAATCTTATATAGTTAGCCAATGCCCTATACACTTTCACTTCTAATTTACAATTAAGCAATGCCTAAGAAATTTACCAAGCTATTCTAGTATTCATTTCCATTACTAATTAACTCATTCATTACTAATCACTTTTTCACTTCTAGTGATTATCCATAGTGCTTATCACTTGCCAATTTTATTTCTTTCCATATTAATAGCTTAACTCATTTACTAACCTCATAATTAATATATCAATTAATATGATTAACACAATTGCATTTCAATGCATACAACAACCATTAATCCTATTTTGGTCATTTATGACTCCCAATTACGATCTTTTTTATGGTTTTAATTACGATCTCATTTGCAACAATGGGGTGTCAATAACTTGATATGCCACAACGGGGTATCAATAATTATTAGCTTTGATTTTCAAATATTTTGATACAACGAAATAAATTCTAAAATCCCTCAATCAAATTTGCAAAATTTTCTTTAATTATTCAAAAATGATTTTCAAGTGTTAATCTTAAAATCAAAGTTTCTAAATGAATTATACAAATTTCAAAAGTTTTGAGTACCTCCAAGTCTTTTAAAATTATTTCTAAGCCAAAATACTATAGTTTTCCAATAGTGTCTCAAGACATTAGACTATTTGTCTCTTTATAGATTACTAAAGGCTTCGTGAAATAAAATGTAATGTAGAAAGTTAAGTGAATATGCAAACTTATGTCATGTTATATTAATTAAATGTTTAATATTTCAATAGTGAATTGAATATGTTAAATCATAATATGAACAATTAAGCTTAAAATGTAGTAGTGTTATAAAATGAAATATAGATTAATTACTTAAATAAGACTTGAATCCATATGAGTACATATGTAACGACCTAATTTCCAATAGTGTCTGTTAGAAGTTGTGTGACTCAAATTCTTGTTAAAATCAATACAAGTGGCAAGATAAGGGGAACTACGAGGGTGAAGGTCGCAGCCCATTATAGATGCCCAATAAGCAAAATACTGGACTGGGGTCGCAACTGGCTGGCCCCCGCGGTACGATACAAAATGCACAAGTAAAATCCATATGGAAGTTTACTTCCTCTATTTGATGTTGATTAGAATAAGGTGTTTTAATCTTACTACATTATTTCTATTTGACTTTGATTAGAATAAGGTTTTTAAACCTATAAATAGATGTAATCGTCTCTCCACTTATATCATTTGAATTCAACATAGTGAATTTTCTTTTCATCTGCCCGTGGTTTTTTCCTAAAAGGGTTTTCACGTAAAATTTTATGTGTTCTATTTTTTCTCTCTTTCATTGTGATTCATTGTCATTATCGACATTCTATTTTCATGGTGTTAAAAAAACTTGGTTTTGGAGATTAATTACTAAATGAAAGGGGTTAATTTTGAAAGTAAAATTTTATGTGTCACCTATGATAGTGATAGATTAAATTATTTAGTAAAATTAGAATGAACTGATTAGTAATTATAGTATAGAGACTTAATTGCAAAAGAGTAATTGTTATTTAATTTTTTAATTTAGGAATATAGAATAAGACCTAGTTGGAAATCAAACTAAGGACCTAAAGGTAATTAAACTAATAATTAGCTACAATTAGTGGAAATGTGTGATTAAATTCTCTTATCTTTATTATTATTAACATTAGTTAATAGTTTAGTATTAGTTATAAATATATGAAAATAGTGGAAAGAAAGAGAAATATATTTCTCATTGTTAGGATCGATCCGATTAAGCAACGAACAAGAAAAAATAGCGAAATAAATTGAAAAATTGAATACACAAATTTAACGTGGAAAAACTCCTCCAAAGAGGATAAAAAATCACGGGCAAAGATAATTTTACTATAATGGCAAAAAAACAAAGAGTACAAAAGATGAAGATAAAAACTAAACCCCGAAAACCCGAAAACAAAGAACCCACAAAACGTAAACACAAAATTCTCTAAATGTGTTATGAGTTATAATCTCTAATGGATGTTTTCTCTAATGTTGTAAAATAACCTATTTATAGGCTAAATTCATAGGTCAAATAATAATAAAATAATCTAAACTTATCAGTGTTTGATTGAAACAAGTAAACAGAGTTTAATTGAAATATTATTTTTCAAATTTGACTAAAAATAAGAGTCATATTTAACAAATCTCTACCTTGACTCATATTTTCACAACGCCATCTTTGTCAATGCCCGCCACGAGCCTATCTTGAACTATGTAGGGAATTAACTGAGTCGAATTTGTGCTTAGAAATTGGAAGACTTCTAGCCTTCGACTTGTACACTGCCAAATCAAAACTAACCCGGTTCTGATTTTCACGAACACAGTGCCCTAACTTTTCAAAACCTGCATCCAAAAGAGAACCTCTCTTCAATGAAACGATCATACCTTTTTCCCTCCTATGACCAAGTTGGCTCTGCTCCAAACGAGTTGACTTCGACTCCGTAACGGACGAGGGACGTCCGATTTCACCGGTCACTGTAGAACCTTCCAGAATATAATGACTGCCTGTTCTCTTACCTTTTAACAAAACGAGAGCTCTACGAGATACTTTAATACCGCTCGACTTGATATTGATTCTGCATCCTTTCAAGTCTAAAATACTCAATGAGATGAGATTCTTTCGTAAATCAGATACATACCTGACATCTGAGAGTGTCATAATCGTCCCATCATGTATCCTAATTTTAATAGTACCAATACCAATTACCTTACTAGATGAATCGTTTCCCATGCGCACAACTCCACCTTCAATCGAACTGTATGTAGAGAACCATTCTCTATTGGGACACATGTGGAAAGAACATCTCGAATCTAGGATCCACTCGGACGTGAGCTTGGAGTTATCGCTCGTTGACACTAACAAGAAATCATCACCGTTTTTATCAGCCAAATTAGCACCAGCTACATCTTCCTCGTTACTCTCAGCAGTTCTTTTATTTCGCAGTTTACAACAATCTACTTTGACGTGACCTAACTTTTTACAATAGCAACACATTTTGTCTCGTTTCTTTGATGCTACCAAAACGGAAGGTTGCCTATCTGCCTTGCTATCCAAATGAAACTCATTGTCGAGTTTATCTCTACTCAACAAATAACCCTTCATATATTTGAACGAGAGTTTGTCTCTGCCATAAATCAGGGTCTCCCTGAAAGATTTGTATGAATGGGGTAAAGAGCACAGTAATAGCATAGCCTGATCTTCATCGTCAATATGAACTTCAACATACTTTAAATCATTTAAAAGAGTAATGAATTGACTGATGTGATCTCTAATAACCTCACTTTCGTTCATGCGAAATGTAAATAGACGTTGTTTCAACACTAAACGGTTAGCCAGAGACTTAGTCGCATAAAGAGCTTCTAACCTTTTCCATAAGGCGGATGAGGTCTTCTCCATCAATACCTCCTGCAATACCGTATTCACGAGGCACAGTTGGATTGCAGACAAAGCCTTTTCATCAAGCTTTTCTCATTCTGTTTTATTTAGATTCTTAGGTTTTTTTCCGATAACAACCTTTTTCAAACCGGATTGAACTAGAATTGCCATCATCCGAACTTACCACAGATTGAAATTTGTCTCACCATCGAACTTCTCAATTTCAAACCTTGTTGTTGCCATATCTGAATGAGCTGATTTATAAAAAATTGAACTAGCTCTGATACCACTTGTTAGGATCGACCCGATTAAGTAACGAACAAGAAAAAATAGCGGAATAAATTGAGAAATTGAACACACAAATTTAACGTGGAAAAACCCCTTCAAAGAGGATAAAAAATCACGGGTAAAGATAATTTTACTATAATGAAAAAAGAACAAAGAGTACAAAAGATGGAGATAAAAACTAAACCCCGAAAATCTGAAAATAAAGAACCCACAAAACGTAAACACAAAATTCTCTAAATGTGTTATGAGTTCTAATCTCTAATGGGTGTTTTCTCTAATGTTGTAAAAGAGCCTATTTATAGGCTAAATTCATAGGTCAAATAATAATAAAATAATCTAAACTAATCAGTGTTTGATTGAAACAAGTAAACAGAGTTTAACTGAAATATTATTTCTCAAATTTGACTGAAAATAGGAGTCATATTTAACACTCATCTTCATCCACTCTTCTACATTAGAACAAAGAAGAAAGAAAAGAAGTTTTCCATTTTTTCTTACATTGCTATGATATCTTCTAGCTAATTGGTAAAGTTTCTTTCAACTTTTTAATTAGATTTTTAGATTTTGATAGTTGATAAACATAGTCCAATTAGTAGATTAAGTAGTTGATGATGTTTAGTTGAGAAATTAGGTTGAATACTAAGTTGGAAAGAGAACAAAGATGAGAACTTTAGAGAAAATTATTTTAAAATATTAATAAAGTAATGGGTATTACATAATGTTAATAAAGTAATGGGTATTGTATGAATAGGTTGGATTTAAGTTTAAAGCTTTGAAATCATTATTGAATATTAGGGACTAAATTGAAAGTTTTTAGAAAATTATGTTATGAATTGAAAGTTAGTGGTCCTTATACTATAATTATTAACTCAAATATATATTTGATTGGGTAGATTGTGAAATACGAATGTTTGAATATTAGAGTTAAAAAGGACTAAATCTAATTAAATGCATTCATGTTTGATTTCGTTGAATTGTATTTAATTGTGTGATTAATGATATTTTCATAATTGTATTATCGAACGTAGTCAAAGACGATCTTGGAACGTTAAAGGCAAAAGGAAAAGAAAAGTCAAACATCGTTTAGCTTTCGCGGTTTTTGCTTCTATAATTCAATTTGATTTACTTTCTTAGATTATTATTCATTATATTCAATATGACTATGAATTAAGGTAATGATATCTTTTCCGTATCAACTTCGAAAAATGACTTCGCATGCTGATATTCAAAATATGTGATAAATATTCGAGATTGCGATTAATGTACAAAAGTGTTGAATCGATGATATTATGATGATATGTATTGTACAAATGATTATGATGTTAATGTTCCGTTAAATGATATTAGACGTAGTTCGAGTATAGTTGGCACGCCATAAAGTTATTAATATAGCAGTCATCGTGGTCAAGAAATTCGGGATGGTAGATTAAGCAGTAATAATAGATATAAAAAACCATTGTTGTTGGGCAACCCGAAATGGTAGAATATAGTAATTATAAAAGTCATCGTTGTCGGGACAAAATGAATAAGTGTTGAAATTGATATTGGTTTATTAAATGGTATTGAAAGTTGGAAAATGTTATGATAAGTTAAAAGAGTACTCATTTTAGTAGTTGATACTTGTTATATATACTTATTTTGGTTAATTCTTAATGCAATATATTTGAATTTATATTATATTAGCATCACTGAGTATTCAATACTCAGCATACGATTTTGTTTATTTCTGTGTATAGGTCTCGAACGAAGATTTTCGTATTTGAAAGTGTCAAGGCATCTAATCTCAATAACTCAGCTCGGGAATCATTTTGCTACCTCTTTTATATGTATACATGTGATGGTGTTAATATGGAATGTACCTAGATAGTTTTGGTCATGTGGTTTAAGTGTACACTTTGGCATATTTGGTATTTAGAAGCTAAGGTTTTATAAGATGAGTTTTAATCTTTAAAGGGTAGATAGCAATGCTAGTTTATATAAGTTTAATTATGTGAATTAGTTGGTTAAATGATGTTGCATTAATGGTTATGGTTTAATGAAGTTTATTTGTGTTTGTATCTGATAAATTGATGATCTTATGGTGAGGTAATATTTAGGTATGTTTAAGATACATTTTGATAGGTTTTGGGTACTTAAAAATGTGCAATTAGGGAGAATTTACCATTGAGTCTTGTAACAGGTTGAACATGTCCTAAAACCATAAGAAAAAAATACCATATATATATTTTATCTATATGCTTAATATTTCAAGACTTTGGCAAGCTAGTCTTAAGAAAGTCTCAAGGCATGTGACCTTTGTCTCGAGATAAGTAAACTTCGAAGCTAAATTAGTTTTTGCCCTATTTAAGGTCTTAAAACAAGAACCCCTTGTCTCGAGACATCCAAACATTAAATTTAAAATAGGAGAATAGCGAAGGTTGGAGACACAATTTTCTATGTCTTGAAACAATCTAACTTCGAAGCAAAAATACCTAAAATAAATTGAAGTCTATCTTTAAACAAAAAGCCCTCTGTCTTCAGACATATCATTGAAAATTGATAATAGAGTTTAGATATAATTTCTAATTCTTAAAATGAATTAGTATCATCTCATAACTCGATGAGTTAAATTATTTCTCTCAAAAAATGTAAGGTTATGATTGAACTGAATGCTTGTTTTTTTTATATGATTGATAGTCATGCTTAAAATGATATGATAATAGTAGTGGGTTAGCTTGAATTGCTTCATCAACGTAATGTGGCATCACACATTCAAATTCAGCGGCTAGGCTAGGTGTGGGGTGTTGCAACTTACTAAGCTTCTATGAAGTGTAACACATTATTTTCAAAGGCTTATTATGAAAAAAGTAATCATGTGTGAGGAATTTGAACGGGGCAATTCAAATCGCATCTCATCAAAGCAAGGTTTATGAAATAAGTATTTGAATTATGGACATTAAAGTGACATGCATTTAAGTGTTTAATTGGTATGAAAGTGCTTTGGTTCATAAAAGAGTTGAGTATAAAAGGAAATCTTTTGAGGACATTGTGGTCATAAGTTAGTGAATGAATATGTGATATTTTGCATGATATTTTGGGGCATTTTAAGGTTTGAAAATGATTAAAAATGTTTAGGATCAATGGAGTATGTTTAGGTAAGTTCTTGGGTATTTTTAGATCTACCATGATATATCATGCTTATTTGATGTCCTTTTACACTTATTTTAGTAATGATTTATGTTTTTAGAGTTTAGGTAAGTTCTTGGGTATTTTTTTGATCTACCATGATTTATCATGCTTATTTGATGTCCTTTTACATTAAGTAAAATCAAGTCATTTTAGTAATAATTTATGTTTTTAAAGTTTAATTAGTACAAGTATGATTTTTAGTAGTTTTTATAGTAATTTATATTTAATAAAGATTATGTGGTTATGTAGGATGAATTGGGAGTTGAAGATGCAATTGTTGGGATGAAATTGCAGTTGATGTCGAGACAATAAACCATCAAATTCACAACACCAAAGACAAACGCGATAAAGAGCCAAAACAAATTCCATATTGTGATGAGGAAACACCCGACATCAAAATGATTTCTTGCGCATGTCAATTTCGATTTTAAGTGCAATTTAAGGTTATTTCCCCACATTAAACCCTAAATATTGTATTAAATGAAAGGGAATTTTAGTGTTTAGATTCCTCACTATATAATGAACATTCTATTCAGAATTAAGGAGGAGATGTTCAGATTTTTCAGTAGGGTAGTTAGTTAATAGATTAGTTTTAGGTTAGGTTTTCTTCAGAATAATCTTGTGTTAGTTTCTTTTTCTTTATGTTGATTTAGTATTTGTATTGAATTTCTATTTTCCAATCAAACTTTACATTCGAAGACAATGCAAGATTTCGTGATCAACTAGATTCCATTAATAAGAATTTTCTCCACTCAATCTCATTTTCATATTTTCTTTTTTCATTTATTTTATCAAATGTTTGTATGTTGATGAGAATGAGTTTATGTGCTTGCATGAATTAATTGATTAATTAACCGATTATTTGATTAGGTTTATTCTGATTCAATTG
This sequence comes from Gossypium longicalyx, assembly GCA_025698465.1. Lineage (NCBI taxonomy): Eukaryota > Viridiplantae > Streptophyta > Magnoliopsida > Malvales > Malvaceae > Gossypium > Gossypium longicalyx. The sequence goes on from CM047000.1 coordinate 13,751,147, forward strand.
GGGTGTTATTTGATTTCGTTAAATTATTAGAATACTAGAATTGATGCCTTTGGTAAAATATTTAGTAAAATAAGACCAAATGGGTATTTTGCCGTGTATCAAATTGGTAAATCTGCCTCTAAGTGAGACCTAAAGGGTATCTTAGTGGTAATCCTTGAGGAGGATAAGATCAAAAGGATATTTCTAAGGGTAGTAACAATTAAATCGGGTTAAGATTTTAGCTTAATTAGTAATTAATTAATTAATCTGTGCATTGTTTAATTAGGAAATAAGAATTCATTTAGTAGGTAGTAACTACTTGAAAGTGTGAGAGTGTCTTGCAAAGGTAATGGTTCATTTGTCGAAGCAAATGAAAATAGGTCCTAAAACGGTAGATTGTATTTCATTGGTTATGCACATCACAGTATTGTATATCGGTTTCTTGTACATGAATTAAAGAACCTGAAATTCACAAGTATACGATATTGAAATCTAAAAATGCCTTATTTTTTAAAAATATATTCCCTTGTAATACTAGAGAAGATGGGTCAAGTTCAACAAAATAAACTTTAGAAACTATTGATAGTCAAGACTTTCAACAAGAAGTTGAAGTCAATGAAGAACCAAAAAGAAATAAAAAGGCAAGGGTGGAAAAGTTTTTTGGATCAGACTTTCTAACCTATATGCTAGAAACTGAACTTCAAACTTATATTGAAGCTATATGCTCATCTGAAAGCATTTTTTGGAAAGATGCTATCAAGAGTGAAATTGATTCCATCATGAAAAATCATACGTGGGAGTTAGTGGATCTACCTTATGGAATTAAACCACTAAAATCTAAATGGATTTTCAAACGAAAAATTAAAGCAGATGGAACAATTGATAAGTACAAGGCCAGATTGGTTTTAAAAGGTTATAGACAAAAGGAAGGCATTGATTACTTTGATACATTTTCTCCTGTATCAAGAATAACCTCTATAAGGATGATACTTATTATTGCCACTTTGCGGAATCTAGAAGTTTATCAAATGGATGTTAAGATAGCTTTTGTAAATGGAGATCTTGATGAGAAGATTTACATGGAACAGCCTAAGGGTCATGTAGCTTTAGGGCAAGAAAGAAAAGTCTGTAAATTGGTAAAATCTTTGTATGGACTTAAGCAAGCACCAAAGCAGTGGCATGAAAAGTTTGACAGTGTTATGATATCAAATGGATTTAAAATTAATGATTGTGACAAATATGTGTATGTCAGAACCACTGTTGATGGATATGTAATTCTATGTATATATGTTTATGACATACTCATTGTTGGAAGTAACAATGAAATGGTAAAACGTACCAAAAACTTGTTAAATTTAAGATTTGATATGAAAGATGTGGGACTTGCTAACGTGATATTGGGCATCCAAATCAAAAAGTCATTTGAAGGTCTCGTATTGACTCAATCACACTACATAGACAAGATTCTTGAGAAATTTGGCAAGGATGATTTTAGTGTAGCCAGAACTCTGATAGATATAAATCAACATCTGTCTAAAAATAAAGTGAAAGTATTAACCAAGTGGAATATGCAAGAGTCATAGGTAGTGTAATGTACCTTATGAGTTGCACTAGACCTGATATTGCTTTCACTGTAAGCAGTTTAAGCAGATTCACAAGCAATCCAGGGGAGAACCACTGGAAAGCAATTGTGAGGGTACTGAGATATCTCAGATATACTCAGAACTATGAATTACATTATTCTAAAGATCCTGCTGTGTTAGAAGGATTCTCCGATACCAGTTGGATATCTGATATTCAAGATACCAAAGGCACCAGTTGAATGATAATTGTATCTCTTAATTTAATATTGCATTTTTCCATACAGTTGTATCTTTTGAAAAAAGTATCTCTTGGTTTAATATTGAATTTTTTCATTCATTGTCTCTATTCACTCATGTCTATTTATTTTTCAACAAATCTCTTCATTTATTTCCTCTCCTTTATATAAAGCCAAGTTAGGAGATCTCAAAAACATATCATCAAAACAATCAATATAAAAAATTCCTTCTAAATTTCATTTCTCCTAGTAATAGAGAAAGGCAAGATTGTGTTCGATTAATCACTGTTGTTGTGCTACTACTATGATCGTTTGTTGTTGTATCCTGGGAGACAGACATCCAAAGTTACTCAAAGCACCAAGGAGAGGATGAATCTATCTTAAGAAAACTGTTTATACAGGCCTCGACAAAACTCTTCTTCTAATTTTTAACTATGGCCGATTACATGTATTCTGTTGTGTTATTGCTACTGCATTGTATTACATTATCATTGTTACTGACATATTAATACTTTATACGATATCAGATTTTCTTACAAAAACTCGTGTTAGCATGACTAAGGTAGATAGAATTATAGCTAAACTTGGGTTTAATTTTTTGCATCATATAAAAGCTAGGGATTTTCAAGAGGAATATGAATTTGCTAGAGAAATTTTATTTCTGTTAATATAGTTTATAATCATAGCTTATTTGTGCATCTAAAGATTTAGGATAGAGGTGTTCATAGGCTGGGCCGAGCCGAGCTCAACTAAAAATTTAGGCCCATTCGCTAGGCTCGCGCCCGGCCCAGCCCATAAAATGGGCCTAAAATTTTTTCCAAGCTCGGCCCAGCCCGCCCATATTAATTTTTTATATAATTTTTAAATATATATAATACATAAAAAATACTAAAAACATCAAAATAAATATTTCCCAACAAATTGAAAATAAATTTTAAAAAATATGTATACCTAAATAATACTAAGATAGATACAACTTAACAAGCAAATGCCTTTAAAATAATAACAAAATTAACAATAAAATAAGTTTTATATAATATCCAAACAATAACAACAAAATAGTAGTAACATAATAGTAAAATGATAGCAAAATAGGGAGAAAATAACAAAAAAATTACATTAAAAAATAAAAAAAGTATTTTTTTGTCCTTTAGTGAATTCGGGCCGAGCCCGGGCCAAAAATGCATTACTCGAGGCTTGACCAGTTTTTTAAATGGGTCTTATTTTTTGTCTAAGCCCATTTTTCGGGCCTATATTTTTGCCCAAAACCTCCCACATTTCTACCGGGCCAGGTGGCCCAACCCATGAACAGGTCTAATTTAGGATGCTAGATTACTAGGTGTTTGCTTTGTGATTATTTTTATGGCATCCCACAACGTAGAAAGTGTTAATCAAAGTTTTCATTTTGTGCATTCACTTCGTGATGTTTGATCCCAGATTCACAGCAAGCTAGAGTTCAAGGATAACAAAGAAGATCGTTTAATAGAAAATTAGGAAACAACTTAGACTATCTCACTCAAAACACAGATAATAATTTGATTTAAGATTTATTACTATAAATATCACAAAACTTGATTTAAAAAAAAAATTAAATCTTAACTAACTTTCCAACAACAATGTCAACATGGTAGATGTGACGTAGAAAGCTAATGAAGATTATGGCAGTAGCTCACTAGTCTGTAAAATAATGGAGTTACTTCATAAGCATTGAGATGTTGAATTCTTGTAGGTACATAGAGAAGGAAAGATAGGGGTAGACTTCATGGCGAAAGAAATTGAGACGGGAGAAGTTAGATTATATAACTTTACTCATGCTCCAAGGAGACTGTTGTAGTTTAATAGGTTGGGCATAGGTGTCATTAGAGTAGAGGTGTTTATGGTCATTGGGCTTGGTCAATCCAACCCAACCCAACCTACTTTCGGTTGGGCTTGAATTTATATTTTTTGAATCTTGATTAATTTAACTTAACATGTTTTATTGTTTATAGATAATAAAAAAATAAAAAAATATTTCATTAATATTAACATTTTTAATTAGATTTAAATATTTTTATTAATTTTAAACAATAAAATAAACCATTAAATGAACCAGTTTCGCGCTTCAAATTGATTTTTTTTTTTGTTTTTTTTTTTGGAATTCAACCTCGGCGTAGTCCATCGATAACTTTATACTTTTGTGTGCTGTTGGAGCTCACGGTAGAAGTTTCCTAAAAAGCATCCATTAACAAAATTATTTTTCTTTTCACCTAATTATCCCCCACTCTGTGTTTTCATCTCAGATTTGTCTCCTCAAGCTTCTGCTTCTATAAAAACTGATTTGGCATTGTCACAGAAATTAAAAGTTATATTTTATTTCAACTACTATATAAAATAAAAAATATATATTTTCATATTTAAAAGGGTTTTAAGTTCACAACATTCAAATTTATTGTAACAATGTTATTTGAGTTAATTATAATTATGAGTATAATTGAGATATCAATATTCATAAGTTATTCAAGTTTGATTAAAAAAAATTTAAATCATTTTATAATTATCAAATTAAGTTCAAGTCATCAATCGAATCATACTCAACTACCATAATACTCATCAACTAGGTTGCAGGTCTAATTGGACTTTTATATTTTATATTATGAAATTAATTTTTTTTCTTTTATTATATGATGTTAATTTAGTACCATAAAACCTTGAGTTCAAACTTAAATTTAAAATTTGATAAATAAATTTAACTAAACTTAAACTTGAATAACTCGGTTAAATATCAAACTAGATTCAAATTTAAAAATTAATATTTAATCGAATTTAAATTAAATATCAAATCAAATTCAAACTCAAACTTAGTATTTCTTAGTTGGGCTGTACAGGATTACACCTCTAATATACCACAATTAACTCTATTTTTATTTTTAGAATAAACTGGACATGACGTGAGGAAATTAATTTATTAAATCAATTGCTTTTCAAAAACAACATAATTATTATTTTGTCTTACCCGAACGCAAATTCAATGAGAAAGTGAAGTAATAAATAAATAAATATTAGGTGTAATTAATGATAACAAGAAAAAGAAATTATATATTATATGATTTTTTTTATTTTTTTTGATCGAGTGTGTGAAAGAAGAATATAAGAATTATTTAATGGGTGACTAACATTTAGTTTTTTTCCTTTATTTTTTTATGTCGTTTTTCACATTTATTATATAGCCATTTTGCGTTTAGTGACGTTTGCTTTTGATAAATTTTAAATTATAGTCTTGCACCGACTTTTTGGCAGGCTAATTTTTATACATATGTTGAAATTTTTTTTTTTTTGAGAAAGCAGCTAAAATTTTAAAATTTATTTATTTTAGCTTTTCTATAGAAAAAGAAAAAGGAATTTTATAGCTCATGTTTTCACTCCAACATCAATGAAAATGTGTTTTCTAGAGAAAGATTAAAAACGCGTCTTATATGGTACGTTTTCACTGATGTGGCAGTGAAAACATGCCTTGTAGGACATGTTTTCCTTACTATTCCAACAATAACTTTTTCAACGACTAAAAGGATTCCAACAGCCAATCCTGACATGCACGTGAAGACTAAGACAAAGCCGATGAGGAGCCACCAATTCAAATAGTGCAACGGAACCCTTGGCGTGCCCGATGTCCACTCAATTGTGGCACACATTCGAGACGTCAATGCTTATGTTATTTGTAATTTTCCCAATTGTATATTTCGTTTTACATCCCATATGTAAACTTATTTACAATATACAAAACAAAACTATTAAATTGTTTTGCTTTGTACCATATCATATTGTGAGTTTAAAATTTACAATTATTTTTGTTACTTTTTCATTTAAGTTTTTCTCCGTCTATTTGTTAAGTACAATATTTTGAGAAAGCAAAGAATTACTCGGAAGGTTCGAAAAAAGATTAAAACTTTGGCTTGCGTATTGTAATATATCTTAATTCAATAATTAATATTAATTTACACTTTACAAAAAAAATTAATGAATAAACAAGTAAGTTAGATTTTCATTACATGAGTTAGTGTTCTAATTAGCTCTTCTCTTCAATTCTCCTGAATTGTGTGAACATGTTGGCTTCGTATGCCCTGGGTTTCAATAGTAACAACATAACCTCGGTGTGTTTCCTCGCTCCTAAATAACCATATTACCTCGTATTCGAGTTGAGTTCAGTCGACCTTTCGGCTTTCGCCGCGAGTTCTTGCATGGTACCAACTCGAATGGAGCGTGCGAGGTAGGTGGTCACATGTTTTCATTCGAGACAAGTGAGAATTCTTATTTCCAAACATTATACATGCATTCAAGTTTGTAAACTTCGTCAATGTAGGTCATGCAATTTACACGTTCTGAGGCACATCTCACAATTGAATGTGTGCATGTATAACGAAGTGTTTGAAATCTCCCACGATCGTAGGTCATTTGTCTCAGGTCTACACGGTACGCTCCACCGATAACTCTTCGGTCGGGTCAATGGGGTTGCTTAACCCGAAATACTAGATTTGGTTGCGAGTGACACACTAAAGTCATTGGTTTCGCAATTTCTACATTTTCTCCAATATCTTTTAGCACCAACTAACACCAAATGTGATCGCCTTTTATCTGTCTAGTGTATGTGTTATCCCGCTTTGGAAACAAGGTTGTTAATCAGAAATATGTTTTCTTGACCACCGAGGTTACTAGCAAATGACGCGTCCCTTCAATATGAAATTAATGTATTCCGCTAGGTTCGTGGTCATGTGCCTATATCATAGTCCTCTGTCATACGACTGTGTCCACTATTCATTCGGTATCCTATTGAGGTACTCCCACCTATCAATTTACAACCCGTAGTATCTCTAACATATCATGGAATCGATATTGGACGAGCACGAGCTCATACCCTGCCAATGATAATCAATATTGCATTCAAGAAAAGCGACCCAAATGTATATGTTAAATTGTAATATAGGAAAGAAATTCTATGCATAACGTACCCATGTTAATGACATGTCGGTGCTTTGTATCCTTATGGTATTGCCCCATGTAGTTAGACCCTATATGATGAAAACAATACTTATGATGTGCATGATCCCATAGGCTTGAACATCGATCGAATGCAATTTGTATTCCGATGCCCCTATAAAAAATGATGCATACATCGGGTTGTGGCACAACATGCCTTCTCAGATTAGTTAAGAAGAAATCCAGTCATCCCCGGGTGCGTTTTCTCTCTGGCTATTTCAACCCTCAAGGCAACTTAATTGCTTCTGCCTCTAAGCCCTTGCAACCCGGGGTTCCCAAGATAAATTTCATACAATACAACCTGAGATTCCTGGGATAAATTCTTTTCCCCTTTTTACCCTGCCCCATCCCTTATATAAATGCACATTCACATCCCCTGCTCACTCATATCTCAGTATCTTTTAAATTGTTTCTTTTTCTTTCATGTTAAAATTTTCAGGTTTAAAGATTTATTTCTCTCTCGCTTTGAGTGAGACATAGTTATAGTTTTAAGTTGTGTTTAGGTTCACGGTGATATAGTGGAGCTCAATAACCTATAAATTTCACCTGCCATGTGAGTATGGAGCCATCACCTGAGAAGTCGGGATTACTTTGCAACTCGAGGTCTAAGTTGACGGTGATTATACCGTATTATGTTGAAGTGTAAATAAGGTTTCAAGTTTACAAAGATTATGCTGTCAAAGGATGGAGCATAATTGAGGTCATAGTTGACGGTGCTAATTCGGGCACGACAATGAGTTTCTCCTCGTCAGAGGAGCATGCTTCATAAAACCTATACATAAGTTCAAGGAAGGAAAACGGAAGGGGCCTTCCAGTATAATCAAGTAATTCATGTTGTTCATTCCCATCGAAAGTGGTGACTTTATTAGTATAACTTGTTACACCCCAATTCTATCACATTTTATAATAACGAGGTCACCGCATTCGGTGGTGATGGATAAGATGCATTACTTGATTATATTGAAACATCACTACGTTTTTCTTCCTCGTATTTCTGTATCCGTTTTATAAAGCATCCTCTTCTGATGAGAAGAACTTGTTGTCGTGCCTGCATAACCACTGTCAACTACAGCCCCATTTATGATTCATCCCTTGACAACATAAGCTTCGTAAACTTGAAGTCCTAGTTATAATTCAACCTGATATTGTATAATCACCGCCAACTAGGACATTGAGTTGCAATGCGATTCGGCTTTCTTGGTGATGACTCCATACTCACATGTCAGATGAAATTTGTAGGTCACCCAGCTCCACCGCTCCACCGTAAATTCAAACATTCCTTAAAACTATAACCATGCCTATTTCAAACACGGACAAACATAAATCTACGAACTTCTAATTTTCAATCGCAAAAAAAAAAAGCTAAGTGAAAACGCATCCTATAGAGTACATTTTCACTACCACATCAATAAAAAAGGCCTTGTAGGACACATTTTTACTCTCTCTCTCTCTCTCTCTCTCTCTCTCTCTCTCTCTCTCTCTCTCTCTCTCTCTCTCTCTCTCTCTCTCTCTCTCTCTCTCCCTAAAAATGCGTCCTACAAGACATATTTTTACTAATGTGGTAGTAAAAATACGCCCTGTAAGACTCGTTTTCATTTCTCTTTCCAAAAACAACGTAGATCAATAAATTTTTAAAAAAAATACATACATTCTCAATTAATTTTACATTCTCAATTAATTTTTTTCAGCATATATGTAAAATTTAGCCCTTTTTGGCAATTAAAGGAATTTATTAAAAAAAAAGTATAACAATTTATTTGGTCCTCCAATTTTACAAAAGAAGTAATTTTAGTTTTATATTTAAACTTTTTGTTTCTCTCACCTCTTCAACTTGTATTTTCTATCAAATCACCTCAAAATGGATAAAAAAGTTAACGTCTATTAACTTTGCTGATGTAGTATCTACGTGGTAGTCCATGTGTATGCTCATTACCAATTAATTATTATTTTTAATTAAAAATATTAAAAAATATATTTTATACATTTTAAATTTTTTTAAAAAATTTTAAAAAATAAATTTTCGACGTGTCATCTATATGAATACCACGTCAGCAAAGTTAACAGACCTTGACTTTTCTATCCATTTTGGAGTAATTTGACAAACAATGTAAGTTTAAAGACTAAAAAAGATGAAAAAAAATTAAGTACTGAAATAATTTTTTTATAAAATTGAAGGACTAAATAAATTATTGTATTAAAATAAAATATTAAATTAGAAATGGCATACTCACTGGAAGTACTACTGTGAGCTCCAATTCTATTTAAAAATATATACTTTGATAATGGCATGGTGGTTGATATCTATAACTTTAATAAAAACTCAAAAATAAATTTTAATTATTGGGTAGTTTAAATATAAAAATATCTTTAAATTATAATTTTGTAAGATTTTTAAATAAATTAGGGATAATGGCAAGATTTACTTCTATATTTTAACAAATTTATTAATATGGTACCTGTATTTTTAATTTATTCATTTAATACCTATAATTTCTTTTCGTATAATATTTTTTTTTATTTTTACTTAAATATGTAAGAATATTACATGTGGCCCAATGAATGAGTGACATGTGATATGGATGTTCGAAGAAGAAGTCAAATGGTTAGGGACAATGACTCAGGAAAAAAATTCTCTTTTCATATTTCCAGGGTAAAAAAAAAAGTAAAAAACTAAAACTAAAATTTTATATCCTTAGAAAGTTAAAACCCAAACCATTCGTTTCTTTTCCTCTCCAAACTTCTTTTTCAATTTTGATGCCGCCACCACCACCATTGTCCTATCAAATTCCAACACCATTCAAGGTGGATGTTAGCAACCAACGGTAGCTTTCATCCCCTCCTTTAACGTTAGTGGCTCGGATCTCCTAAATCAAATAAAAAAACCCTTGAAAAGATAACCAAAGCCGAAAATCTTGCCTCTTCTGGTCTATTTCATCGACCATTGCGTTGACCTCCGGTTAAAGATCAATGCTTCCCTTAGCCTTATCATGGCTTTCACCACTCAAATTTCTGAATGGGTACCTATATCCCATGAAGCCGAAAGAGCCATATATGAGTACTTGGACTCTCTTTTCCAACTTTTTTTTTGTTATTCATTTCTATAAGATTCTTTGCTGATATTTGTTATGGAACGAATGAGAAGCAAAACAACAATCAATTCCTTTTAAATTTCTATTAACTATCATTAATTTTTGTTTAAGTTGTAAACCTACGTTTCAATGAACTTTAATGAAACAATTTGTATAGGGCTTATTTGTACAGTTGTATTGAGCCGTTATTCTCTTATTCAGCCACCAATCAGTATTGGAAGGCAGTTATGAAATTAGCCAATCAGTTTTTTAAATTTGTTTCTTCCTCTTTCTCATGCTCTCTTCTTCTCTCTACTATCTCTTTCGTATCTGTTTTCTTCCTCATCTTTCTAAATCATATCAAGGGTATTAGAGCTTCAATAATCCTTATGGCTAGCGATGGTGTAACTACGAGGTCACAAAAAGACATGGGAACGATGTTGAAGGAGCTTTCACAACTTCAAGCAAAAATGGCATGGGTGGATGCTTGAACTAAATCACGCATTAAAGTATTTTATGAAAAGGTTTGTAACATCTCGAAATAGGGCCTAAATGGAATAGTGGTTGCGAAACCATAAATCTGAGATAGAAAAGTTTATTTCGATTAATTTTTAAGATTTACCGAGTGATTAGATGCATGTGTTAGAGTATTGATAAGAAATTTTATAGATTGCATGTTTAATTTGCCTATTAGGGCTTATTTGCGAGGTTTCAGAATAAATGACCCGATTTAGGGCCTAAAATGAACGATGGTTTTATAACCACGAATTCAAGTCAAAAAATTTATTCGATTAAGTTTTAAGGTTTATTTATTGATTAAAATATTGTGTAAAAATATCGTTAAGTAATTTTCTTGATAAAATGCTTAATTGGACTTTTAGGACTAAATTGCAAAAGTTGCAAAATATGTGTTCTAATTCATAAGTACTTGATTGAAATGGGGGTTTAAAGAAGAGGTCCTTAAATGGTAATTAGACCATTATATTTCGTTTGGACAAAAATGGGCATGAATAGGACAAAATTTTAAAGAAAGGCCTTAAGGGCATTTTAGTCATTTGGTAATTAAAAGAAATAAAAAGGGAAAATAAAGCCAAAATTGACTCATCTTTTTCATGGAGGCCGAAATTAGCATGGGGGAAGCCATGGCTAGGGTTTTCAAGCTTTCCAAGCTCAATAGTAAGTCCGTTCTAGCCCCGTTTTTCAAGTTCTTTACGTTTTTGGAATCCCGGTAACTTGATTAAGCTTATTCTAGTAATAATTTAAGCTAGGGTTCATATTTGGAAAAATACCCATAGGTGAAGTGTGTTTATTTTGATATTTTATGGTAGAATATGAAGGCTAAAATTATGTTAAACAACTTTTGCTAAGCGGTTTTAAGCAAAAATGAGTAAAACGGCTTAATCGGTAAAAGTTGTTATTGTTCATAACTATGTGTTAGAGTGAAAATTTGATGTTTCCATAGAAGGGAAAAATGATCAGCATGTCATAAAACATAAGAATAAGGGATGAAGTTTAATTCCCAAGCCTAGGGGCAAAAGTGTAAATATGCAAAAGTTTAGGGGCAAAATTGTAATTTTGCCAAAGTTTGACTTAAGGACTGTTTTGAATAGTACATTAATTAAATAAGTAAAATATGATGTTTTAGATCTCGGAAAATGAGATTTGAACCTAGAATGGGAGAAAAATCAAAAATCAGGAAAGTTGGTAAAATGGCCGTTTTAGTATCGAGGTAAGTTCATATGTATAATAAGCATTAATTTATGCATGTTTCAATGTAAAATTGATATATTTACTATGATTGTCGAGGTGTTGAAAGTAAGTATAATTATGATGATTTAAATGTTCAATATTAATTCGACATGGAAATGAGAAAGTATGTAAGTTTGTATGTAAATAATACATTATCTTTATTATGTTTTTATATTTCAGCATATTTTATGTATTGTAGCTGATTTTTGAATCATAATTGACTATTGGAAGTATGGAATCAAGTATTAGAAAGAAAGAGAAATCCCGGTTGAACCTTCGGAAAGATTGGATGATACAGATGGTATGTAGCTAGGTCACATGTATGGTGCTGAGTGCACATCATGTGTACAAGAGAGCTACGAGACATTATGATGTAGCTAGGTTGCATGGGTGATACTATGTGTACACCATGTAGACAAGAGAGCTACGGGATATATGTAGCTAGGTCGTATGCGTGGTTCCAGGTGAAGGATACCATGTAGACAAGAGAGCTACGAGATAAACTGGCTAGGTCACATGGGTGGTACTAAGTGTTCACCATGTGTACAAGAGAGCCAAAATTATGTGTACAATTGAGCTAGGTCACATGAGTGGTGCTAAGTGAAGGCTACTATGTGTACAAGAGAGCTTCGATTTTAAAGGTGGGCTGTGTGCGATACCATCGCGTATCTGTTATTGTTCCGAAGCGTTCAACTGGGAAATTGATTAAATGAAATTGTGTATGACTTTGTGATGATAAGTTTAAGTATATACATGTGTAACTTATGAGCAATATGCTCGATATGTGATTGGAAATTGGAAAGATTGTTATGGGTAAGTGATGAATACAATTGAAGTGTGAAGGATCAAAATTGACAATAAAACTGTTATGGATAGTTGCAGTGACGTGAATATAAAAATTTACCAAAAATAGTAGAAATTGAATCAGAGACTGAATGAGATATCAAATTAAAGCTTAATGAGTTTATTTTCATATAACAGAAACATAGCAAGCAAAGGAATTCTATGTTATGAGATATTTAAGTTTTTGAGAGACTGGTTCAGAATGACTACGTGATCCCCTGTTCTGACTTGGAAAAATCATTAAAAATTGTACAAACATAATTATGGGATATAATTTATATTCTTGAAATCCTTAATGAGTCTAGTTTCAAATAAAATAAATGAGAACATCCTTTGAATTCTGTACGAGGAGAAAATTTATTCGTAGTGAAGAGCGGTTAGAACAGTTGAGCAGTGAAATAGGGGTAAATTCAATGAATAAACTGTACTAATTGGCAAGACCAAAAATTTTGAAATTTTTATGGTAAGAATATACGTGAATCTAGTTTCAAGAAAAATTAATGGTTTGTAATTTGGAGTTCTGTAGCTCCAGAAATAAATAATTTAGCTGCTGGTACTCTGCTAGACAGCTTATTTTTAACCTGTTTATGATTGTAATAGTGAAAGTATGTGTGTGTTTGTGATGGTAATATTCCGGGAACATATTGTGACTTTATTTAAAGTATGATAATGTATTGTTTATTAATATTTACATACTTACTTACTAAGCTATAATGTTTACTCCCTTCCTTTCCTTTTTCCTATAGTTTCTCAGATGTTAGCTCGAGTTGGAGGTCACCGGAGGTTAAATCACACTATCAAACTATTGATCGATATATAGAGGTTTTAAAGTATTTTTAAGTCTTTGGCATGTATGGAGACTCGTTTAATTGTTACTAAGTATCTAGGAATTGGCCTAAAATATTGACCTATGTTATTTAAAGGTCTCTATTGTATAAAGTCATTTAATGTAGATAGTCTTGATTATGTTATTAATTAAATGATGCAATTTATGAATGTGCATGCTTGCCTATGCGTGTGGTTGAATTAAAGCATGATATGGGACTTGTAAGCTCTTTTTAAGGGACAGCTTGAATGTGTTTGAAAATTTTTTAAATTAGAGTGAAATTATGAATCAATTTTTATACGATGATTAGTGATTAAGTCCGGTAATGCCTCGTACCCTGTTTCGGTATCGAACACGGGTAAGGAGTGTTACAAGGTTAAGGGAAAGCTTTGAACTGATTTGAAGACTCTCTTTAAATAATATATGGGACAGTCGTCAGTGGCAGCTTCTAGACCCTCTGCAGATAAGGGTAAGGGTATACTAGGGGAACCTCCTTTAGGTAAAAGCTTAATCTTATCCCCTATGCAGGACAGTGTCAGACTGGATTTCTTATCCCCTATGCAGGACAATGTCAGGCTGGATTTCTTTCATGAACTAGTACAATGGAGTCATTAGGGAGGATATTCAAGTTTGATTGTCCACGGTTTGATGGTAGGGATTTTAGAGGATAGTGTTCTAAATTAGAACAAATTTTCGAGGTTGAAGATCTGCAGGAACATGCCAAGGTTAAAACAGTGATGCTCTATCTTAAAGATAAAGCCTTAGTCTGGCATCATTTTTTCTGCCAAAGGAATGAGGGTCTCAACCAGCTTACTTGGGATGCTTATGCTTGAGAGCTAAGGGAGAGGTTTGGTTCTACTACATTCTTGAACCCCATGACTGAGTTGATATCTCTCAAACAAACTGGGACTGTCGATGCTTGCCACAACCACTTTGTGAGCATACTTAATTAGTTACATTTACTAGAGAGCTATGCTTTAAGTATTTTCATTAAAAACTTAAGGACGGAAATAGGTTAATACCTTTGATTGTTTAGACCACAAAATTTGGTGGAAAGGTACTCGATTACTAGGCAAGTGGAAGGGATAGTATCAACTACTCCAAGGAAAGGGGTACTGGTTGGGGGTAGTGAGGGATATTCTAAGCCTTTATTTCCTAGTCCTAGAATAGTTGGCCCCATGTATGCAAACCCTTCAATAATTGGTCCTACTACAGTCCCAAGTTGTCAGAAACCTCCAATCAAATTATTATCTCAGCCAGAAATAGAAGAAAGGAGAAAAAAAAGGGGTTTATGTTTCTGATGTGCCCCCAAGTATACACCAGGGCATAAATGCATGATACAACTCTATCAGCTCGTAGTGGACCTCAACCTAATTCTTTAGGGGATCTAAAAACTCAATTAATAGAAGAATTTCTGGATTGTTTTGAACAATTAGAGAGTGTGGAGCAAGAGCCTGAAGCTACTACCCTAATATTGTCCTTACATGCATTGCAAAGATCTGAAGGGCATAATACAATAAGAAGATAAGCTAATATGGGTCAGGTAGATGTGATTATACTTATAGATTCTAGAAGCACTCATAAATTTGTTGATTAAAAGTTAGTAAGGAGATTAAATTTACTTATGGAGCAGTCTTGCCAATTGAAGATTATGATAGCTAATAGGGGCAACCTAAGTATTAAGGGATTATAAAGGCCAATAAGTTGGGAAGATCAAGGGCATGAGTTTGTTAATAATTTTATGGTTCTATCTATTAAAAGTTGTGATGTGGTCTTAAGGGTGCAGTGACTCTTATTTTTGTGATATATTATATGGAATTTTGGATCACTTACAATGCGGTTCGATCATCAAAATCAAATTTCTACTCTACAATGTATCTCTCTAGGGGGATTGCAACTTTTCTCGAGCTATCAACTCTTTAAGTGCCTCCATATGATGGCATTTGGACCCTGCCCTATGATTTGTACTTCTGACCAACAAATAGCATTAAAATTGCTACCTGTACCAGTCAAGGAAGACTTACAACAACTTTTACTTGAATATCAAGATGTTTTTTAGCTACTAAAAGGGTTGCCTCAAAACAGATTTTAAGACCATAAGATTCCTCTTCAAGATGATACCGAAGTGGTAAATGTAAGATCGTACAAATACTATTCCTTTTAAAAGACTGAAATTGAAATGCTTAATCCAAAAATGTTGCAGGTTGGGGTTATTAGGGACATTAATAGCCCTTTTGCATCTCCCATTATCATGGTAAAGAAAAAAGATAGGAGCTAGAGGCTATGTGTGGATTATAGGTAACTCAACCAACTTACCATCAAAGATTAGTTCCTTATTCCTATTATAGAAGAGATACTGGATGAACTTGGTCAAGCTCTTTTTTTTTTTATTAAATAAACCTAAGATCTAGATATCACCAAATAAAACTGTGGGATGCAGATATATTCAAAATAGCTTTTTAAACACATAAGGGGCATTATGAATTCTTGGTTATGCCATTTGGCTTAACCAATTCCCCCTCAAGCTTTCAATCCTTAATGAATTCTATTTTCAAAAGGTTGTTAAGGAAATTAGCACTAGCATTCTTTGATGATATCCTCATTTACTCCAACAGCTGGTCTAATCACTTGGTTCATTTGAAAGATGTGTTATAACTCTTAAGGTACAATCAAATTTTTGCTAAACAAAGCAAGTGCACTTTTGGCATTCATCAGATTGAGTACCTAGGACATGTTATTTCTAGTGGTTCAGTCACTATGGACACATCCAAGGTGGATGGAGTCTTATGTTGGCCTACTCCTAAGACAGTAAGAGAGTTAAGAAGCTTTCTTGGACTGTTAGGCTACTATAGGTGGTTTATAAGGCACTATGTCATCTTGGCTTGACCTTTGAGATATCTGCTTCAGAAGGATATTCCTTGGAATTGGGTTGAAGCTGCTAATTCAGCCTTTGAGATGCTTAAACAAGCAATCTATCAGGAACTAGTTCTTTTTTTACTATATTTTAAAGTCAAATTTTGCATCGATATAGATGTTTGTGGCCAGGGGGTAGGGGTAGTGTTGTTACAAAAAGGTAAGCCTCTAGCCTTTTTCAAGAAAGGGTTGGGGTTAAAACACTAAGCACTCTATATCTATGACAAGGAAATGCTAGTTGTTTTATTAGCAGTAAAAAAATGACATTCTTACTTGGTAGGCAGGAAATTCCAAATAAGAATTGACCTTCAGAGCTTCAATTTTCTAGTTGATAAACAAGCAATCACACCCTTCCAACATAAATGGGTAGTTAAAATGCTTGGATATGATTATTACATCACATATAGGAAGGGAGCTCAAAACAAAGTGGTTAATGCCTTATCTAAAAGGGTACATGAGTAGGAATGGCAACTGTTGCAATACATTAGTAGTATATCTTGGTCAGATATATGGCATCAAGTGAGAGAATCTTGCTTGTCCAATCCAAAGCTTCAACTCCTTTGTCAAGAACTCCAATAAGATCCTCAAACACAACCTAAATATACTTGAGATGGAAAAGTGCTCACGAGAAAAGGGAAAATAGTGGTAGGAAGTGATCCTGGTTTAAAAAAGGAACTGTTTGAGTATTTTCATAGTGGTTCGATTGGGGGATACTCAGGTGCACATACAATCAGACACAAATTTTTAGGGATAGTGTATTGGAAAGGCTTATCTAGAGGTGTGAAACTATGGGCTCGAGAGTGTCCTACTTGTCAGAAATGCAAGGCTGATTTATCCACTTCCCCAAGACTTCTACAACCCCTTCCTATACCTACTACAGCATGGGAATCCATTAGCATGAATTTTGTGGAGGGGTTACCAAACTCAAAGGGAAAAATGTGATCATGGTGGTAGTGGACAGCTAAACAAATATGGACACTTTTGGCCCTTTCCTATCCTTTTACAGCATTGGCTGTAGCTCATGAGTATATGGTGCAGATCTACAAACTATAGAGTCCCCGAATCCATAGTATCTGACCGAGATAAAATCTTTGTGAGTAGCTTCTGGCAGGAGTTGTTCAAACAATTGGGAACTCAATTGCATTTGTCAATTGTTTACCGCCCCCAAACAGATGGCCAAACAAAGGTCTTAAATTGATGTCTAGAAAGTTATTTGAGGTGTATGAGTGGTGAGACTCTTACAGAATGGCTGTTATGGTTACCTCTAGCAGAGTGGTGGTACAATACCACTTATCACTTAGCCATTCAAACCACCCCATATAAGGCACCTTTCACTTCACCTATCTTATCTTGTTGGTTCCTTTTTAGTAGTTGTTGTTGATCATAGCCTTCAGAATTGAGAAGCCACTAGAAAGCTTCTTTAGTTCCATCTCAAAAGGTTTCAAGAGAGGATGAAACAAATGGCTGATAGGGAGAGGTCTAATAGAGCATTTATAGTTGGGGATTTGGTGTACCTAAAATTGTAACTTTATAGAAAACTTATTGTGAGGAAACTAAGGAACCTAAAGATCTGCTTAAAATATTTTAGACCTTTCTCAATGGAAGTAAAGACTGGTTCTATTGTCTACAAGCTAGCTCTGCTAGCATGTAACACCCCAAACCTGGCCTAGGCATTATGGCCGAATCTGGCTATGTCATATGGAATGGAATTTTAAAATCGAATTATCCAAGTTAAAATCATTTTTGTTTACTAGCTTTTGTTTATCTCTCGACAGTTGCAAATTTATTTTCTCATTAATTTGATTCACTTTAAGAAAACATATTCCGTAGTGAAAGCTTTTAAAAATCGTGATATGCAGGAAATTCGTTCACTTTTTAGAAAATATTGTTTTTAATAAAAACTGAGTTTTCATTGAGTTTTGCAGTTTAAAAACCCATAAAACAGTTAAATGTCCAACATAAAGTCAAACAGTCTAAAATGTCCCAAATTACAACCAAAATAAGGAATTAAAACCATAAATGAAAATAAACCATTTAACAGTCATGTGGTCACCGTAGAGTCCTCCACCGTACCGATCCGTCTAATTCTGGGGATTACTTGTGCACATTAAACAGAGAGGGATGAGTTTACGTAAACTCAGTGTGTAATCCCACAGAAACCAAACAACAGTAAACGCAGTGTACAGTCAAAACAGTCATGGGCCTAAGCCCCTTTCAATATCAGTAACGGTATGGCCTTAACTCAACTCAGTATCAGTATGCGCAAAGGCCTTAGCCCATCACAGTATCAGTAATAGATATACAGTATTCAGTAACAAAGTCCTACCCAACCAGCCTCTAGATACTATGTCCGTACAACCCTACACTCTATGTGGGGATTAAATCAACCCACTCATCCCTACACTCCGGGAAGTACCAAATGCAGCACAATACAGTAGTTTGTAGCTGAGCTGCCAAATATTATGCTTAAAAGCCTTTCAGTACACCTCCTCCAAATAATATCAACCTACCCCAATGGAATGCATCATATAATAGAATGTCTTACTATCATAGATCTATCAGATACACATACAATTCAGTATACATGCTTATAGATATAACATCCTCAGTACATAATTCACATAATCAATTTCACACAGATAAGGGTCTAAGTAGTGCTTACTGATCCTATGGAAGGCTCACAGTCGACTTGGGTGACCCGTGCAACATTAACAAACATTTCAGTAAAAATGGGCTCACATGCCCATGTGGCCTGCCCGTGTTATTTTTGGCTTTAAACGTGTTGGTTTAAGTGGTTTTGTGCTCTGGGGTGTGTTTGGGAGGTCCTAAGTTTAAGCTTTAACTTGGGCTAAATTTTGGGTTTTTATTTGAATAAAGCCTGACTTTAGGTCAATGGGCTTATAAGGAATTGTTGGTAAAAACCTAATAGAATGGGCCTGCTGGTCTAGTGGTTAAGTGACAAGGGATTACGCTTAAGTTTTGGAGTTCGATTCCTTATAGTAGCGTTGGAATTATTTTTGATGCAAATTTTGGCTAAGAGTTGGGTTTTATCAGAAATCTGAGTTGGGGTTTAGGGAAAATTAGGGCTTATTCCCTTCTTTTTAACAAAAGTTTTTCTCTGCCGTTTCTTTTTCCCAATTTTCCCTTGCTGCCAAAAATTCCCTTCTCTTTTTCCTCCTTCCTTTCGTTTTTTTTTCGATAAGCTTAGGCGTATTGCTAGCGGTTCTGTCGTTTCGGTAAGTATTGCTTTAATTAAGTTATGTGATTTCCTTTAAAGATTGTTTAAGAGGGATTTTGGTTACTGTTTAGGGAATATCCAAGGTTGTAGATCAGTAATCGAGTTCTAAGCAGCAAGGAAACACCGTTCTTCGTTGAAGGTAAGTAGATCTCTTGTTTCAGGATTAGCCTATTCTTAATAATCTGACTTAAGAGACTGAGTTAGGCTCGGTGTTGTCAATTTTAGGCTTTAGAGTGCTCGTGGTTGGATTAGTAGCGAAAGCAGACCAGGTGTATACTTTGATCTCGTAGAAAACGAGTTTCGGAGAAAGGCGAAATGTAATCTGTTGACGCCATATGGGCGTGTGGTCTACCCATGTATTAGCCTGCTCACGAGACACGGGCGTATGACTGACAAGCCAGGCCGTGCGTGCACCACATGGGCGTGACGGACACGGACGTATAAGCTGGCGAGGTCGTGTGCGAGGCACGGGCTTGACCATTAGGGCCATGTAGGCCACACGGGTGTGTGGGTCACACGGGTGAATCACACGAGTGTTTGGTATTCTGGGCCAGACCGTGTGATCAACTCGGGCAAAACTAATTTGGATCGTGTGGGCCACATGGGTGTGTGGGCCCACATGGGTAGGGTACACGGGCGTGTGAGCCCAATTTTATTGAAATGTTCTACAAGGTTGCACGGGTCGCCTAAGTCGACTGTGACCTAACTGTAAGGGCGGTAAGTGTTACCTAGTCCCCATACTCTGATTGGTTACTGAAAAGTATGTTAATATGAGCATGTGTATCTGTCTGATTCTGTATATCCGCTCTAACATGATATTGATATGATCTACTATCTGCATAATAGCATGCCATGATATTTATGATGCATTGCATTGGGTTGGGATTGTTGTGAAGAGAAGGAAGTCTGAGAGGTGTTTAGCCTGTTATCTGACAGCAGTGCTGTATATACATATATAACTGCTATGTACTGTCTTACGGTATCCAGTTTTTGTGTAGGGTTGGATGAGTTGATTAAATCCTCATACTTGGTGTGTAGGGTTGGGTTGGTCGATTCTATCCCCACATGGTGTGTTGGGTTGGGCGGAGATGGTGTGCAGGGTTAGTGGGCATTTTTTTTATATCTGATCTGTTATGCATGTGATGTCTATATCGCTAAGGCCGAAATATCTGTATTCTGTTATTTATTTGTATGCATGCTATTTGTGGGGATGTACACACTGAGTTTGCGAAAACTCACCCCTTGTTTATTTTATTTGTCAGGTAATCCTCAGCAATAGATAGATCGGTGCGACGGAGGGCTCGATGGTGACCATTGGTAGACATTTGTTGGTTTTATGAGTAACATTTATTTCATATATTTTACTTTAATATTTGTTTTTGGGATTACTCATGTATTCGGGCTCAAACTGTTTTGGGTTTATTTGGGATTTTAAATTTTTAAGTTTATTAATTTATAACTGAATGATGTTTTAGCTTCTGCGTTAATGAAATGTTTCCACATAATAATTGGAATAGAGATTTCAAGACTTAAGTAAAGATAATAATATGTACGATTTTCACTGGATAAGATTTTGAAAAAGGTTTTCTAAAAGCACCCTCATGTGACGCTACTAGATTCGGCCATAACGTCCAGGTTGGGTTTGGAGTGTTACATTTAGTGGTATCAGAGCTAGGTTCAAAACTCAGCTGTGAATTTTGGGTTCCAAAATTTGTTTTAAAGAAACACTTTCGAATGTTTTCTAATACTTGTCGTGCTTTGTAGATGGGCCTCCTAATACGAGCACGGTCCAAGACCTTTCCGAAGCTGTCGAAGAACCCATGGTATTATCAACGAGGCTGATTACCCGAGCTTGAGCTAAGAGGTTCAAAGAAGTTGTCACGGGCCATATTGACTGAATTTAAGGTGAAGCCATTGCGGGGTTTATTGATCAATCGTGGACAAGCAAACCATGTGTGCCATGTAACCTACTTCATGCTCAATTTTAGCTCTTCTAGTTTGTGAATTTATTTGCTAGAATAAAGAAATTAATTTGGTTTTAGTTATTTAGTTAAATTAGTTTGAGTCTTAATTATGTCATAATTTGAACATCATAAATATGAGTTTTAATTATGTCATAATCTGAACATTTTTAATAAGGGTTTTTTTAAGACATCTTAAATATATGTTTTAAATATGTCCTAGTTTAGACGCCTATAATACATGTATTTTGTTCAGACCAATTAAATTGTGTTTAAGCTATTTCAATGTGTCTTGTAGGGTGTTAATGGATGGCATTTGGATGTACATGCTTGGGGGAGCTGCTGGTTGCTCTCTTGCAAGCAACCTTTTGTGGAATGCAATGGACACAAGAGCTTTCACATTAGTCTAATCGGCTGGTTGCTATATTCACACCAAATGACCATCCAATTTTGAGTTTTCACACCTTGAAGGCTGTTTGTGTGCCCTATGCACATTCAAAAGGGAGATTACTTATTCGACTTCCCAAGAAGGCACCAGCCATGTTCACACCCACCAAAAACTGATCATTTACTTAAACCATCAACTCAAATTAAAGGCTACACGTTTTTGGCTGTTTGGAAAGTGCAAATGTCATGGCTGTTGGCGTCACCAGTGCGTGGGAGTCTTCAAGAGTCTTGTGGGATAGCTCAATGGTTATTCAGCTCAATTAAGCTGAATTATTTAAGTCTATTCGGCTGAACCTTTGTAGAGCTATAAATACTAAGCTCAAACTTTGTATTTGAGACTTTTTAAACCTTTTATAAATTATATATCAATTTGTGAGTTATTCAACTCTCTTTGTTCTTTTAGAGACTCAAATTGACTTATCTAGCTAAATCTAGTGGCGTCAATCTAATTTCCTTGGTGAACTTATCACTTAACAAGTGTGGTGTTCCAATTATACCGTTTGGTTCCTATCTCCAATATATAGTGGGTTGCAGTGCAATCTAACAACTATTTCCACCTTAGGAGCATTATAAGAATTAGGTCAATATTCCTTTTTAATATTGGTTTATTCTTTAGCTTTTAAGCCTATCTTTCATCCGTCCAATTCCTAAACAACCAAATAAGCCCTTGTTAAACCTATCTTTGTCCAAATTCGGCCCTTTGACGAAATTAGACCGGATACTACCTCAATTTATGATTGGGAACACAAGCGACTCGAATTTCCCAACGAGTACGAGATCGTATCATTTGGTATCAGAGTTGATTAAAATTGGGAAGTATCTATGTTTTACTATCCTGGGGTTGAGGTTTTGAAAAAAATAAAAAAAAATTCATGATAAAAAAAAAGAATGCATAGAAAATTGAAGTGCAAGGTGTGAAATTTTATATATATATATAAAAGGGATTCAAAATTAAAAAAAAAAAAAAAGAGAAAAGTTAGTTTCGAAAGTGAATTGTTTCCCTAGCTCTAAAATTTCCTTTTACAAACATTTTTGCCACACTTTAAGTCCCTTATTTCCTTTTCTTTCAGCCTACCTTACAACCGTTATCAACTCACACTGTTACAACCTTTTTGAAGCCGACCCATGAAGATTTGTTGATAAGTCTAAGGCAGTCACTTACCAACTTAGAGAGGTGAATATGAATAGAAAAAGGTAAGAGAGTGGTGAGAACAATAAAGAGTTAAAAAGCCAAAACCAATTTAAGTGAAAACAGGAGTGGAGAGTTCCTCTATTTTCTTTCTTTTCGAGTGAATAGGTGAGATTTTTTGTAAGGTTAAAAACACCATGTCGCGAAGTCTTGAAAGAAATGCTTCTGATAGTGGTGGTTTGTGGCCCGTACGCAATGTAGTCAGTGGTGGTGGTGTACCCGATCTAACCGATCAAGCCCTTATTCGCGAGATGGATCGGATGCTCTAAAGACGACTAGAACCCGTGCATGAACAACTAGAACAACTGAAAGAACAGGTCCAACGAGAAAGAATTCCACAAAATCTGAAGAGGGAGCGAGGCCAACTGAGACTCCATCAAGATGATCTCTACGATCCTAGCGATGTGGAGAATGACCAAGCATCTAATCAAAGTGAAAGACGATAAAGCCATAGAAACCGAGGGCCTAGGGAGCGTGAATAAGTAGATGATAACCTCAAGAATATCAAAATGGCTATTCCACCATTCCAAGGAAAGACCGATCCAGAGGCGTATTGTAACACCCCTAACCCGTATTCATCGCTGGAATAGGGTTACGAGGCATTACCGAACAATACATCACATTCTCATACATTTATGCATTCATTATTATAAGCTATTCACAAACATTTACATTGTCCCTTACAAGGTTCTACGAGACCTTAAATCATGCCTAAGTGTGGTTCGAGACTAAATCGGTCATATATAAAAATTTCCAAACACTTAGAAAAATTTCATGAAATCATAAGTCACACGCTCATGTGAACAGGCCGTGTGCCTCACACGGCTACCAGACACGCCCGTGTCATAGGCTGTGTGAAAACAGGGCATACTTACTGACTTGCACCACATGGCCAAGGACACGCCCGTATGCCAGGCCGTGTGAAATCTAAGAGGGGTTGCTGACTTGGGTCACACGACCGGCCACACGCTCATGTGCCGGCCTATGTGCCACACACGGCCAGTAAACACGCCCTTGTGTCTAGGCCGTGTCAAAACTGTAGGGTATACTAACTTTAATTCGAAGGGTACCCCAGGGGACACACGGTAGTGTAACATGACCATGTGTCGCACACGACTGAGACATACACCCGTGTCTCTGCCCGTGTGGACAACAATAGGCCATTTGCAAAGCCAATTTTCCACCCTTACCACAAGCACACATAGTAACCAAAATGGCACCATTTCAATGCATTTTTAAACAACCAAAAACATACCAATTCATACTCATATCATGCCATCTATTCATAACTATTCAACCATTCAATTCCATATCCAAAACATACCAAAACAATGTACCATAATCATCACAATTCATCTCATTGCCAAATACATTAACTCATCAACCTATCATCTATTTCAATTCACTTAATATACCATATCAACACCTTAAATCTAACCACAATATGCTAGCTTCCAAGCATAAGCACATCAATTAACAACTAATCAAAATAAACAACACATAATCACACCAAATAAGCCAACATATAGGGCATTATATACATCACAAAATTAACTTATCAAACATATAACTTAAGCTAACTTAAATGGCCAAATTCACACCAACATTTACAAGCCAAATCACATGGCTAAAATCACAACTAAAAACATATCAAGATGACATTAGCCTATACATGCCATATACCATATATACAAAGCTTCCAAAAATACCAACGAGATGATTGATAGTGCGATGACGTATTTCTGACGATCCCCGAGTCCGAGCTAGCTTCGATAATCTATAAAACATGGAATGAACACACAAAGTAAGCTTTAAAAGCTTAGTAAGCCTTACACAAATAAAGCTATCATATAAATCACAACATTTCTATTACTACGCCAAGTACAAATAAACATATATATACACAAACCTTTTTCATTGAATACATATTCATATTTTCATGTAACTCATCAATTACTTCACTTTTCAATACTCGTATAAACTTCGTACGTACCTGAGTCGTTTAACTTATTAACACATTCTTTCTCGACTTGTCTTTGCCTGTTGAACCATTTGGAATCGTTAAGTATACTAAAAAATAACATAAGCTCTTACAATGCCATATCCCAGATATGGTCTTACATGTTATCATATATCGATATCACTGTCCCAGACAAGGTCTTACACATAATCAATTAATGATGCCAATTTCGTAGACATGGTCCTACACGTAATCTCAATACAATTCCAATGTCCCAAACTTGGTCTTACATGTAATCACATTTCGATAACCTAATGTCATGACATTCGTATCCTACACTATTCCTAAGGTTCGTATGGGACTTCCGGATATCATAACTCTGCCAATTCTTGTTCGTAGTTGCTAATTCATACTTATTGAAATTCAATGACAAATAATACATATCTAATTCAATTTAAAAGCATGTATTTGCATATGAACTTACCTCGTAATCGGAATAGACGAATTGGATCAATTACTCGATAACTTTCAATTTTCCCCGATCCAAATTCGATTTCTTTCTTTTAAGATCTATATAAATTCAAAATTAACTCTTTTATTCCTCAATTCATTCAATTTCATCCAAAAACCTATAAATGAGCATTTTACACATTAGCCCATATTATTTCACATTTTCTCAATTTAGTCCCTATTTCAAAACAACTCAAAATACATTAAATTTCATTATGCTCACGTTAGGCTGAATTTTCCCTTGTTCCCTAGCAACCCATTAATTTCATTTATTTCACATTTTGACCCTTCAATTTGTAAATTTCACAATTTAATCCTTAATAAGCATTTTTGTTAAAAATCACTTAATTAAACATAATAATCTATCAACAAAGATTTATTTTTCATCATCAAACCACAAAAATCTCAAGCTATCAACAATGAAAAATCACAAAATCTACAACCAATTCAAAAATTCAAGCATGGGCTAGCTAGTATTCGAAGCAACAATCTCAAAAACATAAAAATCATCAAAAACTGAGCTAAAACCGTACATTAATTAAGCCTATTATGTGCCAAAACCTAAGTGTTCTTCAATGGCTTCTTTTCTTCTTCAATAACCGGCTAGAAGAAAGAATGATAGACAAAATTCATTTTAGTTTTGTTTATTAACCTTTATTAATCCTTTACCATTTTACCCTTTGTTATAAAACTATTTAATCATTAAACATTAGGCCATTTATGTCCATTAACCTTATCAATGGTCTAATTACAACATAAGGACTTCACATTTAATAAATAAAAGCAAATAGGCACTTTAACTTATAGCATGCTACTTTTACAATTTACGCGATTAAATCATTTTTCTCAAATTGAACTATTAAATGATAAAATTAGCTCACGAAATTTTCACACATACATATTCACATGATGTAAACACATAAAATAATATTAAAATAATTTTACAACCTCATATTTGTGGTTTCGAAACCACTATTCTGATTTAGCTAAAACCGGGCTATTACACGTATCTAGAATGGGAGAAAAAGATTGAGGTTGTCTTTGAGTGCCATAACTACTCGGAGAGTAAGAAAGTTAAACTCGTTGCCATCGAGTTCTCTGACTATGCAATCATATGGTAAGATCAATTAACCATGAGCCGGAGGAGAAACGGAGAACAACTCGTGTCCACATGGGTCGAGATGAAAGGCATCATGAGAAAAAGGTTTATTCCTGCTTATTACCACCGCGAACTATATCAAAAGTTACAAAAACTTACTCAAACCAATCAAAGTGTAGAAGACTATTACAAGGAAATGGAAATTGTCATGATCCGAGCCGACATTGAGAAAGACCGAGAAGCTACCATGGTGAGGTTCTTAGCCGGATTAAATCATGACATTGCCAATGTGGTGGAGCTAATACACTACACCGAAGTTGTAGATATGGTGCACATGGCAATCAAAGTGGAGAAACAACTCAAACGAAAAGGTCCGTTTGAGCCTACCCCAACTCCACTTCCACATTAAAATGGGGTTAAGGAACCAGCAAGAAAGACACCTCCTTTCGAGCGGAACCCGTCATATCCACAAAGCCCAACAAGTCGAGTAGAGAGACTAGCAAAGGCAAAAGTGAAGCCGTGTCTAACCACTCGTGACATCAAATGCTTCAAGTGCCTTGGGAGGGGTCACATTGCGAGTCAATGTCCTAATAGAAGTGTAAAGGTCGTAAGACTCGACGATGAGATTGAGTCTGAAGAAGAGAAAGAAGATGAACTCGAAGCATTCACTGAAGAGGAGGAAGATCCTGAGTATGCCGTTAAAGGTGAAATACTCATCATCAAGTAGAATTTGACCCTTCAATGTATAGAGAATGAACAGCAACGTGAGAATAGTTTTCACACGCGATGCCATGTTCAAGGCATAGTGTGTAGTGTAATCATCGACGGAGGAAGCAGCACAAATGTTGCTAGCAGCATGTTAGTTGAGAAGCTTGGCCTACCAACGACGAAACATCCGCACCCGTTCAAATTTCAATGGCTTAACGATGGAGGAGAACTCAAAGTCACCAAGAAAGCCTTTGTTGCCTTTTCAATCGGTAAGTATAGTGATGAAGCCGTGTGCGACGTTGTGCCGACGCACGCTAGTCATTTGCTTTTGGGAAGACCATGGCAGTTTGGTCGAAGAGTTATCCATGACGGTTACACCAATCGATATACATTCAAGCACCTTGGAAAGAATGTAACCCTGGCGCCATTGACTCCTAAGCAAGTGTACGAGGATCAATTGAAATTAAAAGATTCTGTTGAAAAATTGAGAGCAAAAGAACAAAAAGAAAAGAGTGAAAAAGAAAAAGAAAACAAATTAGAAAAAATGAAAGGAAAGCATGAGGTAAAAATGAGAGAAATGAATAAAAAGAGTGAAATAAAAGTGAGAGAGGAAAAAGAAAGAAAAGAAGAAAAAAGATTGAAAAATTGAGTGTGTATACAAAAGAGATGGAAATTCGAAAGTCATTGTTGTTGAAACAACCAATGCTTGTACTTATGTACAAGGAAAATTTACTTAATACTAACGACTTAGATGACAACCTTCCTTCTTTGATTGTGTCTTTGTTATAGAATTTTGAATATGTATTTCCGGAAGACGTCCCTAGTGTTTTACCACCTATTCGAGGGATCGAGCATCAAATTGATTACATACCCGGAGCTACAATTCCAAACTGTTCAGCCCACTAAAGTAACCCCGAAGAAACCAAAGAACTTCAAAGGTAAGTCACCGAATTGATGGAGAAGGGGTACATTCAAGAGAGCTTAAGTCCTTGTACCTTGCCTGTGCTTTTGGTACCCAAAAAGATGGAACTTGGCGCATGTGCGTGGACTGCCAAGCCATCAACAAGATCACAGTCAAGTATAGACATCCAATCTCGTACCTTGATGACATGTTGGACAAACTAAGTGGCGCACAACTCTTCTCCAAAATTGATCTTAAAAGTGGATATCATCAAATCCGAATGCGAGGAGGAGATAAGTGGAAAACAACGTCTAAAAAAAAGCATGGTTTGTACGAATGGTTAGTTATGCCTTTCGGCTTAACTAACGCACCAAGCACTTTTATGCGCCTGATGAATTATGTATTGCGTGATTTCATAGGCAAATTTTGTATACTTTATTTTGATGACATAGTAATCTATAGTAAGTCTTTGGAAGACCATATACATCACTTGAAATTTGTTTTAGAAGTATTGTGTAAAGAAACTTTGTATGCTAACCTTAAGAAATGCTCATTTTGTACTAACAAGGTTGTTTTCTTGAGATTCATAGTTAGCTCCGAAAGACTCGAAGTTTATTAAGATAAAATAAAGGTGATTCGAGAATGGCCATGACCTGCGAGTATAAGCCAAGTAAGTAGCTTCCATGGCTTGGCAAGCTTCTATAGAGGGTTTGTTCCTAACTTTAGCACTTTGGCTGCTCCGTTAACGAGTATCATCAAGAAAAATTCTAATTTTCATTGAAGTGAGGAGCAAGAAAAGTCTTTTAATTTAATTAAAGATTTTTTAACAAATGCTCTTTTACTTTTTTTGCCTGATTTTAACAAAACATTCGAGATTGAGTGTGATGCCTCAGGTATAGGTATTGGAGCCGTGCTAACTCAATATGGGCATCCTATAGCTTATTTTAGCGGGAAGCTGAGTAGTGCCACCCTCAATTACCCAGCCTATAATAAGGAAATGTATGCGCTGATCCGGGCATTCGAAATGTGGCAGCATTACTTGTGGCCTAAAGATTTTATTATCCATACTGATCACGAGGCGCTAAAACACCTCAAGGGCAAAAAAAAAAAAGTTAAACAAGAAACACGCCAAGTGGGTGGAATTCCTTGATTCATTTTTGTATGTAATAAAATATAAAAAAGGTAAAGAAAATGCCGTAGCATATGCGTTGTCGAGAAGGTATGCCCTTCTTAACCATTTAGATTCAAAACTACTTGGTTTCACCCATTTGAAAGAACTTTATGAAATTGATTTTGATTTTGCTGAATTATATAAGGCTTGTGAACACGGAGCTTTTGAAAGATTTTATAGGGATGATGGTTACCTTTTTCGAGAAGGTAAGCTTTGCATTCCTCAAAGGTCTGTTCGGAAGATTCTTGTAAATAAGGCCCATAGCGGAGGCCTTATGGGACATTTTAGAGTTACGAAGACATTGGCTATGCTCCATGAGCATTTCTTTTGGCCAAAGATGAAATGTGATGTGGAAAGAGTGTGTAATCGATGCATAGCTTGTAAAAAGGCTAAGTCGTGAATCAAACCACAGGGGTTGTACATGCCCTTGCCTATCCCCGAGGAGCCGTGGGTTGATATCTCGATAGATTTCGTCCTAGGTCTTCCTAGAACTAAAAGTGGAAAGGACTCAATTTTTGTAGTGGTTGACCGATTTTCCAAAATGGCATATTTTATTGCTTGCAATAAAACTAACGATGCTTTACATGTTGCAAATTTGTTTTTTAGAGAAGTCGTACGTTTGCATGGAGTTCCGAGGACTATAATGTCCAATCGAGATGCGAAGTTCGTCAGCCAATTTTGAAGAACATTATGGGGAAAGCTTGGCACAAAATTGTTGTTTTCTACGATGTTCCACCCGCAAACTGATGGATAAACTGAAATGGTGAACTGAGTCTTGTCAACATTGTTGAGGGCAATTATAAGAAAGAATCTCAAGACATGGGAGTAGTGCTTGCCACACATTGAGTTTGCCTATAACCGATCTGTTCATTTGGCAACTAAGCATTCTCCATTTGAAGTCATTTATGGTTTTAATCCTTTAACACCTCTTGATTTGATTCCTTTACCTAATGATCAATTTGTGAATATAGATGCCAAACGGAAGGCTGAGTATGTGAAGCAAGAACTGAACAATATGTGAACAAAGCCAATAAAGGAAGAAAACATATAGTTTTTGAACCCGGAGATTGGGTTTGGGTGTATATGAGAAAAAAAAATTTAGCCCAACGAAGGTCCAAATTGCTACCAAGAGGCAATGATCCTTTTCAAGTTTTGGAAAGGATCAACGATAATTCATACAAACTCAACCTTCAAGGTGAATACAATGTAAGTGCAATTTTTAATGTATCTGACCTATCTCTTTATGATGTAGGCGACGATTTATGGACAAATCGCTTCGAAGAAGGAGGGGATGATATGATCATGGTCCAAGACCCTTCCAAAATTACCGAAGAACCCATGAAGCTATCAATGGGACCGATTACCCAGCTCGAGCTAGGAGGTTCAAGGAAGCTATTACGAGCCTTATTGATCGAATTTGGGGTGAAGCCATTGCGGGGTTTATTGATAAATATGGACAAGCAAACCATGTGTGCCATGCAACCTGCTTCAAGCTCAATTTTAGCTCTTTTAGTTTGTGAATTTATTTGCTGGACTAAAGAAATTAATTCGATTTTAGTTATTTAGTTAATTTAGTTTAAGTCTTAATTATGTCATGATTTGAACATCATTAATGTAATACCCCGAAAGTTTTTACAGTAAAATATTATCTGTGATATAGTAAAATAAGGAAATAAAGTGACAAAAGGGGAAATTTTGAGTTATGTCAATATTGAAAAGTATATTATGATATATTAATTCAAGAAAGGACTAAATTGTAAAAGTGAGAAAAGTTTTGTTGCACAAGAGTAAATACTCAAAATTTGAGGGGTTAAAGTGTAAATATGAAAAATTTGAAGGACCAATAGTGTAAATATTTTAAGGGTGGAATGATCTAGAAACTAAGGAAAGTGGATGAATTAGGACCAAATTGAATAGATGAAGAACTATGAGGGACTAAATTATAATTTTACCAAATTAAATTATGACTTAAGGATGAAATTTTAAAAGATAATAAAGGGCAAAATGGTCAATTGAAAGAGAGAGAAATATAGAAAGTAATAATGATGCTAGAGATATTTTGATACTTTATAATTATTTAATTAGATAAATATTATTCTATTAATATTTTAATAAGATATTTTATTATTATTATTTTATTAGTATATAAAGAAAGAAAGATGAGAAATTTTCATCCATCTTTCCCATGCAATACCAACGTGAGAAGAAGAAGAAGAAAAGAAGTTTTCATTTCTTTACAATTTGGTCCTTCTACCAAAAATTCACCATTTTCACCCAAAAATCAAAAGAATTTTCATAGCTACCAAGAGAGAAAAATGTTAAGGAGACTATGGGAAGTTAGAATATCAAGTTGGATTCAAGAAATGGAAGCTGAAGGAGAGAGAAAATCAAGATGAAGATTGAAATCAATAGAACAAGGTAAGAACATCATGATTTCAATATATTTTTAAGTTTGATATTATTGAAAAAGCATGGGATTAATGTTAATGTAGAGTTTCCTTACATATGGTCCTATATTCTTGACATGTTGGTGAAGAGAAAACAAGAGAAAGTGATGAGAAATAGTGTAGAGAAAGAAAATAAGGGTGTTATAAACATGGTAAATAATATCTTGCACTAAAACAGTTTTGGACAACAGTAGTAGTCTAACTTTGAAAAATCACCAAAAATTGTAGAAATCTAATTATAGGATGAATAAAATATGAAATTAAAGCTTATTGAGTCTAGTTTCTTATAGAAGAAATTATGTAAGCAATGAAAACGGGATAAGGATGTTACATTTAGTGGTATCAAAGCTACGGTTTAATCGATTCTCGGACTGAATGTAATGTGTTTAAAGATTAGAAAGTACATGCCATATAAGCCTTTGATAGTGTGGTGTTGATTGGTCTGATCTAACCCATCTTTCATTGTAGAATTTAATGATGCCATCTGATTCTGAACGTGATGAAACTAATGAAGTTAACAATAACATTTCGACTACTAATTCTAGTGCAAGTCATAGTATATCGATTCTACAACAGTTTGAAAAATGAGGGTAAGAATATTTCTTACAAATTTAATAAATGTCAATAGAATCTGATCATATTGACCTTGATGAGGAAAAATGGTAAAATTAATATTATGAATTTTTAACAGGAGGTAAGTTATATATTATCGGTTGTAAATGTCTGATTGTGAACACAAAATGTCTTTTGGTTTAATGAATTAGTGGCTTACAGAATTAGTGCGAGTTAATTTAGTGGCTTTACAACTTCTACCTCTAATATGTTCCTTATGACATTCTTAAGTCCTCAACAGACTAAAATGGTTCGATAGATTTCGATTAATTAATTAAAAGGTATGATACTGAAGAATTAAGCGGTAAAATAGGTGATGATTTGACTAGGATTGGGTACTGGGTTGAAAATATATCCAGGGAATTTTGAGGATATGGCTTGTTTCCTTAATGATTATCTTAGATGTATCATGTCTTTGATAGACAGTAAGGTTTATAAGTGGTGGTCGACATTAACAATGATTATACTGAGAGCCAGGATTAACTGAGATTATTTAGATTTGAATTCAAAAAGAGAAATATTATCAAACATCATCTAGACAGGAATTTGTACAGGTTAATGAATATAATAGAGAAAAAACAAATTGTGTCTGTGAATAGTGTTAAATAATATCTGTCTCAAAAAGACAAACGTCCTGGTTAGAGTAATAACACAAGAATTAAATGTAGTGGGATCGAAGACATAGTTGTTAGATCTAGAGCTACCGTATATGATATTATTTCTGGTACGTTTTATCTCTTCGATATTATTTATTGTATATGCACTAGGTGATATTGGATCAACTTACTCGCATATTTGCACTACATTAGTAATAGATAAGGATTAATTTCTTGAATCAAATAAGTTTGAGATTCGAGTCATAATCTAGTGGGTCAGTGTGTAATGGTTATTTTGGTATGTCGAAATTATCTACTAAAAATATATGATTGTGACTTTCCTGTTGATCTGATGTTACTACCATTTCATGAATTTGACATTATTCTGGAAATAGGTTGGCTAAAGGTTATATGATATTGTAGTAGACTGTAGAATGAAATGAATTGATTTGAAATGTCAGACTAGTGAAATAATCTTAGTGAGTCTGGTAAATCAGATAGTACAACCAGAGTTATTTCAATTATCTTTATACAGAAAATTATTTGGACGATTGTAAAATATTTTTAGTATATTATATATCTATCTACTTGATAATTAAGAAATAGGATCAAAGATTTATAATAAAAAAAATTATGATTTTTATCTGAATGTGAAAATTTAATAAATTCAAGACAGAATAAATATATTTTATCTTGTATAGACGACCTGTTTGATCGGTTAAAAAGGTATAACAGTGTTATCGAAGATAAATACAGATCCAATTTATTATTAGTTGCAAGTTAAAGATTGTGGTATATTGAAACTACTTTCAAACTTGATGTGGCTATATGAATTCTGATAGTGTTTCTTGGAGTAATCAATGTCTCTATTAATCTATGAATTTGATGAATCGGGTTTTTCAGTCTCATCTAAATATATATATATAGTCGTAGTTGTGTTTATTGATGATATTATGACCTATTCTAAAACAGAATCTGAGCATGTTCAGCATTTGAGAATTTTATTACAGATTTTACTTAAAAAACAAATTATGTGAAGGTTAGTAAAGGTGAGTTCTGGTTCAGCGAGGTTGGTTTTCATGGTTATGTAAATTTTACAAATGGGATTCGTATAGATCGGAGTAAACTCTTTTCTATTTTTTTTTAGGGAACTCTGAAAATGTCTCTGAAAGTTTTGACCAGCTGAAAGTCTTACTGATGGAAGTTTTGTATTGATTCAACCTGAATCTGGAAAGAAAAATTGTAACACCCCTTACCCGTATTCGACGCCAGAATAGGGTACGAGGCATTACCGGACTTAAACACAAGCAAACATACAAAACCAAGATGTAAATTTCTGTCCAAATTTAAAACTTTTCACATACATTCTTATTGTCCCTAAAACGAGCTTACGAGGCCCAAAACATGCTTGGGAAGTGGTTCGGGACTAAACCGAGGACTTTAGAAAGTTTTACGACATTTAGAAAATTTTTGCTAAAACAGGGGTCACACGCCTGTGTGGCTTGGGACACGCCCGTGTGGGCAGGCTGTATGGTCACACACGCCTGTGTCCCTAACCCGTGTAACTCTCTATTTGTCATCCAAGAACAAATTGAAGTCACACGGCCAAGGCACATGCACATGTGCTTAGCCCGTGTGGTCGATTTAATTTTCATAATTTTTCATAAAATAGGTGCAGACTTCACGCGGCCAGGGCACACGCCCGTGTTCGAGGCCGTGTCGTCAACATGGCTGAGACACACACCGGTGTTCGAGGCCATGTCGTCCATACAGCTGAGACACATGCCCGTGTCTCTGCCCGTGTGCTCAATACTGAGCATTCTGTTTTGCAACAATTAAGGTGTAGGGGACATACGGCCGGGACACATGCCCATAGGGCAAGCTATGTGTGACACACGGCATAGATACTCGCCCGTGTGTCTACCCGTGTGGACAAAAACAAGGCTATTACCAAGCCATTTTGCCACCCTTACTTGCACCAACCTACATAACATAACACCAACACAAGCATATTCATACAACCAAATCAACCACAATCAAGGCATTATCATGGTATCTACATGTTAACATCTATCATGCATAACCCATATATAATTTCTTTTCTGTTCATGCCAATATCACATTCATGAATGACATCTATAATTGAACATACATTTAACCAATATTAGCCACCCTTCATGGCCAAATACAAAATGACTCATCCACCATACTTAACACTTAAGAATTTGGACATACATTAACATCATACATGCACCAATTGAACATCCTTAGCCATTCCAATGGCTAAGTCACAAAATATTACTTACAAGCTTTCATCCATGCCAAGTAGCTTATACATGCAATTATACCAAAATGAATCATTTAGCTATACCAAAAAGGAGATTTGTGGATAGTGTGATCTTGCTCCGACTGATTCCTCCAACCTTCGCGAGCCTTACGAGTACTATAAAACAAGGAAAAGTAAAACGAGGTAAGCATTTTCATGCTTAGTAAGTTTGCATAATAGAAAGAAAACTTACAGGTCATAATTATTCAAATAAAATATATATACGCATTCATTCCATCAATATTTTGACAAGTTACCTAAATACATTCACTCATTAAACAAGTTAGTCATACACATCATGAAGTTATCAAACCAACATAGATGAGCTCACCATAATATAAACTTTCATCATTTCACTTTTCCATTTTTTAGGATTTCTTTTTATTGAACTATTGTAATTTCGATGGATACTCGGGTAGCATACGCGAGGTATACATGTCAATCGTCCATCAATTCACATCCAAAGTGCTCCTTAAGCACATATTCATAGAGCACACTCTCAAACCACATTTATATAACAGGATTACCAGTCCAGGCTAAATCCCGTCTTTAAGATTCGCTCCCAAGAGCTTATTCAAATTACCACTTCAGGCTAAATGGTCTCGATAACGTTAGCTCTAATGAGCCTACTATGGATTATCCGTCCGGGTTAAATCCATTTTATAACATTTGCTCAAGAGAGTGTAGCTCAGAATTACCTGTCCGGGCTAAATCCTTTCTATATCATTTTGTTCATTTCAAGAAAATTATTATAATCCATCGAAATATAATGTTCAACCGGGACAATGTCATTTTATTCATGTTTTCCATCTTGTGATTATTTCATAGTGTGTATCATCATATATATATTATTTCAATTACACAATTCAAGCTTAAAAGTGACAAAACCTAGCTATGGAGTACCTTTAGATTTCGGCACAAGGTAGGAGAAGATGAACAAATTTTTGCTTTCATTTTGCTTATTAATTCATCTAATTACTAAATGACCAAAATGCCTTTTTTGCCAAACTTTAAAATTTCACCTAGTCATGTCCATTTTTGTCCATAAACTTAACCAATGGTCTAATTGTCATATAAGGACCTCTAATTTAAAATCTCATATCAATTAGGAATCTCTAACATCTAGAATTCATGTTTTGTACTTTTTACAATTTAGTCCTTAAAACTAAATTGAGTGCCCAAACGTCGAAATTTTCGAACAAGATTTTCAAAGAATAGTTCCATAAAATTCTAGACCATAAAAATATAATAAAATTAAATTTTACTACGTCATATTTTTGGTCCCGAAACCACTATTCCGACTAGATTTAAAATCAGGCTGTTACAAAAATATTGATTATAATAATGGTTCTGTATTAACTGATTTGAAAATTAGACTATTGCCTCTACAAAGAATTCAGGAATTAGACTGTTGGCTTGTCTTTGTCTCTCCCACCATTACCCTTAGGCTTGAATTTGGGCAAAGATGACTTGTGATTATCAAGCTTTCTTCCCCCAAACTCGTAGAATGTCTTGACTGCAGCCATATGATTAAACTTAAGCACAAATGACTGTGATAAATTGCTTGTTCGAGAAGAAGCAACCCATGGCCACGTTTTATATTTATCAATCCATACAATGCTAATTAGAGGATATCATTAACTCTTTAATTGAGTTATGAATTTAACTGTTGCTAGTAAAGCCATGCCATACACAAGTCATGTACCCAACATACCGGCTATGGGCTCGATCATCTTTATAGCATAAGCCTCCACTTATATCAAAGCATATGAGTTTCAGGATTTAGGTAAATCACACTATAAATGTCACAAGTGAATTAATTCACAAACGGATTCAAAATTAATTCATCTTGGGTCCAGTCCAATGTATCATTCTATCAATGAATACATCTATGTCTCTACTTGTGGAGTTAACTATTTTGATTGCTAAGACTAGCCATCTCCCTAATTGGAATTGTAACATGACATAATAATCCTTCTCAGTATTTAAATCAAATGCTCACTTTGATTCTTTTACGGGATTACAAACTCATTTAGATTATCAAATGAAGTAAGTTATCTTTCTCACAACGTAAACGTTCTTTACAATGCCACTTATATTCAGTTTGAACTTTAGACAATCGATGAGTTAATATTTGTTTTCCACAATTTCACTATGCATGCAAAATATAAAAGACATAAATACAAAAGACATAATAGTGAAATGTGAAATTAACTTTATTTATTTATTCATCATTCAAATAAATAGAAAACAGTTACATGTTTACTACAATATGAACACATTTCCCAATAGATCCCTCATTGAATCCAACTCATCGGTGCATCCCTTAACCACCTCGAGCGTCTCCCTCATGTCTACCATGGGCTCCTTGAGATTTACCACCCGATTTTCCAAAGTCAACAACATGTCCCTCGATCAACTTGCTTTCCTGGCCTTACCATGGGTCTCCATTGGCTTAATCTGGTCAACAAATTCTTTCAACATCTTAAACGGTGCCTTCGCAACCTTAGTTCAAATAACGTCATAAGGCTAGACTTTCAATCTCGCAATCTGTGCGGCCTTCGGTAATTCCTTCGCTTCAAATACACCTAAATCAGCCTAACTCTCACAAAGTGAGGATTCTCGTAGAATTCCTCTGAGGCACCAACGCAATGCAGAAGCAACTAAAAAAAACTCGAAAGAAGAGAAAAGCCACAGAAAAGCAAAAGTACAAGAGTTTGAGTGAATGCTCCCAAGGAATTCTATTACTCAAGAATGAAATGGTTACAATGAGGGGGAGATGCCTCTATTTATAGTTGAGTCTTCCTAAATTCAATGGTACAGATTAAAGTACATCAATGACCAAGATTAAAAGCAATATACAAAATCAAATCTTTAAGATTCACATAATCAAATCTTCTAAGATTATAAATTCTCTAAGATTGCATATCTTCGAATATTACTTCCCATATTTGCCATGCTTTACAGATGGGCCTTCAATCTCTCCAAGCAACGGGCCAGTCCTATTGGGCCATGTGACCCCTTGCGAACAAGAAATATCATTCAAATGTGTCATGGTTGCGAGCTCCTTTACGCAACCCATGACACTTGCCTCTTGGTACATCTTGTACGTAAATAAATATAATTTTTATTTATTAATTTTAATTTATGAGTTAAAAAACATTGATATATCTAAATTACATTATTCCTAAAATATTTAACTAAAATGTTTAAAAATTTTCAAGTAAAATAAAACAAAAATATACATTGCTAAAAAAATTTAATCGCAAGTTGATAATTTGAAAAATTAAGTGTTGAAAAATTAAGTATTGTATTTAAGTTATAAAATTTGCTTGGTATAATTCATGAAGTTAAAAGTATTTGAAAATTTTAATTTTCAAAATTTTAAAGATAAAGTATTTAAATGATAATTTTAAAAGCAATAAAATAAAAAGAATTTAAAAATTTTACATTAAGTAATAAATTGTTCATTATCTACTTATCATTTTCTATACTTTTTTCATTTTAAAAAAATTATCTTTTATATTTTATTATGAATAATCAAACTAGATTAAAAAAATTAAACCACTAAAAATATTAATTTTCAATTGATTTAATTTTTTCAATGGTTTATCAAACAACCTAAGTGTTCCATCAATTTCAACAACAAAAAACTTTTTTTTGGTTAAATTCTATTATTAGTCCTTATACTTTGCAAAGTTGTGGATTTAACTCTATACTTTAATTTGGTTATTTTTAGTCATTGCACTTTTCAAATTTGTCAATTTTAGTCTTGTACTTTTGGAATTTTGAAATTTTAGTCATGACCCAAACAATAGCAATTAAATACATTTGGTCAAATCTAATTATTAGTCTTGTATTGTGTGTATACTTGTAGATATAGTCTATATTCTCCAATTGGAGCATTCTAAGTCCCTATACTTTTCAAATTTTGAAAATTCAATCTTGACACAAATGATTGTCGTTAATCCATTAACTGAATTTTTAGTATGTAATATGTGCAAATAAGAAACTAACATGATATTACATATATAATAATATGTTTGGCGCATCAAATTTCGAAAATAGCATAACTTAATTAAATGAATTTAACATTAAAATTTAAAAAATAAAGAACTTAAAACATCAAAATTGAAGTAAAAGAATTAAATCTACAACTTTCACAAACTATAACAAACTACAAGGACTGATAGCCAAATTTAACCCTTTTGATTGAAACAACACAAAGCATCACTCAATTAAATAAATTATCGCAAACTGTACATATTTTATATATTTATAAAAATTAGCCTCAATTATTACAAATTCCTAGTTAGTTTTTTTTTTTTAATTTTTACCATTCATAAAAAGTTGTTGATTGAGTCTTATTTCGATTGGTATGAGTATTGTTGTTAATACAAGAGGACGTATGTTTGAGTACATTGAAGTGCATTATCCTCTTATTTATGGGTTAGGGAGGGACTATACCTAATTTTAGGTATTATATCAAAAAGAGTAGATGCTTGTTCAACGGGTTATAAGTTAATACCAAAATATTTAATAAAATATATCTTTATAACTTTTTGTATCCTTTATAATTTTTTATGCATATTTTAATATTTTGGTACTCTCTCGTAATTTTTTGTATGCTCTAAGAATTTTTGGTATACTTTCGAAATTTTTCGCAGTCTCTCGAAATAAAATTTTTGGTACTCCCTCATAATTTTTTATAATCCCTCTTTTTTTTTATAATCCCTCATGTTTTTTTTTTGGTATTTCTATATAATTTTTTGTATTCTCTTATATTTTTTGGTACTTGTATTTTTTAGTATTCTCTCATATTTTTTTTTTGATAATCCCTAATATTTTTTGGTACTTTCTCATTCTTTTTGTATATCCTCATAATTTTTTGTGTGCCCTAAGCATTTTTAGTATACTTTCGAAATTTTTCGTAGTCTCTCGAAATAAAATTTTTGATAGTCCCTCATAATTTTTTTATAATCCCTCATGTTTGATTGGTATTCTCATATAATTTTTGTACTCTCTTATATTTTTGGGTACTTGTATCTTTTAGTATTCTCTCATTTTTTTTTATAATCATTAGTATTTTTTTGATATTTTTTTTGTATTTCCTCGTAACTTTTTTGTATGCTTTCGAATAAAGATTTGGAATGAGAAATATAATTTTGGGCTAAATAATAATATTATT
This sequence comes from Gossypium longicalyx, assembly GCA_025698465.1. Taxonomy (NCBI): domain Eukaryota; kingdom Viridiplantae; phylum Streptophyta; class Magnoliopsida; order Malvales; family Malvaceae; genus Gossypium; species Gossypium longicalyx. Next base: position 13,791,707 of record CM047000.1, read on the forward strand.
CTGCATATTAAGAAATTTCAATGAATTTTTATAGACGAAAAAATTGATAACTTTTAAATTATTATTTTTTCATGATAATATTTAGTATTGAAAATTAGATATAATGATAATTTTAAAAAATTGAAAAATTAAAATAAATAAATTAAATTTAATAAGACTAATCAATTTTTTGGTATCCTCCTAGAACTTTTAATATTCTTTTGTAATTTTTTGTACTCTCTTATGTGTTTTTTTTTTTTAAGTCTCTCATCATTTTTAGTATTTCCTTCATAATTTTTAGTATTTTTGCATGCTTTTTTTTTAATTTTTAATTTTTATTTCCTTATAATATTTAGTATTCCCTCGTAATATTTGGCACTCCCTCATATTTTTTTTATATTCCCTTGTGTTTAGTATTCCCTTATAATTTTTGATATTTTCATAATTTTTGACACTCCCTCATATTTTTGTGTATTTTTTTCATAGTTTTTGGTATGATTTCAGAATTTTTGATATCTTTTCGAAATGAGGATTTGAAATAAGAAATATAGTTTTGGAGTAAAAAAATATTTTTGCAAAATTTCAATGAGATTTTGTAGACAAAAAAATTGGTAACTTTTAAATTGTTAAATTTTCATGCTAATATTTGGTACACAAAAATTATATATAATAGTAATTTTAAAAATATTGAAAAATTAAATAAATACAGCAAATTTAATAAGCTCAAATATTTGGTAGTTTCTCATAATTTTTTGTACTCTCATAATATTTGGTACTTTTTTTTTTTGGTATTCCATAATAAATTTTGGCACTTTATTTTTTTGATATTCCCTCATAATTTTTGGTATACCTCTAAAATTTTTGGTATGGTTTGTAGAGGATTTTGAATTTCATATTTAGAAATTTCAATGGATTTTGTAGATGGAAAAAATTGACAACTTTTAAATTATTAATTTTTCATGCTAACATTTGGTAAAAAAAAATCATATATAATTATAGTTTTAAAAATATTGAAAAGATAAATAAAACAAGTTTAATAAGATGAACCAATTTTTGGTAGTACCAAAACTTACAAGGGAATATCAAAAATTTTGAGCTAATAAAAAAAAAAAAAACACAAGAGAGTATAAAAAATGAAGAGGGAACACAAAAATAAAAATAAAGGGAGTACCGAAAAACATGAAGGAGTATCAAATTTTATGGGGGAAATATAAAAAATTCTAAGTACTACAAAAAAACGTGAGTGAATACCAAAAACTCAAATAAAGTGTAAAAAAAATAAAAAAAATAAGGGTACCAAAAAATTATGAGAGAATATATATAAAAAAAAAAGAGAAAATACCAAAATACATAAAGAAGTACCAAAAATTATGATGAATTACCAAATATTGGTTAATCTTATAAAATTTGTTTTATTTATTTAATTTTTTAAGATTTATCCTTATATATAATGTTTCTCCCCCCAAAAAAATTCCATTAAAAATTCACAAAATGCAAAATAATATTTTTATTAAAATAAAAACTTTTGGATAATTTCAAAGGTGTACAAAAGATTAAATGAGAATTTATCAAAAATTAAAAGAAAGGAGGGAGTAAAAAAAATTATGAGGCGTGTATAAGGGAATAAAAAAGGGGAAAAGGTAAATGAGAGAATAAAAGAACATGAAAAAGTGGCAAAACAGAATTTATGAAAAACATACAAAAATCCTGAAGTTAAATAAAAAAAAGAAAAGAGAAAGTACCTCAAACCTATAAACTTATTTTATTTTTCTCTTTTTTAAATGGCTCAGATCTAAAATATAAATTTTTATTTTATGAAACGTGCCGCAAATTTCACTTCCTGAAACAAAATATTAAATTTGAAATTAAGTCCAAATCAGAAAGATTGAATTCAACCGAGACGACAAAATAATAGCGGTGGCTCGTCGGCTCTCTAGCTACAGATCTCTGTGTGGCCTACTCAATCATGTCTAAAATTCAAGCCTCTTTATTTAAACTCCCTTGTCCTTGTCCTTGTCCAGATTAAAAACAAAGTAAAGGGCAGAAGAAAAAGCAATGTCAATGGCAGTGACGATGGAGGTTGGAAACGATGGTGTCGCTGTCATTTCCATCTCTAATCCTCCCTTGAATATCATCAACGCTGCAAGTATGCTTTAACTTATCACTCCTTTGATCCTTTCACTTATCTATACTATGATTCTCTCTCTCTCTGTTTTGATGTTTTATTCGTTTGGAAATATATTTATTTATGTTTTTTGTTAAATTTCTGATGGTACACAGTGCTAGCCGCACTGAAGGAGAAGTTCGGTGAGGCTACTAGGAGAAGAGATGTCAAAGCTATTGTTTTGACTGGTGAGCTTTGGAGTTCCTTGCTCATTTTATTGGATACCTTTTCCTTGAAAAAAAGAAGAAATTATATTAAAACCCATACATAAGAGGATCTGGAGTTTGCATTTAAGTTACGAGACTGATTCTTTCTAATTATAGTTTTCAATTGTTTGTTGTGAAAAAGAACCATAGCATAGTGCAAGCACGGGAAAGTTGGTCATGTTAAAAAGTTGTTTTTAATACTGGAGATTTTTTGCTGATTCTTTCGTTCTCATGGTAATTGAAGGCAAGGGTGGAAGGTTTTCAGGGGGTTTTGATATCAATGCTTTTCAGAATCCCAGCGGTATGAGTTCTTCATTGTTGGTTGTCACCTTTTCAATCAAGGTTGTACTTGTTTGCATGTTTTATACGTTTTCTGGAAGTACTAAAGTATGCATCAATAAATGTTGGCATTACAGGTGATACTTCGGATCGAGCAATTGAATCAATTGATCTTGTTCTCAACACTATAGAGGGTGCGTACTTGTCCTTGGCCTTTATGATTTTCTTGAACTTAATACTACAGATTCACCAAATCCTTTGTTGACATGAAGAAGTGAAATAAGTTCAGTGCATCCAGTATCATGTCAGCTTCTGTACTAAAGAAGGCCGCAGTTCACGCTAGGGAAATACTTTCTAGTTTAAAATTATTATATCACTGGTAGTAATAGCCATATGTCAAGAATAACATATTTGATGACACTAATTCTTTCAGATATCTGATCATAATTGTCTCCACTACTCCAAAACTTCCTAAAACATCTCAAGAATATGGAATACACGTATAGACCCTGCCAGGGTTTAAACAACTAACTTGATTTCATAATATCCTTTGTAATACCTAGTTTAGGGTTTAGGGACAAGACATTCTCAGGAAACAGGTTAAATTCATTATTTGTAATTATCCAAAAATGATCTACTGTAATCTTGAAAATGCCAATGTTGGTCTTCCATAATCTAGATTGCAAGAAGCCAGTTGTTGCAGCTATTGAAGGATTGGCTCTTGGTGGTGGCTTAGAATTGGCAATGGTTTGTATTTTCTGCTGAGGAACACTGGTGATTCACTTCTTTTGTAGCCACTTTGATTGTCAAAATCATAGCTGAATTCTTTCATTCTATTCCAACCTCATAAAGGGTTGCCATGCTCGTATTGCTGCTCCCAAAACTCAATTAGGGTTGCCAGAGTTGACACTTGGGGTGATTCCTGGACTCGGAGGTATGACTGCTTTATTATGTGGAACTTAAACATAGCTTTGTTCTTCTGGTGAAATAGTGCTTTCGTTGAGGTGAGGTTTACAAACATTGACTTGTTCTGTAATATGGTTGTTTTTTAAGGTACTCAAAGTCTTCCAAGGCTTGTTGGGGTATCAAAGGCTATTGAAATGATGCTGGTAAGATTGTTATGGGTAGAGCAGAGACATATCATGGTGACTGATCATCATATTAAAATATGTGGTCTTGATTCCTTAATTTTGTCTCATTAGTTTCTTTTGCTTGGTTAGAGGCATCATGCACTCCTGTTTCTGGTTGGTGATAAAATCTTTGAACTATCATTCATTTCCCACTGGATTTAATTTTGCTCAATGGTTCTGATAGAATGATTATAAAACTCACTGGTGCAAGTAAGCTTTGGAAGTACAAAACCACCATCTTTTCCTTCCTAATACGAGACCCCAACCATGGTTACTTCCTTTTGACATCCATGCTTCTTTCCTGGAACTAATTTTGCATGATTAAATGATTTATCTAGGCAATTTTTTTGTCATTAAATCTAATTTGGTTTAAACTTACTCTTAACAGTTTTCTAAGCCAATAATGTCTGAGGAAGGAAAGTTGCTTGGTCTTATTGATGAAATAGCAACCTCTGAAGAGTTAGTTAGAGTGTCTCGACTACACGCTTTGGAAATTTCTGACGGACGTAAACCATGGGTGCGTTCTCTCCACAGGACAGACAAAATCGGATCCCTGTCTGAAGCACAGGAGTTGTTAAGAACTGCTAGAGAACAAGCCAAAAGGACAGCTCCAAATATGTCTCAACACCTTGCATGCCTTGATGCCGTTGAGGAGGGCCTTCTCCATGGAGGATATAAAGGGCTTCTAAAGGTATTTTGGTTTGGAGGCCTTGCATTTACTAGACATTAAACATCAACGTTTATGCTGTTTCCTAATGCTAGTAACATCAAGCTGACTATCTCAGGAAGAACCATTTATTCCCACCACAGTATGTTATGTTCGGAGACAACTTTTATTGGATTCTAACCTTTCAATTTTCATTATTTCATCTCGTACAATCTTCTAGTTAATTTGCCTTGCAAAATCTGGATTGTAATATATCATAATCATTCTTATTGTAACAGGAGGCAGCAGTGTCCAAAGAATTAGTTGAGTCAAACACTACGAAAGCTCTTACTCATCTTTTTTTCGCCCAACGTGCTACAGCAAAGGTAACTAATGATTCCTAGAATTTGTTATCTCTTTGATTCCCTCTTGCAGTGATTTTGAGTTGAATGATGGATTGAGTTCTAAAAACTGTTCTTGATGCATTGCCATCCTTTTGCAATTAGGGAATCCATTGCTTTTATTACGAAAGTTGATTGGTTGGTAGTGAGAAATTGTAATGTTTCAGCAGTTCAAAATTTTCCATGAATTTTTGCTTCTTCAGGTGCCAAACATTACTGACGTCGGCCTCAAACCAAATCATGTCAAGAAAGTTGGTATCATTGGTGGAGGCATAATGGGCTCTGGAATTGCTACATCTCTTATCCTTAGCAACATAACTGTTTTCCTCAAGGAAATCAACTCTGAATATCTTCTAAAAGGAATGAAAACAGTTGAAGGTGGCTATTACATTGATACATTATGTGCTCCATTTGTGAATATTATAGTTTTAAGGATATTATAATATTTGGATGTTAATCTTTACAAAAGGCCTGTTGGAGGGTTGGATTACTGAAATATAGTACATTATGACACGAATATTCGCAAGTATGCTCATCCCCCCCCCCCCCCAATTTTATCATATAATTGTAGAATCATACCCAATACTTATGCGTGCTCCATTTGTGAATATTATAGTTTTAAGGATATTATAATATTTGGATGTTAATCTTTACAAAAGGCCTGTTGGAGTGTTGGATTACTGAAATATAGTACATTATGACACGAATATTCGCAAGTATGCTCATCCCCCCCAAATTTTATCATATAATTGTAGAATCATACCCAATACTTATGCTTGAATGTGTGTCAAACACAAGTATTACATGTTTTCCTTTTGGTGGCAGCAAATATCCAAAGCCTAGTAGCTAGAGGAAAAGTGACACTGGATAAGGCGAGAAAAGCCCTTTCTATGCTCGAAGGAGTTTCTGACTATTCAGAATTTAAGGAAATGGATATGGTCATAGAGGTGGGATATTTTGTCTTCAGCAGCTCAAAATCTTGGGTTGCTTTTGTCTCTTTGCTAATTTGGTATATCAGAAGATAATCTCAAGTTGGCCAAACAGAATTTTCCTATATTGTTCCAGCTCTTCATTTTCCAATGCATATCTGGTCAGGAATATGACAATATGACCCTTCAAATTCATGTATTTGTCCAAACTTAGAAAAATTGGAAGTGCTCATGACTAGCCAAATATTCATTCCCAATACTTGGACTTGAGTCCAAGGAACATAGGAATTTTCTATTCTTACTCGAGTCTATAGAAGTGTGTAATGATCACTCCAATTTAGAACTAGGAGTTTGCTTTCCCAAGCAGCCATCGTTGACCAAAGCCTTCAAGCTATCAGGAAGAAGATTGTGAATAAGAAAACATAAGTGATGTCCTCTAGCATTTCCAGCAAGCCAGTCCACACAGGATTTAGCTTCAGAATAAGCATATGCAACCTGGCACCATCAATCTTTTTTGCAGGACATGATCTGTCCAGAAATTTGAGGCAGAATAAAAATGATCTAATCGAAGTTTTACCTCTGAATTTTTTGTTTATCAAATTTTACTTTGTAACTTCGGTTTTTTATGATATCAGAGGATTTAGAAAATATAAGACGCATATATGCCTAACTATCTTTACTGGCTGAAGTTGTTTACTTCATTATTTATTCCTTTTGCAGGCGGTTATTGAGGACATTCCATTGAAACAAGAAATATTTAGCGAGCTCGAGAAGGTCTGCTCTTCTTGCTGCATTTTGGCTACAAATACATCCTCCATTGACCTTAATGTAATTGGAGAAAAGACCAAATCACAAGATCGTATCATTGGGGCACATTTTTTTAGGTTGTTAAACTTGTTTTAGTTGTATGCTAATGTATTTATTATTACCATCATAATAATCTGACTTACGTATTACATAAAATGAGTTGTTTTAACATGAATTTCTGTCAGGTTTGCCTTATCACCTCCACTGTCATCTGGTTTAGTGGAAGCATGTGCTGCTATTAACTGAAATGAATTATATTTTGTTGGACTGACACTAAAATGTTTTTGTATTATCGAAAACTTGACTACTTTGTTATCTGAATGGCTTTTTTGTATGATTCTCTGATGAACAGTCCTGCTCATATAATGCCTCTCCTGGAGATTATACGAACAGAGAAAACTTCTCCGCAAGTTATTCTTGATCTCCTAACAGTTGGGAAAATAATGAAGAAAGTTCCTATTGTGGTTCTTAATTGCACTGGCTTTGCTGTTAATCGAACATTCTTCCCCTATACGCAAATTCCACATCTTTTGGTCCATCTTGGCGTGGACTTGTTCAGAATTGACAGAGCGATCAGGAACTTCGGCTTTCCTTTAGGTCCATTCCAGTATGTTTCTTCCCATTCCCAAAGTAGTTTAAGCGACTCTGAGTTTTATGTGTGTATTGGTTCATGGATAATCTCTTTTATGAGATAGAAAATGGGTGAAATACAAGTACAAACTACATATAGGTCCAAATAGAAATGGTAATGATGATTTTGGCATAATAATAGCAACATTAACTTGTGCAAATCCAGTTGCTCCCACATGCATGGTTTATGTTACTTGTGCCATGCATAATTACTTGGGAAGCTCTATTTCAAATTAATGCATGTAGAAATGCCTTCTGAATGAATAGTGATAATTTATTCTTTTCAATTGCAATACTTGCAGGCTTCAAGACTTGGGTGGATTTGGGCTAGTCAAGGCTTCTGGGAAAGAATATGAAAATGCATTCCCTGATCGAACATTCAGGTCTCCATTGACTGAACTTTTGTTGAAAAATGGACGAAATGGTAAAAAGAGTTTTTTGTTTTTCTTTCTGTTCATGTTTTTAATAATTTTTTATTGTCTAGCATTTCGAATCATTGGCTTTTTTTTCTTGGTGTTTTAGGCAAAAGCAACGGGAAAGGATTTTATGTTCATGAAAAAGGAAGCAAGCCAAAACCTGATCCATCAGTGCTACCTATTGTTGATGAATCTAGAAAGTTTATGAATATTATGCCTGGTGGAAAGGTATTAAGCCTTTAATTTTTCTTTAAGAAAAAGTTGTATGACATGAAATTTTGTACACTTGGGGGCTCATTCCTCTGCTGGAAGCATTCTGTGTGCCAATGCGTTAAGAACAAAAAAACCACTCTATATCTTCCGTTGTTTTTCTGATTTATTTTTGTTGGGTCTCATTCAACAGCCTATATCAGTTACAGATGAAGAAATTACCGAGATGGTATTGTTTCCAACGATTAACGAGGCATGTCGTGTTTTGGATGAGGGTGTCGTTGCTCGAGCATCAGACCTTGATGTTGCATCTGTACTCGGAATGAGCTTCCCATCCTACCGGTAACTACTTCGCCACCAATTTTTAGTCTCTGCAACATGAACGCAAGAATAGTCTCTAAAGTTTGGAGAATTTAATGGTTCCATTGTTAACTGCTATAGGATCTGCTATTAAGAATCAGTATTTGCTAATAGTTTGCCCGCCAAATTCAGTCACTATTTGCTATAAGAAAATGAATTTGGTTTCTTGCACTCTCTATGTTATGGTTAGTTACTTGATCTCTTATTTTCACCATGTCTTATAAAACAATCGCTTCGGTTGCAGTGGTGGTATCATGTTCTGGGCAGATACAGTTGGGTCGAAGCATATCTATTTGAGCCTCAAGAAATGGTCAGAAATGTACGGTAGCTACTTTAAACCATCGAGTTATTTGGAAGAAAGAGCCATGAAAGGCATGCCACTGGTAAGAACTAAGAACTCTTATCCTTATTTTAAAGCTTGTTTGAATGGTTCAACAATGTAATTGCATTCATAATGCACAGTAAGTTTCAACTCAATCCAATGTTTATATCATATTGATAAAAAATATGGATCGATCTGCATGGTTTGCATAAACAGAGTATGGAATATAACCATCAGATTAAATACACAAATCGTGAAGAAAAAAGTACAAAAGCATGAAATTAAATTAGTTTTATACTAATGTGATATCTACATTCCTACTCTTCTTTTTCTTTTGCAGAGTGTAGCAGTAGAAGCAAAATCATCTCTAAAATCGAACTCAAAGTTGTAGTCCGACAAAATAATGGCGATGATTGAAGGAAAAGCAGTGTAATACATAAGTCTACTTATTGCACGCAAAACTTAAAAAAGGAAAAAGAAATCGGTTTGTCCTAGTTTGTGTTAGGATTCAGTTAATTTTTATTCAGTAAAACTCCTATTTTATTGGGATTGAATCAAAACTCCCATTTTATTGGGATTGAATAAAAACTCCCATTTTATTGGGATTCATGATTGTTACAGGAATTATTGGTTGTCAGTCTTATCTTTAATTTGTTTTACATAGGTTACTTAATTTTAACTTTATTATGTAAGGCTACATATATAGCTAAGAATGTTTCAATTTCTATGCATCAAAATTTTCCCATACTTAAGTTTTTTTAAGCTTTCTTTTATTTAAAGCATTTTGGTATGAAGAGGGTTGTTTTACTTTCTTTTATTCCAAATGCTATACCAAAATATGAAGATAACAATGCTTCTGAGTGATTTGTAGTCAAAACAGAGGGTTCTTTTGCTTGTTGAAATTTGATGGACATTACCATTAGGTGATGCTCACGGTGGAGAATGAAATTCCTGTAGCAAGTGTGATTATGATAAAAGCACAAAAGAACATCAGTGATCAGAAGCTAAAACACTTAGAAGTAAAGAATATTTTTTTTCAAGCCTGGAATAGTTTGGTCCTAGAGATGATTCTCAAAAAAGATACATCAAATGACATATGGGATTCTAGGAAGTAGAAATATCTAGGTTTCACATGAGTTGAGTGTGCATAAGAAGAGTTTGAGGTACTTCACATCAAGATAGAGGAAAATGCGAATGAGTACAATGCTCAAACTCTTACAATTGTTAACAAGATAAAAGCAAATGGTGAAGACAAAGGAGATGTTGAAAAGATTTTGTGTTTCATGACTCTTTTAAGTTTGATAATGTTGTGTACTCCATAAAGAAGTCTAAGGATATAAGCATGTTAATCATTGATAAGCTGCAAAGCAGTTTGCTTGTGCATGAACAATACATAAGCTTTCATGTTGAGGAAAAACATGCTTTAGAGATTTCTCATGGAGGTCAATTTGGAAGAAAGGGTCTAGGTAATGGAAGAGGAGGATATGGATGGAGACGAGGCAAACACGGTCTTGACAAAGCCATGGTGGAGTATTATAATTGTCACTAGCTTTGGAATTTTCAATGATGTAAATTTAGAAGAGATTGAAGGGAAGAGAGAGAAAAGAGGTTGCTATTGAACTATTGCAGCCATGAGAAAATAAGGGGAAGAAAGAAAAGTAGAGAAGAAAAAAAAAAAGAAATAAGAGTTTATATTTTGAAAATTTTGCTTAATTATCCCACAAGCTTAGAGTGCTATTTATACTATCTAAGAATATACAAAAAAATTAGACAATCTCGGATTTACAATCTAAAATACAAAATTTTAAATATTATAATCTTTAAATTACACCCTTTCAAGTTGGAGCATATATATATCATATGGTCCTAATTTGTTAAATATATACTCAATACGAGATTTCCTAATAACTTTAATGAGAATATGCACTAACTAATTAATAGAATTGACAACTAAAGACAATACATTGCCTCACAAAATGACAATCTATCTTTATTTGTTTTGTCATTTCATGGAACACCAATTTATAGTCATATGTAGTTCTACTTGATTATTATATCAACTTTATTGGGCTATCAATTTCACATCGTGATTCCTGAAGAAGTTGTTTCAACCAAATAAATTCACAAGTGACTAAGGCCATGGCTCAATGCTCTGTTTCTACACTTAACCTTACCATAACATCTTGCATTTTTACTTTTCCATGATATTAGGTTCTTTCCAATAAAGACATAATATCATGAAGTAGGCATTTTATATAAGGAGATCCTACCTTATCAACATTTAAATACCCAATGACCTATGTATTTCCCTTATCTTTGTATAACAAACCATGTCCATGAACACCTTTGAGGTATTGAAGGATGTGTATTATTGTATTTCAATGACTATTATATGGAGTGATGGTCATTAAACTAACTATAAATACGACTAAGGCAAGCGCACCTATTGAACAATAGTATAGTTATGGTGAGTAGGGAATATCGTATCCATGAGGACTAAAAGTACTAGTAATTACAGTTTATCTATTATTTAGCCGATAAATTGGAGTGATTGTTTTTAATCTAAATTTACTAAACTAATCTAACTAAGAACGCAACAAAAAATGAAATAGGAAAATAACTGAAGATAACCAATGAGATAGACAATACCCAGGAAAGAATCCACCTAGACTTTACCTATTATTATGAATCTAAATTAAACAATTTATTCACTTGTGTCTTGAACCGTAGAAATCCCTAAATTATGTTAATATCTCGTTCGAAAGTAAAAACAACTGACTATATGTTGATTAATTGAAATCTCTTTCTAATTAAAACCCATATTGTCGCATTAACTCTATCTATGGATTTCCCTATAAGATTTGATTATAATCCGGTAGATTTATGTCATTCTATTTCTAGGATTGCATGCAGTTCTACTCAATTATGCTAGATCTACTCTTAAACAGAGACTTTTGCTCTACTGAAATAAGCACATTAAACATGAATTAATATTCTGGAATATTAAAATAAGAAATAAGCATACATAATTGAGAACAAGAATCAAGTATTTATCATGTAAATCAGAAAATAAACAATAAGATTCATCATAGGTTTCATCTTTCCTGGGTACCTGGGGAATTTAGTTCATAATCCTGGATAGAAACATCTCAAAGTTAAGATAATCACAAGACATAAAGAAACTAATAAAACTTCGAAAAAAATTAAAAGGAGATATTCGATCTTGATGGAGATCCACTTCCAAGTTGATTCTGATGGTGTTCTTCGAGTGTTTTCTTTTATCTTCTTTGGTTTCCCCCTTAGGTCCTCTTCTAATTGGTATTTATAGACTTTAGAATACTCAAAAAGCCTAAAAATTGGGTTTTTCGGTGTATTTGAGAAGCAAGGTGCGAAATTGACACGGGCTAGCACATGGCCAGTCCGTGTGGCTCACATGGGCTTCTAGCCTGCTCGTGTGGATCTTGAAAATAGCTCTGTTTGTTCGATTTTGGCTTATTTTTCATTCCTTTCGCTCCCAAATGCTCTCCTAAGTATAGAAACATAAATTTAAAGGATTAGGAGCATCAAATTCACTAATTTGCATAATTAATCATCCAAAAACGCATTAAGAATGAGATTAAAATATGTTACTTTTACAGCTTATCAAATATCTCCACACTTAAGTCTTTGCTTGTCCTTAAGCAAAATCCTCAACTCCCATTAAAATTAATATTTTTCAACTTAATATTTCCATCAATAATGTCTCAAAATAATTCACAAATAGTCATGTATTGACAATTCAACCAAAAGAACACTAAAGTCTCAAACAATCCAAGCTAGCATTTTTAAATACGAAAACATAGGTGCCTCCCCTTATTTAAGTAGTTACCTTTAATTCAAAATCTACAAGAATTGACATTTTCACTAAAGATTCACTCAAACCACTCAAAGTATTTAAGGTTCACGAATAAACACTCAATAGTCAAACAAGAAAAGTCATTACCTTAGGCTTGTATGAAAATCAAATCTCCACCACTATAAAATGAGATGATACACAAATCAAAAGGTCTTTAAGAGGTTGTAATGGGGCTTAGGTTAAAGGTGTGGAGAAATGCCGAAAAATATGGTTAAAATTGAGATCGAATTGATAAATTACCAAACTAGAAAATCACAAATGCTGAATTAAAAACAAGTGCATAAATCAAGAACTATTCAAGAATAAGAAAACAAGCTTCTTCTCAAAATATGTATTTAATTATTCAAGCTCAATCATGGAATTAAAATAATAATCAATATATATATATATATGTATATTTTTTTCGATTTTTTTTAACAACAAGAAATAATTCAGCAAATTAAACAAAAGAGCATAGTTAGGCAACTAACCAAATCAAATCTCGACAAAAAAGGAGTCAATAAAATGGGAAAAAAATTTCAACGAACAAAAAATGAATTATGGGTTAACATTAATGGGTAAATTAAGAAATGGTGTGTTAGGCTCAATGGGGTTCACTAAGGATTAATTAAAAAGGTTGGCTTTTTATAGGGTAAGTGGGTTAAAACCTAAGTGCCTTTATTATCTTAGTATATCAAATCAAATGTGTGGTCTCGACATATATAATCGAAGCAAGTTCTAGAATAACAAATCAAATTGACACACTCATAGCCAATAATAAAATGAGCAAGATAAATGTATGCTCTGAAAGCTCAAAATCTCACAAAGATTTATGGTTTTTCATGTCAAACTTGCAAATCTCAAACTTCAAGGTAATATTTCAATTTAGGAAAACAACCTAAACTTTTTAATTTCTGAAAAATAGCTTATCATGCTTGATTCTCTCATGTCTTCAAGTTTAAATCAACCAATACACAATTATCGATAAATTAATCTAAAACACATCAACAAAAATTCCAAATTGACAAAAATTTATTCTAATGGAAGTATGAGAAAATTACTTAAATACGAGACATAATTAAGGGATTTTCTAATAATTATATAAATAACCTCCCTACACTTAAAATGTACATTATCCTCAATGTACAAATAGATATAATCATACTATAAACAGAACATCATAAGAGAGGAAGAAAACTAAAACTGCCCTAAATATTGGATGAAATTGTCAAAATGGTGAAAAGTAGAATTGTAGACAAATCTAGATATAGTGCATGATTCTGAGCAAACTAATAAGAAAATAAACACAAATAGTGAAGAAGATTAAGGGGTTATAACTCGAGTAGAAACAACTACAAAAGTATAGTTGAAAAGATAATAATTAAAAAAATACAAGAGAATAAAAATAAAACAAAACAACTAAAAATAGAAATTAAGGTAATCATAAAAAAGAAAAGAAAATTAAAAAGAAAACAAATAAAATCAATGATACTCATCGTCGGAGGCATCAGTAGGGTGAGTCATTGGTGCCGAAGAAGAGATGTAGAGGTGTTGACAGATTTGCTCCAGTGTCGCGTCAATACTATTAAACCTCTGAAAGCATTGTTGCTCGAAGCGAGTGAACCGCTCAGAAAGGTCCTCTAACGTAACAGCAGAAGAAACAAGATGGTGACTCGAATGTGGAGAATGAGGTGGGTCCTCGTGATGGAAAGGGGCATCATCAGTAAAGTCCTTGAGTTTATTTTAAGAGTCAGAATAAAATAGTTAGTACTGAGGAGGATCCACTCCACGAAGTTGCTCGATCATCCTCATATGGGTCATGCTTGATATCCCCTGTGGAGACATTTGGTCGGTGAATGTAAGCATGGAGGACTGCTCCGGTGTGTCGAGGAGACCGAAGTGCCAAGCGAGTCGAGTCACATAAGGGCCTAAATGGATAGGATCCTTTATGTTGCGGTCTATCTGATGGCGGAAAGCGAGGGCGATGAAGTAGGCTAAATAAAAAATATGCCATGTGGCCATGCTCCATAAAAAATAGGCATCGGTGGTACTGACGACTCCAATGCTCTCTCTCTTACCGGTCAATGTGTGAGCTAAAAGGGCATGAATATATTATAAAGCTGGAGGGAGAGAAGTCACCTTCGAGTGACTCACGTCATAAGGTGTCGTGCTCGCCGTAAGATCAACCCAACAACGAGATGGCGAGTAGTGGATGTGCTGATGTAGGCGTAAAAAGTTCTCGGCATTCATAAAATCTTTAGTGTATAATACCAAAGCAACGCCGAACTTAGGGACACTCATATGTCTCGTCAGGCCACTGGGTCTAAAAGTGATGGTGCCCGGCTCGTCATGAGTTGTCATCACATACTGTAGAGTAAATGTAGAGCAAAACTCTAAATTTAGCTCCATGTATGTGGGCTCGATAATAGAGAAAAACTGGTCCCACGGGGCTGTAGCAATAAAGGCTCAAACATGATCAGTTAACTGGACCTGCTCCAAAACTGCCCAATCAATACATCAGCCTAAGTCGAGTGGTCGCAGTCGAAGTAGCTGATATAAATCCTCCTAGGGATCCGCTGATGGAAGCGCTTGAGGAGGATGTCGCGCCATGGGTCTTCCACTTTTTCGAAGCGGGGATGACGACCTTAGACTTGCTACGTATGTTTGTCATGGAGGCCCTGTAAGAAAAATGACCAAATAATTATTTCAGTAGTCAAAGCAAAAGTACGAATCGACACGATGGATTAATTTAACTAAGCACAAAACGAAACGCAAATTCAACTTAAAATCAGAAATCATGAGATCGAACACTAAGCGAAAAAGAAAATAGTTGAATCCAACAGTCACATACAAGTAGCAGCAAGAAAAATGTAATAATAATAATGAATTATCAAATCCTAATATAATTTCAAAAATTCCAAAATAAACTATAATAATTACCAAAAAGAAAACAAAGTGATAATCAAACATAAACCTAAATAATACGATAATGAAGATGAAAGTAATAAACCTAAAACTAAAAATAATAAACAGAATAGCACTAAAGGCAATAGAAAAAACAAGAAAAATAAAATAAAACAATAAAAATGTCCAGAATTAAATTAAGAATAAACATTAAATCAAATTAAAGAAACTAAATAAACAAGAATAAATAAATAAATAACGGTAAAAATAATACTTTAAAAAATAATAATAATAAAGAAAGAAAGAAAGAAAGAAGAATAAGAATAAGAATAAAAAAAAATGGAAAGGGAAAGGGTGTACGACATCGGTTGACAATGGAGGCTTGGTGGTGACTGGAGATTCGCGTTGGTCATAGGACAGGTGGCCGACGAGGGTGCGATAGGGTGAAAGTTGTTGCGATGGGATTGGTACAGATGAAAGGGAGTAAGAGAGGCATTGTGTGTGGGTGCGATGAGGAAGGGAAGAGAAAATAGGTTAGGTTGCGTGGGTCGTTGGAAGGGTGGCTAATCTGGTGAGGGGAGGGTTGCGTGGTACGAGGGGCCTGAAACTAGGGCATGGGGTGTGAGTGGTGGTGGGGTGTCGATGGGGGGAAGAGAAAGGGAGAAGGCTTTGACGAAGGGGTGAAAAGGGCGTGCGAGGGGAGTGGGGGCTTTGGTCGAATGTGGGTCGGCGAGGGAGAGAGGCCGATTAAGGTGAGGGTGCGATAATGGCTGGAGATGGTGAAGTGAATGATGGTTAGCGGTATTAGGGTGTTAAGGAGCTGTGGCTATGGTTTGTTTGTGAAAGAGGAAGAAGATGAATGTAAAAAAATAATTTATGGTTTCGGGGTTAAAAGAGGGACACAGTCGTGTAAGGGTCCATGTTGTGCCACATGACCGTGTCACATGCCCGTGTACTACCTTCTCAGCCTGTGTACGATAAAATTTTTAACCCAGTCTTCACACAGCCTTGGACAAGCCCGTGTGAGAGCCCATACGCCTGTGTTGCTCAGCCGTGTCTCTTACCCGTGTAACTCTTTAACTTCAAATAAAATAAAAAAATAGCTTCAGGGTTCACACTGCCGTGTCGCAAAACCATATGAGCTATTTTAGGTCGTGTAACTCACTGTCGAACTCTTTTATATGCACACGAATTTTTATTGAAAATTAATTTTTTTTTAAATAACATGAAATAAAATTAAGAGAATTAGCAGTGTTAACACTTGGGTTGCCTCCTGAAAAGTGCTTATTTAACATCTAAGCTTGACTTACCTCGTATTCGCATAGTCACGGTGGCTCACGGAGTTGAAACTCCTCTTTCTCCTTATCAATTCTATTATCAAAATAAGGTTTAAGTCGAGTACTATTTACCTTAAATGTGCCAAATTCAAAATGAGTTACCTCGACTGTGCCATATGGGAAGACATTTAATACCGTTAAGGGATTTGATCCATTTGCATCGCTCCGAAGTGGCAATTCGAGAATCCATTTTATCTAACAGTACCTTGTCCCCAACCTTAAATGGGTTCGTTTCATCCACATGCTCATCATGGCGACGTTGTGGCCCTTCATCGTGCTTTTTTTTGTTTCTCCTTGACATGTGTCCGCCATTCATCATGTCCATCTATTTGTAACATTCGTTCTTCACGAGTCATTTTGTTTCTGTTGCATGGATTGAAACATGGCTTCATTATGTTTTTCCAATGGGTTTTCTGCAGAGAAGGTTGAGCCACATGGTTACTCAAATGAATAGAACTTATAAAATCATCTCGATTGCTAGATGTCTTAATAGAATCACAAGCTTGGAGAGTAATCGTTTCTTCACCTACATGAAGTTCTAATTCACCTGTACCAACATCAATTATAGTTCTAGCTGTTGCTAAAAAGGGTCGCCCTAAAATTAAAGGTACATCACTATCCTCATCCATGTCTAAAACAACAAAATCAACTGGAAATATGAATTTATCAATTTTTACGAGGACATCTTCAATAATACCCCTAGGAAATCTAATGGTTTTATCTTCTAATTGAATACTCATCCTAGTTTGTTTGCGTTTCTCAAGACCTAATTATTTAAACATTTTATAGGGCATGACATTAATACTAGCTCCTAAATCAGCCAAAGCATTATTAACATTCAAACTACCAATTAAACAAGGAACAGTAAAACTCCTTGAATCTTTCAATTTGCTGGGTAGTTTATTTTGCAATATGGCTGAGCAAATTGCATTTAGTTCCACATGTGACGAATCATCTAACTTCCTTTTGTTCACCAAAAACTCCTTTAAAATTTTAACAGAATTGGGCATCTACGAAAGAGCTTCAATAAATGGTAAGTTAATATGTAATTTTTCAGATGTTTAAGAAATTTACCAAAATTTTCATTCGTGTGCCTCTCTTCGTCGCGTTAGGATATGACACTCGAGGTTTATATTCTTTACCAACTGGTTTTTGCTCACCTGGCTTACCTCAACCTTATCGTTACTTACCACAATATCTTGCCTCGATTCTGGTTCAGATTCAACTAACCCTTCTTCATCTTACACAGTAATTGCATGAAGTTTTTCTATTGGGTTAGTTTCAGTATTACTAGGCAAACTACCTTGTGGTCATTCTGAAATTAACCTATCAAGTTGGCCTATTTGGTTCTCGAGCCCTTGAATCGATGCTTGTTGATTTTTAAATGCCGCTTCAGTGTTTTGAAAATGGGTTTCTGACACCGAGATAAACTTTGTCAACATCTCCTCAAGGTTCGGCTTCTTCTTTTGCTGGTAAGGTTATTGTTGAAAGCCTGGAGGGGGTTGTGCTATCTGATTTCCTTGACCACCCCAAGAGAAATTAGGATGGTTCCTCCAACCTGCATTATAGGTATTACTATAAGGGTTATTTTGAGGCCTAGAATTATTACCCATATAATTGATTTGTTCGTTCTCTGTGCTAGGACCATAGGGTAAACATTCTGTATTGTTCATTCCACCTCCATTTGCGTCGCACTGCATCACCAGATGTATCTGCGTAGAAACATATAAACTATCAATTTTCTTATTTAATTGTTCTACCTGATTTAATAACATGGTGACTGCATCTAAATTAAATACACCGACTGCTTTCATCGACTTTGTCTTCATAACTTGCCACTGATAATTATTCAGTGCCATCTCCTCAATAAATTCATAAGCCGCTTCGGGTGTTTTATTATTTAGAGTTCTACTGGTTGCTACATCTATCAATTGCCTAGTTGAAGGGTTCAAACCATTATACAAAGTTTGAACTTGTAGCCATAGAGGTGGAATGATGGAAATGTGCAAATGTACACAATCGCAACAAGTAATAAAGTGACAAGTAAATGTCGAGTTATTGTACCCACAGGGACTGTGAAAAGAATTATTTATGAAATTAATTTAAAAAACTTTGGTGAAGAAAAATATTTCGATTTGAGGAGGTGATTAAAAACTAGGATTTTAACTAAATAAAATAAATAAAAATAAAATAACAGTTCCAATGCACGATTTCAAAAGATGATTTTAATCAAGATGGCATAATTGTGCTAGATTAATTATATTTCTTAACTTAGAATTATTAAACTCATGTTTATGTTGTTACGAATAAATTCACGGCTACTCGGTAGTTTGCTAACTTATGAACATACTTACCTACCAAAATCCATTTATCTCTTAACTATATCTCTATGTCAATTCAACCGATTATATAGATTTTAATAAGCAAATGTGTTAATGCACATACATACTTATGAAATCAAAATAATCTCTTGTACATATCTCTATGTCAATTCAAACAATTAATTCAATCTCATAAGCACATAAAAGATTACGTGAGGTAATAATGTATTTCTACCTTGAAACAGTTTAATCACAATAATCTTGCAAGTTATGCGAGGCAAATGTATCGTTAGATACCGTTGCTAATTCAACCCTCAGCTACCTTAGATGATTAAATATGCACTGACTAATTATCGTGTCAACTAATTACAATTTCAATTCGTTTAAATAATTAATTCATTAGTTACCTTACAATTGTAATGCAAGAATAACTTAGTCATGGTTTTACTTAATCAAACATCTTACCGAGGCCTATAACAACACAAACACAATTTTAATAAATTAAGTAGACGAAATGCAATCAACCTAACATGAATTAAATTCAAGCCGTATAAATTAAATTAAATATTTCAACATTACAAATATTCATAGACATGTTCATCATAACAACAACAAAAATTAAAAGTATAGGGAACAAGAATCAAATCCGGTGTTTCTCCATGGCTTGACTGATTTGCTCCACTCTTCCTTCTCCTCTTGTTCTTGCCGAACCGAGGCTGCTACAGATACTTTAATACTTCTTCAAATGGTGGATGAATGACTCTTTTTCAAGAAGTGAAATCAGCAAGACAATAAAGAAAAATGGATGGGAAATGAAGAGAGGAAATTGAGAGAGAAGAGAAGAGATGAGAAAGTTGAGGTGTATTTCAAATGAGCAGCCAATGAGGGTTTTTATAGGTTGAGAAGACTGCTAAAAATATCCAAAATCAGCATCCAAAGAGCCCTCCCGTCGCTGACCACACATGTGGCAAGTTTGAAGTTTTCAAACTTGCTATATTAAGGTAGGGGCAAATCTAGAAAGACACAAATAGTGGAGGGGTCAAGGGCCATTTTGCAAGCTAATTAATCAACCAAGCAAGTTGATTGGGTCAGCATGTGGGACGATTTTTGGGCTGCCTAGTACTCGGTCAGTTCAGTTTTCTCGGTTCAGCTTAACTGGGCCACTTTTCATAATTAATTAATTAATAATTTATTTAACCTAAATTCAATTGGATATAAATTAAAATTAATTATATTATGAATTAATACACATAATTTGGACCGTCTTAGGCTGAAAAATTAATTCGCCTTGATGCTTCAAAATTGTTTCTCGGTTTTATGCTTCTAGTAGTGTCTGTCATGTCGTTTTTTGCCCTTTGTGCAAATCTGTCGAAAATAATCAAAATTAATTATAAAATTAATTAAAATTCATTGTGTTAATAATTTAAGTACAAAATGATTATCTTATAATAATTATATATTTTTCAACAAGAATTTTATCGAACTTGCATGAATTTGAGTTAAAAAGGATATGAAAAAGTGTGTATATTTTTGTGTTTCCAAAAGGTAACCATGGTGAGGGCACCGTCTCAATAAGTCTTTATATCTCTCCCATGCACCATACAAGGTTTCTAAGTCAATCTGAATGAAGGAAGAGATATCATTCCTCAACTTGGCTGTCTTAGCCGGTGAGAAGTACTTCAGTAGGAATTTTTCGGCCATTTGATCCCATGTAGTGATAGAACCTCGTGGTAAAGAATTCAACCACTGTATAGCTATGTTCCTCAACGAAAAATGGAATAATCGTAGGCAAATGACATCGTCAGAAATGCCATTTATCTTGAAAGTATCGCAGATTTCCAAAAAATTAGCCAAATGATTATTTGGATCTTCGTCTTACAAACTATCGAACTGAACAAATTGCTGTATCATTTGAATAGTGTTTGGTTTCAATTTGAAATTATTTGCAGCAATAATGGGTCTCATAATACTCGATTCAGCCCCAGTTAAAATGGACTTGGCATAATCGTACATAGTACGAGGAACAAGATCTGGATTTGTAGGATTTGCAACAAGTGCAGTAGGTAGTTGATTATTCTGATTATCACCCATCTCCTTAGTAATAATAATAGCGTCATCTTGTTTGTCTACTAGATTTTCTCGACTTTGCCTTGCTTCTATATGGTTTCTACGAGCTATACTTTCAATTTCACTATCAAATAACAATGGTCCCGACGAATTTCTTCTAGTCATAAACTAAAAGAACCTTCCAGAAGCAAAAAAAAGAAAAAAAGAAAAAAATTAGAATACAAAAATTAAACTAAAAAAAATATAATAAAAATAAAAATGGCTAAATTAATAAAAATCGAGTGTTCCTAATATTTTAATCCCTAGCAACAACGCCAAAAACTTGATGGTCACTAAACTATCTATAAATATGACTAAGGCAAGCACACTTATCGAACAATAGTATAGTTATAGTGAATAGGAGATATCGTATCCATGAGAGCTAAAAGTACAAGTAATTACCATTTTTCTATTTTTTAGCCGACCAATTGGAGTGATTGTTTTTAATCTAAATTTACTAAACTAATATAACTAAGAACGCAATAGAGAATGAAATAGGAAAATAATGACTAAGTTATCTACTTCACTCATTTTCATCCCAAATGGTTGGATAACAACACTGAACTGCCTAAACCAAGCTCTCAAGGACTACTTTAAACCATAATGAAAATTTCACAATCAATGTGCTAATCTAGACTCCTCTTCAGCAATGAAATGAATAGTCTAGCAATTTATTGCAGTAAGGGAGATCAAGAATCGAACTGAAGTGATCTTGAAAACTAGGGAGAATGTTTCTTCATAATAAAGGTTAGAAACCTATGTAAATCCGTAGGCAACTAAACATGCCTTCAATCGGTCTATCATTCCATCAGAACTGGCTTTAATTGTGTATACCCATTAATAACTAACAACAGTTTTACCCAATGGTAATTATAATAGCTCGATTTACAAAGATGTCAAAAACAATGGTTTAGGGATCACAATTCTGATGATAGAGTCAATAAATGTTATTTATTTATATTTAGCAATTCATTATAGTTTTTTATTGATGTTTGAATTGGTGAATTTGGTCAGCAGGATAAAAATGAAAGTGTATGGACTAAATCATAAGAATTAATGACAAGTTGGTCAAATGAGCTTAATAAAAAAAATTGTTCAAGGTTAAAAGTGGTAAATAAACACTATTGCATGGCAGTACAATTGTGTCAACATTTAATGGAAACACTTGTTAATTTTTATTTATTGATGAAATTAAGAGGTTAAGTGTATAGATTGAAGTGGTGCGAAAGAAAGTCTTATTCACATCTTCTTTCAATGAAAATATTATTCTTTGTAAAGGAAAGAAAAGCTTTAGGTTATCTTGATTAATCGATTTTGCATGTAAGTGTTCCCTAAGTCTGTTCTTCATGAGCTTTATGTTTTTAAGATCCTTGTATCTCAATTTAGGTAACCTGCATGTCTAGTCTCAAACCTGTTAAAGTCCAAAGTGTTGTCATTGATAAACTAAATGTATTAATGTATAGATCAAGAACCAAATCAACCAGTAGATAATAGAGGAAAAAGGAAAGATCACAGATTGATCATTAACATTCAATTCTTGCTATTGTACCAGGTAAGTTCTGTAACACCCCAAACTCGGCCTACACGTTATGGTCGAATTTCGAAATGTTACGAAGAAGGGTTTTGAAACCAACTTTCACATTAAAATTTCTTGTATTAATTGTTACTAAAAGAGTTCACATTTTCAGAAAAACTTATTATATTCTTTAAATGAATCTGTCATTTATTGCCTTTTTAAGTAAAATGTAAATTTGCTGTAGAAGCTTACAAGTCGTTATAGTTGAAAAACTAAATTTGGTGTTTTCAAAAACACATTTGTTTTCGTAAACTGTGATTTTAGTCAAACGTCGCAGTATAAGATTCAAAAACACATCCAAAACCAAATTAAAAATCAAACAGTCCGGAGAGTCTAATAATTACAAAACTCTCAAAAATAATCCATAATTTAAATAAAAACCATTATTTAAGATAGTTCACGAGCTTGTGGTCACTGTAGAGACTCCGTCACACTGACTCGCCTATGTCTGAGGATTACCCGAACAGAACAGACAAACAAATGTGAGTTTTCATAACTCAGTGTGTAACTTAACGAAGACATACATGTATAAAACTCAAAATTTTAGTATTCCAGAACAGAAACGGACATGAGTTCTTATCAGAATTAGATTATTAGATACATTCAGATATGCAAAGTCCTACCCCCCAATCACCTACACACCATCTCTGACCATTCCAACACACCATGTGGGCCTCACTCAATCCTACATGCCACTTAGTGCATTTACGACACTTATTAGAATAATTTGCAGTCAAGCTGCCAGTAAATCGGTGCAATGCCGCCTTACAAATCACTTCCTTCAAATAAACCAATCCCACCCCATATATAGATACAGATAATAGATACAGATAACAGATGCAGATATACAGTGCAACATGTCTCGCATGCTCACAAACATATATCATACGTGCTTTTACATAACAGACATATCATACATATCAATTTCTTAAACTCGAATAAGTCTATCAGATTAAGAAGGTATCATACATTAGGGTTTGTTTGACCTTATCAACACTACGGAAGGCCCACAGTCATCGGAATGACTTATGCGACCCTAGGGAAAATTTTAAAATTTTAGGCTCATATACCCGTATGGCTTGCTCGTATGGGCCCACATGCCCAAATCAGCCTTGCCCGTGTGGCTCACATACCTGTATGGGCCCACACGGCCAAATCAGCCTATCCTGTGTGATCCACATGGCTACACATACTCCCATTACACGGCCGGGCACACGCCCGTGTGGCGTCGACAGGCCATTTTTTTTTACTTTCACCGAATCTGGTTTTCTTCTATTTTTGTTGCACACCTGGTTCATTTTTTGATGCTACAGTAATCCTGAGGCTTTCGAAACTCTAAAATAGTATACCAAACACCATTTTAGCAACTTAATTTACGAATTCATCAACAAAAATCCACAATGCACCCAACTTACTACTGACGAAAACTTCTGCTAACACCGTTTAGACAATTGAAGTGAAACTCTCTATTCACAGCCTTTTCTTACACAACAACGGTCGTAGAAAAATTAGATCCTCGACTATACCATTATGCTAAAACAAAGAGAATGAAACAACCTTTCAGAAGTCGAAAACTAGAACAAACGAAGCCCTTCTTGCCTTAACCACATTAGGAGCACTGAAATTCCAAAAGTAAATATATGAATAAATGATTGAAGAAGGAGTAGGGGAACGAACAAAAGAAGATGCAAGTAAGGAAAAAGGAGAGGAAACTAATGTCAGAGAAAGAAAAAATTTGAAAAAATAAAATAATTAACGATTAAAAACCCACAATATCTCAACCCTCCCATTATCCCACTAACTCTCAACTACTTCAGAATTTCACTTTGACCGAACCTCTATCACACAACCGAAGCAAAAATTATCATTCACACTTACACAAAGATTCAAACACGAGACCCTAAGACAAGCTAACACCTTACCACTTGAACTAGTAGGCTCATTCTGATATGAATTTACCAAAAATAATATATAAGCCAAACCACCAAGGTCAAGGCTAGGATAAAAATAACATATTTTCCAAAAGTGAAACTTAAACCCAAGACCTCAAACACACACCCAATTCACTTAACCACTGAAGCAAATACTTAATTGTAATAGATTTTACAGAAAAAAAATAATTCAGGGCGTTACAAGTTCATATGGTATTGTTATGTTTATTTATGAAATGTTTGTATATGGTAAAATGTTAGTAAACTTGTATTGATAAGGTGAGAAAGGTAATAATCAGTAAAAAGAAATTTTTGTTATGTATATGGAGCCTAAATGAACAAACGATACAATTGGCATGTCAATAAGGGTATTTGCGCACCGTATGCAAAAGAAAGGTGATGGAGTGAAGATGAAGAAATCTTACTAAAGTTTTTTGGGATTCTGCATTTGTTGCAAGTTTCCAATTTAATCTCTTTGGTGATTTTGATGTGTTATCATAGCCTACGGGCTTTGCACTATGTTCATCTAGCGTGTTATTGGTTGGAAAGCTCTTATGAGTAAACTAATATGTTATCGGGGGAGAATACTTAGACTACGAGGTTTGTACTATATGCACCTGGCATGTTATCGATTGGAAAGCTCTTATGAGCAATCTAGCATGTTATCAGATGATTATCCCTGTATCCTTACTGTTCATGTGGATTCATTGGGCTGAATGTTTCTAAATTAGAAAGTGCTGACTTAATGATTTATTCAAATTGAAATAAGGTATAATTGGGTGATGAATAGTTTGAGATGCGCTATATGTTTGAATGCAATGCACTCACATTTTACATGTGAAATGTGTTGGTGGGATAAAAGAATTAATTAAGTGTTTTAAATGTATGAATTTTTCTCGAGGTGAGTTTAATGTTTTAAACCTATGTACTTACTAAGCATATTTAATGCTTACCCCATTTATCTTTTCCTTTCCCTATTGAGATTTTGGCGAAACTTAGCAGGTAGATTGATCCACAACTTACACTATCTAGCTTATGCTCCGGTAGAATTATTTTAACTCTGCACCAGGTCAAGTGGCATGTATATATGGTTTATTTGGTGATAATGTATATGAAGTGAATGATGATGTTTTGAACATTGTGTATATATATATGCACTTTTGTGATAATTGTTCAATGCTGGCGTAAACTATTAATACGCTTAAAATGGAAATAATTACGTGTATTAGAAATGTTAATTCATTTGATTAATTGGTGGACTTATAAAAGTGGATTATTTGGGCAAATAATAATATAATAAGAATGTGTAGTGGATAATCATTTGGTGAATAAGCTCGAGTGGTCACTTTTTTTACGGATCACCTTAGCGCATTTTGTTTAAAAGTATTCATATAGAATTATAAATTACTGAGACTAATAATGTTGCTTAAACCTTAATCAGTCTCATAAATATTTATACCTCTAATGTATATATATGTATGAGTAGAATAAGAATTCTGATGACTTTAAAAATAGATTTATTCTTCTGTGGCACTCCGTTACTCGAGTCTAAAAACCGAGCTGGAGAAGGGGTGTTACAGTAATGGAACCAAATCCCATGTATGATTACCATGAAAATCATTCATTTCTTCCACACATCTTGTTACCATCTAAGATTTGCCTTTGTTGTACTAATTGTATTAAGAATTGACACATTAGATAAAAATGAGGTGAATGCATAATATGAAGGTGATACGATGATAAGTCAAAAAATTGCAAATAAGATGAGGATTACGAGAAGATCATATACTTTTTCATAGTGCAATAGGTTTGTCTACTTGAGGCATTACCAGAGCTAGAGAACATGATAGTTAAGAAAATGAGTCAGTTGGAACATACTCCTATTTTGTACCTATAGGAGTGTTAGAATTAAGTGACCCAAATTCTTATTTAAATAAAATACGATGGAAAATAAAATAAAAGTAAAATCTATATAGAACTAGACTTCTTTTATTTTATTTTAGAATAAGGTTTTTTAAACCTTATTAAACTTCATCTATTTTATATTGATTACGATAGGGTGTTTCAATCCTACTAGAATATGGCTTTACAAGCCTATAAATAGACATAGTTTATTCCTCTTGTATTGATTAAAATTTTTGACATAGTGCATTTTCTTCTCCTCTGCCCGTGGTTTTTTCCCGATAGGGTTTCCACGTAAAATTTGTGTGTTCTTTATTTATTTTATTCTATTTTATTTTTTCACAAATTGGTATCAAAGCTTCCGGGTTATTCATCTCGATCACGGTAATGGCGTCTTTGAAGTATGAAATTCCGCTGTTGGATCGCAACACCAGATTTGCGTTGTGGCAAATTAAGATGCAAGCGATTCTTCTTGCATGGATGGATCGGAGGATGCCCCGCTAGGGATAGATAAGATGCCTTCGACATTAACAGATGAGAGAAGAAGCGTAAGGATCGAAAGGCATTAACACAATTATATCCGCATTTGTCCAACAAAATTTTGTGCAGTGATGATGAAAGAGAAAAGCGTCATTGCATTATGGAAGAGGCTAGAACAAATATGTATGTCGAAAACTCTAACAAGCAAGTTGCATATGAAGCAGCGTCTTTATGCTCATCGTTTGGAGGAAGTTGCGTCTG
Organism: Gossypium longicalyx; assembly: GCA_025698465.1. NCBI lineage: Eukaryota > Viridiplantae > Streptophyta > Magnoliopsida > Malvales > Malvaceae > Gossypium > Gossypium longicalyx. The sequence goes on from CM047000.1 coordinate 13,818,878, forward strand.
TACACGAACACTTAACAGTGTTTAAAGAAATTCTCTCAAACTTGGAGGCCATTGAGGTTCAGTATGATAAGGAAGATCTAGGGTTGATTCTACTTTGTTCGTTGCCCCCGTCTTATTCAACTTTTAGAGACATGATTTTATATAGCCGCGAGTCTCTCACAGTTGATGAGGTTTATGATTCTTTAACCTCGTATGATAAGATGAAGCATCTTGTGGTTAAACCCGACTCTCAGGGAGAAGGTCTCATTGTTCGTGAGAGACAAGATCGGAATGCTGATGATGATCGTGGTAGGACACAGGAACAGAATCCTCGTGGTAAATCTAAGGGTAGATCGAAGTCTTCAAACAGAGGTAAAACTTGTAACTTCTGCAAGAAGAAAGGGCACATTAAATCTGAGTGTTATAAGCTACAAAATAAGATTAAAAGGGAGGCTGCGAATCAAAAGGGAAAACAACCAGAAAATTCTAGTGAAGCTGATGTTGTAGAAGACTACAGCGATGGTGAACTTCTAGTCGCTTCTATCAATGATTCTAAAGTAAGCGAGGAGTGGATACTTGATTCAGGCTGCACCTTCCACATGAGTCCCAATCGGGATTGGTTTACAACTTACGAAACGATTATACGAAGGTGTTGTTTTGATGGGAAATAATGCTTCGTGTAAAATTACGGGTGTTGGAACAATTAAAGTTAAGATGTTTGATGGAGTTGTCGAGAACACTTAGTGACGTCACGGCATCTTCCGAATTGAAAAGAAATTTAATTTCGTTGAGTACTCTTGATTCAAAAGTGCAGATACACATGGTGAAAGTGGTGTTTTAAAGATTTCCAAAGGGTCCCTTGTTGTGATGAAAGGACAGAGAAAGATTGCCAAGTTATATGTTTTGCAGGGTTCTACTGTTACTGGTGATACAGCTGTCGCTTCCTCTTCCTTGTCAGATGATGATATTACTAAACTTTGGCATATGCGCCTAGGGCATATGAGTGAGAATGGATGGCAGAATTGAGCAAAAGAGGACTTCTTCATGGGCAAGGAATTTGCAAACTGAATTTCTGTGAGCACTGTGTTTTTGGGAAGCAAAAGAGAGTTCGATTCACTAGAGGGATCCATAACACGAAGGGAACATTGGAGTATATTCATTCTGATCTGTGGGGGCCATCTAGAGTGTCTTCCAAAGGTGGACCTAATTATATGCTAACCTTTATTGATAATTTTTCCAGAAAAGTTTGGGCGTTCTTCCTGAAGAAGAAAAGTGATGTGTTTTCCGCATTTAAGTCTTGTAAAATTATGATTGAAAAACAGACGAGAAAATAGATAAAATACCTCCACACAGACAATGGCTTAGAGTTCTGTTATGATGAGTTTAATAGATTGTGCAAGTCAGAAGGAATCATGAGACACTTGACAGTTCGTCATACTCCACAACAAAAGCGGCGTTGCGAGCGAATAAACAGAAGCGATCATGGAGAAGGTTCGATGTATGTTGTCAAATGCCAACTTACGAAGTCATTTTTGGAAGTGAGCGGCGTCTACTACATGTTTTTGATCAACCGATCTTCATCCGTTGCCATTGAGAAAAAGACTCACAAGAGGTATGGTGCAGTAATCCTCGCTAATTATTACGATTTAAAGATCTTTGGGTGTCCTGCATATGCTCATGTTGATAATGGAAAATTGGAACCAAGATCTATTAAATGTGTTTTCCTTAGTTATAAAAGTGGTGTAAAAGGGTATAAGTTATGGTGTCCTTAAAATAGAAAAGTTGTGATTAGTAGAGATGTTTTTTTGATGAAAGCGCTATGCTACCTAACTTATCTCTTAAAGACTCTTCCAATAAAGAAAATCAAAAGCAGGTAGAGCATCAGTTAATACAGAGTCAACTCCTCAAGCGATTACAAAAATTGAGAATAGAGTTGCTTCTTCACCACAATACTCTATCGCCAAAAAGCAGAACTAGAAGAGAAATTAAACCTCCAAAAAGAAGTATGTCGAGAGCTGATCTAGTTGCTTATTGTTTAAATGTGGTTGAAGATATAGATGCGAATCAAGAGCTATCTAATTATACGAGGCGGTTTAGTTGTGAAGGCTCGAGAAAAGTGGATGTTTGCTATGCAAGAAGAGATAGAATCACTCCACAAAAAGCAGAACATGGGACCTTGTGAAACTTCCTAAAGGTAAAAAAACATTGTTCGTTGTAAATGAGTGTTAAAAAGAAAGAAGGGACTCGGGGAGTTGAAGAACCCGGATATAAAGCAAGGCTTGTTGCAAAGGGTTCTGATCAAATTCCAGGAATGGACTTCAAAGATGTGTTCTCCCAGTTGTTAAGCATAGTTCGATTCGAGCTTTGCTTGGTATTGTGGCCATGCATGATTTGGAGCTTGAGCGATTAGATGTAAAAGCGTATTTTTGCATGGAGAACTTGATGAGGATATTTACATGCAACAACGAGAAGGTTTTACTGATTTGAGAAAAAGAGGACTATGTTTGCTTCTTTGAAAAAGTCCCTTTACGGTTTGAAACTTGATCACCAAGACAGATGGTACAAGAGGTTTGATTCCTTTATGACTTCTCATGATTTCAAAAGAAGTAGTTTTGTGAGTTGTGTTTACTTTAAAAAAAAGCAGTGATGGTTCTTTTGTGTATCTACTTCTTTATGTTGATGACATGTTGATAGCGACAAAAGATAAAGAAAGAGATAAGAAAGGTCAAAGCCCAACTAAGTAAAGAATTTGAGATGAAAGATTTAGGACCAGCAAAGAAGATACTTGGTATGGAGATTCCCAGAGATAGAAAATCAAGTAAATTGTACCTAAGTCGGAAAGGGTACATTGAGAAAGTTCTTTGCTGAGTTCAATATGCAGAGTGCTAAGCCGATTAGTACTCCTTTAGCGAGCCCATTTCGGACTTTCATCGGTTTTGTCTCCACAATCGGATGATGAGATTGAGTACATGTCACATGTTCCATACTCTAGTGCAGTGGGATCTCTCATGTATGCTATGGTTTGTTCACGCCCAGATTTATCATATATGCATCGGTGCGATTAGCAGATACATGGCAAATCCCGGTAAAGAACATTGAAAAGATTGATGGATTTTAAGATACTTACGAGGCACTACTGATGTTTGCTTACGATTTGGAAGAACTAAAGATGGAGTCATAGGGTATGTTGATGCTGATTTTCTTTGGAGACCTTGATAGAAGAAGATCTCTCACGAGTTACATCTTTACAATTGGAGGTTGTGCAATTAGTTGGAAAGCCACTTTGCAAACTACGATCGCTTTGTGTCTACCAATGAAGTTGAGTACATGGCGATTCACGAGGCTTGTAAAGAAGCTATTTGGTTGAAGGACTATTTAGTGAACTCAATGAAGACCTTCAAATCAACCACGATATTTTTGTGATGATCAGAGTGTTATATTTTTTACAAAAGATCAAATGTTTCATGAGAGAACAAAACACATTGATGTTCGATATCATTTTGTTCGTGATATTATTGCTCGTGGTGATATTGTTGTGAGCAAAATTAGTACTCTATGAAAATCCTGCAGATATGATGACTAAGTCACTTCCTATAACCAAGTTTGAGCATTGCTTAGACTTGGTTGGTGTTCATTGTTGAAGCTAAACCCTTAAGGGGTTTTATGGAAGAGGTGGAGAACTTGTTTATTGAAAGTTCGCGATGAAGAACTTGTTCATTGAGAATTTGTGTCAAGGTGGAGATTGTTAGAATTAAGTGACCCAAATTCTTATTTAAATAAAATACGATGGAAAATAAAATAAAAGTAAAATCCATATAGAACTAGACTTCTTTTATTTTATTTTAGAATAAGGTTTTTTAAACCTTATTAAACTTCATCTATTTTATATTGATTAGGATAGGGTGTTTCAATCCTACTAGAATATGGCTTTACAAGCCTATAAATAGACATAGTCTATTCCTCTTGTATTGATTAAAATTTTCGACATAGTGCATTTTCTTCTCCTCTGCCCGTGGCTTTTTCCTGATAGGGTTTCCACGTAAAATTTGTGTGTTCTTTATTTATTTTATTCTATTTTATTTTTTCACAAGGAGTATTGTTAGAAAGATGTATAGAAGATCATCTGGAGCATACCTGAAACAGTTTTAAAGGAAGTATGAGATTAAGAATAGGAAGAATAAAAATTGGAAGAGTTTCTTCTACCTTTTTTTAATCAAGGGTTTTAGAGGGAAAATAGGGAAATGTTTCAAAGAATGTGACATGCAAAAGCAAAGTATTTATTAGTAGTAGAATCATAACATTTGTACCATTTTTAATGTCGAAAATACCCCAAGAATATGCATTTAATGGATTTTGGAAGAAGTTTTTCTTTTCCCATTGTATGATTATAAACAAAATAGGTATAACCAAATATGCGAGTAGAAAGAGGATAAGAAGATTGACATGGAAAAATAATAGAATGGGGACTTTAGTTCTCCAAAATAGAGGAAGGCCTTCGATTAATAAGATAACAAACAATAAGAACATCACCCAAAAAAATGAAGCATATCCGAACAATGTAACGAATTTGACTCCTTGTGCATGGGCAATTGGAAGCGGAAGAAGTCCATCTCTTTGAACTTGGTTCACATAAGTAGTTGGTTGGGTTTTGTAAGAAGGCCATCTATGTAAATCCCAACAAGTATCATGTGCATGACCACTTTTGTTACAATAAATGTAATAAGGCCAAGATCTTTTTTCCTTTCCCTTTTCCTCTTCGATTATCATCTTGATAGCTAGTTTTATGTATTGCTAGCATAGATGATTCTACTTCGACTTGGAATTGGTTTGAAGAGATGTAAAGTAACAGATCAATCATATAGACAATTGTAGGAATGGTTGGGCTAATAAGAATCTCATCTCGGACCGAGAGAAATTTAGTATCTTTTGTTGTTTTTCAAATATTTAAAACTCGCGTTGACAAAAAGATGAGTTTTTTCTTTAGATACTTGCTTGTAGATTAAGGAAGAGAGTTTACATCACAAGAATTCAATAGTTTTTTTTTTTTGAATGAGAATGGCATAAAAAAATTATAGCTACTTTCATGCCACAATAAAATGGGGTTACATGGTGGAAGAATAGAACCATCATCAATATGGTTCGCAACATGCTTTTAGAAAATAAAATACCCAAAACTTTCTAGCCTAAAGCAATCAATAGAAGAGTACATGTTTTGAATTGAAGTCTTTCATTAGTAGTGAAAAATATAACCACAAAGGAAGCATGGAGTGGAATTATAAATTCAGTTGAATACTTTAGGGTTTTTTTGCTACATTTCTCATGTTCATTTGCCTAAAAATTGATCTACCACAATTTATTGCGGCAAATTAAGCTCTTTTTGTTACTTAATGAGCTTGTATTCAAGTAATTTTATGTCTTTTTATGTTTAACTTTAGAATTATTAGTTAGAAGTTTAAATTGAATAAATTGAGCTTTTGTGTTTTTTTATGACCTTTTAGGTTGGTTTAGACCTAAGAAAGAACTAACAATTTGATTGAGTGTACAGGACAACAACTTAAGTCAAGGAGATAATGAACTACCATGGATATCACAACATTCAAGGATAAATTCACGACATTGAAGCAAGTCCCAGCACTTAGACGATTTTCCAACTCAAATCCACGAGGCAAGCTATTGGAGTCAATGTCGCAACATCACAAAGGCAGAGTAGCGACATTCCACCTAAGTCCCGAAAGGCCAAGCATTCTGCTTGCAAAGTCACCACATCAGTTTGACAGACTCAACAATTCTACAAGGTTATTTTCGTTCGCACAATCACTTTTAACTTATTAACCAACTTGTAATTGACCTAATCAGATCATAATACATGAAACTATAAATATCAGCTCAAAACCACATATTAAGGACGAATTTTCATGCTTTTCAACCATTATTCAATTTTCAGTTCTCTAGATTAGGTTTTCATTATATTTGCTTAATCAGAATCCTTCTATTCCAAGTTTAGAAGTTGTGAGCAGAGAATGTTCTGAACATGTGTTTTTATATTGATTTATCAATAAGCATTCTCTTCTTTATTCTCTTATTTGTATCTCCTTCGTTAATTTAATTAACTGAATGTTTGCATAAATATGAGAATGAAATTTATGCTTCATAAATATCTTGCATGATTGATTACTTAACTAGTTATTTAATCGAGTTCTTATTTATCTGAAATTGGTTATTTATTCAAGTTTGTTAAAGTTTGTAGTATACTAGGATCGAGGATCCTAGTGGAATAATTAGGCAGGTAAGGCCGAAAAGGTATCCTATTGTGTAAGTCTTTAGTAGACTTGTGCTGAGCAATGAGGCCGAAAGGGTATCTTGGGTAGTAACTCTTAGTGAAGATGAAACCAAGAAGGTATTCTTAGTTAAGGATGGTAAATAACTCAATTTAAGTAGATATTGGTTTGATTAACAATTAGGGATTTAATCAACTTTAGGTTAAGTAACTCGCATCATTCAAACAAGGAATAAGAAGTTCAATAGTTTTAATTTTAGGAGTAGTTTTAATTTAATTAACTTTATTTTAATCTTAATATTGGACTACACTACTAATTCGTAACTCGACTAGACAAGTAATTATTTTCTAAATAATTAATTTAGTAATAACTTTCTCCAACTTAGCAATCCTTTAGGTACGATCCTCAAAATACTTTGTTGTAAATATAAACTATATTACAATTTGACCTGTACACTTGCAGATACCGCACTTCACTTTCATATTTAATTTAATTTTCTTATGCCCCGACGCACTCACGCTGGGGTACGGTCAGCAATACTAATTAAGCTAAGTGATAGGAGCTTGTGGTGTAATTTGTTGAGAGTTAATGAAGAATTAAAGTTTATAGACTTTGTGGTCCAATTTCACAAACCATTATCACAAACCATTTTGTGTAATTTGAAGTGGGGTGCATGTGAAGAAGTAGTTCCTATTGTCGAGATTGAAAAGGAGATTGGTTTTGACCTTGATGGTGAAGAGGAAAATCTATCCTCTAACTCTATCTAGAAACCATGCTTTTACTGTGAATCAAGGAATAGAGAGCACTACCAGTTTGGATGAAAGACTATGAAACAAGTGAAGGATTTTCTAAAGAAGAAATTGATAAGGTTAAGCTTTTAGCTACTTAAATTGGTCTTATTCACTTTGAAGATATTATGAAAAGTAAAAATTGGAGGTGAGTGATGGATGAAAAAATAGAAGCAATAAACAAGGTACATTGGAATTAATAGAGTTGCTTGAATGAGGATAAAAGATTGGAGTTAACTAAGTTTATTAGATTAAATTTGATGAAAATGAAAAAGTGAACGAACACAAGGCCAAGCTTGTAGTGAAGGAATATGCATAACAACATGGGGTGGATGACATAGAAGTTTTTACTTGTGACATGTAAATAGGCAATTCAATTAGTGATAGCACTTGCAACTCAAAAGGAATAGTCCATATACTAACTAGACAAGTTAACATTTTTTACATGGTGAGTTGCTTGAAAAGTTTTTTGTGGAACAATCTTATGGTTATGTGTAAAAGGGAGGTGAGCAAAATGATTACAAGTAAGTTTATAAGATTAAATTTGATGAAAATGAAAAAGAGAATGAACACAAGGCCAAGCTTGTAGTGAAAGGGTATGCATAACAACATGAGGTGGATGACATAGAAGTTTTTACACCTATGACATGTATACAGACAATTCAATTAGTGATAGCACTTGCATCTCAAAAGGGATGGTCCATATACTAACTAGACAATTCAACATTTTTTACATTGTGAGTTGCATGAAATGTTTTGTGGAACAATCTTGTGGTTATGTGTAAAAGGGAGGTGAGCAAAAGGATTACAAGTTAAAGAAGGCCCTTTACAAGCTTAAGAAAGTGTCATGAGCTTGGTACAAGTGCATAGAAGCCCACTTCATTAATGTCTCATTTGGTTACTGTTGGTGATGAGGAGGAGCAGAGGAAGAAAACAGAGAAATAGAACAAGGCAGTAAGATGTAAGAAATATTTTTACTTGCTCACAAATGTGCAGCAAGGGAGCTTATGGCTTTTTAGCTCATTTTGCTCATTTTTTCAATCAGAAAAACTATACATTTATAACCAAATACATCACCAAATACTCAACTAATCCCACAAATCAACATTGGGACTATTAAAACATTGTTTGTACACATAAACAAGCCACCTAAACTAGTCATTCAACACCTAATGTATCAAGCTGTCATCAAGTTACAATGAACCTAAACAAAAAAAAAAAAACTTGTTGTTATAGCAAGCATACGTGCTGCAACATGTTTACAAATTGCATGCACTTCAACCAAAAATATTACAGTAGCATGGTTGGCCAATTTTCAACACTCCTTCTTGGACTCCATGCTGTAAATACCAATCATTTAATAATTTTTAAACTTGACAGTCAAAAGATGCTTTGTTTCAAGCTGAACCTGCTCAAGCAGTACATTTTCAACCTTGGCCTCATTTTCAACCAAATCTGACTCACACAATTAACCATACAAGTCTTTTGTGCCAAAGATTTGTTTATCAAATGGAGTATTCTCCTCCTTCACAGTCATAGTTGACAACACATCTTGCCTTGTTCCCTTGTTCATTACAATCATGTTTCTTCTTCTATATACAATTTACGAGTATAATTTGTTTGCCTTCAGTTTGCCATTTTGGCTTGCACCTACTCGAGCTTGTATTTAGACCGTCCGCCAATTCGACTTGCACCCACTCGGGTTTGCATTTAGACTGTCCGCCACTTCAGCTTGCAATTCGATAGGCTTACACTTTGATAGGCTCGCACTTTGCTTACTATCGCACTGAGCTTCCATATGTTACTGAGCTCGCACCTTTGCATACTATCTTCAACAGGCTCGCAACTATACAGGGCTCGCACCTTTATAACTCACACTGAGCTTCCACATGTTGTTGAGCTCGCACCTTTGACAGACTCACATATTTCTATACCATTTTCAACTGGTGTCTTCAACACGCTTGCAACTATACAGGGCTCGCACCTTTACAACTTGCACTGAGCTTCCACATGTTGTTGAGCTCGCACCTTTTGACAGACTCGCATCTTTGCATACTATCTTCAAAAGATGTCTTCAATAGGCTCGCAACTATAAGGCTCACACCACTTGCTGAGCTCATAGCTCGCACATCTCGCTAAGCTCGCACATCTTGTTGAGCTCGCACCACTTGATAAGCTCACATATTTTCCTTGAAACTCCTCCTTAAGCGTATTCCAAGCTTGTTTGGGAGTCTCTTAAGGTTGAGTTGATGTTGTCTTCTCTACAAGCAGTCCTTAATGACATGCTTTGACATTTTTTTCTTTTTAACAAGCAGCAAAAACAAAAAATTAATACAAAAACATATCATTTGTTGAGCAACCCTTCAATGATCATAAAAGCTCTGATACTAATTATTGGCGATGAGGAGGAGCAGAGGAAGAAAATAGAGAAATAGAACAAGGTACAAGATGCAAGAAATATTTTTACTTGCTCACAAATGTGCAACAAGGGAGCTTATGGCTTTTTAGCTCATTTTGCTCATTTTTTCAATAAAAAAACAATACATTAATAACCAAATACATCACCAAATACTCAACTAATCCCACTAATCAGCATTGGGACTATTAAAGCATTGCCTGTACACATAAACAAGCCACCTAAACTAATAATTCAACACCTAATGTATCAAGCTGTCATCAAGTTTGTTCATTTTCAACTAGTTTAATTACAATGAAACTAAACAAAAAACCTTGCTATTACAACAAGCATACGTGCTGCAGCATGTTTACAAGCTACATGCACTTCAACCAAAAATATCACAGCAGTATGGTTGGTCAATTTTCAACAGTTACAAGTGCAATAACATGAGGGAAAATTTTTCTTTATTATGTATATATTGCAATAGTTAGACATAAAATAAAGATTAGTTAATATAAATTTAAACTTGAAATTAGAAGATAAATAGTAACTCTAATAAAAAGTAAGACCTTTTCAAAATAAGCGTATTTTTTTCTTTCTCTTTGTTAAAAATAAGGCATGAGAGTGGCTAAATATTACCAATTGAATTAGTTTATTGCTAAAAGACATACTAAAATATGTGTAAAAAATAATAATCCTACCAAAGGTAACATAAAAATTTTTGAAAAGTATGACCACCAACATACTTTGTTCTTTTAAGAAAGACTAATGGCAAAGTATGTTGATGTTATTTTTACTGGAAATGATGAACTAATGTTTGCAGAGTTCAAAGATTTCATAAACCATGAGTTTAACATGAGAGATTTCGGAAAGATATATTTCCTTAGTTTGGAAGTGTTACGAAGATTAGAAGCTTGGGACAGATAAAAAGTCATTGCCTATAATCTAATTGTTCCTAGCTTTAAGCTTACGAAGGATAACGGTGAAGTTAAAGGTGGACAAGACTTACTATACACAAGTTGTGGGCAATCTCATGCATCCCATAGCAACTCTACCAGTTATGAGGTTCATGGTTAGTCTTATTAGTAGGTATATGGAGAATCCTATGGAGCTTCATTTAGAAGCATCATAAAATAAAGTGTGTTGAGATACTTGAAGGAAACAACTTAGTTTGGAATTTTTTATAAGAAGGGAGTCGATGATGAGCTCGTTTCTTACACAAATCATTTGCTGGAGATTTGGAAGATAGAAAGAGCACATGAGGCTGTGTTTTTTTATTGAGCTTAGTAGCAGTGTCCTAGTCTTTAAACAAAACTAGAAAATCTATCACTACGGAGGCAAAATTTATTGTTGTTGATGCTTCTTATGCATGTCAAGTAGTTTAGTTGAAACAGGTCGTGCAAAAGCTAGATTCGAAACAATGCAAGACAACTATTATCCATTATGATAATACTTCTACAATCAAACTTTACAAAGAATCCAACTATGCACTAAATAGCTCAAGAAAGCTAGAATTGTGAAATTGGTGCATTGTGCAATACAAGAGCAATTGGCTAATGTGATGACTGTGAGAACTTTTAGAGTTTGTTCAAAGTCAGATATAAACCGTACGTACTTGGTTTAAGGGGAGAATTCTTAGGCTTTTGTTTTTTAGTCAATAAAAATCCCTATTTTATTGGGATTCATAGTTGTCACGGGAATTATGGGTAATTAATCCCATTATATCTGGTTTGTTTGACTTAGGTCATGTATGTAATTTTAACTTAGATTGTAATGTAAGGCTATATAATTATCGGTCGTTGATCTCATCGTATCTGGTATGCTTGACTTAGGTTATGTAATTTTAACTTAGATTGTATGTACCAAGGGTTGTTTCAATTTCTATGCATAAAATTTCTCCTGTACTTTACTTTTTATAAGCTTTATTTAATTTACAACAGTTTCATGTTCTGAAAATCTTCACTATGCTTAAGGAGAAATTGGTTTAAAAAACCCACTTGCATGGGAAAGGCTTTCAATTCTTTTTCGTGATTTCTTCATGATGTAGAAAATTCATGAATATATTGATCTTCCAAGTGGTATTTTGATATGTAATTAAACCAGACGAGTCCCTGTAAGGGTTTTAGATTTTTCTTCTTTTTCTTAATAAATGTTGAACAAATTGAAATAAGTCGTTCTTTAAAACAATCACATGGTTCTAAATCTAATTATTGGTAAAATGATAATGAAAACCGGGTGTATGCCATTGAGATGAAGAGCCATAGTAATAACAAAGTCGAGAATTTTCATTTCAGTAGAATAATATACATATAAACAATGAGACACATGAACTCAGGGTTTATCTTGGTTCATGCAGCATTCTTAAAAACTTGCATTCAACGGGTTTGGATTTAAATCCCACCCAACGTCTAAACCCTTTTCCTTATTCTTAAACTATGACCTAAAACGTAACAAAAAAGAAAGAACGTTAATGGTTGAGGCAACTCCTGGCTATAAAAAGAATCCCTGTAAAAAATTGAGGGGCAAATAGCACCCAATACAAGAAATAATTCCCACAGGTATTTTTCGATCATGATTCACTGATTAACCATTAACCGAACTTCTCTTGGAAAGGACTCTAAGCTACATACTCCAAAAAGAATTATAAAACCGTTCTTCGTTTTTGCTAAATATAGAGATAGATTAATGAAACTCCTAGCATCTATGAATAGAAGCTATTGACAACCACTGGCATGTAGTGTATACAATACCATGCAATTTATACTGTTACGAGTTGAAGTGATTGTTGTGGCAGAAAACCAATAAATTTATCAGTACCGGCATATATTGATCAGAGCACTGGTCAGTTCCAAGAATGAAGCCCAGTCACCTTGATATCGCATCAAAGCTGAAGGTGGAGTGGGTGGTATAGTGAAGATAACTATGGTATCATACCTTGTGCCAATTGTCAGCATCTAGGATCTTTACATCTGTTTTTCGTTTTTCAGTTTAGCATCCCCGTTTTCAGGAAGGAATGGAGGCCGTTGAAGATCATTGTTAGCAGTGGTGATGACCACAGCAGCCGTCTGAGATGTCTTTATTGTAGGTGGACTGACATTTTTCGGAACTCCATTGGTAAAGGATCCTTGTCGATTCCCACTCTCGGTTCTCACAACTTCAGTTCCATTGCTGAGGCTTCTTTGACTACCTATCTCTGTTCTAGCCAATGATGAACATTGCGTTTCTGAAAATGAAAAAGAGCAGTTGTCAATTCCCAATAGTTCATGCATGAAAAAGATAACACACTGTAAAATAGATAACATACATACATTTAAAATATGCACTCTCAGCCACTCTACAGAAAGCAATTTACCTAAGCAGTCCAGAATGTTTGCACAAATCCTAGAGAAGTATAGCAATTAGATACATGATACCACATGGAATATGTAGCTGATTGCACCAATGAAAACTTTCTCATTGTAGAGAACCATTCAATTGTGAACCATGTTTTACATATGCCATCATATCATCATATACCTACTATTCCAAAGAAGTAAATAAGCTTATTTCAAATATCTGTGAAACAAAATGATCCAACTCTCTAAATTCCAGTATATGGACTTTATTTATGTTCATATCCCCTTTCTCTAGACATCCATTAATTGAATATCGATCAGTGTCTTTGAAAATTTTGCTAAACTGGTTCTCTCCTAGTTACTGATAAAGTCAAGGATAGTTTAATCATTTGAAACTTTCTTCCCTTTTGATGTGCAAAATATAATTAGATGTGAATTTTCAGTAAATGGAAACGGGAACTTGCCTTTTATTTCTCCAAAAGTGATAAGCCTATTGAGACAATCCCGGAACTTTGTCAAAACAATTCTTTCCTGCTCTGCATAGATCTCCGTCATGCCCTGTCCGTAAGGTAATTGAGAAGATGTGGTACAGCCATGGTCCGTGAGCCCATTAGAGGGAGCTTTCATGAACATTGTATCTTGTTCATCACACATCAATGCCAAAGTTCCTGGAGACATAGGCCTTTCCTTTGGTGTATCAGCACCATCTGAGCTGGAATCTTCAGGGACAACCTTATCAGCCTGGTTTGCACTTGAACAATCATCAGCCACTGTTTTCTCAGCATCAAAATCTTTTTGGCTTTGTAACCTGTCTTGAGCAGATGACACAAGGGAAGTTTCTGTCTGATCTTCAGCCTGCTTTTCAGTCAAACTTCTCTGATCTGAATGCATACAGAAATTGAGGGAAGACCCATTAGCTGAAAAAATAGGCACATTGTAACTTCTATTAACTGACTAAAAGTTGGTTGTTAAAGCAAATTCAAAGCTAACAAATGTGGGATTCTTCTACTGGCACCAAGTGTCCAACTAATATTTCTTACTTCACTAGGACAAAACTGATCTGAAGTAACAGAAAATATTTTGGGAAACAACATTAATATTCAGAACAGTTTAACACAATATTTGCTGACAATCACAAAGAGTCTCAAACTATAAATGCTAATATTATGTCTTAAATTGAAAGAAAAAGTTGTAGCATTATTTTATTCATGAAGCAGAAGATTCAAATAAACAGCATTACACAAATTTGTTTCTATTAGAAAATAATAAAAAGTATGCAGAAAATGATACATGCAAATTCACACTGTTTTCCAATATATAAGCATGGGTGAAAATAAGCATTCTCATGCAAACACAAAAATTAAGAACTAACACTTTATTTGGATTGAGTAGATGTGAGGGAAAGGAAACTCTTATCAGGGAAGGATTGTAAGCTCCCCTCCCTTTCATTCAAAACTCTCATTTTTACTTACCCCAAATTAGGGAACAGAGAGGAAAGGAAAGGTGTACTTTAATAATATTTTATTACACCTTATTATATTTTACCTCTTATTACTTGCAGCGCCCTTATTATATTTTATTTTCTATAGAATTATTTAATAATTTAACTTAATTAACAACCAGTGCCTTTAAATTGTATACAACTAAATGAAAATTTATTTTCTCTATTAATAAATAAATTTCTATTATTTTTTAAATTTATGCTAAAAGCATAATATTTTTATTTTGTAAATTTATAAACAATTTTAAAAAATAAAAGAGAAAAAATGAAGAAACGCATATAACTACAGGAAAATGCAAACACTTATTCCAATTTATTTTTAATTATATGCTTTAATTATAAATTAATATTTTTCGTTAAATTTTTTTCTTTAATTTTCAAAATTATTCGTGTGATACATAAAAAAACTAATTTTATTTTGAAAAGAGTACAATTGAAATAATATAATATAATATATTTTCCTTTCCTTTCCCCCACTTAACCAAACAGAGGTAGCTACTATCCTTTCCTTTCCTTTCCCTTACTCATTTTAGCTAGCCAAACAAAAGAATACAATATCATTTCCTTTCCTTTCCTTCGAAAACCTCTACCCTTTTTCCCTTTCCTTTACTAATTTGAATCCAATCAAAGGTTAAAGTAAAAAGTAGGTCAGGAATTAGACACTGCAAGTTTAAACCAATAATTTGAATTGTTTTACACGTATGCCCATTTACCTGCAAGTGTCTTTGCAGCTTCTCCAGATAGAACTACCAAAACAGAACAAAGCTCCTTCAAGTCCTGCTTCTGAATAATGTCTGCTAAGAGAGACCTTCCACCAAAATGAATAAGTTAGTTTCCTGAACAAGCAGTTCTTAGATATCTTTTCATCAAGACACTCCATTTACCTATATGTGAATTTTGACGTGCCCACTGCAGCAGTTGTTGCTGCACAGGATACTGGCATAGAAGGAGAGGGTGCAGAAGTTCTGATGTGAGTTGCCTGAATCACAAATAAAATAAGCTGACAATGTAAGTTCAAGAAGCATAAAGTAAAAGTAATGATGAGAAAGATTCTATAGTAAACTAATCAAATGTTAAGCAGCAGCTGAAGAATGAGAATGAAGCTAGAGCAAACATCTGTTCCTTGTTAGAACAAAATATGATTAGCTAGATTCAAGTGTAACTAAAATATGATTCAGGAAGTTTCTCCAAAGACAAATGTCAATAAATATGCACGGACGGTGTTTACCTGTGGAAAGTGTCCAAGCCTGAGAACAGATGGATCCTTGGCAGTTGACCCAAAGAACAGTTCCTGTCCTTTTCTCTTCTTAGATACTGGAATGGATGCAAAACCAGAGGACCCAACAGCTCCTGTTATGGCAGCATTTGCTGCCTGCTGAATATATGCCATATTGTTGGCATGGTCACCATGGAATAGAGCCTGTCTCTCTTCACTACCCTCAAAATTTTTGCAATCCATGCATTTGCAATTTTCAGAGCAGAGAATATTGGCTTGGAAACACTCACAGTACTTTTTAAGGCACCCAGATTTCTTACAGTGGCATCCTTTGTTGTGCTTTCCCAGTACTAAAACTTCTCCGGCTTCTTCCTAAAAATATTTCAAAACTAGTACATATGAGAATGTCAAGGGTAGCAAGCTCTATCTATTTTGCTATCAAATACCCTGCCCGGATCTTTTTCCATAAGATAATCTTTTAGCAGTCTAACCATATACTATTAAGAAAAGAGGATAGAATCTATGTGCTAAAATCAAAAGTGAGGTCACACGATCAACAGAAGAATATCATTCTAAATATTCTAGAAGGCCATCAATAAGTCAAGGCAAGAAAAATGTGGCCCTAGCTAGACATGTAAATGGAGCAATATTAACATTAGAATCCCAAAGGTAAAAATTAAATAATTTTTTGGCTTTTTTCTGAATCAATACAGTGAAAGAGGGGAAGTCCGCATTTCATAAATGTAAATTAAATGAAAAAATATAGCCAGCATACCCTGCTATCCCGTGCACCATGTGGGCTGCTAGCAATTTTTGGCCTGAATGCATTTGGATTACGCTCCAAAGTTGCTTCAATAGCATCTCTTCTCGCAGCTTCATTCTCAACATTGTTATAACAATTAACACAGTTGCACCCATCACAATATACGCCAGATGCAAAGCACTCACAGTACCTGATCAAAGCATTACATTATTAACTTTCTATATCTTATACCATCAAACATGTGGATTATACTTAACATTAAAAAATGGCTTAACTACTCATATTTACAGAAAAATCATACACAAGAATGAATAATTGGAAAAAAGAAAAAAACAAAAAGAGTACCATCTAAAATGCCAAGACAAGCTGCCTAAATGCTACCTATAAAAGTCATAACTCATAACCCTGTTTCTATCAATTCTTTCTCATGAATGCTTCTCAACAAATAGAACATACATGAACTCTGAATCTAATCAGTGTGTTGGAAACATCTATACATTTGTCATAGAGCTAAAAAATAGATTTAGATGCATATGGTGAAGAGGATCAATGTAAGTAGGAAGAAAGGCTAGCTTAAAGGAATTTTTCACCAGAACCATACGTTACTGAAGCATGGCACAGTTGGCCAGAGAATGAAGTGTAATTTTAAACAATGAAGGCAAGCTCCTCCTATTTCTGCAATTACAACAGTTCCTCTTATTTCTGATCTGCAATTAGTTCAGATGGAAATATTGCTACACCTTGCACTATTTGCGTTTTGAGGCTGCTCAATGCTAACCAACCTAAATTGAAAGGGTTTGGAAACGGATGCAGAACAAACTTATAAGCTAGGAAGTACAACTTCTCAGCCTGGAAAAATAGATAACGTTGATTCAGCTTGGACCTTGGGGCTATGATATAAAAATAATGTTGTACAACCTGCTTCTAAGAGCTATTCATTAATTAATATTGGTAAAAGTGCAAAAAGGGTATTTACTTGATAGTTTCTGTTGTAGTATTCTTTCCATTAAAATAGATAGAAACAACACTACACCACATAGGAAATACTAAACTTCCCTATTTATGGCAATGTTTCCATCTATTATGCAACTCAACTTTGCAAGAATTTTTTTCTCATAATGGCCTCCAAACTCATTTGACATTTCATTCTTAAATGAATTGAAAGAAGAAAAAATTGATTAAAAAACTTTGAGACTAATCAGATAAGCGACATTCTTAAAGTAGCACAAAAATATAGGCACAAAAACATTCTTAAGATTATGGTCACAAGATAAGGTTCAAACCTAATCATTTCTAACTAACTAAAGCTCCTCTAGCTGCATAGAATTCCACACAAAGCATCACTAAATAATGGAAGAAATCATACACACCCAAAGTGTATATTAGTCAATGTACTTACAATTTCAGACACCGAGAATGTTTACAGTTGCACTGCTTCTGCTTCTTTGGAGTACCATCTTTTAGTTCAGTAGGTCTTGGTTTTACTTTTGGGGATTCGGGTTTTCTGAAGCAAGAAAGAAATATGATAAAGAATAAAGTTCGAGTACAGCTAACTAACTTCCACTAATTTCTTTAAAACAATGACATACAAAAACTCAAGAAAATTTACCAGAGTTCGATTCAAAAGATAACTGAAACTAAAGAGCTAATTTTGAAACATGTAAAAATAAAACATGAGGGGAAAACGTTACGAGACGTCCTTATTGTACTTACTCTCCAAAAAGGAAAAGAAGTAAAAAGAGAGTTAATTTTATTGAAAGAATTAATCCACAAAGCAAACACCAAAAGAATATAACAGACTAAAAGAAAAAAAAATCACAAATTTTGATTGCAAAAACTCACATAACCCTCGACGATGCTGTAGTAAGAGGAGGAGGTTGCGCAGCGGCTACAGGGGAGGTCGCCACCATCTGCGGCTTTATCTGTTGCTGCTGCTGTTGCTGAGTAACTGCAGCTGCCACAGCCGAAGACGATGCCACAGCCATCTCTTGTGTGGACTGCGGGTGTTCCGGCAGAACTACACCACCAGAAGAACCCCCGCCAAAACCGGCCGTGAAATCCAGCTGCCTCGCAAGCTTCTTGGCCGGAAGACCTGCCGTATCCGATTGCACCTTTTTTGGCGGGAACTCACCTCCTTCTCCTTCCCCCATCCAATTCCAGCTCCCACAAAATTCAAAAATAAAACAAAAAATTATTCAAATTCCAACCTTTTTCCAATATCCACAGCTGAAAATCCACCAAATAATCTCACAAATTGCCTTAAATAAACTCGAATTGAACCACTTTTCGATCCAAATTCCAATCTACAATCTCCAAAACCTAAAATTCCAAGAAAAAGCACTTCGATTCCACCAAGCTCGAGATTTCCACCAAGAAGTTCCAAAAAACCAAGAGGATTTTGATTCCGATCGATGCATAGAGAGAGAAAGAGAAAAGCTAGAGTTTTTTAAGCATTGATATTGTAAAACAAAGAAGGAAAAGAGAAACAAAAGTTGAAGCACCTCTTATTTTTAATTTTTGTTGGTGTTCTTCTTCCTCCTCTTCCTCCCCTTCGGTTCTCCTCCCTCTCTCTTGCTAAGTTTTGAAATTTCAATTTTCTTTTTTGGTGTTTATTGAACGGTGAGATTCGCCTTTGGGTTTTGAATCCGACAGTTGACGTTGAAAGAATTAATCTGACGGGTCAAATTCATAGGAGTGAGTGTGGTGAGTTGATGAGCGTTGGATCTTATTAAAACGCAAAGTTTTCCGCACCTGGGTTAAGAAGGGTGTGAGGGGGGGGATATAAAGTGAGATTTGGGGGAAATTCTAAAACAAGCTCTCTAATAAGAGCTTGTCATAGCCTCTAACAAATATCACCCTTCGGATAAAAAAATAATAATTAATTTGAGCTATTGAAACCATAATAGTAATAACAGCTAATGCTAAATAAAAATATGAAATAATTACACAAAACTCTAAATAATTCATAGTATATAAAAAATTTATTTAAAACATGAAATGTTTCTCAGTAATTAAATATAGAATGATTATTTAAAATATAAAAAAATTACATCAAAATATTATTTAAAATATGAAAATGCTTCTTTTTAATTAAGGTACTCCTAAAACATAAAAAATTACTCAACATCTAATGATTATTTAAAACATGAGAAACCTCTAACAAATTCATAAGTAATTTGTAATACATTAAAATTTTACTTAAAATATGAAAAGTTTCTTGAAAATTAACTAAATCCTAAAAGATGAAAATATTATTTAAAACATTAAAGAAATACTTTGTAATATATTAAAAAAGTACTTAAAATATGAAAATGTTACTTAAAACATGTAAATATTTATGTTATGTCCTTCTGTCACTCAAACACATGTTAACATCAAACCCATCACTGACTTTTGTGTTGATTTCTTCTAAAATAGCATCCCAACAAACCAACCTGACCTTAGTACCTCTGAGTATGACCATTTGTTCTATCTCAAAGAAGCCATCCACCTAGATTTAAGTGAGAGCACTACCCTAGTGTGAACACACTTCCAAAACATTAAGGAGTCTATTTAGGCATAATTACCTCATACTGATAAAGTCTCATAATATACGGATATGATTATCCTTTGTGCATTTTGCAGGGCTAAATGTATATCCCGCCATGTCATATCAATAGATAAGAGGACCTATCATATAAATATTGTTAAGAAAAATGAAGAAAGGATCAAACTCTAGATACCCTAAAGTTACTTTGTGCAAGAATCTTCTCAATCAACCTGTCATATTGTCTCTGCTCTGGCTCTCGGCCTCTTTTGGTGAACCGACTTCCTTTGCACCATTGTGATCTCCTCTTTGCTCCTCATTATCCTACTCCATTGTTGTATCTGGTATCAACAATTGGTACGATGAACGTGGACGAAAATATCTCAGAATCAGAATGATGCTACCAACAACTCTACCAACCCCTCCACTCCAATGAATGGCAATGATGCCACCAACACTAAACTTCCCTCAACCCAAACTAAGACATCAACTCGCCCAACCATATCCACCAAGAAAGCCTTGACCTAACTCTTTAACATCCTCAACACTCCCTCGGCTAATCCAGTCACTATGGCTTCCTCTTTAATTCCCAACACCATATAATCTCCTGCCACGCTACAAGATCCCAAAGATGACCTCATAAAGCAACCACTCTCTTGCATAGCTTCTGATCAACTGCGCGCGTGCACATTAGAACACTGAATTTATGAAACTACTTTAAAACAGTGTCAATTGTAATATTTATAGTTCCGATGAAACACGAAATATTCCAAGGGGTCGAACCCAAAGGAAGAGGTAATTGAACAATAACTAGCATACACGATAGAGTCAAAATGGCTACTAATACGATTTTATAGTTCGACAGTTCATAAAAAGATGAGTTTGTAAGAAAATTTAAAATTCTACTCTAAGGACTAAATTGCAAGGAATGTAAAAATAAAAGGACTATCCAGTAAATAACTAATGGAGGTTGGTTCATTTCAATGTTGTTCACCAAACCTCAGACTAGGTACATAAATTGCTTAAATTACCAAGTGGCTCCATTTTGTCTTTCGATCTCAATTTTACCGACTTAGATGAATTAGGTTTAGTTTATCTTTCAATCTTTCCAGTTAATCCGGGACTAACAAACAGGTGTGCGACAAGATTACCTTCTGGTTTCACTTTATCTTGATATTCCCTTAGGGGTGTTACTACCTAAGTTCTTAGTTTTATTCAAATTAGTCCAATTTGTTACAATTTAGTCCTTTGTCCAATAGATGTTAGTTTACCCACATCTCCATCAATCAACCTCCTTAAAGGTTGAGAAAAATATAAAAGTTAAGATTTTTATGCAAGAAAACTTAAATAGCATGAAACCAAAAGCATTTAACAGAGAAATCTAAGGCAAGAAACATAAAAGGAACAAGCTTTAACAGATTAAAAGTAAAATAAACTAAAATACATTAAACTAAAGCTTAAAGAGTTTTGAAAGCAAGATATAGGGACTAAAAATGTAAATAAACCTTAGCTACAGTGTTAACTAACTTAACTAACACTAAGAACAATAGGAAGACAAAGTAAATGCAAAAAAAAAAACTCTAATCTAAGGTAGAAGAAAAGAAAAAGAAAAACCTTAGAAAAGTGCAGAGAAAAACTAAAGAAAACCTAGAGAAAACTAAACCTAAAACTAAGCTAATGTGTGTGTCTCTCTTCCTCAGCAATTTTTTGCTATTTTGAAGTCTATTTTGATAACTTTTCGATACCGAAAATGCCCTTACATGGGCCTTGTATAATTGGTGGGTCGGGTAGACAAAGATCACCCTTTTTGTCTAAGTTTATCCCCTTAACAAAGGTGATATTGCGATACTCAAAAGAGGATATCGCGATATCTCGGGTAGTGTTGAAACTTGGGGTCTTTCTTGGAAGGTGGATATCGTGATACCCTAAGGAAATATTGCGATACCATTGAAGAGAATCTTTGGTCTTCTACACTATCAGAGGTATCGCGATTCCAAGTGTTGGATATCGCAATACCCTTGCCTTAGGTGTGTTTCTTGCTCATTTTTGACTCCGACACATCCCTACAGCACCCAAACACACGTTAGGCCTCCAAATGGCACAAGCAATCAATTTGTGTAAAAATAGACAAAAATGAGACATTTTCACTTATTACCCAAAAAATATGAAAATAATGAAAAAATATGCTAAAAAATCTATTTTGCTCGAGAAAAAATTCTTAAATGCGTCAGAAAAGCTTAATTTTCCACATCGATTTGGGGCAAGTTAGCTTCCCAACCTCAACCTATTGTTATGGTCATTCCTCCAGATCAAGCCTCCCAGCAATATCAACTCATTTGTTCTCAACACCATCTTATGGAGATGCAGGAAAAATGTATCTTATGGAGAAATAATTCTTGGCTTAAAAACGTCAATTCTAAGAATGATAAGAGCATCAACGACTGCTGGATCAACAAAATGCTAGCAATGAACAATTGATCGTGAAGTTGTGTGCAACCAAAGATGTTGTCAAGGGTGGTGACTTATTCGTTCCGTTGAAACTAGAAGGTATGACATAATCTACTATCCAAAAATACAATAAGGATCTTGACAATAATAAAGTAGTACAAGATCTTTAGCCTATCAATCCTCGAAGCAAAAACCCTAAAATAAGGTTTTTCTATTGAAAAAAAAATTACAACCCTCAAGTTAGAGCTCTCGCAAGAGGCTAAAGGTTCTAAGTCCAATTAAGTTTATTAGAGCTATGCTAACAAACCCTTAGCCCCATCCATGCTTACTCACAACATTTTCGCTTCTTTCAAGTTTCCTAAGTTGTCTTATACTGACTCGGGTGACTTAGAGGACCACTTAGCTCATTATAACAACCACATGAATATTATTGGAGCCTCTGATGTTGTAAAATGCAAAGCTTTCTCTATGACCCTTTCTAGCATTGTCAAGCAATGGTATCTATCACTTCCCTCGGGGTCCATCGACAACTTTGATTAGTTAGTCAGGTTATTCATGAACATATTTTTAGACAGCAAAACCCTCCACAATAGTCATTGGCTTGTCTTATGTCCATTTGGAAGAAGGAGAATGAATCCCTCTATGATTTGATGAAGAGATTTAATGTTGTAACCATGATAACAAAGGGTGTTTATGATGTTCTAGCCATTCAATCTTTTTTGCAAGAACTACTTATAAGTTTCTCCAATTCTGCCTTATTGGTAACCCTCTGGAAAAGTTATCTCAATTATACAAAATGGTTCACTGTTTCACGAAATGTTATAATATGGACATAGATCAAGTCAAACCTACGACGTAAGCAACCCAAGGATCCTACTTTCAAAAATGATCTTCCCTTCCGCGTCACAATCACGCTTCAGCATGCCAATACCATCTCGAGTAAAGGACTCACCCCCAATAAGTGACGGGCGATTCCAACAACATAACATTCCACAACAAGGGGGTAAGTGGATGGTTAATATTGTAGGGCCACCTCGTCACTCAAGACCCACAAGGGACAGTCGTCCTAACCACCATCAATGAGAGTAGGTTCCATATAATCGTAACCGCACATGCCATTAACTTAATTATTCCACTGTCATCATATTTGAACAAATTGAGTAGCAAGAAATCTTACCAGATGCTCCCATTATGCCTTTCAACGCACATTGAGATGATTCTCATTTTCATTGTTGCTATCATAATGTTAAGGGCATACTATGAATAGATATGTCCAACTTAAAGATGCCATTGAAGATACTATCCGAAAAGGTTAACTATAGCAATATGTGGTCTGATACACCTACCTATTAAATAGAATAAACAATCAAGTAGCAGAAACCTTTGATAATCGACGTGAAGATAAAAGAAAGAGGTCAATACATAGAGTTATAGATGTCTTGATTGGTGGCAAGAGAGAATGGGTCACCTTGGGCTCCAAACAAAAAGCTCACCAGTAGAGCATTTTGCCTCTCTCTACGTGTAACACCTATATCCCATTTATGTTGCCAGAATAGGATATTGAATGTTACCAGTCAAATTGAAACAGTTAATACGATTTACATTCAATATTCAATTCAATTTCATAATAGAAAGTAATATTCAATGTAACAGAAATCATCCGGAATCGGGTCTTAAATCGATCTCCTAAAGCTCTAAGATAAGTTATGACCATTCAAGGACTAAATCAGAATGAATCAGAACTTTCAGGAAAAATTTGGAAATTCTCAAGTTAGGGGTCACACGGCCGTGTGTCCAGGCCGTGTGACAGTGTTCAACCCATGTGGCTCCAACATAGCTGTGTGGATAACCCATACACCCTTGTGCGACTTCACATACCCGTGTACATGGGTCATGTAACTCACTAATTTGAATCATACGACCGTGTCGTAGGCCGTGTACCAGCCCGTGTAACATTCAAAATATCTACATACAGTCGTGTCACAGGCCGTATGCCTACCCATGTGAAAATCGTACCTATACTATTTTACACACACCTTGAGGACACACCCATGGGAATTATTTGTGTGCCTCACACGACCGTGTGACAACCCATGTGAGCCCAAAAATAACCAATTTCAAGCTCAATTCCACCCCTTATTGTTTAGGTACCTATACATTTTCAAATACACATTTGAAAGGTGAAATTCAACTTCAAAACACACTCAAACATGACCATAAGCTTATTTTATATATCATATATTTGTCATCATTAACACCCCCATGTATCTCACCATAATTCACTTCAAACTTTACAACCACAATCACATTTTATATCTACAAAACTAATATTCATTTCATTACAAGCTTAAAGTTAACGCATATCATAACATTTCATACCATGACCTTTAAAACACATTTAGGTAACAAGTAAGAGATCATAAATCATTCAAGTGCACAACATGACACAACATATTACACAAAAATAAGTATTTGATATAACTATACATAGGGGTCTTAGTACATGCCATATACCAAAACTAAGAAATTAAGTCTACCAAGATTCCCGAATAGTGTGATTCCTAGCATTGACCCGATCTTTTTAGCCTTCAAAATGTAATCTACAAAATAAAAAAAATAAGAATAAGCTTTAATAAAGCTTAGTAAGTTCGTTTAGAATTTAATAAACCTTTCAAGTCAAACTTAGATTTAATCAGTATTAACTATAGAGAATTCATTATACACAACTTATAACAGTAATTAACAACCAATTTAGTAATTCAGTATACTCGGTGGACATTGCTCGATTTAAGTTTTCATCAATATATCTGTAGATTTCTCCTCATTCGAGTTTCACTCAGTATAATAGTAAGATTTGCTCGATTGAGCTTCATTCAGTATAATAGTAAGATCTGCTCGATTGAGCTTCATTTAGTACAACGGTAAGATTTGGCTCGATTGAGCTTCATTCAGTAGGATCAATAGATATGGCTTAGTAAAGCATACTTTCAGTATCTGATATAACATTCATTAAGAGCATGTTAACAAGAATGTAAACATTTTAGAATTATAAATAAACATACGAACTTACTAGACTAATTTGTAGGAGATTCCAAAATAAGGACTACTCCATAGTTTTCCCTTTACCACGATTATCAGCACATTCTTGATCTAAAAATAATAATTTCATTCCATCAATTAGAATAACAACACAATTTAGTCCTTTCATGCAACTAGGTCCTTTTTAACAAATTACCTATTGTCCCTTAACTTTCCATTTTTATTTAATTTAGTCCTTAGGCCCTAATCATGCAATTTACCCTTTTTTCCTAAACACCCATGATAACCAAATGTTCTATAACTTCATATCAGTCCCTATTTGCAATAATTTCACCTCAAGTACAAGCAATTTATCATTTAATCAATTTAGCCCCTAAACATTAAAATAACCAAAAATTACTTTTCAAAATAATCTAATCTATCAACAAAGCTTCATATTTCATTATAAGCTTTAAGAAATAACTTCATTCATCAATGGAAAATTTTATAACATTTAACAGTTTCACAAATTGGTCCTCGATTTAGCTAGACCAAACTGATACGAACTCAAAAACGTACAAATTACTAAAAACGAGCATCAATACACTTACCAAATCAAAGCTTCAAAACAAAGCATAAAAACCCTAAAATTTTCTTTCTATTGCCATGGGGAATATGAGAAGAAAATGATTTTTATTTAATTTAAGTTTAATTTATTATATATACTGTGACATTTTTATAAATATTTCAACTTTCTTAATTAAGCTTTAATAAATCATTAATTAAGCCTAATTAAACCACTTAATTAAGCATAACCTTGACAAATCCCACTTACTAATTTTCCATGGTTTAAATTGTCTATTTAGTCCCTTTAATTTAACTACTCAATCTTTGCAGTTTTTACTATTCAATCCTTTTTACCTATTGAACTATCTAAACGATAAAATTTCTCAACCAAAATTTAATATGACTCTATAGACCTCGTAAATATATTAATTAAATAATATTTACGAAGTATTTTATCAAAATTATTGTCTAGAAACCACTATCTTTGACTCCACTAAAAATCAGGTTGTTACACTACGTTAATAAAGAAGCCTAGATCTCCTCTTTGGAGTTTGAGATTTTCAGAGGTAAATAAATGGGAAGTTTTAGACGTAGTGTAACAGCCCATTTTCAGTAGTATAAAAACAATGGTTTTGGGACTAGAATTTTGATAAGTGAGTTAGTAAATATTATTTATTTAATATTTACGAGGTCATTAGAGTGTCATACTAAGGTTTGGTCTAGAAATTTTGATATTTGAATAGCTAATTATGGTATAAGAACTAAATCATAAAAATTGAAAAAGTTAATCACTATTAAAATATATATTCTAAATGAGTATAAAATCATGATTGGAAGGTTTTAAGTGACAATTGGGCCATATTAATTTATAGTGAATGGTTGTGGTATGAATATTAAAGAAATTTTACGTTAAACTAAAGGGTAATTTAGTAATTAAGTAAATAATAAACATAAACAAAAGAAACCAAGCCATCATCTTCTTCATTTTTCTTCCTTGAATTGAAAACACCATTGTTGGTGTAACATCTTGAATTAGGGCCTAGTCGGAACAGTGGTTTCGGGACCACAAATTCGACGTAAGAAAATTTATTTTTATTATATTTTTATGGTTTACAATTTCACCGAATAATTTTGTGAAAATTTCGTTCGAAAATTTTGACGTTTGGGCACTCAATTTGGTCAAAAGGACTAAATTGTAAAAAAGTGCAAAAGTTGAGTTCTACATATTAGAGGTGTCTAATTGTTATGAAATTTTAAATGGGAGGTCCTTAAATGGTAATTAGACCATTTTATAACTTTTTGGACAAAAATGGCCTTGAATGGATAAAATTTCAAAGAAAGGCAAAAAGGGCATTTTGGTCATTTAGGGGTAAAATGCATTAAAAGACAAATTTTAAAACCCAAATGTGACCCTTTCTTCTTGCTTCAACCGAATTTACCAAGAGCAGCCATGGTTAGGGTTTGGACAAGCTTCCAAGCTCAATAGTAAGTGATCCTGAGCCCCGTTTTTAATGTTCTTTACATTTTTGAAATCCCAGTAACACGTTCTAGCTATTTCTACCATTATTTTGAGCTAGGGTTTGTGTTTAAAAATTTACCCATGAATGACATGCTTTTATTTTGATGTCTAATGGTAGAAAATGAGTGTTAGGTGTTTAATAAATGAATTTTACTAAGCGATTTTCGATGAAAACGTCTGAAAGGACCTTTTTGTAAAAGTTGTGAAATTGGTCATAAATGGGTGATTTAGTGGAAATTGGGGGCTGTAATAGTTATTAAAAATGATCAGCATGTCATAAAACATAAGAAAATAGGATGAATTTTAATTTTCAAGCATTAGGGCAAAAGTGCAAATATGCAAAAGTTTAGGGGTCAAAATGCAAATTTGTAAAAATTTGATTTTTGGACCCCTATGAATAATGTGACTAATTATTAAGCTAAATGTGATATTATAAATCAAGGAAAATAAGATTCGGGCTTAGAACGAGGTTGAACAAGGTTAAGCACAAACTCGAAATAAATAGTTGTACTCGAAACCGAGGTAAGTTCATATGTCAATGATAATGCAATGATATTATTATTGTTCATACTTGAAATTAAAATGATGTGTTGACATTGTGTGATGGATATTTATTTAGTTGATATGAAGATTATATATGGTAACAAATTCCAAATTATAATTATATGCAATACCATGTTTATTTTATGGACTAATGTCTAAATAAACATGGAAATGTGTTGAATTGGACGTACATTGCATGAGCAGCTATGCATAATGATATACTTGATGGAAAGAGAAAATCTCGGTTGAATAAAAAAAATTCGATGGATAAACCATGGCTTACGTGAATTGAGATCCTGCATGTGTTGCAGAAAGGATTTAGCCCAGACGGGTAATCCGATGATCTCAAGTATGAAAAGGATCTAGCCCGGACGGGTGTTCCTTAAGTGATCGAGCCTCTCGAAGAATATGCGTGCATTAAGGATTTAACCCAGATGGGTAATCCGATTAGGGTCTGAATTTAGCCTGGACTGGTAATTCAAATCCGAGCTCATTAAGAGTGCTTGTCGTTACAAGGGATTTAGCCTGGACTGGTAATCCCGACATCACTCCATGATTTTATATCACGGGGGATTTAGCCTGGACTGGTAATCCCGCCATAAGATGTGAGGTTCACGGGAGTGCGCACATGAAATGATCACTTGTATGAATTGATGGTGAATGGGATATCCAGCGAGATTCTGAGAAATTCAACGAGATTAATCTGAAAAATGAAATAAAAGGTTCTTGCCATGATACATCATGTATGTTATATGATATTATTATGATGCATATGAGTTGTTATGTTTGATTTGAGCGTGATGCTAAATAATAGCACAGGTAAGTACTCGAAACCCATGAGCACGTGTTTGACATGTGAAATGAAATGGACTTGTGACGATAGTGCAAATTAATGAATGATATTTATGAGAATAATCTCTATGACAAATTTGTGATGGTTATTATCTTGTTGCACTAAGAAAGATTTGGTACAGTAGCATTGGTATGACTTTGAAAATTCACCAAAAATAGTGGAAATTGATTTAGAGACTGAACTAAATATAAAATTAAAGCTTAATTATTCTAGTTTCACGTAGAGGAAACATTCACGTAGAGGAAACAGTGTAAGCAAAAGAATTTTTTAGTATGAGATATATGAATTCTTGTGAGAAAGGGTCGGAGTGATTCTAGACTCCCCTGTCTCAACTTTGGAAAATCACTAAAAATTGTAAAAAAATAATTATGAGTTAAAATTAATATGAATGAAATCCTTTATGAGT
Organism: Gossypium longicalyx; assembly: GCA_025698465.1. NCBI lineage: Eukaryota > Viridiplantae > Streptophyta > Magnoliopsida > Malvales > Malvaceae > Gossypium > Gossypium longicalyx. Next base: position 13,848,016 of record CM047000.1, read on the forward strand.
CTACTTTAAAGATAAAGAGACAGAAACATTATCTGAGTCTTTTACTATGAGATAAATAAGTTTTAGTGAAGAAAGGTCGAAGTTGTCAAACAGCAAAATAGGGGAGACTTTGAATAATAAAATGTACTTATTGGCTGAACCAAAAATTCTAAAAATTTTATGGTAAGAATTTATATGAGTCTAGTTTCAGAAAAAATTAACAGATCTTAATTTGGAGTTTCGTAACTTGAGTTATAAATAATTTATCGACTATGACTTGAGTAGACAGCTTGACCAAAATATGAATAAAAGTGTAACTATAGTTGTTTTACTTAAGGAAACATGTTCTATTAATGCTTATTATTTTCATATGGACTTACTAAGCGTAAAGCTTACTCCCTCCTTTCCATTTCTTTTAGTTTTGATAGGTCAGCTTGGGTTGGAGATCGTCGGAGGTAGCATCACACTATCGAGCTTTTACCCTTGGAGTATTGACATGTATATGTTATACGTTTTCAAGTGAGTGGCATGTATAGGGACTTAGTTTTTCTATGATAGATGTTGTTGTGATTAGCTAAATGTATTGGCTTATAATGATTTGTTGTATGTAGCCATGAGATGTGGCTTATAATGAATTTGGCTTGGAAGCCTGTTTATCTATGATATGTGTAAATGTCTTGTGATGTGGGTATGAGATTATGCTTGTTCACTATGTTTAAGAAGTATATGGCATATGTACATGGTGAATGCCTTAAGACCATTCGAGGTGGTCATGGCCATGGAATAAATGTGTGATATGGTAATAAGTTGTTAGTGCCCTGAACATGGATGTTTAATTTATAAGTTAGTAAACATAGTATAATGGTATAAGTGATTAATAAGATGACAAGACCATATCAATGTGTAATAATGTGGCTAGATTATTTTATCACAAGTAGGAGGAACAAATGCATAATAACAAACTATTGAGGAATGCCATAGAAATCATGTATGTGTGTGCTTGTAAAGATGACAAAAAAAATTAGGAAATTAGCCTAAGTTTTGACTACACGGGCAGGCCACACAGGCGTGTGTCTTGGCCGTGTGTCTTTAACAGAATGTTAAGGATTAAGTCAGAGAGTTACACGGGCTGAGGACACGGGCATGTCCAGAGCCACACGGGCGTGTATGTCTACATGGCCTACCCACATGGACGTGTGACTCTCCAAAGCTAGAAAATTGTTAAGTCGCCCAAAGTTTACCGAATGTTTTTAGTTTTGTCCCGAACCGCCCTAATGTATGTTATAGGCCTCGAAAGCCTGTATAAGGGACGATATGCATGTGTTCGGAAAGTTTTAATTTTGGGCGAAATTTGGTGACTCGGTTTTGTATGTTTATGAATGTTTAAGTCTGGTAATGCCTCGAGCCCTGTCCCAGAATTGGATACGGGTGAGGGGTGTTACAGTTGGGGTAGGAGAGAATCGAACAAGCTTATTTCTTCTTGCATGGTATGTAAATCAAGCTCATTTTTCGTAAATTTTATATTTTTGAGATCGTTGTAGCTTAATCTAGCTAACCCAAGTATTAAATTGTAAAATTGTTAAAGATTTTAAAAGATACTATAACACCCCAAACCCGGCCTAGAGATTGTGGCCGAATTTGAAAAGCTACATTGGCCACCGAAATGGCCTAGAAAATCTTTCGAAGTTTTCAAACGTACTATTTTAAACCATTTGCGTAAATCATTTCAAACTAGTGAAATCGAGAAATTTTATAAACTGATGACTTCGGTATTTTATTTGTAAAATTTTGATCATTGTTCAAAACTTTCGTAATTTCAATCATATTTAAAAATCATTTATTCAAAACTAAAGAACTTGACTATTTGTCACTATTTAAAAAAACATGTTAAATTAATAAAATCAAATGTCTTTAGAAATTTCATTTGTAAACATTATAAATTTTTAAATTAAGTCTAATTTTATTAAGAACTTATTTCTCATATTTGAAGCGGAAAAATGTAATATTGATATATTTTTATGAAAATCGCAACGAACCATTTTGCTAAAACCATATTTTGCTAAAAATCAATATTTCATGTAAATTCAATAAAACATCAATAGGCAATTTAAAACCTCAGAAAAAGACCAAGTCATATATTTGTCTAAAACTCATTTTCATTGTCGTAGTGAGAAAGAGTGATTTTGTCAAGTTTTAATAAAAACCACGTTTAATGCATAATATTAACCAAATACTAATTTATGTAGTTTTTTTAAAACTTAATGTCATGCAAGCAATTCAAGCAAATCAGAATGAAAAATCCCCAAGGTGAAGTCTCATGCCACAATCCATAATCAAACTTATTACAAACCCAAAATAAAAAATATCAAAATAAAATTCAATTAATTTAATTTAAAGATAATTCTGAGAAGCTCCTCCAAATGTCGTCATCGCATCCTAACCTCAAGTTTATCTATAAAATAAAAAAAACTAAATGGGGTGAGCTATAAAGCTTAGTGTAAGTCTTATAACAAGTTAAATAATAATAAACACATACATATCATACAACACAATCAATATTATGCATATGATCATGGTAGTGCAATTTTTAGAAAAAAATTATACAAATTTTTATAAAATATCCTACCCATCACCATTACACTCCAAAAAGAGTTTCCCATAACTCATCCATCCAAACACTCTAATATGTGGATGAAGCCACCGATATTCATAGACAAACTGCATGTAGGTTGTGGATTAACCACCATGTAGGTTGTGGACAAAGCCACTAATTCTTCCTCCTTATAATATCCCACCCATGCATGTGATATGGCCACAATGAACATATAAATATTTCATTTGAAAATATCATTTATCAAATTGGGCATGTTGAAACATGCAAATCAAATCATATAATATCATGTAGGGCATGTTTAACATGAGTTTCATGTATTGTTTCAAGATATCGAAATATCACCATTTATTTGTCATATAAAATGAATTATGTCATAATATCACATAACATGAGAATGGGAATAACATACTTTCCAAACAATGAAAATCATAACCACACAACATACTTTTCACAAAATTAGTTGGTTCTTGTATAATCTGTTTCGACGGATTTAGTCTGTCGTTTTAGAATACTTAAAGTATTCAAATAAATCACAAATCAAATAATAATATTTTGTTTAGGCATTATTAACGTTATATATATAACTTGTATCAGTTTAGACCCACACCTGAATTTGTATGACTCGATAATATCGATTTCGTTTCCCAACTCTAAGAGAGGAGATCAACCCTTGAATCCTTAGTTAAATCTTAATACCATGTCAGTATATTGAAATTTTTAATAATATTTTTCAATAAATGATTAAGTTTAATCACTTACTTAATCAACGATCCTAATGACGAACACTTCTAAAGGATAGAGCATGGATCCGGGGTTTCAAATAAACACTTCATTCTCGAACAAGAAATTCCCTTGTTAGAATATTTCATAAACGAGAATAAAGAAAGAAATAATCTAATCAGAGGATTTATTAATACTTATGTAATCTCGAGGGTAAGGAGACTCAACAATCCTTTCGGTGACTCGATTAAAAGGGAGAATTCTCAACTAACAAATAAAATGAAATAATAAAAATGATAGATTATAAAAGATTAACAATAAAACCTTGCAATAAAATTGAGATATGAAGTTGAATAATAAAAAAGTTGATTACGAAAGAGAGGAGGACAAAATTAGAAAATGGTGAAAAACGGTAGTGGTCGATGGCGACGACATAACGATGGTGGTGATGGTGGAGGGCCGACAGTGGAGATGTGGTGGTGAGGTGGTGGTGCAATTGGTTAGGAATGGAGGAGATATGGAAGAATTAAGGAAAAAGGCTTTGTTGAAGAGGTGAAATGGAAGAAAAATGAAGAGATAGAGGAAGAGCAAAAGATGGGAGGCAAAAATGGAGAGGAAGGAAAAAAAATAAACATCAAAAGGTGTAATTCACCTTGTCCAGGTTTAATGTATGTCACACAAGGTAAAAGTGAAGAAAATATGCATGTTGAGGGGGCAAAGGAGCAAAAGGGAGATTATGGTAATGAAAATGGGGGTTTAAGAGGGAAAGTTAACTAGTAAAAGAGGAAAAAATCTTCCTTTGCATGGTAACTAGGAGTGGACGATTATGGAAGCTTTTTTCCATGCAAAAGTTGCCAAATAAATTAAATAAAATATGGAAAGTGTGGAGACTTAAACCTAAGACCCTTAGGAAATTATTTAAGCTCCTAACTACTAAGCTAACTTACTTCATTGTTAACAAACTACAACATTTATTTTAAAAACATGGTGTGACATTTGCTAAGATTTGAAGCGAAATTGCACCTTATAGAAACTAATGTGAGGGAAGGAATTCGAACACAGATCATTAAGGATAGTTCCACCACTACTTAATCACTATACTTGATACTTATTTATTATCAAATGAGCAAAAGATAATCTAAAATAAATTCGGGCGTGACCACTCTCGGTTCATTAACCCAATTTCTACTAACTAGATTTTTGGGATGTAACAAATACCATTGTCGTTTTTGAAGCTTTTTGGATGTTAAATGGTAGAGTTTAAAACTTTTTTATGAAATAGGATTGTTTTGTAAAGTGGTTTTTGATAGTTTTAAGTTTAAGGACTAAAATGTAATGATGTCAAATTTAATATAAAAATTTTGTAATTTTTTATTCTAGAGATTTATTGAAAGACGAAATTGATAATGGAATGAAAAATGAAGATTAAATATAAAAGATATGTAAGTTTCAGTTTTATGGACTATATTGAATAAAAGGTAAAAGTTTAGAAAATTATTGTAAAATGTTATTAAAGGGTCATATGCATATGTAACACCCCTTACCCGTATCCAAGGCTGGAACAGGGTACAAGGCATTACCAGACTTAACCATACACAAAGACGAAAATCGGGCCATAAATTTTTATTTAATTCAAAACTTCTCAAACACATGCATATCGTCCCTTAAATATCCATATCCTAATAGGCAAATTAGACATGCAATTCATGAAATTTTCTATCGATATTCTAACACATGCATCTAATCACTCAATAAATTATAAAAATTAATCGGAATAAATTTTTCTACTTCAGAATTGTGGTTTCGAAACCACTATTCCGTTTAGGCCCTAATTCAGGATATCACAGCATATGTTTAGACATTATAAGGTATTTGGAATTGTTAATTGAGTTAAATTATTATATAGATCAAGAAATGGATCAATCGGTCGATAAACGCGAAAAATAAAAAACTGTTGAATAATCTTTGGTGTCATATTTGTTACTTATTTGTGTAGGTAAGTTCGTATTAGGTTTGTTTTGATTAATACTCATTCATGTTTGTATTGTGTATATATGTATTTGAATTTTAATTGAATGATTAGGATACAAATGACATGTCATTAGGATTCAATGTATAAGGTACTTCGTACCGATGATTTCATTATATCAGATACTATGTATCGGTGACTATATTATCAGGTACTTTGTATCGGTGTTCATGTTGTATCAAGCACTATTTGTCAGTGTTTATATTTTATCAGGTACTATGTACTAGTTGCTAAGATCTAACATTTTTTTTTGAATTCTCCATAACTCATGCAAGTAGCATCGAGTAATGGCTAATATCCCTATTTATGGCTCGTGTGAGCAAAGTTATCCCGAGTATTCGAAGTTAATTTACTATAGTTCCTCGAGCAACACTAAGTATGAAATTGAATTGAGATAAAAGATGTATTTGAATGGAAATGCTAGCTATGAATTGAATATAGTTGTTATGCATATTATGTTATATATATGTATGGAATGATGTACTAACCAATTTGGTTATGTCATAAAAGTTGTAAGGTGACAATGGAATAATATGTATATATGTTATTTTCATTAGTTAAATTACGAACTGTTAGGTACATTGTGTTTAATTTCATACGAACTTACTAAACTTTAAGTAACCGTACCTTTGTTTCATTTTTTTTCTTGTGGATTGTTGAAAATCGTGCAGTTGATTGGATCATTTTTGGAGCTCACACTATCTACAGTCTCTTTGGTAGACTTTTGAACATTTTGGCCTAGTTATAAATGGCATGTAAATAGGTGTAATTAGTTATATGATGTGAAGTTAAGAATTATGCTTTTGTACCAATTTAAGTTGTGTTGTCATGTTGTGGCATGAGTTGGTACTTATGCTTAGAACTATTTTGGTGAACTTTGCTTGATGAGACTTTGGCATTTGAAATGATTATCATGTGGTGCCAATTCTGACATATTAGTTAGGCACTTAGGATGGATGTTATGAGTTATATTTTTGGTGCATTTGAATAGGTTTAAAGAATGGTTAATGCATGCTTGTGGCATATGTGAGCATAGGGCTTTATAACTTGCTTTGAAAGTTTCTTATGGTATACACAGTTTAACACACAGCCGTGTGCCATACATGGGCATGTGGCACAACTGTATGGTCTTTATGATTTTGGAGGTGATTGGTGTACATGGTCTAAGTGAGTTACACAGTCATGTGACTCTAGTTTGTACAATCTCAGTCTATTACATGGTTTAAGAACACAGTCGTGTGAATATAAGTTGAAATTTTGCATTTAGGTCCACACTACTTCAGTTGGTTACATGTTCCGGCGACACGGTCGAATGGCACCCTTCTACATGGATTCAATTAGTGGCATGGCTTATTGACACGATCGTGTGACTTACTTACACACGACCACAGCTTGTCAGATGGCCTAAACACATGGTCGTGTGACCCTTAATTGTTGAAATTTCCTTACTTTTTGTTTAGTTTGCAATTAAGCCCTTATTTGATTTTAGGTTGATTTGAGAGCTTTTGTAAGCTCGTTTGAGAATTATTTTTGGTTATAAATCATATTACACTTAGATTATTGAAAGATTTATTGTTTGATTGAATGTTTAAGCTAAAATCATAGGTGATACTTGTTGTTAACCGTCGTAGCATCATATAGCTCAGGTCCGGTGACAAAACCTAGTGTTGGGGGTTACACATGGAAAGAGATGATCCTCTTATCGTCTCAGCCACCATTTCATCCTTCTAGATTAATGGATTCATGGTAGATATAGGAAATTCCGTGGACATTTTAATCGTTAAGGCATTTCACAAGATGGGTCTCAAGGATACAACATTAACGAAAGTCAGTCTAGTATAGGGCTTCGCCAATCAACCAATCACAGTTAAAGGATCCATACCCTCCTTATGATATTAGGAGATAAAGAGCATATAGTCATAGAGATAGTTGACTTTTTATTGTTAGACCATCCAACCACATATAATGCAATCTTTGGTAGGCCAATAATGCAAATGGCTAAAATGGTCGTGGCTACTTTCTATATGATGGTAAAATTTCAAACACTTTCAAGGAAAGTGTACCTGAAGTGTGACTAACGAAAGGCTCTAGAATATTATATCATTTCCCTGAAGCTTGTAGAAAAATGGATAGTTCTTCCTCCTCCTCCTCCTCTTACATGTTACAATCATATTCAACAAAACTTATCGGTTGGGGTGAATTTGATTGACAAAAAGGACATAGACTTGGAAGGTTTGGAAGTAAGGTCAAAAGACAACCCTCTAAAAATTGAGACTACAGAGGTCAAAAAATCTTTATCTTTAAGTGTGAATAATCTGGAGAAAGTCACAAATATGGTTGACACCCTCTCGACTGCATAAAAAAAGTTGCCAAGCTCTTTACTAATTGAATATAAAGATGTTTTTGCTTGGTCCACTATTGGTATACCTAGTATACACCTCTCTATTTTTCAATATTCTTTGGGGTTGGATCTCCAAGCTCAACTAGTAAAATAAAAAAAGCAGCTGTTTTCCCCAGAAACAAGTAAGTTGCTAACTGCTAAGTGTTGGAAAAAAATCCAGTTTGAAAATGGTTTTCTTACATAACAAAAAATAAAAATTTTGAAAACTGATCTAGATTGTGATATTTATATCAATAAACCCTTTACTAAAATCACACTTGTGTTTTCAACTAGACGGATCATTATTATTCCTAGCTTTCAACGGAATGGTCTTCTCTACTATTCTCGTACCATGAAATGCTTCGAGTGTAGGCTTGAATGATTCGAATCAAATACAGAACCACAAATAGTTTTATTTGCTTTCAGTGTGAAAGCAAAATCTCTCTCAATAGAAACTGGTAGGATTGTTATTTCGAAAAATTGAATTTATATTTAGAGAATAAAACTCTCACTATTTTCGGGAAGAATAACAATATCTCAAAAGTCTATTTTTAGCTCTATCAGTGTCATCTATTCATAAGGAGAAGAAGTGAACTCCTTGTTGAATTGTAGAAGTCTATTTCCAATAGAAAAAACGAACTCCTAGTCTAACAAGAAGTATATTGGGTGGCTACCCTAGTTAATTATACTAGGGTTTGTTGTCCCTCTCTTTAAACATAATGGGCTTTTGGGCCTCTCCCATATTAGGTCCAATTACAAGTACTTCCTAGACTTTTAACCCAATACTTTATAATTCTATCTAACTCGATATTTGTTTTTCTATTTCCCAAAATAAACATTTTAAAATTAATTTAAACAAATTAATTTCTTAATTAAATAATTTTCTTAATCCAATTCCAATTTCGCTAAAATCATGACAACTTTACCATAAAAGAATCTATGAGAAAATATATTTAATATTTCTACATTCAACAGATTCATTATGACCAAATGATTTATTTCTGTTTTTTAACTTTATTTAATTCGAAAAGTATAAATTCATTTTCAGGTCATTTTCATTTTCATTTTGGAGAAAACCAAATTCGTTACCAAATGTTTTTATCATTTCTCCATTTTTAACATTTCTATCAATTTATGTTCATTTGATTCAACATACAACTCATTTTTTGTTCTAACGAATTAGCGGGGGGACCAATTGGTCATATAAGATTAGGGCTCAAATAATTTATAATTAAGTTTCAGCTTTTCGCCTATAATTATAAACTCTTTTTTCAAGAAGTCATTACATTATAGTATCATGACTGAGCTTTCCCCAACGTCATACCCTTACGAAAGCAACTCGATCAGTGCTCCTCCAATGATCTTGCTATAAGTGTGTCATCCTCATAGGATATCCTTAATCTTTTTGGGATAAATTTGTTCTTCCAATATGATACTATTTTCTCTTATGGTAACCATACATCTTCCTTCATGAAAAGTCAATTACTATCAAATAGTAATCAAGTCATTCATCACAAATATGAATGACTCGTGGCCACGTTTACTTTTCATCAACCATGAAATACCAATGAAAGGATATCATTTACCTATATCTTGAGCAATGAATTCTACTATTGTGAATGACATTACATACTGTAGAATTCGTATACCCAACGACCAACTTTTGATTCTTTATCTATTAAAATTCAAGTTTTTACTTACATCAAAGTATACGAGTCACGTATACATAGTCTGCAATCCACTCAGGATTTAGGTATGTTACATGTTGAATGTCACAAGTGAATAAATCCATAAACGAATTTAGGATCAATTCTTCTTAGGTCTAATTTGATGTATTATCATTCCATCTAGTCACATCTATGTTTCTATCTTCTAGGACTTATTCGCTCCGATACCCAAGATAAATCATCTCCCCAATTAGACTTGATAGATGACATATTAGTCATTCAATTAGTTTGCTTATTTCTGATTATACAAAGGCATATTTAGATTCGTCTACTGATACAAGTTGTCTTTCCATATTACGATCCGACCACGTAATACCACTTAGGATTAGTTTAAACGTTAGACAACTAGTGAGCCAATATTTGCTTCTATTTTTCTTTGCATGTAAAAACCACATGACAGTATACAAAGGGCATTAATGTAATTTATGAATAATTTTATTAACCAATTTGTTCGAAAAAATGACAAGTGTACATAGACTAAAACACTACACTTAAGCCACCATATCTAACACCAGGTTCATCTATGAAGTCACCTACCTAAATTAGTGTCAAACGTGGTAATGGTGCCCAAGCCTAGGAACAAATGGAAAATGTGTGTAGAGTTCACCAATATAAATAAAGCATGCCCAAAAAATAGTTTCCCACTACCATCAATTGATCAGTTGGTGGACTCCTCGATTGGGCATGAATTTATGAGCTTCATGGACACTTTCTCCTGATACAACCAGTTATAAATCAAACAATCAAGAAAAAACAACATTCATTACTGAGGATGAGTTGTTCTACTATAAAATGATGTCCTTTGGATTGATGAATACAGGAGCCATGTAACACCCTCTAATCCTTATCCGTCCCCGGAACAGGATTACAGGGCATTACTCGTCTGTACAATACAATTAAAGTCATTTATTAAAATAAATGTTTCTAATCCTGCAAATTAAAACTTTAACCAATACAATTTGCCAACATTCAAATAATCCAAATACACTTAAATATACTCAAATCTTACTAATCTAAAACATTTTAAAACCTATCCAATGAATCTTTTTAGATATATCACTTATTTTATCAATTATTTCAACTTCATTCTATATACAATTGCCAACCATAATTTACTTATTTCACTATTACAATCACATTCCAATATAACACACTTAAGACATCCTAGGTACATGCCATTATCAACAATTAACACGCTTTACCTCGTTGAATTCGGGATCGACCTGGGATGCTGATTCGACATTCTCACTTTAACTTAACCTGCGCACGGAAATAAACCATACGCTGAGTATTCCATACTCAGTGGTATTACCATAATTCAAATTATAATAGCAATAAAGAATTATAATTACCAAACATGTAACTATCCAATTTCTCAAATATCAATTCATTCTTAGACTTTCATTAATTAATAATAACAATACAATTTTTAACTATTCTTCAATTTCCATCACATGTCACATGTAACAATTTCAATCACTATATGAACATTAAGTTCATGCCTTTCATTTTTCAATCTCAATTTCAATCCATAATTCAACTTTCTCATTCCTTTCAATATTTCAATAATATAATCAATCAATTTATTTTAAATTTCTCATTTCAGTTGTTCACCCTATTAACAAACCCGAACTTTGACGGATACACAGATTCCAACCCAAACACACCAGTACGGCACATTGTGCCTAAAACGGTACATAGTACCTGATCAGTATACGACACATAAGGTGCCTAAAATGACACACGAGGTGCCTGATATGACACACAAGGTGCCTGAAATACGACACATAAAGTGCCTGATCAGTAAAGCCGGCAAGTCCCGTACACTTCCAAATCCTATGGCATACCAATTATATCCGACTCAGCCCGACTAGTTAATAGGGTATTTCAATTCTCAATTCACTTTCATTTCCAATCCAAGATCACTTTTCAATTATAATTTCACATTCAAATCAATTTACAATTCAATTATACATACACATTCACCATTCAATATTCAATTCAATTCTCATTCAACTCAAATATCAATACTTACCTTATAACTCACTTATTAAATATAGAATTTATATAAAATATTTAATAAAAAGTAATTTGAATTATAGTAATACAAACCGTGAATTTCTCGTTTTAATCCTCGATAGCTTTCTCCTTTCCTTTGTACGTCGATGTCTTGGGTTCTTTGTTAACTATTAAATATCCAAGCTTCAAAATCCCTATTTCCCCTTTTTCCTTTCTTTCCTTTCTTTTTTTCTCCTTCTTTCTCCCCTGTTTCGTTTCTTCTTTGTTTCTTTCTATTCTTTTTTTTCTTTTTCTTTTACTTTGTTTTGTTTTATATACATATATATATAATAATAACTTAATAATATACTTATATAATAAGTAAATATACATGTATTTTACAAATGTACATATACTAATATTACACATGTCATTATACATACCATACATTTGTCAACTTTTTATTTATTTTTCACATAAAAATCTTATAATATAATTATTTAATTAATAAATACCTTTTACAAGTAATAAATATCTATTAATACTTAAATACAAGCATTACAAGTGTATGTATTTTTTTTAATACACTTGTACCCAATCATTACCACGCATTTGTCTTACTTTTATTTATTTACCATATAATATCAATTTAATAATAATAAATACATTAATATTTACTTAAATAATAAGCAAATACATACATGTATTACAAATGTGTGTATTATATTTATTACACTTGTATTTTATTTTTGCCATACACTTGGCACTCTTTTTGGCTTATTTACTTATTTAGTTCTTTCAATTTTCTTTATTCTATAATCAAACTTTCACACTTCATTCAATTTAATCTTTTTATCCAATTATCCTGAATTTAAGCTAATTCACTTAATTAAAGCCTAATCAACCACTTGATTAACTTCGTAAATATTTTTATAAATATTTACGAATCCATTTTTCAAAAACGGAGACCCGAAAATACACTTTTCCGATAATTGTAAAATTTGGGTCGTTACATTTCTCCCCCCTTAATAAATTTTGTCCTCGAAATTTACCTGAAAAGAGATGGTGTTATAGAGATCTCACTGTTTCTTTCGGTTCCCGTATGGCTTCTTCATTATCATGGCTTCACTTACTTAAGCGAGTATCTCAACAGGCTTTTTCTCCATACGATAAATCATATCAAATCTCATTATCCTTTGTTCGAGATAACATGTAAGAAATCTGTTCTACATCATCTGAACACCAAGTCCTGAAAAATCCCATAAATTTCCGTAACTTCAGAGGCTAAACCATCCAATATATTACCTAACCATCCGATCTTTCCATGATTCATGTAGCCAATGAGCGAGAACTTAATATCCACGGACGTTTCAAATTCACATATGATTTCTGTCTGTCAAACTGTTTCAGTCTATCTCGAATCACTTTCATTCAATTTCCATATAGAATTTCCGACAATCAAATACTGCTTTTAAACTATCTCGAATTATTTCTATTTTTCTTTAGTTTCACGAATCAACCAGCTCTTTTTTTTTTCACAGTATTCAATCAGATCCCATGCAGTTTTATATTCATAATCATTCAAAACTTTATACAGTGCTGAAAACTGTTATCACGTACCCAGAACTTCTTGTACTTATTCTATAATCAGAGTATAAACCACGTATCTCAATCAGAAATGATAGAAACCACCATACCATGTAATCTGATAATCTCAGAAACCTATATTTCAGACAATAATTAAGTAAGAAATTTATTCACACCTGAATAGAATATGCAGACTTTGCCATACCTTCGATGATTATTCAAATACCGTCTTTCTTTTTTTTTTTAAGATCGAGATAATTCCAATTCAAACCCATAGAAATTATATCCCATTTCCATTATGATATCCTTTCTAGCTGTAACAGTTCTGAAGGTAACTGTATCTGATATAAACATTTATATACAATTTTAAAGTATTGCTTTTCTTTCCCAGTTTTCAACACATCTGCCTCAAATCACTGTATATCTTATTTCTTCCAGAATGCATAGACATAGTACTGCTATAATTTTCATGCAAATTTTTATGTCTAAGCTCTGAATTCTTCAGTACAGCTGCTATTTCTAAATAACAAGCAATCATCAAATTCAATCTGAAATTTTTAATCAGAAATCATCTGTACACTATACCCATTTAATCAATAACTTATTACCACATTTCTAAGCTTCACAGATCTGCTGTAAAGAAGCCGGTTTAACTTTTATCTCTACCAAAATTGATCCATCTTCAGATGATAACAGTCGGATATTCACAACTTGTAACATAGAACAAAACTCTTAATTCTAAATATACCTACATTCATTTGTCTTTCTCGAATGATAATTAATCATCATATCTTGATCTTTTAATGCAGGAACAATAACTACCACTTTCGAATCAGGTATCAAATAATTCTTCTCATGTGATTCTAGCTTTCCAAAACATAAACCATTCATTTACTTTCTTGCATCAAAACACTGTTATCCTTGTAAATCACAAGTTTCTTTACCGGATTTTGGACTAAACCAGAACTAGTGCTTCAGTTAACTGAGTTTTCAATTAATAAAAACATTGTTGACATTTATCATACCATTCCAATTCCACATCTTTCTGTAATAACCATATCATCCAAAAATCCTTTTTCAAATTTTTGGTAATAACCGGCTAGTCTCAGAAAACTTCTAATTCCAGATATATCTTCAATATCATTTCAAACACAAATCTATAGCAAATTCAGCTTCTTTAGCTAACAATAATTTAGATAACTCTTTTAGAAACATATCAGAATTGTTACTGATTTAAACTTTGACATAGATACTTCAACCAAAAATTCAGCAAACTCAACAGATAAATCTTTAATAGATACTGGATTCATGCAATCATATAAACAAGTCAAATCAAGATCAATTTAAAATAATCATATCAGTTCGATAAAGAAGAAAGTACATGTAATGACATCCGATAGAGAAATATCTTCTTATATACGATTAACATATGCCCTGACTGATGTTTATTCTCCAGATTTTACAGTGAAGTCATTTGTCACATCTCGACTATCATTCGTATTTCTGGAGTTACAGAGTAGTCTACCTCTGATAGCTGTGTTACTCGGTCTTGAAGTCTGAATAATATCTGATTCCACTTCTTTCGAGAGATCACTAAAATAACAGTCAGAAGAATCATATCTAATCATACTTTCCGCTCTTTATTCTACATTCTTCAGCTTTGTGTCTTCTTTTAAACCATCTTCAAATCATTTGTACTTTACAGTTTCTATCGAAATATACCCTCTGATATATTTATTCAATCAAACAAATTCCCCTCATACACAGTTGTAGTTATATGATCCTGTTTAAGCCTCAAGAATTCTGTATGTTTCTGATCAAGAAATCTCTGATTGATATGTATATATTTCTTTTAGAACTCATCTCAGAAAATTTCCAAATAGCCATTTCTTAATCACAACAGAAATCAATATTTTCCACCACTGGCAAGCTGAATCTTTTTTAACAGAAATATCATACATTTCTAACATTTAATTGGTGAACAGAACAATTCATTTACAGCCTTGATAATATTCTCTAACTAGATTTCATTTCTTTCAAAATCATTTTCAGCTGTAATTTTCAATTCTTCCACACTATATGTACAGATTATTAACAACAGATATCTTACCCGTTCAGACAAACTCTGTACCTTGAAGAACTTCGGGAACCGATTGAGAAACAGGAGGGACAAATATTATAACAGATACAGTTTCTTCTATTCACTGAAGAGCATCGGTTATAATTCTAAACAGTTACGTATTATCTCTTTTTCTATTATTTTATCATTCAACATTCAGTGATTAATTATTCATCGAATTAATACTCAATATTACCTGTAACACCCCCTAACCCCAAACCGTCCTCTGAACAGGGTTACGAAGTATTACCAGACCTATCAGATATTTATAATTAATATACACATAAATACCAACACAACCAGATACACTCATAATTTGCCAAATTTAAACATTTACATATTATCCAATATTTAATTCTATTATATATCATAACCAAACCTAAATCTATTTATTTCATCCTTACATTTAAAATTTCAAAATGACACACACATAAGACACCCTAGGTACATGCCATTACCAATAATTAATAGACTTTACCTTATTGAATTCGGGATCGGCACGGGATCTTTGATTCAACGTTCTAGCTTTACTCAACTCGCAAGACGGAAACAAACCATACATGAGTATAGGTATACTCGATGGTATTTCTATAATCTGAACATTTAATAATATAACAAATACTTACGATCATAGTAGCAATTACAATTATTTAATTATTTATTTCATTGATAAATTTCAACTGCTTACCATATAAATTCTATACAAATCATATAATAAACACAATAACATAATTGTTCAATTCTTAAATAAATCTATTATTATTTATTCCATTCTTTTCATTTACTAACCTAAATAGCTTTCCACAATTTATTCACAAGTCATTAAACAATTATAATATTCACTTTTATCCAATCTAGAGCTACATGATTCATTTATCTCAATCATACTTTAATTCACTGTTTCATTTCAATAAACTATATTCAGCTATTCACTTTTCAATCAATGTACTGTACATATCCATTTCAATAACAGTCATTACCATTCATATCAAATCGACTTGCTATCCCAGATAGCTTTCATCATATAATACGATTCGTGTGTTTCATCCACATTTCAATTCTTCATTTAGTAACAAATCGATCTTTGTTATATTTAATAACCCCTATTAACATGACTCGGACTCGAGACGGATACACGGATCCAACCAAACACACCGAATATCCAACCCAAACACACCGGAATATTATAAATCCTTCATAACACACCAAAGTATAATATATCCTCCCAAACACACCAATAAGGAATTAAATGCCTCTTTGGACAAAACCAAGTATATATATAAGAAACATCTTCTCACGAACTACAAATCTCCTCATCACATCACAAATCCAATGGCATGCCATTTATATCCAATCTAGTCCGACAAGTTAATAGGGTATTATTTTACTTTTCCAATTTCAATAATTTTTTCATCAATATACCATTCTAATAATCACGTATATTCACACATTTTCATAATTTCATACATTTTCATTCAATTCAACAAATATATTTCAATTATTCATATTAATTCATAATTCAACACAATTCAATTTACTTTTCAATATCAAATATTTAAATATCACAAATCTCATATATTCATATCAATTTCCTCATATTTCCAATCAATATATTTTTTTCAATATAATATTCATTCAGTATTCAAATTTTTACATAAATCATATTTATTATATAATTCAATCAAAATAAATTCAATCAATATATAATTCAATATTAATTTAATAAAATCATAACATACCAAATCAACCCTCTTCCATTATCAAACACAATAATTCTCACTTCAACATTCACTAAAAGCATTGAATAAAATATAACAAGTAATAACTAGGTTTGGATTATAGAAATATAAACCGTATTTTCTCGAGCTAACTCCCATTGTCTTTGCTATTTTTCCTTGCTTAGCCGAGATTTCCCGAGACAACATTAGCTACGGGAATTAAAACAATTCATATTCGTCAATTCACTACTAATTTATATCTAATTAATACAATTTCTATTCAATTTCTACTTTAATTTCAATTTAATCTTAACTAAATTCACTTACTTTTTCTATCTCAATTCATACTTCATTTCTATTAAAATTTTGTCCAAACTCGTACTTAACTATTAAATTTCCAGCATATTTTCCTAATTTCTAAATTTCATCAATTTAGTCCCTACAACATAAAACTTATGAATTACTTTACAATTCAATCCTTATTTTATTTCTAACTTGAATTCCTATCAATCTAACCCCTAGTTCATCTTTTTATTCAATATGAACAATATTTAGAAATCTAGTAACTTTCAAAATATTAATTTAATTTCATCAAAACTTTGTTCTAAAGCTTTTAATGTAACACCCCCAACCCGTATCCGTCGCCGGAATAGAGTACGAGGCATTATCGAAAAGCACGAAACACTTACAGATAATTTAAATACATTTTCATAACAATTTGCTTCGATTTCATACTATTTCATATTTAAGCTTTTTGCACCAAAGTATTTAAGATATCATCTTTATGCAAATAGCACACATGAGGTACATAAATTCCATAATTATGAATGAACACATTTATCAAACATATTCCATGTTTTTATATATATCATAGTTTCATATTTCCATGTATCAATTACCATCACTTCTTCGTATTTCAGACAAATATGTGTAACAATTCATAAATATGCAATTCATTAACTCTTCCTACCAATCACGATTTTAAATTGCCAAATCACTTATTGAGCGCAATTTCAATGTTCACTAAAATCTATCATATAAATTTGGATGTACGTATTCATCAATAAATTCCATGTACAGATATCATCATCTCATATTTCCACATACATTTACTTTCCACATTTACGAATTCAAATAGCATATACAAGACATACCAATGTATTTCAAGTACGTTTTCATGATATTTTGTTTCGAACTCAGATTATTTCATACTAGAAGTTTTTCTCATTAACTCTTTTGGAATACCAATTCATACGAATAATACGCTCAAGGCGTAGAAATATATAATTACAAATGAACTCATTCATCAACCAAGTTTTATGCTCATATCTCATCAACTCGTATTTCCTTATATCACATAGTTCCATGTAATACTTACCAAACTTCTTCAAATTAGTGAACATCTTACGGAATTGAGTACTTCGTTTTCTCGATGCCATAGTTCAACTATGGTCTTACACATCTTCGCATAATGATGCCATAGCCCAGCTACGGTCTTACACATATTCATATATCGATGCCATAGCCCAGCTATGGTCTTACACGTAATCACATATCACATATCGATGCCATAGCCCAGCTATGGTCTTACACTAATCACATATCTCGGTTGATGCCATATCCCGGATATGGTCTTATACGAGAGCATATATCACACCGATGCCATATCCCAGATATGGTCTTATACGGAAATCACTTGTCACTTGTCACTTGTAGCCGAAGCTACCACTATTCACTGATCAAGTAGCCAGAGCTACCATTTTTCACTGATCAAGTACCCGGAGCTACCACTTTTCACTGATCAGGTAGTAGAAGCTACCACTTTTCACTGATCAGGTAGCCGAAACTACCACTTTTCACTTTTCATTTGTCATTGATCAGATAAGTGTAGCCGAAGCTATCACTTATCACTTTCACTTGTCCTTGATCAGATAAGTGTAGCCGAAGGTATCACTTATCACTTGTTTCCATGGTCCAACCATGGTCTTTTCCTTCAATTCATCTTATCACTGAACTGAAATGCTCAATTTGATCATTTATTCAATTTTCATGCTTTTACATTATTCACGGTTTTATCATCAATACATATGAAATAACACATCATGAAATTCATAAAATTAACAAATAATCACTAAAATTTAGCCATATAAACTCACAAGTTCAATTTTTCTATTATAACGATAATCATAATTTCATAATAAATATTCCAAATAAAACATTATATCATTTCTAATCCAACACTTATCGATTATAATCGGGCATGTGATCAATTTATACACGAGTCATTCATATATTTTTCCTCCTCCTCCTCTCCATCCACATCCTTGGTATAAATAACACACTTGTAAGTAACCTTATCCATAATTTTCACTAATTACTTATGTGAATATTCAAGCTATCCACTCGTGTCATAGTCATTAAATTATTTATATCTAAAGCTACAGAACTCCAAATTAAGGTCCGCTAATTTTTCCTGAAACTAGACTCACATATCTTCTTACCATAAAATTTTCATAATTTTTGGTTGGGTCAATTAATACAGTTTATTCATTGAAGTCTCCCCTGTTCTGCTGTCTAATAGTTTCGACCCTTCTTCACTAAAAATTAATTATCTCCTCGTACAGGATTCGAATGATGTTCCCGTTTGTTTTTCTTGAAAATAGACTCATTCAGAATTCTAAAAATATAAATTTAATCCCATAACTATTTTTATCCAATTTTTGATGATTTTACAAATTTAGAGCAGGGGAACCCAAAATCATTCTGACCTTGTCTCACAAAATTTATCATATCTCATGATTTACAATTCCATTGCTTACATCATTTCTTCTATAAGAAACTAGACTCAATAAGATTTAATTTCATATTTTATTCATCCTATAATTTCATTTCTACAATTTTTGGTGATTTTTCAAAGTTAGACTACTGCTGTTGTCCAAAACAGTTGTAGTGCAAAATGTTGATTTCCATTTTGCCCCAAATTTCACAATTCATACAATTCAGTTCTTGCTCAATTAACCCCTAAATTAAGATAATTTTCTCAATTAATACTTTTACTAGACATTATAAGTTATTTCATAACTATTGAAATTCAGAATTTCCACATAAAACTCTAACTTCAAACTCTTTTACACTTAGGTCCCAAACATTCACTTTCTATTTAATTCTTTCAATAAAATCAACATATAAACAATTTAAAGCTCTAATTCCATGCCAAATCATCATATACTTCCAGCACATATTCATAGAAACTTTCAATTTCTTTCATAGAATCAAAAACTAATGAATTCAACAAGTGGACCTAGCTGTAAAAGTCACAAAAACACAAAAAAATTAAGAAATAATCAAGAATTGAACTTACTTGAAGTAAAAATATGAAAAATCAGCTTAGGGGAACTCTTCCATGGCGTTTTTGCTGATGAGAATGCAGAAAAATAAAGAGAAATCTAGATAATTCCACTTTAGTCCTAACTTTATCAAGTAAATTTTGCAATTTTCCAATTTTGCCCTTATTTTCTTGCTGATTTCATGCCCTTGCCGTCCAGCCCAAATAGACCTTGGGTCTATTTGCCTTTTAAACCCTCTTTCTTTTATCATTTAAGCTGTTTAATCATTTCCTAAAATTTTACATTTGATACAATTTAGTCCTTTTTGTTCAATTAACTATCAGAACTTTAAAATTTCTTGACGAAACTTTAATACTAACTTATTAACACTCCATAAATATTTATAAAAATATTTATGGCTCGATTTAAAATTTCCAAGGTCTCGATACCTCGTTTCCGATTCTAATTATTTTAGTATTTATTTTTAGTACACTATTCACTATTTCAAAAATTTTTCTAACTTTACATTTAACTTATAATTACTAAATTAATAATATTTCCTACTCATTTGTCGGATTTAGTGATCTCGAATCACTGTTCTGACACCACTAAAAATTAGACTGTTACATTTAAAACATCGAAATTAAGTGAAAAGGGCTAAATTGACTTACCTATTCAAATTTAAAGCTTCCAAATCCTCATTCTCCCTTTTTTTTTCTTTCCCCTTTTCTTCCTTCTTTTCTCGTCTGCTATTCTATTTCTTTCTCATTTGTTTCCTTTCTTTCTTTTATTTCATTTACTCTCTCTCTCTCTCTCTCTATATATATATGTAATAACTTATTAAATATCTATTTAATAATCAATATATTTATTACAATTGTAATATTACTTATATTTACACATGTAACATCTCATCATCATACATTTGTCATGTTTTAATTTATTTATTACATAAAAATCTTATAATATAATTATTTAATTTATAAATATCTTTTATAAATAATAAATATCTATTAATAATTAAATACATATATTACAAATGTATATATTCTTATTTATACACTTGTATCAAATCATATCCACACATTTATCTTTATTTAATTTATTCATCATATAATATCAATTTAATAATAATAAATACATTAATATTTACTTAAATAATAAGCAAATACATTCATGTATTACAAATGTATGTATAATATTTATTACACTTGTACCAAATCATTTTTATACACTTGTCTTTCTTTTATTTATTTTATTTATTTCATATAAAAATCTATTTAAATAGAAATCAATTAAATAAAATATACTACAATTGTACAAATATATGTATTACACTTATATATTTTATTTACCATACATTTATCTTTATTTAATTTATTTATCATATAAATATCTTATAATATAATTATAATAAATTACTTTAATATAATTTATTACTAATAAATATATATATTTTATAATTAAAATCAAAGTAAAAATCTTAGATTTTTACTTTATATGCCGCCTCACTTATGCTAAATGGCATAATTGCCATTTTGGCCCTTTTTATTTTCTTTTAACCTATAATTTGACTTTTACCCCTTATTCAATTTAGTCTTTTTTCTTAGTTACTCTTAATTAAGTTAAATTCACTCAATTAAACTCTAATTAACCACTCGACTAACTTCATAAATATTTTTAATAATTATT
The DNA here is from genome assembly GCA_025698465.1 of Gossypium longicalyx. NCBI lineage: Eukaryota > Viridiplantae > Streptophyta > Magnoliopsida > Malvales > Malvaceae > Gossypium > Gossypium longicalyx. The sequence continues at coordinate 13,869,905 of CM047000.1, forward strand.
TACTAATCCATTTTCTTTTAGAAACAGAGATCCGAAAATACATTTTTCTGATAACCTTAAAATTCGGGTCGTTACATTACCGGTTCAGTTTCGATCTATTTCACAAGACTCTTTATCTCCAGTATACATTTTATAATCAATACTATTAATATGTACATCTATCATTTTCAACCATAAAACAGAAACAAACAAATATATCAGCATCCGATCCCGATTCAATTTCGACTCAACTATGGCATGTACCTCTAGACTTATTTTCGAGCTCGATTTAGTCCGAGAATCGACTAAACCTGATAGCTCTGATACCAAAAAATGTAACACCCTCTAATCCTTATCCGTCCCCGGAACAGGATTACAGGGCATTACTCGTCTGTACAATACAATTAAAGTCATTTATTAAAATAAATGTTTCTAATCCTGCAAATTAAAACTTTAACCAATACAATTTGCCAACATTCAAATAATCCAAATACACTTAAATATACTCAAATCTTACTAATCTAAAACATTTTAAAACCTATCCAATGAATCTTTTTAAATATATCACTTACTTTATCAATTATTTCAACTTCATTCTATATACAATTGCCAACCATAATTTACTTATTTCACTATTACAATCACATTCCAATATAACACACTTAAGACATCCTAGGTACATGCCATTATCAACAATTAACACACTTTACCTCGTTGAATTCGAGATCGACCTAGGATGCTGATTCGACATTCTCACTTTAACTTAACCTGCGCACGGAAATAAACCGTACGCTGAGTATTCCATACTCAGTGGTATTACCATAATTCAAATTATAATAGCAATAAAGAATTATAATTATCAAACATGTAACTATCCAATTTCTCAAATATCAATTCATTCTTAAACTTTCATTAATTAATAATAACAATACAATTTTTAACTATTCTTCAATTTCCATCACATGTCACGTGTAACAATTTCAATCATTACATGAACATTAAGTTCATGCCTTTTATTTTTCAATCTCAATTTCAATCCATAATTCAACTTTCTCATTCCTTTCAATATTTCAATAATATAATCAATCAATTTATTTTAAATTTCTCATTTCAGTTGTTCACCCTATTAACAAACCCGGACTTTGACGGATACACGGATTCCAACCCATACACACCAGTACGGCACATTATGCCTAAAACGGTACATAGTACCTGATCAGTACACGACACATAAAGTGCCTAAAACGACACACGAGGTGCCTGATACGACACACGAGGTGCCTGAAATACGACACATAAAGTGTCTGATCAGTAAAGCCGGCAAGTCCCGTACACTTCCAAATCCTATGGCATGCCAATTATATCCGACTCAGCCCGACTAGTTAATAGGGTATTTCAATTCTCAATTCACTTTCATTTCCAATCCAAGATCACTTTTCAATTACAATTTCACATTCAAATCAATTTACAATTCAATTATACATACACACTCACCATTCAATATTCAATTCAATTCTCATTCAACTCAAATATCAATACTTACCTTATAACTCACTTATTAAATATAAAATTTATATAAAATATTTAATAAAAAGTAATTTGAATTATAGTAATACAAACCGTAAATTTCTCGTTTTAATCCTCGATAGCTTTCTCCTTCCCTTTGTGCGCCGATGTCTTGGGTTCTTTGTTAACTATTAAATATCCAAGCTTCAAAATCCCTATTTCCCCTTTTTCCTTTCTTTCCTTTCTTTTTTTCTCCTTCTTTCTCCCCTGTTTCGTTTCTTCTCTGTTTCTTTCTATTCTTTTTTTTCTTTTTCTTTTACTTTGTTTTGTTTTATATACATATATATATAACTTAATAATATACTTATATAATAAGTAAATATACATGTATTTTATAAATGTACATATACTAATATTACACATGTCATTATACATACCATACATTTGTCAACTTTTTATTTATTTTTCACATAAAAATCTTATAATATAATTATTTAATTAATAAATACATTTTATAAATAATAAATATCTATTAATACTTAAATACAAGCATTACAAGTGTATGTATTTTTTTTAATACACTTGTACCCAATCATTACCACGCATTTGTCTTACTTTTATTTATTTATCATATAATATCAATTTAATAATAATAAATACATTAATATTTACTTAAATAATAAGCAAATACATACATGTATTACAAATGTGTGTATTATATTTATTACACTTGTATTTTATTTTTGTCATACACTTGGCACTCTTTTTGGCTTATTTACTTATTTAGTTCTTTCAATTTTTTTTATTCTATAATCAAACTTTCACACTTCATTCAATTTAATCTTTTTATCCAATTATCCTTAATTTAAGCTAATTCACTTAATTAAAGCCTAATCAACCACTTGATTAACTTCGTAAATATTTTTGTAAATATTTATAAATCTATTTTTCAAAAACGAAGATCCGAAAATACACTTTTTCGATAATTATAAAATTTGAGTCGTTACAAGCCACATACTAATGTTTGGTGAACAAGTTATTCACCAATCAAATCAAAAGATGTATGGAAGTATCTGTAGATGATATGTTGGTACCAGGATGGAACAACACATGAATGATTTGCGGGTAAAAGCATGAAAAAGTTACTTAAATCATGAAAGGATTTCTAAGAAATTATATAATTCATAAAACATGAAATGATTACTTAAATCTTGAAAGAGTCAATTAAACCATGAAAAGATTGTTAAAAAATTAAGTAATTTGTGATATATGAGAGAAATACTTAAAAATATTATTTAAAACATGAAAGAGTTCTAAGAAATTAGGTAATTCGTAGTACATAAAAGAATTGCTTAAAATTTTGAAAGTTTTACTTAAAACATAAAAGGGTCTTTAAGAAATTATCTAATGGGTAAATCACATTGGTAATCACCTAACTATTAGTAAATTTTTTTAGTTATACAACTATAAAAAGTTACAAAATGGTCTCCCAATTATTTGACTTTTTCTTTTTTGATCATCTAACTATTCGAATTTTTCTTCTTCTTTTTTGTCACCACCTGTTAAATTACTAACAAATAGATAACTTGATAACTTTTAAAATTAGAATAATAACCCCTTTAACCCTTAATATAATTTATTCGTTTTTGGAATTGAGAATAAATGGAGACATCATTTCATTAATTTTTTTAATCAACAGATAAATGATAGATTATTTATATTTAAACTTAAAACATGATTGCAACAACAATCAATTATTTTTCGCACACCAGTAGCTCAAAACCTAATTTAACCAATAATAAAATCATTTGGCACTTTAATTGACTTTCTTTTAGGGTCCGTTTCTTTACATGTAAAAGATTTTACGGTTTTACATTTTCTTGTCTTTTTTTAACAGAAAATAGTTTGGTCAACAAAAAATGATTTACAAGTCAACGTAAAATAAGTCAATTTTCTTGTAAAATGACTTATCTTTTTTAAAAGCGTAAGTCATTTTCCCAAAAAGAGCTTTAGGTAATTTTATTTTTATACAAAATTTAACTTAAATCAAGCTTAATATTATTATATTGATAATAGATTTTATTTTTACTTTTAAAAATATTTAAAATTATTAAAATTTTAATATAAAATATTATATTTTTTAATATTATTAAACATACATATTTAATTATTTATATTTGTTCATATAATAAATTATTAATATAATTTATCATTTTAATAAATTATTTAATATTTTAATTTTATTTTAATAATAAATTTTAAATAATATTCTTCACGTATTATTAGAAATATTCAATATTAATATTTTGATAATAAATATTTATTACAATTATAAATATATTAATAATAAATATTTTGTAGTATAAATGTTAAAATATATCATAAGTCTATGTACTCTTTACAAATTTGCAATTTAGTATCTATACTTTTGTTTTCAAGAATTTAATCCCTCTACTTTTCAAATTTGAAAATCAAGTCCAATTGTTGACATTGTTCAATTTTTTTTATCAATTTTGTTAATGTCACATTTTTAAATAAAAAACTCACTTGGTAGTCATGTAACTAAAAGATGACATTATAATGAACTTAAATTTAACAAAATATTTTTAATATATGCAAAAACAATATAAAATATAAATTTTTGATATAAAATAAACTCAATTAAATAATAAAAAAATAAGAAAATTTCTAATGTATGCTTATTTCATTGAAATTTTTTTTGTGAAATATTTATAAGAAATCTATCAAACAACAGAATTTATCCAAAAATCAGAAAATATTAACTTTTTCAGGAAATAAATCATTTTTCAAAAATCATTTTCTAAAAACTATTTTTAGTGAAACAAACATACTCGTAGATGTTAACTGTAGTAACTCATATTTAAACTCTGACCAAAGTAGCCAAAATTTACTCTTCTAGTACCCCTAACAAAAGGAAAAGAAAAATTGCAACCCTTATACATTTTTTTTTCACAAACTAAGAGTCTGATTTAAGAAATAAAGAATGAGTAGCCAACCATCTTTTGGTGACAAAAGTATTATTATAAAATAAAATACAGAATGAGTTGTTTTCTTCATATTTTTTTTTTTAAAGAAAAAGAGTTATTTTGAGATTCAAATTTATTCAACGTAGTCTCTATATAAACTAATGTTTCAAAGTGTCGAGTGATACTATACTGGTTGCACCATTGCATTTTTTCTGGAGTACTAAAAACAGCAACATAGGTCAAGTAAATAATTTTCACCATGGGAGTAAGGGCAAATGAGATCCTAAGCTGATGGATTCCCTAAATCAAACCAAGTTAATATTCCACCACAACACACACAAAAACCAGAGTTCAAGAAAGCAATAAATACATGAGAGAATGAACAATTCCCGCTATCATTCTTCCAGTCAGTTCAGTTTGTCTCTCCATCAACACGTCATTGAGTCAACCAAAACAGAAAACATTAAAACCAGTTCTGAAATTTGCTGTCGGGAAGCAATACTATTCAACAACGAAATCCATCTTTCATCAGTTTCCAAATTTAAGTATCATATCCTCCACAGATTATGCTCCTGAAAACAGATAACATTTGTTTGTTAAGACAAGGTAGTGAAAACATGTTGCTAGTTGGTGTTAGATTTCATATAAGGTGAATGACCATAGGAAACTTTTCCTCGATTTTGTTCCTATAGAAAGAGGAGATTATAAGGTGCTCCTATAGTTTCAGTTGCATTTCTCCTCTCATATTGTTTGAAGTTCATGTCTGACATATATCTGGACATTCTCTTCTTCTCGGACACATACCATACCCGACACATATTTAGAAACGAATACGAAGATATAATCCCAAAATTTATGTATACACGTATTAGATACGAACCCTCAAGTCCTAGTAATAACATAGCAGGTAACTGTATTATTTGTTACAATGGTACAAAACAACTCAATAATATGCACTATAACAGTAACACTAACAAACTAATGTTTCCAAATGACATGAATATGTCATAAGCAACCAAAAGTACCAAAAGAGAAGAAAGAAATGAACTACAACTTACGAGATGGAGCAGCCAGATCTCCGGCGCCGTTTCTTCCTCGTCACATCCTTCCTCCTTGGGGGCTGAAGAACAACCTTGATGGCAGTATCGAAAACGGCTTTGACATTCTAATCCAATATTGTATCCGTTAAAAACATGAAGGAAGCACATTACAAGCCACAATATCTATAAATGACATCAAATTACCTGCTGAGTCTTGGAGCTGCATTCGATATAAGCTGCTGCACCAATTTGTTTCCTCAGTTCCTCTCCCTGTGTAAGCATTATATCCAAATCATCAACTTGAGTTGCGATCGAATTGCAGTTATGGATCGTAACTGAAACCAGAAATTAGCTACCGAAACATTGCTGACAATAAAGTTGAAGTGAAGAAGAGCATACCTGAGCAGATGTTATAATATTAGACCCCATTTGATCAGCAAGATATGCTCTATCTTCCCGGAGATCTGATATATATATATATATATACACATACATACAGAAAGAACATAATTCAATGTCGTTAATGGAATTATTCCATTCAAGCAATAGTTGAGTGAAACATTAAATGAAATAGTTTCCTACCTAGCTTTGCTCCAACCAGGACAATGGGAACATTTGGTGCAAAACGACGTAGTTCTGGCATCCACTGTGAACAGAGAATTTTGGGATATTGGATTAGGAATGTTTTGTTCCAAGGAAGAAAGCAAAGCCAACAACCCTTTTGATTTTAATTGAAATTTATAAAAATTCCACCTTTTTTCAAACATGATGTAAAAGACCATTAAAAAAAATCTTTTTAAAGTTAAAAAGTTGAAGATGAGAAAAAACAAAAAAAAAGGTACCTTCTTGAGAACATTTTCATAGCTTGCTCTGCTAATTAATGAGAAAGCTAAGACAAATATGTCTGCACCTCGGTAACTCAATGGCCTTAATCTGCTATAATCCTCTTGACCTTTAAGATTAGATAAAAAAATGGATAAGTCAAATCAGAAATAAAACACCAAGAAAAACCCAGAAAAAAGAACTTTCAACCAATCATAGCAAGCAGCAAAAAAAAAAAAAAAAAAAAACCTTAAAATACCTGCAGTGTCCCATAAACCCAAATTAACAATGCTCCCATCTACAGCCACATTGGCACTGAAATTGTCAAACACTGTTGGTATATAATCCTAACAGAAAAAACCCAAAATAATGAAATAAGTTAAAAGTCTATCAATGCAATGAAAACAAGTAAAAAAAGAGTAAAGAAAGTGTTTAGAGGTGGTGACACTTACAGTGGGGAACTTGTTGCTGGTGTAACAAATGAGCATACACGTTTTTCCAACAGCTCCATCTCCAACTGTAACACATTTAATGAACTTTGAAGCACTCATCTTCTTAAACTTCCAACTACTTCTTCACCTAAGCAACAATATATGTGTGTGTGTAAGCAAGCTGGTTAAGATTAATAGAGTAGGAAATGTTGAAACAGAGAAAGGAAAGTGTGCTTTAGAAGATGAAATAGCTGTAGTTGTAGTTTCCCAAAGAGAAATATATATATTAAAAATGACAAAGGCTTATGAGAGAAGTAATCATCTCTGATACTGTAGTCAAAAGGGGGATGTGTTGCATTGCACTTTATTTATTTATCCATCATCCCTCTCAATATATTTCAAAAATGAATCCAACAGAAATTTTTTTTTGAAATGCAGAAATGGGTCCCCCCACCCCCACCCTACCTTTCTCTCTCAAACGGGCACCTCTTTCTCATTGTTGCTTTCCAGCTTTTGCTCTTTCACATTATTTATTACTACCAAGGAATAAACCCTCCTATAAATTGCACGTAAAAAGACAAACTTTTCCCAACATGTTTCAACTGCTCATTAACTGTTAAATTTGAATACAATAATTTTGGATAATATTATAATTATAATTATAATTATAATTAAAGTATAAATTACTGTTTATATAAAATTTTAATGAATATATTTATTATAAACTTTTTCCAAATTCATTATTGATTCATCTAATCTACTAATTCAAGTAAATAACATGAACAAAAACTGGTAACTTTTTGTATTCAATCTTTGACAATTATAATATGGATATTGGATTCTGTCTTTTAGGTAACAGCATCAGTGCTTCAAATAAAAAGACAGAAGAACAGTTATGGTAAATGGTTTCTTTAATACATCCGAATTTTAAACAGTTTTTTGAAATGAATGCGACCGTTGGATTCATTCAATTTTCTTACACCAACCTATGCTATGTCCTCTTGTCTTTTATCCTATTGTAAAGGACAGCATATAACCATAGCCATTTTTTTTTGGCGGGGCAATCCCCCCGTTCATCCCCACCATGCTTCTTTTCTGCTTGGCCCATATCTCTATTTTCTTTTTTCAGGTGACTTTTACTCGACCCTGTAATAAATAAACGTGGGTGTCAAATAATTTTTTCTTTTCAACTTTTCTTGAAAAAAAAAATGGACCACTTTTTTGGGGCTGTGACTGTGAATTTGTTCATGCATTTATGTTGGAAGGCAGAGTATAGTTGGGCGCCATTAATTGCTTAGGAAACTGATTTGGTCGTTGCTCTCCTCTGCTTTGAAGAGTTTTTCAGCTTCTTCACCTAATTTAGAATTATGGTCACAAATTGTATGTATAATTGAAGCTAAAAATGAATTATGATGGATTAATGAAACAAGATGTGAACCTGAAGAAAAAAGATGGGTTTTATGACAAAGAAAGAAATTAAACTTGAGTGCAGTAATAATGTGATGGATCAAACTTTGAGCCCTTTGCGACAGTCCACTTTTGTTATATGTATTTGGAAACTCTGGATTTTATGCTTTCTGTTATTGCTGCAGATGCAATTGAAGCTCATTTCTAGCTATCTTTTTCTAAATTATAAATGTTCGTTTGTTAGAAAAAGAAGTGAAAGTCTCATTCGAATCTTTTGGTTGATTTTTTCTTTCAGAAGAGAAAATGCCTTTTTGGGTTTTCTAAGAGAGGAAAATTTGGTGTGTTGGGGCCAATTTGGAGCTGTCTTAAACCAAACTTAATGTTTGATCATCATTAAAAATAGTGCCTTCCCAGGTTTTACCTGTAAAAAAAAAAAACTGTCCCTTGATTTGGGGTTACTCGACAAAGTTTGCAAATTCACTGCTTCATATCCTGTTTCTATGTTCATTCTCCAAATTCTACTGCAAAGTTGGATTTAGATTTATCCAACCCGGTTTCTTAAAAGGGTTAGTACTCATGCATATAGTAAGAGCATATATCACATCCGCACACATCGAAAATTTACCACTTGTTACTTAAAAATTGAAATCCCAGTAAATCATCAAAATCAATCATGAAAATCATAACATTATTAAAATTTAAATCTCACTACTCAAATAATAGTTTACTTCAAAATCTATTAGAATCCTAAGATCAAGTTATCGACTTTATATTCGTATAATATATCTAATGATAATTATATTTAATATTTTAAATAATTTATATGGTATCAATTCTATGCGACATTCATGTGTTCATTTATCATTTTGCGTATTATATTTATAGATCCAAATCCAATCTCACAGCATATATAGGCATAGAGCTCAGTATTCTAGAGGATTAGATTTTTCATGGATTGCCTCGGAATGCTGATTTTTCACCTTCTTTACTCTTAAATGACCAAATCTATTATCTTTAATTTGGGTGAGTATTTAGTATATTAATAGTGTATTTTTATTATTATTATTTTATAACAGATTTAAAATTTTAATGTTTATATATATATATATTTATAAAAAATTTGTTAACTATCTGATCTTAGTTATGGAATCTAAAAATTTTGTTAGTAGTGTACAAAACAATTTTTCATACTTTATTTTAGAATATTATATATTTACTTTAGGGTTAGTATTTAGTATACTGGTAATATATATTTTTATTTCACAAGCAAGCTCAAATAATTGTCACGTGCCCCACACTTGTCACGTGAGGTTTTATCATATCTACTCTTTTTTTATACAATGCCTAAAACTATTCATAGTTAATCTCCAACCCTTAAATAGGAGGTTAATGTGCTTCAACACACTCAAACCCACATCCTCCTATACTGATAACAATGACTATACCAATCAAACTACGACCCAATCAATTACTAAAAATTAAAAAATGTGAAACTTCATACAAATAATTGAAATGGAGCAAAACTTATTCATATGATTTAACAATAAATTTGAATTATGATATGTTTAGTAATTAGTAGGTACATTAAATTGAGTGTAATGGATCATTTAAATTATACACTACATTTCTTGGAAAGTAAGAAATAAAGTAATTAGGTGGATAATTAAAAAATAATTATAATCAATTCAATTATTTTATAACTTTTCAAACATATAAATACATTATTTAAGTTTAAAAAAGTTATTTTTATACACTAATAATAGTAATTTAATCTTAAGACATATTTTATTTTTTAAATCTAATTATATGCTATTTTATTAATTTTATTCAAATAATCTTAAAATTTTATTGATGAAAAATAATTTTTTATACATTTTAACTTACTAAATAATAACTAAATTGTATAGTATTTATTATAAATTATTTATATTAATTTTAACTAAATTATAATATATATTATTAATTATTTATACATGATCAATGACCAATTGATGATGAAAAAGAATATATATTTATGTTAGACAGAGAATAATTCAACATATATAAAATGTTAGAGTAATTAGATAAAATTGCATAAAATTTTTATTTTTCTTGATAATTCTATTAATAGTCATATTGTAAAATACTTTCTTGAACTAACATGTTATATTTAATAATTTGATTTTAAATTTTGTTACTTGTTTAGAGAATGTTTTCTCAAGCATTATTATTAATTTTTATAATAATTAATAATTGTCATGCACCTAACTGATGAATTAATTTTAATTTTCTGTCTGAACGTGTAATTGAGCTTCTATTTGAGACAGATGTGCTTAAATGCCGAAAACTGTATCGATATTTAAACAAAAATCGATACCTTTTATAATAAGTATCAATACCTTTGTATTTTTATACTTATACCAATAATCCCTTGAATAAAAAAAAGAAACATACAAGCTCAAACTCAAATCTTAATTATTACAATAAGATTGATAGTTAAAACTCAATTAGTGTAGAAGTTCTTGATCACATTTTTTTTTTTTTCTGATCATGTTTTAAACGACAATGATATAGTAAATTAAACCTTGAAATAGGATGGAACCCAACAGCCAGCAAATTATGGCAACTTCAATCTGTCATCAGGCTAGTTGCATTTTCACGTTTCAGGTGAACAGTTTTTGGATAAGAATAATACTACCGTATCAAGTAAATGGTCACTCCTCGACATAGTTCCTCCTTTTTACACATTGGTCCAACTTGCTCCTACTCTTTACAGTACTTCCCATCCAGGAGAACCATCAAACAGTTTGAATCATATACAGCAGCTGCCAAATTGATCATAGTTTTTGCATCATCATTTCCTCTCACCATGTCAATCATAGGATCACATACCATCCATTCTCATCATGCCACACAATGAAAGAAACTGACTTAATTGTGCCATATTTTGTCACGAAAACATTTAGATGTTGTGATTGGACTCAGAAGGTTCAAATCAAGGTATAAACAGTCAATATGATATTATAGTGATACGGCGTATGTGGTATGATACTAACAGATTGAATCAGTGAAGGCATAAAAGTTCAGATTTGTCTGAAACCATATAAAGGTTGGTTACTTTCTATAAATGCACAACAATGAAATCTAAGCTAAAACTAAAGGACAAAAAAGGCACAAAAACATATACAGAACTAAAAAACCTTTTTCGAAGCCTATACTGAACAATTGTACAAGTATCACAAATGACATATTATTATTATTATAAGTTCATCAATCAAGAGTATATTTATACCTTGGTTACTCCATTGTTGCATTGATCTTTTAACCTTTAGGGTAGTCTCACCCATCAGAATCCTATATGGCAACAAGGTTAGGTGATTGATTTTCTATGCCGCCACTGTTACTTGGGGAAAGCTGGCAAATCAGCACTGAGAACAATAATAAATCCTGCTGGCAATCTGAGGACCATGTTTAATCAGGCCTAGTCTTGAAGATAAAACTACAACGTAATATAACCATAGAAGCTGTTCCAACCAAAGGATAATACCAGTTGAAGCAGTTCCAGCAGAAACCCCTAGCTTACGGTCGTCAAGATTGGGAAAATAATTGGGGCACAGTCAAGCAACAAGGCTCAGTGCCAGCAGCTATTCTACAGTAAATAACTATAACAGGCCCAGCTAGTTTGGTTCTGAAGACATGCAACTTTTTTATATTTTGTTAGGTGTTAAGCATCAGCTGTTAAAATAGACCCTAAAAAGGTACAAAATGTCAAAAACACGTTGCAACATGTATAACATAGATGATTAAGAGAATGACAGTGCTTGGAAGAATTATCAGTTAATAAACACAAGCAAGGTAATCAAATCATTATCAAGGTATTAAAGCTAATACAGAAAATGGAAATCAAGTAATTAACATTTCAAATTCAGTGGGACCAATACCGTTACTGATATCTGAAGTAACATGGTAAAGTGAAAACTTAGTCTGGAAATATAGCTCCACAATTATAGTTGGTAATTTTCAACCAGGGCTTTTCGCTTTCCCGATAATGTATGTCAGATCGCATGTAATAATTATCTCCAACAAATTGATGATAGAGAAAGCTGCATTACCTTATAGTAGCTCCTAATCACATTATTAAGACTTTTGAGGCGGATTGATTCCTTCAGAGTATTGCCAATAAAGGTAAAATTCTAAACATAAACCTGTATATCTTCTTCCACCAAATAGTAACAAGTGAGGCAAATTAGCAAATTAACTTCCGGAAAAAATGACTGATTGAACCTAGTGAAATTAGATAAACCTGATCCAAGTATGAAGGAACATGGAAAGGGCCAAAGAACAGGTAAGAAATGAAAATGGCTGAGCAAATGAACAACATGTTTGTCGCTAAGGAATTCAACATATTGATATAAATCAGGTGCAAGATCATAAATGCCTGAATGGTCACAATAGCAACATTCTCAATTGTCTCATTCTTCTTCTCTGGCCATTTTCTTAGATTCTCATAATCGTAATACATAAACTTGAAATGGTCATGGGATTATCCTTTTGCAAGTGAGATTAAATAGACATCCTGAAATTAATATGGAGTATATCAAGAAAAGCATGTTCTTCTCTAAGACTAGAAAAGGCAATGGCTCCAACAAAATTGCAACATTAAACTTATGAAGAACTTAATCAAAGAATAAAAAATGGTTAAAATAGATACTGCAAACTATACACCTGAATCAAAATTGAACTTCCCCAAAACAAGAATTCCTATAAAATTCAGAAACTCCTACCTTTCAGAGAAAGTGGTAATCAGAAGGAACAGTTAGATCGAAGTGCAAGGGCCAGGGTTCTGGAATTTCCATCAACTACATAAGCAATACCAGGCTTCAAGCTACATCTCTTACCCAGGTTAAGTTTCACATAGGATTCAACCTGAAAGTGGTCCCAATTTCTAGGACCTTCAACAACCCCCCCCAACACTCACACCCCAACCAAATACATCTTCAGAAGTATCAGACAAATTAACAGCCCATTGTAAAATTTTTGGATTTGTTTGTTTCATCTCAATCCAACCTCCAAGTCTTTGGTATTCATCAAGTTCAGACTCCAGCATTAGGGCAATAGATCCAGATTCGGGGGTGTTTGTGTCTGAAGGCATAAAAGCTGCCTCATTTCCTGTATCAACATCTTCAAGATATCTAGACGATCCAACCGGAAGCGCAAGGGCTCCAAGGCGGAAGTTACGACTAGCCAATTTAGGCCCTCGGCGAAGGCCTAAAAATGAGAGTTTCAATCTTATGGGAAGATGACAAACAACTTGTCCAAACGTACTGAAGCAATGTTCATTTCCCATTCCACAGAAGGATTGAGCCAGCGAAGCAATGATATTTGATCTTCTCACCGTCACCCCAATTGCACCTCCATTATGCTGACGCAACATAGGTGGTCCAAATGATAAATCAGTGAGGCCCTTTTCCTCCTAGACAACAAATAAAAACCATTTCAGGACAAGAACTAAAAGTTCATATCAATTATGGAAACTAACCAGGAATAAGAAGTGTAATTCATACAAACAAATGGAATGTACTCAACACTGCATCAAGAATACATGGTTTGTACAATTCAAACAAAACACTTCTCAACAAGTATAAAAAAAGTAACAGTGAGTTGGAAACCAGGAATAATGAGGGAATACCTGAAGAGAAGTGGCCGAGGTAACATTCAAATCTCTAAACTGAGCTCCAAATGGAATTGCGATAGCAGAAAACCAATCACCAGCACTTCCTTTATAGAACAACTTAGATAGCGTGAGTGGGGTTCCATAGACATCGCCATTACTATTTTCAATCCTTTTCTGATTAGCCATGAATTCAACCCCAAAGGTATCTTTGCCCCCAACAGTGGTTGCAAATCTAAACCTGGAATCAACCATAGTTCTGATTCCTGCCTGACCAACCCCGTCCCAATGTTCGTCGTCGACCTTGGACATTAACAATACAGCTGCGAGAAAATCAACTTCCCCTCTCAAAAGGGTATTCGATCCTTCGAATGGATTCTCTTTGGATGTTTTGTAGAAGGAAAGTAAACGTTCGACTTTGTCTTGTCGCTCTCGGAGTTTCATGAGGTCTGAAAATGATTCTCGCTGCAACCGCTTCAAGATTTCAATCTTAAGAATATATATATATATATATATATATATATTAGAACCAATGCAAGAAAAATAGGGAGGAAGAAAGAACTATACAAAAAAAATAAAAAAAATAAAGAGGAGATTACAAATACCGGATTGCGGCGAGATGAGTAATCACGGCCTTTAACTAAGTCGTGAACGAACCCTTTTATTTTGTCCACTCCAGAAGCTATGGGATTCATTTTCTCCAACCTTTACTTACTCTTTTTTTCCCTTTTGTCTTTGAGCTTGGTTTTGGATGAAGGAATCGGTGGAAATGGGATTTTGATTCCGTATTTCAAAAGCGGGAGGGCCACTTTTGTTTGTGGGCTTTATTGCTGCGGTGGACTATTATTATTATTACAAATCCAATCACATCCAACTACACGTTTAGAATACGGATGTATGCTTAAAATAATATATAATAAACAATAAAATTTGTATAGTTTAAAAAAATAATAATTGTTTATTATATATTATTTTAAGCATTCATCCAAACTTGCATCTATATTCTAAACGTGTAGTTAGATGTGATTGGATTTGTAGTAATAATAATAACTCACCGCAGCAATGTTATATTATTTTTGTGTTAGTATCAAGTTAATTTATGATATTACCTCAATTAACATTATTATTAACATTAAAAATCCTATCACATATTTATACATGTGAAAATCGCAAATTTAAAAATAACATATAATAAATAATTAAACGTATAGTTTGAAACTAATTAATCATAATAACATATGAAATATGAACATTATTAAAGTAAAAAAATAGATTAAATTGTGAGTACAACGAAATTTACACACACAAGTACATAAGATAAACAATGCAAAATGTATTACAATTATTTATCATGATTTGTCTATGATTGTGAATTAGTATCGAGTTGACTTATGGCACCGACTCAGTTAAAAATATTATTAATAAATACAACTAATAGAGATAATAACTTGTGCATATTAAAACAAAAATGTATAAAATGTATCAAAAATAAGTTTTGGTTGAGTGGTAAATTTAAGGTTTTATTAATCCAATTGGAGTAGGTTTAAATCCTACCATATGCATATTTTAATTGGTTTTTGTAAAAATGAAAAGACTAAAATACTCTCAAATAGTTTAACTTATTTTAATTATGAATGGACATTTTTGTAATTTTTTAACAGAGTTGATGACCCGATTGAAGGTGACAACAACTCAGCAAAAAAACTTAATAGTATAGCTATACAACTAATAGAAATAATATGTGCATATTAAAATAAAAATGTATTAAAATGAAATTTTAGTTTAGTGGTAAATTTAAGGTTTTACTAATTCAATTGGTGTAGGTTCAAATCTTACCATATGTATATTTTAATTGGTTTTTGTTAAAAAAAAAAAACTAAGGTACCCTTAAATTGTATATTTTAATTACAAAAGGGCATTACTATAATTTCCTAACTAAGTTGGTGACTCGGTCAAGGGTGACACTAACTCAGTAAAACACTTAATAGATAGTATAGATATACAAATAATGAAGATAATAACTTAATCATATTAAAATGAAATTGTACAAATTACATCAAAATAAAGTTTTGCTTGAGTGGTAAATTTAAAGTTATACTAATACAAGTGTTGTGGGTTTAAATTTCACCATATACATATTTTAGTTGGTTTTTCTTAAAATGAAAAGACTAAAATACCTTCAAATAGTATAAGTTTTTTTTTTTAATTACAGAAGAATATTTTTTTAGTTTCCTAATTAAGTTGGCGTGTTACACCTCAAAATAAGGCCCCGAAGTTATGAGGGTATTTTAAGGATTTTAGCTTTAATGAGTTCGGGAATTTCATTAGCATGGTATTCGAAAATGTTTATGTCTATGGCATTTTGGAAATTAAATCAACTTTTGAAAAGATACTAAAACGGCTTTTAATTTTGAAATAAGGATTGATTTGTAAAAGGATCAAAATTCTGTGCGTTTATGAAACATTTTTACCAAATTTTAAAAATCAACCTAATAACTCCCCACTTGCAGCTTATTTTCACTAAAGTTTTCTCTTCATTTTGCTGTGTCGTTTCTTTCTCTCCTAAGCCTCTTTTAATCGATTTTTTATTTCCAAAATCTGATATTTTGATAATCATTTGTCTTTACTTTAGTATTTAATGTTATTTAGTCTTTAAAACAAAGTTTTTAGCCATTAAATTGCATGTTTTAAATAAAAAGCCAAAAATTGGGTCATTAATGGTAAATTTCGGGTAAAAATAAGTTTCAAAGTGTTTTTCATTTAGTTGTGACATGATTTGAAGGTTTCTAAATTTACATTGAAATTTCATTAAAGATTTCTAAGGATTTAGTGAATTTTTGTGAAATTGCCAAAAACATGTCAAAAATTTTGATACCATGAATTGAGTAGTTTTGCATAGTTTAAAGGTTAAGAATTAGTCGTAGGTGAATAAATAGATGAATGGAAGTGGTTTTAGCCAAAACGATTGAGTATAGACCGAGATATTTTGATATCAAGTTTGTTATGTTGAATATTTCAGTTACTTGAGAACTTGACTTATGTTTATGTTTTTGATTGCTTGAGTTGAGTCCTTAGCTAATTTTTGAATGTGTTGTTGTGTGATTTGTTGTGTTAAAGCTTCAGATTCATTAAGACCATCTATGAGTTAAGGAAAGACTAGTTTGGGCTTTAAATTTCGGCGAAAGCGTAATTGGTGAGTGTTTAGAATAGCTGCTTGTGGACATGATTCATTGTGTTAATGGGGAATTTAAAAATAGCCTAAACCCCTACTCTAAATTCCGAGTGTAAGCTTTCTCATACTCATGATTTTATATGTGAAAATGTGTTATGAATTTGTGGATTATAATGTGACATTGTGATATGTGTAATAAGCTTATGATGGCTATTGAGAAAGAGTTAATTGTGGGCATGATATACATGCTATATGACAGTGAAAACGTTATGCTTATAATGTGACTATGCAGAGATAAAGTGCAGTGAACAGTAAGTAAATGTGTGTGTGTTAATAACAGATATCTTGTTCTTGTGAACCTTAAGACCATTGGATATAGTTGGCATGCCATAGGATTGTGAGAACTCACCTATATGTGTTATGTGATTTGGGCTTTGAGGCCCTGGGACATGTTTGGTGTGATGGTAGCTCAAGTTCCAAACTATCTTTAAATGTGATGGTATAAATTGTGTTATATGTTGACAAGTGAATCAGATTACTATGTAGATGAATTAATGAATAATTCATGAATAACTCCAATATGATATTAAAGATGAGACGTTGTAATTGTGCTAAATGGATATTTCGATAATGCATGATGACTTGTTTGTATGATAGTTGTTCTAGGTATTCACTAAGCTCGCCAAGCTCACCCACTTCTTTTAAATCCATAGCAAATTAGTGGCGTTCCGGTGTGAGTGGTGTGGTTCCGAGGGGTGATCCAAGTAAGTCTTTTATGTTAATTCATAGGTGTTTATTTATCCGTTTATGTTTTGGGAAAATAAAGGCAATCTGGTAGAACTATTGCAAAAATGTTGCCATGATGTTTTGGTTATTTGCATAACTTAATTATTCTTAAGATTTATGGATACTGTTATTGTTATATCGCTTGGTTACTTAGACATTGTAACACCCTTAACCCGTATCCATTGTCGAAATAGGGTTATAGGAATGCTACAACAAGTTAATAGAAATAACAGGTAAAAATCATGATCATTACAATATAATTTCTTAAATACCACAAAGTAATTGATTTACAATAATAACTTACATTTATGAGGCTTAAATCGAGCTTACGGGACTAAAAAAATAATCTTAAAACTCTCAAGGACTAATTTGAAATAAGTTAGGAAAATTTGGGAAAATATAAAAATTTTCAAAAATAAGGAACACACGATCGTGTGGTCATGCCGTGTGGAATGCCCCAGATCGTGTGACTTTTAAAGTTAGGGCACACGACCGTGTCTCAATCCGTGTCTCTGCCCGTTTAACTCAATGACTTGATACACACGACCGTGTCGTCGGCCGTGTAACACATTTACTTAATACACATGGCTGTGTCTCAGACTGTGTGTAGCATACAGCCGTGTGGCAGTCCGTGTCCCTGGCTGTGTGCACCTAAATGAGCTTTAAACACCAAGTTTACCATTTCAAGATTTTTTGGACACTAAATAATCCATTTACCAGCCATTAGACCTATTCAAAATGCAATTAAACAAGCTCAAATCATGTTAATTCAACCATCTTAAGTGCCTAATCAATGTACCCTCAATGGTACCACAAGTATTCACACTTATACAACAATATAAATCATCAAGCAAAACATGCCAATTCACACAATTTAAACTTCTAACCAATATGCCTATCATAGACACCTCAATTCACAACAATTCAATATAACCTATTAGTCATAAATATGCTAAAAGTTTGTATCAAAGGCATCTTCTATCATTCATATATCACAATAAGTTATCAACTTGCACTTAGGCACACTTTATATATATTTACATACCAAAACAAAAGTAATGACATAGCAAGCCTATTACATGCCATATAATCCAAAATAAACGTTTAAAAACTACCTAAATCGGATGGATAGTGTAACTTGAGTGCTGATTCGATCGTCCAACCTTCAAAAGTATCTACAAGAAACATAAATTAACATAAGTAAGCTTATTGAAGCTTAGTAAGTTCGACGGACAGAAGAAATAAATCTTATCAAATCAAATATAACAATCAAATCAAATATGATTCAACAACACATGTTTCCTGCCATCCACAATTGCAAATTGGTGAATTGCATATTTCAATTCAAAGCTTAAATAATAATCTCCGGGAAAACATACATGCCCACAACGGAGTCAATTCAAGATGTCAAGTACATGTCATGCCATTCAAAGTCATTAAACAAATTATAATATAATAATTTACGACCTGATGAACAACTTATAAATACAAGTACATAAGTAATCCAACCGAAACATGCCAAATGCTCATGAAAGCTAATCCAACTGATAACACGCCTTGGCACTAAGTGCCTAGCTCGTAGGCTATACATCCGCCCCCATAACACGCTAGAACAAGATAATATAACACGAGGGCTCACAACAAATGTTGAACCTTAGTATACTCTAGAAAAATATATAGATCACACCACATCAATCTCCACTCCAATCCCCGCATAACACACAGTCATTTAGTTGTACTCTATCTCGCGTTCATCCGACCCAGGTATCAAAATTCAATAACATTTTCCCAAACAATTTTACATCATCAATAGAACAATTAATATCCACTATTTCATATCATATCATCATGCAATTCATATAGATATTAAATTACAAACCAAAAGAACTTACCTGGACTGAATTGTAATAGTTGCAGAAGTTTAGAGACTATTTCACAATTTTCGCTTTTCCACATAAATCAACAAGGTCTTGATCTAAAATGTAAAATTTCCCAATTATTATCTTATGTAAACTTTCCCAATTATTATCTTACATTTCATATTCTAATTTATTCTACAATTTATACCTTTTTATTTTTAAAATTTACACAATTACCCTTAACTTTTACAATTTAAGCAATTTAGTCCCTTAGCCCAAAAATCATCAAATTAAACATTTCTAAAAACTCAGCATACTAGCTAAATGTTCAAGGTTCCTAAATAGTCCACAAAACACCTTTTATTCACCAATTAACCATGTGATTTTAACATTTTAACAATTTAATCCTTTAATTAAAAACTAACTAAAGTCACTTTACAAAACAACCAAAAATCACAATCAAAGCTTCAAGCACATAATTATATCAAAGCTTCAAACACATAATTATCACAAAAAACAATCAAGATTCATCAATGACAACTTCTAAAATTTTTGACAAAAGTGTGAACAAGCCGTGTGCCTCACACGGTATTAGACACGCCCGTGTGTCTAGGTCGTGTCAAATCAAGGCATACATACTGACTTGCTCACATGGCCACAAGATACGCCTGTGTGCCTTGGCCGTGGTCGAATCTGACTTGGGCCACACGGCTAGCCACACGCCCATGTGCCTTAGCCGTGGCCAAGACTGACTTACAATTGTAAGGTACCCCAAGGGACACACGGCCGTGCAACATAGCCGTGTGTCGTACACGGATGAGACACACGCCCGTGTCTCTGCCCGTGTGGACAAAAATAGGCCATTTGAATAGCCAACTTGCCGCCTCAATTGTGTCAAAGCTACTAGCAATGAAACAAGCATATTTGTACACCAATTTCAGCCAATTTTAATACCAAAACATACATTATTCATGACTTTACATTATCAACAAATTCCAATCTCAATTCATCAATCAAATTATACCAAAACTTAAACTAAAGTCATACCTAAACATATGTTCAATACATCATTCAATCTCATGCTTAAACTTACCAAAACTTCTCAACATTGACCATTTCTTTTGGTCATTCAAAACATACCATATAATTTATATAACATTTCCAACCATAAGTTTAAACATAAGTTAGCCATATCACATGGCATAATATATATTACAAAACATAACCAAAGTACTTCTAGCCTATACATGCCATACTTCAATATAAACATTTACAAAAGATACCAAAATAAGGTTTGATAGTGTGGTGACGATCCTTGACGATCCTCGAACTCACAGTAGCTTTGATATCTATAAAACAATGCAAACACACACAAGTAAGCTTTCAAAAGCTTAGTAAGCCATATACAAATAAACTTATCAACATAAGCATATAAACATCCAGAATACATGTATTTTATGACCAAGAAACTAACATATATCACATGGTTCACCTATAATTCATATATTCTCAAAGATACATGTACTTACCTTTCATTCTCAACATAATATACAATTCAAACGTACCTGAATTGAATATGCATTTCACAAAGTCATTCATTTCTCGAAATTCCCGTTTAAACCATTCAGAAATATAAGGATACGCGGAAAGCTCGGAAAGCATATACAATGCCAACGTCCCAGACATGGTCTTACATGTAATCAAACATCGATGCCACAGTCCTAGACAAGGTCTTACATGAAATCAGATACGATACCGATGTCCTAGACATGGTCTTACACGTAAAATAAAAGTCGATGCCAACATCCCAGACGTGGTCTTACATGATGACACATATCAAAATCCTATGTCATGACATATGTATCCTAACTATTCCTAAGGTTCGTATAGGGCTTTTCGGACGTCGGAACTTTGTCGATACTTCTTCGGATGTCTCATTTTTCTCAACTCATATATTCATTCATCATTATAAAATAGCATATAATCGATAGTAACTCAATTCAAAACTCATTTATTTGTTTATAGACTTACCTCGCACGGATTCAGATGAATGAAATCGATTACTCGACAACTTTCGACTTTCCCCGATCTAACTCCGTATTCTTTAATTCTCGATCTATATAAATTAAAATTTAACTAATTCAATCAAAAATTCATTCAAAACTATCCACAAACACACATTTAGGGAATTTTGCAAACTAGCCTTCACATTTTTACATTTTGACACTTTAGTCCCTAATTCACAAAATCACAAAATACACAAAATTTTCTTGTACACAAGCATAGCCGAATATTAATAGCACTAATACAAGTCCACACATTTTATTTATTTCACATTTTAGCCCCTCAATTTACAAATTTCACAATTTAGCCCATTTTACTCAAAATCATAAAAAGTCCAAAGATAAAACATATAAACCCAACATCAAACTTTCATATTTCATCATATAACAACATAAAGCTCATGAATATATCCATGGCACATTTCAAATTCATCATGAAAATCAGAAATTGAAGCATGGGCTTAGTAAAACACAGAGCAACGATTATAAAAACGTAAAAATTATAAAAAAAAACCGAACGAAATCCATACCTTAATCAAGGAATTCAATGGCCGAACCCTAGGTAGTCTTTTTCTTTTATTTTCTTGTGATTTTCGGTTGAATAACATGAATAATGACTTATTTCCATACCTTATTTTAATTATAATTCATTTTATAATTAGTTTACCATTTTGCCCTTTGTTATAAAACTAATAAATCAATAAACACAAGGCCATTAGTGTCCATTAACCATGTAAATGGCATATTAACCACATAAGGACCTCTCAAATAATAAGCCAAATCAAATAGGCACTTTTAACAAACAACATGCAACTTTTATATTTTACGCGATTAGGTCCTTTTTCAAAATTAAGCACACAAACATTCAAATTTTCACACAAGACTTTCACACATGCTCATTCACATATCATAAACACGGAAAATAATATTTAAATATTTTTTTGACGCAGATATGTGGTCCCGAAACCACTATTCTGACTAGGGTCTAAACCGGACTGTTACATTCATATAGCGAGGCCGATGCCATATCCCAGATAGGTCTTACACTAGCTCTCATCTATCGGTGTCGATGCCATGTCCCAAACAGGCCTTACACTGACACTTAACAAGCTAAAGCCATGTCCTAGACAGGTCTTACACTAGCTTGTCCATCTTGAGGCTGATGCATGTCCCAGACATGTCTTATACTAGCTCTCGTCTCAACGCCGATGCTTGTCTGAGACATGTCTTACACTGACTTTAATATCTCGAGGCCGATGCATGTCCCTGACATGTCTTACACTAGCACACATATCACCCAATATTAAGGTACTAATATCCAAGTTTATTCCAAATGTTCAACGAAAGTCTCTACTATGTTAATTTCTCAACATGTATTTTCATACTCAAACTCAAAGAAGTTTATGCCATATCAATATAATTGTGCATCATAAAGAAATAGTTGCATTATTAACATACAACTTACCTCGAATTACAAAATATAGGTGACTAGTTGATTTTAGTCTACTTGCTTGGCTTTCCCCCGGTCTAGGTTCGAATTTTGTAATTTTTGATCTATAACGATAAAAATTTACATGTTTAATTATTTTATTGATCTAGGTATTCAACAATTCATAATTGGGCAAAATGACCATTTTGCCCCTAGACTTTCACAAAATGACCATTTTACCCTTAGACCTGAAAATAAATTTTTTATCAAATTTCCTTATTAGCCAAGCCTAACCGACCATTTATTACTCTTATGACAACCCTAAATTCTCAATATTTCACAACATTACTATCTATTTTACAACTCATGTAAAATGGTCCTTAGTTAGGGTTTTCATGAAAACTACTTCACAAAAGTTGTTTATTACACTACCATAACTCATTTTCTTCCATAAAATTTCAGAAAACAACATGAACACACTCATGGTAAAACCTTAGACTTTCAACCATTTTGCAAAATAGTCCCCTCATTTGAAAGCTCATGTTACAAGGGTTCTAAAAGTACAAAAATCATAAAGAAAACCATCAAGACCACTTACTTGTAGAGAGATTAAGTACCTAAAATTTTCAAGCTTCAAAACCCTCCTATGGCTGATATTTTCAGTCAAAAAGAAGATGGGAAAGGGATGATATCATCCTATGTTTATTTTATTTCTTTTTTTTGTCAAATAAGTCACCAACTTCACCTAACCTTTGAATAAGTTAAAATCCTTGTCTCATGGCCGGCCAAGCACTATAATAGGGTCTATTTAACCTTTAAACACCCTCAATTTAAGTTTCATGGCAATATAACACCCTTAGCTATCAAAATAGGACTTTTACACTTTATGCGATTTAGTCATTTTTCGCAATTAGGCTCACAAACGTTAAAATTAATTCACTAAAATTTTCATGCACCTTTATAAACATTCCATCACACATAAAATAATATTGAAAACAATTTCTCTGACCTCAGGTTAGTGGTTCCAAAACCACTGTTTTGACTAGGCCCAAAATCGACCTGTTACATATTGGGCCTCGAGGGTCTAATTAACGAACGTTCTGAATGATCCCAGTTAATGAATAGTAATTTACATAAATTATTTGTAAAATATTCTGGAAGTTCTGGTAATGCTCCAAAATCGTGTTTCGACGACAGATACAAGTTAGGGGTGTTATATTTAGTGGTATCAGAGCTACGATTTAGCCAATTCTTAGATTTGACGTAGCAAACACGAGTTTAGCTATACATGTCATTATATAAATTGTGATAGTGTGATGAATCCTAATCATTTTAAATGTGTCTTTCATATAGTAATGTCATCCAACCGAGCTAGAGCTGAATCCGAGGAAGCTGAGAGCAATACTTCAGCTTAAGTTTAAAGAGTTGCGTCAGTGTTTGGTAGTGAAAGGATCATGCTTGAGGGCCGAATTGAGGAGGCAAAATAGGCCTTCTTTCAAATGATGAATGAATGGTTTACACAGTACTTAAGAACAAACCCCGCTATACAACGACCTCCCCCACTTGCTCCTCAATTGGTTCTTGAGGTACCACAGGATGTTGAACCTGTTAGAATTGGTAAGCCTCCGATAGATAAAATTTGCAAGCATAGGGCAGAAGAATTTAGAGCTACCGCAGATGATGATCCAAAAAGGGCTGAGTTTTGGCTAGAAAATACTATCCGAGTTTTTGATGAATTATCCTGTACACCAGCCGAATGTCTAAAATGTGTAGTATCCCTACTGAAGGATACAACTTATCATTGGTGGAATACCATAACTTCAGTTGTACCGAGAGAGAACGTTACATGAGAATTCTTCCAGGCCGAATTCAGAAAGAAATATGTTAGTCAGAGATTCATGGATCAGAAAAAGAAAGAATTTTTAGAACTCAAACAGGGAAACATGATTGTATTCAAATGTGAACGAGAATTTGTTTGGCTCAGTAAATATGCCAGATAATAGGTTCTAACCGAGGCTGAGATGTGTAAACGCTTTGAAGAGGGTCTAACTAAAGATATCAAGTTATTAATCGGAATCTCAAAATAAAGGAATTTACGGTGTTAGCCGGTCGAGCACATAAAGCTGAGGAATTGAGTTAGGAAAAGAAACATGCTAAAAGAAAGGCTCGCGTTTCTAGAAAAAGAACTATGAGTAAGTCACAATCATTTGCTTCTAAGAAATTAAAGAAGTATTATGATTAGGAGACTACCTCTACAAGATATTCGGGAATAGAGCGAGACTCTCAACATTCTAACCTGAAGTCTTCATCTCCATCTGTGACCAGTATGGGCAGTGTTGGTAATCCGAAACCGAAATGTAAACATTGTAACAAATTTCATAATAGAGAATGTCGGTCTAGAAGCGAAGCTTGTTTTGGATGTGGTTCACTTGACCATTTTCTCAAAGATTATCCAGAAATAGGGGAAAAAGAGATAGAGCCAGCTCTAAAGCCTAGTAACCCTGTCTTGAGAGTTAGACCACCCTGTCATCCCGATAATGTTGATGGTAGTTAAGGTACTACTAAGGATACAATAGTTAGATCTGAGGCACGAGCACCTGCAAGGACATATGCTATTCGTGTTAGAGAAGATGCCTCTGTACTAGATGTCATTACTGGTACATTTTCTCTACTTGATATTGATATTACAGATTTGATTGATCCTGGTTCCACACATTCATACATAAGCACGAACTTAGTGTCTGTTAAAAATTTTCCTGTTGAATTCACTGAATTTGTGGTTAAAGTTTCAAACCCCCTTGGCCAGAGTGTTATAGTGGATAAAGTTAGAAAAAACTATCCATTGATGGTAAAAGGTCATTGTTTTTCGACTGACCTGAAGTTATTACCATTTGATGAATTTGATGTGATTTTGGGAATAGGTTGGTCAACCCTGTAATATCCCGAATTAGGGCCTAATCGGAATAGTGGTTTCGTGACCATAAATCCGAGATAGAAATAATTATTTTATAATTATTTTGAGGTTTATGATATGATTGCATGATTGTGTGAAAATTTCATGAAGAAATTCTATGCATAAAATGCTTAAGTTGAAATTAGGGACTAAATCGAATAAGTTGCAAAACTTGCATTCTAGAAGTTTTTAGTATGAAATTACTTTGGAATATTAATGAGGAGGACTTAAATAGCAATTTGACCAATTTTTAAAATTTTGGACAAAAATGGGCTTGTACATGAAAATTTTCAAAGAAAGGTATTATGGGTATTTTGGTCATTTGTATATTAAATGAAATAAAATGAGAAAAATAACACAAAATAGTCATCTTCTCCATATAGTTGCTGCCGAATTTTGCTCTCTCCATAGCTAGGGTTTCTTCAACTTTTAAGCCTTGATTGTAAGTGATTTCTATGCTCGTTTTTAATGTTCTTTACATTTTTGAAATCCCGATAGCTCGGTTTAACTTATGCTAGCAATAATTCAACCTAGGGTTCATATTTGGAAAAATACCCATAGGTGAAATTTGTGTATTTTGGTGTTTTATGCTAGAATATAAGGTTTTAAATTATGCTAGACAAGTTGTGCTACTTGGTTTTAAGTGAAAACGAGAAAAAGGGATTAATCGGTAAAAATACCTAATAGTTATAAGTACATGTTAGAATGAGAATTTGATGTTTCCATAGAAGGGAAAAATTATAAGCATGTCATAAAACATAATAAAATGGGATGAAGTTTAATTCTCGAGCCTAGGGGCAAAAATGTAATTTTGCAAAAGTTTAGGGGCAAAATGGTAATTTTTCCAAAGTTCGTATTTGGGCTGTTTTGATGAATGTATGTATTAAATAAGATTAATTTGGCATTATAGATCAAGAGAAATGAGATTCAAGTCGTGATCGAGGGAAAAACAAAGTTTACGAGGAATAGGCTTGATTGTTAATATTTTGTATCGAGGTAAGTTCATGTGTAAATGTAGTAACATAATTATCATTTTAAGTAATTTAATGTTATTTATGTGATATGATGATTAATATCATGAAATATTATGCTTTATGGTTATTATTGAATAATATGTAAATT
Source organism: Gossypium longicalyx (assembly GCA_025698465.1). NCBI lineage: Eukaryota > Viridiplantae > Streptophyta > Magnoliopsida > Malvales > Malvaceae > Gossypium > Gossypium longicalyx. The sequence goes on from CM047000.1 coordinate 13,897,111, forward strand.
ATGATTTGCTACCGAGTATCGGTTTCGATGTACCGTGGAAGACGACAAAGATGTGTAATCGAGGAAAAAGCCCGTTTGAACCTTGGGAATAGATTAGAATACAAGTGACATGTCACTAGGATGGTTGGGCATCCGAACTCGTTGAGTTGAGTCCGAGTTCACTTATGGATGCAAATGTCCGAACTCGTTGAGTTGAGTCCGAGTTCGTGAGATGTAACTAGGCATCCGAGCTCGTTGAGTTGAGCCCGAGTTCACTTATGGATGCGAACACCTGAGCTCGTTGAGTTGATTCCGAGTTCGCTTATGGGCGGGTTACATGGTAGCTTGGCTACATATGTGGCACTTACGTACAAACTTTCCGTGTATTCGAATTATATTCCGATGTGTTCAACGGGTGAATCTTAAGAGAATAAGCAGAATGCCTAAAACGAAGGTGACATGTTGGTAAGTATGGTAAATGAGAAAATTTGACAGGTATGATGAAATCGTAGCATGATATTAAATGCAAATGTAACATGAATGTCTTGGTGTTGTTTATGCAAATGATGTTTTTATGTGGAATTGCATGATTATGTTACTTACTATTTGCATGTGAACTTACTAAGCATTTATGCTTACTCCTTTCTTTACCTTCATTGTAGTTTTGATAAATCGGCTTGAGAATCGGGATAGGTCGAAGACTCGTTCACACTATCCGAAGGCCTAAATTGGTAAAATGGCTTGTGTATCTTGAAGGTGGCATGTATGGCAAAATACTCACTTTGTGTAAATGATCTTATGATATGATTATGCTTTGGCAAGAAAAGAGTTTTGTGAATGATTAGCCATTGGAATGGCCAATCTAAATCATATTTGATACCATGTATGTTTAAAATGCTATTTAGTCCATGAAAATTTATAGTAAAGTAAAATTTGCTATAAAATATAATATTGCTACAGCAATGACATGAATTTGAAAAATCACTAAAAATAGTAGAAATGGATTTAAATGATAAATAAGTTACAGAATAGAAGCTTAATGAGTCTATTTTCATATGGATGGAACAAAACAGGTATATGAATGATATTCTATGATATGTTTAAATTTTTGTGAAACAGGGCCAGAGCGATTTCTGGATCCCCTATTCTGACTTTGGAAATTCACCATAAATTGTATAAAAATAATTATAAGTCATGCTTTATATGTACAGGTTCCTTATAGAGTCTAATTTTAATAGAAACAAACGGCATAGTGATTGAAACTCTGTACAGGGACATATCTGATTCGTAATACACAGAGGTCAGAGCAGGTATACCCTGAAACAGGGGATACTTTAACTAAGAAACTATAATAATTGGCCCAACCAAAAATTCTAGAAAAAAATTAGTAAATAGATATATGAGACTAGTTTTAGGGAAAATTTACGGAATTGGATTTCGAGTTTCGAAACTCGAGATATGAATTTTTAAGTGACTGTGATGCAGTTAGCTAGCTTGTCTAGAAATTTTAAAAATAAATTGTTTAAGCTATTTAATTGATGAAATTAAGTTTAATAACACCTCGTGCTCGACTCCGGCGACGGTATCGGGTACGGGGCGTTACATTTGGTGGTATCAGAGCAGGTTTAGTCGGTTTTTGGACTAACGTGTTGTATGTACGGATTTTGCTATGCATGCCATATATATTGTGATAATGTGATGACTTCTGACCTTTTAAATGATTTTTTATAGTAAATGGATCCCGATCCAGCTGTGGCTGATGATGTAGAAAGTAATGCACCGGATCCGGCTGAAGGGGCGGTGCCAACTGAAAATCCACCTCCTACTGTTGGTCAAGGAGGAGGAGAAGGGGCTCGAGAAGCCTTTCTCCGGATGATGAGTGCACTGGTATATCGAGTTTGTTAAGATTTAACCCGAATGTACAACCTCCCCCCACCTCCCGATTCCTCAACCTGCACTCCCAATCCTCAAAGTGTGGATCGATGAAATTTCACAGAACTCCAGCTGATAGAATCTATAAGCAAAGGGTCAAGAATTCGGGGCAAATGTTGATGATGATGCCGAGAAAGCGAGTTTTGGCTTGAGAATTCTATTCGGGTATTTGATGAATTGTCTTGTACACGAGGAATGCTTGAAATGTGCTATATCATTGTTGAGGGCTTGACCTATCATTGGTGGAAGAGATTGATTTCAGTGGTAACGAAAGAGAAGGTGACTTGGGAATTCTTTCAAGAAGAATTTGGAAGAAATACATCGTGAAAGATTTGTTGATCAAAAGCGTAAAGAGTTTCTTGAGTTGAAGCGGGGAACATGTGATTCATCGAATACGAAAGGGAGTTCGTCAGGTTGAGTAAGTATGCTAGAGAATACATTCCTACAGAGGCTAAAATGTGCTGACGATTTGAAGACGAACTTAATGAAGATATTAAAGTATTTGTTAGGATTCTTGAATTAAAAGAAATGGTAGTACTTGTTGATCGAGCTTGCAAGGCTGAAGAACTACTTAAAGAGAAGAAAAAAGTAGAGGCTGAGACTAGAAGTTGGAAGAAAAGATCGACGAGCAGTTCATTTTCACAGCAATCTAGAAAATCTAGAAATATGAATCCTCGTTCTCAGGTTTTGGCCGGACAATCATATGAAAATTCTAAGAAGCAAAATGTGGGTCTTAAATCTCAGACTACTTCTGCAGCTAGTGTTGGAAATACAAGATTTGTTAAACCCGAGTGCTAGCGGTGTGGTTGGAATCATTTTGGCCCATGTAGAGCGAATAAATGTTTTTGGTGTGGTTCTCCGGACCATTTTGTTAGAGACTGCCCAGAGAGAGTTGAGAAAGAAAAATTTCAGAGTGTAAAAGCTAGTGGTGCAGACTCGAGGGGAAGATATTCGAGAAAAGCTGAAAATGAAGCAAGCAGCAAGAATGTAGTCAGAGATTCAGCAGTTAAACCTGAAGCAAGAGCTCCAGCTAGAACTTATGCCATAAAGGCACGTGATGATGCTTCATCACCTGATGTGATTACTGGTATATTTTCTCTTTATGATGTTAATGTTACTGCTTTGATTGATCCCGGTTCTACTCATTCATATGTGTGCATGAAACTGGTGTCTAGTATGAATATACCTATTGAGAACACAGAATTTATGATTAGAGTGTCGAATCCATTAGGCAAATGTGTGATAGTTAATAAAGTATGCAAGAAATGCCCTTTAATGATTCGGGGTCATTACTTTCCGGCCGATTTGATGTTGTTGCCGTTTGATGAATTTGATGTTATTTTGGGTATGGATTGGTTGACATTGCATGATGCTATAGTAAATTGCAAAGAAAAGGTTATAGAATTAAAGTGTGAAAGTGGTGAAATTCTATGGGTTGAACCAGGCAAATCAGAGGCACTATCAAGTGTGATTTCTTTGATGTCGGCTCAGAGATATTTGAGGAAGGGTTATGAAGCTTATTTGGCGCATGTAATTAATACAAAAGAAATTGAAAAGAAAGTTGAATCAGTGCCGATTGTGTGTGAGTTCGCGGATATATTTCCAGAAGAATTGCCAGGTTTGCCTCCAGTCAGGGAAGTAGAATTTGATATTGATTTGATACCGGGAACAGCTCCGATCTCGATTGCTCCGTATAGAATGGCACCAGCAGAGTTGAAGGAATTAAAGTCACAATTGCAAGAATTGATTGACAAAGGCTTTGTGAGACCGAGTTTTTCACCTTGGGGTGCTCCCGTGTTATTTGTGAAAAAGAAGGATGGTTCTATGAGATTGTGTATTGACTATCAGCAATTAAACAAGGTGACAATCAAGAACAAGTATCCGTTGCTGAGAATTGATGATTTGTTTGATCAGCTAAAAGGAGCAACATGGTTTTCAAAGATTGACTTGAGATCTGGGTACTACCAGCTGCGAGTAAAAGAGTCGGATGTGCCTAAAACTGCTTTTAGAACAAGGTACGGTCATTATGAATTTTTGGTCATGCCATTCGGATTAAAAAAATGCTCCTGCTGTGTTTATGAATTTGATGAATCGTATATTTCGGCTGTACTTGGACAAATTTGTTATGGTGTTTATTGATGATATCTTAATTTATTCAAAAGATGAGACAGAGCATGCTGAGCATTTGAGGATAGTTTTGCAAACTTTGAGAGATAAGCAGTTATATGCCAAGTTTAGTAAAAGTGAATTTTGGCTTTGGGAAGTTGGATTTTTGGGTCACATTGTTTCAGGTGATGGTATACGGGTTGATCCTAGTAAAATTTCAGCCATTGTTGATTGGAAACCACCGAAAAATGTAATTGAGGTTAGAAGTTTCTTGGGGCTAGCTGGGTATTATTGGCTGTTTGTAAATAGATTTTCTATAATTGCTGCTCCTATGACTAGATTACTCCGAAAGGATGTTAAGTTTGAGTGGACGGAAGAATGTCAATAGAGTTTTGAAGAATTGAAAAAGTTATTAACTGAAGCACCAGTGTTGGTACAACCCGAATCAGGTAAAGAATTTGTGGTGTATAGTGATGCTTCTCGAAATGGCTAGGATGTGTACTTATGCAAGAAGGAAAAGTGGTGGCTTATGCTTCGAGGCAGTTAAAATCTCACGAAAGAAATTATCCGACTCATGATTTGGAATTGGCTGCTATAGTATTTGCTTTGAAGATTTGGCGACATTATCTGTATGGTGAAAAATGACAAGTATATACCGACCACAAAAGTCTTAAGTACTTGATGTCACAAAAAGACTTGAATTTGAGACAGCGAAGATGGTTGGAGTTATTGAAAGATTACGAGCTTGTTATTGATTACCATCCGGGAAAAGCGAATGTGGTTGCCGATGCTTTGAGCAGAAAGTTGCTATTTGCTTTGAGAGCTATGAATACTCAGTTAATGGTATCAGATGATGGTTCGATTTTAGCAGAGTTAAAAGCAAGACCGATGTTTTTACAAGAGCTTTGTGAAGCTCAGAAAAGCGATGAAGATTTGCAAGCCAAGAGAAAACAGTGTGAAGCTGATACGGGGTCAGATTTCAGAATCGATTCTGATGGTTTCTTGATGTTTAAAACTGAATTTGTGTACCGAAAAATGATGAGTTGATTCAAAAGATTTTGCATGAAGCGCATAATGGTTGTTTGGCAGTTCACCCAGGCAGTACGAAAATGTATAATGATTTGAAGAAAATGTATTGGTGGAACATGAAAAGAGATATCTCCGAGTTTGTATCAAAGTGCTTAGTTTGTCAACAAGTGAATGCTGAACACCAAGTACCTTCGGGACTACTCCAGCCTATCATGGTTCCTGAATGGAAATGGGATCGGATTACTATGGATTTTGTATCAGGATTGCCATTAACTCTAGGGAAGAAAGATGCCATCTGGGTAATAGTTGACAGACTGACTAAATCGGCTCATTTTATTCCGGTACGTACGAATTATTCTCTTAATAAGTTGGCCGAATTGTATATCAGTGAGATTGTTAGACTTCACGGAATACCTTTGTCAATCATTTCGGATAGAGATCCGAGATTTACTTCGCGGATTTGGAAAAAATTGCAAGAGGTATTAGGTACAAAGTTAAATTTCAGCACTGCCTTTCATCCACAAACTGATGGATAATCAGAGAGAGTGATTCAGATTCTTGAAGACATGCCCAGATGTTGTGTATTGGAATTTCAAGGTAGTTGGGAAAGATACTTACAGTTGGTAGAATTTGCTTACAATAATAGTTATCAGACGAGTTTGAAAATGGCACCTTATGAAGCATTGTATTGTCATAAATGTCGGACACCATTGTATTGAACTGAACTCAAGGAAAATCAGATTTATGGAGTTGATCTAATAAAAGAAACCGAAGAAAAAGTGAAAGTGATTCGAGATTGTTTGAAAGTTGCTTCGGATAGACAGAAATCTTATACGGATTTGAAACGAAAGGAAATCAAGTTTCAAGTTGGTGATAAGGTATTTTTAAAAGTGTCTCCATGGAAGAAAGTTCTTAGATTTGGACTGCAGGGCAAGTTGAGTCCACGTTTTATTGGGCCGTATGAAATAATTGAAAGAGTTGGACCAGTAGCTTATCGATTAGCATTGCCATCTGAATTACAGAAGATGCATGATGTGTTCCACGTATCTATGCTACGTCGATATCGTTCGGATCCCTCACATATAATTTCACCGACAGAAATTGAGCTACGACCGGATATGACTTATGAAGAAGAACCGATTAAGATTTTAGCTCAAGAGGTCAAGCAACTAAGAAATAAAAGTGTCGCTCTTGTGAAAGTATTGTGGCAAAAGCACGGGGTAGAAGAGACTACATGGTAACCTAAGGAAACTATGAGAAATCAATACCCACACCTGTTATCGGTAAGATATTCGAGGACGAAAATCCTTAAAGGGGGGGAGAGTTGTAATATCCTGAATTAGGGCCTAATCAGAATAGTAGTTTCATGACCACAAATCTGAGATAGAAATAATTATTTTATAATTATTTTGAGGTTTATGATATGATTGCATGATTGTGTGAAAATTTCGTGAAGAAATTCTATGCATAAAGTGCTTAAGTTGAAATTAGGGACTAAATCGAATAAGTTGCAAAACTTGCATTCTAGAAGTTTTTAGTATGAAATTACTTTGGAATATTAATGAGGAGGAATTAAATAGAAATTTGACCAATTTCTAAAATTTTGGATAAAAATGGGCTTGTACATGAAAGTTTTCAAAGAAAGGTATTAAGGGTATTTTGGTCATTTGCATATTAAATGAAATAAAATGAGAAAAATAACACAAAATAGTCATCTTCTCCATATAGTTGCTGCCGAATTTTGCTCTCTCCATAGCTAGGGTTTCTTCAACTTTTAAGCCTTGATTGTAAGTGATTTCTATGCCCGTTTTTAATGTTCTTTACATTTTTGAAATCCCGATAGCTCGATTTAGCTTATGCTAGGAATAATTCAACCTAGGGTTCATATTTAGAAAAATACCCATAGGTGAAATTTGTGTATTTTGGTGTTTTATGATAGAATATGAGGTTTTAAATTATGCTAGACAACTTGTGCTACTCAGTTTTAAGTGAAAACGAGAAAAAAAGGGCTTAATCGGTAAAAATACCTAATAGTTATAAGTACATGTTAGAATGAGAATTTGATGTTGCCATAGAAGGGAAAAATGATCAGCATGTCATAAAACATAAGAAAATGGGATGAAGTTTAATTCCCGAGCCTAGGGGCAAAAATGTAATTTTGCAAAAGTTTAGGGGCAAAATGGTAATTTTTCCAAAGTTCGTATTTGGGCTGTTTTGATGAATGTATGTATTAAATAAGATTAATTTGGCATTATAGATCAAGAGAAACGAGATTCAAGTTGTGATCGAGGGAAAAACAAAGTTTACGAGGAATAGGCTTGATTGCTAATATTTTGTATTGAGGTAAGTTCATGTGTAAATGTAGTAACATAATTATCATTTTAAGTAATTTAATGTTATTTATGTGATATGATGATTAATATCATGAAATATTATGCTTTATGGTTATTATTGAATAATATGTAAATTATGATTTGCTACCGAGTATCGGTTTCGATGTACCGTGGAAGACGGCAAAGATGTGTAATCGAGGAAAAAGCCCGTTTGAACCTTGGGAATAGATTAGAATACAAGTGACATGACACTAGGATGGTTGGGCATCCGAACTCGTTGAGTTGAGTCCGAGTTCACTTATGGATGCAAATGTCTGAACTCGTTGAGTTGAGTCCGAGTTCGTGAGATGTAACTAGGCATCCGAGCTCGTTGAGTTGAGTCCGAGTTCACTTATGGGTGCAAACGCCCGAGCTCGTTGAGTTGAGTCCGAGTTCGCTTATGGGCGGGTTACATGGTAGCTTGGCTACATATGTGGCACTTACGTACAAACTTTCCGTGTATTCGAATTGTATTTCGATGTGTTCAACGGGTGAATCTTAAGAGAATAAAGAGAATACCTAAAACGAAGGTGACATGTTGGTAAGTGTGGTAAATCAAAAAATTTGATAGGTATGATGAAATCGTAGTATGATATTAAATGCAAATGTAACATGAATGTCTTGGTGTTGTTTATGCAAATGATGTTTTTATGTGGAATTGCATGATTATGTTACTTACTATTTGCATGTGAACTTACTAAGCATTTACGCTTACTCCTTTCTTTACCTTCGTTGTAGTTTTGACAAACCGACTTGAGAATCGGGATAGTTCGAAGACTCGTTCACACTATCCGAAGGCCTAAATTGGTAAAATGGCTTGTGTATCTTGAATGTGGCATTTATGGCAAAATACTCTCTTTGTGTAAATGATCTTATGATATAATTATACTTTGGCAAGAAAAGAGTTTTATGAATGATTAGCCATTGGAATGGCCAATCTAAATCATATTTGATACCATGTATGTTTAAAATGCTATTTAGTCTATGAAAATTTATAGTAAAGTAAAATTTGCTATAAAACAGAATATTGCTGCAGCAATGATGTGAATTTGAAAAATCACTAAAAATAGTAGAAATGGACTTAAATGATAAATAAGTTATAGAATTGAATCTTAATGAGTCTATTTTCATATGGATTGAACAAAACAGGTATATGAATGATATTCTATGAGATGTTTAAATTTTTGTGAAACAGGGCTAGAGCAATTTCTGGATCCCCTGTTCTGACTTTGGAAATTCACCATAAATTGTGTAAAAATAATTAGAAGTCATTATTTATATGTACAGGTTACTTATAGAGTCTAGTTTTAATAGAAACAAATAGAATAGTCATTGACACTCTGTATAGGGAGATATATGATTTGTAATACACAGAGGTCAGAGCAGTTGTACCCTGAAATAGGGGAGAATTTAACTAATAAACTGTACTGATTGGCCAGACCAAAAATTCTAGAAAAAAATTAGTAAATAGACATATGAGTCTAGTTTCAGGGAAAATTTACAGAATTGGATTTCGAGTTTTGGAACTCGAGATATGAATTTTTAAGTGACTGTGACGCAGTTAGCCAGCTTGTCTGGAAATTTTAAAAATAAATTGTTTAAGCTGTTTAATTGATGAAATTAAGTTTAGTAACACCTCGTGCTCGACTCTGGCGACGGTCTCGGGTACGGGGCGTTACAAACCCAAAATGATACAGTGGTGAATTGTAAGCAGAAATATATTGTATTGAAATGTGAGAGTGGTGAATTACTTCATGTTGAATCTGATAAACTGGATGGATTACCTAATGTGATTTCAGCAATATCAGGACAGAAATATGTCCGAAAGGGTTATGATTCTTACCTTGCATATGTGCGGGATACTAAAGTATCTGAGTCGTAGATTCAGTCAGTGCCAATTGTATGTGAATTTCCTGACTTATTCTCAGAAAAATTACTTGGTTTACCACCGGATAGACAAGTGGAATTCTCTATAGATCTTGTTCCGAGAACAACACCTATATCCATAGTACCTTACAGAATGACTCCTACTGAATTGAAAGAGCTGAAAGTACAGTTGCAAGAGTTGATTAATAGAGGTTTCGCTCGACCTAGTTTCCTACCTTGGGGTGCGCCGGTTCTATTCGTAAAAAAAAAAGATGGATCGTTGAGGCTGTGCATTGATTACAAAAAGCTCAACAAAGTTACAGTAAAGAACAAGTATCCTTTGCCTCGTATTGGTGACCTGTTTGACTAATTAAAAAGTACCATTGTATTTTCCAAGATTGATCTTCGTTTTGGTTACTATCAACTACGGGTAAAAGATTCAGATGTACCAAAAACAGCTTTTAGAACCCGGTATGAACACTATGAGTTTCTTGTGATGCCATTCGGTTTGAGAAATGCACCTGTGGTGTTTATGGATCTGATGAACAGAATTTTCAGCCCATATTTTGACAGGTTTGTGGTGGTATTTATAGTTGATATTTTGGTTTACTCCCGAGATGAGAATGAACATGCAGAACATTTGAGAATAGTGTTGCAAACTCTGATAGAGAAACAATTGTATGCCAAATTTAGTAAATGTGAATTTTGGCTCCGGGAAGTTAGTTTTCTTGGGTATATTGTATCTACTGAAGGTGTCAGAGTAGACCAGAATAAAATTTTAGCCATTGTTAATTGGAAGCAACCGAAGAATGTGTCTAAAGTCCGAAGTTTTCTGGGACTAGTTGGTTATTATCGGAGATTTGTAAAAAGTTTTTCAATGATAGCTCCTCCGATGACTCGTTTGTTATAGAAAGATGTAAAGTTTGAGTGGACTGAAAAATGCCAGTAGAGTTTTAATAGACTAAAGGCTTTATTGACAGAAGCGCCTGTGTTAGTCCAGCCTGGATCAGGTAAAGAATTTATAATTTACAGTGATGCATCATTGAATGGTTTAGGCTGTGTTTTGATGCAAGAATGTAAACTTGTAACCTATGCTTCATGACAACTAAAGCCAAATGAAAAGAACTAACCGACACAAGATCTTGAATTGATAGCCATAGTGTTTGCATTGAAAATCTGGCGGCATTACTTATTTGGTGAAAAATGTCACATATTCACTGATCACAAAAGTCTGAAATATTTGATGTTACAGAAAGATTTGAATTTGAGACAGAGCAGATGGCTTGAGTTATTAAAAGATTATGATTTGATTATCGATTATCATCTGATAAAAGCCAATATGGTGTGCTCTGAGCAGAAAATCCATCCTTACGGGCTATGAATACTCGATTGTCACCATCTGATGATGGTTCAATCATAGCTGAGTTAAAAGCTAGACCAACGTTTTTGCAATAGATTTCTGAAGCTCAGAAAAATGATAGTAAATTGCAAGCAAAATGAATACAAAGTATTGCATTTCATCCCCAGATAGATGGTCAATCTGAACAGGTAATACAGATCTTGGAAGATATGCTTCGATGTAATATAATTAAGTTTAAAGGTAATTTGGAAAAGTATTTGCGTTTAGTTGAATTTCCTTATAATAACAGTTATCAGTCTAGCATCAAAATGGCACCGTATGAAGCCTTATATGGTCACAAATGTAGAACTCCATTGTACTGGACAAAATTCAGTGAGAAAAAGTTACACGGAGTTGACTTGGTCCGTGAAACCAAGGAAAAATTGAAAGTAATTCGGGACAGTTTGAAAGTAGCCTCTGATCGTCAAAAGTCCTATGTTGATCTGAAATGAAAAGAAATAGAATTTCAAGTTGGTGACAAAGTATTCTTGAAAGTATCGCCTTGGAAGAAAGTTCTCCGGTTTGGTCGTAGAGGAAAACTAAGTCCACGGTTCATTGGACCATATGAGATTATAGAAAGAATTGGACCGGTTGCATATCGGTTAACTTTACCACCAAAACTTGATCGAATTTATAATGTTTTTTATGTGTCTATACTACAGCGGTATCGATCTGATCCTTCACATGTTATCTCTCTGACAGAGGTAGAGATTCAACCTGATATGACATATAGTCAAGAACTGATCAAAATCTTATCCTAGGGAACAAAAGAGTTAAGAAATAAAAAGGTAGCTTTAGTAAAAGTTCTTTGGCAACGACATGGTATTGAAGAAGCTACCTGAGAACTGGAGGATACTATAAAGAAGCAATACCCGAATCTTTTTACTGGTAAGATTTTCGAGGACGAAAATCCCTAAAAGGGGGAGAGTTGTAACATCCCATTTTTTAGTGAAATTGGAATAGTAGTTTCGGGGCTACAAATTCGACCCAAAAATAAAATTTATTTTTATTTTATTAGATGGTCCGTATTATGATATATATGTCGTGTAAAAATTTTGATATGAAAATTTTATCGATTAAGTATTTATTTACAAGAAGGACTAAATCGCATAAAATGCGAAAGTTGAATTCTAGTAGCTATAAAGATTAAATAGCTATGGAATTAAAAACTAGAGGTCCTTATATGGTAATTAGACCATTAAAAAAAGTATGTAGATTTTTGGTGACTCATCCATGGAAAAATTAGAAAAGAGTAAAAACTAAATTGGAATTGAAATAATTTAATTAATTAAAAGATGATAAAAAGAAATATCGTCTTTTTTTTCTCATCTTTTTCCCTAAAATTATATGGAAACCCTAAGAGAGAGAGAAGAAACTTTCAAGGCTTAATTGGGTAAGTTTTCTTGTCTCGTTTTTAGTAATTTTGATATTTTTAAAACTGAGATAGTCTAATCTATCTATTTGGGGGATTAATTTGAAAAGTTATCAACGTATGAAATTTGGGTCATGGATGAATATGCTGAAAATTAGAAATTTATGGTAGAAAATGAAAATTTGTTGATAGATAAACAACTTTTACAAAGTGATTTTTGATGAAAACATGATTTAAGGACTAAAATGTAAAGTTGTGAAATTTGATGAAGAATTCTGAATTTTTATGAATACATGTGTTGTAAATTTTGTAATGGGATTTTGGTTAAGCTTGGAATAGGGAGTAAATTGCACAAGTTTCATTTTCCGAGCCTAGGGATAAAATTGGAATTATGGAAAAGTTAGGGGTAAAATGGTAATTTCGCCTAGGATGTAAATTGAGTCCAAATAAATATGAAATATGTGAAATTGATTATTAAAGCTATTTATATAGATCCGGACAACACAAATTCGAGGTTAGACCAAGGAAAAGAAAATGTTTAGGATTAGTAGATTTTATACGCGAATAAGTGTCAAGGTAAGTTCGTGTAACTTAATCGAGCATGTAAATATGTTTAATTGAATGTTGTGTTTGTATGGAATGTGACTTATATTGATGTACATTATTTGAATGCTATAATGAAAAGTTGAATACATGCTTGAAATAGTGAAAAAGGGTTAAGTCCCGATTGAATATTCAATTTCGATGAATATATGTGCTTTCCCGAAACGAATATGGTCCTGCATTTGTTGCGAACGGGATTTAGCTCGAACGAGTAATCCTATTAACCTTGTTATAGAAATAATTTAGCTCGGACGGGTAATCCTAATATAATACCTCTCGAGTATATGTTACGATTAGGGTTTAGCTTGGACTAGTGATCCTAATTTAGCTCTTTTGAGCTTATGTTATATAAAGGATTTACCCTGGACTGGTAATCCTGTTATACGATATGTGGCTCGAGAGTGTGTTCCTTGATTAAGTGCCCTAATGGGTACCCTCGAATAAAAATTGACAAATTATTGAATCGTACACCCCAAGTGTACTATTTGAGTATCCATCGAAATTTCAGTGATTCAATAGGCATAAAAATCTTGACATGCCATGAGAATTATGAGATGAAATGATAATGTCTTGAAAGAGTATTGCATGATGAGCTCATCTATCCTTACTTGATATATATGTAAACTTTGTAACTAAAATGTTTGATTGGATGCATGTGTTTAGGCAATTTTGCCAAATGGATGGAAAACATGTTCTTGTATGCTTAAATTCGGGATTGGTAAGCTTAGTTTCCGTTATACGAACTTACTAAGCATGTAATGCTTACTCCATTTTATTTTTCCCCTATTTTATAGTGCTCAGAAGCTCGCGAAGGTTGGAGATCATTGGGGTATCGTCACACTATCATCTAGCTTATTTATGGTATACTTAGTAAAATCATTTTGGTATAATGACATGTATAGGACAACTTGACCATTAGTGGCTTGATAATGATGCTTGTAATCTAGCCATTGGAATGGCTAGTAATGGTTGTTTTGATATACTTGTAATGTCATGTTATGGTAGTTAAATATATATTAAGTAGTTGATCAAATTATGTCTAATATATGGATTGAATCAAGGTAAGATTATGAGCATGTATGCATGTAATGGTATGCCATGATGAATGATGGAAATTGCTTAACTTGAATGCTTAGAAATGGTTGGAATTGTTTGGTATGTTTTAGTGCAGGAAAATGGTAAATTTAGGTGACAAATGAAGCTAGAAAATGACTTTATTTTGTCCACACGGGTAGACACATAGGCATGTGTCTAGGCCGTGTAACATCGGCTTGTGATTAGGCTATGTGTCCCCTGCACCTTAATTTTGAAAAACATAATGCTCAGAATTGAGCACACGGGCAGAGACACGGGCGTGTGTCTCAACCGTGTGTGCTACACAGCCTAGGACACGGGCATGTGTCTTGGCTGTGTGAAACCTACACCTAATTTTGAAATGAATTAATTGACCACACGGCCGAGCACACGGGTGTGTGGTATGCTGTGTGCACAAGTTAGAGAGTTACACAGGGTCAAACACAGCCTGCAGCATGTGAGTGTCCCAGGATCACATGGGCGTGTCCCTTGGGCCACACGGGCATGTGAGTCTTACTCCTTGGAAAATTTTTGAAATGTCGCGAAAAATTCTTAGAGTTCCCGATTAAGTCTCGACTCGACTCTAATGCTCGTATTAGGCCCCGATGGTCTAATTAAAGGACTTCTCAATGATATCGGTTAATAAATAGTAATTTACATAAATTATTTGTAAAATGTTTTGAAAGTTCTGGTAATGCTCCGAAACTAGTTCCGACGACAGATACGGGTTAGGGGTGTTACATATAAGATGACAAGCAAATGTTTGTGGCATCCTGCTTCACCACTAGCAGCTCAACCGAGAGTTGGCTTATATATAGCAGCTGTACAAAACATAATTCTTGTGATCATGAACTCTTCAAATAGCTTCATCAGACTGTTGTCTGTAGAGTTAGAATTGGAAATGGGGCATATATCGCTGTGGAAGGCAAAAGAACGGTATGGATTGAAAGTCACACATGTTTGAAATTTATTTCTGATGTCTTATATGTACTTGAAATTAATCAGAACCTTTTGAGTGTTGCTCAGCTGTTGGAAAAAAGATATAAGGTGTTGTTTGTTTGAAAACAAAAACTGCATAATCAATGATAAAAAAATCAGAGACATGTTCAAAGTCCATATGAAAGACAAGCTTTGCCTTAGACTTGATGGAAGAAGAGCAGGTTGCTGTACACAAAAAAGAAAACAATAATTTGCTTTGGCACAAAAGGTTGGGGCATTTTCACCATGCCACTATACTTTTTATGAAGAAAAACAATCTTGCAGAAGACTTGCCTCAATTGGAGAAGGAGCTAGCTGCACGTGAAATTTGTCGGTACGGGAAACAAACAAGGCTTCCTTTTCCACAAAATATGAATTGGAGGGCTATTCAAAAATTACATTTGATACACACTGACGTAGGAGGGCCAATGAGAACACCATCATTGAACGATAGTAAGTACTACATTGCTTTCATTGATGATCACATAAGAATTTGTTGGATTTATTTCATGAAGTTGAAATATGAACTTGCTAACATTTTTTGGAAGTTTAAAACTTTCGTGAAAACTTAAAGTGGTTGTAACATGCAGGTGATTAGATCTGATAACAAAGCTGAATATACTACTAAAAAAATTAACAAATTTTATCAAGATGTAGACATCGAGCATCAGTTGACTGCACCCTACACTCCACAACAAAATAGCGTGGTTGAGAGAAAAAATAGAACAATTATGAAGATGGCAAGGTGCTTACTTCATGAAAAAGGGTTGTCGAATGAATTTTGGGTTAAGGTAGCAAACACATCAGTTTATCTACTCAATAGACTTCCAACCAAAGATTTTCATAAAAGAATTCCATTTGAAGCATGGTATGGCTACAAACTAGAATTTGTTAAGCTGAAAACCTTTGGTTGCTTGTGTTTTCTTACATTATTTACCAATGGATATTATATGATTTTATTGCAAAGCCAAATTGTTATTATATTTACCAATTTGTTAAGCTAAAAACCCGGTTGGGACGGACCGACCTAAATTCGAAGCGTTACATTAGCCACCCAAGTGACTTTCTGGCTAACGACCACCCAATACATACCCCGACCTTAATATTAGTTATTTATTAACGCAGAAGCAAATTATTTGCCAATTTAAAACTTTTCCTAGGTAATTTAACATAAAGGCATTTTTTTCATTTTACCACCTATGATAAAACTGACCCGATTTTAGATCTAAACAATTATCGATCTTCTTTTAGTCAAAATTATGCAAGCCTAAAATTTTTAGCTTAAATTGAGTTCGTTTGCTATGTCTAATTCAAGTTTTACTCTTATGGACTAAATTGTAACAGATATAAACTATCATGACCTATTTCGAGTTACAAATTAAGTGTGTTTCTATCGAATTTTACTCATTATGAAACTAATCCTAAAATTTTACCAAGTTTCCTTATCATCTAGAGCTCTAATTAGACTAATAAATTTTTAGGACTAAATTGTAACTTAAACAAATTAAAATTCCAATTTAAAAAGACAAAAATTTAAACCCCCCAAAACCCACACGGTCGTGTCCCATAGATTGTGTGTAATTAAATGACCGTGCTCGTGACGCGAAAAACTTTTAGGCAGATCACATACGCTCATGTGGAAATCCCACATGCCCGTGTGTGATAGCTATAGTTTCCACATTCCCGTGTAACTTACCCACACGCTTGTGTGCAATTCCTCACATGCCTGTGTGAAAACACTATACCTATTTTTGTGAAAAACTCTATTTAAAACCCGATTTTGCATATTTAAATGACCAATTTAACTCGATTTAACTACGATTAACTAACATACATATACACAAATTCAATTGAATTTATTGACATCAATTAAGCCCCAATTAAATAGAATTAAGCAATTAATTTCATGCACAGCAAACACAGAATAAATCAAACAAGTGGCGTACCTTAGTCACTAGTAAACCACTCTATGGAAGCTTCACTTAAACAATCGTTAATATAAATTTCATACTTCACACACTACGTTATCAATCACCATGTTATCAAGCAGCAATACACCGCAAATCATTCAATAATTAAACTCAAACATGCCTCAAAACTATTATAAAACCATCCAAAATAAATGTCTAATGTCCAAAGTCCAGTTACAACAAAAATCAAACTAATTTCCGAGAGTTCCACAATGCCCGATTACATTTTCTAAAATGTGTAATAAAGTCTCTACCAAGCCTAAATCTCTTGGAACTCTCTTGCTCGACTCCTCAACTCCTCAATCCCAACGATTATCTGCACGAATTGTGAGTGTGTAAACTTTAAAAAGCTCAGTGAATATTAACAAAAACTAATAGTAAATTAACATCCAATTCATACTCAATTCACAACCAATCATTTAGCAATTGTCAACCAAATAATTAAATATGTCAATTTAATTTCCATAAGCATTTTTAATACCAAAAATCAATTATTCATGGCTTTCAATCATCAATTAATATAGCAACAATAACACATAAATATATTGACATACACTTCTCATACATCGGATAAACGGATCTCCGAACTCCTACAAATATCAAATACAGTCCATCGAGTTGAGCGGGCCGAAGCATATGCTCCATTATAGCGCCTCAAATAACCCATTGAATGGAGACTCATGCTCAGCACTCCTTTATCTACACCAAACAAATAAGTCCACCTAGAGCCATATGCTTACAATGTCACAAATAAAGGTGAGTACCCACAAATCCTATGCCATGCCAACTATATCCAATAGATCCACCATGCATGTTGCCAATATATTCAATCAAACATAGCATATTAATCAATCATTATGGTGCTCAATTTAATGTGACAAGATGCTTATGTGTAACTTGTAACATAGCCATTTAACATCTAATTAAATCAAGCAATTCATTTGCCAATTTCCCATATTCAATTACCAATTGTAACACCAACATATCATGATAAAAAAATTTCAATACACATCCTTTAAATCATCCTTAAGATTAATCTAATTAAATAACACAACACCACCCAAAAGCTTACTTATCATTTTTTTCCAATAAAAATTCAATTTTTGCACATTTAGTAACAATCTTGCAAAATTAGTCATTCAACCATAATTAATTAATTGAAATCATTAATTAAGATACTAATTAAACATAATTGAGGGTCAATTTACCAAATCGCCCTTAGAAACACTCACCACACAATTTTATTCTACCATAACAAGTGATCAACAAAGGAATTCCAAGTTCAATTCCAGTTATCTCGATTATCTTCAAGATTCGGAGCTTCAACAGAAGTAAAGTAGACATTATCACATTTCCAATGCTATAATAAACACAAATTTAAATTAACTATACTAATCAAAATTCTCTCACAAAGATACCTTACCGGGTTTGTAACATCAAGTCGAAAACTCGATTCCTTATAGAATCGATCTCTCCAGCCCTCCTCATCACTTCCAAACATCAATACTAGACCAAAAACACATATACTAAGCATCAATTTCACATTTAAATCAATTTCACAAAAATTCGAAAAGTCGGTTTATGAAGATGATGAAATTCAGATTTCATCAAATTACCTCACAAATCATGTTTAATCTTGATAAATAAGACTAAAACCTTTTAATAGATCCATTTTGAGTTGAAACATCCATTGATTTTTGGATTTCCTCTCAAAATTCAAGATCCACCATTAAAGAACCATGTGCTCTTGAAAGAAGATGACATTGATAAAAATCCTTTAATTAACTCTCAAATAATGTAAAAATATTTTTAATCTTCATAAAAACAAGTTTAGGATTGGAGATTACCTTTTATTCGCTCTAAATTCGTTGATTGAAAATCTTAATTTAAAAAGCTTGAGAAATTTCAAAATATTTGTGGCTACTTTTGAGAAAAATTTCGGGTGAATTAAGAGAGTGTTTTTAGAAGAAAATTGGGTAGATCATTATCTGATGATAGATCTTTAAAACCATGCAAAGAAAACGAATTTTATAGCTATCTAATCTGATGTAAATAGTGTGAAAAATAGGCTAGATGCATTGTATTTAAAACTGAAACAACCCACCAAAAATTTAAAATTGAAAAATTTGCCTAATGGCCACTCCCACTCCCACATTTCCCTTACTTTAGCAATTGATCATTTCCCTCCAAAATTCTTAATTTTAAGATTTATTTTCCAAATAAAGACTCTAAATTTTCTCTTGTTTTACAATTAAATCCTATTTAATTAATATTTAAATTTAACTCAAATTTACCCCCAATGAAATTATTTTAAAATTCTTTTTCGACCCAAATTAATCATTCTCACTAATAATTATTTAATTACTGTAAAATTAATTTTTTAAAAGTATTTTTTTTCCAGATTATTGTTTAATCGATTTTAGATGAAATTAAGCTTCTAAATTACATTAAAAATTCCTAGAAACCCTATAAACTCCTAGTTTCACACTTGGAACCCGAAAAATATAACTGAAACTATTAGACACAGTTTAGGGATATTACAAAATTCAATCTGACACATGGACCAATTAGATTAGTGGGGCACGAATAGGAGCAAGCAGAAGGGGCAGAGGATTTCAGTTCACCTTATACACCATTGACTTCCTTGGTATCTCGAATCTGAAAGCTATTGCTTATCAATGGGTGAAACTATAATGATAAGCCATGAGAATAAGAATTTTCACATTGACAAGGTAAAATCCCAACCACTTGATGTTATTAGCATCATTGGTAATGTGGATTTTGCTCTTTGTAAAAGCCCTTTGCAGCTAAAGCAGTTTTAATGGGGGACATATAAAATTAAAATCATGGCTGAGGAATAGGTTCACACAACATAAACATTGTGTAAATAATCCAAAACTACAAAATACATCATCTATTTGTGTTCCACAATAGAACACAACAAAATAATGAACAGAAACATATGTCATCCCTATCAAGACAATAAAATCCTGGTTACATTTAAATATTATTAATTTCCTACTACCTAAAAATAAAATTGTAAAAGGTTCTTTCCATATTGCTAGTCATACTTTGAATTTCAAAATTATAGTACTTACTTATCTCTATTCTATGCAGAAATTGAAAAGGAAAATGAAAATGGATAGATATTACAAGTAGGTTAATGGTCCCTTATAGTAGAAAATTATTTAAGTAAAACTTCATTGTTCACATGCATTGGGCCACCACAGTTTGCATTGCGAGCCAAACTTGCAACAAATACAAAAAAAAGGTT
This sequence comes from Gossypium longicalyx, assembly GCA_025698465.1. Taxonomy (NCBI): domain Eukaryota; kingdom Viridiplantae; phylum Streptophyta; class Magnoliopsida; order Malvales; family Malvaceae; genus Gossypium; species Gossypium longicalyx. Next base: position 13,917,065 of record CM047000.1, read on the forward strand.
TTGCATAAAAAACTAGATAAAAGCCATATCTTAGTGCCACAATAAAGTCCCTAAAAGTATAGCACAAGAACTAGTTAAGTTAATATAAGAGAGATAAAAATCAAACATATAGCATGAATTGCCCATCAATTAACAAATAGAGAAATATAGTGCAAATAGACAGCCTTAGGACATATCAATTGTAAGAGCTGTAAGCACCAATAACCTTGGATTATCAGATCCAAAACTTGTACATTACTACATAAACACCATAAACAAAATCATAAGAATACCTTCAAATCAACAGCAACATTCCAAACAAGTTATCTGAAATATAATATACAACGTCAGATGCCTGTAAAAATATAGAACAAAACTAACAAAATAGTACAAGTTGTCTTACCTAAAAAGAAGAGATGTTGTACAAAGAGATGTCTCAAATATGAGCAGTAACTCCTTAAACCCATACGTATTGATAGCTTTACAATTGAGTGGAGGTACTTCTCATGTGCTAAAGTATATCATCAAGATCTTTGGCTACTTTCATTTCATTGGAAACATCGGACCATGACACCTCCAAGACTTCAAACATGATATATAGTATTGGAAGTTGGTATAAAAAATGATTCATCTCATCCCAAAGAACTTGGCATCACCCCAATGTTGAAAGCAATTCAAATTTACAACATGTTGCAGCTGTGCGTACACATGTGAAGTAAGACAGTAGGATTTATGGAAAAAAAATACTTCCAATACTAAAATCTACAATTTTTGAACTTGGATTTAACCAGTTGGTTAATGAAAAAGGTCTCAATACCAAAACCTACAATTTCTAACCCTATCCCCATACTGCAGTCTTTGTGTAACGCCCTGTACCCGAGACCGTTTACGGAGTCGAACACGAGGTGTTAACAGACTTAATTCATTACTTAAACAGCTCAAACAATTTAATTTTAGAAATTCCAGACAAGCTGGCTAACTGCATCACAGTTGCTTAAAAATTCATATCTTGAGTTCTGAAACTCAAAATCCAATTCCGTAAATTTTCCCTGAAACTAGAATCATATATCTATTTAATAATTTTTTTCTAGAATTTTTGGCTAGGCCAATTAGTACAGTTTATTAGTTAAAGTCTCCCCTATTTCAGGGTTCGACTGCTCTGACCTCTGTGTATTATGAATTAGATATCTTTCTGTACAGAATTTCAATGACTATGAAGCTTGTTTCTATTAAAACTAGACTCAATAAGAAATCTGTACATATAAATTATGACTTCTAATTATTTTTATACAATTTATGGTGAATTTTCAAAGTCAGAACAGGGGATCCAGAAATCGCTCTAGCCCTGTTTCACAAAAATTTAAACATCTCATAAAATATAACTCATATACCTGTTTCGTTTCTTCCATATGAAAATAGACTCATAATTATTAAATTCCATATTTTATTCATCATCTAATTATATCTCTACTATTTTTAATGATTTTTAAATTCACGTCACTATTGCTGTCTGAATCTATTTTATAGTAAATTTTACCTATTTCATGGTTTCCATGGATTAACTAGCAATTTGACATACATAACACCAAATATGATCATAATTAGCCATTCCAATGGCTAATCATTACCAAGCATTTTTATACTACTCAATAACCATATCATAAGACCATATATACAAAATGATTATAATGCTATACATGCCATACTCAAAATATATAAGCCCTTATGCCAAGATGGTATACGGATAGTGTGAGCGTGCCTCCGACCGTTCCCGATTTCCGAGCTGGCTTGTCAACACTACAAGAAATGAAAAGGAGGGAGTAAGCATTAATGCTTAGTAAGTTCACATGCAAATAGCAAGTAACATAACCATATAAGCAAACATAAAACATCATTTGCATAATCATCACCAAGACATTCATATCATATTTTCATTTATCATCTTACCATATTGTTGTTATATTGATTTTTCAACCCGAGGGTTAAGTACATACCTGTTCAAAGTATCCATTTCACAACAATTACCAATACGTCCCTTTCATCTTGAGTATTCCTCCATTTGAGTAGAACTTTACCCGTTGAACACTTCGGAATATAATTCGGATACATGGAAAGTTTGCACATAAGTGCCACATATGTAGCCAAGCTACTATGTAACCCGCCCATAAGCAAACTCGGACTCAACTCAACGAGCTCGGGCGTTTGCATCCATAAGTAAACTCGGACTCAACTCAACGAGCTCGGATGCCTAGTTACATCTCACGAACTCGGACTCAACTCAACGAGTTCGGACATTCGCATCCATAAGTGAACTCGGACTCAACTCAACGAGTTCGGATGCCCAAATATCCCAGTGACATGTCACTTGTATTCTAATCCATTCCTAAGGTTCAACGGGACCTTTTTCCCAATCATGTGTCTCAACCATCTTCTACGGAATACCGATACCAATACTCGGTAGTATTTCACATTTTCCAAGTATATCACATAATTTGACATATTATCAAACAATTATCACGAGTATAATATTTCATAATAATTATCATATCATTTAAATAACATAAAAACATTTAAAATAATAACTACGTTACCAACATTTACATATGAACTTACCTCGTATGCGAAAATGGCTACTTTTACCATTTCGTCCACAACTTGGTATTTTCCCCATTTTAGCCCGAATTTCAGTTTTCCTTGCTCTATCATTTAAAATATAGTCTAATTAGGACTCACATTATTCAAATTGACCCAAAATCATATTTTGAAAAAATTACAATTTTGTCCCTAAACTTTTGCATATTTACACTTTTGCCCCAAAGCTCGTAAATTAAACTTCAGCCTATTTTATTATGTTTTATGACATGCTGATCATTTTTTTCCTTCTATGGCAACATCAAATTCTCACTCTAACATGTACTTATGACTATTAGGTATTTTTACTGATTAAGCCCCTTTGCTCGTTTTCACTTAAAACCGAGTAGCACAAGTTGTCTAACATAATTTAAAACCTCATATTCTATCATAAAACACAAAAATACAAAAATTTCACCTATGGGTATTTTTCCAAATATAAATCCTAGGTTAAATTATTGCTAGCATAAGCTAAATCGAGCTACAGGGACTCCAAAAACGTAAAGAACTTGAAAAATGGGGCTAGAATGGACTTACAATCGAGCTTGGAAGCTTGAAAAACCCTAGCCATGGTTTCTCCTTGCTATATTCGGCCATGGGGTTGAAGATGAGCAAGATTGGCTTTTAATTTTGTATTTTAATTCATTTTACCCCTAAATGACCAAAATGCCCTTACTACTAAACTTTCCAAAAATTCCATCCATGTCCAATTTTTGTCCATAGACTTAGAAATTGGTAAAATTTCTATTTAAGACCTCCTAATTAATATTTCAAAACAATTTCATACTAGAAACTTCCAGAATGAAAGTTTTGCAAATTATTCGATTTAGTCCCTAACTTCAAATTAAGCATTTTATGCATAGAATTTCTTCACAAAAGTTTCACACAATCATGCAATCATATCATAAACATCAAAATAATTATAAAATAATTATTTCTATCTCGGATTTTATGGTCACAAAACCACTATTCCGACTAGGCCCAAAATCAGGATATTACACTTTGTAACTAAAAAAAATTCTATTTTTCTTTAAAATTCAAGAAAATTATGGGAAAAAAATTACTTAATATGAACTAGATTTCTCAATATTCTTCTGGGTCATTCTTATAACAATGATAATTGAAAAAAATTCTGAAAGGAAAGAGGAAAAACAGAACCAATAATACAAACATGGTTGAAATTACAAAATAAGAAGAGGAAGAGAAAAAAAGGGGAAATTCTAGAGGTTCTCACAAAGAAAAAAAGGCAGCTTTGGAGAGGCTTATTTCGTGAAATGAATCGGGTGAACGAGTCAAAGATGAATTGACGGTTCTCAACGACAGAATCGAGGGAGGCACCAATTGATGGAATCGATGGGTGAACAAATACAAGGTAAAATTTTCTCTGGAAATTTTTTTGCTATTACCTTAAATTGTTGAATAGGATATTCTTAGCCCCGTTCACTAAATGATGATTCCATAAATTAGACGAATATAAAAGGAATAGCTATTCGCCGAATAAAGAAAATGATGAACCAAACTATAGCTTCACTGCTCATCAAGAATAAGGAGGGAATGACTATTCCATTCCCCCCAACCAAACGTATTGTAGGATCCATGAATATATAGAATTGGATAAAATTCTTGTAGGTGGGAGATATGAACCTAGTCACATTTTTTACTATAATTTTTAACCTAAAGAAATATATATACGTGCATCATTGTTACTTACTGTTTATATATCTACATAAATTTTCAATTAATTCAGGGTTTGTAAAGAAAATAATCTTTAAAATATCAAAGAAGAAAAATATATAAGACTCTTGTTTTATACATTAAATTATGAAATTTATTGTAAACTGAAAAATATATAGGATTTTTCCTATATAATTCATCACCTTTTTACTTAAATTTGTTGTTAAAACCAAGTAATTGTTTAATAAGTTAATGAAATATATGAAAACATGAAATTGGGACATAGAAATTATTAAAATGTGATTTTATGCTTTATTATATAGTTTTCATGCAGAAAATGACTTCTTTTATATTAATTTGAGCATATTATATTTTGAAGTTATAAAGTGGCCATGCATGATTAAATTAAATAATAAAATATAAAGTTATATTCAATAATTTATTTTAATATATTATATTAATAAATTGGGTTTTAATTAATTAAGTAAATTTATTAATTAAAGTGGTTAAATTATATTCTTTGGTCCTCTAAATTATCTACTATTGTTGGACAAGTCTGAAAGCTTTATGTTGATTACAAAACCATCCAAATGGAGGACCAAGTCAACCCAAAATTCGGCTGCATGTGGATGTTCATAAATCAAATTTTGGTTTAATTACACAAGGTCCTTGAAGAGTTGAAGAAATCGGAGATTTACCCAGAGATTTGCAATTGACCGAGTCCTGATCCTGGTGATGTTGTGGCACTTAAATCAAGCAAAAATCAGCCACACTCCCACAAATCATGGCCGGCCACTCTTGGATGAAGTTTCAAATGATGGACACTCCTATTTTTAGCAAACTAGCTCCTTTACCTCACCTATGAATAAGACACCATTTCTCACTTATCCATGATCCCTCACTCATTCATCATTCTCTCCTCTCTCAACTCTCTTAGCTTTCTTTCCCCCTCACACCTATCATCATCTTTGAATAAGGATTTTTAGCAAATTAGCCTCTTAAAGAGCCCTTGGTTGACCACCTCGAAGAGCCATCAGCAAAGGAGCAAAGCGAAGGAACGAAAGAGCCTTCGTCAGTCAGAGTCTTGGGTGACAGCCACTTTGATTTGGGTTTAATCTTTCTTTTCTTTAACTTAATTTAGGAATGTTTGCTATGTGTTTACTGTTCTTTTTTACAACAATGATAGTTTAATTTTATTTAAGTTAGGATGATTGCCTTGATTAAATAACAATTATTTGATTCATGCTTATAATGTTTGTGCCTCAATCGATCATGTTTTCAATTAAAATCAAGTTTGTATTTCATTCATACGTGATTAAAATTTACCTGAATTAGCTGAGTGATCCTAACCAGGCGACAACTAATGGACACATAATTGAAATGTGCATGCTCAATTTAGATCCTAACCCAATTAAACGCAACAACCCTAACCAAACTCTGTTATCTGCATAGTTTTTAGATTTGTGTGATTAAACTATTTTAAACCTAACACGTCCCTGTTACCTCGCACGAATACTAAAAAACCCTTAATAAATAAGGATCAGTAAAATGCGTATTTACTAAGTAAAGGATTTCGAAAGGACCTAATGTGGTTTCCAAACTTATGAAAGATCGAGTTGCCATGAAATGTTTTTCCGAATATTGATAAGCATGTTGATAATAATTTGAGTTTAATTAAAGTAATTGTCCTAGCTTATTTATATTATAATTGTTGCTTATTGTGTTAATTCTGTTAAAATCTATTCCATTCATATAGTTGCATGTTAGGCTAAATCACATTAAGGATCACTGCATCTAGATTAATTTTACATAATTTTAATCAATACATCCAAATCAAATTGTGTTCTATTTACCAAGTTGTTAATAATATTTTTATAATTGAGTGATTTAGTATGAATACAATCCCTATGGAGACAATAACTCAATACTTACTTATTACTTCATAACGACTGTGTACACTTGCACAAACCCAAGCGTTACATTTATACAATTGTATATTCAGTTGTATGAATTATAAACTAGTTAATTCATACAACAGGATATACATAAACAAAGCAAAAAGTGTAGAAACAGCTAATAATACAATTAACGAAAGAAAAAGATAGATAATTATAAGCTTAAATCATCCAAAATCACCAGACTAGTTAAAGCTTAATTTAACACACAAACCATCTACAAATAGTTGGAAAGAAAGAACATTTATATAGCATCATGAGCAATCAGCCTTTCAACTTTGTAGAGTGACTACTCATGATGTTATATCTTTTGTTCCAATGGAAAGCTCTCATCACTACTTCTACATTTCTTTAATTTTGTTTAAATTCTACTAGCCTTTCCAAGGGTACTTCTATCGGAATCCCTCACAGCGCAGGGTCACTGCCGACTTGAAGTGTGCATGATATGACTACAAACCAGAACTTGTTAAGCTCAAAGCCTTTGGTTGCTTGTGTTTCTCTTATATTAATCAAGTTAAGAGAGATAAATTGGATAGGAAAGCAGATGTTGGAATTTTTGTAGGCTACAACTCATCTTTAAAGGCCTACAGAATCTACTTGTCAAACCACAACAAAGTCATAATCAGCAGAGATGTCCAATTCCATGAGTCAAATAGTTGGAGCTCAGATGCTGACAAAAATATTGAGCTTCATGAGGAAGATGATGACATAAATGATGAACTTGTTAGAGAAACCCGATCACTTTTTGCCATCTATCAAAGGTGTAATGTTGTTGTGGTAGAGCCTGCAGGGTATGAAGAAGCTGCAGTTGATAAAAAATGGATAGCTACAATGAATGAAGTGTTTAGTATGATTGAAAAGAATCAAACATGGGAATTGGTGGTCAGACCAAATCACAAGAAAGCTATAGGAGTGAAGTGGGTTTATAGAACCAAACTCAATCCTGATGGTTCAGTAAACTAGTACAAGGCAAGGTTGGTCGTCAAGGGGTATGCTCAAATTATCAATAGCTAATAACTCGATTTTCCATAGTAGAACAAAACACTTCAAAATAAAATTCTACTTTCTTTGTGATGTTCAGAAGGAAGGAGAAATGCAGTTGGTTTATTGTAGTGTAAAAAATCAATATGCTAACATTTTCACAAGGCAAAACTAGATTCGAATTTTGAAGGCAAAAGCTTCGAGTTTGCAGCTCCAACATCAAGGAGTGTTAACTTTTATGATTTTTGAAGTTGCATTAGTTATATTTTATCGTAGTCTTTAGGAAAATAAAATATCAGTCCTTATTTCTTGGCAAATAAAGTAGTAAAAAAAAAAAGATTAACTTGATTTATAGCATATTTTTTCTGCATTTTAATTTCAAAATCTTGTTGTATAAATAAATCGCTTGATTATTGAATAAAATTTATGATTTTGCAAGTTCTTTAAATGCTTTCTGCACTTTGTTAACAAAATAGAAGTAACTGATAGCTGCACAATTTTAAATGAAACAGAAGTGGATAAAATTCTTGAAGGTGGGAGATGTGAACCTGGTCAAAATTTTTACTACATCTTTAACCTAAAGAAAAATATATATACGTGCATTATTGTTACTTACTATCCATATATCTACATAAATTTTCAATAAATTCAGGGTTTGTAAAGAAAACAATCTTTAAAATAAAATCAAAGAAGAAAAATATGTAAGACCTTGTTTCATACATTAAACTATGAAATTTATACAAATGTATATTTAGTTGTATGAATTATAAACTGGTTAATTCATACAACAGGATACACATAAACAAAGCGAAAAGTGTAGAAACTGCTAATAATGCAAGTAACGAAAGAAAAATATAGATAATTATAAGCTTAAATTATTCAAAATCACTAGGCCAGTTAGAGCTTAATTTAACCCACAAACCATCTACAAATTGTTGAAAAGAAAGAACATTTATATATATAGCATCATGAGCAATCAGCCTTTCAACTTTGCAGAGTAACTGCTCATGATGTTATATCGTTCTTTCCCATGGAAAGCTCTCATCACTGCTTCTACATTTCTTTAGTTTTGTTTAAAGTCTGCTAGCCTTTCCGAGGGTTCTTCTATCGGAATCCCTCACAGCGCAGGAGCCCAGTAATCAGCACCGTTGTCGCTGCCGACTTGAAGTGTGCATGAAACAGGAACCAAACACAACCCTCTACTCCTAAGGTCCTTCTTTGGTTCTTCATCACATTCCTCCTATAATATATTACATGTGAAAAATGAATATTTATCATATACGTGAAATTAAAAAAAATGGAAATATTAAGAAATTATAGTATTAATTTTTGTTGTCAAGAAGAATTACCTGCTGATCGGGACCACCTTTCCTCTTCATGGAGTTTTCATTCAACAGCTACACAAATTCAAAAAAGTATATATTAGCATTTTAATTCATTTGTCAAACTAAAGCACATTTCATTGATTTTCCATTTGTTTTAGCTTAATTATTTAATTAAATGTAAACAAAAAATGATTTTAATGAAGAGTAAAGCTAAGCACGTTGTTCTTTTGAAACATTCTTTATTGTCTTTTTATTAAACAATAATACAGTAAAGGGATAGCTTTTTTCGAAATTCAAGTATTGCCCCACTAATGGATCCAATAAAGCTTATTACCTGACCAGGGTCTTCAGGAAATATACAAGTTCTCTCCCCTTGAACCTAAACAACAACATCATACCAATCATTAATCAATTAATTGCTCATAAACATATACATATACATATTCTCATGCATAGATAAATAGAAGAATATGAGAACCTAAACAAAAGATAAAATACATTTGTTCTTACAGGCTGTTGCTGCCTCATGTTTCCTGAACCATTGCCCAAGTCCGGTAAGCTGAGAGCCTATAGTCGAAGTGGGGTTGTAAGATAATGAATAATATTTAGGACTTCGATAACAAAATATTTTAAAATTTTTGTCTGAAGCCTAGACTTTAAACAGTGTGGTGTTAGTGTTATGATGGTTACTGATTGATTTCATGCTTGTTTGCAGGAAGAAAAAGAAAAAGAAATTGCCTCAATTTGACTCTGAAGGAATCTGATGTACCCAATAGCTTCTAACAAGACAGAGGCTGTGTCAGTCTGCAAAAAGATGTAAAACCATCACAAACCTCCAAAGTCATTTTTAATGTCTTTTTTAAAAAATAAAAATAAAAACCTTCTTTTATAGGTCTTCTCCATAAAGTCATAAAGATGTAAATCTTTGAACCTTCTTAAACTTCATTGATTAATGCTTAATTTACCTTCCCAAATGGAGACACAAGCTGGTGAAGTGCTGTAATTCTGTCCCCTAGTTTTTCCTTCCTCACCTGTTATGAATATAAATTAATTTATAAAATCAGAAGAAAAAAGTTCATGATTAATTAGTTAATTACTTTTCACATTCATACATACATATATATACATATTGATAGGGGGAGAGAGAGAGAGAGAGCAAGGCCAAAAGCATCATCAGCTGTGAAGAAATGGACAATCAGAGAAGGACAAACTTTTACTAGCCCACATATGAGAGTGTGTTTGTTTTCTGGTTTAAGGGTATCTTATATGAGTGTGCGTGCAATTTGTGTTTATGTGGTGAATATGACAGATATAGAAAGAGATCAGAAATGGAGGCTGAAAACTTAGGTCAATATTTTACTGGGTTTTCTTTTCTTCTTCCTTTTTTTTTATACATTACCTTGAAGGTGGATTGGGTTGCAGACGGTTGAACCCTAGCTTTCTTCCATGCCCCACCACTTGCACTGCTGTTACACTACCAAAACAAAAAAAAAAAAAAAGGAACGAGAAAGAAGAAACACCATATATTTGATATCACTTGAAATAGATCAGAAAACCCTAAATTAATGTGTGTGTAATTATAACTTTCTGTTTGAAATTTTCTTTCTTTGTTCCACTCACCTCAGAAGACCGTTCTGGGTGTGGCTGCCTTGCATCAGCTTTGTTGCCAGAAAATTCCAACATCTTACTACTGAAACTAGTTGCACCTGACTTGGGGGATAAAGCTGAAGAAGTAGCCATTATTTGATGAGACCAAGCTGGTTTATTTGCCTGATGATGAAAATCTTCATTTGCATGACCATACACATAACTATTTGGGTTTTCTTGCTTCACATCCACAGTAGAAATAGCATTTGAAGCTTGGTGTAATGATTGTTCTTCCCAGTTTTCCAACTTCTTGGGTTGAACTTGAAACTGGCCTGTGCCACCCTTTTCTTCTTCACCCATCAATCCACAACTACAAATAACGACATATAACACAAATTATTTTAATCAAGTGTGTATCTGTATGGTATAATATATACTTATATATGGACTGAATCAAAGTGATAAAGGGATAAGAGAGAGAGAGAGAGAGAGTTACAAGAGTAGTTGGCTCCATGACTGAGGAAGCTCCTGGTTATTATCATTCCAAAAGGAGGAAGAAGAAGAAGTGGGAGTGGGAGTGAATTGAGGGGATAAAGTAGTGGGAGAAGGAGGTAAGAAATGAGAAGGTGGTTGTAGATGAGTTGTCGGCGGTGGGCGCATGGTAGTGTTGATGTTCCACCAGTTAAGGTTTCCAGCCGTCATTTGCTGCAGTGGTGAGCTCTGCAACACTCCTCGGTTCATGGCGTCCTCCCTCACCAACAAACTATCAAAAGAACTAATAACGATGTTGGTGGTGGAGTGATGGCTTCAAAAACTTTATATTTAATTTCTTGTTTTCGTTTTTCTCTTTCCTTTATCGAATCAAAAACAAGTGATTGTAGAGAAAGTTTGAGATCTTTTCCGACACTAGCTTAAGTTGAAGGGGAAGAAAGAAGAAACCATCAACTCCTATTGATTCCGTTTAAGAGAATTTGAATCAAAACCTTAGTGTGTTTTTTTTTTTTTCCTTATTCCCTTTAATTCTTTATTGCTTTGCCTTTTTCTTTCTCTCTTTCTTTTATGTTTTCCTTTTCTGTTTCTTCCTATTTTTCCCTGCTTTTGCTTTATCTCAAAGTGGGACAGAAAAAGTGGTAGCAATTAATTAATTTCTAATTATTCATAAAAAAGGATAATTTAGAAGAATATAATTTTTTTAATTGGTCAACTTTTTTGAAATTTAAAATAATATTCGGCTTTTTAAGAGGGTGTATGAAAGCGCGCTCAACTAAACCCGTGTTTGGAATGGTTATTTTTCAACGGCCAAAATTTAAACGTTGCCAACCGTAAATTTTTTTAAGGAGCAACGGTTATTTTTTTCCCTATAAATATCAACTCATTTTTTATTCTTTTCACTCAAATTCAACTCTCTCCATTCTCTCTAAACTCTCAATTCTCTCAACTCTATCAATTTTATCAATTTTCTCAGGTTTTGTTCGAAATTTTCTAATACACTTGTTTAAAAATATTATAGTTTTATTTTATTATTTCGTATATTATTTATTTCGTATATTATTCATTTCGATTAAATTTTTCACAAATGGCAAGCTCTCTAATTCATTTCAACGATAATCACATTTCTGTCGCTCAATCAATAATGGTAAGGAAGAAAATTTTAATTTCCTTATTTTCAATTAAGTTAATTTTAAAGGTTTTAATTTTTAAAATATTTTATTTTGTCAATATAAATAGGCGGATGGTCGTGTTTTGGAGGGACTCATACATAATTTGTCAAAGTGTACAAACACTAAAATTTGTGGTTATTTGCAATATGCGGGATTTTTACATGCGTATCGTATGCTCATGGGTTGCAAATTGAATCCTACACTTATCAGTGTGTTAGTGGAAAAATGGAGACCCAAGACGCACACATTCTATCTTCTATGCGATGAGCGTACAATCACACTCGATGATGTAGCTTTACAATTCGATTTACCAGTGGATGGGCTAGTTGTTACAGGGCCAATGGTCGTTTCTGGTAAAGAGGACTTTTGCAAGGCATTTTAGGGGTAGGTGTCAAAAAGTTTCAAGGTAGCCGAATAGATATGAAATGGTTGGAAATAATTTCAAAGACCTTTCTCCAAACGCGACTAATGTCGCCAAAGAACAATACTCCTGAACATTCATCCTAAGGTTAATCGGGGGCATTCTAATGCCCGATAAATCTCAAATTTTGGTATACATAAGGTGGCTACTACACCTCGTCGACTTTAAATAATACAAACGACTGAGTTGGGGATCAACCATGTTGGCCATATTGTACAGGGAGTTGTGTCAGGCGACAGAACCAAATAAGATGTTAATCGATGGTTGTCTGCTCCTACTATACTCATGGGCATGATGGCAGCTACCATTTCTACGTCCCCGAGTAAACGACCCTTATACATTCCCATTGGTGATAAGGTAAAATTCATTCGATAATAATATATATTTAATATAGTAAATGTTGTTTATTTATTATATGTTTGAATTAACATATTATTTGAGTAGGTGGAACTATGGGTCGAGTTATATGGGACTACCAAAGCAGCTTGAAGATATCCGGCTGCTATTAGATCAACGCTCAAAAGTCAATGTTAGTTATTGATTTTTTCCAAACCTACAATAATTACAGAATGATTTGGAATTTAAAATTTTGTAGATAACAAAATTTATAATTGTGCACTACAGTTTGAATAGATGTTATACGCTAATCCGGATATCATAGAATGCGTCCTGCCTGAAATTTTTTGCCATTCAGATATGTGGGACGTGAATGTCTCATTGATAGTTTACGTGACAATAGAGATGCACGAATCAGATCGAGTGATGCGACAATTCGAGTAAAGACAAAAAATTCACTGCCACTGCAAGACATGGAAGCACTGCACAAGTTTGATTTGCGGGGGAAACCCAATGAAAATTTACAAGATTTCTATAATGAGCATATCTACAATTGGGATCGTAGGATGGGTTTCTTACCAATTCATGAACTTTTTTTCTCATTGGACATGGCGACTTGTTTGGAGTACATGCATTGGTTTAGAGTAGTCGACAAGCCATATCTACTGCCAGTGGAGGCAAAAAGTAGGCAACTTCGTTCGAAAAGGCAACGACGATTGCCCTAGCATTATAGGTTCGAAGCAAATGCCGCGACAGGTTCGTCATCATCTCCAACACAACAAATGCCACTGATGTCTGTACTACATCTGGGTTAGTTCCTTCCGTATATTCTTGTTTCTTTCACTAACATCATGTTTTTTTTCACAAGCACAACATTATGCACCACACTATGCACCATTGCAACATCTTGCATCTACACCTTCATCCCCAGCATATTACGCCCCAGTGCTGACATTGATGCCGACACTAATGTCATCATCAATGCCAATATCAATGCCCGCATCAATGCCAACATATCTAGGTTTTGCAACATCATATGATTATTTATTGATAGTGTCACAAACACTCACTGCGTTGTTGTTTTACCGAGGTGGCTCATCGTCGTAACCATATTCTCGTAGAATGAAGGACACACGATGGGAGGCTAGGATGACACTGTACTCAAGCACAGAAGAAGGGGATAGAGACGAAAAAGAAGACGAAGACGGTGGTAGAGATGAAGTTAAAGATGAGGGTCGAGATGAAGATGAGTACAAGGGTCAAGGTGAAGATGAAGACGATGATCACGACCAAGAGAAGGAGTTGACACCCAAACTTGTATGTAGAAATCCTACTTGTAAATGATATTTTTTTATATTTCTATTGCAACTCATAATTGTGTTTGTTAAGTTTTAATTTAAATTAGGCTTAATTTTCCATATATAATATTTTATGTGAAAAAAAAAGAATAAAATAAATAAAATAAAGAACACACAAATTTTACGTGGAAACCCTTTCGGGAAAAAAACCACGGGCAGAGGAGAAGAAAATTCACTATGTCGAAAAATTTGTATCAATACAAGAGGAATAGACTATGTCTATTTATAGGCTTGTAAAGCCATATTCTAGTAGGATTGAAACACCCTATCCTAATCAATATAAAATAGATGAAGTTTAATAAGGTTTAAAAAACCTTATTCTAAAATAAAATAAAAGAAATCTAGTTCTATATGGATTTTACTTTTATTTTATTTGCCATCATATTCTATAAGAATTTGGGTCACTTAATTCTAACAATCTCCACCTTGACACAAATTCTCAATGAACAAGTTCTTCATTGCGAACTTTCAATAAACAAGTTCTCCACCTCTTCCATAAAACCCCTTAAGGGTTTAACTCAACAATGAACACCAACCAAGTCTAAGCAATGCTCAAACTTGGTTTTAGGAAGTGACTTAGTCATCATATCTGCAGGATTTTCATGAGTACTAATTTTGCTCACAACAATATCACCACGAGCAATAATATCACGAACAAAATGATACCGAACATCAATGTGTTTTGTTCTCTCATGAAACATTTGATCTTTTGTAAGAAATATAGCACTGATCATTGTCACAAAATATCAGGTTGATTTGAAGGCCTTCATTGAGTTCACTAAATAGTCCCTTCAACCAAATAGCTTCTTTGCAAGCCTCGAATCGCCATGTACTCGGCTTTGGTGGTAGACAAAGCGATTGTAGTTTGCAAAATGGCTTTCCAACTAATTGCACAACCTCCGATTGTAAAGACGTAACTTTGTGAGAGATCTTCTTCTATCAAGGTCTCCAGCAAAATCAGCATCAACATACCCTATGACTCCATCTTTAGTTCTTCCAAAGCGTAAGCAAACATCGATGAGTGCCTCGTAAGTATCTTAAAATCCACCGAACTACTTTCCAATGTTCTTTTACCGGATTTGCCATGTATCCGCTAACTACACCGATCGCATATGATAAACCGGACGTGAACAAACCATAGCATACATGAGAGATCCCATTGCACTAGAGTATGGAACATGTGACATGTACTCAATCTCATCATCGATTGTGGAGACAAAATCGATGAAAGTCGAAATGAATGGTTTGCTAAAGGAGTACTAACAAAGCTTAGCACTCTGCATATTGAACTGCAAAGAACTTTCTCAATGTACCCCTTCCGACTTAGGTACAATTTACTTGATTTTTATCTCCGAGAATCTCCATACCAAGTATCTTCTTTGCTGGTCCTAAATCTTTCATCTCAAATTCTTTACTTAGTTAGGCTTTGACCTTTCTTATCTCTTCTTTATCTTTATCTTTGCTATCAACATGTCATTAACATAAAGAAGTAGATACACAAAAGAACCATCACTATTTTTCTTAAAGTAAACACAAATCATCAAAACTACTTCTTTTGAAATCATGAGAAGTCATAAAGGAATCAAACCTCTTGTACCATTGTCTTGGTGATTTGTTTCAAACCGTAAAGGGACTTTTTTTCAGCAAGCAAACATAGTTCTCTTTTTTGAAAGCTGTAAAACCTTACGGTTGTTGCATGTAAATATCCTCATCAAGCTCTCCATGCAAAAATACGCTTTTTACATCTAAGCGCTCAAGCTCCAAATCATGCATGGCCACAATACCAAGCAAAGCTCGAATCGAACTATGCTTAACAACTGGGAGAACACATCAGTGAAGTCCACTCTGGAATTTGATTGTAACCCTTTGCAACAAGCCTTGCTTTATATCCGGGTTCTTCAACTCCTGGAGTCCCTTCTTTCTTTTTAAATACCCATTTACAACGAAACGACCTTTTTACCTTTAGGAAGTTTCACAAGGTCCCATGTTCTATTTTTTGTGGAGTGATTCCATCTCTTCTTGCATAGCAAACATCCACTTTTCTCGAGCCTTCACAGTAAATCGCCTCGAGAATAATTAGATGGCTCTTGATTCGCATCTATATCTTCAGCCACATTCAAAGCATAAGCAACTAGATCACCTCAAGCATATTTCTTTGGAGGTTTAATTTCTCTTCTAGTTCTGTTTTTGGCGATAGAATATTGTGGTGAAGAAGCAACTCTATTCTCAATTTTTGTCTTGGCTTGAGGAGTTGACTCTGTATTAATCTGATGCTCTACTTGTTTTTGATTTTCTTTATTGGAAGAGTCTTTAAGAGATAAGTTAGGTAGCATAGCGGTTTCATCAAAAACAACATCTCTACTAATCACAACTTTTCTATTTTCAGGACACCATAACTTATACCCTTTTACACCAGCTTTATAACCAAGAAAAACACATTTAATGGATCTCGGTTCCAATTTTCCATTATCAACATGAGCATATGCGGGACACCCAAAGATCTTTAAATCGAGAATAATTAGCAGGATTACGGACCATACCTCTTGTGGAGTCTTTTTCTCAATGGCAGCGGATGGAGATCGGTTGATCAAAAAACATGCATGCGAGAAGCGCTTCGCCCAAAATGACTTGGTAAGTTGGCATTTGACAACATACATCGAACCTTCTCCATGATCGTTTCGTTCATTCGTTCGCAACGCCGTTTTGTTGTGGAGTATGACGAATCGTCGGTGTCTTATGATTCCTTCCGACTTGCACAATCTATTAAACTCATCGAGCGTAACTCTAAGCCATTTATGCATGCGGAGGTATTTTATCTGCTTTTTCCGTCTGTTTTTCAATCATAATTTTCCAAGACTTAAATGCGGAAAACACATCACTTTTCTCGCTCGGGAAGAACGCCCAAACTTTTCTCGGAAAAATCATCAATAAAGGTTAGCATATAATTAGCTCCACTCTCGGAAGGCACTCTAGATGGCCCCACAGTCGAATGAATATACTCCAATGTTCCCTTCGTGTTATGGATTCCTCTAGTGAATCGAACTCTCTTTTGTTTTCCAAAAACACAAAGTGCTGCTCAGAAATTCGGTTTGCAAATTCCTTGCTCATTAAGAAGTCCTCTTTTGCTCAATTCTCGCCATGCCATTCTCACTCATATGCCCTAGGCGCATATGCCAAAGTTTAGTAATATCATCATCGACAAGGACGAGGAAGCGATAATTTGCATCACCGATAATAGTAGAACCACGCAAAACATATAACTTGGCAATCTTTCTCTGTCCTTTCATCACAACAAGAGACCCTTTGGAAATCTTTAAAACCCCACTTTCTTTTTGTATATCTGCACCCTTTTGAATCAAGAGTACTCAACGAAATTAAATTTCTTTTCAATTACGGAACATGCCGTACATCACTAAGTGTTCGACAACTCCATCAAACATCTTAACTTTAATTGTTCCAACACTGCGATTTTACACGGAGTATTATTTCCCATCAAAACAACACCTTGAGATAATTGTTTCGTAAGTTGTAAACCAATCCCGATTGGGACTCATATGGAATGTGCAGCTGAATCAAGTATCCACTCCTCGCTTACTTTAGAATCATTGTGAAGCGACTAGAAGTTCACCATCGCTGTAGTCTTCTACAACATCGACTTCACCGAATTTTTCGGTTGTTTTCCCTTTGATTCATGACCTCCTTTTAATCTTATTTTGTAGCTTATAGCACTCAGATTTAATGTGCCCTTTCTTCTTGCGAAGTTACAAGTTTTACCTCTGTTTGAAGACTTGATCTACCCTTAGATTTACCACGAGGATTCCGTTCTGTGTCCTACCACGATCATCATCGCATTCCGATCTTGTCTCCCACGAACAATGAGACCCTCTCCCAGAGAGTCGGGTTTAACCACAAGATGCTTCATCTTATCATACGAGGTTAAAGAATCATAAACCTCATCAAGCTGTTAGAGACTCACGGCTATATAAAATCGTGTCTCTAAAGGTTGAATAAGACAGGCAACGAACAAAGTAGAATCAACCCTAGATCTTCCTTATCATCTTTGAACCTCCATGGCTTCCAAGTTTGAGAGAATTTCTTTAAACATTGTTAAGTGTTAGGTGTCTGACGCACCTTCCTCCAAACGATGAGCATAAAGACGTTTGCTTCATATGCAACTTGCTTGTTAGAGTTTTCGACATACATATTTGTTCTAGCCTCTTCCATAATGCGTGGCAGTTTTCTCTTTCATCACATCTTGCAAAATTTCGTTGGACAAATGCGGATGTAATTGTGTTAATGCCTTTCGATCCTTACGCTTTTTCTCTTCATCTGTTAATGTCGAAGGCATCTTATCTATCCCTAGCGGGGCATCCTCCGATCCATCGTGCAAGAAGCGCTTGCATCTTAATTTGCCACAACGCAAATCTAGTGTTGCGATCCAACAATGAATTTCATATTTCAAAGACGCCATTACCGTGATCGAGATGAATAACCGGAAGCTCACGATACCAATTTGTGAAAAAAAAAGAATAAAATAAATAAAATAAAGAACACACAAATTTTACGTGAAACCCTTCGGAAAAAACCCACAGGAGAGGAGAAGAAAATTCATTATGTCGAAAAATTTGTATCAATACAAGAGGAATAGACTATGTCTATTTATAGGCTTGTAAAGCCATATTCTAGTAGGATTGAAACACCCTATCCTAATCAATATAAAATAGATGAAGTTTAATAAGGTTTAAAAAACCTTATTCTAAAATAAAATAAAAGAAATCTAGTTCTATATGGATTTTACTTTTATTTTATTTTCCATCATATTCTATAAGAATTTGGGTCACTTAATTCTAACATTTTATATGAAATACTTGATGGTCTGAAAATCAGTGGTGTTGAAAAACGTTGTTTTGAGACCCCGTTTTCGTAAACCAGAGCCATAAACATTTTTATTCAATATTTACGGAGTTATATATTAGGCGAATTGAATCAAATTAGAGATTAACTAAGGTACAAAGACTAAATAGTAAAAATGATGAAAGTTCAATTACTAGATATATCTTAATTGGTACTAGAAGTAGCGGTTAAAGTAGAAAATTTTCAACTACATGGATGTTAGTAAATAGTAGAAAATACAAATGAAATACAACAAAAATGAATGAATAGATTTTGTACAAAAAAAGCATTGTAATAAATTTTTGTACAAAAAAAATATGTTAATGGCGTTAGAGCCTCAATGTATCCCTCAGTACAGAACATGTTGTATTTGTATGCCCTGGGTTTCTAAAATAGTCACATAACCTCTTTCGATTGTCCCTCTCTCGAACATTTATATGGGTGCGTAACTCAGTAAAATTTGGACGATCTTTTGGGACATGACTCAAGTTCATATTCGAGGTCAACTCGAATGGGGAATTAGACACTGGTGGCCACATAATGTCATTTGGGACAGATGGGAATTTAGATCTCCATACATTGTGCATGCATTCCAGTCTTTACACATCGTTAACATAATCCATGTGCTCTATTCGTATGTTCGCATGCAACAATTACATGTGCGCATGAGAATCAAAGTACCTTGAATCTACCACAATCGTACATCTTTTTTGGTATGTTGACACAGTATGATGCCCCTAACATTTCTTGGTTCGGTCTAGCATACTCCGTGACCCAAAATCTCATGTTTCAACGCGAACAACACACTACATACATAGTGTTTGCTCTCTTTGCATTGTCTAATTTCTTTCATGACATCCTAGTATCAAACGTGATAGTCCATTATTATTCCAACATATGCAGCAGCCCGCTTTGGAAATAAGGTTGCCAAGCGGAAGTATGTTTTTTTTCAAAATTGAGGTTATCGGTAAATGATGCGTCCCCTTCAATACAGAATTGATGCATTCCGCTAGATTCGTTATCATGTGCCCGTGCCATAGACCCCTGCCATACAATTATGTCCACTATTCAAATGGTATGTTAGTGAGGTAGTCTGCACCGGCACTATTGATGGCACACAAGTTATCCAACATTTCATGGAAACGATGTTGGGCGAGCTCGTACCCTATCAAGAAAAGTATACCTATGAATACAAATAATGAATGAAATACGGTTTAACATGATTATTGAAATAGTGGCAACTACAAACCCATGTCAATACATTAATCTCACTCACTTTTTGAAGGCAATTTTGAGTGGTAGTTAGAGCCAACATATCTTATATAGTACCTATGGGGTGTGTGTGATCCCAAAGCCTACCATGCTGTTCAATAGCGTCCAAGATTTTGGGTCCCCTGTCGAATTTGACACATATGTCAGACTGTGGGTAAATGCGATGGTGCAATCGACTAAGGAAAAAAATCTCATTCATTTGCCTTTTCAGAGGGAGTTATTGCAAATGCTATCAATAGAATCCTCCGATTACCATCTTGGCAACGACCATCAATAACCGATACTCATACCTCCTGTACAACCAAGTTCCATCAATTTGTACCAAAGGCTTGTAGTGCCAAAAATCTTCCCCACATTGATCGAAGGTCCAAAAGAATCAATGAGATACTCATTTCTTAAGGACCAGACAATCGCTGAAGTATGTTGGATGCGTTTCCAGATTGGTTACAAAACCTAGTATGTACCGATTTAATACCTAACACTATTGCCACAAATCATTATATTAATAGCCTTTTTTTTTGCGACCCATGCTTTGTAGAACGATAGCGTGTAATCGTACTAGCTATAGATGTTGGCAATCAACACCAAGATGGGAATCTTAGGACTCAGTTTCACCATAGGTAGATTTATGTCAAATATCATGCTAAATTCTAGCCACGGATGATCCTGACTTACACCTACAAAGAACGAGTTAAAGTTATGTTATTGACAAAAACGAAGACCCCGGTCAAGTCACATTATGTTACATATCGGGTGATCGTATTGTGCACATGTTGCAACACAAGTATGTGGATTGATATACTTATTTATTATCCACAAGTCTATTTTCTTTCGAAAAGATATCGTGATTTTCCATTTGCACCTTCCATGGCGCATTGTGCACTTTCTCTCAAATTTATCCGAATGAAATTTTGTGACATGATAGTTCATGCCGTTCTTAAAGTTGTATCACTTCAGTGCAAGAAGAAAAACATCTTTGTTTGGATACTTTAAGCCAACTTCCAATACCCAGACATTTGTCAATAAACTTGCATGGCTAGGTGTTTTGTACGGGAGCTACTGGAACTTTAAACCACCATCGGTGGAGATTTCGATGTTGGTTATGTAGGAGGAGGTTTATATGCCTTGAATCATGAACCTAGATTTGAAGCATTGTCTGAACCGTCATCGTCAGAATCACAAGGTTCTGGCTCAGTTGGAATTTGCTCTGGTTAAAAAAAAATGCTACTTTTGAATCTTCCAGAATGGACTGCCAAATTAGACCGAGGTCTAAATCTAATCCATCAACAACATTAACTACCCCTTCTTCCTCATCTGCATCTTCTTCCTCAATTGCATATTCCTTGTCATCTTCAACCAAATGGTTTAATGTACCCTTGTTGGATTTGATTGTACATTGACTAAATGTCGTGCCCAGGTGTTGAGGTTCGGGTTACGCTCATACCCCGACTAATAATGGCTGCTAAAGTTGAAATCAGTGCTTGAGACCAAATAATGTCTACCCATTAATGCTTTGAGAATATCACAATAGTAGCTTTGTAGCAAACCAATGAACCCACCGCACAACTGTGTATTAGGACTTTTGCTTCTACTTTGATTCTCACATTAACTGCAACAGTGGTCAAAGATGGACCAACACCATCAACCTCGACAAACTAAACATAAAACTCCATTAGAGCATTTCTGCTTGAGTAGTGTAATGATATGACCACCTCAAGCTCGAGCTTGCCTTTCACATCAAATAGTTCATACTTAAAGGGGTCAATCGATGCCAGATATCTACATTGTAAGCTCAAAATTCTTCTCGAGATCAAACCCCCAACTTTCTTCCTGATTCTAGTTTATAGCTCATGCAATTGAATGGTATGGTTCACTCATTGTTTCATTTCAATTTAAAATGAATTAGATATTTAGAATAAAAAAATCTTTAGATGGTTATCCAAAGAAATGCAGACAACACTCACAGTGCAACTCTTCAAAAAAGAATGAATTTGTTGCATGTCTAAGTATTGAATACTTTGATAGTTTAATAACAAAAAATGACGAGGAGGGAGGGAAGGCGTGCTTCAAAATGCATTTTCATCAAATAATAATAATAAAAGGATTTTATATGCTTGAAAATGTGTTTCAAAGATGAATTAATTTCATCAGACGCGTGCTTCAAAAAGTCTTTAGTATGCTTCAAAACGTGCTTGAAATCTTACCTGGGATTCTCGGGACCAGGGCACTTTTTTCAGAGTTTGAGTGGTGGTAGTAAGAAAGCTCATCCAGCTGGGCTAGCTTTCTTGCTGACATGGTAGGAAAACGCGCCCAGCTAGATGCGCTTTCCAATAAATACAAGGAAAACACGTCTAGTTGGGCACGTTTTCCTACCATGTCAACAGGAAAGCTTGCCTAGTTGGACGAGCTTTCTTACCACCACCACTAAAATCTTGAAAAAAGTTTTATGATCCCGGAAATCCTAGGTAAGATTTAAGGCTCCTCTTTCAGATATTCGACGAAAATGCCTCTCTTGCAATGCGTTTTCAACCATAGGGTTTTTTCTCTCCAATCTCACCCTTCTCCCACGCCTATAAAAGGGGGGCTCTCCCTTTATACTCTATCATCCCTAAACCCGTCATCTCTCCTAGCCACCATTTTTCCACTTTATAATATTTCTCTTTCGATTTTCTTCCCCGCTTCAATGTTAAAAAAATTCGTCGCTAATAAAATTTTTTGTTTGAGGTATTCTTGAGTCGTTGGTGATGCGTTATTATTCCAAGACACATACATTTTATATATCCTGTTGAGATTGAACCATTACATTGGAAACCTATCCTTTGGAAGTCGGGTTCTGAGGTGATTTTGCTTTATACAGTCACGGGTGAAATTCTACGTAGAGGTCTCGGTCGACGACCATTATGATTGCACCGGAAAGCCATTCATTTTTCCCTATGATTATGGTCTCAATCTTATGTATGGTATATATAATACATCATTTGCGGGTATCCAAAAAACTTAAACTCGTGATCGCATAACGACTGTCAATTGGCTCCCAGTTATACTCGAACTCGTGACCATATCATGGCGGCCAACTGGGTCCTCCACTTAGACTTTGATCTATGGCCATATCAAGCATTGCCACCCCGAAACCTGACTTTTATAAGATGGGTTTCTAAGGTAATGGTTCTATCCCGACATGACATATGGAATGTATGTGTTCTGAGACACATTGTCGCATCTTCAGTCCCTCAAATCTACCTATAAACTTTCACGGTTTCACTCCCAAAATCCTAAAAACTAAACCTTAATTCCTAAACCAAAAAGAACCCTAATGCTAACCCTAAAAACCACGTACAAAATCAAAAGTGAAAAAGAAAAAGTGTGAAAGCGCGTCCAACTGGGCACGTTCTCCTACCAACTGTACTAAAAGTGTATCCATTTGGACGCGCTTTCACACACTCTCTCTCTATAAAATTGGCCTATTTACCCAAATTTTGAAGAAAAAAAGGCCTATTTGACCAATTAAAAAAATCAGCATATTTGGCTAAATTAGCCAATAACAATACATATGGAAATATGGAAAAGTATTTTTTATATTATCACTAAAAAATTTTAGACTTCAAAAATGGGTTAAAAATTTGACAAATATATTATAAGAGATAATAAAAAGTTTCATTAATTGTATATTAAATAATTATCTTAAAAGTAAATAAATAAATAAAATAGCAATTAACTCAATAGCAAGATTTGAATTTTTGGAATTTTTACTATTTCATATTAAGTGCTCTATTATTATAAACTATGTGTAGCTTACTCTAGAGATTTATTCAGAAATTTTTTTAAATATTTTATTTACATTATAAATATTTAAATGTGTGTTATTGGTGTGTAATTATGGTACTTTTATAAGAATAAATAATAATAAAAAAGATAGTCACCAAATCTACATTTTTATTTGAAAATGAATTTTTATTTTTAAATATTAAATATGTTTTTAATTTTTTAAAAATATATAAAAATAGAAAATATTTTCAACAAATAAATGAAGCTTAATATTCTTAGTTATAATCTTATTTTAATTTTCATATATCATAACACAAATTAAATTAAGTGTTTAAGGTTATTATAATTGCCTTGATATGAGTACGAGCAAGTATGAAGTTTTAGTAGAGTGGCTTCCTTAATCATGAAGTTATATAAATAAATATTTTTCAAACATTATTCATGTATAGTAGTTATTAGTGTCACGGGGTTAGATTTTCAGTCTTATAATTCGTGCGGTCTTAAGCAATTCTTTTGACTCAAATATGTTTAAGTTAGTCTAACTCCCACAAAATGAGTATTCTCACAAAATTCTTCCAAAGCGCCAATTTATATAGCAAAAGCAACTCAAGCCAAAAGAATGCTTAAAAAAAACAGAATAGCCACAGAAAAACAATGCACGAGAGGTGATTGATTAAATGCTTTCAATATATTCTCTCAAAGAATACAAGATACAATGGATGATTTATAACTGAGAGGGAGACTCTTTATTTATAGTTTAGCTCTCCAAATCTAACGGTCTAGCTAAATTTACATCGACATACGAGATAATGCTTATCTCTACAATTAAAGGATTTACAAGATTACATAACCAAATCAAATCTGATCATATTTTATTCTCCTCAATATTCTAAGATTAGTTTTCCTTTGTAGGCTAATTTTTCATATTTGCTTCATTAGGTCACTCAGGCTTCAAATAGACATGTTTTTTCATAAGTTCTTTGAATTGGGTCAGTTCTTATGGGCCAAATGAGCTCATCTAATTGATAGACCTCCATTAGACACATTTTGTGTAATGATCATAGATTTTGCACCTTGACCTGTGACACTAACACAAAGTACATAAATATAAACATCATATTTCATTTAAATTTTTTTAGAAATGGAACTATAAATATAATGCTAAACAATGACGTTAAGATGATGGAATTTAAAAAAAAAATGTATAATGAAGTTTTTGGTCCTCTAACTTAAAAAAAAAAGTCATTTTGACCTTTCATTTAATTTTTTTTTATCTTTTTTAGCTCTTTTTTTTTTGTCAAATCACCCCTAAATGAGCAGAAATGTTAACTTTTCCTTAACTTTCTAACGTTGCTTCCATATGGATTGTCATGTAAATGACATGTGAACATTTAATTAATTTTTTAAAATTCAAAAAATATTTCTCATATTTTTTAATATTTTTAATAATATTATAATTTTTTGAATTTTAAAATTTTGAGAAATTGTCAGTAAATTTAAAAAATGTTAACTTTTTTTTCATTCATTTTGGAGTGATTTAACAAGAAAATCGAAAATTTAAAAGCTAAAAAGGTAAAAAAAATTAAATAAAGAGTTAAAATAAATTTTTTTATAAAATTGAAGAGTCAAATAAATTATTATACCAAAAAAATAAAACAAAGTAAATAATAGAAATAATGTATAATAATAAGCTAAAAAAAACATGCGGTAAATAATGAGTGAGTATAAAACTGGCTCGTGAGAGAGGAGAGGAGATGGACGACTGAAATAGACAACACTCTTTTGGGTTTTTTTTCTTACTAAAATAATATGAAAAAATTAATTACTTAAATAATGTAGACTAAATTACCTAAAAAGGCTCATTTCTAAGCATATTTACGTAAATGGGCCGATTACACCGTTATTTATCGAAAATGGCCACTTTTTGTAAAACGCGCCTACGTGGCCGCATTTAAGGAGGAAATTGCCAGCAAAGCGTGCCGCCAAGGGAACTTTTTTGCCACGTCAACAAAACGCATCCACGTTGATAGAACGTCAACAAATGAAACTAGTAACGGTTTAATTTAAAATTTGAATACTATTTAATATTTTTTTCATTTATGTAATTTTAATTAATTTATATTTTATAATTTTTTTATAACAGTAATTAGATTGGGTGTTACAATGTTATATTCGTAATATGTCTGGTCCGCCATCACCGTTGATAGAAAATTACTTGAGGGAAGCGGGTTTTTGGCACACGGTGACTATAGGCTGGGGGTGCAAGTTGGACCCGAAACTCATTAGCACGTTAATAGAGAGGTGGAGATCGGAGACGCACACATTCTATCTTCTATGCGGAGAGTGTACTATCACATTGGAGGACATCCAATTACAATTAAGATTGCCCGTGGATGGGGCCACACTCACTAGGTCTGTTCAATCTGCTAATTGGAGAGTCATATGCTACGATCTTTTGGGTGCGATTTTGGATAATATCTACGGAGGTACGATCGAGATGGGCTAATTATGAGACACAATCCCGGAGCCGGGAATGATTTGACTGAAGTAGAAAGAATACGATATGCTCGGGCATACATACTTGAGATGATTGGAGGTTATCTGATGCTGAACTTGTCACGAAACCTCGTACATCTGAGGTGGCTGCTGAAACTCGTAGATTTTAGAGCAACTGGCGAACTTAGTTGGGGGTCTTCTGTGTTGACAACATTGTACCAAGAGATGTGCGGGGCGACGCAACCAAATAAAGCCAAAATTGGAAGTTACCTATCGCTACTACAATCATGGGCTCGATTTTGCTTTCCATTTTTACGTCCTCGAGTGAACCACCCATGTACATTCCCACTCATAACGAGGTAAAATTTTTATTTGATTTTACAATTATTCCATTGATTTAAAATAAAATTGTATGCTAAAAATTTATTTAATTAGGTGGAACCATCTAGCGATTTATGTTGGAATACCTACCGCTCTTGAAGATATATGACTTCTCTTAGACCAACGGTCGAAAGCGCAAGTTAGTATTAAATAAAATATATATATAATAGTCGTTTCATATTTAGTACTTAGTATTTAGTATTTAGTATTATGTATATAACTAATATTTTTATCCTGTTCATATAGTTTCAATGGACACAATACGAGGATTCGGCAATATGGACTGTAATTCCGGAAGAATTCTTTCAAAATCTGAACATTTGACATGTTAAGGTACCATTGGTCAACTATGCTACTAATGCACTAGACGGATAGAGTGTTGCGGCAATTTGGATTCCGACAATCGATTTTTGATGAACTTGAGGTGCTCGATGACCAGCACAAAATCGACTTACGGCTAACGAATACGGATTGGGCGGTATTCTGGTCGGAATATATAGAAATTTGAGAAAACTAGTATGATCATATGCCTGATCGTGAACCGATCATCGTCCCAAAGTTAGCGTGCACCCCGAATTACATGCCATGGTTTAGGATCCATAGTAATTCATATTTGCTGTCAGAAGAACAGAGGCGTCGGCAAATCCGTATGGAAAGGGAACAGCAGGGCCCTTTAAATCCAAGGAGAAGGGATGACTGCACGGGACCATCAAAAGTGCCGCCTACACAATCACCAAGCCCAATGCCTCAATCGACGACACCCATATCATAGCCCCTTCAGATTATGCCAGGTGCGTATCCTAGCCCTTATATGTATCCTAAACCTTATATGTTTCCTTTTCCCAGTCCTATGCCAGGTTAGAATGCATTGCCCGATGCATCTCTTTTCCCAATGACTCTGACTCAATCGATGATATATATGCCATCATCGCCGTAGAGATCGCATGAGGCACTATCCCCGAGCTCACCTCATTATCATTCCCAATCACCTTATGAGATTCAAACACCTCCATCGTGAGTGATATAAACACCTCCACATTCTTTATTCTACCAAGGTAGGTCATCCTCCCAACACCTACAACCAGAGCAACCATAACCCCCGCCGGAACAACTAAAGAGGAATCCAGCACGTAATCATCGTCCACCCCATGTGGCATTGATTCCGATCGACATATACATTGATTTTTTTAATATATTTGTAGAAGTTGTTTCTATATTGTTTCATTTAATAAAAAAGAAGTTTTTTTAATATTTTAATAGTAAATTAATTTTATATTTTGAAAAAAATATAAGTTCTTTTAAATAAGGTTAAATAGAAATAATGCAATATCGTTTCATAACAACAATTATCAACTATTTTGGTTTGGACATGATCGAATTGTATAACCTGGGTTGCTAGACCATCCACACAACTACTGTTGGTTTGTTCTTTCTCGGATATCCATATTATTAAATATTCTACTCGAGAAAGGTCGACCTTTTGGTTTGCGACGCAATTCTCTATCCGATAATAACTTAAATGGAGCAAGCGATACAAACAACCACTTACGTTCATTTGGGACCGGTGGGAATACGTGTCTTCACACATTGTACATTTTTCTATTATGTACACTTCGTTAACATATCTCATGCGATCCAAACGGAGATTCTAACAAGTTACAATTGCATGAGCGCATGGATAACGAAGTACGTCAAACGTCCTACAGTCACAAGTCCTATTTATCAGGTGTACACGATATTGCCCGTCGGTAATACATTGGCTCGGTTTGTCAAACTCCATCACACGAAACCATATGTTGTCGAGATTGTGACACACAATGTATATCGTTTGGCCCGCGTCGTCACCTTGTTAATTTCTTGCAATACCTTCCACAACAACACATGGCCTCCCTGCATTTGGCCTTTATAACTCGCTATTTGCTTTTTAAATAATGTCGCCAAATGAAAGTATTTCTCTTGCATAATCGAGGTTATCGGTAAATGACGTGTTCCTTTTAGAGCAGAATTTATGCATTCAACCAGGTTTGTGGTCATATGACCATATTGTAGGCCGCCATCATATGCTTGTGTCCACTATTTAAAAAGAATGTTACAGAGGTAGTCTGTGCCTTGATCGTTAACTGAACACAAATTCTTCAACATTTCATGAAAACGGTCCTTATTGATCCCGTACCCTGCAATATAAGTTGATAGCGAAAATTACATACCAATATTCCATTTAGAATAAATTGAATATTACAACCGAAAGTATATTAATAGAGATTAAATACCCATGTTGGTCACTTGCTTTCGTTCAGTCGTAGACTGGTATTGTCCATAGTAGTTGGATGCAACATGCCTTAGACAATACTGATGGTGTGTGCGATCCCATAGGTTTCAATGTCACTCAATTGCAGCTAGAATTCTAGTGCCCCGATCCGATATAACGCAGATATCAGGTTGGGGGCATACGTGCCTCCTTAACCTAGAAAGAAAGAAATCCCAATCATCAGCTGACTCCCCCGGTGTTATTGCAAACGCAACTGGAAGGATTCTCCTACCGCCATCCTGTGCCATAGCAAGCAATAGTTGATGGGTGTATCTACCATACATAAAGGTACCGTCAATTTGTACTAATGGCTTGTAGAACACAAATGCATCCTAACAATGTTTAAAGCTCCAGAACAGACACTTGAACACTTGGCATCCACGGAGCAATCGATCGTTGTTGTATGCAAGGACCATTTTAAGGTCTATTATGCAACCTGGGACGTACCTCTCCAGCACCTAACACCACTGCCAAACCTCATTATATGAAGCGTCCTACCCATTATGCATCTTTTCCAATACCTTTTGCTTGGCTATCCAAGCCTTGCAGTAAGAGGGTGTGTACCTCAATTGGTTACGAATACTGGCAATTGTGCATGACACAGAAGTCCTAGGATCCACTTTCAACATCAGTAGTATTAATTTAGCTATCATGCTTGAATCCATTTTGGGATGATCTTGTGAAACACCTGTCAATGAAGTACGTTACATAATGCAACATTAAGTGATAACATTATTATTCAAAACCCTAAACACCTAGTGATGCTGTACCGGCAACACAGGTATGTGGACCTTTATACTTTTTTATCTCTCACAAGCCTATTTTTTTCCTAAAAGAAACCATGATTTTCCATGAACATGTACCGTCTTGCACTGCACACTTGGCCTCGAACTTCTCAGATTTGGATTTAACTACACTGTAGTTAGCCCCGTGATTGATGCTATATTGTTTCAAAACACCAAGAAAACTATCCTTACTGGAAAACTCCTTACCAACTTCCAAATCACCCTAATCCAATGTTAAACCTGTACGGTCAGGCGTTCTGTGTGGTAGATTTGAAAACTCCAACACATCATCTGCCTATATATCGACATTATGCATGTGAGCTGGAGGCGAGTACGCCCTGAATCACAAATCTTCTTTTTCTTTATTTGAACCTCCTTCAACATCTTCAGGTTCTGTAACATCCCGATTTTGGACCTAGTCAGAATAGTGGTTTCCGGACCACAAATCTGACGAAGAAAATTTTAAGTTTATTATATTTTTATGGTCTATGATTTCACGGAATAATTTCGTGAAAATTTCGTTCAAAAATTTCGACGTTTGGGCACTCAATTTGGTCAAAAAGACTAAATTATAAAAAGTACAAAAGTTGAGTTCTACATGTTAGGGGTGTCTAATTGTTATGAAATTTTAAATGGGAGGTCCTTAAATGGTAATTAGACCACTAGTTAATTTTTGGAAAAAAATAGACATGAAATGGGTGTAATAAAATATTTTTAAGTTAGGGGCATTTTGGTAAACTAATAATTAAAAGAATTAAAAAGGGAAATAAGCCAAATTAGCTATCATCTTCTTCATTCAACCATTTCTACCAGCAGTATCCATGGTTAGGGTTTGTTCAAACTCCCAAGCTCGATTGTAAGTGACCCCTAGCGCCGTTTTTAAAGTTCTTTACATTTTTGAAATCCCGGTAACTTGATTAAGCTTATTTTGGCAATAATTTAACCTAGGGTTTATATTTGGAAAAATACCCATAGGTTAAATGTGTTTATTTTGATGTTTTATGGTAGAATATGAAGCTTGAAATTTTGTTAAACAACTTTTGCTAAGCGATTTTACGTGAAAACGAGTAAAATGACAAAATCGGTAAAAATATCTAATGTTCATAAGTACATGTTAGAGTGCGAATTTGATGTTGCTATAGAAGGGAAAAATGATTAGCATGTCATAGAACATAAGAAAATAGGATGAAGTTTAATTTACGAGCTTAGGGGCAAAAATGTAATTTTGACAAAGTTTAGGGGTAAAATTGTAATTTTTCCAAAATATGATTTTGGGTCAATTTGAATAATGTGAATCCTAATTAGGCTATATTTGTAATGATAGAGCAAGGAAAATTGAAATCTGGGCTAAAATTGGAAAAATACCAAGTTGTGGACTAGAATGGTAAATTGCTGTTTCTGGATCCGAGGTAAGTTCGTGTGATTTATATTTAAATGTTTGTGAGATAGAGACAGAATAATTTCAGAAATCCCCTGTTCTGAGTTAGTAAAATCATTAGAAATTGTACAAAAATAATTATGAGTTATAATTTATATGACTAGAATCCACAATGAGTCTACTTTCAGAAGGAATGGACAGGAACATCATCTGAGTCCTGAACTATGAGATAAATAATTTTTAGTGAAGAGAAGTCAGAACTGTTGGACAACGAAACAGGGGAAACTTTAATGAATAAACTGTACTAATTGGCTAAACCAAAAATTCTGAAAATTTTATGGAAGAAAGGTATATGGGTCTAGTTTCAAGGAAAATTAACAAAACTAAATTTGGAGTTTCATAGCTCCAGATATAAATGATTTAGTAACTGTAACTCGATAAAACAGCTTAACCTGAACATGAGTAATTGTACAATTATAGTGTTTTATCTTGAAAAGCATGTTAGTAATTGCTTATTAATTTCATATGGACTTACTAACCGTAAAGCTTACCTTTCCTCTCCATTTCTTTAGTATTGGCAGGTCGGCTCGGGGTTGGAGATCGTCAGAGGCAGAATCACACTATCAAGCTATCACTTTTGGCAGAATTAATTTAAAATATTTGAAATATCGAGTGAGTGGCATGTATAGGAAGTTCGTTTCATGTCATGTATTATTATTATGATTTGGCCAAACATATTGGCCTACATCAAGCTATTGTATATGGCCATGAGATGTGGCCTTTATTCATTATGGTTTATAAGTTTAATTTTTTCATGTCATGTTCTATGTTTTTGATATGATGATGTAGTTAGGCTTGTTTGCTATATATGATGGTAGGAAAATAATATGTTGGTATTAAAATATAAGGTTCATTTCAAGTCCACATGGTTTGTCACACGGGCATGTGACCAAGCCGTGTGAGACACACAGCTTGCACATTGGCATGTTGTTAGGCCGTGTGTCCCCTGCACCTAAATAGTTACCACCAAGTCATAGCCGTGTCTTAAAGTCAATTTAGTACACGGGCAGGCTACACGGGCGTGGGTCATGGTCGTGTTTAAAAGTCAGTGTTGCACACGAGCTAAGCTATACGGGCGTGTTAAGTTAGCCACACGGGCGTGTGGTACTATTCAAAAGAAGAAATTTTATAATTGCACAAAAAAATTTTCGAGCTTCCAATCGAGCCTCGGTTTGTTTTAATTATACTTAATAAGTACTGTGGGTCCATTAAAGATATGATTAGCTATTTAGTGTTGCATTTAATTATGTTTTAATGTAAATGTACTGAAATACTGGTAATACTCTGTGATCCTGTTTCGGTAACGGGACAGGGTTAGGGGTGTTACAGGTTCGGATGGAACAGGCTTCGGTTTAGAAAATAATGCAACTTCTGCACCATCGGGGCCGGGCTCTTGAGGTGGATCCACATCGGACTCATCATCCAACTCACCATCATCTACAACGTACGAGGTCCCCTCGCTGGTGGACGTCGTAGGGAGTACATCATCCCTTCTTGTGGATGTTTCGTAATGTCCCCAATCAGATGTGGATTGCTAACCACTAGAACTTGATGTCATTCCCCAATACGTATTTCTAGCATCAAACATTGACCCACCGATGTGCATGTCTCATCCACTAATCGAGTGTCGTGCAGGAGTTGTGTTTTCCATACTGCCACCAAACATGGTTCGTGTTCTACCTCCCACTAACAGAGTGTCGTCTAGGGTCGTATATTCCTATCAAATAGTAGTTGATGTTGAAGTCGCAAATGTTTCATTTGGCGATGAAAATTGAACATATAACTCAAGATAGGGTGATCCACTAGCAAGATGAGTATGCATCACCGCCTCAAAGCTACGAACACCTTTGATATCAAATGAGTCATATGCCATGGGATCAATCGAAGCAAAAAATCGATACTTAATAGAAGAAACCCTACTTGGCGTCATTCTGAAGATTTTACGCCTAATTCTTTTACAAAATTCTGTAAAATCTATACTCTGGTTAAAAACCATTCACGTTGTGTTCTCTGATAAAAAAACAACGTCGTTCCCGGTGTCACGGACCTCACCATTATAGTAAATAACATCACTAATACATTCCCTTTTCTTCAATTTCTATTCTGCTTAGCCTCTCTAATTTTACTTGTTGTAACTTATGCATCCTGAGAATGAAATTTGTCTCGTTTATAGCCTAAGGTCAATTATGAACTACTGTAGAAAAAGAGTGTCCACGTG
The DNA here is from genome assembly GCA_025698465.1 of Gossypium longicalyx. NCBI lineage: Eukaryota > Viridiplantae > Streptophyta > Magnoliopsida > Malvales > Malvaceae > Gossypium > Gossypium longicalyx. Next base: position 13,950,529 of record CM047000.1, read on the forward strand.
AGAGCTTTTTTCAGAAATTTTGCTGATATTACATCCTGCTTGAAGCGTTTTTGACACTATTTGTTCAAAAACATCTTCTCAAAATTATTTTTTCAGGAACTACTGTAGAAAAAGAGCGTCCACGTGGGAGTTTTTTTGCATCCTGCTTGAAGCGTTTTTGACACTATTTGTTCAGAAACATCTTCTCAAAATTATTCTTTTCAGGAACTATTGTAGAAAAAGAGCGTCCACGTGGGAGCTTTTTTCTGAAATTTTGCTGTCATTGCATCCTGCTTGAAGCATTTTTGACACTATTTATTCAAAAACCTCTTCTCAAAATTATTTTTTCAGGAACTACTGTAGAAAAAGAGCGTCCACGTGGGAGCTTTTTTCTATAATTTTGCTAACAGTACATCCTGCTTGAAACGTTTTTAACACTATTTGTTCAGAAATGTCTTCTGAAAATTATTTTTCCATGAAGTGCTGTAGAAAAAGAGCGTCTATGTGGGAGCTTTTTTCTGTAATTTTGTTGACTGTACATCCTACTTGAAGCATTTTTTACACTATTTGTTCAAAAACGTCTTCACAAAATTATTTTTTTAGGGTACAAAATAGTCAATTTTGTTAAAAAAATAAACAAAATCTTATTTTAAAAAACTAAACCCTAATTTAATTAAATTTAACCCCAAAACCCTACACCTTAATTTATTTAAAACCCTAGAACCCTAATTTACTTAATTTATCTAAAATCCATAAATCCTAATTTAACTTATTTAAAACACTAATTTATTTAAAACTCTAACTTAATTTATTTAAAAACCTAATTTACTTAATTTATTTAATAACCTTAAGCCCTAATTTAAATAATTTTTATAAAATAAAACTAAATCCTGATTTATTTTTAAAATCTACTAAAACTCTAAACCCTAACTTATTTTAACAAAAACCTAAACACTAAACCCTAACTTATTTTAGCAAAACTCTAACCCTAAAAAATCCTAGGGACTAAGCATGCAAATATCCCTAACATATAAAAACACGGAGCAAAGCGTGCCCCCAAGGGAGTTTTTTTGCCACGTCAGCAAAACGCGCTGATGTGGAAGCGTTTTGCTAACGTGGCAAAAAAACGCTTCCTTTGAGGTGCGCTTTGCGGGCAATTTCCCTCTTAAACGCGGCTACCTAGGTGCGTTTTGTAAAAAGTGGCCCTTTCCGGTAAATAATGGTGCAATTGCTCTATTTCCGTAAATATGCCTGGAAATGAGCCTTTTTAGGTAATTTAGTCAATAATATATATTGAAAATTATTAATAAAATAATATATTTTCAATAAACACCCTAAATCGCCACATGAACTGATAAATTTTTTTATCAATTTGATCCTTATTCCTAAAAAACATATATACAATTACAATTTTTAAAAAAAATGTATTTTGTTTCTTCCTATTTTCATTAAAAATATGAAAAAAATACTTTTTCATATTTTTATGTTTTCATTGAAAATATGAAGAAAAAAAAATAAGTTGTTAAAAAATTTGTAATTGTGTATGTACTTTTTAAGAGCAAGGACTAAATTGATAAAAACTATAAATATTAAAATATTTTTTATATCACCCAAATCAACAATTCTAATGAAAAGATTGATGGAGGACCAACATTTTAAAATAAAAAAATATATGAATTTAAAGTCTCAAAATTAAAGTATAGAGATTAAATTTTAAATTTTGACCTTATGTAGATTTAAACATTTTTTTTCCTTCCCTCTCCATAAACCAGAAATCTGAAAAAAAAAAAAATACTGATTTTAACCCATTCATGATTTGAACGGAAAAAGAAAATTATTAGAAAAAATTCACCCTTCGCTATTGACACGTTTACTCTAGATCTATTATATTGGTGTTATAAACAAAATACACAAGCAAAACTAACTAGTATTTGGAAAGGACAATTATTAGTTTCTTCTTTTAGAAGTTATATACTTTTTTCTTTTTGCTACATGTACTAAATTGCAATAATGTAAAACAACAGCAGTAACACCAAATTTAAAAAAAGAATATATATACATACACACTAATTAGTGCTTGTTATATATACACCCATAAATATATATTTTTATTAGGATAAATATTAAAATTATACATAAAGTTTGATACAATGTATAATGTTATATGTGAGCTTTGATTTTATGTAATTTTATACATGAAATTTTGATTCGATTTAATTTTCAAAAACCACTAACAACATTATCAAATTAGCATAATTTTTTGTTGATATATTACATATACAAACAATTATTTTTTTAGTGAATTGCTAAAGATTACATAGGCATATTCATAAGTAATTTGCTTCTAGTATTTTCTTCTTTTAAGGCCTCTTGAATCTCCATAAGGGGAACTTTGAACATGTACAAATCTTCATAATTTGAAAGGGTCATTTTTGCTAATGCATCAACAATCTTGTTAGCCTCCCTGGGGACATATCTCAAGCACCACTTTTCTTCAATTGATAGAATCTTATGGATCCACTTAACCGGAGTAGAATTTGACCCTTCAGGTTTTCTATTATTAATAGCAACAACAGCCTCAAGGTTGCCAGATTGGATGATGACTTCATTGTATCCTTACTTTTGGAGTAGGTTTAAACTATCTAATATGCCCCAAAGCTCAACAACAAAGACTGAACACCTCCCCAAGTAACGATTATACCCCAAGATCCAATTTCATTTCCCATCACGTATTACTCCACTTGCAGCAGAAAGACTAGAACCAGAGTGAACAACACCATCAATATTGAGGGAAAAACACATATTTGAGCTCGGTTGAATAGGAGTCTGTTACGGTTCCATCATCAAATCTTTAAATATATGTATTTATTTATTTAAATGTGTACAGTTGAATTAAAATCAAAATTTTATATATAAATATAAACCAAAATTAAAGTTTCATGTGCATAATTACACCAAATCAAGATTCATCAATCAAATTATACATTAAACTAAAATTCATTTATAAATTTGATATTATTTTTTTTTATTCTATACAAATTCATAACCCCGCAATTTATGAATAGAAGTCTTCATTCCTATTTTGGTGTGTACCCCCGTCACATTAACCTCCCACGCTAATTTTTTTTTCCTTTTAACTTTATTGATTGTTTTAAGTTTTAACTTTTTTTGTAAAAGAAATTTACTAGGACAATTAATTTTTAATTTATTTATTTATTTATTCAATAGTTAAATTAATTATAAATTAAATTTTATTAAGTAATAATTCCTTAATTTATAGAATTAAATAGAAATTTTAATTTATAGAAAATGTTTTAATTAATCATAAATTGATTTTTTTTTTAGGTTCTCATTCGTCAAATTTTTAAAAAGGTTTATATTATTATTCATTTCATTAAGTGTTTTAATTGTTTTCTTAAGTTGCTTCTGTGTTTATCTTGATTCGTCTCTTATTTTATTTAAATTATTATAATAATTCAATTTTAACAAATATCACTTACATAAGATAATGAAATATAAATAAAGTATTTAAATAAAAAATAATATTTGATGCACCATTAATACATAAGTCTCATGCATTATCGGTGGATAATAATATGATACATCATCACTAAATTAAACAAAAAATGTAGAGGGTGTCGAGTTTAATAGTAACTATTATAAATAAATATTAATAACTTTTGAATTTAAAAACTTAAATTTAAGGGTTTAAGATTTAGGATTTAGGATCTCGAGTTTAAAGTCTAATGTCCCATGTTTAAGTTTCAAGGTTTTAGTATTTATTTATGATTAATTGTTATTTAACTACTTTTAAATAAAGGTATTAGTATTTATTTATAACTCTCCATTATTGTTTTTATTTTATTTAATGATGAGGTATCATATTATTATCTATCGACAGTGAATGAGACGCATCAAATATTCTCTTTTTAAATAACTGTTAAAACTATTCAATTAGAGATAAACTATTTTATTATTTTTATTTTATCTAAATGATTATTTAAAATAATTATTTTAAAGGATTCAAGTCCCACATCCACTCACAACTCAAATTTTTTTTTTTTGGTAACAAGAAATTAAAGCTTCAATTACAAGCTAACAATGATATCTATGTTGGATAGCATAATTCATCTGTCTGTCCACAATTGATCATCCACCTATGAAGGGGCATCATAAAATATTTTCGAGCCAATAAAAAAACCTTTTATCAACCTAGCTAAAATATCAACAGTCGAGTTCACATCTCCTAATACTTGTTTAAAGAGCACTCAATTCAATATTAGTATTTGATTTACTTTAAACTTTGTTTTTTGTTATTTTTAAATAAAGTGTTTAAATAATTAGATTTATATAATTGCTTGCAGATTGATTTAATATGTGTCCTATTATTTTAGAATTCTTTCTCTTTTTCAATGATGCATATTAATTTTTGAAATAATTTAAATTTTTTATTCAATTATAAATTATTATGATAAATAAATTTTTACTATAAAATTTAAATAGTACACATTAACTTTTGAATCAATTTAAAATCTCTATATAATTTTAAGTTATTATATAATAAAATTTACTTTAAACTATTTTTATAATAATTCATTCTAGTAATAATTAATTAATTAAAAATTAAAAGTTCGCTGTAACAAATTAAAACTTAATCAACTTAAAAAGCCTTGTACATACATATATATTTATATATATAAGGTTGGTAAAAAATATTTATGAAAATTTTTCTATCATGTAATTAGTTAATTATGTGAAAAACATAATTAATGGTTCTCAAATAAATTAAACATTTCATTAAAATATAACTTTATATGATTCTTTATATGGTAAATTATATATTTAACTACTTATGTATGGTTTAAATTACGTTTTGATCATCAAATTTTAAAAGATTATGATGTGGTCACTAACATTATTGATTTGTTATATTTTGATTCTTGAACCCTTGACAGTGTAACGATAACTGGCATGATACGTTCTATCATCATTTAAAATTTTTAGGTCAAATTGCATAGCTAGTCCCTATACTTTTTTTGAGCAATTTGATTTCCTTTCTTTTAGCTTTCTTTGTTTTTCTTCATTTTCTTTTTTTCTTTAAAAAAATATGTGAGAAGTAAAAAAGATAAACTTAATTTGTTGATTATTATTATCGTGTTTTATAATTTCAAATAACAAAACCAAACAAAAGAGATCAATTACATAAAGATATAGATAATATACTTTTAACTATTTGAAACAGTTTAAGATCATTAAGAAATTGATATTTTACCAACTAATATTTGCTTTAAGATGTTATGAACGATAACATTTGTTCCATTTTCTTTTTTACGTTAAACCCGATTAAGAAATGAACAAATAAAATAATAAAGAAATTGAAAAAATCGAACATAAATATTTTACGTGGAAAAACATCATAGAAGAGGATAAAAAACCAAGGGTAAAGATAATTTCACTATAATGGCAATAACGAATAGTACAAAGATGAAGATAAAACTAAACCCCAAACCCCGAAATAAGAACTCTCAAAACGTAAACAGACAATTTTCTGAAAGCTTGTAAAAGCTAATACCTAAATGTGTAATGGGTTCAAACTCTTAGTATTTATTTCAATCGAACTTTGATTAGTGTATGTATGAACCATATGTTGCCCGGGCTGTATTTTAAATTAAACAAATTAAATTAAAAGTAAAATTGAAAACATTTTTAAAATTGTTCAGTCCATATACAGAGCCCAAAATTTAATCTTAAAGTCTACCCGAAGCCCAATTACAATGTAATACCCAAAAGACCCAAGTCACTCAGGCCCAAAAGGCCCAATGACTTAAAACACCAGTAGGAAACCCTAGGGTTTCCTTGGAACCCTGCGCGTAGAGGAGCAGTTTCGAAGCCGCCACGTCGAGAGTTCCAGCTCCTAAAGCAAGGGCCATCAATAGCCTTGTTCCCTCACGTCACTCCAGCTGGCCCTCATCAATGCTGGTCAGATCGATGGTCACCTCGTACGAGGTCCCATCAAAGCACTGGCTAGAGGCTTTGGGCACTCCGAACGTCACCGCCGTTTGCCTCACAACGTTCCAGTGGCCCTCCATCAGCGCCGTGACTCCGGCTCCATCTCGCGCTGTTCCAGTTGTCCTCCATCAGCGCCGTGACTCCGGCTCCATCTCGCGCCATAATCGGCGCATTTACCGCCAGATTTCCCGCTGTTACCTGCAAAAGAGAAAGAAACAACAGAGACGAAACAAATATGGCAAGAAAATAAAATTGAAATTTGTAAATATATTGTATAAGGCTATAAAACACCCGAAGGGAAACAATGTAAATGACACGTTTTTTGGAAATACATACAAATTCAATAAAAAGAGCCAGGATTTTACAGGCATATATACAATAAAAATCAAGAAATAGTGGTGATTCGCTTTACCTTTTTCTCTTTTATTTATGAAATCGGCAGAATACGCATAAATATTACTAAAGGATAAAAAAGGACAGGCTTACTGTCGGATTCGCGTTGAAAAGAAAAACTTTTCAACTTCCGGCCACCATATCTGGCGAGGCCAACGACGGCGCGTGAGCGCGTGAGCCCGGTGACCAGGGCTTGGCCGAACGGAGGCCGGAGCTCAGAGGGCCCTTCTCTTTCCCTATTTCAGAGGATTTTTTTTTTAAGTTTTTTTTTTTTAGAAACTAGTTGCAAAATGATTTTAAGGTCAAACTCTGACCTATATAGTATTATAAGAACGGCGTCGTTTTGCTTAGTTCAATAAGTATTAAAACGGCACCGTTTCAATAGAGGATCCACACGTTGACCCGATGACCTGGGGAGGATCCGCGTGTTTTTGATAAATGGGCAAATTGCCCAATCGACCCTTCTGTTTTTTAAATTTATGATTTCATTTTATTTTTATTCTAATTTGGCCCTAACCTTTTATATTTAATTCAATTTAGTCCCGATGGCCATTAAAATTTATTCTGGAAAACGACGTCGTTTTTAGGGATTAGGGCTAATTGCCCAGTGAGTCCCTCAGATTTTAATGTGTATTTCAATTAGGCCCAAATTTTTATTATTTATTTGTAATTAGCCCTAATTTTAAATAAAATTTTGATTTTAGTCCTTTTATATATATATATTTAATACTATATGTATTTTTTTTATTCAGCATTAGTTATATAAATAATATATATTATTTTATATTATATTATTATATACATTTCTTATAGATTTTTTATTATATACATTTTACTTTATATATTATTATTTTACTATATAAAAATTATTATATATATTTTTATCTAAGTATTATTTATATTCTATTCGACATTTTATTATACATTATGTTATTTCAATATATGTTTTATTCATTATATTATTTTTATTATATATATATTATTGTATTATTTATTTATTATTATGTACAAATTTAAAAAAGCTATTATTAAATAATATATATCATATATAAAAGTTTAGTATTTAATATTCTAAAATTTATTATAAAATTTTGTTCTTATTCTACATATTATTTATATAAATGTATTAAGCTATTATATTATATAGTATATCTTTTAAAGGACTATCCTTTATTTATATATGGTTTTTAATTTTTATTTATATTGAAGTTATTCTTTTTTCTCTAATTTTAGTTATATATTCCTATCGTATTTTTTTTATCATTCTGCATTTGTATGGTACTATTTAATATGTTAAATGTGTTTTATAAATTACTTGTTATTCTTATTTTATTATTTTATATATTTGCATGGAAATTCATGTTGTTATTTTAAGTTATATTCGCATGGAAAATTATTGAATATATATTATATAATTTGTATTGTGCTATTCATTATTCTTTATATTGTATTTTTGCATGAAATGATAAATGTGTATATTTAGGTTGTTTAAAATTATATATGCTTGAAATGTTAAAGTATATTGTGTGATTTATGTCGTATTTACCCTTTTCTACATTATATTTGCATGAAATGTTAAAGTATGTAGTTTAACTAAATATTGATCTTTTGTAATAGGTTAAATGCATCATCGTTTTTTAATTTTATTTCATTTAATCCAAAGGAATCTTAAAAGCAAGGCAATGTCTTTTGTATTTAGGAATTCGGGAAATAGTGCCCTAACATGCTGGGTTGCGATTTCCCGTTTGTCTAAATATCTAAAGTATCCTTTTTAATAGATTTTGCAAATAACGAGATGATTTTTAGTTACGAAAGTTTAAAAATATTGTGTTCAATCATGCTGGATGTGATGTTCGTATTCTTTTGGAACGAAAGAATTTCGATTTTCAACTCAAATTATTACGGCTTTAAAAGAGATCTTATTTCAAAATTCTTTCAAGCTTTTGACATTAAGACAAAATTATTCAATTTGGTACCAATTTTTGGGCGCTACGAGGGTGCTAACCCTTCCTCAGACGCGAATCGACTCGAACCCGTTTTCTCATAATTTCGTAGATCAAAATGTTTTATAAGGTGATCCAATCACACTTTAAAAGGTTGGTGGCGGCTCCCGTTTTTTAAAAATAATCTCCTTTTAAAAGGAAGGTTTCGACAGTGTAGATTATTTTAATATTATTTGACCTACAAATTTAGTGTAACAACTCATTTTTCAGCGATATCAGAAATAGTGGTTTCGGGACCACAAATCCGACAAGTGAGTTTGTATAATTAGTATTTAAAATTATATGAGTTAATAATTTTTATTGAATTCTGATTTGAGGAATTTTATCTAATTGAATTAAAAGTTAGAATGAGTGGTTTGGTTCAAAAGTCAAGTGGTTATTGAAAAAGAAGTATTAGGACCTCGTTTCCATAATTTAAGGCCATAAATATTTTTATTAAATATTTACAGAGTCGTATTATATTTGAATTGAAGTTTGGTATGATAATTTTGATGATTTATTGCTTAATTATGGTAAAATGATTAAATTATAAAAGAGGTAAAAGTAAATTGTTATAGATTTAATTTAGTAAAAGGACCAAAATGGTAATTAAACCATGGTCAAAAAGTCCAAGAGGTGGTGGATGATTAGATCCACTAACCTTTGGGCTATTTGCTAATTTAGTCCTAATTAGTTTAGGATTAAATTGAAATTAAGCTTGTTTAGTTAAAATTTAAAATAATTGAAGGACCAATTGTGAAATTAAACCTTCCTTGGTTGGTAATTATACCATATACTTATATTATGAACATGATTTAATAGCTTTAGAAATTATATTAATAGGGTAAATTAGTAAAAAGTTAAAATTAAAGAAATCAAAATATTATCATCATTTTTTTTTCTTTCTTCTTCATGGGGGAGAACCGAATACACCATTGGAGGACCTTGCAAGTTTCGGCAAGCTAGGGTTCCTTATTTAGTAGGTAATTATTTCCCATTTTTAATAATTTTTATATTTTCGAGCTCATATTAGCTTGATTTAGCTAACTCGGGGACTAAGTTGCAAAACTGTCAAATGTTATGAGTTATTCCATTGATGAGTTTTGTATGTTCTTGAAGTTTTATGAAAAATTATTGAACTTGGTTGCTAGATAGGATTATTTTGTAAAGTAGGTTTTGTTGATTTTAATGTTTAAGGACTAAAATGTGAAAATAGTAAAAGTACAAGGACTTGATGCAAAATAACAAGAATTATGGGCTGTCATGAAGGGATAATAGATTGGCTAAGCTTAGATTTAATAGAAAATGGTTAAATTGCATGATTTGGACCTAGGGACTAAATTGCATAAAAATGAAATGTTGAGGGTGATTTTATAAAAATGTCAAAAAAAGACTTAATTGCGTAAAATGAGTTAATTTTACTATTGGAATTAGTTAATTGAATGAAATATTATTTGAGATTAAGAACGAATGGAAAACTAAGGAAAAGAGAAAATTACCAAATAGCCCCTGTACTTTTTTGTTGCTGTAGTTTAGTCTGGTAACTTCGTTCGATTAATTCTATACGTTTTAAATTTATATATTAAATGAAATTTATCTGTTGATTGCTGATTAATGTGTTGAAATATGATAACCAAGAACTAAAATAATGATTAATAAAACACTAGTTACTGTTAATATCTCTTGAGCCGATAAACATAGGATAGAGTACGATTGCCATGCCAATAGGTTATTTTGCACGCAGTATGGGCTTGATATGAGATGTGATAGGATTCCTATACATTTCCTGCTCACTAAATATACCAAAGTTCTACATTTGTTGCAGACTATCGTGTTATATTACAGTGTTTTCTGGCGTGTTAACAGGGGCGAATGTTAGCCTACTGGCTAGGCACTTAGTGCGGAGGCATGTTATCAGTTGGATTAGCTCATATGAGCATATGGCATGTTCTTGAATGTTTAATCGTGTACTCGTATCCATATATCATTCATCGGTAATGTTCTTACGTCAAATGTCTTGTTATAGAATTGTTAAAAGATTATTCATGAATCTCCTGATAGTATTGTGGCTTGCTAATGAATGATCTCATACTTGTTTATGTATAAACTCACCTGTTGTGATTTGTGGTTGACAGGAATTCTGTTAAGAACCTTGTTAATAGGAACTCTGTTTATTAATCTTGTTATTTGAATTATTATGTTTAATTCAATAAGCTTTATCGTTTAATCGACGAACTTACTAAGCTTTATAAAAGCTTACTCGTGTTTTGTTATGTTTTCTTGTAGATAACATTTTGTGGATAATCGGGTGATCGGATCAACTTGAAGATTCACACTATCTCGAGAACTCTTTTGGTTGATTTTGTAAACATCTAGGCTTATATGGCATGTATTAGGGTTAATGAAATTGTTATAAGTTTATAGTTATGTGTTGGTTGGTCGGTATGTTTTTGATGATATAAACTTTAGAAGTTCCTATAATATGTCATGTTAACTCTTTAGTTGTGCTCAATGTTTGATCATGAATGGTAGTAATTGGTTTGGATCTAGGCATGGTGTTTGAGGTCAAGGTAATCAAATTCAAGGTGTGTATGGTGGCTTGTATGTTTGATTTAAGAGATGAAGATTATAAGTACTATGTGATGTGAATTTGAAAGAAAACTTAATTAAATTTAGGTGAGCATAATTGGTATGTTTTGGTTGCCCTTGATGTGTTTTAGGGTGTTACAATACTAAAGTTTGGCTACTGTCTTGACTTGTTTTGATAGAAGTCCTCAGGGTATTGGTAGAAGTCCCAGGCCAAAACTTCCTTGCTCACTAGAGTGCGCTATACCGATAGAAGTCTGGGTTCTATCGGTAGAACTTCTAGTTCTGCCAGTAGAATTCTGTAGCCTTTTCAAGGTCTTTCCATTTTTGAGTTCTACCGATACTTGTCCATCTAAGTATTGGTAGAAATCCTTCATAGTTCTAAAAATTGTTAAAAATTAAATTAATTCAAGGCTTTTTAAATGTTTATTTTGCCCAACACTTTGAAGAATTTTTTTTAAGCCCTCGTAGGCTCGATTAAGGCCCATAAATGAATGTAATACTCTGATCTGAATTATTATGAAATTTTGTTAATTAAATATGCAACTTGATGGTATGTGTTATTGATTATTCTAGATTGTCCTATAATATGCCGTAACACTAATCTAATGACGAGTACAGATTATGGTTGTTACATTTAGCCTATAAATAATCTGAGTTTAACTAGGATAATAAAAGCAAGAAAATTGCGTGACATGTTGCCACATCGCGACGTATCTTGTCGTGTCATCGCGACGTCGTTTTTGTTTCTCCTCTGTTTTTGTCGTAGCAATATCGCGATGTCACTTTCTGTTTGTGCCTAAATTTGATTGAAATGCGAGGCATACTCTACAAATCTCCACCTTGACTCGTATTTTCATAATGCCTTCTTTGCCAAAGCCTGTCATGGGCTATCTCGAACTATGCAGGATATTAATTGAGTCGAAGTTGTTTTTAAACTTTGAAGTTGAAAGGCTTCTAGTCTTCAACTTGTGCACTACCAAATCAAAACTGAACCGGGTCTAATTTCCATGAACACAGTGCTCTATCTTTTCAAAACCTGCACCCAAAAAAGAACCTCTTTTATATAAAACAATCATATCTTTTTCCCTCCTATGACCAATTTGCCTATGCTTCAAATGAGTCGACTTCGACTCCTTAACAGATGAGGGACGTCCTATTACACTGATCATCGTTGATCTTTCCAGAACATAAAGATTGCCAATCCTTTTACCTTTCATCAAAATGAGAGCCCTACGAGGTACTTTAATGTCGCTTGACTCGATGTTAATTCAACAACCTTTCGAATCCAAATTTCCCAAGGAGATGAGATTTCTCTTTAAATCAGGTACATACTTAACATCAAATACTGTCCTGATTGTCTTGTCATGCATCCTGATATAAACAGTACCAATACCAATTACCTTACTGGGTGAACTATTCCCCATACGCACAACTCCACCTTCAACTGAATTGTAAGCGGAGAACTAGTCCCTGTTGGGATACATGTGGAAAGAATACCCCGAATCTAGGATCCACTCGATGTAAGCTCAGAGCTTTCACTTGTTGAAACCAATAAGAAATCATAACCCTTATCATCGACCAAATTAGCACCAGTTGAATCTTTATTGTTGCTCTCAGCAGCCCTTTTATTTCGCAATTTGTAACAATCTGTCTTGACGTGGCCTAACTTCTTACAATAACGGCATCTCTTGTCTTACTTCCTTGATGCTACCAAAACCAAGGCTTGCCTATCTAACTTGCTATCTGAACCAAACTCATTATCAAGTTTGTCTTTACTCAACATATGACCCTTTACATCTTCGAACGAGAGATTATTTCTGCATAAATCAGGGTCTCATTGAAAGACTTGTATGAATGGGATAAAGACCACAATAATATCATAGCCTGAACTTCATCGTCAATCTAAATCTCAACATTCTTTAAATCATTCAAAAGAGTAATAAAGTGACTGATGTGACCTCTAAGGTGCTCACTTTCGTTCATGCGAAATGTATATAGCCGCTGTTTCAACACCAATCAGTTAACCAGACACTTTGTCGCATAAAGGGTTTCTAACCTTTTCCACAGGGTGTATGCCATTTTCTCCATCAACACCTCCTACAATACATTATTCGAGAGGCACAATTGAATTGCAAACAAGGTCTTCTCATCAAGTTCTTCCTATTTTGACTGATCCATATTCGCGAGCTTTTTCCCTATAATGACATTTTTCAGACCATTCTGGACCAATATTACTGTCATCTGAACATTCCACATATTGAAATTTGGATGCAATCAAACTTCTCAAAATCGAACCTCGCTGCTGCCATCTCTAAACAGGTTGAAGGCAGAAATCGACCAAGCTTTGGTACCAGTTTGTTGGGGATAAACTCGATTGAGAAACGAATAAGTAAAATAACAAAAAAATTAAAAAGATCGAACACTAATATTTTATGTGGAAAAACCCCTCTAAAGAGGATAAAAAACCATGGACAAATATAATTTCGTTATAATGACAACAATGAATAGTACAAAGATAGAGATAAAACTAAACCTCAAAACCCAAAATAAGAACCCTCAAAATGTAAATACAAAATTCTCTAAAAGTTTGTAAAAGCTAATACCTAAATGTGTAATGGGTTCAAACTTTCTAGGGTAGAAAAGTGTCTATTTATAGGCTAAATTTGTAGGTCAAATAATATTAAAATAATCTACATTAATTAGCATTCAAGTAAAACAAATACTCGAAGTTTAACTAGGAGAAAAAAATTAAAAAAATTGCCTGACACGTCACCATGTTGCAATGTCCCCTTTCGTGTTGTAGCGACGTCGTTTCTACTTCTCTCCTGTTTTCTTCATCATGACATCGCTCTTTGTTTGTGCCTAAATTTGACAAAAATGCGAGGCATACTCCACACCTTCCTACCAGGGATTGCCTGCCCAATTGGTGGCTGGTAGCCCTTTGCCACTCACTTCTCTTTACGAACTTTGGTATTTTTTAGTCTAAAGGATTTTTCAGAATAATAAGCCCCTTGAGTTGGTAGCAACTCGAGTTTTCTTGAGCCCATGGTGAATCTTTTTCTTAGGCCCAATAATGTTTGATTAGCTCGGTCTACTGTGACTCATTTTTATTTATGTCTAACTCGTTGGTTGTATCATTTTATGTGGATTTGCAAATTCGTCAAGAAAGAGATAGCCATTTTTTTAGATCTAGTATGCCAGCTCGTAAAAGTCTAGTCCTTGACACTAATGGTGGTGCTTGTGTCCAAGATGTTCATATTTTTTCAGCATTTTCCTTCGAAATGATGGACTTGAGTTAGCCATTTTTCTCGGTATGATCTGACTTTTAGACATATGTTTATAATGCATTCTTAATATGTAATTTCTTTTAGTATTTCTCTTCAATGGATTGGAATCTTTTGTACTCGTTTCTTTTGATTGTAAAATTTTATATATCAATAAAATATCTTTTTAAAAAAATAACGAATTAAATTTCTTAGTTTCCATTCATCATACATGTAAATAAGAAAACAAAAGAAATTATTATCTTGGAATAATTAAAAAGAGTACTCCATGACAAATATTCCCTTGAATCATGCATTTCAATGTCACAAACTAAATCCCATGCTAATATGACAACATACATAAATTTGTAGAAATGTCAAACATTATTTCTGGAAAGTTAACAAACCAGAATGACCATTTTTCGTTTTTAGTCCGTACTTCCAAAATCTTTGTCGAATCTTTTCTTTTTACTTTCGTTTTTCTCCCTTCTCCAATATAAATTTGATTGAATTATATTTTTATTATATTTTTAAATTAATATTGAAATAACATTTTATTGTTATATTAATTATACATTAACCAAAGCTACAACTTTCCACAATAAAATATATGCATTAGCATTCAATAATTATATCTTTTTGATTTTATGTTTTTGTAAATTTTGCTTTCAACTTTTGATCATAATTGTTATTGATTTTTATTTGATATTATTATTTTTCTTTTGTTTGTAATAAAATACGTTCAATAATAACCATTCAACTTTTTCAAAGTATACTACCAAATTTTATAATGTTTTAATGATGATTTGAATTATTAAAATATTTGAATAATTAAATATAGTTTAATATATTTGTTCAAAAAATATAGTTTAATATATATTGTAAGAACCTCGGTTTGCTCTCTATTCAATTCAATGTTCAGATAGTATATTTAGATAATATGTTTAGACAGTATATTCATATTGATGTTTGAACATGAGTTCAAATAGAACATAAGTAATAAGCAAATAAGAGAATGAGAGAAATAAACACAGGAGATTTGTTAACGCAGTTCGGATTGACTAATCCTATTCTTCAGAGCCTCGTTCATTGAATAATTTTAATCAACAAACGATTTAATAACCTAGTGGCTAAAGCCTAATCTACCATCACATAAAGAAATAATTGTAGCCGCAATAGATAACCCCGACTTGTTACAAATCACTCACCCTAAAAAATCTCACAATACAACCAGTAAAACACTCCCCGACTTGTTACAAATTACTCACCCAAAAACCTTACAACACAAACAGTAAAACTCTCCAATGAAAAGCCTAACACAATAGTGCAAAAATACTAAGTAAAATAAACACAAATTACCAGCCAAAATCACTTCAAAAGCCCTCTTATATGTGCGGCACAACAACCTATTTCTAGGCTCAAAATATGACAACTTCCCTTATCAGTTTTTTTGGAGATAAAATTATCAATTTAATTCATAATAATCCTTGATAATATCCTCCAATATCTATCTTAGAATAAAACATTATTAGCTAAGATAAATCAACATATTAATTACCAAAAATAACTTAAAGAATAAGGATAAGTCTTATAGGATAAGGCAAGACAATCTCCAAGATTCTTCTATAACACCCTGTTACCCGACCCGATTGCCAGGTTTGAGCTACAAGGTGTCACATTCGTTTCTGGAGAAACTACAATCTATAACATTTAATTCGACATTTATATACAATCATTTACAAATAAATCATGTGTAGTAAACAATATATAATCATTTATAAGTCTTATACAGCTTACAAAAGCACGTTTCCTAACCCGAGGTTGTATGGACCACAATGTAAAATGTGCAAAATGGCTAGTTGATTTCACAACTACGGACCTCTTCGTCGCAACAGAACATACTATATTGGCTCTTTATGATGTGGTTCTCAACATGGCTCTCTGTCTTGCCTTTGTCATGACATTGAGGAACCTACGTCGCGACATGACCCCTATTTCTCAACAAGTTAAGTCCCTACATTTTCCAACTAGCATATTTAGCATACATGCATGCATTTAAGGATTCAATTGATCATTTTCCATAATTTCAACATGCTAACAACCATTTACCAAAACCTCAACACCAGTTTCATGTATAATTACTAACATTTACAATACCAATTCTCAGAATGACCATTTGAAACAAGTAAAACCTAGGTACATACCATTTGACCAAAATGAGATAAGCTATACAAACTTAGTTGAGTCGAAAATAGCTGTCCGAATGGTAACTTCACTTTTTCGGGGCTTTGAGATTACCTGTACATGCACACAAGATAAACATTATATATATAAACATTTACATACCTATAATCATCTTACTCACATATTCATACCCTGTATTCGGTCAAATATGCATTTTGTACCTTTTATATTGTTCTATTGTATAACAATTATTTTGCAATTTAGTGCATAGATTATTTCTCAATCAAATTCACAATCACAACCCCATTTCATCATCAAGCACACATATTGCATATTATAAGATATATTTCAATATAATTTTCATATCACATATCATAATTTAAGTATTTCATATCATTTCCCATTTTATTCATTTTAGTCAATTTCCTTGATATTCCATATCAAATTCAATCAAAACCTTTCATACTACCATAATAGACTCACCTCAATAATTAAAAAATCAATAAACATGCATATAAAATCAAACATTTCTATCTTGAATCATAAAATTACAAACCGAGGTTTTGATAATCACTTATTGATGATTTTCTCTTTTCATTTCCTTCTCGACGATTCGATGTTGTTGTTAGCTATGCATAATCACAATACATATCACATTATCAATTTCTAGCCAAATCAGAATCAAATACCAAATTTCACATATTTTGAAATTTATTTAATTTAGCCCTTAAAACTAATACAAGCATAACTTCCAATTTAGGCCCTCGAATTAGAATCCAATTTCTCCTAAACTCATTAGGCACCTTCTACTTCCTATCCCTACCAATAGTTCATGTTAATTTTTCATTTTATTCAATTTGGTTCCTAATGTACGAAACAAACAATTAAGCTTTAAAATTTAGTCATTTTTATATACTAAGCTTAATTTCTAACAATTTCACACTAATTTCATTCAATTCTCAATAATGGCAACTTTAAAAAACTTTAACAGTTTTACAAATTGGTACATGGGCCAACTAAATCAAGCTTTCAAGATCACAAATATATAAAAATTACAAGAAAATGACTTGAAATCCTTACCTAATTGGTGGCCCAATGTTAAACGAAAAAGGAAGGAAGAAAATGATGATTTTTATCATCTTTTTCACTAACTTATATCTTATATAGTTAAATTAGTATTTAACTAAACTTAATTAATTAATCTAATCATATTTAATCAGTTTTAATCAGCCATTACTTAAATTTAATGATGCTTATCATCATCATCATCCACTATCCAATATTTAAAAATGGTTTATTTACCATTTTGGCCCTTTGGATAATTACTATTTAAGTCCTCAAGCTTATTTCTAATTAAAAATCTATAGCGATTGGACTATTACAATTTAGTCTCTAAGCCTTAATTACTCACTAATTTGGCTAAATCACGTAACCAAATTTCAATTCATCAATACAATAACTCTGTAAATGTCGTAACCATTTTAAAAGGAGTTTGGAAAAACCGGGTTCGACTTTTTGAAAAATGAAAAATGGGAGTCGCCACCAATCAGTTTAAGTGCGATTGAACCACCTTCAAACCACTTTTGTTTGAAATCATTTGTTTTGGTCTACGAAATCAAGAAAACGGGTTCGGGAGTCGGTTACGTACGAGGAAGGGTTAGCACTCTCGTAACGCCTAAAAATTGGTACCAAATTGAATAACTTTCTGTCTTTAATGCTAGAATTTTGAAAGTATTTAAAAATATGATCCCTTTTGAAATTAAAATAGTTCGAGTTTAAAACCGAGACTTCTTCGCTCCAAAAGAATACGAATATCACATCCAGCATGATAGGACACAATATTCTAAAACTCTTGTAACCGAAATCACCTCGTAATTTATAAAATCGTTTAGAAGAGTATTTTAGGAATTTAGACAAAGGGAAATCGTAACCTAGCATGTTAGGGCACTATTTCCCGAATTCCTGAATACGAAAAACATTGCCTTTATTTTTGAAAAAAAAATATTTCTTTATGTTTTAACGATGATACAATCAAAATAATATATTATAGGGTAAAATTAAACTATTATAATACATGTTTTGATACAAATATAGCATAGAAGATACAATATAACATTCATATTTCATGTGATTAAACATAGGCAACATAAATTTCATGCATTAATATTCCATAGCAAATAAAGCAAGTAAGATATGCAAATATAAGTTACAAATACGACATGAATAATTTTCATACCAACATAATTTTAATAATAATAAATAATTCATGCAATAGGAGTATGTATATATTAAAACAAACTTTCATAAAAAAAACAAGAAAACAACACATTTGGGGTAATAAATGATAATGGACAAAAATATAACATATTTAATACATATTTTGAAATAATAAAAATGATTTTTATAATATTTTCTAGAATATAATACATATATTTAAAAAATATTTAATTAATATTTTTATATATAATAAAATATAAATAATATATACACCATATAAAATAATATAATAGTATATAATATAATAAAATAAATGGATTTCCAATATTTAATAATAAAGTATAAAAATATAACATATAATTTTTAATATAAAATAATAATGAGTATTAATATAATATAAAATAATAATATACAGTAAATAAATAATAATATTTAAAGTAAATAAATTTAAAAGTGTAGAGGACTAAAATTAAAAGCAATTAAAAACTTTGGGCTAATTAAAAAATATAAAAATAATTTGGGCCTATTTGAAAAGCGCGTTAAAACCGAGGGACTCACTGGGCAATTAGCCCTAATCCTAAAAACGACGTCGTTTCAGAATAGGTATTATAATAGCCATAGGGGCTAAATTGAAATAAATATAAAATATTAGGGCCGAATTAAAATAAAAATAAAATGAAATTATAAAGACTAAAAATGCAGAAGGACCAATTGGGCAATTAACCCATTTTCCAAAAACATGCGGATCCTCTTCGGGTCACAGGTCAACGCGGGGATCCTCTGCTGAAACGATGTCGTTTAGTGCTTATTGAACTAAGCCAAAACGACACCGTTTTCGTGGTGCTATAAATGTCAAAACTTTGACCCAAAATTCATTTTGTAATCAGTTGAAAAAAATCTTTGAAAATCCTCTGAAAGAGGAGAAAAGGGGAGTCCTCCGGCTCCGACCTCCGGCCACTAGGCCGTCCTCGCCCATGTGCTGCACGTGCCGCCATACACAGCGGTTAGAAGGCTAAAAGCCTTCGTTTTTCTGGGCAAAACACAGGTAACCCTTTTCCTTTTTAATACTTAACCGTTTTTTTTAAAATGATTTATACGTGTTGAACAGAGAGAAAAAAAATAACAAAATCACCTTTTCCAAAAACACAACTGATTTTTCTTTCTTTCTTCTGTGTATATATGTCTGTATATTTTTGTATATGCAAAAATCGGTCCCTGTTACAGTGAAATGATTCGACTTTTATAGCCTCTATTTACAGGTTCATATATTCTCTACTTGATTCTTGCCATATTTGCATTCGTCCTTGCTGTTCCTCTTTCCTTTTTTGCAGGTACTATCAAGGATCTCACGGTGAGGAGTGGGCTGGCATTGATCCGTGCGCCGATCACGGCACGACGCGGGGCCTGAAATCACGACACTGACGGTGGTGACGATGAAAGTCACTGGAACGACGCAAAAAGGCTGTGACGATTGGCGTGCCTGCGGCGCAAATTTTGGAACCTTCCGTTTGCGGCGCCTAGGGTTCCAGAAACCCTAGGTCTTCCATCCTTTGTTAACAAATTGGGCCATTTGGGCCGTACCTGTTTGTGGGTTGGGTGTAATGGGCTAGGGGCTTAGAGTGTAACTGAGTATAGGGTTTTGGGCTAAAAATGTAATCGAGTCTTGGGCTTTGTACATGGACTGTATAAAAACTATTATTTTTTGTTTTATTTATTTATTTACGGGCCGGGCAAATTTTGGTTATTACAGCTGCCCCTCTTTGCTCATTACTGTGTAACAGGAATAGAGCAAAGACTATAAAAGAACCTAATTTGTCCGGCCTGGCCAAGTCTCGAAATCTTAATCCCCGTCTTCCTCAAAGGTATTCTGATAGCTTCAGGAACGCCAAATTGGCTACCTTCAACCTGCTTCAGGAACACCAGATCTGTTATCTTTGATATGCTCTCTGACAATACAGAGACGCCAAATCTGCTATCTTCGATCTGCTCTCTGAAAATACAGAGATACTAAATCTGCTATCTTCGATCCACTCTCTGACAATACAAAGACACCAAATCTGCTATCTTCGATCTGCTCTCTGACAATACAGAGACGTCAAATCTGCTATCTTCGATCTGCTCCTTGTAAACGCAAGGATGCCAAATCATCTTGGATCTGCTTCGATGCAAAAACATCCGAAGGTTAGATCTGCTATGTCTTCGATCTGCTCTCCGTCGAATATGGAGATGCCAAATCTGTTTCTTTGATTTGCTCTCTGACAATACAGAGATGCCAAATCATCTTAGATCTGCTTCAGCGTAAACACGTGAAAGCCAAATCTACTATGTCTTCGATCTGCTCCTTGTAAACGCAAGGATGCCAAATCATCTTGGATCTACTTCGATGTGAAAAGATCCGAAGGTTAGATCTGCTATGTCTTCGATCTGCTCTCCGTCGAATATGGAGATGCCAAATCTGTTTCTTTGGTTTGTTCTCTAATAGTGCAGAGATGCCAAATCATCTTGGATCTGCTTCGATGCAAAAACATCCGAAGGTTAGATCTGCTATGTCTTCGATCTGCTCTCCGTCGAATATGGAGATGCCAAATCTGTTTCTTCGATTTGCTCTCTGACAATACAGAGTTGCCAAGTCATCTTAGATCTGCTTCAGCGTAAACACGTGAAAGCCAAATCTGCTATGTCTTCGATCTACTCCTTGTAAACGCAAGGATGCCAAATCATCTTGGATCTACTTCGATGTGAAAAGATCCGAAGGTTAGATCTGCTATGTCTTCGATCTGCTCTCTGTCGAATATGGAGATGCCAAATCTATTTCTTCGATTTGTTCTCTGACAGTGCAGAGATGCCAAATCATCTTGGATCTACTTCAGCGTAAACACCTGAAGGTCAGATCTGCTATGCTTTAGCCTGTTACCCTACTGCTTAGGGGGTTAAGGCGCATCAATCTTCATTGTCCCTTGAAGGACATAACCTGTATAATGTGTATGAGTTCATGCCTAATGATTAGGATGCTATGATCGTAGTGAGTCAAATGTTCCTAATTAACCCTGTTATAATGCAAAATGTTTATGAATATGACCCCTATTCCAGACGTCACCACTCATTCATTCGTCGAAGTTTATCCTTATTTCTCTTGAAGTATCATTCCTACTCAGCCTGTGTGTTTGTACCATTCTTCAAATGCTATGACCCACCGAAAATGTCTGTAAGATGGTCCTCTCTTAGGATCGAATCGTTTGATTTGTCCAATCAATATTTTGGATTAAAGAAAGAATTTCCTCGAGTTCTTTCAAACCTCACTTACGTGAATTCCTCGAACAATTATTCTGTTTTAGTTTCTTGTATTATCTAGAAATTTCCAGAGTAATGAGCAAAACTTCATTTATGAAAATTATTGAGTTCATCTATCATTATTTTAATGCAACATACTTTAAGAATAATAGAAGATGAATTTAATCTTGAAAATAATTAGATTTGAATGAATTTGTCAAAAATACAAAGGAAATTAATCTGATAGCCTATCTTTGAGAAGAAAGAGAATCTAAAGATAGCAAACAGGACAAAAGTTAGATGCCCTAGATATCGCCACTTGAGCGTCTATACACCAACTCCATGAAGACTTTCTTGAATTCAACATGTGTTTAAAAGATCCAAAGTACTTTGTTGATGCCCCGATATGCAACGCGCTTCGCTCTTTGTTGAATCAGATATAGCAAGATTACCGTGTGCTCTTCAAAATTTGAGCTCCCCTTTCGGGTTTTCAACTCAAAACCCCTTTGGTCACAAGGCGCCCTTTGCGGGTTTTCACTTTGGCCTCTCCATTTTTATTATTTTTATTATTTTATTATTTTATTATTTTATTATTTTATTATTTTTTTATTTTTATTTTGATAAAGTTATGTTTTATTAAAAAAAATAATAGATGATCGTAAGCCCATTCCACAAATGTAATCCTATTACTCTTAGGCCCTAGAGTAACAAGAATGTTTCGAGAATTACTCTGAAAAATTCCTAAAGACTACAGGAAGTTCCTCCGTAGTCCAATTGTTCAGAGAGCTTCCCGGTTCGTAAGGGTGAATGCCCTCAAGGTTTCCTTGCTCTGATTCTTCATCGTGTATAGCATTAATCTGATGACTTTCTTCTATAAGTAACCCTCCTGATATGAAGGTTTGGGATATTGGAGGGAATGTCATCGGCTCCCACTCCACTTCTCTTCCATTGTGGCGCGCCCTTTTTCCCTCTTGGCACTTCTCAACTTCCTTCCTCATTTGCTTATAGTCTGGTATGAAGCCTAGACCAAAGCGATCTCTCTTCTCTTTCAGTTCTGGGATTTGAGTCCCTCATTGCAGGTATTTTCCTAACCCTCTTCTTGGTAAGACTCCCTTTCCCACCATCATTTGTAGAGCCATCCTCGTGGCTCTTGCTATCTTTAGCACTGGTAGCTTACTCTCTTCTGAAATGAAGGTTGCATTCACAAATTCTAAAGAGCGAAAGGAACACTCAATAGACTCTTCGTTCGTCTCGACATAAGGGGACTTGCTAGTGACTGCGGCTATAATGTCCTCCTCTGCATTGATGGTTACTAACCGTCCATCCGTCACTAACTTTAATTTCTGGTGCAACGATGAGGGCACCGCTCCCTCTGAGTGTATACATGGCCTCCCTAATAAGCAATTGTAGGAGGGCTTGATATCCATCACCAAGAAGTCTACTTCGTATATACTCGGCCAATTTCCAAGGGGATATCAATCCTTCTCATCACCTTCCTTTCTGTACCGTCAAAGGCTCTTACCATATTTTGACATATCTTCATGTGAGAACCGTCAATGGGTAATCTGTTTAATGTAGACAACGGTAGAACATTCAAGGCTGATCCATTATCAACGAGCACGCTTGGGAGTGTGTACCCCTTGCATCGAGTGGTGATGTGCAAGGCCTTAGTTGACCCCCTGCCCCTTGGTGGGATTTCATCATCATAAAGTAGATGAAATTATCTGCACTTATATTATTCACCAACCGGTCTAGCTTGTTAACGGATATGTCATGGGTGACATGTTTCGTTGAGCACCTTCATCAATGCATCCTGATGCACCTCAGAACTCAGAAGTAGAGCCAATACTAATATGCGAGCCGGCTGCCTATGCAGCTGCTCGACCACGCTATACTCGCTATGCTTAAAGAACTTTAGAAATTCCTTATCCTCCTCTTCCTTTACTGGCTCCTTGACAGGCACTTCAGCCTCTTTCTTCTTCTCCGCACTAACATTCTTTGTTTTTGTGGGCTCCTCTCTGACGCCCACCGTATCATACCGCTTCCCACTCCGTGTATGAGAACCTTCAACTTGTACATCCTAAGACGTACTGGCTATACTCTCCTCCTCCAGCACGGTCACACTGCAGTCATAACTCCATGGTACCCTCTTGCTATCCTTATAAAGGAAAAGTGTAGGCTTATGGATAATAACCTTAGGCACCATTTGTGCCCCCACTTCATTATTCCCCAGCAGGGAAATAATAATCCTTGGCCGGCTAGTTCCTTTCTGTTTCATCCTCCAAAGACACATATACTTTTTTCACAAGAGCTACCTTCAAAAATTTGTAGCTCTTTGTTGTCTATAAAGCCTTGTACCAAGGCCTTGAATTCTTCACAATCTTGAACTTCATGTCCTTCTTTCTCATGGAACTCACCATAGTTCCTTGTTTCTCTTCTCTCGTTTTTAGAGGTTAACATACCTCTCTTCATCATCTCCTCCCAAATCACCTTCATAGGTATCCTCACCTCAGCAACATCTTCCTTCATTCTCCTCTCACTGGCTTCGCCAATGGCATTTACTCCTTGATCGCTATGATTTGGCAACGGGTTTTTAGTATTAGGGGTATTGTCGAACTTCACTACCCCCATCTTAATAAGCCTCTCTACGGCCTTCTTAAAACCGATATAGTTTTTGATCGAATGCCTTGGTATTCCAGCATGGTATTCGCATCTGGCGTTTCCGTCATACCATTTGGGATATGGGGGCTGCAGTGGTTTCAAGTGAAAAGGAGCAATAGCATGTGCATCGTATAAGCTTTGATAAAGCTCACGATATGTCACGGGGATAGGTGTGAACTTCATCCTTTCAGAATTCTGCCTTGTACCCGACTCTTGCCTTTGAGAACTCTGTTGCTCAACCGCAACTGTTTTAGGTTGACCAACTATGATTGCCTTCGTGTTGAAGGTGCTTGTGTTATTCACTTCACTATCATTTCTCCTTAGGGCCAATCTTTTAGTCGCTTCCCCCTTGATTTTGCCACCCCTTATGGCATTCTCGATCATCTCTCTTGCCATGACTATATCCGCAAAGCTTTTAGTGGTGCTCCCAATCATGTGAGTGATGAATGGAACCTTTAGAGTGTTGATGAACAATATGGTAGTCTCCTTTTCCAACAACGGTGGTTGAACTTGCACTGCCACCTCTCTCCATCTCTGTGCATATTGCCTAAAATTTTTGTTAGGCTTTTTCTCCATATTTTGCAGCGTTATCCTATCCAGAGTCATGTCAGTCACATGATTGTACTGCTATATGAAGGCTTGTGCAAGATCCCTCCATGAACTTATTTTGGCCCGGCTCAGTTGATTATACCACTTGGCTGCTGCCTCAATTAAACTGTCCTGGAAATAGTGGATCAACAGTTGATCATTATTCACATACTCAGTCATCCTCCTACAGAACATCGTAATATGGGCTTCTGGGCAAGTAGTCCCGTTGTACTTCTCAAATTCTGGCATCTTGAATTTGTGAGGAAGCACCAAGTCTGGGACCAAGCTTAGATCTTTAGCATCAACTTTATGATGCCCATCAGCATTCTCTAAAGCTTTGAATTTTTCCTCCAACCATTTGCAGCGTTCTTCCATCTGTCTTGCAGCCTCAGTTCTTAAATCCTCTTTTTCAGCCATGTCTAAGTCAGGAATAATAGGATTTGTAGGATTGTCACCTAAATTGAATCCTGAGCCAGTTGGGAAATTTATGGGGAACCCAGCATCGACCGGCCCTTATTGAGGCCTTATAGTGATAGATGGCCTCTTGGGAAGTGCCTCGATTTGTGTAGGCACGTGGGGTAGGGTGAAACCTGGAAGATGATCCTCACCATCCTCGCCAGTAGTTGCCATGGGAGCCTTTCCCTTATCAGTGACCCTTAGTAGTTTAGCCATCTCAGCCATCATGTTCTTTTGAGCCTCCAACATTTGCTCCCTCATGTCGTTTTGCATTTTTGCCAATTGCTCTTGCAATTGGTCCTGCATGTTCTTCTGTAGCTGTTCAAATCTTTGGTCCATATTTTTAGTTTTTGCACGAGTTCTGTAGTGATGTGTGATTTCCAGATTTTCCTTCCTAACTCTTAAGTAAATTTAGCTAATTAGGGCCTTTTTATAACCTCGAATGCATATGATGCAATGAGATGCTATGAAATGCAAATGCATGAATGCAAAAAGATGTCGATTCTGATTCAGTTTCATTTTAGAAAACGTTATTTAAGGAACAAAAATCTTTTCATAAAATGGATTACAAATACGCTTTCGCCCGTAGGCCTAGAGTCTTAACCCTATCTAATAACAATGCTAACTCTCGTCTTCTATCTGACGATGACTCATACATTATACTCAGTGTTCTAGCTTGTACTGCCAAATCCTGCAAGTGTTCAGCAACCTCTCGAATCTGAACTAAGGCCTCTTCCATGACATAATCTCTATCTCTAACTCGTCCTTGAGATTGGTGGAGTTCTCCTTTCCAATGTCCCTCTCGTGCCTCAAGCTGCTCGATTTGGAGCCTACTATTATGCAAAGCTGACTCCAAACTTCAAGCTTGCTCTCCAATTCTTTTATCTCGACTGCGGAGCTACGACTTCGTTGAAGATGAAGACACCGTCCAAGTTCAATCACCTTGGTTTTCAACCCCTGGTTTTCTTCTTCTAAGGTCTGATTCTGCTCTTGCATATCTCAGAAATTCTTTTCCCAATATTCAGCTTTCATCATTTCCTCTGGGATCTCTCGCTGCCACTGCTCTGAAGATCTCCCTAATCGACCCTTTTCAATGTTACCTGGGCTTTCTTGTAGTGCGTCTTTAAATCATCTCGATCTTCCTCGATCTTTCTCTTTTCCTTTTTCACATTCTCGACCGCCATCTTTTGAACATCGACATTGAGACTCAAGTACATTTTTTCCTCTTTTCAATCCTATTTTCAAGCTCCGAATTCTTTCTCTCGAACTCTTGCTTCATAACCTCCAACTCTGATGGAATCACTCGTAAGCTCTCCTCTAATGATCGAGCCACCCCTAAAATTGGCCTAGGGACATTATCGTTGACTCTCCTACTAAACCACCCTTTATACTCAAGGGTTGATGTCGAACCTTCGGTCAAGATCTTCATACAGAAAGGCTTCTTCCAAGCCTCAAAAATCTCTCGCATCCTCTTCTTATAGTGATCTCCTTTATAAGAGAAATCACTCTGAGCTAAACCCTGTGTAGCCGGTATGAACTACCTCGCTCGATATTGTGTTAGAACAAGCAATGGTGCATATCCAACAACTCCCCAAATTCCTAGCAGAGGGACCCAATCAAAACTGCCACAGTGGTAAAAGACTTCACTAGGAACCAACCAAGGAGCCTTCTACATAACATCTTCCTCTCGAAGATTCTGAAGAATGTCTATCCACCTCTCCTCTGAAATGTCATCTCTCCTAGGCATGTCTACTGCTTCCTTTAAAGGAGAATAACCCTCAAAGAATACTCGACAATGAACCTTATCAAGCTTCTAGAAATGGCTATAGAACCATACTAGCAACAATTGCGCACATCCAATAAATCTACCCTCGTCGGCCCTCCGACATGCACTCAAAGATCTAAATGTCTCAGCTAGGATTGCTAGTACCAGTGTATTCTGCTTACCAACGCGATCGAACAAATTCGCGACTGCCTCATCTATGTGCCCCAATGCCTTTGGGAAAATCACCATGCCATAAATACTCAAAGCCAGGACATCGACCCTTTTCTTTACGTCTGGATGTGTCGATATCAAATCCCTCAAAACGGGCCATGGAACACACTTACTATCACCCTTTGCTGCACACGAGCTACTACATGCCCCACCGCTCACTCATCCCAAGAATCATCACCAACTTCTTCGCAAAAGTTGGAAGGCTAGCAGGCCTAACATAAGCCTTGTGACCCTGAATCCTCGGGCAACGCAGTAAAGTCATATACTCCTCCAAAGTAGGTACAAGATAAATATCACCAAATGTAAAGCAACTATAAGCAGGGTTCCAGAACTGTACCATAACTCGAAACAAGTGCCTATCTACTTTGACATCTAGCAAATAGGGAAGGTCTCCATAAGTCTGGAAGAACAACTGCTTAGCCTCGTCATCCCACTGGGCCCAAATGTCTCTCAACTCCTGAAAATCAAACTGCGTCGAACTGATACGAGTAAAATCCCATAATTCTGATACATACCCTTCAGCGACACTATCCCCTTTCTCCAACTGGGTTTGCTCTGACCATGCACAGATGAAAGAGTTGTCCCCCACTTTATTAAGATATTCATCCCCCATTACAAAACTTTCTAACTCAGAAATCAAATTTTGAATCGACACCTTTTGAATGACATGTAATAATGAAAAAAAAATAAAAAAAAACAAGTCAGTATCATAATAAACAAATACTTATAAAGGTAGGCACTAAAGGATATCACTATACTACCTAGGGCAAGCATTTAAAGTTCATTATATGAAGTTCGGTTCTAAAGCAAAGGGTACCCAAACCAGCAGATTCCTCGATCCTCACCCATTATAGGCTCCTATGAATCGAGTTCAGTTTAGGGGGATTCATTTCCCAATGACCATGCGGAGATGAAAATCTCACGAAGCCTATAGGTACAGATGTTTCCCGGAAGCAATCCACTAACTCATGCGGATGTGAAAACTTCACGAAAGCTTAGTTTCTTACTCCCACTTAAAGGTGTGACAAACGGTCATGCAAATGCAATGTGTGCAAATAATATAACAAACATATGCAGCGAACACATGAAAATGGATCTTTATCTTTAAATCCTTTCAAATTTTTAGCATTAAGACAAAAAGTTATCAATTTTGGCTTGACTCTCTTATTGTCCCCAGTGGAGTCGCCAAGCTGTCGTAACCATTTTAAAAGGAGTTTGGAAAAATCGAGTTCGACTTTTTGAAAAATGAAAAATGGGAGTCGCCACTAATCAGTTTAAGTGCGATTGAACCACCTTCAAACCACTTTTGTTTGAAATCATTTGTTTTGGTCTACAAAATCAAGAAAACGGGTTCGGGAGTCGGTTACGTACGAGGAAGGGTTAGCACCCTCGTAACGCCCAAAAATTGGTACCAAATTGAATAATTTTCTGTCTTTAATGCTAGAATTTTGAAAGTATTTAAAAATATGATCCCTTTTGAAATTAAACTAGTTCGAGTTTAAAACCGAGACTTCTTCGTTCCAAAAGAATACGAATATCACATCCAGCATGATAGGACACAATATTTTAAAACTCTTGTAACTGAAATCACCTCGTAATTTATAAAATCGTTTAGAAGAGTATTTTTGGCATTTAGACAAACGGGAAATCGTAACCCAGCATGTTAGGGCTCTATTTCCCGAATTCCTGAATACGAAAAACATTGCCTTTATTTTTGAAAAAAACATTTCTTTATGTTTTAACGATGATACAATCAAAATAATATATTATAGGGTAAAATTAAACTATTATAATACATGTTTTGATACAAATATAGCATAGAAGATACAATATAACATTCATATTTCATGTGATTAAACATAGGCAACATAAATTTCATGCATTAATGTTCCATAGCAAATAAAGCAAGTAAGATATGCAAATATAAGTTACAACTACGACATGAATAATTTTCATACCAACATAATTTTAATAACAATAAATAATTCATGCAATAGGAGTATGTATATATTAAAACAAACTTTCATAAAAAAAAACAAGAAAACAACACATTTGGGGTAATAAATGATAATGGACAAAAATATAACATATTTAATACATATTTTGAATTAATAAAAATGATTTTTATACTATTTTCTAGAATATAATACATATATTTAAAAAATATTTAATTAATATTTTTATATATAATAAAATATAGATAATATATACACCATATAAAATAATATAATAATATATAATATAATAAAATAAATGGATTTCCAATATTTAATAATAAAGTATAAAAATATAACATATAATTTTTAATATAAAATAATAAGAGTATTAATATAATATAAAATAATAATATACAGTAAATAAATAATAATATTTAAAGTAAATAAATTTAAAAGTGTAAGAGGACTAAAATTAAAAGCAATTAAAAACTTTGGGCTAATTAAAAAATATAAAAAAATTTGGGCCTATTTGGAAAGCGCGTTAAAACCGAGGGACTCACTGGGAAATTAGCCCTAATCCCAAAAACGACGTCGTTTCAGAATAGGTATTATAATAGCCATAGGGGCTAAATTGAAATAAATATAAAATATTAGGGCTGAATTAAAATAAAAATAAAATGAAATTATAAAGATTAAAAATGCAGAATTAACCCATTTTCCAAAAACACGCGGATCCTCCCCGGGTCACGGGTCAACGCGGGGATCCTCTGCTAAAACGATGCCGTTTAGTGCTTATTGAACTAAGCCAAAATGACACCGTTTTCGTGGTGCTATAAATGTCAAAACTTTGACCCAAAATTCATTTTGTAATCAGTTTAAAAAAAAATCTTTGAAAATCCTCTGAAAAAGGAGAAAAGGGGAGCCCTCCGGCTCCGACCTCAGGCCACTGGGCCGTACGCGCCCATGTGCTGCACGTGCCACCGTACACAGCGGTTAGAAGGCTAAAAGCCTTCATTTTTCTGGGCAAAACATAGGTAACCCTTTTCCTTTTTAATACTTAACCCTTTTTTTTAAAAAAAATGATTTATATGTGTTGAACAGAGAGAAAAAAAAAAAACAAAATCACCTTTTCCAAAAACACAACTGCTTTTCTTTCTTTCTTCTGTGTATATATGTGTGTATATTTTTTTATATGTAAAAATCGGTCCCTGTTATAGTGAAATGATTCGACTTTTATAGCCTCTATTTACAGGTTCATATATTCTCTACTCGATCTTGCCATATTTGCATTCGTCCTTGCTGTTCCTCTTTCCTTTTTTGCAGGTACTATCAAGGATCTCACGGCGAGGAGTGGGCTGGCGTTGATCCGTGCACCGATCACGGCGCGACGTGGGGCCTGGAATCACGGCACTGATGGTGGTGACGATGAAAGTCACTGGAACGACGCAAAAAGGGTGTGACAATTGGCGTGCCTGCGGCGCAAATTCTGGAACCTTCCGTTTGCGGCGCCTAGGGTTCCAGAAACCCTAGGTCTTCCAGCCTCTATTAACAAATTGGGCCATTTGGGCCGTACCTATTTGTGGGTTGGGTGTAATGGGCTAAGGGCTTAGAATGTAACTGAGTATAGAGTTTTGGGCTAAAAGTGTAATCGGGTCTTGGGCTTTGTACATAGACTGTATAAAAACTATTATTTTTTGTTTTTATTTATTTATTTATGGGTCGTGCAAATTTTGGTTATTACAGTAAATATCTCTATTAAATATTTACGGACTCAATTTACAGAAATGGGGTCCCAAAATAGCCTTTTTTGACACTACTGGAAATCGGATCATTACATCTTCAATCAACCAAAATCGACCATCATTTAAAAAGAGATATTATCCAAGACAAATCATTATAGTTATCAGATAAAGTCTTTAATGTCCAAACAAAATAGCCAACTTGATCTCCAAGTAAAATGATAATGTTAGGATAAGGATAAACTTTCCATCTCCAAGTCGATCCATCATTCTTTTCCTTACTCTAATTAGATTAGCACCATTAATGATGAAATAAAAAAAAATCCAAGATCCCTTTGCTTATGGTAAAAACATATTTGAGGGCTCAAGTCAAAAACCCCAACATATCACAACACTTAAGTTGTCCTAGAAGTTTTGTTTAAACAAGTGTTTAGGCAGCTGTTTAAACAAGCTATGTTCAAATAGGTGTTTGAACAAATGTCGAATCATCAGTCTTGGAAAGGCTTGGTCCTAACAATACCCCCTTTGAATTTTTTACAAAACATAAGCAAATGGTACATGCTCTCCTTGTCAAACATATTTGCAAAGTTCCTTCTAGTATGAAAAATCAAGGGGCACGTAGACTTTTTGTCTATGAAAAATAGACATGGCTATTCCACCGTCGTATTGATGTTATATGGATGTCCAACACGGACATGCCATAGATATGCCTGGATGTATATTAGATACATCGAAATATGTAAAAAAAAAAAAGATTAGACATAGTCCTGACACTATCTAGACACTGATGTTAGAAAATCAACAGAGCAAACACGATGATTGGTTAGTAGATGGAGAAGAAGTCATCGCTTATTGAAGATGAGAAGATAAGTTGTTGCTATAGCGGCTAAAAGAATTACAGTTTACCAAAGAAGAAATGTTGAAAATGATAAGGTTATCAATACACGTTGTTTCATTAAAGTAGGGGAAAGATCTTTATATATATAAACCACTACAACTCAACAAGAGTTCTACCTTCTTTTCCTATAAATAGATGGCACCGGTAGAACTATAAACATAACTTTGAGAGATTGTTATTCTACCAAAAAATAGAGAGAATTTATTCTTAACTATTACATATATTTTTTCGGAATAACAATTCTACCAATTTTTATTAAGAAGAGAGAATTTTCGTTTTCACCCCAAAAGAAGAGAAAACTTTTTCTAGTTCTGTGTTTCGGTTCAATTGATTTGAGCCCATACTCGAAGTAGTTCATGGTACGAGAATAGCAGAGAAGATCATTTGGTTGAAAGTCGAGAACAACGAACGTCCGCTAAGTAAAAAACATAGGTATGAATTTGGTTAAGGTTTAGTTTTATAAATATCACAAACTGGGTCGATTTTCAAAATTTTAATTTTTCGCTATGTAAGAAAATCATTTTCAAATCAGGATTTTTTTAAAAATTGGTATTAGAGCTAGGTTGTGTTATGTTTATGGACTGAGACCGAATCTCTCTTTTCATATTGTTTGATTAATATTTGATAATATGTTACATTCTTGTAATTATTCGCATGTTTAGGGGAATGTATGTGAATAAATGTAATATTATATCTATTTGTTATATAATTATTATTTTTTGCCAAGGTTGTGGTTCTTAGGAAATAAACCGTGGACTATCATCTCCACGTAAAATTATTTTTTTATTTATAGATTTATTGTGAGCTGGAAATAAACATATAAATGTAATATTTTCAAAAAGGAGTCCATGACGATGAGAAGATGGAACAATGACGGTCAAAGATACAAAGAATGCCTTGTGGCGAAAAACTATGTTTTTTTAGAGTTTTCATTTATTTTCTAGATATAGAACCATGGAAACCTTGGCTGAAATTTTATTTTATTACTGATCT
The DNA here is from genome assembly GCA_025698465.1 of Gossypium longicalyx. Lineage (NCBI taxonomy): Eukaryota > Viridiplantae > Streptophyta > Magnoliopsida > Malvales > Malvaceae > Gossypium > Gossypium longicalyx. Next base: position 13,983,683 of record CM047000.1, read on the forward strand.
CTTTATATATTTGTTTAATAATTCTTATGTTATAATTGTGATATATATGTATGAGATGATCCATAGTTGGTAATAAAAAAATACACGTATTGTATTGTTCCATTCACTTCTTTGGGTTATTCGATTATTATGAGAAATGTGCTAATGAGAAGGTGCATGTCTAGGATTGGATCTGGCAAGGAAAGGCTTGGTTTTTAAGTGGTTAAATATGACTCACCTCCCTTTTTTGGGAACCTACCTAGTGCACGGTTCACATTCATTTCTTTGGTTTTTCCCTTAAAAGAGCAATTGTGAAGAATCAAAATTGTTTGGTTGAATTTTGTGAATAATTGAATGTGAATATTATAAAATTGTCATAACATGTCATGCATATATGAGATAAGAATGTCGTATAGTTTAGGAAAGAATGTCACATGTACTTGTCATGCATATATTGATCATACAAGATTGAAACCGAAAATTATAAAAACCTTGCATGGTTTTTTAAAATATTGAATGAGAGAAGGTCCCTAAACAATACCTACAACCTTTATCAATGGTCTTTTTTGATGGCATGGCAAGTGCGCTACCCCACGTTAGGATTGTTATGTGGATTTCCTAAAAGTAAAAAGAATTCTCTTGTGATCAAATAATAATCGGACTGACCTTTGTGGTAGGTATTATCATGTAATAGTTCAAGAAATTCTATCTTCATAAGATGAAAAGTAGTCAAAGCATGCTACTCAGTGAAGTTATCCCACAATGACTCGTTTGTGGTGCATGATGCGATAAGTGTTAAGTTGATGGTTATACACTCAAGATCTTCTAGTTAAGTAACTCCAACTAAGCTCTACTTAAGTTAGAATAATGACCAAAATTACACGATTATTAGTATGTGTGAATGCTTAAGGAATTAGGTTCATGTACTAATTGGATGGAAATCCGTGTTCTTACTAGTAGATCATGACCAACCCACGGTGGCTTGATTCAATAGGAGTAGGAATTATTGTTGCAACGGCTTGAAAATGTTTTCAAGGTTTAATGTAAGAAACATGTATTATCTTAATTTATATCATAATGATGCAAAATGTTTTCAAACATTTGCTTAATACAAAGATATTAGCATATGGATGTTTTTATTTTTAATTTAAAAATGGCATCAACTCCCTTATTGAACATACTCACTGAAAACAAACTAAACAAAAACAACTATAAGGAATAGAAAAAGAACTTGATAATTGTCCTGAGCTGTGAGAAACATAAAACAGTTCTTGACACTAAGTGCCCTCCAATCGCTCAAGCTGAGGCTAGAAAATGCTAGGAAGAGTCTGATGAGATAGCTTGTTACTATATGCTTGCAAGTGTGACCAGCACTCTATATAAGCAATTGGAAAGTTGTAAGACTGCTAAAGCGATTTTAGATAAGCTAGAAGACACTTATGGGCTACTTTGTCGAGGCCGTGAATAATGAGGTCAATTTGGACCAAAACACCCAAATAGAGATACTGTTCAAAAGCTTGTCCAATTATTTTACTGGTTTTCGAGTCGCATATAACCTTGGTAACAAAAACCTGATTCTTACACAACTTGTGAAAGAGTTACAATCCTATGAGTTGATGTTAAATGATGGTCATCCCGTCTAAAGAGAATAAGCAAATATAGTCGTCGCTTCTTCCTCAAAAAGGAAGGGAAATCACACTAAGAAAGGCAAAGCTAAGGTCTTTGGGCCACCACAAGTGGAAAGGAAGAGAACCAGAAAGCCAAAAGAATTATCTAATTCTAAATGTTTCTTCTACAACAAGAAAGGACACTTCAAGGCAAACTACAAAGAGTGGAAAGAATACCTAGCTACCAAAGGCAAAGGTATGGAACTCTTGATGATAGAATTTTGTTTACTGGAAGACTTAATAAACCACTGGGTCATTGATTCGGGAGCTACTAATCATGTTTGCGTTTCTCTGTAGGGATTCGAGGAGACAAAAGATCTTAGAGATAAGAGCTTATCGTTGCGAACTGGGAATGGGAAAAGTGTGGAAGCTGAAGAAATGTGAGATGTAATATAACAGCTCGTTTTTAGGGTTAATCGGAACAATGGTTTCGGGACCACAATCTGACATAAAAAAATTTATTTCATTATTATTTTAATATTTACGAGTTAATTGTGATTTTAAAAAAAAAGGTTTTTGATATTGTGATTTTTTTTTTGGCTTTATAAGCGATTTATTAAGTTCAAATGGTTTTAGAAAATAAGGTATTGGGACCTCGTTTCTATAAACCAAGTCGAAAATATTTTTATAAATATTTACGGAGTGGCAATAAGATGATATTAAACTTTCGTTGAAAAATTTTATCGTTTCGATAGTTAATTGAGCAAAAAGGACTAAATCGCGTAAAGTGTAAAAGTTGTGTTCTATAAGTCAAATGTGTCTAATAGCTATGGAATATTAAAGTGGGAGTCCTTATTGGATAATTAGGCCACTATTTTGGTTAGTGGAAGATTTGGTTTGGCATTGTTGAAATTTATTTTATTTTTAAAGGTTAAAGTTGGTATTTAGTAAATAAGTTAATATTAAATAAAACAAAAGAAAATTTTGGTTCATTATCACCTTCCACCACTGAAAATTCACATTTAGAACAACCATGGAAGCTTGAGCATTCGGCTATACTCATTTCTCATGCATGTGAGTATTTTCTTATCTGTTTTTAATAATTTTTACGTTTTTGAGATCGTTGCTTTGTGTTCTAGCTAGCCCATGCTTGAATTTTGAATTGGTTGTGTATTTTGTGATTTTCCATTGATGAGAGCTTGTTGTTTTTGTTGTTTGATGATGAAAAATAAATATTTAATGCTAGATTATCATGTTTTATTAAGTGATTTTTGATAAAAATGCTTATTAAGGACTAAATTGAGAAATTTGTAAATTGAGGGGTCAAAATGTAAAATAAATGAAATTAATGGGCTGCTAGGGACCTAAGGTAAATTCGGCCTAACATGGGCATAGTGAAATTTTGAGTATTTTGTTTTGTTTTGAAATAGGAACTAAATTGCAAAAAATGTGAAATGTTAGGGGCAAAAATGTAATTAGCCTATTTATGTGTTTTTGGATGAATTTGATTGAATATATGATTAAATAAGTTGAATTTTTATTGAATTAGATCAAGAAATGTAAAAATCGAATTTGGACCGGGGAAAAACCAAAGTTGTCGACTAGTTATCCTGTCACGATTATCGTTGTCCGAGGTAAGTTTATAAGCAAATAGACGTACTTAATTTTAATTAAATGTAAAGTATATAAGCTGAAATGAAATATATGAATTACTATATGCTAATGTCGAATGTGTTTAAGCATGGTAACTATATTCATGCATTTGTTTCGATTGAGTTATAACATTTGAAAGTTTGTATGAACTATAAGGAGTATCTGGAATTTTTTATATATAAATTTTTTATGAGACAATTTTATAATAGTGATATTCGGGCTTTGAGCCTAGCAAGCCTTGTACTGGTGAATTAAATCAGGCTTATGCCTAGCAGGCTTATTGCCGGTGTATAAAATCAGACTTTGAGTCTAACAGGCCTTGTGCCGGTGTGAGATTCAAGCTTAGGCCTAGCAGGCTTTATGCCGGTGAATTATTATAAGTTTATGCCTAAAAGACTTTATGCTGATGTGGTAATCGAATACGTTAAACGAGCTAAATGATCAGGTATGAGTTAGCTTATTGTTTCCTTGAAAATAAGGTAAGTTGATTATTTGATATGTGAGACAAACATATGTATGATGTTAGTTTGAATTTGTGAGTAATTGTGAAGTATATTCGGCCATAAGTTAAGTGTAATTAGGTATTAAGGTTTAATACATGAGTATATGTAAACAAATGTTTAAAGATTCGGCTTTATGCATTAATAATATGATTTTAATAGTGTATGATACTTTGGTATAGACATATGTATATTCGGCTACATGATAAGTATAAGTATGAGATATTAAAGTTTGATTCAAGAATATATGTTTATGGGTGTGAATATATTCGATCTTATAATGGTACTATGGTTTTGAAATTGAATGTCACCTTGATAATAGATACAATACATTCGTCCAAAGGTTAAGTATACTGATATCATATTAATCTTAAATGTATGGATATTTGGTAAAATGAAAGTATATGTATTATAAGAAATTATAAGTTTGAAATTAAACGTGATTATGATAGTATAAATTGGTTTGGAAATTGAATTGTTATTGTCATTGCTCTCAAAGCTTATTCTGTGTTTTTTTCCTATGTTTATAGATTTTCGGAGATCTGCTCAGGCTGGAAGTCGATGGAGACGACATCACACTATCCGATTATCATTTCAGTAAATAATGTTTTGAGACTCGGTTATGTGGCATGTATAGATTAGTCTTGGAGTTAATTATTTTGAATGAGTATGTATTTAAAGCCATGCGAAAATGGCTTGCTTATTATGCTTAAGTTTGGTTTTACATGTCCTTAATTAAAATGTTTAATGAGTTTGGTTTTGGTAGTCATTTTAATAGTTAGCTCATTTTGGAAATATGAAATGTGGTGTATTAACTTAACAGGTTCGGTTGCTAAGTGGTAAGTAATTAATATGTTTTATGATTGTTTTGGTTGGTTGTTTTGGTATGGGTTCAAATGGTAAATAATGGTAATGCTTAAGTATGTTTTGGGTTAATTTTAATGGATAGTTAAAAATGTCAAGTTGTTGCTAATATCAATATAGGTATCTGTTCATGTGTAGTTGTAAATCCGAATATGATATTTAATTTAATTTGGTATGCGTATGATATTGATAATGGTGAGATCGAAATAAAGATTAGTTAATAGGATAAAATATGAAGTTTAGGTATGTTAATATAGATATGAATTAGATGCACACTGGAGTGTTATTTATGTTCAAGTGTTAAGTATAGCTTTTATTTTTAGGATGAATTGTGCACTTGTATATATACATCATTAGTATGTTCAGCCATGTTATAATGTATTTAAGTTTCATATGTGATTGCATAATAATATATGTAATATGATTCAATTGGTTTTATTATGAGCTTGTGCAGAAGTTATCAAATTATATGTTTGATAAACGATTAATGAGATAGAAATTGGCATATATTCGTAGTATGAAGTGTAATGATTTATAATGGAATATGATTTAATTATGAAAATGGCATTAATATGATGGATATAGGGAATTGAATATTGGAAGTATTAAATATGTGAATATGTTTTGATATATACAAGTTTGGTTCGAATTTAGTAATTATGGAACATGATAAGTTGGGTTTTGATATATGTTTGAAATGTGCTTATTTGCGATACATGTTCAGTAAGGTATGATTATTTCTGAATTGGAATTATGATTCATGTATTCGAATTTATAATATGTGAATTGTGGATATTTGAATTTGATAAGTTTTAAACGTTTATTAATTCTTCGGTGTATGGAAGGTGAGGAATGATTGTGCTGAACTGTGTTTTATATAGTAATGCCTCATAACCCTAATCCGGTAACGGATACAGGTTAGGGGTGTTACATGTACATCTTTATTTGAATAATTTTAGGAAGATTATTTTAAAAGACATTTTCTATGTACCAAGTTTCATAAGAATCTTAACTTTTGTTGCATATTTATATAAAGACGGCTTGACCGTGACTTTTAATAATGGAATTGCAAAATTTAGAAATCGCAACCTTATCTATAACGGATGGATGTGAAATAATCTCTATTTTATCAAACCAAATATGTACACACTACTTGAGACTGGAATAATGAATAAAAGACTTAAAACTTCTCAATCTAATGAAGCGTACTTTTGGTATTTGAGACTTGGTCATATTAACTGAGAAAGAATCACTAGACTTGTTGATCTTCCACAATGTGAATCTTTCTTGGAAGGTAAGATGACTAAGTGATTTTTTAATGCAAAACAAATGAGGGTCGAAAAACCCCTAGAACTTGTGCACACTGACGTATGTTGCTCTATAAGCGTTAGTGCAAGAGGTGGTTTTTAGTATTATGTAACTTCTATTGATGACTATTCTAGATATGGGTATGTATACTTAATGCACAAAAAGTAACTAGGTTTACCCATAAAGACACTTTGGTCTGATCGAGGTGGGAAATATTTATCTGATCAGTTCTCAGGGTACCTCATAAAGAATGGAATTTTATCCCAATTAACCGTGTCGGGCACTTCACAACAGAATAGTGTGGTAGAGAGAAGAAATTGAATGTTATTAGACATGGTACATTCAATGTTAAGTTATTTGAAGCTACCAATCTTTTTTTGGGGATACATTATATAAATGACTTGCTATATTCTGAATGATGTGTCAACTAATGCAGCATCGAAAACCCCATACGAATTGTGGCATAGAAGGAAACTGAATCTTAATCATTTTAGGAATTGAGGATGCCCAACCCACGTATTGGATAAATATGTGAGGAAATTGGACTCACGGATAGAATTGTGCATGTTTGTAGGATATCCAAAGGGAACAAAGGGTGGTTTGTTTTATAACTCAAAAGAGTAAACTGCTATAGTATCAACTCATGCTACTTTCTTAAAGAAAGTTACATGAATGACTTCAAAACTTGGAGTAAAGAGGTACTGATGAGCTTTTAGGAAATATACAAAACCCTACAAAAGCAGTTCCAGAACCAACTACTAATAGTAGACCTACAAATGGTCGGCAGCATAATGAGCCTTAACGTAGTAAGAGGTTCTCTCCTAGGCTTAAGTTCTTCCAATCTGGCGGAAGTGTTTTTAACACTGAGTCTTTCGAACAGGAAGATAATGACTCACTCACATATGATGAAGCGATGTTGTCTTGCCCTCAACCCGAACAAAATCACTGAGTCCAGATCTTGGGTGTTACATCACAATATTAAACAAAATTTCACAACAACTTTATTTAAATCTTAACTTAAAATGTTTTTCTTATTATTTTATCTAAAACCTCTTTATCAAGGAAACAAAGAAAAGTAATTAAAGATAGTTTAATACATCAGACTTATCATAACTTATTACAACACAAAATTTTGTTAAAGACAAACTCTTTAAGGTGAGGGTCTACTATACGCCACTCTCCAAAGTTTTTCACTGTATGCATAATAACCCTTTTCGTATAGTAAACCCTCACCATAACATAAAATTTGTAAGTTACACTAACTTAGTGAGTTTAAATATAAAATTCCTTTGAGCCATTCTTGCTGAATTCATCATCTTGAATATTTGAATTACCCATTTCTGCCTTTGACAAATACCCTTCTCATTGTTGAATAACTATACATAACTATAAGCCATTTACCATTCTTTACTTATTATTTTTTACTTACTATTCGACTGATTCCCACACTTACCATACGTACTACCTCTTCTCTTCTCTTCTCTTCTCTTTTCTTCTTTTCTCCTCAAACAACCTTCAATGTTTATTCTAGAATAGTTGATCACTAGTACTAGTCTTGGCGAATACTACTTATGGATCTTACATTTGGCGGATTCCCATACTAACTTTTCTAAACCAGATATTCAATAGTTCATATTCTGATTCTAATCAATACATACTCATACTGATAAGGAACTTTCAAGGTAATATAAAAGAAATCCAAACATCTATATTTCTCAACATATCAGATTTACCAAAAACTTAAATTCCAATTACCTCTAAATAAGACATGATACTAATCACATGTGACAGATATCAAATAATTCAGATCTCAGTCTTCCAAAGTGTACAAATTCATATAAAGAACATTCATACCTTTTGTAATCTGAATACGCCCATTTTCTAATATGATAGACTTGTATGGTGAATTCCCTTTTGAAATACAGACACGAATTTCTCATTCATATTATACCTCGTACAATTTTTCAAACTTTATTACCAAATCAAAAAGCCCAATCTATATTCAACTAACTATCAAAGAGATCCCAGAACTTACCCAAAATTTACCACAAGGGTGAATAAACACATTCTACCATACAAGTATCATCGAATACGCCAATAGAATGATATAGAACTTACCACATAGGCCATACAGAATACGCCGCCAAGGCTTAACAAATCACGCCATAGAGACAAGCAATTAGAACCACGTGTCTACTGTCCCGACAGACTTTCATAAAAGGTGCCACGGGTTTCTCCCTTATGGACTTATACATAAATTTATGTCGTGATCTGCCAATTCGATTACATATTATCAAAGGCCTCACCATGAATATTCATATCATCATATCATATTATGCCATGGATCTCAGCTACATGGGTTTACACACTTTCATGTCGTGATCTGTTAGTCTAGTCTTCATCTTACTAGAGACTACACCATGAGTACTTTTATATCATATATTTTTTCTAAACCACATGGTCTGACAGTTATTTTCATATCAAGATCTACCAACCTGGTTAGCATTATAACTGCCCTACTAGAGGCTTCACAAACGGACATTACTCAAAATTCACTTACTAGATTGTTCACACACTTGATTGATTCATATTTTTCCATATATCAAACCTTACCTGCATACTTACCAATCACTTTCTATTCATACAGAAGTTCATGCATAATATCATTACACACACATAACATCTTTACTATGCTTCGCCCACTTACCTATTATTCGAGGTACTATCATTGTATATATCTTTATTGGAACAGTTAACATTTAGGAGTCAAAATAGAGACTCACCTAATACTCACCTAAATTGTAGCTCAAAGCTCTAGACTAAAAAATCAATCTCGACCTAGCAGCAACCACTGCTTAAAGAACACAATTTCACCATTTAAAATCCATTTTCATACAATTTGCTAACATCTCAATCATAGATAACCTCCATGAAAAACCTTACATTCATATTTACTGTTCCTACAATTCTTAACATCTTTACTTCTTCAAAAACTTAACATGCAGAGCTATAATACTAATAGAGAGATGAAACAACCACTGATTAAATAAAGAACCTTAGCTTCCAGCTTAATGAGAAAAATATAACATTTAGATTTAAGAAAAAAAAATAGGGAGTAATACTAAAAGAAGATGAAAATTTCCTTACAAACTCTTCTCATCCACATATATATAAACCAACTTCTCATTGTTGGAACTTGTGTCGTTTGAATCTAGAATTTTTCCTTCTTAATGGCCTACAAGTTCCAAGAGAAATATAAATGAGCATGTTGTATAATTGATATTTGACTAGTCAATCTAATTGACTCTTAACTAGATCTTATTACAAAACCCAACTAACATAGTACTTAGACAAACTGGGCACACCATGCATATGGCAGTAACTCAACCGGCTTATACTTCACTGGATATACCCTTTTCTTAGCTAACAAAATAAGAATAACATTAAACCTTTAGTCATCTCTTTGATGATTACTATGTGCCACACTCCTATTCACTAGAAGACAGTAACATGGTAGATTTCACTATGCCTAACAGATAATTTCACAACTCTACGTCTTAAACTCGGATCCACTAGACTCGAGGTGTGGCAGATGCAAAGTGTTGATTCCAAACTTTGGAAATAGCTATGAAAGCTGAGATGGACTCTATGTATTCCAATTTAATGTGGGACTTGTAGACTTACTGGAAGGGATAAAACCCATAGGGTGTAAGTGGATCTACAAGAGGAAAAGAAATGTAGATGGAAAAGTGAAACTTATAAGGTCAGACTTGTAGCAAAAGGTTATACTTAGAAAGAAAGCATCGATTACAAAGAAACATCTTATTTGGTTGTCATGCTCAAGTCAATCCAGATATTACTATCCATTGTGTCGGCTCTCGATTACAAAATTTGGCAAATGGATGTCAAGACAGTGTTTTTGAACGGCTATCTTAAAGAGAGCATATAGATGATGCAACCTACCAGATATATGGCTAAATGAAACGAGTATAAAGTTTGCAAACTATTTAGATCTATATATAAACTTAAGCAAGCATCCCGCTCATGGAATCAAAGATTAGATCAAGCGATCAAGACTTTTAGATTGGAGCAAAATGTAGATGGACCTTGTGTTTATAAATGTTTAAAGGATAGAAATGTGGTCTTTGTCATTCTATATGTCGATGACATTCTACTAATTGGGAATGATGTAGGGACATTTTCATTGGTTAAATTGTGGTTAACCCAATAGTTTAACATAAAGGATATGGGAGAAGCTAATTTTGTTTTAGGCAATCGAATCGTAAGAAATCGAAAGAACAAAATAATAGCATTATCTCATACTTCATACATAGACAAGATATTGGAGCATTATTCAATGTCTGCCTCAAAGAAGAGAAATCAACCTTCCATATCATGATTTCATCTCTCTTTAGAGCACTGTCCTAAGATAGTGGAAAAAAGAGAAAATATGAGAAAGGTTCATTATGCTTTGGCAGTAGGAAGTCTCGTGTATACTATGCTATATGCACATGCCCACATATTTTTTTTGAAGTATGGTTGGTAAATCAATATCAAGCGAATCCAAGACTAAGACACTGGCAAGCAGTTAAGCATATAATCAATTATTTACAGAGAACGAGGGATTATATGCTTGTGTATTCCAGAAGAGATCTCACTCCTATCGGATATACTGATTCTGACTTCCAAACATGTTGAGATTCGAGGAAATCGAATTGGACTATGCTTTTGTCCTAAATGGTGGGGTCATAGTGTGAATAAGTGTCAAGTAGGGTTACACTGCTAACTTCTCTATGGAAGGTTGAATATGTGGTATGAAAAAGCTAGTGTAACAACCTGCTTTTTAGTGGTGTCGAAAATAGGGGTTTTGGGGCCACCAAATCTGAAAAATAAGTTTGTAAACATTATTATTTAATATTTACGAGTCAAGCATGGTTTTATAAAGGTTTTTGATATAGTATTTTTGTTATATAAACGATTTATTAAGTTTAAGTTGTATGACCCTAGGGTCAAGTGGTTTTAAAAAATGAGGTATCGGGACCTCATTTCAATAAACTGAGTCATAAATATTTTTATAAATATTTACGGAGTGTCACTAAGGCGGTATTAAAGTTTCGTTGAAAAATTTCAACGTTTCGATAGTTAATTAATTAGAAAGGACTAGATTGTAAACGATGTAAAATTTGATCACTATTTGATTTGAGTGATTAAATGGCTTAATGAATGAAAGTATATGGACTAATATGGTAAATTTACCATATTATATATGATTGGGCGGTTGGCTTTGTCTTATTATGAAAATATGTATGTTTTATTAATAAAATAAAGTTAAAAATATCATATTTTTCCTTTTATTGTTTTGCCGAATTTGAGAAATAAGAAAGCTATTGATAAACCTTCAAGCTTCGGCCAAGCTTCATAGGATGCATGTAAGTCTATTTTAGCCCCGTTTCTAGTAATTTTTATGTTTTTGATATCGTTGCAACTAGGTCCAGCTAGCTCGTACCTTTGATTTTAAAACTGTTAAAGATTTTGAATATTTCCATTGATGAACCTTGTGATTTTAGATGTTAAATGATGAATTTAGAATGTTGGTTTATATTTAAAAGTATTTTATTAAGTGATTTTTTATGAATTTTTGATTAGGGACTGAATTGTTAAAATAGTAAAAGTACAAGGTTTTATGTAAAATTGTTGCAAATATGGACTGATATGGGTGCCATGAATATTCGATTGTCATAAATTGGCATTAAAAATGGTTAATTTGCATGTTTGGGGCTTAGGGACTAAATTGAATACAACACTTTAGGGGCAATTTTGTAAAAATGAATAAATTGCATAAAATACATTATTTTACTTTGTAAATTAATATATTAAATGAAATTATTAATTTAGGTCAAGATCGGGTGGAAAATTGAGGAGAATGGAAAATTACCAAAATGCCCTTGTACTTTGACATTTCTACAATTTAGCCAGGTAAGTTCGTATGAACTGTATTCTATAGAATTTTGATTAAATTTAATGTTAATATGTGATTATATTGTGATTAAATCTATCTATATGTGTGTGTGTGTGTGTGTGTGCAATTTATCTTATAATGAAACAATAAAAATCCAATGATGTTACGTTGAATACCGAGCCCCGTTTGAACCTTAGGAATTCGTAGGATACCAATGACATATTATTAGGGTTTACATGATTTGGGTACTGGTCTTAAATGTCCTACCGATGGCTGAGGTCCTACTTGTGTTGCGGATACTCTGTAGCTCGTGTGAGCAACATCGTGTAGCTACATTTTGACCCACAACTTGTGTGAGCAGGCCTATTTTCACAGATCATGTGAGCATTTTGATTCACAACTCGTGTGAGCATTCTGATTCACAACTCATGTGAGCATACATGTACAGGAATTAACGGATTACAGTTATATGAGTTAGCACACTATGTGTGAGCTATCTCGAGTATCCAACGGTATTCTAAATGATTCAACGGGCATGATTTGAAAGGAAATGGTAAGAGTTCGATATGACCTAAGACATGTTTACATATGAATTGCATTGAATTGGTGATACATGGATAAATGTAAGTTGAGATGGATGATATATTCATATGTTACGTGTTTAAATGTTGTGATCATCCATGAGTAATTTGCCTGTGTCTTATGATTATATTGCTAACATGTTTGGTGTAAATGTTTAGGCTTTGGCCAAGCTATTGGATGGATTGTATTATGCTTACTTATAAGTTATGCATTGAAATGGTAAGTGCCCAAATATAAATATATTTGTGTTCATAAAAGAGTGGTAAGGTTTAAATTATGTAATTTCTTATGAAATGGTTTATCATGTGGTTAATTTTAAAATAACTATGTTTAAATGCACTAGCTTGTGGCTATGGTTGATGATATGCTTATGTCTTGTGTGTTAAGCATATGAAACGGGTGTGGAATGGTAATTAAATAGTAAGTTCATACTTGAAGTGTAAAATGATGAAAAAAGGGAATAATGAGTTGAATTGATATTGTTATTTAAGCTAAAGAAAGTAAATAAAATGGAAAGTAATGAAATGCAAATGAAAGTAAGAAAATTTGAAAGGGTTTAAAGTTTTATAAATTCCTACTATACTAGGGATGATATATATATGTGATGTTGTGGATTTATTCACTTTGTGAGTTGTTGAATATGGTTTCATGAATCTTGCAGTATTGGTATAGGATTATTCTTGATATGTATAAATTTCATATTTGAAATGGATTAATATGACTAAAGTTTATACGAGCTTACTAAGAATTCATTGCTTACGTAGTTGTTTTTTCTTTACTTTTCAGATTATTAGAAGCTCAATCAGGTTGGAAGCTCACCGGAGATCTATCACATTATCTAGCGATTATATCAGTAGATTTTAATGTCTTGGTTAAGGTTATAATGGCATGTATAGGTGGACTTATGGTTGATGATTGGTTGAATGTTAGTTGATAAGTTTGACATGTATATGTCATTTGGGGTGATATAGCATTGGTACATTTGGTGCCTTGTTGATATGTGTTAATTCGATAATGTGTTAAAGCATGTTTGAATGACCAAAGTGATATATGATGAATTGACCTCAACATGGTCAAGATATGGCATGCTTTGGAAAGGTTTTGAATAGATGTGTATGATTGAAATATGGTTTGTATACATGTTGATTGTTGGAACCATCTGGATATGGTTAGATTTGTATCTTTAAATGGCCAAAATGGTATGGTTATTATGTATCAATTATGTTATGTTTTGGTATAAAAACAAGTTAAGTGATAATTGTTTAAATATACACATGTATAGGTGTTTCAGTTGATATTATAACCATTATGTTTTGGCTTGTAATTATGGTATTTTGAGTGATTGAAATGGTTGTTAGGTTGATATATGTATGTGGCTCTATGATGGTTGATTTTGTAGTCTTTATGATGCTTAAATGATAGAAGTTGAAATGGTATTTAAAATGTATGTAATGGCATGTTCTTTGACATGGTTAAATGTGGTCATTTTGGTATATGGAATGTAGTTAACATATATGGCTAATGGTGCTAAATGTTAAATGGTCAATTCGGTAGTATAAGTGTGGATTTGATATGTGAACAAAATGGTAAGTTTTGGCTAAACTATGCATATGGTTGTATACATGTTTAATTGTTGTGATTGAGGTGCATTTTGGGCATATTGGTTGTATGAACATATACTTTATTTGGATAGTTTGTTGTTGCATGGTTTGATGCACTTTGGGATGCTTGATTATATGTAAAAAAATTGGCTTGAAAATGGCCTATTTTTTGTCCACGCAGCCAGAGACATGGGCGTGTGTCTCAGCTGTGTGTGACACACGGCTATGTGACACGACCGTGTGTCCCTTGTAGGTTTTTAAAGGTTGCATTTTGAGAGTTACACAGCCTGGCATATGGGTGTGTGGTTTGGCCGTGTGACCCAGGTTATAAGGTTACACGGGCAGGGACACGACCGTGTGTCCTTATTTTAAATGCCCACACGGCATGAGACATGGGCGTGTGTCTCAACCGTGTGACCCCTGTATTTTAAAAATTTTCACATTTTCCCTAAAAATTTTATATGCTTTCGATTTAGTCCCTATTTATTTCTAATGTATTTTTAGTGCCTCGAGGGCTCGTATAAAGGACAATATGCATGTTATTGTTTGATTTTGCTATGATTGATGTTGTGAATTAAAGTTTTAAAATTTTTTATAGTTTTGAAACATAAACATTGGTAATGCTCTATAACCCTATTCCGGCGACAAATATGGGTTAGGGGTGTTACACTATGACATTGTAACAATGCGGGTATAGCTAAACTCAAAGAAACCACATAAGGACAAGACACATTGATACAAAGTATCATAAGTGAGACAGAAGTGTTTGACGAAATAGTGGATGTAGTCAAAAATCGCATTTGAGGAAAAACCCTAGAGATTTGTTTTGCCAAGACTTTACTAGTTAGGGAGCTCTTTGGGAAACATATAGAAGGGCACAAGAATGTGAAGCTAGACTCATCTACTTTACTAGGGCAAGTGGGAGACTGTTAGATCTGGTGCCGTAAGTGTAATAGTTTCGTTTAAGTAAACTTGTAATTTTTCGAACAAATTGGTTAATAAAACAAATTCATTGGTTACATTAATATACTTTGTATAATTTTCCTAACATGGTTTTTACATGCAAAGCAAAATGGAAGCAAATGTTACTCATTGGTTGTCTAAATGTTTAACAAATACTAAGCGGTATTACGTGGTCGGATCGTAGTACGAAAAGATAGCTTTTATTAGTAGATAAACCTAAACATGTCCTTAGTCTAATCGGAAATGAGCAAACCGATTAAAAGACTAATATGTTGTCTATCAAGTCTAATTAGGGAGATGCGTTGTCTTGAGCATCAAAATGAATGACTCCCAAAAGATAGAGACATAGATGTGACTGACTGGACTAGTAGTACATCGAATAGGACCCAAGCATAATAGATCTTGAATCCATTTATGGATTTATTCACTTGTGACATTCTAAGTATGGCATACCTAAATCATGAATGGATGGCGAAATATGTATGCATGACTCGTACACTCTGATGTAAGTAAAAGCCTGAGTTTAAATAGATAAGGAACCAAAAGTTGGTGCGTTAGGTGTATGACTTCTGTAGTATGTAATGTCATTCACGACAGTGGAATTCGTAGCCCAAAACATGGCTAAATGATATCCTCTCATTGGCATTACATATTTGATAAAAGGTAAACGTGACCACGGGTCGTCCATCTTTGTGATGGATGACTTTATCACTATTTGATAGTGATTGATTTTTCATGAAGGAAGATGTAATGGTTATTATGAGATAAAATAAGATCATATTGGGAGAACGAATATTATCTCAAATAGATCAAGAATATCTTATAAGGGTAACACACTTATGATAATATCATTGGACGAGCACTGAATAGTTGCTTTCGTAATGGTATGTCGTTGGGAAGAGCTCAATCACGATACTATAGTGGAATGACCTCGTGACTAAATGAGTTTATAATTAACAGGTGAAAAGTTAGAACTTAATTATAAATCATTTGAGCCTTAACTACATATATCCAATCAGTCTCTCCGCTAGCTCGTTGAAACCAAAAATGAATTACATGTTTGAATATAAATGAACATAATGAATAGGAAATGAAAAATGAGAAACATTCAGAAATGATTGTTTTCTCCGAAATGGAGAAATGGAATCATTTGGAAATGAATGTAGGTTTCCAAAAATAGAAATGAAAATGGAAATAATCCATTTGCAATCCTATATAAATTACTTAAAAATGATTTGAAAAATAAGTTTATGTTTTTGGACTGTTTTGAAGCTCAAAATTGAAAATAAATCATTTGTTCATAGTGAACATATTAAGTTGTGAAATATTGGACACATTTTCTCGAAATTTTACTAGGGGAAAATCATCAAAATTTTATTAGGGGTAAAATCGCCAAAATTTTGTTAGGGATAAAATAGAGATGAGAAAATTGTTTTATATATAAATATTAAAGTTTATTTTGGTAAATAGAAAAACTGAATCGAGTTAGATCACATTATAGAGTATTAGTTCAAAAAGACCCCAAAAATTACTCGTAATTGAACCCGAATAGAGGCCCCAAACCCCTGATAGACATGAAGGGGACGACAACCCTAGTAGGAATACTAAGGTGTGTCATCCACTCTAATCCTATTCTAAGTAGGATGTTGTTTTTCTATTTGAAATAAACCACTACAACTTAACAAGTATCTACCTTAACTTAACAAGTATTCTACCTTCTCTTCCTATAAATAGATGGCATTGGTAGAGCTATAAACACAACTTTGAAAGATTGTTATTCCGCTAAAAAATAGAGAGAATTTATTCTCAACTATTACATATATTTTTTCGGAATAATAATTCTACTGGTTTCTATTAAGAAGAGAGAATTTTTGTTTTTCCCCCAAAAAGAGAGAAAACTTTTTCTAGTTCTGTGTTTTGATTCAATTAGTTTGAGCCTACACTCGAAGCAGTTCGTGATACGAGAATAGCAGATAAGATCGTTTGGTTGAAAGTTGGGAACAACAAACGTCCGCTAAGCCGAAAACACATGTATGAATTTAGTTAAGGTTTATTGCTATAAATACCACAAACAAGATTGATTTTCAAAATTTTATTTTTTTACTATACAAGAAAACCGTTTGCAAAATTAGATTTTTCCAACTGATGATAAGAAAAATAGTAATAATTTAGTGACTAGTACCAAACTTAAAAGCATCCAATTTCCCTTGCATAAAGAAAAAAGAAAAGGGAAAAGCCTTTAAAAGGCTAATTTTTGCATATATGCTAAAAAAATTTGAGAAAGTGTATGGAAATTTTTGAAATGTACTGATTTGTGCTATTTTGGGAGAGAAAAAGGAAAACGCTTCCTGCAGAGTGCGTTTCACTGTGTGGTAGCGAAAACGTGTTTTATAGGGCTTGCTTTCAGCCAGGTTAGCTGAAAACTCGTCCTACAAGACACATTTTTACTAAATATTGACAATTTAGTTCTTCGGGTTAGATGGTTAAATATTAATACTTTTGTCCTTGAATCCAGGGTTCGATTTCTATATTATAAGTTTTTTTTAATTAATCAAACTTAAAACTTAAGCATAAAACTACATTAAATAAAAAATGAAATATAAGGAGAGAAATCTAACTCACAACTAAGGAAAAAAAATTAACATTTACCCTTATGATAAAAAAAAAAAAAAAAAAACTAATTTATCAATATTTAGTAACACAACGGTGAAAAGGCCACCTATAGATTTCAGCAGGCTTTATCAAAGAAAAAAAAACCCCAGCATATACATGTAAATCACCCACTTTAAAACCTAGTATTGTAATATCAAAACCTGAAATTCCAGTATATCCTAACATAAGGGGTGTTTGGCTTATTAAAGAAAGAAGAAGAAGAAGAAGTATCATCAGCAGGAAGAGGAAGGATTTTTTATTCTTCTTGTCACTACTTTTATTTGTTAAAAGGGGTTCCTATAAAAGCAAAAAATGAAGCTGAAACAACTAGAAACCCTCTTAGGCGATCTTCAACAATTCACTACCCCAAAGGTCTTCTATTCCGTTTGTTTCATTCCCCCCAAAAAGAAACCCGAAATTTGTTAATATGGAAGTAGTTATCGAATCTGCTTGTGGTGGGTTCTGTTTTATTCAATGCAGGTGGAGCTGGAACAGTACCCAACTGGACCTCATATCGCTTCTCGCTTGCTTTACACTGTACGCAGTAATCTTCTTTTATTTCCCCTATTCACGTGCTAATGACTAGTGGGTAGTATTGAGCTTTTTCTTCCTTGTTTCTTGTTTTTGGGTTTTTCTTTCTTTAGGCTGAGAATTCATTTGATGATATTAGCAACAAAGTGGTAGCAGATTTTGGTTGTGGATGTGGCACTCTAGGTGCTGCTGCTGCTCTCTTGGGCGCTGAGTAAGTAAACCCTTTTCTCTCATTGTTTCTTCCCTTGTCTTTGTTAATTCCTTGACCTGAATTCCAGAAACAGAACAAAGAAGAAAACTATCTGTATTTGTTTAATGTGGGATTCTTGTTGCGTGGAATAGGCAGGTTATTGGCATTGATATTGATCCTCAATCTCTTGAAATAGCTTCAATGAATGCAGAAGATCTTGAGGTGCTCTCCTCTTTATTGATTTTAATGTAGTAGTAAAGTCTAGAGCTTGTATTGGCCCGAGTCACAAAATTCTGACATCTTTTTCTCCTTTACCTGTCTCTCTATGCTATTCACTTTTGATATCACCAAGTTAATTTCATTTTTTGCTTAGTAATTTACATGTTTTATGATATCTTCCTTATGTTGCTTTCTTAATTGAACTGCAGTTGGACATAGATTTTGTTCAATGTGACATCAGTAACCTAGGATGGAGAGGTAATAGTTCCTTCTCCTCTCTTTTCCTCTCTATCCCTTGGTGTCCCCGGAGCTGAAGCATAATCACTATACTTGATTCTTCCTGGAAAATATTACCAGTCATACTAATAATGATATGGAAAAGCTATCCTCTGTAAGCTATAGAATCTATGGTTAGTTTGCAGACAGCAGTGTTTCTCTGGCACGGAGGAATTTTTTGGGTAATCAAATATATAGAAAGTGTATAGCTAGTCATTTTCATGCCTGGGACATGGCATTACGATAATTCAATTTGTTTCTTCTTTGACTTCAATATACTTTCACATGGAAGATGCAATAAATTGAATGTATCTGTTACTTTCTGGCCATTATCTCATGTATACTGAATCAATCAAGAGAGAGATAGTAGGAAAGTTATAAGTTTAAAATAGCATGTATGTTCTATAGACTGTTTCTTAATCTTAAGTTGTGACTTCTTTCTTCATCTTATGGTTTCACTCCATGTTTAGGTCAAATTGTTGATACTGTTGTGATGAATCCTCCATTTGGAACTCGAAAGAAGGGTATTGACATGGATTTTCTATTTGTGGCATTGAAGGTAAAGCTAGTCACAGAATCAAGATTTTTCAGTCCACCTTTTTATTTTGGATCTAATAGGCATATTGTCCACATTGTGTCTGTGTCAGGTAGCTTCTCAAGCTGTTTATTCCTTGCATAAGACCTCAACAAGAGATGTAAGTAATTTGCTTTGAATTTTCTACTAGTTGAATAGGAATATATTAGTAATGCTTGCTGTGCCCTTGATTTATTTTCTGTAAGTGTCGGATTTAAATCTAAAATAGCAAATTAACTATTCATTAACTTTGACAAAGGTTCCTTCTCTGCTATTTCATGTATTAGTTAGTCTATCTTTTTGTACGTACTCAATAGTTTCCTCTACCCTATGGAGTCCACAGTAATCACCTTATCGTAGAGAAATTAGTATTTTGCTCATAATTATCTTCAATTGATTATGCTTATACTATCAAAACTGTCTTTTCTCCTTCCGTATATTTGCTTGCTATTAGCGACATTATTCATTTGGTTCAATTGTAATATCTCATGGATTTGTCTCATGTTGTCTATTTCTTGTATGCCAAGGCATATCAGTTACCTGCTCTGTTTGCATAACGATTTTAACATGATTAAGAATTGTGATAATTTATCTTTTCTTCACTGTAGCATATCAAAAGGACCTCCTTGAGGGACTTAAATGCTAGCAGCGCTGAGGTCTTGTGTGAGGTGGGTAAAACTAGCTTCTCAATCTGATTACATTTCTCTTATGAACCATAAAATGCTGTCACCGTGCATACACATTCTCAGAGGAGATTATTTGGATGGCTTGCCAATAAGCTGTGAGAATGGTCTGGGGTTGGGCATGTGTGTGTGTGTGTGTGTGTTTCTTTTTCTTTAATGCTGCCAAATTGCTGTTACTCTATTTTTCAGTAAATATTTGCCTTATTGCTGTTATTTGTCTTCTCTTATCCCAATCTCACTCCCCCAATCTATCTCCAGCTCCGTTTTGATGTTCCTCAACTATACAAGTTTCACAAGAAAAAGGAGGTAGATATTGCTGTAGATCTATGGCGATTTGTACCCAAAAGGAGTCAGGTAAAGGACAATTAGCTGCCGAAGTGCACTTTGAGACCATGCATGAAGCACATATCACGCAGTTAATCATTTGTAAAGAACGATCCTCTTTCGACTGCTGTCTAGGTTGGGGTCACTGGTGTGGTTGATTAGGGTGAAACAGATTCAAAGATACAACTTAGCATTATAGTTGATGATAACGCCCTACGACTCTTGTTTATTTTTTGTTAGTATGAAACACATGATCAAATCTCTACTCTATGTATCAAATGCTTTGATAACCTGGGAAGTCTTAGATACTTTGTTCTCGCATGTCTTTGACAATTTTGTTTGCATTGTTTTTTTTGCCTGGGATGATATGGGTATGTCTCCAATGCAAGTTTGGACACCCTATAATGCATGTTAATTTGGGCATGCGTCCAATATGTGTTTTAAGACCTAAAAGCATGTCTGACACGAACTCATTTATTATATTATATATCATGTTGAGTTGAGAGTAAATAATTTTGACACAAGTACTCTTAGAAACAATGAAAAATTCGTGTAAAATAGAATTAAAGACCAGCTTTTTAGCTAATTTAATAATTCCTCGCTTATCTCAGTATTTCCATTTTGCACAAATAAACTGAAGAAACAGTTCTCAACTTACAAAATCAAACAGTAAGCTTTAAGGGCCAATTAAAGCATACAATGAAGGCCACTACAAAAAAGAATCAAGTTATTCTCTCGTCCAAAATTAGTTCCTACCTCCATTACTCCCACCGGATGCCAATGGAAGCTCCTTTTCTCATGCTTCAGTTCCTGTTTTGGTATCTTCAGTTGTCTCTCCAAGTGTAAATCGAACAAACCTTCGGACTTTTATGTTCTCTCCAAGTGCTGCAACAGTTTGCTTTACCAAGTCTTTAACCAACAGACTGTCATCCTTAATGAAGGGCTGTTCCAAAAGGGCAAGCTCTCCAAGCCTCTTTGAAACTCTGCCTTCCACTATCTTCTCTCTAATGTTCTCTGGTTTAGATGCGAGATCATCTCTTTGCATCTCCAGCTCTTTTTCTTTACTCACGATACTCTCCGGAATGTCTTCAATGGATACAAACTGCACTTGTGGACTGGCCACAACTTGCATTGCTAGGTCATCAACCAACTCCTTGAACTTTTCACTTCTACCAACAAAGTCGGTCTCACAGTTGACTTCAATTAGTACACCAATCCTCGAGTCATGAATGTAGGAACCAATTCTGCCTTCAGCAGCAAGCCGGCTGGATTTCTTGTCAGCAGTTGATAGGCCCTTCTTTCTAAGGTATTCCTGAGCCTTCTCAAGATCACCTCCGGTTTCAGACAGAGCTTTCTTGCAGTCCATCATCCCGGCTCCTGTTTCTTCACGTAGTTGTTTAACAAGTGCAGCGGAGACAGCTGCTTTTGGTCTGCAAAGAGAAATGGGTGTATATAAACAACCTAAAGAAATGATAATGGATTGGTAACAAATTAGAGCCATGGAAAACATCAACTTACTTCTCATCAGTTTCCTTGACTTCCACTGAAGTCGATTGCTCTTTTCCAGCGGTAGAAATGGGTTTTGCAGCAGTTTGGGCAGCCACTTCAGCAGCAAAATCCTGACTTTTCTTCTCCAGCCCCTCTCCAAGATTGAACCTCACAAATCTTTTCACTTTTATGTTCTCTCCAATGGTTGCAATAGTCTGCTTTACCCAATCTTTCACCACCATCTTGTCATTCTTAATGTAGGGTTGCTCAAGTAAAGCCAACTCGTCAATTCTCTTCTGTATCCGTCCTTCAACAATCTTTGATCTAATCTGTTCTGGTTTAGATAAGAGATCTTCCTTTTGCATCTCTATTTCTCTTTCTTTGTTTACAATCTCCTCAGGAACATCTTCTGGAACAAGATATTGTACTTGAGGGCAAGCAGCAACCTGCATGGCTAGATCATCAACAAGGTCCTTAAAAATGTCACCCCGTGAGACGAAATCTGTCTCGCAGTTAACCTCTACTAGGATACCAATCCTGCTATCGTGAATGTAAGAACCTATTCTTCCTTCAGCAGTGACTCGACTGGATTTTTTTTCCGCACTTGCCAAGCCTTTCTTGCGGAGAAACTCCTGAGCTTTAACAATATCCCCTCCAGTCTCTGCGAGTGCTTTCTTGCAATCCATCATTCCTGCTCCAGTTTCTTCACGGAGCTGCTTTACTAGAGCCGGTGATATAGTTGCTGCTGTTAATGCATATGAATCAATAACAGAGGAATACAAAACGTCTCAAAAATATGAATATCATAAATGCCTCAACACAGACATCCCCATCAATCAAAATTGAATGTTGTATTTGACTTGGCATAATATTTTATTAAAAGTGTTTTGACTTTGGGGTTCTTATATATCAAGTGGTTATCTCATATCATTTAAGTATATATTCATATTGAAAAGTACAGACAAACGACACAATTTTACAGCTTTAAAGTTTCCATTTCGGATTAGAGCTTAACTCAAAGTTTATAAGATGCATTTAATAGGTAGAAAATTGTCAAAATGAAAGTATAAACCTGTAGTCACATTTTCCTTGGACATAGAGCCATTTGAATCAGTAACCTCGTCGTTCTTTTGAGGTGTAGAGTCTGCTTCTTCAACTTCAGAAGTAGAAGGAATTTCATCCTTAGAAACTGGTGTCTCTATTTGCACTTCATCCTTGGTATCCTCGGGTTGATTTTCTACTTCTTCAACTGCTTCTCTTCCTGAAGACTTAATCTGATCATCAGCTGATTCTTGAGGTGGATCAGGACTTGCCTCGTTTTCCACTGTATCTGCGCAAAATCAGCAATAAAGTAATACATAGATGTAAAACAAAATGAACCAAGAAAACATATCCTCAATTACTCTTTAACTCTTTTTTTCCCACATAGAACCATTGCTTAGTTAGAAACGACAACTTTATGACATGACACAAGTCATCTATTGCATTAAAAACTTACTCCTCAAACATTGACAAAAGAAAGAAGGAAATGAACTAATGAAGTTGATATGTGTCAACTCTAAAGCGGTTCAAGAAAAAAAAAAGTACATTATAAAAGGTTATTTTTCACTCAGCAACTATTCATTTAATAGAGAACTTCTGAGTTGTATCCCTTTTAGAAAAGAAAAAGTCTAAAAATAGATTTTTTTCCCTCATTAATATTGCAGAAATCAGACAGTAATTACATGTCTGTTTGTTCTGTGTATGTACGCAAAACCACAGATACTTTGTTTGCAATTATCATTTTGTGCAGAATAACGAAAATAGGGTATGAATTTCTCACAGAATAGGATTGCTAGCAGTGTAATGGTTATCTACCTTTGGCATCTTTGGGATCAGTAACATCTGGTTGTACAACTGAACTGGCAACATTGCCATTTTCATCCGCAACAGCTCCAATTTCTTCTTCTTGAACAGATGAAGCAGAGGGAGTTTTATCCTCAGCTAGAGGTGTTTCTACCTGCTCTTCGGGAATACTTCCGATTTCTTCCTCCTGAACGAATGCAGCAACCGATGTTTCATCCTCAGCTAGGGGAGCTTCCTCTTGTACTACATCTTTTTGTGTAGACTCTTCATCAACTGAATTTTCGGAAGTCACTTGGTCAACTACTTCTCCAGATGATCCAGCTATTTCATCACTTTCCACCACATCCGCCAAAGGAACTTGTCCACTACTTTCAGGAGACAACGCTTCAAAACTGTCATCTATTTCCTTCTCTGCAGTTTCCTCATCATTGTTCGCAATCTCAGCTACTGTATCTGTTTCCTTTACCACTGTTTCATCCACTGCAGTAGAGACAGTGGTTGTCTCCACATTAGCTGCCGGTTGAACCTCTACTTTCTCTGCCTTTTCTCTCTGATCCAAAAATGCAGCAATCTCCTTATTCTTACGGAAAGCCAGCATAAAGGGATTTGTTGCAGCGTACACCACACCTTGGCTAAGCTGTGAGTCCAATTTGTCATCATCCTCTTCTTTCTTCATTGTCAAGGTTACCTGTCCCCTTGTGATGCGCAGCACACGAACTTTGACTTCTTGGCCAATTTGCAGTGATGAGTTCCCCATCATGCTCATAAGTCCGTCATCAGCTTCTTCTGATTGGGGCAAGAATCCTTCTTCCCCCTCGGGGAGAGATATGAAAGCACCAGACCTAGTTAAATTCTTTACCGTGCCATCTAGTTCTTGTCCCTTGACGAATTTTGAGCTTTTGAAATCTTTTTTTGAGCTGGACTTTGAAGCATTCTTCCTGGAAGGCCTTGCCTTATCAGTACTGGCAGGACCATCTTTCCGTGGCTGGCGCTTACTAGCATCATCATTTTCACGCATGGAAAGAGATATCCTCCCATTCTCAGTGTTTACTTCAACTAACCTCACCTGCACCTCTTGTCCAACAGAAACAACACTTGCAACATCCTTAACAAAGCTGTTGCTCAACCTGGAAACATGCACCAGTCCATCTGTGAAAGCTCCAAAATCAACAAAAGCACCAAATGGTTGGATTGATCTTACTTTCCCAGTAAACATTGCACCAGGAATAAGCTCCTCATTCTTTACAGGTGGCATCTCACTTTTCCTAACAGGTCTTGCTCGTTTTGATTGAGTTGGAGGAGTAGAATCTGGTTGGCTAGTCGAATCTTCACTTGTTTCAACGGCATCTGAAGGTATTTCGGATCCTCCACTGGAAACTTTTGTCACAGACGAATCGGATTCCTCCACTGCCACATCAGTCCCTGCGGTTGATAAACAAATTCCCAGTTTTCCATGTAAGGCATACCCTGTTCCGTATTTTCGAAATGAAGTAACAGAGGTTGATAGAGGTAGGATCAATCTCTGAGAGGGTAAAGCATATCTCGTGTGTTTCCTTGATGAACTGCATCTTGTCAAAGTAGTGTTCTTCCTTACTGTACAGGCAGCTCCAGGGATGAATGTAATGTTGCTAACAGAATATGGGATCACAGGAGTCATGTTGAGTTGATTGAAAAGCGAAAATTACAGTCTACACTAAAATAGATTTTTCATCTGTATCTTTACCTGCAAGAACATGAATGATATACTCAAAAACATAAATTTCCCAAGTTTGCAAGAAGGCATAAGATGTCCTAGAAACAGTCATACTCAAACCAATTTCACTAACATCGTCTATAAATACAGAAAGAAACCGTAATTTAGTTCACCAAGCAGATATTTCAATCCCAGGCATTATTCCGGTGATTTAAGTTTTTCATGCAAATCTAATTTTCATGTTCAACTAAGGGCGTTATACAACAGGCATACTTGGTTGTACCTGTTTATTAGCTATTTTCCATATATTCATTCCCGAAATTAAAGACTGATTTAGATGATAATCTACCTTGTTTGTTTCACAAAGCATTAGGACTGGGGAGTTCATATTCCAAATTCTCAAATAGGCATGTTTTGTGCCTATTTGGCCTATATTAAAAATTCAGAGCCGCAACACACAGATAACTCTTTTCATATAAAAGTTCTAGCAACTGGGAAAAATCTCTACCTTCAGATAAAAACGTCAACTACAAACAGAAATAGATTTAACAATTTTTCCTTCTTTTCCTTCTAAAGGGGAAAGAAACAATATCCAAACTATAACATTGTGCATTTGAATAAGATGCTATGAAGTAGCAGCACCTATCAATGAGCAATTCTTATAAAGTTCATTATGAACCAATAAAACACTTGGATGAAAACTAACCATAATTCTAGCTTAATATAATAGATGAGTTCCGTATTAAAATTTCATTTCTTCACTGTTTTTATTCTTTATTATGTTTTAAATAAATGGATTGTCTAATACACATCATTGTCACCGTTATAAGTAATAGAATTTTTCACTCACAAAATAAAAGCCAACATTTCCCTCCCAATTAACTAAACAAGCAAAGCAGATTCATTACCAAAACACCATAAAAATCCATACGTCACATAACTCTTGCTAAAGAGAACCAAAACTGGGAAAAATTAACAACAACCCAATATCAGTAAGTGGCAGAAAAACAAAAAGTTAACTTCAAAAACAATGACCCGTTAGCTTATGACCAAGTAAAACTTATACCTATTTGAGAGATAAAGCTTACTATCAGAGAAAAACCCAAGGTGTTGTTTGGTGATAGAGGCTATTCATCATATGAAGAAGAACGAAAGGTGGGGCTTTAAATCCTTATCTTCGGCTTTCTTCATGGATATATAAAATTAAATAAAAAAATTGAAATGAAATAAGTACGATGAAGAATTTGGGCTCATCTTGGCTCTTGCATATGAGTTTTTTTCTCAGCCTTTAGTTTTTGATTGGTTAAGGTGGACTTGAGTTGGTTTGGACCAAAGACAAAACCCATAGTTTTGGTATTAGATACCGAATTGGTCTGGACCTCAAATTTCATTTATTTATTTTTCTCTTAGAAAAAATTGGACCTATGACCCTTTTTAATGGGTTCTCAGAAAACAAAATAATCACTGTCTGGTGAGAATAAGTGAGTAAATACCATCTTTTACCTTCAACGGATTGGTTCTCAAAAAATTATTGTGTTAGCTAATACCAATATTGAATTTAATTCTATCCCTCCAACTATAATTACCTTCTATACATTTAAATTCATAATCTTTTATACTCATAACAATATCTATACCGATCGAGCTAAGACTTCGTCAACAATCTTACTTCTATCCTTTATAAAAAAAAAATGACAAGATTAACACATTCAGTTTTATCATACGGAGTTGAATTGGAATTAAATATAACCAATTTAGTAGTGTGATTTATTAGTATAGTATAAATTTTTTAAGGTATAATGATTTTTTTTTTTTACTCTCCAACTTTATAAAAAAATTATTTTAGTTCTTTATTTAATTTTTCTCATATTTTAATCCTTAGATTTGTATATTTATCAAATTACCTCAAAATGGATAGAAAAATTAACGTTTGTTAATTTTACTAACGTGGCATATACGTTGATTGCCACGTAGATGATACGTACGTATTTAATTAATTCTTTTAAATATTTTTATAATGTTGATATATTTTTTAATAATTTTAATTACTTTAATTTTTAAAAATAATTTTTATAATTTTTTTTGAATTTTTGAATTTTAAAAAATTAATTAAATATTTACGTGCTATCCACTGTATGAAATGTCAAAGTTAAAAAAAAAATTAACTATTCTATTTATTTTGAGTGATTTGACAAAAAAAAATGTAAGTCTAAAAACTAAAAGAGATAAAAAATTAAAGAGAGGATTAAAATAATTTTTTTTATAAAATTAAAGGGTGAAATAAATTATTTTTATAATAATAAAATTATATAACTTTAAATATAAAAATGCTTCCCATTTCATGACCTAGAGAAATTAATGAGACTGTGTGCTCCTTCTCAATTGGCTCAATCCATTCATGGCCACATATAGTCCAAAAAAGCTTCAATGCTCAACAAGCTTATATAAAAATTAAAAGCATGGTATTCAGTTCTGCACCGATTTTGGTTGTATAAGTTAGTGTGCGTCATTTCAGTATTAATGTAGAATAAGTGATATTTTTTTTTATATTAGTAAAAATTTTGGTTTGTATCGATCGCATTAACTTATTTTGGTAAATTTTAGTTATATAGACGAAAACATAAAGCATCAAACGATGTATGAATAATATTTAAAAATATAAAATTTTTTACTATTTACTATTATGTTAAATATATATTTGGAATGTTGAAACCAGTTAAAAAAGACTTTTAAACTTTAAACATTTCTTTTTAGAACATATTTTTTAAATTTGAAATATAAAAACTAAAATATAATAAAAAAATCCACTCATCCGGTTATCAAATAAAAAAATCCCTACATACCCTTCAATTTTTTTATCGAAAAAATCTCCACCTACCTCTCAGTTTCTTTTTTCTTATTAATTTTGGTTTTATTAAAAGATGTATTTTTGTTTGTAAAATTTATTAATGAGTATTTTATATTTAAAATTTATTTAATAATTTTAAATATTTTTATATTATTTTTTAAACATATAAATAAATCCAAATTAATACACTAAACTAAAACTAATATCTAATAAAAAAATGATTTGACAAAACAATCTATGCATAAATTGAATCTGAAGCATCGCATTTTTCTACGGGCACCTCAAATAGTTTGCCATATGCCACTTTATAGCCTGTTCTACACACACATGCAAACAAAATGGGCTCAACCCATTTAGTGCCACAAACAACCCAATAGAGCTTCAGTGCTCATCAAAAGCCTCCGCCTTTGATCAGCCCTGAATGATAGAGCCTAAAAATAAATCTTAAAGCTGCTGCCTGCTGCCACATGACACGTAAATGTGAAGTATATAAAAGCCCGTTTGTTTTCAGTTCCTCGGTAGATTCGATCTGCATGTTTCAGTTTTGATTATATATATGCAGGTTGTCGTCAGGCCAATACATACATCCTATTAAACAAAAAAGGGGTAACAAACTGATAAACAAAGTCTTTTAAACATTTCCCACCTCTTCCACTTATTTAACAGTAAGGGAAATGGCAATGATATTGCTAGAAAATGTATGTATAAGGACTTGCAGCAAAACTGACTTTTGGCGGCATTTTTTTAGGCCTATAAAAGCGCCGCTAAAATTATTTGCGGCGTTTTTACAAGTGCCGCAAAAAATGCCGCTATAGATAACGCCGCTAAAGTTTGCTAAAACTCAAAACATCTAATAGAAAACAAATGGGGCCCTAAAATAGTCAACTACCTTGCCAAAACTATTGCAATAGGTACGCCCCCTGAAATTGAAGTCCAATAATAGATTGGAAAGCTTTACTCCATTTTTGTTGAAGCATTAACCTAGTTCCAGTATTATCATCCAGATTTTTCTTTCTGAGAAAAATAACATCAACAAAGCAACAATAAACAGATAGAAAGTTGGATTAGCTGCATACAAACGAGCCAATAGTCACCAACATAATCAGTTGTCACTACCAAATCTAATTACATGACCAGAGGATGTTATTTGAGACTCAGCATGTGGATCCAACTTGAAATGCTTTCTCACAGGATCGGCTACGGCTATTGAACCAAGTGATCCCAGTCCCTACAAAAGGTTAAAGGTAAAACACTAAAAAATACTGTCACACCCAAACTTGTATGATATTAATAATGATGTGCTCAAGGAACATTAAAACAGCTAACCTACCCTCACGTGAGTACAACATGCATTTGTTATTGCAAACAAACAAACAACAAATTGGAACAGTGCACGTAGACTTCTGCTGCTTCCTTAACTTGCTTTAGACTAAATTAGTAATAATCCCAGCGAGGTTTTTAAATTTTCTTTATATTATCTACATTCTCTTTAGTGTCTACTTGATATCAACTCAATTAAAAAAAATTCATAATTTAATTACAATAAACTGATCAAAAAATGCAATTAATAAATAGATTTGTTTATGAATGTGTTTAAACTTTCTAATTTTTCATCCGAATATGAAGTTGAAATTTTTTTTAGACTAACCTAACCCCACTGGTTGCGGCAGCAGAGAGCGACGGCGACAAGACGCAGTAGGGACGACAGCGGACGGCGATGAGTAGGTGGTCGGGTCAGCTAAGGAGCTTCAGATGCCTAGGGATTTTGGGGGAAATTTAGGGATTAAGGGAAATGTAGAGAATTGGGGAAATCTGTTTGGGGGGAGGAGGGAGGGAATGGCTAAGTGTCGGGTATGACAAAAGAATAAAACTTAAGAAAGGAAAACGACGTCGTTTCGGTAAAAAAAAATTGACCATTTGTGGCGTTCTCGAAAAGCGCAGCTAAAGCCTATCTATTGTGCCGTTTTTAAGATAGCGCCGCTAATCCCCCTAAATCTCCAATTAAAACGACGTTGTTTTTGTTAAACTATAATGTTTTTTGCAGCGTTTTTTTTTTAAAATGCCACTAATGCCCCTAAATCTCCAATTAAAACGACGCCGTTTTAGTTAAACTATAATGTTTTTTGTGGCGTTTTTTAAATAAACGCCGCTAATGCCCTAAAGTTATATGCTTTTTGCGGCGTTTTTTCAAAAGCGCCACTAATCTCTTAGTTTTTATATTTCATTTTTGTTTGTTATAATTTGGTAGCCATAATAATTAACTTATGATAATCAATATTTAATAATATATTTATATTGCATGATAACTATGAAATTTTAAGTTTAAATTTCACTTAAATAAATTAAGTGTAGATGAATTAATTTGAATTGAATTATTCGTTGAATTAATTCTTTAGATTAATGATTTTAATTATTAATACTAATGATAAATGTTAATATGATGATAAGTTATAATTTAATCCCTACACACTTATGAGAGGAACAATAGGTGATAAAAGGGCTTGAATCCTAATATTATGAAGTAAAGTTTAAAAGATTTTTCTCTTGCTGATATATGGTACATACTAATCATGTTTTTTTTTTTTTACATTTTATAGAAGTAGATAATTTTCAGTTTTGATCTTTTAAATATGCTTAATATTTAATCCTTAACCCTTAATTTCTAATATAATTTGGTTTCTATGTGTTTATAATGTTATTAAATAGATAGTTACCTACCCATATCAATTTGTTACTTTTATTTATTTATTTATCAATGTTTTTTTAATTCTAATATTTAAATATATCAAATGATTTAGATTAAATATTTTTAAATATAAAAGCATTAATTGATTGTATAAAATTTCATCATTTAATAATTCTCAAGTAAACCTTAAATCCTAAACCATTTAATATATATAAAGTTTATATTAAAATTAATATTATCTCTTTTACAATGATACAAGAAATTGTTTAATATATAAATTAAAAAACACTAATTAATCTAAAACCCTAAACCTTTAACCCCTATTCCCTAAATATTAAACTCTAAAGTACCTCTAAACCCTAAACATAAACCTTCGACTCTAAAACATAAACCCCCACTATAGCAAAATAGGTTTTTAGCGGCGTTTTTCATTCAAACGCCACTAAAGATCAAGCATTAGCGGCGCTTTTCAAAAACGCCGCTAAAGATCGAGTACTAGCGGCGCTTTTTAAAAACGCCGCTATATGTACAGACTTTAGCGGCGCTTTTTAGAAAACGCCGCTAATGCTTGATCTTTAGCGGCGTTTTTTGAAAAACGCCGCAAAAGAATTTTGTAAAACACCGTCGTTTTGTATTGAGCTTTTAGTACTTTAGCGGAACTTTTTAAAAACGCCGCTAAAGATCGAGTATTAGCGGCGCTTTTTTAAGAAACGCCGCTATAAGTACACCTTTAGCGGCACTTTTTCAAAAACGCCGCTTTTTAAAAAACCCTAAACCATATACCGTCGTTTTAAGAACGTCATCATTTTGTATTGAGCTTTTAGTGGCTTTAGCGGCACTTTTTGAAAAACGCAACAAAAAATGAAAAAAATTAAAATACTATTATTTAAAATAATTTTAAAGATTTTTTGTATGTGACTAATTGTTTTTAATTTATATGTTAAATATTTTCTTATAAAATTGTAAAAGAGATAGTATTAATTTTAAAATATTGAATTAATTATCATTATAGTTTAGGGTTTACGGTATATGGTTAAGGGATTAATGTTTATGAGTTACTATTTTAAGGTTTATGGATTATGGGTTTAGGAATTATGGTTTAAGGGTTGGGGTTTAAGGTTTAGGTATTAGGGGTTAAGGGCTAGGGGTTCAGGGTTAAGGGTTTATGTTTTAGGATTTATGGTTTAGGGTCTAGGATTTAGGAGTTTAGGGTTTAGATTAATTAGTGTTTTTTAATTTATATGATAAATATTTTCTTATATAATTATAAAAGAGATAGTATTAATTTTAAAATATTGAATTAATTATCATTATAGTTTAGGGTTTATAGTTTAGGGCATATGGTTTAGGGTTCAAAGTGTATGAATTACTATTTTAAGGTTTATGGATTATGGGTTTAGGGATTATAGTTTATGGTTTAAGGGTTGGGGATTAAGGCTTACGGGTTAGGGGTTAAGTGTTAGGTTTTTAGTGTTTATAGATTATGTTTATGATTTAGGGCTTAGATTAATTAATGTTTTGTAATTTATATATTAAATAATTTATTATATAATTGTAAAAGAGATAATATTAATTTTAATATATTAAAATTATGATTATAGTTTAAATTATGTAATAGATAATTTCCCCCTTTTCCCTAATCCGAATCCTTAAAATAATCACCCCTTTTTCCCCAATTCGAAATCCAAAATTCCCGGTAAATGTTTCTTTTTCTAACAATGATTTAGTGTGCAATTGTATACATGAACTTTAATTTGATCCAATTCTTGTAAAGTATTAACACAATTATTGATATGACATCATTTTATATTTATATATTGCATACATAAATATTTATATTTATCCAATATAAAAATATATTGATGTATTTATTTTTTAAAATATGATTAAATCAAAATTAAAGTTTCAACTATACATTTAAATCACAATTAGAATTTCACGTCTATAATTACACATTAAACCGAAATTCATATATAATTCTGAGACGTATCTCTATCAAAATTTAGGTGTATACATATAATTAAATGCCATTTATATAAAAATCTAAACAACTAATGTAGACCATACTTAAAAGAATAATGATTGTATTGCTGTGTCATTTTGTATTTTTTAATTCATCGATTTCATTTTATTTCTGTTAAAGTTTCCTTTTGTATTTTATATGATAATTTAAAATTTACAAAAATCTTCAAAAAAATTTAAAATTAAAAAATTAAAAATTAAAAATTAAAAAATAAAAAAACTTAAATATTTAATATTTAATATTTTAGTTCATATTTTAGTTAAAAAATTCAATATTCAAAATTAAAAAAAATTCTAAAAAATGATAATCTCAGCACAAAAATTTTGAAAGAAAAAATAGAAAAAAATATGTTAAAAAACGCCACAAAAAATTAAGATATAGTGGCGTTTTTAATAAAAACACCGTAAAAAATTGAACTATTATTTTACCAAAAAAAGGGAAAAGGGAAATCAAAATCCTGCCCACACCCAAAATATAACTTTTGGTTACCCGCTCTTACTCCCTCTTCTTCTCCCAAATCCCCCAAATAAAATTTAGCTACTCTTTTTCTCTCAATCTGAAAAAAAAAAAACTGAGAAAGGCACAAAGGGTTTTTGGAAGTAAAGCAGAGCGAAAGAACCCTTCACTGTTATTCACTCTGTTTTTGCCAATGAAGTTCCTCTTTCGATTCATTTCCGGTATAAATATCAAGTTTCCATTCTTTATCAATTTTTATTATTTTCCAAGGGAATTTATTTAATTGTTTGTTCATGAAGTTAAAATTCGAGGGGGTTTTTTTTTTCAACAAATAAATTTGTGTTTTTAGGGGAAATGAACCATTCCTAATAACAACATATGATTTTGAAGGACCTTTGTTTCTTTCAATTCTCCATTTTGCCTGCTTAAGTAGAAAATTTTGCTGGAAATTTTCTCATGGTCGTTAACCAGATTTCAGCAAAGAATTTTAAGGTTTTCAAAGAAAAGAAGCTTTGGAGGCTTATCAAAATGGACAGTGTATTAACTTAGTTCAGTTTTGTATTTAGGTCGTTATGGGGGGACACCCTTGCACCATGCAGCAAAAAGAGGCCTTCTAAATATAGTTAAATTACTTCTTTTGCATGGAGGTTCATGTTTTATTGATTTCTGTTATATATTACGGGAAAACTAAGTTATTAGTCGTTGCATGATGAGTATGTTTGATTTGAAATTTAGAGTAGTCTAATAAGGAACTTGTTTGAAATTTCAGCTAATCCATTGGTGATGAATGATGATTGTCAAACACCTTTAGATGTTGCTAGGGTGAAAGGAAATGTCAATGTTGTAAGGGCAATTGAGGTATAACTGGAATTTCACTTTCAATATTTATGATTTTATGATCTACTCAGAACTTTTTACTTTTCTTGTAAAACTAAGTGCTTTCTTAAGTGAGGTTATTTTGCCTTCCGATCTTTGTGCGAGGATCATATATGTTTATTCTCTGGTTGGATGCGGGAGTTTTACGGGCCAGGATTTATTGAAATGTTTGTTCCTCAGTTGCTTTCAAGAAAAGTGTGGGTATTATTGTTTAGTGTACCTTTTAATTTCAAATTTTCTTTCTCTTGCGTTTTTTTGGATCACCATAGGCCATAGAAGAATATGCCTAGATAGTTTTTATTCATATAAAGCTCGAATAGAATTTATCTTTTCTAGCGATTTGTTTAGCATCATCATCTTATTAATGTGTTTCTTACAGTTGGGTGGTTGTTCTACCAACTAGTTCCCGAAATAATTCAAAACCTTTCAAGTTGGAGCTAGCCATATATTCTACTTTGCAGGTATCACAAGTACAACTTATCTCCCTTTTTGGGTCTATAGCAATGCATGTCTAAGGAGGGTGCAAAAAGAGGAGAAATGAGTTATGCTCTTCAAGTTCCTCCAAAATTAGACTTATGCCTTTGTGGTTGTATAATTAATCAATTATGTGGTTGTGGACACCAAGTTCTGTTCGGTTTAAGTTGTTTAAAAAACTTAAAATTATTGGAAACAAAACAGATATTTAGTATATTGGAAACAAAATAGATATTCCTGAACCCTGTTTTTTCCCCCTCATTAATTACTTCATGTGCTGAATGTTAAGACATTTAAAAATGTCAAAGGCTGTGATGATGCAAAACAAGAGCTTGAAGAAGTAGTGGAGTATCTCAAAAACCCATCAAAGTTCACCCGCCTAGGGGGGAAGTTGCCAAAGGTTTGTGCATGGTGTATGAAATTGGTTTCGTTTTTGTCTGTTTTACTGAATACTCCTTAGGATGGAATATTTTGGAAATGAAGAGTAGGGATAAAAAATAATTATACCACTATTTTAAAATGGAGATATTGAAAATGGTGGCAATTGGGGAAGGAACAGTTGTTAATATTATTGTGAAGCTAAATAACATGGATAATTATTTTTTTTCTTTTGAGCGAATGGGAAATCATTTCAAAATAGTAAGAAAAAATGTAACTTAATTTGGTCTTATCCTATTGGTTGTCACTCATGTACATCTAATTTCTAGAATTATGCATAAAATTCTACATAATTACGTGATCTACAGGAATATGCCTAAGTAATTAATTTGATATTAAATTAAATAATAAGCTAAAAAATAACACTACAAATACATGGAAGTTAAAATATTATTTGTCATATGTGAGTTTTATATTAATTATTTTTGTTACTTTAGTATTATTATATCAGAATAATTTATATAAGGCTCGATAAGTTCTAGTATCAAATTGATAAAAAAAAAAAAGAAAGAAATTTAAATATCAAATTCAAGTACTAGATTAAAAAAAGAAAAATTAAATTATTAAATTAAAAAATGTTAGATTTAGATACTAAATTAAAAAAGATGAAATTCAAGTGCAGAACATTATAGCCTTAGATTTAGATTATTTTTATTAGATAAATAATAAAAAGATGGTTTTAAAAAATATGTGGTGGTGTGTTGCAAACATAATAGACAATTCAGATTCTTTTTATTGTATTTAGATTTTGACTGGAACACCTGGAACTGGAAAAACCTTGCTAGCCAAGGTTAGTTGTTCCGTCTAATTCTCATTATGTCTGCTTACATATGTCTAGGAGTTTTTGCAAGTTACATCTTAACCATCATACAAGTTCTCTAGCTGTTAGTGGCTTCCTTTGAAGCATGTTGCATGTGCATATATCCATATTAAGATAGGTTTGATTTGTTCAACCTTGAAGGCTATTGCGAGGGAAGCTGGGGTACCTTTCTTCTATAGAGCAGGATGAAAAACCACAAAAAATAAATTGATTGATTATATACATAAATTCCTTGATCACCATGTTTGCCAAAGGCAAAGTCATTGATTATATACATAAATTCCTCAAAAGATAAAAGAATACCAAAAATCTCAATATTCAACTTGCTTTTTTCTTTTTTCCTGTCATGAACAGACAAAAAATGTGATGAAGATGATTATATTCTCACCTACTAGGACAAAGAAGGAGATTGGCTGATTGCAGGCGATATTCCATGGCAGTAAGAATATTTTTCCTTCCTAATTTTCTTGGTTCCTTACTCTAGTTTTCTTTTGCGAATAATAGTAATCATGGAAGGAGTACAAGAAAAAAAAAATTATTTTTATTATTTTATTATTTAGAAAAAAATATATTTTTTTCTGATCTCCGCTATCTTCCCAATGGGTTTAAGAAATTTATTTTATTACTCTTTGAAGTTGGTGCAAATTTGTTTCTAGTGCTAATATTTAAAAGAATCCTGCAGCTGTTTTTGCTACTCTGGGTGTTCTGGTTTCAATTTATTGGATGTTGATTAGTTTCTAGATTTGAAATCTGGGTATGTTCAGTTTTTAAGCTTAGATCAATTTTGGACCCTAGTATTTATGCTTTCTGTTTCTTATGTCAACTGAGAAGCTTTTAGTATTGACCTTGAAGGGTATCATTCCAAATTCCAATTTTGTGTTTTTGTTAAAAATAGAGATGAATGAGAATTTGCTACCTTTAATTTTACAGTTTGCTTGCATGAATGTTTAGCCTACCTATTCTTCCGAAATTTTATTCTAATCAATAAGAAGAAGATGTAACAATTGTATGCTGGGGAAATAATAGAAAGTTGGTTGTTTCAAGTGTGCTTTTGTTCTTAATACCAAATTTTGTTTCAAATCGAGTGATTATGTTGGGGTTAACAAAGAAAGTAGGAAAAATGAACTGATCTCTATGGAACTTTTCTTCTACTATACATAATGCAGTGATGATGGTTTACAATATAGTGACAGCCTTTAACACAACCCTTCATTTGTGTTAATGACATTTGAGACAGAAATATAGTATAGGTTTGAATGAACTTGAGTGAATAGTTGACTAAAAGTATATAATCTCTTTATGAGTCTTCTGTTTTTCATGTCTGATCCTTCAAATATGCAACTCTGTTGGAACTTCTTCTTGTTCATTTTTGAAGTCTCACGAAGTGTAGGTTTCTGTTGTGAAAATGTTGAAAACAACTGTTTTGACATGTAAAATAGCATTTAAGCTTATCTTGTGTGGAATCTTATAGTTCTATATATTCCTGGGAAATGAGGGAAATGTTTAGGTTTGATGGGGTGGAAAGGATGGTTAAAGTAGAGAAGAAATGCACTGCAATAATTGTTATTTTGTGCACTGCAATAATTACAAATTGCTTATGGAAAATAGATTTTCATCCATTCTCTAGTTGGACATTTTTTTGTTTCTTTGTTGATGTAACGTGTCTGTGATTTCAGCTCATGAAGTCAAATATATAAACGTTTTTATTCTCTGTTTGGTTTTCTGTTTAGTTCTCTTGTAAAATGAATATAAACGTTGAAAGAATTGTCAATTTCTTTTAATTTTTTGCTTCTGTGTGTTCCTTGAGCAGCAATTCAGACAAGGTTGCAAATGGAAATGGAGGTTAGAGACAGTCTCAAGATAGCTCACACTGCGGAGGACTTCTCTAAGTTATATGCAGGCATTGTAATACTTTGGCTTCATCTAAGCTTGAACCATCCCTCTGTTGTATATTGTTTCTTCTTCTTTTCTGATATTTTTCCTTTGATTAATGAGAGGTGATGATGATTTGGCATTCTTTTCTCACCAGGGTGAATTTTGTTTTAGAAATAGTAATATTTTGTGAGTGTTTGTGTGTGTTTTTATGTATTAAATTACATATTGAATCAATGTTTATGTATTAAATTTAAATTCATTAATTTTTTATATTTAGTTTTAAAGTTAAAATTTTAATAGAAAATTTAGTTTAATTAATATTTTTTATTTATCCTTAAAGTATATAGTTTAAAGTTCAAATTTTAAAAATTAAACATAATATAATATTTATCATAGAAATAAATACTATTTAATTAAAATAATATTTTTAAAGGTCATGTTCTTTAGCGGCGTTGGTAGAAAAGCGCTGCTAAAGGTCTATTTTATAGTGGCGTTTATAACAAAAACGTTTCTGGGAAAAATGCCGCTAAAGGTCATGGTCTTTAGCGACGTTTGCGGGAAAATCGCCGCTAAAGGTCATGGTCTTTAGTGGCTTTTTTGTAAAGCGCCGTTAAAAGTCATGGTCTTTAGCAACGTTTTTTTTTTAAATAAACGCCTCAGAATTTTGCGGCGTTTGCTATAGCGGCGTTTTGCGGCGCTTGTGAAAATGCCGCTAAAGGCAAAAAAACGCCGCTAAAAGTCTATTCTCCTGTAGTGCCCTAACCCTTAACACTTAACCCCTAACCCTTAACCCTAACCCCTAAACCTTAAACCCCAACTATTAAACCATAAACCATGCATAAACCATAATCCCTAAACCCATAATTCATAAACCTTAAAATAGTAACTCCTAAACCTTAAACCCTGAATCATATACCCTAAACCTTAAACTATAATGATAATTAATTCAATATTTTAAAATTAATACTATATCTTTTACGATCATATAAGAAAATATTTAATATATAAATTAAAAAATAATTAGTCATATACTAAAAAACTTTAAATTTATTTTAAATAATAGTATTTTAATTTTTTTCATTTTTAACAAATATTTCCTATGTTTTGACTTTCAAATTTTTTCTACGTGTTATTATTTTTTTTGGAAAATTTTAATATTCAATTAAAAATAAATATATACTCTTTGCGGCGCTTTTTGAAAAAGGCCGCTAATGCTCGATCTATAGCGACGTTTTTCAAAAAGCGTCGCTAAAGCCACTAAAGCTAAAAAAGGATGGTGTTGTGTTTAGTTTTTTTGCGGCGTTTTTCAAAAAGCGCCGCTAATGGTCGACCTAGGCTTTTTTAAAAAGCGCCGCTAATCCTCTATCTATAGCGGCGTTTTTCAAAAAGCGCCGCTAATGCTTGATTTATAGCGGCATTTTTCAAAAAGTACTGCTAAAGCCACTAAAGCTCAACGTCGTCGTGCTTAATTTTTTTGCGGCATTTTTTAAAAAGCGCCGCTAATAGTTGACCGATAGCGGAAAGCGCCGCTAGTGCTATATCTATAGCAGTGTTTTTCGGAAAGCACTGCTAATTCTCAATTTATAGTGACGTTTTCTTTCCAAACGCCACTAAAAACCTGTTTTGCTGTAGCGAAGAAAAGAAAATTGATACTGTCACTTTCTTGGCTTCGGGATCAAATTCAAAACCCCTTTTTTTGTTACCTAACTCATTTATACAATAAACTATAACATGGTAAAGAGCTGCAAAAGTTGAAGTTAAACTTATAATATATATATATTAAGTTTGTTAATTGCCACATGCATGCATGCAATCAAGGTGGGTAGGTAGGTAGCTAATATAGGCTTTTCTTTTGTACCTTGAAAAAGGTGTTAGGGTTAGGCAGGTGAAGCAGGAACCAAATTCCGCATTGTCATTCATTCAAGAATGAATAAACTAAGAAAGAATGCAAGCATGGGCAGCAGAGTTATGCATCAAACAACTCATATTCCCATCCGTAGGAGTCATGACCTCATACCTTTCGTAATACTGCAACTGCAACTGCATCATTTCATTTATTTTAAAATTTTCTTAATTCAACAAGGAAAGTTCATATACAGGATTCATTTTTAGTTTATTATGTGTTGGGTTTCATTTCTTTTTTATGAGTTCTTAATATGCCACAATGTTGTATGTGGTAATATGATAACAAAATATTATCCAAATGGATGTAGTGCTATTTTTAATATTTAAAAATTAATAATAAAAAATATATTTTTTTTATCAATTTAGAAGCTATTATTTAAATTAATTAACTAAGTGTATGTAATAAATGAGTGAATATTAAAATTTTAAATATGAATATGATACATATATTAAACGCATCATATTAATAATATCTAAATATATCATGTTATGTTTATTAAATATTTTTATATATATATATATATATATATATATATTATAAGATCTAGTCGATACTACTTCTATTCCCAACGCTATAAAGCAGAGTTTTATAAAATCCACCCCACGTGAGAAGGTGACAAATTAATTGGGGCTCATATTTTGTCAAAATTGCTACCCATTTGATTATCTTGAGTTTCGTTAAAGACGTTTTGAAAATGAAGTAGATTTAAAGGCAAATAATGCAAATATAAATACTAATAACAGCCTGTTTTCTAAATTAAAAAAAGAATTACCAAATCTAATCTCAAATTTTATTTTTTTTGTTAAATAGAGGGCAAAGCTTTTCCAACGTTATTTTCTCCTTTCAGAATGTTTATATTCAAGTCTTTATTTAAGAAATATTAAACTTATTACTACACGAACAAGAGTTGGTTATATAATCTTAACTAATTCCTTTCCCATACTATGTTTTGACTAATTGTATGTATTAATTAAAATACATTTTATTTTAATTTAATATTAAAATTTTAAAAGATTTGATGTCAAATAGAAAAAAAATAATCTGAAAGTTAAAACATAGACTAAAATATATTGAAAATGAAGAAGTTAAAATACTATTCTTTAAAATAATTTTATACATAGTTGTGGAGATTTAAACATATTATTTTAAAAATTAAAAATTTAAATATTTGGTTATCTTAAATTAAATTAAAGTTAAATAATAAATTTTTTATGATAATTTTAAAATATAATGAAATGATTAAAAATAAATAACAAATTTAAATATTAAAATAAATAATATTTATCTTTATGACAATTAAATAATATTTAAATTTATAATAATTTTATATATTTCTATTTTCTTACATAATAAATTTACATAAAATTTCAAATTTTACATAAGGTTTATCAAAATATTATGGTTCACCCTAGATGCCCTTTCTCAAAAATTTATTCAGTATGAGAAGTTGAAAATCTTATTAAAAGACCAATTATTTTAAAAAAGAAATTGACGTTTTTTTTTTTTTGCCTGAAAAAATAAAACAAGGCATAAAAGCTAGTTGGTCTGACATCTACATTTAAAAATTTTTGTATCCAAGCTATCAAATTAAATACGGCTCTAACTCTTTCAATATAATAAATCTCCGAATAATATTGTGTATCAATCATTTCAAAAATCTTTCCTTTTTCTTTTTTAAAAATAAAAATAAAAATTCTAACTTTTGAATTCATTTTCTATATGATTATTCTAGCTTCTCTTATGAAATCTAATAATTAATTTCAATGCCAACAAATGCAATATATATATATATATATATATATATATATAATGAATGAATGATCCATCTTACAATCTAAAACCAAGAGATATAGTTAATCATTCTGGATTTCTAAATCAAACAACATCAGAAAACCATATCCATGATAGATCATAAGAGCACTGGGTATGTTGGTTTTATGAATGGTATATTCAATGATGCAAGCAGACAATGAAAGCACTATATTCATTGATATTTCCTCATTTCCAAGTCACGCCATTGGGGCCCTTACCCTATATCCCCATAACCCCTCAAAAAAGTCATTGTTAAAATTGGATGGATTGATTTCAGAAATCAAAATAATAATAACAAATCAATATTTCCAACAGTTATGGAATTTTTATTTTTATTTTTTACATTTTTTTGTTAATTTTTTTTATATTTAAACTGAAAATCGATAGTAGCGTTCATATAACAAGCATACCCAGAAAGAGCCAAGTGTTGAATTTCAGCAGCATCTTCCTCATGTGGGTAAGGATCTCTCCTTGCAGTTTCCAAGGGAACCTCCCAAGCAATTTCTTAGTTGTATTCTCAAGAGACTTGTTGCATTTTTTTTATTATTATTAAAAGTAATGCAAGAAAATCTTCCACCTAAGCTAAATATGGATTTAATGATTTTCTTTTCCTCCTTGCCTCAGCTCTCTGCTAAACTGATTAAAGAGATCTAGGTATCTTCAAAGTTTATTAATATAAACTCAATCATTCAATTTATTTTTGAAATTAATTATGGGATCTTGGTCATTACCTAAAGCTTTTAGTATATATATTTTTGTTAAAAGCACATGATCCACCAAACTATATGCTGTACAATTGGTTGAATATAATATAGCTTTCTACACATGCAAATATTTTGGATAATTTATAATTTATGCAGAATTCGGAGTTGTCGGATTATTTATATAAAGCTATAGGGAAGAAAACAAGGAGGAAATTCAATTTAGAGAAATGTGTGGATATATACATTATGGTATGGTATTGGTGGGATATACCATAGACTTTTGTCAAACGTCCATGGACAAAAAAATTTGTGGAGACTAAACATATTCTTATAATGAAATAATAAATATTACAACATGTATATGGCTCTCGAGAATTTACATACATAGATAAAGACGAGAGATTGGTACTGAAAAATACATGATTGTAATCATATCTGTAAGTTTCAGCGTTGGATTATGGACGAATTGCATGTTTTTTATTATTATTGTAAAATATTAATTAAAAGTGATTTAATTAATATACACTACAACAAAATTGCCATTTACCTACGGGTAAAACCTGTTGGTATAAACAACCTTTACTCACGGAATGTTTAAACTGTCAGTATAAGGGTGTTGATTTAGGTTATATGGAATTATTATTATTTGATTATGATAAGAATGATGTACTTGTGTTAGTTAAATAAGTAATTTTTGCTTATTCCAATAGCTCTAGATGCTTTGCATATTTCAATTTTGAATCATATAGCTCATAAAAGGTTAAAACTTATGAGTGTTTTTATTGTCATGAGTAATGTTTTGACATTTTATTGTGTTTGATGTAGGGAATGATTTTTTTTTTTGTTCGTTTGTTTGGTATACTTTCATGATAAAGCTATTGGAAATGGAATATGTATAACATTCATTATGTTAGGAGCAAATGTACTAAGGCTTCGTTTGTTTGCCAGTAAAATATTTTCTGGAAAATGATTTATTTTTCTGGTGTTTGAATGAATCTGTGTAAAATATTTTCTGTTGTTTAGCAGATTTCCTGAAAATATTTTCCTGAAAAGCTGTTTTAAGAAATTTATATATTTAAGAATTTTTCTTTTCTTTGTTTGATTGAGTTTATTTTATATATATATATATTAATAAATTTATATTTTAAAATTGTTTTTACATGAATTGCAATGATTTATTTATAAATAAATAAATCATTTTAAATATATAATAATACTCAATTATTAAACTAGAATATTAACCGTCATAACAAATAAATTATTTTTGTAATTGTGTTATAAGAAAATAAAAAATCAAGGATTGAATAATTATAAATTAGCTTTCAAACCACAATTAATACTAGAAATTAATAATATTATCCAAATGCATAATTAGTATTACACCACATGATAACAACAATATTATCTAAGTGCATAACTAATATTACACCACATGACAACTAATATTACACCACATGATAACAACAACATTGTCCAAGTGTATAACTAATATTACACCACATTAAAAGTATCAATATCTTCAACCTTGAGAAAATTTTTGAAGCCAAATTTTTCTATGCTTCTTACTTTTAACTAAAAAAGCTTTTGCCTCAGATTCATGACTCACTAGATAATCAAACACAGAACACAGGAAGTCATCATCAAATCCTTCTACCTCCATTGACATCACTTCTTCGTAAAGATGTGGTGTCTTATCCGCAGTAAATTGTTCCAAAGCATTAGCAATTTTGCCAAGTTGCTCACCCACAAATTTAATTTGTTCATCAACGACACTTTCTTGAGCATTTTTTCTTTTACGTTTGGATATGTCAGATGAAGATACATTTGTTCTTACCTCTTCAGTCGTTTCATTCTCGCAGTCTATAGGCACTGAATCTTGGTTATCATCATCCAAATCTATGTCAGCAAATGTTCTGGCAAAACTCCCTGTTGCCATATCTTTGCCAAC
Source organism: Gossypium longicalyx (assembly GCA_025698465.1). Taxonomy (NCBI): domain Eukaryota; kingdom Viridiplantae; phylum Streptophyta; class Magnoliopsida; order Malvales; family Malvaceae; genus Gossypium; species Gossypium longicalyx. The sequence goes on from CM047000.1 coordinate 14,028,040, forward strand.
AACCAAAGCCATTTCATCATAATGATCAATGCTTTTATTCAAAAATGGTTCATACTTCTTATGTGCCTGTTGGATATTATACACAATTAGAATAACAAGTAAAAAATAATTGAAATATACTTAACATATATATACATATATTACCATTACTGCTACATCATATGTCGCTCTATCACATGTGATCATTTTCATGTTATCATCCCATCCAAAACCACTTTCACCCGAATTGTGCATATAATCGCCACTATTTTTTTCTGATCCTCAAATGATTTTCCACATGTTTTGCATCGCATTGGACTTGAAATTTTTCAGAAATAGCTTCGACAACTCGATTAATAGAAACTGCTTTGAAAGTATTAGAAGGCTTATTTCCTTTCTGGGCCTCCTCTGCTAGAATTTCAAGAAAAAGATGTTCCATCGGTTTTGTCCACTTGAATTGCTTGGAGGTCCCTTCTTTGTTGCCCTTACCCATTCTACATTAATCATTGTTATTGTCAATCATTTCAATATCCAACAAGCTTAAAACATAATAAATTCAATATCTAACAAGCTTGAAACATAATCAATATCTAACAAATTCAAGACATAATAATTTCAGAATCCAACAAACATAATAAACTAAAATTTCAGAATCCAACATTAACAAAAAAAAAATTATTACTAAAACATACATAACATAGAAACAATAACCCTAAGCCCTAAACCTACTTAATATTTCTAGCCATATAATCAGTCCACATAGTTTGTGTAATTTCATCTCTCTTAGCAGACCATTCTCTTGCTTCTTCTCTTTCTTCTCGCTCCGTAAGAGTTGATATTATCAAATCAGACTCAAGCTCCTCGTATAATCCTTGATTAAGTAAATCACTAGGATCAACTCCCATGATATGATTATGAATGATGCAACAAGCCAAAACTATATCTACTTGAGTTTGAAAATTCCAAAATGGTTCAGCATCTAATACACGAAATCGTTTCTTCAAAATCCCAAAAACACGTTCAATAGTGATTCGCAATGATGAATGACGAAGATTGAAGAGTTCCTTTGCATTTTCAGGCCCCTGAGCACTAAACTCTTTTAAATGATATCGAACACCACGATATGGGGTAATATATCCATTTCGGATGCCATATCCAGCATCAGCAAGATAATATTTACCTACAATTTGACAAAACATAATTGTTACTAATAAATTATGAGTTTGCTAGAACTATTTGATATTTAATGTTTTATAATTCTTGCCTTCCAGAATTCTTAATCCTCTTGGGCGTGAAAGTGCATCACTTAAAATACGAGAATCATGTGCATTACCTTCCCAACCAGCTAGAACATAGGAAAATTTCCAATCAAATGTAATGGCAGCCAATACATTTTGTGTCGTCCCCCCTTTACGGCTACGAAATCTTCCTTGAATGCTAAGTGGAACGGATGCACGAACATGAGTTCCATCTAATGCTCCAATACAATCTTTAAAATAAGGATAAAACCTTGGATTGTTTCTGATTTCACTAGGAGTTGACTCATTAGGTAATCTAATAACTATCTTATACAATTTCAAAATAGCTCTCAATACAACCCTAAAGTAACGGTGAATTGTCTCTGTTGATCTATAATATCTAGATCCAATCACTCGAAACCTTACATTATGACCAATTATATGTAAAAATATAACTACTTGCTCCCTAATATTCACCGATTTAGTTGATTGTAACAAATTATTCCTATTAAGAATATCACACAAATTAAAAAAGGCTATCGGTCTCATCCTTATCACATCAATACAATGCTGGTCACCACTATATAAAATACTATTAATATAATTTTCTCTTTCATAATCTCGATTCACCCGAGGGTGAGAATCAATTTCCTTCCTAGTTTTTAATTTTTTAATCTAGAGAGCCTCAAAAGCTAAAACTGAAGCCACGACTCCGACAATTGCATTTTGATCTTGATTACGATCCATCTACACAAAATAATGCCACACAAATATTTGATCACTACAAAAAAGATGCAAACTTTTCATAAGATCACATATATGACTAAAGTTACCATGACTAAAGTACATACATACATATATGAAAGTAAATTTAAAACATATCAGAAATTTAAATTTAAAATTTAAAATTAACAATTTTTTATTTTACTTATAATGTAAATGTCAATAATTAATTATATATTACAGAATATATAATTAAAGCTGATTTTATATTTATTCGCATTGAACCTCTGTGGTCCATTGGTCTTTCTATCATTTATTTTTTTTTTGGTTAAATGTTTTAAGAATAAAAAAAAGCATATTTAGAAATTAAAAAGTAAATTGAAAATTCTTTTTGTAAGTAATAAAATATATTATTCTCTTTTTCTTGGACATAGAAGACAAGATTAAATTTAAATTTTGAAATTAAAAAGTATTTGGATGAAGAAATTTGAATTAAATCCTTAGCTTTGATTATATTTTATTAGTGAAATAGAAATAGTCATCAAACATTTTTAATCCAAAAAAAAATGAAAAGAAAAGTAGTTAATAGTATGAATTTGCCACGTAATAATATGTATAGATTTTAGCCCGGGTTGCATACGAGAGTTGGGTGGAATTTTCAAAGATTTGGGGGATAATGTTTTATGATCATATCAAAAAATATATATTTATATTTATTTGTAAAATTGGATACCATAAGAAAATATGATAAATTTATTTAATACAATATTTAATATTTAATACTCATTTATATTTAAGAATTAACATTTTCTTCTAGAGAATTGAGATATTTTAGTTAATAATTTATATATATAATATTAAGATAGAGATAGAGATTACACCATTTGAATTGTATCAAAGAGATATCTGATAAAAAATTAATAATTATTCTTTATAAGTTAAAGACTTAATTAATAACTTAAAAAATAAAAACTTAGTTAATAAAATTGTAATTTAACTATAAAATTAAGATTTTAATATTTTAAATTGAAAATTTATAATATATAAATTATGTATGAACTATACTTAAATTTGTTAAAATTTTAAATGGAAATATATTTAGATGATTGATGTAATTATGTTTTAATATTAAAAAAAACATCAACCATGTTTAAATAATAATAAAAATCAGAGGGAAGAAAATGGATCAAGAGGCAGAGCCCACCATCAAAATCTAGAATATAGAAATTGAACTTGTCACTATCTTTTATTCTCATAAATCAAAATCATGCATATGTCATAGTAAAATATTTATAAACCATATGCATAATTAAGATTAATTTAAAGTTAAGAGATTCATGCATTTTTTTCTAACCCAGATTTCCTTGATCAAATATTTTAAAGAGAATTGTGACCTCACCAACAGATGCATTAAAATGATAAGATCAAAATAAGATGATAGCTACTCAGAATCAAACATAAAACCAACTAAACCAGATTGCAATATCAGTTTATGTTTCAGAAGTTTGAGCCGTATCAAATCCGAGAAGATGCAACCAACCGACTATTTATTTATCATTCCATTTGCAGTGCCTTACATTATATCAGTTGAATACCATATTTATTGTTAACTTGTATCAGATCTATTTTTTTAACGCAGGTGTCCTGGAGACAAGCTTCTGTTGGAAGGAAGCTACAAGCAGCACTCTTATATCCCTGGAAAGGAAGTACTAAATAAATCAAGTGCTGTTAGTTTAAGTGTCTTGTATTAGAAGTATGCATAGGTGGGAGATGTTTCACCACCATATTGTTGTTTACGACTTATGTTTAAGACTTATGTTTTCCTATCTGTCTGGTGGGGAACTCTTACAAACTCTATGGTTATGTTATGTTATGTTATGTTGTGTTGTGTTGTGCTGTGTTGTGTTATGTTGTGTTGTGTTGTGTTTGAATATGAAACCTGAACCGTTTTGGTATTATTTTGATGTTTGTTATACCTAAATATTTAACTGCTGCTTATCATATGTTTTAATTGACCATAAAACTAAGCAAATCAAACCATAGTGTCACCATGTTGGAGAACCATACTGGAAGACTTTATGGTCTCCAAACGCGTCATCCCTTATCTAAAATGGTCATCAGCATCAATGACAACAAGGTTTATGATTTGTTTGGTAGCATTAAGTAGTCAACTTCCCCGTATGCTTAAATATTTGACTTTATACCCCAAAACAAAAAGGGAAAAAATAAAATCAAAGGAATTTAGTTTGGGTTTGATCATATTTGTGCATGTACATAGCGAGTGATACAAAAAAGTCACTGGAAATGATTAATTTGAATTGAATCAAGGGTTGATTTTAAGTTAAGAGATTCATGCATTTTTTTTCTAACCCAGATTTCCTTGATCAAATATTTTAAAGAGAATTGTGACCTCACCAACAGATGCATTAAAATGATAAGATCAAAATAAGATGATAGCTACTTAGAATCAAACATAAACCCAACTAAACCAGATTGCAAAATCAGTTTATGTTTTAGAATTTTTAAAATCTCTGTTTATGTTCTTTCTTTGTCTCATATGAATGTCAAAACACGATTTATCATAATCAGTAAACAGAAAAAGAGTTTTATTTCCTTTTTTTGGGTTTTTTATTCTCTTTGTTTTTTGGTAATTTTCATGCCGAAAAAGATTATACTTCAGTGACATTCTATTGTTGTAATCTTATAGTAGGATATACCTAATGATTTTAAACCATTTATCGTCCTATTAAAGCAGGCAACAACCAGAAGCTCAACTTCGAAGCCACCTCCACATCAGAGAAATAGTAAAGATAGTGGAAGTTCAAACAGGGGAAAACACAACAATGATGACCGGTGGTATCACCCCTATTGAGTGCTTATTATATTAGGTTATTTTTGTGGTAGATGGAGGGTGTATTTAAGCATTCCCCGGCAGTGATTAGTGACTGTTATAAACCAAACTATGATTGTCAATGAAAGAAGTATACCTCATTTGATGATTCTGTCATATTTGGCATCTTTATTAATGAGTCAAGCAAGAACACTTAGCATTAAAACTCTTTTTTAATTTCGAATCATGATATTTGGACATCAGATTTTCAAATCTGTTTTATAAGAAGAATCCAAATTTACTTTTAACATTTCCAGTTGGTGGAGCCAAATTCATATACTTCTTGTGTTGGCAAAATTAAGATGTTCGGAGCCTAAGAGTATTTGTGCTAGAACTAGTAGTGAAGCTTCTGGTTCTATAGGCTCACAAAGTATATGACACAACTAACCTAAAACAACACATGAGAACACCAGTCAAAACCCATCGAATGAAAAATGATAATCCCACCAACAACCGAAAGTATAAGCCAAAGTCACTGTCGACTACCAGGAGAACAACCACGGTTTGTTAGTATGGCAAAAAAAGCCGAAACAACAAGAATGAAGAGAACCAAGCGGGTGTAAAGGAGGGACAACAACCACACGTCTATCTCAATCCAAGGGAATCAGAATCCATAATTCATGCAAATGAAAAGGAGAATCACCAAAACCACAACTCCACATCACAAAACCCATCACCAAAACAAAATGAAAAAGCATAATAAGAAGATGCCATACCTTGCGAGGAGGAATGCGATCCTGAGAAAGAGGGGAGGACAGAAAATGAAATAGCAGCGTGTTTAAATTTTGCCTGAGAAGAAACGAAATGCGACGAATTAAGGAAAAATGGAAGAGATTTGAAGAACGAAAGAAGAAGCAGACATGGAAAATTTTGAAGAATGGAAGAAAAAGAAGGCAGAACGGATGAAAAACAAAGCCTTACCTGGATGAAGAGGAGATGGAAAATGTCTTACACAATTGAAATCAGTAAGATGTTTTCCCCAAATTGAAGGGCATTTTACCCATGTCCAGTAAAATATTTTCCCTTTGGAAAATGTTTTCAAGCATCCAAACACGGTAAAACCAGGAAAACATTTTCCGGAAAATGTTTTCCTGGCTTCCAAACGGACCCTGAGTTTAAAATATTTGTGACTTATGACTTAGTGTTTTTCTTGTCTTTTAAACTCTACTTAATACATCAATTAATTAATTATAAGAGAATTTTTCTCTCTAGAAATTATAATTATTTTTTAAGTTTGATATTTTTAGTGAATTAAAATTATTATAAAAGTATTAATAAAATTAATTTAATAACAAAAATGCCTAAATGTTGATCAAACTTTTACTGACGGATTATAATTTTATACTAACAGCAAGTAAAGGACGAAACCTATCAATAAATGGCCATCACTATAACATGTAGTACTATACCAACAACTATAAAATTGTTGATAAAAGTTTGGAGAAAATGTGGAATTTCAACATGCTTTTATTGACGAACAGGTCACTGCTATAGAGAAGTGGATATACAACAACAGATTCTGATTGTTGATAAAAGCTTATACTGACTACCCTTATACCAATGGCTTGGACTTCATCGAGGTATCCCATTTGACTGTCGATATTGGTTTTTGGGGTCTATACTAACAATTTTTCTGCTTTTACTGATGTTTTTTTGTCTATTAGTTTATGGATTTTTTTGTGGTGATAGTTAAAGTTAATAGAGCTTTGATTATCAAATAAAATAGAAATTAAATATGTATAGATATTCAATTAACTAATTTTTAATTTATGACGGGCTAAATGAATTTTAAATGTATATGTGTAAAAGTTATATATTAGGGTTATGGTGGCTAACTTTTCTAACATCCCATCTTTAAGGGGAAAAGAGTCAGTTTCTCTAAAACTTATGTGCTAATTTAGAAAATCAAAACAAATGACTCAAAATATTTCAATATATCTATGGCTTTGAAGATGCTTCCACATCTAATTTATTTCCTTGATGATCTAACTTGATTGATTTTGGTAGATTCAATTTTAAATCAAATTTATTATAGTTTTAACAAGGTTGTTAAAGTATGCTCAAAGACTAATCATCAGATAATTGTAATAATACTTTTTACTTTATTTTATTAATAAATGCATTGTCATTATTATGTTTAACCTATATTATTGTGTATTAAATAAATTAAATAATAACTTCTCTAGTATAGTATGACTGTTTTTGAATTGTCCCTAGTTTATTACTATTGTGGGTTAGGGAAATAATAGTATGTTAAGGCTAGTATGCAGTTGATTTATAAAACGATGTTTTCATTGGTATGACATATTGACTCAAATGCATAAATACATGTTAGAAATCAAATGTACTAGACCAACCTATCATGAGAATGCTTTTGGATTATTATGTGAAAGTTAAAACAATTCTTATAGTGACAATGGTGTATGTGATCTTTAAACTTGAGGTCACTATAGTTCTCTAAACCAAGAGTCATACATTTGATGTAGTTAAACATCTTTTGTAATTGGATGGATTATAAAGGTTTTTGTTGGATATTGACCGCCTCATGATGTACTAACATCTAGAGTGTGAATACTGCAATCAAATATAAGAGTTAGGTGGCTTCCACAAGTATACAGGTTAGGTTGTAATATAGTTATATAACGAAGTATGGAAATACTCTGAGGATTGTACCCAAGGGAGGCGAGAATAAACTAATCCTAATTTCTACGTTAATGGATCTAGTTAGTATTTTAATTAAACTATATTATGATGAATCCTAAGGTTGTGATAGAAGTTATTTTATTAAACTAATAAAAGTATATAAAAAAATTGGGGAAAACAAATTATAGATTTAATCGGATCCAAACGAAAGAAGGCTAACTCGTTTCAATATTCATAATTAACTCCTATTTTAAGTTTTATCCAATCAACGAGTCATTAACTTAGCAGGACCTAATGAGTCGGCAGGAACTACTTATCTCTCGACCTTACAGTCCAGACCAAATTGGGGTAAGATTTTCATAGATAGGAAATATCAATTTTGGGTTTATTCCCACCTATGTGACTTCCTAGGACCGTCAAGTCTAGGGTTTTAAGTTCTTTTTATCCCAACTAGCTAATCCGTTAAGAAACCTTACATATAAGCTAATTAATCCCATATCCACTCCTTAATCCCCTATTACCAGATTAGTTCCCCATGGATCTGACACACATCATGAACTTGATTAAAAAGATAAACATTAAAAGAAAATCAAGAAAAGAGATGAGAAGAATCCTGATATATTAATAGTGGCGCGAATGGTAATCCGTCGAATAGTTTGGTGGATCCACAATTTGAATTCCGCAAAGAACGAAATAAAAACTAAACTATAAATACAAATGAAAAGAAACCTAAATCAAAAGTAAAAACTGTCCATAAATTATGTAGAGCAGTCCTATTCAGCTGACTAATCTTCATTAAAGTTTGTTGTGTGGACGAAAACACTCTTGACTTATTAATTAGCCTCGTCACGTCGGTGTCACGACACCTTCTAACTTGTGTCGTGACACGGTTGGCAGTCTACTGTCTTGGGTGTGTCTTTAGGGTTTTGTGACAATAAATCTATAGTGTTTTATTCCAATAAAAAAAAAAGAGTACATCAAAGTTGAAACATGACACCAAATTTGAAGGACTAACAAATAGCTACCTGGTAGACCATGACACCAACATGATCAGTCGAGCAAGTAATAAGCATAAATTAGTATGGTTACTAACTTTGCGTTTCACTTATTATTTGTTTGTGCCAAATTCTAGAATAAAATTTTAAATATAATATTATGCTCTAAATTTCTATACACTATGTGTATTAAAATTTAGTCTCCTACTTTTATTTTCTGGAATTTAGTCCCTTAACTTTTTGAATTTAAAAATTTAGGTTTAGTTGTTACCAATGTTAAAATAATTCTATTAATGTCACTAGGGTGACATTTTAAAATTTTAAAATTTCACTTGGTAGTCACGTAAGGATAAAAGTAATATTGAAATGATGATGTGGATTTTTTTCTTAAAAACACGCGCTCAAACTCGTCATAATAAAATAGTTTTTTGAAATAGTGTTCCTAATTAAGAAAAATTGGCATCAATATTTTGACTAAAATAGTTAACAATATTAACTATTTAGACCATCTAATGACATTATAAAAGTAGATGACTCGAATTATGTCAAAAATTAAAGTATATAGATTAAATTTCAAGTTTCAGCGTAGTATATGCGCTAAAATTGAAGTTTAACCATTGTCTTTTAAAAAAGAAGCAAGACAAACTCATAAGAAATAGAAAGCCGAGTATTTGTCTCTAAAACCCTTATGACATTCAAATTATATATATAATCATGTAACAATTTAATTAAAAATTTAATAATATTAATTATCTGGACTAACTAATAATATTATAAATATACAAGAATCAAATTATGTTAAAAATTGAAATTTAACCTTTATGAAAAAAAGGAATGTGGAACACTTGTCCATGTAGGAAGGCCTATGTTTTATATATAAGTCTAAGCCTCCTCCTCTCTCAAAATTTATGTATTATATTAAGCAAAAGGAAATATTTTATTTTAATGTATAGTACATATATCTTTTTCTGAAATAATAGAGCACCCTTGATCTCACCTTTTCTTTTTCCAAAGTTGATATTAGAAAATATTTATATGCACTTTTTTAAATCATGGCAATAGAAAATCCATTTGCAGTATAAAAAGAAAACCACCATATAACAAGAAAGTGTAAATATAATATCATCAATTACTAATTAATATACTAATATTAAAGACCAAGAATCTTAGGATATTATTTTTAGCTTAATTTATACATAAAAGCTATGATACCTTAGACCCTCTTGTCTCCCTCATCTCTTAACTGTAAATTCATTATATAACATATACACTATATATAAAAGGAAGTGTTTTTCTCATCACACGTGTCAAATGGTCATTTTTCTTTTGCCATTATAAAAAATAATGGTAAAATTTCTATTTTCATCCTTACATTTAAAATTTAGTTATTTTATTTTAATTTGATATAGCTTAGTTCTCTAGATAGTTAACTCTCTTAGCTATTTGATTAAACTAATGACATTAATTTTTCCTTAAACATGACATAATCAGTTGGAATGAATATTAAGAACAAAATTTTGATCTCAATATTTTAGCCAAAATAATTAAGTGTGTTAACAATTTAAATTAATTAATGATATTATAAAAGTACATGAATCAAATTATGTTAAATAAAAATATAAATACTAAATCCTAAATTTGAATATAGTAGAGAGACCAAAACCATAATTTAACCTAACACAATCTTTTATCATTTGATTTTAATAAAACAATTGACGTTTCAAAAAAAAAATTTAAGTTAAATTAAATTAGTTCAAGTAATTATTTATTTGCTTGAAATATATTAATTCTAAGCTTCACCTATATATATTAATTTGGTTTATGTACTTTTGAATATAGTTTATAGATATGGGCCTTCTTTAAATGATAGATGTGTATCCTAAGTTTTTTTTTAATTATAACGTAATCTTTATTTTTTTTTAAAAAATATATAATAATACTTAAATTTAAGTTTTGGTCCCTATACTACACTTATATTTGACATTAATCTCTATATCTTTTACATAATTTAATACCCAACTTTTACAATGTCATTAGTTAGTCTAAATATTTTATTCTAATTAAAATGTTGACGTGGATTTTAAAAATTGTTAACATTGTTGAAATTATTTGTTAAATTTAAGTCCATTACAATGTTAATTTTTTTTTATCACATAACTACCAAGTGTGTTTTTCTTCAAAATGTCACAACAACTAATTTACCATAAGAATTTTAGTAGGTTAACAACTAGACTTGAATTTTTAAATTCAAAAAGTATAATGACTAAATTCTTGAAAATAAAAATACGAATAAAAAATTTCAAATATATGAAAAATATAAAAACTTAGAACATATTATAACCTTTAAATTTTTATCTTATAATTTAGGCAAAAAAAAAGTTACCCAATGTGAAGCATGGGCGAAATGATACTAGTACGTATATAAATCAAGTCTAAATTCTAAAAACATGATAAAAAGTTGACTTACATATTTATTAGTTCAATATATTTATAAAATAGTATTTGATGTACCGTTAGTGCTTGAGTTTTATGGACCATCATTGAATATTAATACAACTTCTCATCATATAGATAAAATAAAAATTAGTAAATGACTTAATTATGGTAGATTTATTTAAACATAATAAATTATTAGTTATAATTATTATAAGTTTAGAGTTAAATGCCTTAGTATTTAGAGTTTGTATCAAAAAATTTTTTTTTTAAAAATGTTTATATCAAAATTTGAGTTTAAGGTTTAAGGTTTGAATGATGGGCGAATTTAAGGGGTATGCAGGGACTTGGTTTCCCAAAAAAATAGAAAAATAACCTTTCAGTCCCTCATAAATAATAAATTTATAAATTAATATATGATAAATTTACAATTTAACCCCCAAATCATTTTAGTCCTTTCAAAAATAATGAAATTATAAACTAATAAATTATAAGATTATATTTTAACATCTCAAAAAATGTATAATTCAATTTCAACTTGTCCTAAAAAAAAACAAATTCCTAGATTTGCTCTAGGTTTGACTTTAAAATATGAAATTTATATTGAGTTTCGAATTTAGAGTTTATGTTTAAATAAAATTTAGGTTACAATACAAATTTGCCACTATACTTTGTGAAAATTGAAATCTGCCACTATACTTCACTTTATTTGATATTTGCCATTGTAGTATGAACTAGAGATAAATTTATCATTATACTTTAGCTTTGTTTTGAATTTTGTTGCTTTATTTTTATTTGATTAAAATTTATCACTAAAGTTAAAATTTTAATTGAATTTTACTATTTAATTTTAATTTACAATAATTTGAAGATAAATTTTAAGGAAATTACTTTTACATTTAAATTTAATATTTAACAATAATATGTTAATTAATATAATATTAAAATTAAATAAAAATAGTTATTTATAAAAATAAACTTATTGTTTCTTTTATGCAATATGCATTTTTTATTTTATTTTTCAAACTTTATTTCATTAAATAAAGATTATAATTTAATTTACTAATTTTTAATATTTATAAGTTAATTTATGATTAACTACCAAAATAAAATATTTGAAAGGATTTTTGTGATTGAATTATGTTTTCATGTGATGAGAATTAATATTGAGCGGTAATATTAAACTAAAATTTATTCATATTTTCAAAATATAATGACAATATAATAAATTTTAATATTAAACTAAAATTTTTAATATTTATTTATAAGTGTATCATAAGATTTTATTTCACGTGTCACATAAAAATACATTATATTTGACACAGTCTTAGAAAAAGAAAGAGGTTGGTAAATGGATTGATAGAGACTTTAGAAAGAAGCAATAATAGGAAATAAAAATTGAAGAAAAAGTAAAAATGTAAAAAGAGAGATAGGGTTGGGGGCTGCTTAAATTGGGTGATATTATTAATAAAGAGACACAGCGATTTCCTAGGGATTATATTTGGTATGCAAATCGTGTGAAGTAATTGCAACCTGTAAGGCTTGGCATGTGCCTACAAATCTATTGTAGATATCATATTCTCTACACCTCTCTCCACTACACTTTGTCCTCTTTTTTTTTTTTTTTTTTTTTTTTTTTAAATTATTGTTCCAACTGCATTCTTCAACTTACATAATCCATTTCTGATTTTATTAGCTATATATCCTTTTTGGCATTAATTACCAAGTTAAATCGGATATAGGCTGGCTTACGCCAATCCAGTGTTGGGAGAATATTCATGACTCAGCATCGACTGACTACACGTGGCGAAATCTTGTGAATCCATGGCCAGTGAGAAGTCACATTTATTTTCTTTTTCCATGGAATTAAATATTGCCCAAAACATGACCTCTGGCCCCAAATCATTTTAGCCATACATACTTTTTCAAATATATATATATATATATATAAATTTAACCCTGTTTAATTAATGTTGTAAAAATCAATATTTATTTAAGAATGTGTTATTTTAATAATAAATAAATAAATAAATAAATATATATATTATTTCACCAACTATGTACATAATAATTTCTTTATATCTAATCATTCTATGAATACTATCTTTCTTTATATTTTAAAGGGGCGTTATGACATCTTCATCATAAAGCTTCCTATGATGAAACTACATTTGTCATGTTATTAATTTAAAAAGAAATTCAATTTTTGTATATCTTCGAAAATCTAGAAATCAATAGATTCATTTCCCCATTAAATAAAAAGGAGAGATTTCAACTTAATTACATTTAGAGAGAATATTCAATTTTCTTTTTTTATTTTTTTAAAAATTCTTAAAATAAACCCCTATGTCTAAGTATTTAATTTAATAATTTCATTCCAAAGGTGGATAAAAGAATTTATCATTTTATAATTAAATCAAAATTTGCATTATAGAAAAAAAATGCAAAACTGTCGAATTATAAAGCGACACGTGGCTAACAAATGAAGCCAAAAAGTCACCAAAGTTGTGACGAATTTAAACTGTAGGTATTATTATAAATACCTTTTTCATCATGATGATGCTTAACTAAGGTTATTGAAAAATAAAAAAACCTTTTTTGCTTGCATTTATTCATCATGATTGTCAAAATTAGAGTATGAAAATCGTTGTAATTGATGAATATAATTAAATTAGTTTTTTTTTTAAAATTTTACAGCAAAAATTTTGGATTTTTCATTTGTTATTATGTATACTTTTATTGTAATGTTTTTAGAATTAATTATTATTAATTTAATTTTAAAAATAATTATGGATTTCAATTCAAAATCCAACACAAATCTGAATTACATTTGCCTTGAGAATGCCATAGTTTGGGAGAAATATGATTTGTTTTTTGGGTAAATACAAAGTTCACATGCCTTTATGAGAAAAATTGGAACATACAACTCATAATATCTGACCCACAAATCATGCGTTAAACAGTTTAAATAGATTTGTTCCCCTCAATTTTACATTTAACTTCATTCATTTTCCCCCTCTATATCTCTTTCCAGAAATAAGGTTCTAATTTACATTGAAGCCTTATTATTATTATTTAAAATCAAATTTTGAAATTTGGATAGGTATAATCATTTATTTCCTCTTTCAATTTACTATTTTTTTTAATCTTCTATTTAACTTTTCACCATTTATACTTTTTTGTATTTTTTTTTTTAGAATCACTCCAAATTGCTGACGTTGCATACACGTCAATATTTAATTAATTTTTTAAATTTTAAAAATTTATAAAAACTATTTTTAAAAGTTAATATTTTTAAAAAAAATTTCACGTGTATGTTATGTCAGCAAAATTAACATATATTAACTTTTTCATCTATTTTTGAGTGATTTAATAAAAAAAAACAAATTCAAAGACTAGAAGAAGGAAAAAATTAAATGGAAAACTAAATAAATTTTTTTTAACAAAAAAAAAGTGATTAGGATAAATCCTTACTTCTTACTCAGTTATTAAAGATATATAATCTCAAGAATATCTTATCTTTAATTTCTCCTTCAACAATAGAATCCCTGTTAAGCTGCAAACATGATTTTTAGAATCTATAAATTCTTTCTCTAAACTATACTTATTTCCTTTGCTTTATGGTAGATTTCTTCCCATAAATTATATATATATATATGAGATAACATTTTAAAGCTTAATTTAGATTGATTGCTTTCTTTAAAAAAAAAGGTTTTGAAGTTCCCAAAGGAAGATAAGATAGAAATAAAAAATTATAATTATTGAATGAATAATAAACAAATAAATATTCAAGATTTGTAACGTAGACATGAAATTTGTAACAAGGCTTCAGAGTGTTTAAAGCTAATAATGTATTAAATAAAATAATGAATACTTGGGGTGTGTTTCTCATAAATATATATATTTGTAGTAATATAAAAAGATGGAGAAAGTACTTGCAAAATAAGGGTAGTGGAAATAAAAAGGGCATAAAATCTGTGTAAATACAGATATATATATCTGTGATAAATCTGTACAAAATCTGATCCAGCGATGCAATAATTTGCTTGGGTTGCAAACACCTTAAAAAGGGGGCAGCACTCCACATCTTTTTGATTCCTCAGCAACTCATTTTTTTTTCTCTGTAAACACAAATTAAGGCTTGGGGATTTGCGATAGCTACCTATACTTGAATTCAATCTCTTTTGTCTGTCTGTCTCTTTCATTTGGCATATAATACACAATCATCATCATCATCATCATCATCAGTAGTTAAGAAAGGATGGGTAGCAGTTATTTTGGAGAACCAAACATGGGGAGTGAAAGGGGAGGTTCATCGTCTTCAAGAAAAGGCAAGAAGGGTAATTCAGACAAGCCTAAGCAACCCCAGAGAGGGCTTGGTGTTGCTCAATTGGAGAAGATCAGATTACATGGTCAAATGGCTTCTACCTATCTTCCTCTTCATCATGGAACTTACCCTGCTAATTTCAACCAGGTATTTTCCCTTTTTCTTCTTTTCGCCTGTAGGTTTCAGTGATTGAATGAATTGAAGTTTTATCATATTTGAGTTTGTGGGTGGAATTTGATTATGGCTGTACATGCAGGAAGATAACATGAGAGCTTATTCATCTATGGCCTCATCATCTTTTTCTTATTCATCAACTTCCTCGCCTTCTTATGGTTTCCAGTACCCCAACATGATGGTAAGTGAACCACCTCACCCTCTTTCTTCTCTCTATACAGTATACCATCAAATTCCTTTTTTTTTTTTTTTTAATTTTCATTCAAAAATAAAAAATTGAAGTTTCTGATAATTTTCAGTTAACCCTAGATATATTAAGTCTTTGCTACTTCCCATTGTGACCTCCCCCAGTTCTTTATGCATCAATAACTATATTAATGAAATCAAGTACTACAATTATATGCTATTACAGATGGGGGTTGGAGAATACGATCAAAGGGCAAACATCAGATATGGTGATTCCCAACCAAGCAGTGGCTTCTTAGACACCCAACATTTTGCACAACCAAACATGACCAGACAACTTCTAAACCTACATGTTGAGGTTGCTACACACATGTCCCTTCCTTTTTTTAGTTTATGTTCCATGTGATTATTGTGTTTTAAAATCTAACTTGTTTTAGTTCCTTACATTCTTATAGGATTCACATTCAAGGAGCAAAAAACATCGCAGCAACTCATTGGGATCGAGCAGTCAGAATTCAGAATCAAGCGACACACAAGAGTTAGATTTGGAGCTCAGACTGTCACTGTAATCAGTAAATCTTTTCTGCCACTTTAAATGCATGCTCATGGAACTGCATTTTATGCTTTCCTAGAATTGTAAGTTCAAATAAGGTGTTGATCTTGCAATTCATACATACAACTTGAGCAAGTTGATAAGAACTAGTTTGAATTTTTTTAAAAAAATTTCAGAGGAATCTTATGTAATCAAAGACAATTTGACTTGCTGCATGAGATATAGTGAAAAACATTGATCTTCTTGTTCATGAATTTCTATTTTAATACGTATTCAAATTAAATTATACATTTCTCAATAATTGGATTCAACATATTCGTTATAAAAAAATTTAAAACTAAATTTATCTAATTTTACATATTATAAAATTATATATAATTAATGCATGAAATTGAAACCTAACACTACAAATGTATTCACTTTCCCAAGGGAGTTGAATGAACCAATTCATCCTATGATTGGTTACTTTATTAAAGATAAATGAAAACTAAAAATATGCCAAGGGAAACAATATTTAACGTACTAAGTGAGGAGGATTAAAGGTTCTCAATTAAGATATAAAAGTGATATAGTTAGGTTTTTTTCCCATAGCTAATAAAATTTAAATTAAGATGAAACCATTAAAAATGGGTTAATATAAAAGTGTAGAATTTTGTATATGGGTAATGAATTAAATGATTATACATCATTCAAAATAATGTTTAAGTGAATTTTAAATTTTTTTATTATTAATTATAATTCTAATTCATTGATAATGAATAGAGTTATGCATCATTAATACATAAAATATAAATATATCATATGTTTATAACAAAGAATTTGTGAGGAAGTATGAATTTGCCCTTGGCAAACAAAAGGAAATTATAGTTTTTTTTTTTTAAATAAATAAATAAAAAATAGAGAGAGAAACATGCTTGAGTTGAATCTCAGTGTCATGATTATGGTCCTTTTATATACTTTGGTTTTATTCTTCAAACTAAGGGTATATATATTATATATAGTACCGGTAAATAGAGAAAGTAAAAGGTGAACTAGTTTACCCTAAGGAATCAAGATTGTGAATGTTTTGCAACTTGCTTTGCTAGTGGCTCCCAGCTGCATTAAAAGTCTTAATTTGGTTTCCATCTGGTTTTGGAATCAATACTTGTATACTATTTTTGGAACCTCAATTTCAATATTTAGGCTTATATTTTCATTTGCTATATAAATTCTGTGAAATATATGTATAATTTATTGGTATATTTGAAAGATAAAAACATGAATTTCCAAGTTTCAAATAAGAATTTCAAATTCCCAATTAAATAAATATCTAATAAATTAATAAGTTTGAGAAATAATTATATGTATATGCGTTATACTGCTTTTAAATCCCACTCTTTAAACATTACATCATTATTATTTTCTTTTCAATTATCATACAAAAAACACAGATAGTATGAGAAGAATCAATCAACATAATCTTTTCCTTTTTGAGACAAGCAATTGGAGGAAGAAATTATAAACAAAGAAATAGAACCCTAAATTATGTCTAATGCCAATTAAACTACATCCCACACAAATTTTACTACTTGACTAGTGGCAGAATCGACAAGTATCTTGTTAGATTTCCTATTATTCTTAATTTTGGCAGTCTATCTAACCATAAACCATAGAGCTACAAAGTCCTAACCCACGTTTTTATGTGCCAATAAATCATGTATTCTCTCTTTGTTGGACGGTTCATTAATTGGGAGAAAAATATGTAAAATAAAAAATAAAAATGTTTCTGTTAAATTCTTTCAATCAACTGTTAAGAAAGAGAAACATACTTAACTTGAAACTTAGTGAATCATGACATATATATATATATATATATATATATGGTTTTTATTTTTCAAATTAAAGGTATATATAGTAATAGTACATAGATAAAGTAATAGATGAACTAGTTTACGCTAGGAAATCCATACTTTTAATGTTTTGCAACTTGCTTTCCCAGTGGCTCCCAGCTGCATTAAAACTTTTAGTTTAGTTTTGATCTTTCTTTGGAATCAATGTTATGTTTGGGAATCTCAACTTGAATATCTAAATATAAATTTTTATTTTGGCTCTTCAAGAGAAATATACATAAATCAGGTGTAATCACTACAGCAAAAACAAGTTTTTAGCGGTATTTTTTTGGGCCTAAAGCGTTGCAAAAAACGCCGCTAACTTTTTTGCAGCGTTTGTGTAAAAAACACCGCTATAGAACATGACCTTTAGCGGCGCTTTTTTCACAAACGCCGCTATAGAATATGACTTTTAGCGGCGCTTTGCGACAAACGCCGCTAAAAACATAACCTTTAGCAGCGCTTTTCTCACTAATGCCGCTAGCGAACATTACCTTGTGACGCTTTTTCCACAAACGCCAGTAAAGAACATGACCTTTAGCAGTGCTTTTTCCACAAACGCCGCTATAGAACAGACCTTTAGTGG
The DNA here is from genome assembly GCA_025698465.1 of Gossypium longicalyx. NCBI lineage: Eukaryota > Viridiplantae > Streptophyta > Magnoliopsida > Malvales > Malvaceae > Gossypium > Gossypium longicalyx. The sequence continues at coordinate 14,046,635 of CM047000.1, forward strand.
CGCTTTTGCCACAAACGTCACTATAGAACAGACCTTTAGCGGCACTTTTTTCACAAATGCCACTAAAGAACATGACCTTTAAAAAAATATTTTAATTGAATAATATTTATTTCTATGATAAATATTATATTATGTTTTATTTTTGAAATTTAAACTTTAAACTATATACTTTTAAGGATAAATAAAAAATATTAATTAAATTAAATTTTCTATTAAAATTTTAACTTTAAAACTATATATAGAAATTAATGAATTTAAATTTAGAATTTAAAATAATAAATTAATAACACAATTAAAATCCAAAAGTTAGAACTCAAGTTATCTTAAATATTAAAATAAAAATAAAAATAAAAATTTAGAATCAAAACTAAAATAAATAATAAAAATTAGATTAAATATAAAGATATCAATAAAATAAGATATTATAATGAAGTTACTTAAATGAAATAAGGACTTAAATCATAACCATGTAAAATATAAGATTTGAATATCCATTCCCATGTGAAATATCAACATTGATTATTTAAATTGATTAAGCTGCTAATGAATATTCTCTTTTCTAAGTCAAAATTACCATTCGTGTTTTTCTTCTTTCAACTCAAATAAAAATAAAATGTTGAAAACAAAACAATTAAATAAAAAAATTAGAATAATTAGTTGACACGAGATTATTATTAAGTATATGCAAATATGCAAGTAGACGATTACAAACCTGGGTGTAGTTTTTGATCAACTAATTAGTTGATCCTACTGCAGGTTTTATCTATAATCTGCTTAACTAACATACAAACATAAGGCACTCTAATACTTTTTTGCATATAAAATATCTGAAACTCACACCTGAATTCAGATTCAGAGCACATACGTTGTCAACTGCATGTTGATCAATACCATTCTTATTCGCTACTGCAATGCCTACCACAAGCATTCATAGAGGTAGGAGCCAGTCATTATGTACCTTCTGCAAATTGTTTTTGGACCGCAATCTAGTATAGTTGGTTTTTCCTGTTCCATTAGCCACCAGTCAAAACATAAAAGAGTTATTGCCACACAAAAAGTAATCATCAAAATGTTTTCCAAAATGAAAATGAAACAAAAAATGGATATAGAAGGAGAAAGAAAGAGACAAATAGGCGTACTATATCAGACAAATCTTTGCCTGTCTCGACATCCCATTTTCTGACAGAGCGATCCCATGATGCCGAATAAATTGTATCATGCTGAGGCCAAACCATAGAGGAGACATACTGTGTATGGCCTACAAGTGTAGAGACGTCCTCTCCCTGCACAAAACATGAAGGATATAAAAGAAAAGCCAATGCTTATAAATATTATGCCCAAGATTCTTTAGAATAAAATTGTTATGTCATAAATGCTTAATATCGATGACTAAAATGTTATAGATGACCACTACCTTCTGAGTTGATGATACGAACAGATGAAATTGCACCACTGTGTCCTTCTAGCATATGCGTACACCATCCAGCTTGTTTCCATATCCTTAAGGAAATTATATAGAAAAGAAAACAAAAAACACGATTTCTTTCAAATTAAATTCCTCCAAATAAAACGTCCATAAAAAAAACATAAAATTTAATCTATTTACCTTCCCAAACTATCATAGCAGCCAGTCAAAATGAACCTGCAAAACAATGTGTACTAAGTAGTGTTATGGAAGTGTAATGGCAATGAAATCAAATTCATTTAATCTTCCTTTATAAATAAGACTAATACCCAGAATAACAATAATGCTATATTCCAGCAAATTAAATTACACCTGCAAACAATGAACAACCATGAAATTAAAAAATAATCTAAGGATAAACAAGAATTAAATAAGTTAAAAACATGATCCATTAATGTATTTTCCAAACCAAGAAGCTATAAATTATTTAATTCAAGGATAAAAACCAAGAAGCTATAAAAACATGATCCATTAATGTATTTTCCAAACATCTATTTAAATACTTCCATCCAAAATGCATTTGAAGATAAAAAAAAAATTGGCTTAACAAAATAATAATTCAAAAATTAATCTAAAGATGAACACCCATGAACAACCATGAAATTATATATATTGTATTTATATCACAACAAAGTAGCCATGAAAACTTATATAATAAGGCTTAATTTTTATATATATTGAATATAACCTCTAAAAATCCTCCAAATATAATAAAAACTTAGAAAAACCAAACCCATATCAATCAGACAAACCTTGGTCCAACTAATAGTACGTCCCAGTAATCTATATAATAAGCCTTAATTTTTATATTAATTTTTATATAATAAACCCATATCAAGCAGGGAAGGATGTGAGAGTAGGAGAAGAAAGGCAGATAATACTCGATGTCATATCACAAGAGATGACTAACCTTCTCCAAATATCTGGTCCGGAACCTTATTACCTTATAATTCTCTCAATCTTTAGAACAACTTATTCTTATTTGTTATATGCTCAAAATGCAGGCAAAGTTACAGTTTCTATGCCATGGAATATGGATGTATCTTATCAAAGGAGTCTGGAATATGAGCCAAAATCTCATTAAAACATAGCATGAAGCTTTAGCAAGGATAATCAAATGAGAACAAGCTAACTATATATAACTACCTGAAAGAATTCAAATATATCACACAGTAACAATAAAAACACAGCAATCATTCAAGGATCGATCATATAAAGGAATAGATGAATAACCTTGTTTCTATTGTTGGCAACAACAACATATAAAGCATTGTTATGAGTTCAAAAGACCCGAGAACAAACCTTTAAAATTGATTTTAAGGCTGCCGATTTGGGGAAAAATAGTTGGGTTGCTGATTTCAGGTGGAACTTAGGGATTTCAGGGGGGAAAAAGAGTAAGGAGAAAAGGTAGGGGAAAAAAAGCAGAGTAAAAAAGGTTGGGCTACAAATTTTGGGAGAAATTTAGGGATTTCAGACTGGGGAAAAAGGGGGAAATGAAATTCAAAAGAAGGGGGAAATGAATAAGGTTCATCGGGTTTGTTGGTTGGGTAAAAAAGGAGGAGAGCAAAACAACGACGTTTTGCCTAAAAGAAATCAACCTTTGCGGCATTTATCCACTAGTGCCCCTAAATCCCTACATATTGCGGCGTTTAATCAAAGAACACTACTAAAAAACCTACAAAACGGTGCCGTTTTGATTAAAACAAAATAACATTTTGCTGCGTTTTTCACCTAGCGCGCTAAAGCAGACCTATTGCGGTGTTTTAACAAAAACGCCACTAAAAAATAAAATAAAACGGCGTCGTTTTGATTAAAACAGAATAACTTTTTGCGGCATTTTTTCACTAGTGCCGTTAAAGCCCGACATATTGCGACGTTTCACCAAAAATGCCACTAAGAAATCCAATAGAACGACGCCGTTTTTATTAAAACAAAATGATTTTTGCAAAAAAATGCTGCTATTGCTTACCTTTTGCGGCGTTTACGATAAAAACGCTGCTAATGCCTTTGATACTACAAATATTTAAATAATATTTTTATAAAAAAATTATTTTGTCTGCTAAAAATTATTAGTTAAGTGATTTTATAAAATATTTATTATTACTATTTTTTATAAATTGGATTTTTATAAAAGAAACCAAGTACTCTCAAAATAAATATCGTATATTTTAATAAGAAAATAAATTTAAATGGCTGAAATTAATTATCAAGTTAGAATTATCCAATGTAAGCAATCAATCTCTCACATGTCAAATTTGTATTAATGATTGAGACGTTAATCATGATTTTATATTATTCTTTTCTGATCTAATCTCTATTTTATTAGAGATATTTCTTCCTAACTAAAATATAACTATTTTGCTAGATGTTCGATGTGGAATGTTTTAGTTTTTGTATTTCATTTTTATTTGTTATAATTTGGTCCTATCCAAAATAGATAGTTACCTATCCATATCAATCTGTTACTTATTTATTTATCAATTTTTTTTAAATCTAATATTTAAATATATCAAATGGTTTAGATTAAATATTTTTAAATATAAAAATATTAATTGATTGTATAAAATTTCATCATTTAACAAATCTCAAGTAAACCTTAAATCCTAAACCATTTAATATATATAAAGTTTATCTATTATCACTTAAATAATTTAAACTATAATCATAATTTTAATATATTAAAATTAATATTATCTCTTTTACAATTATATAAGAAATTATTTAATATATAAATTAAAAAAATACTAATTAATCTAAACCCTAAACCCCTAACCCTTATTTCATAAACCCTAAATCATAAATCATAAACACTAAACCCTAAACCCCTAACCCTTAAACCCCTAACAACTAACCCTTAAACCATAAACCATAAATCATAATCCATAAACCTTAAAATAGTAACTCCTAACCCTTAAACCCTAAACAATAGACCCTAAACCATAAACTCTAAACTATAATAATAATTAATTCAATATTTTAAAATTAATACTATCTCTTTTACAATTATATAAGAAATTATTTAATATATAAATTTAAAAAAATCAGTCATATACCCAAAAAACTTTAAAATTATTTTAAATAATAGTATTTTAATTTTTTCCTTTTTTAACAAATATTTTTCTATGTTTTTACTTTCAAATATTTTTTACGTGTCATTATTTTTTTCTGAAGAATTTAAATATTCAATTAAAAATAAATTGTATTTTAATTAATATAAATAAACTAGTTAAATAATAAATAGACAGATAAAATATTTTTTGCGGTGTTTTTGATAAAGAGTTGCTAAAACTCGATAATAGTGGCATTTTTTAAAAAGCGTCGCTAATGCCACTAAAGCTCAACATAAAATGATGGTGTCTTACTAAATTTTTTGCGGCGTTTTTCAAAAAGCGCCACTAATGCTCAATCTATAGCGACGTTTTTCAAAAAGCGCCGCTAATGCTCGATCTATAGCGGCGTTTTTGAAAAAGCGCCGCTAATGCTTAATCTACAGTGTCGATTTTCAAAAAGCGCCGCTAATGCCACTAAAGCTCAACATAAAACGACGACATTGTGCTTAATTTTTTCGGCGTTTTTCAAAAGTGCCGCTAATGGTCGACCTATAATGACTTTTTTAAAAAGCGCCGCTAATGCTCAATCTATAGCGGCGCTTTTTATCCAAATGCCGCTAAAAACCTGTTTTGTTGTAGTGAATTAATTGATATATTAAAGGGTTAAATATAAAATTGGTACGTTTACTTCTCCTATATTGGTACATATATATATTTTTGTCTTAGATTAGTACTCGAACTTTTTCTCCGCCAACTAGTTTGGTATTTTTTTTAACGCCATTAAGTCAGGGACAGGTGACAGAATAGAGTTTTGACACGTGATATTGTAACGTCATGATGATGTCAAAATCTACAAACTATATTAAAAATCAATAAAAAATATTTTTTAAAATTATTTCCATTTTCTTTCCATTTTTTCTTATTTCCTTCTTTTTCCCGGTATTCCTTTCTTCTTCCTTCTTCCTCTCGTCATTTTGCCTTTTTCTTTTTTGGGTTCTTTTGAAAAGAAATTTAATGTTCGATGTTTAATGTTTTTGGCATTGCCCTTAGATGTTTGAAAGGAACTAGATGGTCTACTGTCATTGATCCGTTTCTCGGCTAATTTTGATTTGGTTTTTGTTCCATGTTTTCATGGATTTGAATACAAATTGAGATTCAAATCCCAGCTTGGTGGTCGTTGCATAAATATCGAGTTGACTGGAAATTGAAGAATAGTGATGAAAAACCAAACCGATCTGTTCGATGCTTATTTTAGGAAAGCAAATTTGGACAACAATGACAAGATCAGTGGAGCCGAGGCTGTTGCCTTTTCTCAAGGCTCCAATTTGCCTAAACACGTTCTCACTCGGGTCATTTCCCTTTAACAATTTGCCTTTTTGAAAAGAAATTTAAGAACACCCATCAATCCATTAAAAAAAATTCAGAAATTTAACATCACAAACAAAACCCATGAAAATTTAACATAACAAATAAAACCCATCAATTCATAAGAACACAAAACCAAACAAAAAGAAAATGATGAGAAGAAAATCAAAACCAAGACTCATTTTGGGTTTTTGGGTTCTTGAGATTCAAGCCACGGTGATAAATCCAAATGGTCAAGATGCTGGACGCTGTGAGGAGAAGCCACGATGAAGTTCCAAGATGATTCAATGGTGGTGACTTGGTTTGATGTTGGAGACCAATGACAGTGAAGCGACGACCAGGGGCTTTGAAAACAAAAAGATAAAGTAGAAAAGAATAGGAGAAGTGGGAGAGAGAAAGAAAAGGTGGATTGTTTGTTGCTTCCCCTATCAGTAATGGCATTAGAGTGGAAGTAAGTTGACCGGCAAAAGAGAATCCCAATGGATTTTATGGAGTTCTCCGTGAAAACAAATCAGAGGAAATGGAAGAGCAAGAGGACAAAGTTTACCGGAAAACAAACGTAGGAGACAACACTGAAGTGTGATTGTGGTACATACTAGCATCATCATGATGTCATTATGCCACATGTCACGATCCTATTTTCTGACATGTCTCAGACTTGACGGAGAAAAAGTTCGGGTACCAATTTAGAAAAAAAAACTATAAGTACCAATTTGAGAGAAGTGAACAAGTTTAGATACCAATTTTATATTTAACTCTATATTAAATATTATTATGTATTTGAAAGATATAAAAACATAAAATTCAAATTTCTAATTATCTATCTATAAAAATTAAAAAATTACTATTAAATAAACATCCAACAAACGATTAACTTAAAAAACAATCAACGTTACATTACTAAAATCTAACCCTCTGCTATATCAATATTCTTTTCTCTTGAATTATCATATCCAGTTAGAAAATAATATTGTTAATTTTGGCATCATATAGATACCAATTTCCTAACCCACTCTTTCATGTCTTCTTTGGATGATTCATTGATTCGGAGAAAGTAAGAAGTTTATGCTTAATACTTGCAGTCAAGTGTTAGTAGCAGCCATTGTGAATGTTGTTTTTCACATGGATTGAAAGATTACAAAATCTCTTTAGCCCAATATAAATGTCAACTTTTTAACATACATTGAAGAAAACAATCTCTTTAGCCCTATAAATGATTACCAATAAGCTTTATGTTGATTATAATGACATCTGACATCAGATCATAAACCTTTAGCAAGCCAATTAGGGTTCATTTATATATCATCTTCCTAATTTATTTCTCAAATCCAAATTAAATATTGAAGTTATTTATTTATTTATTAAGAAAACAACATTATTTGTTTGTTTTTTGTTTTTTTTATATGATTTCTTCGTAAGTATACTATTTATGATTGTACATGTAACTTCTTCTAAAAGATACAGTATTAAATCTGCTTTAATTATTAGCTTAAATTTGATTGACTTCAATCTTAATTACTAATGATTTTATATTAATTCTTTATGTTTGTCCAGTAGTGATAAAGTTTCCAACTTTAGTATGCAGTGTAAAGACTATGAATATAACCATAGAAAACACAACTATGTTAAACATGTCAATCAAAAGCTTTATAATTAGTCTTCAATTTGATCAAAAAGCTTGTGTAACATATTACTTTTGGAGTAATATAATTATAACATCTATGATCATTTTCTTCAAAGGTACTAGTAAATCTAAGAGGAAAGGTACGGTTAAAGTTTATTATAAGTTTTTATATCACGCCATTTTAATTCCTCTTTGTGTAGGTGACATTTTAGTCTCTATATATCAATTTTGTTGTTAATGAAATTACATGACTTAAAACGATGGTTGACATAGTATTAAATCAAATTAAAAAGTTTTGAAGATTGAATAGAGGTGAAAAATTAATTTTGCTTTTACCCCTAAATTGTTTTCTATTCTACTTTTTTTTTTTAAAAACAAATTTCTTGTGTATAAATTATTTGTAGTTTGGTTCACATCAACTATTATTAAACTACAACATTCCATTTGTTTTCAAGACCAGTAAACTTTTTAATTTGATTTAGTATTTAATTTATTCATGTTAGTCATTGCTAAGCTATGACATTCCATTAATAACAACAATAACATGCAAGGACTAAACTTCTACTTTTCATATGTGCGGAGATTAAAATGTTTCTTTTAACAGTAAAGGGATTATAATAAACTTTTTGATATGGTTCAAGAACTTGTAATAAACTTCAACTGAGAAACCACATATTTACTTAAGATGTGACTTCAACTTAACATCTCAAAAAAGAGCGAAACCAGGATGGTTGGCAGGGGCCTAGGCACCCCTTAAAATGAATTTTTTTTTTCATTTAGGCCATTTAAATTTTTAAAAAATTTAAATTAATAAAGATAAAATTACACTTTGCCCCCTCTAAAAATGATAAAAAATTGATTTAATCCTTTAAAATATATAAAAATAGATGTTATTAAAATGATGAAATTGAATTTTTACTATTGTAAACAATTTAATTTTGGCCCCCTCTAAAGAAACTTTTTGGCTTCGCCCCTGATCTCAATGTTCATAAGCTTCAATATTATTATTGAGCCAAGACTTCATTTCATTGGCTTTCACTTTTTTTTTTATCTAGTCTTGCCATTAGATAAAATCATTCTCTATTTTGATAATTTTATCTATTTTTGCATGTGAATTATACTGTTGAAACTTACAGTTTCTAATTGCTCAATAATAATTATTTGAATGGAAATGTAATATCCCGAATTAGGGCCTAATCGGAATAGTGGTTTCGTGACCACAAATCTGAGATAGAAATAATTATTTTATAATTATTTTGAGGTTTATGATATGATTGCATGATTGTGTGAAAATTTCGTGAAGAAATTTTATGCATAAAGTGCTTAATTTGAAGTTAGGGACTAAATCGAATAATTTGCAAAACTTGCATTCTAGAAGTTTTAGTATGAAATTGCTTTGAAATATTAATTAGGAGGTCTTAAATAGAAATTTTACCAATTTGAAGTTCATGGACAAAATTAGGACATGGAAGGAATTTTTGAAAGTTTAGTAGTAAGGGCATTTTGGTCATTTAGGGTAAAATGAATTAAAATACAAAATTAAAAGCCAATTTTGCTCATCTTCAACCCCATGGCCGAATATAGCAAGGAGAAACCATGGCTAGGGTTTTCAAGCTTCCAAGCTCGATTGTAAGTCCATTCTATCCCCGTTTTTCAAGTTCTTTACGTTTTTGAGATCCCGTGCTTTCGATTTAGCTTATGTTAGCAATAATTTAACCTAGGGTTTATATTTGGAAAAATACCCATAGGTGAAATTTGTGTATTTTGATGTTTTATGATAGAATATGAGGTTTTAAATTATGTTAGAAAACTTGTACTACTCGATTTTAAGCAAAAGCGAGTAAAGGGCTTAATCAGTAAAAATACCTAATAGTCACAAGTACATGTTAGAGTGAGAATTTGATGTTGCCATAGAAGGAAAAGTGATCAGCATGTTGTAAAACATAAGAATAAGGAATAAAGTTTAATCCCGAACTTAGGGCAAAAATGTAAATATGCAAAAGTTTAGGGGTAAAATTGTAATTTTGTCAAAATTTGAATTAAGGGTTAATTTGATAATGTGAGTGATAAATAAGTTAAATGTGTTATTTTAGATCAAGAAAGATGTGGAAACGACCCCAATCGAGGAAAAGAAAAGATTGTGGATTAAATTGCAAAACCTTTGTATTTCGGTATCAAGGTAAATTCATGTGTAAATAATGTAGCATAATTGTTATTTTTAAGTTATTGATGTCAATTATGTTATGCTGAATTTTATTATGAGATGTATGCTTTGTGGTTAATTTCAAATAATATGCCAATTATGTAAGCTACTTGTTAAGTACAAATTGTTACCGAGTATTGATTTCGGCATCCTACGGAAGACGGCAAGGATATGTGTTCAAGGAAAATCCCGTTTGAACCTTAGGAATAGATTAGGATACAAGTGACATGTCACTAGGATGGCTGAGCATCCGAACTCGTTGAGTTGAGTCCGAGTTCACTTATGGATGCGAATGTTCGAACTCGTTGAGTTGAGTCCGAGTTCGTGAAATGTAACTAGGCATCCGAGCTCGTTGAGTTGAGTCGAGTTCACTTATGGATGCGAACGCCCGAGCTCGTTGAGTTGAGTCCGAGTTCGCTTATGGGCGGGTTACATTGTAGCTTGGCTACATATGTGGCACTTATGTGCAAACTTCCTACGTATCCGAATTATATTCCGATGAGTTCAACGGGTAAAGTTCTACTCAAATGGAGGAATACTTGAGATGAAAAGAGAGCGTATTGGTAAGTGATGTGAAATGGATACTTCGGACAGGTATGTACTTAACCCTCGGGTTGAGTATTGATACAATAACGATAAGGTAGTAAAATGATGAATGATGATTAGAAATGAGATTTATGTTTTGGTGATACCATGCTAATGTTGTTTGGTATGATTGCTTTGTTATGTTACTTATTATTTGCATATGAACTTACTAAGCATTTATGCTTTACTCCTCTTTCTTACTCATTGTAGTTTTGGACAAGCCAGCTTAGGAGTCGGGATTGGTGGAAGCTCGATCACACTATCCGGAAGAACTTTCGGTAAAATGGCTTGTAAATTCAAGTATGGCATGTATAGCAAAATACTTATTTTGTGTAAATGATCTTATGGTATGGTGATGAAATGGTTGAGGAAGTGCTTGATAATGATAAATTATGGAAATGGTTAGTTTAGAATATGTTTGATGTTATGGAAAGTTAATAAGTTACCTAGTTCATGAAAATTCATAAAAAGGATGAAATTTGCCATAAACAGAATATTACAGCAACACTGACGTGAGTTTGAAAATTTACTAAAAATCATATAAATTGAATTTGGTGATGGATTGAATATCAAATTGAAGCTTATTATGTCTAGTTTCACATGAAACAAACTAAACTGGTAAAAGAATTATATGTTAGAATATATTTGAATTTTAGTGAAACAGGGTCAGAGCAGTTTCTGAATCCCCTGTTCCAACTTTATAAATTCACCATAAATTGTACAGATATAATTAGGTGGCTTATTTTATATCCTCAGAATCCTTATTGAGTCTAGTTTCAGGAGAAATAAACCTCATATTCATATGAATTTTATACAGAGAGAAAAGTGGTTCGTAGTAAACAGAGGTCAGACCAGTCAAGCCCTGAAACAGGGGTAAATTTAACTAATAAACTGTACTAATTGGCCCAACCAAAAATTCTAGAAAAAAATTAGTAGATAGGCATATGAGTCTAGATTCAGGGAAAATTTACAGATCTTGATTTCGAGTTTCGAAACTCGATATATGATTTTTCTTGTGACTGTAACGCAAGTAGCTAAAAAGCTGTGAATGTAGAAACAAATAATCTAAAGTTCTTAAAATGTTAAATTAAGTTTAGTAACACCTCATACTCGACTCCGGTGACGGTCTCGGGCGTGGGGACGTTACATTTAGTGGTATCAGAGCAGGTTTAGTCGGTTCTCGGACTACGTGTTGTATGTACGGATTTTGCTATACATGCCATATGTATAAATTGTGATAGTGTGACGACTTCTGACCTTTTTCAATGATTTTTTTATAGTAAATGGATCCCGATCCAGGTGTGGCGAGATGAAGTAGAGAGTAATAATCGCGCCAGCTCCGGTGAAGGAGCAGCGCCGACTGAAAATCCACCTCCTACTGTTGGTCGGGGAGGAGGAGAAGAAAGTCGAGAAGCCTTTCTCCAAATGATGAGTGCATGGTACACCCGAGTTCGTTAAATGCACGAACCCAAATGTACAACCTCCCCACCTCCCCAATTCCTCAACTGTACCCGATACCTCAAGGTATGGATCTCGATGAAATTTCATAGAACTCCAGTTGATAGAATCCGCAAGCAAGGGTAGAAGAATTTAAACCAAATATTGATGATGATGCCGAGAAAGCGAGTTTTGGCTTGAAAATTCTATTCGGGTATTTGATGAATTATCTTGTACACTGAAGAATGTTTGAAATGCGCTATATCTTTGTTGAGGATTCAGCTTATAATTGGTGGAAGACTTTGATTTCGGTGGTAGTAAGAGAGAGAGTAACATGAGAATTCTTTCAAGAAGAGTTTGGAAGAAATATATTAGTGAAAGATTTATGGATCGAAGCGTAAAGAATTTCTTGAGTGAAGCAAGGTATATATGTGATTCTGAGAATATGAAAGAGAGTTTGTTCGATTAAGTAAATATGCGGAGAGTATGTTCCTACAGAGGCCAAGATGTGCCGACGATTTGAAGACGGGCTCAACGAAGACATCAAGGTATTTGTTGGAATTCTTGAATTAAAAGAAATGGTAGTATTGGTTGATCGAGCTTGCAAGGTGAAGAGCTACTTAAAGAGAAGAAAAAAGGTAGAGGCTAAGACTAGAAATTGGAAGAAAAGACCGATGAGCGGTTCATTTTCACAAAGCAACTTGGAAAGTCAAGAAATATGAATCCTCGTTCCCAAGCTTCATTTGGGCAATTATATGGGAATTATAAGAAGCAAAATGTGGGTCCTAAGTTCCGGACTACTGGCTGGCCGGTGTAGGGAATTCGAGATTTGTTAAACACTGAGTGCAGTGTGTGTGGTAGAAATCATTTTGGGCCGTGTAGAGCAAATGAATGTTTTCGATGTGGTTCTCCGGATCATTTTATTAGAGATCGCCAGAGAGAGCTGAAAAGAAAAATTTCAGAATACAAAAACAAGTGGGCGGATTCGAGAGGAAGATAACCAAGAAAAGCTGGGACCGAAACAAGTAGTAAGAATGTAGCCGAGGATGCACCAATTAGACTGAAGGAAGGGCTCCAGCTAGGACTTATGCTATTAAAGCGCGGCGAAGATGCTTCCTCACCCGATGTGATTACCGGTACATTTTCTCTCTATAATGTTAAGAGCAAAACCGATGTTTTTACAATAGATTTCTGAAGCTCCAGAAAGATGATCAAGATTTGCAAGCCAAAGGAAAGCAAAGTGTGAAGTTGATACTGAGTTAGATTTGAGAATCGATTACGATGGGTGCTTAATGTTTAAAGATCAGATTTGTGTACCGAAGAATGAGGAATTGATTCAAAAGATCCTACAGGAAGCACATAGTGGTTGTTTCTCGATTCATCCGGGTAGTACGAAAATGTATAATGACTTGAAGAAAATGTATTGATGGAATGGAATGAAAAAGGATATATCGAGTTTGTGTCCAAATGCTTGATTTGTCAACGGTGAAAGTTGAACACCAAGTGCCTTCGGGATTACTTGACCTATTATGGTTCTGAATGGAAATGGGATCGGATTACTATGGATTTTGTTTGGGATTGCCATTGACTCGGGAAAGAAAAAATGTCATCCGGGTAATAGTTTGTGATTAACTAAGTCGGCTCATTTTATCCGATGCGACGCACGGATTATTCTCTTAACAAGTTGGCTGAATCTGTATATTAGAGAAATTGTTAGACTACATGGAATACCATTGTCGATTATTTGAGATAGAGATCCAAGGTTTACCTCGCGTTTTGGCAAAAGTTGCAAGACGCGTTAGTATGCAGTTAAATTTCAGATCTGTTTTTCATCCACAAACCGATGGACAATCAGAGAGAGTAATTTGATTCTTGAAGATATGCTCGGATGTTGTGTATTGGAATTTCAAGGAAGTTGGGAAAAATATTTACCGTTGGTAGAATTTGCTTACAATAATAGTTATCGAGACGAGTTTGAAAATGGCACCTTATGAAGCATTGTATGGTCGTAAGTGTCGAACGCCTTTGTATTGGACTGAACTCAAGGAAAATCATATTTATGGAGTTGATCTAATAAAAAAAATGAAGAAAAAGTGAAGGTAATTCGAGATTGTTTGAAAGCAACTTGGATATAGAGAAATCTTATGCAGATTGAAAGCGAAAGGACATTGAATTTCAAGTTGGTGATAAAGTATTTTTAAAGGTGTCTCGTGGAAGAAAGTCCTTAGATTTGGGACGGAAGGGCAAATTAAGTCCACGTTTTATTGGGTGTATGAAATAATTGAAAAAGTTGGACCCGGTAGCATATCGACTAGCTTTACCACCGAATTAGAGAAGATTCATGATGTGTTCCACGTATCTATGTTATGTTGGTATCGTTCGGATCCTTCACACGTGGTTTCACCGACAGAAATTGAACTACAACCAGATATGACTTACGAAGAAGAACCGATTAAGATTTTAGTTCGAGAGGTCAAACGACTAAGGAATAAAAATATTGCACTTGTGAAAGTCTTTGTGGCAAAGGCATGGAGTAGAAGAAGCTACATGGGAATCAAGAAGAAACTATGAGAAATCAATACCCACATCTGTTTACCGGTAAGATTTTCGAGGACGAAAATCCTTAAAGGGGGGGAGAGTTGTAATATCCCGAATTAGGGCCTAATCGGAATAGTGGTTTCGTGACCACAAATCCGAGATAGAAATAATTATTTTATAATTATTTTGAGGTTTATGATATGATTGCATGATTGTGTGAAAATTTCGTGAAGAAATTTTATGCATAAAGTGCTTAATTTGAAGTTAGGGACTAAATCGAATAATTTGCAAAACTTGCATTCTAGAAGTTTTTAGTATGAAATTGCTTTGAAATATTAATTAGGAGGTCTTAAATAGAAATTTGACCAATTTGAAGTTCATGGACAAAATTAGGACATGGAAGGAATTTTTGAAAGTTTAGTAGTAAGGGCATTTTGGTCATTTAGGGGTAAAATGAATTAAAATACAAAATTAAAAGCCAATTTTGCTCATCTTCAACCCCATGGCCGAATATAGCAAGGAGAAACCATGGCTAGGGTTTTCAAGCTTCCAAGCTCGATTGTAAGTCCATTCTATCCCCGTTTTTTCAATTCTTTACGTTTTTGAGATCCCGTAGCTTCGATTTAGCTTATGTTAGCAATAATTTAACCTAGGGTTTATATTTGGAAAAATACCCATAGGTGAAATTTGTGTATTTTGATGTTTTATGATAGAATATGAGGTTTTAAATTATGTTAGAAAACTTGTACTACTCGATTTTAAGCAAAACGAGTAAAAGGGCTTAATCAGTAAAAATACCTAATAGTCACAAGTACATGTTAGAGTGAGAATTTGATGTTGCCATAGAAGGGAAAAGTGATCAGCATGTTGTAAAACATAAGAATAAGGAATAAAGTTTAATCCCGAACTTAGGGGCAAAAATGTAAATATGCAAAAGTTTAGGGGTAAAATTGTAATTTTGTCAAAATTTGAATTAAGGGTTAATTTGATAATGTGAGTGATAAATAAGTTAAATGTGTTATTTTAGATCAAGAAAGACGTGGAAACGACCCCAATCGAGGAAAAGAAAAGATTGTGGATTAAATTGCAAAACCTTTGTATTTCGGTATCAAGGTAAGTTCATGTATAAATAATGTAGCATAATTGTTATTTTTAAGTTATTGATGTCAATTATGTTATGCTGAATTTTATTATGAGATGTATGCTTTGTGGTTAATTTCAAATAATATGCCAATTATGTAAGCTACTTGTTAAGTACAAATTGTTACCGAGTATTGATTTCGGCATCCTACGGAAGACGGCAAGGATATGTGTTCAAGGAAAATCCCGTTTGAACCTTAGGAATAGATTAGGATACAAGTGACATGTCACTAGGATGGCTGAGCATCCGAACTCGTTGAGTTGAGTCCGAGTTCACTTATGGATGCGAATGTTCGAACTCGTTGAGTTGAGTCCGAGTTCGTGAAATGTAACTAGGCATCCGAGCTCGTTGAGTTGAGTCCGAGTTCACTTATGGATGCGAACGCCCGAGCTCGTTGAGTTGAGTCCGAGTTCGCTTATGGGCGGGTTACATGGTAGCTTGGCTACATATGTGGCACTTATGTGCAAACTTCCTACGTATCCGAATTATATTCCGATGAGTTCAACGGGTAAAGTTCTACTCAAATGGAGGAATACTTGAGATGAAAAAAAGAGACGTATTGGTAAGTGATGTGAAATGGATACTTGGACAGGTATGTACTTAACCCTTGGGTTGAGTATTGATACAATAACGATAAGGTAGTAAAATGATGAATGATGATTAGAAATGAGATTTATGTTTTGGTGATACCATGCTAATGTTGTTTGGTATGATTGCTTTGTTATGTTACTTATTATTTGCATATGAACTTACTAAGCATTTATGCTTACTCTCCTCTTTCTTACTCATTGTAGTTTTGGACAAGCCAGCTTAGGAGTCGGGATTGGTGAAGCTCGATCACACTATCCGGAAGAACTTTTCGTAAAATGGCTTGTAAATTCAAGTATGGCATGTATAGCAAAATACTTATTTTGTGTAAATGATCTTATGGTATGGTGATGAAATGGTTGAGGAAGTGCTTGATAATGATAAATTATGGAAATGGTTAGTTTAGAATATGTTTGATGTTATGGAAAGTTAATAAGTTACCTAGTTCATGAAAATTCATAAAAAGGATGAAATTTGCCATAAACAGAATATTACAGCAACACTGACGTGAGTTTGAAAATTTACTAAAAATCATATAAATTGAATTTGGTGATGGATTGAATATCAAATTGAAGCTTATTATGTCTAGTTTCACATGAAACAAACTAAACTGGTAAAAGAATTATATGTTAGAATATATTTGAATTTTAGTGAAACAGGGTCAGAGCAGTTTCTGAATCCCCTGTTCCAACTTTATAAATTCACCATAAATTGTACAGATATAATTAGGTGGCTTATTTTATATCCTCAGAATCCTTATTGAGTCTAGTTTCAGGATAAATAAACCTAATATTCATATGAATTTTATACAGAGAGAAAAGTGGTTCGTAGTAAACAGAGGTCAGACCAGTCAAGCCCTGAAACAGGGGTAAATTTAACTAATAAACTGTACTAATTGGCCCAACCAAAAATTCTAGAAAAAAATTAGTAGATAGGCATATGAGTCTAGATTCAGGGAAAATTTACAGATCTCGATTTCGAGTTTCGAAACTCGAGATATGATTTTTCTTGTGACTGTAACGCAAGTAGCTAAAAAGCTGTGAATGTAGAAACAAATAATCTAAAGTTCTTAAAATGTTAAATTAAGTTTAGTAACACCTCATACTCGACTCCGGTGACGGTCTCGGGTGTGGGGGCGTTACAGGAAATGCCTGACTACAGTGGTCACTTCGGTTGCCACTGTGAGAAAAAAAAAGCAAAGTAAACAATGAACACATAGGATTGTCTATGTAGTTTGGTTTCCCTACGTTTGCGGAACCTAACTTAAAGAGTAATTCACAATCTCTAATCCACAATCCAATAAGTGAATCAAGCCCTATCACTCTTCAAGTATAGAGATCTCACTTTTGTACCTAAAAACTAAAATACTCACCTCTAAATTCTCCCCTTAGGAATTTAGACTATAGACATAAATTGTTTACTCTTCAAATGCACTCACAAAATAAGTTTCCCAATGAACAATAAATTACTCTCATTCTCTTATATATACAAAACCTATACAAGTCTCTCAATATATAAAAGTTTTGCTAACATACTGGAGATCAATTACAATACCCCTTAATAATAACAACTACAAAATAACAAAAGCAATATACTAATAAAGTCCAATATCAAGTGAACTAATGGATTTTTATTCTTCAAAGAAGTCTTCAATGCAATCCCGATTGGTTCTCCACAATCCAATGGGTTTAATTGTTTGATCTAGTCCAACCCAATCTTCAAGGATAGTTGTTATAAAATGATTAGTCTTCAACACCAGGCTTTCATATATCCACAATATCATTACAATTCAAATCCCAAGGATTTGTTTCAATAAATTTCCAACTCCAAATAAGGCAAGTTGTTGGACTATCACAGAGGTCGATGGAAGTGATCACTTTAAAACTTACCTCAACAATCTACCCCTTTGCATTTTTTTAAACAAACCACACAAATCATGAAGCTAACCATTGAAATAACTATAGTTCCCTCTCAACACAATCCTTAATCCATCATACTTAACTTATAACACAATTATGTAAATTGACAATCAATGTTCTGTCTAGAATCAACATCAATAGTTAAAATACTATAATTATATCTAAGTAATCTGTGAATAAGTAAAGTGCACCAAAGTAAAATCATATCAAACCATTAATAGTATTCATAAGTTTATTTTACAACCAAAATGGAAAAAAAAACTTAAATGGAGATAATTAGAAATAGAAAAATATTATCATCAATAGCACATATCATCAGCAGTAAGCATCATCTTCCTTTAGCTTTAATCCCTATTTTTGTTCAAAACAAATGCCAAATTTTATGTAACACCCTAAATCCGGCCTAGAAGTTAAACTGAATCCCGGAGGTTACATTGACCACCGAAATGATCGTAAGAAAGTTTTACAAAACAAATCATCTTGATTACCATTTCAAACATATTTATCATTTTACGAACCAAGAACGTTTAATCCTCTGGATCTTAATTAGAAAAATTATAGATAAATTTAATCTATGAACAAAGCAAGATTTACGAGAGAAATTCAAAAACAAAACTTGTACAACAGTTTTTATAAAACCTTATAGATCAAAACGGTAAATCAAAATGAAAACTAAAAAGATAACTGATAAATTATTTTCAACTGAAACTGTCCGAGACCTTCGCATACTAAGTCCAGCTACAAAAAATGGAAGTGTACCTACAAGTGGAAACACTAAAGAGGATGAGCTACACGAGCTTAGTGTGAGTTCAAATGGCTAACAATAGATTTCAGAAGTGAACCCCAGATGGCAGTTCAATCGAAAAACATATTAGAGACATATGCAAAAACATAAATCAAACATAGAACCAACACTTCAAGACACGTAACAGT
Source organism: Gossypium longicalyx (assembly GCA_025698465.1). Lineage (NCBI taxonomy): Eukaryota > Viridiplantae > Streptophyta > Magnoliopsida > Malvales > Malvaceae > Gossypium > Gossypium longicalyx. Next base: position 14,065,483 of record CM047000.1, read on the forward strand.
CAGAGCACACTAAGTACATACAGAATACTCAACACAAGTGTGTTGTTCAGACAAACAGAATACGATCAGATAGTCTTACATCCCAGACAGATGCACATGAATGTAGTCAAGTACTAAAACCCACCCATCCAGCCAACACACCTCTCTATCCCCTGATCACACCCTAAAACAGCCGTCAAAGCTCATCCAACCAAACACACCAATTAAGACCTCTAAAGGCCAATCCAACCCTACACACTATGAATGTAGACTAGGCCACTCAAATAGTAATACGCAGCAGAGCTAGTGTATATACAGTACAGTGCAATGCGGTAGTCCGTTGTACAAACAAGCTACAGTTTAAACTACTAGATCAGATAATAATATGCAGCAAAGCTGATGCACACATAAGCCGAAACCCATATCAAAGCCTTAACTACCCTCACTAAAGCTTAGCCAAGGGTTGAAACACACAGACACGTTTTCAGATAAAAAAACATACACAGAACCAAAATAAGTGCCTTAGGACCATACAGCCGTGTGCTTCGGCTGTGTGGAAAACCCTAGGCCGTGTGGGGGTCAAAACACCTGTGTGGAGGGAGGCACATGGCCGTGTGGCAGAGGCACACACCCGTGTGAACTAGGGACATGGCCGTGTAAACAGGCTGTGTAACTCACTGTCCAATTGTGCTAAAATAGAGTATAGACTGATATGGCCGTGTGAAGGTCTCACACGCTCGTGTGCCCACTAGACACGACCGTTTGTCCAAAACATATGCCCATGTGGGATCCCTAAATCCCCAAATTAGCCACACGGTCGTGTGACACCTGTAACACCTTGAAAATTTCTACAGTAAGATATTATCCTTAATATAGTAAAATAAGGAAATAAAGTGACAAGAAGAGAAAAATTGAGTTATGCCACTGGGAAGTATATTATGACATATTGATTAAAGAAAGGACTAAATTGTAAAACTGAGAAAATTTTTGTGGCCCAAGAGTAAATACTCAAAATTTGAGGGATTAAAGTGTAAATATGAAAAAGTTGAAGGACTAATAGTGAAAATATTTTAAGGGTGGAATGATCTAGAAACCAAGGAAAATTTATGAATTGGGACCAAATTGAATAGGTGAAGAATTATGAGGGACTAAATTGTAATTTTACCAAATTAAGTGATGACTCAAGAATGGAATTTTAAAAGATCACAAAGGGCAAAATGGTCAATTGGAAGAGAGAGAAATCTAGAAAGTAATGATGATGTTGGTGATATTTTATAATTATATAATTAGATAAATATTATTTATTTAAATTTTAATAAGATATTTTATTATTTTATTATTTTATTTAGTCTATATATATATGTGTGTGTGTGTGAAAAAAAGCACACGCCATCCATTTCCATGCATCCCACGTTAGAAAGAAAAGAGAGGAAGAAACTTTTCTTTCTTTACAATTTAGTCCTTTCACCAAAAATTCACCATTTTCACCTAGAAATTAAAAGAATTTTCATGGTTACCAAGAGAGAAAAATAATAAAGAGACTATGGAAAGCTAGAATATCAAGTTAGATTCAAGAAAATAGAAGCTGGAGGAAAGAGAAAATCAAGTTAAAGATTGGAAACAACAAGACAAAGTAAGAACATCAAGATTTCCATGTATTTTTAAGTTTGATGTTATTGAAAAAGCATGGAAATGAAGCTAAACTAGAGTTTTCTTATATATGGTTCTATGTTATTGATATACTAGTGAAGAGAAATAAGATAAAGTAGTGGGAAATATTGTAGAGAAAGGAAATAAAGGTGTTATAAACTTAATAATTAACATTTTGCACTAAAACAGTTTTAAACAGCAGTAGTAGGCTAAATTTGAAAAATCACCATAAATTGTGGAAACAGAATTAGAGGATGAAAAAAAATATGAAATTAAATATTATTGAGTCTAGTTTCTTATAGAAGAAACGGTGTAAGCAATAGAATTGTGAATTATGAGATATAATAAATTTAGTGAGATAATGGCAAAATGATTTTAGGTTCCCCTGTTTTGACTTTGGAAAATCATAAAAAATTGGATAAAAATAATTAGATTCTTAAATTTATATTTTTAAAATCATGAATGAGTCCATTTTCAATAGAAATGAGTCTATTTTCAATAGAAACAAACAAGAATATCATCTGAATCCTTTACAATGAGATAATTAATTTTTAGTAAAGAAGGGTCGGAACTGTCAGACAATAGAATAAGAGTGGTTTTAAGGAATAAACTGTACTTATTGGATAAACCAAAAATTATGAAAATTTTATGGTAAGAGTATACGTAAGTATAGTTTTATGGAAAATTATCAGATCTTAATTTCGAGTTCTGTAGCTCAAGATATAAATAATTAAGTGACTTTGATGCAAATAAACAGTTTTGAATATACATATAAGTAAATAGTGAAATTATTGATAATGTTACTTGTAGCATGTTATATAAATTAAGGATGTGGAATGGAAGAGGAGAAAAATATGTCTGAATATTCAGCTAGCATGGCTAATTTACATGTTTTAGGCTCAGGGACTAAATTGAATAAAAGTAAAATTTTATGGGCAATTTTGTAAAAAAATGTTAGAAATAACCAATTTGCATGAAATGAATTATTTTATTATTTAAAATTGCAAAATTGAATGAAATTATTAATTTAGTTCAAGATCGGGGAAAAACATATTTTAAGAATTAAATTGAAAAGTGTTGAAATTATAGAAAATTTTGACATTTTATAGAATTCATGGGTTGTTATCAATTTGTATGAGAATAACGGTTGGAAATAAGGATTAAAGTGCAAGAATTTTTTTTTGAGCGTAAGGATGAAATCGTCATTAATTAAAAGTTTAGTGGTAAAATGGTAATTTTGTTTAAAGCATTAATTGAATGTATTAGAATATGAAATAAATGAAAAAGACGATCAAATTTATTTATAAAGATTCAGATGACTCGAATACGAGACTTGAACATGGAAAAGAAAAGATATCGGATTAATAAAATTATAAACATGAACAAGCAACGAAGTAAGTTAGTGTAACTTGAATTGTATTTTTAAATGCATGAAATATCGATATAATGAATACCTGATTTATGTCTACGAAGAAATGGCAAGAGAATGATATTTATCATGACATGTAAATATGTGATTATCTTTGATACGTTGATATAAGGAAGTTAAGTATATTGAGACGAGTAATAAATTCAAGTAAAACATGTCGAGAAAAATAAGTACGTTTAAGGGACAATATGTTTAATTTTAATTGGTTCCAAATATGAATGTTAGATGAAATAAAATATCTGATAAATAAATCGGTAACTCTAGTAATGCTCCACAACTCTATTCCGCTGATGGATTTAGGTTAGGGGCGTTACATTTAGTGGTATCAGAGCTAAGGTTTAGTCAGTTATTGGACCGAATATAGCATATGTGAAGTCTAGAAATATATTACATAACCTGTGATAGTGTGATATCTTCAGACTCTGATGAGATTTGTATTACTATAATTTAATTTAATTTATTATTAATTGTTATATTTTAAGTAAAATGCATGTTAAGTAAAATTAGGTAAGCAATTGAAATGATGATATTGATTTGAATGAAATTGATTCAAAAATGTTTATGACTATTGAAATTGAACTGAACAAATTGGAAATTAAAAGTTATTTAAATTACGTAATTGAATTATGAATTATGTGAATATTTTAAGGTATATTGATTGGAAACTAAAAGTGATTTGAATTGAATCAAATTGAATTAATTAAAGAAAATATGTGAATATTTGAAATGTATATTGATTGAAAAGTAATTAGTGATTTTAAATTTGATTGGACAATAAATTAAAAATATGAATTGAATGAAAATAAATTAAATTATGAATATGTGTAAATATGTGAATTGTGTATTAATTGAAAAGTGGTTGGAATTGAATCTAAGTATGATTATATGTGAATATCTGAAATATGTATTGGTATTGAATTGTATACTGATTAGAAAGGGGAAAAGTGAAAGGAATGGAATTATGATTAATTGAAATGTGTATTAGTTGGATATTGAAATATGAGAAATTGTGATTAAATTGAAAGCGAATTTGAAATAGAAAAATGATTTGAATACCCTATTAACTAGTCGGACTGAGTCGGATATAGTTGGTATGCCATAGGATTTGGAAGTGTTTAGGGATATTTCAACCTCGAGTAGATGAGACACTGGGTGTCATACTGTTACTTCGGATAGATTCGATGAGGTACTAGGTACCACTTTACTTCGGCTAGGCCGATGAGACACTGGGTGTCAACTTTGCTTCGAACTATCTGATGAGGCACTGGGTGCCAAATTGGTGTGTTTGGTTGGAATCCGTATATCCGCCAAAGTCCGAGTCTTGTTAATAGGGGTATATATGAATATTAAGTAAAATTGAAATAAGAATTAAATTCCCTATTAACTTGTCGGGCTAGTCAGATATAATTGGCATGCCATAGGATTAGAAGAGTACGGGGTTTATCGGCTTTACCGATCAGACAATTATGTGCTGGTTACTGTTACCGCTACTGTTACTGTTACTGATTCAGCACTTTGTGTGTCGAATATTGTTACTGTTACTGTTACCGATTCGGCACTTTGTGTGTTAAATACTATTACCGTTATTGCTACTGTTACTAATTACTATTCTGGTACTATGTATCGTTTTAGGCACAATGTGCCGTACTGGTGTATTTGGGTTGGAATCCATGTATCCGTCAAAGTCTGGATTGTTAATAGGGTGAATAACTGAAATGAGAAAATTAAATAAATTTGATTGATCGTACTATTAAAAAAATATGAGAAAGAAATTATGAGTTGAATTCTCAATTGAATTAAAATGTGAGATTTGGAGCTTGAACTTAAGGTTCATGAATTTGCTAAAATATCGAATTATTGATATTGAAATTAGTTGAATAAATGAAATGAGAAAATCGAATGAATTTGATTGATTGAACTATTGAAAGTATGAAAAAAAAAAGTGGAATTAAGAATTGAAATGTGAATTGAAATTGAGATATGAGATTGAAAGCTTGAACCAAAGGTTCATGAATTGGTTAAAGATAATATAGATGATATATGATGTCATTTGATGAAAGACTATTGTTGAGATATGAAATTAAAGCATAAATTAACACATATGACTTATATTGTTACATGTTTGACGTCTATTATTTATTATAGTTTTTATAATTTAAATTATGGTAATACCACTGAGTATAGACATACTCAATGTACGGTTGTATTAATATAATTCAAATTATTTATTATTATTAAATGTTAAATGTTAAATTATGTATATGGTAAGAGAAGTATGATGTAGTGTTATTGTTGAATTGAATGGAAATTAGGTTGAGTTATGAATGAATTGAAAGTGAAATTGGAATTAGAAAGTGATATATGAGGTACATGATAAAGATTATTAGTGAATTTTGAAATATATTACATGTATTAAAGAAAGAGAAGATATAAACATACAAGTTATTAGCACAATGACTAAATTATAAAGCATGTAAAAACATTATGCTAAAAGTGTAAAAGTGATATGCGTGCATAATGTAATTTGCCCAAGTAGATGAGATTAGATCTACTAAGATATTAGTGGTATACCATTAAGAGACTCTAGCGCATTATCCGATAATAGCACGTTGGTACTCACCAAGTACTCTCTGATTAATAGTGCATAATAATACACTTCTATATTTGTTCCGTATATCCTAAGTGTTTTGTTTAGTCTATTGGGCCTCTTATAAAAAGGTAAGCAATTTTCGTTATAAGGTATGTTCGCAATATTGAATTAAAAATAAATTGTGAAATGAAAGGATAGGAAATGGATATAAATGATAAACTAGATAAATATGTGCACAAATGAGCTATAGAATTATGGAAATAATGAAGTTCATGATCAAAAGAAAACAAGAAAATTTCGAGGACGAAATTTCTTTTAAGGGGGAGAGAAATGTAACACCCTGAAAATTTCTACAGTAAGATATTATCCTTAATATAGTAAAATAAGAAAATAAAGTGACAAGAAGAGGAAAATTGAGTTATGTCACTGGGAAGTATATTATGACATATTGATTAAAGAAAGGACTAAATTGTAAAACTGAGAAAATTTTTGTAGCCCAAGAGTAAATACTCAAAATTTGAGGGATTAAAGTGTAAATACAAAAAAGTTGAAGGACTAATAGTGAAAATATTTTAAAGGTGAAATGATCTAGAAACCAAGGAAGATTGATGAATTGGGACCAAATTGAATAGGTGAAGAATTATGAGGGACTAAATTGTAATTTTACCAAATTAAGTGATGACTTAAGAATGGAATTTTGAAAAATCACAAAGGGAAAAATGTTCAATTGGAAGAGAGATAAATCTAGAAAGTAATGATGATGTTGGTGATATTTTATAATTATATAATTAGATAAATATTATTTATTTAAATTTTAATAAGATATTTTATTATTTTATTATTTTATTTAGTCTATATATATATGTGTGTGTGTGTGAAAAAAAACACACGCCATCCATTTCCATGCATCCCACGTTAGAAAGAAAAGAGAGGAAGAAACTTTTCTTTCTTTACAATTTAGTCCTTTCACCAAAAATTCACCATTTTTACCTAAAAATCAAAAGAATTTTCATGGTTACCAAGAGAGAAAAATAATAAGGAGACTATGGAAAGCTAGAATATCAAGTTAGATTCAAGAAAATAGATACTGGAGGAGAGAAAATCAAGTTAAAGATTGGAAACAACAAGACAAAGTAAGAACATCAAGATTTTCATGTATTTTTAAGTTTGATATTATTGAAAAAGCATGGAAATGAAGCTAAAGTAGAGTTTTCTTATATATGGTTCTATGTTATTGATATATTAGTGAAGAGAAATAAGAGAAAATAGTGGGAAATATTGTAGAGAAAGGAAATAAGGGTGTTATAAACTTAATAATTAACATTTTGCACTAAAATAGTTTTAGACAGCAGCAGTAGGGTAAATTTGAAAAATCACCATAAATTGTGGAAATCTATTTAGAGGATTAAAAAAATATGAAATTAAATCTTATTGAGTCTAGTTTCTTATAGAAGAAAAGGTGTAAGCAATAGAGTTGTGAATTGTGAGATATAATAAATTTAGTGAGACAAGGTTAGAATGATTTCGGGTTCCCCTGTTCTGACTTTGGAAAATCATCAAAAATTGGAGAAAATAATTAGGTTCTTAAATTTATATTTTTAAAATCCTGAATGAGTATATTTTCAATAGAAATAAACGAGAACATCATCCGAATCCTCTACAATGAGATAATTAATTTTTAGTAAAGAAGGGTCGGAACTGTTAAACAGCAGAATAAGGGTGATTTTAAAGAATAAACTGTATTTTTTGGCTAAACCAAAAATTCTGAAAATTTTATGGTAAGAAAATATGTAAGTCTAGTTTCATAGAAAATTAGAGGATCTTAATTTCGAGTTCTGTAGCTCAAGATATAAATAATTTAGTTATTATGAAGCAAATAAACAGTTTTGAATATACATATAAGTAAATAGTGAAATTATTGATAATGTTACTTGTAGCATGTTATATAAATTAAAGAGTGGAATGGAGGAGGAGAAAAATATGTATGAATTTTCAGCTAGTATGGTTAATTTGCATGTTTTAGGCTCAGGGACTAAATTGAATAAAAGTAAAACTTTATGAGCAATTTTGTAAAAAAACTGTTAGAAATAACCAATTCGCATGAAATCAATAATTTTATTATTTAAAATTGCAAAATTGAATGAAATTATTAATTTAGTTCAAGATCGGGGAAAAACATATTTTAAGGATTAAATTGAAAAGTGTTGAAATTATGGAAAATTCTAATATTTTATAGAATTCATGGGTTGTTATCAATTTGTATGAGAATAATGGTTGGAAATAAGGATTAAACTGTAAGAATTATTTTTTGAGCTTAAGGATGAAATCTTCATTAATTAAAAGTTTAGGGGTAAAATGGTAATTTTGTTTAGAGCATTAATTGAATATATTAGAACATGAAATAAATGAAAACGACGATCAAATTTATTTATAAAGATTCGGATGACTCGAATACGAGACTTGAACATGAAAAAGAAAAGATATCGGATTAATGAAATTATAAACATGAACAAGCAAAGAGGTAAGTTAGTGTAACTTGAATTGTATTTTTAAATGCATGAAATATCGATATAATGAATACTTGATTTATGTTTATGAAGAAATGGCAAGAGAATGGTATTTATCATGACATGTAAATAGGTGATTATCTTTGATACGTTGATACAATGAAATTAAGTATATTGAGACGAGTAATATATTCAAGTAAAACATGTCGAGAAAAATAAGTACGTTTAAGGGACAATATGTTTGATTTTAATTGGTTCCAAATATGAATGTTAGATGAAATAAAATATCTGATAAATAAATCGGTAACTCTGGTAATGCTCCGTAACTCTATTCCGGTGATGGATTCGGGTTAGGAGCGTTACAGATATATTGGTTTGATGGTTGGATAATTGACCGCGTACGCTCATGCACAAAAAAAAAAAACAAGTTTATAAAACAATTTAAAAGTGTGGTTTTAACTACAAGCGGACAGTGTCGAGTTGTTATATTTATAATGTTCAATGAAACATCGAAATATTCCAAGGGTTGAACCCACGGGAGTCAGCAATTATGTAATTTTTAAACTATGAACATGAAATTAAAGGAGTTTAGCTAACTAATCACTAAGCAATTATATTAGGCAGACCGTACAAGAGTTTAATTACACTAATTAATTATCTAGAAACGAACAAGTACTAAATTTTAAATCAAGAAAAGTATGAAACTAACAAATATGATAGCATGCAATGGTTGGTTGATTTCCATGTGGTTGGTTAACCTTTGAATTAGGGATCTAAATTGTTATTACTCCTAAATCGGCTCAATTTTACCTATTGACCTCAATTTTACCCATTTAGACAAATTAGTCCTATTTATCTCTCAACCTCACCAAACTAACCCGAGACTACCAAATTGGTGTCCGATAAAATCTCCTCTTAATCTCACTTATCTTAATTTTTCCCTTAAGGGTGTAAATCCTAAGTTTTGAAGTCAATTTGATATAGTCTAAATTTTTTGATTTAGTCCCTAAACCCAAAAATCAACTACCTAACATTTTCATCAACCAACCACTTATGATTTAGTTACCCATATTCAGATTTAAACAAATAAAGATACGATAATTACATACAATAGGCATAAATGAAAACACAAAGAAAATAAGAAAAGCTTTGGCTTTTCTTGAAGAAACTAAAAAAAAATAAGATTTTTAATGATGAAACTAAAAGGAAACTGAGTTGTTGTAACAACCTGTTTTTCAGTGATGTTAGAAGTTGTGATTTTAGAATTAAAATTTCGATGAGTGAGTACGTAAATATTATTATTTAATATTTACAAGTAAAGTATTATGATATAGTGAATTTTTATTTGATAATATTATTTAATTGGATAATTAGTTAATTACAAGTGAGTTGTCCCTAAAGTTAAGTGGTTTTGGAAAATAAGGTATCTGAACCTCGTTTTTATAAACTGAGATACTATAAAGGTGTATTGAAGTTTTGTCTAGAAATTTTAGTTATTTGATAGTTAGTTATGAAAAAAAAACTAAATCGTAAAAGTTGCAAAAGTTAATCACTATGGAATTTTAATTAATAGAAGGATCGATTGGATAATTAGACCATTATTAAATGGTCAAATGGTGGTGATAGAAAACTATCACCCATCAAAAGTTTTTAAGTAAATTTATTTTTATTAATTAAATGTTAGTTTGGATTAAAAATAATTATTATATATTAAACTTAATATAAATAATAAAATGAAAAGAAAACAAGGTTTTCTTCATTCTACTGTCTTTTTCACCAAACCTAAGGGGGATAAAAAAAGTTTCAAGTTTGTTTACATTCAACCATTTCATGGTATGAAATTCTAAGCTCGTTTCTTATAATTTTTGTGTTTTTAAGATTGTTGCAACTAGTGTTACGGGCCGTAGTTCAAAGCCCGTGACCATTGCACCAAATGTATCCGATGAAGGTCTATTGTGTAGATAGAGATCATTTGGCCCGCAAGAACCGACTCGATTCTGTAACATGTTGGAGAAGCCTGTCAGACTGAAGCCTGGTTAGCTCGATAATGAATATATGACAACTTAAGCTATTTTGGTAACTAATCTTAGAAGATTGATAGAATCATATCTTGTGAAGATTAGATTAGATTTGATATGGAATATCTTGTAAATCCCATGATTTAAGGGATATAGTTAATCTCGTTCGTTGATTTAAATGTATCTTAACCGTCGGTTTAAGAGAGTTCAACTATAAATAGAGAGTCTCCCCCTCATTTGTACTCACTCCATTCATTGTTTAATTATTCTTTGTGAATAAGAGAATATTGAGAGCATTTACTCAAACACCTTGTGTGCGTTCTTTCTGTTGTTCTTTTGTTGGTCCTTTTAACATAAATCACTTTCGCTATACAAATTGGTGCCTTGGAGGACTTCTAAAGAAATCCCTACTTGGGTAAAGGCTGACTTAGGCAAGTTTAGATAAACGGATCGCCTAAGGCCGTATGGATCGCGAGATGAAAGATCTAGCCCCGTGACAAGTGGTATTCGAGCTATTGGTTTGAAGGCACCGTTGGGATGTCGAAAGAAGAGTGTGAAAAAAGCTAGGCCAGAAAGTCTTTGAGGGAGACACTGTCGGCGGTAGAGGAACGTGTGGGTAAACTCGAGGGATCCATAGAGGACGTAAAGGAGGCATTCGATGGGGTCGAGGATCATATAGACAACTAGAAGGATCAGTCCAGAGACTATGTAAAGATGTCTCTTGATTCCACCATGGATAAGGTAAACAAGTTGTTTAATTCACACAAGGATAAGTTGTTGGAGAAGAACAATGCTCTTGAGGCCATGATTGTAATAGCCTAATTTTCAGTGGTGTCGGGAATAGAGATTTGAGATCACTAAATCCGATGAGTGAGTCGAAAATTTAATAAATTAATACCTATGAGTCAAATGTGAATATAGAAGTATGTTTGAATTAGTGAATTTGGTGATTTAAAAGAATTAATTAGGTAAATTGGGTCGAGAATGAGGTATCAAGAACTCGACTTCATAAATCGAGCCATAAATATTTTTAGAAATATTTATAGAGTGTTAGTGAGGTACTATTAAAATTTCGTCAGAAAATTTTGACGTTTGGGTGGTTAATTAAATAAAAAGGACTAAATTGAAAAAAGTGTAAAAGTTACTAAAAGGATTAAATAGCTCAATTTTCAAATTAGGAAGGACCTAAATAAGCCCAAAGGAGATATTTTGGGTGGCAATAGCTGAGAAAAAAATCAGGAAAAGGGTGAAAGAAGGGCAAAATTAGAAAATCACCAAAATTAGCTAAATAAAAATGAGACCAAATTGGAATATTTAGAATTCTCTTCATTTTTTCTTCATTCTCATCAGTCAAAACGCTATAAGAGGGATTCTATAAGCTGGTATTCCATAATTTTTGCATCAAGTGAGTTAATCCTTGCCTTTTTCTTATAATTTTTGTGTTTTTAAGACTTTTACAACTAGGTCCTACTATTAAATTCATTAGTTGGATGAAATTGAAAGTAATCATGGTTGAGTTCTGTAATTTTATGATGAAATAGCATGAAATTGAAGCTTTAATTTGTTTATGAGATGATTTTATTAGGTAATTTCAATAGAAATTGATTTTTAAGACCTAATTGTGAAAATGTTTGGAATTAAAGTATAGTGCTGAAATTCTGATTTCCAAAGGTTATAAAGTAATTTAAAGTGATAGAATAAAGTGTTAATTGAGAAAAATCAGCTCAATTGAGAGGCTAATTGAGTAGGGGCGAAATTATTATTTATTAAAAGCTTAGGGGAAAAATGGTAATAAACATCTTGCACTAAAACAGTTTTGGACAGCAGTAGTAAGCTAACTTTGAAAAATCACCATAAATTTTAGAAATCAAATTAGAAGATGAAAAAATATATAATTAAAGCTTATTGAGTCTAATTTCTCATAGAAGAAACAGTGTAAGCAATGGATTGTAAATCATGAGATATAATAAATTTTGTATGACAAGGTCAGAATGAATTCGGGTTCCCCAGTTCTGACTTTGAAAAATCATAAAAAATTTAATAAAAATAATTATGGGCTTAAATTTATATTTTTATAATTCTGAATAAGTCTATTTTCAAGAGAAACAAACGGGAACATCGTTCGAATACTGTACGAGGAGATAATTAATTTTTAGTGAAGAAGGGTAGGAACTGTCAGACAGCAGAACAGGGGAGATTTCAATGAATAAACTGTATTAATTGGCCCAACCAAAAATTATGAAATTTTTATGGTAAGAATACATATGAGTCTAGCTTCTAGGAAAATTTATGAATCTTAATTTAGAGTTCTGTATCTCAAGATAAAAATAATTTAGTGACTATGACACGGATGGATAGCTTGAATATTCACATAAGTAAATAGTAAAAATTATGGATAATGTTACTTACAAGTGTGTTATTTTACTAAGGATGTGGATGGAAAGGAGGAGGAGGAAAATATACATATATATATATGAATGAATTGTGTATAAATTGATCACATGCCCGATTATAATTTATAAATGTTGAATTAGAAATGATATAATGTTTTATTTGGAATATTTACTATGAAATTATGATTATTGCTTTAATACAAAAATCGAACTTGTGAGTTTATATATAACTAAATTTTAGTGACCATTTGTTAATATTATTAAATTTCAATATTATTTTATGAATGGTGATTAATATTTATGTATGTTAATTGTTGAAAATAAGTAAATTATGTACAAAAGTCATGAAATTAAACTGAGTATTTCGGAGGAATGGAACGCAGGAAATGAATACGATCTTTCAGTGAAAAAGATGAATTGACGGTAAGTTACCCAAGTAAACCAGGATTCAGCATTTTTTGCGAATTCTCGTGTTTGCTTTCCGTTTAGCTCATACGAGCTTTCGTTAACTCATATGAGTTTCAGTTAACCGTTTTGGGGTTTCAGTTCAGCTCTGATGAGCTTCAGTTAGCCTTCGGTATTCCGTTTAGCACTTGTGTGCTTCAGTTAGCCTTCGGGCTTTCGTTTAGAACTTATGTGCTTCAGTTAGCCTTCGGGCTTCCGTTTACCACTTATGTGCTTCAACTAGACTTCGGACTTTAGATCACGATGTACTCAAATCCGTAAGTCGTTCCTTGAATGGACAAGTTGGTAAGTCGTAAATGTAATGTGTGGAAAAAGAAATGTAAGTAATGTTATCATTATTATTATTGAGCTCAATTATGTGAGTTCGTCATTCAGAGATTGTGTTTGACAAGATATGTTAGTAAATTATGAGTATGTGAATCAAAGTGACAGAATTTAAACACCAAATTAGGTTGAGCTTATTCACATGAATTTATCATTTGAAATTGTGATTTACAGGAAGAAACAGTGAATTGCATGCTTATGAATAGTTACAAATAATTATCTGAAAAATAAGAAAAATGACGATTATTAATATATGGAGACATGAGACATTGATATATGAATGTGGAATATGTTTGATAAATGTGTTCATTCATAATTATGGAATTATGTACCTCATGTGTGCTATTTGCATAAAGATGATATTTTAAATACTTTGGTGAATAAAGCATAAATATGAAATAGTATGAAATTAAGATAGGTTGTTTTGAAAATATATTTAAATTATCTGTAAGCGTTTCGTACTCCTCGGTAATGCCTCGTACTCTATTCTGGCGACGGATACGGGTAGGGGGTGTTACAATGATGATGGCTTTGAAGGAGGAAACAATGGCCACGAAGAGGGGTTTGAGCACAAGAATAGAGGAGCTCGAGGTAGAGCTGGCCTTGTGTCGATCAATCATAGGGGAAGGAGTGTCAAGTGCAACATTCAGTAACGAGGATGTCACGAAGTTGAAAGAGCTTGTAGGGATAAGGTCTGCATACGATGTGGACAATTTCTTGTGGAGGATTGAAAACTACTTCTCTGCCAAAGGCATCGTGGATGATGTGGTTAAGGTAATCATTGCTTCAATGTTTCTTACTGATATTGCGCTTTTATGGTGGCGAGGTAGGACCACAGATAAAAGGCAATGTGAGATTGAGACGTGGCAAGAGTTTCAATGTGAGTTGATGGGATAGTTTTACCCAAAGTTTACCGAGGAAGAAGCTCGAGCAAAGTTGCAAAGGATAACGCAACGGGGCACAGTGGGGGAGTATGTTCGAGAGTTCAATGAATTCTTGCTCTAAGTTTCAGATGTGACTAAGAAAGAAACATTGTTTGCTTTTCAGAATGGATTGAAGCTATGGGTTAGACAGGAGGTGGAACAAAGAGGTGTCTAAAAGTTGTTAGAAGCCATGACGGTAGTAGAGTCCGTGGTCAAGCTTGGTCTAGGTAAAAATAAGCTTTGGTCTTCCAAGTCCAAGGAAAGTGGGTATGGCTTTTGAACTTGGTTTGAGCGCAAGGGGTGTCGAAGCCAAGGAGGCCAAAAGCTAGAAGAAGTCAGTAGAGTGCTTTTTATGTCATGGTCTGTATAGGTTACGGAAGTGTCCAAATAAGTCTGTTATTGAAGGGGACAGTGGAGCAAACAATGAGCCTAAGAAGGTTGGTTCGAGCAAGGGAAAAGCAGAAGCCAAGAGGGTAAAGAGGAGTAAAAAGAAGTGAGTAAAGTACTTCTTTTATCGTGGTCCGCATGTGTTGTGGAACTGTCAAAAGCAAGCCATAGTCAAAGGAAAGGCAACGTCTGAGCTCGGTGAGTCATCGGAGGGGCTTCCACCAAAGAAAGAGGTGAGTTTGTCATCGAACTTAAGGGAAAAAGTTGCGATGAAAATAGTGAAGCTGGGACCAATGAAACTCAATTCGAGTGAAATGTCAGAGTTGGCCAAGTTATCGACAAGCTTCCACTTATGGGAGAGGTGGGGGTGTATCGGACTTCAAGGGAAAAAAAGTGATACAAGTGGGACAGTTGACCAGAGTAAATGCAAGGAGTAGGACGGTTCGAGTTAAAAAGTAACGTAAGCCGAGGCAAAAGTCCTGAGGGAAGAGAAAAGCTAAGGCGTCGAGACGAGACCGAGGTGAATCAAGTCAGTACCATTTGGAAGTCGCAACGAGAGCGTTGCGAGAATGGGTGGGGAAGAATGTCACGGGTCGTAGTTCAAAGCCCATGACCATCACTCCAAATGCATCCGATAGAGGTCTATTGTATAGATGGGGATCATTTGGCCCGCAAGAATTGGCTCGATTCGGTAACCTGTTGGAGAAGCCTGTCAGATTGAAGTTTGGTTGGCCCGATAATGAAGATATGGAAATTTAGGCTATTTTGGTAACTAATATTAGAAGATTGATAGAATCATATCTTGTAAAGATTAGATTAGATTTGATATGACATATCTTGTAAATCCCATGATTTAAGGGATATAGTTAATTTTATCTGTTGATGTAAATGTATCTTGACCTTCGGTTTTAGGGGAACTCGACTATAAATAAAGATCCTCCCCCTCATTTGTACTCACACCATTCATTGTTTAATTATACTTTGTGAATAAGAGAATATTGAGAGCATTTACTCAAACACCTTGTGTGCATTCTTTTTGTTGTTCTTTTGTTGCTCTTTTTGGCATAAATCACTTCCGCTATACAAATTGGTGCCTTGGAGGACTTTTAAGAGAATCCTCACTTGAGTAAAGGTTGACTTAGGCAAGTTTGGACGAACAGATTGCCTAAGACCACACGGATGCAATATGAAAGATTTAGCCCCGTGACTATATGTTAAGCTAACCCGTATCTCTGTTTTCAAAATTGTTAAAGATTTTAAAATTTTTCATTGATGAATCTTAGATGTTCTTGATAGAAAATGGTAGATTTAGAAACTGTGAAATGTTTAAGAACTGTTTTGTAAAGTGATTTTTGTTAATTTTGAACATAAGTGTAACGCCCTAAATAATTTATTTTTGATTCTATAAATATTTGACACAAGTGTGTATCTACTTCAGTGGTTAAGTGTTCTGGGTATATGTGTAAGGTCATGGGTTCAATTACCACTTTGGCAATTTTTGTTATTTTTGACCCAAGCTTTACCCTTGTTGGATGGGTTTATAAAAAATTGTTTGTTAATCTATATTAGAATGAGCCTGCTGGTTCGAGTCTAAGGAGTTAGTGTGTTGGAGGTCCTGTGTTCGAATCTCTACTTGAGCGTGGATGTTATATTTTTGCTCGATTGTCTGATGGTGTTTCGGTGGAGTTAAAATTCTAACTGAGGGAGTTATGAGTAGTGGGTTAGTAAGAGATAATTAAGGGATTTGTGGGATATCTTATTTTTATTTTATTTTATTTTTTTCTTTCAAATTCTCAAATAGTTTGATGTTTCTTCCCTGTTGTCTGGCAAAAAATATTTTTCTATATCGCGTTCGAAATTCTGTCAAAATCCTGTTCAACAATTTTAGTTTTCAGTTCTTCAGTGTACTTGTGCGATTTGGTAAGTACAATAGGTGATTTTCGTGTGGATTGGGGTAGTCGTTTCTTTAAGTTGTTTAAATCGTTTCTATACGTTTATTCCGTTGGCTGATTTTAAGTTTCGATAGCAGTGAATTGTGAGGAACGGGGCTCTCTTGTTTCAGATTCATATTCAAGATTGCTCAACGTTTTGGGGTAAGTGATGAACGTTTGTTTTGAGCTGTTTTCGGTTTTATGGGTTTAGATAATTGTGAATTAAAACTGATTTTAGAAGGTTTTTGGTATTGATTTTAAGTGTTGGTTGGCTCGGGAGTGATTTTGTGCAAAAACGATATTAAGTGTTCCTAAATCGAGAAAAATGAGGTTTCAGCGACCAACATTACCTACTGTTGATACCACACGGATGTGTGGCTGGCCATGTCAGTGGCTGTGTTTGAGACACGACCGTGTGTTGGACGAGGGCATGGCTGTGCACATGACACGGCCGTGTAATGGTTTGAGCGTGGCGATATGGGCCATACGGGCTAGGCCATGTTAAGTGTATGGACCCATATGGGCATGCCACATGAGCGTGTGGATTCTAGGCCAGACCGTGTAAGCCACATGAACATGTGGACCCATAATTCTAAAATTTTCCCTAGGGTCGTACTGGGCACTCCGATCGACTGTGGGCCTACCGTAGGGTCGGTAAGGGCTAACCAAACCCAAGATTATGTGATTTGACATTTTGATAGTATGCTTTGGGTAAGACACTTTTATGTATGTCTGACTATTCTGATATTTGTACATAAGCATATTGTATCTGTATATGATTCTGAATACTGTATTTTTATATTGTATCTATATTTGGGGATGTGATTATATATATGGAGGAAGTGTTCTAAAAGGTGACCTTCGCCTATATTCTAGCAGCATGGCTACACATTATTTGATATGTGTCATAATGGCACTATATGGTTTGTAGGGATGGATGGGTGTTTTTAACCCCACATGGTGCGGTGAGATGGTCAGAGATGGTCTATAGAGGATGGGGGTAGGATTCTGTATATCTGATCTGCATTTGTATCTGCTAACTGTATTTGTGATGGACGTGAGCCTTTGTATGCTTTACTTGTCTAATTCTGTATCTGACTGTATATGAAACTTTGTATGCTTTGCTTGTCTAATTCTGTTGGGTTACACACTGAGTTTTCGTAAACTCACTTCTATTTGTCTGTTCTATTCAGGTAATGCACAGACTTAGGCGGATCGGTGCAGGGAGTTTTACAGTGACCACTAGTCTTCGAACTGAATTTTATTAAAGGTTTTATTTATTTAAAGATTATCTTTGAGAGTTTTGTATTAATTGAAATCTTCGGACGGTTGATTTAATCTTTGGGGTTTGGATTTTTCGTTTGGTATCTTATTTGGACTGCTCGCTAATAACACGGTTTTTACTAAAACAAAGGTTTTCTTAAAAATACAAACTGCCTTCTTGATATACAACTGTTTTTCGTACGCTTCTGCTAATAAATACGTTTTAAGGCAAATTAATTAACTAAATAAACGTTTTGACAATGGGTAAAAGTAAATAATTGTTGAAAAACTAAACCCATTCTTTGTGACACCTCTAGATTTGGCCATAACATTTAGGTCGGGTTTGGGGTGTTACATTTAGTGGTATTAGAGTTAGGTTGCAAAACTTGGGTTGTGAATTTTGGGTTCCAAAATTTTGTTTAAAAAGAATTGGTTTTCAAATATTTTGATAATTTGAGAAAGTATGTGCTACACCGGGTCTCTAGCGCCGATCCTATAAGTATCTCTGTACTTAGATAAAATTGTTCTAAAAATACTATAGTTAGTACTTTTGAAACTATACTGAAATAGTTAGATATTGAAACTTCTAAAAACATCTCTGAACTTCTGATAATTTATGCATAAAATATCTATTAATAAATACTGGAACTGATGCATAAAACTTAATAATGTAGATAAATTCAAATTATATAATGAATGCTCGTGGAACTCAAGGACGTGGTGCTCATGGCTATGGTAGAGGCAGTATGACAAATCTAGATACGAGTGAGACACTGATTTCGCCTACTACTGAGACTGGGTCTCAAAACTGTTCGGCTGAGGAAGACACACTGTCCCAAGCCATGTTAAGGATATTGGAGAGGGTCGTTTGACCCCTTTCTGGATCTGAGGGTCGCGGGTTGGTAACTGAATCACTCTGGTCTAATGGTGTTGAGCTATTTAGGGGGTCACTAGAGTCGCCCCTACTGTGGCCGAGTATTGGTTGGAGGCCACTGAGAAGTTTATGACTGATTTAGACTGTACTCCCGAGCAGAAACTTAAGGGTGCAGTCTCTTTGCTTCGCGACGAGGCATATCAGTGGTGGTTAATAGTTAAGGAGGGTACTCAGCCTGATCATCTGAACTGGGATTTCTTTAAGATTGTTTTCCAGGGGAAATACGTGGAAGTGAGCTATGTGGATACTCGTAGGCATGATTTCATGAATCTCACGCAAGGTGCCAAATTATGGCTGAGTATGAGGTCGAGTTTCTGAGGTTGAACCGCTACGCTAGAGGCATGGTAGCGTCTGAGTATGAGAAGTGCATTCACTTTGAGGACAGTCTGAGGGATAACTTAAGAGTATTGATTGCTTCATAGAGGGAGTGAGAGTTTGCAGTTTTGATTGACAAGGCAAAGATTGCCAAAGAGGTTAAGCGTGTGAAGCTTTAGAATAAGGACCGTGAGAGAGGCAAGAATAATAGGGATTCAGATCCCTCTAGTTCTGTTTAGAGGCCTAAGAAAAAGGTCAGACCTGATGGGCTAGTTAGAGTGGGGGGTTTTTGTTGCTCCTACTGCTATTCAGTCATGTGGAGATTATGGTAGGCACTACTAGGGAAATTGTTGGAGGAGGATCAGGGCTTGTTTGAGGTGTAGGTCTTTGGTGCATCATATTAGAGAGTGTACACAGTAGGCACTGGGGATTTCTGTTGAGAGCAATTCTAGTGAGATCACTATATTGAGCTTATTGGGGTACTCTGTTCAGGTTAATAATCTTTATAGGGATGTTTCGTTAGGGGTGTAAGGGGCTGTTTTTCTTGCAAATTCAATAGAGTTTCTGTTTGGGGAGTTTGACTTAATTCTGGGTATGAACTAGTTGGTTTAGCACCATGTTAGCTTGGACTGCCCATTTAAGAGGGTTGTTCTCAGGACTGAGGATGATAAAGAAGTGGTTGTAATATGTGAGCGCCGAGATTATCTGTCCAATGTGATCTCTGCGCTTATGGCTGAGAAATTGGTTTGAAAGGGGTATGAGGCGTATTTGGCTTACATCAGTGTTTCTATTTCTAGGGACTCTTCTGTTGGGAATATCAGAACAGTGAGGGATTTTTTTGGATATCTTTCTTGAGGAGTTACCAGGTTTACCTCCTAATCGAGAAGTTGAGTTCGCATTGAGCTTCTACCAGGTACAGCTCCGGTGTCTATCGCTCCCTATCGAATGGCACCAAAACGGCTTAAAAAGCTTAAGGCTCAACTTTAAGAGCTTCTAGATCGTGGTTTTATCCGTCTTAGTGTGTCTCTGTAGGGGCACTAGTTTTGTTTGTTAAGAAAAAAGATGGGACCATGAGGATGTGCATCGATTATTGGTAGCTGAATATACTGACGGTGAAGAACAAGTTTCCACTTCCGAGGATCGATAATTTTTTTGATCAGTTCTAAGGGGCTTCTGTGTTTTCAAAGATTGATCTTCGTTTCGGGTATCATCAGTTGAGAGTTAAGGAGGTGGATGTTTATAAGACTGTATTTAGGACTCGTTATGGACATTGCGAGTTCCTAGTTATGCCTTTTGGTTTGACGAATGCTCCGACTGCATTTATAGATCTGATGAACCGAGTCTTTCACCCATATCTGGATTAGTTCGTCTTGGTCTTTATTAACGATATTCTAGTGTACTCTAAGACCGGGGATGAGCATGATGAATATCTTAGAGTAGTGCTTCAGATACTTCGAGAAAGACAACTCTATGCTAAGTTGAGAAAATGTGAAGTTTGGTTGTGAGAGGTAACTTTTCTAGGGTATGTGCTTTCTGCTGAGGGGATCCGAATTGATCCTAGAAAGATTAAGGCTATGCTTGATTGGAAACAACCTGAGAATGTATCTAAAATCTGTAGTTTTCTAGGTCTGGCGGGTTATTATCGGTGATTTGTCGAGGGGTTCTCTTTAATTGCAGCTCTTTTGACTAAGCTTATTTGTAAAGGTGTTTATTTTGTTTGGTCTGATGCGCAACAATCGAGCTTTGAGAAGCTCAAGTCTATTCTTACTCAAGCCTCTATTCTGATACAACCTGAATCCGGGAAAGAGTTTGTGGTCTATAATGATGCATTGCACGTTGGTTTGAGATGTGTATTGATACAAGATGGTAAATTTGTGGCTCATGAGTGCCGTCAGCTTAAGACACATGAAGGGAACTATCCAACGCATGATCTCGAGTTAGCTACTGTGGTCTTTGCTTTGAAAATCTAGAGGCACTAGCCGTATAGTGAGAAGCGTATTATCTACACCAATCACAAGAGCCTCAAGTACCTCATTACTCAGAAGGAGTTGAATCTTAGACAGTAGTGATGGATTGAGCTGCTCAAAGATTATAACTGCATGATAGAGTATCATCCTGGTAAGGCTAATGTGGTGGCCGATGCTCTCAGTCAAATAGCGATGTCTGATTTAAGAGCGATGTTCGCTCGCCTTAGTTTGTTTGATAATGGGAGTCTATTAGCCGAGTTGCAAGTTAAACCGATTTGGATTGATCAAATTCGAAATAAGCAATTAGGTGATGAGTTTCTGGGTTTGCGGTTTCGTCAGATTGAGGGTGGCAATACTTCAGATTTTTGGTTGAATAATGATCGTGTAACAGCCCGGTTTAGACCCTAGTCAGAATAGTGGTTTCGAAACCACAAATTTGAGTCAGAAAAATAATTTAATATTATTTTTCGTGCTTAATATGTGTGAAAGTTTCGTATAAAAATTTGATCGTTTGTGTGCTTAATTTGCAAAAAGGACTAAATTGCAAAAAAAATGTAAAAGTTGTGTACCATTTAATTAAGTGCCGAATTGATGTGTCTCTTTAAATGTGAGGTCCTTATGTTGTAAATGGACCATTGAATTCATGAAATGACATGGTTGGACATTAGTTAGTGGATTATTAATGATAATAATAATGTTAAAATTGGTATTTGATTATTAATTATAAGTTAAATAAAATAAAATCAATTTGTTCTTCCATTATCATCATCTAGCCGAATATGAAGAAAGAAAATAAAGATTTCATAGTCATTTAGGGTTCGACACTTTGATAGCTTGATTAAGGTATGTTTTTAGCTCGGTTTTTGATAATTTCTACGTTTTTGTGATCGTTACTTAGTAATCTTTCAAGCCCATGCCTTAATTTCTGAATTTTATTATCATTTTAAGATGTGTTATTGTTTATAATGTGAGTTTTATGAAGTTTGATGATAGAAAATAAAAAATATGTGTTATATTACTATGTTTTGTATTAGAATTTTTGATGAATTTGAGTATTTTGGACTAAATCATGAAAATGAGAAATTAAGGGGCTAAAATATGAAATAAATAAAATATGTGGGCTTATATGAGCTAAGGTAAAATTCGGCTAAGCATTTGTATATAGAAATTATGCATATTTTATGATTTTATGAAATAGGGACTAAAGTGTTAAATGTGAAAATGTGAGGGCTAATTTGTAAAATACCCTAAATATGTGTATGTGGATTGAATTGAATGATTTGTTGAATAAAAGAGTTAAATTTGAATTTATATAGATCAAGAACCAAAGAAAATGAAATTAGATCAGGGAAAGTCGAAATTTGTTGAATAGCTGTTCGTTTCTGTTCATTTCCGTACGAGGTAAGTCTATATACAAATAAATGTACTTGAATTGATTTATTCATGTTTATATGATATTGAATTGTGATGGATGGTTATAGAAGTTGAATATGTGAAATTGAAAAAGTTTCGATAATGTGACGACATTCGAAAGCCCCATACGAACCATAGGAATAGTTAGGATACATATCTCATGACATAGGATTCTGATATGTGATTTCGTGTAAGACCACATCTAGGATGTTGGCATTGATTTGAGATTTACGTGTAAGACCATGTTTGGGACATTGGCATCGTATTTGATTTCATGTAAGACCCTGTCTGGGACAGTGGCATCGATATTTGATAACATGTAAGACCACGTCTGGGACGTTGGCATTGTACGAGCTTTTCGAGTTGTCCATATATCCTATTTGATTCTGTATGGTTCAACAGGCATTCTGAGAAATGAATAACTATGTAAATGTGTATTCAATTCAGGTATGTTTGAAATGTATATCATGTTTGAGAATGAAAGGTAAGTATATGTACATTTATGAACATATGATATATGTAAGTGAATTATGAACAATAGAGCTATATGAGATATATGGATATGTGATTGTATTAAGCCATGAGCTACATGAATGAATTGGTCTTGAATGGTTTTATTTGATAAGTTTATTTGTATATGGCTTACTAAGCTTTGGAAAACTTACTTTGTGTGTGTTTTAATTTTTTTTAGATATCTAAGCTATTGAAAGCTCGGGGATCGTCGAGGATCATCAACACACTATCAAATATTATTTTGGTACCTTTCGAAAATGTATATGTCATCGTATGACATGTATAGGCTAGGATTAATGTGGTATGTTTTGAGATGGGTATATTATGCGATAAGATATGGCTTGATTATGGTTGAACTTCTAGTTTGATTTTGGTATATGATATGTGATGCAAAAATGGTAAATTTGGTGTATATATAAATATGGCCTAGTGAAATGGTCTTTTTGGTAAGTTAGTTTTGTGGTTGAAATGGTTATAAATGTGATATGAATCATGTGTTCAAGGTATGAATTAGTTACATGGAATTAGTATGTTTAAGTTGGAATTATGTATGGAAATGATTAATGATATTGAAGTATCAGTGATGCTTGTTTTGGAAATGTTTTGGTTACATATTGGGTTATGAAATGTGGTCTTAAAATCTTATGTATATAGGGTGGAAAAATGGCTTTTCAAGTAGCCTATTTTTGTCCACACGGGTAGAGACATGGGCGTGTGTCTTAACCGTGTGTGACACACGGTCATGTTACACAGCCGTGTGTCCCCTAGGATAGTCCTACAATTTAAAGTCAGTCTCAAGCATGGCTTAGACACACGAGCGTATCTGGTGGCCGTGTGAGGCACACAGCCTTGGCACATGGACGAGTGTGGCCATTTCAAAAGGTACACGGGCTAGACACATGGGCTTGTGGTCAGTCGTGTGACCCAAGTCAGTTTCGAACATGGCTAAGACACACGAGCATGTCTCCTGCCGTGTGGTACAAGTCAATATTTATGCTCTGTTTTCACACAGCCTATGCCACGGGCGTGTTTGGTGGCCGTGTGAGGCACATGGCCTGCTCACACGGGCTTGTGACCTGTGATTCCATGAAATTTTTCTAAGTGTCTGGAAATTTTTATACGAGATCGGTTTAGTCCTGAACCTTCTCCAACGTATGTTTAAAGTCTCGTTGACCTAAGAAAGGGACTTTATGTTGATATTTGACTATGATATGACAATGTATGAATTTTAATTGTGAAATGATTGCGAAATATTCTGATATGTCTGGTGATGCTTTTTAACCCTAGTACGGCGAGGGATACGGGTTAGGGGTGTTACAGATGGTGTTCTATGCTTTCGAGGTCAGATTTGTGTGCCGAATTATTCTGATTTGATGCAGTCAATTCTGAGGTAGGTGCATAGTAGCCCTTATGCTATGCATCCCGGTGGTAATAAAATGTATTGTGATATTAGTGAACTGTACTAGTGGTCGGGTTTAAAACATGAGGTTACGGATTTTATTGCTCGTTGTCTGACGTGCCAGCAAGTTATGGTTGAGCACTAGTTACCTTCAGGTTTGCTACAACCCGTTAAGTTCCCTTATGGAAATGGGAACAAGTAACGATGGACTTCGTTAGTGGGTTGCCATTGACACCCACTAAGAAGGATTCTGTTAAGGTTATCACGGATCGATTGACCAAGTCTGCTCATTTTATTCCGGTTCGGATAGACTTTTCTCTACAGAAGTTAGCAAAGCTATATATTTCTGAAATAGTTAGACTGCATGGGGTTCCTATTTCGATTATTTCTAATAGAGATCCTCGCTTCACTTCTCGGTTCTTGAAGAAATTGCACGAGCCTCTGGGTTCAAGATTGGACTTTAGTACTGTGTTCCATCCTCAGACCGATGGTTAATTTGAGAGGGTGGTTCAAATACTGGAGGATATGCTTTGGAGTTATATAATTGATTTCTGAGGTAGTTGGAAGGATTATCTGCCGCTGGCTGAGTTCGCCTACAATAACAATTTCCAAGCTAGCATTCAGATGGCACCTTATGAGGTTTTATATGGTCGTAAGTGTCGTACACAACTATGTTGGATTGAGTTGGGTGAAAGTCAGGTTTTGGGTTCTGAGTTGGTTTCTGAAACCGAAGATAATGTTAGACTGATTCGGGACCATCTAAAGGCAGCTTCTGATAGACAGAAATCTTATGCAGATTTGAAGAGGCGAGATATTGAGTACTCTGTAGGGGATTTCGTGTTTCTTAAGGTTCTCCGTGGAAGAAAGTTTTGAGATTTGGTCGTAAGTGCAAGTTGAGCCCTATGTTTATTGGACCATATCGGATTCTGAAGCGTGTAGGATCAGTTGCTTATCAGTTGGAGCTACCTCCAGAGTTGGACCATATTCACGATATGTTTCACGTCTCGATGTTGATGCGGGACCGATCTGATCCATCTCACGTTGTGTCTGTTAAGGAGATCGAGGTTAGACTGAATTTGACTTTTGAGGTAGAGCCGGTTCAGATCTTGGATCGTGATATTAATGTTCTGAGGAGGAAGTCCATACCATTAGTGAAGGGTTTGTGGCAGAATCATGGCATTGAGGAAGCCACGTGGGAACCTGAGGACTCGATGCGTCAGCAGTATCCTTATCTGTTCTGATTAGGTAAATTTTGAGGTTGAAATTCTTTTAAGGGTAGAGCTGTAACGCCCTGAATAATTTATTTCTGATTCTATAAATATTTAACACAAGTGTGTATCTACTTTAGTGGTTAAGTGTTCTGGGTCTGTTTGTGAGGTCATGGGTTCAATTTCCACTTTGGCAATTTTTGTTATTTTTGACCCAAACTTTACCCTTGTTGGGTGGGTTTATAGAAATTTGTTTGTTAATCTATATCAGAATGAGCCTGTTGGTTTGAGTGGTAAGGAGTTAGTGTGTTGGAGGTCCTCTGTTTGAATCTCTGCACGAGCGTGGATGTTATATTTTTGCTCGATTGTCTGGTGGTGTTTCGGTGGAGTTAAAATTCTAAGGGAGTTATGAGTAGTGGGTTAGTGGGAGATAATTAAGGGATTGTGGGATATGTTATTTTTATTTTATTTTATTTTATTTTATTTCAAATTCCCAAATAGTTTGACATTTCTTCCCTTTTTTCTGGCAAAAATATTTTGCTATCTCGCATTCGAAATTCTGTCGAAATCATGTTTAACAATTCTGGTTTTCAGATCTTCAGTGTATTTGTGCGATTTGGTAAGTACAAGGGATGATTTTTGTGTGGATTGGGGTAGTTGTTTCTTTAAGTTGTTCAAATTGTTTCTATTCTTTCGTTCCGTTGGCTGATTTTAAGTTTTGACAGCAGTGAATCGTGAGGAACGGGGCTCTCCTCTTACGGATTCGTAGTCAAGATTGCTTCGAGTTTTTCGGTAAGTGATGAACGCCTGTTTTGAACTGTTTTCAATTTCGTGGGTTAGGATAATTATGAATTAAAATTGATTTTTGAAGGTTTATGGTATCGATTTTAGGTGCTGGTCGGCTCGGGAGTGATTTTGCGTCAAAATGATATCAGGTGTGTTCCCAAATAATGAAAAACAAGGTTTCGACGAAAGTCAAAATTGCCTACTGTCGATGCCACACAGGCGTGAGGTCGACTGTGTGGGTGGCCGTGTGCGAGACACGGTTGTGTGTTTGACGAGGGCATGGATGTGCGCATGACACGACCATGTGGGCTACATGGGCTAGGCCAAGTTGGGCGTGTGGGCCCACACAGGCATGCCACTCCGGCGTTTGGATTCTGGGCCACACTAAATTGTTAATATCTTTAAATTGGTATGCAATTTTAGTGATTTTTTATAATATGTGGCTATAATTGAATGTATTTGAAATTGGTTTAAAGTTTGAAGTCCAAATTTGAAAGTTATGATAAGTTTGATTTTAGGTACTACATTGAATAAATTGTAAAAGTTTAAGGAAATTGTGTAAAACGAAATTAAAAGATTATAAGCTTGAATTTGAGTATTATTATGAGATTGGAATTGATATTTTTAATTTTAACTATTATATAGATCAAGTTGTTGACTTAGGCGAGAAATGGAAAACTCCTGAATGGTCCTTGCTAGCTAAACTGCTACGATTTTGTTAGGTAAGTTCATATAGTATAGATAAGCTTAATTTGTTGTTGAATTACATCTGAATGTATATTAATGTTTTATTAATAGTTTGAATTGTATATAAATTGTTACATAAATTGAGGATTTAATTTAATTAAAATTGATTGGTACGAAATTGAAATGTTAAGGTTAAATCCCTATGAACTTAGTAAAAGTCTTGTACACTAAGATATAGGTTGATTTCTGATGGTACCAAGATCCAACATTTTTTATGGACTCGAAGATACATGTGAAACAGACTTAGCATGGACTAATAATTTGTTGTCGTTTTAAAGGTTTAACCTAAATTGGTAAACTTACATGTATATACAGCCCTGGCTGAGCTATTTACTGTGTCGTTAAAGGTTTGGTTTGGACGAGTAACTTGACATTGATGTATATAATTAGCTCATACGAGCATTAAAAGTTATTTGCATCTGTGTATCGAGTTCTTTTACAAAGTTTTATCGGGTAAAATTGTAAATGAAAAGGTGTTGATATATCAAATGTTGGCAAAGTAATGTATATGATTTGGATATAAGATATAAGATGGTTTGAAATCAAAATGTAAACAATTGTGGTTGTATATGTGATTGAGCTCAAAACCTTATATATATAATGATGTTGTTTGAATCTTGATAAGGGTATCTGATGCAAATTGAAGGGTGAATGTGAGCAACGTGATCAATTAGAATACGAATTTATGTTATATTTTAAGTTAAATGTAGTGTTTCACCATTTGAGTATATACATGTGGATTTGGTTTAAACCTTACTTGATTGTTGTTGTTTTGAATGTTATGATGGTTGAAATTGTTCCTTATTGATTCTTGTAATTGTTAAATGGTTAAGATAAGCTATTTGTTTATATTGTATGAGCTTACTAAGTATTTTAGAATATTTACTCATGCTACTACTTTTCTGTAGATGGATATCTGAAACGTGTTGATTGGATCAGCACACACCTTTCAACTTTCGATTTGGTAGACTTGTCATTTCAAGTTTGGTTATTTGTGGCATGTACATAGGTTGGATTAACTTATGTAAAATAGTGTGAACTTTGATATAGTAGCTTTGTATATAAGTTTATGTTTGTGTTTTAAGATTTGATGTATGGTAAAAGCTAAGTTTGGTGTTTAAGAAGACAATATGCATATGATTTAGATGATGACATGAAATGGCAAAGGTAGGATGGTGTTATGCACATGAATTAGTAAGTACCTGTGTTTCTGGCATTTGTTGAGTTTGAATATATAAGTATGTGCAAATGGTAGCTTAAGTGAAAGCTAAATGGTATTGACAAATATGAAAAGCAACCTTAAATTGTGATATATATGTGACCTAGATTGTGGTATAAAATAGTTGAGTGTTTTGGTATGAAATGGTTAAAAGCTTTAGTATGAAATGTATTTTATTTGAGTTTATTGAATTGCGGTGCCAATGAGAGCATGTTGGTTATATGTTTAAATGATTATGTGAATCGGTGTTTTGACTTTGAAATGTATTAGTTTTGGGGTTGATTTGAATGACATAAATTGGAATTATAGGTCACTTGAGAAAATGGTATGAAAGCTTACTCAGATTGGTCATTTATGTTGCACACGAGCTACCACAGGGCCGTATGTTACACACGAGTGGTAAGACGGTCATGTGTGCTACACGTTTAGGGTGATTTTTAGTTCACGCAGCCACAGTGAGTTACACGGCCTGACAACATGCCTGTGTGACCTTGAGTTACATGGGCACAAATTGATACACGGTTTGAGGACATGGGCATGTGGCCTTGCACCACAGGCTCCAGGCTATCACATGGCCTGGTCACACAGCTGTATGGCCCCTATTTTGCATTTATACCTATTTTTTTGTAAATGTTTCAGATTGGTTTCGATTTAGTTCCGAACTTGTTCATAGGATTTTGTAGGCCCAATTAGGACTTGGTTTTGATTGTAATTCATGTATTGGGTTTAGTTGATTCTAGGCTGAACATAGTGTGTATTGGGTTTAGAAATACAGGCCACAGTAACTTGTAATTTTGTGTAATGCTTTTGATTTGATTTGACAATATTTTTCTTATAGATTTGAGATGTTGGTTGAGTTTAATCGTGTCGTACTTGATAAAATTAAAAGTAACATTCTGATTTTTTAATAGGAAGCGAGTCTCAGTCTGCTAGTTCCATAAATGTTAGAAAAGGATATGAAAATAATATGCTTGGCATAATGAATCAGTAATATTAGAGTTTTTGCAAGTTAATTCTACGGCTCTACAATCTTTACCCTCGATCATGTCTTTTTCAACGCTCCCTTTTCATTAGAATAATAATACAAAAAATGATCAATAATTTCTGATTGATTAGTTGGTTGAGCATAAGACATAGATACATCAGTAAGACTTGAAACTTGTACACCTTCCCGAGATTTATACCGATCAAGTCAAAGAAAAGGCCACTATTCCTAATGATATTATGGGTACATTTTCTTCATCTACTATTTTTATACAGATCATGATTAATTCTAGAGAAATGCATTCTTAATTCTGAATCATTTTAATAAGTGAAAGAGATTATGTCAGTATAGTTGATTGATTGTGATATTAGAATAACAAATATGTTAAATCAGTATGTTTGTGCTAGTAATATATTTCACTGAGAATTTGTGGTTGTGAAATTCTTGTCGAGTTGATGTCATTAAAATTTGATGAGTTTGATGTGATATTTGGTATGAATTGATTGATTTTATATGAGATGATGATGTGACTGACTATAGACAGATACAGATTGTACTTAAGTGTCAAGGAGAGAAATTAATAAATGTTGAGATTGATAGAATTAACTGTGTGAACGATAGCATATTAGTGTTAACGATCCATGAAATGATTAGAAAGAGGTTGTGAATTGTATTTTATTTGTATCCTAAATATCATAATGTTAGAATTGAGGATTAATTAGGTACAAATAATTAAATAATTTATTGATATATTTCTAGAAGAACTATCTGGATTGTCACCCGTATGAGCAGATGAGTTTGTAACTGACATGATACTCAAAACCGTTTTAATATTTATTGTTCTGTATAGAATAGTACTATCAAAATTATAAGAACAGTGGGCATTGCTGAAATAGTTATTTGTTAGAAATAAGTGTTTGTTAGAATTACGTGACCCAAATTCTTATTTAAATAAAATACGATGGAAAATAAAATAAAAGTAAAATCCATATAGAACTAGACTTCTTTTATTTTATTTTAGAATAAGGTTTTTTAAACCTTATTAAACTTCATCTATTTTATATTGATTAGGATAGGGTGTTTCAATCCTACTAGAATATGGCTTTACAAGCCTATAAATAGACATAGTCTATTCCTCTTATATTGATTCAAATTTTTCGACATAGTGAATTTTCTTCTCCTCTGCCCGTGGTTTTTTTCCCGAAAGGGTTTCCACGTAAAATTTGAGTGTTCTTTATTTTATTTATTTTATTCTATTTTATTTTTTTCACAAATTGGTATCCGAGCTTCCGGGTTATTCATCTCGATCAAGGTAATGGCGTCTTTGAAGTATGAAATTCATTGTTGGATCGCAACACAGATTTTGCGTTGTGGCAAATTAAGATGCAAGCAGTTCTTGCACAGATGGATCTGGAGGATGCCCTGCTAGGGATAGATAAGATGCCTTCGACATTAACAGATGAAGAGAAGAAGCGTAAGGATCGAAAGGCATTAACACAATTACATCTGCATTTGTCCAACGAAATTTTGCAGGATGTGATGAAAGAGAAAACTGCCGCTGCATTATGGAAGAGGCTAGAACAAATATGTATGTCGAAAACTCTAACAAGCAAGTTGCATATGAAGCAGCGTCTTTATGCTCATCGTTTGGAGGAAGGTGCGTCTGTACACGAACACTTAATAGTGTTTAAAGAAATTCTCTCAAACTTGGAGGCCATGGAGGTTCAGTATGATAAGGAAGATCTAGGGTTGATTCTACTTTGTTCGTTGCCTCCGTCTTATTCAATCTTTAGAGACACGATTTTATATAGCCGTTAGTCTCTCACAGTTGATGAGGTTTATGATTCTTTAACCTCGTATGATAAGATGAAGCATCTTGTGGTTAAACCCGACTCTCAGGGAGAGGGTCTCATTGTTCGTGGGAGATAAGATCGGAATGCTGATGATGATTGTGGTAGGACACAGGAACGGAATCCTCGTGGTAAATCTAAGGGTAGATCGAAGTCTTCAAACAGAGGTAAAACTTGTAACTTTTGCAAGAAGAAAGGGCACATTAAATCTGAGTGCTATAAGCTACAAAATAAGATTAAAAGGGAGGCTGCGAATCAAAAGGAAAACAACCGAGAAAATTCCGGTGAAGTCGATGTTGTAGAAGACTACGGCGATGGTGAACTTCTAGTCGCTCACAATGATTCTAAAGTAAGCGAGGAGTGGATACTTGATTCAAGTTGCACCTTCCATATTAGTCCCAATCGGGATTGGTTTACAACTTACTAAAAGCGATTATGTCTCAAGGTGTTGTTTTGATGGGAAATAATGCTTCGTGTAAAATCGCAGTGTTGGAACAATTAAAGTTAAGATGTTTGATGGAGTTGGCGTAACTCTTAGTGACGCACGGCATGTTCGAATTGAAAAGAAATTTAATTTCGTTGAGTACTGATTGATTCAAAGAGTGCAGATACACGGTGAAAGTGGGGTTTTAAAGATTTCCAAAGGGTCCCTTGTTGTGATGAAATGACAGAGAAAGATTGTCAAGTTATATGTTTTGCAGGTTCTCATCATTATGGTGATGCAATTGTCGCGCTTCCTCTTCCTTGTCGATGATGATATTACTAAACTTTGGCATATGCGCCTAGGGCATATGAGTGAGAATGGCATGGCGGGAATTGAGCAAAAGAGGACTTCTTAATGGGCAAGGAATTTGCAAACCTGAATTTCTGTGAGCCTTTGTGTTTTTGGGAAACAAAAGAGAGTTCGATTCACTAGAGGAATCCATAACACGAAGAGAACATTGGAGTATATTCATTCGACTGTGGGGCCATCTAGAGTGCCTTCCGGAGGTGGAGCTAATTATATGCTAACCTTTATTGATGATTTTTCCGAAAAGTTTGGGCGTTCTTCCGAAGCGTAAAAGTGATGTTTTTTCGCATTTAAGTCTTGGAAAATTATGATTGAAAAACAGACGGAAAACAGATAAAATACCTCCGCATGCACAATGGCTTAGAGTTTTGTTCGATAAGTTTAATAGATTGTGCAAGTCGGAAGGAATCATGAGACACTTGACGATTCGTCATACTCCACAACAAAAAAGCGGCGTTGCGTAAGCGAATGAACGAACGATCATGGAGAAGGTTCGATGTATGTTGTCAAATGCCAACTTACCGAAGTCATTTTGGGCGAAGCGGCGTCTTCATCGCATGTTTTTTGATCAACCGATCTCCATCCGTTGCCATTGAGAAAAAGACTCCACAAGAGGTATGGTCCGTAATCGCGCTAATTATTCGATTTAAAGATCTTTGGGTGTCCTGCATATGCTCATGTTGATAATGGAAAATTGGAACCGAGATCCATTAAATGTGTTTTTCTTGGTTATAAAGTGGTGTAAAAGGGTATAAGTTATGGTGTCTGAAAATAGAAAAGTTGTGGTTAGTAGAGATGTTGTTTTTGATGAAACTGCTATGCTACCTAACTTATCTCTTAAAGACTCTTCCAATAAAGAAAATCAAAAGCAGGTGGAGCATCAGATTAATACAGAGTCAACTCCTCAAGCCAGTACAAAAATTGAGAATAGAGTTGCTTCTTCACCACTGATACTCTATCGCCAAAAACATAACTAGAAGAGAAATTAAACCTCCAAAGAAGTATGCCGAGGTGATCTAGTTGCTTATGCTTTAAATGTGGCTGAAGATATAGATGCGAATCAAGAGCCATCTAATTATTCTGAGGCGGTTAGCTGTGAAGGCTCAGAAAAGTGGATGTTTGCTATGCAAGAAGAGATGTAATCACTCCACAAAAACAGAACATGGGACCTTGTGAAACTTCCTAAAGGTAAAAAGGTTGTTCGTTGTAAATGGGTGTTTAAAAAGAAAGAAGGGACTCAGGAGTTGAAGAAACCGGATATAAAGCAAGGCTTGTTGCAAAGGGTTACAGTCAAATTCCAGTGGAGTGGACTTCATGATTTGTTCTCCCAGTTGTTAAGCATAGTTCGATTCGAGCTTTGCTTGGTATTGTGGCCATGCATGATTTGGAGCTTGAGCGATTAGATGTAAAAGCGCATTTTTGCATGGAGAACTCGATGAGGATATTTACATGCAACAACCGTAAGGTTTTACTGATTTGAAAAAGAGAACTATGTTTGCTTGCTTTGAAAAAGTCCCTTTACGGTTTGAAACGATCACCAAGACAAGTGGTACAAGAGGTTTGATTCCTTTATGACTTCTCATGATTTCAAAAGAAGTAGTTTTGTGATTGTGTTTACTTTAAGAAAAACAATGATGGTTCTTTTGTGTATCTACTTCTTTATGTTGATGACATGTTGATAGCAAAAGAAAAGATAAAGAAGAGATAAGAAAGGTCAAAGCTCAACTAAGTAAAGAATTTGAGATGAAAGATTTAGGACCAAAGCAAAGAAGATACTTGGTATGGAGATTCTCAGAGATAGAAAATCAAGTAAATTGTACCTAAGTCGGAAGGGTACATTGAGAAAGTTCTTTTTGAGTTCAATATGCAGAGTGCTAAGCTCGTTGTTAGTACTCCTTTAGCACCCATTTCGGACTTTTTCATCGGTTTTGTCTCCACAATCGATGATGAGATTGAGTACATGTCACATGTTCCATACTCTAGTGCAGTGGGATCTCTCATGTATGCTATGGTTT
This sequence comes from Gossypium longicalyx, assembly GCA_025698465.1. Classification (NCBI taxonomy): domain Eukaryota; kingdom Viridiplantae; phylum Streptophyta; class Magnoliopsida; order Malvales; family Malvaceae; genus Gossypium; species Gossypium longicalyx. Next base: position 14,099,483 of record CM047000.1, read on the forward strand.
GTTCACGCCCAGATTTATCATATGCATCAATCTGATTAGCTAGTGATACATGGCAAATCCCGGTAAAGAACATTGGAAAGCGATTCAAATGGATTTTAAGATACTTACGAGGCACTCACGATGTTTGCTTACATTTAGAAGAACTAAAGATAGAGTCATAGGGTATGTTGATGCTGATTTTGCTAGAGACCTTGATAGAAGAAGATCTCTCACTGAGTTACGTCTTTACAATCGGAGGTTGTGCAATTAGTTGGAAAGCCACTTTGCAAACTACATCGCTTTGTCTACCACTGAAGCCGAGTACATGGCGACATCGAGGCTTGTAAAGAAGCTATTTGGTTGAAGGGAGTATTTAGTGAACTCAATGAAGACCTTCAAATTAGCACATGATATTTTGTGACAATGAGTGCTATATTTCTTACAAAAGATCAAATGTTTCATGAGAGAACAAAACACATTGATGTTCGGTATCATTTTGTTCGTGATATTATTGCTCGTGGTGATATTGTTGTGAGCAAAATTAGTACTCATGAAAATCCTGCAGATATGATGACTAAGTCACTTCCTATAACCAAGTTTGAGCATTGCTTAGACTTGGTTGGTGTTCATTGTTGAAGTTAAACCCTTAAGGGGTTTTATGGAAGAGGTGGAGAACTTGTTTATTGAAAGTTCGCGATGAAGAACTTGTTCATTGAGAATTTGTGTCAAGGTGGAGATTGTTAGAATTAAGTGACCTAAATTCTTATTTAAATAAAATACGATGGAAAATAAAATAAAAGTAAAATCCATATAGAACTAGACTTCTTTTATTTTATTTTAGAATAAGGTTTTTTAAACCTTATTAAACTTCATCTATTTTATATTGATTAGGATAGTGTGTTTCAATCCTACTAGAATATGGCTTTACAAGCCTATAAATAGACATAGTCTATTCCTCTTGTATTGATTCAAATTTTTCGACATAGTGAATTTTCTTCTCCTCTGCCCGTGGTTTTTTTCCCGAAAGGGTTTCCACGTAAAATTTGTGTGTTCTTTATTTTATTTATTTTATTCTATTTTATTTTTTTTCACAGTGTTCAACTGAATGTGTAATCTACGAAAAAACGATACTGTGTTGATGAAAAAGGAAAACAGGATTATGAGAATCGTATAATGATTACAGATAACAGACCAAAGACAACATGAGGAACCAGAGTTTGTTATTTTATATAGTTGACTTATTTTTTTGGTCAATAGAACTACTATATTTTCGAGTATTGATTTTTAATTAGGTTGTGAATTGATACGAGTTATGAGTCAGATATACTAAAGATTTTTTTCCAGACTCGATTTAACCAATGTGAGAATTTTGATAACACCGCTTGAATTATCAATTGCTTAGTCAATTTATATATTTAATAGCCAGAAGTTTCTAGTTGTATCTGATCAGAGTTATTGCTATGTAATTGATGATATTCAAGTTATGGGAAAAATAAAATTGAACATGATTAGTATTGGAAAAATAGTGTTACAGATATTACAAGAGAAATAATTATTTGTGAATATCAGTAAATATGAATTCTGATTTCAAGAAATAAGTTTTCTAAACCATTTAATAACATTTTAAGATATTTGAGTTATTTCGAATGAACTCTTAATATTTGTAAACTAGGAATCTCAGGGGAATAATGCAGAAGACTGTTGTTATCTGGGATTTATTGTATTTTATAGATGATTTGTTCAGGTTTTTCGATGATATCTCTACCATTGAAACAGTTGCTATAGAAAATATAAGTTTTTCTTGATTGAGTGAATACCACTAATGTTTTGAATAGTTGAAAGCTATGCTAACAGAAGTTTCAGAATTGAATTTTGAATAGTACAGAGGTCTAGAATTATTAAAATATTTCGATCTAGTGATTTATTATTCCTCGAGTAAAGCTAATGTTGTAGTTGATACATTGAGTTAGAAATGATCAAACATTGATTTCAGTATTAATAGTGATGTTAGTCTATATTTCCAGAATCGAATATGTGTACTTAACGATTCTAAGGTTGAAAGAAATATTCTACGGGAAGCTCATAACTACATCTATTTGATACATCCGGGTAGTAACAAAATGTATAATGACTTGAAATATAGATACTAATAGTTGGGAATAAAATGAAAAATATTTGAGTTTGTATGTGTGGTAGGTCAGCAAGTAAAAGTCGAGCATCAGGTCCCATCAAATTTTTTACAACCTGATATGTAACAGCCCATTTTTCAGTGAAACCGGAACAGTGGTTTCGGGACCACAAATCCGACCCAAAATATAATTTATTTTCATTTTATAATATGGTTCGTAATATGTTAGAAATGACATGTGGAAATTGTGATACGAAAATTTTATCGATTTAGTGCCTAATTACGAGAAGGATTAAATCGCATAAAATGCGAAAGTTGAATTCTAGTAGCTATAAGGATTAAATAGCTATGGAATTCAACACTAGAGGTCCTTCTATGGTAATTAGACCATTAAGAAAAGCATGTAGATTTTTCTTGGTGACTCATCTATGGAAAAATTAAAAAGGGCAAGGGACTAAATTGGAAATCACAAAATTAAAAAGATATTAATTAAATAAAAAGAAATAATCATCTAATTTCATATCATCTTCCCCCAAATTTCTAAGGAAACCCTAGGAGAGAGGAATAAAACTTATCAAGCTTGAAAAGGTATGAAATCAGGTCCCATTTTTAATATTTTAATATTTTTTGAAACCGGGATAATCTAATCTCTCTATTTAGGGGATTAATTTGAAAAGTTATCAAGGTTTGGAAAATGGTTCATCGATGTATATGTTGGAAATTAGAAATTTATGGTAGAAAATGAAAGATTATTGATAGATGAACAAATTTTACAAAATGATTTTTGATGAAAACTTGATTTAGGGACTAAAATGTAAACTTGTAAAATTGAAGGAAAAATTCTGAAATTGTATGTATACATGTCCTGTAAATTATGTAATGGGGCTTTGGTTAGGCTTGGAATAGGGAGTAATTTACACAAGTTTCATTTTACGGGCCTAGGGACAAAATTGGAATTTATGAAAAAGTTAAGGGCAAAATGGTAATTTTTCCTAGGACATAAATTGAGTCCATTTAAATATGAAATATGTGAAATTGATGGTTAGAAATTCATTTATATAGATCTGGAACACACACTCCCCAGGCTAGATCGAGGAAAAGAAAAGATTTTGGATTAGTAGATTATTACGCCAACTAGTGTCGAGGTAAGTTCGTGTAACTTAATCAGGTATGTAATTTCTGATTAGTAGATTATTACACGAACAAGTGTCGAGGCAATTTCATGTAACTTAACCACAGTTGGTGATCCGGAAAGGGCTGAGTTTTAGCTAGAAAATACTATCCAGGTTTTTGATGAATTATCCTGTACACCTGCTAAATGTCTGAAATGTGTAATATCTCTACTGAAGGATACAACTTATCATTGGTGGAATACCATAAATTCAGTGGTACCAAGAGAGAATGTTACATGGGAATTCTTCTAGGCTGAATTTAGAAAGAAGTATGTGAGTCAGAGATTTATGGATCAGAAAAAGAAAGAATTTCTAGAGCTCAAACAAGGAAACATGACAGTATCAGAATATGAACGGGAATTTGTTCAACAGAGTAAATATGCTAGAGAATGGGTCCAGTCGAAGGCCGAGATGTGTAAACGCTTTGAATAATGTTTAAATGAAGATATCAAGTTATTGATTGGAATTCTCGAAATAAGGGAATTTATAGTGTTAGCTTATCGAGAACACAAAGATGAGGAACTGAGTAAAGAAAAGAAACAAGCTAAAAGAGAGGCTCGGGTTTCTAGAAAAAGAACTATGAGTAAGTCACAATCATTTTCTTCTAAAAAATTAAAGAGGTATTATGATCATGTTACTACCTCTACGGGGTATTCTAGAAGAGAGCGGCGCTTTCAACGTTCTAACCCGAAGTCTTCATCTCCGTTGGTAACTAGTGTGGGTAGTGTTGGTAATCCGAAATTGAAATCTAAACATTGTAACAAATTTCATCATGGGGAATGTCGATCTAGAAGTGGAGCTTGTTTCAGATGCGGTTCACTTGACCATTTTCTCAGGGATTGTCCCGAAAGAGTTGAAAATGAAATAGAACCAGCTCCAAAGCCTAGTAATCCTGTTGTGAAAGGCAGACCACCCCATCACCCCGGTAACTTTAGTGGTAGTTGAGGTACTACCAAGGATACCATAGTTAGATCTGAGGTACGAGCACTTGCAAGGACATATGCTATTCGTGCTAGAGAAGATGCCTTTGCACCAGACGTCATTACTGGTACATTTTCTCTACTTGATACTAATATTACTGCATTGATTGATCCTGGTTCTACACATTCATATATATGCACGAACTTAGTGTCTGTTAAAAATTTACTTATTGAATTCACTAAATTTATGGTTAAAGTTTCAAACCCCCTGGGCCAATGTGTTATGGTGGATAAAGTTTGTAAAAACTGTTTGTTGATGGTAAAATGTTATTGTTTTTCGGCTAACTTGATGTTATTGCCATTTGATGAATTTGATGTGATTTTGGGAATGAATTGGTTAACCAGATATGATGCAGTGGTTAATTGTAAGCAGAAATATATTGTATGGAAATGTTAGAATGGTGAATTGCTTCAGTTTGAATCTGATAAACTAGATAGATTACCTAATGTGATTTTAGCAATATCAACACAAAAATATGTTAGAAAGGGGTATGATGCTTACCTTGCGTATGTGATGGATACTAAAGTATCTGAGTCAAAGATTCAGTCAGTGCTTGTTGTCTGTGAATTTCCTGATGCATTCCCAGAAGAATTACATGGTTTACCAGCGGATAGAGAAGTGGAATTCTCTATAGATCTTGTTCTAGGCACGACACTGATATCTATAGCACCTTATAGAATGGCTCCTACTGAATTGAAAGAGCTGAAAGTACAGTTGCAGGAGTTGATTGACCTAGTTTCTCACTATGAGGTGCGCCAGTTCTGTTCGTAAAGAAGAAAGATAGATCGTTGAGGTTGTGTATTGATTACAGATAGCTCAACAAAGTTACAATAAAGAACAAGTACCTATTGCCTCGTATTGATGACTTGTTTGACCAGTTAAAATGTGCCACTGTATTTTCAAAGATTGATCTTCATTCTGGTTATTATCAATTATAGGTAAAAGAATCGGATTTCCCAAAGACAGCTTTTAGAACTAGGTATGGACACTATGAGTTCATTGTGATGCCATTTGGCTTGACAAATACACCTGCAATGTTTATGGATTTGATGAACAGAATTTTCAGCCCGTATTTGGACAGGTTTGTGGTGGTATTTATAGATGATATTTTGGTTTACTCTCGAGATGAAAATGAACATGCTGTAAATTTAAGAATAGTGTTGCAAACTCTACAAGAGAAACAACTATACGCTAAATTTAGTAAATGTGAATTTTGGCTACGGGAAGTTAGTTTTCTTGGGCATATAGTATCTGCTGAATGTGTCAGAGTAGACTCGAATAAAATTTCAGCCATTGTTAATTAGAAGCTACTGAAGAATGTGTCTGAGGTTCAAAGTTTTCTAGGACTAGCTGGTTACTATCGGATATTTGTAAAAGGTTTTTCAATGATAACTTCTCTGATGACTCGTCTACTACAAAAACATGTAAAGTTTGAGTGGACTGATAAATGCCAACAGAGTTTTGACAGACTAAAAGCTTTATTGACAGATTAAAAGCTTTATTGACAGAAGCAATATAGATTCTTGAAAATACTTTTCTCATGTTTTGGCACACCTAAAGCAATCATTAGTGACTGGGTTATACATTTCTGTAATGCTCAATTTGAGAAAACCCTTGCGAAATACGGTGTAAATCATAGAACAACTACCCCATATAACCTTCAAATTACTGGTCAAGTTGAAGAGTGAAACCAAGAATCAAGTTGAAGAGTGAAACCAAGAATTGAAACGCATCCTCGAAAAAAATGTAGAGGCCAATAGAAAGGATTGGACACTAAAATTAGAAGACGCTTTATTGGGTTATAAGATTGCATATAAAACACCTATAGAAACATCTCCATATAGATTTGTTTTTGGGAAGGGTTGTCACTTACCACTAGATCTCGAACATAAAGTATTTTGGGCCATTAAATTTCTGAACAGTGATCATAAACTTGCAGGCAGAAAGAGAATGTTGTACCTCCATAAGCTAGATGAATGGCGAATAAATGCTTATAAAAGCTTAAGAGTGTACAAAGAAGTAACAAAGCCATGCCACGTCGCTCGTTTAAAGCAGTCGAAGCAATTCACAGTTGGAGATCGAGTGCTTCTTTACAATTTGAGGCTACGATTGTTTACTAGAAAGCTGACGTCAAGATGGTCGATCCCATTCATGGAAAAAAAACCTCTTTCCATATAGCATAATAGAGGTAACACATCCTAATTTTGGCACATTTAAAGTAAATGATCATCGTCTCAAATTCTACCTTGGTGGTGATGTCGATAGTGAAAAAGAAGAGCTTTGACTCCAAAATCAAAATTAACCAAATGTCAAAAAAAGGGAAGTCGAGCTTAGGCTCTAAATAAGTTTTTCTCAGGAGGCAACCCGAGTGTTTTCTGATTTTTATGTTGCATGTTTATTTTTTTATATTATGTTTTTACTCTTTATTTTAATTGTTCGTTTCATAGTTTTAAAATTACTTAGTTTAATTATTGGACCTTATTTTTTTGTTCTTTTTTAAATAATAATTGAACCACACGGGCTGGATACACGGTCATGTGGCCCACAGAGCTAAGTGACATGACCATCTGGATCTTGAAAATTGATGCTTGGGAAACCATGCGGTCCATATACACAGCCGTGTGATGATTGGATTGGGGTTGTTAAGAGCCACATGAGCTTAGAGAGATACATGACCAAGTGACACGACCGTATGACCCACATAGCCCGGATACACGATCGTGTAACAAAAAATGGGGAACATTACGAGCCACATGGGCTCAGAGAGATACACAACCATGTACCCTTTTTAATTAAAACTCACCGTTTAAGACCCTTTTTTATTCCCTGCAACCCTAACCCTTTCATCCCCATCTTTGTTTTTTCTCCAACCCTTCACTGCTGCTTTTCCCTTTCCTCATTCCGTTCCTTTGCCCTAATGTTTCCCAACCCCCGTCGCACCGTCCAAGGACCTTTGTTCCCTCCTCACCGCCGTTTCCCCCTCTTTTTTTTCCTATCACTCCACGCCGTCATTCGGAACTCTACCGACCATACCACCCGTCCCTTTCCCAAAATTTATCCTTTCCCCCGATTCTTTCTTTCCTTCAAGCAACCGCCAATTACAACCTTCATCATTCTCTCTGGTCGTCATCACCTCTCATCCATTTCTCACAGTCGCCGTCTATATATTCCGTCATCAAACGATGCATTATCGTTTGTTCTCTGCCATTCCCTTCCATCATTTTTTTTTTACTTTTTATTTTATTTTACTTTTATTTTTAATTTTCTCTTTGTTTTCTTGTGTATTATATTTTTTATGCCTAATTATAGTTACTTGCTTTACATTTTACACTGCTAAAATTGCTTGGTTCCCTACTTTACACTCGAGTTCGGTTTAATTTAATATTGTTGATAGTCTTGTTTGACCTGGCGTCAATTTTGCTCAACTTTCTTCATGCTAGTGCTTTGTGTCCAATAAATGTTGTCTGTTGCAATGAATGAATTTTGGCACTAAGTTTTTGTTTTTTCATGTCTATGTTGATATTGTCCAAACTGTACTCTGTCGAATGATTTTCAGGTTTAGCTTGGCTTTACTAATCATCATTATTCTTGCATTGTCGTTGCTAAATGAGAATTTTCATTGAAAATATATACCTATTATAGACTTCTGTTTTTTGCACAATTCTAGTTACCGTTTCACTAGTCATTGCACTGTCATTACTATACGTCGAACTTGCATACCATTTTTCCATTCAACATTTCAATAGCCTGATACATCTTATTATGAAATCTTATTTCAAGTACATAATACCGAACACATGTGGAAAAAGCAAGGTACATGTTCCGTCCAATAAAAGAAAGGTTATCGGGACCTCATCTTCCTTTTGTCCTACAACTACTTGACACTAATTCATCACATTTAACCATCCCTTCCATAAAGACTGATACCAGTACCTGAAAGAGAAACCATGGGGCTTAGGTAGGTGTATCGACTAGGAAGCCCTTTAGACAATGGGTTTATCTCCACGAGTCCACACTTTATTGGACATAACACCATGAGAATGGTTCTTTGCGATCATGAGGCTGACATATGTTAAAATTAATTTGGAGTTTTACTTTACCTTTTTCTACAGACCGTGCTATCATTAGGGGATGAACCTTGAGCCATCTCCTTCCGACTTGGGGGCGTAACTTGATGTCTTAGTATTGCGGGTTTTCGAACCAATATCAGTATATATTCTAATGAATTGTTGGTTACGCCTGAATTTTCCACCGTCCCAAGGCATGTACATCGACCAACCTCTCTCTATTCAGTATACAAGGCTCATTGTTTACCACCACCTCTACATTATATTCACATCATTTTGGCCCACACTCTAACGGTTGGGAAGGAGAGTATGAGCATAGTTGGCACTTTAGATGCGTACTTTCTATGGAGCATGCATGAGCAATACTCAGTTGATATAGCCCACTTCTTAGCCCAGTATTTTTGCCATCAAAGTGAACTAAAAAAAAGGCCTTAAGACCTCTGTGTAAATCGACACTCTAATTCTAGTTAGGGACATAATACCAAATGGGTTGACTATAATGAAACATATGAGAATGGTTGCCCGTTGGCTCGGGGCTTTCGATGATCAATACAGGTTGCTACAGCTGACTCAGCAGAATAAGGATGAGAAGCGTTCGGACAATGACCCACCACCACCACCATGAACCATTCCCACCACCAGTCAACCTCTTGTTGTTGCACCCACTGTCGCCCTCGCTGATATCTACCATACTTAGTAGCAACATTCAGAGAAAATTAGCCAGCTTCAGTGATAGCAAGATTGCATCGAGGCCTATCTATGGTAGCTATGCAACACTTTCATATCTCTACACCCGATTCGACTGTTAGTCCTGCACCTCTCGATTCCGATATCCCACATGATGCCGATCTTTGATATTGTCAATTTAGTTTTTTTTTTTTTCTTATTGTAATAAAATTTATTTTTATTTTTAATGCATTTCCTTTTTTTTTTTCAATTTCATTTTAATCTCTATTTTTATTTTCTTCTGTCTCCTTATAGCGCACAAATAATTGTACTTAATGTTGAATCTCAAATCACTCCAGTCACTTTTTCTACACAATCAACCTGACTTAGGGCAGTTTCAATTCCTTTCTTACTTAATTAAATTGTGCTATTTTTTATATTTCATATTGTCGTACATAATGGACAATGCACAACTTAAGTGTGGGCAAGAGTGCACGCTTTCATTCGAATCAGTCCTTGAATTGTTGCTTTTATGTTTTCTTACGCACTCATCTTAATTTTTGCATGTGAATTATCTTTTCTAAACCCAAAGTTTTTTTTTATTGATCCCATTTTGTGATAGTTTTTAGATTTTTTATGCATTTTTTATTTATTCTTTAATATATGAGAGAATCAAACATGATAAGTTGTTTTCAAAAAATATTTATCTTAGGTCTTCTCCTTAAATCTAATAATTGTCTTAAATTATGACTTTACAAGTTTTGACATCAAAATCATAATTTTTTTTGTGAGCTTTTGAGCTCGTAAAGCATTCATCCTTTCATGCTCATTTTATTTTTGGTTTGAGTGTGTCGACTAGTGTAATAGCCCGTTTTCAGTTAAATTAGAACAGTGGATTTGGGACCACAAATTTGACGTGAAAATATTTATTCTATTATTATGTTAATATCTACAGCATGTTAGTATTAACGTATACAAATTTCATTAAGAAATTTTACCGTTTGAATGCTTAATTCGATAAAAATGATTAAATCGCATAAAGTGCAAAAGGTGAGTTCTAGTAGGTAAAGGTATTAAATAGCTATAAAACCTTAAAGTATGAGTCCTTATGTGGTAATTAGACCATTCATATTGATAGTGGAATGTGATGGTCTGGTATTATTGAAATTTTTAATGTTTTAAAGGGTTATAATAGTAATTTGGTAAATAATGATAAATTAAAGAAAAAAATTAATGTATCATCTTTTTACTCTTTCTTCAACCAAAAATCAAAAGGAAAGCAAACCGTGGAAGCTTGAACATTCGGACATTCAGCTAACTCTATTTTGCTTGCATGTGAGTATTGTTTATTCCTTTTTTTAATGATTTCTATGTTTTTGAGATTGTTGTAACTTAATCTAGCTAGCCTGGGGACTAATTTGTAAAACTGTTAAAAGATTAGAGTTTTGATATGATTGAATATAGGTTGCTTTTGATGTTTTATGGAAGAAAATGGTTAGTTATCGATAGATAAACAACTTTTGTTAAGTGATTTTTGATGAAATTGTCAAATAGAGATTAAATTGAAAAATAGGAAAATATACAAGGTGAATTTGAGAAATAAATGAAATGTAGGGCTTGCAAAGGACCTATATGAAATTCGGCTATAGCAAGTTAAGGATGAATTGCATGAATTTTCGTTTTATGAGCTAGGGACTAAATTGAAATGAAAACAAAATTATAAGGGCCAAAATGTAATTTTGATAAAATATGAGTTTGGATTGAATTGAATAGGATAATTATTAAATTGACCTAAATTTATTCGTTTAGATCAAGACAAACCTCGTACGACTTTAGATCGAGGCAAAAATAAAGTTTTGGAATAGTCGCATCTGTATCTACATTTAAACGTCGAGGTAAGTTCGTGTAATTGTATTATATTTATGTGCTTTTAATTGAATTATACATGTAATGTGGACTGCCATATTTAAATAAATACATATCTGTCGTATATCCAACGATGTTTCGACGACTACCGAGCCCCATTTGAACCCTAATAATTTGTAGGATACAAATGACATGTCATTAGGGTTTACATGATTCGGGTGCTAGTCTTGAATGTCTTACCGATGGCTGAGGTCCGGCATGTGTTGCGGATACTCCACAACTCGTGTGAGCAGTATCGTGTAGCTATATTTTGACCCACAGCTCGTGTGAGCAGGCCAATTTTCACAGCTTGTGTAAGCATACATGTACAAGAATTGATGGATTACAATTATATGAGTTAGCACACTATGTGTGAGCTATCTCAAGTATCCAACGGTATTCTAAATGGTTCAACAGGCATGATTTGAAAGAAAAGGGTAAAAGTTCGATACGAACTAAAACATGAACACATGTGATTTGCATTGAATTGGTGATACATGGTATAATGAAAGTTGAGATGGATGATATATGCATATGATACATGATTAAATGCTTTGATCATCTATAATTAAATTGCTTATGTTATATGCTTATATGGCTAACATGTTTGGTGTAAATGCTTGGGCTTTGGCCAAGTTGTGGTTGGATTATGCCATGTTTAACTTACTTATTAAGTGATGAAATAGTAAGTTAAGTTTTACATTATGCAAACTTATTAAGCATTTATGCTTACTTTATGTTAAATTTTCCATGTTTTATAGTGAATCGGAAGCTTGTTCGAGTTGGAAGTTGTCGGAGTTATATCACACTATCCATCGGCTAAATCGGTAGATTTTGGTGTTTCTAAGTTTTGGTTATAATGGCATGTATAGGTGTTTTTGTTTGATGATTTAGCCATTTTTTTTGGCTTGTGTTATGGCATTTTGGATGATGAAGTGGTATTAAGTTCGCATGTATATATTTGGCCTTGTAATGGTTGTTATGTTGATATATGTGTGTGACCTTATGATGGTTGATTTTATAGTCCTTATGATGCTTAGATGATGGAAGTTGAACATGGTCATTTTGGTATGAAAAATGTAGTTGGCATATATGGCTTATGATGCTAAATGTTAAATGGTAAATTTGGTACTTGTGGATGTGAATTTGATATGTGAACAAAATGGAAAGTTTTGGTTAAATGATGTATATGGTTATATATGTTTAAATGTTTTCATTGAGGTTCCTTTGGGTATATTGGTTGAATGCTTATTACCTTATTGGGATAGCTTGATTATGCATGTTTTTAGTAAAATTTGAAGGCTTGTTTATATGTGGAAATTTGATTGTAGGTAAGTGCTTGAATAGGTGAGAAAAAGGGCTTGAAATAGCCTATTTTTCATCCACACAGGTAGAGACACGAGCATGTGTGTCAATCGTGTGTGACACACCGCCGTGTGTCCCAAGTAGCTTTCAAAGGGTTGCAAGTCAGGCTGTTACATGGCCTAGCACATGGCTTGGCACACAGGCGTGTAAGGCCACTTCGAAGGGTACACGGCCTGGCACATGGGCGTGTGGCTTGGCTATGTGACCCAAGTTAGAGAGTTACACGGGCACAGACACGAGCTAGAACACAACAATATATCCCTACTTTGAATGCCCTCATAGCCTGAGACACCGGTGTGTGACCCTTGTAGTTTCTAACATGTTTCTAACATGTTTTTAAGGCATCGAGGGCTCGTATAAGGGACAGTGTGTATGTTAATGATTGACATTACTATTATTGATATTGTGATATTAAATGTTTAAAGTTTTTGGATAGTTGTGAAATGTAATCTCCAGTAATACTCTGTAACCCTATTTTGGCGATGGATACGGGCGGGTTAAGAGTGTTACATTTATTGTTATTAAAGCTACGGTTTAATTGATTCTCAAACTAAAAATAGCGTGTGTGAGTCTAGACATACATGCCATTATATAATCTGTGATAGTGTGATAAATCTTGGTGCAGTTGAGAGCAACGCGCAAGCCTCTATTCAAGGAGTAGTGTCGAGAAGTACAAGGCCCGTATCTGAAGGTCAGGAAGGAGAGGCTAAGGAAGTCTTCTTTCAAATGATGAGTGAATACTTCACCAAGTTTGTACGTACGAACTCGACTGCTCAACAACCTCCACCCCCTCTTGTTCCCCATCCAATCCCCAATATTCCTGAAGGTTTGGAACCTTTGCGAGTTAACAAGTCGCCTGTTGATAAGATTCGTAAGTACGGGGCTAAAAAATTCAAGGCCACTGTTGAAGATGATCCTGAGAGAGCGGATCTTGTTCACCAATTAAATGTGTTAAGTATGCAGAGTCTTTGTTGAAAGATTCAGCTTACCAATGGAGGAATACGTTGATTTTATTCGTGTTGAGAGAGCATATAAGTTGGGAATTCTTCCAAACCGAGTATTGAAAGAAATACATAAGTCAAAGATTTCTAGATCAGAAACACAAAGAATTTATTGAGCTCAAATAGGGTTGTATGTCAGTATCAAAGTATGAACAGGAGTTTGTCAGACTGACTAAATATGCCCAGAAATGCATTCCATCCGAGACCGCCATGTGTAAACGATATAAGGAAGGGTTAAATGAATATATAAAGCTTCTAGTCGGGATTCTAAAACTGAAAAAATTTGTTGTCTTAGTTGATTGGGCACATAAAGCCAATGAGCTTAGCAAAGAGAAAAGAAAAGTTGATTTTGAAGCTAGAGACTCAAGAAAGAGATCGACTGGAAAGTCATGTCAGTCATCATCAAAGAGACCAAAAGAACATCACAACCGTTCTACAGCGTTAGTGGGGTATTCTAGTAGAGACAGAAGTAATCAGCATTCAAGTTCAAAGCCTCAAGCTACGTCTATAACGAGTGTGGGTAGTGTCAGACATAATAGGCCCGAGTGTAAGCGCTATAGAAGACCACATTTCAGTGAATGTAGATTGAAGAACGGAGCATGTTTCTAGTGTGTTTCCTTTGAACTTATCTTAGAGATTGCCAGAGAAATCCAAGAAAGAAAAAGTTCAAACTATAAGGCCGAGTAACACTGCTGCGAAAGGTAGACCACCTCATAATCCTGGAAATGTGAGTAGTAGCCATGGTGTAACAAAAGACTCTGCTGTGAGATCTGAAGCACGAGCACCTTCTAGGGCTTATGCCATTCGTGCATGACAGGAAGCTTCTATGCCAATTGTTATTACTAGTACTTTCTCTATCTTTGGTACTGATGTTATTGCTTTGATTGATCCTGGATCAACCCATTCGTATGTATGCATGAATTTAGTATCAAGTAAGAATTTACCTATTGAGTCCACTGAATTCGTGCTTAAAGTGTCAAACCCCATAGGTCAATATGTGTTAGTTGATAAAGTTTGCAAGGACTGTCCATTGATGACTCGCTATTATAGTTTTCCGGCTAATTTGATGCTATTGTCATTTGATGAGTTTGATTTGATTTTGGGCATGGATTGGTTGACTCTGCATAATACTATTGTGAATTGTAAACGAAAGCTTATTGTATTGACATATCAGAACGGTGAGACACTTCAGATTGAATCAGACAGTTTGAGTAGGTTGCCTATTATTATTTCAACCATACTAGCACAAAGATATGTGAGAAAAGGTTGCGATGCTTACCTTGCATATGTACTGGATTCTAAAGTACCTGAGTTAAAAATTGAATCAGTGCCAGTGGTTTGTGACTGTCTTGATGTGTTTTCAAAGGAGTTACTCAGATTACCGCCGATCAGCGAGGTTGATTTTGCTATTGAATTAATACCAGGAACATCACTGATATCAATAGTACCTTACAGAATGGCTCCTATTGAGTTGAAAGAGTTGAAAACACAGTTGCAAGAACTAACAAATAGGGGTTTTGCTCGACCCAGTTTATCACCTTGGGGTGTGCCTGTTCTGTTCGTTAAGAAAAAGGATGGATCAATGAGATTGTGTATTGACTACGGACAACTCAACAAAGTTACGATAAAGAATAAATATCAATTTCCGTGAACTGAAAATTTCTTTGACCAGCTGAAAGGTGTAACATTATTTTCGAAGATTCATCTTCGTTCTGGCTTTTATCAGCTATGGGTTAAAGATTCGGATGTGCCGAAAACTGTATTCAGGACCAAGTATAGGTATTATTAATTTCTTATGATGTCATTTGGTTTAACTAATGCACATGTAGTATTTATAGATTTGATGAACAGAATCTTAAGACCATATTTAGACAGATTCGTGTTGGTATTCATTGATGATATTCTAATTTATTCACAAGATGAGTCGGAGCATGCCGAGCACTTGAAAATTGTACTGCAAACTCTGTGCGATAAGAAATTGTTTTCCAAATTTAACAAATGTGAATTTTGGCTCCGGGAAGTCAGTTTCTAGGACATATTGTATCGACTGAAGGCATAAGAGTTGATCTGAGAAAAGCTTCAGTAGTTGTAGACTAAAAACCTCCAAGAAATGTATCTGAAGTCAGAAGTTTTCACAAATTAGTCGGCTATTACAAAAGATTCATTTAGGGATTCTAAATGATAGCTACACCGATGATGAGACTGTTAGAGAAAGATGTGAAATTTGAATGGTCCAAGAAATGTCATCAAATTTTTAATCAATTGAAAGCGCTATTGACCGAGGCACCAGTTCTAGTTCAACCTGAATTGGGTAAAGATTTTGTGATTTCAGCGATGCATCTTTGAATGGTTTAGGCTGTGTTTTGATGCAGGAAGGTAAAGTGATAGCTTACGCTTCCAGATAGTTAAATCCAAACAAAAAGAATTATCTGACACATGACTTAGAGTTGGCAATTATTGTGTTTGCATTGAAAATTTGGTGTCACCATTTGTACGGTAAAAAATGTCATATCTTTACTGATCATAAGAGTTTAAATTATCTAATGTCACAGAAAGATCTAAATATGAGACAGCGCAGGTGGCTCGAGCTATTGAAAGACAACAATTTGATTATTAAATATCATCCAGGTAAAGCGAATGTAGTCACGGATATGCTGAGGAGAAAGTCTTTATTTTCTTTATGAGCGATGAATACACAATTAATATTATCTAATGATGGTTTGATTTTAGCTGATTTGAAAGCTAGATCGATGTTTTTACAATAGATCTGCAAGGCTCAGAAATGTGATAATATGTTGCTAACTAAACGAAAACAGAGTGAGTCAACTTCTAATTCAGAATATCAGGTTGGATCCGATGATTGCTTATTTTTTTAGAGGCAAGATTTGTGTACCGAAGAATCCAGAACTCATTCGAAAAAATTTTCATGAAGCTCATATTGGTATCTTTTCTATTCATCTAGGAAGTAATAAGATGGACAGTGATTTGAAACAGATGTATTAGTGGATGGGAATGAAAAGAGATATTTCTGAATTCGTATTAAGAAACTTCTAGGTTATTATAGCCAGTGATGATACCGAAATGGAAATGAGAGCGAGTTACGATAGACTTCGTATCTGGTTTACCCTTGCCTCCGAGAAAGAAAGATGCAATTTGGGTTGTTATTGATCGTCTGATGAAGTCTGCACATTTTATTCCAGTATATACAGATTATTCTCTTCAAAGATTACCTGAGCTATATGTTGCTGAGATTGTCAGACTGCACAGGATGCCAATTTCTATAATTTCAGATAGAGATCTGCGATTTACATCACGATTCTAGAAAAACTTACAAGAAGCTTTTGGTACGCAGTTGTATTTTAGCACAGCATTTCATCCTTAGACTAATGGTCAGTTTGAGCATGTAATAATAGTTATTTACAGTTGTTGTGTGATAGGATTCGAAGGCAACTGGGAGAAATATTTACGGTTGATTGAGTTCGCGTACAATAACAGTTATCAGTCAAGGATAAAGATGGTACCGTATGAAGCTTTGTATGATCATAAATGTTGAATTCTGTTATATTGGACTGAGCTCAGTGAGAAAAAGATTCACGGGGTTGATTTGATTCGAGAGACTGAAGCAAAAGTAAAAGTGATTCAGGGTAGTTTGAAAGCAGCTTCGGATCCACAAAAATTAGATGCAGATTTGAAATGTAAAGACATTGAATTTCAAGTCAGTGATAAAGTATTCCTGAAAGTATCACCTTTGAAGAAAGTTCTTCATTTTAGTTGTAAAGGGAAGCTAAGTCTGTCATTTATCGAGCCGTATGAGATTATTGAAAGAATTAGACCAATAGCGTATCGATTAGCTTTACCGTCAGAGTTAGAAAAGATTCATAACATGTTTCATATATCTATGTTACAACCGTACTGATCTGACCCTTCACATGTTATCTCACTGGCGAATGTCGAGATTCAGCCTGAAATGTCGTCCAACGAGAATCCGATAAGAATTTTGGCACGAGAGGTTAAGGAATTGAGAAATAAGAGCATAGCTTTAGTAAAGGTTCTTTAGCAAAGTCACAAGATAGAGGAAGCCACTTGGGAACCTGAGGAAGCTATGAGAAAACAATATCTGAACCTCTTTTCTAGTAAGATTTTTTAGGACGAAAATTCCCTAAGGGGGAGAGTTGTAACAGCCTATTTTCAATGAAACTGGAACAGTGGTTTCGAGATCACAAATCTGACGTGAAAATATTTATTTTATTATTATGTTAATGTCTGCAACATGTTAGTATTACTGTATACAAATATCGTTAAGAAATTTTTCCATTTGAATGCTTAATTTGATAAAAAGGATTAAATCACATAAAGTGTAAAAGTTGAGTTCTAGTAGCTAAAGGTATTAAATAGCTATAGAACCTTAAAGTATGAGTCTTTATGTGGTAATTAGACCATTCATGTTGATAGTGGAATGTGATGGCTTGGTATTATTGAATTTTTTTATGTTTTAAAGGGTTATAATAGTAATTTGGTAAATAATGATAAATTAAAGAAAACAAAATCAATGTATCATCTTTTTACTCTTTCTTCAACCAAAAATAAAAAAGAAAGGAAACCATGGAAGCTTGAACATTCTGCTAACTCTATTATGCTTGCATGTGATTATTATTTGTTCCATTTTTAATGATTTCGATGTTTTCGGGATCGTTGTAGCTTAATCTAGCTAGTTTGGGGACTAATTTGTAAAAATGTTAAAATATTAGAGTTTTTTTCATGATTGAATATAGGTTTTTTTATATTTTATGGAAGAAAATGGTTAGTTTTCGGTAGATAAACAACTTTTGTTAAGTGATTTTTGATGAAATAGTTAAATAGGGATTAAATTGAAAAATAGGAAAATATACATAGTGAATTTATGAAATAAATAAAATGTAGGTTTTGCTAATAACCTATATGAAATTCAGCTATAGCGGGTTAAGGATGAATTACATGAATTTTCATTTTATGAGCTAGGGACTAAATTGAAATGAAATCAAAATTATAAGGGCAAAAATGTAATTTTGATAAAATATGAGTTTCGATTAATTAAATAAGATAATTATTAAATTAAGCTGAATTTATTCGTTTAGATCAAAACAAACCTCGTACGACTTTAGATCGAGGCAAAGATAAATTTTTGGAATAATCGTCTCCGTATCTACATTTAAACGTCGAGGTAAGTTCGTGTAAATATATTGTATTTATGTGCTTTTAATTGAATTATACATTTATTGTGGACTGCCATATTTAAATAAATACATATTTGTCGCATATCCAACGATGTTTCGAGTACTAACGAGCCCCATTTGAACCTTAGGAATTTGTAGGATACAAATGACATGTCATTAGGGTTTACATGATTCGGGTGCTTGTCTTAGACTTCCTAACAATGGTTAAGGTCTGGCATGTGTTGTGAATACCCCAAAGCTCGTGTGAGCAGCATCGTGTAGCTATGTTTCGACCCACAACTCGTGTGAGCATTTTGATTCACAGCTCGTGTGAGCATACATGTACAGGAATTGACGAATTACAGTTATATGAGTTAGCACACTACGTGTGAGCTATCTCAGGTATCCAACGGTATTCTAAATGGTTCAACGGGCATGATTTGAAAGAGAATGATAAGAGTTCGATACAAACTAAGACATGAACACATGTGATTTGCATTGAATTAGTGATACATGGTATAATGAAAGTTAAGATGGATGATATATGCATATGATACATGATTAAATGTTGTAATCATCCATGATTAAATTTCTTATGTTATATGCTTTTATGGCTAACAAGTTTGGTGTAAATGCTTAGGCTTTGGCCAAGTTGTGGTTGGATTATGCCATGTTTAACTTACTTATTATGTGATGAAATGGTAAGTTGAGTTTTACATTATACAAACTTACTAAGCATTTATGCTTACTCTGTGTTAAATTTTCCATGTTTTATAGAGAATCAGAAGCTTGTTCGGGTTGGAAGCTTGTTGGAGTTATATCACACTATCCATCGGCTAAATAGGTAGATTTTGGTGTTTCTAAGTTTTGGTTATAATGGTATGTATAGGTGTTTTTGTTTGATGATTTAGCCATTTGTTTTGGCTTGTGTTATGGCATTTTGGATGATGAAGTGGTATTAAGTTGGCATGTATATATTTGGCCTAGTAATGGTTGTTATATTGATATATATATGTGTGACCTTATGATGGATGATTTTATAGTCATTATAATGCTTAAATGATGGGAGTTGAACATGATCATTTTGGTATGAAAATTGTAGTTGACATGTATGGCTTATGATGCTAAATGTTAAATGGTAAATTTGGTACTTGTGGATGTGAATTTGATATGTGAACAAAATGGTGAGTTTTGGTTAAATAATGTATATGGTTATATATGTTTAAATGTTGTCATTGAGGTGTCTTTGGGCATATTGGTTGAATGCTTATTACCTTATTAAGATAGCTTGATTATGCATGTTTTTAGTGAAATTTGAAGGCTTGTTTATATGTGAAATTTTTTTTATAGTTAACTGCTTGAATGGGTGAGAAAAATGGCCTAAAATGGCCTATTTTTCATCCACATGGGCAGAGACACAAGTGTGTGTCTCAACCGAGTGTGACACACGGCCATGCGACACAGTTGTGTGTCCCATGTAGCTTTCAAAGGGTTGCAAGTCAGGTTGTTACACAGCCTAGCAAACGGCCTAGCACGCAGGCGTGTAAGGCCACTTCGAAGGGTACACGGCTTGGCATACGGACATACGGCTTGGCCGTGTGATTGAAGTTAGAGAGTTATACGGGTACGAATATGGTCTGGGACATAGCCGTGTATCCCTACTTCAAATGCCCACACGGCCTGAGACACGAGCGTGTCTCTCAGTCGTGTGAGTCACATGGCCTGGCTACACGGCCGTGTGACCCCTGTAGTTTGAAAGTTTTCATTTTTTCTAAAAAATTCTATATGTTTCCGATTTAGTCTGACTTGTTTCTAACGTGTTTTTAGGGCCTCGCGGGCTTGTATAAGGGACGATGTGTATGTTAATGATTGACTTTGCTATGATTGATGTTGTGATATTAAATGTTTAAAGTTTTTGGATAGTTTTGAAATGTAATCTCTAGTAATGCTCCGTAACCCTATTCCGGCGACAGATATGGGTTAGGGTTGTTACAACTAGGCTTGTCATTCTAAAACTTGCTTTTGTGATGCATATCAAGACTACATTAACGATTTGATATATTGAGATGATAAAGGCACTTAGGATTTTAACCCACTTAACCTTTAAATAGCCTACCCATTTCAATTGCCTACTAGTAAACCCCATTGAGCCTAATTCCCTTTTGTTTGTTTATTAACTATTCACTTTAACCCTTAAATGCCATTAACTTTGTGAATTACTTTTTATTGCTTCCCTTTAGTCGAGATTAGATGTTGGTAAGTTACCTAACTATGTTCAATAATTTGTATTGCTGAATTTTTTTTTGTATGAAAAGAATAGAAAAAAAATGTAGCTTATTTTGTTTTTATTTGAGAGGTAAATTTCAATTTTATAAACCTCAATATAGTGAACGATGTTGGTGGACAACTATCATCAATATAATTGGCTAATCTTTGCTATTTTGGGTAACTAATCTTAAAAGATAGAGGGAATCATATCTTGTAAAGATTAGATTAGATTTGATAAGGCATATCTTGTAAATCCCTTAAATCATGGGATATCGTTAATCTCGTCCGTCGATATAAACGTATCTTGGCCATCGGTTCTGGGGAAGCTCAACTATAAATAGAGAGCCTTCCCCTTATTTGTAAAGCATCTATTGTATGTTGAATTCTTAAGAGTAATAGAATTCTTTGGCATTTCTCAAACACCTTGTGTGCATTCTTTCTTTGGCTTTCTTTTGCTTATTTGTTGCTTCTTTTGGCACAATCTCTTCCGCTATACAAATTGGTGCCTTGGAGGAGTTCTTAAGGAATCCTCATTTCTGAGAGTAAAGGCTGACTTAGGCGAGTTTAGACGAGTGAATCGCCTAAGGCCGAACGGATTGCAAGACGAAAGGTCTAGCCCCGTGATAACATTAGTTAATTGTTAATTAATTATGTACCATCCTGTTTTCAGTGAAATTAGAATAGTGGTTTCAAGACCGTAACAGCCCGTATTATGTGAAATTAAAATAGAGGTTTTGAGACCACAAATTTGATGTCAATATATATATTCTTATTATTTTAATGTCTATAGCATTTTAGTAATATAGTATAAAAATTTCATTAAGAAAATTTACCGTTTACATGTTTAATTCGATAAAAAAAACTAAATTGTAAAAGGTACAAAACTTGAGTTCTATAAGTTAAATGGATTTATTAGCTATGAAATTAAATAATTAGAGGGTTTATGTAGTAATTATTCTTTTGATAATTTGAGTAGAATATTATGGCCATTATTTATGTTTCTTTTAAAGTAAATTAGAAATTAAAGTAAATTAAAATATAACAAAAGGTTGTATCATCTTTAACCTTGAGCATTACCACCAAAAATTAAAGAAAATGAAAGAACATTAGGGCTTTGAACCATTCGGTCATATCTCCCTATTGCATGTAAGCATTTTTCATCCTGTTTTTAATGATTTCTATGTTTTTGGAGTTGTTGTAGTTTAATCCAGCTAGCCCAGGGACTAATTTGCAAAACTATTGAATGTCTTGGGTTTTACCATGAATTCATTTTAGTTGTTGGTGATGTTTAATGGAAGAAAATTAATCCTTGTTGTTAGATAAATAACTTTAGTTAAGTGATTTTTGATAAATTTGTCAATTAGGGGTTAAATTGAAAAATGTGAAATATTCACGGTGTAAGTTTTGAATTAATGAAATGTGTGGGTTGCTATAAGCTTGTATAATATTCGGTTAGGCTTGGGTAAGGGTGAAATTGCATGAATTTCATTTTACGAGCCTAATACTAAATTTTAAAGAAATCAAAAGTATATGGGCAAAATTGTAATTTTGCTAAGATGTGAAATTGAGTTAAATTGAATAGAATGGTTATTTAATTGAGCTGAATTTATTCATTTAGATCAAGATAAACCATATACGGCTCTAGATTTAGGCAAAAAAAAGCTTCGAATTAGTCGACTTCACTTTTCTACGTTTATCATCGAGGTAAGTTTGTACGTTTAAGTTTCGTTTTTATTTTATGAATTAAATGCTATTATTGTATAATATTAATTTCAGTGTTGACGAAAAAATCCAACGGCGTAATGTCGATCTTCGACAAATGAAAAGGGATAGTTTCGGCTATCGAATACGAAAAGGGATAGCTTCGGCTATCGACTATGAAAAGGGATGGTGACGACCATCGAACTATGAGAAAGGATGGCTTCGGATATCGAACTATGAAAAGGGATGGCTTCGGCTGTCAGATTATGAAAAGGGATGGTGACAACCATCAATAATGAAAAGGGATGGTGACAACCATCAAATTATGAAGAGGAATAGCTTCGGTTATCGAACTATGAAAAGGGATAACTTCGGTTATTGAATTACGAAAAGGGATGGGTTAACCATCGTATTATTATCTCGTGTGAACTTCGGTAATTGATTTCAATGTAAATTACATTAGATTGTTGAAAGGTAAGTAATGTGTACCTTGTGAAAATTAAGAGTATGAATGTACATATTCTCATGTTGGATTGGGTTTACATGCTTTGTGATTGTATATTGTAATGGCAAGGTTAGACTGTACGTGTTACGAACTTACTAAGCATGACATGCTTACTTTGTGTTAATTTTTCTATGTTTTGTAGTTGCCGGAAGCTCGTTTGGGTTGGAAAGTTGTTGGAGATCCATCACAATATCTATCGGCTCTTTCGGTACTTATGGATGTTTAATTTTTGTTATAATGGCATGTATAGGTATTTTTGGCTAATGTTGGCCATGTATTATAGTTGTCGAAATGGTCACTTGGTTTGGCTTGTATCATGGCATTTTAGTGGTGTAAAGGATATAGTTTTGGAATGCAAATTTTAGCTTTAGAATGGTTGATGTTTGGCTTGTTATGTTTGAAAGATGGATGAAGGTATGATAGGGTAAATATGCATATGGTAGGTGTTATTATGAGGTATGTAAATGTGGTAACTTAGTCTATTAGTTATAAGTGAATTATATGACTACTTAGAGTTAATTCTTGAACGATATATTTAGTACCTTTTTTTGTATGTTTTTTGAATAGTAAATCAAATGGTAAAATATGGTATAATATTGGATAAGCCTTAGTTGAACAATTGATCAATTGTATTTATATTGGTATGTGTTTTAAATGTTATTATTTGAGGTGCCATTGGGCAAATTGGTTGTATGAAATTATACCATATATACATAGCTTAATTATGCATAATTTTGGTACATTGTTATGGCTTGGGCATATGTGCAATTTTGGCTGTGGGTACATATCTAGCTGGGTAAGAAAAATGGCTTGTAAAATCGCCTATTTTCGTCCACACGGGCGTGTGTCTCAGCCATGTGTGACATACGACCAGGTGACACGGCCGTGTATCCCCTATAGCTTTTAAAAGGTTTCAAGTTAGGCTGTTACACGGCCTGGCACACGGGCATGTGAGGTTATTTTGAAGGGTACACGGCCTGACACATGGGCGTGTACCTTGGCCGTGTGACCAAGTCAATGAGTTACACAGGCTGGGACACAACCGTATGTTCCTACTTCAAATGCTCACACGGCCTGACCACACGACCGTGTGACCCCTTCAATTTGAAAATTTTCACTACTTTCTGAAAAATTCTTTGAGTTTTTTATTTAGTCCCGACTTGTTTCTAACGTGTTTTTAGGGCCTCGAGAGCTCATGTAAGGGACATATTGTATATTATGAAAAAGTTTTTAATGTGTTTATTGATTCGATTTGAAAAGTTTGAAATTTATGTTCGCTTGATTTGAAAACTCCGGTAATGCTCTGTGACCCTATTTCGGCGACGGATATGGGTTAAAGGATGTTACAAATTAAGTTAATTATAATTCATTAAAGTTTAATATTAGTACAACAGATAAATATAAAGAAAGAAAATGGTCATCTTTCATGTTCACCTTCTCCCTACTGTACCCAAGAAGAAAAAAAGGGTTATCATCTTATTTGTGGAGCTAAAATTATCATCATCATATCTTGTATAAAAGCTCACTTCAATTCTTTGTTTTTTTTTAATTGTTTTTGGATTCAACATCTTACTCTTTTGGTTTCGTAACTCATCATTTCAACTCTCGGCTATATTCATGTTTTATACTGTTTCATACCTTTAACTTAAGCCTCATTACAACCCTCATAAAGACCTCTTGATCTTTGCATCATCTCATATTTGTAGTGGTGGAGATTTTATTTTTAAGCAAGCTTATGGTAATGACATTCCTCTTTTAACTATTGAGTGCATATTAGTTAGCTCTTAAACACTTTGAGTACTTTAAATGAATCTTGGTGAGGATGTTCAACCTTGTTGAGTTTGAATTTTAAGTAACTATTAAGGTAGAGGAGATTCCTATGTTTTGATATTAAAATTTTTGCTTGGATTGTTTATACTCTCTATTGTCATTTTAGTTTCAATCTTTAATGCATGACTATCTATAAATTTCCTAAGACATGATTAGTGAAAGTGATGGGTGAAGGAGAGTTAATTTGCATGTGAATTGAGAGCTTTGCTTAAGGACAAGAAAATGCTCAAGTGTGGGGATATTTGATAAGTTTCAAAAGTAACATGTTTTAGCCCTATTCTTAATGCATTTTTCGGTGATTAAGTGATGTTAATTGTGAATTATGTACTCCTAATCTTTTAAATTCATGTTTTTGAAGCTTTATGGAGCACTTGGGGGGCAATACGAGCGAAAATTGAGTGAAAATCAAAACATTAGAGCAATTTCAAAGCTATACACGATCAACAGTATTCCTCACAGCCATATGAGCCATACGGTTGTGTGGCCAAGGCATGTAACTCATTGTGTCCGTGTATGACAGCAATGAGGATTTACGATTTTTAGGTTTTTGGCACTTTAAGAAGTCATATATAAGGAAATAAAAAGAGAGAAACACAGTCGTCTTAGTTTAGCACGAAAATTACCCAAAAGAGCACCCTTGAAATTGATTTTGAAATAGTTCACTGATCGATTGTTTAACGTCACAGCAGTAATGTGCAAGTGTACACTGTCGATGCAAGTATAGTAGACAGATGTGAGTCTGTCGAATATCGATCCCACAGGGATAGTTGTCTTTTGTCTATTAATGTCGGTGCAATAACTAGATAGAAACGAGATAAATTTTGAAGAGAGTTGTTGGAGCAACAACTTGAGAATAAAATAAAATATGATAATGATAAACTGGGATCCCCAACATGAATTTTCAGCAGAATACTAACTGCTCACATTGTATAAAAAGATAGGTGACTGTCGAGGCAATAAATTCCAATGTATATCTTACCAAGCATCACTCCTCTATTTAATCTGAGACTTAAACATGCAAGTTAACCCTACCTTCCGATGATGAAAATATGAAACTATTAAGAACAAGTGGACTCAATTCCTCTAATCCTCACTCAACTTCCATTGTGATGCTTGTTGGCTCGAACTGTCACTGCTCTTTCTAGTGTCAATGACTGCAATAACACCAGTGTTAAGAAACATTCAACCCCAAGATTAAACAATAAAAGCAAGATTAAATAAGATAAAATTTAACCAAGAATTCATGTATACTTCCATACAAATAGAAAACAGAGAGTAATTACCAGCATTTAGAAAGAAATAAGAGAGAATCGAGTGGAGAATACTATTCTTAGACAACTTGACTGAATCTCTCTATTCCCTCTTGTCTTACACTTGGGTCTCCTCATTAGAAGTTAACCTACATCGATTTTCATGTTGGCTCATCCGTGAAAGGCTTAAGCTGCCATAGCAGCAAGCTTCAAAGTAGGATGAAAAAAATGATGGTTAAGAAAAAGCTCTCTCCCCTCCATTTTTCTTCTCACCTCAACCTTTTATGTCCTCCTCCAATAGTACAGGTGTTCTTTCCTCAGAATTATTCTATCCTTGAACGTACAAGTTGGTTATACTAGACTAGACAGCTCATGCATTTTTAGTTCTTATTTCAACAACTGTCAGGTGCGGCTACAATTCTGGCGCAATCTGAAATTAACTCATTCAGCGACATTAATGCAAAAAGATATCAAAATTAAGGATAAAATAGGCTAGGATTCACTGAGTTATAAAATACAATTTACTAAACTGAAAATGCTAAAATATATTCTAAGGATAACTAAATAGGAACAATTTACCCAATAAGTAGGGAGGAAAACCTATGTTTTTTTCTAGTGTTATAACACCCCCAAACTTGAGTTTTTACTTGTCCTTAAGTAAAACAGAAACTAGCAAGGCTAAAAAAAATTTATTAAGGCAAATGATCATTCTAGCAACTTGAACCCTCTAAATTCCCAATGAATGAATCACATTCAGATGAAAGAATATTGCAACAACAATACATAAGCATGAATGAATAAGGTTGGAACTTCATCAATGCTAGCATCATGCTTCAAACCCTAAGTTCTATCTACCAATACAACATTTATTGTACAATACTAAGCATTTATATTATATATTTTTTTCAGAATAAGACCCTTGTTCCTAAGAATAACAATGGAGTGCCACAAACCCCTAGGGAGTACTTAATTGCGCCGACACACACTCATGCAGTGACAGCCTTTAGCCAGATTGATTTTTCTAACACTTATATTAGAGTGTTCCCTCTTTAACATTCCATACTACACCTATTTTAGAGTGTCTCTAATTTATAACTATATATATAAGCAGCTGTAAAAAGCAGATTCATTCAAGATTTAAGGAATGATAGTAGTCATCCATTACTAATGCAACCTAATCCATTCATCAAAGAATTGAAGCTACAACCTTCTGTCAAATTTATCCAACTCATTCATTGATAATTCACATGATTTAAGAATTAAGCATCGAATGTAACAAAAATTTTTGAACAATTTTCATTAACACTAATTAAACCTTGCATGCTTCATTACCGAAAAAAATTTGAAATGGGTGCATTTCCATGCCCCATGTGCATTCCCTCAAACTTAAAGTTTGCATTGTCCCCAATGCACTGACATGAAAATGTAATGACAATAAAAATGCAATGACAATGTGTACTTATCAAAATAAAACTTACAGCTACATGTAATGCATGAATACTACAGCTGAAGCTTAAAATAAACTAACTCAGTTATCATCAGCCATCGATGTGGCTGCATGATGTTTTTTCCTCTTTCTTTTCTTCTCCTCCTTCCATTTTTTATCCTTAGAGCGCTTTATCTTCTTTTTATTGGGCTTCTCAAGATCTTTAAGTTGCTCCTCAATTTTCAACTCTGCCCCAACATCATCGACTGCTTCCTATGTAAGAGAGGCCACCTGGAGTGGTCCAGTGTAGACCACTATTGCCAATGAATTACATTGCCCTTCACTAGTTACCTTAGCAACTTTCATCGGTATCGCTCCATCTCGCTCTAAATTATCAATATTTGTACCCATAGACTCGGGTGCGGTGACAATATTCACAACAGAATCTTCCTCTTCTTTTTTTTTCTTTTTTTTTTGCATTTTCAGCAACTTCTTCTTCAGCAACAACTTCATCTTCTGCAGTAGCAACTTCCTTCTTAACAATAGTGTCCACTTGATCAGCAAAAAGACCATCCTCGAACAAGCTACTAATCTTTTGCAGGCATTCTATGTCTTTGGATTCCTTTTCTTTTTCATTATTAGAAACCTGTACAATGGGAGGGGATGCCACCGATCTGTCTCGGTCTTCTAAGTCGTCATCCACAGATGAGAGGTCATAATTTTGAATGATTGGTGGAAACACTGGGAATTCTGACAGTGGGGATGGGCTTAGTTGGCCTAATGTGGCTACAATAGAACTGTTCCAGGCTTTGGTATAAGCACAAAACAAATTCTAGGATTTCTCCATATCTTCTATTGTAGCGACAAGGCTGATCTGCCTATTGTTGATAAAATTGACTATTTTTTTGACATTTTTCATTTTGTGCCATAATGATGTCTCTGCATTTAGGTTTGTACCCTTACTATCGGCTTTGGTTTTGCTCCTCCTTGTCTTGCTTGTTTTTGTCTCCTTCAGTATCAGCGTATCTTTGCCACGAGTCATTCTTTCTATAGAGGCTTCACTGATTGAGCCCTTATTTTTTAGAACTTTCTAACCATCACAAGGCATGATTCCTCTTTTGCTGGCACAATAACATCACCAATGATGGGAAAACCAAGATTCCAGTTTGCATTTCTGCATAGTCAGCAATTTTCTGTTGGAGTATTACGCCGACATCAATCTTTCTACCCTTGACAATGGAATGTATAAGACACATTCTATAGAGAGTGACTGTGGTGCTGTGAATAGAAGGCTTTAGCCTACAATTGACAAAATGAAACCAGATTTTTCTTTGCAGCGTCAAGAAGCGACGGTGCATCATATAATTCTTTTGATGGGAACCCGTCCACAATGCTCCATCGAAACACAAGTCTTCCACCAATAGGTCTAGTTTTTCATCTGTGATATCCTCAATGAACTTAGAGTGTTCGTCTACATCCACCTTGGTGTTGTGCAGCTCTTTGATTTTTTTTTTAGTGTCCCATTGTATTAAGCCTTCTCGAACAAAAATGAACTCTAACTCATTATCATAAAGGTTAGCATAAAAATCATGTACTAGTGAAGGAGAATAGCTTCCAGGATGGGTGCAAAAATTTTCCCACTTTAACTTTGAGATGGTTTTGTAGACTTGCTTACCTAAGTCTTGTTGTTGCGAAAGGTAAATGCCCTGTTAGGGGTGAAAGTTTCGCTTCAAAATGTTATCTTGAAATCATTCCTTTGCCGCTTTATTCAAAAAGATTACTGGTTTCTTTTTCTACACTGGCCTGGGGGTTCCGATTCATGAACTGCAGTAGTAGATGACGCATGTTCTTCAGCAGATTTTGTGGCTTTCTTGACTGAGCCTCTTGTTTTTGACATCTTTTATTGATGGAAAATAGTTTAAAGTTGAAAAGATATTATCTTGAGAAGATAAAGGAAATAAAAATATTTTCTTAAATCAATTATAGTCGGTACAGTGGAGGAGGATTTATAGTGAGTGAAAGAGGAAGATGGAAAGGCATGTTGTTTTATGGAGAGATATAAAGCTGGCGGGGATAGTTGTGTCCAATAGAAATTGTACCCGCTTAGAAGGATCAAACGGTTGAGTGATTTTTGATCCAACGGTGGAATCTGAATTTCTGAATTCTGATGAGTTATAAACGGTAGTACAAACTTACGGAATGAATTGACAACAAAATTTCAATGCGTCAACAAAGGTACCTAATTATTCTGCAAAAAGGAAGGAAAATAAACTTTAACAAAACATAAATAAAATAAACTAAAATCACGGAGTAATAATTAAAAATTAAAACTTTTCGACCAATTTAATGGTCTTTGCTTGCTTTTGATCATTGTTGCCAAAATAGGGTTTCAACCTCTGTCCATTTACTTTGAACTGGTTTCCATCACGTAAATCTCGAATTGTGATTGCACCATGAGGAAATACGTCAACAACTTCAAAAGGTCTAGACCAGCGTGAACACAATTTACTTGGGTGCAATTTAAGACGAGAATTGAATAATAAAACTTGTTGACCCACGCTAAATTGTCTCTGTAAAATAGTCCTGTCATGCCATCGTTTGGTCTTTTCCTTATAAATCACAGCATTTTCATAGGCATTTCTCCTAATCTCCTCTAGTTCAGTGATATCCAATAGCCTTTTCTTTCCAATCGCTTCATAGTCCATGTTCACTTGCTTAATTGCCCATATTGCTTTATGTTCCAGTTCAACTGGAAAATGACATGCTTTCCCAAAAACCAATTGATATGGCGACATCCCTAATGGAGTTTTGTAATGCTGTCTGCAATGCCCATAAAGCGTCATCCAATCGGAAAGACCAATATTTCCTCAAAGGGTTTACAACCTTCTTAAGAATGTTCTTAATTTTTCGATTCAATACGTCGGCTTGTAGTAGCCATTCTATGATTAACTCCATACCATTTCAGTGTGGTTGCCACTTGGTTGAAATGAAAGTGTGTACCCTGATCACTAATCAATGCCTTTGGTGTGCCAAAGTAAGTGAGTATATGCTTGTGAAAAAATTTTAACATTGTCTTTGCATCATCCTTTGGAACTGCAACAGCTTCAACCCACTTTGAGACGTAGTCAAAAGCTACTAATACATAAAGATTTCCAAATGAACTCGAAAACGGTCTCATAAAATTCATACCCCAAACATCAAATAATTCAACCTTCATAATTGGTTGCTGCAACATTTCATTGCGTCAGGATATAGAACTGGTGTGCTAACACCTATCACATTGATTCACAAAATTGTAGGCATCTTTGAATAATGACGGACAGTAGAATCCTGATTAGAGAACTTTAGTAGCAATTCTCATACCACTGAAATGACCTCGCATCATGACAATGCTTCAGGATTAAAAGCATCTCCTCTTCCAAAACACAACGTCGAATGATGTTGTCATTGCATACCTTGAATAAATATGCCTGATTCCAATGATACTTCACTACGTCACGAAGAAATCTTTTTTTTATGGCCTATAACACCTAATGAGAGTTTTCCACACACTAGATAATTAACAAAATTCGCATACCAAGGAGTTGCATTTACAACAAATAACTTCTCACTTAGGAATGCGTTGACAATTTGAAGTATGTTTCTGTCTTCACTGCCAACTTCAAATCAAGACAAATGGTCTACAACTTAATTCTCTGAACCCTTACGGTCTTTTATCTTGATGTCAAATTCTTGAAATAGTAATATCTAGCGTATCAGTCTTGGTTTGGCATCCTTTTTTGCAAAGAGATATCTCAATGCTGAGTGATTAATGAATATAGTAACCTTTGTGCCGACAAAATAGGAATGAAACTTGTCAAAAGCAAAGACTATAGCCAGCAATTCTTTCTCTGTGGTGGTATAACTGAATTGAGCATTTGTAAGAGTTTTGCTAGCATAATAGATAGCGTAAAATATTTTTCCCTTTCATTGTCCTATAACCGCACCCACAACAAAGTCGATTGCATCGCACATAACTTCAAAAGGTTAGACCAATCTGGTACGACGATAATGGGTGTATTTACTAGCTGCTTTTTTAGCAGAATAAAAGTATCCAAACATGCATCATCAAAGAAAAAAATTTTATTCTGTTCCAGCAATGAGTATAAGGGCTTTGCAATTTTTGAAAAATCTCTAATAAACCTTCAGTAAAACCTTGCATGTCTAAGAAAACTGTAAATATCTTTCACATTTTTTGGTGGAGGTCATTTTTCAATGATTTCCACTTTAGGTTTGTCTACTTGAATGCCTTGACTAGAGATGCGATGTCCTAACACAATGCCTTCAATTGCCATGAAATGACATTTTTCCCAATTCAAGACAAGATGTGTGTCCTCACATCACTTCAATACTTTATCCAAATTGTCAGCGTAATGATCAAAATCATTCTCATAGACTGAGAAATCATCTATAAAAACCTCTAAAGAGTCTTCGATCATATTTGAGAATATTGCCATCATGCACCTTTGAAATGTGGCTGGTGCGTTGCAAAGATCGAAAGGCATGCGGCGAAAAGCGAAAGTACCAAAATGGCAAGTGAAGGTTGTTTTCTCCTGATCCTTCGATGCAATAGCAATTTGATTGTACCTAGAATAGCCATCTAAAAAGCAATAATAGGCCTTTCCAGCAAGTCGATCCAGTATTTGGTCAATGAAAGAAAGTGGAAAGTGATGCTTCTTTGTGGCCACATTCAATTTGCGATAATTCATACAAACTCGTCATTCCGTGGGAATGCATGTAGAAATTAATTTGTCCTTATCATTGCGAACCACAGTGATGCCACTCTTTTTGGGTACACATTGCACTGGACTTACCCAATTGCAATCAAAAATCGGGTAAATAATTTCAACATCAAGCCATTTTATGATTTCCTTCTTGACAACTTCCTTTATCTTCTCGTTTAATCTTCTTTGCTGTTCAATTGATTACTTGCCTTCATCTTCTAACTTGATATTGTGCATGCAAAAAGAATGACTAATACCCTGAATATCGGCAATACTCCAGGATTTATAACGTTGACTCACCTGTGAGAGGCTTAAGCTGCCATAGCCGCAAGCTTTAAAGTAGGATGACGAAGATGATGGTTAAGAAAAAGCTCTCCTCCCCTCCATTTTTCTTCTCACGTCAGCCTTTTATATCCTCCTCCAATAGTACAGGTGTCATTTCCTTAGAATTATTCTATCCTTGTATGTACAGGTTGGTTATACCAGACTGGACAGCTCACACATTTTTAGTTCTTATCCGAAAAGCTGTCAGGTGTGGCAACAATTCTAAATGCAATCTGGAACTAACTCATACAGCGACATTAATGCAAAAAGTTAGCAAATTAAGGATAAAATAGGTTAGGATTCACTGAGTTATAAAATGCAATTTACTAAACTGAAAATGTTAAAATATATGCTAAGGATAGCTAAATGGGGACAATTTAACCAATAAGTAAGGAGGAAAACCTATGTTATTTCTAGTGCTATCATTCTCCATCAAGATTGAATATCCCAAGCCGATTTTCGAGGAAGTTATCATAGGTTTCTCTTATTTTATTGGTTATAGTGTATTTGTTGTGTTTCTTCTTACGATATGAACTAATTTTCTAAATGCCTAGTGGAGATAAACCATAGAATGAATTCTATTATTTGATTTCCAGGTGTAATAAAATCTTAGTTTCTTCATTTTCGACTATGAATTTTGAATTGTTCTTGGGTTATTATTTATAGGGTTTTAATCCATGTTTGAAGTGCACAAGTTTGAGGTTGAATAGACCCTGCTTATGATTAGATCTTGCGTAGTCAAATGGAGTTGCATGCAATCCTAGAAATAGGACGACATAAATCTATTGGATTAGAGTCAAATCTAATAGGAGAATCAATAAAACGAATTAATGCGACAATAGGGGTTTTAATTAGAAAGAAATTTCAACTTAGAGTTAGTTGCTTTTTTGCTTGAAAGAGATATTAGCATAAGTTAGGGATTTCTATAGATCAAGGAAACTAAGTAATTGCATAAACTGGATTGAGAATTTTAGATAAGTTCTAGGCGGATTCTTACCTAGATATTGTTTAGCTAATCGGTTGATATTTTATTATTTTCATATTTATTGTTTTGATGTATTCGTAGTTGATTTAGTTAGTTAAATTTTAGTTTTAATTAATCCTTTGAATTATTTGGTTAAATAATAGAAAGGTGATAATTACTAGTAATTGTAATCCTCGAGGGAACAATATTTGTGCTCATCATAGCTATACTATTAATTGATAGGTGCATTTATCTTAGTCGATTTATTAAAAAATTCATAAATTTAAGAGTTTTCTAAAATATAATAACAAATAAAGGGAATAAAAAATTTATAAGGAAGGTAATCAACAATTTCCAAATGTAACTTAAAATTTAAAAAATTAATGATAAGAAACATTATAAAGATTAAAAGTTAACATTTATATTTTTTATGGTGAAAAGAAAAAAAATTACAAATAAATGAAAAATAAATCCACAAAGGAGGATCCTCTATCAATCTTAACCCAAGTCTTCTAGAATGAACTGTTTTGGCCAAACTGTCTGCGATTAGATTTTCTTCACGAGGAATATGCTGAATCTTCCACTGATTAAGAGCTTTAAGAATAATAAGGATTCTTCTGACGAGAGCAGAATTAGAAGTCTCGGAATAACCTTCTTGAATAGCATTAACAGCTTTAATACTATCAGTTTGGATAACAACCTTTTCGAAACTTCTATTCAAAATAAGATTTAAGCCATCTAAAATTCCCCAAAGCTCGCACAACAACCACCGCAAGCTGATTACCTAGATATCTACAATAACCCATGATCCACCCATCATTATGATTGGAAACAAATCCTCCAGCAACTGCAAAGCCAACATCAAATCTGACTGAACCATCAGATTTCAAATTTACCCAATTGTTGTTTGTATGCAAAAAGTGTGAGGAAACATGTGCCTTATGATGAACTAGCTTTGTGGCTGATGAATATTGTCTTGCCCAGCTATAGGAACCCTTGAGGATCTCTACGTAACTCCAAACTGTCTGCGATTAGATTTTTTTCATGAGGAATATGCTGAATCTTCCACTGATTAAGAGCTTTAAGAATAATAAGGATTCTTCTGACGAGAGCAGAATTAGAAGTCCCGGAATAACCTTCTTGAATAGCATTAACAGCTTCAATACTATCAGTTTGGATAACAACCTTTTCAAAACTTCTATTCAAAATAAGATTTAAGCCATCTAAAATTCCCCAAAGCTCCGCGTCAACCACCGTGCAATTACCTAGATATCTACAATAACCCATGATCCACCCATCATTATGATTGGAAACAAATCCTCCAGCAGCTGCAAAGCCAACATCAAATCTGACTGAACCATCAGATTTCAAATTTACCCAATTGTTGTCTGTATGCAAAAAGTGTGAGGAAGCATGTGCCTTATGATGAACTAGCTTTGTGGCTGATGAATATTGTCTTGCTCAGCTATAGGAACCCTTGAAGATCTCTACGTAACTTTAAAAAGAGTCTTAAAAAATAAAGTAGTTGCGATTCTTCCAAATTCGCCAAGCGATAATCCCAAAAAAACACGGCCAGTCCACACCATCAATAGGAATAGAGAAATGATTTTTGAGATTAATCATCATCCAATTTTGAAGGGAGCCAAAATAGAACCTGGATCATCTTTCTTCTGGAATAATACTGTCTCATATGATTTGGGCTGCAAAACAATCTTTAAGTACGTGAAGTAAATCCTCGCATTCGTGACCATAAAATCCACAAATGTTGTTGCTCCCTATGCCTTTTCTTGACCTTTCGGCGTTCATTAGGAAACGCTACTTGAGAGCTAGCCATAAAAAGTACTGGATACGCTGGGGACCATTAAAACTCCAAGGCATCTCCCAAGTACGTTCTTTAGGATTCAAAGTACCATCTTAGTTCTTCTCATAGGCACTTTTAATGGAAAATAAGCCTGTCGAGGTAGCTCCCCCACACAATTTTGTCAGGCCCCAAAGAAGGGTGTGGTGGTGGGATTCCAACGATTTTATTAACGATCTCTTCCGGGAGCCACAAACGAAAGAGGTCTAAATTCCACGATCCATCACCTACAATCATATTACTAAGCCTACAATCCATATTTAGTTAGAAAAACATGGAATATAAGATAATAAGGGCCCACAATTTGGGATCCAAGGATCATGCCAACATTGAATATTCTTACCATCACCAACGGACCATAAGAGGTTTTTATAAATAAGGGGCCAAACCTTAGCAATTGATCTCCATAGGAAAGAACAACGCCCTCTTGAAATGTTTTCGGGTAAACCACTAGAAACTCCGTACTTTGATCGAATAACTCGAACCCACAAAGCATTGACATTAGAGACAATGTTAAAACCAATCTTTATCATGAAAGAGGTGTTATGATCTTTCAAACGCCTTAGACCAAAGCCCCCATGAGCTTTCGGTTAGCACACCGAGTCCCAACTAACCAATACAACCTTCGAGTTACCATTAGAGGATCCCCAAGCGAATTTTCACACAATACATTCGATCTCGTCACATAGACCTTTAGGAACCATCATTTTTTGCATAAAGTAACTTAGGATCAAAAGAAGGACAGATTGAACTAAAGTCACCCTACTGGCCAAGGAAAGTTGCCTGGTGTCCCAACTAGACAACTTGCTACGAACCTTATCGACCACAAAGTGTAGTGTATTATTAGTAACCCTTTCATGAAAAAGGGGAACACCTAAGTAAAGCCCCAAATTGTCAACTTCCTGAAATCCAAAAAAACTGTTGATACATTTTCTTGAATTGTTGTCCACACCTTTGGAGAAAAAAATATTCGTCTTCCTTATATTAATTTTGTGCCCCAAGTAGCTACAAAAATAATCAAGAATATTCTTAATGATCTGAGCCTAATGTTCCTCAGCGTGACTGAAGAGAATCAAATCATCCGCGAAGAAAAGATGAGAAAGCGGTGGACCATTGCGAGCCAGCCGAATAGGGGTCCAATTACCCGCACCAATAGCAGCATGAATATTGTGACTCAGCCACTCCATGCACAAAATGAATAAGTACGGGGATAAAGGACAACCTTATCGAACGCCTCTAGCTAGTCTGAATTTCGAAGTTGGAATCCCATTCCATAATACCTGCATAGTAGAAGTGGAAATTGCAGACATAATAACATTACGTAAAAAAATAGGAATATCTGCAGCTTGAAGTGACGAGTCTATGAAATCCTATCGCACTCGATCGTAAGCTTTTTCCAAATCAATTTTGATGGCCATCCACTTCCTATTTTTTTGTAAGCTCTTCATAGAGTGTACAACCTCTTGCGCAATGACAATATTATCGGTGATATCCCATCCTGCTATGAAGCTAGTTTGCTCAGGGGCTATAAGTTTTGGGAAAACCACTTTAAAACGATTAGCAATAATCTTCATAACTAGTTTATAAAGAACAAGGCACAAACTAATTGGACGAAACTGAGCAAAGCATTCCGAATTTTGGATTTTAGGTAAAAGAAAAATAAGTGAATTATTTAACTCTGCATCAATACTTTTACCAGCAAAAATACTCTTAACCCAACTGCAAATGGAAGCGCCAACGTGGTCCCACTGACTTTGGTAGAAAAGTGCATGAAAACCGTCACTTCCTAGAGCCTTCAGAGGAGCTATGTCAAACAAAGCAACTTTAATTTCCTCATCAGAAATTGGATTATTAAGAAAACTAAAATCCTCATCAGTGAGGGGAGAGAAGGCGCTAGTGGGTAAACCAGTCATTGGCCCAGGATGTTCACCATACAATACTTTAAAGAAATTGGCTGCCTCAGTCTTAAGCTGTTCTTCATCTATGATCCAATCCCCCAGCTCATTTTTTAAAGCAGTGATTAGATTCTGCTTTCTTATTCTCAAAGTACAGGTATGAAAAAATTTGGTGTTGCGATCTCCGAAGATCCTTTCTAACTTCCATTTCAACTTGGCTGAGAAATGCCGAGTTATCTCTGTTACGTTCGATCTCAATGTTGTGCAGTTTCTTAGTTAAAAACTTCTTTCGGGTAGGAATATGGCTATACACATATTTATTCCATCTTTTGACTAGATCGGTAAACTCGGAGTGGATCTTCGACATATTAGTAGAAAGGCTCCAATTCTCTTTAACAAAATTGGAGAATGTTGGATGTTCAACCCAGCTTGGTAAAAACCTAAACGGGAGCCCTTGTGAGGAAAGAAAGTCAAGCATCAAAGATAGCTTAAGAGGTCTATGATCCAATTTAAGTCGTGGCAAGTGGGTCACGAGAGAATTAGGAAAAAGAGTACACCAAGCGTTATTACAAATAGCCCTGTCCAGCCGCTCTATAACCCCCCTCTCTGCCAAGTGAAATGCAGACCTCTAAAGCCTAAGTCTTGCAACAAAGCGGAATCCATAAGCTTACCAAAAAAGGGGCATCTTTTTCTTAGTGATCGGCCCCTTCTCTTCTCAGTAAAAGAAAGAATAGCATTAAAGTCGCCAATCACCATCCATAGAGTCCCGTCCGCTGGAATAGTTCTCTGCAAAGCCTCTCATAAAATTCTTCGTTTACTCTGATTTGGACTGGTGTACACAAAAGTAACTAGAAAATATTTTCTAAAAGAGGTACTAGAAATTCTAACTAACACACATTGCGAATGATTTTTGAGAATCTCCACACAAATAGATTCTTTCCAACCAATCCAAATACCACCGGAAAAGCCCACTGCCTCTATTCGATGCGAGTAATGAAAGCCAAGTTTCGCAATAATCGAATCAGCTTTTTCCCCACTGACCCTCGTTTCCATAAGGCTGATCAAATCAGGTTTATGTTCATGATTATACTCATGAAAAACCTGAATAAACTTCAAACTAGCACTACCCTGACAATTCCAAGAGAAAATAGTTAAATTCATAATTAATATATAAAAAAATGAGGACTAACCTTTCAGAGGCCAATGGAAGCTTTATCTCCCTCGTCGTTGGTAATGACCGTATCAGAAAGAGCTTCCACTTGCTCACCAATAAGCTTTGCCATGGAATTCATAGCATCATGGCATGAGACACGGGAATTTCTAGCAATTTTAAAACATCCCCCACGTCCACGAATTGTCTTATTCAATGCTCTACCACTTCGCCAACTTCTTTTTTTATTATCAGGACCATGGTCTTTTGAAGGAACGGACAAGATATTCGTGTCACTTGGTCTATTATTTGACCTTTTTGTTATGACATTATGATCTGAATTTCCATTAAAAGTAACGGCCGAATGTCTTTTGGGATCTAACAAGCTGGAATTTAAGACCACATCAGATTCAATAGGTCCTTTAAATGTAGGATTAAAATGCAGTGAGGAGCTTTTGTTTTGTAAAATCAGTGAGGGACCCGACTGTGTTCTGTGGTCTAAGTTCCTTGAACCGTTTAAATTCAGCTTGTCTGTCAAAATTTATTGAGACCTATCAGAATTGAGACCAATATTATTCTCTAAAATTAAACCCCTAATCGCTAGACCTTTCCCAGTTTTACCATGTTCAGCTTCCAAAATAACTGGCCCACTAGACTTATCCTTCAGCCCAATACGACTATTATGACCTATTATTTCCTTACCCATATTATCTTTAGCCCGCCGTCCATAAAAACCCCCAGGCCTGTTCTCTTTTAAATTCCTGTAAAAATCACCTTTTTAAAAAGCAACCTCCTTTAATCCCGAAGTTTCAGCCCTTAACTTTTCAATCCCTGATTTTCAACCCCCAAATCTGTCAATTGATTATCTTTAGAAATTAACGCCATGAATCTTGACCCATCACGATTTCCTTCTGCTAAACTTGCATGTTGATTTGGCTTTCCGACTGGAGTACGCCTAACTTTGCGCGGAACTACCATCCATGGACCGAAGGTGACAG
Source organism: Gossypium longicalyx (assembly GCA_025698465.1). NCBI lineage: Eukaryota > Viridiplantae > Streptophyta > Magnoliopsida > Malvales > Malvaceae > Gossypium > Gossypium longicalyx. Next base: position 14,138,871 of record CM047000.1, read on the forward strand.
TCACCGTCACCGGATCTGCGTCCTTGCCCGCCATCATAGGTACATTTTCCTTCTCTCGTTGTATACTCTGTTCTGCCAAAAAAGAAGAAAAAGAAGTTTTAAAATGGCCATATTTGCCACAATGAAAGCATTACGTAGGAAGAGCTTCAAATTCCACTCTTTGGATCCGGCTATTGATCGAGACTTGAGAGGAAAGTGGCTTATGCAGATCAATTGACACAGCCATTCTCGCAAATTAACCCTTTGCCCCACTGTCCGTCTTGAAATCTAACTTCGTTACTTGTCCGACTAAGCTCCCTATCTCCTCTAAAATCTTTTTTTTATACAGGAAGCCCGGCAATTCTGGGAAACGGATCCAGGCTGTAACCACATTCGGAAAAGGTTTCAGTGGATCGAAATCGATTGTCCAAGGCTGAACAGTTAGATAGTGTCCAAACACTATCCATGGACCTTGTGTCAGAGCCAGGTCATAGTCTACCCTGCAATGGAAACAAACAAGGAAATATCCATTTTCGATGTCCATCAGACGAAAAGGTTGAGAGGGTTTCTAAAGGCTAAAAATACGTGTAACGCCCTGTAACCTATATTCCGTCCCAGCAACTTGACAACTACGGTAGCCTCCATATCCCTAACCAAAAAATTCCTTAAACGCTCCGAGAAGTCAATGGCAGGAATTCATTAATGGAGGATCGAAGAATGTCACCATCTTCAATAACGAAGTTTCCATCAGAAATAACATCACCGGATTCAGAAACAGTCCTTCCCATAAGCTTCTCTTTCCAAGAAACTTCTTTAACTGGAGTCATGTCGACCACCATATTGTCCATTGAATCTTTTCCCACTTCTTTGAATCTGAACTTTTTGGTGTTGCGTTCTTCATCAGTGAACGTTCTGATATCGGTCCGGTCGTTGGATGAGACATTAGAAACAGAAGCCATTACTTTCCTTCTCATTTAGCTTTTTAAAAACACACTTTGAATCACTAGTTTAGTTAACATTTATATTTAATAATTAGGAAGTTGAAAAGTTGGAGAGAAATTTTTTTTTTAGGAGAGAGCATTTTTACTGCTAAATATCACATATCTAATAATTTTTCAATTAAATTAATTATTATTAATTATAAATTAATAATTTGTAAGTATACGAAGAGAGACTGCCAATAATGTTTTAGCTTATTAAACCTAAAGGATTAAGAGGGAATAAGAAATGCTTTATATAAAAATTATAGTTATAAATATTTATTTCATTTTAGTTATTTGTGTTCAGTATTTTTTTTTCTATCAATTCAGCTAGTAAATTATATAACAAGTTTAAAACAAATAATTATAACTTATTTGTTAATTAAATTTATTAAATCACTATATTATTTCAATAAAAATAATATTTAATCAAAAAAACTATTTTATATTATATATACACACGTATCTAGATAAAAAAAATATTTTCAATTTAATATACCTATAGCATATAAATACACATTAAATAAAAAATAATTTAAAAATTATAAATAAAAAAACTTTTGACAAAACATTTGAATTGTCGTTATTAAGTTTTAATGTTTAAATTATCCCTATTATTTTTTTTATAAAACCTAAAATACTCTTAATACTTTTTGATGTTATCTAAAATGCCCCTGTTAACTCGTAAAGGCTATTTTAAGAGCCGGTTTTATATAATATATAGAATAATGACATCTAAAAGATATTACAAATGTTTCAAATTTACACAAAGACATATAATATGGTTACAATAACAATATTACAGTAGGGTACGATATGTGATGGTGAAATTTGGATGCTAAAATTGATCATTCATTCGTATCTTTACAGGCTCGTAAACAAGTTGACTCTTGTAAATTGAGGTTGGATCTAATATTTGCAACTACATGGGCCTCTACTATGATTCTCAACCCGAAACAAGAAAATAAACAATATTGTTGCTTGTTTGATCTAAGCCCTATGGTGATTTTGCTGCCCGCAGACTTGGCTGCTATATCACATTTAGACACTTTTTTTTTTGTAAGGATGAGAAACACTTTTCCTTGTAAAAGAAATTTGTATTATCATTTCATAATTACTATAGGTAAATAATTAACATATATTTATTCTAAAAAAATTAGTTATATATTTAAATTTGATTATCAAATCTACCAATGAAGCCTTGTTATTGTTGGCAAAAATTGAGACTTGAGGTCTTAAATACCCAAGTTTGAGTCCTATTATATGCAACTGGGCATGTGTGGCTCTTCAATCTTACATTGTGTGTAGGTCATGTGTAGATTTTGTCCGGTGCTTATTGGCTATTTGCCCATTGTACATTGTATTGAGTGATTTTAGATACTATAACTGGTTAAACATACATTTGTACTTGTGAATGTACTATATTTGTATTAGTAAAACTTTCAAAAAATTTGATTATCAAACCTACATGAGGATGACAAAGAGTATGATATCTATAATTTTTGTAAAACCCAAATCTAAATTCGTAAATCTGCTACAAAATTTGAATTAATTTCTTATATGCACTAATAAGAATTTCCCAAAATAAAAATTTTAAAAAGTAAAACAGATTCAAATAATAAATATATGAGAGTTAATATCCACGGCCACTCTAAATTTGTATTATGTCCAAATCTATAAATATCAAATCAAAATATCTACAAATATCATCTATTATCATTCCGGCACTTTAGTATTTTTTGAAGGAACGAGTAGGCTGAAGCTGCTGCGTCTTTCCAGCAGCGAAAATGAAAATTTAAGTTCGACTATAAGCATGCACGTCTAACTGTGGCGGTTTGGTCTCTAAGCCTAACGCAACCCGTTGCTAGCTGTTATAGCTCTTCGTTATTCCACTATTGGAGTTAGTCTCATGCACGACCTTTCATTTCTCTTCCTCTCCGCGTACCAGCTAGGCTCAATTAGTCCAGTTCAACATATTTCAAGTTTTATTTTATTTTTCTTTTAAAAAAAGTTATAACACAAGGTTCAGTCTGAGTAAGGCACATTTGCTGGAACTTTCTTTATATAAAGCCGTCCAGAACAATGAAGAAAAGCATCCCTTTTCAACGGCATTGGCTAACAAATACCCCAGCCAACTTCTTCAATGCAATCAAAAATGCCGAGCTTAAAAGCTTTGTTGTTGGCTCTTTTCATCATTGCAGTAGTAGTTGATCAGAGTTTTGTTGAAGCAAATTTTCCCAAGAGCATGTACATAAACTGGGGTGCTCATCATTCAAGTTTTGCAGGCAATGGTGAAGACCTCCAACTTGTGTTGGATCAATCTTCAGGTAACCTTGCGATAAGCGCTTGATTAAATGACTCATTTGGCTAACGCAAAGACACAAATATTAAACTCAAAACACATTATTTAATCCTTTGACATTATAATGCTGCATATTTTTTTCAGGTTCTGCTGTTAAATCGAAAAGGTCATTCTTATTTGGAAGCATTGAAATGCTAATCAAGTTGGTACCTGGAAACTCAGCTGGAACTGTCACAGCCTACTATGTAAGTGCAACAGTGTGTAAAGCTAACATTTCTAATAAACATCACCTTTGATTGTCGTTGGCAAATCTTCATATTCAGTGGCCTTTCGTCCTGTCAACACAAGTCAAAAACAAATTTTCTGGACAAACCACATTCAACAGGATCAAAACTTGATTCTTGAAATACATGTGAAAAGCAACTTAATTGCAACATAATATCTTAAAAATTATCTGTATCAATGACCTAATGTAAATCGAATTAACCTTAACTATAGTTCTTTAAAGCACTAAATAGGAACTAGAAAGAACAGAGGAAAATTAAATAATGAAGAATATAACAGTGTAATCTTTCGTTCTGAAATATACACAGGTAACCTCTACAGGGGACAAGCATGACGAGATCGACTTCGAGTTCTTAGGTAATGTTTCTGGACAACCATATATTGTTCACACAAACATCTATACCCAAGGAAATGGAAGCAGGGAACAGCAATTCTACCTGTGGTTTGACCCGACTGCCGATTTCCACAACTACACCATACACTGGAATCCAACCGAAGTTGTGTAAGTTAGCTCCCCTTCAGTTATGCTAGAATATCATGTGTCTTTTCTCCAAATATATTCATTATAAATACAGCTCAAGCATAAAGCAAATGCAGGCTATTTTTCTTCTGTTGTCAATTTATCAGTGAATTCCAAGGCAATCAAAATGTGCAATTACAAATTTCAAGGCATTTCACTGTTCTCATGAAACTAACAAAGAATACTTGTTGTTTCAGGTGGTACATCGACAACCTGCCAATCCGTGTTTTCAGAAACTATGAGAAGGACGGCATTGCCTTTCCCAACAAGCAGGGCATGAGGGTACATGCCAGTTTATGGAATGCGGACAATTGGGCAACAAGAGGTGGGCTAGTCAAGATTGACTGGAACAGTTCACCTTTCATTGCCCGATTCCGCAGGTTCAGGGCAAGAGCTTGCAAGTGGGATGGGCCAGTGAGTATCAATCAATGTGCCACCAAATCCCCAGCTAACTGGTGGACTTCCCCTAGTTTCAGTCAGTTGAGCAGTAGCCAAATGGGTCAATTGAACTGGGTCAGACAAAACTTCATGATCTATGACTACTGCAAAGATACTAAAAGATTCAATGGACAGATTCCTCCTGAATGTCTTAAACAGCAGTTCTAGCTCATCATCAGCAATCAATCAATATGAAGAGACCCTCATCTACATTCTAAAAGGATTGAAAAGTTCTTGAATTCCATTTCTTTTCCTACTACATAAACCCAACAATAATTTTGATGCACCCAAAAATTCTGTTTGCTTTTTTCCCTACTATTTTGATTGAGTAAATTTTGTGCGGTTCATTGTGTTCTATTCCATTCATCAATAATTTTTATACAGGAAAGAAGATTGAATAAAACTATTCCCAATAGGATTATTGCACATGAAAGCAAAATTGTATCCATATACATTTTATAATTTAATTTTCAGTATTCTCATTTGCTTTAGCATCCAAATGAAAATTTGAGCTCTAGATTTTGCTTCAAAAAGGAAAGGTAAAATAAATAATGACTTCTAGTGTTCAACCAAATGCAATAACAGAATAGACCTAAAGGAAAAGCACATGCAGATCACGTGATACAAAGCGAAACACCCAAAATAATAAAACCCGTACCCAACAGAGCATGACCGATCCGGGTCTCCTCACCCAATAGGATTCCAAAAACGGCGGTGGCAGCAAACGTGGTCGCGTTGGTGACGGGGACGGCGAGCGAAATCGGAGCCTGGCCTAAGATAGCGAAAAAGGTGGCGGAGGCGGAGAGGTTGATGAAGAAAGGGATCGAATATTGCCAAAACAAAAGGAGGGTTAGCCAATTGGATAAGGAATTGAGGAGCTTTTGGTCGAATTTGCGAGGTGGGTCGCCTGAATTTGGAGTGGACTTGAGATATCGGTCCCAAAGCAGTGCGCCACGGCGCATTGCGGCGTTAGTGGCGCCCCAGATCAGGCCTACCGCCAACATTTTCTCTACGTCTCCGATCATTGTTTCTGACAGTGAAAGCAACAGAAGGAAAAAAAGAATGATAAGCCATGGATATAATTGTGCGATTTAACATATATCTACTGCACATTGATAATGTTTGTTGACCGGAGAGCGTCCAATGTTGGTAACGTGTTTAAGTGTTCAATAATCACATTTATTTATTTCAGTTTATAATGAAAAAATTTATTTTAATCATTTATGTTATTATTTTATTATAAAATAATTACTTTTTCGTTAAGATATATTATCATTCAAATGGCAGTCTAATATTATTATTTAAAATTATTTTTAACTATCACGTCAGACGTTTATTTGAGAGGTAATAGATCTTAACGATAAAATAATAATTTTATAATAAAATAATAACGTAACTAATTAAAACGTAATATTTTAAATTAAATAATTAAAATGTAACATGAAGCAAATAAAATTAATTATTTTATAGTTTATATTTTTTAATTCAAATATAAACTTTAAAAATCAACGAAATAATCGTAAAAAAAATTAATTAAAAATTCAGCATAAAAGAATGAAAAAAAAAATCAGCATAAAGGATTTCAAATGGAAAACAGTTCTGCACAAGAAATGTGTAGTGGAAAATTAATTTTCGACTCAAACCTAAACGCGATGATTTAGGTATTTTTGGTTTTACGTTTGGAAGCAAAACATTTTAATTTTCAACAGTAATTATTAATAATAACGAAAAACATTAAAATTGATAGACACATTTGTTTGTAATATTTTTTATCACACTTTGCAAAGCATTTAAAAAAAGTGTAATGGATCGGTCACTGATAGGAGCATATATATATATATATATATATGACATCCAACAGAAAATACAGAAATCCATTAATATTAAATTCGAACATATAGGGAGATTTACTAATACTCTTCTACACATCCTGGCAACAGAAACTCTAAGAAGAAAGGAAGAAATATACCTAGATAAGGTAGTCCCTGAGTATGCTGAAGAACAAATGAGACGGGAATGGGCGTGTGAACCAGATTAGAGAGGTTTTCGGTGGAGAGGAGAGAAGAAGGGGAAGTTTCAAAACAAAAGAAAATGAAAGGTTTGAGCGCAAAAGCTTCCTGATGGAGTGAAATCGTCAAAAGCAATGAACTGATGGATTGATGGGATGACAGATTTCAGAGAACCTGATTGGGCATTGGTTCGGCACAATAAATGCTATTCTAGACTGTTCTATTATAATATCTAGATTTTTGCTCTGGTCATTTGATTTCCTTAGGTCCGACTATTGAAGTTTTGTTTTCTTTTAGGGGCCTACTGAAATAGTGGGCTGGTTCTTAGCATAATTAGCTTGTATTTGGTTTTTTTGTTTGGTTTACTTTTTTAATATAAGCCCAATCTGGAATAGTTTTCAAAAAAAAAGTGTAACGGAATATTATTAGCTAATTATAAATTTTTATCACACACTTAAATAATGGTATAGATGATATTTGAAAAAGTCTGTCTTTTGACACGATTTCTCTGTTTATCTTCTGACACGATTTATTTTCTTAATTTTTCTAAAAATTTTCTTGATTTTTTTTCCTTTTAATCATATCTTTGTTTGGCTTCTCTTTTTGGTTTTTGTCTTTTGTGTGGTTTCTATGGAAGAAGAGTTAGCAAATTAGAGATTACTAAATGAAGAGGAGGAGGCGTTCCAGGAGGAAGCAGCAGTAGTGGATCGAAGTTATCAGTTCTGTTTGGTGGGGCGATGTTTAACTGATAGTGTTGTACATTTTTCTTATCTACGCAACACTATGGCTGATCTGTGGCATCCCATTGGAAGGATATGTATCTTGGATCTAGGCGAAAAACGGTATCTTTTTCAATTCTTCCATGATGTTGACGTGCAAAGGGTGCTTTCCAGTACACCTTGGTTTTTCAATAACCATTTGATTATTCTACAAAAAGTCCAAAGAGGAGAAGAACCGTCAGCTATATTGTTAAATTTTACTGAATTTTGGGTCCAAATACACGATTTGCCTCTAGGATTGATAACTAAAACAATGGCTATGCAATTTGGTGAATTTTTGGGAAAATTCTTAGAATATGATACTTCTATTCCAACTCTGGGCCTTAAAAAATTCATTCGCATTCGTGTTCGTTTAGAAGTATCTAATCTGTTGAAACAAAGAAAAAGATCCAGATTGGTAAAGCTACGACTGTTTATGCTCGCTTTCAATATGAAAAATTGAGTTTATTTTGCTTCATTTGTGGCAAGTTGGGGCATGGTGAAAGTTACTGTCTTTTTCGCCTTCAAATTAAACCATCCAAAATTATTTTTGGTTGGGATATATCATTGCGTGTAGTGGCATGACGGCATAATGCAGTGGTGAGTAGGTGGCTCCATGAAGCTAATGGATTACAGTGGAGCAATGGTAATATGGAAAGTATCAATCAGAGCAACAATTGGGAGAATGATAGTAGGGGTAATTTAAAGGGGGATTCGTGGAAACAATCTTCAAATCCCAATTTAATTCCTTTGAAATCTGGTCAACAGATTTTAACTAAAGGGCCTGATAGTTGGCGTAACCTGGGCAGTGGTGATTTGAATGGTAGTGGATCTAAAAATAGGCCCACGGATCTGATGTTGGAGGAGGAGAATGACCTATTAATTACCTTGAAATGTAAGAAACGGTAAAAGTTAGTGGAAGGTTCATTAACTCTTGTGGGGAATAATGCGGAAGCAGGTTCTTTTGATTTAACGGCTAGCTCTGGTGAATAGAACAGCCAAATGCAATGAAAATCCTAAGCTGGAATATTCGTGGTTTGGAGAGATCACGAACTGTTAAGAGGCTCAAGAACAAATTAAGAGCCATTAATCCCCGGATTTTGTTTCTTATGGAAATAAAGTTAAGTTCTAAAAGGATGGAAGCGGTTAGAATGAAATGCGAGTTTGAAAATGGGATTGATATTGGGGAGTTGGGTTCAAAAGGAGCCCTATTTTTGGGTTGGAAAGGAAATTCTTTGATTTAACTTAAGAGTTTCCCTTCTCTTCATATTGATGTTGAGGTTCACGACAATGAGTGCGATACAATTTAGCGACTAACTAGATTCTACAGGAATCTGAATGAAAGGAGCAGAAGTGAGTCTTGAGAATTACTTAGACAATTAGGTCAAGACCAAACGACCCATTGGGTTGTGTTGGGGGATTTTAATGAAATCACGAACTATTTTGAAAAAAAGAGTGGTCGGCTAAGAGCTGAACGTTAAATGAATGATTTACGAACGACGCTAAAAGATTGCGAGCTCAATAATTTAGGTTATATTGGTAAGTGGTTTACATGGGAGCGAGGAAGGTTTTTGTCAACAATCATAAGGGAGATATTGGATCGGTGAGTTACATCTTTGAATTGGGTGAATCTTTGTCCAAGCTACCAAATAGAATATTTGAGTCATTCTTTCTCAGATCATTGTCCTCTTTTACTGGATACCATAGGAAAGCGGAGTGATCTGTGTAATAAAGATAAACTTTTTTGATTTGAGGCCAAATAGTGCTCAGAGAATTCTTTTGAGGAGGAGATAAAGAGAAATTGGGCTAATATTTTAGGAAGCGTCCCAGATAAGCTTGAGAGAATGAGCCAGTAGCTCCAGAAGTGGAGTAGTTCCAGAAGTAGAGAGCAAAAGAAGAATCGTGGATTTAGAAGAAATACTAAACTATCTTTATAATCGGGAACCAACTGATGAGATCCTAGCTGAAATCACAGATGTTCAATTGGACCTTAATTTGGAGGCTGATTAGGAAGAAATTTTTTAGGAGCAACGAGCCCGCGTTAATTGGCTAAAAAATGGAGACATAAATACCAGTTATTTTCATAAAGTAGCTGTCCAACACCGGCTTCGTGGTCTAATCAAGGGGTTAGAAGGGGAGAATGGCACAATGACTACTACGACTGAGGAGATGTTAAAGCTTGCTTTAAATTTTTTTGGTAATTTATTTTTGACTTCGGATATGGGTACAGATGAGCTCTTATTTGGGTTAGTAGAGAAAAGAGTTACTACAGATATAAATGATAATTTGCTTCAGCAATTTACTGTGGAGGATATTACCTATGATGTTAAAACGATGGCTCCTTTGAAAATCCCTGGCATTGATGGCTTTCTCGTAATCTTTTTCAAAAGTACTGGCATATTATTGGACATGAAATTTCTAGTTATTGTTTATCTGTTTTGAATGGTGAATCTAAAATAGGAGAGATTAATAAAACTCGTATTGTTTTAATCCCTAAATTCGAAAACCCAAAAAACCTTTCACAATTTAAACCCATAAGTCTTTGTAACGTAGTTTACAAAATTATTGCGAAAGTCTTAGTGAATCACATAAGTGCAATTTTGGGAAACTATATTAATGAAGCTCAAGGGGTTTTCATCCCAGGAAGACATATTTCGGATAATGTGTTGATTGCTTATGAGGTCCTTCATTCTCTGAAAATAAAGAAGAAAGGAAAAAAAGAGAATTTTTCGCTAAGCTCGATATGAGTAAAGCGTACGATTATGTTGAATGGGATTTTTTGGCTTGAATGATGACTCATTTGGGTTTTCATGCTGATTGGATTCTTCTCATCATGAGATGTGTTTGTTCTATCTCCTATTCTGTGAATCTTAATGAATCAAACAGTAAGTGGTTCTCACCTTCAAGAGGTTTAAGACAAGGCGATCCACTCAGCCCTTATCTTTTTTTAATTTATGCTGAGGGTTTTTCTACACTCCTTAATGAAGCAAAATATAAAGGTCTGATAAGAGGTGCTCCTATTGGAAGGGAAAGATTTTCGATCAATCACTTGTTCTTTGCGGATGACTGCATTCTTTTTTGAGACGCTTCAAACAAGGGAGCTAGTGTGGTTTGAGATGTTATTCGGGAGTATGAGATGGTTTCGGGTCAGTGAGTGAATTTTGACAAATCACTTATCTATTTTGGGGCTAATGTAGGTACAAATGTCAAAGAAACAATAGTTAATTTACTAGGTGTTAGGGTGGCTTCAAATCCTGAGAAGTATTTAGGGTTGCCTATGATGGTTGGATGGAAAAAGACTTAGGCTTTTGCTAACTTTATTGACCAGTTTAGAAGATGAATTGAAGGTTGGAGTTCGCGATATTTATCTATGAGAGAAATGAGGTCTTTGTTAAGTCGGTTTTACAGGCTATACCAGTTTACGTTATGCAATGTTTTGCTCTACCGAAAATGTTATGTCGAAAATTGAAGGCATAATGAATAAGTTTTGGTGGTCTAATAATAAATCGGCTAAGGGCATCCATTCGAGAAACTGGGATGCTTTGTACAATTTGAAAAGTGTTGGTGGGCTGGGTTTTAAAAATCTGGTTTTATTTAGTAAGGCCTTATTAGCAAAACAAGCTTAGCGTCTTTTATCACAGCCCAATTGTCTTTTAGCCAAAGTTTTAAAAGCCCGTTATTATCTTTTTTCAGATATATTATCAGCAAAAATTGGCTCTTACCCATCATTTACCTGGAGAAGCATTTGCAGTGCTAGGGATTTGATTACAGATGGGATACTATGAAGAATTGGTAATGGTGCTAGCGTAAATATATGAAATGATCATTGGCTACCTGGAGCAGGGAACAACATATTATCAGCTCAAAAAGTTAATCCGAACTAGACGATAATGAATCAGTTGATTGAGGCTGAGACCAATATCTGGAACAAGGATCTGGTTTACAGTATTGTTGATAATGATTATACAACTCGTATTTTCTCCATTCTGATATCTGAGGCTAAATCGGAGGATATGCTGGTCTGGAAACATGAAGGCACCAGGGAATACTCAGTGAAGAGCGGGTATCGGGTCCTAGTTACAGAACATTTACAAAACTCTAACTACATCTCCCCTAATATTGAGGCTTACAAGGATTTTTACAAATCTTTTTGGCCTATGCACATCCCAGCAAAAATAAAAAATACATATATGGAGATTGTTTAATAATTTTTTGCCTCATTTCTGTAATTTGTTTCAAAGAACTTTGAGGGTTGAAGCCGACTGTCCCCTTTGCAAGGCAGCTCCAGAGGATTCTGACCATCTGTTGTGGTCTTGTGGTATATTACAGTAGGTCTGGGCTTTTTTTCAAATCAAGATTAATCTAGTTGATAGTATTTTGAGTTGCAAAACTCGTTTTGTTAACACTTTCTCTACAGCAGATGAACAAAACAAAAAACTTATTGCAATTTCTCTATAGGCTCTCTGGTATAGAAGAAATAAGTTGATTCATGAAGGAGTTAAATTTTCTTTGCAGAACTACTAGGATTCATTCAAGGATATGGTCAAGAAATAAGATTAAGCCAAGAGAATCTGGGAGGTTTTTATAGATCTCTATCCAAAGAACTATGGAATCCCTCAGATGTTGGTTTTCTTAAACTCAACTTTGACGCAACTTTTCAAAGTGATTCTAGAACTTCTACAACAGCAGTACTAGCTAGGGATTCTAAATGAGAAGTTGTAGGGGCATAAACTTATCTTTTTGAGGATGTTGTCAACGCTTTTGTGGCTGAAGTAAGGGCTTGTGAAAGGGCTATCCTCTTTGCGGTAGAAATGGGTTTCCAGCATCTGCTCTTGGAAGGGGATTCCCTGTCGGTTATCAAAAAGCTCAAGATAAAAGGGAAAGACAGATAGATTCTTAGATCGATTATACATCATATTCGTATACTGGAAAAATTTTTCGAAGATATATCTTACCTTTTTGTCCCCCAACTGGTCAATAGAGCGGCTCATATTTTAGCTTTGGAAGAAGAAGAAAACAGATCTCTAGTATCTGGGTTGATAAGGTTCCGGAATCACTAAGGACGTTGGCAGAAAAGGATTGGATGGCTTGGAACCAGAGTCACCAAAATTCTTTCTAGATTTGCTTTAAAGATGGAGTAGGTTCTTTGAATCTCCATAGTTGGACTCAAAGCTTTTGGCTTTTCTTCATTTGTGCTCATCTCAAAAATGTTTTTGCTACACAAGGTGAGGAAAGATATTCAGTTGGTATTTTGATTGTGAATCGTTTTTTGGTATTGGCTTATGGTGGTTTTCTCCTTTGCATTTTTGGTTTTGTTTTTTCCTATATGTGGTTTCATTGTTTGGCCGTTTGGTCTGCTGTTGTTTCTGTCTTTTCAATATACTTTTGTTGTGACTTTTGTTTTTCTCCACCTTGAGCCGTATGCTTCAATAAATATCAGTCTTTTATACTAAAAAAAAAAAGCAATGGAGAAATGCTCATAAGGTGAGAGTTCATTTTACTAATTAAATATTTTAGGTAATTAGTATTTTATATTAATAATTTTTTTATTTTTATAAAAAGAAAAAATATTTTATTTATATAATTTGTTTTAAATTATTATTGATTTTAAGTAATTTTCATCCATTTATAAGAAAATAAACATATTTTAAACATAATTTATAAATTAAATTAAAAATATTTTAACTCATGCGTTTCAAGCCCTAGCCTAATTTTCTTGATATTATTTTTTTTATTGTCTCTGTTTCTTTTTCTTAAGCCTATTATTTTATATTATCAACCTCAACAAATCAAATCACTATCCAATTTTTATTAATGACTTTTTCTAATTTTTATTGATGTTATAAAAATTAGATCGGTGCTCTCGATAATCAAATAAATTAAATCAAATAATTTTGATGGATGACTAAATTAATTAAATCATTAATTTTTATTCAATCAATTCAATTGGTAAATTTTTTTTTTGGTGAAATAAAGAACCTTAGAAAATTACAAAAATAGGAATTAAGTGAACTTAACACTCATATGCTTGTCCCTATTAATAAGACTACGAGTCCTATCTAGAGGAATATCAAACTCTTGCATGTTAGCTTTTTCAATCAAAGCTTGTTTAGCTAGACAATCCGTAACTTGGTTTTGTTCCCTTGAAATATATAATAGAGTCCACTAATTTTCCTGAGATAAAATATTATGAATGTGCCTAATTAGAGCAGAATTAGAATTTGTAGAAGAACTTCCAATAATGGCTTTAACTACTTCCAAGAAATCAGTATAGATAATAACTTGGTCATATCATCTTCGTTGAACAAGTCTGAGCCCATCAATAATGCCCCAAAGTTTCGCATCAAAAACTAGACATTTACCGAGAAATCTATGAAAACCAACAATTCAGTTTCCTACTTTATCACGAACAACGCCCCAACTGCAGCAAGTCCAGAATTCAAATGTACTACTCTGCCAGTGTTGAGATAAACTCGTTCCTCAGTGATGTGTGCTTCAGAAAAGTGACTGATACAAGCGGAAGGAACTACTTGAGATGAGGAGAAAAGTTGAATCGCCTAACTAAGAGATCCTTGGACGATTTCTTTTGAGCTCCAAGGTTTGCCTTGAAAAATGTATAAGTTCCAGATACGCCAACTAAGTAGACCGAAAAGACAAGCTCAACTAGATCCCCCATTGTGAATCAACCTATTAACCTGCAAATTTAGAAAGAACCAATCCCAAGAAGGAATAGAGAAAAAATTAGAGAGGTACTTACCTGGATTAACTTGGGCCCAAACATCCTTAGCAGCAGGGCAATCATGAAGAATGTGTAGAACATCCTCCGAATAATGCCCACAAATAAGACAAGAGGAATCATCCGAAAATCCCCTCCTAATTCTTTCAACATTACTCAGTAATCTTCCTTGTAAGACCATTCAAAGAAAGAAACGGACCCGTTGAGGACAAGGACACTTCTAAACAATCTTCTATTTTTTGTCTATCGGATTCTAAACTCCCTCTTTAAGAACCTTATAAACATATTTAACGGTAAAGGCTCCAGACGAAGTGTGATTCCAAGAAATTCTATCAGGGCATTTAGAATGGTGGGGAGGAGGGATACCCTTAATAGCTCGAATCACATCTTCTGGTAACCAAACTCGAAAAAGATCAAGGTTCCACGAACCATCTTCTGAAATCATCTCGTGCAGAAGACAATCAGGACTTAGGTTGATATTAGGTAAAATGTATCGAGAAAGGGGTCCGATATAGGGAGTCAAATTATCCTTCTAGCACCAAATTTTGCGGCTGTCTCTAATGGACCAATACACATTCTCTCGAAATAAAGTCCAAATTTTGGAAAGAGATTTCCAAAGAAAAGAACACATATTCCTGTCAATGCAATTTGGTATCTCGTTTTTTATTTGGTATTTCAACCTAATCACACGAACCCAAAAAGCTTCCTTGACTGACACCAATTTGAATCCCAGCTTCATTAAAAAGGAAATATTATGGTCACGAAGTTTCCTCAGTCCTAAGCATCTACACGTTTTTGGTTGACAAATGGAATCCCAACCAACCAGAGACATCTTTTTTCTCCTTTCAGAAGACCACCCAGATAAACTATTTAACCAGACTTTCAGTTTTATCTCGAATTTTCCTAGGTATCATCATGGATTGCATGAAGTAACTAGGTATAGATAAGAGGACTAATTGCACCAAGGTGACATGCCCAGCTAACGAGAGCTTTTTGGCTTCTCAGTTGTGGACCTTACCACGTATTTTCTTCACCACGAACTGAAGAGTACTACTAATAATCCTTTGGTGAAAAAGAGGAACTCTAAGATAATGGCCAAGATTGTGAACACGCTGAAAACCAAACATAGTACTAATTGTACTCACTATGATTTTATCCATTCCTCTAGAAAATAAAATGTTAGTCTTCCTCGCATTAATTTTATGCCCTGACAACGCACAAAAATCATCTAGAAGGTTTTTAAAACTCCACTATACCTTAAATCAGCTTTATTGAAGATAACTAGATCATCTGTAAAAAATAAATGCGAGATAGCAAGCCCATTCCTAGAAAGTTGAATAGGGCTCCATTTACCTTCTGAAATAGCAGACTGAATTAAATGCCCAAGCCACTCCATACAAAGCACAAAGAGGTATGGGAAAAGAGGACACCCTTGCCAGATTCCTCTAACAGGTCTGAATTTAGATAGCGGAACTCTATTCCACATAACCTGCAAAGTAGAATTAGAGATAGATGACATAATAACATTATTAAGATAATCAGGGATACCTGCCGCTTGAAGAGAAGCTTCAATGAACTCTCAACTAACTCTGTCATAAGCCTTCTCCAAGTCAGTTTTAATTGCCATCCATTTCTGTGTCTTCTGACTCTGCATGGTATGAATCACTTCTTAAGCTAAGATAATATTTTCATTAATGTTCCTTCCTGCAATAAAACCAGCTTGTTCTTGTGCAATAATTTTAGGGAAGATATGTTTAAACTGAATCACAATAACCTTCATCGTCAACTTGTAAACGACTGAACACAGGCCAATAAGCCAGAATTGACCAAAAGTATCTGGATTCTGAACTTTTGAAATGAGAACGGTCAAAGTATTATTCAAATCAAGATCAATAGAATTTCCATCAAAAACCTTCTGAACCCAGTCACAAACCACTCCACCTATAGTGTCCCATTGCTTCTGGAAGAAAAGGGCATGAAAATCATCACTTCTTAGGGCTTTCAGAGGTGCCATATCAAACATAGCCTCCTTAATCTTCCCATTCGACACCGGCCTTTCCAAAAAGTTAATATCAACTAGATCAAGCTGGGGAAAACCACTATGAGGCAAACCTCCTAGAAGTGCAAGAATTTCTCTATACAGTCTTTGAAAAAAATCACTTACCTCATCTTCAATATCCTTAGGATCATAAATCCAATTACCATCAGAATTTCCAATAGCAGTAATACGATTATTTTTCTTTCTCAGCAGAGTACATGTATGAAAAAATTTTGTACTCTGATCTCTCAATTTTAACCAATCGCATCTCGCTTTTTGCTTCCAAAGAAGTTCTTCATGTTGAAGAACACTCTCGAGTTCTTGACAAAAAGACAAATGCACTTGATCTAAATAATGAGAGCCAAAATAATCCCTTATCTTCTGGATGTTGGCAATGCTTTTGAAAAGATCTCTCTTGCGAGTGGTAATGTTGCCATAGACATGTTTATTCCAATCTTTAAGGTCAAGAGTGAGCTTTCCAAGGGTATCAGACATATTACCAGAGTAATCTCATTTTTTTTAGGAAGCCATCAAAATCTGGATGCTCTGTCCAACCAGCTAAAAATATAAAAGGCCTTACCTTAGGAAGTAAAATACTCGAATTCAGGGATAAGAGGAGGGGGAGATGATCTAACTTAATCTTTGGAAGGTGTGTAAGATGATTTAACTTAATCTTTGGAAGGTGTGTAACCATGCAATTAGGAAAATTGCGAAGCCAAGCTTCATTACCCAGGCACAGTCTAGCCTCTTAAACAAAGATCCCCTACGCCAAGTGAAAGGGAGCCCCCTAAAACCTAAGTCATGAAGTTCAACAGAAACAACAAAGTCACCAAAATGTGGACATCTCTTGCCCCTAGAAAGTCCCCCGGATTTTTTAGAAGATGAGAGAATTGCGTTGAAGTCCTCAATGGCAATCCAAGGGCTCTGACCAAGAGGAATGGATTTCCTCAACTCACTCCAAAAAAAAATGAAACTTTTGTCTATTTGGGCTTCCATAGACATAAGCGATGAAAATATGATGCGACGAGGATAAATACCAAACCTGAGACAAAATGAATTGCGGATGGCTATGGATCACTTCAAGACGAACAACATCCCTCCATCCAAGCCAAATACCCCCTAAAAATCCAATTGCTTTTACGCGATGTGAATACTGGAAAACCAACTTAGCAATAATGCTGTCAGCCTTGGTTCCACTGACTCTTAGTTCAAGCAAACTAATAATATCTGGTTTATACTCCATATTATATTCCCAAAAATTTCTAAAGAATTTAACATTTGTACAGCCCTGACAATTCCACGAAAAGATAATGATATTTATTAAAAAAATTTCAAAAAGTTAGGGTAACATACCTAGCTTTCAAGGTTGATATTGCCATCTGTCTTAGATCCTGTACCATCAGCCTCAACATTCGAGTTCTCGCTAATAATTTGGGGAGATAAAAGTTCTGCCATTATCACCATAGACTCAGTTAAAGGAACACGTGTGTTTCTAGAAGATTTAAAATGATTCCCTCGACTTCGTAGGGCGATAAAGGTTCTCCTCGTTCTTCGACTACCCCTGTCTTTAGCCCCACTTCTTCGGTCTTTGGAACCATTTAGTTTCAAACCAGAGTCCAAATCCAGGAATTCCATAGATCTCAGAACCGAATTATCCTGTTAAGTTGAATAAATATTTTTATTAAAACTAACAGCAGAGTGCTTACTTGGATCAAGGGTATTATCTGAAATGGAAATAATAAAACCCTCGGATTCATTAAAAACAGGGTTGTAATGAGCTTTTATTTTTTCCAAAGCTTTAGCTTCATTATTTTCCTAAGCTTTAGAATTCAAATTACCTTGACTAGATGCGTATTCCAAAGGATTATTAATTTTTAAAGTAGTCGCCTTTTTCGTACCTGTATAAATAGCAAAATCCAAATTAGAATTGGATAAATTTCCAAAAAAAACCCCCCATTATTTTCCACTACTCCAATCAGCCCCATAGGCTTTTTCCCTAAGCTCTTATCCAAATAAACTTTGGATTTTTGGCCCAATTTCTCCTTTCCATTTTTGCCTGAATTTTCCTTTAAGATGGGCCCCTTAGAAAAGTCCAAATCCTTCAAATTTCCTTGATCTGGCTCAACAACCAAATTTTCAACATTAATAAAATCCCTATAAATCTAACTCCTTAACTTGTCAGCCTCCTTAACACCCAAATCGGTCCCTAAAAATCCTCTAGTCGACTGCCCCGATTCCACGCCCATATCCTTCTCCTCTAAAAGCACCGAAAATCTAGAGCCAGGATTGAGTTTATCATGTTTCACTAGAATCTCCGTCATGGATTCATGCTTCATTCGCATTGAAGACTTCCTTTCCATCAACATCCACGGCCTAAAATCCAGCCCCTTTCCTTTGCTGCCTGAAGTAGATTTTTCCCAGTCTAATTCCCTGCCGGAAGAGATCCCATCACTACCGTTAGCTTATCACTGGATTTATTCGCCGTGTTAGCCAAACCCGTAGTATTTTGGTTCGACACCACCGAGGTACACATCTCTTTTACATGGCCGTACTTTCCACACACAAAGCACACGGTTGGAAGGGCCTCTTATTTGACTCATTGAATAACTTCATCAACAAAAACTTGAGAAATCAATGACCTATCCAGATTAATATAGACGGTTAATCTGGCAAATCTACCCCTGATCTGATTATCGGTCTGAACGTCCAGTTTAACCACCTTTCCAATAAGACCCCTGATGGCTTCAATGATCTTCAGTTTATAGAGATATCCCGGGAGATCCGACAAACGAATCCATGCCAGCACCACACTTGGGTAAAGTTGCGAGGGATTGAAATGTTTAGTCCATGGTTGTACGGTTAGATACTGGCCATAGACTATCCATGGTCCCTGTGATAGTACTTTGTTATAATCATCTGGATCCTGAAATTTCACCAAAAAATAGCCATTAGCAATATCCATTAACCGAATAGAATTTACAGGTTTCCAAAGGAAAAGAATGCGATTATATAGAGCGTTGTAGCCAATGTTACGCCTTAGAAGTTTGACGACGACTGTCAATTCCATTTCTTTGAAAAGGATATCCTTGAGACGATCCGAAAATTCAATAGCAGGAATCCCATCAATGATGGATGTATTAACGTCTCCTTCAAGTAACTCGAAATCGTTATCATTCCCTGCAGAAGGCACGGCACTAACTGAATTAGAGACTACATCGTGTCTCCCCAGTAATTTATTTTTCCACGACATAGCCGGTTGTTGTTCGGGATCCACAACCATAGAAGAATCTTCATCAACAACAGTCTTTTTAAACCTCACTTTTTTGGTGTTACGATCACCGTCAGGGTGAGAGTCATCCTCCCTATTGTTGCCAGAAATCTGCGAAGTTGACAGCATATTTTATTTCTTCAATTGGTAAAATATTAATTTCAAAATCATGAGACAATATTTTATGCATTTATTATGATATCATTTCAGCCTTTTTATATTAATGATTCAAAATTATTTGAGGTCAGTTTTTTCGAAAACTGGTTCTAGATTATAAAATTGGTGCTTCAAGTTATCTATGATATAGAAAACATGTTAGAGAGTATCAGAATTGGTTTTTTGAAGTACTCTTTAATGTTTAAGTCGGTAAAATTTAAAGAAAAAAAAGTTAAAATGAGTGTAAAATTTGAGAGTCATCATACTTGGTGAATGTTGCAGTGTTAGATATTTATAAGTTTTTTAACGTCTGCCCGGAGCTGCCCAAGTTTATACTCAGATCTAATTGCTCTTCTCAATTGTTGAGTTTACTTTTCCTTGTATTTCCAGGGTCGTTAGATCTTTTCTCAACGGCTTGAGTTGATAGAAGCTCAAGAAAGTTCGTTGTATTTGGCAAAAATTAGTGTATTTGGGCTACAAATAAACATAAAATTGGGCCAAAAAAATAAAAAATAATATAATAACCCAAAACATTATATAAAACCCTTTTAGGTGGTTTTTAATTGATTTAACTACTTATTTCCTTTTTTTTAATGCTTACGAGCGATTCAATGAAAATCTAATTTAATGGTAATTGTTGTTGTGTTGGACAAACCGATTTCAATTGGTATGTAGTGTTGTATAATTGGTACAAATAATTTCTATATTTTATAATATGTATTTAAAATTTTATCTATATATTTTAATATGATTCGTACTAAATCAAAGCATACAAGTAGTAAATTTCACTTGAAAAAAAAATAAGAAAAATGAATAATTGAAAAGGATAGAAATATAAAATAAAAAAAATATAAATTTTTGTTTCTATTTTTTTTGATAAAGTTGAAAAAATAAAAAGTATAACATTTAAAAAATACATAATTTTTAAGTTAGTTTACATCTCTATTTTTTTCTTATCAAATACGTTCAAAATTTATTTTCTTTACAATTTTTTTATTATTTTATGTCATTTACTTTTTTACCCAAACAAATACACTTTTAAATTTCAAGAGCTAAATGGGCTTAAATCTAAAAATATATTAAAAAAGGCCCAATCATCACCCAAAACACAAAACACCATAAACCCTAACAACCCTAGTAAAGGCTCCGACGTTTACTTCTAATGCAATACATTTTTTTTTTTTTTTATCTCTAGCGTGTCTATTCTCACTTTCAACCTTTTTTTTTTTAATGCTATCAGTAGATAAACGCCTTGTGTATCCAAATGGGCCCTACGTCACGGCTATCGTCGAACGTAGACGGGGAGCAAAATTCAGGTTATTATTTTCTGCATCTGACATGATTGAAAGTCAAGCCTCTCAAAGAGGCCATCTAAAACGTGAAACTCAGAAAGAGACATCGGATTCGCCATGGCATTGAGAGAGCATCAACGAAGCAAGAGTCAAGGTCAGAACATCACCCTCTAGACATCGACCATGACAGCCACCCGGGCAGAGCCTGATGCAATGGCACTAATGACAATTAAAGCTTGGGACTAGTGGGAGGCTGGAAAAATGCTGACTTCTAACCATGAACGAGCGGGGCTTCACTATGCAAGAGGGATACATAAAAAGAAACGAAAAGGAAGGCAAAAAAAATCGAGTCATCCGAGGCAGAGCTTCATTGGCCGTCAAAGATGATGAATAGGAGAGGCCGAGACAACCCATGGAGAAATAGGACATTAACTTCCGCCGGCGACCAAAGGCAAGTCATGAGACAAAAAGCCGAAACCAACGGTTCAAGTAAGAGCCATGGCTCGCAGCAAAAGGACTGAAATGTCATTGGCCAGGAAGCCCGACGGCCCATTCCTTGTCAACAAAACCAAAGCAAAGGAAAAAAGAAGCGGGAAGAAGGGAGAGAGAAGGTGAAAGTTAAGCAAAAGAGGTCGACGGTTGACCCTAAGACTGCCGCTTGGCACCGGCGACATAAGGCCTCCTTTAGGAATGTAAAACGAGAGAGAAAAGTGTAAGGACCTGAAGAGAGTAAAAAAAGAGAATCCTTAAAGCTCAAGATGATTTTAGATTCATAGGAAGACTAGAATAATACTATATTGATAGTTTAAGAAGTTATTTAGAATATTTAAAATTTAATAGAAAATAGAACAAGTCCATCATACCTTAAACTCTGTTTTCCTTTAAACAACCATGTTTTTTTCATAAAAATTGAAACTGTGAAAATTCAAAGGATACTTTAGAGGAAAGCTGGTGGTGTACGGTACCGGCTGTGTCGTTACTCGTTTGTATTGATGTTGATGGTCTCCAAGATTTAGCCGTCAACATTATTTTTATTCCCTAACTAGGCCCAAAAAAATTGGTAGCAGACCCATTAATTTACCGTAATACCCTTACAAAGCCGACCAAATCCTAATCATATCCGCCTACAATCACAAAACCCTAAATTACCTACCTACCCCCTTATTTTTTTTGTTGGTTTGTTTTAAAATCCCATCACTCTAGTCAACAGGTCAACGTGCTTCCTTCCCACCTATCCTAAATCCCCAAATTACCCTTTTAAAATATTTGTAAAATTTCTGTTTATCCGTTCTTCATCGTTCTCAAAATCCACGCAGTTCCTTTCTGTTGTTTGTTGTGAGGTTGCTCCTGTTTGTGGTTTCGGTTTTTCACAAGAGAAACATAAAAGAAAAAAGAAACCATAAAAAAGTCTTTCTCAAAATCCTTCTAAGCTCTTGTTCTGGCTTTAATGATCTGAATATCGTTGATCGGACTCGTCGTCGATCTAATTGAAGCATGGAACGAATAATCGGTGGCAAATTCAAGCTCGGCCGTAAGATCGGCAGTGGATCCTTCGGTGAAATTTATCTCGGTTCGTCTTATCCTCTATTTTTACTCCTTTTTTTCATAATTTTTATGTATACGTTAAAAAGTGATTTTTTTATGATTTTGATTTCGTTTCGGCAGCTACGCATATCGATACTTTTGAGATCGTCGCTGTTAAGATCGTAAGTGTCTTTTTATTTGTTTTAGGTTCATGGATATTGATCTGATTGACGTTTATGCTTCTTAGTGTAGATATGTGAGATAGAATTGAAAATCGCCTGTTTTAAATTTTTTAAAATTATAATATTAATTTCAATTTGGCTCTTACAGGAGAACAGTAGAACAAAGCATCCGCAGCTGCTGTACGAAGCCAAATTGTACAATATTCTTCAAGGAGGAAGTAAATGCCTTACTACAACTTCAATGAATTCATTTATTTAATTTATGAAATTTTAAACAACTGTGAAATACTGAGTTGCTTTGTTTCTAATTTACGTATAGGTGGAATTCCAAGCATAAAATGGTCAGGTGTTGATGGGGAAGAAAATGTACTTGTTCTCGATTTGCTTGGACCGAGTCTGGAAGATCTTTTTGTGTACTGTGGCAGGAAGTTTTCGCTGAAAACTGTCTTAATGTTGGCTGATCAAATGGTGAACTAAAATCCGTGACATTTTGTTTTTTATTTTATCTTTTTTGGATTGATTATATAAATTGTTACTTTCGTTGAATGTTTTTAGATTACAAGAATTGAGTATGTTCACTCAAAGGGATTTCTCCATAGAGATATAAAGCCTGATAACTTCCTCATGGGACTTGGTCGCAAAGCAAATCAAGTTTATATAATTGATTTTGGGCTTGCTAAAAGATACCGAGACTCCATAACTAATCGCCACATTCCTTATAGGTAGTTTTCTCGTTTAGTTTGTTATTTCTTACCTTTTTGATTCTTTGGATTGCTAGATGCATTCTGTGCTAGTTATGTAATATGTCAATAATGAATTGCTGTTACTGACATAAAAGAATTTTTCTTCCCACAGAGAAAACAAGAATTTAACTGGAACTGCACGTTATGCAAGCTGCAACACGCATCTTGGAATAGGTAATTTTTCTCGGTCATTTATAAGATGAACAAAGCATTTTTTTCATTTACTTAGATATTGACTTGTAATATTTCTGTTGTAGAGCAAAGCCGGCGGGATGATTTGGAGTCACTTGGATACGTACTTTTATATTTTCTTAGAGGAAGGTAGGTGACCTATTTTCAGTGATTTTATGAATTGGTTTATTTTCTGTATATTAAATCTACCAAAATGTTTCATGATATAGCCTTCCATGGCAAGGTTTGAAAGCTGCAACAAAGAAGCAGAAATATGATAAAATATGTGAGAAGAAGGTGTCCACTCCTATTGAGGTGTGTTTGCATTTATATATCTTTTAGTTCTATATTGTGGTTCAAGTATTATTTGATTAACATGGCTTCTGTTTCCTCTAACTCCTGTTGATCAAGGTTCTATGTAAGTCTCATCCCGTGGAGTTTGCATCATACTTTCATTATTGTCATTCCTTGACATTTGATCAACGACCTGATTATGGATTCTTGAAGCGTCTGTTCCGTGATTTATTTGCTCGTGAAGGTACTGTTGTATGCATTCCACCATTTATTTCTGTAAAAGCAGTCTGATTTTCTTAGCATATACGTTGACATTTCCTTGCTTGAATTTTTCAAATGCTTCTGTTGCTTGTTGGTCATTACTTTTCTGCAGTTGACATGTGCTATACTCTTATGTCTTCTATGTTCAGCAAGGGCTCATTGTTTCAAAGCATAAGGCTTAACCAATGAAAAGGCCTATGATAATTGGCTTGTTGGACAAGTATCAGGATGTTGACTTTGTAATGATGACGACATGACATAGATGAAAAATTTTGTACAGGATTTGCTGCAAAGTAATTTTCAGTTCTTTTTTGTGGTAGGTTATGAGTTTGACTACATATTTGACTGGACGATCATCAAGTACCAGCAGGCCCAGAAAAGTAGATCTCAGCATCAGTTGTCTGTTAGTATCTTGCTCCTTTTCCTTAAAACTTGTAACAAAAATTATTTGTCTTTGCATTTAGAATGTACTTGTATCATTCATAAGAAATACTGGTTCTTTCTGATAAGATTATATTTCCCCTACAGCCAATTCCTGGAGGTAGCAGCAGTCGCCCATTACCAGTTGATGTGGATAATCATCAAGGTTAGCTCCTGCTGATGTGCTTTGTGCTCAAATGACTGAATGGTGTTTTGAGGACTTTATCTGTTGGACAAAAGAATCCTAGAAGACCTGTAATAAGTTAAGCAGGACATCCTAAGTCCTAATTTGAGGAGTATGGTGTCTTTAGTAACTAAATTCATACACCATGGTCGGAAGAACTTTAATCTTGGGGTCACTTTCTTTTTTCTTGTCTGTTTGGTCTGTGTGTTTTCTTTCCTGAAAAGAAAAATTTTAAATGATATGGTCTATTTTCCTTTCTGAAAATTATATTGAAAAACTAGTTTCTAAAATTTCTTTACATATTTTACATCTTGAACATTACAATTTAACGGTAAAATTTACCAATTTTTTTTTCTTTCTTCTTGTACTGTGGTTACTACAGCAATTTTGTTATAAAAACCCATATAATCCTTTCTCAGAATGCTTGCCCTTTAAACATGTACTTTATCATTAAAGGGAAAGCCGCTAGTCAATGGCTCTAGTCTAATGCCTAATGTACCATTTTGATTGTTTTGCTTTCTGGGACTGAGACTGAATTTATATATCCATAAGATTACTTTGGTTAAAAGGAGGATTTAAAGAGCAAAATGGCAGTGACTGAGACTGCATTTCCTTGTCTGATACAGGTTTCTAGATTTTTAATATCCCATCTCTGATGGTTTCACCTTTATTTTGCTGTGTGTGGGGCAGAGGCTTATGGTAGAGATAAGATGCCCAGTTGCCTTTAATATTGGGAGACTAGGATGTTTACTTGTATGCTGTTGATGCACATATCTGTAAATATGTGAAATTTATAGATAATATGAATAATTTATATAGAAATCTTTATGGTGGCCATTTGGTTGTATCATACAGAAAAGGTGATAGGGCTGAGATGCAAAACCATCATGATCGCTATCTTTAGCAAGATCTCTAATTCTGCTATTCATAATTTTTGTTTTGTTTGGAAATAACATTAAGCTGTTATTGTTTAAATGCCAGGAGGCTTCAATGCTACTTATTCTACTGACATCATTAGATCAAACAATGCTCCAGGTCAAGGTGTTCGCATGCAATTTAAACCAGCAACAGGAAAGAACTTGATTTCTGATACTACTATTGATAAAAATGTAAGTGTAGCCTTTCAAAATAAGAAGGAAAATTTATGTTAACTACTCTTCTTCATCAAACTCTTACTTGTGTAGATATTTATGGATACAATTCTCTATCCTTGATTTGTGTTAATTAGGAAATATTTTCCTTGCTTTTAATTTTGGATTGCATTGTAGCATTTATGCATTATTTAATTTTTTATGTTTATTGGCAGATTTTTGACCCTCACACACCCTCATCTTCATTTGCACCCGCTGGCACCTCAAAAAGAAATGGTCAGAAATCAACAGTGCCCCCTGACGCTGCTAACTCTGGCCATGGACAGGGAAACAAAATCAGATCTTCTAGTAGTTTGTTTTCATCATTGCAGCGCATTTCTTCTGCCAAATGATGAAAATGGTAATTTATCAGCTCATAGATCAGTCTCTATTAAGTTGGACCTCTATCCAAATGCTATTAATGGTGGCATCCTGGTATCATGACTAAATATGCAAAAATATGTTTTAGCTATGATTTTGGTCAAGGATTTCTGGAATATCTGTAAGATACTTTGAATCCTGGTGATTTCATGTTGTGCTTTCTTGTGATACATCTAATGTGCATTTCTGGAGGCCTGCAAAATTTGCTGCTAAATGAAGATTTATATTTTGCTCGCTCAGAATGTTGGTTCCCTGTAGTATAAACATCGGTTATTATGAAATACCAATACTTGAAGCTTGTTTGGTTCCCGTGCTGTACATAGATGTCATCAATGACCTCAGCAGCCTTTGTATCTATGGTGGGGAAGGACCAATAATGAAAAGGAAAATAGAGAAAATTTATAAGATTTGATCTATTTGTATCTAAAGTATCTACTCCAAATATTGAAAATTAAAAGCGAAAGTCTTTATTTTGTATCTGAAGTACTGACTCCCTCTAAGGACTCATTGAGGCAATGGAATTTATGGCCTCTTTTTTTCCTCTGAAGCCTTTGCTATTTCCACTTCGTTTATGTGCATAACTTCAACCTCGTGTTTAACTTGATAAGACCAGAATGCTCTCTAGGCCATTGTGTAAGAATGATGATAAATTAGCTGTTCTGTGCCGTCAAATGTACAGTATGAAAGTTTTGCTAGCATATTGTTGATTTTGTTTGAATGTTAAGACTGATTTTAAATAATCCTCAACTGTCAGTTTCATATGTTCTAATTGGCTGTATGCATTTCCGCCTACAGTGCTGTGGTGAGGGAAGATTAGGGAAATGACAATTCAGGGTGCATTTGAAGACCGTACAACGTATATTTATCTACATGTTAACTAAGGCCAGATCTAGTAAAGGCTGCTTAATGCTGAAGGCTGAACACTGAACACACTAGTTATGGTAATATCTTGCCCTAGTCCTTGATCCTGCAACTATCTACAGTGTATGTGATGTAAAGTTGAGTTGTACGTTGGGTTTCAACTTGATCTTGTGAATTGGTTAAGTATGCCTCGGATAGGCTGTGGAATCTTGACAGGCAGTACGCCAACAATATATAACTACCAAGCTTGTCATGTTATGTAAATCCTCATAGATGCTGTTCAGGATAGTCAGAGAAGGTAGAAAGTAGACTACAATTTACTTTTTCTGTGGCCATTCGGAGTTCGGTGTACTGAAGATATATGCAGCTAAATTGGACTTTGTGAGCAGTTTTCTATGTGGTGTTTGAAGTTTGAACCAGGTCGGGGATAAAATATTTCCATTTCGCCAATTGTTGAATTTAAGAATTCATTTTTGGTTTATTGACACAAATAATAGTCAGGTGTTGAGAATTTGTGCATCCGAACCTGGATGACACTAGCATTGCTTCAAGCTCCTTCAGGTGTGTACAGCTACTGAAGCAAACCACTTTGTGATAAATATGCTATATCTCAGAAACTGGTGCGATTCATGCCTGTAGTGGGGTTCGGGAAATCTAAAGTTGGATGATCACAAACATTTTGTTTGTTTCCATGATTTAGTAGGTCTTAAAATGTTGGGAAATTAGGCACTGCAGGCCGAACTTTGTAATAATATAAAAAAAAGAAAGAAATGATCAAGTATCGTGTGTAAATAGTATTGATAGGGTTTTTTAAGTTATGATACCCATTTATGAAATTTTTTATTGTAATTTATTCACCCTTTTTAAGGTTTTTTTTTTTTTTTTAAATGTAGCTATATAATATTATATGAGTTGTTCTGAAATCAGGTTATGATAATCGGATCAAAACACCTGGTTCCAATAATAAACCGGGTTTAATTTTACGATAAGGCTTAAAAGAAAGTCAATGTAATTGATTAGTATTTTATATTATAAATGTATTTAATGTCAATAATGTACATATATAAAATATTTTTCACAATATGTGCTAGTATCTATAGAAATGCGATATATGTTGACTTTTAAGATACTGTCTGATTACCTTGATTTCGTAGAATGGCCTCAACCTGTGTCAAAAAGCATTCGGTTATCGAACGCAAAGGAAAAGCTTCTGCTGCCTTTGTTTAAAACACATTGCAATGTAAAGAAGAAATATCGACATGCAACACAAAATGCAAGTCTTTGACATCTTAGTTTTGGGCAATGCTTTTTTTGTGGGACTGAAAAAACAAAAGAAGAGAAATCAACCTTAAACACATACGATAAGCAGGTATGTTTGCTGTGCCATTCTTCTCTCCTACGTAGATAGTGAATTTGATTGAAACAAAAAAAACAAAAAAAGGAAAATATAATTAAAATTGAAACTGACATCTCGATGTTTCTTCACTTCCACGAAGCTATGCAATTGTCACTGTAGAAGACTCATCTACAAAACGGGATTGGCGGAGTTCTTCCACAAATCCTTGCAGCTCGGATTTGGATTTCCGTGTCAAAAGGATCATATCAGAATGTCTCTAAACCTCACTCCAATTCCTTGAGGAAATCAATATTATCAACAAAAACCTTCAAAATTAAACAGCAAAATAAGTTGACTATTTAAAAAAAACAAGTTGATTCATAACCCTAAGAAGAAACAATTTAAGAAGAAAAGAGTTGATACGGCTACGTGTTGGGAGCAACGAAAAATGAATGTGCAAACATTCTTGGCATATTTTCTTTCATTAGACATTGGTGATGCTGTTGAATAATAAACAATTCAAGGGAAAAATTTTCAGCTCTCAAACAACAAGCATCAATGCATAAATTAAACGCTTCAAAATGCATACCGTCTTCCAACCATCAGGATCTAAGCATGCTGTGATCTTGGTGTTAATTCCAGGTAATGGTCCAGGTTCACGCATGATTTTTCCACCAAAAAGTTTAATTCCCTCTGCAGTTTTGTAAACATCATCTGTGCCAATTGCAATCTGTAGAGACGGAATAATATGTCACTAACTCGTGCCGTATGTAGGAAATAAAGACTTGAAAAAAAAAATAAAAAGTAAAATCATAGGACGTGCTGCATGCAGTTACATTTTGCAAGCAAATAGAAAAAACCTTTTCAACATTTAAGTGAAAAGAAAATAGAAATATTTCTACCTGAGCATAGCCATTTCCTTTATCATATTCTGTGACCCCATAGTTGTATGTCAACTCAAGCACAGCATTTTTATCTTCAGGCCCATAACCCATCATGGCTATTGTATACTAAATGGAAAATTCATAAACATATGTCAGTGTTATATCTGACATACAAATTACTAAAAGGTTTACATGAATAAGCTTATCCTCGCAGCCCTTTACCCCACCCCCAAGTCCTGCATTTTTTTTTTCTTTTAGAGGATAGCTATTTACCTTGTACTCTGGATTATCTCGTGTGCGAAGAAGCTCCATGCCGAAGGCCTGCAACAAAAGGATATAGAGACTAAGACCAACACCAAAACCTACAAACATAGTAACCCCCAAAGAAAATGCCATGTTCAGGTAAAAGACAGTAAATAGCGTCACATGCCATTCCCAATGTTCTGTACAGAAACTTTCACCTTCTCATAAAAAGTTATGGAACGATCAAGATCACCGACACGGAGCATTACTTGGCACAAAGGTTCAGGAGTAGGCCCCCTTTCAATCAGTTCAAACTTGTAACCATCAGGGTCCTCAATAAATGCAATTACAGTGGAACCACCTTTCACTGGACCAGGTTCTCTGGTTACTTTTCCACCCTTAGCCTTTATAAGCTCCACAGCCTTGGCAACCTAATAAATGGATAATATAAACATTCAGCTTTGAAAACAGAACTCAGCAGTTCCAAGATACAACACAGTCTGTCATCTTATAAAAAATGGAAAAAGTAATACAATTTTGGAAGCCAAATTTCGAACTTACGTCCTCAACAGCAATACCAAAATGACCAAATGCGGTTCCAATATCATACTTGTCAACTCCATAATCTGGTAACACCAGTCGAGGAAAATGAATATCCAAACCTGAGCTAATATGTACTGTCTACTCTAATACTCATGTATGGGGAAGCAATTTTTTCATAAATAGTAAATTGGTTAGAAAATTTCAGACACATCAAAATTTAGAAGAAGCAAAAGGGTAGTATGATAGGTTACTGTAAGTTAGTTCAATAACAAAGTGAGAATCTTCTGGCCCGTATCCAAGAAAAGCATTGGTGTATCTCTCCTCTGGTATGTCTCGTTTCCTCAACAGTTTCATTCCCAAGCACTCGGTGTAGAATCTGAAAACATGATACACTCGAGTTTGGTCCAAAGATTCCAACCACAAGATCGTATACAACGAAAAAAAATAAATCTAGTGAGCAATCTGCTAACGAGACTAATGAAGGATATATAACAACAATATATTTTGAGAAGACATACTTGATGGTCCTGTCTAAATCCCCGACTCGATAAACGACATGGAGCATTCTTCTTTTGTCCTTTTTAACCCACTCTAGAGCAGTTTCCTGGGCAGTAGCCGTGCTTGCGTGTACCACATTTCCGACCGGAGGCATCCCTACCCTGGTTCCCGCAGTTTTCAAAAGCTTTGAAGCTTTCAAACCAAAGAAATGTGTCTGAGGAACAGCTGCATAAAATTTCGACATATATTTATATCAAATCCATCCATCAGAAGTCATTTCTCTCATTCTATAAAATTCAACATAATCTCCACATAATGATGCTTTTTGTTTTACAAATTAATTATCGTTTTCTACCCAAATAGGTACTATAATTGCATTGTAAGCAGATGCCACCAAATTCCTTAAAAAATCTAATATTTAAATCTTAAAAGAATCTAAAATGAACTCCAGAAGAAGTTCAGCTAGAAATCCCAATTCGATCTAATTCTTCATTCGGTAATTAAATTCCCAATTAGTGTAAATATGCAAATTCTAAGACATACAATACAAGGAGATGAATTTGATTTTACACAAAGGGGGGTGGGGAAGAGAGGCTTACTGCTGGTAAGATGAGAGAAATGGAGGTGAGGAGGAAGGCGAAGGGGTGAAAGGGAAAGGCCAAAGCGGGAAGTGGAAACACCACCGGAGAACCTAAACGACGAGAGGGAAGGTCGTATTGAGGACGCCATGGGAATTATCCTCACCATCCTCGTGAATTGCTCTCTATCCCTCTCTCTCTATATATATGTGTAAGGAAGCAGCAGCGTGTATGGTGTGTGATGTTGCCAGCAGCCGTCTGTGACGGTAACCGTAGAATCTCTCTTTCACTCCTTTTTCCGTCTTTCTGGGTGTTTTTTTTCCAGGTCAGTGCAGTGAAAGAAAGAGAGAGAGTGAGGTGAGTCCGTGAATTTGCGATCCTATAACAGATTTTTTTTTTTTTTTTTTTATCTCCGTTAAAATTAAATAAAACAAAACACTAAATTAAATTAGGGTAAACTACACCAATTGTCCCTAAATTTTTATTAAAATTACATTTTGGTCATGTAACTTTCAAAAATTACATAATTGTCATTAAAATGATCAAAATATTAAATTTTAGGCACTCATTTATTAACTTAACATGTTAATTTGAAGGGTTAATAACAAATTTAGCCCCTTAAATATAATTAAAATATCAATTTGATATTTTAAAAAATTTTCTTAATAATAATTCCAAAAAATCTTTAAAAAATTTAAAAATATATTAATTCTTTAAAATACAAACAACCGGGCATATTTATAACGAGTTAAACAAGATTAACATTAAATTCTTTAGAAAATGAAGAACACTGTTCATAAAAAATTGGATATAAAATTCTTCTGCAAACAATATAGAGGAAAAAAAAATGAAGTCGGAAGTTATAATCCCATTGCCTGGGCTTTCATCAAATCAAAGAAGCTTTGCAAGTTTTGGAATGAGAAGAGTTAATGGTTTAATTTTTTTTAAACATTTCATGGAGAGGATATAATCCGCTTTGGTTCAACCAGATTTGATTTTAAGCTTCGATTTGTTGTGGTTATATTGGAGGTACTCCTTTATAAAGCCTTTAGCTCGGGCTTTCTGATAGAAATTAAAATGGTACAGAGCTTTTGCGATTACTGAGTTAATTAGATCAGATGTTTTTTTTATTTTTTTTTTCATGGGTTTCTCTTCCTATGAAGATGAGATTAATTTGGGTACTTTTTAGTTTTATTTATTTATTTATTGTACTTCCAATTTTTAAAAAAACTTTTTTGCGATCAAATTAATATATATTTTTTTTAAAAAAATCTATTTTTAATTTTTTTTGAATTACTATTAAGGCTAATTTAAAAAGTATATTTTAATTATAGTTGAAAGGTCTTTAAATTACCATGCTATATCATCATCTTAACGGAAGTTAACAAATAAATGACCAAAATGTAATAATTCGATAACTTTAGTGAAAATAAATTTTTAAACACCAAAAATAATATTTGGGTGTTGACCAGTTTCCTATAAAATATAATAAAATATTAAAAGAGTAAATATTTAAAAAAAAAATACTTGACAACTTTTTAAAATTAGTTGTGGAATAAAAAAATCCATTACCACATTACCAAATCAAATTGAATAAGGTTGAAAATGCTTAAATTAATTTCTAAAAATAAAATTTTAAATCAAAATAAACTTAAATTAAAAATTTGTAAAAGATATATTTAAAATAAAACTCCAACATAAAATTCAAATTTTGAAATAAAATGAAATTTAGGGTAACTTAGGTGGGTCGTCACCCAATTTTTGGAGAGGTTCTAAATTTAAAAAAAAAAATTAATTTCATCACTAATATTTTTATAATTTAAAATTTTAGTCATTCACCATTAAATACTTGATAGAAAGTTGAAGTGGGCTATTTTTATTGGTCTAATAATAAATTTAGACATCTAATGTTTACATATTTTATCAATTTAATTCTAAATTTAGAAGTTTAATAAATTTAGCCTTCAATATTTATAAAATTTGTCATTTAATTCTACTTCTAAAAAATTTAATAAATTTAGCCTTATATATTTACAAAAAAAAAAAATTTAGTACTTTAAACTTTTAGAATTAAATTAAATTAACAAATTTTGCTTGGTTTTAGAATCTGGAAAAAATCGAAGTTAAAGATGATGAA
This sequence comes from Gossypium longicalyx, assembly GCA_025698465.1. Lineage (NCBI taxonomy): Eukaryota > Viridiplantae > Streptophyta > Magnoliopsida > Malvales > Malvaceae > Gossypium > Gossypium longicalyx. Next base: position 14,172,002 of record CM047000.1, read on the forward strand.
ATTCTTCTTCATTCAGTGTTAGAGAACATAAGGAGGTAAAAAAATCGAGACAACATTAAAACTACAAGAAGAAAATTGTGGGTTGATTGGATCGAGATCAGAGCATGTGGTTTTGCCTAGCATATATCCCCAGAATACAGTCGCATCATCTGAGCATGCATTGGCCAAGGAAACAATTGGGCAATCACAAAATGGTGCAGCAACAACAAATTCTAGTAGTTTGTTAACTAGGACTGCGCTAGTAAGCATTGGAACTCAGGCACGAGTAGGCAAAGAGCACAAATTGCTTGAAAACATGTAAGGCAATAGGTTAGAAAAGACAATGGTGATGCTATAGATTAAAGCCGATTTTTGTCCAAGACTTTAGTGCTATAGATTAAAGCCAGTTTTTGTCCAAGACTTTATAAAAGACTTGCATTTCTTAATGTTTGTGTGAAGTAACAATTTCAAACATGAGAAGAAGAAAGAAAGTTAAGAAATTAGACAATGCAAACAAGAGTTATTAAGTCCAAGGTTGTACTTTTTAGAAATTAGACATTATATTTTCTTAAAACTTCTGGAATCAAAAATAAATTTACAAATTTTATAAATATTCAGGGCTAAATTTATTGAATCTTTTAAAGTTAGAACTAAATAACAAATTTTGTAAATACTGAAGGCTAATTTTGTTGAATTGTAGATTTAAAATCAAATTGATAAAATATGTAAACATTAGAGGACTAAATTCATTATTAAGTCAATAGAAAAAGGCCGACGCCAGCTTTCCATTAAGTATTTAACAATGGGTGACTAGAATTTTAAATTTTGAAAATGTTGGTGACAAAATTGAAAGTTTTTGAAGTTTGGAGATGAAAATGGAAGGTACCCAAAAATAGGGTGACCACCTAGCTATTATACCCTAAAATTGATTAAAATGAAGAAAAGAAAAAGAATATGGTTCCAAAATGCCATGTGGAGGGGTTTATTAGCCTCTTCCAATCAAACATGGTGTTGCAAGAAAAAAAAGAATCAAACAAGAGAAAGGAGCATCACAACCCCCATCTCTTATTCTTCCCTATCTCATCATTATATCCCACTTCTAAATAAAACTCTCCTAATATTATTTCATTCATTTGAATGTTAGACTTTACTTAAAAAAATAAAGAATTTTTTTCTTTTCGGTTTCTAACGCAAAGAATGTTTAGCATCCTTCTTTATGTAACAAAACATGTAATCAACAAGTTTAGTACTTGCTACTAACCTTGGATGCCAAGCTTACTTTCCTACTTTAATATATATATATATATAGTATGAGTTTCTGTTTTAAAAGCAAGAAACAATGTGTAATTAAAGATATTTATCTATTTTTATATTCTAGTTTTTATAGTATTTGAAGTTATTTTTTTTGTAAATATGATAATATTGTAATTTAATGGATCCATCTTTCAGGGCTTTTTTGAATTGCTAATTAACCAAGAAAAATGGCCAGGGAAATGGGGGGAAATCATGAAGAGTGCTCAGCCCATAATTTCATATGGCTAGCCCTTTCACAAGCTTCAACCTGACGGATGGATAAAATAAGCTCTCCCTAACATGACTACATACATTTCTTAGTGGACCAGACAAACAAAAGCTTGGAATGAATTCTATTATTTCGGTCCAAAACTCCAATCAAAATCCATAACTTTTTCTTTCAATTAGGGGTGTTCAAATTTTGTTAAAATCAAATTAATCGATTGAATCGATCTAATTCGGTTAATCGGTCGGTGGCTGAACTTAGTGCGGTTAGAGGTCGGTTAATGGTTTTTTGAAATTTCGATTATCAGTTAATTCAATTCGAAATCAGGTAATTAACCGAATTAACCAAACTTAATAATTAATATTATGTGTTAATTTCAAGACTTATGTAGTGTTTTTAATTATGTAGTGTTTCAAGAGATAAATTTTTTATTAATTCGATTAACTTTCAAGACAAAAACATATATTTCAGTTAATTTCAATGTATTTTTTTATATGTTTTATGCTTGTTTTAAACAAAAGACAAAAACATATAAATTTCAGTTAACTAACTGAATTAACCGAAATATTTCGGTTCGATTAACTTTTTTTTAAAAAATTAGTTCGGTTAACAATTAAAGGATTATAAGTTCGGTTAATACTAGTTCGATTCGGTTATTAACTGAACCGACCATTTGAACACCCCTACTTCTAATTTTTAAATTAAAACATGACAAAAAGTTAAAATATTATATAATGTTTAATTCAAATATGCAATGTTAGAAATCTTAAATATAATTGGAGAGAGATTTGGAAAAAAAAATCAATCCAGTGTTTTGTAACAAAGCTTAGATTAACTATTTCCAAACTCTTGGCATTTGAACCTCTCCATTGTACAATTTGATCATAGTGCTCTTGTTTTCGACTCTCATTGGGAGGCCTTTGTTGGTGTTTGACCATATTGTTTGGAAGCAATATGACTTTATCATCTTGAACGCAAACCTTTACTTCAAAAAGTTTGGGAGACTGAATGTTTAAGTACACTAGCCTTTGTTGTCTGTTCAAAGATTAAGCAATGTAAGCAGGCCTTGCTACAATGGAACTAGCACCCTTTTGGAAACCTAGAAACGAGCTTCAAATATTGCTTGGAAAAGTTTAAAATGCTATTTTAGATCGTGGGACGATTTTGAAGGAAAAAGAATTGAGACTAGCTTGATCTAATAGAGCAAGAACACATACTAGACAAAAGGTTTACATCCATTGGCATGTTCAAGGAGAAAGAAATACAAAGTATTTTCATGCCTTGGCAAATAAAAGAAGAATCAACAACAAAATTTTGCAACTTCAAGGAGTTGATGATTCTATTATCAAAGGCAATCTATCCGTCAGAAAAGCTTTTGTTGATCCTTTTGTCTCTGTTTATGCAACCTCTTTCAAGCCTTCAGCAATAATGTAATACTCCACATTTGACTCAATCACCAAATCCAATTGTGAGATGGCACATCCGTTGCCATATCAACTCAAACTATTATCAACCATTTCATTCAGTAAAAAATTGGATTTAACATTAAAACATTTTTATAAAATCTTAGAAATTAGATAAATTTAATTTTAGGTCTTTAAAATCATGTTAAAATCACTTGAAAATTGGTTTCTTAGTGTTAGGATGTGTCCAAGGCCGAATACAACCCTTAGAAAATCAAAAGGGTTCAAAATAGCATAATGACCTATTTTAAAAATTGTGGTATTGGTACAAGTCCCCAGTTGTACCAATACAAGTCCTATGTACTATAACTTTTTTATAACACCCCATACTCGATCTGATCGTTAGGTCCAAGCTATAGAATGTCACATCTTTTACCAGAGCAACTACGATTTCATTTGCAATTCAACAATTAATACATGCTATTAAGCTCATTATATATTTACAACATGTTATAAAATTGAATATGGGCTTTAAATGAGCTTACGAAAGCTTTTTCGGTAACCTGAGACCTGTTGACGACCAAAATGTAAAACTTTCAAAATTATCGAATTGGTGTCGTGACCATGAAAAGATCATGTCACAACTTCCAGGGAAGTAGATTGGCATCACAACTTCAATAGACAGTGTCATGACTTTGAAAACAGAAGGTTGATGCCATGACTTCAACAAGGGATGTTGTGATGTTGAGGGCTAATGTTGTGACATTGAAGGCAATTCTTTACAAAAACTTACATCATTTGATTCACCCTGTAACACCCCTAACCCGTATCCGTTGCCAGAACAAGGTTTCGGAGCATTACTACCATTTGCAGATTACTTAAAAAAAATTTAAATGCTTACCGATTCAATGCATCATGTAAATAAATATATTACCATTCAATCAACAGATTAGTACTTGTATAAGCATCAAACAATAATATTGTTAGTGTACTTGCACATATCTCATATAAATTCAACATTGATATAACTATTTTCTCGACATATCGTACTTGAGTTCAATAATAGTCTCAACTTACATAATTTTCTTGTATCAACATATCAAAGATAATCATATATGTACATGTCATGAAACATATCATGCTCTTACCGTTTCTTCATAAGCATATATGATTCATTTCATTATATTAATATTTCATACTCCATCATTTCCATATATTTTATGTATATTTATTCCGATAATAGCTTATATCAAACCTAACATAATTTATATTCCACGTACTCACACTTATTTCGTTTATCTATCTTCATAATTATTTCATACAACTATTTTGTACATATATATTTCCATATGACTAGTTCTTGTAAACATTACACACGACCATTTCATATAACCATTCGTCATCTGATACATATTACCTGAATATCAATTGTTCAACAGATGTCATAGCATCTCCCATCCACGGTCTTATTTATCTTTGACATGATGCCATAGTATCTTTCAACTATGGTCTTACTCATTTTCTGTCATGTTGCCATGATATCTTTCAACCATGGTCTTGTTCATTTCATATCACGTTGCCATGGTATCTTTCAACCATGGTCTTACACATTTCATATCAGGTTGCCATGGTATCTTTCAACCATGGTCTTACACATTTCATATCAGGTTGCCATGGTATCTTTCAACCATGGTCTTATACATTTCATATCAGGTTGCCATGGTATCTTTCAACCATGGTCTTACACATTTCATATCAAAGTTGCCATGATATCTTTCAACCATGGTCTTACACATTTCATATCAAAGTTGCCATGGTATCTTTCAACCATGGTCTTACACATTTCATATCGAGAGCACACACTCGCGAACCTCATCCTTATAAAGTGGGATTACCGGTCCAGGCTAAATCCTGTAATATAAACTCATATAAGTATTGTCGGGATTACGGTCCGGGCTAATCCTCGCAGCGACAATTACTCTAATGAGCTTGGATCCGAATTACAGTCCAAAGCTAAATTGGACCACGATTCGGATTACCGTCTCAGGCTAAATCCATTTTACACATATTCTTCGGGAGGGCTATATCGAGGATAGGATCACCCGTCCAGGGCTAGATCCTTTTACCGTCAATTCCTTTCGAGAGATCCATCGAATTTTTCCTTTTCATTCAACCGAGATTTATTTTCAATTTATTTTGAGTATTATCAATATTTCATCAAATATCATGAATTGAATATTCAAATCATATTTTCATCACATAACCACATATTTCAAGTATTTAAAATACAATTCAAGTTACACAAACTTACCTCATTGCTTGTTTGTGTTTATAATTTCATTAATCCGATATCTTTTTCTTTTCACGATCGAGTCTCATATTTGAGTCGTTCGGATCTTTATAAATAAATTTGATCATCATTTTCATTCATTTCATATACTAATGCATTTAATTAATGCTTTAGGCAAAATTTACCATTTTGCCCCTGAACTCTTAATTAATGACGATTTCATCCTTAGGTCGGAAAATAAAATTCTTGCAATTTAATCCTTATTTCCAGCTATTATTCTTATATATATTGATAACAGTCCATGAATTCTATAAAATATCAGAATTTTCTATAATTTCAACACTTTTCAATTTATTCTTTCAACACTTTTCAATTTAATCCCTAAAATATGTTTTCCCCGATCTTGAACTAAATTAATAATTTCATTCAATTTTTAATTTAAATAATAAAATAATCCATTTCATGCAATTTGATCATTTTTTACATTTTTACAAAATTGCCCATAAAATTTTACTTTTATTCAATTTAGTCCTTGAGCCTAGAATATGCAAATTAGCCATGCTAGATGAATATTCATACATATTTTTCCTCCTCCTCCTCTCCATTCCACATCCTTAATGTAGATAATACACTTGTAAGTAACATTATCCATAATTTTTATTATTTACTTTTATGAATATTCAAGCTGTCTATCTGCATCATGGTCACTAAATTATTTATATCTGGAGCTATAGAACTCAAAATTAAGATCCGATAATTTTCTCTGAAACTAGACTCATATATCTTCTTACCATAAAATTTTTAGAATTTTTAGTTTATCCAATAAGTACAGTTTATTCTTTAAATTTACCCCTGTTCTGCTGTCTAACAGTTCTGACCCTTCTTCACTAAAAATTAATTATCTCATTGTACAGAATTCAAATGATGTTCCCGTTTGTTTATATTGAAAATAGACTCATTCAGGATTCTAAAAATATAAATTTAAACCCCTAATTATTTTTATCAAAATTTTTATGATTTTACAAAGTCAGAACAGGGGAACCCGAAATCATTCTGACCTTGTCTCACAAAATTCATCATATCTCATGATTTACAATTCCATTGCTTACATAATTTCTTCTATAAGAAACTAGACTTAATAAGCTTTAATTTCATATTTTATTCATCCTATAATTAGATTTCTACAATTTTTGGTGATTTTTCAAAGTTAAACTACTGCTGCTGTCCAAAACTGTTTTAGTACAAAATATTAATTACCATGTTATAACACCCTTATTTTCTTTTTCTACACCATTTCTCATCACTTTCTCTTATTTTCTCTTCACTAACATATCATGAACATAGGACCTTATGTAAGAAAACTCTACTATAACATTATTTCCATGCTTTGTCAATAATAACAAACTTAAAAACATATTGAAATCTTGATATACTTACCTTGTTCTATTGATACTAATCTTTAACTTGATTTTCTCTCTCCTCCAGCTTCTATTTCTTGAATCCAACTTGATATTCTAACTCCCCATGGTCTCCTTAACATTTTTCTCTCTTGGTAGTTATAGAAATTCATTTGATTTTTGGGTGAAAATAGTAGAATTTTGGTAAAAGGACCAAATTGTAAAGAAAGCAAAACTTTCTTTCTTCCTCTCTTTCTCTCACGTTAGTGCATGAGAAAATATGGATGAGAATTTCTCATCTTTCTTTCTTTATATACTAATAAAATAATAATAAAATAATAATAAAATATCTTATTAAAATATTAATAAAATAATATTTATCTAATTAAATAATTATAAAATATCAAAATATCTCTAGCATCATTATTACTTTCTAGATTTCTCTCTCTTCCAATTGACCATTTTGCCCTTCATTATCTTTTAAAATTCCATCCTTAAGTCATCATTTAATTTGGTAAAATTGCAATTTAGTCCCTCATAATTTCTTCATCTATTCAATTTGGTCCTAATTCATCCATTTTCCTTAGTTTCTAGATTATTCCACTCTTAAAATATTTACACTATTGGTCCTTCAAATTTTTCATATTTACACTTTAACCCCTCAAATTTTGAGTATTTACTCTTGTGCAACAAAACTTTTCTCACTTTTACAATTTAGTCCTTTCTTGAATTAATATATCATAATATACTTCTCAATATTGACATATCTCAAAATTTCCTTTTTTTTTTTCTTTTTTTTTCACTTTATTTTTTTATTTTACTATATCAAGGATAATATCTTACTGTAAATATTTTCAGGGTATTACACACCCTACCAATATATTAACACATTTGGTTTTTAAACCTGAAATTACAATTCTACTCAACATATATGCATTTATATAACTTAAACATATCAACCATTGTGCTACTTACATATATATATATCATATACAACTCATGTACCATAAATCAAACTAATCATTATATCTAAAATACCAAATCGACAATTTACTACTTAAAAATGACTCAATCCTAGGTACATGCCACATATTGAAACAATAAAGAACTGTACGAACATTATTGAGTCGAGAGTTGCAGTTTGGATACTGGATCAATCCTCGAGTCTTCAATATCGACTACTACCTGTACATAGAATAAACAAACCATATGTTGAGTGATAAAGCTCAATGGTACTTTCGTCATTCAAGTCAATAACATTAACATTAATGTGAACTAATACAATTCAGTACATGATTTAGTCACAACTATTTCAATTTATATGTCCATGATTCATATGCTAATTTCATATACTATATTAATTGGTAAATCCACAAACATTTCATGCCATACTTTCTAACAACAAAATATAATCATTTTCATTACAATTCATGACAATTCAATTCATCATTCATGTATATAAGTAGATGCCAACTTGATACTGAATCTTATTTTACTAACTCATTCTCTCTTGAGTTTATTGACTCATACATATTTAAATCGGCCCCTAGGGCTCGTTTTTAATCGATTCATATGATCTTTCACATGCTATCACGTATCACATTTCATAAGTATACATAATGTACCATTTTTATCATCATTTTATAGCACACATCATTTAGAAAATTCAAGTTTTGTAACCTCTATTGACCAGACACTGACTCAAGATGGATACATGAATCTATTTTACCCTGTCACCCTGGGTTGCCCAGCAATGATGAGTATTAGAATTTGTAACAACCCAATTTCGAGTCTGATCAGAACAGGTGGTTTCGGGACCCTTAACCGAGTAAAAAAAATATTTTTATTATTTTAATAATGTTTACAGTGTGGTAGTATTACTGTGTGAAAGTTTCGTAAAGAAATTTTACCGATTAAATAGTTAATTCGGTAAAAAAGGATTAAATCGCGTAAAATGAAAACTATGTGTGCCATTAGTAAAATGACTTATTTGATAATGGCTTTATAAATGGGAGTCCTTGCATGGTAATTATACCATTGCATATTTGAGTGGACGGTAGTGGAACTTGAATTTCATAATTTATTTGGTTATTAAACATGGGTATTTTGGTAAATTATGGAATAATGCTTAATAAAATAAAGCCATATGATATTTTTATTATGTTTTCATCATCTTCAACCAAATAATTAAACAAAGAAAGGGTTTTTGAAGCTTTAACATTCAGCCATGGCTTTCTAAGGGATTAAGGTACGATTTTTGATCCGTTTTTAATGATTTTTATGTTTTTAAGCTCGTTGCAGCTCGGTTTAACTGACCCGTACCTCAATTTCTGAAATTGGTTGTGTTTTTGAAATGTGCCATTGATGAGTGCATGTTTGTTTTAATATTTCTTGTTAAATTATTGATGGTTGTTTATAGATATACAAGTTTTATAAAGAGATTTTTTGATGAAATTGAGTATTTGGGATTAAATTGAAAAAGATAGAATTTTTGTGGTTAGAAATGTGAATAAAATGAAATTATGGGTTGTTTAAATACTATAGAAAATTCGGCTAAATACATGTATACTGGAGTTTTGTGTATTTTTGCATAATTATGCATTAAGGACTAAATTGTTAAAATATGAAAATATAAGGGCTATTTTGCAAAATAGCCAAAATACTTGTATATGTATTTAATTGATTATGTTAGTGAATAATTGAGTTAAATTTGGTTAAATTAGATCAAGCCAAACGAATTCAAGATTTTGATCGAGGAAAAATCGGAAAGTAGACGAATAGTCGATGGATACACGAGGTAAGTTCGTATGGTTAAAAAAAATCAAATTATTAGCTACTGAAATTGTTTTTAATTGATGTTAATTGTTTACAAAATGAATAAATTACTAAAATTTATCGGCTCTATGAATATGTTGCAGTCACTGAATTATATGATTAAATTGATAAAAAAAATTATATGGTATAAGAAATGATGGATAATCAGCCAAATTGTAAGTATGTAATGGTAGATATGTTAAATGGCTTTGTACTTGATTATATTAATATTACATGATGATGGAATGCCATAATATATATTCGGTCTTGTGTTTGAAAGTAATGAAGTACTTTGTGGTTGAGTAAATGTATATTGGAGTTAATTAAGCTTTAATATATAATAAATTAAATGCCTTGTATGTGGTAAGTTACTAAGGAAATATTTGTTGTTGATTAAATTAAATACTATATATACATATATGTGCCAAATTGAAATGTATATATAAAAAAAAATTGAGGTTGCCGAATGCAAATAAAGTTGATAAATTTGAATTGATGAATAGTGAGTAATTGAATTTCGGCACAGAGGGTGCGAGTATAAAAGGTTATAGATGTAAAAATTGCACTAAGTGTGCGGTTCTGATTATTGAGCACTAAGTGTGCAAGCTTAAGTATCTAGCACTAAGTGTGAGAATTCGATATATAATGTTGAATAACTATTGGCACTAAGTGTGCGACTTTTCGAGTAATTGGGAATGATTGAAAGTATTTTTGCCTTGAATTTCTTAAGAAGTATTTATGATTTATAAATTTGAATTTGAGCAGGTGAGTATCAAGCCTATAGGGTTAATATTATTGATCGTAAAGCTGTGTGATTGATAATGATAAAGAAGGTTGCATGATAGATGTACAAATTGGATGAGTAAAATGATATGATTATATATGTCTATATACGATACCATTTAGCAAGTCTATAAGAAATTTAAATGTTCTTGTTTGAATAAAACAATTTGTTTAAAATGTTAATTTTGGATATATGGCTAAATGAATTATAGCCGAATGTAGTAAGGATAGAATGGGAATGTTTGAGTTGTTTGGATTAAGTTTTGATATTGAGAAATTGAATGGAAAATGTATGATAATCGAATTATCTTATGAATGAAAGTGTGCTTGAGTTGATTGTGAATAAATGATATTCGGGTTTCTAGCCTAGCAGGCTATGTGCAGGAGAATTTGATCGGGCTTCGTGCCTAGCAGGCTTATTACCGGTGAATAAATATCAGACCTTGGGTCTAGCAGGCCTTGTGCCGGTGAATGATTCAGGCTAAAAGCCTAGCAGGCCTTGAGCCGGTGAGTTTTATCAGGCTTATTCCTAGCAGGTTTATACCGGTGTATTACTTTAGGCTCGATGCTTACAAAGTTGGGTGCCAATGTGGTACGAAATGTGTAAGATGAGTTGGATGGTCAGGTATAACCTAATTTATTTGTTATTCAAAATTAGGTAAGTAAGTAAAACGATTATTTGTTACAAATTATGAATTATTGATGTTACTGATGAGTTAATATTTATACGGGTATAATTCTACTATCGGTTATATAAAGGTGTTCTGAGTTATACGTAATGAAATAAATCGACCCAATGCTATGTGAATTCTATGATATTGATATTGTATTGGTGATATGTGATATAAATGGCTTAGTCACATATATGGCATTTAGTATGCAAGATACAGGGTTTTCGATGTTGGTCTCAAGGGTTCAACTGTAAATATGATGTGCGAGAATAGAAATGATGATACAAATCGAAGCAGTATACATGGTACACTTGACAAGCAAGTGACATTGATAAATTTATATGACACGTGAGTAGATGTGATAAATTACACATGAATTACATGACTGTTAAGGAAATAAATATTGAATTAGATGAGGCTAGTTTAAAAGCAATCTTATTGCTTAAAATGACAAGCTTAATGTTAAATCTTTTATACAGTACTGATAATTATGCGAGCTTACTAAGCTTATTAGCTTACTCTGTCTATTCTCTGTATTTTACAGTGATTCAAATGCTCACTCAGGTTGGAAGTCATCGAAGATTTCATCACACTATCCAAGAGGCAATTGGTATTCCTGAACTCTTTGAAATTGGGTAATATGGCATGTATAGGCTAGTTAATAAGTTGCTTATATGGTCACTTGTTTATATGAATGTGAGATGAATTTTGAGTATTATGATCAAGCTATGTGATATGGCTTGATATGAGAAAAGCTGGTTTGATACGAAAGCATTATATGATGTGTGCATTTAGTGTTAAAACTTATAATTGGTATTTTGGTTTGAATGATATGTAATTATGGATGAGTTGATAAGAATGTTGAAATGTGATTAATTTGCAAGTGGTATTTAGATGCTTATATATATGTGACTACATGGAATGGTCACTTTAGTATAAGCTTATATAATTGTTTTAAGCATGATATGTTGGATTAGTGTTGAATGATGTTGACGATTGATAAGTTAAAGTCTTACTATTCCGGTTTGAGTTACAAATCCGGTAATGCCCCTTACGTGACGCGCGGCGATTCACGGGATAGGGGTGTTACAATATGGATATGTTTGAAAAGTTTTTAAATTGAACGAAATTTTATGGCTCGGTTTTGTATGAATGTAAGTGTTTAAGTCCGGTAATGCCTCGTACCTTATCCCAGCGTCAGATACGGGTAAGGGATGTTACATTTTGTGGTATCGGAGCTATGGTTTAGTCGGTTCTAGGACTACCGTAGTATATTCTAGTCTAGCTATAATGCCATATTTAACCTGTGATAGTGTGATGTCTTCTGATTCTGACGAGAATAGTTTTAATTAGACTGATGTGACTTCCAACCAAGCTAATTCTGATAGTACTAATTATGATACGTGAACACTGAGTAAAGTGTATGTGTGATGAGTTGAAACTCATAAAGGTATGAATGATAGTTTATAACATTATGTTATTGATAAATGTTATGTTATGCGCGAATATATGTGAAAGTCAAATTATGAGGCTTTACAACCTTCACCTCCTTACCGGTACAGAGTTATAATGAAATTCATCAGATTTGGATTGAATAAGTTCCCAAGTACGGAATCAAAGAGCTCAAGGATTAAATTATTTATAACATAGTCAGATATGTTAATGGATTAACAAATAAAGACTGTCTTGGAAAAGATGATAGATTTCTCAAAGATCATTCGGATTATGCAATGCTACTATTAAAGAAGAAATTTTACTTCAGTTGACTAAATTATACAGGTATGTTAATTAAAGAATGCATTGCTAGAATCTTTTCTGAATTGATTATAAATAATGGATGAGATAATCTGAGAATAGTGATGACAAGACTAGATAGTGAAGTAATAATTGAATTGTACTGATAGGTGAGTGCAGCGATTATAGTTAAAGTATATTGCGCTGATTTCTTTCGGGTATTTTACATGCTCATTTATCTTCAGAGGTATGTAAAACTGTATATCTTCAGATGAAATTCTTATCATATGAAAATGTTATCTAAATATACTGATATATGAAAGCTTTGTTGGGCTATTCGAGTTATGATTGGCATTATTCTATTTTCTCCGGTATTCTATTACCTTGTGCTGATAGAAGTTAACTGTAAAATCTATATGATGTTGGTATTCTATTTTTCTTGGTTATTGTTCTGTTGAATATACATGAAAATCATATTGCTTCTGTTACCATTAAATCCAGTGCATATGAGTGATGCTTTAATTCTGGATTTCCTTTAGCACATCATTGGGATATTTATCATTTGATATAGGTGTTTTTTCCAAAAAGTTCAATATATTACTATATTCAGGATTACAGTACCTCGGATTTCTTATGATTCTATGTGGTTACATATGAAACATATTTATAGAATGGATATAGTTATATTCACTCTGGTTATACAAATTCCAGATCTATAGAGATGGTAATTTTGCATTGGTTGTTATTGGAATTATATTGATTTCCCCTTTTTATTTTGAGCTGCATTATTGACAGGAGAAATTGATTCATTTGATTATTTTGGTTGAGTTATTCGTTTGAAGGGTACTTAAATTTTGTGTACTTGAGTTATCCGTAGATTTGAAAAATAAATCTTGTACGCTTATAGGTAAATTGACGGGTAGTTTGAATGAAGAGTTCATATTCTAGAAGATATGAAACAGAGTTTAAAATGCAGAAATCAGAGAGATTTTACAGCGATTGAGATATAAAGCTCACAGTAGTAGTTAGCCTGATTTTCCAAGAAACATAAGATGTTTAATAATCTGAAACAGTTATATCGATTGACAGGTATGAAACAAGATATTTTTGACTCTATGGTTTGAAGTTTAAAGTATCATCAAGATACACTGATTGATATGTGTCTTGGATTGTTATAGTGCGAGATGATATCAGTGAAAAATGAGTTTAATGTCGATGGGTTCTGTATTGGGATTGTTCTTACCATCAAAAGCAGAAAGATGTTATCTAAGTTCTTGTCGAATGTTTAAAAAGTCTGCACATTCATTTCTATACGTACAGATTTCTCTTTTAATAGACTTGTTGGGTGGTATATTTTAGAGATTTTCAGATTATACGGTGTGTCAGTCTCTATTATCTTGAGAACCCGAGATTTATATTGCGATATGGTAGAAGGTTACAGTAAATTTTGAATATAAGATTGAATCCTAATATGGCATTTCATTCTCAAACTGATGGTCAGATGATTCAAATTCTTAGAAATTATGTTTTGTTTTTGTGTTTTAAAATTTGAAGGTAACTAAGAAAAGCACTTGCTGTTGGTGGAGTTTCTGTAATGGTTATCAGATTATACAGATGGCATTATATGAAGTATTGTATAGTTGCAATTACCAAACACCGTTATACTGGACAGAATTGAGTGAGAAAAAGATACACAAGGTTGAATTGATCAGAGAAACCGAAGAAAAAGTGAAAGTGATTCACAACAGTTTAAAAGCAGCTTCTAATAGACAGAAATCATACGCGAATTTGAAACGTAAAGAAGTAGAATTTCAGGTCGGAAACCGTGTATCCTTGAAAGTATCACCCTGGAAGAAATTCTTCGTTTTGGTCGTAAAGGAAAGTTAAGTCCGCGATTCATTAGGCCATATGAAATTGTTAAAAGAATAAGGCCAGTTGCATATCAACTCTCATTACCATCTGAACTTGAAAAGATACATAATGTTTTTCATGTTTCGATGCTACGTCGTTATCGATCTGATCCATCACATGTGATATCTCCTATTGATGTGGAAATACAATCGGATTTATTATACAATGAAGAACTGATCAGAATTATAGCTCGAGAGATTAAAGAGTTAAGAAATAAGCGTATAGCACTTGTGAAAGTTCTTCGGTGTAAACACAATATAGAGGAAGCTACATGGGAACCCGAGGAAGCTATGCAAAATCAATATTCTAACCTGTTTACCAGTATGATTTTCGAGGACGAAAATCTCTAAAGGGGGGAAGAGTTGTAACAGCCCAATTTCGAGTCTGATCGGAACAGGTGGTTTCGGGACCCCTTAACCGAGTAAAAAAAATATTTTTATTATTTTAATCATGTTTACAGTGTGGTAGTATTACTATGTGAAAGTTTCGTAAAGAAATTTTACTAATTAAATAGTTAATTCGGTAAAAATGATTAAATCACGTAAAATGAAAACTATGTGTGCCATTAGTAAAATGACTTATTTGATAATGGCTTTATAAATGGGAGTCCTTGCATGGTAATTATACCATTGCATATTTGAGTGGACCGTAGTGGACCTTGAATTTCATAATTTATTTGGTTATTAAACATGGGTGTTTTGGTAAATTATGGAATAATGCTTAATAAAATAAAGCCATATGATATTTTTATTATGTTTTCATCATCTTCAACCGAATAATTAAACAAAGAAAGGGTTTTGGAAGCTTTAACATTCAGCCATGGCTTTCTAAGGGATTAAGGTACGGTTTTTTATCCGTTTTTAATGATTTCTATGTTTTTGAGCTCGTTGCAGCTCGGTTTAACTGACCCGTACCTCAATTTTTGAAATTGGTTGTGTTTCTGAAATGTGCCATTGATGAGTGCATGTTTGTTTTAATATTTCTTGTTAAATTATTGATGGTTGTTTATAGATATACAAGTTTTATAAAGAGATTTTTGATGAAATTGAGTATTTGGGATTAAATTAAAAAAGATAGAATTTTTGTGGTTAAAAATGTGAATAAAATGAAATTATGGGTTGTTTAAATACTATAGAAAATTCGGCTAAATACATGTATATTGGGGTTTTGTGTATTTTTGCATAATTATGCATTAAGGACTAAATTGTTAAAGTATGAAAATATAAGGGCTATTTTGCAAAATGGCCAAAATACTTGTATATGTATTTAATTGATTATGTTAGTGAATAATTGAGTTAAATTTGGTTAAATTAGATCAAGCCAAACGAATTCAAGATTTTGATTGAGGAAAAATCGGAAAGTAGACGAATAGTCGACGAATACACGAGGTAAGTTTGTATGGTTAAAAAAATCGAATTATTAGCTACTGAAATTGTTTTTAATTGATGTTAATTGTTTACAGAATGAATAAATTACTAAAATTTATCGGCTCTATGAATATGTTGCAGTCACTGAATTATATGATTAAATTGATAAAAAAAAATTATATGATATAAGAAATGATGGATAATCAGCCAAATTGTAAGTATGTAATGGTAGATATGTTAAATGGATTTGTACTTGATTATATTAATATTACATGATGATGGAATGCCATAATATATATTCGATCTTGTGTTTGAAAGTAATGAAGTACTTTGTGGTTGAGTAAATGTATATTGGAGTTAATTGAGCTTTAATATATGATAACTTAAATGCCTTATATGTGGTAAGTTACTAAGGAAATATTTATTGTTGATTAAATTAAATACTATATATACATATATGTGCCAAATTGAAATGTATATATAAAAAAGAAATCGAGGTTGCCAAATGCAAATAAAGTTGATAAATTTGAATTGATGAATAGTGAGTAATTGAATTTCGGCATAGAGGGTGCGAGTATAAAAGGTTATAGATGTAAAAATTGCACTAAGTGTGCGGGTCTGATTATTGAGCACTAAGTGTGCAAGCTTAAGTATCTGGCACTAAGTGTGCGACTTTTCGAGTAATTGGGAATGATTGAAAGTATTTTTGCCTTGAATTTCTTGAGAAGTATTTATGATTTATAAATTTGAATTTGAGCAGGTGAGTATCAAACCTATAGGGTAAATATTATTGATCGTAAAGCTGTGTGATTGATAATGGTAAAGAAGGTTGCATGATAGATGTACAAATTGGATGAGTAAAATGATATGATTACATATATCTATATACGATACCATGTAGTAAGTCTATAAGAAATTTAAATGTTCTTGTTTGAATAAAACAATTTGTTTAAAATGTTAATTTTGGATATATGGCTAAATGAATTATAGCCGAATGTAGTAAGGATAGAATGGGAATGTTTGAGTTGTTTGGATTAAGTTTTGATATTGAGAAATTGAATGGAAAATGTATGATAATCGAATTATCTTATGAATGAAAGTGTGCTTGAGTTGATTGTGAATAAATGATATTCGGGTTTCTAGCCTAGCAGGCCATGTGTCGGAGAATTTGATCAAGCTTCATGCCTGGCAGGCTTATTGCCGGTGAATAAATATCAGACCTTGGGTCTAGCAGGACTTGTACCGGTGAATGATTCAGGCTAAAAGCCTAGCAGGCCTTGAGCCGGTGAGTTTTATCAAGCTTATTCCTAGCAGGTTTATACCGGTGTATTACTTTAGGCTCGATGCTTACAAAGTTGGGTGCCAATGTGGTACGGAATGTGTAAGACGAGTTGGATGGTCAGGTATGACCTAATTTATTTGTTATTCAAAATTAGGTAAGTAAGTAAAACGATTGTTTGTTACAAATTATGAATTATTGATGTTACTGATGAGTTAATATTTATACGGGTATAATTCTACTATCGGTTATATAAAGGTGTTACAGGTTATACGTAATGAAATAAATCGACCCAATGCTATGTGAATTCTATGATATTGATATTGTATTGGTGATATGTGATATAAATGGTTTAGTCACATATATGGCATTTAGTATGCAAGATAGAGGGTTTTCGATGTTGGTCTCAAGGGTTCAACTGTAAATATGATGCTGCGAGAATAGAAATGATGATACAAATCAGTACAGGTATACATGGTACACTTGACAAGCAAGTGACATTGATAAATTTATATGACACGTGAGTAGATGTGATAAATTACACATGAATTACATGACTGTTAAGGAAATAAATATTGAATTAGATGAAATTTGGTTTAAAAGCAATCTTATTGCTTAAAATGACAAGCTTAATGTTAAATCTTTTATATAGTGCTGATAATTATGCGAGCTTACTAAGCTTATTAGCTTACTCTGTCTATTCTCTGTATTTTACAATGATTCGAATGCTCACTCAGGTTGGAAGTCATCGAAGATTTCATCACACTATCCAAGAGGCAATTGGTATTCCTGAACTCTTTGAAATTGGGTAATATGGCATGTATAGGCTTGTTAATAAGTTGATTATATGGTCACTTGTTTATATGAATGTGAGATGAATTTTGAGTATTATGATCAAGCTATGTGATATGGCTTGATATGAGAAAAGTTGGTTTGATACGAAAGCATTATATGATGTGTGCATTTAGTGTTAAAATTTATAATTGGTATTTTGGTTTGAATGATATGTAATTATGGATGGGTTGATAAGAATGTTGAAATGTGATTAATTTGTAAGTGGTATTTAAATGCTTATATATCTGTGACTACATGGAATGGTCACTTTAGTATAAGCTTATATAATTGTTTTAAGCATGATATGTTGGATTAGTGTTGAATGATGTTGACGATTGATAAGTTAAAGTCTTACTATTCTGGTTTGAGTTACAAGTCCGATAATGCCCTTACCTATTCACTACAGGAAAACAGACTTTTAGCGGCGTTTTTTTTTGCCTTTAGCGGCGCTTTCCCAAGCGCCGCAAAAAACGTCGCTATATGCAACGCCACAAAACTTCGCGTCGTTTTTTTCTAAAAAACGCCGCTAAAGACCAGGACCTTTAGCGGCGCTTTTTTAAAAAACGCCGCTATAGACCTGTACTTTTAGCGGCGCTTTTATAAAAGCGCCGCTATAGACCAAGAACTTTAGCGGCACTTTTTATAAAAAACGCCGCTATAGACCTGTACTTTTAGCGGCGCTTTTATAAAAAAGCCGCTATAGACCAAGAACTTTAGCGGCGCTTTTATAAAAAACGCCGCTATAGACCTGTACTTTTAGCGGCGCTTTTTTAAAAAAGCGCCGCTAATTTGCCCAGTTTTGCAATATGTATTTTTACACCTATATCCAACCCTCCTGCAAGAAATTCAATAAAAAAAAAGCAAATATACCATGAAATCCAACCCAACCAAAACACGCAAATTTAAATAATACAAAATTATACGAAAAATATATTATATAAATTGGAAATGAATATTCAAAATATTCTTAAAATAATGTTAAAAGTTACAAGAAAACATGTCTATGATGGCGGATTTTGAAATTGGTGGAACATAGTCATCATAGTCTGAAGCTGCTGCTGGAGTTCATTGTATTTCTGCTCGCTCGCCGCCTCCCTCGCTTTGCCTCGCCTCCCATTTCTTTGCCTCCGCTCTAAGTTGAGAAATTTACTCACTTATGCTAGCTTGTATCTGAACTATCTGATCTTTTAACCTCTGAACTTCAGCTTGACTTTGACTCCCGGAAGGCATGTATTGGTGCGAGGTGGATCCAAAATATTGGGTCGGGTTAACACGGATCCTTGAAATCTAACCCGACCATACCTTCGGGACCCAAAACTTCATTAATAATTACGTTATCAATATCCTCAAAGTTAACAGAACTATCGATCCAAAGCAATAAGCTTCATCACACGCCTTCTTATCTTTTAGTTTCTCCTAATAAATCGGTTAAAGAGTTAGAAACGAAATATACAATAAAAAGGAATACAACATAACATTATTTAAATTACACTAATAAAAAGCATTTAATTAAAACATTATAATTAAATATTATAAATATTTATAATGAATCAATTTTTATTAAGTAAATATACCATAATTTCGTAGCCTCGGATGACATCGGAGTTCCATCTTTTTCACATGCGTAATGTCAAAAAGTTGAAGGCGTCCAACTTTTTGACTGCACGAGGCTTCCTACAATATAGTAGTAAAAATATTATTTAATAGTAAAAGTTATTAATACTTGATAGATTTAATAAATCCATAGTACCTCGGCCTGAGCTACACAAGCAAAACTTTTCGACCTTGCCGTGTGCGTAAATTTTTGTTTTTGCCTGCTGCTTGTTCCAACTCGCTCACGGTCCTACATAATGAAATTATTATTACGTATATAGTAAATACTATAAACCGAAAAATTTATAAGAGTTTGCAAGTACATAATACCTCTCGTTTCTTTGAATTCCAAAATCGAACCGCATCTTACCATTGGTACCTCAACATACCCGGTGGGACATTTTGTAATTTTTCTTCGAGGCTTATGGGTTTTTTAAAATATTCTTTTTTCAAAATGCTTTTATTGTCTCTCCATTTTTTACCCAATGCCTTCTTGATATAGGCATCAGAGACCTCTAAAGCAAACCTATCCTAAAAAACACAAGTTTAGGAAGTAAATATAAATGAAATTTAAACAAAAGTATTATAATTACATTAACGTTTTGTTACCTTAATATTAAAGAGAGCTTGATTTTTATTGCTATCAGGCATGTTATGCCATGATTAAGTAGTTGATGGGCAACATATTGGCATTTCGTGCTATAATGCCCAAATAGCTCGCTAAAAGTCGAGCTTTTGTCCAACAGTGACCATGTCATTTGTTTCTAGTTACTTTGACACGCTCGATGTAATTTAAGTTATATAAATCGTTAGGAGTGTACGTCCTCGACCTCTGCAAGCGCCCCACCATTTTCATTTGAAAAATAATAAATTATTACTATATTGAAATTTAAAAATATATCAGTAATAAAATTTAATACAATTTGTAAAATAAACTTAACATTACTTTGAATTTTCACAGACTCGTCAAGTGTCTCCGGCACGCTTGAAGATCCAACAACTGTCTGCTGTTTAGTACTTACTTCTTCCGAATTTGTAGTATTCTGTACAATACTAAGATCTCTTAATCTTCTTCTAGGCATTTTTCCTGCAACACATAAAATAGATAAAATTTTAGTAAGAAATAACAACAATAGTAAATATAAAATAGTTAAATTATATAACAAGACCAATGTTAATATTGTAACACTACATATAAATAAAAAATCATATAATCTTACTACATCATAATTAATCGTAAATATCTTCGTCTACATCCTGACGAACCCATTGAAATTGTGTACTAGTACTAGGGATATTTTCATCTAAGTCTTGTTCTGGAAAAGGCAAAGTTTCTGATCTTTCACCGATGTCATCTCTACTTCCATTCTCCATGTCAAACAAGTCTCTAGGGGTGTTTCGGAGTACAACGTACCAACCCTCATCAATTGGATCTTTCGAGTAAAAAACTTGTTTAACTTGAGAAGAAAATACATACGGCTCGTCTATCAAATGTTCTCTCGTGTGAATTAATCGAGAGAAATTCACCATTGTAAAACCAAAGCGATCATTTTTAATTCTGCGAGCGTATTAGCATCACCAATCACATCGAAATAAGACAACTTTCCATTTTCCATAATAATCCAACTCAATAATGTCAGTTAGAATTCCATAATACTCCACATTTCCCTCGACAGGATTACTGTCCCTAGCACTAGCGTAACTTGTAATTAAAGAATTAACTACTACACAATTTTGAGTTCTCCTCAATCTCTCGCGATATTTGGTATGAAATCTGAATTCATTCATGATGAAGCCACTATATCTTTTTACTACTCGATTCGGACCTTGGGAAAGCCATTTAACTTCGTCATTAACGATATTCCCACTCCAAACCTATTGAATCGAAAGTAAATTGAGTAATTATAAATGTTATGAGAAAACTTTATTATTTGTCAACAAAATGTTGAGTTGCATACCGTTTGGCTTAACCATTCATGAAAAGATTCTGCGAATAACCTATTAATCTCGCGATGTTGTAATCTTCGTGAGCGTCGACGAGATCTTAAGATTTGTTTGTACTCACTATGTTAAACACATGTTTAATTCGTTAAAAAATAAACAAATAAAAAAAAAGAATATTTATCATATTCTAGAACTTACTTGCGTAATTGTTCAAGTGCATCGTGGTGGAAAAGAACATATCTATGTGCTTGTATCCAAGATCGGTCATCTAATTCTACAATTTCAACTTTGCCGATTGGTTCTCCATAACTTTGAAATAAATAAGTTTTGTCCAAGTTAGGATCATTGAGTCCGGCATTTCTACTTGGTCTATTCAATCTTGTTTCAACATTTAAATATCTAGAATAGGATGTCATACACTCCTCTGCCAAGTAGCCTTCAGCAATTGATCCTTCCGGATAACGCTTGTTACGGCAATAAGACTTCAATTTGCTTAGGAACCTAAACACCATATACAACATTATCAAAACTGGTAACTATATATAGGTATAAAGGTGAATGCCTTTGAAATAAATTAGCACCTTTCAATTGGATACATCCAACGATAAAAAACTGGCCCACCAATTATTGCTTCACGAGGGAGATGAATGACAAGGTGCACCATAATAGTGAAGAAAGAAGGTGGAAAGATCTTCTCCAAATTGCATAATGTCAAAGCGGCTCGATCTTGTACTTTTTCAAGTTCTTCAACATTCAGAACTTTGCCACAAATTGCTTTCATTATATTGGACACTCAATTATACAGACGTTACCTTCTTTGACATACAAAGACCAGTAAAGCAGCTGGAAGTAGATCTTGCATCAGGATGTGATAGTCATGTGATTTTAATGAATATAGTCTTCGATCTTTAAGACTTACACATCGAGATATATTTGATGAATACGCATCCGGAACCTTTATATCCTTCAACACCGTGCAGAACATTTCTTTCTCTTCCTTTGACATTGCAAAAATTATAGGCGGCAACCAATATTTTCCATTAGGAAGTACTTGGGGATGAAGATCACGCCTAATTCCCATGTGAACTAAATCAAGTCGACTTTGAAGATTAACTTTTGATTTACCATCGACGTTCAAAATTGTTCGGATGATGTTCTCACAGACATTCTTCTCAATATGCATCACATCAAGATTGTGGCGTATTATGTGATGCTCCCAATAAGGCAACTCAAAAAAAATACTTCTTTTCTTCCACAAGTCCGCCTCATTAGGGTCATCCTCCTCGTCAGATTCATCATCAGATTCATCCCTCGATCATCTATTTGTTTGCCTGTTAGATGGTTGATTCAGCTTCCCGTAACTGAAATTCATATCTTTTAACATGAATAAGATTTCAGATCCAATGGTTTACTCAGGAGCTTTTTTCAACTCTTGATGCAATCAAATAAAGCCTTCAAATCTATATCTATGATTTTCATCTAACCACCGAGCGATGCCCCATATAGCGAACTTCTTCCCATTATATAACCATCGTGAACACGTTTGAGCAAAGCACAACAAGGACAAGCATAACGTCCTTTGGTACTCCAACCCGATAAATTCGCATATGCGGGAAATCATTAATTGTCCACATCAAAGCAAAGACGTAGGTAAAAGTTCTCCTTTCTCAATACATCATACGTCTCAACACCCGCCCATAATTGTTTTAACTCTTCAATAAGTGGCTGCAGATATATGTCAATATCATTTTAGGGCCTTTCTCCCGGGGATAATCATAGATAATATCAAAGAAGATTGCTTCATGCAGAGCCATGGAGGCAAATTATAAGGAAAAATGACCACAGCCAAGAAATCTTGTCACGAGGTGCTCATGATTTCAAAAGGATTAAATCAGTCGGATGCTAACCCGAGCCTTACACTCGAGGATCACTTGCAAAGCTTGGAAATTTATTGTCAAATGATTTCCATGCAAAAGAATCTGCGAGGATGCCTTAATAATCCATCATCCGTTCGTTGATCATGATGCCATCATAAACTCAATTTGTCTTTGGCGACATGAATAGCCTTTGAAGCCTTGGGATTAGCGGGAAATATCGCAAAATCTTGTTCGGCTTCCTTTTTAACTGTGGCCCATATTCATTCTCATTAACATCTTTTGCATCTCTATTCATCCAACGAGATTTACCGCAAACATGACAAGACTGTAGATTTCTCCGATCACCCCAATACAACATGCAATCATTTGGGCAACTATGAATTTTGTTGTACCCAAGGCCCAAATCTTTTATCACTTTCTTCATGTCTTTACATGATTGAGGGATTTTTGCAAATGGGAACATTTCTCTCAAAAGCTCTAATAGCATTGTCAAAGAGTTTCCGATCCACCCTCCCAAACATTTTAAGTGGAAAAGGCGAATATAGAAAGACATTTTCGAAAATTTTGATCCCTCATAAAGTTCTTCATTCATTTCACCAAGTAAAGTGTAGAACTTCGCCGCTTCTTCATTCGGTTGTTCATCCGGTACACTTCTTCTCGTTTCCATAAAAGTATTCCCACCGATATTATAATCATCAGATGCAACATAGTTTGGTGGAAATGATTGGAAACTTTCACTCCGCATATTAAATGCATCCCGCATCATACCTTCCATGTCATCTTCTCTAACATGCTAACGGTAACCACTATAAGGATAACCCGGATTAATCGTCAAAGAGGCTCCACTAGTTGTACACTCTCCATGGAAAATCCATTTTTTATACCCCCGAATGAAGCCATCAACAATTAGATGTTCGTAGACAACTTCACGATAATGCCAATAGATATTGCCACACTTCTTACACGGGCAAAGAATCATATTCTCTTGGCTTGAATTGTGAAATGCAAAATCTAAAAAAGATTCCACTCCATTTTGATACTCGTTGCTTGCTCTTGAGAAATTCATCCAAGTCCTATCCATTTCGTAGTTGTTGAAGTCTAAAGTTGACAATAAGTTTCACGAGTAAGTTGTTTATTATGTAAGTCTTGATATGATATATATTTATGTTTTATGTAAGTTATGTAGATTATGTAAGTTATGAAATTTGAACTTTTAAACTATATGCTTTTAAGGAAATTATTAGATTAAACTACATGTATTAGTTAAGTTATGTAAGTTGTTATGTACGTTATGTGAGTTATGTAATTTATTTAAGTAATGATCAATATTAATACTATTTTTATAAGTAAATTGAAAATAAATTAAGGTTATATAAATATTCAATAGCGATAGAACTTTTTTCAATTCTTTTTGAATTTTTTAAGATTCATCATACGTGGCGTTGTTACACCTAGGGAGGATCCATTATATCTTACAGCTCGATATAAGGCAACCCGTCAGGTTTCCAGCCTATATACTTTGAATCTTTAAAATATTTAAATAATAATTAAGTTGAATCAAATAATAATTAAGTTGAACCAAATATAAAAACTTATTCATACTTCAAATAATAATTAATACTATTTTGATAAAAATTAGTTATAACTTTTAAAGACATTTAAAAATATTAAATATTAAAATCAAACATTATTAATATAAAAAAATAGTAATTTGAATATAATAATATCAAAAAAGAATCGTAGTTTAATTTTTATAAGTAAATTAGAAATAAATTAAGGTTATATAAATATTCAATAGCGATAGAACTTTTTTCAATTCTTTTTGAATTTTTTAAGATTCATCATACGTGGCGTTGTTACACCTAGGGAGGATCCATTATATCTTGCAGCTCGATATAAGGCAACCCGTCAGGTTTCCAGCCTATATACTTTGAATCTTTAAAATATTTAAAATAAGGAATGGACAAGCAAGCTACATATATGGTAATAACATTAATTCATACTTAAGTTGAATCAAATAATACTTAAGTTGAACCAAAATATAAAAACTTATTCATACTTATTCATACTTCAAATAATAATTAATAATACTATTTTGATAAAAATTAGTTATAACTTTTAAAGACATTTAAAAATATTAAATATTAAAATCAAACATGTTTAATATAACAAAATAGTAATTTGAATATAATAATTTTATTATTGATTACAATTTTGAAATAAAACGTACCTGGTCTACTCCACTCTCACCAGCAAATAGAGGCTGGAGTCCAAAAAGTAATATTTGTTAAGTAATTTAAAGTTAAAATGCATAGAAATAAGGAAAAAAAATTTAGCAACGAAACCTGTACGTACTTAGAACAAATGTCAATGGCTGTGGTGTATTTAGTTGCACCAAATATTATTTCAGGTGCTCGATAGTACCTAGAACAGATGTAAGATTATAAGAGTAGCACCAAATATATTTTTATAAGAGTACCTTAAAATACATTTACTTTAAAATTAAAACAACTATTACTTAAATAATTAAAAATTCAAACACTACAGTAGGGCTAAACAAGAAAAATCCACCCCATTTGATAGTTAATGGAATGTAAATTAAAAACTTGAGCCAAACCTAATTCTACTTTTATTTAATTATTTTTAATTTTAATTTTTACTGAAAATAATTTTAAATTTTTATATAAGAATATTTTTCAAAGTTATTGATTTTTTGTATTTACTTGAAAATTTTATAATTTTTTGAAAATATTTTAAAAATTTACTAAATAATATTCAAAAGCCAAGTGTAGAATCCAAAATCAACTGTTAATATGAAAAAAATTCAAAAACCAAATTGCTTCAAAAATCCAAAAAACTTGATCAAATCAAATCACTATCACCCCTATACAACATGTATATAAATGTGTGAATATATATATATATATATATCAAATTTTACATGTAAAAATAAAGAACATAAAATTTAAGTAAGATGTGAATATATAAAAAGGGCAAAACATACATTTTTAATTTTAAATAATAAAAATTTAATGCTATAAATATAAAAAAAATTAGCACAAAAATAAATATAAAACATTCAATTTTAAAATAATATTCGTTAGATTTACTGAACTAATGATACTAAATTTAGCCATAAAAAGTATGTTAAAAAACACAATAAAAACATAAAACACGACAAATAAACAGATCTAAGTATTGCACCAACTGCTGCTGCTGAAACTTAAGGATGTGATGACAGTATCCCATAACATCTATACAATTTGATTTACTCAAACCAGGATGCCAATTGATAAAATAAAAAAAGATGATACCAAAATGTAGATCTTTGACATATACTCAACTGATCTACACTTTGCATGCATTTTCTTTTTTTTTTTTCTTTTTTGAATTTAGATTAATAAACTACCAAATGACACCATCTCAAGCAAAAGAAATAACAGCCAACAGGGGATAACTCCACTTTTCAAGTACATAAAGCAGGCTTCCAAATGTAAAGAAGGACCAGGACATAGAACGGGGAAGGAATGTAAAATTGATGCAATTGAATTCTGAAAGAAGTGATTAACTTTGCTTGGTATAAATGTAAACAAATATCTAATATTATTACCCAGCCACAAAATCTAAGCAATACCAGGTAAGAAGAGCCACAAAACATCATTGATGGATGTAAATACTAGAAACTATAAGAGGAATAACAAAGTTGGGGTTAAGTGAACTAATGAAACACCCTTTTTAACCACCTATCTAAATTGATGTAAGTAAAAACTTGGGATTTTTCCATTCATCCAGACTAAGTTTGAAGCAAGAAAATAATGCTCTTTCCCTTTCATCAGACAGCATATAATTTTATTTTCCATCATTTTCTGGCAAAAGAGTCTATTCTAAAATCAAATGAAATTCAAGTTGACAAATATTAATCACCATAAATGTGAATGAATGATGTGAATGCATTAGTTCAAAAATATCAAAAAATATTATGTACAACCAGATGGAAATATAAAAGCATAAGAGGTTGTTATATATCTAACCACTTACTACGGAAAAGGTGCTTTTCAAGGCTTCCACTTGCCATGTATTCATAGACAAGCAATCGATGCTCATCCTCACAACAGTATCCAATGAGCTTCACAAGATTTGAATGGTTGAGTATTTATACTAGATAGTTGACTTCAGTCTGCAGAACAAAGAATCATATGCAGACCAAAGCAATCATATTCTACCTTGAACTGCTGTTCTCAATAAAAAAAACTGCATATAATAATATAACGTACCAACTTGAAACAGGTGATATAATCGAAATCTGGCCTGCAAAACTAGATTGATAAGCAAGTCTAGAACTTTTCATCTGAGCAAGAAGTAAAAGGTTATTGATAATAGCCTTACTCTTCTGCATAGTCAGGACTTTGTCGAATTTTAAGGCGAATATTTCTTTCAATAATCCTTTCATCGTTGCATATTGTTTCTAGAAAAATAATCTACAATCAAAAGCAAAGATAAAACGTATTAGAAAATCAAAACTAGATATATTTCATTCTGGCTTAATTTATTATATCATTAAGCAATACATCACATGTACATTTGTTAATCATGATTCTAGTAAAACAGCATATGCAAAATCATGAATAGCACACAATATGTGTCCCCTATTAGGTCCAAAATACAAATCAACACAAAATTCCAACAGGCAGGCTGCTGATTGCCGACTGAGTAAGCCAATGTATATAACATTCTATACACACTAAATCTACATTCCTGTACATTTAGAATGTGAGATTAAATGAAAATTTCCTAAAACCCAAAAAAACAAAAACATTCATATATATATATATATATATATAGCACTGCTTACTAGTAATTTGGTATAGCAGTAAATGTCACAGGCAAAGCCAATAGGTAACATTTGACAGCACTAACCTACAATATTTCCACAATAACAGAAAACGTAATATATAAACATATTCAAACAAGTGCAAATTATAGGTAAATGAAGCAATTGCTAGAAGTTTATAAAAAGCTCCTTTCTTGAAACTTGCAACACATTGCAATCACAAATTCAATTAATTAATACAAACTAACCAACACTATAGAGTCTATGATATTACTACCATTGTGTTTGGTAAGAGAAAAATAAGAACAATAAAAGAAAATGAATATATTTTCACATTTCCTTTCCCCCAAATCAATCCTTTCAATTATGAAAGGAATCATTCGTGTAACTTAAATTAACAATTTTATTTACTAGTTACGACTTCACTTCTAACCCTGTATCTCTCTCTATTTTCCATCTTTGTACCAAAACAATGAAGGAAATATATTATTATTAACCATTCTTCCACTGCTCTCTATTTTACATATTTCCAGTCAAACAAAGATTTAGCCCAGAAGAAAAAAAGGGGAAAGACTGATGACTTACATAGTAATCTCTAGATCGACCTCTGAACTCTTGAGCGAACAAATCCACTATTGTTTTACCTTCCCATCGTTTATTAACCTGTGCCAAATCAACAATTAAAATCGCAATTTTTATTAGATAAGCAGAATTATGGTTTAATTAGGGGTTTTAAAAAACTTGCTAACAACTGAAATCAGGAAAAAAGAAAGAAAACTAACATGAGAGACGAACTCAAAGTAGTAAGGTCGTACATGGCGCTTCCCATTTAATTTACCGTTGTGAAAAATATAATCTCGTTTCTGAGCAGGATGAGCAGGTGACGGCGACGCAGCAGAGAGGTTAGTCGAGGGCGATGCACCAGGTGGTCCGTTCGGCGTCTTCGGTGGCAAATGGGTTGGGAACTTGGGGATGAAAATTTAGGGATTAAAGGAGAAGAGATGGAATGAGGGAAATTTTGTTAAGGGGAAAAAGAACTGCTATTGGGAGCACTGGGAATAAATTGGATGAAACTAAAACGACGGCGTTGTGGTTTAAAAAAATGATAGTTGTGGCGTTTTTTAAAAAAACGCCGCTAAAAATGATCTATATGTGCGCTTTACATGCTAGCGCCGTTAATTTCTTAAAATTATTGTAAAAATCAATTAAACCTATTCAAATTAAAATAAAATTTTATTAATAAATTACTGTTGCACATTACATATATAATAACAAAATTAGTTTATATAACTTTAAAAAATCATATTTATTATTTTCATATAAAAATATTATTTTGATAAAAAATAAAAAAGATCTTTTTATCATTAATAACATTATGTGATATAAAGTTAATCATGGAAATTATGCGTATGTACTAAAATAATTAAATATTACAAAAATTTTATTAATACAAGCATTATTCTTTTAAGTATGTTCCGCATTAGTTGTTTAGATTTTTATATAAATGGCATACTGGTTATTACATCAAATTTTATTAATTTTGTTACATAAAAATTCAATGAGTGTGCCATATTCTAGTATGATTATTTTACTTTACGAATTCAAAACATCCATTGTTTCGAATCGACTTTTAAATAAAATTAATTGTAATTTTATAATTTATATCAATTTGAGTGCAATAATTATTTGTCTATATAAATTAAATATTAAAAATATTTTTAGTTGAATCATATAAATGGAAAGAAAAATTTATAATTATAGTTATTTTTTTATTAAGTTGGTGTTATGGGTTAATCAAGTATATTAATTCAGTTGTGAAATTATTAATTTACCCTCTCACATATAAATTAAGTTATAAGAATGTATTTATATATATATATATATAATAAAAATTCGAAACACAATTAACTTTATGATTATAACCAAAATAACAATTAATTTTTATATAAACTTTTAACAAATATACGAGTTAAATAATATCTTTTCGCATAGGAGTGTTAAATCTTAAAAAAGAAAAAGTAATTCTCTTAACATACTTTAACAAATTGAATACTAAACCACTTAATCTGTAAAAGCTAAAATATGAGATAAGTATTTGTACTTTTCGTAAAATTAAAATTTAGTCATTATATTTCTATTCTTAAGAATTTAATTCCTCTATGTTTCAAATTTCTGAATTTAAGTTTAATTTAACATTAGCAGAGTTTATAACCTAGCGCCACTAAAAATGCACCAATTGCGGCGTTTAGGGTTTTAGGGGTTATAGTTTAGTGTTTAGGGCTTGTTAGGGTTTAGGGGTTTACTATTTTAGGGGTTATAGATTAATGTCTTATTTTTTTCTTTGGGGTTTAGGATTTTAGGTGTTATATAACTTTTAGTGGCGTTTTAGCAAAAGCGCCGCTAATGCTCAGTCTTTAGCGGCGTTTTAGCAAAAAGCGCTAATGCTCTCTGGTCTTTAGCGGCGTTTTAGCAAAGCGCGCTAATGCTCAGTCTTTAGCGGCGTTTTACCAAAAGCGCCACTAATGCTCTGGTCTTTAGCGGCGTTTTACCAAAAGCGCCGCTAATGCTCTGGTATTTAGTGGCGTTTTACCAAAAGCGCCGCTAATGCTCTGTTCTTTAGCGGTGTTTTACCAACGGCGCCGCTAATGCTCTGGTCTTTAGCGGCGTTTTCAATGCTCTGTTTTTAGTGGCGTTTTAACAGAAAACGCCACTATTGCTCAGTTTTAAAAACGCTGCTATTGCTCTGTGTTTTACAATTTTTGCGGCGTTTATTGATAAAATGCCGCTAAAAACGCCGCTAAAGCCTTATTTTCCTGTAGTGATTCTGGCGACGGTTACGGGATAGGGGTGTTACAATATGGATGTGTTTGAAAAGTTTTTAAATTTAACGAAATTTTATGGCTCGATTTTGTATGAATGTAATTGTTTAAGTCTGGTAATGCCTCGTACCCTGTCCCAGCGTTAGATACGGGTAAGGGATGTTACAGAACTAGTACAATCTACCATCTCGGATTGCCCATCAACGATGGCTTTCACAATCTGTTTACTCTATCTTCCCCGGCTGTCCAACAATGATAACTACTTGAATATGTACATTCTACCACCCCGGGTTACCTAACAACGATGACTTTTAATCATTATATCTGACCCTATGGCATGCCAACTCTATCCGACTCTACCCAAACAATTAATAGGGTAACCAATGTCCAAATGCATATCATTGCATATTTAATCACACTTTAATTGTTTAAACCATAAGAAATCAAAATGTTTACCTTTAATTTGAAGATCTCCACAAAATGGGAGAAATTTGAGCAAAAACAAGCTAAATGTTAATAGGAAATTTAAGGAGAAAGAATGAATTTCTTTTGAAATTGAGGAGGAAAAAGATGTTTGGATGCTAAGAAAATCAAAAGGATGAAAGGAATTTTGAGAGAAAATTCTTGATTTCAAATCTAATAAATTTTTGAAATGGTTGAAAGTGTAGAAGGAAGTGGGTGGTCTTTTATAGCCAACCAAAATTTAAAATTTGGGCTATTTAGCCCCAAGCCCCCTCTTATTTCCTT
Source organism: Gossypium longicalyx (assembly GCA_025698465.1). NCBI lineage: Eukaryota > Viridiplantae > Streptophyta > Magnoliopsida > Malvales > Malvaceae > Gossypium > Gossypium longicalyx. The sequence goes on from CM047000.1 coordinate 14,203,794, forward strand.
CCTTGTTCTAAAAGCTCCTGTTTCACTTAAATCTTCTTAATTTACACATTAGACCTCTAACTTAAAAATTGTTCCAATTTAATCCCCACTAATATATTTTTATTAACCCAATTATTATTATAACTAATTAATTAATTAATTTCTCACTATAAAATTGAACGTCGATAATGGCAATATAGAATGATCGCAAAGCAATAAGAAAAAAATAAAACACACAGATTTTACGTGAAAACCCTTTCGGGGAAAAACCATGGCAGAAGAAAAGAAAATCCACTAATGTTGAAATTCAAATGATACAAGAGTATTTTCGACTACATATATTTAAATGTTGAAAAACCTTATTCTAATCAATGTCAAATAGAATAAGAGTAATTCTATAAGGATTCTACTTGTGAAGCATAGTCTATATTGCGGGGGCCTCCAGCCCTGCACCTCCGTTCGCAACCACAGTCCAATTTTATGCTTATGGGTTCGACCCTTGATCCTTCGCCCCCACAAATCTTCTTATTTTGCCACTATATTTTATTTCTTTAACAAGAATTTGGGTTACACAACTCTAACAGCCACTTTATAACTTTACCGAATTGTAAAATATGCCACATCTGTAACACCCCTATCCCGTCTCCATTACCAGATTAGGATTGTCAAGTATTACCAAGCAAAATAGAACATTTCACAACATTTCAAAACAATTATTCAATTAATTTTTTAAAAATACAATAAATAGCTCAACTCATGGTACAAATACTCTTATGGGCCTTAATTTGAGCTTACGAAGCTCTAAAAAGAACTTGGAAATGATTTGAGATCAAAACGAAACAAATTAGAAAAATTTAGAGAAACTTGCAAATTTTAAAAATAGAGGTCACACGGCCGTGTGACAAAGTCCATACCGTGTGAACATTCGAAGTCAGAACACACAGCCATGTCCCAACTCGTGTGAGTATTCGAAATAAACCTACATGACCGTGTTGCAGGCTGTGTGCCAAACCGTGTGTGTATTCGAAGTTGGGTCACACGACAGTGTCACAGGCCGTGTGTTAGACCGTGTAACAATCTATTTTGGCTTACAGGGTCGTGTCGCAAGCCATGTACTAGGCCATGTGGATACTTATCTATAATCAATAATTACATAGCTATGTGTGGTGACCGTGTGTGGCACATGGCCATGTGCACCCTTTTTAACTCCTAAATCAATCAATGTCATGCATTATTCCTTGCACAATAAGATATGCCATATCTAGATCAATTCATAGGTTAAAAAACACATTTAAATCATCAAATACATGCTAAAATTTCATTCATTTCATGCCTAACCAATATGCCATTCAAATGCACCACAATTAAATATCATTCAATTACTAATTTAGCTAAGTAAGCACATGACATTAAACATCTATTCATGCTCAACCATCAACCAAATTAACCAAAGTACAAACATATTCAAAACTTACCATTTCAAAGTATTACCATTTAGCTATTGACCATTAAGAATTAATCCAACCAAAAACACTTTAAACACATATTCAAAACCAAACATTTCACTAGGAACACCATTATAGTATAACATTTACATATTTGAAGTTGGGTCACACGATAGTGCTGCAAGCCGTGTGCTAAATCGTTTAACAATCTATTTTGGCTCACACGGTCGTGTTGTAGGCCATGTGCTAGGCTGTATGGGTACTATACCTATAATCAATAATTACACACGGCCGTGCGTAGTGACCGTTTGTGGCACATGGCCGTGTGTACCCTGTTTGACCCCTAAATCAAGTAATCTCATGCATTATTCCTTGCACAATAAGACATACCATATCTAGATCAATTCCTAGGTTCAAAAACACATTTAAATCATCAAATACATGCTAAAATTTCATTCATTTCACGCTTAACCAATATGCCATTCAAATGCACCATAATTAAAGATCATTCAATTACTAATCTAACTAAGCACATGACGTTAAACATCTATTCATGCTCAACCATCAACCAAATTAACCAAAGTACAAACATATTCAAAACTTACCATTTCAGAGTATTACTACTTAGCTCTTGACCATTAAGAATCAATCCAACCAAAAACACTTTAAACACATATTCAAAACCAAACATTTCACTAGGAATACCATCATAGTATAACATTTACATATTCAAAGTTGGGTCACACAACAGTGTCGCAGGCTGTGTGCTGGACCGTGTAACAATCTGTTTTGGCTTACACGGTAGTGTCGCAAGCCATGTGCTAGGCTGTGTGGATACTGCACCTATAATCAATAATTACACACGACCGTACGTGGTGACCGTGTGTGGCACATGGCTGTGTGCACCCTTTTTGACCCCTAAATTAAGCAATGTCATGCATTATTCCTTGCATAACAAGACATGCCATATCTAGATCAATTCCTAGGTTTAAAAACAATTTAAATCATCAAATACATGCTAAAATTTCATTCATTTCACGCCTAACTAATATGTCATTCAAATGCACCACAATTAAAGATCATTCAATTACTAATTTAGCCAAGTAAGCACATGACATTAAACATCTATTCAAGCTCAACCATCAACCAAATTAACCAAAGTACAAACATATTCAAAACTTACCATTTCAAAGTTTACCACTTAGCTCTTGACCATTAAGAATCAATCCAACCAAAATCACTTTAAACACATAATCAAAACTAGACATTTCACTAGGAACGCCATTATAGTTTAACATTTACATATTCGAAGTTAGGTCATAAGATAGTGTCGCAGGCCGTGTGCTAGACCGTATAAAAATCTATTTTGGCTTACACGGTCGTGTCGCAGGCTATGTGCTAGGCCGTATGGATACTGTACCTATAATCAATAATTACACACGCTCGATTCGCAAATTGGTCCGACTCGTAATTCACTTCTGACTCCGTGTTTGATAGCCCGACCGTAGTGATGTTAATTGTGGTTACATCCATAAGTAGCGACCGTGCGTGGTGATCGTGTGTGGCACATAGTCGTGTGTACCTTTTTTGACCCCTAAATTAAGCAATGTCATGCATTATTCCTTGCACAACAAGACATGCCATATCTAGATCAATTCCTAGGTTCAAAAACACATTTAAATCATCAAATACATGCTAAAATTTCATTCATTTCATGCCTAACCAATATGCCATTCAAATGCACCACAATTAAATATTATTCAATTACTAATTTAGCTAAGTAAGCACATGACATTAAACATTTATTCATGCTCAACCATCAACCAAATTAACCAAAGTACAAACATATTCAAAACTTACCATTTCAAAGTATTACCATTTAGCTCTTGACCATTAAGAATCAATCCAACCAAAAACACTTTAAACACATATTCAAAACCAAACATTTCATTAGGAACACCATTATAGTATAACATTTACATATTTACAACAAAACACCTATATACATGCCAATTCCCAAAATGAAATACAAAACCTACCAAATTGGTTGGATAGTGTGAGCTCTCGGTCGACCCGTCCGGTCAATTCGTAACTTGACAACTACAAAGATCACATATGATACAAGCTAAATAAGCTTAGTAAGCTCATAACATAAACATCAAAATTAACTTACCTTAATTCAAAGTAAACATTTAAAATGATTGTTTATATTTCCTGATCACTAAATACAAATTTATCAAACACATTAGTAATTCTTCACATAACCAAATACATTAAATCAACCTCAACATCAAAGGTTCCTCTCATACCAAAATTCACAGTTAAACCATATAACAACTTACACATGTAACCAAAAGAATCATTGTAACATTTTCAATTACCATTACCATGAAAAATGCTATAACATATACACACATAAATATATTAATTCAATTGTCACTTGGCTCGATGAACTAGTAACTTGGATACTTGGGTAACTACACCACACCAGAAACATCATAGATTCGTAACAGAAGCATCGAAGTACAAAAAGAGGCATGAATGTGCAATCAGAGGCACTGAAGTTCAAACAGAGATACCGAAGTGTAATAAAAGCACCAAAGTGCAGACAAAGGCACTGAAGTGCAATCCCATACAAGCGCGCATACTGACCTTATTGGCATGCCAATTATATCTTAAGCGTTTACTACGTTCAAACGGGTATTATACTTAAATTTGTTACCTTTATACACCTTCACCATTCATTAGCACTTCATCATCTCCGTATACATAATATAATTTCAATATGCTCGTATCAAAGATGTGCAATCACAAAGATTATCACCAACCATTATTCAATTTCATATGAACTTGATTTCAATATCCAATATCATATAAGTAACTTATAAAACTTCACATACATTTATACAATTAATTAGAAATACTAATATAATCTCAAGAAATTTACATTTACAAACCAAAACACTATGAACTTACCTAAGATTCACTTCCGGTTTATACACAGGACTACTCCGTAATTTTCCCCTTTTCTCGATTAATGTCTTTTTGGTTCGGTTCTTGATCTATATAATAGTTAAATACGATCTACTAATTACACATACATTTCAAAATAATTCAATGCATATAACCCTAAACTTTTCATTAATTACACATTTTTCCTAAACTTTTACATTTTGCACAATTTAATCCTTAAACTTAAAATTTCTAACTTTAACAAAATTTTCCAAATACTCAAGCTAGCTGAATCTTTACCCTACCATATTCAGCCCACATTTATTCTAAATTCACAAAAATTCTCTATCAATTTTAACATTTAATCAATTTAATCATTTACTCAAAAACTAACAAAAAAACACTTTATAAAACACTCATAATCAACAACTAATAGCTCAAATCTATTATTTAACATCATGAACATCAAGAACTCATCAATGGTAACATCTAAAATTTTTGAAAGTTTTAAATACAAAGCTATGAGTTAGCTAGATATAGTTATAACGATCACAAAAATATGAAAATTATTCACATGCATGCACCAAATACTCGACCAAACCCTAAGCTTCATAACATGGTATTCTTCCTTTTCTAATTTCGGCTAGCCACTTGAGGAAGATGGTGATTTAAGTTGTTTTATTATTTTACTTTAATTTCGTTTATTAAATTACCAAATTACCCACAACCACAATCTTACAATTTCATTTTAAAACGGCCACTAACAGTCCATTTACATATCTAATGGACTAATTACATCATAAGTCCTCTTTCTTTTAATAATAAGCTATTAAATCAATTCAATTCAATAGTTACTAACTTTTGTGTCTTTCACAATTTAGTCCTTTTATTCAATTAGCTAACTAAATATTAAAAATTTATTTTCCAAAATTTAATATGACTCTAATGTAACTCCACAAATATTAATTACATAATAAACATGACCTCACATATCGAAATTGTGGTCCCAAAACTATATTTTTGCGATACTACCGAAAAACGGGATATTACAACATCCCAATAGAAGTAAGGCTATAACTCAAAAGAAGGCACAAGTCAGCAAGGTCCAAACCTCCTACATTGCCAGCTGAAAAGTAAGGAGCAAACCACCTGGCATAGCATGTAGTTTTCAGGGTCTTATAATCTTGCCCGAAAGAACCCTAATGCAGTCTAGTTGTACGACCAACAAAACAGCCATTGGACAAACCTGTCAAGCCAAGAAAAAGGAATAACCAATCACCATGCCATGGGCTACCCCTTAGATAGCCCCAAATATATTGATAAATACCTAGGTCTCGACTCTCTCTCACCAATTGAACTCTCACATACTTTCTTTTCTGTTAGCTTAAGCTCTTACTTCACCTACTGGGGGCAATCCCTTTCACTAACTTTTTTTTATATTGCATGAGGTCTCACTACGAAAAGCACTCTCTAGCTCTAGAAGACTTACCAGCCCAGTCCATCATTAAATAGAAATAAACAAAATTGATTTGATTCATTTTCTAAATTAAATTAATTTTATTAGAAAAAAACAAACGCCGAGAGTTGTTGCTCCTAATATAGATAATGAATAGTTCAAGAAATAGAATGACAACTAAAGAACCTTTATATGAACGTCAACAATGCATCGTGTTTCGTGCCATCCAGAAACTTTACGTCCCAATACAAATGAACAATGTCCTCTATGTTTCTTAGCTCATTCGAAGTTAATACTTTCCGAGCAAATATCCCATAAACTACTAAGCTAAAGCCAAAAGAATCCTTAAAAATAGTCCAAAGCCACAAAATTTTCGACTCTATTAGCCTATTTTGTTCACAACTTAACAGCTTAAAAGTTAATAAAAAGAGCCCCCAACTGACTACCCAAATTCGCCATCCTTAAATAATATATATTTGAACTTTATATGTATTGCTTTAGGAAAAGGACCCTGAAATAATGTTAGTTAATGTCACCTTTTAAGTAATCAAATTCAAAGTTCAGAGGAGGTCCATTCCACGCTGGCGAGCAAGACCGGTGGGCATATGCGATGAAAAAAATGTATAAATAATAATAATAACAACAATAATGCAAAGATTTGGTGAAATGTTGTGGTTGGTTTTTGTTTTAAAAGTAAAAGCTGAAGTGACATTGCCAAAACACACAGACAGGAAACTCAAAAAGTGTGGAGGTGGGACTGGGAGAAGCCATGAAAGCTAAACCCCCAATTATCATGTTTGTATGTGTAATAATTCTCGGAATGTCGTAATTTGGCTATTTGGGTGACTGCGGGTTTCTTTGTTGTCAGGCTAAAAATTCTATATGTTTAATGATGCTATTTTCATATATCAACTTAACAAAAAAATAATAATAATAATAAAGAATTTATAAATACAATTAGATGTATGATTATAGGTACAAATTATGAATTAAATTTAATACTATAATTTAAAATTGTAATATATAATTGATAAAGATTTAAATCTAAAATGATTGAAAAGAAACTTGTATGGAACATTTGTTTTGTCTGCACTGTTAATGTCTTATTAGCGAAATTAACAATTTTAAATAGTAAATAATAAGGAAAGTAATTTAAAATATTACAAAATTGTAGTTAAGTATTTATTGGCCTATTGATAAGTAGCTTGGTCTATATGATAGGAGAGTTAAGAGTTGAATCTTTATTACTTATTATAAATTTAATCTTATTATTACATGACATTTAGTTAAATAATGTTATAAAATTTCTTCTTCTACTTAGAAACATCTTTTTTCTTTACTTGTTATTTTTCTTTTAGGTTTTTGAATATATGAAGCAAAATTTTTCATTATAGGGGAAACAAAAAACAAAAAAAACTTACAAATTTCCTTCTCTGTTTCATCTTCTTTTTCATTAAAATAGCAGACAGGACGAATAGTTAACCTCGCGTACTTGTCCTTCCTTACCTCATTTTCACGCATGTCTATGTAACCTCGCATTGCGGGTTGAAATTTTAAAGATACAACATTTTTAATATTAAAATATATAACTTAAAAATTCAAAAGAAAAATATACTCATTAAAATTTTTTTTTTTTGAGGAGATATGTAAATAATATTTAAAACATATATATGATTGATTAAATTAAAATACGGATAATTACACTATCAGCTTATAATAATCAAGACCCTAAAATTCAAATGAAAAATCTTTCATTGTAGAAATAATATAAATATGTATCATAATTAAGACTTTATTTATTATATCTTTGGGATGTGAAAAATGGTCTTATTAATCTGAAAATAAAAAAAAATGTTATTGTATTATTTAAATAATATACTAATCACCATAATTTCGTGGGTTTAAATCAATTAACAAAGTACTTAATGTTAGCCAAAACCTTTGTTCCAAATACATATATGATGAAATTAAATTAAATAATTAAGTGGCTCTAGCTGTGTTGTTTTATACTTCTTGATAATTAAAAAAAAAAAAAAAAAAAAAAGAGTAAAGCCAATCTAACTTATAACAAATAAACTCTCAATTATCATCAAATAGTTCTCTAAAAAATAAGAAAAAAATGCTGTGAGAGAAAAGAAATAGGAATGAAGCTAAAGAAAAACCGATTAATATGGAATATATATTATATTAAGTGTTTTATCAATATTATATTTATTTTTAATTTTCATATTAGGTAATGACTTATTGTACTGGTTTAGTGATTTGGGTTGAGATAACATTGTTGGATTTGTTGGGATTGGTCTGTTATTGTTTTGTTGTGGGTATTGCTACCATATTGTTTTTTACCCCTTCTTTTGTTGTGGCCTATGGTTTTGATCTTCTATTTTAACCAATTGTCTTTCATTGGAAAAATAGAAATCGCATAGAAAATATACATGAAAAAAAGTTTAAAAGGCTATTAAAATGGTTTTTAAATTTATTTATTTTTTCTAGAGATAAATTTCAAAATTTTACATCAACTTTGATTTAATGTGCAATTGTATACATAAACTTTAATTTGGTACAATTATGCACATGAAAATTTGAAATTTTAATTTTGATTTAATCATACACATTTAAAGAAATAAATACATCAATTTATTTTTATATTGGATAAATATGTATGCAATATATAAACATAAAATGATGTTATATGAATAATTGTGTTAATAACTTACAAGAATTGGATCAAATCAAAATTTAATGTATAGAATTGCACAAAATCAAAGTTCATGTATACAATTGCACATCAGGGGCGAAGCCAGAAATTTTTTTAGGGGGGCAGGATGAAATTTTAATTTTTTATAGTTTATATCTTTATAATTTGTAAAGGATTAAATCGAATTTTTATAAGTGCAATTTTTACCTTTACTAATTTAAAATTTTTAAAAAATTTTAAGGGACTAAAGGGCCGGGGCCCATGCCAGCCCCCTAGCTTCGCCCCTGTTGCGCATTAAACCATAGTTCATGTATAGTTTTGATATTTATTCTATTTTTTTCTATCGGTTTCAAAGCATTTAGAAAATGTTACAAAAAATTTAAATATTTTAGAAATACTTGATTCAATAAATAATAAATATGTTGTAGCAATGAACAAAATTACCAAAAAAAAACAATGAATTAAAATTCAAATAGAAAGCGATTTAAATGTACTTAAGTAAATAATACAAGGGTAATTTAAATAATTTTTGATAACTCTAACGTTTAAATAGATTAAAAAATATTTTAAAATATAATTTATAATAAAATTAAATGTAAAATAAAAAATATATATATTTTGAAGTGGAATATATCATTATTTATACATCTACTTAATATTTAATTAATATATTCATTACAAAATTATTTTAAAAAACAAATCAAATCAAAATCAAAATAAGAGTGATTTTTAAAAAAAATAAATTTAAATTTTCAATTAAAAATAAAAATAAAAATTTGAATATATCAATATTTTATATTTAAATCTAAAAGAATAAAAATTTGGATGCAATACTCTAGCTTGATCTCGATGAAACCACACATATGAATTCACTATTAACCAAACTATAAATTTATCAAGAAACTAAAAGATTTTTAGACTTGGTACTTGCAAAATAATACAACCAAACATTAATGATTTGATATGGACTAGCATGCCATATGTCGGTGGTTGGAAAATTTTAAACAAATCATAAAACATTGAAAAACTATCATGCTAGAAGTATAATTCATATTATTTGGCATAATTGGAATATTTAGAGATTGAATTTTAGAACCTTCGAATGGATATTTTTGTGATGAAAATCTAATAAAAAAATTTATCAAAATTTTAAGCATAACTTTGTCTTTATATATATATATATATAAATATATTGCAATAGTCAATTTTGGCCTAAGTCACCCAAACAAAATAAAACTCAAATAATAAAGGGTCCAGCACATTAAAAGTCCATTTACAATGTTTAGTAACTTAAATTACAACGGTCCAATATAGGCCTAAAATTATTAAAACCCTAAAGACCCAATTGGCCCATAACTTTAACTAATTTTCAACAAAAACAAAGAAGAGGAAAACCCTAGCCGCATGCCTTCAGCCACTAGCCTCCTCAGGTGCGCCACCATCGCTCGGGGCACCAACCATCGGCCTTCCACGCGTCACATCACCTACAAAGAAAGATCCACACGCAAGCGATAAAAACAACAGAGAAACAAACAAAAAGAAAAACGATAAACACAAAAAACAAAAGAAAACAAAGCCTTGTATTCGGCTATAAAGGCTATAATCTATCCCCTTGTATTTTTTTTACGCATATTAAGGAATCAAAAGCAAAATAGAAGCAAAAAAAAGAGGTTGATTTCGATTTCCATTTTCGTGTTCTTTTCGTTTTTTATATTTTATATTTTTTTATTTTTTTTATTATAAATCTTTTCTAAACAAAAATAAAAAGAAGAAAACGCTTACCGGAGACACCCCGTGGTCGCTTCGTCGGAACTCTCCTCTCCGTCGCCATAGTCGAGTCTAAAGGGGGGGTCGGGGCCATTGTTTTTCAGCTTTTGGGTTGCAAGCCTTCAACATATGTAAAAACGAGGGCTTAAAAACCCATTATATGTGACCCCGGCCACCGCTCATGGAGGAGGCACGGTGAACCGCCGGCGAGGTTAATGGCTGACCAAGGGGAGAGTTGAGAGCAGATGGGGGCTGTTTCTTTTTTTTTTTTTTAAAGAAGGAGAGAAATGAAAATTTTAAAAAAGATTTTGGCTTTAATAGCCATGCGAAACGACGTAGTTTCGGATCCTCCCCACACGCCTCAAAACGACGTCGTTTCGGGGAGGGAACCCGAATCTGACCCGTACCCAAGGGGGGATCCGCGCGTTTTTCATTATTGGGATATTTATGCGCGAGGTCCCTCCGTATTTAGCGCGTTACAATCTGGCCCCTTATTTATCTTGTGTATTTTTGTAAATTCGACTGCATTTTTCACGTGTAGTTCAATTCAGTCCTTGGCATGGTGAACCCTTGGGGAATGGATCATTAGCCGAATTAGGCCTTGATAGTTTTGGCACGTTTAATTTTGATCCCTTGTGACCTTTTCTGTTATTTATAATTTATACCTTAAATTTCGATTAGGTTTCAATCACGTCCTAAATTTATTTAAATCGTCCTAATTCCCTTTTTTTTTTAAAAAAACATTTTATTATATGTTATTTTAAATGTCTTATAGATTATTTATTTTACATCTACTTTAACTTATTTTAATATGCTGTTTATTCAAATGTTTATTATTGATTTTAATTTGCTTTATGTATATATTTTATCCTAATATACATAGTTTATTTTAAGCTTTTTATATATTTATTATTATTTTAAAAACTGTTTTGTTGTATATATATTTATTTCAAATTATTTTATATTGTTTATTCTTAAGTTATTGTATATTATGTATTTCAAATAACTCTTTTTATATTACATTTGAACTGTTATTATTATAAAATATATTTATATTGTCTATTTTTAATTCTTTTACATATTATATATTTTAAACTTGTTATATATTATTTTAAATTGACTTATATATTACTTATTTTAAAATTATTTTATACCTTATTTTAAACCTCTTTTTACTTATTTCAAATGATTTTATTATTATTTATTTTAGTTTTTTTACGTATTATTTATTTTACACTTTTATATATATACGTATTATCTATTTTAAATTATTCATATAATCATTTTTTTAATTTGCTTTGTGTATTATAGAATTTAAAATTCTTTTTTACATTATTTATTTTAAACTCATTTATTATCATTCTAAAATTTGTTTACATTTTATTTATTTTGATTTGCTTTATACCTTTTTTTATCATTTAATTCATTGTTTTTTATTTATCAATGTTATTATTTGAATGTTGTATGATTATTGTCATTGTGTGTATTTTAATTCATTTTTTTCGTATTTTTGTAGTATTGCTATTCATTCGTATAATGCCGTGTTCATGAATCATTGCTCTAGGCTCATTACTATATTTTTATTTCATATCATCGCCTCATGAATCAAGTCTCGTTACATTTATCCAACTTAGATCGTTTTATTTTATTTCAAATAAAGGAAACGCACGTCGTTTAAATATCGAATTCGCTATTATTCAAAGACAAAAATTTCAAAATAAGGCAATGTTTCGCGTTTTGGAACGTCGAGGAATTGTGCCCTAACTTATGGGGTTTCGGTTTTCTCGTTGATTCTAAATAGCCAAATATCCTTTCGAATTTTAAAATATACGAAATTTCAATTAAAATTAAAGACAAACTTGCGCTTGGGAGTTCATGGTATTGCGTCCTAACTTACGGGATGTGATACTCCGATATCTCGAGACAAGGAAATCTTTAACAATCGTTTTGAGCTAATTCAAGCGTTCTTAAAATCGACGTTAATAAAAAAGGGATCGTATTTTAAATCCGTTCTCGATTTTCAACTTTCGACATTAAGACACTAAGTAATCAATTCGGTACCAATTTTGGGCGTGACAAGGGTGCTAATCCTTCCTCGCACGTAACCGACTCCCGAACCCATTCTCTCGAGTTTCGTAGACCAAAAACACCATTTTAGTAAACTAAAATGTTTTATTAAAACAAAAGTGATTCGATCACACCTAATAAAGATCGATGACGACTCTCGTTTTAATCTCCGCTTTCAAACAAAGTCGATTCCCATTTTCAAAAAAAATGGTTTCGACAGCTTGATGACTCCACTGGAGACTTTGAGAGTCGAGCCATAAATTGATTAATTTTTGTCCTTTGTCGAAATTTAAAAATTCGTTTTAAATTTACGATCCCTTCATTGCATTTCATTTTTATGGTTTTCATCATTTTGTATGATTGGCTTATGGTTTGAATTTTCTTAGTATACTTTTCCACATCATATCGTATAATTGGACCATTTTACCATTTTTAAGTGGAAGTGAAAAGCTATTCTTTCGTGAGGTCTTCACCTCCGTATAGGATAGTGGATCGCTTCAGGATACATACATACCTACGTCTTCGTGAGATTTTCATCTCTGTATAGCCGTAGGGAAATGTATTCCCTTGAACCGAACTCGGTCTGTATGAACCTATAACGGGTGAGGATTGAAGAATCTGTTGGTTCAGGTACCCTTACTCTAGAACTGAACCACATATAGAGAGACCTAGGAGCCTACCCTAGGTAGAGCCACGCCAAACCTTAGTAATCACCCAGATAAGTATTCTATTTTGTTGTTTGTTTCTTCTGTACTGACTTTTTTGTTTTGTTTTGTCTATGATTGCATTGCATTACATCATCATAGAAAAGAAGTGTTGATTCATATTCGATTGCTAAATAGAAGAGCTGGTCATGGGAAAATGAATTTCTTGATAAAGTGGATTATAATATGGTTGTCTGGATATGGTCCAAGTAAACACAATGAAAGAAGGCTGATAGTTTGCAAAGTAATACAAAACTTTGTTTTATTGCCCGAGGATTCAAGCCGACAAAAATTATTCGAGAGCCACCAAGTCTTGACTTTCTTGAAGAAGTTGACGAGTATCGCGGGTATAAGTGAGCAATGAGTCGCGGCATGGATCAAGTAAAAATGAGTTAATAGGGACATCTTTTGGAAAATTCACAAGACTCGACCATGAAATCCAGATATGAAGAGAAAGATAGGTGTCTTCGCCTGAAATATGGGGGCAAGGCCGCATATGTGATCCGTTTTATGTAAAGGAATTTTTTTCTAGAAAAGTTGTTCTAATGAAATTGAATTCAGAATCAATGCCTCTCTTTCTTTTGCATTCATTCCATGCATTTGCATTGCATTGCATCATTTGTATTAGACTTTCACTAAAGGACCCTAATTAGGTAAAATTATTTCAGTTAATCTGGAAACCGATAAGAGTCAACCAACAGAATACCACTACAATACCCATCGCAAAACGAAAGTAATGGATCAGAGATTATAAAGATTGGAACAAATGCAAAGAGATATACAAGAACAATTGCAAGCCCAGATGCAAGAGCAGTTAGCTAGAATCCAATAAAAGATGAGGGAACAAATACAAGAATCCTAGAATAATATGATAGGTCAGTTGGCACAGTTGCTAGCTAGAGAACGCGAAAAAGGGAAGAGCACCGCAGGGAACAATAATGAAGATCCTGCCTATCCTCTAGGCTTTACCCCGACCAACGCTCAACCACAACCAGACGCGCATCTACAAGGGGCACTCGTTACTATCAGACCCCAACAATATCAGTTCGGTACCTCGGCACCATTGAACTACCCGATAGGTTTAGGTTCCAATCTGGGGGACAATCTGACCAATCCTGTAGTTCTTTATCTAGACGAAATGGCAGAAATAGAAAAAGTAAGGGTGGAACCACCAAAGTAACTCAAAGATTGGTAAAGGTGGTTGGAAGAAAAACTCAAAGCAATGGAGAATGCTGATTACCATTGTGGGGTTGATGCCAAGGATCTGAGTTTAGTCCCAGATCTGGTGCTCCTACCAAAGTTTAAGACTCCGGAATTTGAAAAGTATAATGGGACTACCTGCCCTGAAGCTCACATCACTATGTTCTATCGAAGGATGACAGGATACATTAATAATGATCAACAGTTAATCCACTGCTTTCAAGACAGTCTGATCGGGTCAGCTGCCAAATGGTACAACCAACTGAGCCGTGCCAAAATTAACTAATGGAAGGACTTGGAACAGGCTTTCATGAAGCAATATGGCCACGTGTCAAACATGACACCTGATAGAATCACATTGCAGAATATGAAAAAGAAGCAAAGTGAGAGCTTTAGACAATATGCCCAAAGATGGAGAGAAATAGCAACACAAGTCCAGCCACCTCTCTTGGAGAAAGAAACCATGATGATTTTCATCAACACTCTAAAAGCCCCGTTCATTACCCATATGTTGGGAAGCGCTACCATAAGCTTCTCAGATATAGTAGTGTCTGATGAGATGATCGAAAACGCAATAAGAAGCGGGAAGATAGACGCAGGAGAAAGCGCCAAGAGGTCAACCCCAAAAAAATAAAAATGAAGTGAATAATATGAGCAAAGGGTATTCCAAATCAGTCACAGTAGGCCAGCCGATGGCCGTAACTACTAGCTATCAAGGCCTTGCAAGGCAAGAATCCAACTCGAGGCCAAACACAGAAAGACTCCAGTTCACACCCATCCCGATGACATATAAGGAACTGTATCAGAATCTGTTTAATACGCATGTGGTATCCCCGTTCTACTCTAAACCCATGCAACCTCCGTTCCCAAAATGGTATGATGCGAATGCCCAATGCGAGTATCATGCAGGAATAATGGGGTACTGAATCAAAAACTACACTACGTTTAAAAAGTTGATTGAAAGGCTCATTAAAATGGGAATTGTGAAGTTTGATAATTTATCAGAACCTAATCGCTTTGACGAGGCAGTAAATACGATAATTGAAGGAGGTGGCAAGAGAGTTGCGATCCCTTAAAAAAGAAGCCTGGAGGAAATATCGAGAAATCTTAACGACGTATTCGAAGAGGGAACCAATGAATAAAAGTTTCCAAGCCCTTGCATACTTGGGAGTGTTTTGAACAATGGGATTGTGGAAGAAGTCCCTGCGTTTTTAGAGCTAATTCGAAGTAATGTCCAAAACACACCTATTGCTTTAAGCCTAGGAGCAATAGGAGGCCTTTTGTGAAATAGGCTTATGTCCAAAATCTTTATTTTAATAAAATACATCTTTGCTATCATTTCGAGCAAATATTCTTTTATTCTTTCCATTTCATTCATAATCATACTATATAGACAATTATTCTTAGATTCTTTTTTTTTTTAGACTTTCTTTCAAATACTATTTTATTCTTCATTCATGACCATACCATAAAATAACTATTCTTAGATTCATTTATTCTTTGGAATATTTTTTCGTGCCTACGACGGGTCTCCAAATATCAACGATATGAGTGATACTGCTATTAATCCAGAGTCTCCTTTTTTAGCAAGATATGTGTCTAGAGAAACCTTCAGACTTTGAAGATGATTGGGACTGTAGTTTATCCCCTGGTTTGTTAAGGATGGTGAACAAGATGAGAAACAGATCCCACCTTACAAAGAGTCAGTGAAATCCATGGCCTTCCTCTGTGTGGGGCATGGGGCATGGATGTTATTAGGCCGATCTCGCCAAAAGTATCGATTCATCTGTGTAGTTTTTCATTACTTCACTAAGCGGGTGGAAGTTGCTTCATACGCTAATAATCATAATAAAAAAAAGAAGAAAAAAAAGAAAAAAAGGATTATATGTCGATATGGAATGCCAAAAAAGATTGTATTTGACAATGCGCTGAACTTAAACCACAATGCGATGTCAAAAGTTTACAGCTAGTTCAAGATCAAACACTACAACTCGTCATTGTGTCGCTCAAAAGTGAACGGCGCAGTCAAGGTAGCCAATAAGAACATTAAAAAGATCGTGGGGAAAATGTCTGACCTAACAAGATTGGCATGAGAAGTCAAATATCAATTAAAATCTCTATTGGGGCAACGCCTTCTCATTGGAATGAAAGCGATTTTACCCATTGAAGTCAAAGTTCCTTCTTTCCGAGTGTTGGCTAAGCCGAAGATGGACGAAGTAGAATGGATCAGAGCTCGATATAATCAATTGAATCTGATTGAAGAGAAGAGGTTAAAAAGCTATTCGTCATAGTCAAATATGCAAAAAAAAAAAGAAGAAAAAAAGAAGACGCGAGATTACAAAAAAATTCGCCTTCGAGAGATCCATGATAAGGACCTTGTAAAGAAAGCCCTATTTGGGAAAGCATCAATTATTGACCAGGAGGGATAATAAGGATTTTCCTAATCCTATGAGTTCAAATCAAGAAATATTTTGTTTCAAAAAAAAGAAGAAGAAGAAAATAAAAAAAGAAAAAGGAGAGGCCAAGGCGAAAATCCGTCAGAGGGCGCCTTGTGACCAAAGGGGTTTTGAGTTGAAAACCCAGGAATGGACAATTCAAATTTTAATCAAAGGTGGGACATGCGGTAGTCTTGTCTTCTCAGAATTAACAAAAAGGAAGAATGCTATATTTTGGGTCATCGACGAAGTACTCTAGGCCTTCTGAATACATATCAAGTTCAAAGGGTCCTCGAGAAGTTTTATGCAGAGAAGTTCATGTTATGATATCTGAGGCACCTATTTTAATTTTGTTCATTTTGTATCTTAGCAAAATTAGCTATCTTGATTACTTTATCATTTCGAGCTTTGCTCTCAATAAATTTTGTCCATTGTGATAATCTTTTCAAGCATTTTTCATTGAAACAATGATTATTGGACTGATAATATTTACAAAAGGAGTTTTACATATTGCTCTGAAAGGTTTTTTAAATAGTATGAGGACTTGAAACATGACCACTATTCAGAACTAACCAAATCCAAGAGTTGGAAACATTTGGGAAAGAATAGCCCAATTTGTGTTTACTTCTTTGGGTTTTCTATCAAAGATACCAGTTGAACAAGAAGACAGCATAATACGTCAGTGATAAAACCTCGATGAACAACGACCAATGTCAACCCAAGTATTAAAAGGGGATCATTCTAAAATAAAAAGAGACTTTCTATATTCATGCAAACATCATTCATACACATCTAGTTAGGAGCATTTGATTCATTCTGATCATGTCATCCTAATAATTTAATATAAATAGGCCCATGAAATAGATTCAACAGGTCATGTTCTCCAAAGAATGGCATAACAGACCAGAGAAATATAAATCATATACCTCTGAAGTTGCAGCAGGTCAGATCAAACCTTAGCAAATCTTATCTCCCTGAAGTTGCAGTGGAGCAGATTGAAGCCACTACCCTTATCTCCCTGAAGTTGCAGTGGAGTAGGTTGAAGTTACAAGTCTTATCTCCCTGAAGTTGCAGTGGAGCAGACTCAAGATAGCAAATATCATCTCTCTGAGGTTGTAGTAGAGCAGATTAAAACTATAAATCCTATACCTCTGAAGTTGCAGTAGGTCGGATCAAGTTACCATAGCGAATATTATCTCCCTGAAGTTGTAATGGAGCAGATCGAAGCCACTAACCTTATCTCCCTAAAGTTGTAGTGGAGCAGGTTAAAGTTACAGGTCTTATCTCCTTGAAGTTGCAGTGGAGCAAACTGAAGATAGCGAATCTTATCTCTCTGAAATTGTAGTAGAGCAGATTAAAGCTATAAATCCTATACCTCTGAAGTTACAGTAGGTCATATCAAGTTACCATGGCGAATCTCATCTCCCTGAAGTTGCAGTGGAGTAGATTGAAGCCACAAACCTTATCTCTCTGAAGTTGCAGTGGAGTAGGTTGAAATTACAAGTCTTATCTCCCTGAAGTTGTAGTGGAGCAAACTCAAGATAGCAAATCTCATCTCTCTGAGGTTGCAGTAGAGCAGATTAAAGCTATAAATCCTATACCTTTGAAGTTGTAGTAGGTCGGATCAAGTTACCATGGCGAATCTCATCTCCCTGAAGTTGCAGTGGAGCAGGTTGAAGTTACAAGTCTTATCTCCCTGAAGTTGCAGTGGAGCAGACTGAATATAGCAAATCTTATCTCTCTGAAGTTGCAGTAGAGCAGATTAAAGCCACAAATCTTATCTCCCTGAAGTTGCAGTGGAGCAGATCGAAGCCATTAACCTTATCTTCCTAAAGTTGCAGTAGAGCAAACTGAATATAGCAAATCTTATCTCTCTGAAGCTGCAGCAGAGCAGATTAAAGCCACAAACCTTATCTCCCTGAAGTTGTAGTAGAGCAGATTGAAGCCACAAACCTTATTCCCCTGAAATTACAGTGGGGCAGGTTAAAGTTATGATTATTATCTACCTGAAGTTGTAGTGGAGTAGATCAAAGCAACAATTCCTATACCCCTGAAGATGCAGTGGAATGGAATGAAGCTACTCGAAGAACAGAAGCACTAAAGAAGTCAAGATTCGGCGAGACTAGGCAACATTGGCCCTTTTGAAGTCTTTGCTCCATTCTCGTTACACGACAATGAGCAAAGAGAGGCAGCTGTAATAGCCAATTTTGGACCAAATCACCTAAACAAAATAAAACCCAAATAATAAAGGGTCCAGCACATTAAAAGTCCATTTACAATATTTAGTAACCCAAATTACAACGACCCAATATAGGCCCAAAATCATTAAAAACCTAAAGACCCAATTGCCCCATAACTTTAACTAATTTTCAACAAAAACAAAGAAGAGGAAAACCCTAGCCACATGCCTTCAGCCACCAGCCTCCTCACGCGCGCCACCACCGCTCGGGGCACCAACCACGGGCCTTCCACGCGTCACATCACCTGCAAAGAAAGACCCACACGTAAGCGATACAAACAACAGAGAAACAAACAAAAAGAAAACGATAAACACAAAAAACAAAAGAAAACAAAGCTTTGTATTCGGCTATAAAGGCTATAATCTATCCCATTGTATTTTTTTTACGCATATTAAGGAATCAAAAGTAAAATGGAAGCAAAAAAAAAAAGGTTGATTTCAATTTCCATTTTCGTGTTCTTTTCGTTTTTTATATTTCTTATTTTTTATTTTTTTTATTATAAATCTTTTCTAAACAAAAATAAAAAGAATAAAACACTTACCGGAGACACCCCGTGGCCGCTTCGTCAGAACTCTCCTCTCCGTCCCCGTAGTCGAGTCCAAAAGGGGGTCGGGGCCCTTGTTTTTCAGCTTTTGGGTTGCAAGCCTTCAACATATGTAAAAACGAGGGCTTAAAAACCCATTATATGTGACCTCGGCCACCGCTCATGGAGGAGGCACGGTGAACCGCCGGCGAGGTTAATGGCTGACCAAGGGGAGAGTTGAGAGCAGATAGGGGGGCTGTTTCTTTTTTTTTTTTTAAAGGAAGGAGAGAAATGAAAATTTTAAAAAAGATTTTGGCTTTAATAGCCATGCGAAACGACGTAGTTTCGGACCCTCCCCACACGCCTCAAAATGACGTTGTTTCGGGGAGGGAACCCGAATCTGACCATTACCCAAGGGGGGATCCGCGCGTTTCCCATTATTGGGATATTTATGCGCGAGGTCCCTCCGTATTTAGCGCGTTACAATCTGGCCCCTTATTTATCTTGTGTATTTTTGTAAATTCGGCCGCATTTTTCGCGTGTAGTTCAATTCAGTCCTTGGCATGGTGAACCCTTGAGGAATGGGTCATTAGCCGAATTAGGCCTTGATAGTTTTGGCACGTTTAATTTTGATCCCTTGTGACCTTTTCTGTTATATATAATTTATACCTTAAATTTCGATTAGGTTTCAATCACGTCCTAAATTTATTTAAATCGTCCTAATTCCCTTTTTTTTTTAAATGTTTTATTATATGTTATTTTAAATGTCTTATAGGTTATTTATTTTACAACTACTTTAACTTATTTTAATATGTTGTTTATTCAAATGTTTATTATTTATTTTAATTTGCTTTATGTATATATTTTATCCTAATATACATAGTTTATTTTAAGCTTTTTATATATTTATTATTCTTTTAAAATTTGTTTTATTATATATATTTATTTCAAATTATTTTATATTGTTTATTCTTAAATTATTGTATATTATGTATTTCAAATAACTCTTTTTATATTACATTTGGTATTATTATTATAAAATATATTTATATTGTCTATTTTTAATTCTTTTACATATTATATATTTTAAACTTGTTATATATTATTTTAAATTGACTTTTATATTACTTATTTTAAAATTATTTTATACCTTATTTTAAACCCTTTTTACTTATTTCAAATGATTTTATTATTATTTATTTTAGTTTTTTATGTATTGTTTATTTTACACTTTTATATATACGTATTATCTATTTTAAATTATTCATATATATCATTTTTTAATCTGCTTTGTGTATTATAGAATTTAAAATTCTTTTTTACATTATTTATTTTAAACTCATTTATTATCATTCTAAAATTTGTTTACATTTTATTTATTTTAATTTGCTTTATACCTTTTTTTATCATTTAATTCATTGTTTTTTATTTATCAATGTTATTATTTGAATGTTATATGATTATTGCCATTGTGTGTATTTTAATTTTTTTTCGTATTTTTGTAGTATTGCTATTCATTCGTATAATGCCGTGTTCATGAATCATTGCTCTAGGCTCATTACTATATTTTTATTTCATATCATCGCCTCATGAATCAAGTCTCGTTACATTTATCCAACTTAGATCGTTTTATTTTATTTCAAATAAAGGAAACGCACGTCGTTTAAATATCGAATTCGCTATTATTCAAAGACAAAAATTTCAAAATAAGGCAATGTTTCGCGTTTTGGAACGTCGAGGAATTGTGCCCTAACTTATGGGGTTTCGATTTTCTCGTTGATTCTAAATAGCCAAATATCCTTTCGAATTTTAAAATACACGAAATTTCAATTAAAATTAAAGACAAACTTGCGCTTGAGAGTTCATGGTATTGCGTTCTAACTTACGGGATGTGATACTCCGATATCTCGAGACAAGGAAATCTTTAACAATCGTTTTGAGCTAATTCAAGCGTTCTTAAAATCGACGTTAATAAAAAAGGGATCGTAATTTAAATCCGTTCTTGATTTTCAACTTTCGACATTAAGACACTAAGTAATCAATTCGGTACCAATTTTGGGTGTGACAATGGTGCTAATCCTTCTTCGCACGTAACCGACTCCTGAACCCGTTCTCTCGAGTTTTGTAGACCAAAAACACCATTTTAGTAAACTAAAATGTTTTATTAAAACAAAGGTGATCCGATCACACCTAATAAAAATCGGTGGCGACTCCCATTTTAATCTCTGCTTTCAAACAAAAATCGATTCTCGTTTTCAAAAAAAATGGTTTCGACATATATATATATATATATATATATAAGATAAATGTAATGAAAAAAATATTGATTCTATAACTATTTTGTTGATAAAACATGAGTTTTGATATTTATGTAAAGACAATGTTGAAAATAAAAGAAAAACAAATCATCAAAAGTGAAATAAAATTATCACTAAAAAAAACTCAAAGAATAGTTACATGTATGTATGTGTGTGCTTTTAATTTTTGGAAAATACTTTTTATAGCTTTTAATTTTATAAAAGTTACAAACAATGAAAAACCTAATTGATTTTGAATCAAAATGTTGTTAATTTTTTTCTTTCACCTATAAAAATTAATTATATATTTATACATAAAAAAACAAATAAAATTATAATAAACATTAAAATTCATAAATAAACTCTCTCTCTCTCTTTTTTTTTTTTTTTTTGCTTGCATTATAGGACCGAGATGAGCTATACATGATTAATTAAAAAGAAAAGAAAATAATTATATATTTATTTATAAAATTAAATAATAACTAAAAATTAATTAAAATTAATTAATTATTATGTGAAAGTTACAGGTTTAATGATTAGGGTTGGTACGATGATTATAGTTAATGCCTAAATCTTTAGTTGTCCATTTAATGAGAACACTAGTGAGCTTCTTGGTGTTCTAACTTGATTTGTTTGTTAAGTGAACTATATTTAGAAATTATGCATATCTTAAATTAATATTATGTTCTAAGATTTTAGTGTGGGTTCATTTTTTACAATTCTCGATCGGAATGGTAATCGGCCTAAAGTTAAACGGAGATTAGTTGTGCGTGAAGTTAATCATACTTGATTGGATTATAAGAGTGAATTTTAATGAAAGATAATAGGTGAACAAGTGAAGGGACTAAAAGGAAAATTGCACCAAAATATAAAAAGAGAAAAGAAATGGCCGAAAGCTCAAATGCTTCTAATGTAGGAATATGCTAATTGCCTTTTTAAATTCAAGTGTGTTCTAATGCCATAATTACAATCCTTTATATACCTCTCAAAGAATCAATTTCACATGATTTACGCCTAAAATCATACTTAACAACCAACCACTCAATAAGATTGTTCTAAATATAGAAAAAGTATGATATTTTTATCAGTTCAAAAATAATTCTGTATTTTTCAATTCAGCCCCCAACTTACTTTTTGTTCCAAATTAGGTCGATTTTTGCTTGTATTTGAACTTCGGTACTCCAATTGCGTTCCTAATAAAATTTAAGCAAGAAATCAAAAATTTAGTAGCATTCTATTAAAAAAATTGACTAAAATTAGGTACATTAAACATATAAAATAAACTTGCTATCACCTTGTGTTTCAATTTGATATTTGGTGGTATTTAAGGCTTATTAAAGAACTTAAGATATGTCCCTATTAGTTGTTTTTTTGTACCATTGTATTTGGTTTTGAACCTTTAAGTTAATCAAGTATATATATACTTTGGTGATGTATTCCTAAGTCCATTTAAGCTAAATGATTTATGCATAGCCTTACATATATGTTTATACGTAGCTTAGATGCCCTTTTCCATGTTCTAAATTCCTTAATTATTATGTGATGTTATAGGTTGAATGATTAGGATTGGTATGATGATTATAGTTAATGGCCAAATCTTTAGTTGTCCATTTAATAAGAACACTAGTGAGCTTCTTGGTGTTGAACTTGATTTGTATGTTAGGTGAACTATATTTAGAAATTATGTGTATCTTAAATTGAGATTTTGGTGGAATGTTTGAGCAAGTATTTTTTATCTTGTTTAGATAATGAAATAAACCAAAAGTATAGTCAAGTAGGACATTAGAAATGTTGCTTACATTGCTTGAGTGATGTCTGAGCCATTAGGAACATTTCTTGCAAGCGAAGCAACTTAGTATGACCTTGTGCAATTCTGCACTCATGTATTGATACCTAGATAGCATGTTTTAGTACTAAAAAGCTAGTAACCAAAAACTTGAAATAATGTCTGAGCCATTAGGAATATTTCTTGCAAGCGAAGCAACTTAGTATGACCTTGTGCAATTCTGCACTCATGTACTGATACCTAGATAGCATGTTTCAATATTAAAAAGCCGATAACCAAAAACTTGAAATAGGGGAGTTAAATATCAATACTTGAAATTTGAATCAAATTATCAAAATTTATAGGCCAAATATTGACACCCTAAAGTTAGGTATCAATACTTAAAAATATTGAAGCTAAAAGTGAACAATGCCCATGTGAAGGTATGATACCCTTATCTTGATATCAATACCCCTATTCCTAAAAGTCTAAGTTTGACCTGGAAGTGTTTGGAAAAAGTTTAAATTGACCCTCAGATTTTGAGTGACCATATTAATGCATTTAATAGTTTCACATAGGGATTTGAAACTCGGTTTTATTCTTTCTGAAACTTTGTTCATTTGAAATTTTGTTAGTCACTCCAACAATGAACGTAATGTTCCCTGCTCGATCAAGTTTCAGGATCAGGAAGGGAGTGTTACACCAAATACTAAGACCCTTTGTTTAAGAACATGTTTTCCTTGATTGTCTACTATAGTGATCTCCATTGAAGTTTTTTCTAGTTTTTTTTTTTTTTTTTGGTAATCTAAAGTAACATAAGAGTCGGTAGCATTGTTGGTACCTATTGACTCCCTTGGTTATGTGTTTCTCCATCTAAGGAAGTCAACTCCACTAATCAACTAATCTAGCTCTAATTCTCTAGAAAGTTGGTATTATTACTCATCGTCTGTTCTTCCCACTAGGGGTTCCAACTACAATTGAAGAGCCTAATCATATTATTGGATGGTGTTGATCCTCGTGACATTTGTCATGGTTGACTATGTTTTTTGGTTCCCCAAATTTTTTGTAGTTGAATCAAAATTAACTGTAATACCAAATTGTTGTAGAATATTTATATGAAAGAAAAAGAGAGAAGAAATATGAAGATGATGATAACTTCAATATTCTCCCTAGTAACACATATATTGTTTGATGAAATTGTTACCAAAAACCTTAGGTTCTAAATAAATTTATTTAATTAGCATAAAAGAAATAAATGTCGTGTAGCCTCAGTTTGTTATAACATCAATTTTTGCATTCATCATTCTAGATCCTTTTTAACACTTAAGTTATGAGATGAGCCTACTAATTCATCATTTTCAACAGTGGTGACTATGGATTCCACATCCTTGTTCTCTTCTAAGATGCAGATCCAGTTAAGCCCATGTCCAGATGACTCAATTATCACCAAAGTGTTGGTATTTGGAGAAGAGTTCGTCAGTGAGACAAAGCTCATCCATGGAAAGACGTGGAAGTATCTGATTGGTCAAAGGTTAGGCAATTTTAAAGGTGGAAATTGTCAAGTGTATTAAAGATCACTAAAAATGGCCACATCAGATGCTTTATTTCGCTTTTTTTCCAATTTTTTTTTTAATTTTCCATTTTTTTCGGTTGATATGATAATTTATCTGATTTAATATTTTAATTAAATGTCATGTAATAAAATGATTTTGTCACAGGGGAATTAGGGGTTGATATTTAAAATTTTAAATTAATAAAGGTAAAATTACATTTTAGCTCTCTTAAAAATAATAAAATTATGATTTAATCCTTTAAAAATTATATTTTCTATTTCGTAAAAATTACAATTTAATTTCGACCTAAGAAAAAAATATTTTGACTTCACCCCTTATTTGTTATACATACCATTTAAATTGTAAATAATATGAAATTACATGTGAGCATGTAACAATCATATCAACTTTTCCTTCCAAATATGATTAAAATTGATGAAGTAAGTGTTGAATTGCATAATATATATATATATATATATTTATATGGAATAGTAAAAATGAAAAAGACTTAAGTTTTTAACCTATCAAATACCTAAGTTATAATTAATGTTGTAGAGATATGAAAGTAGTGAATTAAAATAATTGCATTGTTGAGTTGGAAATTTAATTAATCTATATCTTCAAAATTCAATCATTATCATTTCAAAATAAATATATTTTTACGTATATAACCTTTCAGTTTTAATTTATTTGATATAGTTATTATTGTAATTATTTGGAAGCTAATATTATTTATTTTTAAGATGAATGGTTATGAGTAGTTTAAATTATTGATGAAAATATTAATTAAATTAAAAAGTTAAAAACAATTTATTTTTAGAAAATTTATTTTAAATGTCACATTAAATAATTACTTTATTTGAGTGGTACAAATATAAAGAAAATTGTCTCTTAAGACTATCACATCGTTTCATTGGCTTTGGGATCTTATCAAAATCCATCTTTTTCTTTCTCATTTCACTTCCCAATTTCTTTTCCCAGTTGAATGGAAGGAAATATATCATGGAATTTTTTATTTTTATTTTTTAAAATGGTACTATTTTAGATTACATAAATTCACAAGGATATCATTTATAATTATTCAGTTGGGATAAATAAATAATTTTAAAAAATTAGGGTATTTGCGTTTTTCAAATTAAAAAAATAATTATAAAAAAAGAATAATTATCTTTAAAATAAATAATATACAAGAAATTCAATATGGATATAATTGAATTCGTAAAAAACTATAAATAGCTTTAATGAAATAAAAAATTTAAATTATATATTAGAGTTAAATAAAAAAATTGAAGTTTAAATATTTTTTTTATCTTATAGTAGGATCATGTGTTTTTTTTTTTTTTGATAAAAGAATAATATGTACTAAATGAAATAAAATTAGGAGGAATTTTGAAAACTGGAAAATGAAATTGAGCTACTGAATTTTCCACTTTAAACTATTTACAAATTTTGAAATTCTTCCACATTTTTATTAAAACAAATAAATTTATTTTTTAAAATTTTAACAATTCTAATAAAATTCCTCTTATAAATTCTTCATTTAAACATACTTTAAACGTTGAAAACAATAGGTTTTTAGTGAATCTGTAAAAAAAAAAAAAATCATAATACAAGAACCTTTTATACAAATTGATAAATAATAATAAAAAAAATGTTTCGCCAAACATCATCGTGAAGAAAAAAGAGGTTAGAGCCGCAAACTATTTATAGGGACAGGCAATTGAGAGAGGGACCACTCTGGAAGAAAGCAAGATTGTGATAATTATCCAACGCAAATTCTTTTATTATTAAATTAATTGTTTTAATCTTTATATTATTAAAAAATTAAATAAAGCTAATCTATAATAGAAATTTAAAAAATATAAGAATATTTTTATTTTTATTTTTTATTTTTATTTGCAGTGAACCCCAAATAAAAGATTCTATTTCCAACATCATATTTTAGCTTTTAAAATAACTTCTTATTTTTTTTCTTTTAATATAACAATCTCAAACTCACTCAACTTCATAACATCCATTTAACTTCCTACAGAGGTATGAATCAATCTCATGATCTTAAAAATACGGTGAACACTTGATTAATAGGCTAAATGTTAGGGTTCAGCTTTTAATATAATTTTGTTAAACAAAAAATAATAGTTTTAAAAAAAATATTAACTTAAATTTGATTTGATTTTATTCTTTTCAATAATTTAAAGTCTAAATTGATCCATTTTAAAGTTAATGAATTAATTTAGTCCGATTCTTATAATAGAGAGACATGTCAAGTGCATTCTTTTTTTCATCTTTAGATGGAAAAGAATACTGATTTTTTAATTAAAATTTTTAAATTAAATTTAAGTAAAATCGATTTCTTATTTCTAATATAGTTATCAAATATCTCTATTTAATTTTATAAAAAAATTTAATTATAATTTTTTAAATTTTGTAAGAATTTGTAACATATATTTTAATTTTATAAATATTATATATATTTTACTACATCTTAATTTTATAAAATTTTATAATATATGGTATAATTTTGTGAAAACTATTATAAACAATATTTAAAATTTTGAAGAGAGTGAAAAAAATCACTTCAAGATCAAGGTTAGAGCCAACAACTTATTGACCTATTGACAAGTATATTATATTATAGATATGAGAGCTTAAATTCAATTTCAAATAATCGCATTTTCACCCTCAATTATAAAAAAAATAATAATAATTTCAAAGCAAAACAGGCTCAATTTTTTTTTTTTTCACATAACGGGTTCAAGTATATATATATATATATATATATATATATATATATATATTAAAACACACCCCTCATACCCCTAATAGAATTTAAGGAATCCAAACTTCCCCACGGATATGTTTGATAAGCTAAAAAATTAAGTACTAATTTTTTAGTACGGAATTTTTTAAGCACTAAAATCATATTATAAAACTGTTTGATATCTCTATAATATATATAAAAACATAAGTTTACAGAAATATTTAAACTGACAAGATGATTTTTTATTTTCTACCATATTACTAAATTGGTATTTAATTTTTTTAATTTAATTTAAAATTATTAGTTATAACTCTATCTAAAAAATAAGTTGTGATTATTTTATTGACTCTAAAATAGATTTATAACTTGAATAAAAGTCTAAGCATACTCATTACCAACAAGTCAAAATAATTAATAATTAAGGGTAAAATATTATTTTAAAAAATCTGAATTAATTTTATTTTTTATAAGTAAAATTTTGCATTTTTATATTTATTAACATAATAAAATAAAATTATAAGTTGAATAGAAGTTTAAGTATATAAATAAAGATTAATTTTTTTTCTTTTATTATCACTTAATTGGTGTAAGAATTATATAAATTAAAATTTATGTTTAGATCTATATATAACATTCATTAATAGTATTTAAAAGAATTATCAATAAAAAAAAAGAAAGAAATTGTCAGCATTAATAAGTTAAAAGTATCTAAAAAATAATAGAACATTAAAGTAACGATTTTTCAAAGAGAAAATATCAAATAATATTCGAACAACAATAACAAACGAGAGAAAGATTTTTAAAAAGTAAAAAGAATTCCCATTTAAGATTTCAATAATTTTTTTTAATGATGGTTATTAATTTAATGTAAACAGCTTTCATATTTAATTAATTTACAGTAAATATTTTCCATATTTATCACGAATTATTATTATAATTGATTTATGTTGTTTAACTTTTTCATTTATTTTGATTTAATATTATAATTTATTTTCTTATACGGTTTTAAATTTCTATTTAATTTTCAATAGTTTTATGTACTAATTCAGAAAAAAAAAGTTAATACCATTATAAATGGTGTAGTAAAAGAAACTGTTTATTAATGTTCATAATAAACTTAAATTGACATTGACTTCTCATAAAGCTGTTAAAGAACAATTCACATAATTGGGAAATAGATATAATTGTCATTGACCGCTCATATCACTATTTAATAAAAAATTCCTACGATTCACAAAAATCTTTTGATGATTTGAACCAGCGAATAAATAAAAAATAAATAAATATAATTTTATTATTAACTACAATATATTGTTATTTTTTAATTGGTATTAATCATTTTTACTTTATATAATATACAATACTTTATTTTTTTTACTTGGTATTTTATTTTATTATTAACTTAAAATATGATACCAATTTATTTTATTTATAAAAAAATATTTATTTATTTTAAATATTACTTACATTAAATATGTTATATATTATTTATTTTATATTATAAAAAATAAACATGTTTATTCACTTGCAATGCATGTGAGAAAGAAATCTAGTTAGTAAAAAATAAGCACGAAATATAATTATTTTGTTTGATTATAGTAAATCTTGATTTTTAAAAATTTATTTTTTCTAATTTTAGTCTTATTAATGTAATATTAATTATTTTATTTTGAATAGTTTTGGATAAAAAGTTAAAAAATAATAGTTTTGAAAGTTAGCATTTGCATATTTGATTGCTTGAGTGTGGATATTCCTTCATGGGCAGTCTCTAGGATATCTCAGGTAGTCTTTACAATAGTGCACTTAGCAATCCTCTTGAAATCCTACATATCAACTCCATAAAATATTGCATATAAGACCAATTCTAAGTATTTTGTTTCTCAAATTTAAGATGCAGGGGACACAAGGCCAAACCACATGCCCATGTGCTAGGTCGTGTGTCATGCACGGTCAAGACACACGCCCGTGTGTCTACCCGTGTAGACAAAATAAAGCCATTTCCTAGCTTTATTTCTCACCCAAAATTTTCCAAAAACCTACACCAACACTTACACACATAGATCAACCAATTCCAAACATTAAACCAAGCAAACAATATTAACATGTATGATATAACATCACCTATATTCATATAGCCAAACTTACCTTTTTGTTAAGGCATATAGTTTACCGTAATTTAATCTAACCATACCATACACATATATATTAGCATGATATAACTTTATAATATATGCCAAATCAAATATCATTAGTCACACCAATGGCTAGATTACAAACACCCATTTACAAGCCATCATTTGGTCAAGTTGACTTATACATGCCATTATACCAAAATAAGTTTACTATTTATACCAAAACGATGCTAATAGATAGTGTGGTGTTGCTTCGACTGATCTCCAACCTTTACAAGCTTCTGAGCACTATAAAACAGAGAAAATAAAACCTAGTAAGCATTTAATGCTTAGTAAGCTCGTATAACAAGAATTAAACTTACCAAGTACATTCATTCAAATAAGCATACAATAACATGATTCTCAACACATTGACAAATTTGTCTAATCACATACACTCAAACAAGTATGTTAGTCACATAATTCACATGTACATTAAATAGCATGGATGAGCTCATCATGTTACAAATTTTCAGGAATTTCATGAACATTCGAGATATAATTCATTTAATCTCATAGATTCTCATTTCGGGAATTTATTCGTTGAATCATTGAAATTTTGATGGATAATCAGGTAGTACACGCAAGGTGTACAAAACCGTAAACCATCAACTCATAATCAAGGGTAACCATTAGGGCACTTAATCAGGGAGCATACTCTTGAGCCACATATCAGGATGCTTAGTTGAGCTATGTATCAGGACACTTATTCGAGATAAATAGGAAACTCATAAGAGTTTTAATCAGGAAGCTCATAGAGCTTTTTAACAGATAACTCCGAAGAGTTAAGGAATACCGGATAAGGTAATAGAGAGTTCAAGCGAGCCATGCCAGGAAGCCCATAAGAGCTTATATCAGGATGCTCATGTAGAGCTGCGTTTTTATTTGCATTATATGCTGGATCACAACTGATCGAATCATGTAACAGAACGCTCACACAGAGTTGCGGTAGTGTGCAACACATGTAAAATCACTACCGATCAAGATGTTCATAAGAACTATTTATTAGGATGCTCGAGAAGGCTTTATTAGGATTACTCACCTGAGCTAAATCCTATCTACAACATATGCAAGATCACATTCAAGTTGGGAAATTATATATATCCATCGAATTTCATTATTCAAACAGAACTTAACATTTATTCAAGCTATATCGGGCATATAATTTATTTCATACTTTAATCATTTATAATTCATACAATCACATAACACATTCAATACAAGCATATAACTATAAACAATTCGGTTATACGAACTTACCTTAATAATCGTCCGTACAAGAAATTCTACAAATTCGAAACTTTTTTCTTTTCCTCGATCTAGCTTCGAATTTGAGCTGTCCGGATCTATATAAATGAATTTTATCATCAATTTAATCCATTTCATGTTCAATTGAATTCAATTTACACCTTAGGAAAAATTACCATTTTGCCCCTAAACTTTTCATAAATTCCAATTTTGTCCCTAGGCTCAGAAAATGAAATTCATACAATTTAATCCTTACTCCAAGCCTAACCGAAATTTTCATATAACATTTACAGCACTTATATTTCACAAAATTCAACATTTTTCCATGGGTTTTACCACTTTTCAATTTAGTTTCTAAATCATGATTTCAACAAATTTCTCTTTGTAAAAGTTATTTATCTATCAACAACCTTTCATTTTCTACCATAAATTTCAAATTTTCAACATATTAATCCATGGCAAAACTTCTATACTTTGATAAATTTTCAAATTAATCCTCAAAATAGATAGATTGAGCTATCCTGATCTCAAAAATATAAAAATTACTAAAAACGTGACTTGTATACTTACCTAATTAAGCTTGATTAGTTTCCTTTCTCTCTCTTAGGGTTTCCATAGAATTTGGGGATGAAGATGATGAAAATAAGATGATATTTCTTATTTAATTAGTTATCATCTTTTAATATTTTTCATTTCCAATTTAGTCCTTAGCTTTTTCTAATTTTTCTATGGATGAATCACCAAAAATATCAACTAACTTTTCTTTAATGGTCTAATTACAATATAAGGACCTCAATTTTTGAATTCCATAGCTATTTGATGCTCATAGCTACTAGAATTCAACTTTTGCACTTTATGCAATTTGATCCTTTCCTTAATTAAACACATAATCGGTAAAAAAAAATTATCAAAATTTTTATATGACATTCCTATCATAAAAAAGACCATGCAATAATATTAAAAAAAGTTTTCTTTCCGGCTCGGATTTGTGTCCTGAAACTACTGTTCCAATTTAACTAAAAATGGACTGTTACACAGTTGTTGAAAAACAAACTTTCTCAGTGAATGAGTGATAAGAAAGTGCACACTCCCTCACCACTAAATGAAAACAATAAACAAATAGAACACTAAGGAGTTATTGACGCAGTTCGATTTCCCTTCGCCTGTGGAGCCTAGCTTAGTGAAAAACATCCTATCTTCAACAATTACAACAAATGTTCCTAACCTATCACACTCGTGACAATTTTCCTTACCTTTGTACCTTAAAGACTTGATATTCTCACCATTAAATTTACTTATTGTGAATTCAACAAGTAAAACCATAACACAAAGGTTTTACTATCAAAATATGCTCGTACAATAAGGTTCCTCACAATAACAGATTAAGTTTTTAATTCTTTTAGTATATCTATACAAGTCTCTCAATTAAATAGATTATTTTGAGACTTGCTAACATAAGAAAATCTATCACAATCCCATTAAAACAGTGATAATATAACCTCAATACAATATAAAAATTAGAAGTAAAGTAAATATGTACTCTTAGTAGCTAAGCAGCGAAAATTTCAGTTCAATCCAACATCCATGATTTAAGGGATTAGATGAGATGATTCTATTTGATCCAATCTCCAAAATATGTTTCCCTAAGTGACATGATCTTCATTTATGGACTAGATATTATTCATATACTCAGCACAACCTATATATACTATTCAATAAATTTTCAACACATTAAATATGGAAATTGTCCTCACATTATTTTAGTGGCCAATGAGTAAGCACTCATTAGCACTTAATTTGCCAGTTCCATATTTTCAACAACAAAACATGCTTTTCGTGATTATATAATTGTAAAAGAAATATGGCAGCAGTTAGGAGTAACATGGAATCCGAATATCGTTCAGATTGGATTTAGAGATTGACTTATGGATGTTGTGTCTACTTGTTCAGCACGCAAATGTAGAATGGTTTTCTGTGCTCTTTGGGTCTTTTGGACAGTAAAAAACAAAGAGGTACATGAAGGGGCTAAAAAATCTTCACATGAACCAGTTGTTTTTATAAGAACATACCTTAAGGAAATTGATGATCTAGGAAAAAATTTACCTGCTCAAGAAATGATTAAGGATAGATGGTGCCCACCAAATCTAGAGTTTATTAAAATAAACTTTGATGCAACCTTCAAAAATCAAACAAAAGAATCATGTTTGGGTTTGGTATGTAGAAATACTGGTGGGTAGGTGATGAGCTCAAAAATCATTCTAAATAAACACATTCCTTATCCCTTTATGGCAGAAGCTTTGGCATGTTTACAGGCAATACAAATGGAAATCGGTCTGGGTTTTCGAAATGTTATAATTGAAGGGGATGCCCGATCGATTATCAGGAAACTGCAAATAGACCAAGATGACAGATTTGTTATAAGTGCCTACATTATGGATTTCGAAGGAGATGAGTCAAAAGTTTAATAGATGTTATTTTGAGCATGCATGGAGGAAAGCAAATTGATTAGCAGATATCATTGCTACAGAAGGAATGAAAAGAGGGAAAGACACTTATCTGGAAGGAGGTCCCTGATTTTGCAGTTGTAGAAGCGGAGCATGAAGAAGACTGTGAAAAGCTACAGTGTTGAGAAACTGAGATGCTGAAAGAGTTGCAATGGAAACTGTGAAACTTGTTTTGATCGTCTCAAATTTCGTTTTTCTTATTAGAAGAGACGATAGGTTTTCTAAATGGGTTTTTTTTTAGTTTTGTAATATCTTTGTAAAATGGGAAGAAAACCCATCTTCAGGCTGGACTATTTGGCTTTTCTAAGAGCCACTTTTGTGTCAGTTACGTTCACGTTTTCTTATATACTTTTTCATATCAATAAATGAGCTCAACTATTTTTCAAAAAAAAAACAATTATTATTAATTTTAATTTTTTATTTTTATTTTATATTTAATATATCCATGCATATTTCAATACATGGAAATTTTGAACGTGTATTATTTAAGCTAAATGTCACAAAAAAATTTGATGTAAAATTAAAGTACATTTATATGCATAATATTGTATTCATATAAAAATTATTGATTTTATTCAATAAAAGTATAACATATGTTGAAAATAAAATAAGTCTAAATGTATCTATACTGTGAACAATAAATATAAATATTTTTAAATTAATTAATGAATTAAATATAGCAACATATATAATTTTTTAAGTAAGCAACATGTATTTTTTTAAGGAAAAAATAATATATTTTATTAAAAACAATATAGTTTCCATTTTAGATTTTATATCAAACACAATGAAATATAAATTAGAATTTGGAATTTTTTTATTCTCATAATTAATTTTTATACCAAAATTAGTCTAATATTTTTTATTATACAATGAGGATTTTGGAGATATTAATAGAATATATTGATTTTTTATTTCAAATTTGTTGCTATAATTTTATGAGAAAATTTACCTGAATTAATTTTTTAAATATAGTCAACAATTAAAATGCACTTAATTATTTTTATGAATCTATTTAAAATTTTATAATGGTTCACTACTCTATTTTATTATATATATATATGGCATGATATGTGTATGTATGTTATCATATATATAATAAACAAAAAAAAAAAAAGATTACTTCTTTTTTCCTGTTTCTTGCTCGATAAAATTGACAAAAAAAATGTTATATTTATATTTGATTCCTAAATCAATTTTTTGAACATTAATCTCATTATAGGTTTTTATCATATCCGTTCTTTTTTATAGCATGCCTAGAACTACCCATAACGCCTCCCTAACCTTTAAATAGGAGGATAACGCCCTTCAGCGCACTCAAATCTACGTCTTCCTGTATTAGTAACAATGCCGATGCCAATTGAGCTAAGACTCAATCGACTGATTCTTAAATCAACTCAAATTAAATTATTATATAATGTGATTAATAGTGAGGTATATAATAAGATAATTAAATTAATTATTATATAATATGATTAAATTAAATTAAAAAATATATAATTTAATTTAATTAAGTTAATAACGGGTCCCATGTAAAAAATTTAGTGTATTTTAGGTATTAGAGCTTTTTTAAAGTTTTTATTTACTTACACTTTCTTTCTTCTTGTCTATCAAGTCTTAGTTGTCTTATTGGAGGAGATCGAGAGCTAGGAAAAAGAGATGGAGTTGACAAATGCAAGAAGCAATTCAAACACACAATACGATATTGAGAAGCTTGTAGTTACAACCTATAAGTATTGGAGAATGTGTATGGAAACATATCTTCACGGCCAATACCTGTGACATTTGGTTGTAGGAGCTGGTTATGAAATTCCTACAGACACTACAGAAAATTCTAAACCATATAGGAAATGGATGACCAAGTGCGACAAAGTTCTCTTTGCACTGAGAACTTCAATTAGCAAAAAGTTCATCGACCATGCTCAGGATATCAACTCCCCAAGAGAAGTGTGGAAGACACCTGAGAGGCTATTTTCTGAAAAGAATACAAGAAGATTGCAATTGCCGGAAAATAATTTGGCACAATCAACACAAGGGAGTTGATCTGCCATGAAATACACTATTATTTACATTCTTTTTACACATAACTTTAGCTTGTTTGATAGTTAAATCAAAGTATCTTAGTATATATTTAGGTTTTCATACTTAAAATGGTAATTTATGCTTTCTAGTAGTTTTTATTATATTTTATATATCTAAACAAGGTTACATGGTCTTATAGATCAAGTCGAGAGCTAAATATGCTTATTCGGGCCAAAATTGATGCCTATGTTGCAATACCAAGACACTGATGTCTCAACATTGAAGACAGAAGCCAAAAACAAGTTCTAGAGTGAAACTGCCATTGATATCGTGACACGACCCTCTTATGTCGCGACATACTCTCGAGGTTGGTTACAACATCGCAAGTTTGTGTTACAACCAAGCCCTTGCGTAACCCAAAAACTCTTACACGTTTTAATTACGTTTTTAAGGGAAATTAAGAGTATCTGTCCTAGTCGAACTTTAAGGACTTCAAGAACATTTTAGGCACTTTAATATTTTGAGTTTAGCCTATATAAAGGAAATTGTAATCAGTTTAAACGCACAATTTTAGGGAGACAAAAAATATAATTAGGGTTTTTTATTTCATTTTTAGTTTTTACTTAGGTTATTTTATGTCCTTGTAATCGGAGGATCTTATTCCAAAGTGAGACTTTTGCAAGTAGAGATTGTTTTGGAGCCAAACTTTCATCGATAATCCATTAGCATCTCTTTCCCTTATTCTATTATTTATATCTCTTTCTTAACATTGTCAATTGAATGTTTGTGTAAAGATTAAAATTAATTTATACTTTATCTATATTTCACATGTTTCAATTGTATTAATCTTATTAATTTATTGAAAGGTAAGATTTTATTTTCGAATTAGCTATTCGGGAGAGGAAGAACTTAAACCGTAAGCTTGACGACCCTAGGAAGTCATTTATGTGGGAATTAGCCCAAAATTAGTATGACCTATCCATGAACACCTTAGCCCCGCACTGGTCTAGACTGTGAGGTCGAGAGATAAGTAGTTCTTGTTGGCTCATTATTCTAGTGGATGTATCAGAAGATCCTGCTAGGATAATGACTATTTGATTGATTAAAGCCTTACATCAATAATTAATTAGGTGAAACAATTGAATCTAGGCGAAAGGAACTCGTGTAGTCGAAACAAGAGATAAGAGAAACCAATATATGAACTTAGGTGTAGATTTATGTTTAATTCAATTTATTTATTTTATTAATATTATCATCATCTTGCTTCCATATTAACACTACTAATTCGTGACTCAAGTAGATTAGTAATTATTTTCGGTAATTAGTTTGATAATAATTTTCCCCAAACTGCAATCCTTTGTGTACGATCCTCAAAATACTTACATACTTCATTGTAACTATATTACAATCTAACCTGTATACTTGTGGACATCACATCATTTGTATATCTTTTTTTGTAGTATTCACACTCTGGACGTTAGTACGTCCAGAGGCGGTCAGGAGTATGTCTATTTCTAAATGTTTCTTACGAGTTAAAAGTATTTGTGCAGAAATTTCAGAATTAGATGCGGATGAAAAGATCAGTGATGCCAACTTGCGGTGATTTCTCATTCGAGGATTGAAGAAGAAGTACATTCCTTTTGTTACCTCCATTCAAGGGTGGGCAAGACAACCTTTAGTTGAAGAGTTAGAAAGTTTACCTTCTAACTAAGAGGCTTTAGCAAAGCAAATGGCTAAGGATTCACACATAGGTTCTACTCTCTTCTCCAAAGAGAAGCATAATAAGAAAAATACATTAGCAGAGAATAAAAACAATGAAAAATGTGGTCAAGTGCAGGAAAAACTGTTGATGGTGGCTCACAAAATAACAATTCTATTAAGTGCTACAGATACAGAAAAATTGGGCATTGTTAAATTAAGCTTTATTTAATAATATGCTTTGATATAAGAAGGTAAAGTATTTTTAAATAAAAGTTAAAGCTGAAAAAAATTGACAAATTGATTTCTCAAATGACAAATTGATTTCTCAAATGAAGTCTAAGAGATAACATTTTCAATCCTTACTTTAAAACTCTTAGAAAATTTTTTAATCAACCTCAAAATCAAGTTAAAATTATTTTAATCAAGTAAGAACCATTTTAACTAGTCAACCTATTTTTAAAATAAGACAAAACAACTCTAGGCAAAAAAGTATCGACACTTTTTGGCCAAGTGTAACACCCCAAACCCGCCCTAAACGTTATGGCCGTATCTAGCAATGTCACATGATAGTGTTTTTGAAACCTCGTTGTCACGATGAAAACATTTCATGTTATTATCTTTAATAAACCTTTGTTAGAACTTAAGAAGTCGTCTTTATTCATTTAAAACATTTTTTTTGAAACATCCCTCGTTGCGGAAGCTTTAATAAAACAGTTTAAGTGATCATGCGTTTAGAAAATACTTTAACTTTTTGAAACCGAATTTCCTAGGACTAGCAGGTATAAATTCATAAAGTAAAATAAATAAATAAATAAAAACCCAAATTTAAAACCAAAGTCCTAGAGGGTCCTTAAATTACAACCCAAATAATCAATAATAATCAAATTATAAATCGTAAATTGAAAACCATGAAGTCCAAAAATTACTATGGTCACCGCTGAGTCCTCTGTCGCACCGATCCATCTAAGTCTGGGGATTACTTGTGCACATTATACAAAAAGGGTGAGTTTACGTAAACTCAGTGTGTAATCCCGCAGAAACAAACAAACAATCAGTATTCACAAGATACGATTAAACAAAGATTGGGCCTAAGCCTTTTCAAGATCTGTAATACCACGAAAATATTTCTGAGAAGATATTATCCTTGATATAGTAAAATAAGGAAATAAAGTGAAAAAAAAAGAGGAAATTTTGAGATATGTCAATATTGAGAAGTATATTATGATATATTAATTCAAGAAAGGACTAAATTGTAAAAGTGAGAAAAGTTTTGTTGCACAAGAGTAAATACTCAAAATTTGAGGGGTTAAAGTGTAAATATGAAAAATTTGAAGGACCAATAGTGTAAATATTTTAAGAGTGGAATAATCTAGAAACTAAGGAAAATGGATGAATTAGGACCAAATTGAATAGATGAAGAAATTATGAGGACTAAATTGTAATTTTACCAAATTAAATGATGACTTAAGGATGGAATTTTAAAAGATAATGAAGGGCAAAATGGTCAATTGGAAGAGAGAGAAATTTAGAAAGTAATAATGATGCTAGAGATATTTTGATATTTTATAATTATTTAATTAGATAAATATTATTTTATTAATATTTTAATAAGATATTTTATTATTATTTTATTATTATTTTATTAGTATATAAAGAAAGAAAGATGAGAAATTCTCATCCATATTTCCCATGCACTAACGTGAGAGAAAGAGAGGAAGAGAAAGTTTTGCTTTCTTTACAATTTGGTCCTTTTTACCAAAAATTCACCATTTTCACCCAAAAATCAAATGAATTTCCATAGCTACCAAGAGAGAAAAATGTTAAGGAGACCATGGGGAGTTAGAATATCAAGTTGGATTCAAGAAATAGAAGCTGGAGGAGAGAGAAAATCAAGTTAAAGATTAGTATCAATAGAACAAGGTAAGTATATCAAGATTTCAATATGTTTTTAAGTTTGTTATTATTGACAAAGCATGGAAATAATGTTATAGTAGAGTTTTTTACATAAGGTCCTATGTTCATGATATGTTAGTGAAGAGAAAATAAGAGAAAGTGATGAGAAATGGTGTAGAAAAAGAAAATAAGGGTGTTATAACATGGTAATTAATATTTTGTACTAAAACAGTTTTGGACAGCAGCAGTAGTCTAACTTTGAAAAATCATCAAAAATTGTAGAAATCTAATTATAGGATGAATAAAATATGAAATTAAATCTTACTAAGTCTAGTTTCTTATAGAAGAAATTATGTAAGCAATGGAATTGTAAATCATGAGATATGATGAATTTTGTGAGACAAGGTCAGAATGATTTCGGGTTCCCCTGTTCTGACTTTGTAAAATCATAAAAATTTGGATAAAAATAATTATGGATTTAAATTTGTATTTTAGAATCCTGAATGAGTCTATTTTCAATATAAACAAACAGGAACATCATTTAAATTCTGTACAAGGAGATAATTAATTTTTAGTGAAGAAGGGTCAGAACTGTTAGACAGCAGAACAGGGGTAATTTTAAAGAATAAACTGTACTTATTGGATAAACTAAAAATTCTTAAAATTTTATGGTAAGAAGATATATGAGTCTAGTTTCAGGGAAAATTAGCGGATCTTAATTTTGAGTTCTATAGCTCCAGATATAAATAATTTAGTGACCATGATGCAGATAGACAGCTTGAATATTCATAAAAGTAAATAATAAAAATTATGGATAATGTTACTTACAAGTGTATTATCTACATTAAGGATGTGGAATGGAGAGGAGGAGGAGGAAAAATATGTATGAATATTCATCTAGCATGGCTAATTTGCATATTCTAGGCTCAAGGACTGAATTGAATAAAAGTAAAATTTTATGGGCAATTTTGTAAAAATGTAAAAAAAGATCAAATTGCATGAAATGGATTATTTTATTATTTAAATTACAAAATTGAATGAAATTATTAATTTAGTTCAAGATCGGGGGAAAACATGTTTAGGGATTAAATTGAAAAGTGTTGAAAGAATAAATTGAAAAGTGTTGAAATTATAGAAAATTCTGATATTTTATAGAATTCATGGACTGTTATCAATATATATAAGAATAATATCTGGAAATAAGGATTAAATTGCAAGAATTTTATTTTCCGACCCTAAGGATGAAATCGTCATTAATTAAGAGTTCAGGGGGCAAAATGGTAAATTTTGCCTAAAGCATTAATTAAATGCATTAGTATATGAAATGAATGAAAATGATGATCAAATTTATTTATAAAGATCCGAACGACTCAAATATGAGACTCGATCGTGAAAAGAAAAGATATCGGATTAATGAAATTATAAACACAAACAAGCAATGAGGTAAGTTTGTGTAACTTGAATTGTATTTTAAATACTTGAAATATGTGGTTATGTGATGAAAATATGATTTGAATATTCAATTCATGATATTTGATGAAATATTGATAATACTCGAAATAAATTGAAAATAAATCTCGGTTGAATGAAAAGGAAAAATTCGATGGATCTCTCGAAAAGGAATTGACGGTAAAAAGGATCTAGCCGGACGGGTGATCCTATCTCGATATAGCCCTCCGAAGAATATGTGTAAAATGGATTTAGCCTGGGACGGGTAATCCGAATCAGGTCCGAATTTAGCCTGGATGGTAATTTAGATCCAAGCTCATTAGAGTAATTGTCGTTGTGGGGATTTAGCCTGGGTGGTAATCTCGACAATACTCTATGAGTTTATATTACTGAGGGATTTAGCTCGGGTGGTAATCCCATCGTAAGGATGAGGTTCGCGGGAGTGTGCTCTCGATATAAAGCGTGTAAGACCATGGTTGAAAGATACCATGGCAACCTGATATGAAACGTGAAAGACCATGGTTGAAAGATACCATGGCAACTCGATATGAAATGTGTAAGACCATGGTTGAAAGATACCATGGCAACGTGATATGAAATGAACAAGACCATAGTTGAAAGATATCATGGCAACATGACAGAAAATGAGTAAGACCATAGTTGAAAGATACTATGGCATCATGTCAAAGATGAATAAGACCGTGGATGGGAGATGCTATGACATCTGTTGAACAATTGATATCCGGTAATATGTATCAGATGACGAATGGTTATATGAAATGGTTGTGTGTAATGTTTACAAGAACTGGTCATATGGAAATATATATGTACAAAATAGTTGTATGAAATAATTATGAAGATAGATAAACGAAATAAGTATGAGTACGTGGAATATAAATTATGTTAGGTTTGATATAAGCTATTATCGGAATAAATATACATAAAATATATGGAAATGATGGAGTATGAAATATTAATATAATGAAATGAATCATATATGCTTATGAAGAAACGGTAAGAGCATGATATGTTTCATGACATGTACATATATGATTATCTTTGATATGTTGATACAAGAAAATTATGTAAGTTGAGACTATTATTGAACTCAAGTACGATATGTCGAGAAAATAGTTATATCAATGTTGAATTTATATGAGATATGTGCAAGTACACTAACAATATTACTGTTTGATGCTTATACAAGTACTAATCTGTTGATTGAATGGTAATATATTTATTTACATGATGCATTGAATCGGTAAGCATTTAATTTTTTTTAAGTAATCTGCAAATGGTAGTAATGCTCCAAAACCCTGTTCTGGCAACGGATACGGGTTAGGGGTGTTACAAAGATGTCGATGTGATTTGGGCCTTAGCCCATCTCGATCTGATGTCAAAAATGCGCAGAGGGCCTTAGCCCATCACAGTATTAGTAGCAGTAATAGTTATGCAGTAGCAAAATCCTACCCATCCAGCCTCTACACATCATCTCCGTCCAACCCTACACTCCATGTGGGGATATAGTCAACCTACACATCCTTACACTCCAAGTAGTACCGAATGTGGCACAAAATAGTAGTTTGTAGCTGATTTGCCAGTAAATTATGCTTAAAACCTTTCAGTACACTTCCTCCGAATAACAACCTTCAACCCAATGCAATGCAACATACAATGGATGATATGCTATTATGCAATTTTAGTACATATATTCAGTTCAGATATTAACATGCTCAGTACATATATCATTCAGTCAATTTCATAGATTTAGGGGTCTAAGTAGCGCTTACCAATCTTACAGTAGGTTCACAGTCGACTTGGGCGACCCGTGTAACCTTAGAAACATTTCGGTAAAAATGGGCTCACACGCCCATGTGATTTGCCCGTGTGGGCCCATATGTCCATGTGGCCTACTCAACCCAAATTGGCCTTGGCCGTGTGATCCATTTTTAATGTAACTCATGCTAGCGAAATATTCAAAGCTGTCTACTTGAGTCATTGTCACTAAATTATTTGTATCTTGAGCTACAGAATTTGAAATTAAGATCCTCTTGATGTTTTTGAAACTAAAATCAAATACCTTTTTACCATAAAATTTTTAGAATTTATAGTTTATCAAATAAGTACAGTAAAATCTTCAAATTTATCCCTATTCTACTATTTGAAAGCTTCGACCTTTCCTCACTACAAATTATTTATCTCTTAGTATGGAATTTGAATGATGTTTCTGTTTGTTTCTATTGAAAATAGACTCATTAAGGATTTAAATATATAAATTTAAGCCCCTAATTAATTTTTTTACAATTTTTGATGATTTTCCAAATTCAGAATAGGAGAACTCAAAATAATTTTGACCTTGTCTAACAAAATTTATTATATCTCATAATTTACAATTTCATTGCTTACACTATTTCTTCCATGAAAAACTAGACTCAATAAAATTTAATTTCATATTTTATTTAACCTCTAACTCAATTTCCACTATTTTTGATGATTTTTCAAAGTTAGACTACTGCTGCTGTCCAAGATTATTTTAGTGTAAAATGTTGATTTCCAAGTTTATAACACCCTTATTTCCTTTCTCTACAATTTTTTTCGCATCATTTTCTCTTATTTCTCGACAGCAAGTAATTTTAGCTTTTCGTCGAATCCCGTTTTCTGCATTTCGGGTACACACCTGGTATAGTTTCTTATGCGTAAGCACTCCTAAGCCTCTAGAACCTAAAAATCGATCAACACATCTCTAGATTAATCAATTAATTCGTTTTTAATCAACCAATTTCGGAAGGAAATCGACTAAAAACCTAACAAAACCCTTACCTCGCTTGAGTAACCACGACTTTGCACAATCACAATATCGATTCAAAACCACCAGCCCCTTGATTAACTCCTAAACACCAAAAAGGAATCCCCTTTTTAGAGATTAACCAAGAATGATTAACATTGGACAAAACCGTTACTTACCGAACACACGCAACCAACGATGAACAATCGAATCAATTGGAAAAAAAAGAAAGAAATGAAAAGGAAAAAAAATAATGGAAATTTTAGTAGCAACTAGGGGAAAGAATCAATAGAGGAGAGAAAAAGAAGAAGAAGAAGAAAACGTCAAAAAAAGTTTGGGGAATTGGAGAGAAAATCGAAACTCTATTATTATTATTATTATTATTTTTGTAACAAAAAGATAATCAGATTATTTTCTGATAACCTCTCCCCAATTATCTCCTAAAATCACTTCCTATTAATCCACTAAAACACAACTACTCAGAATTTTTCCCCAACACAACTCTTAGCCGAAATTGGAGGAAAAATACTATCTCTACGCCATCACAAAGAATTGAACACAGGACTTCTAACATTCCAACACTCCACTTAACCACCAGACCAATAGGCTCATTCTGATATAAACTTACCAAAAATTAAACTTAAACCCTTTGTACAAGGTTAAGGCTTTATTTATAAAAATACCAAAATTTGCCCAAGTAAGGCTTGAACTTGAGACCTCTCACACACACCTAGAACACTTAACCACTAAAGCAGATATACACTTGTGTGTCACACATACACAAAATCAAAAATTAAAATTTTAGGGTGTTACACCAAGTATAGATAGTTTCAAAATATCGTTACCCCTTTGAAAAACGGTACCAAATTAAAATTATGTTTTTCACAAATTTAGATAAGTATCGATCCAATATCGATACCTTTCATATAATATCGATAAAATTTTTCTGGTTTCGATATTTAAGGCTTTAACGATCATTGAATTTTGCATTTAATGCAAAAATTATTGATACCATTTTATCTAATATCAATA
This sequence comes from Gossypium longicalyx, assembly GCA_025698465.1. Classification (NCBI taxonomy): domain Eukaryota; kingdom Viridiplantae; phylum Streptophyta; class Magnoliopsida; order Malvales; family Malvaceae; genus Gossypium; species Gossypium longicalyx. The sequence continues at coordinate 14,248,441 of CM047000.1, forward strand.
CTCACTGTTATAGGTGAATTAAGTGCTCTGGTTTTCATATCCCCAATGTGTCTATTCATATCTCCAACAACCACAACAATTGGAAATCAATTATGGTGTATAAATACCAATTTCAAATGATCCTACAACAACAAGAGAGATTATCAAGCTTAAAAGATCAATCAAAAACAACTTTGTGCTTACAATTTTCAACAATTTTATTTAAACACTTGTTAGCCTTTATTGTTTTCATTTAGCTCAAGTGTTTCTCTTTGTAATTGAGCTTAATTTGCAAAAATTCTGATATTGTAAGGACTATTTCATTGTTTACTTCTTTCTATCTCTTTAAGAGGATTTATGTCTTAAGGTTTGGGGTAGAAATCTTAAGAGAGTTTGTAAGGTTAAACCTTGTCCTTAAAGTTTATCAAATTAGTGAATTTGGGAAAATATTTAGTTGTGGAAAGTTAAGGTAGTGTAGTAGGAAATTAGGGTTGAACCACTCTAAATTATTATGTTCATTTCTCTATCCTTTCTCTATAGCATCCACAAAATTTTTAAAAGCCAATTCACCCTATTTTGGGAATTTTTGTTTGATTATTTGAGTTAACAGACATATTAAGAGGAATTATAGTCAAGCTGTCCAAAGAAAATGTTCCAAGTGAAAATGAAGGACAATATCAACTCAAATAGGAGTAGTGCTTCACTATGGAAATTGTTTAGAGTAGTAACGCAAAATCAACACCTGCTCAAGCTCTCTTCAGTGAGGAAAATTGAAAAGAAGAGTAGATTATTGATTCGGGTTGCTCTCATCATATAATCAGAAATGATGAGCTACTCTCAAAACTACGTCAATATAATGGAGAGCGGGTTATTATTATAGTAAAAAATTCAACTTATCTAGTAGCAAAAGGAGTGGTGAAGTTTGGAGCGGATGAAATGAGCATAGTAAAGTTGAATGACGTTTTTCATGTTCCAGGTTTGAAGAGAAATTTAATTTCATTTTTTCAAATTACAGATTATGGAAAGTATATTTTGTTTGGGCCCAAAACTGTAAAAGTGTTTGATACCATGAAAATGTATTTGATAATGTTGTTACCTCTGGTGAAAAGAAATGTTCTTTATTTGTTATGACAATAGGAGAAGCTTATGTAAAGAAGACAATACAGGATAAAAGTGCAGCAATTTGGCATGCTCAGTTGGGTCATTTAGGCTATCAATTATTACATAAAATCTCGTCAAACAAGGTGGTAGACAGCATGCCATCCTTGAAAAAAGTTCATAAATGTGTAGTTTGTCAAGGGTGTCAATTTGGCAAGTCACATCATCTTCCGTTCACAAAATCATCAAATCACTGATTTTCCATGCTTGATTTGGTCCATACAGACTTGATGGGACTAACAAAAACACTAAGTTTCAGTCGATGTTTCTATGTCATGGTGTTAGTAGATGACTTCTCAATGTATACTTGGGCGAAATTCTTAAAAGAGAAGAGTGAGGCTTTAACAAAGTTTGTAAAATTTAGAGATGCTATAGAAATTTTTTTGGGAAGAATATTAAGTGTCTTCAGGGTGATAATGGCGAATAATACATGTTAGATGATTTTCTTCGATACTACAATGATAATGGAATTTCAAGGCAGATGACATGTCTAAATATGTCTCAACAGAACGACGTTTCAGAAAGGAAGTTGACTCATCTTGTCTTTATGAGTCTCTCATGGCTGCTTGGCAAAAATCTTCCTCGAAAGATGTAGGCTGAAGCTGTGCAATGTGCATGCCATATAATAAATTGCCTGCCTCTATGGCCAAGTAAAGAGACGTCTCCTTTTGAAATTTTACAAAATATCAAGCCAAATGTAAATAATTTTTGGGTATTTGGTTCAATTTGTTATATTCATAATCCAGAATCTAACAGAACCAAGCTTGGCCCAAAAGAAAATAAGTGTATTTTTTATAGCTATGACTCTTGTAGGAAATGATAGAGATGTATGGATCCAAAAACAAAGAAGTATGTCACTTCTAGAGATGTTGTTTTCGATGAAGTATCATCTTATTATCAAAAAGTTATTCGTGATGATGAGAAAAGTAGCTTACAACCACTGCTTGAAAGCAACATGGAAGCTCCAAATAATGAAGATCCTTTAACATTTGATACCTCAAATGTGGAAGGTAGTAAGCAATAACCCCAAAGGAAATCTACAAGGGATAAGAGACAGCCACAATAACTGAAGGATTATGAGGTGCAGACCAACAATTGTTTCATTACTTTATGCTTCTTTATTAAAGCAATGGATGAAGAAAAACCAACAAGTTATGAGGAAGTTAAAGATCAACCAAAATGGCAAGCAACTATGTTAGAAGAAAATGAAGTTTTAAATAAGAATCAAACTTTGGAGTTGGTGCCAAAACCAAAGAATTATGAGCCTATTACTTGCAAGTGGGTGTATGGTTTAAAAAGAAAATCGGATGGAACTGTTAATAAATGCAAAGCTCAACTTGTTGCACAATGATTTTCTCAAAGTTACGTGTTAGATTATAAGGAAACATTCAATTCAGTTGCAAAAATGGCAACATTAAGAACACTTTTTTTTCTCTTGCAACCTTTAGGAGGTGGAAACTATGACAACTTGATGTATAGAGTACATTTCTTTATGGTGATCTAGATCGTGAAGTATTTATAGAATAGTCTAGAGGCTATGTTTCTATGTAACATCCCCATCATGTCTGCAGGCTCAAGAAGGTGTTGTACGGCCTTAAGTAAGCATCACGTACTTAGTATGGTAATGTGGCTTACTACTTCATATTTAGTGGTTTTAAAGTTTCAGATGCATATTCTAGTTTGTTTGTTAAACTAGAATTAGATTTACACGTGAAAGATTCTGAGGTGCAGACCAACAAATGTTTCATTACTTAATGCTTCTTTATTGAAGCAATGGATGAAGAAAAACCAACAAGTTATAAAAAAGCTAAAGGTAAACTAGAATGGCAAGCAACTATGCTAGAAGACATTAAAGTTTTAAACAAAAATCAAACTTGGGAGTTGGTGCCAAAACCAAAGAATTATGAGCCTATTACTTGCAAGTGGGTGCATTGCTTGAAGAGGAAATCGAATGGAACTATTAATAAATACAAAGCTGAACTTGTTGCACGATGATTTTTTCAAAACTACGGGTTAGATTATGAGGAAACATTCAGTTCGGTTGCAAAAATGGCAACATTAAGAACACTTTTTTCTCTTGCAGCCTTTAGGAGGTGGAAACTATGGCAACTTCATGCAAATAATGTGTTTCTTTATAGCAATCTAGATCGTGACGTATTTATAGAACAGCCTAGAGGCTATGTTTCTATGCAGCATCCCCGCCATGTTTGTAGACTTAAGAAGGCGTTGTACGACCTTAAGCAAGCACCACGTGATTGGTATGATAAAGTGGCTCAATACTTCATATTTTGTGGTTTTAAAGTTTCAAATATAGATTCTAGTTTGTTTGTTAAATTAGAATCATATTTACACTTCTTGGTTTTGTTATACGTGAATGATATGATAATTAATAGAGACAATGAAACTAAAATTTCTAAGCTGAAAAGTGATTTATCTGTTCGATTTGATATGAAAAACTTGGGAAAAGTTGGCTTTTTCTTGGTCTGGAAATTAAAAACATCGATGGTGGATACTTCATCTCCCAAAAGGCTTATGCGAAGAAACTCTTGTAGCGCTTTGGCATGAGGAAGTCAAAAGAAAAAGCAACACCAATGGAGCCACATCTCAAGCTGATGAACGATAAAGGAAGGTTGTTGTAGGATGCTATAAAATTTCGGTAACTTGTTGGTAGTTTAATTTATTTAACTATCACAAGACTAGAAATTACTTATTTTATTGGTGTAGTCTCACAATTTATGCAATGTCCAATGTGTACTCACTTAGATGCTTCAAAGAGAATCCTGGGCTACGTAAAAGGCTCTGTTGATTGTGGTTTGATGTATGGAAGAAGTGAGAATTTTGTGCTAAAAGGCTTTATTGATGCAGATTAGGTAGAAGATGCAAATAACAAACATTCAACTTCTGGCTATTGTTTCAATACTGGTTTAGTTATGATATCTTAGTGTAGCAAGAAGCAGAATATGGCTTCTCTATCTAGCACTGAAGTTGAATATGTGGCAGCAACCATTGCTGTTCAAGAACACATATGGTCGAGGAGTTTGATGGGAGATATGCTGTGTAAAGTTAAGCACGTTGTATAGATCCAATGTGATAATGAAAGTGCAGTTAAACTTGCTTCCAATCCTATCTTTTATGCTCGAACAAAGCATATAGAAGTTTCTCATCATTACATTCGAGAAAAAGTGTTGAATCAAGAAATTGAGTTGCAAGGGATCTCTACAAATAATCAAGTGACAAACATTTTCACAAAAACACTAGAAAAGCCTGAGTTTGAAGAGTTTAGAGTTACACTTGGAGTTGTTGATTGCAAGAATATCCTGAGGGGGAGTATAAAAAATTTAGTGCATCTTACATAATTTTTTGTTTTGATTTTTAATTTTTTTACTAAGTCAAATAATTTAGTTCCATGGAATTTTTGAGTAGTTGTACCTATTTAGGGGCAGTCGGTTAGTATTTTTTTGCTAAGTTAAGAATCAATTCATTAATCTTTCTCCAGTTTGTTCATACTACTATTTTATTCCATTTTGCAGCAGTGTTTTTTTTTTCTCTTTTTATTTCATCTCATAATTATAGGCTAATAATTAAGAAAATATTTTGAAACACAAATAATTATCCTTAAACTTAAAATTTCCATATATGTTCCCTACTTTCTTTTATATAATATATATGATTCCTCGTTAGTTAGACATATTTATTAAACTCATATTATAACATTTATTTGGTTTATTCTCTACCTTAAACAAAAAAAAAAAATGAAAATAAAGGGACATAACGAAAAAGAAGAAGGCTATTTTCAGTTTTCTACTTTTGGAAAAAATGAAAACTTTTGTTTGTGTAAATTTTATTCCTCGACGAAAAATAATGGCCAAAATACAATGGTGGATCTTATTGAACATGTTAGGTCTCCAAATAAGTTTTATCTTTCATAAAATAATATCAAATAAACTTTTTTTTGGTAGAAAATAAATTGAAAACATCTATAAAAGAAAACAAAAAACAAGGATATCAAATAAAATATTTTTACCTAATCATGATTTAAGGTAATACCATATATCATTTTTCTTTTTAATTGTGTCTTTGCTAGATATATTCGACTTTTTATCTCGTGATTAAAGTTTTTTTTTATTATCTTTAATGATCTAATTATCATGGTGATAAGTAGAGATGGCAAAAAAATTCACATCTGATAGGTTTCAACTCAATTCGATTTGTTAAAGTTTAATTTTTTTTTTTTAAATTTAGATTCGAGTCAGGTGAATTTAGAAATATAGTCGGAATGGGGTTGGATTTAAGGTAAATCCGCCTTGTCCAGAGATATTTACAAAAATATCATTGATATATATATTATTAAATTTTAAGTCTAAACTCAAAAAAATAATTTTAATTGTTTCAAAATAAAAAATAAAATAATTTAAAAAATATAAATTTATTTATTTCAAAATAAAAAATAAACCAATTAAATACAATACAATACGGATGGGTTGGAATCAGAAGGGTCAAAGATTTTTCAGTTTAAGAGTCAAAGCCAATTCAAAATCAGAGCAGGCAAAAATCCACCCCGCTTGACCCTCTTACCATCTCTACCGATAAGATTTTAGTTATATTGATAATGATAATTTTCTCTTTTTCCATGAACTTTGTATTTAAGTTGAGTTTATTTATTACAAATAATTGATTTTAAGTCTTATCCTTAAATAATTTTTATTAATTATGACATTTGTTATAAAATTAAAACAGATTATAGACATCCGCTTATGAAATATTTACATCAAGATTTGATGTTTATATAACTAATAATATTATGGAGGCCAAAATGCTTGAAATTACTCTTTTCTTAATAATAAGTATATATATATATATATATATATATATATTCGTTATTGAATGAATGCTTTACAGAAGTAATAAAACATTTTCAGTGTTTTTAATGGAATTGAGACCATCTCGATAATTAGAATATTTTAATAATTTCAAATTAGGATTAAATTAAATTGCTTAATTACATAAAACAAAGAGTTAAATTATTATCTAAATTTTAAATTAGTTCTCAAACTTTAAAATATTTTAATTGAGTTCTTAAAGTATCAAATATTGTATCAATTAAATTCTTTCATTAGCTTAGCTGTTAATTTAGGTGTCAAACATTAACTCGGACCTGCCATGGAACGTATTTAAAACCTTTGGATCAAATTTTAAATATGTTTGTATATATCGCATTGACAATTTAAATACGATAAATTTTATTAAAAAATAAAATAGTCCACCTAAATTTTAATAATATTATTTTTTAACACGTTAAATCTAAAGTTGTTCATGTGATAAGTATATACATATTTTAAATATGATTCATGTCATATTCGAATTACATTTAATGTCATATTTTAAAAACCTGCATCTCATTAATTAACCCTAAAATAAACTGAATTTGAAAATTAAAGAAAATTTATTAAAAATAACTCATTTTTATTTTTAAAATGTAAAAACGATGATGTAAAGTCTTAATTTTAAAAGCTAAATTATTGGACTATTCACTTGATAAGCATTGGACGAATGATAGCGACTATAGAAACATTCCAAAGGAAAACTACCCATAATAAGTACGTTATCATCTTATTCTTTCAAACATCCATCATTCTCCCTATTTTCTAAAAGTTCTTTTTTTTTTTTTAAATTGAAATCTTAAACTAATAGTCATTATAAATTTACAAGGCATGTTTTCCTTACTAAATTTAAGTGTAATTTTATATGCATTGGCAAAATTGAATATTATTATAATTTTAAATACATCTACATTTTTAAAACTATATCATCTTTTTTAAATTTCGACTAATTTCCAAATCAAATTAAATCAAACCATTTAACAATATTTTTTTATATAAAAAATTAACCCGAAACTTCATTTGAGGCACATCAAGTTTTTTTGGATATCTTGGTTGTATTTAAAAAAAAAAGAAAAAAAAAAAAAAAGATGGTATAGTATCTGTTAATAGCATAGTTACAAAATGCGGAACAAAACAAGCGCGTAATCCAAACACTGTCGTTCTGTCTTCCCCACTGGCATTGGAGCATTACGCACCCCCAACTTTTTAAACTCCACGTAAGCTACCCGTGGATCCACAGGCACGCGGTGCTCTTTAATCTCGTCACGCTAACTTACGCTTCACTGAGTCTGAAACTCACTCTTTTGCTTTTCCTTTTTCTTTATATTATTTAATTTTAATAAATAAATAAAACAATTATAGTGTCATTGCTCTGCTTTTTTCCTTCTCTGTAACGGTTTTTCAAAACAGTAGATAAAAAATTCTCTCTCTCTCTCTCTCTTTTTTGATCTTCTAATTTCATTTCGGTTATCAGTACCTAAAAATTTGTTTAAAAAATGTATTTATTTTCTCTGATTCAAATATTTTGTTTTCGTACTCGTTAGATACTGCCGCATTTACTGCGCAATCAGAGGAGATTGAAACAAAATCACAAAATTCAATATGTTTTTAGATTTTTATTTTTTTGAAAATTCATTAAAGGTTCATTTTGTAGACGGCAATGAGGTGAATCATTTGTTGATTTCGGAGTTTTAGTTACTTGTTGAGCTTTTGTTTTTAAAACAGTGGGGTGATGGGCTGCGTTTACTCCAGAGCTTGCATCGGCGAGATTTGCGTGCCTAGAGATGCAAGAATCAAAGAGCCGCAAAGCGTAAGGCCAAACGCGGCGGAGCTTGCTGTTTTCTCACCCACATCTACAAATGAAGACGACGAAAACAGAGACCAAATCCACTCTCAGTTAAGCCTGAACCGACCTGGTGACCCCGAGCTTGGCATCACTCGCCTTTCTAGGGTTTCAGCTCAGTTCCTTCCGCCGGACGGCTCTCGAACAGTTACGGTTCCGTCTGGCAATTTCGAGCTTAAGTATTCTTACTTATCTCAAAGAGGTTATTATCCAGATGCCTTAGATAAAGCTAATCAAGACAGTTTTTGTATCCACACTCCCTTTGGAACAAATCCTGATGATCATTTCTTCGGCGTTTTCGACGGCCACGGTGAATTCGGAGCTGAGTGTTCGCAGTTCGTGAAAAGAAAATTATGCGAAAATTTATTAAGAAATAATAAATTCTACGTCGACGCCACCGAAGCTTGCGATGCTGCGTATTTGACGACAAACACACAGCTACACGCTGATAGTTTGGATGATAGCATGAGCGGAACGACGGCTATAACGGTTTTAGTTCGTGGTCGGACGATATACGTGGCGAATTCTGGTGATTCGAGAGCGGTTATAGCGCAAAAAAGAGGGAAAGAAATCCTGGCCGTTGATTTGTCAATTGATCAGACGCCGTTTCGAGTTGATGAGATGGAGAGAGTGAAGCTTTGCGGAGCGAGAGTGCTTACATTGGATCAAATTGAAGGGTTGAAGAATCCAGATGTACAGTGCTGGGGAACGGAAGAAGGTGATGATGGTGATCCTCCCAGGCTTTGGGTGCCGAATGGGATGTATCCTGGAACGGCTTTTACGAGGAGTATTGGAGATTCAATTGCTGAGACAATTGGTGTTGTAGCGAATCCGGAGATTGTTGTGTTGGAGCTTACTGAAGATCACCCTTTCTTTGTGCTTGCTAGTGATGGGGTTTTCGAGTTCCTTTCTAGTCAAACAGTGGTTGACATGGTAAGGGAATTATTTTAATATAAAATGTTGATTATTAGGAAATAACTTCAGCTCAGTAGTTGTTGTTGCTATGATTACTTGAGTTGTGTTAGTCATAATGTTCGTAGGTTGCTTAATATTCGGTTGAACTGATGACTATTTAGGAGCTTCCTTCTGCTATGTTACCGTGCCAATCAAGTATGCATGTACTAACAGATACTGGGATGAGAGAATGATGTATGATTCCCCAATAGTAAATATATGGAAAATTTTAGGAAAAAAATTAAGCTAACAGTGTTGGAGATATACCTGTACGTGTATGACATTCACCCCTAAATCCAGTAACATAGTCCTTTTATTGTTACAATTTAGATAATAGGAATTGGTCTTCATTAGTTATATAAATCTGGAAAACACTTTACTGAAGTACACTCCATGGATTTTTGGTTGTAAAAGGTTTGCTTTTTATTATCTTTTGCTACTTGTATAAACAATGATATTTCTTAATGCTTTTCATCATCTTTCTATTTAGAATGTTTTGTTTGTTCTTATTCCTATATGCACCCTTTGCTGCAAATATTTAGATTTTCCTTGGTTCTTTTCTTTCTTCATCAGTGGCTGTCTTAATATTTTTCAGGTTGCAAAATACAACGATCCTCGTGATGCTTGTGCTGCAATCGTTGCTGAATCTTATCGACTTTGGCTTCAGTACGAAACCCGTACTGATGATATTACTGTGATTGTTGTGCATATTAGTGGGCTATCTGGTGTAAGTGAGCAAGCTTTTGTGCATCAAATGTAGTTGTTGTCTTTGTATTATATTTGTTTCTCAATGGGCTCTCCCATCAGGTTAATTGTGAAACAGCTAAACCTGCTACAATTTTACGGCCTCCTGTTCCTCAAGTGTTAGAGGCAACAGGATCAGAATCTCCTTCAACCTTTAGCTGGAGCTCAAGGAACCACAGAGCAAGGCATGACTTATCACGGGCTCGTCTTCGTGCTATTGAGAGTTCATTGGAGAATGGGCAAGTCTGGGTGCCACCACCTCCATCTCACAGGAAAACTTGGGAAGAAGAAGTAAGCCATCTGATATATTCTACTTGTTTTGTATACTCACTAAAGTGTTTCCTCGCCTAAGCTGTTCTGTATTTGTGTTACAGGCACATATAGAGCGGGCATTGCATGACCATTTCCTCTTCAGAAAATTAACGGCTTCACAGTGTCATGTTTTATTGGATTGCATGCAAAGAGTAGAGGTCCAACCAGGGGATATTGTCGTTAAACAGGTTAGTTATTCTATTTGCACTTAGTTTCATTTATTGCTACTATTTCATGTAATTCTGATGTTGCCAGTTGTCCTCTAACTGCATGAGCAATTTAATTGCTTCATTACTCTCCTGTAAGTTATGAATCCCAAACAAGATGTCTCTGTTGTTGTAATGGATAGCATAATTAAAGCTTGAAGAAGTTACCAGCAAAAAACTCCATGTACCCATTATAAATTGAATCATTAAGTGTGTAAGGTTCAGAACTTCTTCCTTATAAGCATTCTGTGGCCAGTTTTGGTTTAAGTTCTCTTTCAGAAAGCTAAACCCTGGTTAAATTGCTTTGGCTTCACATACAAGGAATGAAGGAGCTGATATCTTAAATACGGTTCTAGAGGTAGTTTTGTCATAGTTACAAATAGATTTAGGACTCTGATTGTTGTTATACTTTTCAGGGTGGTGAAGGCGACTGCTTTTATGTTGTCGGAAGTGGAGAATTTGAAGTCTTAGCAACCCAGGTTTTTTTTTTTTTGTACTAGTTAAATATATATTGATTACAAGTTATCTATGTTTAAACCTATCAAATCTCTTGAGAGCCCAAGCTGTCTTATGAATTTAAACTTGTAGATTACTTACTGTGATTTGGCTCAGTCTAGTCATGTTCTATTTCTCAGTTCACACTTTTTTCTGCTATTTAATAACGAGTTCTTAGTTTATTGGTAATTGTATATTTTCAGTTAAGTTTGTAACTAGAAACTATACTTGCAGGAAGATAAAAACGGAGAGGTGCCAAGGGTTTTGCAGAAGTATACAGCTGAGAAGTTATCATCATTTGGGGAGCTGGCACTGATGTATAGTTTGTTCTTTTTCCTTTCTCACCTCATAGTTAATAAAGAACTATATAATTCTATTTTCTGAAGTTGACAAATTGTTTTGTTTAGTGAAAATTGAAGTGCACATTTAAAAGGCTTCTAGAGAATAAATGCTGAGTAGCAAACTGAAACTAGAATAACATGTTACCACCAGTTTTGTGAGGTAGCAAAAAAAGCACTAATTTGCTGAATTGGTTAGCACTTATCATTTATTATTTCGGTGAATATTTATATTTTCTTAGATATTTGCTAAACATGTTGGTTTCTTGAGGGCTGGGATATTTTACTGCTCTTTCTGGTGAAAAAAAAATGTCATGCAACCTGCTGACCATGAAAATTTTGTTTGTTGCTATACAGGTACAATAAGCCTCTCCAAGCCTCTGTTCGTGCTGTGACAAATGGAACTCTTTGGGCTCTAAAACGAGAAGATTTTCGTGGAATTTTGATGTCTGAGTTTTCTAATTTGTTATCCTTGAAGTTGCTTCGCTCTGTGGATCTTCTATCTAGATTGACAATTTTACAGCTGAGTCATGTTGCAGATTCTCTTTCTGAAATTTCGTTTTCTAATGGGCAGGCCTTAGTTAATAGGGTAGACATTCGTCCTTCCAATATTATTTTCCTTTGTTTCATTTTTCATAGTGTAATTTCTTCTTCTCTTGGTTCACATCCTTGTTTCTCATATTTCTCTTGCATGGCTACAGAATGAATGCCTCTCTGCATTGTATATTATCCAGAAGGGGCAAGTGAGAATTACTTTTGATATGGATTTGTTAAGCTGTCCAAGCGTCTGTAGTCTCAAGTCTGATAACCCCAAAGAGGACAATGATCAACAGATTGGCAAGCAACTGTCTGTTGAAAAGACAGAAGGAAGCTATTTTGGAGAATGGACACTTCTTGGGGAACAGATTGGTTCTTTAAGTGCCATTGCAGTGGGTGATGTAACTTGTGCTCTTTTGACGAAGGAGAAGTTTGATTCAGTTGTTAGTCCTTTGACAAAGCTTTCCCAAGATGACCATAAGTATGTCTTAGTCTCATGTACTGAATGTTGCATCTTTGATTTCCTCCTTTTCTCTTGTTAGGATGCGTTTCATTTTATATTTCTCATCAACCTTCCATTTAAGGTTCTGTATGTAGGCTATTAGAGTTCTCTAGCCAGAAAAGAATTAACTTCTATTATTTTCGTTCTTATTTGAACTTTTAATACCTTAAATTGAGAATGGCATTATTGTTTTGTTGCTGTTCAGGTCTCGAGATTATTCTCCAGATGTGCATAAGGCTTCTCTCAAAGAAATTGATCTATCAACTCTTGCTAAAGTTAGCATCTCCCAGTTGGTAGGAAATGCTTAGTTCTGCCTTGTTAATTTTAGCAAAATGTTATCATCAATAAAGCAATCTCTTAAACTCATTTAATTTCATATGCAGGAGTGGAGAACATGTTTATATTCCACTGACTGTAGTGAGATTGGGCTTGTACTTCTAAGAGACACAGGTTGGTTTTTATTATATATCTGTATATTTATTTTACACAGGAATGGTAATTAAAAGTTAGCCTTTTCTGTCTGTACCTTGTGATAAGTAGATCGATTGTGAATGCTTACATGAAGAAACATGCCCAGGGAGGTTAGGTGCAAAATGAGATTCTAGGAAAATAAGTTTGTTAAGTGCTTTGCAGTGATTTTAAAGGATGTCTTGGAACAAAAATTGATGAAATGTTCCTTTTTAATGAGTTTTTGCAGAAAATGTGCTTAGTTTGAAGAGGTTTTCAAAGCAGAAGATCAAAAAACTAGGAAAAGAAGCACAAGTTTTAAAGGAGAAGGATCTGATGAAGAGTATGAGTTCTGCAGCTTGTGTGCCTGTGGTGCTATGCACTTGTGCTGATCAAATGCATGCTGCAATTCTATTGAATACATGCCTTGCTTGCCCTTTGGCTTCAATACTTCACACACCTCTAGATGAACAATCGGCAAGGTTCTGTGCTGCCTCTATTGTTACTGCCTTAGAAGATCTACATGAGGTCAGATTTCTACAAGCAGCCCTGTTATTCAACTTCATTTCCTCATTTTTGGTGCATCTGTTATTTATTACAGTTTGTCTTTCTACATCCATTTTTCATTTGAATTTCAGAATGGCGTGCTTTACAGAGGTGTGTCTCCAGATGTTTTAATGTTGGACAAAACAGGCCATTTACAGGTATTTGAATAGATATAATTTTATACTTGATGTCTTGATCAAAGCTAAATCATCATCATCATCATCTTCATCATCATTTTTTGCTTTGCTATGCTATGTTATAGCTAGTTGACTTCAGATTTGGAAAGAAGTTATCTAGTGAGAGAACATTTACAATTTGCGGAATGGCAGACTCTTTAGCGCCAGAGGTAGTTCAGGGAAAGGGCCATGGTCTTCCTGCTGACTGGTAAAAACATGTACTATGTTCCTTCTGTCTAGCTTGTCATAAACGTCTTCATGCTTTCTTTATCATGTAAAGGAATATAATTGAATAATACAAAGTTACAACATTACTAGCTTGTTAAAGAAGCAGAGTAGTGTTTAAAAGGAGATCATTAACCAATATCATAAAGAAAAGAAATTTAATTCAACCAGGAGTTATTTAGTGCATTAGAATTGTCTTACAACAAAGGGGATGTTATATTGGCTTACTAAAGGGTAAAAACACAATTTATCTTTGGTACTATCTTTTACCTGTCACGTAATACACCACAGGTTTCAATATTAGTTCTTGAAATCTTTTGTGCCTTTTAAAGAGGAATTTTCAACGCGGTAGACCTTTGGTTGGGTTGGTGGGGCCTTAATCTACTCTTTCTTACCATTGAGGTTAAATAGTTTCTGCAGTTTGATCAGATGTCCTCTCTCCCCTCCTTCTGTGACTTTAGTCTTTTGAAATATTTAACATGCAGGTGGGCCCTGGGAGTCCTGATCTATTTCTTGTTGCAAGGTGAAATGCCATTTGGGTCATGGAGACAAAGCGAGCTCGATACATTTGCAAAGATTGCAAGAGCATACTTTATTCTTTCCCATAATTTAAGCCCTGAAGCTGTTGATCTAATAACTAAGGTCTTTTTATTACCATTTCTTCTTCATAACTTCCTCATAGGAATCATAGAATCCCTCACATGTTTGTACTAAAATAAAATTTCAGTTACTTGAAGTTGATGAAAAGACAAGACTGGGAAGCCATGGCTCCTCTTCTGTTAGAAGTCATCTGTGGTTTGAAGGTGTTGACTGGAAAGGGATTAGAGATCGGACTTGTCCTGTTCCACAAGAGTTAGCTTCTCGTGTAGCTCAACATTTGGAAATACATTCTGAGGATTGCCCTGTTGCTGTTGCTTCCCCACCTCAGAATATAGCAGAACTCAATGTTCCGGAGTGGCTTGATGATTGGTAGAAGAATGATTTATATGCATTTCCATCCTTTTTGCCGACATTTTCCAAGTGGAGTTCTATTCCTTGTGGTGAGACTGACTACCAGTGCGTCAGAAACTAGGCAGAGATATCATTGCAGTAATTCAAGTATAAAGTTGCCGGCCTTAGATTGCTTATAATTCTGTGATTCCTTTTTTCAATGCCATGAATTCAGAGTAGCATTGGAAGAATATCTCAGCTAGGTGATTGTTCTCTGTTTCCAAGTTGGCCATATAACCAATTCAGTGGATAGCTCCATTATCAGGCTTTTATTTTAAAATCTCCAATTTCTTTTTTTTTACATATTTCCCACTTTTTTAAATAGGTAAATATGTAAATGAGGGTTTCTTGTAAATCAAGCTATCTACATTGGTAGCAGTAGATTATTAATAGGCATTTCCCGTTTGGGTCATCATATTCATAGATGTATGGAATATGATATGTTGTTTGAGAATTCTAATCTATGATTGACCTGTGTAATTTATATTGCAAAGATATTCCACCGTTGACTTTTTCTGCTGTGACCTATGTTATTCAACTTTTTCATAAATTTGGAGGATATCTCCTATATTTATTATGTCTAAAAATGGGTCAAGAGATCAGGCACATGCTTTGGTTCAGGAACATTGGCACCGACTACGGGTTCATTGACAGATTAGCTTGGCAATTCTGCTTCAAGAAATTTAAGCAGCGTTTCTAGCAAGGAGGTATTACCTAGACCCTTCAACATGTTGATGCAAAAGTGAAGGTAAGGTTTTTTTATATTTTTATTTTGCGGACAATAAAAGAAAAATAATCTTCATTTTGGGGTATTTTTGCCATCCATTAGTTTTACAGGTGAAATTTATCTCCTATTTTGATGGTTGCATCAATTTCTTGAGATTTGACACAGGAGCTTATTATGGCTTTTATCTGAGATGTGTCATGAAAGTTTTAACTTCAGTTTCTGACATGGATGACATTATTTGGCTGAGGCTTCTCGCAAGGGAAACATGGTTACTCTGATCAAACCTCTTGGGGAAAATCCAGTTATTCTTGAAAGACAATATCAAGCATACCTCTGTTGAGACTTCTTCGAATGTAGTATCCTTCCATGGGCACGCTGATTTTATAAGGTATATTCTCATCTCGAAACAATGATTTTCTGATATTGTATACAGTACCCTTGCATTTTGGTGCGGGACTCTAGTGGGTGGGTGGTCATTGCTTGTATTACATGGTCTTCCTTTATGGTATTCAAATGACCACAGCCTCAGAAAATTTTCAAACAAACAGTGATAGCCCCGTTTCATGTTTATCTATAGCATTGTAAGTTTATTAGCCCTATGTTCAAGCTGACCTTTGATAATTGTTAGAACATTTTCAAATATTTATAGTGTTCCAATAACTATAAATGAATGAGTGTAATTAATCAAAAGATTATATTGTTTGATTTTTTAAAAAAGAATTATAACTATTTAAATAATTTTATTTGAATAGTTATAATTAAATGAATAATTATGTGTTTATTTTAAAGACATTATTATTCAGAAAGACACCTATTGATGAAAGATATCTCTATGAAGAGACATGAAAATTCCTATAAATAGGAATGTGATTTCATTTGGAAATCATACCAACAAATTCTAATATCATTTCTTTCTTTCCTTCATTTTCTAATATATTAGATTATTCTAATAGTATTATTCTAATATACTAACAATTTTAAGGTTATATTTCATGATGACTACCATAACTCATGAAAGTGGAACACTAAGGGAGTTGGCTTCCAATTTTGTCAAACTTGATCGGTTTGATGGTGGCAATTTTCGATGATGGCAGAAAAAGATGCACTTCCTATTATCAACTTTGAAGATTGCTTATGTTTTGGATACTCCAAGACCTGATGAGACTAAAAACGAATCTGTTGCTGCAACCCGAGAAAGACAAAAATGGGACAATGATGATTACATGTGCATGGGCCACATATTGAATGATTTATCTGATGATTTGTTTGACACCTACTAAAACGAGGTCACCGCTAAAGAATTATAGGACAAATTGGAGACAAGATACATGACCGAGGATGTTACAAGTAAGAAATTTCTTGTCAGTCATTTCAATAATTATCAAATGGTTGATGATCATTCTGTTATGGAGCAATTCCTTGATATTGAAAAGATGTTGAATCAATTCAAGCAATATGATATGAAAATGGATGAAATGATTGTTGTATCTTCCATAATAGACAAACTTCCTCCATCTTGGAAAGACTTTAAAAGAAGTCTAAAACATAATAAAGAGGAAATATCTCTTGAGGCTTTGGCAAATCATCTTCGTATTGAAGAAGAATATCGAAAGCAAGATTAGAATCTAAATTCTGAAAATGTCAAAGTGCATGTTACGGAGAAAGTACAGACTACTAAACCATTCAAGAGAAAGTTCAAACAGACTGATAGAGCACCTAAGTTCAAAAAGAAACAAAAGGGCTCATGCTATCATTGTGGTAAGCCGGGACATTTCAAAAATGAATGTCAATTTTTAAAGAAGAAATCATCTTCTAAGGCTGATAATAACGAAAAGTTCGTTGCAATGATATCTGAAATTAATATGGCTCAAGATGATAATACATGATGGATTGATACCGAAGCAACCAAACATGTGTGCAAAGACAAAAGCATGTTCACAAAGTTCACACAATATGAAAATGACAATGTCTTGTACATGAGAAATTCTTCCACCGCAGCAATCAAAGGCAAAGGGTCTGGTGAACTACAATTCACTTCTGGAAATGCTTTAATCTTAAATGATGTATATTATGTACCAGAAGTCAGAAAGAATTTAGTGTCTGGAAGTCTGTTAAATAAGTTTGGTTTCAAACTTGTTTTTAAGGCAGATAAGTTTATTTTGTCTAAGGGAGGAATTTTTGTAGGGAAAGGGTATATGTATGAGAGTATGTTCAAACTAAATATTATCAATAAGAATAAAAATACTATTTCTGCTTATATGGTTGAGTCTTTTTATTTATGACATTATAGATTAGGTCATTTGAATTATAGGAAATTGAATGACATGTATAAGTTAGATTTAATTCCTATTTTTAATAATAATATTAGAAAATGCAATACATGTATGTTGACTAAAATTACAAGAAACTATTTCCCTAAGGTTAAAAGAAATACAAAATTGCTTGATTTGATATATATGATTTATGTGACATGCATAATACTCCTACATTAGGTGGAAATAAATATTTTGTTACTTTTATTAATAATTGTTCTAGATATTGTAATGTATATTTATTGCATTCAAAAGATGAAGCACTTGATAAATTTAAAGTTTATAAATCTGAAGTTGAACTTCAGTGTGAATCATTTATCAAGTGCTTAAGATCGGATAGAGGTGAAGAATACTATAATCCAAGTTTTTTTGAATCCACTGGGATTATCCATCAAGTTTCAGCCCCCCTACACACCACAACAAAATGGTGTAGCTGAAAGGAAAAATAGAATCTTGACTGAAATGGTAAATTCAATGTTATCATATTCAGGTCTTGGACAAGGTTTTTGGGGAGAAGCTGTTCTAACAGCTTGTCATATATTGAATAGAGTTCCTAATAAAAAAACTAAAATAACCCCCAATGAACAATGGAAGAAAAAGAAACCAAACCTTAATTATTTGAAGGTTTGGGGTTGTAGAGCTATTGTCAAAGTTTTAACACCTAAACGTAAAAATTTAGGTGAAAGAGAAATTGAATGCATATTTATAGGATATGCACATAATAGCAAGGCATATAGGTTCATGGTAATTGAACCAAATGATTCAATTTCAATTAATATTGTTATTGAATCAATAGATGCTATTTTTGATGAAAATAGATTTAATTCTATATCAAGACAATTATAGCCACAACAATTGATTCATTCTTCAAATGAGAATGAGATTCCATTGGAACAATTGATAATAATGATGAATCTTGTCAAGAATTAAGAAGAAGTAAGAGGATTAAAAAGGTCAAAGATTTTGGACCAAATTTCATTATGTTTCTTGTAGAAGGAAAAGGTGAAAGTATATGCAATAAGATACCTTATTGTTATAATACAGAATCTGATCCTATTACATTTGAAGAGGCAATGAAATCTCAAGACTCTGCTTTTTGGAAAGAAGCAATAAATGATGAGATAAATTCAATAATGGGAAATCAAACTTGGATCTTTGTTGATCTTCCATCGGGTTCCAAACCAATAGGTTGTAAATGGATCTTCAAAAAGAAAATGATGGTCGATGGAACCATTGATAAGTTTAAAGCAATGTTGGTAGCCAAAAGTTTTACACAAAAACAAGGTATTGATTACTTTGATACCTATGCTCCAGTAGCAAGAATTGCTACAATTAGACTCTTAATATCACTTACCTCTATATATAATTTGGTTGTTCACCAAATGGATGTTAAAACTGTATTTTTAAATGGTGAATTGGAAGAAGAAGTGTACATGGAACAACCGAAAGGATTTGTTGTTCCAGGACAAGAGCATAAGGTTTGTAAGCTTGTTAAATCTTTATATGGACTTAAATAAGCACCAAAACAGTGGCACCAAAACAGTGGCACCAAAAGTTTGACAATGTTGTTTTAGCTAATGACTATAAAATAAATGAATCCGATAAGTGTATATATAGCAAATTTGAAAATGGAAAAGGTGTCATAATTTGCTTATATGTAGATGACATGCTCATTTTTGGCACGGACTTGGAACAAATAAAAAACACAAAGAAAATCTTATCAAACAACTTTGCTATGAAGGATATGAGTGTAGCAGATGTTATTCTTGGGATTAAAATAACCCGAGATGAAAGCACTATAGCTTTATCACAATCACATTACATTGAAAAAGTGCTTAAAAAGTTTGATCTTTTCAACTGTATACTTGCATCTACACCTATGGATCCTCAAATAAAATTAGTATCTAGTGTTGATAGGAAAATTGATCAATTGAAATATGCAAGTCTAATTGGTTGTCTTATGTATGTAATGACTTGTACAAGACTAGATATTGCATATGCTGTTGGGAAATTGAGTAGGTACACAAGTAATCCAAGTAGCTTGCATTGGCAAGCTTTGAATAGAGTACTTAGGTACTTAAAGAAAACTATTAACTATGGATTGTGTTATAATGGATACCTTCCAGTTTTAGAAGGGTATTCGGATGCTAGTTGGTTTACAAATTTGGAAGATCATGCATCTACTAGTGGATGGATTTTCATTCTTGGTGGAGGAGCCATTTCTTGGGGTTCTAAGAAACAAACATGTATTACTGATTCCACCATGGCAGCAGAATTTATTCCATTAGCCGCTGCATCTAAAGAAGCAAAATGGTTAAGAAATTTGCTTTATGATGTACCTTTATGGCCTAAGCCAATTTCACCTATTTCTATCCGTTGTGATAGTGAGGCTACTCTAGCAAAGACATATAGCCAAGTATATAATGGAAAGTCTAGACACATTGGATTAAGACATAGTTATGTCCGACAATTAATTTCTGATGGAGTAATCACTATTAATTATGTGAGGTCAAGTAAAAATTTGGCGGATCCTTTGACAAAAAGTCTTGCTAGAGATACAGTAAAAAGGACCTCAAAAGGGATGGGACTCAAGCCCATTAATTAGAGTTACCCATGATGGAAACTCGACTCAATGCTTGGTTTAACATCAAGTCTTGAGTTCAATGAGACAAAGTACATCATTAGTATGTGACTGTTAGCACTGTAAATAAATCCATCCTAAGATTAAAGTGCTAGGTACCCGCAATGATAAGGGAAGGATGAGTAATGTACTCTTATGGACCCAAAACATAAATATGTTAGAGTGTTATAATTACGGGAACACTCTTGATGGGATCTACCTAAGTGAGTGGAAGTATGGCTGCTTCTAGGAGTTCAAGAGCTTAGTTCTGACAGCACTCATGAAAAGAGGACACAAATACGTGGTCATAATAGTGTCCTTAGATACCATGCATTGACCGATGTTGAAATCATTGTGTGAGATGTGTTTGGTTAATCAAATGAAATAGTTGGTTCAAAACTTAGTCTACGATGCAATTTCGATTAACTTTAACATGTTTGCACTAAGTAAAGGTTCAATCGCAAGATACCTTCATTTATGTAAATTGATTTCCAAGAATACCAAAATCTAAAATATTTTAAAAATGGGGGGAGATTGTTGAAACATTTTTAAATATTTATATTGTTCCAATAACTATAAATGAATGGGTGTAATTAATCAAAAGATTATATTGTTTGATTTTTTGAAAAAGAATTATTACTATTTAAATAATTTTATTTGAATAGTTATAATTAAATAAATAATTATGTGTTTATTTTAAAGACATTATTATTCAGAAAGACACCTATTGATGAAAGATGTCTCTATGAAGAGACATGAAAATTCCTATAAATAGGAATGAGATTTCATTTGGAAATCATACCAACAAATTCTAATATTCTTTCTTTCTTTCCTTCATTTTCTAATATATTAGATTATTTTATAAAGTATTACTGCAGAAATCCTTTATAAAAATTGAATTCCTTGTCATACATTACTTAGTGTGTAGTGGACTATTCTCGTCAGTGCAAAACGCAAATAGCCATTGGCTTCATTGTATCCTCGAGGTTAATTTGCTTGAAACTCGTTTGCACACCAAAGATAGGTGGGGGCGAATATAACCTTAAAGATAGTGGCTTTATACACGCCTTGGAGCCTTGTTCTATTTCTTATTCTGTTCTAGTTCCGTTCGTGTGTTCGAAATTTTTCTCACCGGAGATTTGTACTAACAATAATGAGTGGCATGATCCGGTTAAAGAAGTTATGGACAAAAAAAATCCGATAATGCTAGCATTTAGATCCCAAGCAGAGGTATGCCCCCATTGACCTTTTTTACAGTAACCTATGTTATTCGAATTTTTTCTAAAGTATTTAAATATATTTGAAGGATATATCTATAATTATTATGTCTAAATATTAGTCAGACAGAGATCTAAGATGGAAATGAATAGTTCAGGCATAGCTAAGCATACCCTTTAGTACAAGGGGCATTAACGATAGGTTCATTGACTGACTGACCTAAGAAATCGGCTTCAAGAAGCTACAAGTGCTTCATTTACCTACTCCATTGACATGCTCCTCCGATGCGAAGCAAAAGTAAGGTGTTTTTTCAAGACAATATGTAAAAGAAATATGATCTTTGGATTGGGATATATGTTGCCATCTAATTAGTTTCAGTCTTTTATATCCTGTTTTGATTGATTGCTTCAATTTGTTGAATTCTATCATGTTCTACTCTGAAAGTTCTATTCTCCAATTTCCCAAATCAACGATATGCCATTTGAGTGAGGCTTCTTGCATAGGAAACACAGCTACTGCAATTAAACTTCTCGCGGAGACTCCTTTGAATGTGGTGTCCTGCATCCTCACATGGACATACCAATTTTGGAAGCTATTTTCTCAGCCAGAAACCAGGATTTGCTGAAGTTAAAAATGCCAAAGGCTAAACAGGTGATCATTGCTTCTATTCACATGGTCTTCCTCTATGGTATTCAAATGTCTGCTGCCTCGGAATATTTTCAAACGAGTAGTAATGGTCCCCTTTAATGTTTTCCTATGGTGTTGCGGGTTTATTAGCCCTGCGTTCAGGCTGGTCTTTGATAGCCGAGTGGTGCCAAACTGGTAAAGGGATTATGGACAAAGAAAAACACCATAGAAGCAAACATTTACATCCTTATCAATCAGCTGCAGTAAACTGAACCCCACTTTTTCTGGTACTTTCGGTGATATTTGGTCAAGTAACAATGAATTCTAAATGTTTATAGACTTATTGTATGAACAAGTTTTGCTTTCTTCCATTCAAAGAAACCTCAAGTTTACTCATTGGCATCATTTTCCGTCTTCACAAACCCTATACTTTAATGTAAATTTAAAATGATGTTAGATATTATTATTGGTATTATAATTTTATATATACAATTGTATATAAAATCTAAATTTATTTAATGTTATTAGACCAAAATTCATTTATAATTTTGGAGATTTATGTTTGACTATAAACAGATGACATGCTAATAATAGCAGAGATTCCGCCAAAGCAGGACAAGAAAGAGGGACTCAGCACTTGCGTTAATATTACAACAGATGAAGTAATATCCAGATCCTATGGCAGAGATTTAGAGAGGGGAAACAATATTTTTAATATAAGAAACCGCCCGCCATTTAGATTTATTTGAATTATTTAATCTCCCTGTGAAATGATCCAAAGCATGGGTAGTGAAATCAGTTGGTGCGTAACATCTGATTTAACTTATAGCAAATTGAATTATAATCTTGTAATATAAGTTAATAAATAAAGAAGAAGTTGATTATTTAGATTCGAGTCAAATCTTTTGTTAATTATCTCTTATCTCATTGCTTTTTGTCTCTTTTTGTAGTTTGATTATTTTGCTCCATGTTCCCCATAATTACCACCCTACCACTACAGGTAAGCTTCCTTACACAATTTTTTATTTTTATTTTTATTTTTATTTTAAATACAAATGACTGTTTGAGAAAAACAAAAACAAATTTTGTTCTAATAATTATTATTATTTAATACATTGGATAGTGGGCGAAATTTAAAAAAAAAAATCATTTTTTAAATTTATTATTGATGTATTAAATAATTATCATTATATATATTACATATTATCTCTTAAATGTTTTGTTTGAATTAGTTGGTTCCTAAACTCTATATGGATCAATATACCAATCACCAAATAAACATGGTTGTGAAGTTCAATTATATATGTTTAGATAAGACCAATAAATGTATACATTGCATTCTTAAAAGGGAGAACACATGTTCGAACCTCAGAGATATATTGTTAAAAGAGACAATTTTAAATCTCGAACATGCATCATAAAACAAATATGGAAAATACAGATAACATTTCAACAAAACCAACATTGTATCATGGGCAGATCATATGTCATCCTCTTAAATCAAGATTCCTTGGTTCAGCCAGCCACCAGGGCAATCTTTTATAAATTACATGTTTAATTCTGAAAACCAGGTTAGCAAGCAGGCTCTTTTTCATTTTTCTATTCTAGAAGTAAAAGCCAACAAGCAAACATCAATCTTAGTAAAATACTGAATTAAGAAGGAAAATGTTTTTTTGGAAATGTGTAGCTGTGTCTGCCTAGTGAAATTATGTACAAAATGCAACTATTAGTCCACAAATCAAACATCTAAATGGTGTGTTGGACCCTGAATTTGTTGTTCACACGTTTCTCTATTGGCAAACCATTGCACTGTTCTTCTAGCTATTGGTAACCAAAGCAGCCTTCTCCTTTCCTCCTCTGTGTACCGTTCGGGCAATGAACACTCACTTGTTCTGTGACTGTTCCTCCTGCCATCGTCTCGAAACCTCAATAAAGCAGTGATATCCGACATTGATCTTTTCTCAACTTGGTTAGTAATCCTTGATGCAGCATGACTCGTACTAGCTGCTGAATCCGATGTGAAAGCCACATCAGGAGTTGAAACTGGCTTGTTTAACAGTCTCTTTATCTCCAATTCCCTTTTGATCTTTGTAATTCCTTCGTTTTCAATTGTCCTTGTTTTCGTACACTGCTCCTTGTTTATGTCCAGGGACACAAATCTGTTGCTCGACATGTCGTTAAGCATCTCTGAGCTCAAGAACATCAGGTCGGATGAACTTACACTGCTCCACCGGTTTTGCAAAACTACATCAGATACAATGATCTTATGATTGACCTTATGGAATCCATCATCATCATCATCATCATCCTCTTGGATTAGAACTTTGGTTTCGATATCACCCTTCTCGGATTTTCTGAAGCTGGCTCCGATGCTGAACCTTGATGAGCCATGATGCTCTTGCTCTCTCTGGACATACAGCTCTATGTTGGAGTCTTCTCTTAGCTCAGATTGGTTCCTTGAGAACCGCATGCTGTTTGTATATGTAAAAATTGTTGGGTCATTAGCGTTGACCTTCTGCCTGCAAAGAGGGCAACTTGAGTGCTTTTCTAGCCACTGATCAATACAATCAATGTGAAAGCCATGTTTGCATTGAGGCAGCAACCTTAGGATCTCAATATCTTCGAATTTTGATAAGCAGACTGCGCATTCAAGCCCTTGTTTTGATCCTTTAAGTGAAGAGAACTTAAAGAAAGGAAGCGATTCCACAACTTTCTTGTCGATCCCCGAGGACCGAGACCTTGTTCGGTTGAGTATTCGACGATGATGATCAGCATGAACCGTTGCTGCACTGTGACAGAATTTGGCATAGACAAGCAGGAAAAACGTCAAGGCAAACATGACACAGAGTATACCTATGACAACCGCCAGGCTCGGTTGGAAATTTGAGACAGCATCTCCTGAAATTGCATCAGTCTCACTTGAATCCGATTGTGCATCAACAACAACAAAAAAAAGGAAAATAAGAACTAAACTGATCAACGTAGATCGAATCATCGAAGAACACGTTTCTCAGAACCCAGAATTCTATTGCTTCCCTGCTAGCATTTAAGCTGAAACATGTACATATATATATATATATATATATATACATATAAAATAGACCATGTGGGGGTAGTTTGACGTTGGCTTGTTAAGCATGGTCCCAATCCTGACTAACATGTCACTCCCCCAAAAGAGCGTCCTTTTTAATGTTTGGCAGCTTCCTTTATTTTTATTTCATATTGCAATGCATGCCTTTTTTAAAATGTTAAAATTTCAGAAGTGATGACATAGTGGAGAGACTTTTTGATTGCATACAAAATTTGGACTCAGCCCTGGTGGCGTCTTCTGAAACAGCCAATATACGGTACCAAACTTGTGGTCTTATGCTGTCATAGAAAAACCAATCATGCTATAAATAAACATGGCTGCCATTAAAATTCCTCAACTGCCTGCATTATATGTATATATATATATATATATAAAACACGTATTGCATTCTAAAGGAGAATCATAAAACCAAAGTGGTGGGGAAGTCTCCTTTACTGCTATAAAAGCATGTCAGAAATGATGTTTCAGATTACAATTAGACAGGGAAATTATGCTACAAATATTATTACATACAAATGCAGTATTTAACTGCAGCAGTGATACAACTGAGAAAGGAAACAAATAACTATATTCAGTGAGGAAAGCAAGGACTCTCACACGCGTATTTCAATTTCACACTTGATTGCATGTCCATTTTACGCTTCAGGTCCGGGCAGAGGCAGCAGGATTGGTACTAGGGAATATTGCCAAACGGTTTTTATTATCTGGATCAGTGCACTCTTCGCTGGCATGCCGAACAAACTCTTCAGGGGACATGTGGGTACCATGGCAAGCACAAACAATCTTTGTCTGGTTTGCGCTGAACCTGTAAGTGACACCAGAAATTGTTCTACCGTGTGGGCCAGTACCTGTGGTTGAAACCCATGGTAAATTTGGAAAAGAACCAGATCCCCCAAATTTCAGGTCTGCAGCAATACCGGTCTTTATGGTTGAAAAATGAAGAGTTACTACGCCTTCTGCTGTAGGTTGATCCAATGGAGCATTTGCTCTGAAACTCATGCTGCTGCTTCCTTTTACATCTTCGTCTACCGGAGTACAGGAGCTTTCCTCTGTGGCATGCTGTTTACCTTCGCCTTTGACTTGCTCAAATGTTCCACCGTTATATTGTGCAGCCTCAGAGGAATTGCGCACAATTGTATGCACAGAAGCTACATTTGACAAAGGGAAAGTTCATTAACAATTAGCAGCCTTGATGATAGACAAAGGTAAAATAGTATTCGAAAATCATTACAGCACAAATGTAAAAATAATAAATTCTTAGAATAAAATGCTGAAATAAGTATCATATAGAATTCATTCATACATTTATGTACTAGATTATTCAACACATACTAACAAGTGATTTTCCTTTTGCTTCAAGAATATTTTGATAGCACTTAATTAATCTCACTTTCTTGTCTGGGCAAAAAAGGTTTCAAAATGCATAAAAGTATATACTTGATGCTTTTAATATATGATAACTCGGAGCTCTCAATGAAGTGTGGAAAAAACAGATCAGTAGGCATATATTACAAATCACATCCATCCATTAATCCCATCATATTGCTCTTTTTCTTTTTCTTTTCCTATCCTCAATGAAAGAGATACCTTGTGATATTTTCAATCCATCACTATGCTTATCAGGATTAGGTGGACCTTTTCCAATGGACAACGGGTGAAACTGTGGTGAGTGAGAGACCGTAGCCCAGGGATTATCCTTATCTAACAGTGGAAGTTGAACAGGTGAATAGCCAAACATAACTGGCAAGCTTCCACGATTCACTGACCGTTCACCATTTCCAGAAGGCCTACTATGTATCATGCCAGGTAGTGTATGACCTGATGAACTGGGGGTTCCAGGAGAGTTAGAATCCTTCATTGTTAATGAAAACGGCACATTCAGGACACTTACTGATTGAACCGGGTATGGGTTGCCGTAATTCAAGTTTCCAAGCTTAACCTCCTTCGGCACCTCAGAAGAACCACTAACTCCAATAAACCACTTGGAACCATCATCATGATGTGAAACTAGCCTCAAGGGTGAACCCTCAACTTCAGATTCAGCTACGTCTTCGTTCTCCGCAGTAGAGCCATCTTCTGTTGTCATGGAGATATGTGATGTTTTGGGTTTTTCAGATAAATCAACATGGTGAGCTTCTCTCTCAAGCTTCTTTGGATTGTTTATCTCATCAAACAAAATCTTACGCTTACCATTCAAGTTCACAGAGGCTTCTGCATCACCAGCAGCCTTGGAAAGATCACTAAAGAAGTTTTCTAAAGGTTTCACTGGATCACTTCTCTGAGAACTGACACCAAGGTCCTGTTTCTGGGTTCCGGTTTGAAGAAAGTTTTTAAAGTCATCCACAATTTCGATGCCTTTATCGCCTTCTTCTGTCCTAGTATCTGAAGAACTACTAATTTTGCCTTTAGATTGGGCAGACAACGCACTGTAAGATAGACCCAAGCTAAGCTCTAGCCCATTTTCATCCTCCATTCTATATCAATTCACAGTATATTCACGAAGTTCCAGATATAACCTCTACCGATCCTCCCTACAGAACATCTATTATAGAATACATAATACAACTTCAATACATGCTAGAACCATCTTGAACTTGCATGCCTGCACAAAATCCAGATAGGAAATACAAGAGGGTTAAAAGAAGAACACTTACTTCCAAACAGTTTTACAATGAAACAACAACTTATTTTTCTTCGGCGATGGCGTCTAAAAAGAGGAACTTTAGGTTTAATCTGAATTCAATCTGCCAAAATGTAACAAACCCATTTTCATAATTTTAGGGAAAAAATGGTTAAAGGAAATTAATTTAAAAAATCACACACACGAAAACAAAAACACAATGGAAGTGCCAATGTTTACCCTGCAAAGTAAAGCTAAACAAAAATTAAAGTTCTCATTTTTTTTAGTGGAGGGGCAGGGGTTTAAAGAACAAGAACAAGCATCGCAATTGGCAGCAATAATATGTATTTTAATTTATTTTCTACATTCATTTATCAGCAAAAAGAAGAACATTCCAGATCTATTCCCAGAAATAAAGATATTTAAGAAAATAAAATCAAACCCGAATCAGTTTGAACTAAAATTCATAATTAGATCCAAACAAAACCAGAAACCCATTTTGTAAAAATCATTGAACTTTGTCAAAACCCTGCACAGATTCAATAAAGAACCCCCAAAAAAATTGAAAAAAAAAAACAGTAAGAAAAATGAGGAAAGAGAAAGCCACCTGAATGAAGACAGAAAAAAAACCACGGTTGTCTTTGCTCTATCACATGCTCACTTAAACAAAACACAACACTGAAAAATGTGAGAAAATGTTGTGAATTTACCTAATAGTATTCAACAAATATATATATATATATACCATGCGACTACATATATATATTCTTATTGCTGCTCACCCTACCACACGTATGTACATATATTATCTGTCCATCTCCAAAATCTTTTCTAATTTTCATTTTTACCCCTATTTTTTTGAGTTTGTTCTCACTTTGATCATGTCCAAAGATGTTTTAGGATTTACTTTTGTTGTTTGTTTAACTAATTAAACACCATGCATGTGAAAAAAAACTTGCTCTAATTTTATATCTCATCTTTGGCTGTATAGTTTCTTTACATGCATATATTTTTAATGCAAAATTGCAAGTAAGCAATGTTCACTTCTTTTGGTCTGTCTTTACAAGGATTGGGCTAATTATGATTTTTCTCTCTCTACTTTACAAAAAATTTACAAGTCAATTCTTTTACTTTAATTTGTCAAAATTTGATCCTCCGTACGTTGTGAAAAATAAGAAATTAGTCTAGTTAGGTAAATCACTAGCCTGAAAATCAACAAGTTAACAATTTATATACAAAAAGTTAGAACAAATCAAGAATTTAACAATTTTTACGCAACAAAAATGCAAACAAAGCAGTTAAATAGAATTGAAGTGGTAGTTGAACTATATTTTATTGATAAAGGAACATGCAAAATTTGGTTCAGTAACTTACTGAGAGAATGATCATGTCATGTCACCAATCATTACTTTGTTAAGTTGTTAATCATTATGAGATTAATATATGAGATTTCAGCCTTTATCTACAGATTCATTCAACAAGAATATAAACAACTAAGTGAAATGTATGACAAACAAGGATCAAAACAAAACTAGCTACTTTCATTGATATTTAGAACTTCCAAAAAGGATATTATTCCCTATATCATCTTTTCTCCTATTATTTCCAACATCTAATATACTTTATATAAGATAGAATACTCCATCCCTTTCTACTTTCTAATCCTAATATATGTAATATTAATAGCATTATTGATGTGTCTTAACTCTATCGAAAGTTTTACGAGTTCACAAGTCAAAGGGTGTATCAAAAAGTTCATTATTTTCCTGATCGGTCCTAGAGGGTTCACAGAGTGGTAATGCCTCGAAACTTAAATGGGCAAAACCATAATAAATTAAAGAGTCTATGCATGGCCTGACTCAACCTCATGACCTATGACATATAGGTGATTGATGAGGATGCCATAGGTAATAGGGTTAGATAAGATCATGTGCAAACACTTTAGTTTATTATGATTTTGTCTATTTTGTGAACCTAATAGAGCTTTTAATAGAATAAGAAGACAAAATTTCGAACGGAAAGAATACTGAATTTATCGATATACTCCTCGAACTGTGAATCATAAGACTCTGGACAGAACCGAAATGCATGGTGAGCTGAAATTCAGGCATTGAGCCTTCTCTTCTTAATAAGTTGAAACTCTTGCAATCTTCTTGAAGTGATGAGAAAGCAAAGATCCTGTGTGTGGAGGTTCCTAAACACCCAGAGTTTAAGAAAATCTTGATGCGCAAGTAAAGCATGATCAGTGCAAAACTCAATCCAACCTTCTTTGAGGACATGAAGTTTATGTGCCCAAAGCTTGAAAGTCATGGGGTACTCTTTCCCGTTGGCATCATAAACTTTGACCCGAATCCCTTTCTCAACATTCTCCTCTTCCTTCAACAACGGCACCACAGCATTCTCCACATCAACCTTATTGATTGAAAGCCTGCATTGCTTGAAATTCACATCAGTTTCAGTGAGCTGCTTCTCAAAGGGCTGGCTGCACCTTCCGACAAGGCCATTAAGACTGGGCACCCGAGGAATGTCAATGGTGGCTTGCAATGATGCTTGCAAATTCATTGCACTTTCAGGGCTTAATATCAAATGCTTGAACGAACTAATACATAACGCAGCCCCATATATTTCTTTATATTCCTCATGATCAATCTTCTTAGCCTTTTTCTGCTCCATTCTACCAAATTTAGGTCTAAACTCTGGCTACTTTAACTCAATATCACCCTTCTTCTTTCTCTCAACACATCCTTACATTTCTTTATACGAAGGTAAAAATACAATTACTTGTGCTAAAAGCAAAACAATAAAATAAAATAACAAGTCCTATTTAACCCAAAATCATGTTTCCTTTTCTTGATTCATCCTTAAATTTCTTTAATGTCTATGATTTTGTTTACTTTTGCTAAACAAGAAAAAAGATTTAAAATAAAATAAGAAGTTCAATTTCATCCAAATTTCATGTTTAATCAATTTTCTTTTCTAAAGTCATCCCTTAAATTTCTTTATTCTCTATAATTAAACTCTCCCTTTATTAGGGTTTTATTTTTCAGTTCTTAATTAATAAAAGAATCTATTAGATAATGTAAAATTTAAAGGTCTAATTATGAATTTTATACATCTACTTCATGAAAATTGAGAAGTTAGTCCTTCTATTTTATTTTGTCAAATTTGATGCTCGTAGTTTATAAAAAAACTAAAAAGTTATTCTAATTTGTTAATGAACTGTCAAGGTTTAACATTACTGCTCAATTAGACAAACTTTGTAGTTTTTATAAAATATAAACACCAAATTATAACAAATAAAAGTAAAGTAAGTAAGTGGATGGAATTCACAATTAAACCAAAATTTAATTTTATAATTATGATTATCTATATATTTATTACACAATATGTATGTATATACTGATACCAATAAATATATATTTTACATTTTTTTTAAATGCTTAAATCTTAAAAGAAAAAAAAAACTCCTCAAATAATTACAAAAAACCTATTAAATTTACAATAAAAAATCGCGGGCTTAACCAACTAGATACATAGATATCTAATCAAATCTTCAAAAAGTAGTACATAAGCATAATAACAAGGTATATAAAACACTTAACCATATCTATCTAAAATATTTTTATATTAATTTATTTAACTATTGAAAGTTTTTTTTTTACATAAAACGAATAGTTAGAAATTTTTAATTTATGCTAAACTTGACATACATGATCTACATAATTAAAATATGAAATATGATGATTGGACTGTTAAAATTATTAAACGTATAAAAAGTTATGAGTGAATGTAAAATTACTCAAATTTTACATTAGTATAAATAAATTCCTCCTTAATATATATTTATATATATAATATAGAATTTGAATTCAAGATTATAGTTTTTTTTTTCTAAATTTTGTATTTTTAACCAAAACAACATTTATTTTTTATGAATATTTTTATAAATTTATTATATAAAATCAATATATTTTATAAAAAAAGGTTAAAATAAGTATCTAATATTAAATAATTATTTAATTTTGATTAGCAAAAATTCAAATAGATATTTATTATTAAATAAATAAATAAATAATAATGAAAAATTCTGAAAACTCTTAACGAAGCGGGGGAGATATACTACTAGTGTAGTTATGAAGATAAAAAATAAAAATAAAAACAAGAACGTAGTTAATTAGCCTAGAACTTGAATCAGTACTCTAATAAAATTAAAGGAACACGACATTCAAGAGGATTGGCTTTGGGGTTTTATTTTAGGGATAGTATTTATATGCTTGGTTACTTATTCAAATGCTCAGCATTCAATTGAATTGAATGAAAAGATTTTGACTTAAATGAATTGATGAATTTTATTTATTATTCTGACTCGTTTAAAATTTTTTTGAATCGAGTCGAGTTAAATAGAGTGAAATTGTTCGAGTTAAATTAAAAAAATTAAACATATTAAATTAAAATATTATTATAATATAACTAATTTCATGTTAGAGCATATGAATTTAAAACCATATATATTTGAAATTTTTTTCAAAGCAACGTAATAAAAATATTAAGATACTCTATTATGATAAACTTGAATAATTAATTAACTTATTTAGGTCTAAAATTATTATTTTAGAATTTTTTTATTTTTTATTTTGTTTATAAAAAGAAAAGGAAACCATAATTAGTTGGCACTCAGGCCGACAACTCTCTTTGTTACAAATAAATCATAGACAATAACAAGAAGAATATCAAATCCAACTAGCCCATTAGCCACTTTGTTAAGTTCTCATGGCACAAGATTAATCTAACCAAGATCGTGATATGAATCCTTGAATTCTTCTGGAAATTGGCGAACTCCCCTCTTCACATCCTTTGAGAGTGTCGACTACTTCATTGCAATCCATTTCCATCACAATTTTCTTAGCACTCTTCTCCCATGCGATCGAAAGCCCCTCATAGGTTCCCCATAATTTTTCCTCCAATATAGGGCATGATCTAATCCTTTTGCTAAAACCCCAAATCCAACAACAATAATGAATTTTAGAAATTTTTTATATATTCTTTAGAAAAAAATTTAATTTTTTTATAATTTCTTAAAAAATATAAATTTTAGAATTTTTATAAATATTTTGAATTTTTAAAAATTATTTTAATTTTTTTTATGAGAGAGACTAATTTACTCATTTTCAAAATTGATAGGGATCAAAGGAGTAGTTACACCAGTCTATTATTCGAATTATTTGAGCTATTCGAATTACAAAATTTAACTCAACTCAAACTCGAAACTCGAATTACTTATTCGAGTTGACTCAAATAGCTTGAATAAATCGAATAACTCGATTTGATTAACTCGAAATTCAATTTTTTTAATTTTTTAATCGAATTGAGTTTTACTTATCCTTAATCACGTATGTCAATTATGAGGACTTGGCTTTGTTGATAAAGGTAGAGATTTTAAATCTTGAATACCCAAGTTTGAAATTCATTATACTAATTATTAAAATGAATCTCTAAAATCCACAAGCTGTGATTGCCATATATAAATTTTAATTCCTATTTTAAATTTTTTTTACCTTTTATTAAATTAATTTTGTGAGTTAAAACATTTTTATTTTTTAATATTTAACTGCTAATTTAATATAAAATATAATTAATAATTAAGATAAACTATTTATATATCGCTTAACTATAAATATTTTTTATTTTAAACACTTAAAATAAGATAAAAAAATTTAATTTAAATATTTATATTATATAATTCAGATATTTTAATCACTCTAATTAAAATTATAAATAATAGTTAAAAAAATAATATAATAATAAATTTTTATACATACTTCTATATATTATATCAATTTAGTTATAATTTTAAAGTAATTAAGGCATGGTGCGACTGTCTTAATTCCATGGTTGGCGGTCTGAAACTCTGATCAGATAAGTCATGCGTGGCGCTCTTTTCCAAGATAATTTCCTTACTCTTTTAGCAAATACTGCTTGTAAGCTAAACAACTGGTTTCACCGTTGGAACTTCTGTGTTTTTAACTCCAAATAGAATCTGATTCCATTACTGTTGGAAAAAGCCTGAAATCTCCAAGAACACCGTCATTGTTGAATTTGATTTCATAATGAAAGAACAAGCAGAGAGTAACTAAATAGTAATACTCCCACTCTTCCAGTTGAAAAAAGCATTCGCTTTCCTCAAACTTATTACAATAATGTATCATGTCTTTGTCGGTATCTGCTGTTTCAAATGGTTTTTAGTAACAAGTTCTTGCCCGGGTTTCATTTGCTTTTCACCAGGTTCAAGTGGTTGCTCTTTCTCCCATACCTGGCTCTGAACTATACGTAAAAACCAGAAAACATTGAAACTTTTTTATTTAATATTTAAACATTGGGTGGGGAGGGAAGGTGATGAGGGGAGGTTGGGTGGGAGGAGGGAGAGAAGGAGAGAAGGAGAGGGACGGGGTGGGGTGGGGGAAGATTTTTTATTATTATTTAATATTAATATTAATATAAATATAAAATTTAAATTTATTATTATATATTTTTAAATATTTATGTATTTATATATATATATATATAAATTATAACTAAATCAATATAATATGTAAAAGTTAAAAGTTAAATTTATTATTAATTATACTAAATTTTTAATTTTCAATTTAGATTATCCATGTACTTTTAATTAATGGAAGTGAGCAAATTAAATAATCAAATACATACTTAAATTATTGGTACAAATTATTATATTATTTAACTTGGAAAACCTTACCAAAACAACCACTTTGACTAGAGAGACTTATCCATTGAAAACATCTTATTAAAAAAATATTAACACATATATCTCATGTAAACCTCACCCGATCACATAATACATACTTACCATGAAAACCTAACGTAACAAATCTCTTACATAATAAATAAAACAGTTCATGAAATCCGCATAAAAACCTGTAAAAACCTTCCATCTACATTCACTCCAAAGATATTATACCATGACTTTGTAAAAATAAAAATAAAAACTCTCAACCCTCTTTTCTTATATAAATAATAATTTTATCAATTTCCTTCCAATTTTTATTAATTGAATCCATCTTTCAACACTCGCTCCATTTTTACGTGTTCCTGAGTACCAATTAAGTCATCAAATTCAAATATGGTATTATTAGGAAGAAAAAAAAAAAAAAACAAACAAACAAATTACATAGAAAGTAGTAGCACAAGGTCTTTGTCAACACACGCAATTTGTAGAAATTATGGGACGCAGTTGCAATTTGAGAACAACTGTATATTTGACAAAAGGCAAGTGGATATTTGTCAAACCACATATCTGTAGTAGACAGTTTGACATTATCTAATCAACTTTGTCAGTGAAACTATTGTTAATTCAGCTCACCTTCATCATATTAAATTTTATGAAGAAAATTTGGTCCAACTTTTTTATATTCATTAAATTATTAAATTATGCTCCATCATGTGCATGTAAACTTTGATCCTGACCTTGCTTATATATTTTCATGGCCTTTCAACAAATGGAAAATCAATTACAAAGGGATAACTACTCATTTTTTTCTTTAAAAAATTGTTTTTAAGAAGAAAAAGTCAATACTTGAAAGGTAGGTCCTCATCAATCTCATCTTATCCAAGTTTTTCTTTGAGAAATTTAAGTGGATTTATATAAATCTTAACCAAATGATTTGCTATTTTTTCTGCTCAAGATTGTCATCGACAGGCTGCTATCCTTTTTATTTTATTCATGCCATAGGCGGCTTTCCTAGGCATTCAATCTTATATTTCCAAATATTTCTTTCAAGGGATGTTAGCGAAAATGAGCTGTAAAACTTATATTAGATAAACACTAAAATGATATTTAAAAAGATTTGGAAAAAAAAGTTCAACTAGTCAGATTCAATATATTATATATACAGCTACTATGTGCCTTTTTTCCCTGTTGATTAGTAGTCCGTCATCATGTAAAGTCCTCCTCACCCATCTTTCATTCACAGTTTTGTCTTTTATTCAATACTGAACTACCTACTAATTCAAGTATTTTCTTCCCACAAGCATTGACACTCTCTCTCTCTCATCTGCTTCACATCCCTTACCTTTCTCTATGTATATCACTTTCTGGACTGATCTGTTTGTCTTCTGCAAAACCCAGAGTTTTTTTTTTTTCATTTGTTTCTAGAGATTGTCCACCATGGCTGGTGGAGGGTTTGGTAATGAAGGAGGGAATTTGAAGAGAGCTCATCTCTATGAATACAAGATTACCAATTATTTTATATTTGCTTGCCTTGTTGCTGCTACAGGGGGATCTCTTTTTGGATATGATCTTGGTGTTTCTGGTCAGATTTCTTTTCTATGATTCACTGTTGTTTTCCTTTTTTTCATTGGTTTTTTTTTTCAGCCTGTTTATGAATTCTGTTCATTTATATTAAGTATTAGCAATTGCTGAAATCTTTTTAGATTTGTATCCTATCTTCCAGATTTACTGATTTGCTTTTCAATCAAAATGATGTCTTGAGAAGAACCCTCTCTACACAATTTCTTTAATCATCAAAATATAATCTTCATATATTATTTGGTATTTGGGATTATCAATGATTCCTAAGCTACTTGCATTATAGATTATGTGTTTGTTTCTGTTTGTTAGAAGATTTATGTTACTTGATTCAAAAGAGCTTAAGAAGATGCTTATTTCAAGATGATGACACTGTTTGCCTTTTAATATTGATTGCAGGTGGAGTGACTTCCATGGATGATTTCTTGAAGGAATTCTTCCCAAAGATATATAGAAGGAAACAAGCACATCTTCATGAAACTGACTACTGCAAATATGACAACCAGCTCCTCACACTTTTTACGTCTTCGCTTTACTTCGCAGGCCTTGTTTCTACATTTGGAGCGTCCTATGTTACTAGAAACAAAGGGCGTCGAGCCAGCATCCTTGTTGGTGCAGTCAGCTTCTTCCTAGGAGGAGCTATCAATGCAGGTGCGGTGAATATCACAATGTTGATCATAGGACGCATTCTTCTTGGTGCAGGCATTGGATTTGGAAACCAAGTAAGACCAAAGCTCCTTAAACCTGAAAATATTTGGATGGTAGTTTCTCAAGTCACCAACTCTTTTCTTATGCTATAATGGTACAGGCAGTTCCCTTGTATCTTTCGGAGATGGCTCCGGCAAAGCATCGAGGAGCTGTGAACCAGCTGTTCCAATTCACAACCTGCATGGGAATCCTTATAGCAAACCTGATCAACTACAAAACAGATAAGATCCATAAATGGGGTTGGAGATTATCTCTAGGCTTAGCTACAGTCCCAGCAACACTGATGTTTGTTGGTGGCCTTGCCCTACCAGAGACCCCTAACAGTCTCGTAGAACAAGGAAGACTAGAAGAGGCAAAAAGGGTGTTGGTAAAAGTTCGAGGTACCCCCAATGTTGATGCTGAATTTGCCGACCTCATCGAGGCCAGCGATGCAGCACGGGCCATAAAGCACCCATTCAGGAACCTTCTGCAGAGGAAGAATCGTCCCCAGTTGGTATTAGGGGCTTTGGGGATCCCAGCTTTCCAACAGCTCACCGGCATGAACTCCATTCTCTTCTATGCTCCTATCCTGTTCCAGACCTTGGGGTTTGGCTCAGGGGCATCCCTAATATCCTCTGTCTTAACTAGTGGAATGCTTGTTCTTGCTACACTAGTATCAATGGCTTTAGTGGACAGATTTGGTAGGAGAGCATTCTTTTTGGAAGCTGGTTTCGAGATGTTCTGCTACATGGTAAGTTATAAAGACATTTTGCGGCATACTTTTTTTGCAACTAATTGGCAGGCTCTATTGTTATGTACCTGGATGTAATAATTTGAGTATCTGATGCAGATTGCTGTAGCCATAACTCTGGCCTTTAAGTTTGGAGAAGGAGAAACTCTTCCAAAAGCCATTGGTTGGTTCCTTGTGGTTATCATCTGTTTATTCGTCTTTGCTTATGGAAGGTCTTGGGGTCCTCTCGGGTGGCTAGTTCCTAGTGAGCTGTTCCCGTTGGAGACTAGGTCAGCTGGCCAAAGCATGGTGGTCTGTGTCAACCTTCTCTTCACAGCTTTGATAGCACAATGCTTCTTGGTCTCACTTTGTCATCTCAAGTATGGAATTTTCTTGCTTTTTGCTGGCTTGATATTCATAATGAGCAGCTTTATTTTCTTCCTCTTGCCGGAAACTAAGAGAGTTCCGATCGAGGAAGTCTATCTTCTCTGGAAGGATCATTGGTTCTGGAAGAAATATGTTGAAGATGATGACGAGAAGGATATCAAAAAGCCAACCACGTAATATTATCTAAAATAGGAAAAACCTTTCTTGACATTCTTTACTTTCAAGATGTTAATGCTCTTTGGATTTTCTCATAAATAATTGCTGTAATTTTTAAGGTAGAAGTGAAGAACAAATACGCATCTTATTTTCTCACAACCTATCTTCTTTGTCTCTTTATTTCAAACATAAAAAGTTGTAATTGAGTTTGTATGAGATTTACAGCACATATATATATATATATACAGAGAGAGAGAGAGAGAGAGAGCAATGACTGAGAGAAGCTCATTTTTCTCTAAACTGTTTATTTGGAAACACCTTAGCATTTCATAGAAACATGTAAAAGGCTCTCACTAAGGGAAAATGACAAAATCCTAGAGAAAGATGGACCAAATGCAATAAACAATAGCAGGGGAAGATCTCAGTCTATAAAGTATGCCTAGTAAAATTTTGGAAGTATTAATGTGGATTAAGCTAATAGCTTAGCAAGCTCGTCAACCCTCAGGCTTCCTTTCGGTACAACTTCTGGATGATGTTCAGCTATATCTTTAAATCTTCGAGGTTTAGAAGCTTGCTTTTCATTTCCTCTCTTATGGGGAACTGCTGTGACTTCCTTCACTTCCAAATTCCCAGGTTCTAGCTCTTTGTTCTTTTGGATAGACATTTTACGAGGCTGTCGCCTAAAAACTGGACCAGGTGGTGCAGACCGGGCAAAGGCAACAGATCTTTGATATATTCCGTCAGCATCCAAAGTAGGATCATCTAATACAACTGCACTCCCACTCTCAACAGCTTGTTTCATCAGATGCAAAACCCTCTCAGTACAAGGTGCACTCATTCTTGCTGGCCGGTTAATATCTAGTGAATCTTCAGCAACAATTTCCAGCTGGTCATGATTGATCGAATCAGTAACAAAAGACTCCAAATGGCTTTGACTACTTCCAGGACTCGTGGGTCCAACATGACTTTCCATTAGCATCGCTGATGGCTCTTCATTTGCTCTGCCAGGATTATCCAAAATATGCTCAAGACCATAGGTCATAGTCCAGGTTTCAGATTCACCATCAGCAGATTTGATATCATCAGCAATTGCACTTCCAGAGGTATTCACTTCGCTTCCGGACTCATGACCGGCATAATCCATCCCATCTAATGTTGTTTGACTAGCCTTCATTATACCTGATTTTGCAGTGGGAGATACATTTGTCTGGTCATTTTCAACAGACTCCCTTTGCTCAATGCTATTATCTTGAGAACTACTGAGAGGTGAGCCTGTACCAGCTGTTTGAACATATGTCAGTGATAATTCTTGTCCTTCCAACTGTCCAGTAATGGAAACTGTGTCTGCATTGGTTTTCTCTATGCCTGAATTTGATGATGGTTTTGAGAAAGACGACTTCCAATTGTTTCCTCGCCACATTAGTATGTGCTCATCTTCAAATGAGATTAGCACACATGGGACCAGCTCCTGCAAATAAAGAATTACAGAAATCGAATTTAATTTTTTCTAGATTAAAAAAGAAAATCATTTACATGTGCAAGTGTTATGATAGAATATATAAACTACATAAATATACTAAACCTTTAGTTTGGCACCAATTTTCTTATAGTCACTTCCCTTAATCCCTTGACAATTAATCCGGACAAGTTCACACTCTTCAAATGCCTCCCTAACATTTTTGACAAGGTCAGCATACACACCGTTCTTCGCTGCAAAATATGCAAAACATTACTTTTAGATTTCCAGAATGGGAAAATTTGAAGCATTCTTAATATGTTTTACTGTCCACCAGCAGCATACCAAGTTTACGTATCGGCATTAATTTCCTCCCCTTCTTTCTCATTTCAGTTGCTTCTTGTAGTGTTAGACCCTCAGGAACACGCGGAATCAGCCGTGGATACACAGGGGTAACAGGTTTCCACAGCATAAGAGGGAAGCGAGGACGAGTTTTATAATTGTAATTTCTACCTCGAAAAAGGAATAGAACTCCCCCTCTTCTGAAAATAACTTTCCCTCCTGTTCTTTCCTGCCAAATCATATGTAAACCAAACACAGTACACAAATCAAACGAGTCTAGCCAACCATGATTTCTATATTCTCTCGTACACCAAACAAGTTTAACATAAACCAATCTTAAAAAGAGTAATAGCAGAAGTACAAACCTCAAGTTGCTCACAAATATTGTTCATATCGACCGTACAAACTCCCTTGCATTTAATCTTACAAACTCTTCGTCTTTTCCAGTGAGCGTGTATATTATCTAACATGTTGTGTGTTAAACCATCCCTACCTAAACATAAAAGGGCAATGCAGTATAATTCAAATTATCGAATAAATTTCATAATCGATTATAATTTACTTAAACTTGGAATATGGAAAGTGCATATAAATGTGAATGAAAATTTCAGTTTAATGAAGAAAGTGCAGATAAAAAGTAGTAAAATAATAGGATTATTACCCATATTCAACTGTCGTTGTGACTTCAAACAACTGTTTACTAGCTCCTTAACCTCCTCTGC
Organism: Gossypium longicalyx; assembly: GCA_025698465.1. Taxonomy (NCBI): domain Eukaryota; kingdom Viridiplantae; phylum Streptophyta; class Magnoliopsida; order Malvales; family Malvaceae; genus Gossypium; species Gossypium longicalyx. The sequence goes on from CM047000.1 coordinate 14,288,791, forward strand.
AGTCAATGGCTCTCCCAAAATCTCCTCTCTCGACTGGACGTACCTTGGACCGGTCCCAGGTAAATATGGACCAGGTTTCTGTATGGACTTCACCCCTTTCTTTTCAGGCGGAGGCAATACGAAAGAATCGAATTCCTTCATCTTCTTCTTACTGGGCGGAAGTGGAGCCCGGCCTGTCCACGGCCTAGGCATGGTCGTAGGTCCAAACGGCGAGTAGGGTGGTTCCCTTAGCTTTACCGGCTTCACTTTTGGCGTCTCAGTGTAACTGTATTTGAACTCGAACGGTGCACCGTCGATGACGAACGATACGCCGTCCTCGCCGATGGCGACATTTGCAGGTTTCTTGTCGAGTGGAGACGGTGGCGGAGGATTTGCGGCTTTGGAGAATTTGCGAAAAGCTGGGTGGTTTGGGGGCTTGGAGTACTTGGATTTCTTGCCTGGAATTGAAGGACTGGAGGGAGAGGAAGGGGAGCCAAAGGATTTGTAGGTTTCGGTTGGTTGTGGTGTGGAGGAAGAGGAGGGTTCTACGGTGGTGGCAATTTTGGTGGCAGAATCGAAGCGGCGGTAACGGCGAATATCATCTTCGATTTCTTGTTGGGCGCGTCGGCGTTGGTTGAATTTCTCGGCGTTGGCGTTGTTCCAGCGGGAGAATCGTATCTCCGTTGGCGGTCGATGGCCGGGCTCGTTAGTGTTAGTATAAGGGTTTGGCGCCGGTGGCGAGAAAATTGGGAATGAGATAGGCAATTTCAGCGCCATCACTTTCAGTTTTCAGTGAAGAAAGCAGAAGCTAAAACTGAGAACCCAAAAGAAAATTTCTTATCGATTCATGAAGGATGACTTCAACGATGTCGTATAGCCATGCTTTAGTGGAAACTGAAAACTTCGGGCCGGAAATACTATTAACTGAATTAACCGACCCTTTTAAACCTTTAATCATTAACTGAATCAAAATTTTTTCAAAAAAATTAACCGAATTGAGCTTTTTCGATTAATTCGGTTAACCGACCAGATTAATTGAAATTTATATATATTTTTTATTTTTGATTAATTCGATTAATCGACTGATTTCGAATCGAATTAACTGTTAACCGAATTTTTAAAAAATTATTAACCGACCCTGACTGAATTAATTCAGTTAATCGACCGATTAACCGAATTCGATCGATTAACCGAATTAATTTAGTTTTACCTGAAATTTGTACACTACTAATCTTATTTTTATTTTACTTGGCTTGGTTTTTCGTTTCCCTAACTCACGAATTGATACACAAATTATGTGATTTTTCTCAAATTAATATTTATTTTTTATTTTTATTTTTTGCTTTATGGTCTTTGATTCAATTGATAATTAAGCCTTTAACATTTCTTTCATCAAATCTCGTTTGTGATGTTACTGTCAATTTAGTTCCTATACTATAATTAACAACCAATTTAATTTAATTTCACTTAATAATTTGACCCTATAATTTTCATATTGGGCACGTATTTATTCAATTTTTTATTTCTGACTAACTCAATTTAAGAAATTTTACCTCAAAACTAAATGTTCTAACATCATAGAAAATAGAAGAACAATTTCAACGAAAGCAACTCTAATGGGAGGCAAAGAAGCCAAGTTGATAACCGAAAATTTATAAAGTATTCAAAGACGTCATATATAGATTATTAGTAGAAGTTGTGATAACTAAAATTTTAATGTATTTTTTAACTTGGTTGATGGATTCATGAACTTGATAGTTGGATATAGATATCTTGTTTACTAATTTCTTTTGATAATTCTGAAGTTAAGGATTTATTTATGAAAATAGTAAAATTCAAGGAAAATATAGTGAAATGATGAAATTTTGGACTGTTTTGGACCTCTAGAAAAATCGGCTAGAAGGGTTTTGTTTTGAAAAATGGTGAATTTGCAAGTTTCGGGTTTAGGGGCTAAATTGCATAAAAGTTAAAATATTAAGGGTAAATTTATAAATTTATATTAAGTTGGGTTGTAATCTTGAATTAATTATTTTAAGCTATTTGAATTGTATAATTGAATGGAATTACTATCTAGATAAAGAAATGAATCAACCAGACTTGAATCGAGGAAAAGCTAAGGTGTCGGGTTAGTCATCGGCTTTACGTTTGCAACTGTGTTAATTGATGTAAGTTCGTTCGGTTTAATTTAGTATATTTTGAAATGTATTGAATAAGAAATTAGTTGTTGAATGTTCAATTAATTGTTCAATGTTAATTCATGTGAATTGAAGTAGTAACTTGCTTGGGACATTGTTCAGTAATGATATTTCTTAAGCTGGATAAATGTAGGATAAAGTACAATTGACATGCCAATAGGTTATAGTGCGCATTGTACGAGTTTGACTTGTGACGAGGCGATGATTCCTGATTTGTGTTTATATACTGAGTATACCGAGATTCAGCATTTGTTGTGAACTATCGGATTATATTACAGTGATTTTAGTGTGTTTCCGGGGGCGGATGTAAAGCCTTCGGGCTTGGCACTTGGTGCCTAAGTGTGTTTTTGGAGGGATGTTAGCCTACAGGCTAGGCACCTGGTGCCAAGGTGTGTTTTTAGTTGGATTAGCTCAATTGAACTTATGGCGTGTTTCGGATGGATAACTGTGTACTCATATCCGTATATCGTTCATCGGGTAATAACTCTAGTGTTAAATGACTTGTTATTGAATTGTTTGAAAGTTATTTATGAATTACCTGATAGCATTGGGGCTTAATATTGAATGATCTCGTATGATTATATTAAAATGTAACTCGTACTTGAATATATGTATATACTCACCTATTAGTGATTATGGTTGACAGGAAACATTATTTATTACCTTTGTTATTATAAATGCTAAGTTTAATTCAGTAAACTTTGTCGTTTTAACCGTTGAACTTACTAAGCTCTATAGAGGCTTATTCATGTTATTTTCTTGTTTCCTTGTAGATAACTTTTTGTGGAATCAGGCAATTAGATCAACTTGAGGATCACATTATCCAATCACATTTTGGTAGTTTTTGAAGTTAAGTTTTAGGTTATATGGCATGTAATAGGTGAAATATGTAGATGTTTGATTGTAAATTATGTGATAATTGTGGAAATGATGAATGATGCCTATGTTTAGTATTAACTTGTATGTGTTTATGTTCATGTCATGCTATTTAGTCATTTAGTATAAGTCTTATATAGGTGTTTGAAATTATGATATGAATGTATATGTTTGAATGATAAAAGAAATGGTAAGCTTTAGTATGAGATGATTATGATTTGAGAGTTTAAATGAAAACTTGTTAATGTGATTAGTGTATGGATGTGATATGGAGTGTAGCATTGAATTTGGTTAGTTTTGGAATATGATGAGATGCCAAATGATGGCATATTGGTTAGATATAAGTTGAGTGAATTTGACATGTTTTTTAGTGTGTTTGAATACGGTTTAGTCATATGAATGCATATGGGATTGGGTTGGCTTGGTGTGTAAGCAAATAGGTAGAAAATGGCTTGTTTTAGGGGAAATTTGTGAAGCACACAACCTGGGACATAGGTTGTCATACGGCTACCCCACACGGCCGTGTGTCATTATTATTTTAGGTGCAGGTTTCACATGGCCTGGCATACGGCACAGAGAGTTACACAGCCTGGCGACACAACCGTGTGACCAAACTTCGAATACATGCACTGTCTGGCACGCGGTCTGCGACACGACGGTGTGTAATTATTTCCAATAAATATCCCGTGGTGAGTTCATGAATTGGCTAACTTTATTTACACTATAGGTAATATCAGGTCGAGTAAGGCAGATATATTAGAGTGCACCTACAGCTTGTCGATATAAGTGAACATCGATGAAAGGGTGCCCATCTATAGCAATAAGTTTGGGAGTAATAACCATAAGAGTTGGTACCGAGGTAACATTATCCATAGACATTCTATGTAACAACTCACCAATATACTTCTTTTGACTAAATAACACACCTTGGCAGAGTTGAATGATTTCCATGCCAAGAAAAAAATAAGTTGATCCCAGATCTTTTAAGGAGAATTGATGGTTTAGTTGAGAAACTACCTCATCAATTTTAGTGGTAGGAGGACCCAGTAATAATGATATTGTCAGCATATATCATAAATATTGTTTATGATGTAGATATGTTGCAGATATATAATAAACTATCAACCTGTGAAGAGACAAAGTAAATATGATTAGTAAGAAAGCAACGTAATTATTAAACCATGCTTGAGAGGTCTATCGAAGGCCATATAGTGCTATCTTTTCCTCTAGTGACCATGGGATGAGTGTTTTGTGGAGGTTGGGGGAGTATGAGAGGTGAGTTTTGTGAATGAAAAGAGGGATTGGTAGATTGAGCAGATGTGGATGAGGGGTTGGGAGATGTTGAGATGTCATAGTTGAAGGTATTGGTATCTTTATTAGAGGGTAATGAAGGTGGAGGGGATGTATTTGATGATGGGGGGTAGGTGATTAGGGTAAGTGAGGGAATTTGAGGTTTGGTAATGTGTTTAGGATTGAAGTATGGTGTGGGTAGGAATGGGGATTGTGGTTGATTGAAGGGAAAGACACGTTCTTCAAATCAAATATGTCCTGAAACATATACATGACTAGTGGCATCTTGGCATCTATAACCCTTGTACTTTGGAGAATAGCCCAGGAACACATACAAAGCATAATGAAATTGCAATTTGTAAGCATGATATGGACTCAAAAATGGGAAACATAAGCACCCAAATGTTCTTAGGAAGCTATAATCAGGATTCAAATGAAACAATGACTCATAAGGTGAAACCCCTTTAAGAGCTTTAGTAGGTAACCAATTTATTAGAAACAACGCTGTAGAAAATGCATCATTCTAATAGGATAACGACATTTGAGCATGAGTGAGCATAGATAAACTGACCTCCACAACTTGACAATGTTGCGTTCCACTAACCTATTTTGTGGATAAGAGAGACAATGTTAAATCTCATGTTCTGTAAGATACACACAGAGGGCATTGAACTCACCTCCACCATTAGTTTGCAGGACTTTGAGCTTAGTCGCAAGTTGGCATTTAGCAAGTTTATGAAATTTGAAAAAGACATGCTTAGTATCAGGACTTTTGCTTAAGGAAGTAAATCCAAGTGTACCTTGTAATGACATCAATAAATGTTACATAATATTTGAAGCCATTAGTACAAATGGGAGCAAGTCCTTATAAATCGACAGCCACAAGTTCTAATGGAGACGAATAAGATGTAAATAAAGCAATGAAAGGTAAGGGATGAGATTTGGCAAGATGGCATGCAGTGCAAAGAGTGTATTCTTGATGAAATGAACGTTACAATGACCCAAGGCCTTGATAAGTACATCAGACAAGGGATGGCCCAATCATTGATGCCAAACATGTTGAGAGAAACTAATGAAAGCACTCTTATAAGAAGCATTAGAAATTAAAGAAGAAGCAAAATTACTAGTAGTAGGTAAATGTAGTTGATAGATACTGCCTCACTCAGGACCGTGGAGCAAAATCCTTTGTCACCAGATCGCAAACCCAACATCGATTGGGATAAAACTCAAAGACGATGTTGTTTTCCTTAGCAAACTTAGACATAGAGAAAATATTTTTAGTTATAGCAGGTACATACAGTAAGCCAAGCAAGTGTAATCTTCTGGGATTAGAGAAGAATGATGATTGCCCAACTTTCATAATAGAAACATGAGACCCATTTCCAAAAAAGATTTGACCTGAACCTTTATACGAGACACCGTGGTCAAGTTGAGAAGCATCAGACATTAGATGATTTGTTGCCCCTGAGTCTGGGTACCAGGCATTATCACTAATAACAATAGGGGTGGCGAGACATACTGATAGGCAAATTGGAGCGTTGATGGAATTCTCAACATTAGAACTTGCAGAGGCAGTGTGATGTCCAAGGAAATTAGGGTGAGTTGGTGATAAACCATAATATATACATATTTTTATCCCATGCTTGACATATTTATGGATGATTTATCATTATTTTTATTGAATTTTATGCTCCTAATCCTTTAATTTCATGTTTTATATTCAGATGAGCATAGGAAAGCGAAAAGTGCAAGAAAAAGGCCAAAAATAGAAAAAATATGTTTATTTCAGTACTACACATTCTAGACACTTCCATATGGGTAATCCACACGCCCGTGTGAGACACACAGGTAGGCCACACGCCCGTATGTCATGGCCGTGTCGACTTAAAACCATGTCAGAATTACACACGGCATGAGCACCGTCACACGGTTCTGCCACACGGCCGTGTCCCTGTCATGCCCAAGTCTAATTTTATTCGGAAAAAGCTAATTTTGGGCTATTTTGGGCATTCCAAAGTCTATATAAACACCCTAGAAGAGGATCAAAAGGGAGACGGAGAGTAGAAGATAGAAAATACTCGAAGACAACCATTGGAATCAACTCGAAAGCAGGATCTACTTCAAGACTGAAGATCTCCATTTAATTTCTTTAGAAGTTCTTTGGGTTTCTTTATGTTTTGTGGTTTTCCCAATTTTGAGATGTTTTCCCCCATTGTTATGAACTAAACTCCCTAAATACATAAGGGAGATGAAACCTAATACAGAACTTATTACTATTTGAATTATATGATAAATACTTGTTCTTATTCTTAATTATGTGTTCTTGATTCTTGCTTTAATATTTCACGATATTAATTCAAGTCTGATGTGCTTATTCAGTGGAGCAAAAGTCCCTGTTTAAGCGGAGTTGAATGCAATCCTAGACATAGGACGACATAAATCAGCTGGATTAGAGTCAAATCTAATAAGGGAATCCATAGATCGAGTTAATGCGACAATAGATGTTTTAATTAGAAAGAGATTTCAATTAATCAACCTAGAGTCAGTTATTTTTAGTCTCGAGGGAGATATTAACATAAATCAGGGATTTCTACGGATTAAGTCAAGTGAATAAATCATCTAATTCAGAAGTAATAAGTGAAGTCTAGGTGGATTCTTCCTTGGGTATTGTCTTCTCCATCGGTTTTTCAACAGTATTTTCCAACTCTTACCTCTGTCGTGTTCTTAGTTAATTAAATAGTTATTCTTAGTTTAAAAACATTCCTTTAATTCTTGGGCTGGATAATAAAGAGACAGTAATTACTAGTATTTTTAGTTCTTGTGGATACGATATTTTCGGTCTCACCACAACTTTACTACTGTTCGATAGGTGCGCTTGCCTTAGTCGAATTTTTAGTTAGCTTAGTGACCATCAAGTTTTTGGCACCGTTGCCGGGGACTAAGATATTAGGAACACTTAATTTTTATTACTTTAGTCATTTTTTTTATTTTTTATTGCAATTTATATTTACTTCTAATCTACTAATTTTTCTTTTGCTTCTGGCAAGTTTTTATAGTTTATGACTAGAAGAAACCCGTCAGGGCCTCTACTGTTTTACAGCGAAATTGAAAGCACAGCTCGTAGAAATCGTAGAGAAATAAGACAGAGTCTATAATATATAGAGGAAGAGCACGAGGACGATACCAATACTATAGAGGAGATGACTAAAAATCAGAATAATCCGCTACCTCCTGTGGTTGCCACGAATCCAGTAAATCAGAATCCTACTCATCGTACTATTTATGATTATGCTAAGCCTACTTTAACAGGAGTTGAATCGAGTATTGTTCGACCTACCATCGCTGCAAACAAATTTGAACTGAAGCTGAATACAATTCAGATGATCCAGCAGTTTATTCAGTTCGATGGTTTACAAGTTGAGGATCCAAATACTCATTTGGGCAGTTTTCTGGAATATTACGACACTTTCAAGATCAAAGGGCATTTCTGACGATGCCATTCACCTAAGGCTATTTCCCTTCTCATTAAGAAATAAGGCTAAGCAATGGTTGAATTCTCTACTATGTGGTTCAATCACTACTTGGAAACAGATAACCGAGAAGTTTCTACTAAAGTATTTTCCACCGGCTAAAATAGCCAAATTGAGGAACGATATCTCTTCCTTTGTGCAGATGGAGTTAGAGGCTTTATACGATGCATGAGAGAGGTATAAGGACTTACTAAGGAGGTGCCCCCATCATAGGTTACCTCTATGGCTACAAGTTCAAACTTTTTACAACGGTTTGAACCCCACAACTAGGCAAATGGTCGATGCAGTCATCGGTAGAACCTTGAACAACAAAACACCTGAAGAGGCTTACGAATTTATTAAGGAGATGTCATTGAATAACTATCAGTGGCAAGTCATGAGAATAAAGCCAATGAAATCAGCCGGTGTTTTCAATTTAGATGCAGTCACCATGCTATCAAACCAGGTAGAACTCTTGAATAAAAAGATTGACGGTCTATGTGGTTCTACGTAGGTACATCCGGTAATGCAGTGTGACACGAGTGGAGGTGGAATGAGCAATCTAGAATATTCACTCTTCAACCCCAGCATGAAGAATGAGTAAATAAATTATATGGGTAATAATCCTCGACCTCAAAATAATCCTTACAATAACACTTACAATGCAGGTTGGAGGAATCACCCAAAATTCTCATGGAGAGGCTAAGGAAATCAAAGACCACCACCCCCTCCAGGCTTCCAACAACAACCTTACCAGCAAGAGAAAAAGCCAAACCTTGAAGAGATGATGACGAAGCTTATTTCAGTGGCGGAAACTCGTTTTCAAAACACTGAAACTGCATTTAAGAATCAATAAGCATCAATTCAGGGGCTCGAAAATCAAATAGGACAGCTGGCTAAGATGATTTCAGAGAGACCACAATAGAGCCTGCCTAGTAACATCGAACCCATCCTAAAAGGGCACTTGAAAGCAGTTACCCTAAGGAGTGGGAAAGTGTTAACTGAATCTGAAAAGAAGCTACCACAAGAAGCTGATAGGAAAGAGGATGAGGAGATAAAACCTAAAATTAGTGAAAAATCGATGCTGAGGGAATATAAACCACTAATCCTATATCCAGCAAAGTTGAAGAAAGACCGCATGGATGCACAATTCGATAAATTTCTTGAACTTTTTAAACAGTTGCATATTAACTTACCTTTTATTGAAGCTATCTCGCAGATGCCCACATATGCAAAATTTTTTAAGGAGCTTCTAACAAATAAAAGGAAGTTTGAAGAGTTATCTACAGTAGAACTAAGCGAGGAGTGCTCAGCCATACTCCAAAATAAACTGCCAGCCAAACTGAAAGATCTATGAAGTTTTACTATTCCCTACTTAATCGGTAGTTTAAATGTTGAGAAGGCACTAGCTGATTTAGGTGCTAGTATTAATTTAATGCCTTACAAAATGTTCAAGCAACTTGGCCTTGGGGAACTAAAACCTACTAGGATGAGTATCCAACTGGTTGATAGATCTGTTAAATATCTTAGGGGAATTATTGAAAATGTACTCGTTAAAGTAGATAAATTCATATTCCCTGTTGATTTTGTTGTGCTTGACATGGATGAGGATGTTGAAGTACCTTTAATTTTAGGTCGCCCATTTTTAGCCACTGCTAGGGCTGTTATTGATGTGGGTGACGGTAAACTTATGCTTAGGGTAGGTGATGAAGAGTTCATTTTTAAAATTTATGATGCCATGAGATTTTTGAGAAAACAAGATGACTCCTGCTATTTTATTGATTCTATTGATCATGCTATTGAAAATTCTTTTTAGGAAATTGTTCTTAAGGATACGTTGGAATTGTGTCTTGTTCAAGGAAAGGGGGAAGATAATGCTACCACTGAGTTAGAAAAGATACAAACGAATGAACCCTCTCAAAAACAAGAAAAATATGAGGGTATTGAGGTGAACGGTGAACTTAAGCAAAAATCCTCTATCGAAGAACCTCCTAAATTGGAACTAAAGCAATTGCCGAATCACTTGGAATACGCATTCCTTGGAGATAATTCTACATTACCAGTGATTATTGCTTCTAACTTGCAACTCAAGGAGAAAAAAGAGTTACTTTAAATATTAAGAGAACATAAAAGGGCTATAGCTTGAAAAATTTCTAACATGAAAGGGATCAGCCCTTCTTTTTGCACCCACAAAATTTTAATGGAGGATGAATATAAACCGAGTGTACAAGTTCAAAGACGACTAAACCCCAACATGAAAGAAGTTGTTAAAGCTGAGGTAATTAAACTTCTAGATGCTGGAGTTATTTATCCTATTTCTGACAGTTCTTGGGTAAGTTCGGTGCAGGTTGTTCCTAATAAGGGAGGCATGACTGTTGTAGCCAACGAGACGAGTGGATTAATCCCAACAAAAATAGTCACATGTTGGAGAGTTTGTATTGATTATAGGAAGTTCAATGATGCCACGAGAAAAGACCACTTTCCCTTGCCATTCATTGACCAAATGTTGGAAAGGTTATCAGGGCATATGTACTACTGCTTTCTAGACAGACTCTCTGGTTACTTTAAAATCCCAATAGCTCCTGAAGATCAAGAAAAGACGACATTTACATGTCCATACGGTACGTTTTCTTATCGAAAAATACCTTTTGGATTATGTAATGCTCCTATTACTTTTCAGCGATGCATGTTGGCCATTTTTGATAACTCGTAGAAGACATTATGAAGGTATTTATGGATGACTTCTTAGTATTCGATAACTCTTTTCATCTTTGCTTTAAAAATTTAAAACGAGTTCTAATGAGATATAAGGAAATGAACCTTGTGCTAAATTGGGAAAAATGTCACTTTTTGGTTCGTGAAGGGATTGTGTTAGGCCAGAAGATTTCTAGCAAAGGGATCAAGGTAGACAAAGCAAAAATTGAAACTATTGAGAAATTACCTCCCCCTAGTTCAGTTAAGGCTATTCGAAGCTTTTTAGGACATGCTGGATTTTATAGAAGATTTATCAAGGATTTTTCTAAAATAGCTAAGCCTCTAACGAATTTACTAGAAAAAGATGTGCCTTTCGATTTCAATCAGGAATGTTTAGAAGCATTTAATACTCTTAAAAATAAATTAATTAATGCTCCAATTGTAGTTGCACCTAATTGGAATTTACCCTTTGAACTAATGTGTGATGCAAGTGATTTTGTAGTAGGTGCGGTTCTTGGCCAGCAAAAAGACAAGCATTTTCAACCAATCTATTATGCTAGCAAGACGTTGACAGCCGCACAAGAAATTTATACGTCGACTGAGAAAGAATTGTTGGCTATGGTTTTTGCATTCGATAAATTTAGACCATATTTAATATTATCTAAAGTTTTTATTTACACTGACCATTCAGCTCTTCGATATCTCTTTACTAAATCAGATGCAAAACCTCGACTCATAAGATGGATTTTGTTATTGCAGAAATTTGACTTGGAAATTTAGGATAAGAAATGAGCTGAAAATCTCACAACTAATCATCTTTCCAGGCTTGAAAATTCAAGTACCAAAGAGCTCGATGAAGTTGAAATAAATGACTCGTTCCCTGAAAAACAACTCTTCTGTATATCTGACTCTGAGGTACCTTGGTTTGTAGACATTGCAAATTATTTAACTGCTAACGTTACACCAAAAGGGTTGACACATCAGCAAAAGAAGCGATTCTTTTCTGATGTGAAAAACTACTTTTGGGAAGATCCTTTTCTTTTTCCATATATGTACAGATCAAGTCATTAGAAGATGTGTTACAAAGTCAGAAGTAATTAAAATCTTGGAACATTGCCACTTAGGACCGGCTGGAGGACATTACAGTGGGACTAGAACCGTACATAAGACGCTCGAATCAGGTTTTTATTGGCCCACACTATTCAAAGACACCAACACACTCACCCTCGTATGAATAGCAAGATGCGAAATTAACGCGATGGAGAGACGGTGTCATCACGATCCTCGCCTAAAAGAAAATAATCAAAACTTAAACTAGAGAATTTAAGCAATCAAGCAAATTTACTTCGACAAAATGAATAAACAAATACCAATAAACATTCTCATCAACTTACACAATTACCCCAATAAGCAAAGACAATAGAACATGGAGTTTTCCTGACGTAACAACAACAAGATATGGAAACACACAAGGAATGAAAGAAAAAAAGAAAAAGAAAAGAAAAGAAAATGATAGAAAAAATAAGAAAAAGAAAGAAGGGAAGAAGAAGGAGAAATGAAACATCATAGAAATTTTGATTAACTTTCAGAATAAAAACTAACTACCCTAACATATTAATAACAAAAATATTTCCTTATTGCTTGTACAGAGATTCAAACACAAGACTCGAAAGTATATAAAAACTTAACCATTGAACCAACAAACTCATTCTTGACACAGTTTAACGTAGAAATAGTTTTAAGTGGAGAGTTCAAAGGTAAGGGTTAAGTCAAAATAAACAAAGAAATTTTAAAATGAAATACTCAAACCCCCAATCTCAAACACATAAACAATATACTTAACCACAGATACAAAAACTCAATTATTGATAAAATTTACCAAACAAATATTCAAATCTTTGAGGCATTACAAGTATTAACTTCGATAGTTGGAGAATCTTCATTGATCACTAGTTGACTAGCATCACAAGTATCACTATTTTTCCTCTTTTAAAAAGTATCAATTGTCTTTACCTTCTTCTTTTTTTGCAATTGACCTAAAATTTAATTTTATAAAATTATAAAAAATTAAATCTTTTGCAAGTAAAGCACCAATACAACATAATAGCATACAGCGACACTAAATTTTTCCATAATAATGACAATTTTCTTTAAAAATGTTTGCATGAATGCAAAAAATTAATCCATCTAACATTAACGCATACTGGAAATGGCTTATCCAATTTGATTATAGATGAAATCTCCATAACTTGTAAGTGGGGACAGCTACAAGGAGAAGAGGTGAGGAAAGTAGTGTGAGTGCCAAGAGTGGAGACGACTATTTTCATATTCCAATTTTTACTTCCCAAATTTAACTTATTCAAGAAGATTTTCCCTTTGTTTTTATCAAGAACAATTTTTTAAATATTATTTTTAATACTATAAAATATTAGAGGGGTCTACTTCTATATTTGGGAGGGTCATAGTACGTATATAAAAGGGGAAATTGAAAAATCTTAGACCTTAAGGGGTCATGGCCCCCTGGGTCTCTTAATGGCTCCACCACTGTCTTTCATGTTTCTTCAATAGCGAGGCATTCAAGTGTTACGGCAAACACGAACCGAATGTGCTACTTGTCAACAATTTAAGCATGATAATGATCCTTTTACTGTGAGACTTTTGCGACCCTTGCCCATACCAGATAATGAATGGACTGATATATCCATGGATTTCATGGGAGGGTTTACCTAAATCAGCAAGAAAGGATGTGATTACGGTCATTGTTGATAGACTAAGCAAGTATATATGCCCATTTGAGATTGTTTATGAGCAAGCAGCTCTGCTCCGGTAATTCCAAGGTTGCTACAATGGTCGAAAGGTAGCCATTGATCTCTTAAAGTTCCATCTTATTCGAGCCATAGACGAGATGAAAGCTCGGGCCGATAAGAGAAAAGAAGTTGTTTAATGTTTGCTTGGTTCATTCTTGGTTGTTTTTCCTCCAATGTTTCCTGCTTTGATAAGCTGCAAGGTTGTGTGTTAGTATCGATCTTATTAATTAAAAAAGGATGAAGATTAGGTACCAATAATTAATGAAAAATAGAGGAGACAGTGATGGGTGTTTTTTGGCTCATTGAAAATTAAAATAAATATGCTTAGGTAACAATAATTTGTTTTACATAGACTGACGAGTAAAATGGGTCCATAATCAAGAAAGATACATAGAGTTAAAAAGGCCCATAAATTGGCTGACAATTACAACTATCCAAACAATAAATTAGGTAGACCCAAAAGCAAAACCGTCCCCTGCCTATTAATTACCCATATCTTGAAACTGCCCAACTCAATCAATTAAATCCTTTATTGCAAGCAAATTGCTGAATTAACTTGTCTTCTTTTAAAGAAATTTTAAGCACAAGGAAATGAAATTCAGCAATATATAGTGTTAAATAGAGTTTTGATTAGGATTTTTACTACTTTTTTCTAAAAAGATATGATTTTTTTAGGTTTTTAGTTGTGTATTAATTGTTCCAACAATCAAATTAAAGCTATGTATAATCTAGGTTGTTGGTTTTATAAATAGATTTGATAAAATTAAGGGATGGAAGAAATTGGATAAGGATGGAAGTCCATTATCATACCACTTTCATTAAATATATGTATAAATGAATCCAATTATACAATTAACATACCATTTGTAATAATACAATTATACTATATTCTCTAATTTTTTTTTTTTTACATATTAGTTAGCTATAAACTAATCACAATTGGTTATTTTTAATCACTTCGCGATAAAGAGAAAGAAAGCTTTTCACTTATTGTTCACAAGAGTTTTAACTCATCTGTTTAATTACTTACTAATTATTCTTTATTTTATGTTTAATTATTTTATAACATATGTGATAAATAAATTTATTCATCATATTATTACATTAGTAACCAAACATAACTAAATCATGTTAGATTGTTAAAATATTAATAACATAAAATAAAACTATAAAAATAATATATAAATATATAAATATATATATATTTGTATAAGTAGATATTTCTCATATGTTTGAAAATATATTAGCTTTCGACAGAAGAATTTTGCAGTAGTTGGAAAAATATAAGAAATGGTGAGCTAAATTGCGATATTATTTTTGAAGTTTTTAATCGAAATTTCAATTATAAAATAATGTCGACTAACCCCAAAGTACCAAAACCAAATCAATCCAAAAATATGCTTTTGATTTCAGCTTTAAAAAAAAAAAAAAAAAAAAAAGGCAGGGTGTTAGCCACCCAAATTGTCGACCAAAACCGTGTTGCAAATGTGCTGAAACCATATCCTCAAATTTTCCATACCAATGGAAACTGTCTTTTCACAATTTTATTAATTTCATCCAATTCCGACACCTCAAGAATATGGTACTACTCTTTCAACTATGAATGCTCAAGTACTTTCTACTTTTTTTTTTTTTTTTTTTTTATATATATACATTTAATATTTTAATAATTTAACCGTTAAAATTATCAAAATATTTATACTTATTATATATGTAAAATTTTTAATATATTAATGGTTGAAATTTTTTTAACATAAAATGAATAATTAGAATTTTTTTTAATTTTATAATAAAATTTATATAATTAAAGTATGAAATATGAGGGTTGAATTATTTAAATATTAAATGAATAAAAAATTATGAAAAAATATTTTACTGATATTTTGTTTTATATGTGGGCAATTAATATTCCTCGTTAATGTCAAAGACATGGTGCACAAGAAAAAGAAAAAAGAAAAGGATTTTGTTATATCTATTTTTGGTTAATAAGTAATTAAAGTTAATCATACTTGCAAAAATGGTTTGAAGTGGTCTTGTTTTTATAATTGAAGCCATAAAAAGGTTGAAGAATATTGATGAGTATGAAATCTCTTCTAATCATGCGATTCTCACATTCAAATAATTCAAATGTCCAATTAAGAGAAATGAAAGTAAATTTAAAACAAATTAAGCAGCATTCATACTTTGGTTATTTAGTTTTTGGTATATTACATAATTATTAAAAATAAAAATAAAAACTTTTTAAAAAATATATATATATGGGGAAAAATGATGTGAAAATTTAAAATCTAGTTTAAGGGTGGATATGGATGGACAATTGAGTGCGATGCATTTAACTTATTTTTATTTCACGTTACAGTATCTAATCTTAACACCACTATTATTCTTATACTAATTACAAATGAACATACCACTCATCCAAATTAATGTTGGAAACTAATGCAATGCTACTTTATAAAATTTGAAGATAATTTTGTTAATGATGGGATGTGATTATAAGAAGAAAACCTCACGTACCTACGTGTTGAATGCATAAACATGATTAGAGTGTTAAATATATTTTAAGCTACATCACATGTGGGCCTCAATTTTATTATCTCTATATAATCAACCTCCCTACATTGCCACGTGTCTCAACTATTCTACTTTTCTTTTCTTTCTTTTTTTCTATTAAAATTTAATCTTTACTCTTGAATTCCTATAATAGTTTCATTTTTTTTAAGTCTAAATAATTAATATTGGTGCATGATTTAAAAAAAAATTATTTTAATAAAAAAATTTATTTATCCAAATTATTAGTATTTGGATTAACTAATGACATGACTTTTTCCATTTTTTTTAGTTATCATAAGATAATAGTAAAATTACAATTTCGATTTCTCTATTATGCTCATATTTGATATTTAATTTTTATATTTGAATTTAGCATAATTTGGTCATTTACTTTTACAATGGCATTAGTTAGTCCAAATAATTTACATTTTTATATGTGATAGTTATCTTATGATTTTATTATCACATCCTTTGTATGTTGACAAGTGTCCAAAAATAAAAAGGTTAATTGTAGTTGAAAGGTTAAAAGTGATTTTTTTCAACTATATATGAATGTTTTGGCAAAAAAAGAAAAGATATTTTTCTACAAAATACATGATTATGATCAAATTTCAATTTTGGTTACTATACTACGCTCAAATTTAAGATTTATGCTTCAACTTTTTGACATAATTTGGTACCTCAATTTTTACAATGTCATTGATTAGCCCAAATGTTTTTTATTTTGATTAAAATGATAATGCAAGTTTTAAGAGTTGTTAACATCATTAAAATTATTTATTAAATTCACATCATTGCAATGTTTTTTTTTCTTTGCTACATAGTTACCATGTGAATTTTTTTTTAAATTTTAAAATATCAATTAATTTATTAGAAGAATTTAATGGTGTTAACAATTAGAATTGATTTTTAAAATTTGTAAAATAGAAAAATTAAATTCTTAAAAATAAATGTCTAAAGACTAAATTTTAAATACATAAAAAATACAAAAACTTAAAACATATTTTAACTTTCAAATTTTACTATATAATTTAATAATAATAAAAAAAAACAATCGGGGAACCATATTAGTTATATATATAGGAAAGATATTAATATTAATATGTGTATCATCAATGATTTTTTTTAAAATTATAAAAATATTAAATTTTAATTTTCGTCTTTCTATTATACTTAAATTTGAGATTTAATCTATATATTTAATTTCTAATATAAGTTGATGTTATATTTTTATAATGTTAGTTATTACAAAAAAAGAATATAGTTAACTTTTCGATTAAAATGTTACACAGTTTTATATAATTTGAATACCGTAAGTGTCTTAAAACTATCATATGGCTTCTCACTTTTTTGGTTTTTTTTTTTTTTTTTTTTTTTTGACATTATAAAACAATGGTTAAATTTTAGTTTTTAGCCCATATACTATGTTGATACTTGTGAATTAATCTATATACTTTAATTTTTGACATAATTTAGTCCCTTTACTTTTATAATATTGTTAGTTAGTCTAAATAATTAATATTGTTAATTATCTCAATCAAAATGCTAACATTATTCTAAAAAAATTATTTTATCATTCGAATAAGTGTTTTTAATGAAAATTATGTATATTAATATTTTCAATGTTGTTGTTTGTTACATGACAACAATATAATTTGAGATTGTAAAGTAGAGGTTGTTTTTGTTTGTTAATCTGTGTGTGTGATTCAGTTTGTTTTTTTTTTTTAAAGAAAACTACATAATTTTAAATCAAACATGTTGAACACTTAAAAAAAAAAAAGGTTATTATTATAATATAAATTGAAATAAAAAGTGTTTATATATAAAATTTATTAATGTAACAACATGACATGTACTTCCTTAAAATGTCACCATCTATGATTACTATCTTATTAGATTCCCTATCTTGTAATTTATCAAGTAAAAACATGAGATCATGTGGAGAAGCTTACTCAAAAATTTGGCTCCTTCCATAATTATGTAACCACTAAACTAGAAAAAGAAACTTGCCAGTAACTTCGTTTTTCTCCAATTAAACCAAGATTTTGTAAGTAGATCATGCATTGTGATTAAATCACATATAGCAAAGCCTGAGCTCATAGCCATGCTAAAAGAATCAAATAAAATAAAGATTTCAGTTTTAGTTATGGGACATATTTAAGCCCCACTTTGATATTATAAAATTAATAAAATGCCAAATTTTATCAAAGAAAATCCTACTAACAATTGAAATTTCAACCTATTCATTATATTTCTCTTTGAAACTAATAATATAAATAAATAAATAAAGGAATGGGATCTCAAATTGCTCATTTGATTTATTTTATTTCTTTGATCTGATTGCTTTGTCTCCAATAGAAAGAGTATTTATAGATTTTCTCAATTAGGGTATCAAATATGTCTATACATTCAAATCCATGAAAATGAAACTAAAATTAAAATACCTCATCATGATTATCGAAACCCAAAACCCTATTGAAACAAGACAAGCAAAGCTTAGACCTTAAATATAGTACTAACATATATGGAGCTTGTTGAAGGTTATAAAATCTCCATTTCTTTACATTATTGTACAACAACACACTAGCAACTCACATTAAATTAAATGAACCAAAAACTTCCAAACATAAATATAGAAAAAGAAAAGGATGAGAATGAAATTTGGAAACCCCCCCCCCCCCAAAAAAAAAATGTCAAATGCTAGGTGTGGACTTGTGGGGTTAATTGGTCTTTGCATATAGGGTTGGTGAGGAGCGTGTGAATGGTAATATTCTCCTCAACCTACGCATTGGATATGAATTATTAGGTAAAATTAGAAGAAAAAATAAATCTAAAACTAGAACTTAATGTTAAATACACCAATTTAGTTAGGTAATTAGCAACCTCACCGCAGCTTCCTCAGGTTGGCGGCTCTGCCACCTGTTTTAATTCCTGAACCCAAACCACACCCTTCGTCACAACTTTGGTTATGATCAAAATTTAACACGCTCAACTCCTAGAATAATTCCCTTCACTCTCTCTTAATATAATAATGAAAATTTGACACTGTAATATTAATTTTAGTAGTATGTTAATATGATTATGATGCCGCTACTTATAACATCAATATAATATAATAAATTATGTAAATGTACTAAAAACTTATAAATTATAATAAAAATTAGATAATATTTGAAAAATAGCTTAGATAAAACTACTATGATGGTTTGTATTTGAAATCAGATTATATTTTACACTTCTATAAAAAATAGATAAATTAATTCTTGTACATTAGATTAAAATGCAATATAATTCTTAATATAAGGACTTCCATATTACTTTTACCTCAATGATGGTAATTTAGGGATTCGATATTCCATGACTTTTGTCATGACTAAATCATGTGCAGGATATTTTCATATTTATTTCAACTTAAATCTCATCATATATGAGTTTCAAGTATGTTTAAACTAGTAGTAAGTATTTGAGAATTATTGGGAGTAGTTATATAAAAAAAATTATAATAGTATTTGCAGGTTTAAAAAAAAATATTTGAAAAATAATAAAGAAATAAAGAAAATGGAAAAGATTTGGTGCATTGGAAAAGGGCAGATTGGTGGTGTGCGTGCGTGTATCAGTGTGGCCTGTGGGGATAACTTGAATAAACCACGTTTTTCCTTGCGCCTTTTATTTGCTCTGTATTTCCTTTTCCCCTCCATAAAACCCCCCCAATATTCCTCCCTCCCCTTTTCTCCTCAAATCAAACCTTTTCCCTCTCATTCTTCCTTCCTTCCTTCCTTCCCTCCAAACCAACTGCAACCATGAGCAACTCAATCCTCTCTGTTCATTAACTGCTTATTTCACACTGTTTACTTGGTTAGGTGTTAGCACTCTGCATTCATTATATATTCATACTGAATAGGTTTTTTTTTGTACTCAAGAGTGTAGAGGGAAACCCTGGATCAGAACCAGGCAATGGGTGACTCACCAAACTCAGAAACCGAGTCGAGCACTCTTAGCAACAACTCCTCTACTCTGTCTCCACCTTCACCATGCTCTTATGGCGGTAAAAGGGAATCGGGAACTGACCCCACCCCCGACTCCAAGAGGCAAAAGCGTCAGAGGGATAGTAGCAAGCATCCGGTTTACCGTGGGGTGCGAATGCGGGCATGGGGCAAATGGGTATCCGAAATCCGAGAGCCCCGTAAGAAGAACCGGATCTGGTTAGGCACTTTTTCCACTCCCGAAATGGCCGCACGTGCCCATGACGTTGCAGCCTTAAGCATCAAAGGCAACGCTGCCATTCTCAACTTCCCTGAACTCGCCGAGTCGTTGCCCCGACCAGCCTCCAACTCCCCCCGCGACGTCCAAGCCGCCGCTGCCAAAGCTGCCTCAATGGACTTCTTAAGTAACAGCATTAGTAGTAACAACAGCAACGCCACGTCATCTTCATCGCTGTCGTCCTCAGCTTCCACGTCATCATCGTCGAATGTGGATGACGTGTCGACACCGGAGGAGCTGAGCCAGATAGTGGAGCTGCCAAGTCTAGGGACGAGCTTCGAATCGGCCGAGTTAGGGAACGAGTTCGTGTACGTGGACGCGGTCGATGGGTGGTTTTTTAATCCCAGTGGCATGCCTTGGTATTACGAAGAAAACTGTGGGTATTTTGGGGAAGAGATTTCAATGCAAATTCAAGAAAGTGAGATGATCACCGGGTTTGGCCCTTTACTATGGGATCACTAAAAACAAAAAATCAATAGTATGTTCCCTTTGTTGTTAAAAACAAAATACTCATATCATTTTTATTTGACGAAATCGCCCTTTTTACATTTTTTTCCTAGATGGAACGGGCAAAAGAAAAGAAAAAATAAATAAATCTTGCATGGTTTACTCCATTGTGCGTAGAGATTTAGCACGGATTGGTCAAAGTTTCTACTTTTTTTTTCCCTTCTCAAAGGAAAAGTCAAATATAATGGGGATTCTTCATTTCTTTTCTTGTAATTATATTTGTTGTGGAGTAATTAAAGGTCATATGTTCCTGTTTGGGTTCATTCAATTCTCAATAGATTTCTATTTTCTTGTAATAGTTATAATAAAACCATTGAAATTATACATGAAATGGCTAAAAGCCAAGAAGTATCACATGGGACGGGTGAAGGGTCATTTGTTTACACCCCCTGATTTCTGGAGAGAAACTTTTCATTTTATGACTTGTATTTTGGACTAATGTGTTGGTCATCAAGTTGCAATGATTCATCAACCTCAATCTTTGGATGGAGAGGGTTTAATGTTTTCAATTAACACTACATAAAGACCTAAGCAGTAAAAATGGAGGAATTGAATGAGAGGAAAATAGAATAGTATAATCAATGGTCTGTTAGAGAGGCATATTCATTTGACACTTGCATTTCAACCACCATTCTCTCATCTCCTTACAAATTGTATTTATGTTATGTTGTTTCTTTTATATGTATGATTCTGATTCTTCTTCTGGTTTTTTTGGGAAATAATAAATATTGTGATATCAAACACATTTTCCCTTTTCACAACTTATTACAACTTTTCAGCTGACACCATATTTTCATTACAGTTTTCTATTAGGTTTGTTAGGATTTCATTTTGCTTTATTTATTACTTTTCCACCTTTCAACACTTTTCTAATATATTTTATATAGGTGAATATGTCGGAATCAAATCAAATTAGTTCATCTGTTATTACTTGGATCAATTTAATCTCTCTATTGTTGAAAAAGATTCAAATAAAGTTAAATTTAACACTTATTGTTTAAAGAATGTCATTTATTATTTAATAAAGTTGATATTTTGAAAGCTTTTTTCGGTTTTACAAATGGGATCTTTTGTTTGAAGTTGAGCTATAATGAAAAAAATCATGTTATTTTTTAAACAATTATTTTCTTCTTTCTAATAGTACGTAGATTAAATTAATCTATTTAATAATAAATAGACTAATTTGATCCAATCTTTATAATAGAGGGACTCGATAGATACTTTCACCTATTTATATACTTATATTTAAATTTTCTATTGAGTTAGTGTCTCAAGTCAAGCATGCATCATTCACTTAGAAAATTACTAAAATACACTTATATATATATAGATATATATATATATAGAAAGTATTATGAAAATATTTTTACCTCCTTTTATATAAAATCAATAAAAACTGAATTATATTGAAATTTAAACATGTGGTAAAATGATTTTTAAAGATACCACTTTACCCAAGTAAAATTTCATTTGATTTTTATATTAAATTTTAACAAATTATTACATAAAATTTTATCTAGTATATTTCAATGTTGAAGTGCAATTGATGAGATGTGGCAAATGTAGTTAAGGGCTGAAAAAGTTGGAGCAACATTAAGTTTAGAAATAGGGTTCGGCTTTTGGGAACCACATATGTATAATGGGGTGCTGCACTCGACCAATAGAAAGAACAAACACCTTGAATTAAATATTATATGTATATATATACTCTCCCTCAATTGTATGGTTCTGAAATTGAAAGGGTCTCAATTTCATTCCAACATGATTGCTTTCAACATCCTTTGTGTTAGACAGATACAAAAAATGGAAAAATAGTATTTATAACTAAATATGAAATGGATTTGAATTAAATTTATGTAAAATTTGAAAATGGTAAATGGTAGAGTACCATATGCCTTTCTCCACCTCTTGCTGTACATCATATTTTTTGTTTTAATTATTTTAGACAACTCAAAACTCAATCACCCATTGCTTAGCTGGGTGATGTAAAAGCGAAGCCAATATATATATATATATATATATATATATAAATTATGGACCCATTTTGGAATCACTGTCTCATAATGATATATTTGATGATTTCATACTATGAAGCTTAATTAATTAGTTAATTAAATTACAATATCTTTTATGTGGTTGGGAATTGGGAAACCTTAAATCTAGCAATAACATCACATTATGGTAGTCTCATTTTTACTGCAGAAAATTAGGAAAATAAATGAACCCAAAATGAATGGATCGATTATCCATGTTGAGTCAAGGTGGAGGAATGAGAGGCAAATTAATTATAATTTTAGTTTTTTGTTTGTATTAAATGAAATTTTCTCGTAATGAGTCACACGTGCATGCCTGCGTTTTTTTTTTTTTTAGTTAAATCGTTGACCTTACAGGTAAAAATGGTATTATTTGGGAATCACAGTATTCCTTAATTTGTTGCGGCCAGTTGGAAAATTAATGAAAAATCAGCAGGCATGAACCTGCCGGCTGCCGCGCTACTCATGTGTTTGTTTTATTATAATAATCCGCGTTTTTAGCGTTAATTTTATATATTTCTTCCATGATTCTCAGTCAATATCATTCATTGATTCCTAAACATCGTACTTAGGTATGAGTATTGACGGACCCATCTTTTTCTATTTCACACAGCCCAATCCGCAACCACTACTTATATAGTAAAGCTGCATTTTTTTTTTAATTTTACTTTAACTAATAATTTAATTATTCTTTTATTATCATTCTTTTACATTTAACCCTCCAAATATTTATAATTTAACTAGAAATTTTTTAGGGTAAATTTCACAATTAGTCACGAAACTATGAGTAAGTTTTCATTTTGGTCATTTAACTAAAAAAATTACAATTTACTCACATAACTATTTGAAAGTTTTCATTTACTTCACTAAACTATTCAATTATTTTTATTTAAGTTACTCAGTTGTTATGTTATTTCTTTAAAAAAAAGTTTTGCTAGCGAGCTCCAAGCGACGATTCGACAATCGGTATAGTGGATTAGTACCCATCAATGAGTGGAAGAACATACCTTAGATACAAGTCCTTCTGGTGGTCAGTGTCGAATATCGAAGAAAAAACTATTTAAATTTTGGTTCGTAGATTCTTGACGTCCAAAGTTATTTCATTAAAAAATTTGAACTATAGAATAGAAAGAGAAAGAGAGCTTTTGATTGGTGCAAGCAATTTAAACAGAGAAAGCCATACAACATTGGTTTTAATAGTCCAATGACTTAAATGAAAACTTTTTAATAGTTCAATGACCAAATTGTGACTTCTTTAGTTACATGACTAAAACGAAAAAACTACCCATAGTTTACTAACTAATGATATAG
Organism: Gossypium longicalyx; assembly: GCA_025698465.1. Taxonomy (NCBI): domain Eukaryota; kingdom Viridiplantae; phylum Streptophyta; class Magnoliopsida; order Malvales; family Malvaceae; genus Gossypium; species Gossypium longicalyx. The sequence goes on from CM047000.1 coordinate 14,312,805, forward strand.
TTTACCCAAAATTTTAACTTCGCCCTCTACAAGGAATTGGATTCTTAAGCATATGCTCAGGAGCAGAACCAGGCCCCTGCCAACCAACCCCTCTAAGAAAAATGGAATTTCCCTTTTATCCCCTTTATAATTCATAAAATTTTAAATTAGTAATGGTAAAATTACATTTTGACCCTTAAAATGATAAAAAAATTGATTTAATCTTTTAAAAGTTGTAAAGTGATGTGCTATCAAAATGGTGAAATTGCATTTTTACTAACATAAAAATATATAACTTAATTTCGATGCCCTGAAAATGTTTTTGACTTCGCGTCCGCACATGCTTCATCACTTGATTAAATAACAAAATTAGTAGTTTGCCTTAGCAATATAATAATCCATTAATTATATACTAATTTTAAAAAATGGAAAACCCTAGCTTAACGGTCACGTTTATTATAAGAGATTAATATCAGTTTGATTTAAGATAGAAATTATTATAAATTGTGTGCAAATTACATCTAGGTTTCACCTGATTTGTTAGGGTTCGATGATTTTTTTCGAAAAAAATCGCAGCTTAAGAATAAAAGAACAATAACATTTATTTAAGTGGGAACCTTAAACATGTTATTACCATTCATCTATAAAAATATATAACAACTATCACATGCAATGAGCAGCTTAATTCAACATTGAAAATGACTAATTTTAGGATAAAACAACATTTAGTATTTGAATTTGATAATATATTTTCTAAATTTAGTCTTTGAGTTTTTTGGTCCACATTAGTTTTGGAAGTTGACAATTTCTTCCAATTTGATTTTTAAATTTGGATTTTATTAAAGTGCAATGATGTGGCACTTTGAGAGTTCTTGGTTTTTTTTTTTTTTTGGATTTTGATTTTAATGCTTATTTTTATTTGTAATTTTAAGTTTTATTTTAATGTCTTAGATTTTAATTCTATAATTTGATTCCAACTTTATAAATATACAACATCCAATACCTGATCCGCTCGCTGAGTCTGAGTTACGAAATGTTACATTCGTTGTCGAAGCAACAATGAACACAAAACATTTAAATTATAGCACAATTCATGTAAACGTAAGCATTTCAGTTCATAAACACGATATACAACCTTTCTTGGAACTTATACGAGCCTATGTATGCTCTAAAGTTAACCCGAGATTGAAAAAAAAATACCAAATTACAATGTTTTGAAAAATTCAGATTAGGTATAGATACCCTTACCTGGTACCGATACTAATTTGAGCTTCGAAAGTTAGAAAAATTGAACAAAAATCAAAGGTATCAATACCTTTCATAAAGTATCCGTACCTTCTATAAAGTATCAACACCTTTCCCCTGTATCGATACCATTTTATAGTTTGTTGTTTTGAAAAATTACTACAGTATCGATACCTTTCCTAAGGTATTGATACCTCATAAAAGAATTTCAAATTCTGCATTTGGTACCTACCTCATTCCAATCTATTATCAAACCATACCAATTCACATCTTAAATACCAATTCATATGCCTTATATGCATTCTCACCAACATCAAAGCATGCTATCTTTAACTATGCATCGACAATTCATCCTTGTACCATTTCAACTAGGATATCAAACACATTGATATACATTCAACAACATACTTATACCCTATTTCTATCAATTAAACAAATAGTACCATCCAATCAAACTAAGCAATTTCTCAATGCTTAAATTCCTACCAAGCTTAATATATATGTACCTAAAATGTTATCTATCAACTCTCATACATCAATATTAGCACATATAATCAAATTATACCAAACTTCAATTACCAACTTAGTATATACTTGTTTATAATCATTTACTAATTTCAAATTCAATAATCCCAAACATAACAAAATATTAAAGTGATTCCATTAGGTACATGCCAACTAACAAAACAAAAAGGGATTCACTAACATTGTTGAGTCCTGGATTCTATTTGGATGTTGAATTCGATGCTCAGGATCCTGCTTAAAACCTAACTTACGCACAAAAAATAAAATCATACGTTGAGTAATAAACTCAGTGGTATTTTTATAATCGAACATTATAATACAACTTAAATAAATTAAAAACACTTAATAAAAGGCCATTCAATACCAATGCCAAACAACATGTTATAATGTACATTCTACTAAATGAATCATTCCATTCAAGTTCAATTAACTAATATAGTAGTATCATATATTATCACAACATATCTCGAATCGAAGCGGTCGATTTGTCTCAACTTCATACCAATCTTCCGAGCTTACAATTTGAATTACATAATTTTTCACATTAGCCATTCATTTCATAGACATTATCAATTTTACATTTTAAATCCCTATTAACATGACTCGGACTCGAACGGATAGACGAACCTAACCAACATACCAATTTTGGTACTCAATGCCTCATCGGAAAATCCTAAGTAAATAAATTATGCCTAAAACTTATCGATATAACCAAAGTAAAAGTCATGCCCAACACTCATCAACATGTAGTTGAAGTAACCCATACTCAATTTATCTTATGGCATGCCAACTATATTCGACTTTGCCCGAACAATTAATAGGGTATGTATTTGTCCAATTCATAATATAATTCAAATTTCACAATTTATCATTTTCAATTCATCAACCAAAGTGTCAATTCATAAGTATCATAGCATGATTCATCCCAATTCAAAGTCAATTTTACATTTACATCAATTTACAGTATTTTCAATTATATTCAATATAGTCCTCTATCTCAGTAATCAATTATATTCAAGTCAACTCAATTTATCAATTTCAGCTCACCTCATAAACTTATCATGCAAAATAAAATAGATATACATCAATTGAAGTTGTTCAAATTATAGAAATACAAACTGAGAATTTTGAGCTATTCATCGAAGACTTTAGCTTTTCCTTTTCCCTTGAGGAATCTGGGTCGACATTAACTACGGATTAACATTAACATACAATACCATAATTATTAAAAAAATTCACAATCAATTATCATTTCATAAAAAAAAATTATTTTATTCAATTTAGTCCCTAAAACAGAAATTGCTACTACTTTTGAATTTGAGCTTCAATTTTGAAACCGATCTTACATACATCCTTTTATAAGCTTTTATTATCAATAATTACAGAAATTTTATACCAATTTTAAATTTTATACACTTTTGTCCCTATGTTCAGAAACTAGCAATTTAACTTTAAAAAGTAGTCCATTTTCACTTCTAAGCTTAAAATCTATCAATTTAATACCTAAAAATTCAAGAAATAATCAATGAAACTTTTCTAAAAATTTAATAGTTTTATAAATTTGTATACGGGCTAGCTAAATCAAACTCTTAAGACCTCAAAAAAAAATACAAGAAAAGGACTAAATTGAACTCACCAATTGAGGGACTAAAGTTTGGAGCCCTAAACCAATTCCTTCCTCATAAAAAATGGAGGTTTTAGTCCTTTGAAGATGAAAAGAGAAATATTTCTCTTTCTTTCCATGTTTTCTTTTATATTAGTTTACTTTTATAATTTATAATTTAAATTATAATTTAAATTATAATTTTATTATCATAACAATTTACCATACCAACCGTCCATTATAATTCTAAAATGGTATATTTCTCATTTTAGACCTTGGCTTAATTGCTATATAAATCATTAAGCCTTTGGCCAATTATAAATCTATAATTGTGAACCTTCACAATTTAGTCTCGAGGACCTAATTAAATACAATTTTGACTAAATTTCTCATCCAAAATTCAATTTACCTATACAATAAATCCTTAATTATTTAGTAATAATATTTACAAGCTCGATTTACGAAAAGGAGTTCCCGAAATCATCTTTTTCATCTTTTTCGACACTACTGAAAATCGAGTCATTACAAAATATAATTTAATAACTACTTTAGTGATGGTAAGAATATAGATCATGAACATTTGCATTTCTCCAAGAAATGAGAGATTGAGTTTTTATAGCGCTATCATCGAATGATGTGCAAGTGTAGATAGTCGTCAACAAGTAATAAAGTAGTACGTATATAGAGTTATAGTCTCCACTGGGACTATATATGTAAGTTAATAATTGCAAATTAATTATTAACAATTCAGTAAGTAACAAAGATTTGAATGTAAGGATTTAATTAAGGACTTAAACTAAATTAAACTAATTATGCAAGCAAATTAAAAAACAACACAAAAGAGAATAGCAATAGAAAAGTTTAACTCTAGATTTAATAACAATGACATGAAATACTAGAATAATTATTTTTCCCTAACATGCTATCACTAAAAATAATGCTATAAAATGTTACGATGAATTTGTGGTAATATGATGATTTATTAATCTAATTTCTTCAAGTTGTAGGCTTCTCTCGAAGTCCTACATTAATCTTTTAGTTAATTAACATATATTTATATGCCAAATTAACATCAAGATCACCTTCTCAGGCACCATTCATAAGGGTTATGCATGCAACAATTATCTCTTGATATCGTCCTAACATACACCATTCAAGTTGTATGTCTATCAATTATTACATTTTCTCAGATTAAATAATTAGTTCAATTATTTACCAATGTTGGCCATGTACTTGTAAGTTGAACATGTAAATTACTTGAATGAATAAACAATCATTTGCACAAATATTAATAGCAAAGAATCAATAATAGTATATCAGAGATCCATAACCATTCTAGCAAAACAACATTAAGCCACGATCATTAAATTGAAAGCAATAAGACAATTTGCAATCATGTTTATCAAAACAATAACAAAACAAAAAATAAGATAAAGGAAAGATGAATGATGAATAGCCAATGGTGGTTCTCCGTGGCTGTTGCAAGTTTAAGAAGAGATGCTAGCCGAATTTGGTAGTTCTCTGTGTCTAACTCTTACTTGCTCTCTCACAATGGCTCTCTTCCTCTCCTAGGCATTGTTCTCACCTTAATGCTCTCAAGCTACTGCTTTTCTTTTCAGCTCTCAACTTCTAAGATGAATGCTCTCAATTGTGATATATTGTGGTATATTCCCTCAAGCATTTTCCTTCATTTATACTAGTTAGCCCCCTTTTTTACTTTACTATTTTTGGCGTCAATCTCTTGATTTCCTTTATGTAGGTGGCATTTTCCATGATTTGGGGGAGAGGTTGCTTGATTCTCTCTATGGTTGATTCGGTGGTTGCTTGATTCTCTCCATGACTGATTTAGTGGTTGAGGTAGGTAGAGACCAAGTCCCATGGACGGTTTGGGCTCCTTTCTCTTACTAATGGACGACTTGGGCTTCTTTCTCCTTCACCTCTTTAGGTTGTCCATATTTATTTTTCCACTCTATCTTTAGTTTAAGAAGTGGTTTGAAGTCCAACAAGGCCGAAATAGGGTGTCAAAATATGTGTATTTTCGAGCTTAACCCTATTGGCCCAAGGCTACAACAATGTTGCGGCATGGAGCATCAATATGTGAATTTGAATTCTTTCTTTCTTCTGAGGCCACTAGTCACCTTCATGGATAAAAACTTCATGTTCTAGCATATAAATCGACCAAAGTGTATTATTCTAATAATAATTTACAATAAACAGGAATTAGAACAATTACAACAAAATTGAGACACTATTACCCTTGAATTGAATGAAATTGTAAGCTAAAAGGTATTAAAATAACTCTATATTTTAGAGTTATCAAGTTCATGATATTGTTGGAATAAGATAGAGTAACCAAAAAAGTCAAGCACAAAGACGCCTTAGATCTGGGGCAAGATGACCAAGAGATGGTTGATGCTGTTGCTAAGTCTTTTCCATTTAAAGATATACTATTAGAAAACATTGGTCTCCTTATTAGGACGAATCTCTCTTTTGAGGATCCAAATCTTGATTTATTGGAATGCAATATAACAATGTTTATGAGGGGAAATTCCTTAGGATTTGCTTCTTTGAATGAGTGGACCAAGCTATTGATAAAAACCTTGAAAACTCAATGGTTTTTTGTCTTATTGGAAAAGTCATTGATTTTCAAGTACTTTTAGGTAGGTTATAGTCTCTTTGGTCACTAGAAAGGAATTTCCAATTGATTGATTTAGACATGATTATTTTTTGGTGAAGCTTAGTAGCAAGGACTTTAATCATGCTCTAATGGAGGGCCTTAGATAGATGGAAGGCACTATCTTACAGTCCAACCTTGGAGTAGGTCTTTCTCCATTAAAGAAGCGTACCCCTTAAGATTGTTGCTTGGGTGTGGTTATTTGGGCTACCATATATATGTTATTACAAATGTCTTATGCATGCAATTGCAGAGGTCTTAGGTCAAGTGGTAAAGATAAATTATAACACTAATGCTAGAAGCATATGTCTCTTAGCTTGATTAGTCATTATTGTAGATCCTAATAAACCTTTTGTTTCTTTTATTAATATTGATAGAGTAATGTAGGTGGTAAGTATGAATGCCTTCCAATGATTTTCTATGATTACGGTTGTTATGGCTATACAAAAGAGAGGTTTCCTCGTAATGTTATTCAAATTACATATTATTTAGTGAAGCTTTGTCGAAAATTAAGATGAATGACAATGACTACCTCTATAGAACCAAAACTTTTTAGTCTTTAGATGCAAGTGCAAAACAGAAGATAGAGGACGACAAAATCAAGAAAAGAACCTCAAATCGATAATAATGCCATTGATAAGGACAAAAAATTAGGCTTAATATTTCAAATTCTTGTTGATATCTTGGATTCGTCATTTACGTTGAATGTAGTGGTGATAGTTGGGAAATTAACGGTAACAATTTAACAGCAACTATAAATAGGGAAAGATCTTTAAGTGGATCGAGTATAGATAAAATACTTCAAGTTTTGGATGATAAAGAAAATCTACAAGCCCATATTGGGCTTTTAAGGTCTCTTAATGGAACATAAATACAAGCCTAATGTGATCACAAGGCCCAAAAACCATTCAACGGGCTAATAAAATTGTAGAAAGAATGTTCAATTTTAGTTGGTTCGAATAATAGGGAAATAATAATTGAGGACTCACAACCAAGTTGAGATAGGGCCTCCTTACTACTAGAGTAGATTGATAATTTAAGAAATGGTACTAGAGATAATTTAAGAAAAATCAATCTCAGCCAAGGAGATTTCGTAAAACGGATTAAAGTTGAGAAAGAAAGAAAAATAAAAACTACCATTGAAACGTCTACATATCGAGTGGGTGGATTCTTTTTCCCAAAAAATTCAAGTTAATGTGTCGATTATTGAGGAAGAAAATACTACATTTAGGGCATTAAATCTCACAATCTGCCACTTGCCTTAATGAAGTAGGTGAGTCATGCTTTGGATTCTCATGCCTTCTATATGTTTCTCAAAACTCCTAGCTATTGAAGTCTTGCTAACAAAATATGCAGGGTTTGTCCTCAGATGTGATTTTGAGTACATCCGCTATTCTGTCAATTACCATTTTTTCCCTTATAATACTTTCTATCAACATGTTTTTATCCTCATGTGGTTTCTTTGATGTTAAGCTGCTTTCGCACTGTTACATTGTTTTAATTTTTTCCTATCACATATTCGACCTCCACAGTGAAGTGAGCAGAGTAACCTTGCTCGACATTTCTTTATACTAAGGACCCACCACTTACGATAAAGACACAACCTAATGTCTATTTCTTCAAATCTCAACACATTTGAAAGTCAAAATCAGTATTACTGATAGGAATGAGGTCTTTTCGGATTACACAAGCATACAATCCTTTGTTATCATATTTGAGTATGTTCTTAACTGCTTGCCAGTGTGTTATACTGGGATCCGCTTGATATCGGCTCACCAAACCTACTGAGAAATGATATCTAGACATGCGTATAACATAGCATACATGAAGAAACGCACACATAGTTAATGACTCTAGAATCAATAACTAAATATTTATCGAATCTTCCACTAAACAAACTTATATTATAAAGAGTTCCATACAATTTCCCTTAGTGGTTAAGTAATCCTTCCAATTTTTATAGTTGGCCTTGAAGTGTCATTTTTATATTATAGAAGAAAAAAAATTAGACTTGGATAAGTATTTAGGCTTTTTAATTTTCTTCCTTTCCACTTTTGGTGGCCAGAGGACTTAACCTTGTTCCTTTTAGCATACTTTCCCTTCCTTTTAGAAGAAGAAAAAACACTAACTTAGCTTTTGCTTTTCGGACTAGTTGACTCTCATTCAACATCAACTCATAGTATTGTAACTCCTTCATAAGTTGTGTAAACGTTAGATTCTTATTCCCAAGGTTGTATGCGACCTTAAATCATATTAATTCCTTAGACAAGCTTTTTAATACAATTCCAATTTGTGTGTTCTAGTCCAAATTGGCCTCATTATCCTTAGCCTCGACAAAGTAGCTTATAAGAGATTAATGATATTCTATAATGGTAACACACTTATGGAAATGTCATTGGACGAGCACTAATCGAGTTGCTTTCATTATGGTATGCTGTTAGGTAGAGCTCAGTCACAATACCATAGTGGAATGACTTTATGAATAAATAAGTTTATAATTAATAGGTGAAAAACTGGAACTTAATTATAAATTATTTGAGCCTTAATGACATATGTCCAATCGATCCCCGCTAGCTCGTTGAAACCAGAAATAAGTTGCATGTTGAATCAAAATAACATAAATGATTAGAAATGGTGAAAGTGGAGAAATGAGAAAACATTTGGAAATGATTATTGTTTTCTCCAAAATGAAAATGACATGAAAAATGAATTTATGTTTTACGCATTAAATGAAGTTCAGAAATAAAAATAAATCATTTGCTCATAGTGAACCATTGAATATAGAAATATTTAATATATTTTCTCATAGATTCTTTTACAGTAAAATCGTCATGATTTTAACGAAACTAGAATTGGGTTAAGAAGATTATATTTAATTAGAAATATATTACGAAGTTTATTTTGGGAAATAGAAAAACAAATATTGGGTTGGATCAAATTATAAAGTATTAGGTTAAAAGCCTGAGAAGTGCTTGTAATTAGACTCGATATGGGAGAGGCCGAAAAGCCCCTCATGTTAAAAGGGTTGGATGACAAATCCTAGTAATATAAACTAGGGTTGCCGCCACCTATACTTCTATTTAGATCAAGAGTTTGTTTTTCTAGTTGAAATAAACTTCTACAATTCAATAAAGGTTTTACATTCTCTCCTTATAAATAGATGACACCAGTGGGCTATTAACAAAACTTTAAAATATTGTTACTCTTCCCTAAAATAAAGAGAATTTATTTTTAACTATTGAATCTATTTTCCAGATTAACAATTCTATTAGTTTCTATTTGAGAAAAGATTTTTTGTTTTGACAATTAAAGAAAATAAAACTATTTCTAGTTATGTGTTTTGATTTGAATCGTTCGTGCCTACACTTGAAACAGTCTGTGATACGAGAATAGCAGAGAAGACCGTTTGGTTGAAAGTTGAGAACGATAAAGATCTGTCTATCCAAAAACAAAGGCTTGAATTCAAATTCGGGTTTATTGCATAAATATCACAAACTAAACCTGTTTTCAAAATTTTAATTTTACGCTATTTAAGAAAACCATTTTCGAACAAGAAAGACCACATTCCCTTTAGAAGAATAAGCAAATGCTAAGTTAACTTCTACTTTTCGAACTAGTAGTCTGTTATTCAACATCAACTCATAGTATTGTAACTCTTTAATGAGTTTTGTAAATTTTTTTTATTCCCAAGGTTATATACAGCCTTAAAGCATACAAAGTCCTTAGACAAGCTTTTGAATACAATTTCAATTTGTGTATTCTTGTAACGCCCCAAAATTTGAATGTCTAACTGTTAAATTCTGTCGTAATTAAGTCTCTGCATCTATGGCTATGTGTTCTGTGTAGGTGTTTGAGGTTAGAGGTTCAAGTAGTGTTTTTAGGAAGTTTTGCTACTTTATTTTAGACTACACTTTAGTTCTGAATCATTGAATTAAGTTTAATTCTATGCAAATTGGTGTTAAGAATGAGCCTGTTGATTCAATGGTTAAGTTTTTTTATTTTCTCTAGTCTTGTGTTCGAGTCTTGGTGTATACATTACAAATATTTTGCTAAATTTTAGAAGTCTGATTGGCGGTTAAAGTTAAAAATTAACGTATTCCTTCCTTCTTCACTTTTTCTTCTCTTTCTCTTTTTTTTCTTCTTCCTGTTTCTCCTATTTTAGAAGTCTGAAGGGGCCATCTGAGTTAATTGAAGGTTTAAGTTGTTCATTGTAACGTGGGAAGATCTCTGTGTAAGTTCTTTCGTGAATTATTATGGTTCCGCGAAGTTTCTGTTGATTTTTTTTATGTGTAGAAATGGGGTTTCTATGTTGTTTCACTTGAATTCTCTGCTAAGTGATCGTTGATCTCTTTTCTTTAAGTGAGAATACCGAGGGAAATAATTCTCTTTGAGCTATTTCGGGATAATCTTGTTGAGTTTAGTAAGCGTGGGTTCTGTTGGAAGTTCGCGTCAAAGTTTCGACATAAGTGGTTGAGTATTAAAATTGTGTGATTTTCGTCGTTTTAGTTGTTGATTGGTTATTTAATTTTTTTTTTAGGTCTCAAAAGTACTCTACATTGATCCTACTTCAAAACTACTTATGTGCATATCGAAAACTTGACTTTCTATGAATTTTGGACACCGAAAAACATGGCTGTCGATACCACACGGCCGTGTGAACCACAAGACCGTTTGTCAGGCTGTATGGGCCATGCGGCATACTGCTTGACCCACAATTCATGAATTAGACATACACAGGAAAAAGACACGGGCGCGTGTCAAAGTCGTGTGACTCACTGTTCATGAATTAGAGACACATAGGCTAGGGACACAGGCGCGTGTCCTGGCCTTGTGACTCACTGTTCATGAATTAAAGAGACATAGGCTAGAGACATGGGTACGTGTCTAGGCCGTGTGACTCATTGTTGCGTAATAGGACTACATAGGTAGATGAAATAGATGTGTGTCAGGCCGTGTACGGCACACGGGCCAGCACACAGGCGTGTGCTAGGTCGTGTGAAGTCACATAGGCCAAGTGTTCATGTCGTGTGGAACCATACTGACATGTGGATCAGGAACTGGATTTCACCCTTAGGCTGCATGTGTTGTTTGAAATGATTTTCGATCTTTGCTTGGGTCGTATGAACTGAAATAGCCTATATAAACTTTTATTTTGTGATATGATACATAGGATTGAATATTTGTATGCGTGATGAATGTAACAATCATTAATAACTTTGAAATATTATATATGAGTATAAATTGTATCTGAGTGACTGTATAAGCATCCTTATCAATTATCGTCTGAAATCTACATATGCATTGGGGGGAATTACATAAATGAGGAAGTGTCCTGTGCTGAATCAGTGGTCAAGCCATTGGTACCTGTAATTTGATTTGGCAGCTAGTCTGCAATTATCGAAACATGTCATATCGACACTTTATGGTGTGTAGGGCAAGATGAGTATTAAATACTCAATTTGGTGTATTGATATGGTCGGAGATGGTGTGTAGCGGATGAGGGCAAGAAATTTTGTTTGTTTCGAACTGTTCTGTGTCTGGGAATGAGCTAACTTGTTATCTAACCGATCTGTTCTGATCTATTAAATTAAACAGATTGTCTTCCAAATCTAATTTCAAATATGAATTTGGGACCTTATTGGTTTAACCTTAACTCTCTTTGAATATATAATTTTTTCTTTTTCGAGTTATTAACGCATTTTATCTGCTGACTGAATCATAAGTAACTGACTGACTTGATCGGGTTGGTGGAACGGGAGCTCGG